>CM016614.1:27662924-30302300 GCA_005393395.2 Gossypium australe
TACATGTGACGCCACATCAAGGGGAAGGGAGAGCCTTGGTTCGAGTCACAAGGATCCCTCTTTTTGCATTATGGATGGACGGCACATATAGAGAGTTTTTCTCTCTTTAATTATTTTTTTTAAGTGATAATATGAGCTTTAATCTCCTTAAAATTCTAAGGATAATGTGTAGGATATTATTAAGTTTTGGAATAGATTATTAATTGGATATTAAGAGGATTATTGCTTAATTAAAAAGGATTATTAAGTGATTAATTCAAATTATTTGAATTAAAATGAATGAGTGGTCAGGAGCAATTGGGAAGGTTTAATGGAGTTTGAACTCTTGGTTAATAGAAGTGGACGGCAAGGCAACTAGGGGGAGGCCGAATTCTATTTAAGGCTCCTAGCTATCATCCTATTTTTCCTTTTCTTCACTATTGAGCTTAGCCGAATTCTCTAGAGAGAAACTTTGTTATTTTTTTTTGTGTTTTTACAACTTGTTCCAAGGTTCCAAAACTCCAATCTTTGTCCCTCTTTTGCCGAAATTCCATCTTCAAGTCCCTCTTCTTCTTTTCTTTGCTGGCCGAACATTCACTTCTTATTACCGAAACTTCATCCCCTTCTTCCATTATTTTTCCCTAGGCCGAATACACCCCCTTGCAGTGCCGAAAATCTTTTCTCTTACTTGGAGGCACTTTGGCCGAATACCAAAGGTGGTACAGGACGTTTCGGGACTTTCTTTCCAATCGGTTGAGAAGGTAAGGGGTTCTAACCGAATGTTTAGTGTTCACTCTTATGATCTATTGATTTGGACTTAAGGAAAAGCCGAAAGTTGGCAAGTACTAATGGTTGGCTAACCTTTCTAGTGAAGCCGATTTCACCAAGGTCTTCGGGATATCGCAAGCAAGCAATTTAAGCCGGAATATCTAGCATTCGGCATTAGTAAGTGGTGGTAAGGGCTTATTTCTCATTGGGTTATTGTTTTAGTGATTAAAAATCAAAGACTATTGACAGTGTCCTTGACCAATTATTTGGTAAACAGATTTGCATTTTAAGCGCTGTGGTTGGTAGCCAAAAAGCAGAAGGGTAAGGATTCGGGATCACAACTGACCCCTCTAGATTAATTTTGGGTGGCCGAATAGGCCATGATACTAACCCTAGTGTTGGCCGAATATAGGGATCAGTAAAGCTAGGGTGGCCGACTCTTCTTTCGGGATTTAGACTCCTCGTTGGTGAAAGGTGTGTATATACACACTTGTAATAATTAATAAATCATATTGAATGCCTGTTGTGTGAATATCTGCTTAATGTAGATATGAATTTAGTACCTTGATGGTACAAGCGAGGATGCCGGTAAGTCTCTGTCAGTACGAGATTGTTAATAATGCTTTTGGGAAGCATGCCATTGTTACTATATGTTGATTAAATATGTGATGACATGAGATCTGTTATACAATGTTTTGATTTGGGTTGATGAGTGGAGGGGGCAGTATTGATCGTGCCGACGGGCACCAGTGTTTTGGTAACACACTGTGACTACGGTCACCAGAGGTTTGGTACCTCCAGAGGTTTGGTACCTCATCGCGACTTGTCCCTGTGGTTAAAACCACCGTGGGTTGGCCCCACTTGAGATATGGGATTGTCTGCCAGTGATTTGGTATCACACGATGGGTTGGCCCCATCACCCGATTGTGTCTACGGACACCAGTGCTTTGGTAGCACATTGTGACTATATGTCACCAGTGGTTTGGCACCACCAGTGGTTTGGTACCACATCGGGGTAGACAGTGGCGTATGGTTGGCTAGGATGGGTACATGATAGTATGCATATTAGTTGTTACATGTTGTGTATGAAATCACTTAAATTGGGAGAAGGGTTACATACTGAGTCTTGGTGACTCACCTTCTCCTTTATATTTTTTTTTCAGGTGACACTTAGACCGCGGATGTGGAGCCAGGATGACTCGAGGTGGCCATGCAGTGGAATTAAATTTAAATAACTTTAATTTCTATTCAATAATTTTATTCTGGGTTTATTTTATTTGGTTGTAATAAGGCCTCCTGATACTTTATTCTTATTATTTTCTTATGTTGGATATTATTTTAAACTCTGTTATTATTAATGTTGAATTTAGATCACATTTTCCCAATTAAAAACGAAAAATGTTTTAAATGCCATCGGGCCCGGTTAAAATTTCGTTTTATAACTTGATTTAAATATATATTTTTTTTATAACACTAAGTATGATTTTATCAAGATAATCAAATCCAACAAGTTTTCAACAAAGCCCATTGGGTTCAAAAAGGTTTTCCTCCGTAACGATTCAGATTCGACCATAGTGTTTGGGCCGGGTTTGGGTTGTTACAAAATTGGTATCAGAGCCCAGTTCAAAGCTCGGCTGTGGGGGCCCAAGGCCCAAAAATGTTTTAGAAGGCCTTATAAAATGATTTTTGGATTTTGGACAGCATGGCCCGAGTCTCCGGCACCGATCCGCCCAGGTAAGTACTTCTGAACCTCTTGGTGAATTAAATTCTGTAGAAGGGTAGGAAGTATGGAACGTAGATAGACTTATAGGACTTGAACCCTAGGATTAGATTACTCAAACACATGAACCGAACATAAGACATTAAAGAACTAAACCAATCTATGACTTAGCCAAGTGAGCTAGGGTGTGGTAACCCCTGTACGCATGTCTAGGATTGGATCCGGAAGAGCTTGGTATTTAAGCAGTCCTCGTGACTCACCTCCTCTTCGCAGGTATCCTACCTGGTGCGTAGCTTCGGTTCACCCTAACTCAGAGGGCTCAGTGGTGTGGCAACCTCTGTGCGCATGTCTAGAAAGGTTCGGTGAGAGCTTGGTATTTAAGCGGTCCGCGTGACCCACCTCCTCTTCACTCGAATCCTGCCTGGTGCGTAGCTTTGGTTCACCCTGACCAAGAGGGCTCGGTCATGGGCTAAACACCATGATTAAAACCCGAAAAGGGAATTAGCCATGTTTTCGAAAAGAAATGAAACAACAACAACTCCAATGTTTTCAAAACTCTTGCAACAACTCTTTCAAATCGAAAAACATCCTATTTACAACGTTTTTCTCGAAAAACTCAAATTTTTTTTTGGAAAATTACAAAAATGCCCTTAGGGGTAAAATTACTAAAACGCCCCTGACTCATAAAATATCAGTTCAATGGTTTCGCTCAAAATTTCGACTACTTTACAAATATCCAACAACTTAGTTTTGAAAATCATCAGCAAAATATTTTGGTCTTGGAAAATTACGAAAACGCCCTCAAGTTGCAAAATTACCGAAATGACCCTGGTTTTAGAAATTTTTACAACCATTACTATTTGAAAAGAAACATTTTCAAAAAGGGACCCTCACAGTTTTACAACTGACGAAAATATCCCTGATTTATCAAAATGACAAAATTGCCCCTGATTGACAAAATTACCAAAATACCCCTGGTTTCAAAACGATTACGATTTTACAAATTTTATAAATGTCCTCCAGATTTGGGGATTTCAAATGACCTACTTTACTAAAGTTTTAAAATTTCGTTATTTACGAAAATACCCTGTAGGGAAAATGACGAAAATACCCCTGGGTTGGAAATGGGCAGAAATGTCCGAAGAGTGAATAGGTATGGAAAGCATTAAGGAATGGATGCATGAACTTTTTGTGTGAACTAGGATAGAAGACTGAAACCTTGTTTGCTCGAAAGAACCCCTAATTAAATTCTGTTCATAAAATGTCTTCGCGAATAAGAAAGTGAAACAAATGCTAATACATAAAATTTTCTTAATCAGATTAAAGCGCCGTAGATAGAATGAGTTCTAGAGGACGTGGACGTCGTGGACGCGGTAGGGGTCGAATGACGGTGTCTGAACCCGTCAGGTCAGGTCAAGGTTCGGAAAACGAGGTACCACCGCCACCACCACCTCCTACTTTCAGGGCTGAGGAACAGGACCAGACCGGTGGTGAGGCTGTGTCGCAAGCTGTTTTGCGAGTGTTGGAGATGGTGGCTGGGGCTGGTGGGAATTTGGGAGCTCGGAAGTCTGTTCCCGAGCGAATTCGGTCTAACGGGGCCGAGGTATTCCGTGGTGTCTCAGGAGTGGCGCCCAGTGCTGCAGAATATTGGCTGGAATCTACGGAAAGGGTTATGGATGATCTCGACCTGACTGAGGAGGAGAAGCTGAAAGGGGCGGTGTCGCTTCTAAAGGATGAGGCGTACCAGTGGTGGCTGACAGTCCGGGATGGAGCCACAGCTGATGATCTCACGTGGGACTACTTCAAAACTGCCTTCCAGAAGAAGTATGTAGGCACTAGCTATACGGATGCTCAGAGGAAAGCTTTTTTAGGGCTAGTGCAAGGAACTAAGTCAGTAGCGGAATATGAGGCGGAGTTTTTAAGGCTGAGTAGGTATGCCAGAGGAATCGTAGCCACCGAACATGAGCGCTGTGTCCGCTTTGAGGACGGGCTCAGAGATGATCTGAGATTGCTAATTGCCCCGCAGCAGGTTCGTGAGTTCTCATCTCTAGTGGAGAAGGCCAAGGTGGCCGAAGGGATTAAGGAGACTGTGAGACAAAACTATAGCAAGAATAATCAGAAGAGAGGATTTGGGCCAGCTGGGTCAGGTGGTAATGTCCAGAAAAAGGCTAGGCCAAGTGGGCCAAATCAGGCAGCAAGGCCCACGACTACTAATCAAAGGCCAACTCAGTGCAACCGCTGTGGAAAAACCCATTGGGGGAGTTGTTGGACCGGTAACAAAGGTTGTTTTGAGTGTGGGTCTTTGGAGCATCGGGTAAGGGACTGTCCTCAAAAGGTAGCTAAGGATCAGCCCGAAGGTCAGAATCGCGCTCAGGGCAGAAATGTTGGACCACCACAGAGGGGTCGTGGTAATGGCAGAGGAAACAATGGTTCCAACCGAGGTCGTGGAATTCAGGGCAGAGGTTCGGGTAACACAGAGGCTAGGCAGCCTGGCTTAGTCTATGCAGCGAGGCGTCGCGAGGAGGGAGACGCACCGGACGTCATAACCGGTACGTTTCTAATATTTGGTTTACCTTATGTTGCATTGATTGATGTGGGTTCGACGCACTCGTACATTGCTAGTAGTGTGGTAGGGACTATGGACCTAGACTCTGAAACTACTCTTAGGAAGATGACTGTGCTAAGCCCCCTAGGACACTCTGTAGTAGTAGACAAACTTTATAGAGGTGTACCCCTAGAACTCCAAGGGGTCGTATTTGTAGCCGATCTGATGGAACTACCTTTCGGAGAGTTCGATTTGATCCTTGGAATGGACTGGTTAGTTAAGTATCAGGCGAATTTGGATTGCGCGGCTAAGCGCATGGTGCTTAAGACGGCGGAGGGTGATGAAGTGGTCATGATAGGTGATAGAAGGAATTACCTATCCAATGTGGTGTCAGCCTTGAAAGCCGAAAGGATGGTCAAGAAAGGTTGCGAGGCATATTTGGTTAGGATCTGTGCGTTGGAAGCTAAGGAGTCAGTAGTTGAGGTTCGAACGGTTGGGGAATTTGCTGACGTATTCCCGGAAGAACTTCCAGGTCTGCCTCCAGATCGGGAAGTTGAATTCGGTATTGACTTGCTACCCGGAACGGCACCTGTGTCTATAGCACCATATCGAATGGCACCTAAGGAATTGGTGGAGCTAAAGGCTCAAATTCAGGAGCTCTTGGATAGAGGGTTTATTCAACCAAGCATATCCCCGTGGGGAGCACCCGTGCTATTTGTCAAGAAGAAGGACGGATCTATGCGGATGTGCATCGATTACCGCCAATTGAACAAGCTAACGATAAAGAACAAGTACCCGTTGCCTCGGATCGACGACTTATTTGACCAATTGAAAGGAGCGTCGGTATTTTCAAAGATTGACCTTAGGTCGGGTTATCATCAATTGAAGGTGAAGGAAGTGATGTTCACAAGACGGCGTTCAGAACTCGGTATGGACATTACGAGTTTTGGTAATGCCATTCGGGTTGACCAACGCGCCGGCGGCATTTATGGACTTGATGAACAGAGTATTTCAGCAGTACCTGGACCAGTTCGTCGTAGTATTCATTGACGACATCCTGGTGTACTCTAAGACGGAGGAAGAGCATGACAAGCATTTACGAATAGTGCTGCAAGTATTGAGGGAGAAGCAGTTATATGCCAAATTCAGTAAGTGCGAATTTTGGCTGAAGGAGGTGGCTTTCTTAGGACATGTGGTATCGGCGGAAGGAATTAGAGTAGACCCTCGCAAGATTGAAGCGGTATTGGATTGGAAACCGCCTAGGTCAGTGGCGGAAATCCGAAGTTTCCTGGGTCTAGCGGGGTACTATCGGAGATTCGTGGAAGGATTCTCTCTAATCGCAGCACCGTTGACGAAGCTACTAAGAAAAGGAGTTCCATTTGTATGGACGGAGAAGCAGCAAGAAAGCTTTGATAGGCTAAGGAGAATTTTGACGGAAGCTCCGGTTTTGGTACAACCTGAGGCAGGGAAGTTGTTTACCGTTTATTGTGATGCGTCCCATACTGGTTTGGGATGTGTGCTGATGCAGGAGGGGAAGGTAGTAGCCTATGCATCACGGCAGTTAAGGCCACATGAACTGAACTACCCAACTCACGATTTGGAGTTAGCCGCAGTCGTTTTCGCACTGAAGATATGGAGACACTACCTTTATGGGGAGAAGTCGATAGTCTACACGGATCATAAGAGTTTGAGGTATCTTTTGACTCAGAAGGATCTGAATCTGAGACAACGTCGGTGGATTGAACTATTAAAGGATTACGATTGTTCAATCGAATACCATCCAGGCAAGGCTAACGTAGTAGCTGACGCGTTGAGCCGGAAGGTTGTGACGGACTTAAGAGCGATGTTTGCTCGGTTGAGTCTATATGACGATGGGAGTCTCTTGGCAGAACTTCAAGTCAAGCCGACATGGATCGAGGAGATTAAGGACAAGCAGTTAGTGGACGAAGGGTTAAATGCTAAGAGAATGCAAGTTCAGGATGGTGGTTTGGAAGAATATAACCTGTCGAGTGATGGAGTATTATGCTTTCAAGGGCGAGCGTGTATGCCAAAGGATGGGGAGTTGAGGCAGAAGATTCTCCATGATGCACATAGTAGCCTCTACGCTATGCATCCGGGAGGAAGCAAGATGTATAGGGATCTTAGAGAGCAGTTTTGGTGGCCCGGGTTGAAGCGTGAAGTAACAGAGTTTGTTGGTAAGTGTCTGACTTGTCAACAAGTTAAGGCTGAACACCAGTTGCCGTCAGGATTGCTTCAGCCAGTGAAGATTCCCCAATGGAAGTGGGAACGGATCACTATGGATTTTGTTAGTGGGCTACCCCTCACGGCCAGCAAGAAAGACGCGGTTTGGGTAATAGTAGACCGGTTAACTAAGTCGGCTCACTTCATACCGGTGAGGATGGATTTTTCTCTTCAGAAGCTAGCTAAGCTGTACGTCTCGGAGATAGTAAGATTGCATGGGGTTCCAACATCAATCATCTCGGACAGGGATCCCAGATTCACATCAAGGTTTTGGAAAGCCTTGCACCAAGCTTTGGGTACGCGGTTGGACTTCAGTACCGCTTTCCATCCACAATCGGACGGACAATCGGAGAGGGTGATACAGATCTTGGAGGATATGTTAAGAGGATGCGTCTTGGATTTTCGTGGTAGTTGGGAGGAGTTTCTACCATTGGCAGAGTTCGCCTACAACAACAGCTACCAGGCAAGCATCCAGATGGCTCCATATGAGGCACTGTATGGGCGGAAATGTCGTACTCCGACATGTTGGACGGAATTAGGCGAACGACAGATTTTGGGTCCAGAGTTGGTGACAGAGACGGAGGATAAAGTCAAGGTGATTCGGTCTCGTCTTAAGGAAGCATCGGATAGGCAAAAATCCTATGCTGATTTAAAACGCAAGGAAATGGAGTATGCGGTAGGAGACAAGGTTTTCCTGAAAGTGTCGCCTTGGAAAAAGGTGTTAAGATTTGGACGGAAAGGGAAGCTAAGCCCAAGGTTCATTGGGCCGTATACGGTGGTTAAGCGTGTTGGACCGGTAGCTTATCAGCTTGAGTTGCCGGCAGAACTGAGTCAGATCCATGATGTCTTTCACGTATCAATGCTGAGACGGTATCGGTCAGACCCATCGCACGTTGTGCCAATGGCAGAGATCGAGGTGAATCCGGATTTATCGTTTGAGGAGGAACCAGTTCAGATCTTAGACCAGATGTGAAGGTTCTACGTAGGAAGTCAGTGCCCTTGGTGAAGGTGCTGTGGCGGAACCATGGTACAGAGGAAGCTACGTGGGAACCTGAGGATGTAATGAGGCAGCAATACCCCCACCTTTTCTAGTTAAGTAATTTCGGGGACGAAATTTATTTTAAGGGGGGTAGAACTGTAACATCCCAAAAATGGGGTTATTTGGAAATAAACTATTTTTCTTATGTATGAACTGCTGTGTCATTATCTATGGAATAATAATGATCAATTTAAGGCTTTGAGTTGGCTCGGTTTAATGGAAAAATTCAGTTTTTAACTTAAAAGGTAGGGAGCCTCAGCAGAAGGGTGTTAAAAGAATAAATTTGTATAATTTGGCCATAAAATGAGCCTAGACTAAGTGGCAAAGTAAGCCCACTTAAGAGCTACATGTGACGCCACATCAAGGGGAAGGGAGAGCCTTGGTTCGAGTCACAAGGATCCCTCTTTTTGCATTATGGATGGACGGCACATATAGAGAGTTTTTCTCTCTTTAATTATTTTTTTTAAGTGATAATATGAGCTTTAATCTCCTTAAAATTCTAAGGATAATGTGTAGGATATTATTAAGTTTTGGAATAGATTATTAATTGGATATTAAGAGGATTATTGCTTAATTAAAAAGGATTATTAAGTGATTAATTCAAATTATTTGAATTAAAATGAATGAGTGGTCAGGAGCAATTGGGAAGGTTTAATGGAGTTTGAACTCTTGGTTAATAGAAGTGGACGGCAAGGCAACTAGGGGGAGGCCGAATTCTATTTAAGGCTCCTAGCTATCATCCTATTTTCCTTTTCTTCACTATTGAGCTTAGCCGAATTCTCTAGAGAGAAACTTTGTTATTTTTTTTTGTGTTTTTACAACTTGTTCCAAGGTTCCAAAACTCCAATCTTTGTCCCTCTTTTGCCGAAATTCCATCTTCAAGTCCCTCTTCTTCTTTTCTTTGCTGGCCGAACATTCACTTCTTATTACCGAAACTTCATCCCCTTCTTCCATTATTTTTCCCTAGGCCGAATACACCCCCTTGCAGTGCCGAAAATCTTTTCTCTTACTTGGAGGCACTTTGGCCGAATACCAAAGGTGGTACAGGACGTTTCGGGACTTTCTTTCCAATCGGTTGAGAAGGTAAGGGGTTCTAACCGAATGTTTAGTGTTCACTCTTATGATCTATTGATTTGGACTTAAGGAAAAGCCGAAAGTTGGCAAGTACTAATGGTTGGCTAACCTTTCTAGTGAAGCCGATTTCACCAAGGTCTTCGGGATATCGCAAGCAAGCAATTTAAGCCGGAATATCTAGCATTCGGCATTAGTAAGTGGTGGTAAGGGCTTATTTCTCATTGGGTTATTGTTTTAGTGATTAAAAATCAAAGACTATTGACAGTGTCCTTGACCAATTATTTGGTAAACAGATTTGCATTTTAAGCGCTGTGGTTGGTAGCCAAAAAGCAGAAGGGTAAGGATTCGGGATCACAACTGACCCCTCTAGATTAATTTTGGGTGGCCGAATAGGCCATGATACTAACCCTAGTGTTGGCCGAATATAGGGATCAGTAAAGCTAGGGTGGCCGACTCTTCTTTCGGGATTTAGACTCCTCGTTGGTGAAAGGTGTGTATATACACACTTGTAATAATTAATAAATCATATTGAATGCCTGTTGTGTGAATATCTGCTTAATGTAGATATGAATTTAGTACCTTGATGGTACAAGCGAGGATGCCGGTAAGTCTCTGTCAGTACGAGATTGTTAATAATGCTTTTGGGAAGCATGCCATTGTTACTATATGTTGATTAAATATGTGATGACATGAGATCTGTTATACAATGTTTTGATTTGGGTTGATGAGTGGAGGGGGCAGTATTGATCGTGCCGACGGGCACCAGTGTTTTGGTAACACACTGTGACTACGGTCACCAGAGGTTTGGTACCTCCAGAGGTTTGGTACCTCATCGCGACTTGTCCCTGTGGTTAAAACCACCGTGGGTTGGCCCCACTTGAGATATGGGATTGTCTGCCAGTGATTTGGTATCACACGATGGGTTGGCCCCATCACCCGATTGTGTCTACGGACACCAGTGCTTTGGTAGCACATTGTGACTATATGTCACCAGTGGTTTGGCACCACCAGTGGTTTGGTACCACATCGGGGTAGACAGTGGCGTATGGTTGGCTAGGATGGGTACATGATAGTATGCATATTAGTTGTTACATGTTGTGTATGAAATCACTTAAATTGGGAGAAGGGTTACATACTGAGTCTTGGTGACTCACCTTCTCCTTTATATTTTTTTTTCAGGTGACACTTAGACCGCGGATGTGGAGCCAGGATGACTCGAGGTGGCCATGCAGTGGAATTAAATTTAAATAACTTTAATTTCTATTCAATAATTTTATTCTGGGTTTATTTTATTTGGTTGTAATAAGGCCTCCTGATACTTTATTCTTATTATTTTCTTATGTTGGATATTATTTTAAACTCTGTTATTATTAATGTTGAATTTAGATCACATTTTCCCAATTAAAAACGAAAAATGTTTTAAATGCCATCGGGCCCGGTTAAAATTTCGTTTTATAACTTGATTTAAATATATATTTTTTTTATAACACTAAGTATGATTTTATCAAGATAATCAAATCCAACAAGTTTTCAACAAAGCCCATTGGGTTCAAAAAGGTTTTCCTCCGTAACGATTCAGATTCGACCATAGTGTTTGGGCCGGGTTTGGGTTGTTACAAACGGTGTACATGTTGTCCCTGTCGTGGCAATGAACAATTTCATTCAGATTATACTTTGGGGAAAAGAAACACATTCCAAGAGCCTATATATATCCCCTAAGTTCATCCTTGAAGGGGGCAGTTTTAGCTAGGCCAAGGAACCAAGCTGAGAAGGTCAGATTTGTGGGAATCACTCAAGGATAGCCAGTTGATCCATCCCAAGAAGCCGAAATTCTACTCAAGATGACGGATTTCTCCTTCAATTCCTTCAGGGAGTTTTAGGGATTTCTTATGTTTTGTTTTATCTTTTCTCTTGAGATGTTTTCTTTATTTGTTATGAACTAAATCCTTCAGATACCTGAAGGGGATGAAACCTAGATGAATCTTGTTATTAATTTCTGAATTATATGATAAATACTTGGTTTGTTCTTAATTATGCAAGCTTAATACAAATTTGATGTGCTTAGGTGGAGGAGGAATAGACCCTGCTTAAGAGTAGATCTAGCATAATTAAGCGAAGTTGATCGCACGCCTAGAGATAGGGTGGCGAGATTTTGTCGGATTAGGGTGAAACCTAATATGGGAGTCCATAGATCGATTTATGCTATTCTAGGGGGTTATTATTCAAGAAAGAGATTTTCATTAATTAACCTAGGGTTAGACGTTATTCGCCTCGAGAGAGAGTTTAATATACGTTAGGGAGTCTTACGAATCAAACTAAGTAAATAAATCGTATGGTTCAGGGTTAATTAACAAGTAAAGTCTAGGTGGATTCTTCCTAAGGGTATCGTCTTAATCAACTGAGTTTTTCCAAAAGTTATTTTCCCAATTCATCCTTTTTTGTCTTTGTGTCTTTAGCTTAGTAATTAGTTTAGATTATATTAAAGCAACTTCACTTATTTTAGGCTAAATAATAAAAAGAAAGTTAGTATTCGTACTTTTAGTTCCTTTGGGTTCGATAATCCGGTCTTGCCTAAGCTATACTACTGTTCGATAGGTACACTTGCCTTCAATCGTTGTCAGAGTTAGTTTCCAAGTTTGATCATTCTCTTTATAAATTTTAAAACTCGACAGACATACGATCAGTAAGTAGTGTGTGGTCTTCTTCGAGTCCCTCGCAACTCCGATCCGTCTAAGGCTGAGGATTACCTACAAAGTTAAAAATGGGGTGAGTTTATGAAAACTCAGTTTGTAATCCCCTTACTAGAGTAACAGTCAGTATACAGAAATAGAAATTGAAATAGTCTGGGTCAAAGCCCTTTAAAAGTAATAGTACAGTCTAGTTCAAAGCATACGTGGGCCAAAGCCCACTATAATATCACCTGGGTCACAGCCCATAACAGAACCAATTGAGCCCAGCCCAAACCAATAGCAGAACAAGTGGCCTAATGATAAACCATAAAAGTAACATATTTTAATCCCACATTTAGCATATTTTCGGATGATTTATTTCTTGATTCATGTAAAAAGGTGCTTTTAATCCTTTCTTTTCATGTTTTATACCCAGGAAAGCACCCGAGGATGAGAAGAACGTAAAATGGGCCCAAAACAGAGTAAATGGGCCATATCACGAAATCCACACGGCCTGGGCCAAAGTCCACATGGCCGTGCCTCATTGATCTACTAGAACACGGCCTAATCATGATCCACACGGTCGTGCCCCATTCAACAGGTTTGAACACGGCCTGGCCACGATTCACACGGGCGTGTGCCATGGCCGTGTCCCTGTCGTCAGGAAGCAGAATTTCACTCGAAAAAGGATACTTAGGGGCCAAGAAACCTATTTCGAAAGCCTATAAACACCCTAAGTATAACCTTGAGCGGGCAGTTAGCTAGGCTAAGAGCCGAGCCAGAAAGGTCAAACCTAATATGGGAGTCCATAGATCGAGTTAATGCGATTCTAGGGGTTTTAGTTAGAAGAGATTTCAATTAATCAACCTAGGGTTAGACGTTATTCGCCTCGAGAGAGGGTTTAATATAACTTAAGGAATCTTAAGGATCAAGTCAAGTGAATAAATCGCCTGGTTCAGTGTTAGATAACAAGAGAAGTCTAGGTGGATTCTTCCTAAGGGTATCGTCTTAATCAACTGAGTTTTCCCAACAGTATTTCCCCAATTCATTCTTTTTGTCTTTGCGTCTTTAGCTTAGTTGAAAGTTAAATTTAGATTAGATAACAACTTCACTTATTTTAGGCTAGATAATAAAAAGAAAGTTAGTATTAGTACTTTTAGTTCCTTTGGGTTCGACAATCCGGTCTTGCCTAAGCTATACTACTGTTCGATAGGTGCACTTGCCTCAATCATTGTCAGAGTTAGTTTCCAGGTTCGATCATTCTCTTTATAAATTTTAAAACTCGACAAAACAATGATCAAGTTTTTGGCGCCGTTGCCGGGGAACTAAAATATTAAGAAAGCTCTATTTTTATTACTTTAGCCATTATTTTTATTTTTCCACAATTTACTTTTATTTTTAGGTTAAAATTTGATTTTGCTAAATTTTCTTTCTTTCTTTTCTCAGCAGGTACCTCTAGTTTATGACTAGAAGGAACCCGAAAGGACCAGTAGTATACGATAGTGATATTGAAGCTACCGCTTGCAGGAATCGCAGAAAAATTAGGCGAGCCCTAAATTATACAGAAGAAGAGCGAGAAAACAAGTCCAATCCTACTGAAAGGATGGACAAGAATAATCCACCACCACAACATATGGCAGAACACAATGCTCCGCTTACTATGTATGATTATGCTAAACCTCATTTAACAGGAGTAGAATCGAGTATTGTTAGGCCTGCTATAGTTGCTAATAATTTTGAATTAAAGCCTAACACTATACAAATGATTCAACAATTTGTTCAATTTGATGGTTTGCAGGACGAAGACCCAAATACTCATATAGCTAATTTTTTAGAGTTCTGTGATGCCTTCAAAATAAATAGCGTTTCTGATTATGCCATACGTCTTCGGTTATTTCCCTTTTCATTAAGGAATAAAGCCAAACAGTGGTTAAACTCATTACCACGAGGGTCAATCACTACATGGGATCAAATGACCGAAAAATTTTTATTAAAATATTTCCCACCAGCCAAAACGGCCAAATTACGGAATGATATCTCTTCTTTTGTGCAGATGGATTTAGAGACATTATACGACGCATGGGAGAGATACAAGGATCTTTTGAGACGGTGTCTGCACCATGGTTTACCATTGTGGCTCCAAGTCCAAACTTTCCATAACGGTGTAAATCCCTCAACGAGGCAACTTATTGATTCAGCCGCCGTTGGAACCCTGAACAACAGAACTCCTGAAGCAGCCTACGAGTTTATTGAAGAGATGCCACTGAATAACTATCAGTGGCAGGTCACCAGGACAAAACCAACAAAATCAGCCGGAGTTTTCAACCTAGACGCAGTAACCATGCTATCAACACAAGTAGAAATGATGAACAAAAAGCTTGATAGTTTGTGTTCTTCGCAGGCACATCCAGTAATACAGTGTGACGCAAGTGGAATTGTGGCGAATCCTGAGTACCCACCCTACCAACCAAGCACAGAGAGCGAACAGATGAACTATATAGGTAACAATTTCAGATCTAATAATAACCCTTATAGTAATAATTACAATCCAGGTTAGAGGAACCACCCAAATTTTTCATGGTGAAATCAAGGAAATCAAAGACAACAACCTCCCCAAAATTTTCAAAATCAGCCTTATCCACAGGAAAAAAGGCCGAACCTCGAAGAGATGCTAACAAAATTCATGGCAGCCACAAAAACCCCTCTCTAAAAAACCAAGACAACGCTCGATAATCAACAAGCATCAATCAAAGGGATCGAGAGCCAAGTTGGAGAACTTACTAAGTCAGTTGGACAACTTACCAAGATAGTTTCTGAAATTTGATCAGAGATTTCCGAACGACTGTAAGGGTGTCTACCAAGCAACACTGAGATTAACCCAAGGGAGCAAATCCAAGCCATCATAGCTCATGATAGTATAGGGTTAGATGAACCCAATCCAATACAAGAAAACAAGGTAGAAAAAGGTAAAGTTGAGGTAACACAAGAAAAACCAAAACCGGTAATCAAAGAGTACCAACCTCGTATTCCTTATCCCGAAGCGATGAAGAGAGACGATACAGAGGAACAGTTCAGTAAGTTTCTTAAACTTTTAAAGAAATTACATATCAACTTACCTCTTCTTGAAGCTCTTTCGCAGATGCCAGATTCGAGAAAATTTTTAAAACAACTATAGATGAACAAACGTAAGTTAGATGATGAGCCACATGTGGAATTAAACGCAGTATGTTCAGCAATGTTACAGAATAGACTACCGCGAAAGCTACAAGATCCAGGGAGTTTTACAATTCCATGTTTAATTGGTAGACTAACTGTTGATAATGCATTAGCTAATTTAGGGGCAAGCATAAATGTCATGCCTTATAAAATGTTTAAACAATTAGGTCTAGGGAAACCCAAACAAACTAGGATGAGTATTCAATTAGCTGAAAAAACTGTTAGAATTCCCAGGGGTATTATCAAAAATGTTCTTGTAAAAATTGATAAATTCGTTTTCCCAGTAGATTTTGTTGTCTTAGACATGGATGAGGATAATTCGATTCCTCTAATTTTAGGAAGACCCTTTTTAGCAACTGCTAGGACTAAAATTGATGTTAGCACAGGAGAACTCATACTTCAGGTAGGTGACGAATCGATCAGTTTACAAGCTCTTGACTCGGCCAGGACAACAATTGATGAAGGTGAGAAAGTAAATTCATTTGATAACCAGATTGTTCAATCTTCACCACAGAAAACACCACAAGACTACAAACCTGAGCCGAATCATGGACCCCATGCCAACAAAGTCGAATTACATAAAGAACAAAGCCTTAGGGTCGACAAACTAGAAGAGTGGATGACACACTTCAAAGAGGAACCAGAACCGCGCGAAGTAAAATAGAAGGAGCCCCCAGAAGAGCTCATAGAAACATCAAACCACTTAAAAATAGGAGACCAGGTACTGCTAGATAAAGCAGATCCTCGCATCATCACATCAAACCTGAACACGAACAAAGAAATTCTTCTTGAGGTACACAATATTTTCCCATACGGAACAATCGAGGTCAGCAACCATATATTCGACACTTTCAAGGTAAACGCTTCTCGACTTAAACTTTATCAAGAAAATAGAACTAATAGCATGAGGGAAGATATTCAAACTTTTAAACCACCCTGAGTTTTGCGAATACGAGGAAAGTCTAGCTTAAGACTTTAAACGAGCGCTACTCGGGAGGCAACCCGAGTACTAACCCCATCAACTATTACATTTTTTTTATTTTGTCTTATTTGTTTTGTTTTAGGACCTAACTTTAAACTAACCAAAAACGGCAGATTTCCAAACCACACGGCCTTGCACACGGCTGTGGCCATGGCCGTGTGGTAGAACAGAATCCCCGGACTGACAATGGTAGAGACGGTACGAATCAGACCCAACTAATTTTTGAAGTCACAGACCTAACCACTCCACCACGGGCACCGACAAAGTGCCAGGGCCGTGCGATACGACCGTGGTCGACACTGACTTCTCAAAAACAGGCGTGGCAATCAGTAAAACAGGCGTGGGTGAACCACACGGCTAGACACACGGCAGTGCGAGTCGGCCGTGTGAATTGACACGCCCACGGTCCACGGGCGTGGCAGAGCATCAGGAACCAAAACTCTATTTAAACCCACACTCCCTCTCCCCTTCTCCTCACCAACTCTCCATCTTCTTTCTTTCTTCCTTTCTCAGATTGCTCTCCTTCCCATAACAAAGTCTCTATACTCTTGAGCTACACATATCCATGTCGAAGAAGCGGAAGAAGCCAAGCATAGTCTCCCCAAGGGAGACCGATCTACATAAGCTCATGATGGCCTCTTCATTCCACCGACAAGCCAAGGGTCTTTGAGACCATTTAGTTTTCATTTTACTTTTCTCTTCTCCTTTATTTTCCTTCTCTTTGACAATCTTATGCTTAATTTAGTTTATTTTAAATTAATCTTTTAGTGCCAGGTTCGTCAGGCTGCTAGGGAATCACACCTTGGGAACCACGACCATCACCACAACAGCTTTCGAAGTACTAAAGGCTGCTTGGGAATCACGCCACTTCCGCCACCTCCAGCACCTCCGTAATCTAAGGAATGACACCCACCTCACGAACCATCCATCAATAAGGACTTCTCGGTCCATTAGTCTTTTCTTTCATTTTTATTTTCCTTCTTAGTCTCCTTATCTTTATCTTTCTTGTCTTTAAATATATAATTAGTTTATTTTAAATGTGTTTCAATAATCCCTGGCTAATTCTTCACGAGCTTCCTAATTTCTTCATCTAGCGCAGAGCTCGGTAGAAGTTACCACACCTCAAAACTTCCACCTCAAAGAAACCATCCAAGTTCAGGAAGTTTCACCACTTTCTCTCTATTAAGTTTTATATACATCTTTGTACATTGAGGGCAATGTACATCTTAAGTGTGGGGGGTGAATATTTATTTCGAGAAAGTGCCTAACTTTTTGCATTATTCTCAAATTATGCCTAACTTTTTTCATTATTCTCAAATCCCTGAATTATATATTGTTCTGAAGTAATTTCCTCATATTACTAATTAGGATGAAATTTCTGATGAATTATGATTTTTATTGATATAATTTTGAGTAAGCCATAGTTAATTGTGCACTGATGATTAAATTTGAAGAATATTAGAGAATAAGAATATTAGCGAATCAAGCATGATAAGTCTATTTTTCAGAATTTAAATTTTTGCTAGGTGGTCTACCTGAATCTGAATGTTACCTTAAAGTTTGAAATTTACGAGGTTGACATCAATAACACCCATAATTTTTGTGAGATTTTGAGCCTTATAGAGCATTTATTCTTTTTCTTTCTCACTTTTTGATTATGAGTGTGTCGACATTGAACTGTTATTCTATAACTTGCCTCAATTATACATGTTGAGACCACACTTATGATTCGATATACCGAGATGATAAAGGCACCTAGGTTTTTACCCACTCACTCCACTAAAAAGCCTACCCTTATAATTAACCCCTAGTGAACCTCGTTGATCCTAACAACCCTTTTTATTACCAAAAACCCTAGTGAACCAAAAACCCTTTGTATTTGTTATCACCATTCTTTTTTACTACCCTTAAATCGAAATTTGATTTGATTAGTTACCTAATTATAGTATTTCAGTAGTTGAATTTATCCTTTATTACTTGATTTATTCTTTAAAAAAATCGAAGTATATTCAGTATTAGTATTATGAAAATTGAGCTTATACAGTTAAACTCTATCAAAATAAAAGCTCGTATTATTAGGGTTATTACTTTTCAGTTGATGTAATTATTTATTATCGTCTCAGTATCTCTAGATAGGTAACTTGTCAATTCAATCTCGATTCTAACCCTCTAATTCAGCCTTTATCCACACCTTTAACCCAAGCCCGGTTACAACCCTGCTAAAGACCTTTTGATCTGTTTATCATCTCATTTTACAGTGGTGGAGATTTGATTTTCAGGCAAGCCTATGAGATTAACTTTTCAGGTTCAACTGTTGAGTGCTCTTTTCTTGAACCTTAAACACTTTGAGTGATTTGAGTGAATCTTTTGTGAAGATGTCAATCCTTGTCGGTTTTGAATTAAAGGTAATTATTCAGGTAAGGGGAAACACCTACGTTTTCGTGATACAAATGTATGACTTATATTGTTTGAATCTTTAGGACTCTTCGAGTTAAATTATCCATGTATAAATTATCTATGAGTTATGATGAGACATTGTTGATAGACATTATGAATCATGGAAAGTTTGTTTTAATTGTAAGTTGAGAATTTTGCTTGAGGACAAGCAAAAGCTTAAGTGTGGGGGTATGTGATAAACTGTAAAAGAAACATATTTTAATCCCACATTTAGCATATTTTCAGATGATTTATTCCTTGATTCATGTAAAAAGGTGCTTTTAATCCTTTCTTTTCATGTCTTATACTCAGGAAAGCACCCGAGGATGAAAAAAACGTAAAACGGGCCCAAAACAGAGTAAATGGGCCATATCACGAAATCCACATGGCCTGGGCCAAAGTCCACACGGTCGTGCCTCATTGATCTACTAGAACACGGCCTAATCATGATCCACACAACCGTGCCCCATTCAATAGGTTCGAACACAGCCTGGCCACGATTCACACGGGCGTGTGCTATGGCCGTGTCCCTGTCGTCAGGAAGCAAAATTTCACTCGGAAAAGGATACTTAAGGGCCAAGAAACCTATTTCGAAAGCCTATATAAACACCCTAAGTATAACCTTGAAGCGGGTGGTTAGCTAGGCCAAAGAGCCGAGCCAGAAAGGTCAAGATTTGTGGGAATCACTCGAAGATAGCCAGTTGATCCATTTCAAGAAGCCGAAATTCTACTCAAGATGGCAGATCTCTCCTTCAATTCCTTCAGGGGGTTTTAGGGATTTCTTATGTTTTGTTTTATCTTTTCCTTTGAGATATTTTCTTTATGCACTAAACCCTTTAGATACTTGAAGGGGATGAAACCTAAGATGAATCTTGTTATTGTTTTCTGAACTATATGATAAATACTTGATTTGTTCTTAATTATGTGTGCTTAATTCTTGTTTACTATTTCTGGGATATTGATTCAAGTTGGATGTGCTTAGGTGGAGGAGCAAAAGTCCCTGCTTAAGAGTAGATCTAGCATAGTTAAGCGGAGTTGATCGCACGCCTAGAGATAGGGTGACGAGATTTTACCGGATTAGGGTGAAACCTAATATGGGAGTCCATAGATCGAGTTAATGCGATTCTAGGGGTTTTAATTAGAAAGAGATTTCAATTAATCAACCTAGGGTTAGATGTTATTCGCCTTGAGAGAGGGTTTAATATAACTTAAGGAATCTTACGGATCAAGTCAAGTGAATAAATCGTTTGGTTTAGTGTTAGATAATAAGAGAAGTCTAGGTGGATTCTTCCTAAGGGTATCGTCTTAATCAACTGAGTTTTCCCAACAGTATTTCCCCAATTCATTCTTTTTGTCTTTCCATCTTTAGCTTAGTAGAAAGTTAAATTTAGATTAGATAACAACTTCACTTATTTTAGGCTAGATAATAAAAAGAAAGTTAGTATTAGTACTTTTAGTTCCTTTGGGTTTGACAATCCGGTCTTGCCTAAGCTATACTACTATTCGATAGGTGCACTTGCCTCAGTCGTTGTCAGAGTTAGTTTCCAGGTTCGATCATTCTCTTTATAAATTTTAAAACTCGACAAAACAACGATCACCTAAGCCCAGTACAGTGACAGATCTCATAAACAGATATGCAATAGTATGAGGATGCATCCCACCCCGGTTCAACCAACACACCACCCGTACCAACCCTACACTTACGTGGGGATAAAAACAACCCACCCACCCAGCACACCACTGTTAGCACCGGTTGCGGCCCTAACTAAAATCGCAGCAAAGTTGCTAGTATATATACGGCTCTAAGCCTTCAGTAGCGGTATTATAATTGGCACAAAGCCATCAGTAACTATATTATGTTTGGCACATAGCCATCAGTGACTGTAATATAATCGGCACACAGCCTTGCGTAAATTTGATCAACACAGAGTCATCGGTATATATGTTAGGCATATAGCCACGGGTAAATACAATTGGCACCAACCCATAATCAAGATGGCACAGAGCCATGTTTAGGTTGGCACAGAGCTATAATCAGATTACGCGGCTTTAAGCCGTCCGTTGGTCCACAGTCGTCATGCGACCCGTGCGACCTCAACAGATCAATACTGGATCCACAGTCGTTATGCGACCCGTGCGACCCTATAAGAACTTCCTCGCATCAATGTCCCAACCCCATGCAATATGTCGTGTATGTCATGCTCAATCATTACACGTGTATGCAAAATGGCCATGCTCAGTAACAATCATTTAAACATGTAATAAAAGCATATCAGTCATACAACCACTGTCAAATTAGTCAACTCATAGTCTAAGTCAGTCATTTACCCATAAGGGCAAAATAGTCATCTTACCTTATAGAGGTAATTCGGTAATCCTACCCTATAGGGGTAATTCGGTAATTCTACCCTATAGGGGTAATTCAGTAATTTTACCTTACAGGGGTTTTTTAATAATTTTGCAAACTGAGGGTATTTCAGTAATTTTGCAAACCGAGGGTATTTCAATAATTTCGCAAACTGGGGGTATTTCGATAATTTTGCAAACCGGAGGTATTCCGGTAATTTTACAAACTAGGGGTATTTTGGTAATTTTACAAACAGGGGTATTTTGGTAATTTTTCAAACAGGGAGTATTTCGGTAATTTCACAAATCGAGGGTATTTCGGTAATTTTACAAACCAATGGTATTTTAGTAATTTTGTAAACCAAAGGTATTTCAGTAATTTCGCAAACCGGGGGTATTTCGATAATTTTGCCAACCCCTCAAAAGGTCTACAGTCGCCTTGAACGACTCAAGTATTTTAAACAGAGATAATGATGGTCCATTGGCCCCACATGGCCCCTTTCGGCCCATCGTGGCCCAAACAGCCTAAACCCACAAGAACACTCATGATGGCCTCAACTATCGCGTCGAAGCTCCCACACATGCGCTCGCACGCTCGTGTGGCTACCATCGCCGTGTGACCGGCATTTCAGCATTTGCCGTTCTACAGCTAGAGTAGTGCGAAATACACACCTGATAGGAATCTAGAGTTAATCCGCGCTCTGAACACTCCTATGCCCAAACTTAGCAAAATAAATATCCCTTTTTGCTTGCAATGGGATTCGAACCCTTGCCCTCTCCTATGCTCCAGACGCTACATGCCACCACAACACAAGCTCCTTTTGTAACTTAAAACATGCGCAACTAAATATAAGCCTATTGGCCAAAGTCTAAGTTCATTTAAAAGAAAATCAAAATGGACTGCAAGTGCCAAGACTTGAACCCAAGCTCTCCCTTACACCCTTAATGACGCCTTGCCACTAGACCACTCCCTTCCTTGTGTCATTTTTTTCCCACAATTTATTCTTAAAGCCTACTTACTTACTCTCAGGGTAACTATAAATATGCTCGGGATTGATGATTTATTTGATCAGTTGAAAGGTGCCACAGTATTCTCGAAGATTGATCTCCGATCAGGTTATTACCAGCTACGGGTAAAAGAGTCAAATGTGCCAAAGACAGCTTTCAGAACCAGGTATGGGCATTATGAGTTTCTGGTTATGCCGTTTGGGCTGACTAATGCACCTGCAGTATTTATGGATCTGATGAATCGGATATTCAGACCGTACTTAGACAGGTTTGTGGTAGTATTCATTGATGATATTTTGGTTTATTCTCGAGATGAAGAAGAACATGCAGAACATTTGAGAATTGTGTTGCAAATTCTGCGAGAGAAGCAGTTATATGCTAAATTCAGTAAATGTGAATTTTGGCTTCGAGAAGTGGGTTTTCTTGGACATATTGTATCCGCCGAAGGCATCAGGGTAGATCCAAGTAAAATCTCATCTATTGTCAATTGGAGTCCACCGAAGAATGTATCTGAAGTTAGAAGTTTCTTGGGTTTAGCTGGTTATTATCGGAGATTTGTACAGGGATTCTCTATGATAGCTTCTCCGATAACTCGATTATTGTAGAAAGATGTAAAGTTCAAGTAGACTAATGAATGTCAGCAGAGTTTCAACCAATTGAAAGATCTACTAACGAAAGCACCAGTATTAGTGCAGCCTGAACCGGGTAAGGAATTTGTTATTTACATTGATGCCTCATTGAATGGTTTAGGTTGTGTCTTGATGCAAGAAGGTAAAGTAATAGCCTATGCTTCAAGACAACTTAAACCACATGAAAGAAATTACCCGGTACATGATCTTGAATTAGCTGCTATTGTATTTGCGCTGAAGATATGGCGGCATTATCTGTACGATGAGAAATGTCATATTTATACTGATCATAAAAGCTTGAAATATTTGATGACACAGAAAGATTTGAATTTGAGACAGCGCAGGTGGCTTGAACTGATAAAGAACTATGATTTGATTATTGATTATCATCCGGGTAAGGCTAATGTTGTGGCTGATGCTTTGAGTCGAAAATTTCTGTTTGCTTTATGAGTTATGAATACCCGGTTGTCACTGACTGATGATAGTTCAATCATAGCTGAATTGAGAGTTAAACCGACATTTTTACAGCAAATATGTGAAGCTCAGAAGAATGATGATAAGTTACAGGTTAAACGGGCACAATGTGAGTCAGGTACTGATTCTGAATTTCAAGTTGGGATTGATGGTTGTTTATTATTCAGAGATAGGTATGTGTACCCAAGAATTCAGAGCTCATACAGAAGATTTTACACGAGGCTCAAAGTGGTATTATGTCTGTACATCCGGGAAGTAATAAAATGTATAATGATTTGAAGAAGACGTACTGGTGGCCAGGTATGAAACGTGATATTTCTGAGTTTGTATCAAGATGTTTAATATGTCAGCAAGTTAAAGCTGAACATCAGGTACCTTCGAGGTTACTTCAGCCAATTACTATACCAGAATGGAAATGGGAAAGAATCACTATGGATTTTGTATCGGGGTTACCGTTGTCTCCGAGGAAAAAAGATGCTATTTGGGTGATTGTTGATCGATTGACAAAGTCAGCGCACTTTATTCCAGTATGTATGGATTATTCTTTAGATAAACTGGCTGAACTGTACATATCTGAGATTATCAGGCTACATGGAGTGCCTGTCTCCATTATATCAGATAGAGATCCCTGATTTACGTCTCGTTTCTGGGACAAATTGCAAGAAGCCTTGGGTACTCAGTTGTATTTCAGCACTGCATTTCATCCTCAGACAGATGGCCAATATGAGCGTGTAATTCAAGTATTGGAAGATATGCTCCGATGTTGTATACTAGAGTTTGAAGGTAATTGGGAGAGGTATCTACCTTTGATTGAATTTGCTTACAATAACAGTTATCAGTCCAGTATTAAAATGGCTCCGTATGAAGCTTTGTACGGTAGAAAATGTAGAACACCATTATATTGGACAGAACTCAGTGAAAAGAAGATACATGGGGTTGATTTAATCCAGGAAACAGAAGAAAAAAGTGAAGGTTATTCGGGATAGTTTAAAAGCAGCTTCCGATCGCCAAAAATCATATGCCGATCTTAAACGAAAAGAGATTGAATTTCAGGTCGGTGACAAGGTATTCCTGAAAGTGTCTCCTTGGAAGAAAGTTCTCCGATTCGGTCGAAAGGGTAAATTGAGTCCAAGATTTATCGGGCCATATGAAATTATAGAAAGAATTAGACTGGAAGCTTATCGATTGGCATTACCACCGGAACTCGATAGAATTCATAATGTTTTTCATGTGTCTATGCTATGACGATATCGGTCAGATCCTTCACATGTTATTTCTCCGACGGAAGTGGAGATTCAACCGGATATGACTTACAGTGAAGAACCGGTCAAGATATTGGCACGAGAAACAAAGGAGCTTAGAAATAAAAGGATAAATTTAGTGAAAGTATTATGGAAAAAGCATGGAATTGAGGAAGCGACATGGGAACTGGAGGAGACAATGAGGAAACAATACCTAAACCTCTTTACTGGTAAGATTTTCGAGGACGAAAATCCTTAAAAGGGGGAGAGTTGTAATGGCCTAAATTCAAGGTTATCGGAACAATGGTTTCGCAACTATAAATCCAATTTAAAGAGAAATTTATTTCAATATATTTGCATGAATATTTATATGATAGGAAAAATCGTATTAAAATATCGATAGAAAAATTTTTCCGATTTAGTAGTTAGTTAGAAAAAGGAATTATTGAAGGAATTGGGTAAAAACAATGTATCAAGACTTTGATCTCATAAAATTGAGTAGGAAATATTTTTATAAATATTTATAAAATGTTAGTAATGTGGTATTAAAATTTTGTTAGAAAATTTTAACGTTTGGGTAGGTAATTAAATGAAAAGGACTAAATTGAAAAAGGTGTAAAAGTTATTAGAAGGATTAAATAGCTCAATTGTCAAATGACAAGGGATCTAAAGAGCAAATAAGCCCAAAGGAGATATTTTAGGCGGCATAAGCTGAGGAAAATCAGGAGAATTACTGAAAGAAGGGTAAAATGGGAAAATAACAAAATTTACTAAATAAAACTAGGACTAATTTGAGATATCTAGAAATATCTTCATTTTTCTTTACTCTCATCAGCCAAAAACGCCATAGGAGGGTTTTCTAAGCTGTTATATCATAATTTTTGCACCAAGTAAGTTAATACTTGCCTATTTCTTGTAATTTTTGTGTTTTTAAGACTTTTACAACTAGGTCCTATTACTAAATTCACTAGTTTTTGATCTCCTGGATGAAATTGAAAGTTACCATGGCTGAGTGCTGTAATTTTATGATTAAATAGCATGAAATTGAAGCTTTAATTTGTTTATGAGATGATTTTAATAAGTAATTTCAATAGAAATTGATTTTTAGGACCTAATTGTGAAAATGTTTGGAATTAAAGTCTATTACTGAAATTATGATTCCCAAAGGTTATAAAGTAGTTTAAAGTGATAGAATAAAGTTTTAATTGAGATAAATTAGCTTAATTGAGGGGTTAATTGAGCAAGGATTGAATTGTATGAACTGTGAAATTTGGGGCAAAATAGAAATCAACACTTTGCACTAAAACAGTTTTGGACAGCAGCAGTAGACTAACTTTGAAAAATCACCATAAATTGTAGAAATCGAATTAGAAGATGAAAAAAATATGAAATTAAAGGTTATTGAGTCTAGTTACTCATAAAAGAAACGGTGTAAGCAATAGATATGTAAATCATGAGATATAATAAATTTTGTGAGACAAGGTCAGAATGAACTCGGGTTCCCCTGTTTTGAATTTAGAAAATTATCAAAAATTATAGAAAAATAACTAGGGGCTTAAATTTACATTTTTAGAATCCTTAATGAGTCTATTTTCAATAGAAATAAACGAGAACATCATCCGAATCCTGTATGAAAAGATAATTAATTTTTAGTGAAGAAGGGTCAGAACTGTCAAACAGCAGAACAGGGGTGACTTTAAAGAATAAACTGTACTCATTGGCTAAACAAAAAATTTTGAAAATTTTATGAGAAGAAGATATGTGAGTTTAGTTTCAGGGAAAATTAACGGATCTAAATTTAGAGTTCTGTAGCTCAAGATAAAAATAATTTAGTGACTATGACTCAAGTAGACAGTTTTGAATGAACTAAAAATAATAATAGAATTATAGAAAATGCTACATGCGAACATGAAATGTATTGAATTAATGATTGAATTTATTTATTTAGATCCGGAAAACTCAAATACGAAGCTAGATCGAGGAAAGAAAAAAGTCCCGGATTAGTAGATTTTATATACGAACTAGTATCGAGGTAAGTTCATGTAACTTGAATTATATTCTTAAATGCTTGAAATGTATGTTATTGATGTGAATATAATTTGAATGTTCATTGTATGAAAATTGATGATACATTGGTAAATTTGATAAAAAAAAGGAAGAAATCCCGGTTGAATGAAAGGAAAATTCGATGGATCTCTGAAAAGGAATTGACAGTAATAAGGATCTAGCCCGGAAGGGTGATCCTATCTTGATATAGCCCTCCCGAAGAACATGTGGAAAATGGATTTAGCCCGGACGGGTAATCCGAATTAGGGTCTGAATTTAGCCTGGACTGGTAATTCAGATCCAAGCTCATTAGAGTAATTGTCGTTGCAGGGGATTTAGCCTGGACTGGTAATCCCGACAATACTCTATGAGTTTATATTACAGGGGATTTAGCCTGGATTGGTAATCCCGCTGTAAAGATGAGGTTCGCGGGAGTGTGCTCTCTGAAATAGAAATGTGCGCACATGAATATGAATTGACGGACCCTAATTTGTACACTAAAAGTGTACCTATGAAAATCCATCGAAAATTCTAAGAAATTCAACGGGATAAATATGGAAAAAGAATAAGGGAATGGGAAATCATGGTATTGATGAGTTCATCAATCATGGTATATATTACTAATACATGGAAATTATTGGACTAACTTGAAAGTTGAGTTTGTGCATGTTAGGGTAATAGTGCATTGAATGGATATATGAATGTTTATTGCATTGTATTGAAAATATTGGGTAAGTATAATTCTTGTTATATAGGCTTACTAAGCACAAAGTGCTTACCCTGTTTCCTTTTCCCCTGTTTTGTAGTGTTAAGAGCTCGGAGGTCAGATTCGGTAGGAGATACATCACACTATCAGCCTCAAGATTTCGGTATATAAAGAAACTTTATTTTGGAAATCAATGGCATGTATAAGCTAATAAACTAATGTTAATATGAAATGAATGTAAGGTCAGCCATTGGAATGGCTAGCAAACCTTGGCTTGGTATGTGTTGATGTTATCTTATAAATATGCATGAATCTATTTTGAAAATATGTTGAATTGGATTGGTTGATGTGGATTGGTCTCGGTTTAAAATTTGCAGGGAAGGCTAGATATTTATAAAGGGGCTATATTAAAAAAAAATCGTAAACTCCGGTAATGCCTTGTACCCTATTCTGACAACGAATACGGGTAGGGGGTGTTACAAATATTTTCTTTTCCTTAAATCCATTGATGATCATTGTAACTACCATTAGATCATTTCCTTCTTTTCCAAAAGCTACATTTTCATTTTCTTGGGTAAAGCAAACCTAACATATGTCAATCTAATGAGATCTATTCATTATTAGGTTTATTAATATGATACTCCTCAAATAAACTTTTATCTTGGTGTTAGATAATATGATATTCCTCATAAGTTTATACTATCATATATATTACCCCCTCTCACTAGTTTTTTCCTTTTTCCTTTATCTTGCGTACACAAGCATGAATCTCACTCAGAATCTTGCCTATGGCGAGGATATCGAGCCACAAACTATTTAAGCTACCCTAACCTAACTTCCTTTTCTATAGTATTCTTTAGTGAGGTGCAATATTTAATCTTATGTGCCATATCACTATGAAACTGACACCTTTAAGTGGATCAACCATGATATCAATTAGGACTTATTAAGGGAGGTTTAGTCTTGAACTTGACTTAATATATATGCTTGTGATGGAATTTAGGGACTATACATGTAAATTTGTTATGTAGACCCTATCAACTTCTCTTTTATAAGATTCAAAGATGAAACCTTCTTTGGTGAATTTGGGGAATGAGAATGGTGTTGCCCTCTCGAGTTTACCAATAAGATAATATGTGTTATGTGTTGTTCCTTGTTAAAAAGTCTTCTGTAAGAGGTGCAATATGATCTTTGATAATATGAGGCATTATATCCAAAATCAAATTCAATGTTGGAAAATTTGATTTCCTTTTTTTCCGTATATTTGTAGGCTTTTCATACAAGTTGGTAAGGTGTTGAGGCTTATTCTCCGTGAAAGTGTATTTTAAATTCTCTTGATTCAATCTTGCTATAAAGTCATCCATGACCCACTAATGTCAAATCCTTGGTGTTCATGGTCACGAAGTGAAAGCATTTGATGTAATCTCGCAGTGGCTCCCTAAGTTTCTGTCTAATAGCTAGAAGGCTAGTGGGCATTTTCAAAATAATCTTATATGTGCAAAAATGACATAAAAATAGGTGAAATAGCTGCTCAAAGCCACGAATAAAGCTTTTTAGGAGAGATAAATACCAATTCTTCATGTTTATTGATCGTGCCTCGATATACGTGCACTAGGGCTATGAATCAACACAATTGTCTCTAAATATCTAGTGGTATACTACAAGTGTGACAAGTCGAGTTGTAATATTTATAGTGTTACAATGGAACACTCGAGTATTCCAAGGATCGAACCCAAGAGAGTTCGAGGACAAAGTGATTCCTAAGCAACAAGCATGCGAATAGAAAGTCTAGCTAACTACTCGCTAGGTACTATACTACGACTATTCATAATCCAGGGTAAATTACACTAATCGACTACCTAACACTAAGAAGGACCAAATTGTAAAAAAAATTAAAAATATGCAGTTAAAGATTCAATACACACAAGCGGTTGGTTGACTTCCATGTTGCTGATTAGTCTTTGGGTTAAGGATCTAAAAGGCTTAAACTTCTAATTGGCTCAATTTTACCTCTCAGTCACCCACTTTACCCAATTAGACGGTTTAGTTTGATTTATCTCTCGACTTCACTAAACTAACTTAAGATAATCAAATTGGTGCTCAATAGGATCTCCTCTCGATCTCACCTATCTAAATGTTCACCTAGAGGCATCAATTCTAAGTTTTGAAGTCTATTCGATTTAATCTAATTTTTACGATTTAGTTTATGTACCCCAAAACTAACCAAACAACACTTCTATCAACCAACCACCATAAATTTAATTACCAATCATCATTTCCATGCATACAATCATCCAACATGTACTCAAATCATACATAAAAAAAAGCACAAGAGTAGGGTTAAGAAAAGCTATGAACTAAAACACTAAAAAATGAAGAAGAAGTAACTACTAAGCTTAAAAGATAAAATAAAAGGTGGCTCATTTAAAGTTATCAGCCAAAAGTGCCTTTTAACAACTGAATACAACTCTAATTTTTAGATAAAAATGCCCCTAAAAGTTATGTTTTTGCTTGGGTTGATGTTGGACAAAAGACTACCCCTGTAGCTATTTTCTCTTTGCCAGGCAGGGTTGTCGCAACACCCAGGCTTCAGTGTCGCAGTACCTTAGACAATAGTGAACTCATTGTTGTAGGGGGTCTCAGTGTTGCGACATCTTACCCCTGGTGTTGTGACATCACTGGTGTTGGCACCAATTCCTTCATTTCAACACCTCTAGGGATATCACGACTTCGGAGGCTCAATATCACAACATTGGCTTGGTGTCGCGACATCCTACCTTCGATGTCACGACTCTCTCGACAGTAGGCTCTATGTTGATTTCGCGTTGAAGTTTTACATCCTCAAGGTGAAAGGGTTCGGTGTTGCAGCATCAATATCATCAGTGTTGCGACACCTACTCTGAATGATGTTTTCCTCGAGGTTGGGCCCTTTTCATCTTCCTACACCAACTCAAACACCTCGTTAGGTCCCCCATGGCACCATGTTGCCAATTTGGTTCTTAAAAGGGGCAAAATTCATCCAAAAAAATTTATTAATGGTGAAAGCTAAAATTCAACAAAAGCATAAAAAGGACACTTAATTTGCTTGAGAATAAGCTCCTATAGTATATTAGATAGTCTAATTTGACGTATCAAATTATGGAAGATCATTTATTCTTATGGTGGTGGTGAAGACTCTGCATTTAAGAGTATCAAAAGCTCCCGAAACATTAATGTAGTCATTGTATTGCATTAAGTGGTTGGGTCATTGCCACCTTCATAGATTTCTTTAGGGAATTCGAAACTCTGTGGCAAATTGACAACTACTAACTCAAGTATGAGGGGGTTATTGGAACATGATACGCAATCCATGTCTTCAGTGTCAAGCCTTAGAGCCTGAATATCTTGCCTCAGTAATTCCATTTCGTCATGCTAGGTTGTTGCTCCTAAGGAAAGACTGATCTTGGTTAGTACTTTAGGTGTGCATCATGAACATGAGCATTAAGGGAAGAAACAACATAATCATTATGCCTTTGAAACTGAACGGGGGTTGTCCTACTCTTAACTTTCTTATTACCTCAATTTGACGAAGTTGTTGTTCTAGGTAGATAATTCATTGTCATTTGGTTTCTTAGGGCCTTTATGTGTTTTTTTAGTTCTAGAAATGGCTGGGAGAATTAATTGGGGTTAGAGTTAGGATTTTGGGTTGTTTGCTCATCGAATGTTGGTATTAGTCATATGTTTGGTGGATGGGGGAGGAATGTGGTATTATACCTATGTTGTTGATTATACCAGTTTTCAAGTGTCACTATAGGGGTTGTAAGGATGTGTTCGGTGAGGATAGCTTGTTTATTTGACGTGCTGGGTGATAAAACTAGTGGTTAAAGTAGGATTTTCGGTGATGGCCTCCTTAAGACAAGTCATGTTATCATTGTTGACTACACCAATTGTTGAGGATTAAAAAAGGTAGAAGGGGGAGATTACAATTTACATGATGGTGAGAGGTTAAGAGTCGTCGGAGGAGAAAAAAGAAGAAGTGTATGGCATGGAAGAGGAAGTTTGAAGAGGAAGAAGAAGAAGAAATAGGAGAAGGAGAACTCTTAAGGTCAATGATGGGTATTTATAGGTTAGGATGACCATCCCTTGGCACTAGGTCTTGGCACATGTCTATGCTAGCCTTATTGTAGATCACTTAGAGAGCATGATAACCTTTTAGATGGGGGACGATGTGATTGACATGGATCAAGCTAGACAATGTAAAGGAGGGAATCAACACTTGCCCTTGGCGAGGTAAATTAGAGCTATACGATGTGTCAAGCACGTATACATTCACAAAGGCCATGTTTGATGGAGTGATGTGTGTAAGCAAAATCATCACCAACAAAGTTAAGACTATATGGGGTGAGGATGGTGAAACCATTCTGGCAAGGTGCTGATAATAATACAACAGTGTTGTTCAGCGCAAGTCCAAAATTTTAGTGTCATACGATTTTGGCTCACGAAGCATCATATTCATATCGGATTATATGACTAAGAAAAGGAAGACAAAATCGTGTAAAAGATACATACTTGGTCTGTAGATAATTGATTGTCAGTTCTTCATAATGAGCCCATTCATTAACTAAATAATACTCGCAATCAAAGCTGCAGCTTCACTTTCCATAACAAAAGTCAATAAATTAAGAGTACATAACAATCAAATTCATCATCCTGAATGATGGGATAGTAATCACTCTTCTCATATTCGACTATTTGGGTGTGTACTCAGTCAATACTGTTCATCGTCCCAAGGATATTGGGCTTAAACTCCAGATGGCCTGGCTCAATGTGTTTCTACATGTGTTCGTGGGCCTTTACCTATGAGTTTTCTAATCTATAGGCCTAAAGGATCCTATAATTTATGTAATCCATAATGCCCTCAATGTTTTAAGTTGCGAGTTGTGCAGCTCAATCTCAGTCATACTGGGATTGGGAGTTGGGACTGTAAGGAGAAGACGGTGGTATTTTTGGGTTTCGGAAGATGGTAGTAGATCATGAAACCCCAAGCTTGGAAAATGGGCAAACTGACAAAGAAGTAGAAGAGAATGCAAATGTTTTACAATTTATGGACTCCATGGACGCTTATTTGACCCTGATTCATTCTTTATCTTCGACACTTCGCCGGGTAAGAGACATATTTTCTTTTCTTTTTTTTCCCCCTTTCTCCGATATATTTGATTGGATTGATAAATGATGAAATTTCAACTTTGATTAGATATAATTAGTTCTTCAGTTATCAGAAATGCTTTAGACAATGAACATGTAAATCAGGGTTAAGTTCATTACCAAGTGAAATAAGAAGATGCATTGATCCAGGCATCACCCTTTGAATCCTGATTGTTTTATCTACTTGTAGTTCCCTGTTTATGTCACCCAGCTTCGATCTTTTTTTCTGCTTTTGTTTTTCCCCAATTTTTTTTTTCTTGTTTTGGTTTTAATAAGTAAAGTACCAAAAATCAGGGATGGCTGGAACTGGCAAGTGCTCGACATTCCATGGGTGCTTCACGGGTGAATACTGTCTTGTTGGACCATACGTCTCATCCTGCTGCTACATCATTGCTTGTAACCCAAGATGAGGGAAAAGGTATTTATCAGCTTTATCTACAAAAGCAATCAGATTCTGGCATAAATTGTTCGGCATAGTGCTTCAAGCAGACTTTGTAAACTAGACTGCAGAGGGTTATCTTATACTGGACTTGGTGTAATTAATATTGTCAAGGCACCTGCACCTTGCACATCAAGCCTTTTTTGACAAGGCCCATTTGACCTGGTGCGCCACTAGATGCGATTGTTTGTATACCTTTATAAGTAAGAAAGTGATAGTATTAAACTCTATATTTCTCAATACTTGAGTATTCAACTATAGACATGGACCATAAAGAAATCATGCATGTTGACTAATAAAAAGTTTGCTTGTTTTGTAGATAAACTAGACCACAGTTTAGAGTTTGTTATTTCTTAAGCTTTATACACACACAGAGATACACACACATACATACTGACACATAGAAAACTCACACATATACATATTACAATTCACTTCACTCGGGCCAATACATTTTTAGTGCCTTGAACCTAAGCCAATGTAAAGGTTCTAGTGCCTAGAGTGCTCCTCATGCCCTTGACAACATTAGGTGTGATTGTTCTGCTGGCACCTGCATGTGGGTACTTGTATATGAATATGAAAATGATTTTACTCTATCAGGTTTTACTGTTTTAGACAGCTAGATCTAAAGCCCCTTGTTATTGAATTCTCATTCATATTGAAACATATGATTATGGGTTTTACCTGTTCGTTTACCTTTTTGCTATAAGGAATTTTATTTGATTTATGATCTGTAATAGTTGACTCGGGCAAACCACACTTTACATTATGCAAATGGGCATCTTCTAGTAATGAGAACTCCTTGTTGGGGGAGAAACAATCTAGCCAGGACAAATTACATCCACAGCTGCGACACAGGGGCAGTACCGAGCTTTGTGGTATGTTTTGGCCCTCTATATAGAAGTAGACACTCTCTTTGGATGTTAATTATAGCACGAAGACATACAATCAGCTGAAAGTCTGAAACTATTTGCAAAAGAAAAAAAAAAAAGTGTTTTGGAACTATTGTTGTTAGGCTCATTCTTAGGTAATCTTTAAATTGAAACCAAATGATGGGAATTACAGAATTCCAATTGCAAACCATAATTGCTTCTTAATGGTTTGGTATGTTTTCTCACATTTTCCTTCTGTCTGTTTTAAGAGGAGAAGACCTCATCTGAGAATAAAGCTTCACGTGAAGTTGATGACCCAGTAAGTATCCTATTTCTACCACTTTTGCTCCATCTTTGTTGTTGTTTTGCTTTCGGTTTCAGTTTCAGTTTCGCAGAATGCTTATTTTAGTTATTTGAAAGTAGCTGTGATGTATCTGTTTTAGTAGTTTCCAGGGCCAACTAGAAAAACCTTTTTCTATGATATATTTGTTAAGGAAGCTTACATGATAGGTTTTCCTGTTGAATTTGATTGTTTTCAAGTAGTAAATTCGAAAATAGAAACAATCACATGGACTCATTTTGGAAAACTTTGTGTCTCCGGTTTAGGTTCAAAAGGAGAGATCTAAATCACTGTCAATGTTTGGAACTCTTGTTTCTCCAAAGCTTCGAGCCGCCCAGCTATCATTTGAGGCAGGTGTGAACTTTTAGGTCAATGCTTTTGCACATATTTCAGTACAAGATGAGACTTAGCTTACAAATTGTATTATTGCAGCACTAGAGACACTTGTAGAGATAGCGAACATGCGCTCGGAAATGCTCTGCGCTTTTGATCAAGTCAACATGAAATTGGAAGGCAGAAAGGATGAAAAATAGTTGTTTTCATTCTGGTAACTCTCCACAATGTTTGTTATTCCCCTTTATGTTATCCCTCCACATTTCTTTTACTCTTCTAAACTTAAAAACTCAGACATTCGTGCCAATATTTCAAGAAAAAAGAGAGTTGTATGTATAGTTCTGGGAGGGTGAATGTGCTGATAACAGGATTTAATTCTATGCTTGTTACATTTATCTTAGATTTTGGTGATTGTTAATGTATAAACTAAAACAGGAGGGGTTTTGCCTGCTCCCTATTCATTGTAAGTGGGTTTAATAAACATAATCTGTTTTTCTGTTTTTCAAAGTATGTGGTTTACGCGTCATTTAATTTTTTTTTTTTTTTCAAATTCAAATAATGGATTCTAATTTTGATATTTGCTATTCAAATTCACAAATATACGAATATATTATATGCCATATTTTTAGCGCAAATATTTATTTATTTTGAGATAATATTTTAATGTTTATACATTAATTTAAATTTTAAAAATGCAAATATACAGCATTGCATGCTAGTATCATATCTTATTGAGTCTTATTCTGGTGTGACAACAAGATGTGAATTTTAATCGTGGTTAATCATGTATTATCCCAAGTTCGAGAGCTACGGCAATAAGAGATATATATATATATATATATATATTAAAACCACATCATAAAATGCATTATTGGGACTGCAATTGTGGGCATGACCAATAAATAAGTTTTCAACCTGCAGCTTCAGACTCAAGTAAAATTAAAGAGGAGTCCGGTTAAAGAGTAAAAAGGATTCCCATCAAGTCAACCACTTGTGCTATCGCTATGATTGAAACACCGAACAAGCTCCAGCTCCACGGCAGATTCGCCGCCTGCTTTATTCCATTCAAACTCTAAACCATAAATAGGTTAGTTTCCGGCAGCAGCATATCAAATTATTTTCTAACAGAACATAAAATTATCACCACACAGATTACAAAAGCAAACCTACCATGATAATCAGCAACTTAAAAGGAGACTTTTTTGTGTGTTTATTATTTTCCAATCACTATTCTGGCATGCCAACACCCCTCAAAAAAATGTCGCCATATAACAAAAAATACAGCACAACTTTACAACAATCCAATTCCATGCTGAAGAATATTAAACACAACAGCACATAGTAAAAAGGTAGGCAACCAAACAAAACCTCAACAAAAACAGGAAAAGGCGTATAAGAGCCCGAGGGAAAATTACTAATCTTTTTTCTTATCATTTTCTTATCATTTTAACTTTTGGATTACCAATTAGAAAGCACGCCAATTATCGGAACTTTTCTTCGGACTCTGCTGATCTGATGAGACTTTAAATGGACCGCTGGAGCCAAATGGATCTGAGTCGTCAAAAGAGAACCCATGGCCAAAGTCTTTGCTGCTACTTATGGAGTCAAACCTCGTGAGTGTCTCAGGTTGTGGGGAAAATCCGCTGCCAAAGTCTTTGCTATTGTTTATGGAGTCAAACCTTGAAAACCCGCTGCCAAAATCCTTGCTACTGTTTATGGAGTCGAATCTTGTAAGCCTATCCGGTTGCTGTGAAAATCCACCATCATGCATGCTGAAGGAATCAAACCTTGAGAAACTGTCAAACTGATCCCTTGATGCCTCACTGAACCTTGATGGCGAGTTCCCAAACTTGGAGAGTGGAGTACTGGGAACTGAGTCTTCAAATGTAAATGGACTCTTCTTATCATAAAAGCTTTCTGCATTTGGGGATTCTGTTCTTGTGTGTACATCAAAATCACTTGATCCAAAAAAGTCTCTGGCCTTGTCCGAGTCCTGCCATGTGACATTAAAGATCAAGACTAAATATATTTCAATACATCAGACCAAGAAAGGATCATAACAAGCACATCAAAATATTTTGAACACACAAGAATCAGAGTTTATCGAGGGTAAGCTAGGTAAAGCAGCCAGATTTATGCCTTGTGACTAAAGCTCTGAACATAAGGTTTCCACAATGTGACCTACATGCAACTTGACAAAAAAACTTCACAAAATATGAAGAGTTAAGACATTAACCAACAAAGTATCCTAAATTACTTTAACCCCATCACCACTACACAGGAAGGGTAAATACCATTTAAGTCGGAATTCTACACAAATGATGAAGCTACCATCTTTGTAACCTAAAAACAAAAATGTGCTTCAAGAAGTTCGGGGTCACCTTGGTATTAAGTGAATTAAAACCCCACACAGAGTCCATATCATCATTATCAAAGGTCCCCCATCCTGATTCATCAAAACTTCTGTCCAGAAAAAGAAAGGAATTTAGCAAGAAAAAATGAGAAGAAAATGTCACTCAATAGTTGACAGAAAAAACTTATTTTAAGTTTATTCATCCATACTGGTGTCTTTCTGCCTCTGCTTCAGTGCTCTTTCCAAAAGGGTCATCAGAAAATGGTTTAGATGGGCTTTCTAGAGAGTTTCTATCAGTAGGACTACCACGAGGACTTCTGGCAGATTCATCTTCACTGTGTGTATATGCAGACTCGCTCTCGATGGCACGTTCACCAGCACTGAAGAGATTCGCAGTTTTTTCATCAGCATAGGAGGTGGAATCAGGGGTCAAGCTACCATCTGGAGAAGCTTTTCCTCTCTGAGAGACGGCCCCTTTTTTCACATCAATAGTGAGCTCATTGCCAAATCCTGAAGTTTGAAATGAAAAGTCAGATGAATAAAGTTGTTACAGAACCCCACCAAGTTTCACAAAACTTTATTTGCAGTTCTCAAACAGTAAAGGAAGGAAAGACCTTCATCTTCAAACTTATCCCACTCTTCGTCCCAGAGTGCTGCTCCCTCTGGAACTCCTGGTTGCCAACCTTAAATAGGCATTGCATATGAAAAGGACAAAACAATTAGTAAATGGAATTGTATTTACTTCAAGAAAATCTAAGGGTCATTCCAAATACAAAACAAAGATAATAGGTATAAGAATTAACATACATCAGAAGTCTCTTTCTTTCTATTAAAGTGACTAAGAGGATCTTAAAGATCATAAAAAAATGAAAACAAAAATTTTACAGTTCCATGCCAAAAGAGAATCTAAACAGACATTAGCATCCTAAATGACTGCAAGCAGCCAAAGTATAGAACTTTAGCTCTGAAGTTTTGAAAAGGTATAAATGAGGTAACCCATCCATTTGCTGCCTGTTTTTATTGCCACTTTTCAACTAAACATGTGTTTTAAGAAGTCAAAAGGAAAAGAAGAAATGGAAAGCCGTGTTAAATTGTTTGTTTAATAGATCCTATTGCTGTCAACTCTTTATGAGGAAGGTCGGTTTGGAAAATTTTAAGAGTGAAATAATTTGACCTTTTCCAATGGAAACATTTTAATTACGACTCAAACAGCTTAAAATGGAAAAGCAAAAATTGTGGGTAAGGATCATGGGGGGAGTCACCATGTACAGTCAGCAGAGACCAAAGACAAACATAGAAATTAAGGGAATATGAAATGACATCTTGACATAACCATGAAAATTACAGCAGATAGATCAACAAATACAATCATAAAAACATGCTCAAATAAAATAATACCTCCACAGATTCTACCAAGCTAAATAACTTTTGAAAGGAAGCATTGAACTCAAATAGGGCTTTCAAAATCAAAGAGTAAAATGCAAGGATAACACCAAACACAATGATAAGAATATCATACTACAGTGCAGGTCTTTACTCAATGGAAGTTGTGAGGAAGAATTTTCTTTCTAATAAAAGCTAAAAGGTACCCGTGGGAAGCTCAATTACTGCAGCTGACTTAACATCATATCCATGTTTCTTGCATCGTTCAGTCAGGGCCTTCATTAGCTCCTCAAGATCTGACTGTATGCGGTCAGCACGGACCTAGATATGCCACAATGCCTCAGTGTCAGAAAATTTTACTCAATCTCCATGACTTACTTGATCAGTTTAAATTTACCTGAAGAATACCATCTGCACTGCCCCCCTGTTCCATGTTAACAATAGCATGATGCAACTCTGTCTTCCTCTCCTAAAAACAAGACAATTACAAAAGTTGGTGAAATAAAGAAAAGGGGTCTGTAAGGGATTTTAAGATCAACATACTACATGGTAACAACAGCTAGTAGGCAAAAGGTTGTAGCCATATGTCAACTTAAGGAAACAATGGAAGGAAATAATGGACTCAAACAGAGATATAATTTTCGGATGAAAATAAAGGAAAAGAAAACAAGAGAACAAAGACTTGGACATGTTATATAAAGCTTAAAGGTTAACAAGTCATCTCTTCTCATCCTGGAAAAAGGTTGATGCCTCGACAAACACTCAAGCATTAAGATGAAAAAGTCAACATCTAGATATTTCAATCAGGTAAAATTATGTGACAACCCCTCCATGTAAAACAAAGTGATGGGTTATTACATGGGTCAAAAACCTCAAATAGCCCAAAGCAATGTCAAGGCGAGTGCCTAGACACTAAGGCGCAGCTCAAATGGCCATTACCGCCTCAGGCACTTCAAGGCGAGACGACTTCAATTAGGTGAGCACCTGATGTGCTTTTCGGGCACCTTTTTTGCAAAGTCAGGCACAAAAAAAGTACACTTCACTGAAGAGACATTCCATTCTCCTGTTTGTTTTTTTTTTTATTTTGACTTTTAAAAGAAAAATATAATAAATCACTTTTTTTAACTAATTATTGACCTAATTCTATTATATAAAAACCTAGTTAACTCTTAAAAGCAATGTTGTTTGAACCAAACCGGGAACTGGCCGGGGTACCAGCCCAGAGAGGGGTTTTGAACCGGTTGACCCCAGAACTGTTACGGACTGGTTGAACCGGGCAAAAAACTGGTTCAACTTGGCGGTTGAACAGGATTTTTTATTTTTTATTATTTTATGAATTTTAATAATTTTTTAATCGAACTGGTTGGACCGAAGAACCGGTGGTCTGACCGATTCAACCACCAGTCCGGTTTAAAAAAATTTCTTAAAAGTTAAGACTTTTCAAGAGAAGATGAAGATGAAGGAAATTTAGAGCTAGTTTCTGATGATGATATTCAATTTTATTCTTATGGTGTTGTATCTTACAATACGGTAAATTATTAAACTTAAACTATTAACCATTTGAATTTATAAATTGAATTATATTAATATTCATCTTTCTTTTACTAATTAATTAATAAATGCTTATTAATTATATGTATTAGTTACATATGTTTTTATATAAATTTTACATATATATATATATATATATATATATTATATGCTAGCACCTTGGTTTACTCAGGTGAGCACTTTTTTGCACCTTGCATCTCAGGCTATATAGAGATCCTAGCTCTTCAAGTGCGCCTAGCACCCTTAACAACATTGGCCCAAACCAACTCAAGGTCATTCACGCATAAAGGGAGGAGTAAGGTTACCTGAATCTCACGAAATTTTGCCTCTTCAACTGTTAATTTGGAAGCTATTTCTGCAACTTGCTTGTATTTCTCTTCATATTTCTTAGCCAACATTTCAGCCTACAGTACAAATAGTCAGTCAGAAATCAATGACATTATGTCCAAATAAACAAGACAAACACTTTTACAGATTTTTGGCAGTACCTCACGCTTATCTGCAATTGCCCTTTCTGTGATTTCATTTAGTCTATTATCACATCTGCTTTTATACAGGACCTGAAAATAAGAAAGACAAAAGTCGTATAATGATGGTTGAATTTTGAAGTTCCAAGTTTCCCAAGGCATGCCATACAATTCAACTCACCACTTACTTAAATTAGGAAAATAATTAACCAGCATTCAGGCATTGCATTTAATGAGAACAATGTTGAATTATTAATGCAATATTAAAAGAGGGGCCCCCGGGGGGGGGGGGGGGGGAATTGTTTCAGTATGCTGAAGCAACCTAACAAGCATATCATGCATGCACTGTAAATAGTCAGTCATTCTAGTTCCTGATCATTGAATAAGATCCTTTAGTACAGTTCTAATCAAAATGAGATTTTTTTTCCAAGCACATTGTATTTCCAGAAAATAAGAAAAAAACGTGAAACAGAAAATGCTCACAAGTTCCTGCATTTTCTCACGGTAGAACTCAAGCTTCTCTCTGGAATCCAAAATCACCTTTTCAGTTCCATCAACCTGCTAAATTTCAAAGAAACAAGCTCCTTATTGTTATTCAGGAAGGAATATAAAACCACTAAAACTCTAGCTTAGTTAAAAAAAATTCTTTACAGAAGTGATAAAAAAGCAGTCCTCAAACTCTCATCAAACCTGAGGAAGAATAGAGAAGGAAAAAGTGAAGTGGGTACGCACCCACATGTGTGTGTATGTAACAGAGAGAGAGAGAGAGAGAAAGTATTTGAGCTTTATCTAGAAGATGCCATGCCTTTTTTCCATCAGCCATTGCATCTTCAGCTGCCCCATTCTCTAAATTTTGTCCATTGTTATTGGGTTGGGTTCCAAAGGAATCATCCAACATTGATTCTCTTGGTTTTTGTTGGTTGGACATTGTAGTAGAATCAGCAGAAGCATTGGGAACTGGAGGTTTTACACCAGCTGACGGAGTCATTGTCTGGGCAGCCATCCCCGACTGATGTCCAAAACCTAACAGCAATAATTGTTTTATTAAGAGAAATCTAGGATGACAACAATGAGAAGGAAAATAAATTAGAAGCGATCCTAACTAATACCAGGATTGGGACCCCAAGCTGCATTTCCATATGAAACATTGGGTTGGCCTGTCATGGACAAGAGTGTCTCATCAAACAAAACATTTCTAGGGAGTGCAGGTGGAAGAGGACGGCCTTCCCTATACCGTTCCATCAAATAGAGAGCAAAGCAGAACTCTCTCAAAGATAGCATACTATCACTATCCTGATCAGATAAGTCCCAAACCTGCTTCAAAACCTCTGTGAAAGACAAAAGCGACAATGTTAAATATGTTTACCCAAGTGACAAAGGTCTCTGCTCCAACAGGACCAACCATGGAAATATTTCAAAGAAACACTGCACTAATAGGACTTCTTCAGTAAGTATGCCAAAAAACCAGTGTTGTCAAGGGTGAAAGGTGCATTTTAGGTGCTAGAAACCTTATATTGCCTCAGGCAGAAGATGCAAAAAAGCATTAGCCCGAGTGAAGTAAAGCACAATATGCATATGCATTTGTTCTTGAAAGTCTACATGTGTATATATAACATATACAGCTTAATATATATAGTAAACTCTAAAGTGTGGTCTAGTTTACCTACAAAACATGCAACTTTTTTTATTGGTCAATATGCGTGATTTCCTTATGGTCAATGTTTGTTGTTGAATACTAAAATATTGAGAAGTATAGAGTTCAAAATTATCCATTTCCTACTACTAAAGGTATATCAAATGAAAACAGTGAAAAATAAAAGAAATTAAAGAGATATTCAATCAGGTGGGCTTTCTTTTTGCTTCTTTTCTTACAAAAAAGTGTTTAGGAGCACCAAGTGTGTGCTTGATCAAATGGGTCTCACCTAGAAGGGTCTGAGGCGTTTTTTTTGTATAATGCTAACGCACAGGCGCACCTAGGCGCATGCCTTGACAACACTGCAAAACGTTTTAGTAGAAAGAAGGATTCATGGAATGATACCATCTAAAAATACATAGGCATCATCAGTTTACCACCTTAGCAGCAAAAAATATTTTCACTACCTAGAACCTACAAGAATAAAATCTTAAACCAGAATATTCAAAAACAAACCTTTTTTTGATATAATTCCAAATTATGATGATAATATTCACAAATAAAATTTTGAAAAAAGAAAACATAAAAGACATCAGACCATGAGCACAATAACGAATTATATGTTCTCAACATCTCAACAATGGTGAAATTCCTAACACTATCGTTTTATTCATAAAAAATCACCATACATGTTAAACTAAATAGATAAACCATCTATGTCATGCATAGATTCATATCTCAGAAACTTATTTGGATAATAACAGAATAAGAAATTATCATACCTCTAGGTAGCCTCCAACTCAAAAATAGATTCCTTGCCTGCTCACCAGTTATTCTCCCATCTCTGTCAGTGTCCACTTCCATGAACACTTTCATATATTTCTGAACATCAGATTGTTTCATTTTTGGCCATGGAGGCTGGGAACTATTTGGGGCAGCATTCACAGCTCCAGCAGAGATTCCTGATGGTGTAAAAGAGGAGCTTGGGGAAGAAACTGGTTGGCCTTGGATTGGAGACGAGTATGACCTTTGACTTTGACTACCAGCAGAATGCATAGAGAACGTACTTTGCAATGAATCAAGAGAGTTGGACTTAACTAAGGGTTGGGCCCCACTTGAAACTGGTGTAATCCCTGGTGAGGCGGGTGCACTGTGGGGAGAAAAGGTTTGTGTAGATAATTCTTGTTTTGGTGTAAACGAGGTTGCAGAAAATGCATCACTTCCAAATGCCAAGCCAGAAGCAAGCCCATTTCCAGAAACAACCAATGCTTTAGAATCATTAGCAGTAGGCTGGGAAGACATTGAAACTGCAGCTTGTGGCCCTGGTGCTGTTGATGGAGCAACCCCTCGTGGCCCAGTTGAAGCTCCACCAGGCCTTCCAGAAAGCCAATTGCTAGACATATTTTGATTTGTTAAACTGGGACCAGTAGCACCGGTGGGCATGGATTGATGTGAAAGTGGAGTAGAACCAGCAGGCATAGCTTGAGGTTGACCAACTATATTACCTCCCCTAGAAAACTCTGGAGCTGCAATACCTTGAGAAGGGTGCAGGGCAGTGGCAGCAGGCATGGTTTGTTGGGGTCTCATTGACGGGTTCTGTTGAGATGGAAAATGTTGCTGGCTCATACCAGCATTTGGAATTCCCGGTCCTCTGAACCCAACACTTGGAGAGGATGGTGGCACAGCTGCACCCATCTGTGGAGCAGATGTGGCAGGAAAATTAATTTGCGGAGCTGGAATTTTTGCTGCAGCAGGGCCATATAATGCTGCCTTGACAATGTCTGGTGTTAATTCACGCCTTTGTGCTACAGTCACAAGCTTGAGAGCATTAAAAAACTCTTGCTTGCTCAGGAAACCACTATGACTTTGGTCAGCATATGCCCATATCTGCAGTCATAGGATAAATTGGTATGAATGGACCCATAATATCAACTTCCTTGGCCAAATAGGTTTATACAAAAACAGAGGGTATAGGTCGCAAGAACCGCTATAAGATATGTACAACAAGTTACACGTGTACTCATCCAATTCAAATCCAGAAATAAAAAATTCCAATCCCTAAACCATTCCATTCATTGCGTGAAAATCCACCATAGACCACCAAATGCTACAGAAAGTAGCGCAAGGCTGAAGACATTGCATCTGTTATTTCATCAGAATTAAAATGATTCTTCGATTATTTTACTATATCGAACTATAGATGTAGTGATCTACAACCCATCAACTTGTAGCCTCCCGTATGTGTCAGAGTAACAGACAGTACATTAATAAAATCTAGAACAAAACAATAGTCACTGGTTCAGCAGCTAACAAAGGCAAGATTCAACATTTAAATCACAAAAAAAAAAAAAAAAAAGCTAGATAAGTTACTATTGCAGATGTATGATATTGTACTTCCAAGTGAAACTTCGGCCAAAAAGACGAGTATTTTAGCACTCTGAAAGCTTATTAATAACATCCTCGAAAAAGTAGACAATTGAAACCTTTCAAGTATTTGATAAATTCCTGACGTACAAGGAACAAAACCCATAAGCAAACCACAAGTTGGTTAAGAGAAATCTGAAGTAGGAGAGTGATAATTGTAGAAAAGAAAAACAGCAGCCAACTCTTTAGGTTTTATTGAGAAATTTCACCAGGTTACAACTAAATACAATCTAACCTATATTCGGAAAAGGCAAGTTCCTAGAGATCCCGATTCTGATAAGAAATGAAATGTAAGGGGAGAAATAGAGGGACCTGAGCGAGGACTTGTTTGGACAAACCGGATCCTTGAAAGAAAGAAACAGCCTCAGCTCCACTAATTCTGCCATCCCCATCTAAATCTGCTTTCCTGAAGTAAACTTCGAATTGATCCTGAGTTTGCCCCGCCATATAAACGCCCCCAAACAAAGAATTGAAGCGAATTCTGAACTAATTGTATAGCTCTCCTAGATCAGGCTAGGAAAATAAAATCCAGAACCAGATCACAAACTCAAGTACAGGGGAAATACAACAGGTTACAAAAAGAATCGAAACAATTGAATCTCGAAATAGGAAATACAATTTGAACAATAAAAGAAAAGGAAAGAAAGTACACGCGATAAAACAGAGAGAGTGGATATAGAATGGGAGTTAGGGTGTTTGGTGGTGAGATCGAGGTGAGGAAAATGAATAGCAATAATAAAGATGAAGGTGGAGAGAGAAGAAAAGCGATTTAAACGACCACTGCCTAAATGATTCAATCTTAGCACTGGGTGAAATAGGAGAGACAATCGGAGTCAATTATGATGTGGGCTTGGTCGCATGGGAACCCAACTGCAATACTTCTTGGAGTCCATTACCATCTACCTCCACTGATAAAGCCCAAAGTCTAAGCACATTATTAGCAAACAAATGGAATCTGGAATCGCAATGGAGCCGGTAACCGCGGTCTTTGGGTGCGGTTCATGTAAAAATAGCAATGGCGGTAAGATAGATATTGTAACGATACCTTAGCATGAGACAAAAAGTAAGTTAATTACATCGCATCGTACTCAATCGCCCATCCAAACCCACCCTTTATTTCATATTGCTCCACAACACTTCGTTTATTTTTTGGTAAACCAATGATAGTCATTCAATTATTGTTAAGTTTCTTTTTTACCACCCAATTATAAAAAATTATAAAATGGTCATTTAATTTTTTAATTTCTTTCTTTTTTTTGTCACCACCGGTTAAAAGGCTAACTAAAAGATGACGCAGCAGCTTTTAAAATTGATTTAGCACTTAACATTTATACATTGTGTCAAATTAGTCTTGATTCTAAAAAGTTTAACCCTTTAACATTTTCACATTGTGTAATTGGTCTTTTTTGCAATTTTACTTTTCTTTGTGACCCTTTCACCTAAAAAGCTAAAAAAAACAAACTTATCAACTAAATTTGATAAAAAATATCCCAAAAATGGAAACATCCAAAATCCAATATAATAATTTTCATATTTTCTCATTTTTTAAAGATTAACCCTCAATGCCAAAAAGAAAAATGAAACTACAAAAAAAGACTAAATTAGACAATGTGTAAATGTTGAGGGTTAATTTTTTTAGAATCAAGACTAAATTGACACAATGTATAAATGTTGAAGGTTAAATTGCTATTATGCCAATCTTAAAAGATGTCAAGTTATTTTTATGTTAGTAATTTAACAGCTAGTGACTACAAAAGAAAAAAAAGTCAACCAATCTTATTATTTTGACTAGAGTCTCGTTTATTTTTTTACATAATCTTTTTCACCCACATCCATTTTTAATTTGTTAATAAACATATTTTTTGTATATATAATTCTTTATTGTCGATATTATATATAATGGGAATGACTGAGTTTAGTGTTAGTGTCACAGCCAAATACATAACACATTAGTAAATTGACTAAGGCTTAGTTTGGATGGGCGGTGTGTTTACCTCCGGTGAGATTAAAAACAAAGGTGACGGTGAGATTAGTTACTGTAGCAGTGAGATTGGATATTGTAGCAGTGAGATTAGAAACAATGGTGGAGTATGTGTTTGGATTCAAACGCAGCTGTAGCGGTGAGGTGAGAATATAAAATGACTATTAAGGACATTAGATTAGAATTGATATATAAACTTTTACAAAATTATTAAAAATATGTTAATTTATAAATTCATTTAATAAAATATTAAAATGTATCATATGATATTTTATTATAAATTTATAAATTCATATTTTATATATAGTTTTTATTATAAATTTATAAATTCATATTTTATATATTTTTCAAAAATAATAATAACTTAAAAAATTAGAATAATTTAAAATATGTAAAATTGCTAAAAACACATATATTATACATAACAAGTGATTGTCTAGACAATTATACATTAATGTTGATTCTTGATGTAAAAGGATTCTATATATATAGTTTTAAAGATTTTTTTTATTTATGTGTATCATATAGCATGTTAAAAGATTGTCACATTCATCGCTTAATTAATTATCAGTATGAATGGTATTAATACATAAGTACTAAGGGAATATAAATTGACACGAGTACCAAATAAGAATAAATAATTAAAGTCTAGGGGCAGAATATATATTAACCCAAAGTTTCATTACATCCAAAAATAAATAAATGAAAAATAAGAATACCTTATCTTATGGGTTGTGCCATCTCTCATTCTCGCATTTGATCCCCATCCTGTCTCCAAACTTTTTTCTCTTCCTTCATTTCCTTCTCCCTTTCCTTTTTCTCGCTTCTTCTTTTTGCTCTCCCCCCTCCCCTCTTCATTTAGATCTTCAAAAGAGAAAAGAACCCTTCAAATTTCGAAGATTCTCGACAAACTCGCTGTGATCGCTCTTCAAAACAGATCTTTGATCCTTGATCTGTATAGTTGTTGTTCGGAGCAAACAATTTGGGGTTTACATGCCACCGGTGAACGGGCCTTTCCCGAGGGCAAAATTGTACAGGCATGGGTTTCTTACTTACGGGTTCGATGTGGGTAGCAATGGTGTTAGAAGAAGAAGAAAAAGAGTGGAAATTACAAAGATGGCTTCCACCATTAACAACTGAACGAAGAATAAAAGAAGGAAGCTTACCCATATCTTGAAGGTAAGCAAAATGGAAAACTAAAGAGAGCTGAGCTTGAAAATGAAACCTTATTTCGATTGTTTTGAAATAGCAGTAACAGCGAGCCTGATTTTCGTTGTTTTTTACTACTATTGTATCCTTTCTTCGGTGGTGGCACCCCCACAATATCTTCCAGAGATTTCAGTGTACAAAATTCTGAAATCTACCTCAGATTGCAGTCTCCTTAGTTCCAAAATGCAGGAGCAACCAAAAGGCAATGCAGCTTTGGGCAGTGGCAAGATTACTCCTCACACAGCATGCAACCATAGTTCCCTTTGCATATGGAAAGTATGGGTATTTTTGTCTGTTAAAAATACCTACTGCCCCAATTGCCTTTAACTGCTGCTGAATTCTCTAGTCCCGTTTCAGCACACTAGTGAGATTGAAATCATTTTTCATTGCACTGGAATACTGAACCAAACAGCAGTCCAGTGAGGTTGGCACCTCAACTGCACCACACTGACCTTTTAAGCTAATCCAAAGGAGCCCTAAAAGATTTGAAATTTCATAAATCAAAATAATAATCTATACTATATATTAATCATTTTGTTGAGTTAGTGTCACGAGTCAATTAAGCACCAACTCAATTGACTAATGATAAAAGTACCATTATTTTACAAAATAAGTTATATCATTTTATATATTTTATACATAAAAATAGAAAAATATATATTCATACATAACAGCATTTGAACCCAAGCTTTTATAATTTTCATCATTTATACTTTACCATTCAACCAAAAATTCACTCTATCATTTATACCAATTTGGATCTTGACTCAACGTGAAGCTTTAGATGATTCATACCAGTATGTTGCACCATCTACCTTATTGATTCTTATTAATTTGAACATGGATGATGAGCACTACAAATTTCCAAATGAACAAGAAGATATTAATGATTTTAATGATCCTAAATCTGAAGGAGTTCCTAATGTCAACAATAACGACGACGACGATGATGATTAGTCATATCATTCTTCATCTCCACGAACCTCTATCCCACATGCACATGTTAGATTTGTAAAATAAATCTAAAATAAAATTGAATAAACCAAGATCTATCATGTCAAATCATTAAGAATAAATCAAGAATAAAACTAAATGCGGAAGTGTACTTGAATCCATGAATTCCTTGAAGTTTTACCGGATTTTGGGGATTTGATCTTCCAAATTAGCACACAAGAAATTCAGAGAATATCTGCTCTCTCTTTACTAATGATGGGATATTAGAAAAGATATCTTATGTATAATTTGGGGACCATAACCATAATATTTATAACATTGGCATATTAGTTCTAATCAAATTCTAATTAGCCCATCATTAATTAGAATTTGATTAGAACTCAATTACTAGAGTATTTACACATATTTGACTCATACTTTATTTAATAATTAAAGCCCAATAAAACTTTAACTAAATTAGGTCACTTTTAATTTTGGCTAACCTATCATGATAATAAATAATAACATGTAATTACCCTTATTATATATGTGATGTCCATATTTTCCAACAGCACAACATTGACATAAATGCAATTGAGGCATTGGAATTTTCGAAATATCTTGGCATAGTGTCAAGCTATATGATGAGTTCAAATGCAAACTCTAAAGATTTATATGTAAGGGCACAATTTCCATCCAAGGATGCAACTATGGTAGCCATCAAGTACAACGGTATCAAAACTTGTGTTGATTACAAAGTTGTGGTATCTTCGCTAACTTTGCATGTTAGCGAGTGTTGGAAGTACAAGAATGGGTGTAATTAGAGAGTTAGGGTTAGGGTTAGGGTTAGGGTTACGCTTAGGAAGAGGACACAAGTTTCAGAGATCTGAAAATGGAACGGAATCCCAACGTGCACTTCTGCTCAACTTTCGTAAGATCACTAGAAATTAGATTAGGACTTAATATGTAGTTGCATTATGCCATTGGTGAAGGCACACGCAACTATTCAAGTTATTGTTATGATCGTCAACGTGCAATCTTGATATAAGTACACCATCAGTTATCGGGAAGCTTAGCATGCAAAACAGAAGGCCATTTCCCGATTGTTTAAAGATTAGGACAACTTTTACAATGAGCTGCTGTCATTGTTAGCAACAATGCGACAATTTGCACCAAGTACTGTGGTGGAATTACAAACCCTCAATGCATAAGATCCATTCAATCAACTAGTGGAAGGCATGAAAATATTCCACCGATTACTTTGGACATTTGATCCATTGATTAAGACATTGTAATAACCCCTACCCGTATTTGTCGCCGGAATAGGGTATAAGGCGTTACCGGAGTTTACCGAATAAATTTTCCATTATTACAAGTTAAATACTATTCATTTACCGAAATATGTCATGACGTCCCTTAGATGGGTCTCCGAAGCCCAAATCATACATCGGGACCAAACCGGAATTAAATCGAAACCATAAGAATTTTTTTGCAAAGTTCCAAAGTTTTTTTTTTATGAACTCAATATAACCCCTTTATAAATATCTAACCTTCCCTGCAATTTAAATCGAGACCAATCCAAACCAACCAATCCATTTCAACATATTTTCAAAATAGATTCAAGCATATCCATAAGATAACCTTATCACATACCAAAACCAAGCTTTGTTAGCCATACCAATGGCTAACCTTACATTCATTTCACATTAACATTTACTTTGTTAGCTTATACATGCCATTGATTCCCAAAATAAAGTTTCTTTATATACCGAAATCTTGAGGTTGATAGTGTGATGTGTCTCCGACCAAATCTTACCTCCGAGCTCTTAATACTACAAAACAGGGTAAAAAGAAACAGGGTAAGCACTTTGCGCTTAGTAAGCTCATGTAATAAGAATTATACTTACCTAATATTTTTAATACAATGCAATAATCATTCATACATTCATTCAATGCATTATTACTCTAACACACAAACTCAACATTCAAGTTAGTCCAGTAATTTCCATGTATCAATAATATATACCATGATTGATAAGCTCATCAATACCATGATTTCCATTCCATTGTTATTTTTTTCATATTTATCCCGTTGAATTTCTCTGAATTTCGATGGATTTTCAAGGGTACACTTTAGTGTACAAATCCGGGTCCGTCAATTCATATTCATGTGCGCACATTTCCATTTCAGAGAGCAAACTCCCGCGAATCTCATCCTTACAGCGCGATTACCAGTTTAGGCTAAATCCCCTGTAATATAAACTCAATAGAGTATTGTCGGGATTACTAGTCCAGGCTAAGTCCCCTGCAACGACAATTACTCTAATGAGCTTGGATCTGAATTACCAGTCCAGGCTAAATTCAGACCCTAATTCGGATTACCCGTTCGGGCTAAATCCATTTTCCACATATTCTTCGGGAGGGCTATATCGGGATAGGATCACCCGTCCGGGCTAGATCCTTTTTACCGTCATTTCCTTTTCAGAGATCCATAGAATTTTCCTTTCATTCAACCGGGATTTATTTTTCATTTTCATCAAGAATATCAATACTTCATCAATTATCATACAATAAACATCCAAATCATATTCACATCAATAAAAATATATTTCAAGCATTTAAGAATATAATTCAAGTTACACGAACTTACCTCGATATTTGTTTGTATACAAAAGTCTACTAATCCGAGATTTTTTCCTTTCCTCGATCTAGCTTCGTATTTGAGTTTTCTGGATCTAAATAAATAATTTTAATCATCAATTTAATACATTTCATATTCATTTGGACTCAATTTACACTCTAGGTAAAATTACTATTTTGCCCCTAAGTTTTTCATTAATTCTAATTTTGTCCCTAGGCTCGAAATAGTAAAATTCATGCAACCTAATCCTTATTTCAAGCCTAGCCGAAATTCCCATATATTATTTACAGCACTTATGTTTCATAAAATTTAGAATTTTTCTTTGAATTTCACAAGTTTACAATTTAGTCCTTATTACACAAAACTTTTAACTTATTCTTCAATTTAATCCTTTACTCAATTCTAACTTGAAATTCTATAAATTCAACCCCTGACTCATCAATTAATTCAACATAAACCATGTCCAAAAAATCTACTAATTTTCGAAATTTCAATATATACTAAGTAGTATTTTGTTCTAGGATCATAAAAACTCAAAAATTACAAGTAAATGAGTTAAATCGAGTTACCAATTTGAGTTTGAACCTTTAAAATTCCTAATTTTCTTTTTTTCTTTCCTTTCTGCTTTCTTTCCTTCTTTTTCATTCTCAATTCTGTTTCTGTTTCTTTCTATTCTTTTACCTTTAGTTTGTTTATTATATATATAATAATATATAATAATAATTTAGTATAATAATTTAATAATATACTTTATAATTAATAACTATTTTATATATATATATATATATACATATACGTTTTAGACTAAAAAAAATCTAAGATTTTTCATACTTAAACCGCCTCAAAATTTAAAAATGGCATAATTTCCTTTTTAGTCCCTTTTTTTCTTGAATCTATGATTATGATTAAACTTTTACCTCTATTGCAATTTAATCATTTTACCTAATTATTTTTAATTCAAGCAAATTCACTTAACAAAAACCTAATTAACTACACAACTAACTTCGTAAATATTTTTAAATATTTACGAATCCGATTTACTGGAACGAAGTCCCGAGAAAGCATTTTTTTAATCAATTAACTGCAAAATCAATAAAAATTTTCTATTGATATTTTCATACGATTTTCCTATCATATTAATATTCATGCAATAATTTTTAAAATAAATATTCTTTTTAAATCAGATTTGTGGTTACAAAACCACTGTTCCGATAACCCTGAATTTAGGCCATTACAGACATAGCCAAATTGTAAGCCCATTGTCCAAATAGACAGGGCTTGGATTTATAGTAAGTATTAGTAGATCCTTCTAGTTGTTGTTGCTTAAGACGGGAACTGAAACATCATTTGGTTAGAGTGTGATTGTGGAGAAAGAAAACATGGAATCTCATTATTTCTTTGACAAACTTATGACGGTATGTTATTAAACAACATGGTATATTGATAAAAACGTAATTTCTCGATTTAATTATGATGTTTCTCCCCTTAAATTATGCTATTTATGTTCTTAATTATATTATTTATACTTATATTTTATTTATTATTGATTTAGAAAATAATTAGAGAAAAATGAGCTTAGAATTTATTTTTGGCAAATTTTTGTGGATTAGACTATCAACACAAGACAATTTCAATATTTTGGTCATAACTTAAGGTATAGAACTCCGTATTGGGTCCATAATATACCAATTCAAAGGAAATTGAAAAATCTAACCAAATTTATCTCACAACTCAAGCCCAAAAAATTTTAGGAAGGTATTCAAAAATGGCCTAGAAGTTTGAAGCGAAAATTGCCAAGAAACCAAGAAAAAATCCGCTTTAGTTAATTAAGGGCACTTTTGTATTTTCTCACACTATAAATAGACATTATTAAGTTAAGACGAAAGGTACTTAGAAATAGCCACTCTTAGTATTATTTTATTTTTGTGCTTTCTTTATTTTATGGTTTTCTAAACTCCTCTTTTCTAATCGAAGGTTAATTGAAGTTTGATTCAATTAATTCATAAAACTTATTTTGTGCTTAAACTCTTCATTATTCTTTAGTATTCATGCATCTTCTATTATAATTATATTTTTTTCAAGCATGTTAAATATCTTACTAGTATTTGATAGCTTAGAATAATTAAATTTGTAATTATTTAATTCATTTTAATACTAGTGACGAACTGCATAAATTATTTATGTCGTAGTTTATGATTATATGGTGTGGATGCGTGATCTAGCTTAAATTAACCCTATCGAGGTGATTTTTTTTGTTAGAATTAGGTCTCTCTTTTGTAACACCCCTAACCCGAGATTTTCTTCCGAATAGGGTTAAGAGGCATTACTGAACAACCACCATAATTCACATCCATTCCACGACACATAGTCTATCATCAATCATACATACTCAAATACGAACATACAGTCCCTCATCTAGGTCTACGAGACCTTAGTCAAGTGTTTGAAAGGGGTCGGGACTAAACCGAACATTAATGAAAGTTTTCAAAATTTTAATATTCTTCAATACTGTTGAGGTCACACGCCCGTGCAATCAGGCCGTGTGCCTCACACGATCACCAGACACACCCATGTGTCCAGGCCGTGCCAAAACAGAGCATGTATTCTAACTTTTCCACACGGCCACCAGGCACGTCCGTGTGCTAAGGCCGTGTACTCTTAGGCAATATACAGACTTATTCACACGGCTACTAGGCACGTTCGTGTACCGTGGCCGTGCTTACTTAGGCTAGCTACTGACTTTCCCACAGTTACTAGGCAAGCCCGTGTTCCACAACCGTGTAGGCAAAGGCCATTTGCAAGGCTAATTTGCCACCCATACAAGGGTCTACCAACAAGCTTCATAACAATGTCAATTCATGCTTTGAAATGCATTCAAACATACCATTTTATGCATATTTCAACCACCAACTATACCATCTACTTCTATGCTCATTATCATCACAACTAAGACCATTCAAGTAACAATTGTACATCTCAAAACATGCATATATCAAACATCATGTAATCCATATCAAAATTCATCTTCAAATCACATCTTTCATCATCCACAAAGTCATGAAATATACAACATTCATTGTTCATTCATCAATTCTACATCATTCAACTTCCAAGCCAAATCTCATGGCAATGATTAAACCTTTCAAAACATACCTTAACTTCTAGCCTATACATGTCATATTTCATCTATATACATATTTCCAAAAGTACCAAAATAGATTGCCGATAGTGTGATTGATATGCTAACGATCCTCGGATCCGAGCTAGCTTCATTGACACTGCAAAGCAAAGAAACAAATCACATAGTAAGCTTTCCAAAGTTTAGTAAGTTCGAAGTACAATACAACTAGTTCATTGAATTAAATCAATATACACATTAAACCATCACATAGATAATTTATCAATGTCACACAATTCCAAACATATCCAATACTCACATAGCGTTCCTTTCATCCACTTTCAATTTCATCAACCACATACATTTTCCAACACTTAGCTAGTCACCAACCATGCTACTCAACCACACAACTTTACACTTCGATCAACCTTTGCTATTCTCTTGCTTTGTTCGCACACCTAGTGCCAATTCATAGACAAAACATAGCCATCATCGCACACTTAGTGCCAATATGTTAAACCAAGCTTATATCAGTATCGCACACACGGTGCCAATTCAATAAGCCGAAGCTTCTATCATCTTGCACACACAGTGCTAATCATTTCTATCCCGTTTCTAATTTCGCACACTTAGTGCCTTCTAATTTAATTCATCACATAGCATTTCTAATTTCATATTTATATAGATATTCATTCAATTCACATCACATAGAACATAAATTAACAACTTGTACTATATCCAAACTTACCTCGGACGTCGAAATATCGATACAGTCGATTAATCGAGCACTTTATCTTTGCCTCAATCTCGATCCAAACCTCTCCTTTCTTGGTCTATACACATTTAAATTCAATCCATTCAATCACAATTTCATTCAATTTAATCCACACACACTTATTTAGGGAATTTTACAAAATAGCCCTCACATTTTTACATTTCGACATTTTAGTCCCTATTTCACAAAATCATCAAATTCACATAGTTTATCTTCACACAAGCTTAGCCGAATTTTCTCTATATTCATACAAGTCCACACATCTCATTTATTTCACATTTTAATCCTTAAATTTCTCATTTTCTCAATTAAGCCTAAAATGCTCAATTTCACTAAAAATCCAAATACAAACTATGTTAACCCAACACCAAGTTTTCATATTTCACTATCAACTAGCACATAGCTCAAGCATTCATCAATGGCTCATCACAAAAACATCATCAATTCACAAAATTATGACATGGGTTAGCTAGAGCACGAAGCAACGATTACGAAAACGTAGAAATTATCAAAAACCAAACAAATCTCTTACCTTAATCAAGCTCCAAACTAGCCGAACCCTAGTGTTCTTTTTCTTTTATTGTCTTTGCTATTTTCGGCACCAAGATAAACAAGGGTGATCATTTTCATGCTTTGATTTCATTAAACACATATTATTATACTATTTACTATTTTATCATTTCTATTAGTAAATAAAACAAACAAACATTAAGGAAATATTTGTCCAACAACTATCCACTATCTAAATATTGGCATATTTGCCTCATAAGGCCTTCACATTTAAAAGCCATAACACATAGATACTTCAATAATCAACACACAGCTTTTATACTTTATGCGATTAAGTCCTTTTTCTTAATTAAACACACAATCGATAAAATCTTCACACAGAAATTTCACACAGGTCAATTCAAATATTGTTCACACAAAAAATATTATTATAATATTATTCCGACCTAGGATTTGTGGTCTCGAAACCACTGTTCTGACTAGGGTCTAAGCCGGGTTGTTACACTCTTGTTCTTAATGTAGCCGGTAAATTAAATTTTGGGCATTAGGTTATAAGGTTGTTTATTGGTTATGGAAGTAATTTCAAATGAGTTGTCTCTTGGTTATCAAATAAGTAAGGAGAGATCGGTTATCTGGTGTTGAATCAACAATTAAAACTAATTTATTAAAGACATTGAAGTTATCCTTGTATTGATGATCGAATCTATGAATTAAACAAATATTTTACCTTTGGCTAGAGCTTTTCCTCATTGATTTTCTCAAATTTTTATTTACTACTTTTTCTTTAAGTTTTTAATTTTCTAAAAAAACTCCCACTTTTATTTATTTCACTTGTTTTTATTTGAGAAATAGAATTATTATTAATCTTTGTGAATACAACCCTACTTGTCGCTTTCTATTAATTCATCTTTTTAAGTCGGTTTTATTTTTGTAGGTCTTAACATCCTATTATATTTGCCCAATATCTCATTGAGAAAAATCAATCAGTGCATCAATAACACTTTCTGGAAGTCAATGGAGTTCTTCCAATGCTTACCCAATCTATTACATCTATCAGATTGCATGTAATTTTATGACAGAGTTCCATAATGTTAAGCCATGGAAAGAAATATATAACATGGTTACGTACTTGATGCATTCCTTCTTTTACATGTATAAATTACATTGTTTTATGAATTTATTTTATATTGTTCACTTTTTGCAAAGTATTACTTTGCTTTATGAACTTATTTTATATTGCTCATTTTTGTGAAATATTATTAAATACCATAACCATAACATAATTTTTGCAATGCACTAAGTTCTGAATTTTATAACGGATAAACAAACTAGTAATTACTAAATATCATAATCTTAACGTAGTTATAAACACTCGATAAAATCAAAACCTATGATTGGATGGAGTTGTACGCAATGTGTATCATTGCTAGAGGTCTCCATGGGTCGGGCTAAGGCTTGGTTCCAAAAAAATTCAAAACTATTCCCGTTTTTAGCTTGCCCACCCAAAAAGTTTGTTTTACTATTCAAAAACTAATAAAACATTTATCAAAAATTTTTAGTTGATATTTTATATATTTTTATAATTAAGTTTAAATTTTAAAAATATCTTTTATAATTCAAAGACCATGGGTATCGCAACACCGAGACCCCCAAAACTCCCAATCTCAAGATTGTTGTGGGTATCGCAATACTGCTGTCCGACGAGTGAAAAAAACTGCAGGGGCAATTTTATGTCCAAACAAACTTAAGTCTATTTTTCATTTAGGGGCATAATAGTTAATATTAAATTAATTGTTAGTAGGCTATAAATACAACTTTATAAGCCTTTGTTTTCATTTTTTTGGTGGCTGAACACTCTCCTTAGGTTTCATAGTTTATGTTAGGTTTTTCTTTTCTTTTCACTTTTTTTAGATTAGGTTTTCTCTTTTCTTTTTAGAATAGATTTTTTTTTTGTTTTGTTTTATTTATTTCTTCTTGTTGAAGTCTATGTAAAAGGGGGAGAATCAAACTTTTAGGCTTTATCGGATTCCAATCAATTAAATGAGCATTTTCTCAAACTCTTTACTTTTTATTTTATGTCTATCATATGTTTAATAAAATAATTGTTTGGAATTTAAGTTTCATTATGTTCTAAATTGTTTGATGGTTGCAGGGGCGAAACCAAGGGGGCTGGCATGGGCCCCGCCCCCCCTAAAAGGTAAAATTGCTAGTTAGGCCCTTGAATTTTTTTAAATATTTTAAATTAATAAAGGTAAAATTACACTTTGCCCCCCTAAAATTAAAAAAATTCGATTTAATCCTTTATAAATTAGAAAGATATAAACTATAAAAAATTAAATTTCATCCGCCCCCTAAAAAATTTTCTTGTCTTCGCCCCTAGATGGTTGGTTGGTTAGTTATTTGTTATCTTAAGCTCATGTTTATACTTGATTAATTGATTGTTCAATTATATCGAAATGCTTAATACACTAGAATTAACGTCTCTAGTGGAAAATTTAGATAAAAAAAGATCAAGAGGAGAGTTTATCATTAGATAGTTCGGTATAATTGTGTCGATAGTGAGATCGAGAGGAGATCTATATTATTAGGTGAGTCCGAGAGAAAAACCTAGGTGGTATCTTTTAGTCTAAGATGAGACCGATAAGAGATTCTCAGCTAAGAGTGACAAACAATATAATCGGTATAGGTTTATTAGCTTAATTAGCAATTAACAAATCAACCGACCATTGTTTTATCATTTATATTGTCTAAAGTAGCAGGGAAGAAAATTAGATTAGTTAGTTTAATTGATAATATAAATATAATTTATAAACAATTCATTTTGGAATTTGCAATAATAATTTCTAATTTGATTAGATTAGTAATTGCTTAACTTGTAATTAACCTAATAAATACATTTACTGGCAATCCCTTGAGTTCGATCCTTGGAATGCTCTAGTGTTCCATTGACACTACAAATATTACAACTGACACTGCACGTTTGCAGTTAAAACCAAACTTTTAAATTGTTTTATAAAATTGCTTGTTTTCTGTGCACGTGATCACACTCATATTTTACATACTGGGATTATCAAACAGCCTGGTACATTACATTTTTTTATTAACAATCAACATATGAGACATTCTTAGCTCATATATTTCAAATATAGCACTCAATTCAAATTCCCAAATTGATTTTAAGAATGGTGGAACTGGTATGAACTATTTTCTTTTGAAATCCTACCAAAAAAAATTCAAAATTTATAGCCCAAGTTCTTTAAAAAATTCTAGCCAGAACTGGACCAAAACGCATCAACTGAACAATTCATTTCTTCTCAAAATTGTGTATTTCTTGGATTATTTCCTAGAATTATCTTATGAACAGGATCCATATATGAGAGTTCCATTGTTAGTTCAAAAATTCAAAACAGAATGGTGGGACAAATTTAATAATGACAAATATGATTCCAAGTATTTAAATGATTTTTTGAACAAAAACCCAATATTATGCAAGTCTGCTGCTTCAGATCAAACTACGGCAAAGTTTCTTCAAGCCAAATCAATTGCCAGCGCAATGTTGGCTCAGGCCAAAACCAAGAAGGAATACAAAAAACTTAAGGCTGAGATACTCAACTCCATGGATTCTGACTCAGAGGATGAGAAATCCTCGACATCTTCGATCAAAACATTAGACCTCGCAGATGACACCACCGCAGTAACAATCACCAAAACTAGAAAAAAATAAAAACGAACAGAGCTAAACAGGAATGATTACCTGGCAAAAGAAGATAGAGATGAATAAGAGTGATTCTCTGCCAAAAGCAATTGAAGATGAACATGAGTGATTCCTTGCCAAATGCGAACGAATATCAACAGTAAAGATTCTCTGTAAAAGTTTTGTAATCAAAGAATATATTCTCTGCAAATGTAATAATAAATTTGAGGTTGCAAATGAAAAAATCTTTGTAAAGTGTTGCATATTTTAATTAGTTGAAAGTGCGGCATGGTGCATTCTAAATGAGGAATATATCGGATCGATTAACGAAATGTAATTTTAATTACCAATATGAGTTAAAATAAAATTTAAATATCAAAATAAAAAAAATAATATATTTTAAAGATCAAATCATACTTTTTAAATCTATATATTAAAATATAAAAAAAACATAAAATATTGTAAGTGGTAAAATAGTAAAGTTAGAAATGTATACAGGACGTAGCAAAGAAACTATTCACTACAATTGCCTTACGCACATAACATTACCTTTTGCTTCTAAAATCCGAATTGGTAGTTAAGGCAGCTACTTCCAACTACACTTAAGAATGGCGCTAATCAAATTCTCATTGTTTTTATAAAAAGGGGAAAAAAAATTGCCTCACACAATAACACAATTTTACCTTTTCAAAAAAACCTCTGAATTCAAAGTGAATTGTAACAAAATCCATAATGCGATCCCAATGTTAGCACCCGAAAAGGAAAATTGTAGAAAATTTCTTTAAGAAAAACTTGCAGCTCAAGAGAATTTTATTAAAATTTGTAAATAATTTTATAAAAAAATTAATTAATTGTGTAAATGATTCAACATATACCCAATTATAAGTATTTATTTTAAAAATTATATAATTAACATTATAAAAAATTTAATAAATTTAAGTTACTTGCTAAATAAAGTCCACTTTTTTATTGGCTTTTAATTAACAGATGTGGTGGACAGAAAATTCAAAGAAAGGCGAACATTCGCTTGCGTTGGGAGGATAATTAATTATTATAGCATTGTTTAATTAAACAATAAATGAAAAGGAAATATGTTTGTGAAATTTGATTAATATTATGCTGTGACGGGGTACATAATTTATAAACAATAGCAATAACTGATTACAAACTAGAAAAAAGCTTTCACATTACAAACCCATAACTATGTATATCACCAATGGCATTAGCTGAAATTATTCACAACTATTTAATATTATCAAGCAAAAAAAAAAAAAACTTAACTAATACTAACTTCATGTTATGAAACTTAAATTGGGACCTATTGATTAAATATAAATATATATTTTTTTAGAAATAGCTCGATTTGATTTTCAATTATAAAAAAATTTATTAATGTTATCCTTGCTAAATCATTTCTTACAGACATCATCCTAGTAACCCAAATTGTTCAGCTAGATTATTGTAAGAATCATAGCCTCGTAATGATTCCACCTTACCAAACAAATGTTCAATCCCTGCAAAAAAATAAAAATAAAAATTGTCAATGAAGTTCGGACCTACTGGTTTGGTCCTTTTCTCTTTTGTGCTCACATCTGTTTCTGCTTTTGCATTGACTGAACTTGTAGAGGCTTGAAGCTTTCTTTTTGATCGAGCACGCCTATTCTAAAACCAGTTATATACACTTGTTTCAAAGATTTGACCGTGTTGTGCTAGTTCAGATGCTATCTCTTTGATTTTTTGCTTGCTTGGTGTTCCGGTTCCTTGCTCATATATATTCTCAAGAATTTGAAGCTGCAACGCGATTGGACTCCATCGCTGTCTAGCAGTGATCTTATGCCCAACAAAGGCTGATATTGGATCACAATATAGGTTTCCCAACCTTATACTTGAAACCAAAACAACAAACCAGCCATAGATTATTATTGAATATAGAACCAAGGCAGCCAACATGAGAAAAGTAAAAAAAAAAAAAAAACAAAAACAATTGAAGGAGAAAAAAAGAAAAGAACCAGTAAAATTGTGGTGGGCAAACATGGATTTGTGCATGTCAAAATTGAGTGACCCTAATACTTATTTAAATAAAATCCATATAGAACTACACTTCTTTTATTTTATTTTAGAATAAGGTTTTTTAAACCTTATTAAACTCCATCTATTTGATGTTGATTAGAATAAGGTGTTTCAATCTTACTAAACTCCTATTAGAATATGGTTTTATAAGCCTATAAATAGACATAATCTACTCCTCTTGTAATTATTCGAATTCGACATAGTGAATTTTCTTCTCCTCTGCCTGTGGTTTTTTTCCCGAAAGAGTTTTCACGTAAAAATCTGTGTTCTATATTTTTCTTTCTCTTTTCTTTGCGATACATTATCATTATTGACGTTCTATTTTTCATAAATTGGTATCTGAGCTTCCGGGTTATTCATCTCAATCACGGTAATAACGTCTTTGAAGTATAAAATTCCGCTGTTGGATTGTAACACTAGACTCGCGTTGTGGCAGATTAAGATGCAGGCAGTTCTTTCACAGATGGATCTGGAGGATGCCTTGCTAGGGATAGATAAGATGCCTTCGACATTAACGGATGAAGAGAAGAAACGACAGGATCAAAAGGCGTTAACACAATTACATCTGCATTTGTCTAACGAAATTTTGCAGGATGTGATGAAGGAGAAGATCGCCACTGCATTATGGAAGAGGCTGAAACAAATATGTATGTCGAAAACTCTAACCAGCAAGCTGCATATGAAGCAACGTCTTTATGCTTATCATTTGGAAGAAGGTGCGTCTGTGCACAAACACTTAACAGTGTTTAAAGAAATTCTCTCAAACTTGGAGGCCATAGAGGTTCAATATGATAAGGAAGATATAGGGTTGATTCTACTTTGTTCGTTGCCCCTGTCTTATTCAACCTTTAAAGACACAATTTTATATAGCCGCGAGTCTCTCACAGTTGATGAGGTTTATGATTCTTTGACCTCGTATGATAAGACGAAGCATCTTATGGTTAAACCTGACTCTCAGGGAGAGGGTCTCATTGTTCGTGAGAGACAAGATCGGAATGCTGATGATGATCGTGGAAGGACACATGAACGAAATCCTCGCGGTAAATCTAAAGGTAGATCAAAGTTTTCAAACAGAGGTAAAACTTGTAACTTCTGCAAGAAAAAAAGGGCACATTAAATTTGAGTGCTATAAGCTGTAGAACAAAATCAAAAGGCAGGTTGCAAATCAAAAGGGAAAACAACCAGAAAAATCTAGTGAAGCTGATGTTGTAGAAGACTACAGCGATGGTGAACTTCTAGTTGTTTCTATCAACAATTCTAAAGTGAATGAGGAGTGGATCCTTGATTCGGGCTGCACCTTCCACATGAGTCTCAATCTGGATTGGTTTACAACTTACAAAACAGTGTCTGAAGGTGTTGTTTTGATGGGAAATAATACTTCATGTAAAATTGCAGGTGTTGGAACGATTAAAGTTAAGATGTTTGACGGAGTTGTCAAAACACTTAATGACGTGCGACATGTTCTAGAATTGAAGAGAAATATAATTTCGTTGAGTACTCTTGGTTCAAAAGATTACAAATACACAATTGAAAGTGGGGTTTTGAAGATTTTCAAAGGTTCCCTCATTGTGATGAAAGGGCAGAAAAAGACTGCCAAGTTATATGTTTTGCAGGGTTCTATTGTTACTGGTGATGTAGCTGTCGCTTCGTCTTCCTTGTCAGATGATAATATTACTAAACTTTGGCATATGCGCCTAAGGCATATGAGTGAGAATAACATGGCAGAATTGAGCAAAAGAGGACTTCTTGATGGGCAAAGAATTTGCAAAATTGAAGTTCTATGAGCATTACGTTTTTGGGAAACAAGAATTGAGCAAAAGAAGACTTCTTGATAGGTAAGGAATTTGCAAACTGAAATTCTGTGAGCACTACATTTTTGGGAAGCAAAAGAGAGCTCGATTCACCAGAGGAATCCATAACACGAAGGGAACGTTGAAGTATATTCATTCTGATCTATGGGGGCCATTCAGAGTGCCTTCGAGAGGTGGAGCTAATTATATGCTAACTTTTATTGATGATTTTTCCACAAAAATTTGGGCGTTCTTCCTGAAGTAGAAAAGTGATGTATTTTCCACATTTAAGTCTTGGAAATCTATGATTGAAAAACAGACGGGAAAACAAATAAAATACTTCCGCATAGACAATGGCTTAGAGTTCTGTTCTGATGAGTTTAATGATCTATGCAAGCCAGAAGGGATCGTGATACACTTGATAGCTCGTCATACTCCACAACAAAACAGCGTTGCAGAATGAATGAACAAAATGATCATGGAGAAAGTTCGATGTATATTGTCGAATGCTAACTTACTGAAGTCGTTTTGGGCCGAAGCAGCCTCTACTGCATATTTTTTGATCAACCGATCTCCATCCATTACCATTGGGAAAAAGACTCCACAAGAGGTACAGTTTGATAATTCTGCTGATTATTCTGATTTAAAGATCTTTGGGTGTTCTGCGTATGCTTATGTCGATAATGGAAAATTAGAACCGAGATCCATTAAATTCGTTTTTCTTAATTATAAAACTGGTGTAAAAGGGTATAAGCTTGTGTTGAATTTTCCCTTCTTTTTTTTAGCTTAAAAATATTAAATAAACAATTTCCTTTTCTTTTCTTTTCTTTTTCAAAGATAATTTTCTTTCTTTTTCCTTTTTTTCTCGGTATCTTCATTTTTCTCCAACTTTTTCATTCTTAAACCCTAGCCATAGCCATTCAATTTCTTTCACAAAGAAGATAGTAGATATTTTACAAAGATAATTTACAATAGGATGATCAAGAAAGATTTCTTTGATTTCTTGAGTAAAAGAGAATACAAAAGAAAACCAAATTTGCTATTTTTCTCGATGCCTTGTTTAGGCTACAACAATGCCTATTTATAATACAAATTCTAAACTCTAATTCATTTACAATTGAAATCCGAACAGTATCCTGATAAGGATAACTTAAATGTTGGCTTCATGATTTTTTCCACGTAGCCTTCTTGATTTGATGGTTGCTTCCATAATCTTCTATCTTTATCAAAATTGTTGTGGTTTATTCCACTTTTGCCATGCATTAATGGTTGCTTCCATCATGCTTGCATCATCTTTGTCTTATTCATTTATGGATGGTGATGGATTGCCTTCTTTTCACGTCACCTCCAAAATTGAATTCTCCTTTCTTGGATGTCATTCTTCCACATGTTGTGTTTTGTCTTTATACTTCTTGGATATTTTTGAGATTTATTTCCTCGATCTCATCAAGGTGTAATGACTCTAGTGAAGGAACTGGTATATTCCAACTTTTCCACATGTCTTTGATCTCCGTTGTTAGCGGATAATCATCGATCTCCATATCAGCTATCTTTTTTAATAACTAAATAGATTCTTCATCTCTTTCTTCCTGGATTTTTCCAGTGTCATAGGCTAAAATTCTTTTACCATCGGTCTAGAATACATAAGTGTTTTGTTGAAGTAGATACTGGGCCTTGGTCATTAAATCAATTCCTGCTTGAATTTGATAATAAGGAAAATTATTATAACACTTGTCAATGGTTTTTGCCAAGTGTTGTTGATCTTCATCAACTGCTGAGAGGGATCTTCCCCAAAGCATAGTATGAATAATCCAAATTTGATATGGCTGATAAAATTTTTCTTTTTCAGCAATACCAATAAAAATATTTATTTCTATATGAAAATAATAGACAAAATCGTCTATATTAGTAAAATTTATTAATTTAGATTTTACTATAGCAGGAAAATCTTTTAATAAATGAAAAGAAAGATTTTGGACTGTTATTTCTTTAACAAATCCCCATTCAATACTGGTTATATCAAATGGTTCGTGATCAAGCCTAAATTTGATAGTAGGAAATTGTTCTCCTATATCATTAGTAAAAACATAAGCTTGTAAAAAGTATTTTGAAAAAGTTTCTTTAAATTGAGCTTGCTGGTTGCAAATAGCTCTATTTATTTTTGAGAAAATATCTGGTGGTAGAATTTGTCTACATTTATTATATAGACATATTCTAAACATTTTATTAATAATAGAACTGTTTGTTCCTTTATTAATAAAATATTGAAATATATCAAGAAGATTGTTTATCTCCTTAATATCCATATATTCGATTAGGATCTCATCCCAATCTCTGTATAAAACGAATTTAAGTAATAAATCATGGGATTCATTTCCTTTAGTTGTTTTTTCAACTATGAAATTTGAAAACTGTGTAAGAGCTCTTCTAAAGTTTGCTCTTTGCTCAGTAATATGAGTTTTCCATATTTTTTTTATAAAATTATAATATTCCAGGGGTATTCCCGGATTATAAAAATATTTTATTTCAGGAATTTGTTGTTTTTTCAACAAATTTTCTGTTTCTTTTATAATTTCAGCATAGTTTTTTTGATATACTGAATAAGGATCTTGAGACCAAGTAAAATAATTCATCGGGTTTGGTGATTGTGTCCCAAATGGTTGGCTTACCATTGGATATGGTACATAATATCCTTGATTAGGATAAAATGGTACTTGAGCAGGTACAGTAATAAATCCTTGTTTAGGACTAATTGTTTTCCCTTTGTTGGGTTTTTTATGGACAGTTGTCCATTCTCCAACTTTTTCTAGAGGTTTTTTACCTCTATCCATAAGGCCTGCTAAGAAAATCAGCAATTATTAATACAAATAAATTTAGGATTTTCTACTAATGGTATTTCTATAGAAGTTTTTTTTCTATAGATAACATAACTGATTTTTTATAAATAAAAAATGGTAAATATTGATTTATAAAATTATTTCCTAATAAAATATGACCATTCATATTAGGTAAACATAATAATTTTGGAATTATGAATTTAACATTATTAATATAGATTGGTATATTTTTCGCCTTATAATAAATAGTAGTTTTGTTACCATTTATTCCATTGATTTTTATTCTTTTTTACAGGTTTCCAATATTCTACAGGAATAACATTCTTTTTACAGCTACTGGTTGTAGCACCTGTATCTAATAAAACATGTAAAGAATATGATTTGCATTCTTTATTATGTAATGTAATTTCAATATATGTATTAAAATTAGTAATATTTTCTATTGAAGATTGTATATCTTCCATTCTAGTGTTTCTAGAATTTCTATTGGGTGTAGTAGGTACTTATATTATCCTCATCTTCCTCTGGTTGAGAATTAGAGGGTAAAATTAAATTATCATCTATATTAGTAATCATATTATTTTTAAAATATAACTTATCACCAGATGACATATATTCTATAGTACTTACTGGTTTAGAAGTGCTTGCATTATTAGTCTTTTCTATCATCCAGTCTTTTGAAATTGATAGGTCTTTTAAATGTAATAATTTTGGTTGAATTTCTGTAGTAAATTTATTGGGCTCAAAAAGCTCAATTATTTTATTATTTATTTCTTTTATTTCTACCTCTGCCGTATTAGTATATTCATTAAATATAAATCCTGATATACAAATTTATTATAAATATTTACTTAAATCAGGGATATTTTACAAAGATAATTTACAATAGGATGATAAGAAAGATTTATTTGATTTCTTGAGCAAGAGAGTATACAAAAGAAAACCAAATTTGCTATTTTTCTCGATGCCTTGTTTAAGCTACAACAATGCCTATTTATAATACAAATTCTAAACTCTAATTCATTTACAATTAAAATTCGAACCGTATCCTGGTAAGGATATCTTAAATATTGGCTTCATGATTTTTCCCACGTAGCCTTTTTGATTTGATGGTTGCTTCCATAATCTTTTATTTTTATCAAAATTGTTGTGGTTTCTTCCACGTTTGCCATGCATTAATGGTTGCTTCCATTATGCTTGCATCATCTTTGTCTTATTCATTTATGTGCGGTGAATTATCTACTTTTTCACATCAACTCCAAAATTGAATGCTACTTTATTGGATGTTTTGTCTTTTTAAGCCTAGTGCAGCCTCGAAAACAGCCCATCATTTCCTTAAATTCTACACAAGAACATGGTGAAATGCATTAAATATTTCTTAAACTTGTAGTTGCTCAACTTTGAAACACAGATGGGCGCTCAAGCTCCACCTAAAAAAGTCTCCAGTCCACTTCCAACTCATTCACGTTTTTCTTCTTTGGTTTCTTAATTCCTTGCATTAATGCATTTCCAGCTCTGAGACCCGATAGAGTAATCAAGCTGCCGAACCAGCCGGCGACGCCGTCGATTTCGCAGTTTTTGAGGTATCTTACTGTGAATGAAGAGCATGGAAGGCCACTTTTCTACTGGTTCTTTGAAGCTCAATCTGAGCCATCTCAGCACGTCTCCTGTTATAGCTTAATTGAGTCATCTCACCATCTTTTTGCCGAACCATTTTCTGCAGCCATGGGGGTTTAAGGGTCTTGGGATTTTGAAGGATTGAAGGGTTGATGGAGGGGGTTAGGAGCTGATCGTTTGGGAACACTGAATGTAAGACTTGGATCCAGTTTCTTATAAACAATCAAAAACTGTTGCAGATTTGGGTTTTTTCCCTCTTGGTTTTGGGGTTAAGTGAGACTCTGTCTTTTTTCTGATTGTCATTTTGAACCAAAGGATTGTTGGGTTATCAGTGAATGTTCTTCAAATTTCTTCAATTGTATCTGTAAAATCTCACAAATTCTTAGACCATTCTCTCCTTCTCCCTTTGTATTGCACGGCTTAGTTTAGAATTTTGTTTAAAAAAAAAAAACGAGAAAATAGAAATCAATTAATAGAGAAGTAGAAATTTGAAAATAAAACAAAAAAAATGAAAGACTAAAAGGGAAATTTAAAGAAATTTGTTAATGTATATTATTTATAAAGAAAGAATAATTTCAAATGTGAAAATAAAATTTGAAAAATAATATCTATTTTAAAAAATTTAGTTGTAGGAAAAAAAATGTTCGGAGTAATTTTAAAAAGATATTTGATTTTTTTTATGAAAAAAGAAAAAAAGGTAGAATTGCTTATAAGGGCCTTGCCTAGCCTATCAAGTTCAAAAAACAGTCAGATGTAATGTCGCCCAATCAATAGCCCTTAGTTGGGCGACATGCCACGTCAACGAAAAAATAAAAATAATATTGTTATGGTCAACTAACAAAAAATGGTTACCAAAAATAAAATATAAGTATCAAATTGGACAAATTAAAATAATAAATACGGCATTGACAAATTTGTTAAAATACAGAACTAAATCTTGAAATTATCCCTTTTTAAAATGACCACTATATATAATATTTTTTTCAAGTATGAAAAAATAATAATTTAAAAGTCTCATTGAAATTTCTTAATATTCAAAAACAATTTTTTTACTCCAAATTTAAATTTCTCATCTCAAATCCTCATTGGGAAACCATACCAAGAATTTTAAGGGTGTACAAAAAATTATGATAAAATACAAAAAAATATGAAAGGTACCAAAATTTATTAGAGACTACAAAAAATTAATTCCCCTTCCTAAATTTGTTTCACTTATTTAATTCTTAAAAGTTTTTAAAAATTATCATTATGCAATTTTTTTTTTCATACTAAATATTGGTATGAAAAATAATAATCTAAAAGTGATCAATTTTTTTCATCTCTAAATCTTATTGAGATTTTTTAATATTAAAAAATAATTCTTTTTACTCTAAATTTTTATTTCTAGTTTCAAATTCTTATTTGGAAACCATAGAATATAAAAAAAATATATAAGTATGTACCAAAAATTATAAGTGAATATTAAAATTACTCATGTTTTTTTTTTGTATTCCCTGTATACTCTGGTTTGGTACTCCCTATTTTTTTAGCATACCCTTAAAAACTTTTTTACTCCGTAATAAATTTTGGTTTCGGTACTCACTCTATTTTTTTAAATGTGTATGCTTTTAAAATTAATTTTTTGTATGTTAAGAGGAGAAACTAATATTTGATATTCAGAAAATATTATTGCTGCATCATACTACGTAATTTATTTAAATGTAATGGTAAGTCTACCGTTATTGAAAATTAATAGTTATTTTGTATATAATCAACTATAGTTATCACTTAAAATTTTCCTTAAAAATCTGATACAATAAATCCTAAAATAACAAAAACAAAGCACTTATTGTATTAGATTTTATTTTTTATTTATTTAATTTTCAATATTTGTTAACTTATCCTTGTAGATAAATAATTTTATTAGTATACAAAAATAATATCTTTTCTACCAATATACCATTGGTTTGTCCCAACAAAATCCTCACAAAATTTATTAGTTTGCAAAAATAATATTTTATATACCCAAAATTAATTTCTAATATCAAAACTTAATTTTGAAATCATAAAAAAAAAATAAATCAAATGGCATAAAGAAAGTTAAGAGGGAGTACCAAACCAAAATTTATGAGAGAATACCAAAAAAATTATGAGAAAGTACCATAAATTATAAAAGAATACCAAACCAAAAAATATAAAAAAATACCAAAAATTATAAGAGAATACAAAAAGTATATATAAAATACCAAAAATAAAAAAAATACCAAAAATTATATAGAGATGCAAAATATATTAAGATTCAAAAAAGAGTGAAAATTTTTTGAGGGAATACCGCTCCCGCCACTTATCTGGACCTTTAAACTTTCTTAAACCAAAAGAAAAAAGTGAGGACGAGGGGGCCTCTGCCAGCCACAAATTCTCAGTTTTGATGGTATGTTCTGGTCTGGTCTGGTCATTTCACTTGAAAGTTGAAACCGTTAAATGTTTTCATTCACAAGTAAAGAGTGTGAATGAAATTTTGTAATTTTACAACCACCATTCCAACTGCAAAAGTGTTGCAAATTTTCACCCTTTTTTAAATAAAAAATAATAATACTCCAGTAATTTGTTTCTCAAGATCAATGTACATAGAGTAACTAAAGGGATGATGACAAAAGCTTTATAAAATGAAATGAAATGTCATGTTAAAGATTACTTGGAAAATATTCTGTCTTGGGAGAAAACCAAAAATGCATCTATTTCTGTTCAGGGCTCCAGATTTTGTCTGTTTCATAATTATAATAATAAACCAACATCAAAGTTCATCTTTTAATAGTGACTTAAAACATTAAATATTCAGAAGAAATGGATATTAACCAAACTTGATAAACCAAATTATCAGCTGAAGGCTTCACCTCTAGGTAAATTGATACTATATTATCAATAATTTGTGCACAAGTTCAATAAAAAAAAAAAAAAAAACAAATGAAACCAGTAAAATACCAGCTCGACCTTATGTATTATGGTAAAATTAATAATTTGTGCATAAGTTGCATGTAATATCCCATGCAATGAACTAGTGGCTGACATGCAGAAACTCATGCACAGTCAACTTCAAACCTCAATAATTCTACTTTCAGGAGGTTGGGGGGGGGGGCACAAGATAATCAAATACTACAATTTTTGGAAGGAATTGTGAGTGTTCAATAGCAGGGCTTGACTTGGGGGTAATGGGGCTGCTTGAAATGATTGCATGCACATATGATAAGTGAAAGCCTTAGATTAAACATGTTTTGGAGTTAAATGTGAATTCCTGGATTAGAAGGCCGACGAACAGCCACTAGGAAAATCCATTAACAACACTTACTTCAAGGTGGCCTTTTCACTATCCTTTAGCTATAACGTCAACTACAAAAATGCTACCCGAATCACACCATCCACCAAGTATATCCCTGTTAGAGCACTGCAGCAGAAATCGACAAAAAGACCAGTTAAATGACTTCTGTTCACTGAATGCAAGCATCAACGCTTTAAATGAAAGCAGACCTAGGACAAAATATATTTAATCTTTTTTCTGATATTACATCCATGTTTAACATTTCTAAAGAAAGATATCTTGGTGGCTTGAAAAGGATGGAACAGACATCACCAAAAGAACTAAACAAATTATAGTAACTACTAATACCAACAAGGTTACCACATCTTAGGAGATGGGTAGTAATAAATAAAGAGAATATTATATTGATCTTGTTCCAGTCACATATGGTCGTTGTTGTCACACTCTTTACACAAGATTAGCCTTAGAAGGCTACCAAGACAAGAGTTTCATGACAGAATTTGACCTTGGCACTGGCCAACCAAGACAAGTGACTCTCTCTGTGAGTGCCAGCATTAAGAAAGAACAGATATTTCAACCAGAATTTACTACGAACTCAATACCTTACTGAATCCCAGCCAATTTGAGTCTCCTCTAAATGAAAATACCTTACTGCTTTCTTGCCACTGCCCACAGAAAACCTGCAAAGCTTCCTTATTATCCAAAAGTCATACTGGATGGAACCTCAAAGTAAACTACTCAACATGATCGGATAACTACTATGCTAGCTATAGAAATTTACATAGCTATATATTACATATATGTAAAGGGACTCGTGAAACTGAAGGTCAGGCAGATAAGCACTCATTCTTCTAAGCTAGAATCCAACTACGCATGGAAATAAAATTGCAAGTTGAAAAGCAGTCACCTCATAATCAACCCCTTGAACAAAGATGTAATCAGGGTCAAGAGACGAGAAAGCAAGTCCAGTAATCTGCAGTATCAACAAACAAAAAGAACACCCATACATGGCTATAATGTTAAATCCCAAGATGATGAAATCACATGGAACTTCTCTAGCAAGAAAAAAGGCATTGGAACTTCACTAGTAAGTGTTCACTTCCATATGCTTGATGTCAAGTTGAGCACATAAAAATGTCTTTTGTTACCATATTTCCATCTCTAGGTTTGATAAACATTAATGACAAACCAGGAGGAAATTTAGTCAAACAACTAACCTCATATTTTGAACAGTGCACCCATCTTGAAATTGCTGACCATCTACATGGAAGAAGTAATATTAGTGCAGCATAATCTCATTGTGTCTAAGGTGAAGAAACATTCCACAAAATTTTTATTAAACTACCATACACAAGCCAATCAGCCCGTCATGGAAGTCCATTAGGACTATAAATTGGATTAAATATTTTGACTATATCCTCCTCTGTGATTTCATAAACATGATTAGCAGTAGGATAAAGTAATTGTCATATGAGTTCGTCATATAGACAAAAAATTGGAAGCGGGACAAATGGATTTTATTTTTGACCAACCTTAATAGTCTATTATATATCAAAAATCATTTCATCTCTACTCCTTTACTAGAAGACAAATTCTAACATATAGCTCACACTTTAATGGGTTTGTTTATGACTTCATTACCAATTTATGGAATTCAAATCTGAAAATAAAAATGCAAACAATATGTAGGAAATGGTAAAAATGAACCCATAATAGATAAAATCAGAATCACAGAAAATTGTCTGTGTATCTATTCATGTGACCTTCACAAGTTGGCTCTGTCAACACAAGTCAAGTCACCCTGGCCAGACTTAATCCAACTCCCTTCTCAGGGGTCTAATCTAATGCCATAGATCGCCCAAATTCAATCCTCCTCTATAAATGTGTATAAAAACATTATTTTATAAAATTAATTGATTATTCTCGCATAATCCTGTCTACTAGAGGCACCCTAAGGAAAAGTTAATATAATCATCCAGAAGATCATAATAAACCAACCATCCGCATGAATTGAGGGAAAACTAATTAGAGTGAGTTATTGTGCATTTACTTTTTAAAACTGACATATATAATGGTAACCAACCTGCGGGGATCATAGATGGTCACAGTTCGATCAGCACCACCCACTGCAATATTACCAGTTGAAGAACTGCAGACAGCATAAAAGATATCTCCAGCAGAACCACAAATACGATTTAGACAACCACCATTTTCTTTTATTCTCAAGTCCCATACAGACAACTACGTTAATAGCAGAAAAAGAAGCAGAACCATAAGATTATTTAACACATTGAGAAACATAAAATATAATGCATTATTATATACCTGGCAGCCTTCAGTTACAGCTAATATAGAACTCTCATTCCCATGACCTAAATTCCGCATGAAGCTTAGCGAAGATGGATACCAAAGTCTGAAAGGTACCAATAAATCAATATAAAATGTCCATATAAAAAATTCCGGATGTCAATAACATTAAATATATTTTATTGTGTTCTTAGGAACTTGAATCTTCTACATTCTATAAACTGCAATGTTGTCAAGGGACGATCAGGTAGGCTGCAGAAGCAGATGTTGTATGTTGGTTCTCCGTGATAGCTCAAGAAAGTAGATATGAGGTTTTAGCAAATAATGATTCACAAGTAGCTGTAAGAAAGTATGAGAGTAGGAAATTTACATGCCCACACAAAATCTTTTCTATTTGACATGTTGACTGCACTCAATTATATGCAGTCAGGTCCATAATTGAGAATCAAATAACCATGTTGTCATAAAGCAGAGAACTATTATTTGGATAGTACCCTAGTGAGAATTTTAATGCAAAATTCTCAAGTCTCTCACCAAGGATGGACATAAGTATGACCTGGTACACATGTAAGAAGATAGATTGATAACACTCACGTACGCAAAGTCCGAAGATGGATATCCTGGTCATAAACATCAACACTTTTGCAGAAGCTCCGTGCCACAGCTACCTGGATTAAGAAATTAGTGCAAAGTGAAGCCCTAATTTATGTTGGAAAGGATAAAATTCAATTTATCAAAAAAAAAAAAAAATTATGGTAGAAATAGTTAAGTGCATTAAGTATTGACCCAGAAGATGTTTAGAAGTTGAAGTAACATGTCCGACATGTTAGAACATAGCATATATTTAAAGCTGAGTTTCCTTAATGTAATCTCACTTCTACTTATCATTGCTGCAAATGCAGAATTCAAAACCATAGTGGCTTTGACTAGGTATAAGAAACATTTAGCAAAATAAAGTGTCCTTTAGATACTATGCACTTAAGACATGAATAAAAATGATATAGGAAAACCACATCCTATAGAAGAGACCAGAAACTCTAACAAACCATAAAGTGTAATATCCTATAGAATTTTATTAGTTTAAGTTATACAATGGAAGATCACATACCATGGACCATTGAATTGGACTGAAGCAAACCCCAGACCAACTACCTTCTCCAACACCAAAATCCCGAGGTAACACTGAATAAGTAATCTTGTCAACATCTGAAAATTTCAACAGTAGACATTGATAAGACACCTTAATTACTTAAAAATGCAAAGTTGGCAAACAACGTGATGCAGAGTCCACCAGCAAAGAAAATAAGTTGCATTTAGTTGTTGCTGCAGAGATAGAGGCACTATTTATTGTTTGTTTACCCCCGTTTCCTCATTATTCTAAGGGGTTAACACAAAGAAATTTGGATATTTTATATCAAACAGATTAATTTTTAAATGTTCTAGACACGCTTTTCCCCCCACATTTCCAGCTCACTGTCTAAAACCACACAGCATATGAATCTAACATATCAACAAACAAAAGAGGGCGGCAGAAAAGTAATATACAAAGATGCATAGATAATGGAATTAACTAAAATTAGCAAGTTTTGAAAAAAAACCAAGACCGCAGATCATCTACAGCATGGCAGCATAGTAAAAAGCAAAAAAAATTCTACCGGTGTTGGCCTTATTTGATGATGAACCAGAACTTGCATCCAATCAAAGAAAAGATAACTATCATTGTAGGGAAGTCATGAAAAACACTTAAGAAAGCCTTGGGAGAAAGTATGGAACCCTTTTTGCCTCTTCTGAGATAGACATGCCTACCAAACAGAAAATTCCACATGCAAAAGAGCCAAAGACTTAAACAAGAACATAAAAGCTCATAATTGCTTCTCAAAAAGAGAAGCACCACAGATTACTAGTGTTTCAAATATGAAGAATACACCAGAAACGTTTTCATTAAACCCACACTCAAACAACAGTGATATGAGTATGTACCTTTACCACTGGCATCCAGTTTAGAGACAATAAGATGACCATAAGCATCCACACTTGCCAATACTAAGTAACCAGTGCCTGTAGACATAACATTTTGAACAAGTGTAAAAATATCAATGTCACTTAACAGGGTTCCTTGAGGAAAATTTGTTGCAGCAAAATTGGAACATAATGTCAATCCAATCCAAAAACCTTAATAGGATTTTGTCCCTTACAAGAGAAAGATGATTTACCGTGAGAAGTAGTTAATAGCTACAAGAGAACATACAAAAGAAGCAAGCAATATAGGAGCCAATGTCACTTGGAATTCTAAAGTCAGTAGCATTAACAAATTAAACCACTCCAATGCTACAAACAGCTAAAAGTACAGCTAGACAGAAGTAAAACTCATGCAGGTTTAAATATAACTTCAAACAAACGTATGCAAGTTAAAAGCCGATGTTAGACCTTGAGGCATTTTAAAGGGGAATAAATGTTCTTTCTTTCCTTGTGTTAATTTGCAAGAGGCACCTAAATGTCTAGTACCAAAAGATACCTCACTAGAACAAGATTTTGACAATTTGTTTGAATGTAAAAATGAACCCCAATATACTAAGAATGAACCCCAATATACTAAGGAGATACAAGAGAAGAGAAGTATCCTGAGAACGAAAATGTATTAAAGATCAAATGCTTCTAATCAACCAAACACAGCGTCTACCATATCTCTATCTATCTCTCCCTATCCATGAATATAACGGAACTTGCTATTATATATTATCATTTAGAGCAATAAGATAAAGAATAAGATAATGTCAATAAAAAGTATGAGTAAGAAATATCCCACCTTCTTCGAACTACAACCAACCATTAGCAATTTTATGCATAACATAAGCCATAGAAATGAATTCTGTTAGGATATGATCAATGGAAAGATACACTAATATCAATGCCAATGCCACTTACTTTCTATTTCAGTAAGTACAATACTTTGGATTTCTGAACGATGAGGGCACCGTTTAAGTAACAAGGATTCTATAACCTTCAAAATCACAGCTCAAAACAAGATCAATACATAATTAATGAATAACAGAAGGGCAGGTTAATTTGGAGTCCATATTCTTCTTTAGGAGAAAATTTATGAATGGCGTGCTGTTAAAAGTCATAGAATGAGCACCTCTTTTGTCTCCGGAATAAGGAGGCCTTCTTTCCCTGTGCTAAGCCAAGAATCTTCCAGCGCAATCTATTTAAATTAATAATTACAAAAAAGCAAAGATTAAAAATAAAAAGCGGGAGTTGTAAGAACTCATAAAACACCCAAACACATATAAAAAGTTTCAATCTATTTATACTTGAAGCCTGTAGATGTTGCATCCGGATGCAATGTAAACCCAGCAAGAGGAGGAATCCTCATTCACCTACGAAGAATTGGGGGGAAAAAACAACATTAAATAAATAAATAGTATGAATGATTTCAAGTAAATGCGAGGAAAAAATATATATATATACAGATACACACACACACACACACACACACACACACATGCATATAAGGAAAAAAAGAAGACACACACACATGGAGGGCAAGGCGAGTTGACTGGAGGTTTCCAGGAGATGGGTTCTCTAGGAGTGTTGATGGCACCACCGCCTTTCTCAAACTCTTTGCTTCCAGGGTTGATCCCATTTCTCTGTCTGGGCCTGGCGAGATATAGCAGTTAAAGCTATTGGTGGTTTGGCCAGTATTTTGTGGAGATCGGAGAGGAGATGAAGGAATCTGTACACTGTCGCTTGCACTGATATTTTTCCAAGGGTTTAAGGTTTTAGATTAGGTTCGGACATCAATACATCAGTCAGAAAAACCTTTCTACCCTTTTTATTTTTGGGTAAATTGCATTTACTCATTCTTTTTTTGATCATTTAAAAAAAATGTTAATTTGGTACTAAGGTTAAAAAATTGGTCAAATTTCTCCTTTTCTTTTATTTCTTAATTCTTTAATTTTTTTTTCTTTCATTCATTATTTTTCTATTTCCTCCCTTCTAGGAACACGTGTCGCTGCGCCATTGTTGCTTTTGTTGAACCACAGCCGACGAACATTGTCCTATCAATGAACAACGTTGGAGATGCTTCTTCTTTCTCCCTATTTTCTTTCTCTTTTTTCCTCCTTACCCACCACGATTGCTTCTCATCATTATTGTCATGATTATTTGATGTTTTCTCTAATATCAATTTATCAATCCACTAACACCCTTACAAATATGAGCAAGAGATGTCTAATAAAAAAATTCAAAACTTTTTAGAATAAAATAGGACTGTAATTGAATAGAGCTGTAATTAATAATTCAACTATTTGATTGAATGGAATGGAATAGAACTGTAATAGTATTCTTATATTTGGTTGAATAGAATGATGTTGTAATAGCATAAGGAAAAAAATAAAATGACCAGAATACCTTTAGCAGAAATTTTTTTAAGCAGATGATTATTGTTATTATTATTAAATTTTAATAAGATTATTATTGAAAATAATTTAATAAAAATAATAAATAATTTAACCATATTTTAATATAATTATTAAATATAATTTAATAAAAAATATAAATTAATATCATACTTAATATAATTATTATTATGAATTAAAAAAATCAAAATATATAATACTATAAAAAATATATAATCTACTTTATTTTTTTTAAACTGCAATACATATTTAATGTACTAAAATATCATTAGTGAAACAAATAATTTAATTATTCTATAATAAAAAACAAAATATTAAAAGTAATAAATAACTTGAGAATTATATTTCACATTCAAACATAATATTCATATATTAACAAAAAGTTACATGATTTCATTAGTTTATATGTCATAATCCATATGTTTTAAAATTTTACAACATCAAAAAAGTTACAACATTGTAATGACATTCTATCATGTCGTTATACCATCCAAATGTTACAAACACAAAAAGTTACCAAAATATCATCAACACAACCATGATTTTTAATGGTCAACAAGAAATCTTCTGAGTCATTCCAATCGCACAACAGAAGGTAAACTAAAGAAAATGAGCATTTGCATTGGATTATCTAGAATTTTGCTTAATGCTCGATAGCGCTCATCCTCAGTTAAACCTTCTACTTCACATAATGTTGGATATAATTTCAGAGCACTTTCTTGAATGGTCATTTTTGACTTTTGTTGAATTAGCACTTCGGAGGTAATACTCTTATTGATTTCAAGGCCAACGGTCCGTATATTTTTCACCAATAAAGTGGCAGCATCATTAAATGAAGTAGAAGAATCTCTTGCATCAGAAATCCTTTTTTTCTTCTTTGAAAATGTGGAATCACCTTAGTTTCTAGCTGGTTGCGGTTGTGTAGTTGAAAGATCCATGTCATCCAAAGAAACATTAGCTTCGCATCCATGGAAATCGTTTCTTTCTTCATGAGTATTTGTAGTAGCCACATCTTCAACATCTATTTCTTCAATAATATCGTGGCTGTTTGAGCATCTTTCCCAATGGCTCGATCTTTTGCGTAGATGGCAGTAAGTTGGTCATAATAAGGGAAACTCCAATGTTTGAATTAAGCGGCTTCTTTATGACTCTATAAAAATGAGGAATTCATATTAGATATAAGTTTGGTCAAAATAAGATAATAAAGACTTGAAATGTAACGCTTCTAACCCGAATCCGTCATCAGAATAGAGTTACGGAGCATTACCGGAGTTACAAATTTATTTATTAGATATTTTATTTCATCTAGCATTCATATTTGAAACCAATCAAAATCAAACATGTTGTCCCTTAAACATACTTATTTTTCTCGGCATGTCTTACTTGAATTTATTACTTGTCTCAACATACTTAATTTCCTTGTGTCAACGCATCAAAGATAATCACATATTTACATGTCATGATAAATATCATTCTCTTGTCGTTTCTTCCTAAACATAAAATAGTTAATTCATTATATCAATATTTCATGTACCATCAACTTGTATTTCCTTATATCACATAATTCCATGTAACACTTACCAAACTTTGTCAAATTATTGAACGTCTTACAGATTTGGTCTGCACCAGTATGCACTGAATTTCACTGATAATCTCTAATGTCATAGCATAGCTATGGTCTTTTCACTAGAATGTTATAGTTCAGCTATGGTCTTACATCTTCACTATCATTATGCCATGGTGAAACCATGGATTTATCCGTCAATTCATCTTGTCACTGAATTGAAGTGTTCAATTTAATCGTTTATTCAATTTTCATGCTTTTACATTATCCACGATTTTATCATCAATACATATGAAATAATACATCATGAAGTTCATAAAATTAACAAATGATCACTAAAATTTAGCCATATAAACTCATAAGTTCAATTTTCTTTTTTGTATTATAACGATAATCATAATTTCATAATAAATATTCCAAATAAAACATTATATCATTTCTAATTCAATATTTATCAATTATAATCGGGCTTGTGATCAATTTATACACAAGTCGTTCATATATTCTTCCTCCTCCTCCTCTCCATCCACATCCTTAGTACAAATAACACACTTGTAAGTAACATTATCTATAATTTTTTCATTGTTTATTTATGTGAATATTTAAGCTTTCCATCCGTGTCATAGTTACTAAATTATTTTTATCTTGAGATACAGAACTCCAAATTAAGATCTGATAATTTTCCCTGAAACTAGACTCATATATCTTCTTAACATAAAATTTTTAGAATTTTTGGTTTAGCCAATAAGTACAGTTTATTCTTTAAAATCACTCCTGTTCTGCTGTCTGACAGTTCCGAGCCTTCTTTACTAAAAATTAATTATCTCCTTGTACGGGATTCGAATGATATTCCCGTTTATTTCTCTTGAAAATAGACTCATTCGGAATTTTAAAAATATAAATTTAAGCCCATAAATATTTTTATCCAATTTTTGATGATTTTCCAAAGTAAAAATAGGGGAATCCGAAATCATTCTGACCTTATCTCACAAAACCTATTCTATCTCATGATTTACAATTTCATTGCTTACACTGTTTCTTTTATAAGAAACTAGACTTAATAAGATTTAATTCCATATTTTATTCATCCTCTAATTCGATTTCTACAATTTTTTGTGATTTTTCAAAGTTAGACTACTGCTGCTGTCCAAAACTGTTTTAGTGCAAAGTGTTGATTTCCAATTTGCCCCAAATTTCACAGTTCATACAATTCAGTCCTTGTCTAATTAACCCCTCAATTGGGCTAGTTTTTCTCAATTAATACTTTATTCTATCATTTTAAACTACTTCATAACCCTTGAGATCAGAACTTTAGTATTAGACCTTAATTCCAAACTCTTTCACAATTAGGTCCTAAAACTAATTTCCACCAATAATTAAAGCTTCAATTCTATGTTTATTCATCATATTCTTCCAGCACTCATCCATAACAACTTTAAAAATTAGCCATTTAATCAAAAACTAATAACATAATAAGTTGGGCCCAATTGTAAAAGTTCAAAAACATAGAAATTTCAAGGAGAAAGCAAGAATTAAACTTACATGAAGCTAGAGTATGAAAACCAGCTTGAACCCTCTTCCATGGTTGTTTCTCAGCTGATGAGAAATAAAGAGAATTCTAGATATTCCAATTTGGTCCCATTTTTATTTAGCTAATTTTGGCAATTTTTCAATTTTGCCCTTATTTCACCCATTTCTTGATTTTTCTCAGCTATCTCCCAAAATATCTCCTTTGGGCTTATTTTCACTTTAGGTCCTTCCTCATTTGACAATTGAGCTATTTAATCCTTCTAGCATCTTTTACACCTTTTTCAATTTAGTTCTTTTTATTTAATTAACCACCCAAACATCAAAATTTTCTAACAAAATTTTAATACTACCTTATTGACATTCCGCAAATATTCATAAAAATATTTATGACACGGTTTATAACATCGAGATCTCGATACCTCTTTTTCTCAATTTCTTGACCAAATAATTCTTTATAAAATACAATTTACTATTTAAAAAAAATCTTTTAAAAGCTACACTTGGCTCATAAATATTAAATAATATAATCTACGAGTTCATTTTTCGGATTTGGTGGTCTCGAACCACTATTTTTGACACCACTGAAATTTGGGCTATTACATGAAATAATTCTTACAGTTATATATGAGTTCCACACCGTATCTTCAGCAACAACAAGTTGCCTATGCTCATCCCAACCAAAGCTGCTATTGTTTTTTCCATTAAGCATGTCATAAACGATTGACCAATCCCTTTTCAATGTCCTAATCCTCGATTCAAGATTAGGTTTAGCCTTCAACATGGCATGGGGTAAAACTTTTTCTAACATTTTTTCCAACTCATTTAAATAACGGGCTTTGAATCCCGTATCTGCATTCAAGGTTCCAACATTGTGCAAGTCGACCATACAAGCAACTAACGCAACATCTTCTTCTGGAACCCATTTCCTTTTGGTTCTTCGAGAATTTTGGGAAGAAACACTTGATTGTGAAAAACCTAACATAACTATCTTAAGAAAAAAACGCAAATTAAAATTAAGTTCAATATTATGCTTCAAAAGATCAACACTTTATTATAACACATGATTAATCAAAAGAAAATAAATTATCATTCAACAAGTCTAGTACAATACAAAAAAACAATTCAAACACCACCAGAGTTTCATAAACTAGATACATGAAATAACATAAATAACTTAACGTTTACTATTTTTACCCTAAACTTAAGTAATTTCTAGATGTTTGCCATCCATCAAACATTGGTTGGCTAGTTCCATCCTCCAAGTAGCCCATGCATCTGATGGATGAATATTTATGATATTCGGTTCATCATCATCTATCACATTACTAGGTAATCCTTTTTCCAACTCCACTTCAATAGGATCAAGACTCATATAGGTTCAAATAAAATTATGGAGCAAACAACATGCAATAATGATTCTATTGTAGACCCTCACAGGATAGAATGATGGACTCCTAAGTATTCCCCATCTAAGTTTTAATAACCCAAAACATCTTTCAATAACATTACGCACTGAAGCATGTTTTATATTGAAAAATTCTTCCGGAGTACTTGGCTAGTAACCCTGACGCCACTCATTCAAATGATATCTTTGTCCTCTAAAAGGCACAAGAAATCCCTCACAATTTGTGTATCCAACATCAACTAGATAATAACAACCTATAAAAAGAAACTATTTGTCATGGTTAATTTCCCAAAAAAGTGATTTTAAAAATTAATTCAAATTCCTCTAATTTTGCATTTACCATGAGGAACTTTTAGTCCATATCCCTTACTAATGGCATCTCGAAGAACTCTTCTATCAGTAACAAAACCTTCCTAACTAGAAAGAACATAAACAAATTGCATATCAGGTGTACAAACACCTAACATATTTGTTGCTATGTCACCTTTTCGCGTTCGATATCTAGGTTTATCAACTGTTGGAACCCTAATCTTGATGTGGGTTTCATCTAAAGCACTTAAGCAATTCTACATCACATGTATAAAACCTCGGGTTAGGATACTATATTTAAATCGACTAAATTATGTACGAGCTATATACAGAACTTGTAACACCCCAAACCCGGCCTAGACGTTAAGCCCGAATCTGGTGTGTCACATGGAAGTTTTTTTTTTTTTTTCAAACCATCTTTGAGATTGTTAAAAACTTGTTTGAGAATTACAGCCTCTTTGTTAAAACCCAAAACACTTAAGCAATTGTTATTTACTTGAAAACGTAATTTTCTTTAAAAACCTTTTTGGTTGTGAAAATATATTTGAAATAAACAATTTACGAAAATGGGATGTTTGGGAATAGAGTTGCAGAAGCATTTTGAAAGAAAATCCGAGGCCTGATTACAACATTTAACCCAAAATAGTAGAGTAATAAAATAAACAAGAAAGTAGTCCGAAGTCCAAATAAACCATTTCTAAAGTATGGTCTCCATCGAGTCATCCAAGGCCCAAGTCCACGTCACTGAGCATTACCTGAAAAGTTTAAGAGAAAGGGGGGTGAGTTACAAGAACTCAGTGTGTAATCCCCTTACCATCATCCACTGGGTCGGAACACACATAGCAATGTTTCGGGCCTAAGCCCATTTACAATTATAACATAATAACATGTATATAATATGCATATGATATGCAAATCCCAAACCAAACCTAATTTCCATCCGCTACACACCACCCGTACCAACCAGCACACCTGTGGGGATCAAGTCAACCCACCCCGCCAACACACCAATCGTAGGCATAAAGCCATTTAAAATGTTTGTGGCAGAGCCACCGAACTAGATTGTGATAGAGTCACCGAACTAGATTGTGCCAGAGCCACCGAACTGGATTGTGACAGAGTCATCGAACTAGATTGTGGCAGAGCCACTAGCACTTCTCTTCAATTTTATCCCAACCCATGCAATCATGTATGCATATACAAAGCATAACAATATTCATAGAATAATTTCATCATAAGGCCCATAATACAAGTTGGCCCATTAAGCAATCTAGCAATTTGGCCCATTAATCAATTTTAACAATTTGGCCCATTAAGCGATCTAGCAAATTTTGGCCCATTAATCGCTCTAACAAATTTTGGCCCATTAATCGATCTAGCAAATTTTGGCCCATTAATCGATCTAACAAATTTTGGCCCATTGATCGATCTAGCAAATTTTGGCCCATTAATCGATCTAGCAAATTTTGGCCCATTAGTCGATCTAGCAAATTTTGGCCCATTAATCGATCTAGCAAAATTTGGCCCATTAATCACATGAGGCCTTTTTTTTTTCAAATTTCACACTTGGCCAATTTATCAAAATAATTCATAAGGCCCAAAATATCACTTTTTAACAAAATAACCCATTAAGGGCAAATTCGTAATTCCCACAACCTTAATACCGGTTTCATGCATTTACACAAAAAGTGTTATTATACTGTATTTTCTGATTTTACAAATTTTACGATTTATTCTAATGCTTACGGTATAATATCTAACCCATGAGATAAGTGTGAAATTACACACTCTGGCCCATATCACAAATATCAAACTGCCCATATATCAAATATCACATTTGGCCCATAAAGGGTATTTTCGTAATTCGGTCCATAGGGACATTTCGTAATTCGGCCCATTAGGGGCATTTTCGTAATTCGGCCCGTAAGGGCATTTTCATAATTCGGTAATCGTACCCACTAAGGGTAATTTTGTAATTTACTCTCTAAGGGAAATTCAGAAATTTTACCCACTAAGGGTATTTCGGTAATTTTGTAACCTAGGGGTATTTCGGTAATTTACCCTCCAAGGGTATTTCAGTAATTTTGCAACCCAGGGAATTTCGGTAATTTACCCTCTAAGGGTATTTCGGTAATTTTGTAACCCAAGGGTATTTTAGTAATTGCACAACCTAGGGGTATTTCAGTAATTTGCACAACCCAGGGGTATTTCAGTAATTTTCCCTCTAAGGGTAATTCGGTAGTTTTACCCACCAAGGGTAATTCGGTAATTTACCTTTCAAGGGTAAATTCGATAGTTTTACCCACCAAGGGTAATTCAGTAATTTACCTTCTAAGGGTAAATTCGGTAGTAGTTTTACCCACCAAGGGTAATTTAGTAATTTACCTTCCAAGGGTAAATTCGGTAGTTTTACCCACCAAGGGTAATTCGGTAATTTACCTTCCAAGGGTAAATTCGGTAGTTTTACCCACCAAGGGCAATTCGGTAATTTATCCTCCAAGGGTAATTTCGGTAATTTCATATTCAACGGTGTTTCCGAAGGCCTACTATCGCCTCGAGTGGCACATAATTCTATTTGGGTCTCTTCGGAACTATTGGGTCAAAAATTCATTTTAGGCCCAAACGGGGTAATTTCGCAATTCTGGACTTAACTACTAATTTGGGCATAAAAATTTAAAACTGTCCATCTGCGTCATACTGACTAAATTGATTATAACTCGAGTTAGGAAACTCGAAATTTAGATTTGTAAAATTTCCTTGAAACTAGACTCATATATCTTCTTACAATAATTTTTCCAGAATTTTTGGCCTAGCCATTTAGTACAGTTTATTCCTTAAAGTTTCCCTTGTTTCACTGTCTAATGATTCTGACCTCTCTTAGCTTAATTTCAAATATCTCACTGTACGGTTTTCATATACTGTTCCAACTTGTTTCTATTGAAAATATGCTCACTAAGGAATCCATAAATATAAATTATAACCCATAATTAATTTTGTACAATTTTATATGATTTTTCCAAAACAGATCAGTGAACCCCGAAGTTAATCAGAACCAGTCTCACTAAAATCAAGATATCTCAGAATATAAAATTCCTTTTCCTTCTTCGTTTCTTCCATATTAAAATAGACATAGTAAGCTTTAATTATATATCTTATTCACTTTCTAATTCCTTTTATCCTATTTTTAGTGATTTTTCAAAAACACATCACTGCTTCTAACCGAAACTGTTTTATTACGAAATACGATTACCACTACGATCATACGCACAGCCGAGTGATTACGGATGCCGGTTTTTAGTTTTCTTCGGTATTTCAACCGAAACAGCATATTTCATACAAACTTTCAAAGAAGTGTGAGATTTCACACCATTTCAGATATGTATATGGAAGGGTATGAGATTACACACCTTATTCGGAATCCGTAACGCGATGCTCTCCGCGGCACCTAAAGGTACAATCGGTCAACAATTAGTCCAAAGCCCAATTTACAACTTCAACCAAGTATTGCGATTGATTAACAATCTATATCACTTACCAACTAGAGGTGTGCATGGGCCGGGCGGCCCGACCCGGCCCGAAGGCCCGCCCGAAATGTGGGAGGGTTTGGGCAAAAATATAGGCCCGAAAAATGGGCTTGGGCAAAAAAAGAGGCCCGTTTAGAAAATGGGCCGGGCCTCGGGTATGATTTTTTTGGCCCGGGCCCGGCCCGGCCGCCCGAAATATTTTAATAATAATATTTTTTTATTGTAAAATGTTAACTTTAGTATTATATTTGATTTATTATATTTTTATTTGTTTTTTGTTTTAAATTTATTTTTATTTTTTAAAATGTATTTAATTTATTATATTTTTTTTTTAATAAAATAAGTAAAAAAAAATTATATTAGACAGGCCGGGCTCGGGTCGGGCTCGGGCCTACCAATTTATGGCGGGTCGGGCCTGGACAAATTTTCAGGCCCATATTTCGGGCCGGGCCGGGCTCGGGCTTACCAATCGGGCCAAAAAAAATTTTTGGACCCGACCCGAACCCGGCCCGGCCCGGCCCATGCACACCTCTATTACCAACAATCCGAGTCCCTTATTACGAGGGATAGATGATCGGGCGATTTGATTCCTTGTTGACATTGGATTCGATTTCCACCACTTGACTTATGGCTAGAATGATACACGGCCATCCACTTAGAACACGATTTAATCGAAGAAAAGAGTGTCTACCCAAATGAGAAAGAATTTATGAATGAGTGATTATGGATTGAGAGGTTCGGTATTGACTTGAAGTTGTGGCAATGAGAGGAGAAGTTGGAGAAAAGAACACAAAAGGATGCCAAAAGAAAATTAGGCCTATCAAGCGCCAAAAATCCTACCAAATGACTAAAGCAAATTCAGCTACCCCTCCTTCACCTCAACCGTCCATGCCTTTGCAAATAAGCCAAAAAATTTACCAACCCAAAACTTTAAAAAAAAAACCAACCTCTCTTATTTTTCTCTTACCATAAACTTTAGCCACCTTTCCATAATTTAAAAAGTCTACCTTACCTAATATCCCTTATTTCCTCCTTACCATACCTTTCCATAATTTAATAAGTCCACCTTACCTAAAATCCCTTATTTTCCTCCTTACCATACCTTTCCATAATTTAATAAGTCCACCTTACCATAATTTAAAAGTCCAATTTTGCCTTATTTACAAGCTTGGCCAAAATTTAGGGAAAGAGTACAAAATTAATAGTCAAAATTTGCACACAATGGGATTTGAACCTCTTCCCTCAAGGTACTTCATTCATTGATGCCATAACCTCCTTGCCATATGCTCATTTATGCTAGCAATTTACTCTTTTATTTCCATAAGCCTTGATGCCACTTACTATCTCTCCTTAATAGGCTTAAACTTAAAATTTTACTAAGGCCCAACTTGAACCCGAAACTTCATAGAACCCCGTAACTTTCTCAAATCATCTTCTTAATAAGTCCAACTTGAAATAATGCCATTCTCTTGTTCTCAAAAATTTTAAACACTCCTACGCCCAAGGCCCAATAGGCCCAATTCTACTAGGCCCAATTTCGGGATGTTACAGAACTCACTCTAATACCTTGAACCATTTCCACCTTGGGTCTGTAGAATTAGCTGTAATTGGCTCTGCCTTTTTAAATAACACATCTTCTAAACGTATGACAACATTTAAAACATTGTAAAATGATCTGCTAACGGTTTCCCCGAACCTATTAAAGTGATGCTTGATAACTCGATTTTTAAGGTGATGAGAAATGATATGTAAAAACATTGCCACTTGCTCATCAACAAGCATGTTCTTTGACAACTTCAATCCCCCTAAAGTTTGTAACATCTCAAATAGTTTAAAAAAGGTAATTCTATTCATCCTAACTTGTTCAATACAGGTCTCGTCACTAGCATATACAAGTCTTTTCACATAATCTCGTTTTGCATAAAAAACTAAAATATAGGATCTAATCTTTGGTCTATAAGTATGTAGGCTATGGATGGCACCCAATGCAACTAAGAACCAACTCACAACTGTACAAATTTGCAACCATATTGTACTAGCAAGACCAATTCTTTTACGCCTCTCACTTTGTACTATTAAAGGTAGACGAGCCATTACTGCAAGATATTAAAGTGTTACAATCTTCAAATCGTAGTAAAAGGGTCACATTTCTCCAATACTAATTTTAATAACAATAAAACAAAATCAAAGAATTTAATTGCCAAAGAACTTACAGTGATTCAGTGAATACAAGATGCTCAACTCTGGGAGGAGGAAGCAATCAAACAAGCCAAATAAGAAGAGGAAGCAATAACAAACTGTCAAAGAAAAATAAACAATACATATTAAAAATCTTTACAAAGCACAAAATAAAAATTACAACCAAATAAAAGGGTTTATTTAGAATCTTTAAAAAAAATACATATTAAGAAAAATGAACAATACATATTAAGAATCGTTAAAAAAAAATACAAAAAAAAAAAACACTACTTTATTCTACAATGCGCTTGTTTTATGTTTTTATCCTACAAAAAAAATATCCATTTTTTTTAAACTTCCTATTTTATGACTCATTTTATAAGATTGAATTAGGTACTTTTTGGTGCAAAACATTTGAATGGTTGATGAGGTAAGTTGAAGTAAATTTATAGAGAAAAATTAATAAATAGGATAAGTCTGTTTAAAATTATATTTGCTTATGTATAAGTAAATAATTTATCAAGCATTTAGTAGTGTATAATAATAATATCATTTTCAAAGTTTCAAAGTTTGTTGCAACTGAAATTCGATCTTATTTACAAATAATTTCATGTTTATTTATATAAATACAATTATCCAAATAAATGTTTATTTGGATACTCATATTTTTTAACAATAGATATAATTATTCAAATAAGTTTAAGAGGCACAACTTTTAATAACTAAGAAACATAACTCAATACTTATAGTCCTTCACTTATAATTGTTAAATCACTTATAACATTTTACATGTAGTCATTGAAACGTTATAAATATTTTGAAAATGTTTCAGAATAATAAAAAACAGTAAATGCTATGGCAAAAATTAAGTGAAGAGAAGATGAGAATGGATAAACTAGTGACTTATGGGCTAGCCATGATAATCGAGGAGTGTTGAGTTTCTTAAAATGATAGATTCTATATATTTGAGATTTATAAGCAATATTCTCTATGTGTATTTATGAAATTGAAAATTTTATAATAATGATATAAGTAATAAGATAAAGTATATGAGTATGTAAACTTATGAATCATGAAATAAGATCATTATTTTTTTAGATATTTTAAACAATATTCCATAACAAAGATATAAATAATAAAGTACTAATATATATATATATATATATATATATATATATATAACTCAATACATATTTTTAATAAAAATACATTTTAATAAATTTATAATCTTTTTTTGTATTTAAATAAGCTTTTCATTACTTACATCTATCTCCTCATCTTGATGAAATATCTTAGGGATTCTCATTACTTACATCAATCCACATAAATGGTAAAACAGATCTTTTATATAATGCCAAATATCTTGCTTATCAATCTTCTTTCAAACTATCTTTTCTAGCAATGTTATTTTATAGTTTATATTTAAAAAGTTGCATTATTCCTCCCAATAATTATGCAAATAACAGGTTTATGCAAAACAATACCCAAGTCCTGCTATTGAATTATTTTATCTATTAGATAAACAATTGTTCTGATTGGCCAATTCATTTCTGGTCAGTGACACCTTCAAAACCAAAAATCTAACCAGTTGTAATTGTACGAAACCTCTCTTGCCCAACAGTATTTGCAACTTGATCCTTTTTCTATCAAGCTCTATGGTCCTTATCTTTAAGTCAATTCTGCCAAAGAAAACACAAAATTATTAAACCACATGCCCCTTATTGAAATAATAATATACCACTACACATTTAACACATAATGGTTCCAACTAAAAAATCCAAATAAAAATAAATTTAACAAAAAACCAAAGGCAAAATGAACACTACAACAGGGCCAAACGAACACTTTCACTTTAGAAAAACTCTTCCAACAAAAACTGCAGCTAACAGTAAAATAATTCCAGGGATAAGAATGCTACACTCAAACAATGAACCTAATCCAATTTTTTGCTCATTTCCAATACATCAGATAATCCCCGAAAGGACATAGTACAATCTCACATACATATATGTATATATATATATATATATATATCAAAATGTATATAACACTGACAAGTGTTACATGCATCAGATATTCACTCTTCTTTTTTGGATGGGCTTGAGGGTTGATTGCTTGGTTTTTCTTAGTCTTACCCATGGCTTAAAGTCAATAGTTTTGCTCCTCAGTTCTGCACCAGAATTAATTGGCTTATTGTCAGAGCTAAATGCTGCACTCGAAGAGCTTGAAAGCAAAGTTAATCCACTTTTAAGAAAGGTGTTCTTCTTCTCTTTTGTTATTTTTGTTTTTGAATAGAAGGGTAATACTATACTTGATCTGCCAACTGATTTGGCAGCATATATGCATGTTGGGTCCATCTAGGTCCTTTGGGAAACTTCAAGTGTGTGGTTTGAGATGATTACATATGTTTTTGATTGGGAAAAAAAAGAAGGAAAAACACTAGTACAGAAGCAACAACTAACACGCTTAAGAAATAAACAAAGGTCTTACTGAAATCTTTAACAAACTGTGCTAACAAGTGCCCTACTGACATTCATACAATGCATTGGAAATGATAAGTTATCAACTACTACATTCAATACAATGTTATGACCATAAATAGAATATTGACTAAATTTAAAGAGTTTCTTAAGGGGACTCGTTAGCAAACCCGTCTTTAATATCTAATTCACTCTAATCTAACAAAAAATCAGCAGTAATAGAGTTTAGATTGTCCCTTTGTACAATTATTAGGTCCATCCTTCAAAGCTAAAGAGAATACATACACATACACACACACACACACAAAAAGAAAAAGAAAAACTGTTTGACATGGCAAATCCAGCAAAACTAGAAACACAGCCATATAAAGAAAAACAAATGAAGTTTTATTGCCATTGAAAGAGATGGAGCTGATATTATATGCTAATTATTATTCCAAGTTCAGGGAACTCAAAGCTATTTCTCATATATAAGTTACTTAGCTAAACGCCTAAAAACAATTCAATTGATGAAAAAAATAAACACAGACAAAAGAGAAGAAAAGGAACAGGAACTCAAACAGATCACCAACTATAAACTGTCATTAGATAGAATACTTAATTGAAAAATCCTTCGTTATCTTCAAAGTTAAAATCTGATTTTCGCATCAGATGAACTGAAAGCCTAGCGAAAATTTCCCAATCAAAAAAATCACTTGGCAGTTTTGATTATTTCTCTTCTCAAGTTTCCACCTCATACGATTCTTAATTGAAAAAGAGGTTGGAAGGAAATGGGAAGAAGAAAGAAAGAAAGAAGAAAGCTCCAGACGTGAGAAGGAAATGGAAGGGTAAAGTTGAAACTTAACTTAATTTTTCACGCTGAATAGGTATTCCATGGGGAAAGTGGCGAATTATAGAAAACAGTTCTAGTTTAGCATTACAGAATTCAGCTGTAATAGGAATAGGGCTGTAATAGCCCATTACAGCCAACTAAACAATGGCTTAGGTATGGGCCCACAGAATTCAGCTGTAATGGCTTAGCATTACAGTCAACCAAACATGCCCTTAATTTATTATTATTAGACTCATTTTCGAACTTTATATTTTATTTTTGTGTTTTATTTCAAAATTGATACTTTTATACATCATTCAAACTTATTCTGTAACCTTAAAATTTAATTTTATTTATTTGTATTAATTTATCACAAAATTCATATATACAAATTAAACAAATTTTTTGAATCACATACAAATCATAACGAATTTAACTTACCATCTTCTAAATATTTATATAATTATTTCCATTTGATACAATTCAATCTCTTATTTAACTTAATTTTAATATTTTCATTTAACAAGTTTATAATTTTTATGTTCAATTTAATCCTTAAATTATTTTCCCAGAAATTACAAAACAATCTCTGTACTTTCAAATTTAACAATATTTACAATTTAGTCCCTAAAATCTAAATTTTCACTATTCTATAATTTAATCCTTAAAAACAGAATTTATCCCTTCTAAAAATTCCTATATTTTCCAAATTTTACAAATCAGTCCCTTTTACCAATTTTTTTAAATTTTAAAATCTTTACAATTTGATCTTATAACCTTGAATCTTATCAAACAATGCTCTCTTTTCAATTCTCATATCCCATAATCACACAAAATAATTTATGCATCAAAATTCTAGATTTCCACATCTCAATTCTCATAATTCAAACTTTTCAATTTTTTACAATTTAGACCTTATTTCAATTTTTTATCAAATTAACCCCTACACACGTATATGTATGTATATGTATTCATCCAAACAATGTAAAAAATAAATATTTACCACTTCGAACATAATAAATACACAATTCCATCATAAAAAATAACTATTTCCAATTTCAAATATTCATAGTAAAATCACCCACGCTTTCTTACTTTCAATTAATCACATAAAACCATCCACTAAATTATTCATAATATCATTCACCATTCACTTCATACATAAACATAATACTTTCATAACTTGAAACATAAAAAAATAATAATGCACGCATAATTTTTACAAATACACATCAAATTATACAATTAAATAAATATAACATAATAATTTAAGCAACTTATCTATGTTTTCTCTCACTTCCATCTTCCTCTTGATGCTTGCATGGTTGGTTTTGTATGAAAGAACACTCTTAAATTAGACTTTGGTGTGAAATCTCACTTTAATTTCATGAAAATTTCAAAGATTTTATGTTAAAAATGAGAAAATGACTAAATTAAATAAAATAGCAAACTTTTTTTTCTAAATATATTTTTGAAGAAACCGTGGCAAAACTTCACTTAAAATTTAGCCAATGGACCTATTTATAATGATGGGAGAATTGTCTCCTTTGTTTCTAGATTTTTCCTTTCCTTTCTTTTCTTTTCTTCCCTTCTTTTATTATTTTTATTTTATTATTAGCTGCTTGTTGCTGTCATTTACCCCTTTTATTATGTAGAAAAATCTACATATTTTCTTTTTCTTTCAATTTAATCCTTTAATTACCAACCAATCAAATTTCAACAAATTTCTTAATAAATTTCCATAATTTTTCTCTCTTTTACACCTCAACACTTAGATATTCTAAACTCATGATTATGTCTCCAAATATCTATTAAAATTGAAAAAAATTACATTTAGACCCTTCTTCCATAAATGGGAAAATCACATTTTAATCCTTGTACTTTTCACTACTTTTCAATCTAGTCTATATCTCAATTTTTTGAATCCACCTATCAATCCATATCCATGTCACACTCATGAAAAGTATTTCTTAAAATTTTTCCCATTTTTTTCTAAAATGGTAAATTTGCGCTTTTACTTCATCTTTCACAAATTTTCAATTTAATTCTTATTAAAATTTCACTATTCATACTTTCTTTTCCAATATCAAATTTTAACCTTAATACCATTATTCAATTGATAAAATCTTACTTTGAGAAAATTTGCTATTTATCTTCCAAAATACTACTATTGGTGACATTGAAATTTTTGAGGTGTTACAATTCCTCTTCCCTCCCCTTAAAAAAATTTCGTCCTCAAAAATTTATTGATTTAAATAACTATAAATATTGGTCTTTCTTCACATCATCATTTCATAACACAACTATAACTTTTCATAATTCAATTCATTTGCTTAACGCTTGAACATTTTTTTCATACACATTTTCCACTGTTATCCAAATTTCATAAATCATTCATACTCCATTCTCGTCATTCATTTTCTATCAACTTTTCTTTATAACACTTTATTAATTGTCAAATTGATCATTATTTTCTTACATTTTCTTAGTAATTTCCATCACTTTTGCAACCTTTGGTAAATGTCAAAAGAGTTTGTTTCAATCAGAACATATGGTGTTTTAATAAATTCCAGAGCTCCAGGCCAAAAGAGGAACTCTCGGCCCATATACGAGAACTCTATTAAACACATTACATATCCCATTTCACCTCTTCTAGTCCCCTCCGAACTCGCGACCTCTAATCACACCACACTTTTCAATAATTGATCATATTTCATATGAGTTCACTAGGGCATTTATTCACATATCACTTTATCATATTGTTCTCTCTCTCTCTCTCTCTCTTTTTTCCCATATATTTCACATTTCACATCTTCCACATCATTTCAGTATTCAATTCATTTCGAATACCAATTCATATCACATACATGATCATATATTTCATTCTTAAATTCGGCTTTACTTTCATTAGAAAATAATCACATCACATTTTCTTTATTTCATAAAGTACATTTTAAATTAGATCTATATTCTCAGTTTAATCCAAAATCGACTAAATTTGTAGTTCTGATACCTATAAAAGTAGCATCATTACCTGATTCAATAACAAAACTAAGCAAGAGATGTTGTGTAACATCCTGAATTTATGGGCTTGTGCATTTTGTGTAGTGTATGCTTAAAATATTAAATTGGGAGTTTGAGATACAAATGGGACTCAAATTGGGTTGAGGCCTTGTTTTAAATATTTTATTTAGACACTCTAGGGGCTTAAATTAAAGTTTAGTAGTTTAAGTGACATATTGGGCTTGTGGCCCAGCAACTAGGGGCACAGTAAAGGGGAGCTATAGTGGCGTCACTTGTGCATGAGGAAGGCCCAAATTTTGGCAGCTTGAAGCCCAGGTTTTAGAGCTAAAATTCGGCACTTGAAGAGGAGCTAGGGGGGATGGCACAAGGCTATTATTTAGGGATTTATTTTATGTGGATAATAAGCAGATAAAGGCTATTATTTAGGGATTTATTTTATGTGGATAATAAGCAGATAAATGCTATTATTTAGGGATTTATTTTATGTGGATAATAAGCAGATAAAGGCTATTTTTGAGGAGATAATAGATCAAGATAAGGGAAAGGGATGAGGTTAATCTCTTGATTGCAGAGTTGGCCGAAAATCAATCTCTGCTAAGGGGAGGAATCGATTTTCTATATAAAGGGGGGATGCTGAAATTTGCTGCTAAAGCTCTCATCTTTTCTCTTTTCTCTGCCGAAATTTCTACTCCATTCTTTCTCTCTTCTCCTTTCTAACAGAAACCAAAACTCTTGAAGTCTCAATTGCCGAAACCCTGCTATTTTTTCCACTTTTCTTTTGGCCGAATCTCTCTACCCATTCCTTGCTTTTATTTTTTCCAATTCTTTAAAGCCGAAATCACTAAGATCTCACCTCCTGAAGTTGCCGAATCTTCTTTAATGGAGTCTACTTGTGCCGAAATTTGAAGGAAACAATAGGTAAGTGTTGATTTCGGGATTTCAATGTTCTTTCGGCTTTTCAAAGTCCTTAGCCGAATGGCTATTAGAAACTAATCTCTTATTTCACTCTTATTTTCGACATTCTGGGATTTGAAGAGGAGTCAATCGTGTAGATCTCTAAGTCATAAGTTCAGTAATACTCGAATCAAGGTACTTCCGGGATTTCAAGGTAAGAAAGTCTATTGATTTTAGTATGTAAAAACGGAAAGAACACTAACCATGGCCGATTATAGGAGAAAGCCTATTTTTCATATCTTTCCTGCTTTTTGAGCAAGTTGTAGATCGGTTAAGCAAGAGTATCAACACTAATCAGGTGTGTAACACTTCCACACCATTAGATTGATTGCTAGTATATATATATGTAATAAATCTGTTATACCATGTTAAATGCCGAAATCCCGGCATATCGTTTGGAAACCCGAAAAAGGGTAAAGGCTAAATATCAGGTTAGTGATTTCTGCCACTCAACAGTGATTGATTCTGTTAAATGATATGTGATATATGTCGATTATTTTGTATATACTTGGGGTTGGGTGATTGATGAAAGGGGAAGTGATCTGTTCTGGTGGCTTATGCCATTTCAGCCTGGTGACTCTGTCACAACTCTGTTTTTGGTGGCTATTGCCATTTCAGCCTGGTGACTCTGTCACAACTCTGACGATGAGCAGCATGACTTCCATCAATGGTGTGTAGCGGTGTGGGTTGATTGTAGAAATCCCCAATGGTGTGACTGGCAGGTAAGGGGGTGTGTAGCGGATGGAAACTTAGGTTTTGGGTTGGGCTTTGCATGTTATCTTTTATATTAAGTTTTATATTTTGATCTGTGGGGCTAAGGCCCAAATTTAATGGTGCATGAGGGTTGCACACCGAGTCTCGCGACTCACCCGATTATTTTAACCATTTCAGGTGACACTTAGTACATTGGATCGGGCTGGAGGAGAGAGCAAGGTGGCCATGCGACAGAGCGTTGAGAATTCGACATAAAGACTTAGTTTAATATTTTATTTTCTTTTAATTAATGGGTTTAAATTTCCTTGTAATAAGGCCATGGGCCACTAGATTACCATTTATGTTTTGGGATTTTGTAGGGCTTTTATCTTAAATTTTATGTTTTCAATTAAGCTAAGACTTGTATGAAATTTCGGTTTTCATTTAAAATCCACCAAGATAATTTATGACTTAATATTTTATTCTTTAATGAATCCTTAAGCTTTAGGAATAAAGGTATAAACCTAGTAATTGTTTTCCAAAATGCGACATGTTTTGTAAAATCTTTTTAGTGACATACCAGATCCGGTTGTAGTGTTTGGGCCGAGTTTGGGGTGTTACAAATTGGTATCAGAACCCGATTCAAAACTCAGCTCTGGGGGTTTTGGGGCTCAAAACGTTTTCTAAAGATGAGTTTTGAAACATGCATGTTTTTAAATGATAACAGGTTTGTTAGCTCGGCATGGCACCTGCGTCTCCGGCCCAAGTCCGCCAGGTAAGTATTCTGAACCATTGTGTGATATATATATATATATATATATATATATGGGCTTGATAGGCTTTATGGGACGTAGATTAGTTAGATTAGAACTTGATGGACTTTAGGCCTAGCTGAAACAACTCCTAAAATCTCATAAGACTTAATTTCACTAAACAAACCCATAAACGAGTCCCAAGACTAGGGTGTGGCAACAGGCATGCGCATGTCTAGGATTGGATCCGAAAGAGCCTGGTACTTAAGCAGTCCTAGTGACTCACCTCCTCTTCGCTGGAATCTCACCTGGTGCGTAGTGACTGTTCACCTTAGTTATGAGGACTTGTTGATGGGCTAAACCTTGTAATTAAAACCCGAAAGGGACCAGCCACCCTATTTGAAAAAAAAAAACCCAAGTTTTGTAAAATTTTCAAAATACCTTTGATTTATGAAAAAATTCCAATCAACCATGTTTTGAAAACTTTACCCGAACAATCACATGTTTACAAGAGTAACCCGGACTATGAAACTAGATTTACCAAAAGTACCCCTATCTTAAAAAAAAAACACAACAACAACAACAAAATATCCAAGGTTTGAAAAAAAATTACTAAATTACCCTTGTTTTACAAAATGACCAAAATACCCCTGGTTTGTAAAAGTTACCAAATTACCCCCGGATTTCAAAATTACCAAAATACCCCTAGATCTCAAAACTACCGAAATACCCCTAGATCTCAAAACTACCGAAATACCCCTGGACTTCAAAATTACCAAAATACCCTTATTTCACAAAATCACCAAGGACCCTATTTTGAAAAATTACGAAAATACCCCTATAGAAAAAATTACAAAAATACCCCTGGGTAGTGAAATAACAAAAACACCCTTATGTGATGAATGTAAGTACTTGGATGCTATTTGTATGTTGATGATTGAATGTATGTGTTTCCTAGAATTAGAGGATACGAACTTGAGACTAAACTGTGAATTCGAAAGAACTACTTTTAAAACTACTATTCATAAGATTGTTCGTGGTAAATCAGTGGAACGAATTAATGATTCATAAAACTCTTAATCAGATAAACATCGATCGGAAGAATGAGTACGAGGGGTCGAGGACGTCCGCCGCGTGGACGCGGTAGGGGTAAGATGGCTTTGTCTGAGCCAGCAGGGTCTGGCCACGGGTCAGGAAATGAAATGCCGGATCCTCTAGCTGTGGAGGGAGAATTACGGGATCAGGCGACCGGAGATGATGCTGTATCTCAGGCGATGTTGAGGGTTTTAGAGAGAGTTGCTGGAGTAGGCATGGGCACAGGAGCCCGGAAATCTGTACCGGAACGGCTTAGGGCCAATGGGGCAGAAGTGTTTAGGGGAGTTTCTGGCGTAGCCCCTAACACAGCTGAGTATTGGATGGAAGCGACAGAGCGCATAATGGATGACTTAGATTTCACGGTGGAGGAGAAGTTGAAAGGGGTCGTGTCTCTTCTTCGAGACGAGGCTTATCAGTGGTGGCTCACGATGAAGGAGGGTACTGTCGCAGATTGGATTGACTGGGACTTCTTCAAGGAGTCATTCCAGGGAAAGTATGTTGGGGCCAGCTACATGGATGCACTGAGGAAGGCATTTCTGAATCTGGTGCAGGGAAGTAAATCTGTGGCTGAATATGAGGCAGAGTTTCTGCGCTTGAGCCGCTACGCTCGAGGAATAGTAGCAACCGAATATCAACGTTGTGTTCAGTTTGAGGATGGATTGCGGAATGAGTTAAGGGTTTTGATAGCACCGCAGAGAGAGAGAGATTTTGTTGTTCTGGTGGAGAAGGTTAAGATAGCCAAGGAGGTAAAACGGACTGAAAGACAGGAAAGGGATAAGGAGCGAGAAAGGACTAAGAAAAATTTTGGGCTGGCAGGAGCATCTGGGAATTCACAGAAAATGCCTAGGTCTGATGGGCCAGCTCGTGCTCCGGCACCTGTTGCGGGGAATCAGAATCGATTATGTAATTGGTGTGGAAAAGCACATTCTGGGGAGTGTAGAAGAAGAACGGGTGGATGTTTCAGGTGTGGATCCACGGAGCATATGATTAAGGACTGTCCGCAGGTGGATCAAGCACAAGTCAGTGGTGACAATGGCACAGGACATGGTCGTGGGGGTGCAGGTTATGCTGAGGCGAGGCAGCCAGCTTTGGTCTATGCAGCACGTCGCCAAGAGGACAAGGACGCTCTAGATGCGAATACCGGTGCGTACTCTACCATAGTATACTAAGTGTTTCTTTTGGATTTAGAATTAGAGTGCTGTAACACCCCAAACCTGGCTAAAATGTTACAACCGAATCTGGCGTACCACGGGGAGAAAATGTTTGAAAATCGATTTGTCAATTTTTGCTAAAGGAGAAAACTTTTGAATAATTTTTAGAGAAAACAAATTTGAATCTTGTGGTGTTCAAAACGGGTTAAATCTTGTTGAAAAAAACTTAGTTACTTAATTGTTACTCCATATTTATTACTTAATCAGTGAGCATTTTAGAAAACACATACTTATCGAGGTTTTAAAGAAAACAACCAATTCATAATTTCCAAGTACGCCTATCGAAGGGTACAAAAACATCCAAATAAAACATCCCAAAATAAAAGTTAGGCGGCCTTATTACAACGATGTAAACCCAAAATTAAAGTAAAACAACTAAGTTTAACAGAAAACTTTGAAATAAAACAATTGCTGAGCATGGCCACCTCGAGTCCACTCTGGCTCCATATCCACGATCTAAATCTGATCTGCAAAATGTAAAGGAAGGGGTGAGTCATCGAGACTCAGTGTATAAATCCCCATCCCGAAAGAAATTATGCTCTTACACAAATTCATACATTAATATGCAAGTCATGTTACCCATCCAACCTAGTATCCATCCGAGTCTCCCGAATCTACCCCTCGTGGTACCAAACCACTGGTGGTGCCAAACCACTGGTAACTGAAGTTACAATAATAACATATGTGGTACCAAACCACTGGTGGTGCCAAACCACTGAGACTTAGTCATAATTTTGTAATATGTGGGGCCAACCCACTGTGTGATACCAAATCACTGGTGACAGTCTAATAGATCATACTTCCCCCTCCTCTCATTACCCATGGCATATACTCATGCAATCAATATCAGTATGATCATGCTTAACATGTTAAATCACATTTACAGAATAACAACTTACCCGACATCCTCGCTTTTACCCACAAGGGTATTTTCGTAACTATTGCCGTCATTCCGGCTTTTAAATAACACATAACATAAAACATATTACGTAAGAAAGTGTGTAAGAGTTACACACCTGGTTTTCGTACTACCGCTTTTACTGCTTCTACGCTACTTTGGCGTTGGGTTTACAGATCCAACCCCTCCTACTGCTCGACTGTTATTAGCGGCCATAATAACCCTTTGGTCACTAAACCAATCAGATCGATAAGATCTAATAAATAGTAATAGCGTTTAAAAGAACCCTTACCTAACTTTCAAATCCTGAAAAGTCCTTACGAACTCGTCACCTTCCAACCTACGTTCGGCCATCCTGAAAATATCAAATAAACCGATAATCACCACCAATCTAGCCCATCTGGCATTCGGCCAAATAAAAGAAATCAAGAAAGGCCATTCGGCCGAACCTACCACTACCTACCTTCGGCTTTTCCACCAAATCGGCACTTCTGACTATAGCAGGACAAGATTCGGCTTCTAGGGACAGAGAGGGGAAATCGACAGGCCTTAAACAAGTGTTTCGAGTTAGATCTTAATGAAAAGAAAGAGTGAAATCGCATAGAATAGAATCCCGAAACTCACCAGATTACTAAGGAGTATGCGGTTTATGGTGCACCTTCGGGAAACAGAAACCTCCCTTGTAGATTCGGCTATGGAGGAAGATGATGGGGGCTAGGGTATTCGGCTTTTAGAAGTATGATGGAGAGGAGAAAAGTGACAGGGAGTTTCGGCCAGAAGAGAAAATAAGAAGAGAATTCCGGCTTTGAAAGAACAGATGAAAAAGTGAGAAAGAAAAATTGGAAAAAGATGATACTAGCCACCCAAATTTCGGCAATACACACATATGCACAGAGTTGGAGTTTCGGCCAACTCTCCCCTCTCCTGATAGCCTTTATCCCTTATCTTATCCATCTATCATCACATCCCTTATCTTACCTCTCTTAACTATCAGCTTTTATCACTTAAAAATAAAAGAAAAACTCCTGAAATGTAGCCTAATTGCCGTCCACCCCCTTTCCCTTCTCAGTGTCGAAATTTGACCCATCCATTTGGGCCCAGGCGGCCACACTAGGCCCAAACTCTTCCCCCTTGTGACGCCACCTTAATGCTCATCTAGAGCACCTCAAATTTTTGGGCCACAAGCCCAGCTTGCTACTAAACATAATAATTTAAATTAAAATACTACTAACACTATTTTTAATTATTTTAACCCAGATTTTAAGCCCAAACCTGAGCCCAATACACGCCTTAAAGCCTTAGCCTACTAACTTAGCCATGCAACATACCAAATGCATAGACCCACAAAATCAGGATATTACAAGTGCGCAGTGAAAGCATAGTGATGAGACTTAGGTAGTACGATTAATAGTTAGTTGGAAATTTCGAGGACGAAATTTTCTTTAAGGGGGGTAGAACTGTAACATCCTGAATTTATGGGCTTGTGCATTTTGTGTAGTGTATGCTTAAAATATTAAATTGGGAGTTTGAGATACAAATGGGGCTCAAATTGGGTTGAGGCCTTGTTTTAAATATTTTATTTAGACACTCTAGGGGCTTAAATTAAAGTTTAGTAGTTTAAGTGACATATTGGGCTTGTGGCCCAGCAACTAGGGGCACAGTAAAGGGGAGCTATAGTGGCGTCACTTGTGCATGAGGAAGGCCCAAATTTTGGCAGCTTGAAGCCCAGGTTTTAGGGCTAAAATTCGGCACTTGAAGAGGAGCTAGGAGGGACGGCACAAGGCTATTATTTAGGGATTTATTTTATGTGGATAATAAGCAGATAAAGGCTATTATTTAGGGATTTATTTTATGTGGATAATAAGTAGATAAAGGCTATTATTTAGGGATTTATTTTATGTGGATAATAAGCAGATAAAGGCTATTTTTGAGGAGATAATAGATCAAGATAAGAGAAAGGGATGAGGTTAATCTCTTGATTGCAGAGTTGGCCAAAAATCAATCTCTGCTAAGGGGAGGAATTAGTTTTCTATATAAAGGGGGGATGCCGAAATTTTCTGCTAAAGCTCTCATCTTTTCTCTTTTCTCTACCGAAATTTCTACTCCATTCTTTCTCTCTTCTCCTTTATTTTTCTAACAGAAACCAAAACTCCTGAAGTCTCAATTGCCGGAACCCTGCTATTTTTTCCACTTTTCTTTTGGTCGAATCTCTCTACCCATTCCTTACTTTTATTTTTTCCAATTCTTTAAAGCCGAAATCACTAAGATCTCACCTCCTGAAGTTGCCGAATCTTCTTTAATGGAGTCTACTTGTGCCGAAATTTGAAGGAAACAATAGGTAAGTGTTGATTTCGGGATTTCAATGTTCTTTCGGCTTTTCAAAGTCCTTAGCCGAATGGCTATTAAAATTTAATCTCTTATTTCACTATTATTTTCGGCATTCTGGGATCTGAAGAGGAGTCAATCGTGTAGATCTCTAAGTCATAAGTTCAGTAATATTTGAATCAAGGTACTTCCAGGATTTCAAGGTAAGAAAGTCTATTGATTTTAGTATGTAAAAACGGAAAGAACACTAACCATGGCCGATTATAGGAGAAAGCCTATTTTTCATATCTTTCCAGCTTTTTGAGCAAGTTGTAGATCGGTTAAGCAAGAGTATCGAAACTAATCAGGTGTGTAACACTTCCACACCATTAGATTGATTGCTAGTATATATATGTAATAAATCTGTTATACCATGTTAAATGTCGAAATCCCGGCATATTGTTTGGAAACCCGAAAAAGGGTAAAGGCTAAATATCAGGTTAGTGATTTCTGCCACTCAACAGTGATTGATTCTGTTAAATGATATGTGATATATGTCGATTGTTTTATATATACTTGGGGTTGGGTGATTGATGAAAGGGGAAGTGATCTGTTCTGGTGGCTTATGCCATTTCAGCCTGGTGACTCTGTCACAACTCTGTTTCTGGTGGCTATTGCCATTTCAGCCTGGTGACTCTGTCACAACTCTGACGATGAGCAGCATGACTGCCATCAATGGTGTGTAGCGGTGTGGGTTGATTGTAGAAATCCCCAATGGTGTGTAACACCCCAAACCCGGCCTATTCACTACGACCGAATTTGAAATGCCACTGCGAAACACTTTCGAAAATATTCGTACTTAAGAGTAAAAAAAAACAGTAAAAATTTGTTTCCTTTAATAAAACATTTTCGTGACTTGAAATATTCTAAGTAAAAACTAAAGTTTGTTATAAAAATACCGTATTCAAAACTTTATCATACCTACTTAGGAAAATAAAATCATTTGCGATCAACATTTAAATTATCAATCGTAATAGAACATAATAATAAATATACTTAATAAAAATGCTTAAACACTTTAATGGGCCTTACTACAATAAACACTTAATCAAAGTACTTAATATTAAAAAGCATAAGGTAATGAAAACATCTTCTTCAGCATGGGCCACCTCGTATCCTCTCCCAACTCGGTCCAAGCTTCAGGTATCACCTGAAAGGTTTAATAAAATTTGGGTGAGTCACCAAGACTCAGTGTGTAATTAAACCACTGGATTCCACCCACATGTTAACCCATAAATCAGATAATGATTATCATATACACATATATTCACATTCTGGGCTTGACCCATATTCAAAATCACTTATCAAGTGACAAGGCAATTAACCACATAATATCCACATACTAGGCTTAGCCCATTTCTTATTCAAATCCACATATCAACTGGGCTTGGCCCATTTCCACAATAATCCACATATCAACTATAATTATGCAAAGTTATGCAATTGTGAAGCCCAACCCAACCTAGGGTCCATCCGCTACACACCCCCTGTCCAGCCTACCACACACCAGGGGATTATCAAATCACCCTCTCCTTTTCACTCCATAAGGCAATCAATGCCGTCCACGATGGGACACATAGTCACTCATCAACCACGATATGGCACATAGCCGATATCAACCACGATGAGGCACAGAGCCACTCATCAAACCACGCGAACTTAATCGCAAATAATCCACAACGTGACCTCAGTCAACGTCAATCCACGATGTAGCTCAAGGCTAACATCAAACCACGTACTCGAAGTACACCCGTACCTTCTTTCATATCCCACCCATGCACATGCAACATAAAAATAATGATATAGTATAATGATGCATGAGCATGTTCATCAAGCATAGTCATAGCACATATTCGTATTAATAATCACATATCAATAGGTTTGGTACTTACCAGATTATCGACATACCCCTTTAAGGGTATCCATCTCATAACTTTTACTGCACTTGTTAGTACACAATCAACACATACAGATATAACATAAATCCCGGAAAACAGTAGGTTAACTACACACCTGACTTTCTAACGAAATTTCGTACTACTCGAATCTAACACGATCTAGAATCCCGAAGATCCGATCTACCGAGCTGTATCCTTTGGCCCCTAAGCCGATTTGGTTTCCAACCAAATCCCGAACCACACACACCACTTGTAATCGACCACACCTTGAGATCACATAATGGTTAGCCTTCGGCTTTTTCCAAAATATCTAATGAATAGGCTTAAGGAGAGTTCCTTACCATAAACTTACCAAATCGATTGAAGAATAAATCCCGAAGAAAATTTATGCCCACCTGATATTCGACCAAAGTAGGTCTAATAGGAGAAGGGGGATTTCGGCAAAAAGAATGGAGTAGATTCGGCTAATGCTAAAAAAAATAGAGGAGAAGAAGAAACGTGAATAGCCTTTTTGCTTCCTGGAATTTCGGCACAATGAAACAAAAATAAAAAAAAAAGAAGAAGGAACTAACTAAAGATGGCCACTTTCTAGCTATACTATACGATTCGGCACACACTCCTTAATCACCCTTTCAAAGCCGAAAATACTACTCTAATGAGTCCTACAATCGGCCAAGCACAATACGGTAAGAAAGAAAAGCAAATCAAAGAATTTGGCACCCCCCTTGCTACTTGAAAACCGACCATGCTAGACCCTAAAGCAAGCTTCATTCGGCCATGCACTCACATTTGGGAAGAAAAGAAAACCCATCTCATGAAATTCGGCCAAGAACAATGGCAAGGAAAGAAGGACAAAACAAGGAATTTTGGCCATGCTCAAATTGGAGAGAAAAACAAACAAAAAGTTTCGGCCATGCTTCCCCAAATTCAAGGCCGACCAACTCCCTCCCCAATTGAAAAATTCCCATCATCAATTACAAAACATTATTTAATTAATAATGTTCCCATCACTATATATAATAAACCATTGTTTAAACCTCCCATCACCTAATTCCATCTTTCTATACATAAAATAATAATAATAATAATAATAATAATAATAATAATAATAATAATAATAATAATAATAATAATAATAATAATAACACTACCCCATCATCCTATAATAAAATAAAACTAACCCCCACTTCAACAATAAAATAAACTCCTCATACTTCCATAAAATAAAAACTAATAATAATTATAATATAACAACAATCCCATTTGAATTTAAAAACAACTAGCTTGATCCTTATCTTCCAAATGCCCATGTGCCGTCCAATGCCTTTCTAATCTGCTGCAAAATAAAAATAAAAGTAAAACACCCAAACTGCTGCCATTGAGCTTCGAACCAGCGACCTCCAGGAACCATGAACTTCAGCTAACGTCCTAGCCAATTTGCCAATGCGCTATTTGTGATATAATCCACCAAAAACTTCTTTTAACACTTCTTTCCCTAGCTCCACCTGGTCTTAACGCCAAAAGCCAAAAAAAACCCCATTTGCCTTGCACGCTACTCGAACTCCTGACCTGCTGGAACCCCCCACACGCTGCCAGCCACTTTGCTGCTAGCTTCTCTGTGCTATAATCTCCCCACAACTCATTTTAAGTCCTCCTTAGCCTCGTCTCACTTGTCTTAGCGCCAAAAGAAAAATAAAATCCCTTACTTGCTGCCACCTGGATTCGAACCCAGGCCCTTATTGGCGTCCCCACCAAGCCTTTAAGTAGCGCATGGAGCCACTCTACCAAAGCCTTCCTTATGCTAAAAATGCCTACCAAAAATTCCTTTAAGGCCTTCATGCCCAGTTTCCCCTTTTTACACTTAAATCCAAATTTTTTTCCAAAGCATTCCCCTATAATTTAAAGTTCCCGAAACCCTTAAAACACATCCAAACTATTCTTAAAGCCTTCTAACTCATAAATTATGCACGAACGCATAACCCCTAATCCAGGATATTACATGGTGTAACTGGCAGGTAAGGGGGTGTGCAGCGGATGGAAACTTAGGTTTTGGGTTGGGCTTTGCATGTTATCTTTTATATTAAGTTTTATATTTTGATCTGTGGGGCTAAGGCCCAAATTTAATGGTGCATGAGGGTTGCACACCGAGTCTCGCGACTCACCCTATTATTTTAACCATTTCAGGTGACACTTATTACATTGGACCGGGCTGGAGGAGAGAGCAAGGTGGCCATGCGACAGAGCGTTGAGAATTCGGCATAAAGACATAGTTTAATATTTTATTTTCTTTTAATTAATGGGTTTAAATTTCCTTGTAATAAGGCCATGGGCCACTAGATTACCATTTATGTTTTGGGATTTTGTTGGGATTTTGTTGGGCTTTTATCTTAAATTTTATGTTTTCAATTAAGTTAAGACTTGTATGAAATTTCAGTTTTCATTTAAAATCCACCAAGATAATTTATGACTTAATATTTTATTCTTTAATGAATTCTTAAACTTTCGGAATAAAGGTGTAAACCTAGTAATTGTTTTTCAAAATGCGACATGTTTTGTAAAATCTTTTTAGTGACATACCAGATCCGGTTGTAGTGTTTGGGCCGGGTTTGGGGTGTTACATGTTGCATTAAAAAAATTTCAAATTTTTTTTGTAAGGTTTAAACACTTAGGGTCCGTTTGTTTACATGTAAAATGTTTTACGAAAAATATTTTCTGCATTTTCCTGTCTTTGTTTCACATAAAATAGTTTGGTCAAAGGAAAATGACTTAGAGGTCAATGTAAAATAAGTCATTTTTTCTTGTAAAATGACTTACCCTTTTGAAAAGCGTAAGTTATTTTCCGGAAAAATAACTCCTCTATAGATCATTTATTTTTATATAAAAATTAACTTAAATCAAGTTTAATATTATTATATTAATAAAAATTTTTATTTATTTTTAAAAATATTAAATATAATATAAAATATTATATTTTTCAATATTATTAAAATACCTATTTAATTATTTATATTTAGTCATATAATAAATTATTAATATTATTAATATAATTTATTATTTTAATAAACACTTCAATTTTATTTAATAATAAATTTTAAAATAATAATTTTAAATAATATTCATCACATATTATTGAAAATATTCAATATTAATATTTTAATAGAAAATATTTATTATTCACCAAAAATAATAATAAATATTATTGCAATTATAAATATTAATAATAATTTTTTTGTAGTATAAAGGTTAAAATATGTCATAAGTCTATGTATTTTTTACAAATTTGCAATTTAGTCTCTATACTTTTATTTTCAAGAATTTAGTTCCTTTACTTTTCAGATTTGAAAATCAAGTCCAATTGTTGACATTGTTAATTTTTTTTTTGTCAATTTTGTTGATATCACATTTTTTAAATAAAAAATACTCACTTGGTAATCATGTAACACCCCAAACCCGGCCTAGAAGTTAGACCCGAATCTGGCATGTCACATTGAAAAGTTTTTCGAAAACCATGTTTTCATTAAAAACTCTTCTTAAAGAATTTAAAACTTTTTGCTATTCAAAAACTCAAATTTTGTTTGCTTATTTTCAAAATGTACTTAATTAAGAATAATTCCCTTGCAAAAACATTATTACTACCATTTCCAAAAAAACTTGTTTATAACAGTTTTCAAATTTAATGAATTACGGAAACCTGATATTTTGAGAAGCAGTTATTATCGTTTTATAAAAATCTAGAGTTTAATCGTTTATAATTTGAATATAAATGAAATGGTAATTTAAAGAAAAATAATTTCCAATGGCCTTATTATAAAAACCAAACCCAAATTAAAATAAACTTAAAATGAAGCTAAACAGAAATTTACTAAAAATTTTGGAGAAGTATTCCGATGTATGGCCACCAACGAGTCCTCCGCAGCTCCAAATCCTCTAATGCTGGGGATTACCCGCGAGGTTAAAGGAAAGGGGAGTAAGTTACAAGAACCCAGTGCGTAATCCCCTAATCGGTCGTTAACTGGGCTGAGACCCATACAGAAACAAACTAGGCCGAAGCCCATATAAACATGATAATGCAGATAATGTAATGCAATTCGCAACCCAATCCTAATAACCCATCTGCTACACACCACCCGTACCAACCAACACACCTGTGGGTGATCATCAGTCAACCCACCCCGCCAACACACCAAGAATGCAGCCGAGCTGCCAGATTATAAGCGGCTTAAAGCCTTCGGTAGGTCCACAGTCATCTTGGGCGACTCGTGCGACCCTAACAATCAAATCGGTAAGTGAAAATCAAATCGGTGAATGAAAATCAAATCGGTGAGTCCACAGTCATCTCGGGTGACTCGTGCAACCCTAAAAATCAAATCGGTGAATGAAAATCAAATCGGTGAGTCCACAGTCATCTCGGGTGACTCGTGCGACCTAAAATCAATCGATGAGTAAAAATCAAATCGGTGAGTCCACAGTCATCTCGAGTGACTCGTGCGATCCTAAAAATCAAATCGATGATTGAAAATCAAATCGGTGAGTCCACAGTTATCTTGGGTGACTCGTGCGACCCTAGAAATCAAACCGGTGAGTCCACAGTCATCTCGGGTGACTCGTGCAACCCTAAAACTCAAATCGATAAATGAAATCAAATCGGTGAGTCCACAGTCATCTGGGTGACTCGTGCGACCCTAAAAATCAAATCGGTGAGTGAAAATCAAATCGGTGAGTCCACAGTCATCTCGGGTGACTCGTGCGACCCTAGAAATCAAATCGGTGAGTCCACAGTCATCTCGGGTGACTCGTACGACCACAGTTATCTCGGGTGACTCGTGCGACCCTAAAAATCAAATCGGTGAGTCTACAGTCATCTCGAGTGACTCGTGCGACCCTAAAAATCAAATCGGTGAGTGAAAATCAAATCGGTAAGTCCACAGTCATCTCGGGTGACTCGTGTGACCCTAAAAATCAAATCGGTGAGTCCACAGTCATCTGGGTGACTCGTGCGACCCTAAAAATCAAATCGGTGAGTCCATAGTCATCTCGGGTGACTCATGCGACCATAGAAATCAAATCGGTGAGTCCACAGTCATCTCAAGTGACTTGTGCGACCCTAAAAATCAAATCGGTGAATGAAATCAAATTAGTGAGTCTACAGTCATCTCGGGTGACTCGTGCGACCCTAAAAATCAAATCAGTGAATGAAATCAAATCGGTGAGTCCACAGTCATCTCAGGTGACTCGTGCGACCCTAAAAATCAAATCGGTGAGTGAAAATCAAATCGGTGAGTCCACAATCATCTTGGGTGACTCATGCGACCCTAGAAATCAAATCGGTGAGTGAAAATCAAATCGGTGAGTCCACAGTCATCTCGGGTGACTCGTGCGACCCTAAAAATCAAATCAGTGAGTCCACAGTCATCTCGGGTGACTCGTGCGACCCTAAAAATCAAATCGGTGAGTGAAAATCAAATCGGTGAGTCCACAGTCATCTCGGGTGACTCGTGCGACCCTAAAAATCAAATTGGTGAGTCCACAGTCATCTGGGTGACTCGTGCGACCCTAAAAATCAAATCAATGAGTCCACAGTCGTCTCGGGTGACTCGTGCGACCCTAACAAATCAGTCGCTTCCTCCAATTACATATCCCAACCCATGCAGTATGTCATGTATGCAAAGCACATTTCATAATGATGTATGAAATATATTAGCATCATAACCAGATAAGCAGAATACACACACAGTCGTGCTAATCAACCCATAGGGATATAGCGGTACTTTTACCCACTAAGGGTAATTCGGTAATTTCATAACCCAAGGGTATTTTGGTAATTTACCCTCTAAGGGTATTTCGGTAATTTCGCAACCCAAGGGTATTTCTTCTTCAATTTTCGGTGGAAAGAGATGAGTGAATAGTGAAAGATGATAGTTTTTCTTTTTATCATATTTTATTCATCTTTTCTCACCTAATTACACCCAATTTAACCAAAAATTAAATGCTCTTGTCCCCCCTATGCACATGGCCGGCCATCACACTCCAGAATGGCCTATTTGCACTTTAAAGACCCTCAAATTACATTCTATAGCTATTAGGTACCTCTACCTTGAAAAATAGAACTTTCGCACTTTATGTGATTTAGTCCTTTTTCATAATTAAGCATGCAATCATTAAAATTAAAGTACTAAAATTTTCACATAGCCATATATTAATGCTATAACGCATAAAATAACATCAAAATAATTTTCCTCGACCTTGGTTTAGTGGTCCTGAAACCACTGTTCCGACTAGCCCCTAAATCGGGCTGTTACAACTAGGGTTTGGGTGTGGTTCACCTAGGGTGAGTTCTTAGGGCTCATTAAATGCGGTTCGGTTCTAAAGTAAGGGTATACAAACTGGTAGATTCCTCGATCCTCACCCATTATAGACTCATACTTACCGAGTTCAGTTCAGGAGAATACATTTCCCTATGGCTATATGGAGATGAAAATCTCATGAAGACTTAGGTACGGATGTATCCCGAAAATGATCCACTATCCTATACAGAGGTGAAGACCTCACGAAGGAATAGTTTCTCACTCCCACTTAAAAGGGTATAATCGACCGTTTATGTAATGCAATGTGCGAAAATATATCCAAAGACTCGAACCAATAAAGCAAACATATCAAAATGATGAAGACCATAAAAATTAAATGCAACGAAAGGATCGTAAATTTAAACCAAATTATCAATTTTTGACAAAAAACAAAAAGTAATCAACTTGTGGCTTGACTCTGTTATTTTATCCTCAGTGGAGCCGCCAAGCTGTCGAAACTTTTTTTTTGAAGTCGACTTTTTATAAAAAAATGAAAATGAGAGTCACCGCCAATCTTTTTTTATGATGTGTGACCGGGTCACCACGTAATTTGATCGTTTTAATAAACGGTTTGATTTACTAAAACAATAATTTTTGGTCTATAAATTTCAAGAAATGAGTTCGGGAGTCAATTACGCACGAGGAAGGATTAGCACCCTCGTAACGCCCAAAATTGGTATCTAGTTGATTAATGTCTTAGCGTCGAAAGTTGAAAACTTGAAAAGAGTTTAAAATACGATCCCTCTTTGTATTAATGTTATTTTTACTTAATATTACTTGGATAATTCGAAACGTATGTTAAATACCCTCTCATCTCGAGGTAACAAAATGTCACATCCCGTAAGTTAGGACACGACACCTCGAATCCTTGAGAATAAGCTTGCCTTTCATTTTTTATTTAAATCTCATGTATTTTAATTTTAGAAGGATATTTGGTCATTTAGGTTCAACGAGAAAATTGAAACTCCGTAAGTTAAGGTACGACTTCTCGAATCTCCAAATACGAAACAGTGCCTATTTTTAAAATTTTATTTTTATGCATTGAGCAAAAATTAACGTAACACTTAAAACGGTATATATTTAGTTTATTCGGGTATGGTATAAAAACGACTAAAAGTAAAAAAGAAAAATCATGCTTAGCGAATAATAATAATGCGACATAAATTAGTAGTAATAATGGCATGATATGCTTAATAAAGTATAAAAATATAATGATACTAATAAATCATGATGTTAATATGCGTAAATAAAAAATAAAAAATGATAATAACAACAATAATAATAATGATAAAAAAAATAATAATAACAATAAAATCTAAATTTTGAAATATATTGAAAGTAGTAAATAAATATATAAATAAATAAAAAGGCACAATAAAAGAAAATATAAAAAGCCAATTGTAAAATAAAATAAAGGAATTATTAAGTAAATAAATAAATAAATAAATAAGTGAATATCAATAAAACATTTGACTAAAAATTGAAGCTAAATAAATAAATAATAAAATAAAAAATGACAGTTTATAAAAAAAAATTTGAAGCTAAATAAACCAAGGATCGAATTGGAATTGAAGTAAAAATAAGGGATATAAATTATAAATAACAAAGTAGACTAATAAGGATTAAAATATAACTCGCTAAAAATGACAGGGACCGAATAGGAAAATAACCCTTGTCCATATGCGAACCGTTTCTCAAAGGACTAAAATGAAATAAAATTAAAATTTCGTAGCAAAATTAAAAGAGAAAAAAAGACTTATAGGTGAATCTTCCAAAAAGCAGAAGGACCTATCGCGCAAATAGACCATTAGTTAAAAAAGTAAATAAATAAATAAATAAATAAGTGAATATCAATAAAACATTTGATTAAAAATTGAAGCTAAATAAATAAATAATAAAATAACAAATGATAGTTTATAAAAAAAAATTTGAAGCTAAATAAACCAAGGATCGAATTGGAATTGAAGTAAAAATAAGGGGTATAAATTATAAATAACAAAGTAGACTAATAAGGATTAAAATATAACTCGCTAAAAATGACAGGGACCGAATAGGAAAATAACCCTTGTCCATATGCGAACCGTTTCTCAAAGGACTAAAATGAAATAAAATTAAAATTTCGTAGCAAAATTAAAAGAGAAAAAAGACTGATAGGTGAATCTTCCAAAAAGCAGAAGGACCTATCGCGCAAATAGACCATTAGTTAAAAACGCGCGGATCCTCTGGGCGGATCGGGTCGGATTTCGAGTCGACCCCAAAACGGCATCGTTTTGGGGGCATTTCAGAACGCCTTGAAACGGTGTCATTTTGCACCAGATATATAAGTTAAAAAAAATAACCCAAAAAAATCATTTTGAAACCCTTTTTAAAAAAAAGACACTTAGCCTTTTTTTTTGTTGTCTCTCCAGCCCCCCTTTTGGCCGGCCATCAGGTCCAGCGAGGCCCACGACGGCCGCTGGTCTCCGACGACGGGCTCCGCCATTCCCAATGGCCGGAAAACACTAAAATAGCCCTTTTTAGCCTTTTTTTATTTCTATTTTATATTCTTTTATAAAATAAATTCGTAAAAATAAAAGAAAAAGAATCGCCTTTTTTATTTTTGAATTCTATTTTTTATTACTCTTTTTTGTGTCTGTAAAAACTTACATGGTAGCCGTTATGGCCTTTTTTATAGCTGAATTACAAGACTGTTCATTACTACTCTTTTGTATTTTCTTTGTTGTTTCTACTGCTTTTTTGCTATCTTCTGTTGCTTGTTTGTTCTTCTTTGTAGGTGACAGTGGCAACGGAGTGGCTGATAGTGGTGGTGGCAGAGGGGTGTCAAATCGCATGCAGAGAAGCGGCGCGGCGCAGACATGCGGCTAGGGTTTCTTCTTCTTCTTCTTTTTTTTGCTAAAAACAGTTTAGGTTTTGGGCTTGTTGGGCCATTAGGGTTTTTTTTTTTTTTTTGTATTTGGGTTGTTTGTATTTGTAAATGGACTGGACTTTGATATTGGACCATTAATATATATATTTTTATTTTGGTTTTATATTTTTATATTTGAGTTTCTGGTTTGGACCAGGGCAAAATAGGCCCACTACATTACCTATATAAGGATCTGCCTTTAGTCACAAGTTAATTCAATATTAATAAAATGTCAAAAGAAAACTTTAATTTCTAAAATAAAAAAGTTGAAATCATAAGGATGTTTTAGTCTTTTATAATTTTTTAATTAAAACTTTAGAAACACATTTATTTCTAAAACTAATTATACCTTATTTTAAGCATAATCTTTTTAATCACTATAACACTCTATACCCGACCCTATTACTAGCCAAGGTACTGAGATGTTACATTCGTTGTCGGAGCAACTACAATAATTTCATATCAATTTAACATTCTTACTCAAGATATCAAACTCAATGTATAATTAAAATATGATTTATATACTTATCCGAGCTTTATACAAGCTTGCAAAAGCTTCCTAGGTGATCAAAAGTTGTTTATAGACTAAATTGTAAAGTGTCAAACTAATAGAGTGCTCGTCGCGACTTCTAAGATACCACGTCGCGACGTCACTCTTCGACTAAGCTCATCGCGACTTCAAGAGTACCACGTCGCAACGTCACTCATTGAATAGGCTCGTTGTGACTTCATGAACCCGACGTCGCGACGTGAGTTCTGTCACCTTGAATCTTATGCATTTTGATTCACAACTCCTAAATCAATGCTCATGTGGTACCTATCATCCAATTCAACCAATATTCCATTCATTTATGCCAATTTCCAACATTGAGCATCATTTAATTCAACTTAATACAAAATTGAACATAACCAAGTTTACAAAATTATCAAGGAAGATCAAAACTATCATATGCTTCCATTAGAATTATTCCATAGACATGCTTAGAATATCTATGTACATGCCATGAGCTAAAACCAAACATCAAAATCATACTCTCTTCCAAACTTCATTTTGTGATGAGATGAGTCAGAATTGACCTTCGCTCTAGAGATTCAAATCAAATCTTCAACTACGCATTAGAAGAATAGCGTGTTAAGTTTGTAAAAGCTTAATAAGTACATCAAAGTTTAAATTTTTCATTTAAAACTTTTCATTACTAAAGGATGCAACTTATGAGGTATTACCATCATACTTGAACTTATTTAAATAATAACTATAATAAGGTATCGAAATAACGATCATAAGTCACTTACCATTTTCATTATTAAATTTACTTACTTTGAAAATCTATTGCCCAATTGTAGACTCAACAAAACATATAGGATATGCAAAAAAATCGATAATTCGCACCAGCGTGCCACTGTTATTCGCATGAACGTACTATTGTCATTTGCACCGGAGTGCCACTATCACTTGCACCGTAGTGTCATTATCATTTGCGCACCTAAAAATTTTCCTAATGGCATGTCATTTATATCTTACTAGTTCTCATTTTGTCTACATGGGCATTTAAATATATAATTTCACTACATTTTCTCAACAAATAAAAATAATTCAAACTATACTCTTTTTACAATTTAGTCATTATCTATATAGATTCAACAATTATCAAATTCATCTTGACATTTATTTCATCAACAGTTAACACTTCCCTTAAATGTTTTATCTTATTATCTATTTCACCTATCTAACTTTTTACACTCTTGCAAATTAGTCATTTTTCTCCAAATTCACTACACATAACTATTCAATTTATTATAAAAGTACTTCTTCACTTTCAAATAAATTCCATAATACATATCATCATTTTCATATTCAAATAAATCCCATGAATATTACTGCACCATTTAGTCAAGTTTTCATTTAGGGTTTAAATAAATAAAGTAAAATTCTTGAGGTACTTACTATGAAATGCTTGGAATGGGCCTTTCCTTCTTCCTTCACTCTTTTGTTACTTCTTTACCTTTATCACCAACTTGATGTTCACTTTTCTTCTTTCTCTTTATCAACATAGCACACATGCACAATATTTAATATCAAAATAATAATCACATATTATTTCCTTGCATTTTTATGAATTACGCATGAAATCCTTAAAAAAACATCACCATCCTTACTTTAACCTTTCTCAAAACCCTAACTTCACCAAAAAAAAAAAAAAAAAACTTAACTTGTCATGGAGTTATTCTTTTAATTTCACAAAAAATTTATGGAAGAAATTTGAAGTTTAGAGCTTTGTGGGGGTGAAAATGATAGAAAGGGACTAAAATGAAAGAAAAAAATTAATTAGAGAAGAAGATGAGAGAGACGTGGGAGAGAGATGGTGAAAATGTTAATGAAAGATTTTTCTACATCTTTCTACGTAGAAAAAAAAACCTATTTTCTTTTTGTATTTTAAATCATTAATAATATTTAATTAAGAAAAATATCTAATCATATCAAACAAGTGGTTTCTATTTACTTTAATCTCATCCACAACTTCAAATACTTTCTTGGTTAAATTCTTCTTCAAGTCCTTTCTCTTTTTCCCATCCATCCATCCAATCCAATCTTTTCTTATTTTTATTTTTCACACTTTTGCCCAACACTTCTCACACCTTTACAATTTAGTCAGTACCTCAAATTAACTTCTCTAAATTCAAAGGCCCTTTTAATTTCCTATGATATCCAATCGTCTTATCCACTAATATTAATAATTCTATTTTGTTTACTTCAAAAGCTCTAACATGTGTACAATCCAAAATGACAATGTTATCATTTCTGGGGATGTTAGGATGATACTAAACTAACTCCTTTTCTTTTTTAATTATAATTAAAAATTACCTGTATATTTCTTCTTCTTTTTTATATAGTTCATGCATTTATCAATAACCCCTCTCAACCCTTATGACAGAGAAAATTTTAACATGCTTGAACCCCCTCTTGATGTTACAATAGCAACGATGTTAACTGAATTAAGGCTCAATCAACATAAACACCACTAATTTTAAAACTATAAATGAATTTATTTGTCCGAACAAATATATACAAAATGTAGGATTAAAAAAAATTGTGATCTTTCTTAAAGAAAATAAAAAAAAAAAATAGATTATATAGTTCACGGGTTTGACTCCACTTAATTGTTTTTTCATCCATTAATATTCATTGCATGTTTAATCACTATTCACAATTCGATTTTCACATTTAATAAACGGGTTATATATATGGTACCTACACATTTGAATGGTGATGATCATTGTATTAGATATTAATGGATGAAAACATAATGGAGTGGATCTTAACCCATAATTCACCTACGAATGTTGTGAGTAAAAAAATTATATAATAAATATATTTATTAGAAAATTATTTAAAAATCAAATAAAATTTTAGTTAAAATGATAATGATACAAGTTTATAATTCATTGTATTTTAGGTTTAAATTTTATTAAGTGCGAGTTTTTATTTATTTTAGATTTAATTGCACCATACATTCTCAAACTATAATTTTTATTTTAAATTGGTCACTAAATTTTAAAATATTCTAATTATATTCCTAAACTGTCGAGGTTATATCAGTAAAACCCTTTCATTACTAATATCGCTATTTAACTATTAAATAAGATGTCAAAGCTTATGTGGCAGTTTAAAATAATAAAAAGTTTAAAGAAAAATGAATATTGTAAAAATATTAGTTTTGAGGCTTTTGAAACTTTAACAAAAGCTTTGTCATTCTAAAAGTTACACAGTAATATTTTACTTTTCTTTAGAACTTTCATTCTAAATTATTTTATGTAAGATTTGGCATGTTATTTAACGATTAAATCAATATTTTTAATAATTAGAGGATGTTATTGATATAATATTAATAGTTTAGGATGTAATTAAAATATTTTAAAGTTTGAAAACTAATTTAAAATTAAAGTCATAGTTTAAGGATATCTAATACAATTAACAATTATTTATTCCATATAAAAAGATAAAAATGAAAAAGCCGCCAGACAAAGGGCAGAACATTTACAATGAAAAACATTTTCCATTCAACTACGTAATTACCTTTAAAAAGGAAAAAAACCTAGGTAATACATATTTCCTTTCCAAGTAGATGACGTGTGGCTTACACGGTAATAGTTATAATAATTTTTTTGACCCTCCAATTTTTTATGAAAAGTTTTAATTTTTTATTTAATTTTTTTAATCATTGAGTTTTTATTTTTTTATGAAATCAATGAAAAATATTTGTTAACTTTGTTGACATGTAAATTACTATATGGATAATACATCAACATTTAATTATTTATTTAAAATAATAAAAATTATTTTTATAATTTTTATACTTTTTAAATAATTTTAATGATTTTATATTTTAAATTTTTTAAAATTTAATTGAATGCTAGCGTACCATCTACGTGGTAGTCTATTCCTACAAAGTAAAAAAAAAAACATTAACTTTTACATTCATTCTAAAATGATTTAATAAAAAACATAAATTTAAAGGTAAAAAAATCAAAAAATTAAATAAAAAACTAAAATAGCTTTCCCTTAAAAGTTTGGAGTGTTATATAATAATAGTAGAAAATGTAACCCAAAGTCAGCGAACTTGTCATCGTTGCAAACCGCGAAACGCAACGCTCAATCCATTAATCGACCAAGGGCGATCAGATCATGACTACTTCACAGGAGAATATGGATTTCATTCCTGCCCTCCTCGCTCCTTACAAGATGTCCAATTTTAGTCTCTCTCACAGGTCTGTCTGATTTCAACATAAACTACAACGGTGGTTAAGATTTTTATTGTTTCACCCTGTTCAAAAGTTTTAAAGCAACACTGTTTGTTGTTAATGTTATAGGATAGTTTTGGCACCCATGTCCAGACTGAGATCCTACAACTTCCTTGCTCAACCTCATGCCATCTTGTATTACTCCCAAAGAACAACGAAGGGTGGTTTCATGATAGGAGAAGCATCCGGTGTTTCAGAAACTGCTCAAGGGTACGTACTATTTCATTTAATTAAATCCTCCTATGCCTATGGCTGTGTAGAATTTAATCATATAAAATTGAACCTTCAAAATTTTTGAAGCTACCCAAACACTCCTGGCATCTGGACGCAACAACAAGTGGAGGCATGGAGACCAATTGTGGATGCTGTTCATAAGAAAGGGAGCATATTCTTTTGTCAACTATGGCATGCTGGTAGAGCTTCTGATAATTGTGAGTAATCCTTTGCTTTTTTTGTTCTTCATCTCTAAGGAGCACAATCATCTGTTAAATGGTTTTCTGATAATATTCGTGTACAGGTTTCCAACCTGATGGTCAGCCTCCAATCTCATGTACGGACAAACCGATACAAGCTAAGACTCACATTGATGGCGTAACGGAGGCATCTTTTCCAGCTCCTCGTCGGTTAACAACTCATGAGATAACGCAAGTCGTTAACGACTTTAGAAAGGCTGCTAGAAATGCCATGCAAGCTGGTACTACTTCCTCACCGCTTGACTTTAGATTGACACCTTTCTTCTTTAGGCTAGAATCTGCTGTTTGTCCCTGATTTTAAATACCTTTTCAATTTAAAATTTATCGTTCAATCATTAAAACCATTAGTATTTCTGGTAAAATTTATCAACTTGGCAACTTTTTTGGTTAATGATCACATACTAAATTACAGAATCAAAAGCAATATTCCTAAGACCCTGTAGGCTGTAACAGCATGTAAACAATATATTTGCTTGATTCATCAGGAAAAAAAGCTAATGATTTTATATTACAGGTTTTGACGGAGTTGAGATTCATGGAGCTAATGGATATCTGATTGATCAGTTCTTGAAGGACCAAGTGAATGATAGAACAGATGAGTATGGAGGGAGCTTAGAAAATCGTTGCCGCTTCCCTCTACAAGTAGTTGAAGCAGTCGCCGATGAGATTGGAGCCGACAGAGTTGGGATCAGACTATCTCCATTTGCAGATTACAACGACTGTGCCGACTCAAACCCAGAAGCACTTGGCCTTTACATGGCCCAATCCTTGAACAAATACGGGATTTTGTATTGCCATATGATAGAGCCAAGGATGATCACCCAATTTGAGAGTCAAAAAACAAAGAACAGCTTGTTGCCGATGAGAAAGGCTTTCAAAGGAACGTTTATAGTAGCCGGCGGATACAATAGAGAAGAGGGAAATGAAGTGGTTGCTAAGGGTGGAGCGGATCTGGTTGCATTTGGACGCTTGTTTCTGGCAAACCCTGATTTGCCAAGGAGATTTGAGCTCAATGCTGTGCTTAACAAGTATGATAGAAATACCTTTTACACTCAGAATCCTGTTGTTGGTTATACGGACTATCCGTTTCTCTATCCAACCCCATAACTAAATTTCATTCTTTATACCCTACATATTGTATTTCAAACAACTCCATCTCCATGCATTGCTTTAGGATCTTGTTTCATGCTTAATTCACTTATTATTATTATTATTTATTATTAGAGTTATGTGATCCAAATTTCTATTAAATAAAATAAGAGATTGCTTTCAAGTCAAGTTAAACAAAAATATATTTTCTTTCTATAAGATTTAGTATTTATTAGTATAATATATTAGCATTTATTAGCATAATTTATTTGATCTACGAATTTATCCTATAAATAATCTCTTTTACAACCTTAGAAAATACACCCATTAAAGATAAGAACTTATAACACTTTTAGAGTGTAACAGCCCGATTTTGGGCCTAGTCGGAACAGTGGTTTCGAGACCACAAATCCGACGTAAGAAAATTTATTTTTATTATATTTTTATGGTCTACAATTTCACGGAACAATTTTGTGAAAATTTCGTTCGAAAATTTTGACGTTTGGGCACTCAATTTAGTCAAAAGAACTAAATTGTAAAAAGTGCAAAACTTGAGTTCTAGAAGCTAGAGGTGTCAAATTGCTATGAAATTTTAAATTGGAGGTCCTTAAATGGTAAGTAGACCATTGGTTAATTTTTTGGACAAAAATGGACATGAAATAGGTGAAATAGAATATTTTTAAGTTAGGGGCATTTTGGTCATTTAGTAATTAAATGAATTAAAAAACAAAATTAAAATGCCAAATTTGTCCATCTTCTTCATATGGACAAAATTTACTAGGAGAAGACATGGCTAGGGTTTTCTCAACTTCCCAAGCTCATGGTAAGTTCGTTCTAGCCCCGTTTCTCAAGTTATTTACGATTTTGGAGTCTCGGTAGCTCGATTTAGCTTATGCTACCAATAATTCATGCTAGGGTTCATCTTTGGAAAATTACCCATAGGTGAAAAGTGTGTATTTTGATGTTTTATGGTAGAATATGAAGCTTGAAATTATGTTAAAGAACTTTTGCTAAGCGATTTTAAGTGAAAACGAGTAAAACGACATAATCTAAAAAAATACCTAATGTTCATAAGTGTATGTTAGAGTAAGAATTTGATGTTGCCATAGAAGGGAAAAATGATCAGCATATTATAAAACATAAGAATAAGGGCTGAAGTTTAATTTACGAGCCTAGGGGTAAAAATGTAATTTTTGAAAAGTTAGGGGCAAAATTATAAATTTGCCATAATTTGATATGTGAATTGAATTGATTAGTGTGTTGATAAAATGTGTTAAAGGAGTGTTATTTGACATGTTAGATCAAGAAATTATGAAATTTAGACTAAGATCGGGGAAGAACAAAGTTGTGGGCTAAGTCGAGAAAATTAGTCGTTTCGGCATTCGAGGTAAGTTGGTATGTTAATAATAATGCAATAATGTTGTAATTTATATTTGAAATCTAAATTAGTGAATTAAATGAATTATGTTGAATTAAATGTTTAATGTGCCAAGTTTATAAATTGAGTTAAAATATGTCTATGGTAGATGGAAATGCATTGAAATATTGTACTTAAATGTGACTTCTATGATTGTGAGTGTAATGAGTAATTGTGAATTAGTGTTATCATGAGACAAGTGATTAAGTGAATATTGACTAAGTGTTAACAAGTGTGAAAAAGTCCCAATTGAACCTTAGGAAACGATTAGGATACAAGTGACATGTCACTAGGAATTTCAGTGTTTTCAGTGTGAAAGTGTTTCCCGGGCGCTGGTTCATTGTGTTATATCAGTGGCTGGGTGATCGTGCATGTGTTGCAGACACCTGACAACTTGTGTGAGCAGCACTGTATATTAACCTTGAACTGACAGCTTGTGTGAGCAGGCCCGAGGGTAACCCCAGTGTTGTTACAGTGGTAGCTTCGGCTACATTACAGTGGTAGCTTCGGCTACATTACAATGATAGCTTTGGCTATATTACAGTGTGGCACTCTGTGCCTTATTCCGCATATCCTTTAGTATTCCGTATGGTTCAACGGGTATTGAATTGATATAATGAAAAGTGACTGAATGTGAAAAGGATTTAATCATGTGATAATAATGTGCAAGTGAACATTGTGATTGATGCATATATATGTGTAAGTGTGAATATGAAATCTTTTGTATAAGTGAAGTGCAGGTATGAAATTAAGTAGGAAATCATATGAACAAATAATACAGGTATGTGTATGAAATTGCTATTGTATGATTTATATGTTGAATAAAGTGTTTGGATTATGATGCATCAATTGTAAGGATGCAAATGAGTGAGATGTGCCTATGATCAAGTGATAGTTATATGCTAAGTTATACTATGTTTTTGTGCATATGTGTAAAAATGCAAGTGAATACATGAAAATCATGAAAAAAGTGAAATTAGCATCAAGACAGTATTGGACAGCTGCAGTTGTGTATTTTTGAAAAATCACCAAAAATGGTGGAAATTAAATTAGAATTTGAATAAGATATGAAATTAAATCTTATTGAGTCTATTTTCACATAAAAGAAACAGTGTAAGCAAAATAATTTTATATTCTGAGATATTTGAATTTTGGTGAGATAGAGTCAGAATGATTTCGGAATCCCCTGTTCTGACTTTTGAAATTCATTAAAACTTTTACAAAAATAATCATGGGATACAATTTATATCCTTGAATTTATTAATGAGTTTATTTTCAATAGAAACAAACGGTAACATCATTTGAGTTCTGTACAACGAGATAATTAATTTTTAGTGGAGAAAGGTCAAAACTGTCATACAACAGAATAGGGGATAGTTTAAAGAATAAATTGTACTTATTGGCTAAACCAAAAATTCTGAAAATTTTATGGTAAGAAGATATTTGAGTCTAGTTTCAGGGAAAATTAACGGATCTTAATTTGGAGTTCTGTAGCTCAAGATATAAATAATTTAGTGACTGTAACTCAAGTAGATAGCTTGAGATGAACATGAATAAAAAGTGAAACTATGTGCAATTATGAGTGTATTATCTTGAGAATATATTGTGAAGATTTATAAAAGCCTATTAATAAATCACTTGTTATTTACATACTTAATTATTAAGCTTTGTAGCTTACTTCATTTGCTTTCCCATATCTTATAAGGTTGTATGCTAGCTTGAGTTGGAGATCACCGGAGATGTAATCACACTATCAAGCTATCATCGTGGGGTAAAAGTGAATACAAACCTCTTAAGTTTATGGAATGTATAGGGGACTTAGTCATTTGTATATGTCATAATTGGTTTGACCTAAAATGTTGACCTTTAATATTTAGTAGTTCATTTTGTATAAGGCCATTGATGTTGGCTAGTGTTATTCAAGTTATATGTTTGTGATGGTGCAATTTATGAGATGCATGATTTGGGTGAATGAGTGTATGATGATTAAATAAGAAAAGTGTGGCATGTGAATGGTTGTGAGAAGGACACGACTTTGGACACGGGCGTGTGCCCCTATTTTTCAAGAAATTTTTTAATGTTTTCCAAAGTTTTCGGTAGTCTCAGACCACTCCCAAAGTATGTTTTGGGCCTCGTAGGTCCTTATTAGGGACTTTGTGATGAAAATTGAAAAGTGTTAATTTGGATGAAATTTTATGACTCGGTTTAATACGTTTGCAAGTGTATGTGTTCCGGTAATGCCTCATACCCTAATCTGGCGTCGAATACGGGTAAGGGGTGTTACATTTAGTGGTATCAGAGCTATGGTTTAGTCTATTCTCGGACTAACATAGCGTATGTGAGTCTAGCTATACATGCCATATTACTACTTGTGATAGTGTGATATCTCCCGACTCTGACGAAACTGTTTTGTTAATACAGAGATGGCTACCAACCGAGCTATTTTTCGATGATGCTGATAATGATATTGAAATGATTGAAATGTGCTTATGATGTGCCAAAATTCGGAAAGGTATGAATAGAAGTTCACGATATGTATGTGTCAATGTACGAAATGAGATAACCACAAGTTGAGAAATGTGAAAAGTAGAATGAAATGAAAGTTTATATGGTGATAAGCCCATCCATGTTTGTTTGGCATGCATATGATGTTATGTGCCCAACATATTTGATTACGTGGATACGATAAGTAAATTTACTCAAATTGAGGGAATGCGTGTTTATGTACACTTGTTTGAATAAGATAATCGAAAAAGTTCGTGTAACATGACTATGTATGTTAATTAGCTTGAAGTGAATTATGTAATTGTGATGATATGATGTTGGTGATGAATGCTAAGTCATATGTGTGTGCTTATAATAGTCAAATTAGAGGATTACGACCTCACCCCCTTACCAGTGTTGCTTTATAACGAAAATTCACGAGAACCATGTGGAATAAGTCCATAAATGTGAAACTAAAGAGTTTAGTAGTGAAATAATTAGTAATGCATACAGAGATAAGAATAGTTTGGAAAGCGGAAACAATTTTGGAAAGATATCAGAATGTTTTAAAGATTATACAGATTATGCAATGTTACAGATAAATAAGAAGTTAGTCTCGGCTAATCGACTTATTCAGATATGATGTCTAAAGTATGTGTTTGCTGAATTTTTTCCCCAATTGATTTTTGTTAGTGAGTGGAATAATACGGGGTTCATGATGACAGAGTTAGTCAAAGAAATGATATTTTAGTAGTAAAGATGTCTGTGTGTGACAGTTACAGTTGAAATGAATATGATGATATTTTCTGGGTATTCTATATATTCTTTTATCCTCAGAGATATGTGTGTGATTGTTCAGTTTCTGATGGAGTTCTTATGTTGCGAGAAGCTAACTATGATGTTAGACGAAAGCCCTGTTGGTTTGATCGGTTTATGATCAGTATTTCTTTATCTCTTCGAAATTCTATTCAAATATGTTGGAATTAAGTCGAGGGTAGAAATTTATGTGAGACTATTCTTATGTTTTTACTGATTATGGTTTTGTTTTATATATATGGAAAATATATTATCTCTGTTATGTTGGAAGTCCAGAGCCAGTAAGCATTGTTTTTCTGCTGGGTTTTTCTAAGAAATCATCAGGATCTCTATTATTTTCTTATGAGCTATATTCTCGAACTTCTGGTATGGTATCGTATCTTGGATTTCTTTATCTTGATTTTCCTATCATTCTTATTTCGTGAATTATAGACCATGGCTCATCTTGAAATAGTGTTCTTCGACTTGTGATAACTAAGTCTATTATGGTTGTATTTCTAGTTTGATCATATGAACATGGTGACCCAGGTATCTGAATTTCTCTAATTTTCGTGTAAGGAATTGACTTTTGGAAACGGTATAAATGATGGAATCACAAACTCAAATCGTATGATGGATTTCTTTCTTAGGTAAGTTGATTAAAGTCAATGCATTCAATCAAGATGTCTTTGTTTATTTGAGCTAATGCGATTGTAAAGGCCTTTGATTAGCATGATAAGAGAATTTTGAAAGATTGTGTGCTTAAGATGTTTTAATAGCACGAAGAAAGAAGTATTTTGAGATGTGTTATTCTATAGTTGAGATCAACTCAGCCGTTTTTATCAGAATGAGTTGATTTGTTGGGATGTGATTTGAGTTATATGTATTTAAGTATGTCCTCAGCTAAGAGAATGAATTTTGTGCATTCACGAGTGTATAGACTGGCAGTCTCAATGAAGAATTGATATTCTTGAAAGCACGATATAAAAAAATAACTATTAGATTTGTTTTAAATGGGTGATGTTATTCTAAATTAAAGTTGTTCTGTTAATAAAGTTATCCCAATTTTGAAAGTTTGATTGGTCTGGGCATGCTAGCAAATTTAAAGCAATTGAAGATATTATTAACCGAAGCTCTGGTTTTGAGTTCAGTTGGAATTGAGTAATGAATTTAAGATTTTTCAGTGATACACTAGTGAGCGGATTAGAATGAATTTTATTGCTAGAATATAAAGTGATGGTTCATGTTTTCAGACGGTTAATGTCACATTAAAAAGAACTGTTCGACTAGTGATTTAGAGACGGTCACTATTATGTCTGTAATGAGAATTTGATGACATTGTTTGTTCGATGAAGATTGCCATATGTTGCCTGATCTCAAGAGTTTAATGTATCTAATGGCACAGAAAGATCTGAGTTTAAGACAGTGCTAATGACTTGAGCAATTGAAAGATTGTGAATAATTATTGATTGACCTGTGGGGAGGCAAGTGTAGTTACAGATGCTTGTTTGGAAAATCCTCATTTATTTTGTGCGAGTGGGTTACTCGATTGATTTTATTTGATGATGGTCAGATTTTAGCTAAATAAAAAGCTAAAGTGATGTTTTCTTTGCAAGTTTGAGAAACTCATAAATGTGTTAGTGAGTGATAAGCTAAATGAGTACAGTGACGATCGACTTTTGATGCTGAACTTCAGGTTGGACCTGATTCATGTTATTATTATTCCGAAATGGAATTTCTGTACCGAAGAATAAAGGGCTTATGCAGAAATTTTTATACGAAGTTCATAGTAGTGGCTTGTCTGTTCATCCAGAGAGTAATAAAATGTGCAGTCATATGAAGTTGATGTTCTGGTAATTGCGTACGTTACATGCTATTTTTGAGCTTGTGTTCAAATGTCGATTTCTCAACAAGCAAAAGCCGAATTTCAAGAGTATTCAGGACTATTACAGTCAGTGATGATTCTAGAAAGAAAATGAGATGGAAACACTGTATATTTCGTATCTGAATTATCTTGATCTCCGAAAAGGAAGATGTTATCCAATCGTGATTGATCATTCGTGTACAGATTTCTTGTTTAACAAACCAGTCGAGTAAGATGGTTCTGAGATTATTCGATTATGCGAAGTATCAGTCTCCATTATTTCGGATTGAGATCCGAGGGTTATATCCCAATTATGGAAAAAGCTACAGTAAACTCTAAGCACGAAACTAAATTAAACTGTGATTATGACAAAAAGTTGAAATCAACTTCTTCTGGTAAGATTTCCAGGGACGAAAATCCCTAAAGGGGGGAGAGTTGTAACAGCCCGATTTTGGGCCTAGTCAGAACAGTGGTTTTGAGACCACTAATCCGACGTAAGAAAATTTATTTTTATTATATTTTTATGGTCTACAATTTCACGGAACAATTTCGTGAAAATTTCGTTCGAAAATTTTGACGTTTGGGCACTCAATTTAGTCAAAAGGACTAAATTGTAAAAAGTGCAAAACTTGAGTTCTAGAAGCTAGAGGTGTCAAATCGCTATGAAATTTTAAATTGGAGGTCCTTAAATGGTAATTAGACCATTGGTTAATTTTTTGGATAAAAATGGACATGAAATAGGTGAAATAGAATATTTTTAAGTTAGGGGCATTTTGGTTATTTAGTAATTAAATGAATTAAAAAACAAAATTAAAATGCCAAATTTATCCATCTTCTTCATATGGATGAAATTTACTAGGATAAGACATGGCTAGGGTTTTCTCAACTTCCCAAGCTCATGGTAAGTCCGTTTTAGCCCCGTTTTTCAAGTTATTTACGGTTTTGGAGTCCCGCTAGCTCGATTTGGCTTATGCTACCAATAATTCATGCTAGGGTTCATCCTTGGAAAATTACCCATAGGTGAAAAGTGTGTATTTTGATGTTTTATGGTAGAGTATGAAGCTTGAAATTATGTTAAAGAACTTTTGCTAAGCGATTTTAAGTGAAAACGAGTAAAACGACATAATCGGTAAAAATACCTAATGTTCATAAGTGTATGTTAGAGTAAGAATTTGATGTTGCCATAGAAGGGAAAAATGATCAGCATGTTATAAAACATAAGAATAAGGGCTGAGGTTTAATTTACGAGCCTAGGGGTAAAAATGTAATTTTTGAAAAGTTAGGGGGCAAAATTATAAATATGCCATAATTTGATATGTGAATTGAATTGATTAGTGTGTTGATAAAATGTGTTAAATGAGTGTTATTTGACATGTTAGATCAAGAAATTATGAAATTTAGACTAAGATCAAAGAAGAACAAAGTTGTGGGCTAAGTCGAGAAAATTAGCCGTTTCAGCATTCGAGGTAAGTTGGTATGTTAATAATAATGCAATAATGTTGTAATTTATATTTGAAAGCTAAATTAGTGAATTAAATGAATTATGTTGAATTAAATGTTTAATGTGCCAAGTTTATAAATTGATTTAAAATATGTCTATGGTACATGGAAATGCATTGAAATATTGTACTTAAATGTGACTTCTATGATTGTGAATGTAATGAGTAATTGTGAATTAGTGTTATCATGAGACAAGTGATTAAGTGAATATTGACTAAGTGTTAACAAGTGTGAAAAAGTCTCGATTGAACCTTAGAAAACGATTAGGATACAAGTGACATGTCACTAGGAATTTCAGTGTTTTCAGTGTGAAAGTGTTTCTCGGGTGCTGGTTCATTGTGTTATATCAGTGGCTGGGTGATCGTGCATGTGTTGCAGACACCTGACAGCTTGTGTGAGCAGCACTATATATTAACCTTAAACTGACAGCTTGTGTGAGCAGGCCCGAGGGTAACCCCAGTGTTATAGTGGTAGCTTCGGCTACATTACAGTGGTAGCTTCGGCTACATTATAGTGATAGCTTCGACTATATTACAATGTGGCACTTTGTGCCTTATTCCGCGTATCCTTTAGTATTCCGTATGGTTCAACAGGTATTGAATTGATATAATGAAAAGTGATTGAATGTGAAAAGGATTTAATCATGTGATAATAATGTGCAAGTGAACATTGTGATTGATGCATATATATGTGTAAGTGTGAATATGAAATCGTTTGTATAAGTGAAGTGCATGTATGAAATTAAGTAGGAAATCATATAAACAAATAATACAGGTATGTGTATGAAATTGCTATTGTATGATTTATATGTTGAATAAAGTGTTTGGGTTATGATGCATCAATTGTAAGGATGCAATGAGTGAGATGTGCCTATGATCAAGTGATAGTTATATGCTAAGTTATACTATGTTTTTGTGCATATGTGTAAAAATGCAAGTGAATACATGAAAATCATGAAAAAGGTGAAATTAGCATCAAGACAGTATTGACAGCTACAGTTGTGTATTTTTGAAAAATCACCAAAAATGGTGGAAATTAAATTAGAATTTGAATAAGATATGAAACTAAAGCTTATTGAGTATATTTTCACATAAAAGAAATGGTGTAAGCAAACTAATTTTATATTCTGAGATATTTGAATTTTGGTGAGATAGAGTTAGAATAATCATGGGATAAAATTTATATCCTTGAATTTCTTAATGAGTTTATTTTCAAGAGAAACAAACGCTAACATCATTTGAGTTCTGTACAACGAGATAATTAATTTTTAGTGAAGAAAGGTCAAAACTGTCATACAACAGAACAGGGGATACTTTAAAGAATAAACTGTACTTATTGGCTAAACCAAAAATTCTGAATATTTTATGGTAAGAAGATATTTGAGTCTAGTTTCAGGTAAAATTAACAGATCTTAATTTGGAGTTCTGTAGCTCAAGATATAAATAATTTAGTGACTGTAACTCGAGTAGATAGCTTGAGATGAACATGAATAAAAAGTGGAACTATGTGCAATTACGATTATTATCTTGAGATAATAAATCACTTGTTATTTACATACTTACTTACTAAGCTTTGTAGCTTACTTCCCTTCCTTTCCCATATCTTATAGGGTTGTATGCTAGCTTGAGTTGGAGATCGCTGGAGATGTAATCACACTATCAAGCTATCATCTTAGGGTAAAAGTGAATACAAACCTCTTAAGTTTATGGCATGTATAGGGGACTTAGTCGTTTGTATATGTCATAATTGGTTTGGCCTAAAATGTTGACCTTTAATATTTAGTAGTTCATTTTGTATAAGGCCATTGATGTTGGCTAGTGTTATTCAAGTTATATGTTTGTGATGATGCAATTTATGAGATGCATGATTTGGGTGAATGAGTGTATGATGATTAAATAAGAAAAGTGTGGCATGTGAATGGTTGTGAGAAGGACACGACTTTGGACACGGGCGTGTGCCCCTATTTTTCAAGAAATTTTTCAATGTTTTCCAAAGTTTTCGGTTTAGTCCTGGACCGCTTCCAAAGTATGCTTTGGGCCTCGTAGGTCCATATTAGGGACTTTGTGATGAAAATTGAAAAGTGTTAATTTGGATGAAATTTTATGACTCGGTTTAATACGTTTACAAGTGTATGTGTTCCCGTAATGCCTCGTACCCTATTCTGGCGTCGAATACAGGTAAGGGGTGTTACATAGAGAACTTTGTGTTTACATTTTGAGGGTTTTTGTTTTCAGGTTTCGGGATTTAGTTTTTATCTCCATCTTTTGTATTCTTCGTTTTTTTATCATTATAGTAAAATTATCTTTGCTCGTGGGTTTTTATCCTCTTCAGAGGGGTTTTTCCACGTTAAATTTGTATGTTCAATTTCTCAATTTCTTTCGCTATTTTTTACTTGTTCATTGCTTAATCGGGTCAATCCCCGATAAGTGGTATCAAAAGTGTTCAATTTTCGTAGATTAGCCCGTTCAGATATGACAACAATAAAGTTTGACATTGAAAAGTTCAATAGTGTCATAAATTTCAGTCTATGACAAGTTCAGATGATGATAATTCTAGTTCAGACCTGCCTGAAAAAGGTCGTTACAGAGAAAAAAAACTTGAGAATCTAGATCAGACAGAATAGGAAGAGCTTGATGAAAAGGCCTTGTCTGCAATCCAGTTGTGCCTCACGAGTAGGGTATTGCAGGAGGTATTGATGGAGAAAACTTCATCCGCCTTGTGGAAAAGGTTAGAAACTCTTTAAGTGACCAAGTCTCTAGCTAACCTTTTAGTGTTGAAACAACATCTATTTATGTTTCGCATGAACAAAGATGAGCTTCTTAGATATCACATTAGTCAATTTATTACTTTTTTGAATGATTTAAAAAATGTTGAGGTTAAGCTTGACGATGAAGATCAGACAATGTTATTATTGTGGTCTTTACCCTCTTCATACGAGTCTTTTAAGGAGGCCCTGATTTCTGGTAGAGACAAACTCTCATTCGAGGATGTGAAGGGTCATTTGTTGAGTAAAGACAAACTCAATAATGAGTTTGGTTCAGATAGCAAGGTAGATAAGCAAGCTTCCATTTTGGTAGCATCAAAAAAGCAAGACAAAAGGTGTCACTATTGTAAGAAGTTAGGTCACGTCAAAGCAGATTGTTATAAACTACGAAATAAAAGTGCTGCTGAGAGTAACGAGGAAGATGTAATTGGTGTTAATTTGGCTGACGAAAGCAGTGATAATTTCTTCTTAGTGTCAAAGAGCGATAGCATCGAGCTTACATCCGAGTGGATCCTAGATTCAAGATGTTCTTTCCACATGTGTCCCAACAGAGAATGGTTCTCAACATACAGTTCGATTAAAGGTGAATTTGTGCACATGAGAAACAACTCATCCAGTAAGGTAGTTGGTATTGGTACTATTAAAATTAGTATGCACGATGAAACGATTATGACATTCTTAGATGACAGGTATGTACTTGATTTACAAAAGAATCTAATCTCCTTGAGTATTTTAGACTCGAAAGGTTGCAGAATCAACATTGATTAAGCGACATTAAAGTGTCTCATGGGGCTCTCTTTTTGTTAAAAGGTAAAAGGAACATCAGTCTTTATATTCTGGAAGGTTCTACAGTGATCAGTGAAACCAGACGTCCCTCGTCCGTTACAAAGTCGAAGTCAACTCGTTTGAAGCGGAGGCAACTTGGTCATAGAAGGGAAAAAGGTATGACCAGTTCGTTGGAGGGAGATTCTCTTTTGGATACAGGTTTTGAAAAGTTAGGGCACTGTGTTCGTAAAAATCAAACCCGAGTTAGTTTTGATTTGGCAGTGCACAAGTCGAAGGCTAGAAGTCTTCTAGGTTCTAAACACAAATTTGATTGAGTTGATTCCCTGCATAGTTTAAGATATTCCTATGGCGGGCTTTGGCAAAGATGGCGTTATGAGAATTTGTGTCAATGTGGAGATTGTTAGAGTTGTATGACCCAACTTCCTATTAAATAAAATAAGAGATTGCTTTCAAGTCAAGTTAAACAAAAATATATTTTCTTTCTAGAAGATTTAATATTTATTAGTAAAATATATTTAGCATAATTTATTTGACCTACGAATTTAGCCTATAAATAGGCTCTTTTACAACCTTAGAAGATACACCCATTAAAGATTAGAACTCATAACATTTTTGGAGAATTTTGTGTTTACGTTTTGAAGGTTCTTTGTTTTCAGGTTTCGGGGTTTAGTTTTTATCTCAATCTTTTGTACTCTTCATTTGTTTGCCATTATAGTAAAATTATCTTTGGCCGTGGTTTTTTGTCCTCTTTAGATGGGTTTTTCTATGTTAAATTTGTATGTTTAATTTCTCAATTTCTTCCATTACTTTTTACTTGTTCATTGCTTAATCAGGTCGATCCCCAACAATTATTATTATAATTTAGGAATTTGAAAGGCAAAATTTTAGAAATATGCTAGAAAAAATTAATTAAGAAACAGTGTCATTTTTTTAAAAAATCTATTCATCTACGTTGTTTTTAGGAAAAGGAAACGTGCCCTATAAAGCTCGTTTTCCTTTCACCTTTCAACCATAAAATGTGCTATATAAACCCCTCCAAACTTCATTCTTTTTAAGCAAGTACTCAATACTGATTCTTCCATTCTATATTCTCAATCCTTAATTTTCAATTTATTTCTAATTTTCTCAAAATGTATATTTTGTTTTACATCTCAAATGTACAATTCTTTACAATATACAAAACTTGTTTATTAAATTGGTTTGCTTTGTACCATATCATATTGCGAGTTTAAAGTTTACAATTATTTTTCTCCTTCAATTTGTTGACTCCAATATCTTGAGAAAGCAAATAATAGAATGTTGATACGAAAAATGATTAAAACTTTGGCTTGTTTATTGTAATATATCTTACTTCAATAATTAATATTAATTTACACTTTACAGAAAAAATTAATGAGTAAATGAAAAAGTTAGTGTTTTCACTACATGAGTTAGTGTTTTAATTAGCTCTTCTCCTCGATGCTCCCAGTTTATGTGAATATGTTGGCTTCGTATACCCTAGATTCCTACAGTAAGTGCATAACCCCGATGTGTCTCACCGCTCCCGAATATTCATATTTCCTCATATCAAAGTTGAGTTCGATTGACCTTTCAACTTGCGTCACAAGTTCTTATCTGGTACCAATTCGAAAGGAGCGTGTTAGGTAGGCAACCACATGCTTTTATCCGGGATAGGTGGGAATTCAGATTTCCAAACATTATACACGCATTTAAGTGTACACAATGTAGGTCATGCAATCTATATGCTCTGAGGCACTGATTGTTAAAATCAGAGCTTTAAAAATTTATAAAACGAATGATCAAACCTGAAAACTAACTCTGACAACGATTAAAGGCAAGTGTACCTATCGAACAGTAGTATAGCTTAGGCAAGACAGGATTGTCGAACCCAAAGGAACTAAAAGTACTAATACTCACTTTCTTTTTATTATTTAGCCTAAAATAAAGTGAAGTTGCTTTAATCTAAATTAACGACTACTAAGCTAAAGACGCAAAAACAAAAGAACGAATTGGGAAATAACTTGACGAAAAACTCAGTTGATCACGATGATACCCTCAGGAAGAATCCACCTAGACTTCACTTGTTATCTAACACTGAACCATACGATTTATTCACTTAGTTTGATCCGTAGGACTCCCTAACGTATATTAAACCCTCTCTCGAGGTGAATAACGTCTAACCCTAGGTTAATTAGTGGAACTCTCGTTCTCTTATAATAACCCCCTAGAATAGCAGTAAATCGATCAATGGATTCCCATATTAGGTTTTACCCTAATTCGGCAAAATCTTGTAACCCTATCTCTAGGCGTTCGATCAACTCCGCTTAATTACGCTTGATCTACTCTTAAGCAGGGTCTATTCCTCCTCCACCTAAGCACATCAGATTTGGATTAAGCTTGCATAATTAAGAGCAAACTAAGTATTTATCATATAATTCAGAAAATGATAACAAGATTCATCTAGGTTTCATCCCCTTCAGGTATCTGAGGGATTTAGTTCATAACAAATAAAGAAAACATCTCAAGAGAAAAGATAAAACAAAACATAAGAAATCCCTAAAACTTCCTAAAGGAATTGAAGGAGAAATCCGCCGTCTTGAGTAGAATTCCGGCTTCTTGGGATGGATCAACCGGCTAACTCGAGCGATTCCCACAATTCTGACTTTTCCGGCTTGGCTCCTTGGCCTAGCTTGACCCCCTTTCAACGGTGGTACTTAGGGGTATTTATAGGCTCTTGGAATGCAATTCTTTCTCCCTAAGTATCCTTTTCCGACTGAAATTGTCTAAGTCCACGACAGGGGCACGGCCATGTCACACGGCCATGTCACACGCCCGTGTGACTCGTCTTCAGGCTGTGTTCGGATTTCTAAGTTGAGGCACGACCGTGTAAGTCCAGGTGCGGTCGTGTTCTAGATGCATGACAAGGCACGGCCGTGTGCTCTTTGGGCTAGGCCGTGTGGATTTCGTGATATGGCCCATTTACTCCATTTTAGGCCTATTTTGTGTTCTTTTCGTCCTCGGGTGCTTTCCTGGGTATAAGACATGAAAAGAAAGGATTAAGAGCACCTTTTTACATAAATTGAGGGATAAGTCATCCAAAAACAAGCTAAATGTGGGATTAAAATATGTTATAATTACGGTTTATCATGCACATGTCGCAATTGCATGTGCGCATGGATTACGAAGTGCTTGAAATCTACCACAGTCGCAGGTCATTTGTCTCAGGTCTATGTGGTACGCTCCACCGATAACTCCACGGTCAAGTCTATGGGTCTGCTTAATCTGAAATATTAGATTTGGCTGCGAGTGACACACTGAAGTCATTGAGTTTGTGATTTTTACATTTCCCCCGATATCTTTCAGCACCAACTACCACCAAATGTGATCACCCTTTAACTGTCTCACGTATGTCTCGACCCATTTTGGAAAAAATGTTGCTAATCAGAAATACATTTCCTTGACCACCGAGGTTACTGGCAAATGACGCGTCCCCTTTAGTATGGAAAATACATTCCCTTAGGTTCGATGTCATGTGCCCGTATCCTAGTCCTCCATAATACGAATGTATACACTATTCCTTCATATCCCATTGAGGTACGTCGCACCATCTCGATTTACAGCCCGTAATCTCTCCAACATTTCATGGAATCGATGTTGGATGAGCTCATACCCTGTCGATGACAATCAATATTATATTCAAGAAACGTGACCCAAATGTATATGTTAAACTGTTATCCAAAAAAAATACTATGCACAATGTACCCATGTTGATGACATATCACCACTCCGCATCCTTGTGGTATTAGCCCATATAGTTAAACCATATGTGATGCAGACAATACTTATGGTGTGCACGGTCCTATTAGCTTGAACATCGGTCGAATGCAACCTGTATTTCGGTCCCCTGTCAGAAATAATGCACACATTAGGCTGTGGCACAACATGCCTTTTCAGGTTAGTTAGAAAGAAATCTCAGTGATCGCTAGATTCTTCCAGAGTTATTACAAAAGCTATTGGCAGGATTCTTTGGTTACCATCCTGTACAACAATTAATAACAACTTATGCTCGTATCTTCTGTAGAGAAATGTGTCATCGATTTGGATAAATGGCTTACAGTACCAAAATGTAGTTATTCATTGCTTGAAAGTATAGAAAAAATGGTGGAAAACTCTTTTTCCAAGGACCAAGCGATCATCATAATACGCAGGCTCCGTTTGCAACTTGGTTAAAGAACTTTGTACGTACCGCTCTAGTACCTAACACCATTGCCACAATTCATAATAGGATTTCTCTCACCTACTGTGAATCTTCTCAAAATCCTTCTGGTTTGGCAATCATATCTTGTGGTAGCACACAGTGTAATCAAACTTGCTACGAATGTGTACGATAAAAACAAGGACTAAATTCCTTAATAATATATACTATTAAATTTGGAATAAAAAATTTCATTAGTAATTGTATTCATAACTAAAAATACAAAAATTCACTTCAAAATTTCAAGATTCCCTACTTTTTTTTTGAAAAAATATATTTTTATCAATTACATTTGATACTAAATAGATTAGAAATTAAAATATTGCACCAGATTTGTATAATAAAAAATATTAGACTATATTTAATATAAAAATTGATTATGAGAATAAAAAAATTCAGGTTAATAAAAATTTGCAAGTCTAATAATTTAAATATATTAAATATTATTGTAGTAAATTTGAATTGAATATAATAATACCTTTAATATACCAACAAATTTGAAAAAAAAAAGTGTACAGGTAATTTAGTTTATGTAAGATTACTAGATTAAATTTAATTTGAATATTTTTAATTTATTTAAAAAATAATATTATGTTGAAAAATGAAAAATAATATTGTGTAATAAAAAGTGAAAAATTAATTGATATGTAAACTTTTAAAGTATTAAATTTATTTATTTATTAGATCAATGGTAGATTTCAAAATAAGGTGATTGTTTTTAAACCCCAACATTAAATAGCCTTTCATATATCAAGAGTTTTCTATGACAATAATCTCCACTATATTTGATCTAAACATTGATTACGGGAAAATATGTTCAAATTAGAATTTTTTTCCCAATGCAAAAAACAAAAAAAACCAAATTAATTCTAGTAAACTTTTAAATTTTAAATTAATTTTTCCCTTATAAACCCGATTAATAATGAAACTTCACGAGAGTAAATATTGAAATATAGATTTTAGGTTAAATTCATTTTAAGTATGGATATATTTTTACACGACTATATTTAATACTTTAGTTCCTTATTAATCTTGTTTTAATATCTTATTTTATTTACATCATTATATTTAAGTCATTTTCTATGATATATTTTAACTTTATTTTAAATTTAAAGGTAACTTCAATTTTAAATTTAATTTTTGATTGCAATGCTATTTCAATTTTTAATTTAATAAATATTCAATTTATTGTATAATTTAGTTAATATGATTATATTTTGCATGATATATAATATTTAGTTAATATGATTACATCATCAATTCATCGCTTTGTGGTAATGATATGGCCACGCCCCGAGTCACACTTAGCTCAAGCAAGGAGCCTTTGGAGCTGCCTCAAGGTCCTATCAGCCGAGCACGAGCCAAGCACTTCAAAGAGACTATCTTGCCCTTACTAGATCAAGTGTGGGGCGAGACCTTGGCTGGACACATTGGAAGCCAGGCCAGCCCTACGAGTTCACCTTGCAATCTTTTGCAAGCTGAACTAAGCTCAAACTTAGCTCCATGAGTTCGATTCAGCTCAATTGAGCTCATATCTATTTTTTTTAGTTCATGCGATTTACCTTACTGGAATAAACTTAGTTGTTTAATTAAGTTAGTTAATTTAGTTTCAGCTCATAAATATGTCTTAATTTGAACTTATTAATTTAGTATTAAATGTGTCTTTTTTTAATATGTGTTTTAAATGTGTCTTAGCTTAAATACATGCTATTAATATATCTTAGCTTAAAACATGCTTTGAATGTGTCCTAGCTGCTGCCAAATTAATGTGTCATAAGCTAAATTAATTTGTTGAATTAAATGGTGTAGCTACATGCATGGGACGGCTTGAATGCAAGTGAGCTGATGGTTTAGCTCTTCCAAGCATCCCTTCGTGAACACGAAGGACCAAGTGAGCTGATGTTTTTCTTTCTCCCAAGCTGACCGTTTAGTTCTCCAAAGCAACTTTGAAAGCTTTCACATTGCTGAAAATTCTTTTCACATGGGATGGCCATTCGGTTATGTGCTTTCACACACAAGGGGCTTCTCAAATTCGATTTTCACACTTACATGCCCGTTGAAGTGCTCCAAGCTGCCCATTAAGCTCATTGACTCTTCAAATAACCAAGGCAGCTCAATTAAAACCTATTAAAACACATTGGCCGAATTTGTCCAGCCATTTCAGCTCACCATCCACTTCATTAAAATCAAGTTACTTGAAGACATCAAAAGGCTGTCCATTGGCGTCTCCAAAGCTGAAGGAAGCTTCAAGGAATCTGCTAAGAAATTTCCAAGTTTTCAGCTCATTTAAGCTGAACTCAAATGTCTATTTAGTTACCTTAATGCCTATTCGGCTAGCCTAGGAATGTAGCTGTAAATATGAACCAATTGAGTTGTATTTCAGACTTTTGCTACTTGAATGAATTCTGAGTTATTTGTGAGTATTTCAACTCTCAAATTTTGTTCAAGACTCAGCTTGACTTATCTACTTAGCTAGTGGCGTCAATCTGTTTCTTCTATCCAAACTTATCACTTTCAAAGTGTGGCGTTCACCCCAAATTGATACCTTTGGTTCCTGTCTTCTTAGATAGCAGGTCAAGGTCCCATTTTTATTCCTAACCCACCTTAAGAGTCTTATAAGTCTCGAGTCAACGCTCTCCTTTAATGTTGGTTCATTATTGACCCTTAAGTCCTATTTTCATCCCATCACCACTATCACCTTAATTCATTTGTTTTTCTTTAATAGCAGAACTATCATTTATATTTACTTAGCCCTTTTGAACTTATTTTGTTAACTAAAGCCTTTACTTAGCCGAATTCACCGTTTTTTTCATAATAGAACGGTGCTTCTCATTTTAACGATCAGGCAACTACACGACTTGAACACCTCAACGAGGCCGTGGTCGTATCATGTAGCAGATATCTTCTCTCAAGAAGTTGACAAACTAGTTATTATTATTATTACAAGGATTGAACTTTTGGTGTATGTCGTTTCTTTGTTTTGAAATCATATCGTACAAGGATTGAACTTTTGGTGTATGTCGTTTCTTTGTTTTGAAATCATATCGTAATAAATGTCCTTTTGGCTTAGAAAAAAAAATGGAGAAAGAAAATCTTTATTGATGCATTTGAAACACCCCACACCCGGCCCACGAGCCTGAGCCGGATCTGGTATGTTCCTTAAGTAAACCGGTTTCCAAGTTCTTTGTTACTTAGTGAAATTTTGGAAAAATATTGTTTTGGGTTGGGCTTAGATTGGGAACCCATTTAATCAATTTTGAAAATCCAATTTAATTAAGGTGACAAAATAATTTTAGGGTTTATTTTTTTTTTAAAGAAATCATTTTACTTAAACTTAAATCAAGATAGTTCGTGACATGATAATTAAAAGTAAAGCAAAATAAAGAAATCCACTTGGGCCTTATGGCCTTATTACATCAAGTAAACCCAAAAAGAAAATTAAAAGTACTTAGAAAATTTAAAGTCCAAATTCTAAATAAAATCTTCAAGTGAAGCATGGCCACCTCAAGGTCTACCGTCCCGGTCAGTCACTGTTCACCTGAAAAATAATCCCACAATGGGGTGAGTCAACAGACTCAATGTGTACACAATACTAACATTCAACAAATCAGGCATACATGTTCATATCAAATTCATATTCATATCAAAATAAAGGATGATGCAACCTAAACCCAAGCCTAATTAACCATCCGCTACACACCACCCGTACCTGCCAGTCACACCGTGGGGACTACTAAGTCAACCCTCCACCCGCTACACACCATCGAAGGCAGTCGCTGCAGTCGACGTGCTCATCGCCCATATAATTTGTGTCATTAGACACCATATTCAAATAATGTAACCGAAGTTACCAAATTCAGATAATGTAACCGAAGTTACCATATTCAATTTTGTGACCGTAGTCACCATATTCCGTTGGTGAGACCGAAGTCAACACCTTCTTCCCCTTTCACATAGATCCCGAATGCCCCATAAATTTTATATCATGCATAACATACTTAATTCTCATTCATTTTACTATTCAAATGTTCAAAATATATCATATTCATAATCCTATCAGAAGTAGGAAACGTACCTGGGTACTTTTACCACATTTGTGGTACTTAGCCACATTCACATTCTTATGCATATTCATATATTAAAATAATTGCCATATGATATATCGAAGGTTAGTATGAGTACACACCTGATTCGTTTAATAGGTTCCTTGAAATCCCGAAGAACGATCTACCGATCTAAAGTTTAGATCTGTTAATTCCTATATTCGGCCCATCATACAAAAACACATTAATAACCTTTTCGATTTTAAAACCAAATCCCAATAGGAATGGTATTACTAATACTTACCTTGTTTGCCGATTGGATTGCTCGAGTTCCCAAAAATTACTAGTATCCCTTTTCTTTGAAATCGACTAACACTAAATCATGTAATTTTGTCAGTTTCTGACTTTTGGATCAATGAAAAATAATTCTAAATACCAAAAATAAGCCTTGGCCGATTAGATCTATGTACTTACCTTACGCTTTCCAAATCTGAAAAGGATTCCTTGCCTTATATGATTGTTGAAATCCCTATAACTTCATGTTAGATTTAATCTAACATTAAAAACATAAATCGTAACCCTTAACCGAATATTCATATATCTTACCTTAGATCCTTGAATCCCCGAAAGATTCCTCCTTGTATTCGACAGTTGTAGAAACTCGAGAAATCCCTTGTAGATTCGGCCATAGAACAAGAGTAGATTAAATCTCCGTTTTAAGACAAGCCTAAAAGAATGAGAACCAAATCTAGATCTTACCTTTACTTGGAGAAATCGACAACTCCTTCTGTCACTACAAAGATTCAGCTTTGGCAGAATTTCGGCTTTTGAGGTTATGGAGAATTCGGCTAGGTTTGATGGTGTTTTTGGTTTTGAATAAAAGAGAGAGGAGGCTAGGGAATTCGGCTAGTCAAAGGAAAAGAGAGAAAAAAATATAGGAGAGAACCCTAAAAATTTCGGCAGAGCAGAAAAAGAAGAAAACTGATGAGTAGCCCTTCTTCCTTCCTTTTATAGGCAAAGTTATCAGCCAAAGAGTCCCTTGCTTGGCCACCACTCCTCTATATGATAATATTATCCTTATTAAAAAGATTTAATCCATCATTTATCTTTCCAAGATAATCCAATTTTAAAATCTAAAAAAAATCCCTTATTTATCAACTTATTAATCGAGTATTTATGAAAATAAAACTCCTCCCATTCTAGAAGCATGCCGTCCACCTCAGCCTTCTGGAAGCAAAAATAAAACCTTCATTATTTGCTTCTCAGGTGACTCGAACTCAGGCCCATTTCCCCTGCATGTGACGCCATTTCCATAGGCCCTAAGTAACATCTTCAGGCCACTTTTCCAAACCTGATTGTGTGTCAAATTCTACCAACTTTTTCTTTTAAGGCCACCTTGCCCTTATTTCCTATTTTAAACTTTAAAATTTGACATTTCTGCATCATTTCTAAGTTTCCTAAAATTTTTGATCGGCTCTGTTTACTGACCATTTTCTTACATTTCCAGGTTTCCAGAAATGTTCAGGTTTCCAAAAATGTTCATTTCCACTTCATTTTTCATACATTTCCGAGTTTCCAAAATATTCAAAAATTTATTCATATTCCTAAAGACTTGTCATTTCGTACAATTAAACCGAAGATGCATAGGCCCTTTTCAGGATGTTACAGTTCTACCCCCCTTAAACAAAATTTCGTCCCCGAAATTTCCTAACTAAAATAGTTGAGGGTATTGTTGTCGCATGGTCTCTTCTGACTCCCACGAAGCTTCCTCCGTTCCATGATTGCGCCATAACACTTTGACTAGAGGCACTGACTTTCTTCGTAGTACTTTTACATCACGTTCCAAGATCCGAATCGGTTCTTCCTCGTAGGATAAGTCTGGCCTTAGCTCCACCTCTTCAACAGGTACCACATGAGATGGGTCCGATCGGTGGCGACGTAGCATGGATACATGAAATACATCGTGCATCTGCTGCAACTCTGGTGGCAACTCCAGTTGGTATGCCACTGGCCCAACTCGCTTCAGTACTCGATAAGGTCCTATAAACCTTGGGCTTAACTTCCCTTTTCGACCGAACCTCATCACCTTCTTCCAAGGCGAGACTTTCAGGAATACTTGATCTCCCACTTCAAACTCGATCTCCTTCCGCTTAAGGTCTACGTAAGACTTCTGCCTGTCAGAGGCTTCCTTCAACCGTGCTCGAATTAACTCAACCTTCTCTTCAGTTTCTGCCACTAACTCTGGACCCAAAACTCGTTGTTCTCCTAACTCGGTCCAACAAGTAGGTGTTCTACACTTCCTACCATACAATGCTTCATATGGTGCCATTCGAATACTAACCTGATAGCTGTTGTTGTAGGCAAACTCAGCTAAAGGCAAGTAATCTTCCCAACTTCCTCGGAAATCCATTACACAGCCTCTCAACATATCTTCCAACACTTGTATAACTCGTTCAGACTGCCCGTCGGATTGTGGATGAAACACCGTAGTGAAGTCCAACTTAGTGCCTAAGGCTTGATGAAGTGCCTTCCAAAACCGAGACGTAAACCTTGGGTCTCTATCGGAGATGATCGACATTGGTACTCCATGTAACCTCACAATCTCTGCCACATATAACTTAGCCAACTTCTGAAGAGAATAATCCACCCTTACTGGGATAAAGTGCGCAGACTTGGTCAAACGGTCCACTATCACCCATACCGAGTCCTTCTTAGTAGGCGTAAGGGGAAGCCCACTAACGAAGTCCATGGTAATTCTCTCCCACTTCCATTGGGGAACTTCGATTGGTTGAAGCAATTCTGATGGGACTTGGTGTTTAGCCTTAACTTGCTGACACATCAAACATTTTCCCACGAATTCCGTCACTTCTCGTTTCAGATTAGACGACCAAAATTGTTCCCTTAGATCTCTATACAGTTTGATGCCTCCGGGATGCATAGCATAAGGGCTACTATGCGCTTCCCGAAGGATCCTCTGTCTCAACTCCTTGTCCCTCGGCATACAGACCTTCCCTTTGTAGCACAATACTCCTTCATCACTGACGCCATAGTCCTCTAATCCTCCTTGCTGTACTTGCTGTAACTTAGCACTTAAGTCCCTATCAGCCAACTGTCCCTCTTTCACCTCCTTCAGCCATATGGGCTTGACTTGCAATTCTGCCAATAGGCTTCCATCGTCATACAGACTTAAGTGAGCGAACAAAGCCCTTAAATCCGCCACAACCTTCCTACTCAGGGCATCAGCTACCACATTCGCCTTGCCCGGATGATATTCTATCGAACAATCGTAGTCCTTCAACAATTCCACCCACCTTCGTTGCCTTAAATTCAGCTCCTTCTGAGTCAACAGGTACTTCAAACTTTTGTGGTCTGTGTAGATAACTGACCTTTCTCCATAAAGGTAGTGCCTCCAAACCTTAAGGGCGAAGACCACTGCTGCTAGTTCCAAGTCATGAGTTGGGCAATTAACCTCATGCGGCCTTAACTGCCGAGACGCATAAGCGACTACTTTTCCTTCTTACATTAGCACACAGCCTAACCCCGTGTGCGAAGCATCACAGTATACCACAAAATCCTTTCCTGCCTCCGGCTGAATTAACACTGGAGCTTCTGTCAGCACCTTCTTAAGCTTTTCAAAGCTCTCCTGTTGCTTATCCGTCCACACAAAGGGTACTTCCTTCCTTAGCAACTTTGTCAAAGGCGCGGCTATTGACGAGAACCCTTCCACAAACCTTCTGTAATAGCCTGCCAAGCCTAAGAAACTTCAGATTTCAGCCACGGACCTAGGTGGTTTCCAATCCAACACTGCTTCGATCTTCCTAGGGTCCACTCTTATCCCCTCTGCGGATACCACATGTCCTAAGAATGCCACCTCCTTAAGCCAAAATTCGCACTTGCTGAATTTGGCATAGAGCTTTTTCTCCCTTAACACTTCCAACACAACTCGGAGATGCTCATCATGTTCTTCTTCCGTCTTAGAATACACCAAAATATCGTCGATGAACACCACGACGAACCTATCCAAATAGGGTTGGAAGACCCGATTCATCATGTCCATGAACGCGGCTGGAGCGTTCGTCAACCCAAACGGCATCACCACAAATTCAAAATGGCCGTATCTTGTCCTAAAAGCGGTCTTATGAATATCAGCCTCTTTCACCTTCAGCTGATGATATCCCGACCTCAAGTCGATCTTTGAGAATACTGCGGCCCCTTTCAGCTGATCGAACAAGTCATCGATCCTTGGCAAAGGATATTTGTTCTTGATGGTCAGCTTATTCAACTGACGATAATCTATGCACATACGCATAGTTCCGTCATTCTTCTTTACAAATAGAACCGGTGCTCCCCATGGAGACACACTGGGTCGGATGAATCCACGATCCAACAGTTCTTGGATTTGAGCCTTAAGCTCCACTAACTCCCTTGGCGCCATTCGGTATGGAGCGATTGACACAGGAGCTGTTCCTGGCAGCAAATCAATTCCAAATTCCACCTCCCTATCTGGGGGTATTCCTGGTAATTCCTCTGGAAATACATCCACGAAGTCCTTAACCGTTCTGACTCCACAAACACCTTCTTCTTTTTCACCCAACGCACTTACAAAGGATAGGAATGCCTTGCATCCTTTCTTAACCATCTTCTCAGCCTTCAATGCCGAGACTACGTTAGACAAGTAGTTCCTCCTTTCGCCGATTATCACTACTACTTCATCCTCTAGGTTTCTTAGTTCCATACGTTTAGCCGCATAATCCAACACGGCCTGATGCTCTACTAGCCAATCCATTCCAAGTATAAGCTCAAATTCTCCGAAGGGTAACTCCATTAAGTCAGCCCGAAAGCTCACTCCCTGAATTTCTAGGGGTACATTCCGAAAAATCTTATCTACCACTACAGTTTGGCCTAATGGGCTTACTACCGTCATTTGCCTATCAGAAAGTTCAGAGTCTAGGCCTGTGTTTCCACTACACTACGTGCAACATATGAATGGGTCGAGCCCACATCAATCAGAGCAAAATAGGGTTTGTCAGAAATAAAAAACGTACCGGTTATTACATCCGGTGCGTCACCATCCTCCCTCCGGCGAACCGCATAAACCAAACCCGGTTACCTTGCTTCTGCATTAGCAGCAGCTCGGCCTTGTGCCCCACGGCCTCTGCCATTACCTCTGTTGGCTGAACCATGACCCCGTTGAGGCTGCTGACCGCCTCTACCAGTTTGGCTAGCATTCTGAGCTACCGGTAGACTCTCATCTGGCTGCTTGGGACAATCCTTAAGCATATGGTCCTTGGACCCACACTTGAAACATCCTCCCGTCTTTCTCCAGCACTCTCCCAAGTGCTTCTTTCCACAATGCTCACAAGGGCGATACTGCCAGCCCGTACCAGCTTGTTGATTTCGTGGCCCGTCAACCCTAGGCCTTTTATGGCCCTTTCCAGATGGTCCAAAACCTCTTTTGGGCTTATTCCTATCCACAGCCTGCTTGGTAGCATCCTTAATTCCCTCGGCCACCTTGGCCTTTTCCACCAAAGCAGAGAATTCCCGCTCCTGATGCGGTGCTATCAACAGTCTCAGATCGTCTCTCAGTCCGTCCTCAAAACGGACACAGCGTTCATGCTCAGTTGCCACTACCCCTCGAGCATAGCGGCTCAACCTCAGAAATTCCGCCTCATATTCTGCGACAGACTTACTCCCTTGCACTAACCCCAGAAAAGCCTTCCTTTATTCATCTGTGTACCTGGTTCCCACATATTTCTTCTGGAATGCCTCCTTAACATATTCCCAGGTCAGATCCTCCGCCGTGGCACCATCTCGCACAGTTAACCACCACTGATAAGCTTCATCGCGTAACAGTGCCACCATCCCTTTCAACTTTTCCTCTGAAGTCAGATCAAGCTCATCCATGATGCGCTCCGTTGCTTCCAACCAGTACTCAGCTGTACTGGGTGCTACTCCAGACACTCCACGAAACATCTCAGCTCCATTAGCTTGGAGCCGTTCAGGCACAGATTTTCGAGTTCCCGAATTTCCTCCTGCACCAGCCACCAATTCCAAAACTCACAGCACAGCCCGCGACACAGCATCGTCCCCCGTTTGAGCTTGCTGCTCCACACCAACGGCTGGAAGTGGTGGGGGCGGTGGTACCTCATTATCGGATCCTTGACCCGATCTAACGGGTTCTGACCTAGTCATTCTTCCTCTACCGCGTCCACGACGGCCATGTCCTCTAGAGCTCATTTCAGCGTCGAGATCTGATTAAGAAGTTTTATGTATTAGTACTTTGGTTTCACTTGTTTACTCGCGAAGAAATTTTATGACAAGAGTTTTAGGAGTGGTTCTTTCGTATTCATACAAACACACAGTCTTTCCATTCATTCATTCATCCATCAAACAAGTATGAACTTCCGTTCATTCAGAGAAATGTTGTAGTTTTCATCGTTGATGTTTTTCCACTACCCATGGGTATTTTCGTAATTTTCAAAAGGGAAGAGTTCCTCGGTGATTTCGTCAAAAAGTATTTTGGTAATTTCAAAATCCCGAGGTAATTTGGAAAATTTTAAAATCCAGGGGTATTTCGGTAATTTTTAACCTCAGGGGTATTTCGGTAATTTTCCAAAACCAGGGTAAATTTGTAAAATTTAATAAGTTAGGGATATTTCAAAAGTTGTAAAACTTTGAGGGTTCTCTTTTTGAGAGTTGCACTTTTCAAAACGATGATGTTGCAAAATTTTTAGAAGTCAGGGTCATTTTGGTAATTTTGTAAGTTAGGGGCAATTTTGTAATTTTTCCAAAATCAAAGTATTTTTTATAGTTTGAAATTTAGGGTATGTGAACATTTATAAAATAATGAAGTTTGGACAAAACCATTGAGAGGTTTGACATTTTGCAAATCAAGGGCATTTTGGTAATTTTACCACTAAGGGCATTTTTGTAATTTTCACAAATCTGAAATTTTCGGGAAATTTTGTAAAGATGGTTTTCAAAAAAAAAATTTAGAAGAGTAATTTTAAGAGTTTTGAAAACTAAGGTTTATTGTTTTGTTCTCTTTCTTTTTTTTTTAAAACACGGCTAGTTCCCTTTTCGGGTTTTAGTCTTTATGTTTAGCCTATGACCGAGCCCTCTTTGGTCAGGGTGAACCAAAGCTACGCACCAGGCAGGATTCGAGTGGAGAGGAGGTGAGTCACGCGGACTGCTTAAGTACCAAGCTCCCACCGAAACCATTCCTAGACATGCGCACAGAAGTTGCCACACCACTGAGCCCTCTGAGTTAGGGTGAACCGAAGCTACGCACCAGGTAGGATTCCTGCGAAGAGGAGGTAAGTCACTAGGACTGCTTAAATACCAAGCTCTTCCGGATCCAATCCTAGACATGCGCACAGGGGTTACCACACCCTAGCTCAGTGACTTAGCCATAGGTTTGTTTAGTGCATTAAGTCTTATGTGGTTTTGTGTTTGAGTAGTCTAATCCTAGGGTTCAAGTTCCTATCATCTATTCTACGTTCCATGCCTTTTCTACCCTTAAACAGTTCATAAGTCACAGAATCACACATATAGTTAGGGTACTTACCTGGTGGACTGCGGGTCGGAGACTTAGGTGCCATGCCAGAAAACCTGCTTATTTTCAATGAAACTCATTTGGGCTCGATTTGAAAACATTTTGGGCCTTAGCCCACAGGCCGAGAGTTTAAAAACTGGGCTCTGATACCAAACTGAAACACCCCACACCCGGCCCACGAGCTTGAGCCGGATCTGGTATGTTCCTTAAGTAAACCGGTTTCCAAGTTCTTTGTTACTTAGTGAAATTTTGGAAAAATATTGTTTTGGGTTGGGCTTAGATTGGGAACCCATTTAATCAATTTCGAAAATCCAATTTAATTAAGGTGACAAAATAATTTTAGGGTTTATTTTTTTTTAAAAGAAATCATTTTACTTAAACTTAAATCAAGATAGTTCGTAACATGATAATTAAAAGTAAAGCAAAATAAAGAAATCCACTTGGGCCTTATGGCCTTATTACATCAAGTAAACCCAAAAAGAAAATTAAAAGTACTTAGAAAATATAAAGTCCAAATTCTAAATAAAATCTTCAAGTGAAGCATGGCCACCTCAAGGTCTACCGTCCCGGTCAGTCACTGTTCACCTGAAAAATAATCCCACAATGGGGTGAGTCAACAGACTCAATGTGTACACAATACTAACATTCAACAAATCAGGCATACATGTTCATATCAAATTCATATTCATATCAAAATAAAGGATGATGCAACCTAAACCCAAGCCTAATTAACCATCCGCTACACACCACCCGTACCTGCCAGTCACACCGTGGGGACTACTAAGTCAACCCTCCATCCGCTACACACCATCGAAGGCAGTCACTGCAGTCGACGTGCTCATCGCCCATATAATTTGTGTCATTAGACACCATATTCAAATAATGTAACCGAAGTTACCAAATTCAGATAATGTAACCGAAGTTACCATATTCAATTTTGTGACCGTAGTCACCATATTCCGTTGGTGAGACCGAAGTCAACACCTTCTTCCCCTTTCACATAGATCCCGAATGCCCCATAAATTTTATATCATGCATAACATACTTAATTCTCATTCATGTTACTATTCAAATGTTCAAAATATATCATATTCATAATCCTATCAGAAGTAGGAAACGTACCTGGGTACTTTTACCACATTTGTGGTACTTAGCCACATTCACATTCTTATGCATATTCATATATTAAAATAATTGCCATATGATATATCGAAGGTTAGTATGAGTACACACCTGATTCGTTTAATAGGTTCCTTGAAATCCCGAAGAACGATCTACCGATCTAAAGTTTAGATCTGTTAATTCCTATATTCGGCCCATCATACAAAAACACATTAATAACCTTTTCGATTTTAAAACCAAATCCCAATAGGAATGGTATTACTAATACTTACCTTGTTTGCCGATTGGATTGCTCGAGTTCCCAAAAATTACTAGTATCCCTTTTCTTTGAAATCGACTAACACTAAATCATGTAATTTTGTCAGTTTCTGACTTTTGGATCAATGAAAAATAATTCTAAATACCAAAAATAAGCCTTGGCCGATTAGATCTATGTACTTACCTTACGCTTTCCAAATCTGAAAAGGATTCCTTGCCTTATATGATTGTTGAAATCCCTATAACTTCATGTTAGATTTAATCTAACATTAAAAACATAAATCGTAACCCTTAACCGAATATTCATATATCTTACCTTAGATCCTTGAATCCACGAAAGATTCCTCCTTGTATTCGACAGTTGTAGAAACTCGAGAAATCTCTTGTAGATTCGGCCATAGAACAAGAGTAGATTAAATCTCCGTTTTAAGACAAGCCTAAAAGAATGAGAACTAAATCTAGATCTTACCTTTACTTGGAGAAATCGACAACTCCTTCTGTCACCACAAAGATTCAGCTTTGGCAGAATTTCGGCTTTTGAGTTTATGGAGAACTCGGCTAGGTTTGATGGTGTTTTTGTTTTGAATAAAAGAGAGAGGAGGCTAGGGAATTCGGCTAGTCAAAGGAAAAGAGAGAAAAAAAAATATAAGAGAGAACCCTAAAAATTTCGGCAGAGCAGAGAAAGAAGAAAACTGATGAGTAGCCCTTCTTCCTTCCTTTTATAGGCAAAGTTATCAGCGAAAGAGTCCCTTGCTTGGCCACCACTCCTCTATATGATAATATTATCCTTATTAAAAAGATTTAATCCATCATTTATCTTTCCAAGATAATCCAATTTTAAAATCTAAAAAAAATCCCTTATTTATCAACTTATTAATCGAGTATTTATGAAAATAAAACTCCTTCCATTCTAGAAGCATGCCATCCACCTCAGCCTTCTGGAAGCAAAAATAAAACCTTCATTATTTGCTTCTCAGGTGACTCGAACTCAGGCCCATTTCCCCTGCATGTGACGCCATTTCCATAGGCCCTAAGTAACATCTTCAGGCCACTTTTCCAAGCCTGATTGTGTGTCAAATTCTACCAACTTTTTCTTTTAAGGCCACCTTGCCCTTATTTCCTATTTTAAACTTTAAAATTTGGCATTTCTGCATCATTTCTAAGTTTCCTAAAATTTTCGATCGGCTCTGTTTACTGACCATTTTCTTACATTTCCAGGTTTCCAGAAATGTTCAGGTTTCCAAAAATGTTCATTTCCACTTCATTTTTCATACATTTCTGAGTTTCCAAAATATTCAAAAATTTATTCATATTCCTAAAGACTTGTCATTTCATACAATTAAACCGAAGATGCATAGGCCCTTTTCAGGATGTTACAGCATTTGTGATTAGAATTTAAGTTATTATACTTTTGTTTTCACAATGAAACATTACAAAATAATTTAAAGTTATTAAGATTTCTTTTTATCATATATCTCTCTTAACATATTATACATGTTTTCTTCTTATTTTGTATTTTTTTTCATATGAGTTTTTTAAAAGAAAATTTAATTCGTTCAAACTTAGTAGCCCTGTCTAAAGAGAATTCACCCATACCTGAGATCAAATCATAGTTCTATCTATAGGTTCGCCTATGTGGTAGTGTAGTGTAGTGTAGTGTGTGCGTGTGTAGGGGGTGTATGAGATTGGGATTGTATTGTATTTTATAAAATAAATTTCATTCATTCCATGAATGACCAACTCACTTTCCAAGGGAAATTGTTGGTTGTTGGTGGAGGTTTAGTGACAACAAGCTTCACTTTCCAAGAGAAATTGTCGGTTGTTGGTGGAGGTTTAGTGGCAACAAGCCTCACTTTCTAAGAGAAGTTTCTAGTTGTCATTGGAGGTTCAGTGACAACAGGCACAAACATCTATCCATTATAGCCTAAGAAGACAACATGGATCTGCAAACTAAAAAGAGAGGAGGCACATGGAATGAATGAAAGGAAAGAAGAAAAAGAGGATTGGTGAGAGTAGAAAAAGTGGGCGATAGCCAGCCCGAAGGCCTATACTACTGCTGAGCAAAAATAAAAGAGAAGCAACAAACGATGCAAAGGAAAGAAAAGGGAAAATTTTTTAGGTTTTTTAAACACTGGCAATAATTAAGTTCTTTTTATACGGAGGAGGTCCATTTTCATGAGAGTTTTGATCTATGGATTCAGACTAATAGAAATTATAAAAAAATATAATCGGCTAAGCAAGCCTACTTTTGATTAGTTTGATATTGATATTAAATAATTTTTTGAAAATGTTGAACAACTTTTTTTTTAAATAAATTAAATTAAGGTGAATTAACCGAATAATCACTCTTATTAAGTGTTTCTATTTTGGTCATCAAATTTTAAAAAATTGATTTAGTCAATAAGATTTACGAAATTTGAATTTTTTCCACTCCGCGGTTAAGTTAATAACTGAAATACGATGTGGCATATTTAGCCCTCTAAATATTTAATCCTCTAATGTTAACATATTCTAGCAATTGTATTCTAATTTTAAAAAATTTAGCCATTAACTTTTACAAGATTTGTCAATTTAATCCTAGTTCTAAAAATTTTTAAAAAATAGAAAATAATTTAGAAATGATTTTGATGAAAATTTTCTAAAATTGAATTCATTCTCACTCTTACTAAATTTTTGGAGAATAAAAATAGAGAAAATGCTTAAATTAAATCAAACATTACCCAATACTGAACTTTGAAGTGTTACTAGTATAATTTCCCCAGCTTCGTCTGGGGAAATCCTTTATCTCTCTCTCTATATATATATAAACTTTTATAAATAATATTGTGAACTAAAAGCAATTAATACCAATGATGAAAATATGAATAAATTTTATTTAAACATAATTTTTTATCACCTGTAATTCATATATATATATATATATATATATATTTTTTATTATTTTAATTAAATATTAATTTGGAGTAAATATATTTTCACTTATACCAATTAAATTAAAAACTATTTTTTTATAAAAATATCAAACTTTTTATTAAAACAAATGACAAATGATTGTGTTGGGCATAGATTAATTTAGATCAAATTATGGCTATGATCTCTTGATTATGTTTAAATTTAGAAGTAAGCATCTATTTTGTAGTTTGATATAATTTGGTTTCTCTACATAATATCTTTAGTTAATTAAAATGGTTTATATCCTTAATTATTCTAGTGAAAATGTTGAGATCAATTTTTTTCCTTAAAAATGCTTATTCAAACTTCATGCAAATATATATGTAGTGTGTTAGAAAGGTGTTTTAAGAGAAATTCACGTATTCATTTTAATCAATATAGTTAAAGATGTTAACTAACTAATAACATTATAAAATTGGATGACCAAATTATATCAAATTAAAATATAAAAACCAAATCCCAAATATGAGCATAGTAGAGAAATTGAAACTGCAATTCTACCATTATCTTATAATGACTTGAAAAAAAAAATCATGTTGTTAGTTAGTTTGAATAATTAGCACCCTTAATGTTTTTTATAGTTGTCGTTATTTTTTTTAATAACACTTATTTCAATTCATTATGCCACCAAAATAAATTTTTTGATAAAATAGTATTTTTTTAAAATTAACGTAAAAAATTAATTAGAATAGTTAAAAATGTTAACTATTTAGACTAAACTAATTTCATTGTAAATGTAGAGAATTAAATTATGTCAAATTAAAATGTAAAGACTAAATATGAAATGTGACCATAATAGAGGACCAAAACTGAAATTTTACCATTGTAATTATAATAAAAACAAAAGTAAAAAGTAGACATCTGAATTATGTCGAATTAAAATGAGAATACTAAATCTCAAATGTTAGCATAAAGAGTGAACAAAACTGAAAAGAAAAAATTAGTGGACATGTGTCACTAGGAAGGCCCTATATAGAGTTGTATAGATATCATCTACATAATTAATTTGAGGGTGAGTATTTGGTATACTGACAATATTTTTTTTATTCCACTAGCAAATTTAAAAAGTTGAACACGCGACTCTTTTTTTAAAATATTTATTTATTTTAATATGTTACATTTTTAATATATCTTATTGAACACTTATTAACCCTCTGACCTTACTTGTGAAGTCTAAAAACTTCACTAAAATAATGTTAAATAATTTCTCTAATTATAAACTATTATTAAAATTGGTTTTTAATAAAAAATATGAATTTATTAAAATTGCGATAAATATTATTAAAGGCTCATTAAAATTTAAAAATTAGGCACAAAAGCCGCTTTTTTAAAATTAGTCTTTTAAGTTTTTTTTTTATAATTTATAGAAATATATTGTTTTTGAAGAGAGAAAGGGAAAGCCCGTCCAGTTAGGCACACTTTCTGTACAGGTGGAAGAAAAGCTTGTCCAGCTGAGGGCGCTTTTCTGCCACCTGTATAGAAAGTGTGCCCAGCTGGAAGCGCTTTCCCTCAATGTTCATATGACCGTTGCCCTTGCAACAGTAAAAATATTTAAAAGGGCCAACAATCAAAATTTTACCTATAAATACCCCTAAAAATAATTTTTTTTCACTCACATCCTACTCTTTCAATTCTTTCTAATCTTCTAACTCTCTCAACTCTCTAAATTTTCTCAAGTTTTTGTTAAAAAAATTTCGATATTCTATTGTTAAAATATTAGTTTTTTTTTAAAAAAAATTATTTCATATTTGATTCATTCGGATTAAGTTTTCACGAATGACAATCTCTCTAATTCGTTTCAGTGACAAGCACATTTCCACCACTCAAGTAGTAATGGTAAGACGAAAATTTAATTTCCATTTTTTATTAAGTTAAATTTAAAATATTTTTTATAAATTAAAATAATTTTTTGTCTTTATAAATAGGCGAAGGGTCGTTTTTTGGAAGCGTTCATACATAATTTGGCAAAGCCTCCAATCTCCGCCATTTGTGGTTACTTGCAAGATGTGGGATTTTTGCATACGGCTAGTGTACACTAGAGGACGTGGCATTACAACTCGATCTGTTGTTTGATGGGTCGGTTATCACAGGAGTAGCGATCATTCCTGGAAAAGAGACTCTCTAGGTGGCATTATTGGGGAAGATCCCGAACAAGTTTGATGGTCGCTGAATATCGATGAATTGATTGGCAAAAAATTTTGATAAGCTTCCCTTCGATGCGACCGAGGTCATGACAAAACAGTACGCCTGTGCATTCATCCTTCGGTTAATCAGGGGCATTTTAGTGCTCGATATATCTTGAAATTTGGTACACATTAGGTGGCTACTACACCTAGTAGACTTCAAACAATGCAGAAACCTGAGTTGGGGATCAACCGTGTTGGCCACATTATACTGGGAGCTGTGTCGGGCCACATAACAGGATAAGATGTCAACTAGTGGTTGCCTGCTTCTGCTGCAGTCATGGGCCTAGTGGTGACTACCATTTCTACATCCACGAGTGAATGACCCATACATGTTTCCGTTGGTGACAAGGTAAAGATCATTTATTAATGGCATAATGCCAAAAATAGCCACTAACGTTTGGTTGTTTGGTCACTTTGGCCCTTTATGTTTTTTTTGGAGCACTTCAACACTAAATGCTTTTTTTGGTCAAATTGGTTTGTTTTTAATGGAAATGCTAATGTGCCTATTAGTTGACTAACAGTTAACATTAACCGCGGACATGGCGGTCCAAATGTAATTAAATGCTGACATGACACTATTTTTTCTTATATGTCACGTCAGCAAATGATATTAAAATTATTAAATTTTTGTTTTGAAATATAAATTTATTAAATGCATATGATTTCCAACTTTCACCGTTTCTTCTTCCCATTTTTCTTTCCATTGTTTATCATCATCATCTTCTTCTCCATTATTTCTTCCCTAAAATCCCATAATCCTCCAAAAATTGGTTGCTCATTTTCTTCCATGAAATCTGAAAATTTTAAAAAATAAAACTTAAAATTTCAAAGATATCACCATTTGTGTCTTCCAATCTCGAAATCAGATGTAGGAATGGTAGAAAATCTTATCAGTATAAAGCGCTAACAATCGACAAGGTTAGTTCGAAATGAATGAAACCCAAACTCCTCCATTTAGTTTGAAACCCTTATTTATTTAAATGATTAAAACCTTAAACCTTTTATTTACTTATAAATTATAGAAAACTACAATTAGTGCACTAAATCACTCAAATAATGCAAGTACATTATGCGGAAGATTAGTGAGTTTGCTAAAAAAAAGGAAGAATAGTGGGTTTAGTCCCTGGTGCCAAAACCTTAATTTTTTGTTAGAGAAGACAACTCTGTTTGGGATAAAATAGAGAGGACAATTTTACCCCTTGTAAAAACTTTTATTTTTATTCATTTTTTCCATGGCAACGCCACTGAAACATGTTTACAGTTTTCTTGATCTCAACGGTGATGTTTACAGTTTTCTTCTTTTTATTTTGGTGTGTTTGTATATATATAGTTTTGATTCTTCGATTTGCATAATCTCAAATTGAATGTTTGATCTTTCCAACTTTCTATCTTTCCTCGTCTCATAAAATTTTCAAATATTTTTACATGAAATCTCAAATTAAATATTAAAGAAACTGTGGAAGGAAGAAACAATGGGAATGAAGATGGAGACGACGATGATGATGGTGAACAATGGAAAGAAAAAGTAGGGAAGAAGAAACGGTGGAAACTGGAAATCATATGCATTTAATAATTTTATATTTCAAAAAAATAATATAATAATTTTATATTTCAAAAAATAATAATTTAATAGTTTTAGAATCATTTGATAATATGGCATATAAGATAAAATAGTGTCACATCGACATTTAATTACATTTGGACTGCCATGTCAGCGGTTAATGTTGACCGTTAGCCAACTAACGGCCACATTAGCATGTCGTTAAAAACATATCAATTTGACCAAAAAAAAAGTTAGGTGTTGAAGTGCCCCAAAAAAAAACATGAAGGGCCAAAGTGACCAAATAGCCAAATGTTAAGGGCTATTTTTGGCATTATGCCTTTATTAATAAACACTTTGTTTGTACAGTAAATGTTTTTATTTATCATATGTTTGAACTAACATATCGCTTTTGTAGGTGGAACCATGGGTCGAGTTACGTGGGACTACCTGAGGAGTTGGAAGACATTAGGTTGCTGTTAGATCAACGCTCAAAAGTCGAGGCTTGTTACTTATTATTTCAAACCTATGTTAATCACGCAATGATTTGTAAAAAAAGGTTCGTCCATAATAAAATTTACAATTGTTCATTTCAGTTTGAATGAATGCCATACACCGACACCGACATCATATATTGCATCCCGCCAAAAGTGTTGGATAATCGGGGGACGTGGGACGCGAAGGTGTCATTGATAGTGTACGCGATGGTGGAAATGCAGGAATCGAACCAGGTGATGCGACAGTTCGGGTGGAGGTAACAAATTTCGCCGCCATTGCAAGACTTGAAGGAGCTGCATCAGGTGGACGTGCGTGGAAAGAACAACGAGGTTTGGCAAGAAGTGCACAAGGAGTACATCGAGGCTTGGGATCGTAGGATGGATTTCTTACCAACCCGTAAACCATTTTTCTCAACAGAGATGGGGCCTGTTTGGAGTATTTGTAGTGGTTCAAACTCGCCATCAAGTCGTATCTACTATCATCGGAGGCGAGGAGTAGACAACTTTGTCAGAAGAGGCAACGGCGATCGCCCCAACAGCAGCATAGGGCCAGATGCGATCGCACAACGGGTTCGTTATCGGCTCCACCCCAAGAAGCGTCGCCTATATTCATGCAATATCCCAGTTAGGTCACTTTACTTGTCCCTATTCATTTCATTAATCCCGTTTTTTTCTAAAGCACTAAATTACGCACCGCCGCTGCATGTGGCGAGTTCTTTTGTTCTCGCAGATACATATTTTGGGCCATCGATGTCCCTCGCATTCTAAACCTTGATGCTGACGTCGATGCCAAACCAAATGTAGGGCTAGATATCAATGTATGCACCGTCACTAATGTAGAGGCCGATGCAGACACCGAGGTTAGTGTCAATTATCGGGTTAATGTCGATGTATCTTAGTTTTGTTGCACCTTATAGTTACACGTCGATTGTGACATAATCACCGCAAGCATCATTATTTTATCGTGGTGGGTCATCGGCGCAATCGTCTACCGGTAGAGTGGAGGATACGTGATGGGAGGCTAGAACGACACCTCATTTGAGCACAGAGAAAGGCGATAGAGTCGAAGGAGAAGAAGATGAAGAATACGAACACAAACATGAAAATGAAGACCAAGACCAAAATCAACATAGAGAGGAAGCCCAGGACAAACACGATGACTACGATGGAGACAAAGACGAGCAAGAGGGTAGGGGTGAAAGCAATGATGACACGGACGGTGGCAACGAGGAAGTTTATAGGCCCTTATATCCTATTGTGCGAAGAAATCCTGCTCGCGATTGTCATCGACAGCCCTACAGCACATATTCTCCCCCACGACGCGAGTGATGTTTTATTTTTATTACTATTGTGATGTAAATATATATGACATAAATAAAGAAACCATATATTTTCATTTCAACACTATATTTGTTTTCGTTACATTCTAAGATGAGATATTTGTAAGTTAACCCGGGTTGATCATCCGACTTTCCTCCTAATTCTAGTCCATAGCTCACGCAATTGAATGTCACAATTGAATGCTAATTCCACGGACTTTACTCCTACAAATACCACCCCGACCTTTGCATTACAAATTTGACCATAGTAGCAACTAATAGATTTCACGCGTCGACTCATTTAAATATCGGTCACAAATTGGATTAACAACACCAAAAAAAAAGTATAGGGTTGTCTGAAGAAGTACACATGAATTTCGTGACTCAACAATTTAATTTTTGATATATTTTTGCTGTGTGTCTAAGTTATGCAAATTGCGTCTCTTTAATAGAAAAATAAAACGAGCAATAAAGGGAATACGTGCATCAATATCTATTTACGAAAAGACGCATTCGTCGAACAATGACAATGGAATGCAAAGTATTATCCGAAAGTGTGTTCCTGAAGTTATATAATTTCATTAAAGTAGTGCTCCTAATAGTATTTGATGCCTCGGAACGTGCATCAATTATACAAAATATTTCTCTACAACCCTCTGGTTTTAATTATCAAAAGTACATGCCCGTTAAATTTTTTAGCCTTTTTTAGGCACGTTTTAAATATATTCTTAGAAGACACAACTCTTACAGCGCGTTTTTGACCACCAAAAATTTCTACTTTGCAATCTGGCCCTTCCTTATGCCTATAAAAGGGCTTTTCCACTCCATGCTTCATTGTCCCTTACACATTTTCTCCCACAGCCTCTACATCCCTCCTCTATAAAATACTTCTCGATGTTAAAAATTTCTATTCCTAAAATTTTTCTGTTGATGTTTGAGATATTATTGAGGCTTCGGTGATGCGATATCGCTCCAAGCTGCAAACATTTCATATATCATACCAAGATGGGACCATTACCTCTGAAGCCTATCCTAGAGAAGTCGGGTTCCGGGGTGATTTTGCTTTGTACGGTCACGAATGGTAGTATTCATGGAGGTCTCAATCGACGGCCATCATACGATCATGGATCAAGGTATAATAAAAGAGCCAGTTGGCGGTCGTTACGCGACCACAAGCTTAAACTTTTCGAATACTCGAAAATGTTGCCCTATAAATAACATGCAGAAGTTTGAGGCTATATTCATAGGGAAAAACTTTGGGTCTTCCCGTTATGATCGACGTAGTTTTTTCTTCATTTTTAGGCAGTCAATATATTTAACCTTCATTCTTATCCGAAGGTCGACACCATTGTGGATGCAAGAGGACTCTCAAGCGGGGAGCAACGATTTTGATGGATTAAAGGTGATGCTCCTTTCAGGATGACAGTGGTTGTTGTTATTAAACAACCCATTAATAACTAGAATCGCTACCGTACCGACCTGAATTTGACCTCTACTTCCACCAAAACATCCACTCTCTGTAACAGCCCACTTTTCAGTAGTGTCAGAACAGTGGTTTCAAGGTCACAAATTCGAAAAATGAGTCCATAAATATTACAATTTAATATTTATGAGTTATATATAGTATTATAATAAAATTTGATATGATAATTTATGTTATTTGATTGAATAGTTAAGTTCAAGTGGTATATCTTTAAAGTCAAGTAGTTTTAGAAAAAGAGGTATCGGGACTTCGTTTCTATAAATCGAGAATATTTATGGGGTGCTATTAGGTTCATATTAAAATTTGGTTAAGAAATTTTAAGGTTTAAATAGTTAATTTAGTAGAAAGGATTAAACCGTAGAAGTTATAAAAAGTGTTAACTACGAATAGAATTATGATTCAATGGCTTTATGTGGCAAATATGCCAAGAATTTTAGTTGTACGGTTATAAGCATGCATTTTATTTTATAATATAAGTTTTTTTAAGGTTAATTTTGTAATTAAACAAAATAAAATAACATAAGACAAATAAGAAAAACAATTATCATCTTCTACCTTTTCTTGGTAGAAACCGATTCTCCATGGAAAGAAAAACCAAGCTTTCGGCCTTGGTTAAATTGACTTGCATGGTACGTACATTTGTTCCGTTTTCAATCATTTTTATATTTTTATAATCGTTGTAGTTTAATCTAGCTAACCCGGGGGTCAATTCGTAAAACTGTTAAAATTTTAGGGATCTACCATGGATGGTTTAAGTGTGTTTGTGAATTTAATTGTTAGATTATTAACCTAGGTTGTTAAATATAAGTATTTTGTTAAGTGATTTTTTAAATATTTTAAGGTTAGGGACCTATTTCAGAAATAGTAAAAATTCCATGTATAATGTATAAAATATGGAAAAATATGGGCTGATATGAGCCTAGGGAAAATTGACTAACATAGATTTTAGCTAAAAATGGTAAATTAGCAAGTTTTAGGTTTAAGGACTAAATTGCATAAAAGGTAAATTATTGGGGTAATTTTGTAAAATGACGATGAAAGGACTTAATTGAATAAAACTGATTATTTAAGTCTGGAATTGTATTAATTGAATGAAAATTATTATTTAGATCAAGAAGCGCTATAATTGGATTTAAATCGAGGAAAAAGCTAAGGTTCCGGACTACTTGTTGACTCCGTTTTAGCAACTGTTCTAATCGAGGTAAGTTCGTATAAGGATTAAATTTGTTATTGTTGTTTTAGATGGAATGTTAATTAATATTCGTGATATGCATAATTGGATTGATAGTTGTGTATTAATTTGGTATAATGGATTAAGTTGTGAAGCTAATTAAATTAAAGTTTATATATGAAAATATGAACTTCAATTAATGTGTAATGGAATGGTACAATGGAATGAAAGGAAAGAATTTGGATGTGTAAATTGAGATGTATTTCATTAAGCGTGTGTGAAATAGTATAATATAATGAATTTTAAAGAATCAGATATGTGCAAAGGTCCCATTTGAACTTTGTGAATACTTAGGATACAAATGACATGTCATTAAGGATTATGTAACATCCTCAAAACCCCCTTTGTAGTAAATAATATGAGATAAAATCTTAGCGAAAAAAATGTATAAGATCAATGAAAACAAGAGTTGCAAGATATCAAAAGAAAGTTAAATCAAGAAGCAAGACATAATGTATTAAATTAAGGAATGCACTAAATTGTAAATATGTGAAAAGTTTTGTGGCATAAGTATAAGTATGGTAAAGTTGAAATTAAAGGCCAATAGTGCAAATATCTTAAAGGTAGAAGGATCTAGAAATTAAGGAAAATGGATTAATAAGGACCAAATTGAATAAGCAAAAAAGTATAAGGGACTAAATTACAATTTTACCAAATTAAGTGATGATTCAAGGATGGAATTTTAAAAGATCATGAAGGGCAAAATAGTCTATTAGAAAGAGAGAGAACTCTAGAAGGCAATGATGATGTTGGAGATATTTTGATGATATTTTATAATTATTTAATTAGATAAATATTACTTTATTAATATTTTAATGAGACATTTTCTAATATTTTATTATAAATAGCTAGTATAAAAGGAGAGAAAGATGAAGAAGAAAAAAAAAAGAGAAAAGATCCTCTCATCTTTCAAAGGTGAGTGAGGGGGAGAGAAGAAGAAAACTTTGCTGTCTTTACAATTTGGTCCTTCTACAAAAAAATCCACCATTTTCACCTAGAATTTCAAGGAATTTTCATAATCATCAAGAGAGAAAAGTGATAAGGAGACTATGGAGAACAAGAAATCAACTTGGATTCAAGAAAATGGAAGTTGGAGGAGGGAGTAAATCAAGTTAAAGTTTGAAATCAATAGGACAAGGTAAGAACATCAAGATTTTAATATATTTTTAAGTTTGATATTATTGAAAAAGCATGAAAATGTTGTTAAAGTAGAGTTTTATTATATAAGGTTTTATGTTCTTATTATGTTAGTGAAAGGAAATAAGAGGAAGTGATGGGAAATATTGTAGAGAACGGAAAAGATGGTGAGAGAGTAAATCAAGTTAAAGTTTGAAATCAATAGGACAAGGTAAGAACATCAAGATTTTAATATATTTTAAAGTTTTATATTATTGAAAAAGCATGAAAATGTTGTTAAAGTAGAGTTTTATTATATAAGGTTTTATGTTCTTAATTTGTTAGTGAAGGGAAATAAGAAGAAATGATGGGAAATATTGTAGAGAAAGGAAAAGAGGTTGTTATAAACGTGGTTATCAACATTTTGCACTAAAACAGTTTTGGGCAGTAGCAGTAGCTTGACTTTGAAAATTCACCAAAAATTGTAGAAATTTAATTAGAGGTTAATTAAAGTATGAAATTAAATCCTATTAAGTCTAGTTTTACATAGAAGAAACAATGTAAGAAAAAGGATTTCATATTATGAGATATATAAATTTTTCTGAGACAATGTTAGTTTGATTCTGGGTTCCCTTGTTCTGACTTTGGAAAATCATCAAAAATTGTAAAAAAAATGATTAGGGGTTTAAATTTATTTGTTTAAATTATTAATTAGTCCATTTTCAATAGAAACAAATGGAAACATCATCCAAACCCCATACTAAGAGATAATTATTTTTTAGTAAAGAAAGGTTGAAACTGTCAAGCAGCGGAACAGGGACAAATTTGAAGAATTTACTGTACTTATTGGCTAAATTATCAATTTTAAAATTTTTATAGTAAAAACATATTTGAGTCTAGTTTCAAAAACATCAAGAAGATCTTAATTTCGAAGTCTTTAGCTTAAGATATAAATAATTTAGTGATTATGGCTCAAGTGGACAGCTTTGATATGAACACATAAGTAAATAGTGAAATTATAGATAATGTTACCTATAAGCATGTTATATACTAAAAGCTAAAGATTATAACAAATATATACATAAAGGATGTGGAATGGAGAGGAGGAGGATGAAAAATATATGAATATATATATATATAGTAGATGAATTTGAAATGTTTCGAAATGGTTGTAGGTGATGGAATGATTAATACATGTGAGTATGTTTAAACGAATTGATAAAATAATAAGTGTATAATTGTTAATTGATGTAATATTGAATTCTTTGTTAAAATTTTATGAAGAATTAAATTGATTGGCACAATTTAGAAATAAATATGAAATATACATAAAGTGGGTAAACTAATTTTGCAAGTACAAGTCCTCCAATGGTCTTATTTGTGAAACTTTAATGTTTGTGTTAATTTTATAAAATTTGTTATCTTTGATTGAATATCATGTTTTTATGATGACTTGAGACCAAAAATAGATGTAAGTGGATGATATGTAAAATGAAGTGGTGGTTATGACATCTGAATACAGTTCAGGTAATGATATAAAATAAATAAATAAAAATAAAGCGTGGAACTTGTAGGAAAATGGAGACGATGTCACGATGACAAGTTCGCCATGTCACAACGTGAAAACCCCAACGTCGCTGCTGCTGCTACTACTACTACTACCAGCTGCTGCTGCTGCTGCTGCTGCTACTACTACTACTACTATCGTTTTAATAAATCAAAATGTTTTAACAATCAATCTCAAGGTGACCCGATCACACCTCAAAAAAAAGATTGGTGGCGACTCCATTTTCGACAGTTTGGCGACTCCACTGGGGAAAATAAGAGAGTCAAGCCGTAAAATTGATTATTTTCTGTCTTGTTGTCGAAAATTGAAAATCTGATTTGAAAAATTACAATCCTTTTATTGCATTTGTTTGTGTTATATGATTGCTGTGGTTTGAGTCTCGTATAATATTTTCGCATCATATTGCATATGGACCGTTTGGTCTTACCCTTTTTAAGTGAGAGTGAGAAGCTACTCCTTCGTGAGGTTTTTACCTCCGTGCAAGATAGTGGACCGCTTTTGGGATACATCCGTACCTATGTCTTCGTGAGATTTTCATCTCCGTGCAGCCATAGAGAAATGTATTCCCCTGAACTGAACTCGGTCCATATGAGCCTATAATGGGTGAAGGTCGAGGAATCTGCTGGTTCGGGTACCTCAACTTTAGAACCAAACCGCATATAGGAGACCCTAAGAGCCCACCCTAGATAGTACTGCAAGAAACCCTAGTGGTTACCCAGATAGGTGTTCGATCATCGTTTATTTACTTTGCATTTTGTTTTTGTACGTTGTACTAACTTATTGTGTTTTTGCTATGTTTGCATGTCATTTTAATCACAAAAGGGTGTTGATTCACATTCGGTTCCTAAAAAGATAACTTATCATGAAAAAGGGGTTTTTTGATAAAGTAGAGGATAATGTGGCCGTCCGAATTTGGGCCGAGACAATTCAGCAAGAGAAAGGTGATAGTCTTACAGAAGGATACGTGTCAGAATTGTGGGATTTCACTCGTATCAGTGTGACCCAAAATAATCTTCAAGATCAGTGGGATGACGAGACCAAGCAGCAGCTATTCTACTGCAATTATGGTGATCTGTCCTATCTACTCGATGTCAAAGTGGACAAACACCTATTCTGAGCTCTCACCCAATATTGGAACCCTGCTTATAGTTGTTTCACTTTTGGAAAGGTGGATTTGGTACCCACTGTGGAAGAGTACACAGCCTTACTTCGTTGCCCAAAGATTCAAACTAAAAAGGCTTATTCCAGAGCGACCAATGTCCCAACGTTCTTGAAAAAATTGATGAACATCACGGGAATGAGCGAACAGTGGATTGCAGCTCGAATCAAGTAGAAAAGTGACAGTAAGTGTATCCCTTGGAGAAATTTGCGAGATTTGATCTTAGCACATCCTGACGTGAAGAAAAGGGTCGATGTCTTCGCATTAAGCATTTACGGATTGGTGATCTTCCCCAAGGCTTTGGGGCACATAGATGAGGCCGTCTCTAATTTATTTGACCGACTTGATAAAAGGGTTACGCCCGTCCCTACAATTCTAGCCGAAACCTTCAGGTTCCTGAACGCATGCCAAAGAGCGGGTGAAGGGAGATTCATCGGGTGTGCACAACTTTTATTAACATGGTTTCACAGCCATTTTTGGAAAGTAGAAAAGGTCTAGTACCGAATCTTGTCTGAAAACTATTCACCGCTAAAAGAGTTAGTAGCTACTCCGAAACAGAATGATATCACGGAGGAGAAATGAAAGATAGTTCTCCAAAACTTGCATGACGAAAACATCGAGTGGAGAGCCCATTGGATGGTTCCTGATGAGATTTTATACCGATGTGGCGAGTTTGATTGGGTTCCTTTACTTGGAATATGGGGAGTTGTTGGATATGCTCCTCTACTCGTGTTAAGGCAGTATAGATCAAGACAATTCATCCCAGCAACTCAAGGGTTGGCTCAATGCGAGTTTTCGTATAGGGAGGACAACTACAAGAAAAAGGTCCGAGAAATGTCCAATGCTTGGAACCAAACCCGCCGAATAAGGAAATTTGCCACAGGTCCGACGACGACCCCCGAATATAATGGATGGTTGGGTAAAAGGGTCAATGATAATATCCCTAGACCAAATCAAGAAGAAATTCGACCAATGGAAGAATATCTACGAGTGGTTCCATCAGAGCTAGAGATTATTAAGCAAGATTTTGAAAGAAAGAACTTAGAACTTGGAAAAAATATCGAGCAATTGGAAGAAGAGAAAATGCAGCTGGGGTTAGATGTTGATGTCCATAAACTAGAAGCCGAAAATCTGAGGAAAGAAAAAAATAAGGCTGAAGAAGATTTGGATAGTCTGAAAATGGATTACAAGAAGCTGTGCTTATCAATAAGGACTGTCGGATTGGGAATGTAACGACCCGAAATCTGTGGGCACCAGAAAAAAAAATGTGTTATCGGGCCTCCGTCTTAGTAAATCGAGTTAGTAAATAATCATTAGGAGTAATTATGAGTCTAGTAGTGTGTTTAATTAGATTTTTATATAGTGAATTTAGCTTAATTTAAAGTAATTAGGAAAAAGGATCAAATTGAATAAGGAGTAAAAGTTTAATTATAGATTAAAAGAAATTATAAAGGACCAAAATGGCAATTATGCCATTTAGCATAAGTTGAGGCGGCATAAGCTTAAAAAAAATCTGAGATTTTATGTGTTAAAATATACTATTAATATTATTAAATAATTATATTAATATTATATTATATTATATAATAAAGTAAATAGTATAAAAGAAATAGAAAAAGAAACAGGGAGAGAACAGAGAAACATTCGAAACAAGCAGGAAAGAAGAAGAAAAAGAAGGAAAAAGGAAAAACTAAAGATTTAAGGTTTGAAGTTTTAAAAGGTAAGTCAATTTAGTCATTTTCTCTTAATTTTGATGTTTTAGAAGCTTTAAAGCAAGATTTTGATGAAACTAAGTTGGTATTTTGAGAGTTTTTAGGTTTTTAAATATAGTTTATGTTGAAGAAAAAGATGAATTATGGATTAAATTAGATGAAATCTAAGTTAGAATTAGTAAAAGGATTAAATTGCAAGGTAAGCTATAAGTTTTCTACTATAGGGATTAATTTGGAAGAAATTATGAATTAGGGTTTTATTATGAAAATTATATAATCAAGTTGAATATGGAAGGAATTTAAGTAGAATCAAAGCATGAATTAAGTTAAGAAATAAGTAAACTTAATTAGGATTTAATTGCAAAATAAGTTATAAGAAAACAGTTTTGGGACAGCAGCAGTAGAGTAACTTTGAAAATTAACCAAAAATCGTAGAAGTGGAATTAGAAGTTGAGTGAGATATGAAATTAAAGCTTATTGAGTATATTTTCATATGAAAGAAACAGAGAAAGCAAATAAGTTCTGTATTATGAGATATTTAAATTTTAGTGAAACTGGTTCAGGGTGATTTCGAGATCCCCTGTTCTGAATTGGAAAAATCATTAAAAATTGTAAAAAAATAATTTGGGGATATAACTTATATGGTTAGATTCCTTAATGAGTCTATTTTTATAAGAAACAAACTATAACATCATTTGAATTCTATATAAAAAGATAATTAAATTTTATCAAAGAGTGGTCGGAGCTGTCAGACAACAGAATAGGGGTGATTTCAAAGAATAAACTGTACTTATTGGATAAATCAAAAATTCTGAAAATTTTATGGCAAGAAGATATGTGAGTCTAGGTTCATAGAAAATTTACGGATCTTAATTTGGAATTCTGTAATTCAAGATATAGATAATTTAGTGACAATGACTCAGGTAGACAGCTTTGAAAGAACTTATAAGTAAATAATAGAATTGTGTATAAAGGATGTGGAATGAAGAGGAAGAGTAGAAATTGAATAAAATTCAATTATTTATTGTAATTTAATGTTGTAATTAATAATGTAAATTATTATTATTTTCGTAGCTAACAAGGAACTCGAGACATCAACCCACAAAGGAAAGGAGAAGGTTACCGAGGAATAACCAAGCAAATTCGGGTTTGTATTACTATAATTCAAACTATTTATTTATTCGTTAAATGTTAGATTAATTTATGAATATGGTAAGTAAATTATAAGGTAAGTGTTTTTATTGAATTGAATGGAAATTGAGTTGAATGATGAATATGTATTGAAATTGAATTGTATATGGATTGAAATGGAAAAGTGTAATTGATATTGAAATTGAATTTGTTATGGAAATGAAAATGAAATTGAGAACTGAAATACCCTATTAACTAGTCAGGTTGAGTCGGATATAATTGGCATGCCATAGGATTTGGAAGAGTACGGGATTTATCGGCTTTGCCGATCAGGAACTTTATGTGTCGTAAATCAGGCACTTTATGTGTCGTATTTTAGGCACCTCGTGTGTCGTATCAGGCACCTCGTGTGTCGTTTCAGGCACTTATGTGTCGTATATTGATCAGGTACTATGTACCGTTTTAGGCACAATGTGCCGTACTGGTGTGTTTGGGTTGGAATCCGTGTATCCGCTAAAGTCCGAGTCTGTTAATAGGGGGAAAATAAAGAAAAGGTTAAATTGAATAAAACGAAATGGTTGAGCCATTGGAAGAAATGCGAAAATAGAACATGAACTGAAAAATGTGATTGGAATATGAGTATGAGAATAGAAAGTATGAACCATTGGTTCAAGAAATGGATAGTGGCTCAACATGATTGTGTATTATTTCAATTGTTGAATAGCTAAAATTGAATTGTATGAATATATTGAGAAGGACAAACTTATATGAAAGTTATGTTTGAATTGGTTTAGTTAAATTAAAGTTATATGAATTAATGATATGATTATTATGTTTATAATTTGAATTATGGTAATACCACTGAGTATATGTATACTCAGCGTACGGTTGTTTCCGTGCGCAGGTTGTAGAAGTCAAATACTGAACCAGCATCCGAAGCCAGACCCGACTTCAGCAAACTTTTGGTGATGTATATTTCCTTTTCATAATGTGGCATGTACGTAGGTTGTGTATAAAGGTTATTATGTTTTGAATGTAAATGGTTAAAAATGTTAGTATTACAAGTTTAAGAATTATAATGAAAGAAGTATATTTATTTTAATCTAACTAATAGTTTGATAAATTTAAGTTGTTATTATATTGATTGAGTTTGATTAGAAGGTAATTAGAATAGAAAATGAATATATGAAATGAATTGGTTGAATTGGTTATAATTGAAATGAATACGGTTTAATTTACAGGGGGTCTTATATAATAATAAGCAGAAATGCTGCCGAAATTTATATTAAACAAAAATTATATTTGCAAATTGTCTGATATGTCCGGTAATGCCTCGTAACCCTGTTCCGGTGATGGTTCGGGGTTAGGGGTGTTACAGGGAAAGACGTCAGAATAATGGCGGCAAAAGATCAACGAAGAAAAGAACAGAGCCGAGCAATGGGAAAGGAAATACCAAGATGCCCATGTTTGAGGAAATGCCTTGGAGAAAGACCTACTAAAATGCCAGAATGAAAAGGTCAGATTAAAAGCCAGGGTTGCAGAATTGGAAAAGTCACTTCATCAGTATCGTAATCGCAATTCCACAATTCAGCTATTAGCAAGCTTAAACAAGATTGAAGAGCTAAAAAGAAAAATAGAAGAACTCGAGATCGCATTACAAAATTGTGAACTCTGAGTTGAACTCCTTAAAACAAGCAACGAGCAGTGGAAAGAGCAACTTCACCGTTCTCAAAGTCAGGTCAGGGATAAATACTATATAATGGGTGAAGCTGTGGCTCAAATACGAGAGGTGGCATATCATTTGCAGACCCTAGCAGTTCAGGCTGACATACTAAGTTTGAAGTATGAACCAGAATCAGATCGGGGTAAAGAGTTAGCTTGGCTTCTTAGGAAGGTTAAGGCTTTGAGCGTTAGGGCAAAGCCATACATGTAATCTGCTTTATGTAAAGAAATTTGTTTTCCAGTAAAGTTTTCTAAACGGAATTGAATCAGAGTCAATGCCTCCTTTTGCATTCATGCATTTGCATTACATCATATACATTAAATTTCACGAAAAATACCCTAATTAAGTGAAATTATTTCAGTTAATCTGGAAACCAACAAAAACTTACCAATCAAACATCCTTACGATACCCAAGCAAGGACTAAAGAAATGGGCCAAAGGTTGGAGAGATTAGAGCAAATGCAAATACAGATGCTAGAGCAATTAGCCAAACTTCAACAAGAGATAAAGAATCAGATGCTAAAATTTCAAAGAAACATGATGAGCCAACTAACCCAGATGCTAGCTAGAGGGTTAGAAAAAAGAAAAAGCCCTACGGTTAATTCCGAGGACAATAACGAGGACTCCGCTTATCATTCAAGCTTTACCCCAACAAGCGTCGAAACACCACCAAACAAGTATCCACAAAGGGTGTATATTAACATCAGACCCCAATACCAGACCGGTACCTCGGCACCAGCGAGCTTCCTGATAGATTCAGGTTCTAGTCCAGGGGTTAACTCAACTAACCTTGTAGCTGAAACAAAAAAGGCGAGAGCGGTGCTCCCAAAACAATTTGAAGATCATTACAAACAGAAAAGGCAAGAGAGTTCCTAAGTCAATACTTTCAAGGCCTCGATGAAGGGGGAAAATGAAGGGAATAATACGCGTATGTATAACAAGGGCTATTCAAAGCTGATTACCGTAAGCCAGCCAAAGACAGTAACTACCAGCCGTCAAGGCCCCCCAAGGCAAGATTCCGATCCAAGATCGAACTCAGAAAAACTACAGTTCACGCATATCCCAATCACGTATGGGGAGTTATACTAAAATTTGTTTGATGCGCATATAGTATCCCATTTCTACCTAAAACCTATACAGCCTCCCTTTCCCAAATAGTATGACGTGAATGCCCAATGTGAATACCACGCGGGAATCACGGGACACTCGATTGAGAACTGCACCGCTTTCAAAAAGATAATTGAAAGACTCATCAATATGGGTATTGTGAAATTCGATGCAGAAAATCCATTATCCAACAATTTGGACAAAAAGGGTAAACGCGATAATCGAGAGTGCAGGGAAAAGAATCAAGACAGATATAGCAGAAGTGAAAACCCTGCTGAGGGAGATTTGGAAGAAAATGGTAGAAGGAGGATTAATCACCCAAGATTTAAGGGAGAAACCCGGAGAAGCATGAAACTACTGTGAGTTCCATAATGAGGAGGGTTACAAGATTCAAGAATGCGCAAAATTCAGAGACTTGATACAAGGTCTAATGGACAATAAAGAGATCGAGTTAAAGAGAGTGTTAAGAAAATGCTAAAAAATGTTCACATCAATGGCATATATGAAGAAACCACTAAATGGGGACCTTGTCAGATATCCGCCCTTATGAACCTGGGAGTGTTCTGAATAATTGGACTGCAGAAGAAATTCCTGTAGTTTTTAGAGCTTACTCAAAGTAATGTTCCGAACAAACTTGTTGCTTTAAGCCTGGAAGCAATAGGAAGTCATTTGCGAAATAGGCTTATGTCCAAACATCATTATGAAATACATATTTGAGATCATTTTGAATAAATATCCTCTCATTCTTTTAGATTCTTTCATTCTTTCTATCTGAATAATTATGTTAGATTCTTTCATTCCTTGGATCTTTTTCCAAATCATTCTTTCACCACATTCATAATCAACCATATAAATAATCATTCTTAAATTCATTTGTTCTTTGAATATCCCTTCATACCCACAACAGGTCCCTAAATATCAATAACATGAGTGACGTTGCTACTGACTCAGAATCTACTTTTGAGCAAGATATGTGTCTAGAGGGATCTCATGACTTTGAAGACGACAAAGATTGTAACCTATCTCCTGATTTGTTAAGGATGGTAGAACAAGATGAACAACATATCCTACCTCACAAAAAGTCATTGTGAGCCTAGGAGAAGAGAAAGAAGTGAAGATCGGAGCCTGTATCATCACAAAGACAACGTGAGACGTCATTGAAGTTATTAAAAAAAGGAAAAAAATTCAAAGATGTTTTCACATGATCGTTTCAAGAAATAGTTGGGCCACTAAGACGTATGGATGCTGTTAAGGCTAAAGAATCTTAGAAGAGGTCCATAAAGGTGTCTGAAGAACCCATGCTATTGATTTTATAATGGCTAGGCAAATCATGAGTTTCGGGTACTACTGGTCCACCATGGAAGGGGATTGTATTAGTTCTACTAAAAAATGCCATAAGTGCCAAATTTATGGAGACAAGATTCCTATACCTCCTTCATCTCCTCATGTATGATACCTCTGCGGACTTTCTCTATGTGGGGCATGAATCTCATAAAAGATTCAAATGGGCATCGGTTCATCTTTGTACTCATCGACCATTTCACCAAGTGGGTAGAGGCTGCTTCATATGATAATGTTACCAAGTATGAGTTAGCAGATTCTTAAAAAAAAAAAGAAATCATATGTCAATATGGAATGCCTGAGAGGATCATATCTAACAATGCATTAAACTTGAACAACAGCACGATAGCAGAGTTCTGCAGTCAATTTAAGATCAGACACCACAATTCATCCCCGTATCGTCCTAAAATGAATGGTGCAGTGGAAGCAGCCAATAAAAACATTAAGAAGATTGTGGGGAAAATAGCTGAAACTTACAAGGATTGGCATGGGAAGTTACCATTTGCTCTCTATGCTTATCGAACATCTATTAGAACTTCTACCAGGACAACGCCTTTCTCATTAGTTTATGGAAAGGAGGCATTGTTACCCATCGAAGTAGAGATACGTTCCCTTCGAGTTTTGTCAGAGCTAAAGTTAGATGAAGTATAGTGGATCCAGTCTCGATATGATCAGTTGAACTTGATTGAGGAAAAGAGGCTAAGGGCTACTCGTCATGGTCAAATGTACCAAAAGTGAATGATGCGAGCTTATGACAAAAAGGTTCTCTCAAGATAATTTCATGAGGGGGACCTGGTTTTGAAAAAGATACTCCCTATACAAAAAGATTTCGAAAGGAAATGGATGTCAAATTGGGAAGGACCTTATGTGGTAAACAAAAAGGCTTTCTCCGGAGGAGCATTGATTTTGACCGAAATGGATGGGAAAAACTTGCCCAATCCTGTAAATTCAAATTCAGTCAAGAAGTACTATACTTGAAGAGAAAAAGAGGCCAAAGTGAAAACCCACAAAGGGTGCATTGAGATTTTCTTAAAAAAAAGAAAAAAGAAAAACGGAGAGGCCAAGGTGAAAACCCGCAAAGGGCGCCTTGAGACCAAAGGGGCTTTGAGTCGAAAACCTGAAAAGGGAGGCTCAAATTGTGATCAAATTGTGATGGGGCATGCAGTGATCTCGCTATACCTGAATTAAAAAGAAAGGAGAGATGTTACATCTTGGGGCATCAACAGAGAACTCTTGATCTCCTAAACACATATTGAGCTTAAAATAGTCTTCAGAAAGTCCGTACAGAGAAGCTCAGGCTGCTATATCTGGGGCACCTATCTTTTCCTTTCATCATTTTGTATTCTAGCAATGTTTGTTTTCTTTAATTAACCTATTCTTTTCAGATTTTGTTTCTGATAAATTCTATTTTTGTCCATCATTATGATCATTTTCAAGCATTTTGTATTAAAGTAATGATTAATGGACTAATAATACTTTCATAAAAGGAGTTTTGCATATTACTCTGGAAACTTCTAAATAATACGAGAACCTGAAACAGGACTTTTACTTAGAACTCACCAAGCCTAAGGGTTGGAAATATTTGAGAAGGAAACTCTAAACAGTGACCATTTCTTCAGACTTTCTGTCCGTTGAACAAAAAAGACAGGATATTACATCTGTGATACAACCTGGAAGAACAACGAGCAATGACAACCCTAAGCATTTTAAAAAGGGATCATTCTCATGAAATTATGCATTCATGCAAAACACATTTAGTTAGGAGCATTCGATTCATTCTGATTATTGCATCCTAATCATTATACATTTAAAAAAGGATTATTCTCATGACATTTTGCATTCATGCAAATGTCATCCATAATACATTTAGTTAGGAGCATTCGATTCATTCTGATCATTGCATCCTAATCATTGTAGGGATCATTCTCATGACATTCTGCTTTTATGCAAATATCATCCATAACACATTTACTTAGGAGCATTCGATTCATTCCGATCATCGTATCCTAAGCATTATGCATAAGCATAAGCCCATAAATCGATTCTACAGGTCATGTTCCCCAGAGGACGGTGTAACAGGATCGATGAATCCACAAATCCCATACCTTTGAAGTTGCAATGGGATGAATTAAAGTTAAGATAAAAAAATCTTATTTCCCTGGCGTTGTAGTGGAATAGATTAAAGCTATGGATTACGGCGGATCTTATCTTCCTGAAGTTGCAGTGAAACAGATTGAAGCCACCAGCCTTATCTCCCTGAAGTTGCAGCTGAGCAGACTGAAGATAGCAAATCTTATTTCTTGGGCGTTGCAGTAGAACATATTAAAGCTACAGATAACGGCAGATCTTATCTTTCTGAAGTTGCAGTAGAGCAGATTGAAGCCACCAGCCTTATCTCCCCGAAGTTACAGCGGAGCAGACTAAAGACAGCAAATCTTATTTCCCTGGCGTTACAGTGAAACAAATTAAAGCTACAGATTACGGCGGATCTTATCTTCCTGAAGTTGCAGTAGAGCAGACTAAAGACAGCAAATCTCATTTCCCTAACGTTACAGTAGAGCAGATTAAAGCTACAGATTACGGTAGATCTTATCTTCCTGAAGTTGCAAAGAAGCAGATTGAAGCCACCAGCTTTGTTTCCCTGAAATTGCAGTGGAACAGACTGAAGACAGTAAATCTCATTTCCCTAACGTTGCAGTGGAGCAGATTAAAGCTACAGATTACAACGGATCTTATCTTCCTAAAATTGCAGTGAAGTATATTGAAGCCACCAGCCTTATCTCCCTGAAGTTGCAGCGGAGTAGACTGAAGACAGTAAATCTCATTTCCCTGACGTTGCAGTGGAGCAGATTAAAGCTACAGATTACGACGGATCTTATCTTCCTAAAGTTGCAGTGAAGCAGATTGAAGCCACTGGCCTTATCTCTCTAAAGTTGCAGCGAAGCAGACTAAAGACCGCAAATCTCATTTCCCTGACGTTGCAGTGGAGCAGATTAAAGCTACAGATTACGGCGGATCTTATCTTCCTGAAGTTGTAGTGAAGCAGATTGAAGTCATCAGCCTTATCTCCCTGAAGTTGCAGCGAAGCAGACTGAAGACAGCAAATCTCATTTCCCTGACATTACAATGGAGTAGATTAAAGCTACAAATTATGGTGGATCTTATCTTCCTGAAGTTACAGTGAAGCAGATTGAAGCCACCAGCCTTATCTCCCTGAAATTGCAATGGAGCAGACTGAAGACAGCAAATCTCATTTCCCTGACGTTGCAGTGGAGCAGATTAAAGCTACAGATTATGGCAGCTCTTATCTTCTGAAGTTGCAGTGGAGCAGATTGAAGCCACTAGCCTTATCTCCCTTAAGTTGCAGCAGAGCAGACTGAATATAGCAAATCTTATCTACCTGAAGTTGCAGGGGAGTAGATTGAAGCTATAAGTCTAAATTCCTTAAACTAGATCGAAGCGCTAATTCTCATACCCCTGAGGATGTAGTAGGATGGAATGAAGCTACTCGAAGAAGAAAAGCACCGAAAGAAGTCAAAGATTCGAAGGCCAGGCAAAAATGGTCCTTTTTGAAATCTTTGCTCCATTCTCGTTACACGACAACAAGCAAAGAGGGGCAGTTGTAAAAGCCCATCTTCGCCCGGGCCCATTAACCAAATTAAAACCAAATAAAAACTAATAATAAACAGTCTAGTTTATTAAAACAATAAAAGTCCATTACAGCAGGCCCAAAAACAAAGACCCCTAACCCAATACTAAACCCAAGTACTAGACCTAATTACAATGGCCCAACAAGAAAGCCCGGATGACCCAAAATCAATTAGGGTTTCGGAAACCCTGAAAACTTCTAGAGCTTTCCAGCACTGCCACCGCATCCCTCACACGCGTTCCACCGAGCGCCACACGCACGTCGCCACGTCACGCACCCCTCTGTACGACCCCCACTGCGCGTCACGCACCTGCAAAAGAAAACAAATAAACAGCACAACAGGAGAACAATTTTTTGATGTATTTTATTTTTTCGATTCCGACTATAAAACGGAATGAAAATGATCTGCATTGGGGACATTTTTTTACAGTTAAATACAAATCAAAAAATCAAATAACAGAGAGTTGGTTTAAAGGTATTTACTATATTTCTAATCTATTTCTGCAAATATCAATGATAATAGTATAGTATAAACGTTGTAGGGGAGGTTTTTACCTTTGTTTGCAATCGAAAAAACCGAACCCGAAGGGCCACTGCCTTGTTTGGGGTTTCGAGGTGGGATTTGAGCATTCGGTTTTTAGATCTGTGTTTAGGGCGTCTTTAGGGTTCGAAGCAGCTTTCTCTTGGGGTCTCTAACCACCGTGCATGACGGTGGACGGTGGCGGAGCACGGTGGCCCGATGACAGAGTCAGGCCAATCTCAGGCCAGAACTTTAAGGGTGTACGGAGAGAATTTTTTGTTTTTTTTTGAATCGGTTTTAAAAATGATTTTGGCTGTAATTGTTTGGTATATAAAGCATATTCATACGACATCGTTTTGGAGTGAGATATTACGACATAAAACGGCATCGTTTCAGGGCTAGGATCTGCGTGTTGACCAGACCCGGGGAAGATCCGCGTGTTTTTAAAACTGGTATAATTACCAGTTTAGTCCTTCCACTTTTTTTTTATTTTTTAAATTTAGTTTTATTTTATTTATGAATTTGCCCCTGTAATTTTATTTCTGTTCAACTTTGATCCCTCGATTTAGGCTTAAAACACCGCGTTTTGGAGGATTGGGAATATTTCCCATTTGGTCCCCCATGTCATTTGCGCGTTACGATTTGGTCCTACCTATTGTTTTATTTCCGATTTTTACCCAAATTCCCGATTAAATTTCAATTTAATCCTTTTTAGTTATTTATTTATTATAATTTAGCCCCGCAATTTTGCTTTAATCCCAATTTGATCCCATAATTTTACTTTGATTATTTCTTTATGTTATTTTATTTAGTCCATTTTTATTTTGTGTATTTTAATATTATCATTATTATTAATATTATTAATATTAGTATTACTACTTTTATTATTTCTAATATTATTATTGTTATTTTTATTACTATTATTTTTAATATTATTACAACTATTATTATATTTATTTTCCATATTATTATTATTATTATTATTATTATTATTATTATTATTATTATTATTATTATTATTACTACTACTACTATTACTATTATTATTTTTATTATTTTCACTACTATTATTATTATTATTATTATTATTATTATTATTACTCTTGTTTATTTATTTTTACTATTATTATTTGTTTATTAACATATTTCGTTATTATTATTGTTGTATTTTTGTTACCATTATTATTATTTTATTTTATTTTAAATTATTGTATATATTTATTTGTTTATTGATTTATTATTAGCTTTTGTTTTTATTTATTTATTTATTTTATCATCTTTTTACCTATTATTTTACATAGACTATTTGTTTTAATTTTTATTTATTTTTGCTTTTATTATTTTAATTTATATTGTTTCCCTCGTTTTTACTCTATTATGCATGTATATTATAATTCATCTTCCATTTTATTACGACCATATCACATTTTATTCGATGCATTACAATTTTCGTTTTGAAATAAACAAACATCCCGCGTTCTAAGATCCGAAAGAAATCGTACCCTAACTTACTGGGTTTCAATTTTTCTCATCGAATCTAAAGAACCAATTATTCTCTTAAATTAAAGCATAAGCTAAATAAAAACTTATTCTCAGGAATTCAAAAATATCGTGTCCTAACTCACTGGATGTGACATTTTGTTATCTCGAGATAAGAATTTCCAAAAACAAAGACAATATTCTGTATTTGGAATTTTGAGAAATTGTGCACTAACTTACTGGGTTCCGATTTTTTCATTTGACCTAAATAACCAAATATCCTTCTTAGATTGAAACGTACAAGTTTTAAATGTCAAAAGACGAGCTTAGTTTCGAGGATTCGAGATGTCGTATCCTAACTCACTGGGTATGATATTTTATTCCTTCGAAATAAGCGGGTCTCAGCATCCAATTTAATTTATTCTAGTTTTTTTTAACAGAAAGGATCGTATTTTAAAATCTTTTCAAATTTTCGACATTAAGACATTAATCAATCAATTCGGTACCAATTTTAGGCGTTACGAAGGTGCTAATCCTTCCTTATACGTAACCGACTCCCGAACCTGTTATCTCAAATTTCGTAAGCCAAAATCATCGTTTTAATAAATCAAAATGTTTTAACGATCAATCTCAAGGTGACCCGATCACACCTCAAAAAAAGGATTGGTGGCGACTCCATTTTCGTTTTTAAAGTCGACCTCGTTTTCCAATAAAAAAAATGGTTTCGACAAGGATAATACGTTTCAGCGCATTTGAACCCACGTCCTCTTGTATTAACAATAATACTTATATCAATCAAATTAAGACTCAATCGACTAATATTTTTAAATTCATTTAAAAATTTTAATATTTTTTATTAAACCCTTCCAAGTCAACTTTTGAACTTGAGCAAGGTAACCTATTCTTTAACAATATGTAATAAAAAAATCGTACCTTTAATTAATGTATAATATTAATTACTTTGGAGTCAAATACTAAAATTAATATTAATTAGCTTATAATATTTTTGAAATTTTCAAACTAATGATTATAGATATTTGTTGATTAAAATATAAAAGAACTAAATGATTAGCCCATTTGTTCTAAAAATTATTGATGATACATATTACAAAAATAATAAAGAAATCCTAGAATGACTCACGTTTGTTCAAGTTGCAATTTAAATTTTCTTTTTCAAAGATAACTAGAATCGTCAAATTCATTCGCAATAAAATGTCATTTACTTTTTCTATACTTTATTCCTTTAAATTAACAAATAAATTTCTACTTTTTTTTTATGAGTTTAATATTTTTTATCTAAACTCTCCTATATTTTAAGTAGGATTTTGAGCTTGGGTGAGTGAGTCAAACATTGAATAAGTCTAAATATTTTTCTCTTTTTTTGTTCTCCTAGCTGTTTACTTCTTATATTTTATTTTGCCCAATGGCGATACCAGCCTTCGGGTTGGCTTTCGCCTGCCTTTTTCTCTCTTCCACCAACCATTTCTTTCTTTCTACTTCTCATTCACTCCACATGTATTCTCTTTTTTCAATTTGCAAATCTATTTTGTAAGTATATTTGTTATTTTCACAAGTTGTGATGGCTAGATGACAAACGCCTGTCATTCGCTAAAACTCTACAGGCCACCAGTAATTTTTCTTGGAAAATGGGTGACTCTTCGTCAGCTTCTTAATATGTTTCTGTTTTGAGAGTATTTCAGAATAATAAATGATTTCACGATTCGATTTGGACTGGTGTTGTCTTAAGTTTTATATGTTTTTTTATTTGTAGCACGTTTTTTAGTCTTACTTATGCATGTAACATTAGATTTACAATTGGTTTTAGGGATGATTTCGTTGTCGTCCTCTCTATCTTTTGTCGATTTTTGCTCACCGCTTTGGACTATTCGGGGTTAATTTTCTTATCGTATTACGTGATTACAATCACTCTAGATATGTCGTAATTAAGTTGTAACAAAGTCAATTGTCAACATGTCATGATGTTCTATTGATGCTAAAGTTAAAGTCTTTGTTGTATTGGTGGAGCTTGTCCTTCACTATCTACAACAAGTGTTTGTTATTTTTCTCTCCCTAAATTGTATGGTTCCATTCATTGAATAAATTAATGAATTTAAAATGTTTATATTTTAAAAAAAATGTTGTTAATTTTCCAAATCTTCGCTCTTTTATGGATTTTTTTTTTTGTAATGTTACATGAAACTTTGCATTATAAACTATATAAATTAAGACCTAAAAAAATCATATTTAGTATAAAACTCAAATTAATAAAAAATTTCCAAACTGTGATTGTAATACACTTAATTGTATAATTTAGATATCTTAATTATATTCAAATTTTGTTCTTAAAGTTATTTTAAAATATGTTGGTCCGACGAACTCATTCTTTGTTCAAGGGACTGTGAAAACAAAAAGAAACATTTTGGGAGAAAATCGGTTCCTTCTTGGCTGATAAAGTTTTGGTATTGAGGGGTGAAAGAAGGGGATAATAGATCAAGGATTAGAGCTGTCGGTTTAGTTTTCGTTTGATTTTTTAGAATATTAGTGGCTTATTAGTTTATTGTTTCTTTTCTTTTTCGTTTCAAGGCACCGTTTGTGTGGCCAATAGGAATTAGGCTTCTGTTTTTCTCTTTTCATTTCCAAGGCTGTAATCAACTGTCCATTATCTCCTCAATTAATAAATCAGTCAGACGTTTTCAAAAAAAAAAAATATTATTATAAATCTTATGCTAGTAAATAATAAATTATTATCGTATGTATTAACTGACATTTCAATGCAAGTGCATTTTGCAAGGTATGAAAACCACCGTTGTCCAAATCCCACATTTCATCAAATTCCCTGTTTTTTTTTTTTAAATAATTGCATGACAAACTCGCTACGGAACTTATAACAGAAGTTATTAAGATTGAATAAATAAAACTGTTATAAATAAATTATTTTCCTGCTATACCTTTTTTTTTTTGTCTAGTAAAAATTGTGTTTCATGTTTGTAACATACATCATGAAGACGTGTAACGTTAAATTTTTTCTCCAAGGTTGTAATATATACAAACATCTTATCAAACTTTCAAAAATAGTTCCAACCTTTACATATCCATCTTTCTATGTTATGGTCACGGTTCAAAGATAGTTACTATTGCACAAAAAGCATCTCATACAGATCTATCAATTAAATGAGACTCGTTTAACCTACTTGAATTGGTCTAAATTCGAAAAATAAGTGACAAAATCTATCTATTTGAAGCTTTGGTGACCCTGCGAAGCACTTATAGAAAACTATAGTTACCTTGATAAATAGCGAAAGTAATTTTAAAAGATTTGTAATTTGATAAGATTTGATTTTGTAATCTTGAAGATTATGTAAATCTCTTAATTGTAGACATGCTTTAATCTCGTACATCGATGTAAAGCTAGTTGTGCCGTTGGATTTAGGAGAGCTCAACTATAAATAGAAAGTTTCTCCCTCATTTCAAATCATCCATTGTATTCATTGTATTCCATTCTTTAGTAGTGGATACTAATTGAGAGCATTTACTCAAACATTTGGCGTGTTTTTGCCTTTTGTGACTATTCTATTTTATTTTGAGTTTTCTTTTGTCTTTGAGTTACTTTTGCTATGTTTTTGGTGCCTTAGAGAAATTCTATGAGAATTCTCAATTTGCGATAGTTAGATTGACTTAGATATATTTGAAGCAAATAAATCACCTAATGTCACACAGATTGCAAAACTAAAACTCTAGCCGCGTGACACCTATGTATATTTAAAATATTTACAAAATAGTTATTAATATAGTCTAATAGTGTTAAAGATGTAATTAATAATCACTGTTTGATCATAACCTCGTATTAAATTTGAAAGAGTTGTTTTACATTAGAATCTTTAACGTTAGATTGATTTTTCCATTGAAAAGAAGTAAAAATACAATTTCAGTCTCACCAGCAACATTAATTGCCAACTTATATATGTGGAAGGAAAAAAAATACACTTTTATATTATTATTTATAAATATTTTTTTTTGTAAAATTATTAGGTAAATGTTTAAATTAGGGTTCAATCTATTAGAGAGTGCTCACATAAGAGTTAAACGTTTCAAAATGGCCAAATGAAGGCTTAATCTTTACAAAAGTGCATAAATAATAGCTTTTCACATGCTTTAACCCAATTTGTAGACAAAATTAGGCAAACGCTAAGGTGTTTAGAATAAAACACATAACATTCTAATCATATATTGCTTGAAAAGAAGAGATAGCAGTCAAAACATAATCTATAACTAGAGGTTCTCATCGGTCAAGCCGGGCTCAATAAAAAAATTAGCCCCGTTTGCTAGGCCCGTGCTCGGCTTGGCACAAAAAATGGGCCTAAAATTTTACCCAGCTCGGCTTGGATAAAAAAGCTAAAACTCGGGCTTGGCCCGCCAGTATTAATTTTTTATATTATTTTAAATATATATAATACATAAAAAAATACTAAAAACATTAAAATAAATATTTTCCAACAAATTAAAAAAGAATTTTAAAAAATATGTATACTTAAATAACACTAAAATAGAACAAAATTAACAATAAAACAAGTGTTATACAATATCCAAACAATAACAACAAAATAGTAGTAACATAATAGTGAAATGGTAGCAAAATAGGGAGAAAACAACAAGAAAATAGCAGATTTTTTTGTCCTTTTGTGAATTCAAGCCGGGCGGGGTTAGGCTCGGGCAAAAAATGCCTTACTTGAGGCCCAATTCATTTTTTAAACAGGCCTTTTTCCCTAAGCCAAATTTTCAGGCTTATATTTTTGCCCAAACTCTCCCACTTTTTGAACAGGTCTTCGGGTTGGACTGGGTGGCCCGACACATGAGCAGGTCTATCTGTAACATGATATATGACATTTAAGCACTTTTGAAAAGATTTAACCCTTATTTGAGCACTTTCGAAAATGGTAGGACATTATTTGACCATTTTAAAAGGTTTAGCATTCATTTAAGTACTTTTATAAACAATAGGCCTTTATATAACCATTTTGAAAGGTTTAATTCTTATGTAAACAATCCCTAAAAGGTTGGGCCCTAATTTGAAGATTTAGCCAAAATTATTTTAATCAATTATATAGAACAAAGCATAGATGCTAAAAACTTGATGATAATGAAATAGTGTATATAAATTTAATACAAAAAAATATATATTCAAGTAAGCCTCAAAATAATGTTGATTATTCCCTCAATAACTATAAGTACACAATATCACTACTAAGTAATAATTAGAATAAAACTTTGTTAAGAAGGATTATCAGGATCAAACCCATAGTAAAATGTCTATGGATAGCTTCAACTATTTACTTAATTCACGAATTAACTAAATTATGACAAATAAATAAAATAAATTTTAGTAATGATTAAAATAAAATAAATGTAATAGACAAAGTAATATAACATTGAAGTAATATTCAATCCAAATTCACTACAATAGTGGTCATGATCTCTTTTAGTTAATGAGGATTATTGATTTATACTGAATTTAATTTAAACTCAAAGTTATGACTCGGATGCGCGTCCAGATTTAGGTTAAATGCTAAAAACACAAGTTTCATTATTGCACCTTCCTTACACCTCAAGTAGATTAATGATTTACCAACCTTATATTAAGTGCAATATGGTCTTCAGTTGACAATTTTTTTTCTAAACTATTCATTTAGTAAAAATATAGGGTATTCTTATCCATTCAAATTTTTTTTTAAACTTAGTGTTTTTTTTATATATAACAAATAATTTTAAAATTATAATTATTTATAACTATTTTTAGAAAACTTATTTATAAAATTTTAATTACACCAAAGAGTTATATTTCAAATTTAATTATAACTATTTTTAGAAAACTCATTTATAAAAGTTTAATTACACCAAAGGGTTGTATTACAAATTTAAAACAATAAATATATAATTAGGTTTTATTTTACAGTAATGGAATTTTATATTTTTAATTGTTTTTTTAAAGGAAAAAACTATCATCAAAATAAACCACCACAAAGAGAAGTGCCAATGTGAGGAAAGAACAAATTTAAATCCAAGCCAACAAGTTTATCTCATACACTCGATCCTCAATCCTCGTAGAACGAAATAACTTCATTAGGAAGTATTCTGAGGATTAAGCTCATAGTAAAATTGTCTATGGATAACTTCAACTATTTACTTGACTCACCAATTAACAAAGTTACGACAACTAAATAAAACAGATATCAATAATGATTAAAATAAATAAAAATGCAATAGACAAAGTAATGTAACATTGAAGTAATGTTCAATCCAAATTCACTATGGTTGTGGTTATTATCTCTTTTAGTTAATAACAATTATTGATTTATATCGGATTCAACCTAAACTTAAAGTTATGATTCAGATGCACCTTCAGATTTAGATTAAGTGCTAAAAACACAAGTGTCACTATTACAAGTAGTTTAACGGTTTACTAACCTTGTACGAAGTGCAGCATAGTTTTCATTTGGCTATTTTCCCCCAAATTATTCATTAACGGTGCGTTTGTTTGCAGGAAAACATTTTTCGGAAAATGTTTTCCCAATTTTCCAGTGTTTGTTTGATTGAAAATATTTTCCATTTGGAAAATGTTTTCCATTACACGAGTAAAATGGCTTACATTTTAGGGAAAGTGTCTTACGAATTTCATTTCTGTAAGACATTTTCCCGTTCCTCCTTCATCCAGGTAAGTCTTTCTCCTTCTTCCGTTCTTCATTCCTTTTCCTTCCTTCATTCTTTCTCAGGCAAATCTCTTTCTCAGACATTTTCCGGTTCCTCCTTGGTTTCGCTGGGTCTTGGCTAATTTATTGGAAAAATTCATCTCTGTCTTATACAGGAGAACCCAATACAAAGCTTCTACAGCAAAAATGGCGTCAACTAATGCCCAAGGCAGACCCATGACTATCGATTCACATTTGCACATATGGGCATCCCCTCAAGAGGTAAAATCCTCTCTTCCTTACACCAATGTTTCTTTGCAAAACCAAGTTTATGGGATTGGACAAACAGTAACACAAATCACGCCTTTTCCTTTTTGTGTTTGGGTGTACAGGCTGCTGATAAATATCCTTACTTTCCTGGTCAAGAACCTACTTTGCCTGGACACTTGGATTTCTTGCTCCAGGTAAGATGTAGCCTCAGAGAGAGATAGAGAGAGACTATGCTTTTGCTTATTTATTCTCTGATAAACTATTCTTGATTTTTTTTCTCCCCGCAGTGTATGGAAGAAGCAAGTGTAGAAGGTGCAGTCATTGTCCAGCCCATCAATCACAAGTTTGATCATTCATTGGTGACCAGGTCTGCTTCAAGTTTGAGGATAAATTACTAACATTTGCCAATTTCTTATCATTTCTTTAACTATCATTTTGTGAATTAAGCTATAAAGCCATATGAAAGTATTGGTGTGAAATGGATAAACCATTCAGGGAGTTGACTAGTATTATGGTTAAGAAGTTACCATTTTGGTTATATATACATAAAACTATAAATTCTCTCAGATAGAGGGTTGAAGCCGATGACTGATAAATTTTAGCATTTAATTACACTTTTTAGTTGAGTTCCTTCTAAGAACTGGCCCTCATATCATGGTAGAAATGAATGGATGATCCAATTGCTATCGAAGGTTCATGTACTTGCAATGTTTCTGTACTACCTAATTTCTTGAACAAATCAGGAAAGCATTGCATGCTGAATACTAATATTTTGAATGATTGATAGTGTCCTAAAGAAACACCCCACCAAATTTGTTGGTTGCTGTCTTGCAAATCCTGCAGAAAATAGAACTGGAGTTAAGCAGCTTGAAGATCTCATTTTGAAGGTTTTTGATTTATTTTCTTTTATTAGATAACTCTATTTTTGTTCTATTTTATTGTGAGAACCATGCTTACAATCTGATTTTTCATGCTAGGATGGTTATCGAGCTATTCGCTTTAATCCTTATCTATGGCCTTCTGGCCAACAGGTATCAATCTCAAAATCTTTTTCAGCTATTAGGCCACAAGATGTCTCTTCTATTTGAATTATTAAAATCTAAGCTGTGTTCATTAAAAATTCAATCCATATATGTGGTTTAAATTGGAGTAACTGTTCTGTCCGTAAAATAAAGCCAGGTAAACAACTAATTGAAGAAACAGAGTTTTCACTGAATTAGCTGAGAAAATTCTTTACATCAAACCCCTTCTTAAAGTATTTATTGAAAATGTTAGGAAAGGTTTGATAAGATATGTAAATAGAATAATATAGTTGATTATTAGGGATTTGATTTTATTTACTTCCCTTAGAGAGTAGACTCATACTTGTGTATATATATATATATGTATTGTTTGATGATGAATGATAAATATAATTTCATTCTCTCTTTCTTCTTTTGCCTTGTTAATTATTCTTTCAGTATTTCGTTCATAAATTGTAGCGACACTTCAAGGGGAAACTGCAATCACTGAAAGACTGGAAGTTCGTATCGATGTAGTACAAAAGCTTTAAATTGTCATTAATGGAGGGTTCAGTAAGAGGTGAAGCCTGTGTTTCCCAAATAAAACAAACTTCTGCATGTGGTTTGTAGTTAGTAATCTCTCAATTCATGTATTACTGTGGTGTATGTATTTATTCTAATGTTATTGTGTCATGTTTTGTATCGTGTTCGAAATAATCAAGTCCAAGTTTCTACTTAGTTTTACTTGGACGAATAAGGTTTTACCTGTTGTTTGATAAGTATACCTTTCTATTGTTCTTATACTGTTCTCTCATAATAATTTAATCTCATTTATATGGGTGAATTTTGTATTAAGTTGAACTAAAGGCACAAATATTTACTCAGGTAATAAAAAATAAATTTGACTTCTGTTTTTAACTTTAATTTGACTTATTTATTTATAAATAAATCATTGCAATATATGTAAAAATAATTTAAAATGTAAATTTATTAATTAATATATATATATATATATAATTTATTAATGTATGTAAAAATAACTTTTCTGAAAAATATTTTCAGGAAATCTGCCAAATAATAGAAAATATTTTACACAGATTCATCCAAACACCAGAAAAGTAAATCATTTCTAGAAAAGTAAATATTTTCCAGAAATTATTTTTTCGGAAAATATTTCACTGGCAAACAAATGGAGCCTAAGTAAAAATAGAGAGTATTTTCATCCCTTCAAAAATTTTTTTAAGCTCATACTTTCCTAGATATAATAAATAATTTTAAAATTGTAATTATTTATAACATTTTCCCAATTTATTTTATTTATAACTATTTTTAGAAAACTCATTTATAAAAATTAATTACACCAAAGAGTTATATTACAAATATGAAACAATAAATATAGGGTTAGGTTTTATTTTACGATAATGAAATTTTATATTATTAACTTTTTTTTAAAGGAAAGAATTCTTATTAAAATAAACTAGAGAAGCATCAATGAGAGGAGAGAAAGAATTTAAACCCAGGACGATAAGTTTACCTCATACACTTGATCTTCGGTTCTTGTCCTCCGACGATCGTTATAGTAGTGACATCCAAATTTAAAACGGGGATAAAAAAACCTAAAGACAATTTAATGTTTTTTCAATAACAAAAGAAAATATATGTTTTTTTAATTGGTTTTTTATTTCTACTTTCATAAAATTTCAAATTGAGTTGATTTCATGAGTTAATTGTGCACAAATTCAATTAGGAGAAGAGTGAAGTGCATTTTTAAAATTTCATATAATAAATTTTAATAAAATAACTTAAACTGTTAATAAGCATATGCTATGATGATAGGAGCGGATGTTGGACTTTTAGGCTTTACTTAGTAGAGTGTAAAAAAAAAAACTAAAAGGATGAATAATCGAAAAGGTAGAAAACTAGAAAGATGAAAAACATAATTTTTCTTCTCATAAGTTTGTTTGGTAGGAAATATGGAAAAATGGAAACAAAATTATAATTTTCTTTCCATCCACTCCACTGTTTGGTAGAGTTGAGAAATAAAAAGGAAGAAAATAAAACATTTGACAATTACATAATTTTGAATTGATATACTCATTTATTTCATTTTCTCTTTTCTCATCATCCCGATTTGGAAGAATTGATTTTTATGTATTATGATAGAAAATGATCATCCATTCTATTTTATTTCCTCTTACTTTTATTCCCTGGTCAATTTAGCATTACTTCTAAGAAGTACTTTTGAGATAAAAACATTGCTAAAGATATTTTTGAGCTTTTCAAAAACACTTTAGAGAAGAAATGCTAAACTAAGTGTACACTCAAAATTTAATTTCTTTCCACTTTCCACCTTCTCCTCCCATGGTTCTAATTTTTTACTCAACCAAGCACACTCTAAACTCAAGTAATTTGTAGTCAAACTTTGGCAACATAATCAATTAAAAATACTTAAATAAATATTTAAAAAATAAACACCGCTTTTTTTTAATAAACCTACAATTATTTCCTTTAATTTTTATTCTTTTACTCACACGATGGATGTGAAAAACGCTAATTATATGTAATTTAATTATTTTAATTTAGCATAAATTGTATTAATTATTTTTAATGTAAAAATATATTAAGGGTCATTTTGGATAGACGTTTATCTTCAATGCAGTACATTTAGTTTTTTTTTTATCTTACACTATAATATCTAATCTCACCACCAATACTATTTTTATACAAACCATATATAAACACATCCCCCACCATTATTCTTATAATTATGAAAAAGAAATACAATACTGCAGAGGGCACAAACGAGTTTCTGGAATAGATGAAACTTACAAGGCAGATCGGGCCGCCCTGGTTATAGATCCATTGATTTATGATTAGGCTTTGCAAATGGATTGGGCTAGAATTAAGTGGGAGAAGGCCCACTAATCTCAATCTCGTATATGTAATATAAAAATATCTTTTATACATTTATGGGGATAAGGGGCATGAATTTACCAATTTGGCCCAGTGCCCAAGCAACGCGTGCAGGTCAATAAAAGGAAAGGAGAAAAGAGAAACCAAAGCATGCAGTGAGAGCGAAGAAGCACAAAGGAAACACAAAAGGGAGAGAGGTGAATCTGGGAAAGGCAAAAGCTTAGGAGTCACGCAGCCAATAATATAAAAGCACACAGATCGCTGACCTGGCATGAAATTTACAAATCCCGCCTAAACCCCCAATTTTCATTTCGTGCGCAATTGAATTTCAATTTGCCCCTAACTTAATATCTCCGCCTTTCGGCCTCTCAACTCACCCCTCAATCCCCAATCTCATATCTATCCTTTGTTTCCCCTTTTTCTCTCTCTTTTTTCAACACTAACCCTACCTCACCAACCAGGTATTTTCCGTCGATTTCCTCCATTTTTTTGGCAATTTTCCATGATTTCTCTCGCTTTTTCCACTGATCTGCGATTTTAATTTGCAGGATTCAACATGAAGGGAGGAAAATCCAAGTCAGATACTAAGAGCGCCAAGTGAGTTTTCGTCCCCCTTTTTCCATTCGTTTTTTTCTCTTGCTTTTTAATATCGTGTTTTCTAGGATCCTAGATCTGGATGGAAATTTTATTACTTATTGGTCGACTATTTTTTATTTGTTCTTAGGCTATCCGTGAAATCCAAAGCTGGAAAGAAATCGGGGAAGGCTGCCAAGGATCCAAACAAGCCAAAGAGGCCTGCTAGTGCCTTCTTCGTTTTCATGTAATTTTATTTTCTTCTCTTATCTTGCCACTCAATTTGTATCGTCAACGATTCTCAACTGTTATTTTTTGTCAATTTTTTCTTTATTTTTTTGTGTTTGGTCCTTTGCTCCGTTGGAAATTCTGGCGTTCATAATCCCTCGTTGAAGAGGCAAATTAAACGATTTTTTCTTATTTCGTTGATTTTCTCTCATTTTCTCATCCAAATTGTTGATGTTCACTTCTTATTATAGGGAAGAGTTCCGTGAGCAATACAAGAAGGATCACCCTAAAAACAAATCCGTTGCCGCTGTAGGTGTCACCTATTTTATTTGTTCTTTTTGGTTTATAGCCAAGGGTCTTTGTTTGTTTTTTTTTTCAATTTAGTTAAATTTATTTGTTCTATTTCTCGTGTGCCAACTTTAGGTTGGCAAAGCTGGTGGAGATAAATGGAAGAGCTTGTCTGAAGCTGTAAGTATTTAGTTGTTTCGTTTGAAGTACTCGAAAACTATATTCGCAACTGCGTTTTCTGATTAAATTTAAATAATTATATTCAGGAAAAGGCACCTTATGTAGCCAAGGCAGAAAAGCGAAAGGTCGAGTATGAAAAGAACATGAAGGCCTACAATAAGAGACAGGTAATTCAGTTTTTCATTTATGAGCATAATGTATCTGTTTGGGCAGCTAATAATTGATGAATTTTCCAGGCTGAGGGTCCCAAAGACGAAGATGTTGAGTCTGACAAATCAGTGTCTGAGGTGAATGATGAGGATGATGATGAAGAAGGCAGCGGAGACGTAAGTTGCAATGTTTCAGTTAATTGTTGCCGTTGTTGATGATGGTTGCTATTGTTTGACTTAATGAATTGTTTCTTATTTTAATGCAGGAAGAAGATGATGAGTAGGAAGGTCCGTGGTGGATAGCATAATCAATGTAGGCTGTGATAGTGTTTGATCAAAACCTTATGTTAATGCTTTCGAAGTTTCCATGTTATTCTTTTAGATGCGCATGCCATCTAAGGGAGAAATGTACCTCTGAATCCTGTTGGTTCCTTTTGACCTTCAGAAATTAATAGTTGTAGATGGGATAATCTGCTTCTATATGTACTTTTTGATTTAAAGTTGAATGGCTTAGATAAATCCTTTTGTAGAGAATTAGTCCTATAATTTGGTCTTACTGTTGTCATCTTTTATAATTTTGCTGCTTGCTCCAATGCATCTGATGACAAGCTTAAGGTTTTTACCTTGTTGGTTGCTTGCTTGTTTACAGGATTTGACAGGCGTTTTGATTGTAATTCTGTTGTGATGGTTCAGCTATATTTTTTGGGTTGCCACATTTTACTATTAATGTATATATTTCGTGGATGCTGCTGGTTTGTGTGGTTGTGTGAATGTTATTTCTTGGGTGGTGGTATTTAATAATGGTTTCTGTATTTGTTTGAATGGGTTTTCATTTGTGCGTCAAATCTTTCAAAGCAATTTACAGATATCGTTTATCGTTGGTCTTCTATTGTATGCTGTGAGCTAATTATTGGACGTGTTGTTTATTTAATGTTATGTGGTTTGACGGTTTAAAGATTTTATTCCACTATTATTTATGGTCAACTGCTGAAGTTATTAAATAATGTTTATTATGTGTAGGAGAAAGTCCATTAGCCTTTCTGCGACGCTTCCTTATATAAAATAAATAATCACTATTGACAAGTCTCTCCTTTCAGTTTTATCTATTTTGAGTAGTCTGACAGGTTCTTATTCTTTTCAGCGGATTACATGGTTTGGTTAGTCTTGACGTTAACTTGTGTTTCCAAGCAGTGATTTTTGAATGGAGGTGTCTAAAAACTTGTAACCTTTCATTTTATCTGAAACCATCAGCAAAAGTTTTAGACTAACCCTTGCATATGAAGCATTAACGAAAGTTTTAGTATCAACTAGCCTACATCTCACCGTACATTTTATCTAATTGGACGGAAGTTGGATAGGCCTTTGCAGTCTCCTGGCCCCTACTAATCATTGCTGGATCTATGGATTTTCCCGTGACATTAACAATCATCCAATCAAGTTTGTCTTGCCAAGAAGAGTGCGTCAAATGTAACACAGCATCAAAACTACTCGAAATAAGGGCAACAACCAAATAGGTGATCCATAATTTCAATTTCTTCCCTGCACAAGTCACAGGATCAACTTGCTTTCCAAATGACAGTAGCTTGGACTCAATAACCAGTCTGTCCCGTATAGCAAGCCAAAATGTAAGAGAGCGACTTGGGATTGTGTGGTTCCCTAATGCAAGTTTGTGCCAAGGAACCATTTCCTTTCGATTCCATAACTTGTCCCTTATCATGAATCTGTTGTGCTGCAACCCTCCTGCCTAAGATTTTTTTTTATTTTGGTTGTATCTAAGATAAAAGATTAATCACAAAATGTCACTCCCATGAGCGAGGGTTGTAGAGGTGTTAAGGTTTGGTATTTGATAAATATAAAATTGGCATTTAACAACATATTATTTCCGCTTGGGGATGGTATCATTTCCAGATGAGTAACGCGGATCAATTAGAATTGGGGAATTGGGTCTCATGTGTCATCCACAAGTTTCGTCTTTGTTGACGGGGATTTTTCAGTCCAAAAGATATCCTTTGAAATAGATTTGAGTATTTTCTTTGGGTTGATACTTAGCAAATGTAACCTATTAAATATATTTGGTTGTTGGTTGGGGATTGGATCAGCAAGTAGCAATTTGCATTTAGCAAAGAGGAACACAGTCGGTTCCTCGCAAAATATAACACTTAGATACATTCTCTTCCATTATAATGTACTTTTCTCATTAGTATAATTAATATAATCTTAAAATGGTTTATAAATAAGTTTTAGTAAAAATTAAGTTAGTCAATTCCGTTCCTGTATCATCCTTATTAGCCAATATATTTTGCTTGGTAATAAATGGAACAATAAATTTTAGGTTCATTCCAATGTAAATTTTAATTAGTATTGATGGTATCCATTCATATATGTTGACTTCACGTATACCGACTAGAATATGATGTACTAATTAATAAGAATGAATTTTAAAGTATAAATATAGTTATTATTTATTTTGAATTTGTCGAATGATGGATTGTTATATGTTATATATTTATTGTTTATTTTATGAAATAATTTTTTTTTTATTTTAGGTTTGTTTAATTATAGATTGTATTTGTGAAAATGATTGCATTTTATATTGGAAACTTTTTTAATCTTATTATTTGACATTTTCTAAATAAATATCGAAAAATGGTACATAAAGAAAAGGAAATGTTTCTAGATATATTTCTGGATATGGTAATTGATGGTTTTCTCAAACCACACACCCTTTTCAAGATATTTCTCGTAAAAGCCGACTTCCTCACCAGCAGATATGGTCAATGCTATAGTACTCCTTGTGCCACAAAGCCCCTGTATCCCATGAAACGCATAGTATACTAGTTCAAACGGCTACAGTTTTTATCAGCTTTAACATTGTATTTTTCTTTCAATAAATTTAGAACGGAATTTTACCAGTGGAGTGTCCGTTTCAACAAATATGGAGCTAAGCTCGAATTCCCACTCCAGAGCACAAATGCCAGGTAACTTGCTTTTATCAGCTTTAACTTTGTCTTCCATGAGTTTTTCAACCATTTCCTTCACCATTACTTCATTATTACCGTACTTATTCAGCATTTGTTTGAAGCTTTTACGTAGCCGCAGAGCCTGCAGAGTGGGAAAGGATGGATCAAATCTCCAGTGTCCATTTGCATTTCTGTATGACTTTATAGGAATGTAATATGGAAGAGTTGTTTTTCTTGCGTAAAAGAGATGTACCTTAGGGCAGGGTGAGTCAAGCTTGGCATTTGAAAGTACATGAAGACCTGGAGAAACCTGTTGAATGTTAATATCGTCCCCCTTTGGCCTATTGGAGGCATAAACCATTGCTTTTGAAGGAATATCAGCCAATATGAGGTTAAATCCTTTGTATTGATGAGCATCTGTGATCAGTTGTTGGGCAAATTCCATGGGGCTCTTTGTGCTCTGTATCAGCAATACTTACTGTTAGTTGAGTTTCGCTTGAACCAACAAAGAAAGGCATATAGATTTACCTTCAAGAAAAGTACAGGGAGATCCCCGCGGGTCTTGGCGTTGGGAAGGTGATGAAGCTCCAAAACATTGGTAAGACAAGCTACTCTGCCTTGTCTTGAACATGCCAACCATGTCCCTCCTGCAACCTCATCTCTACCTCCCAGTATTTCACAACCATCAACATCCCACCATGCAACTGGCTTTGTAGGCCTTCAATGCCACCCATAAAACAAATCCCATAGATTAATCATAGATGCTTCCTTCCTTAAAAGAAAAACAATTGAAGCGAAATGAAAACATACCTGTTGTGGTATTCATCTCTGTTTTGTAAAAGCAGAAGAGGGTAGAGTGGATGAGCTTGCCAAATGAAAGCAGCAATACACATGGTTAGACAATTCTATTCAATTGTTTGGATTTGAGTGAATTGGTTGAACTCTAGAATGATAGCAGAATATGAAATGAGGAAAGAGAACAGAGAAGCAGATTAGATAAGATCAGGGGAAAAAATCTGCAATTTCTTTCCGGCTTGCTTTGACCAGCTGGATTGCAATGATTAATAAGAGTCATCCAACACTAAATAATTGCCTCAAAACCAACATTTACAGCAAAAGGGGCTAATCTTGTTTTACAAGAGGGGTTTGAGTGAGGTAGAAACAAAAGGTAATCTTGACTTTTCAAAACTAAAAAAAATATTTTGAAAAATGTAACTGACGGCGGGTGCGTCTGTTCAACAACACTGCCCAGTTTGAATCGTTCTCTAAAACGGAAGAGGAAACAAACAGATTTGGTTCTTGCTGCTCCCCCATATACCCCCAAATTGATATTGCAATCACACTGCATTTGGTCTCATCTGTATTTGAAAACAAATATCCTCAGCACTGTTTAATCAATGCAGTTGATGGAGGATACCGCTCCCAGATTGAAGAAACAGTGCGGTAGTCCCTGAATTAATGCATAAAATCTTCCACATTCTCTCCACAAGTAAGATTTCATTCACCTAATGTTTTCATTGAAGGCACAAAATTGTAGTAAGTTGATTCATCATCAGAGAGTGTTGGGAGCACATGCTCTGACTGTATCGTAAGTCCTTGTTCATATTCAGCCCATCATCCCCCCCAAGTGATTGAAACTAATCTGTAATGTTCAATGATGTTAATTTATGAATAATGAAATTAAATTTTGATTCAGGAAATATTTTGATGGTAAATTCATAAAAAAAAATCAATTTATCTATATCAATAATCTATCATATATAAAAACTCGAGTTTAGAATAACTTTTTTTTTTGAAAAATTCCGACTAGATTTTATTTATTCTTAAAATGAGTAACAGAAACTTTTGGGTCAGGGAAATTGGACCCTAAGTAGAAATTAAATAAAGAAAGGGTGGCCCAAAAAGACAAGGGGCCCACAATAAAACAAAATAAGTAGAAAAATTAAATAAACAGAAAACAGTCAAATCCTGATGTCAAATCCAATTGGTATCAAATAGCTGATGTCCACTAAATCTGATGTTCCGAGTTCCCATACCAGCCGGTCAAACGATAGTAGTTTTCAAGAAGGTTTTTATTTCTGCTATCCCTTCCTCTTCAGATTTCTCTAGATTTCTTTCAATCCGGGTTTCTCAACCATCTCTCCTCTCTTCTGCACTGAAGGCGAGTGAAGGTTGCTTCCTCCAGGTATTTTTCCTCTCTATTTCTTAAAGCTTCTGTTGCAAGTTCATGGGCTTGACCATTTTCTGATCTATTAACAAACTGGAAGTAGCTTTCTTGAAAAAATTGTTTCTTTTGTTGAATATCTCGGATGACCGCCCCTAACACTGACTTGTCTGTTGCTGTTGAGTTGCATTTTTTTATAACTGTTTTGGAGTCCCCTATTATAACAATGGATTGAAAACCCAGTGAGATCCTTAACTTTACTGCTTGTAATCTTGCATATGCCTCCGCCATGAACGGGGACGATATTGCGGAATGGAGTACTGTTTTTGAGGCGAGAAACTCACCCATCTCCCCCCTCACCACCAGACCAAAGGCCGATCTTGAATATTTGCTGTCGAATGCTGCATCAAAATAGATGATTACTTTCGCATTTCTTATGATCTGTCTCTGTCGTCTGTTATCACCTAAGGTAGGTGGTTTTTCTTCCGATCCATCAATTTTTGCTATGTAACTTTGAACTCTTCTTGATAGATCTCTCCCTGTTGTTGTTTTCCCCTCATGAACAAACTGGTTTCTGGAGCTCCATAGAATCCATGCAGCATAGCAGAAAAGGCGACATTGTTTACTGTTACATATGGTAAAAACCCAGGTAAGCCAGTCCCACAGATCTGGAATAGCAGAATTTATGACCCATGAGAGATTAAGATTTTGCCATGTTTCTATTGTTGTAAGGCACTGTCTAAACACATGTTGCTATCCTCTTCTGCATTTCGACACCGAGGGCAGGAACTGTCAGAAGCCACTCTTCTAAATCTTAAATTCTTTAGAGTAGGAATAAAGTTCCATGAAAGATGCCAAATAGTGATGATAATTTTCGATGGGAGGTGTAAATTCCATAGTTTCCTATAGAATTTTTTTTGTTTCGGTTTGTATTAAAAAAGCACTTGGATCCATAGTTGCCTCTCATAATAGTTTATAGGCACTTCTGACTGTAAATTCGCCATAATGTTCTCCTCGCCAGACTTGAAAATCTTCATATTCTTCTTCCGCCAGAGGGATTTGCAGAATCTTCTGTGCAGTATTTTCTGGAAAGATATTTTCAATTAGATCAGCTTTCCACTTTCTTGTTGTTGCTTCAATTAAGTCCGAAACTAACTCAATTTCTGTATTGTTGGTGTTGTCATTGCTTCTATCAATGTCTACGCCTGGAATCCAACAATCATTCCAAGCAGAGATTTGGTCTCCTTTTCCAATACGCCAACATAAACCATTTTGTAGTAACTCTTTTGCTACCCAAACGCTTTTCCAGATAAGAGAAGGTAAATTCCCTAAATGTATGAAATCTGAATTTGAAAAATATTTAACTTTTAAGACCTGTGCTAATAATGAATTTGGGAAATTAATAAGGTGCCAACCTTGCTTGGCTAATAAAACAATATTAAGTTGATTAAGACTTACCCAAACCACCCTGTTCTTTTACAATAACAATTTTTAAATTGTATAACAATTTTTTTAAGATTATAGTTCTGAATTTGTCAATTTAAATATTTTTTTATTATTTATAAGATTTATCAATTTTATGAATAATAATTTTAATTTTACTAAAATATTTAATTAAATAAATTTTTTGATAATAAAATTTATCATACTTATAAATAAAAATTCCGATTTTATTAAAAAAAAACCCTTATTCAACGCTTTATATAATAAATAATAAATTTATTTTTATTACATTATTTGACATTTATTAGATCAAAAATTGAAATGAAAAGTTTAATCTTAATCTACAATAGTTTATACAAATGGTTATAATGGGTTAATTAACTAAATTAATTTATTTTGGTTATATAATTAAATTTATTTTGAATATATTAATTATATGTAGTAAAATTATATTGTACGTTAAATATAATAAAATATTTTAATTATGATTTGAAATTTATTCTTATAATATTTGAATTGTTAAATAAGTTAATATATTTTAACTATGTTCAACAATTCAAATAATATGTATTACGTTTATACTAAGTACAATAATTAAAAATACATTATTTAAAAATTAATAAAAAAACTAAACGTTTAAAATCATGTGCAACACATGTGACACTAGAAATAAATATAAGTAAAAAGGTGAGCAATATTATAAACAAAAATAATAGATAAAAGATGGATACGAGAATATGAGGTTTTCTATTGTATTCTATAATTTCATCACATTTACAAGTAGCATACTTCTCTCTATATATAGGGACATTAAACTCTTCATATTCTAGTACATAAATAGGAAATGCGTTACAAGAAGATGAAAGGTTAAAGGTTAAACAAAATGAAAGGTGGAATGTTAATGGATATGAAAGGTGAAAGGTTGAACATCCACTTAATAGCAGTCATAACACCCCCCTCTTGGATGTTCATTGTATAAAGAATATGTTTCATTAAAAACCTTACTAGGAAAAACCCTGTGAGACAAAAACCTAATGAAGGAAATAAAGAGTACATAATCCTTTGATACATAGTATGTCACAACCTTAAAAGAAAATGTAGTGCGAATTTACTCCTTTTCATGTAAGCATCACTTAAGATCTTTGAAACGATACAATGCAATGTTGAAAATTAACTTCTCAAATGTAGCAGCTGGGAGCGCCTTAGTAAAAAGATCTATCAAATTCTCACTTGAATGAATCCATTAAACATTTATATCTCCATTCTTTTGTAGATCATGAGTGAAGAAAATTTTTGGTGATATATGTTTTGTTCTATCACCCTTAATATATCATTCCTTAAGTTGTGCAATGCAAGCTGTATTATCTTCATATAAGAGTGTTGGAGCTTTTTTTTTTCAGAGCATAAACCACAATCTTTTTGTATGTGATAAATTACAGACCTTAGCCATACACATTCACGACTAGCCTCATGGATTGCCAAAATCTCAGTATTATTAGAAGAAGTAGCAGTAATTGTTTGTTTCATAGAATGCTAAGAAATTGTAGTACAATCATATGTGAAAACATAACCAGTTTCTGATCGAGCATTGTAAGGATCAAACAAGTACCCTGCATCTGCAAAACCAACCAATTCTTTTTTGGTTCGTTTAGGGAAAAATAAACTCATATCTCTTGTACCTTGAAGATAACAAAAAACATGCTTAACCCTATTCCAATGTCTTCGGGTTGGAAAAGAGTTAAATCTTGCTAATAAGTTGACAGAAAATGATATATCAGGTCGTGTATGACTAGCAAGATATATCAATGCACCAATAGCATTTAAATATGGTACTTCAGGACAAAGAAAATCTTCATCATTTTCTTGAGGATAGAAAGAGTCTTTATTTACATCAAGTGACCTAACAACCATTGAGGTGCTTAACGGATGTGTGTTATGCATGTAAAATCTTCTTAGCACTTTTTCTACATATATTGTTTGATGCACAAAGATCCATTCTTTAAGCACTTAATTTGTAACCCTAGACAAAATTTTGTTTTTACAAGGTCTTTCATTTCAAATTCTTTCTTTAAGCACTCCATTATCACTAAAATCTCTTCAGAAGTCCCAATTATATTTAAATAATTAATATACACAACAATTATAACAAATCACGATCCAAACCTCTTTATAAGAATGCATGGGGAAATGGGATCATTATTTAGCCTTCCTTCAATAAGTACTCACTAAGGCGATTATACCACATATGCCCAGATTGTTTCAATCCATAAAGGGATCTATTTAATTTGATTGAGTAATGTTATCGAGAACATGAATTAGCTGCTTTTGACAGTTTAAAACCTTTTAAGAGTTTCATGTAAATGTTATTATCAAGTGGGCCATATAAATAGGCTGTAACTACATCCATTAGGCGTAAATCAAACCCTTATCTTATTGCCAGACTAATCAAGAACCTAAAAGTAGTTGCATCCACCACAGGAGAGTATGTCTCTTCATAATCAAAATCAAGTCTTTGTGAAAATCCTTGTGCAACCAAACACCATTTATATCTCACAATTTATCCTTTTTCATTTCTCTTTCTTACAAAAACCCATTTATATCCCATAGGTTTTACACCTTCACGTGTACGAACTACATGTCCGAGTACATCTCTTTTCATAAGAGGTTTTAACTCTACTTCAATTGCTTCTTTCCATTTTGGCCAATCATCTCATTGTCTACATTCTTCAATTGACATTGGTTCCTGATCCACATTGCCATTCAAAATATCTAGTGCTACATTTCATGCAAATATGTCATTGACATCGATTTGATTTCGGTTCCACTTAATTCTTAACATGACATAATTTGTTGAGATCTCTTCATTATCAGGTACCTGGGATTTTTCTTGGACTTCAGTCATGTCTAAAATCTCTTCTGGAGACCCTTTTAAAGTCATTGCTTCCTCGATTTGATCATCATCTATTTTTGCTCCTTTTCTTTTTCGAGGATTCTTATCTCTGGAATCGACTGGTCTACCACGCTTCAAACGTGTTTTAGACTCACCAGTAACTAGAGTTTGTCCTTCAGGGACAACGATTTTGATTGGAGCATTTACAACTAGTATATGTGATTTTGTCACTCTTTTTGGATTAATAAACGCGTCTGGCAATTGATTCCTTTGAACCTCCAATTTATATTGTTGCGTATGATGATCAAGATGAGACAATTGTAATTCATTCCAATCTATTTCTTTTTCCAGCTGTTTATTTTCTACCTCTAACATTGGAAAAACTGATTCATTAAAATGAAAATAAGCAAATCGAACCGTAAATAAATTCCCCGTTGATGGCTCGAGATATTTAATTATTGTTGGGGATTCATATCCAACATATATTCCTAACCTCATTTGAGGACCCATCTTAGAGTGTTGTGGTGGAACAATCGGAATATATACAACACATCTAAAAATTCTCAGATGGGAAATATTTGGTTCCTGACCAAAAACTTGTAACACCCCCTAATCCTTATCCATTGCCAGAACAGGGTTACGAAGTATTACCGATATTTCAGGACAATTACGAACAATTACATAATAATTTAACATACACATCATAATTTAACCATAATGTCCCTTTATTGAGCTCTCGAGGACCAATTCATGTGTTAGAAACAAATTGGGACTTAATCGGAAGTCTAGAAAATTTTTAAATGAAATTTCAAAATTTTACCTAAGTACAGGCACACACGCCCGTGTGGCCAAGGGATACGCCCATGCGACCTTATAACATACCCGTGCTTCAGGCAGTGTCTTACCCCGTGTAACTCCCTGACTTACCTTACACGGCCAAGTCACACACTCGTGTGCTAGGCCGTGTGGTTAATTTATTTTTTCAAAAATTAATTGCAGTTTTCACACGGCCAGGGCACATGCCCGTGTGTTAGGCCGTGTTCCTCACACGGCTGAGACACACGCCCGTGTCTCTACCCGTGTGGTAATACCTGAGCATTCTATTTTGAAAATTTTAGGTTGCAAGGGACACACGGCCTATTCACATGCCCATGTACACGCCCGTTTACCAGGCCATGTGGACTCAAAATGAACCTTAAACATCAAGTTTACCAACCCTGCAAACTTAAACAACAAGCAACTTAATAACGAAATGTTCAACCAATCCAAAACACATTCAAATACATCTAAAATATATCAAAATCATTAATCTAATGACCTAACCAATGTGCTTTCATAGGTAATTCACATATATTATTCAAATTAATCTAATTGAACACCATTCAAATCAACTCTAATTTCATACTAAAACTTATCATTTGATAACCTTAACATATCATATATAACCAACCATTATCATATTACAGCATCATTTACAAACATTTCCCAAAATGACAAACATATTATCCTAGGTACATACCATTAACATACTTCACCATACTTGAGTTCGGGATTGGCTTTGGATGCTGAATCGACAATTTGACTTCAACCTAACCTACGCACAGAAAACAAACTGTACGCTAAGTATGAACTCAGTGGTATTTCTATAATCCGAATACTTTTAAGAAATATCATAATATATCATGCATATTTAATTTAACATAAGCATTAATCATACAATAAATCAATTCATACATTAACTTATTTCTCATCAATATCTATCTCAATTGGCTTTTCTCATTATGAAAACACATCATTCAACTATAAAATTTCTATTCATGAACCCATGGTTCATGTATATCATTTGTAGGGGTGTGCAAAATTCGGGTAAAACCGAAAAAATTCGGTTAACCGACCGAATTCGGTTAATCGGTCGGTTAACCGAATTTTTTCGGTCGGGGGTCGGTTAAATATTTTGTTAATTTTCGGTTAACGGTTAATTCGGTTCGAAAAGGGTCGGTTAACCAAAATTTTTTCGGTTAACCAAAAAAAAATAATAAATAAATAATTATATAAATAGCTTATAAGATAAGCCCACTATTCTCTATTCACCAACCCAAACCCAATACAATCCAAACCCAATAATAAAAATTAAACCCAACTCAAATAATTTTAAAACTAAAAATAAAATTACCCCTAAAGGCTAGACACACACACACGATCTGATATCTCCTATTCTCCTCTCCTTCTTCAACTTCAAAAGTTCTCAATCCCTAATTTCAAAAGTTTAAAACCTGCAACTTCTATTTCTAAACAAAAGGAAGAACAACTTTGGTTTTGATTTTCAAGGTACTTTTTTTCCCTTCATGTTTTAACTTTGACTTAACTGTTGTCTATGTTGGTTTTGATGCATGCAAGGTCTTTTTTTTGTTTTTGTTTTTGTTAAATATTAATGCCTTATCCCTTTTTCGAGTACCCATTTACCTTTTTTGGGGGGGTAAATTTTGCATCTTGTTTCGATCGTGCTTTTTGTTTGAGTTTCTTCTTCTTCATTTTTTTTAAGAATCTGTTCTCAGTCCTCCATCTTCAAAAAGCTCCTCAAATCTGTCTGATTTTTAGAAATCTTTGAAATTTTTTTTGTTAATGATAGGGTTTGGTTAATGTTGATCATCAAAATCTATGCTAGCCACATTTCTGTTCTGCTTCTTTGTAGAGTTGAATGTAAAATAAATTATTGGCTTTCTTGTTTATTTGCTTTGTTTATTTACAAGTTCACTGTTGCATATCAGCTATGTAAAAGGGTCGCCCCCTTTTGTTGATTTGGATTTACCTTTACCACATTAAACGAACTTATTGAGGATTAGTTTGCTTCATTAGATTCTTCATCGGTGCTCAAAAATGTTATTAGATGAATTTTAATGACAATTTCAAGTTTTCTTTTTTTAATCTTCATCTTGTATTGTTGATATGATTCAAGGATCTTGTACTGTTTCCACTTTTTCTAAAGGACTGTCAAACTTTTGATTTTTGAAGTGAAATTGTTATGATATTATTCTGCTTATTGGCTATTGCGATGTTGCTTTCCAAAAAATGCTCATGATTTTGGGGTATAATCTTGTGGACTTTTGTTTCTCTTTGGGTAGATAAATGGATGTTCTTTATACTCTTTTTCATGAGGCATTTCCTTACATGGTATTTGTTTTGTTATGGTTTTGGCATTAATGGCATTTGTTTTATATTAATGAGTTCTTGATTCTAATGCAGTAAGGTGTTGCTGGCTTTCTTGCTAAACGGTTGTGGTTTATAAATTGCGTTTTGCAATGGATGTTACCTTTGTTAAATATCTAAACTATGTTTTTTCTAAAACTCAACATCAAAATATGTTTAATATTATAAATGTATTTTAATTTATTATATATTGTTTTTCTTGCAGAATGTCAACTGAACCAACATCTATTGAGGCTAGTGTTACACCTCCTACTTCGATAGATTCTGAAAATTCGGGAGTTGGAGCTTCAAGCTAAGCAAAGGGGATTACCGGGAAAAGAAAAGCCACTCTTCCAAGGTCAGAAGTTTGGTCTCACTTCACTAAGATTATTAATAGTGAGGGTGCAAGTAAAGCTAAATGTAATTATTGTCAAAAGGAATTTTGTTGTGATATGAAAAAAAATGGTACAGGGTCATTAAAATATCATATTGGTTCATGTAAGAAAAATCCTAGTAATGTTGTTGAAAATAGTTAAGGACAACTAGTTTTACCTAGAAAGGGTGTTGAAGGGGGGGAAGGGAATCTTTCAACTTGGAGATTTGATCAAGAAGCATGTAGGAAAGGATTAGCACAAATGATTGTGATTGATGAATTACCTTTCAAGTTTGTTGAAAGTGAAGGTTTTAAGAAATTTATGTTTATGGCATGTCCTAGGTTTCATATTCCTTCACGAACTACTATGACTAGGGATGTTTATCAATTGTATTTAGATGAAAGGGCCAAGATAAAACAACTTTTCAGAAGTTCTTGTTCTAGAGTTTGTTTAACTATCGACACATGGACTTCTTTGCAAAGAGTTAATTTTTTGTGTATCACTGCTCATTTTATTGATAATGATTGGAAATTGAATAAAAAGATTTTAAACTTTTGTCCAATTTCTAGTCATAAGGGTGAGTCCATTGGGATGGTGATTGAGAAATGCTTGTTGAATTGGGGGATTGATAAGTTGTTTACTGTTACTGTTGATAATGCAAGTTCAAATGATGTTGCTATTGGTTATTTGAGAAAGAAATTTAACCCTTGAGGGGGTTTAGTTCAAAATGGTAAATATCTTCATATGAGATGCATGGCACACATTGTGAATTTGATTGTTGTTGAAGGCTTAAAGGAAATGAATAAATCTTTTGAACGTCTTAGGGGGGCTGTTAGATATGTGAGACAATCTCCATCTAGATTACAAAAGTTTAAGGAGTGTGTTGTGGTGGAAAAGATAGAGTGCAAGAAGATGTTGTGTCTTGATGTTTGTACTAGGTGGAACTCAACTTACTTAATGTTAGATACTGCTGAGAACTTTGAGAGAGCTTTTGAGAGATTTGAGGAGCAAGATACAAATTTTAGGGCTGAACTTGAAAGGGGTGATGGTTGGCCTAGTGTGGATGATTGGGATAATGTTAGAAACTTGAGGGATTTCTTGGAACATTTTTATGAAGTCACTTTGCATATATCTGGCACTTCATATGTCACGTCCAATAATTTTTTTGATGAGCTTTCTGAAATTGATATTCTTTTACGAGATGCTCAGTTAAATAGTAATGTTGATTTCAATGTTATGGCCATCAAGATGAAAGAGAAGTATGATAAGTATTAGGGTGATATTGATAAGATGAATATGCTTATGTTTGTTGCTTGTGTTTTAGATCCTAGACAAAAACTAAAGTATCTTGAATTTGCACTTAGTGAAATGTCTAGTTCTGAAAAAGCTTGTGAAATAATGCAAAAATTGAAGGAATCTTTGTATGAAATGTTTGATGAGTATAAGCCTCCACTTCATAGTACTTGTAGCCAATCGAGTGTGCCAACACATGCTTCTCTTGGTGAACCACAACAAAAAATGAAAAGGCGAATGCAAGCTTTGTATAAAAAGCGTGAGTTGGAAATTTGTGGTGAGGATAAAACATCTGAATTGGATAAATATCTAGCTGAGGCTAATGAGGAATTTGTTGAAGATTTTGATATTTTATTGTGGTGGAAAGTGAACAGTCCTAGATTTCCCACTCTTTCAAAAATGGCCATGTAACATCCTAGATTAGGGGTTATGCGTTTGTGCATAATTCATGAGTTAGTAGGTTTTGGCAATGTTTGGAAGTGTATTAAGGGTTTTTAAAATTCTAGGATGGAAGAGAAAGCTTAAAAAAATTATTGGTTTCTAAGTAAAAAGGGGAGCTAGGTAAATGAGGCTTGAAAAGAAACTCCGTGTGAAGCATGACACAAGGAACCATGTGGTAAAATGGCATGTTTTATGAATTATGTATGAATGTGTTATGTGAATTCTAGAAATAAGGAAATGTATGGAAATGTAAGGAAATGTAAGGAAATGCAAGGAAATGTAAGGAAATGTAAAGAAATGTCTTGTCTTGGAAATGTAGGGAAATGTCCTGAAAATGTATGGAAATGTTAAGTTTAAAAGAGGAAAGTGAACATTTTTGGAAACCTGGAAATGTAAGGAAATGATTCAAAAATAGAAAGTGAACATTTTTGGAAACTTGTAAATGTAAGAAAATGGCAAGTTTACAGAGCCGATCGAAAATTTTAGGAAACTTAGAAATGACCTAGAAATGTCGAGTTTTAAAGTTTAAAATAGGAAATTAGGGCAAGGAGGCCTTAAAAGAAAAAGTTGGTAAAATTTGGCACACAAACAGGCTTGGAAAAGTGGCCTAAAGATGTCACTTAGGGCCTATGGAAATGGCGCCATGTGCAAGAGGAATGGGCCTGGGTTCGAGTCACTTGGGTAGCAAATAAATAAGGTTTTATTTTAGCTTCCAGAAGGCTGAGGTGGACGGCACATGCTTCTAGAAAAGGAGGTGTTTTATTTTCATAAATATGTGATTAATAAGGTGATAAATAGAAGCTTTTTATTTGGATTATTTCGAAGAGATAAATAAAGGAGTTTTATTCACATAAATATGTGAATAATAAGAGAGAAATAAAGGAGTTTTATTCACATAAATATGTGAATAATAAGAGATAAATAAAGGAGTTTTATTCACATAAATATGTGAATAATAAGAGAAATAAAGGAGTTTTATTCACATAAATATGTGAATAATAAGAGATAAATAAAGGAGTTTTATTCACATAAATATGTGAATAATAAGAGAGAAATAAATGAGTTTTATTCACATAAATATGTGAATAATAAGAGATAAATAAAGGAGTTTTATTCACATAAATATGTGAATAATAAGAGATAAATAAAGGATTATTTTCTAATGAGATAATTGAGGAGATAATTGATGGATTAAAGGCTTTTATCTTTTAAATAAAAGAGATAATATTATCAAAAAGAGGAGTGGTGGCCAAGTAAAGGACTCCTAGGCTGATAATTTTGGCTATAAAAGGAGGACAGGAGGGCTACTCATCAACATTCGCTCCCTCTTCCTCTCTGCCGAAATTCTCCCTAGGCAAAACCCCTCTCTGCCGAATTTTCATTAAGCAAAAATCCCTCTCTTTTTCTTCTATTTTCTTCTCCGTTCTACTGTTAAGCTGAATCTTTGTGGATTCTAAGAAAGAGGGCAATCATCCACAACATCAAAAGGGGATCTTTCGGGAAATCTAAGGATCTAAGGTAAGGATTATAAATATAAATATGTGGTTAAAGATTATGATTCACGTTTTCAAAGTTAGATCTAATCTAACACGAAGTTATAGGATTTCAACAGGCTTATAAAGGAATCCTCTTCAGATTTGGAATCCCATCATAAGTATTAGCCGATTTCAAGGAAGAGGAATTCTAGCAACTGTTGGGACTTGATTAAATCAATTCGGCAACTAGGAGTGAAAGATCTAGATCGGTAGATCGCTCTACGGGAATTCACGGAAACTATTAAGCGAAAAAGGTGTGTACTCTTACTAACTTTCAATAAATTGCATGGCAATCATTAAATATATAAATATGTAACAGTATGTGAATGTGGCTAAGCACCACAAATGTGGTAAGGAGTACCCAGGTACGTTTCCTACTTTTGATAGGATTGTGAATGTGATATGTTTTGAACATGTGATTAGTAACATGAATGAAAATTAAGTATGTGAAATATGTTATGAAATAATTGGGGCATTCGGGATAATTGTGGAGGAAGAAAGTGAAGGTGATGACTACGGTCTCACCAACGTAAAGTGGTGACTACGGTCACATAAAGTGAAAAGTGGTAACTTCGGTTACATCCAGTGAATACAGTGTCTAATGACACAACATAAGTGGGCGATGAGCACGTCGACTGCAGCGACTGCCTTCGATGGTGTGTAGCGGATGGAGGGTCGACTTAGTAGTCCCCGCGGTGTACAGGTTGGTACGGGTGGTGTGTAGCGGATGGACAAATAGGTTTGGGTTTGGGTTGCATCATCCTTTATTTTGTATGAACATGATATTGATATGACTTGTATGCCTGATTTGTTGGAAATTAGTACTATGTACACATTGAGTCTGTTGACTCACCCCGTTGGGGAATTATTTTTCAGGTGATGAGCAGTAATGGACCGGGTCGGCAGGAGCTAAAGGTGGCCATGCATCGCTTGAAGAAATTATTTGGAATTTGGACTTTATGAAATTTTTGTACTTTAAACTTTATTTTGGGTTTGAATGATGTAATAAGGCCATAAGGCCCAGTTGGATTTTCTTTATTTCTGTTTATTTTTATTTGAATATGATACAATTTATGTTTGATTAAAGATAAGTAAATTTATTTCTTTTAAAATAATAAACCCAAAAATTATTTTGTCACCCTATTTAAGTTGGATTTCCAGAATTTATTAAATAGGTTTCAAATTAAGCCCAACCCAAAACAATTTTTTTTTAAATTACACAAATTTTCTCTAAGTCATTTAGAACTTTGAAAACCGATTTATTTAAGGAACATACCAGATCCGGTTCAGGCTCGTGGGCCGGGTGTGGGGTGTTTCAGGCCAGAGATGTGTTAGCTATACCGGTTTCTACGGTTGCTTCAGAGTCTGCATTTAGCTTTAACTCCTAAAATTGTACAAGCTCTTGTGTGTACTCAAGATTGGATTCGAAAATCATCATCACAAGAAGACATCAAAAAGATTGAAGAACAAATCCAAGAGCTTGACAAGATTGAAAATGGTATATTTATTGTCTTATTTTAATAGTTTTAAATTTTTTTACCATATCACTCTTATTTAATTGATTCAATGTTTAGACTTTTCTTGGAATGCATCAGAGCCTACCCTTAATTCATGAGCTTTCGTGAGTTGAAGGGTATACTTACTATCTTATTCTTGTTAACTTATAATTTATTCGTTTGTTTATATTATTTGATTTTTTTAAATGCAGATATTTCTATTTTACGCTAAACTTTTGCACTTGTTTTTTCCTTTTTGTAGGTTTAATGCAAATGGAGATTTTTTGGAGAGAAGAAATAGATACAAATGAACAATATTAAATACTTACATTTCAATTATGTATTAATTTAAAGATTTATGTAATGTTTTTAAACAAATTAATTCGGTTAATTCAGTTAATTCGGTTAATTCGGTTAAATCGGTTAAATCGGTTAATTCGATTAATTCGGTTAAATCGATTAAATCGGTTAAATCGGTTAAGACGGTTAAGACGGTTAATTCGGTTAATTTTTAACCAAAAATTAAAAAAATATAATTTTCGGTTAATTCGATTAACCGACCGAATTAACCGAAAAAAATTCGGTTCGGTTAATTTTTTTGAAAAAATTTTGGTTCGGTTAACGGTTAAAAATTTTGACATGTCGGTTAATTTGGTTAATAACATTTCGGGTCGGTTAACCGAATGAACACCCCTAATCATTTGCATAAATCATTTCTCTACTCAATTCACAGACAATATCATTCAGTATCGATCAATTTTCCAATTCATTATATACCCCTATTAACACGACTCAGACTTTGGCGGATACACGGATCCAACCAAAACACACCAGTATGGCATCCAGTGCCTCATTGGATAATTCAGAGTAATAGATTGACACTCAGTGTCTCATCGGCCATGCCAAAGTAAATTGGCACCTAGTACCTCATCAAATTTATCCGAAGTAATAATTTGACATCTAGTGTCTCATCGACTCGTGATTGAAGTGTAACAGCCCGGTTTAGACCTTAGTCGGAACAGTGGTTTCGAGACCATAAATTTGATGTTAGAATAATATTTTAATATTATTTTTGATATTTATAATACGTGATTGAGCATGTGTGAAAGTTCTGTGTGAAAATTTTATCGATTGCGTGCTTAATTATGAAAAAGGACTTAATCGCGTAAAATGCAAAACCTGTGTGCTGATTGTTAATGTGCTTATTTGAGTTGGCTTTTGAATATAAAGGCCTTAAAATGAAATTAGACCATTTAACTAAAGCATGGACGGTAGTGAACTTAAATTTTTAAAGGTTATGTAATGTTTATTAAGGGCAATTATGGAAATGAATAATTAAAATGATAATTTAATAAAACCAAATCATGAAAGTGGTCATCTTTGTTCATATTGGTGCCGAAAATAGAAAAGAAAATAAAGAGAGAAAGAACAACTAGGGTTCGGCTAGTTTGGAGCTTGGTTAAGGTAAGAGTTTTGTTCGATTTTTGATAATTTCTACTTTTTTGTGATCGTTGCTTTGTGCTCTAGCTAGCCCATGCTTTGGTTTTAGAATTTGATGGTGATTTTGAGATATGTCATTGATGAATGTTTGAGCTTTGTGATAGTTGGTGATGAAATATGATAGATATGTGAAAGATTAACGTACTTTGTCTTTGAATTTTTGGTGAAATTTAGTAATTTGAGCTAAATTGAGAAAAGTGTAAATTGAAGGAATAAAACATGAAATAAATAAAATGTGTGGGCTTGTATTAGCATGGGAAGAATTCAGCTAAGCTTATGTGAATAGAAATTTTGTGTATTTTGTGATTTGATGAATTAGGGACTAAAGTGTCGAAATGTGAAAATGTGAGGGCTACTTTGTAAAATGCCATAAATATGTGTATGGACTAAATTGAATGAATTGGTGATTTAATGAGATAAATTTGAATATGCATAGACAAGAAAGGAGAGATTCGGATCGAGATCGAGGCAAAGACAAAGTACTCAATTAATCGGCTAGTTTCGATATTTCGATGTCCGAGGTAAGTTCGGATATAATACATGTCGTTGAAATATGTTTTAGTATTATGGAATGAATATATATATATGATTATGATATTAGAAATGCTATGTGCGGAATTAAATTGGATGGCACTAAGTGTGCGTAATTGGAAATCGAAATAGAGATGATTAGCACTGTGTGTGCGAAGTTACGAAAGCTTCGGCTTATTGATTTGGCACTGTGTGTGTGATACCGTGATAAGTCGGTTAAAAGAATAGGCACTAAGTGTGCGATGACAAATATGCTTCGATTATGAAATTGGCACTAAGTGTACAATTAAATTAAACAGATAACAAAGGTTGATCGAAATGTAATATCGAGCATTTAGTAGCTTGGAAGTTGAATAACTATGTGTTAGCTAAGTTATGTATTGAACCTTTGTGGTTGATGAGTATTTTAGCTATGAATGATATGGTATGAATATTTGAGAAATGATTTATGTGATGGATTTACTTGTTTAATGAGTTTGGTTTGTTAATTTGAATGTATTATGTTACGAACTTACTAAATTTTTGAACTTACTGTGTGATATGTTTCTCTGTTTTACACTGTCAGTAAAGCTAGCTCAGATTCGGGGATCGTCAGCGACTTAATCACACTATCGGCTAACTATTTTGGTACTTTTGAAAAGATGTATATCTTTGGTATATGGCATGTATAGTCTAGTTAATATGGCATGTTTTTTGAAATGTTTAATCCTTGCCATGTGATTTGGCTTGGAAGTTGAATGTTTGTTAGATTTATGTATGAGTTATGAAAATGATGAATGTAGTATGAAATAGTGAGGTTGGAAATGGTATATTTCATGCTTGAATTAGTTGATGGAAATGGTACTTCAAGTGTGAATTTGTGGTTTGACTAAGTGATGTTTAGCTTACATGATTTTGAGTTGTGATAATAGTGTTTGTATAGATTTATTTGAGTAGGAATTGAGTATAAGAATAGATGGTATTGTTGATGATTAATTGGTGCTTGATAGGGTATGTATTGGTTGCAATTGAGGCATGAATTGGTATTGGTTTAATGCATATAGGTGATTCTAAGTGTGGTTGGTAATTTGGCCTTGAAATTGGCCTATAATTGCCCACACGATTGAGTACACAAGCGTGTGGTTCAACCGTGTCATGCAGGTTTGTAATTTGGTGCAAAACAGGCTCGACCACGGGCTGGACACACGGGCGTGTGACAAGCAGTGTCTCAGGCAGTGTGGACAAGTCAGTATGTTTGCCCTGTTTTGCCATGGCTTGGACACACTCGTGTGTTCGAGACACGGCCTACCCACACGGGCTTGTGACCTCTGCAGTTTTGAAAAATGTTTAAATTTCTAAAAATTTTCGTATGTGTTCAGTTTAGTCCCGACCTCTTTCTAACACGTCTTTAAGGTCTTGTAGACCTCAATAAGGGACTATATGTTTATATTTGAATATGTTCGATTGATGATTGACTTTGTGTTGTGAAATGGATATGAAATGTTCCGATTGTTCGGTAATGCCTCCTAACCCTATTCCTGTGACGGTTACGGGTTAGGGGTGTTACACGAAGTATCCATGAACACTTCTAATCCTATGGCATGCCAACTATATCCAACTCAGCCCGATACAGTTAATAGGGTTTTCAATCACATTTTCCATTTCAATCAATATTCATTCTAATTAAAAAAAATCACATATGCTCATAATTCAATTCTATTCAATTCAATATCACAATATCAATTACTTACCTCAAACTTACTTACTTACCTCAAACTTACTTACCATATACATTAAATAATAAATCCAACAATTAATTATTAAGCTCGGATTATAGAAATACAAGCCGTAATTTTCGAATCACTCCTCATCGACTTTTTCTTTTCCTTTCTTAGTCGAGGTCTCCGACACAACGTTAGCGACGGAAATTAAAACAATTTAAAATCATCAATACACACAATTTCACCTTGAGTATTTCAATTTCTACTCAACTTTTGCCTAAATTCCAATTTAATCCTTAATCAAATCTAACCTTATTTTCTTCAAAATTTATTCTTTATTTTCATTTAATTTCCACTTAAACTAAACTTAACTCTCTAATTCCACCATAAAACCCTAAATTTTGAAAAATTCTCAATTTAGTCCCTATTACTTCAATACTTATAATTTATTTTACAATTCAATCCTTTTCTCTATTCTAACTTGAAATTCTATCAATTTAACCCCTAACACTTCAATTTATTTCACATGAACAACTTCTAAAAATTCACTAACTTCTAAAATTTCAATATAAATCAAGTAGTATTTGATTCTAGGATTCTAAAAACATCAAAATTACAAGAAAAATGGCTAAATTGACTTACCGATTAAACCTTTGAACTTTAAAACTCTAAATTTTCCTTTTCTTTTTCTTTCTCCTTTCTTTCCTTCTTTTTCTTCCTATTTCGTTCCTGCTACTCTTTCTTTTTCTTTTCTTTTATGTTATGTTTTATATTAATTATAATAGTAATATAATATAATATAATACAATATAATAATATTTTCTTAAATAATAAGTAAGTATATATATGTATTACAAATGTATGTATATTACCATTACCATACAACTGTCACAATTTAGTTTATTTACTTATTTAGTCCCTTAACTTTTCTCTATTCTATAATTCAACTTTTACTCTATATGCAATCTAGTCCTTATATCTAATTATTCTTAATTTCAACTAATTCACCTAGCCAAATCTGTTTTACGAAAACGGAGACCCGAAAATACACTTTTTGATAACCGTAAATTTTGGGTTGTTACAAAAAACCATTTGTAATGGAGAGAACTTATGATAACTTGTTGGCGTGACTCGAATTAGTGATTTTGCATGTAGTATGACATGTCCCCAACAAGAAATTGGAAGTTTTGGCTTCATAAGTAATGACATCACAATCAATTAAAGACGTTTGATTAATGATTCATCAAGACAGTTTAGTGTATGAACATGTGCTACAAGATGTTCAACATTTATTCCAATAGTCATACAAAAACCATTGAAAGCTTGGGAAGTAAATTCACCAACATTGTCAAGACAAATTTTCTTGATATGTGCTTGTAATTTGATCAATTGAGCAAGTAACATTGCAAATGCTAGATTGCAAGTTGATAACAAGGATACATGTGATCATCTAGTCGAAGCATCGAGTAAAACCATAAAATATCTAAATTGTCCACATGAAGGGTGTATTGGTCCACATATATCTCCTTGTATCCGTTCGAGAAAAGTGATAGATTCATAATTTATCTTGGCTAGTGATGACCGAATGATTAATTTGCATTAATTTGTCTTGAAATTAAGCATCACATGAAAAATTATTAGCTTGAAAAATCTGCTGGCTCTTTAATGAATGTCCACATGAATTGTCAATAATTTTTCGCTTTATAATTGAACCGGGATGGCCTAACTAATCATGCCAAATAATAAAGTTATCAGTAAACTTCTGATTTATTATAGCATGTGCTATGATTGTACTAATTCTCGTGTAGTACAAACCAGAGGAGAGTGCAGACAATTTCACTAAAATATTTTTATTTTGTTGGATTAAACTCGTAATTTGAAGATATTCATCATTTCCTTCACTTATTATCTTAATATGATATCCACTATGGCGAATATCTTTAAAACTCAACAAATTTCTTTCAGACTTAGGAGAGTATAACGCATCATTAATTTCAAACTTAGTTCTTTTAGGCAACAATATATTTGCTCTTCCGGAGCCTTCTATGATTTTGGTACTACCAGATATAGTACTCACACTAACTTTTTATGTTGTCAAATAAGAAAAATATTTCTTATTCTTAAGTATTGTATGAGTAGTTGCACTGCCTACTAAGCTCAAGTCTTTACCATATATCGCTAATTGAATTTGAGAAGTATTCATATTCTTTAAAGAAAACAAATAAATGTCACATAGACTTTCAAAATATATAAAATTTTCATAAATAGTTTAAAACATAATATAATAACCATGCTGTTAATAACATAACAAACTTGCATAAATTTTTTTCTTTAAAACTATAATAATAAAATTAAAAGATCAATTATTCCCTTTAGGGGTGGTGAAGAAATCAACAACTTCCAAATGAGTTGTACCAACGATACCATAATCATATTTGCCATTCTCACAAACAAAATTTGTCTCTATTTTCTTTCCTTTGTCCTTCAATGATTGTTGTTATAGTTCCACAAGATGCTTTGGCGTATGACAGGTACGAGAGCAATGGTTTTTTACCTTCACAATGATAACATAAACTTTTCACTTTTCTAGTTGTATTTTTATCATTATTTCCATCCTTAGGATCCCACTTCTGGTGGGTATTCCTGAAATGACCACCTTGTTCATATCCACGTCTTCGACTGCGACCACGACCACGGCCACGGCCACGGCTATGTCCTCAACCACTACTGCTAGTGTGGCCTTTATCCTTTCCGTTATAAGATGTCGCATTCGCTTTAGAGAATGGAGTAAAGCCAGTTGGACGTGACTCATGATTTTTAATTAACAGATCATTATTTTGCTCAGCAATAAGAAGACAATATATTAACTCATAATATTTCTTAAAACCTCTTTCACAATACTGTGTCTATGGGGCAACATTATTTGTGTGAAATGTGGAGTATATTTTTTCTAACATATCCTTATCAGTTATTTTCTCTCCACATAATTTCAATTGTGAAGTGATTTTAAATATATTTGAGTTATATTCACTCACAGATTTAAAATATTGTAATCTTAAATGCAACCAATCATAACGAGCTTGAGGAAGTATTACTGATGTGAGATTTAAAATATTCGTTCACAGGTTTTGCCCGATCGTCTACGAGGAGTAGTTGAGCCTTCGAAAAATAGGAGATTTTGGCTAAGTATGCGGAAGCTTTGTAAGAGATTTTCTTTTAGAATTTGTTTAAGTTAGGAATGAAGGTTCGGTTAATAATGGAAACAAGATAGAGAGTTAATTAGGTAGGTTTGACTAAGAAAGAAATAAGGAAAATGGATATTTAGTCAACTCGGTTTAGTAGAGAATAACAAAGATAAGTGAAACTTAGGATAATCGGTGGGAATGGATAAATGAGCTTAAACACCAGAAACGATTCAACACTAAACAGTGTCACCCTGGTTTCTATAAGGTTTAAGGTGGAATTACGGAAATAGATAGCTTGATGAACGCCACACCAAAAAAAGGTGATAAGTTCAAAAAGAATCGGTTGACGCCACTAACGCGCTAGATAAGTCAAACCGAAACTTGGACGAATTTAGAGAGGAGAAAACTCACTCTTTGAACAAAGTTCAATCAAATTGACAAAAGTTTTTTTTACAACTTAAAATGGCTAAGTATTTATAACCTAACAAATGGCTAACCGAATGGACACACAATAAACTTAATAACTGAGCAAAGTTCAGCTAGAATAAGCTGGAAAATTCTAGAATAAAATCCATTGAGTTCCTTAGCAAGATTCGGCTGAATGGAGCCCCAAAAGACAGCTTCTAAAATGGGCATTGTACTTGGAAAAATGCATGGTGCATGGCAGCACTAGGTTTGGCCAATTAAGCTTAGATAAGCTCATTAAAATGCCATCTTTAGCTGAAAAGTTAGGAACATTTAAGTTGCACTTGAACAGCCACTTTAGGTGTGAATGGTCAACCATGAAGAGTTTTTGAGTGTGAAAAGGCTGAACCGAATGGTAAAAAATGTGAACAGCAAGTGTAAAAGAAATGATGCTTCTTTAGGGAGAGGAACGACCAAGCATTGGGGAGCTTAATGGCTGGACACTCCTTGGCCGAAGAGGTGCCTTGGGGAGCCAAAAGTGAGCAGCATAAATGCCTTGCCCAGTCGAACATGCACCATCCAGGTTCGTTGCACCTTTATGCATGCACTTTCATAATTAGCCTTCAAGATTCGGCTACACCTAGCAAGATAAAAACCCACATTAATTTTTACTAATTTTAGCTGAACATATTTAATCATAATTTGGGCATATTAATTGACATTTAGACAAATTAAATAAAAAGATACTAAGACACATTAAAATTCGGCTAGGACCTAGACACATTAAAAACTTGTAATAAACTTGGACAAATTAAATTAATCCTAAGACATCATAAATTCGGCCCTAATAAAATACTTAAGACACATTTATAAGCTGTATTAACATAGCTGAATTAAATATCCAATTTATTTAAATATTAGTTAAATGAGCAAACTTAATTAAATGAACTCAATGAGCTCGAATGAGCTAATCCGAGCTGAAGTGAGCTTGCACCAATGTGCATGGATAGCTCATAGCTTGGACCCGAGTTGGTGCTTCGCCCTTGGGTTGAGTTTCGTTCCATAATTGGCTCGCAAAGGCTGCCACGGCATCTTGCATTCGTTTGAACCGAGCTCGAGTCATAGGACCTTCGGGCATTACGAGAGCATTGGAATTTGAATCTCAGTTGCCCCGGGTATGTTTACATCAATTACGATCTTCTGGTGGTCATATCTTTCTTTTAAACTATTCCAAAGGACAAGTGGACCTTTAACATTCAAAGATTCAGTCTTTAGACCCTCATGGAAGTGATGGCAAAGAAATATCATAGCTTTGGCATTATCTTGACTAGATGCTTCATTTCATTCATTAATAGTTTCACCAATGCCTTTTGCATCTAAGTGTATTTCAACATCTAAAATCCAAGATAAATAGTTCTTTCCAATAATATCAAGAGCCACAAATTCAAGTTTTGCAAGGTTCGACATTAGGGGTGTGCAAAATTCGGGTAAAATCGAGGGTCGGTTAATAATATTTTGAGTTTTCGGTTAACGGTTAATTCGGTTCGAAACCGATCGGTTAACCAAATTTTTTCGGTTTAACCAAAAAAATTAATAAATCAAATTATAATATATAAATAGGCCCACTATTCACCCAAACCTAATCCAACATAAACTCAATTTAATATATAAACCCAAGTACCCAACCCAACCCAATCATAAAAATTACAAATAATTTAATAAATAAAAATAAAAATCTAAAACTAAAACTAAAAGTCTAAACTCTAAACTCTAAAGTAAGTAACAGACGACAGGAAAAAAAAAACCTAACCTTCAAAATCCCTATTTGAAATCTCCCAAAATCTCTACTAGGCCAGCCACCTTCTATCTGGCAATTCGACGTCTACCAAGTCACCATCCGTCACCGGCGAGTTGAGGTAGGCTTTTACTCTTGAAAATTTGGGCACTATTTTTAGTACTTTACTGCTTTCTTATTCCACCTTCTTTTGTTTATACAATCATAACTTGATGTTGGAATGAAAATGCACATTAGACCTAAGAAGAAGAAGTTTAATCTTGTCATTTTATTTAGCTAATACCATCTTTGATAATCAATGTTTTAGAAGGTTGTCCCTTGCTAGGTCAAACTTTCTCTGTGTCGTTTCTTGAAGAAGAGAGACCTTTTTTTGTTGTTTCTATATGGCTTTTAACTTGTTGGCCTTTCTCCGTCTCCTAGAGCAGTTCTAGAATAGGGTTTGACTTGGTTTCTCTTGCTTGTTTTCGTCCTGTGCATGTGTTCTTGGGTTCCTCTTATACCATTCTACTTCTAGCCCCATGGCTCATTCCAATGCATGAGCCTGGATTTTCAAGTTTGTGGGCTGATAACTGACTTTCTTTTATAGTTTTGGTCTGTTGCCTAATGTTTTTTGGTGATAGGAAGACGTCTAATGATTTTGGATGCTCTAGTATAATAGCTAGAACTAATTATTCCATTCATTTCTATTTCGAATTTGAAGATAATTCAAATTTTTAATAAATATTAAATTATTGTAATCCCTCTTCTATTTTATAATTCAATTAATCGAAAATTTTAAAAACAAATACAAATAGCTATATCTTTAAATAAATGATATTATATATACAACATATAAATTTATATATTTTCAATGCGTCAAACATATATTTTGTTTAATAGGGAGATGATAGGGTTATAAAATTCCTTGACTCGGGAATATGTTTCATAATTACAAATCACATCTTGCTTCGTCTTCTTACTTTTTAAACCTTCTTTCATTTTTTAAGTAAATTTTTTCATTTCTAATATGTGTAAACTCCATTTTTACTAAATTAAAATATTTAATTGAATTGGTATTATAAGTGAATCAAATATTAAAATTTATTTAATTTTTTATAAATACTTTCACTTACCTCCTCTAACTTCTAATATATATATATAAGGAAGACTTGAAAAAAAATAGAGGATATTATTTATATTAATTATCTTCTAAATGAAGTAAATAAGCCTTCTATATAATTAATGGTCTAAAATTGGTTGTATATATCTACCAAAAAAAATAATTCTATGTTTGTTAAAAACTAAAAGAAAAACACAATTGTCAACTGTTATTTCAATATAGTGGTGGATTTCTAGTTTTGGTGATAAAATTTAATCTTTTGACAATTCAAAAAGAATATATATATATATATATATATATATATATATATATCATACCATTTTAGTGTCATTTCTATTAAATTGTGACCTGGATTGAAAGATATGTGAATGCATAATATTTATATTTTGGAGCCTGCTGCAATTGGTCTTAAATAACTAAATCAGATGGATAAAAGTAGAATTTATTTTTCTAAAACTCAACATCAAAATATGTTTAATATTATAAATGTATTTTAATTTATTATATAATTTTTTTCTTGCAGAATGTCCACCGAACCAACATCTATTGAGGGTAGTGTTACACCTCCTACTTCGATAGATTCTGAAAATTCGAGAGTTGGAGCTTCAAGCCAAATAAAGGGGACTACTGGGAAAAGAAAAGCCACTCCTCAAAGGTCAGAAGTTTGGTCTCACTTCACTAAGATTATTAATAGTGAGGATGCAAGTAAGGCTAAATGTAATTATTGTCAAAAGGAATTTTGTTGTGATATGAAAAAGAATGGTACAGGGTCATTGAAATATCATATTGGTTCATGTAAGAAAAATCCTAGTAATGTTGTTGACACTAGTCAAGGGCAACTAGTTTTACCTAGAAAGGGAGTTGAAGGGGGGGAAGGACATCTTTCAACTTGGATTTGATCAAGAAGCATGTAGGAAAGGATTAGCACAAATGATTGTGATTGATGAATTACCTTTCAAGTTTGTTGAAAGTGAAGGCTTTAAGAAATTTATGTTTGTGGCATGTCCTAGGTTTCATATTCCTTCATGAACTACTATGACTAGGGATGTTTATCAATTGTATTTAGATGAAAGGGTCAAGATAAAACAACTTTTGAGAAGTTCTTGTTCTAGAGTTTGCTTAACTATTGACACATGGACTTCTTTGCAAAGAGTTAATTATTTGCGTATCACTGCTCACTTTATTGATAACGATTGGAAATTGAATAAAAAGATTTTAAACTTTTGTCCAACTTCTAGTCATAAGGGTGAGTCCATTGGGATGGTGATTGAGAAATGCTTATTGAATTGGGGGATTGATAAGTTGTTTACTGTTACTGTTAATAAAGCAAGTTCAAATGATGTTGCTATTAGTTATTTGAGAAAGAAATTTAACCCTCGAGGGGGTTTAGTTCAAAATGGTAAATATCTTCATATAAGATGCATGACACATATTGTGAATTTGATTGTTGTTGAAAGCTTAAAGGAAATGAATAAATTTGTTGAACGTGTTAGGAGGCTGTTAGATATGTGAGACAATCTCCAGCTAGATTACAAAAGTTTAAGTAGTGTGTTAATTTCAAGACCTATCTAATGTTTTTAATTATGTAGTGATTCAATCGGTTAATTCGGTTAATTCGGGTAATTCGGTTAATTTTATACTTATTTTAACCAAAAATAAAAAAAAATATAATTTTCGGTTAACCAACCGAATTAACTAAAAAAATTTCGGTTCGGTTAACGGTTAAAAGTTTTGAATGGTCGGTTAATTCGGTTAATGATATTTCAGGTCGATTAATCGACTGAGCACCCCTATTCAACATTGATGATATAGCTACAATAGAAATTTAATATAAATATAAGTAGTTCCTTAACAAACTTTGAAGCAAACATAAGTAATTTATTAACAAAACTTTCAAGCATAACATAACAGGAAAAAAATACTCAAATAATCAAAACAATTTAGTCATAAAATAAATTACAAGTAATTTGACTATGTTAGAAGTTTTTAACAAATTACGGGATTAGTGGAACCCTTAAAAAAGTGAAACAAATTATAAACATAAGTAATTTTATCATGATGAACATCATGATAAAATGTATTACATACCTTGGTCCAAGCTAATGAAAATAAAAGGCTCTTGGATTAATTTAAGAACTTGTGCTAATAACGTATTATAAACAAAAATAATACATAAAAGATGGATATGAGAATATGATGATTTCTATTGCATTCTATATTTTTCATCATATTTACAATTAGCATACTTCTCTATTTATATAGGGAGATTAGACTCTTCATATTCTAATACATAAATAGGAAAGGGGTTAGAAGAAGATGAAAGGTTAAAGGTTAAAGAAGATGAAATGTGGAAGATTAAGGGAGATGAAAAGTGAAAGGTTGAACATCCAATTAATAGCATTCATAACAAGCAAGCATATGTTTTAAATGTTTATATTTAATGTACATATAATGTAGGAGGATGTGGGTTCGAATGCGTTAAAGCGTATTATCCTTCTATTTATGGGTTGGGGATGGGATATGGGTAGTTCTAGGCATTATGTTAAAAAAAACAGAGCAAATATGATCAAAACCTAGAATGAGATTGTTAAAAAAAAAGTAAGTGAATCATATTAAGATAAATCATCCATAAAAACCTACTCATCCCTTTTTGGATAAAAGAAAACCCCATAAAATTCCTTGAAATCTATTTACTGACTATTTATTTTATTAATTTCCTCCAATTTTTAATTATAAAAATTATATTGTAGCACTATAAAATTAAATTACATATGGATCTATATTGTTGATGGCTCCGAGTTATTTGATTCTTATGGATTTAAAAATTATATTGTAGCACTATAAAAATGCACTGTAAGTCAAATGATTATAACATGGGCTCGGTGTGAGGGCTCTATTGGGCTCATTGAAGTGTAATGCCTAAGCTTGTTAACATCTTTCACATGGGCTTGTCATAAAGGATTTGAGATTTTAAGTCCACGAATAAAATTGGACTCTTCTAATTCATCCTCGCTCTGTATTGAACTCCAAAGCCCATGGTCTAGAAGCTTCAACTATTCTTCTCAAAATTTCTTCATGATAAAGTCTTGAACGAATAAGTTGAGTTTTGACTTTAACTACTTGGTTTTGGATCTTATGATTGGGCCTTGAGGGAAACTAAGCCCATTTCTATCACGGACCTTTAATTGGATCAGACTGCTCGTATCAATAATAATAAGTATAAATATACAATTGATGGAGATAATATAATATGTGTAATTAGATTAAAATATATAAAATACACTAAAATAAAATTTTGGTTGAGTGGTTAAGTAAAAATATACAATTTACGTAAATTTTCAGCTTTCCATCGTGGACTATGTTCTCCTGTGTACGGTTCACAACATATTATGTCCTCTTCTGTACGATACTATTGTCAAATGTAAGATGGGTGACATGGATCGATGACGATGCGGGAATAAGGTCGCATTGTGAGCTCCGCAAACTTTATGTTGGGCTCAACTATTCCTAATCCTAGATGATTAGATTTTCACTAAAATATGTAAGTATTGGCAAGGAACCTGTCCTCTGCCACTCATCTTGGAGAAGTTCATGTTGGACGTGCATTATGTTTTGGTTCGAGGGGTCATCCCACGTTTTCATTATTTCGTGGGTCATTTTCACGTTTCCCTCCATTTTCATGTAATTGGTGGTTTTGACGGGAACCACCATTATAAATAATAACTAGTTTAAGGTCCATAAGCATCGAAAAATAAAAAATATTTTTTTCTGCTTAGAAGACTTTGATGGTTTTTCAATTTTCGTATGGTTAAATTCAACGACCTCGTTGGTGGTTTGACGTGCTCAACAGTGGTGTAACAATATTTAAATTTTGGCATTTGATTCAGGCAATGACTGGTATTTATGTTTGATTTTTTCCGCTGCAATATAAAATTTGAGTATTTTTTTATCCCTTAGTTTTTTTATTAAATCTTGAAATAATAAAATATGTTTAGACAAAAGAGAATCGAAAATTTAAGTTAAATCTAAAAAAGAAAGTTTTAATTTAGTTTATATAAAAGAAAACTATATTTAGTGATAAAAAAATTTCTCCTTTTTTTCAATTTCGAAATTGAGTAAATCTCGACCATCAATATTTGCCCAATGCCATGATATGTGTCTTAACCTGTGTTTTAAGCAATTCTTTTAATTACTTTAATTATTAATTAACAAAAGCTGAAAAGATTATTTATTTACTTTATTTGTCAAATTTTGATTCCGTACTTTATAAGAACTAAAAAATTAATCCAATTATTAATAAATACATGAATTTGAACAGTTAATTTTGCAAATTTGTTGTATATAAATGATTAAACTATTGGTTTTTTATTAATTTATTGAGTTGTTGGTTTCCTAGTAAGCAACAATGTTAAAAAGGTTGGACTAATTTCTCGATTTTCTATAAGTGTAAAGATTGAATTTTGACAAATCAAAATTGAAGAATTAATTTATCAATTTTCATAAAATAGATGGATGAAATTTAGAAATAAAATTTTTTAATTTCATGAGTAATTATTTTAAGCAATTTCCACTTTATTTTCATTCTATTTTCAGTGAATTTGATTTCCATTTTTTCTTATTCACCCAGAATAACAGTTCTATAATTAAAAATTTCGATCATTTTGTATTTGTATCTTTTTTCATTCAACTATAAATAGATACTATTTATTTTCCAATTAATTTTTAACTCGATTGGCATTAATATTGTTGTCAGTATAAGAGGTCGTGGGTTCGAGTGTGCTAAAATATATTATCCTTTTATTTAAGGGCTAAGGAAAGGTTATGAGTAGTTATAGGCATGGTTTAGAAAAAAACAAAACAAATTAATCTTGAAAAATAAATAAAGCATTATTTTGGGGCTAGCTCACAATTCTTTGGCACAACCAATTTTGAGGCATTCTATTTAGAAAATGTAATGGCCTCAAACGCGGCGTATGAGCTACTCCTACAGCTACCTGCGCCTAGTGTTAAGTCATACTTTTTATCATTTCTGTACATAAAAGTCTTTTACCTTTTTTGTTAGACACAATAAGTTTGCCATAAAATATATACATTATATTATTTATCAAGAGAAGAGTATTCATTTGTGCTACCCTAATATTTACATAATTTTACATATTTTATAATTTCTTCTTTTATTAAATTTTTCAATGATTTAATAGTTGAATTTATCAATATAATTATATTTTTTTATACATATAAACTCCATTAATATCTATATGTGTAAGGGTTGAAAGTTTTTTTTACATAAAATAAATAGTTAGAATTTTTAATTTACTCTAAACTTTTGATTTTACATGAATTGAACATGAAATATATGACGATTCAATTTTTAAAATATTAATCATAGAAAAAGTTATGAAAATATGTAAAACTATATTAGCTTTACATTGTAAGTAGATCTCTCCACTATATATTCTAAGATTATAGGACACCCATGCTGGAAACTTGAACCTTACGGCTTGCTTGAGAGCGTGGTTGAGCTCCTAAGCAAAGTAAAAGAATGTTGGATCCACTACATATATGTTGCTAGTGGTATATGATCTTGGATAATAATCCTTGTAATACGTTGGGTTATAGTTTTTATGGTTTCTGGGACACTAACCTAGTGTAAAGAGGTTTGTAAGGAGGTAGAGATGGCAGGGTTTTAATTGCTTGAAAACATGCCTTAATACAATTCCCACAACTTGACTTGTTGAGAAAGAAATTAGGTAGGCTTTCAAGACAACACACAAATGCAAATGCCTGCAACATCTGCTCTGCTTTGGAGGTAGGTTTGTAAGTTATATCATTTGTGCTTGGAACCTCACATACCTCAGCACATGTAGTTTTCTTTTGGCTGATTCTTAGGTTTTCGAATTGAATGCAATTAGCAAAGAGGATGACAGAGTCGTACCCTGCAAAATGTTACATTTCTTATTTTTCTTCCATTGTTTTATTGGATTTTGCATTATTAGGCAGACCGGGAAACATCATACATCACTCCTTTGGTACAATTAGTATAAACTTAAAATGCTTATAACATGCGCAAATCAATAAATAACTTGAGTAGTAAAATCCCTTGCTTTGGCATGGATTCAATCTACTTGAGCTTCTGGATATGATAATTGACTGTTCTCTCAAACCACACACCCTTTTCTAGATACTTGTCATAAAAGCTAACTTCCCCACCAGCACCTACGGTCATTGCTGCTGTACTCCTTGTTCCATAAAGCCCCTGTATTCCAGAAAATAGATGGATATGTAAGGTGAAACAACCACAATTTTTATTGGCTTCAACATTGTTCTACATAAATTTTAGTAGAAGGATGGTTTAGAACTTGGAATTTTACCAGTGGGGTGTCCATTTCAACAAAGATGGAGCTAAGGTTGAACTCCATGTCGAGAGCACATATGCCAGGTAACTTACTTTTATCAGCTTTCACTTTATCTTTCATAAGTTTCTCAACCATTTCTTTCACGTTTAGTTCATTTTTACCGTATCTATTGAGCATCTGTTTGAAGCCTTTACGTAGCCGCTGAGCCTGCACAATGGGAGTGGATGAATCAAGTATCCAGCGTCCATCTGCCTTTGGGCATAACTTTATAGGAATATAACACATGACACAAGTTAATGTACCTTATGCCAGGGAGAGTCAAGCTTGGCATTTGAAAGAACATGAAGCCCCGGAGAAACCTGTTGAATGTTAATGGGTTCCCCCTTTGGCCTGTTCGAGATGTAAACCATTGATTTGGAAGGAATATCAACCACTATGAGGTTAAATCCATTGTACTGATGAGCATCGGTGGCCAGTTGCTCCGCAAATTCCATGGGGCTCTTTGTGCTCTGTATCAACAGTGTGTTTACTTTTAATGAATGACCACCGTTTTTGATAGGTGAGCCGGCTTCAACCAAAAAAATAAAAATAAAGGCATACAGATTTATTTACCTCCAGGAAAAGAAGTGGAAGATCACCGCGGGTCTTGGCGTCGGGACGGGGATGAAGCTCCAACACATTGGTGAGAAAAGCAACTCTGCCTTGTCTTGAACAAGCCAACCATGTCCCTCCTGCTACTTCATCTCTTCCTCCTAATATCTCACAACCATCAACATCCCACCATGCAAGTGCCTTCGTAGGCCTTGAATTCCACCCATATATATTAATAAGATAAATATATTTTCAAGAGAAGAATAATTGAAGTGAAATGGAAACATACCTGTTGTGGTATTCATCTCTGTTTTGTAAAAGCAGAAGAGGATAGAGTGGATGAGCTTGCCAAATGAAAGCAGCAATACACATGGTTAGACAAATCTATTCAATTGTTTGGCTTTGAGTGAATTGTTTAAACTCTAGAATGATAGAAGAAAAGAGAAGGTAATCAGAGAAAAAATGTTGTAGTTGATGCATGCAATTTGCTTAGATATAAGTCAGTGTTGGACCGACTATATACTACAAAATTATTTACCCAAGCTTTTAATCATTATTATCTTTTCTTTTTACTGCTACTTGTACATTCTAGTGGTTTAAGACAAGTGGATATACCCCAACAATGCTTGCGCTTGTTGTGATGATAAGAAATATAGCCTTCAATTTCTATGGATATAACATAGGTTTTTAACATTCTTATCCTAAACTATGTAAGTGAAAATGATTACGAACCAAAAGGAAGATTTTGAGCAAACTCTCATCCATTACCAAACCCAATGAAATTCATCGCTTCAGCGGCACTGATCAATAATGAGGATGAATTATAAATTAATAATAATGATTTTCTTAACCACTTTCCAACATTTAATATTTGTCCCAAGTTTTATAACATTTAATATTTAAAAAAATATATTTTTAGGGAAAAAGACATAAATTAAAGAAGGTTAATTACAAATCTCATCAGTTGAATAAATTTTAATGCATTATTTTGACATCAAAAGTATTATACAATATCGAATAAAGGTTTACAATGTATTTATAAAGAAAGAAAATATTACGTAAAAAAAAATCAAACTTGAATCTTATTAGTGGATTAATTCTCATATTAATCTTTATAACCATTTAAAACAATAATCATTATTGTCAATTGAGTTTTAATTCAATTAGTATTGATATTGTTGTCAGTATAAGAGGACGTGAGTTTGAGTGCATCGAAGCACATTATTATTCTATTTAAGGGTTGGGAGAGGCTATGAGTAGTTCTAGGCATTGTATCCAAAAAAATGTATATGATAAAAACTTATAATGAGATTAAAATTTTAAAAAAATAATCACCATTTATTGCCTTCAAATTAAATATAAATAAAAAACAAATTTAAGAAAAATTAAACACGGATATATTTTTTTCTAATGAATTAAGTGAATAGATAAGAATAAAAATTAACGATTAGATTAAAAACTAAGGGTGGGTTTGAATTGGCTCACCTGTAATTAGTGTAAAAATAACAATAACAATAAAATTAAATACTATAATAATACTATAACGTAAAATAAAAAGTAAATTAAATGTATGACACTTTCATCCAACCTCACCCCTAAAAGGAAGAAATATGAGAGTGGTCACCGCAGGTTTCATAGTCAATACACCACTTAAATTAAATTACGCGCCAGGCCGCGTGTGGACTAAGGCACTCCTATTTATATTACTCGCTTAGGCTCCCGTTTACAAACCGTAGATGCCGCCGTTGTCTAAAGTTAGACTATTTCCTTTTTACCCCTAAGTTTTTTTTTTAAAAAAAAAATTAAATCCTTAAATAATAAAATATGTTTAGACAAAAGAGAATCGAAGCATTCCTGTACCTGTAGACCATTTTTATTTAAGTTTAATCTAAATTCTTTTTAATTTAGTTTATATAAAAGAAAAACATATTCCAGTGGTAAAAAATTTCTTCAATCTTTTTTAATTTCGAAAACGAGTAAACTAATCTTTTTCAAAAAGGATTGAAGCAAATTAAAACCTGTTAATTTTGAAAAATGAGCAACTAAAAACAATTAATCACGATGTTAATGTCTTCTATTAGTTGTACATAATTTTGATTAGTATAATAATAAATTTAGCCTTTAATATTAATGTGTTCTGTCATTTTAACCTTAATTCCAAAAAATTCAACAAATTCTGTCTCAACATTTACACGAAGGTTGCGGGATAAATTTGTTAAATTGGGACCAAATTGATAGAATATGTAAATTTTGAGGGTGAAATTTATTATTATACCAATCAAAATCATGTATAATTGAATAAAAACATTAACACCGTAATTGATTGTCCTTAATTACCCACTTTCAAAATTAATAGAAATTAAATTACTCTGATTTAAAAGAAACTAATTTATTTAATTTTGAAATTAAGAGACCAACACATGAAAAAAAATGATTTATTTGATTTATATTACGTATGATTTTATGAGAGTTTTGAAGCATCATCCTCCACTAATAATGCCGAGCAAGTCGATTCCATGTGTGCCGAGTTTGGCTTGATTGTGATGTCTTAACTTTTTCATAATTGCCATCGAATTTAATCTACATCATAAAACCCTAAATTACCACCATTAATATTTGCCCACCGTCATCATCATATGTGTGTTTTAAGCAATTCTTTTAATTACTTTAATTAATAAAAAGCTGAAAATATTATTTATTTTATTTGTCAAAATTTAATCCTCCTACTTTATAAAGCTAAATAATTATTCCAAATATAAATAAGCGCATGAATTTGAGTTGTTAATTTTTGTTATATAAACTGTTAAATTATTGTTTTTATTAATTTATTGATTTGTTGGTTTCCTAGCAGTATCAGTGTTAACGAGTTGGACTAAATTCTCGATTTTCTTAAATTATGAAGATTGAATTTTGGTAAATTAAAATAAAAGGATTAATTTGTCAATTTTCATAAAATAGATGAATGGAATTTAGAAATAAACCTTTTTAATTTCATGACTAATTATTTTAAGCAAGTTCCAAATGGATGTTTTATTTTCATTCTGTTTTCAGTAATTCTAATTTCCATTTTCTCTTATTCACTCAAATAGTAATTTAATAATTAAAAATTCGATCGTCTTGTATAAATAAATATTATTTAATTTTTTAATTGAGTTTTAATTCGATTGGCGTCGATATTATTCTCTTATTTAAAAATTAAATAAGGATTATAAATAATTATAATTATGAGAATTTTAAACAATAAATAAATATTTATTTATGCATTATTTGCGGCTAATTAAATTAGCTACAGCTCACAATTCTTTGGCACAACTAATTTTGAGGCATTCTATGTAGAAAATGTAATGGCCTCAAACGGCGGCGTATGAGCTACTCCTATACATCTACCTGCACCATAGTGTTAAGTCATACTTTTTATCGTCTCTTTACGTAAAAAATCTTTTACCTTTTTTTGTCAGACACAATAATTTTGCCATACAATTTCTTCTTTTATTAATTTTTTTAATGATTTAATCGTCAAATTTATCAATATAATTATATTTTGTATACATATAATTTCTATTGTATCGATCTAAAATATTATCTATATATATAAAGCTTGAAAATTTTTTTATATAAAATAAATAGTTAAAATTTTTAATTTACTCTGAACTTTTGATCTTACATGAATTGAATATGAAATATATAATAGTTCAATTTTTAAAATATTAATAATAGAAAAAGTTATAAAAATATATAAATCATATTAATTTTACATTGTTATAAATGGATATTCTACTATATAAACTAAATTATGTGAGGTGTGGAGGTAATTTTTATAGATAATTCTACTATATAAACTAAATTATGTGAGGTGTGGAGGTAATTTTTATAGAGTACATAAAATCCACACTCAACTAATCTTAAATTTCTCAATTCAATCACTTGTCCATTTTACAATTTAGTTTAAAATTGTGGTTTAACCTATTTAAATAAAAATAATTATAAAATTATTAAAAAGATACAAATACATTTATAATAAATTTTGTTTTAAAAAGTTTTACTTTTTTAGTCTTTTTATTAATTAAATTTGTATCTAGTTAACTTGTGAAATTAATTCAATCAAAAATTTTATAAGTAATATATATATACCGGTAGTTCTATTACATGCATATGCATGTGGACACCACGTGTTTAGAACACATGTGTGCATTTCAAAATAACATCTAATAAATAATGAAACATATAGTTTGAAACTAATAATAATATAAAATTAAAATAACACAAATTAATTTAAATAGTGAATAAAAATTTTAAATAGATAATACATTTAATTAAAAATATTAAAATGTTCTAATTACTTATTTTTTTTTACATCACAAATAAATAAATAAAAATTAAATCGATAAAATTTTAACTTATATTTCACAAATCTCCCTAAAGAATTTTCTATTTCTCAATTTTTTCTGGTATATATTTTTAGTTTAAGATCGTAATTCATGGTTTGTAATGCGGTAGAAGTCAGAAAATGTGTGCTGATCCAAATCCAATTACCACCTTCAAAAACATTGTCTTTATTTCCTCTACTAAAAAAATGTCTTTATTGCATTGGCCAAAACATATTAAAATATCTGCATCAAGACTAGTATGTTAATAATATATATATATATATATATATATATATATATATTTCATTCTTTGTACATTCATTTAATTAGAATATTAATTCAACCAAAGAAAATTGTGCATAGTTAAACAAGTCCATGTTAGTACACTCAATTTAATAATAGGATATTTGTAACAATTCGATTTTAGACAATTTCGAAATTTAATTATGTAATATGAGTTAGTGAAATTATGAATAGGAGAAATTATGTGTTTAAAATTGAAATATATTAATAAAAAGTCAAGAAATTAAATAGAAAAAAATCACTAATTAAAATAAAAAATATTGAATTTTAATTTAAAAAATATTTGAGGACCCAATTAACAAATAACCAAAAGAAGTAATAGTTATTTAACCCTTGAGTTAGTGGGTGGGACCAACTAATCCATCCATCTTGATTTAATTAGCTTAAACTTAGATTATGAAGCTGTAAGAAAAGTTAATTAAGCTTAGTTATCTTTAATTATGGGTGTAAAAACAAAAACAAGTGGGAAAGAGAATAAGATGGACATCTTTCACTTTAGATATTGTGCCGTCCATGCCCTAAGAAGAAGAAAGAAGAAAGGCCTTCCAAGCTTTCTATCAAAATTTGATCCAAACTAGTTTAGGTAAAAGAGGTTTTCTTTCATGATTTTTATAGCATGTTGAGTTATGCCCATGTATCAGATTCTCCAACTTATGAGTTTTAATTTAGTTGCCATTAGTGAATAAAGTTGATATTGAGTTTGAAATTGGAATTTATTAAGTCTGAAATTAGTTTAAAGTTTAAAGTTTAGTTAATTTTGAGGTTTGAGCTATTAAGAAATTATGTTATTGATTAAAAGTACACGATCCCTAATGAAATAATATGAAATTAAATTTTGATTCGATGCTAAATATTGAAAAATATGAGCAATTTGAGTATAGGTATAAAATGAAATTGCAGAATTGGATATTAAAATGAAATTGTAGTTACTTCAAACCTGGGGATTGGATAAGAATAGGGTGTTACAATATCTTTTTCTAATCTCTAACCATTTAATTGTAGTCCACATATTCTCTAAAGTTTTACTATTTGGGATCCATCAACTTGATTGAATAAAATAATAAAAGACATTACATGCTTAAGCACTCAAATAAGTAGTTGCTAATGCAATTCACCCATATTTGTAAATAATTGATCCAAGTGATATTATAGATTTAATTTTTATGTGTTATAAATTACATAAAGCCTGCCCATATTATTTTAAAAATATATAATTATATTATTTTTAATTCAATAATTATATTTATTTATTAAAATTTTATATATAGCCATCTTAACAAAGTGATATTATAGATTTAATTTTTATGTGTTATAATTACATAATATATAAAAATAAAATAAAATAAAATATTATAACTTAAAGAAAAAAAAGTTGGGTTCGGCTAGGCTCAAGCCTTCAAATGTTCAAGCCTGAATATGACCCATATTTTAAACGAGTCTAATTTTTTTACCTAAACTCATTTTTTGAACTAAATATTTTTACTCAAATCCTTCTAAACTTGAGACAAACCCTCAAACTTAGATAAATAACCTAATCATGAATAGGTATAAATTAAGGATTTATTCAAATTCACATACTAATTAAGATCCATTATGTTTATTAACACTTACATTAGCATGTTTGACTGCTTATGATTAAATTCAGGTAATGTAATTTTCCAAGTCATAATAAATACCATATATAATTGATTATGAATATATTTCTATTTAAAAAATAAATAAAATTCATTAGCATTGAAATGCTAAATAATGATATGAAATTTAGTGAAATACTTTCCATCCCATCACTATTACTATATTTACCCTTAATATTATAGAAAAAAAATATAATATTATCCAAATGGAGTAAATCCTAGATGATAGGATAGGAAGAAAGAAATGGGAGCTGGCCAACTTTTAATTTATTGGTTGTAATTTGGCAAGGTAAAAACACACATTCCAGATCATGTCCCATGCCACAATTAGCTAAGCTAAGATGGACTCACTCATCTCATCAATTATTTCCGCCTCCGCCCCCAAACTATCCCTATCCCTATTTCTCTTTCCCAACTCAGATTTTATTAAAAATCTTAAACTGAGTGTTGTAAATGAAAGTCATCCTTATTATTTTATTTTAGTTATGAAATTGATATTGCAAAATATGGGTAGGAATTTTGTTTTTTAGTTAAATAGGAACACATCTATTACATATATAGTCATTTATAGAGAATTTTTTGATGGAGGAAGCATTGCAAATAAGTAAATGAGATTTACTCTAAGAAAGCAGAGAGAAAGGCGGGAGCAAATTCGATAACATTGAACACAATGGCAGATGATGATTGGTAAGGTGGAGAAAAAAAATTGTAACTACCGATAAGACTAAGTAAAGAAAAATTAGTTGAAAGAATTTTAGAGAAAACTTTGAGAGTCAGAATTCTAAAGTGTCAGAACTCCTCCCATTTATGAAAGGTTTCTATTTACAATGTTTTAAGAATATAAGTTACAAAATTGATAATTAATAAAAGTAATGAAAGGCATTAATATATATTTTTTTTATGAAAGTATTTTGTAGGTGATGTGTTATTTTTGGTTGATTGGTTTCCTCTTTTCAGTGGGTTTTGATTGTTTTTGCGTAATCTACTTTCAGAAAGGACATTTACGGGGTTTTCTCTGCGTTATCTTTGATGTTGTTTAAGTTTCTAGGGAATTTATAAACATTTATCAGGCACTCGTGCAGTAGCAACTTAGCAATCAGCAAGGTCCTTCCTTGCAAAATGTAACATTTTATCAGGCACTCGGCCATACATCACTCCATTTATAACATACTCAAATAATTAACTTCAGAAAAATCCCTTGTTTCATTCTGGATATGGTAATTGATGGTTTTCTCAAACCACACACCCTTTTCAAGATATTTGTCACAAAAGCTAACTTCCCCACTAGCACGTATGGTCAATGCTGCTGTACTCCTTGTCCCACAAAGCCCCTGAATCCCACAAAACGCATGATATATTAGTTAAAACGACTCTAGGTTTTTATCAGCTTTAACATTATTTTTCATAAATTTAGTAGAAGGGTGGTTTAGAACTAGGAATTTTACCTGAGGAGTGTCCATTTCAACAAATATGGAGCTAAGGTTGAATTCCATGTCGAGAGCACAAATGCCAGGTAACTTACTCTTATCAGCTTTCACTTTGTCCTTCATAAGTTTCTCAATCATTTCTTTCACGTTTACTTCACTTTTGCCATAATTATTCAGCATTTGTCTAATGCTTTTACGTAGCCGCAGAGCCTGCAGAGTGAAGACTGGAAGTAATAATGGAAGAATTCCTTGTACTTGTGTGTTTTTTTGCTAAAGGAGATAATAGTGTACGGTACCTTAGGCCAGGGTGAGTCAAGCTTGGCATTTGAAAGAACATGAAGACCTGGAGAAACCTGTTGAATGTGAATGGGTTCCCCCTTTGGCCTGTTGGAGATATAAACCATCGATTTGGTAGCAATATCAGCCACTATGAGGTTAAATCCATTGTATTGATGAGCATTTGTGAGCAGTTGGTCCGCAAATTCCATAGGGCTCTTTGTGCTCTGTATCAACAACACTTGGCCATTATTGTTAGTTTAGCTTGCTTGGATAATATTTTTTTCAAGGGCATATAAATACCTTCAAGAAAAGTAGAGGGAGATCCCCGCGGGTCTTGGCGCCGGAAAGGTGATGAAGCTCCAAAACATTGGTAAGAAATGCAACTCTGCCTTGTCTTGAACAAGCCAACCATGTCCCTCCTGCAACTTCATCTCTTCCTCTCAGTATCTCACAACCATCAACATCCCACCATGCAAGTGCCTTTGTAGGCCTTCAATTCCAGCCATAAATAAAATAAGACATATATATAATAAAGAAAAGAAAAAGTGAAGTGAAATGGAAACATACCTGTTGTAGTATTCATATCTGTTTTGTAACAGAAGAAGGGGATAGAGTGGATGAGCCTGCCAAATAAAAGCGGCAATACACATGGTTCAATTGTTTGGGTTTGAGTGGATTGGTTAAACTCTAAAATGATGGAACAATAGAGAAGAGACTGCAAATTTTCTTCTTTTGCTGGTGTTGTTTACGTTTATGCATGCACATTGGAAGGGTCAGACCGACTATAACGGTTTTCTTTATTATTATTATTTTAAACAGTGACAGCTACTTGTGTTTTAATGGTTTAAGAAAACAAATGGCTGTTACCCAAAACGATACTTACTGTTTTCTTCAAATAATTTAATTTGATTATTTTTTTAATATAATAAAAATTAATTTAAAATATAAAAATCTTGTACGGACGGATAATAAAAAATTCAGGAATTGCGTGGATAGGATAAGAAATGTCATTTTATCAATAAAAAATGATGACAAATATCAGAGTGGTACCCATTTTGAAACCGTAGGCGCTGCCATTTCAGAACTAGGATTTTGTTCCTCTCGACATTCAAGAAATAAGGTTCCATTTGGTGATTTTCTTCTTCTTTGATCATTTTATTTTATTTTTTTAAATTTATTGAATAATAATTTTTTTAACTGGTATAATCACACATTTAATCCTAATGTTTATATATTCTAATAATTTGATCTTAATTTTAAATATTTTAATAAATTTAAATATTTACTTTTACGAATTCAATCAATTTGAGCATCAAAATTTTTAATTAAAGCTTTCAGCTTTTAAAATAATGACAACCCAAAAAAAACTATGATATATGTTTATGCTTTATATTGAACCAAGTATTGTGTAGACATAAGACACTTATGTTTTGAGCAGTAACTTCTTGATTTAGAGTTTAATGAACTTATAATTATCTCTGATTTTAATCTTTAAAGAAAAATAAGCATAATATATATGGGTTACATTTGATGTATTGATAGTATAATTTATGTATTATCAATAAACTATATGATAATACATCATTTAATATTTTCAAAAATAAAATAATTTACAATCACTTAATTTTTATTATTATTAATGTATCATCATTTGATTCATTAGTAATAAATAAAATTATATATTGTTAGTGCATCATCAAATATAAATAAACATATAGGAAAAAAAGTATTATTACCCTTTATGGTTTGAAAATATCCAATCACTCTCTTAAGGTTTAATGCCCCAGAGATATATTTATCAAATGAGTTTTAAATAAAAAAGCAATTTTACCCTATATTAATTAATTACTATTCTATTTATTTTTGTTATTTTTAATCTTTATATTCAATAATATTAAATTAAAAATGATAAAAATTTAATTAGTTATAAAAATATTTTAATTATTATATTAAAATATAAGTTGTACTATATCCTAACCATTTATTTTTGTGAAGTTTTTTTTTTAATTATTTTTGGGTTTTATAAATTTATAGATGTGAAATGCATTTGTTTTAAAAGCTGAAAGTTTTGGGTTGAAAGTTTGAGAATCAGATTGATGTAATTTGTAAATGTGAAGGGTTAAATTTATTGAATCATTTAGAATTAGGATCAAATTGATAGAATATGTAAGTATTAAGGACTAAATGTGTTTTTATTCTAGTTAGGAAAATACTTTTCATTATCAACTTACGACAAGTGACCAAAATAGGAACGGATTCAAATATTAGTGCCTAAATTAAAAATTTTTAAAGTTGAGTGATCAAAACAGCGGACATAGTTGGGTAACTATTTGTATAGTTTACCCTAAAATATTGAAAAAAATGTGTTTGGTTAAAATTTTTTGAAATGATTTTTAAAAAATAAAATAAAAATATGTGAAAACTTATAAAATAATAAAAGTTATTTTCATTGTTTTCAATAAAACTTTTTGTAAAAGTGAAAATGAAAAAATAAAGGGTTTTTTTTTTTTTTTGTGTTTCCCAAGACATCAATTGGAGTGAGTTCAATAACTAATCCTTCACGTTCTGTAGACCCATTAAGGGATAAACGTTGACTACGAGTTTTAAAGCAAAATAATAAGTTTTTAACGTTAGATGAATTGGTCCTAGTTCATATCCATATAAATGGAAAAAAATATTCGTTATCTATTCGAACTCATGCTTTTGCTTACATCAAATTATATGAGTCACACATACATAGCCCATTATCCACTCAAGATTAAGGTATGTCACATTATGAACATCACAAGTGAATAAGTCTATTAACGGATTTAGGGTCTATTCTACTTGGGTCATGTCTGATGTATTGTCAGTCTAGTCAGTTACATCTCCCCAATTGACCTTGATAGGTGGCGTATTAGTCTTTTAATTGGGTTGTTTATTTTCGATTAGACTATGTACATGTTTCGGTTCATCTATTAATATAAGTTATCTTTCTGTATTACGATCCGACCATGTAATACCGCTTAATATTAGTTAAACATTAGATAGCTAGTGAGTATTAGTTAAATCATTAAGGACAATATACAAATGGTGTTAATGTAATTCATGAATAATTTTATTAAACCAATCTATTCGAAAAAATACAAGTGTACATAGATGAAAATACTTTCCATTAGTATATTGAAAATATTTACAAATCCACATGTTGAAAGGTGATTTGAGATAGAGGCACCAAAAGGGGTAGATGATATGTATTCATAATTTAGGTAACAATTTGTGGGTTAAACCTAAAATATTTTAATTATTTTATATTAATTGATATAAAAATATATTATTGAATAAAAGTAATTAATGGTGCATCTTTAAATAATAATTAGTTATATTAATTAAAAGGGATAAATCTCAAAATTATACATGAACTTTGATTTTATGAAATTTGATTTGATTTAATTCTCACAAATTATTAACTTAGTTATTGATATAAAAACAAATTGATGTATTTATTTCTTTAAATGTGCATGATTGAAACAAAATTAAAGTTTTATATATACATTTGAACCACAATCAAAGTTTCAAGTGTATAATTGCATCAAATTAAAAATCATGTATCAAATTGCACATTGAGTAAAAGTTCAGTATAATTTTGAGATTTTTCCTTAATTAAAAACATAAAAAAATAAATAATTAAATTAAAATAATTGAAGGTGTAATGTAACGCAAAGTGGAGTAAAAAAACCAGTTCACACAAGCTCCGGCCTGCTGATACTTAATCAGGCCCTCCCGGGTTCTCATAGCAATGAAAATTACGCCAGTTGGTTGTGCGAATCGGAGAACCAATCTCCAAGTTTGGAGTTAATAGTCTGACATATATAATATGTACGGGGAAACTACGCCATAGGTAACTTAATTATGGGTTATTTTATTTTTTGGTCAACCAATTATAAATTTTATTAAATTGGTCACTTAATTATGGATTGTTTTTTAGTTACCCAACTATGATTTTTTTAAATTGGTCACCTAACTATTTGAGATTATTGTTTTGGTCCATTTTTGTTAATTGCATTAATGGTAGGGTGAAGTGGCAATTGAAAAATAGGTATAATAACAATTTTAATCCTCAACTTTTACATATTATATTAAATTAGTCTTAATTTGAAAAAATTAATCTTTAAAATTTGCAAATAATCTCAATTTGATCCTAATTATAAAAAAAAAGAAATATGTAAAAATATATAATAGTAAATTTAAAAATATTGTTTACAAGAAATAATATATAAAAATTTAAAATTTATAAAAACACAATATTTTTAAAAAATATAATAATAAATTTAAATTTGATATTAATATTAAATAAATAAAAAATCCTCCCACTTCTCCCCCACCGTCCCTTTCTGGGCTGTATCATTCGGTCCTGTAAATTGATTTCAGAATGATGCAACAATTATAAGAAGACCTTCCTCAGATTTGTGGTTTGGATAGTGGATTTCGCTTTGGTCCCGATGATCCAATATTTGTCATCCAACTTCCCATCACTAACTAGAAAGAGAATAACTGTTTTCAACAAAATCCACAATAGCAAACATTACGATACGCACTTTTCCATTGAAGCAAATGCTATACTTCAATTATTTGTAAATTTTAAGGATTAATCTTTTAAAATTATGATTAAATGAATATAATAGGTAAAAGTTGAGATATAAATTTATTATTATACCTATTCTCAACTATCTTATCACCCTCTCGTCAGTGCAATTAGCAAAAAACAATCTTGATTAATTAAGTAATCAATTTAAAAAAAAAAAAATGACCCATGCTGTAATTTATCCAATATGTGTATATATATCCTTGGTTGTTTACTTTTTTAAGATTCTATACTCAAATTGAGCTATTTCTCTCTCACATTGCAGCTTCTGGGATGAAGTATAGGAAGAAACATTTTGCAGTAGAAGAAAGCAGGCGCCATTCATCCACCTTGGATGGATTATGCTGGAATCGCAGTCATTAATGCATTAGCAAAAAGATTAATATCCAATGAGTTGTATGTATGGATGGAATGTTTAATCATCCTTAAATTACTCAAGCATGGATAGCGAGAATCTAGAATTCTAGTGTTAGGAATAGTTTGGGTGAGATTAATTATTATAGTGACGAGATTAAAATTAATGGTAGAATATTTATTTAGATAGGTAAAATAAAAATAAAAATTCTATTAAAAATAGTTAAATATGATTTTTTATATATTTAAAATAATTTAAATTTTAACGTATACTAAATATATTTATATATAAATAAATTTGATATTCTTACCAAATTTAAGATAAAAAATAATTAATTCAAAAGCATTTTAATGCAAATAAATTAATAAAATTAAAATCTAAATTTTGAAAAGATTGAGAGAAAAAAAAACGATTAAGTATTTAAAAAACTTTGTTAGAAATAAAAAAATTTAAAAAGAAATAGTCCAAATATTATAAAAATAATAATAAGAACAATTTAGTATTAAGATTTAATAAAAGAAATTTAAGCCTTTTGAAAAAAATTCTTTTAAAAAGTTAATTAGTTTTTTTATGATTTCAAAATTTAAATATTTTGAATTTTTTTAAAAAGTTATTTGGTTTTCTTCTTATGAATTTAAACACTATTATTATATTTTCATTATTTATATTTAATGTACAAAAATTCCATTTTTGTATAATTAATTGTTTTTTGGTTTTTTACGATTTATCTATATATATACACACACTGTATATTTCCAGTTTCTTTGAGAGTTTATGGAATTAACAGGTTACTTTGGTCAATTAATTTAATGTTAAAATATATATTATTTTTCATCTTTACAGTATTCTTTTATATTATATAATGTAGACCAAAAAAATTATTATTTTTTTAGTTTAGCATTATTATATTATAGTAAATTAGTTTAAAAATACTTAAAAGAGACCGTTAATAAAAATTATTTATCATAAAAATTGATAAAAGTATTCTATATTTATATATTCTTTTTCAAATATTATACAATTATCTATCATATAATTTAGTAGACGTAAAAATAGAATCCATTCATTTTTCACAATGATGATTAATATATCATCAAACATAAATTATATTTTATTATTGCACTTCAATTATAATATTTTCATTTAAGCAACAATAAATTTTTTAAATTGTTTATAGTTTATCTTGCATAAATAACTATAAATTGAAAATTTTGAAAGAAATATATTTCTCAATCTTTTGTTTTTTTTTTAACAAATGCGTTTATTTTTTATTTTTTAAGTTTTCTTATCATTTTAATTAATTATCAATTTTTTTGAAATGATATAATTGGGTGAATTAGGCATATATGCTAAAAAAATATTTGGCCAAATAAGCCATTTTTTTTAAATCTAAGGAAATAGGTCGATTTTAGAGAAAGAGTGTGAAAGGCGCCCAGCTGGGCGCGCTTTTTGCACAATTGGCAGAAAAAGCGTCCAGTTCCTTTGAGTTGGTAGGATAGCGCACCCAATTGGACACGCTTTCCTTTCTCTCCCCTCAACCAAAGAAGGGTTTTTAAAGTTTAGAGTTTTTAGGGTTTTAGAGTTTGGTTTAGGGTTTATGGTTTAAGATTTTTTATTGTTTTGGATTTGAGGTAGATACTGTGAGAGCTTAAAGGTAGAATTGAGTTTCCAGGGATGCAATAAAGTTTGGAGACACATTTCATATGTTGTGTCGGGATGGGACCATTACCATAGAAACCCATCATATGGAAGTCGGATTCTAAGGTGACAGTGATTTATACGGTCACAGGTAAAAGTCTAAGTAGAGATCCTAATCGACGGTCGTTATGTGGCCATGGGTTAGAGTATAACTAGGAGGCTAGTTGATCGTCGTTATGCAGTCAAGAGTTCAAACTTTTTGGATACCCAAAGATGATGCCTTATAAATACCATTCATAAGATTTAGACCATAATCATAGGGAAAAACAAAGGGGCTTTCTAGTGTAATCAACGTAATTTTTTTTTCTTCATCTCCACCGAAGGCGGTTTCTTTAACCTTCATTCTTATCTGAAGGCTGACACCCAGGTGGATGCAAGAGGACTTTTGAAACACCCCAAACCCGGCCCACGAGCCTGACCGGATCTGGTATGTTCCTTAAGTAAACCGGTTTTCAAATTCTTTGCTACTTAGAGAAAATTTGTAAATTTTAGAAGATATTGTTTTGGATTGGGCTTAGGTTGGGAAACCCATTTAATTAATTTAAAAAAACCCAATTTTATTAAGGTGACAAAAATAATTTTCTTTAGGTTTATAAAATATTTTCACTTAAGATTTAATCCAACAATCATTTGTAACAAAATAATTAAAAAATAAAGCAGAAATAAAGAAATCCAACTTGGGCCTTATGGCCTTATTACATCAAATAAAACCCAATATTAAAATTAAATGTTCTAAAACGAAATAAGGTCCAAAATAAATAAAATCTTCAAATTGATGCATGGCCACCTCAAGGTCTACCGTCCCGGTCCGTCACTGTTCATCACCTAAAAATAGTTCCCACAACGGGGTGAGTCAACAGACTCAATGTGTACATCATACTAACATCCAACAAATCAGGCATACATGTTCATGTCAAATTCATATTCATATCAAAATAAATGATGCAACCCAACCCAAGCCTAATGGTCCATCCGCTACACACCACCCGTACCTGCCAGTCACACCGTGGGGACTACTAAGTCAACCCTCCATCCGCTACACACCATCGAAGGCAGTCGCTTCAGTCGACGTGCTCATCGCCCATATACGTTGTGTCATTAGACACTATAGTCAAATTTATACGTTGTGTCATTAGACACTATAGTCAAGTATTGTAACCGAAGTTACCAAAATTCCGCAATGTGACCGTAGTCAACATATTTCGTTGGTGAGACCGAAGTCAACACCTTCGTTGGTGAGACCGAAGTCAACACCTACTCTTCCCCTTTCACAAATATCCCATATGCCCCAAATATTTATACATATCTTATTTCTCATTCATATTACATATTCAAAATATATATATATATATATCATATTCGTAATCCTATCGGAAGTAGGAAACGTACCTGGGTACTTTTACCACATTTGTGGTACTTAGCCACATTCACATTCTTATGCATATTCATATATTAAAAATAATTGCCATATGATATATCGAAAATTAATGTGAGTACACACATTCTTAATAATACATTTAATTTAAACATAGCCATGAACCTATCAAAACTTAGGGTAGGGTACACACCTGATTTGCTTAACGAATTCCTTGAAATCCCGAAATCTGATCTACTGCCTTAGATCTCAAATTCCTACATTTGATTAATCACTTACTAATTTAATAAAAATCCATTCGGCCATAAATCCAAATCCTAGTAGGATTAGTATTCTTAAAACTTACCTTGAAATTCTCAAATCCCGAAATCCTTGTATCCCTCTGTCGAAATCCCTATAACTACATGTTAGATCAATTTCTAACATTTATTCGCAACAAATAACCCTTAGCCGAATGTTAAATATGACTTACCTTAGATTCTTAAATCCCGAAATTCACCGAATAACTAGGGAACACGCGGCTTATGGTGTACCTTCGGGAAAAGAACTTCTCCTTCCTTGTAGTCGACACTTAGTAAATCCCGAAAGATCTCTTCGGCAACAGATATTAAGGGTATTAGAATCTTAATTTCGACAGCCTTAAAAGAAATAGAATGAGAATCTAACCTAATCTTACCCTTACTGAAGAATTTGATGGAATTCTTCTTGAACCCTTAGCAGTATTCGGCTATGGCTTTGATGTGGATAACAATTTCGGCTCTTGAGGCTTAGGGAGAAATCGACTAGGGCTATTGGTATCTTCGGCTTTTGATTGTGTTTGTAATAGAAGAAGAAAAGAAAAGAGAAAAAGAGAATAATGGCAGAGAAAATTCGGCAGAGAGAAGAGGAGAAACTTTAGAGAATTTCGGCAGAGGTTTTCTTGAAAAGAAAAGAATGAATGAAGAATAGCCTTACTCTTCCTTTTATAGCCCAAAATTACTAGCTAGAGTCCTTTACTTGGCCACCACTCTTCTATTTTGATAGCTTTATCCCTTGATTTATCACTTTAATAAAACTTAATCCAATAATTATCTCTTATCTCTTAATAAAAATAATACTAATAATAATCCTCTTTTATCTCTTCCTTATCTATCAAAATAAAAAAATTAATATCCACATTTATCTCCTAAAAATAATCTAAAATAAATCCATTATTATCTCTTCGAAATAATCCAAATAAAAATCCTTTATTATCTCTTCGAAATAATCCAAATAAAAATCCTTTATTATCTCTTCGAAATAATCCAAATAAAAAGCTTCTATTTATCACCTTATTAATCACATATTTATGAAAATAAAACACCTCATTTTCTAGAAGCATGTGCCGTCCACCTCAGCCTTCTGGAAGCTAAAATAAAACCTTATTTATTGCTACCCAAGTGACTCGAACCCAGGCCCATTCCTCTTGCACATGGCGCCATTTCCATAGGCCCTAAGTGACATCTTTAGGCCACTTTTCCAAGCCTGTTTGTGTGCCAAATTTTACCAACTTTTTCTTTTAAGGCCTCCTTGCCCTAATTTCCTATTTTAAACTTTAAAATTCGACATTTCTAGGTCATTTCTAAGTTTCCTAAAATTTTTGATCGGCTCTGTAAACTTGCCATTTTCTTACATTTCCAAGTTTCCAAAAATGTTCACTTTCTATTTTTGAATCATTTCCTTACATTTCCAGGTTTCCAAAAATGTTCACTTTCCTCTTTTAAACTTAACATTTCCATACATTTTCAGGACATTTCCCTACATTTCCAAGACAAGACATTTCTTTACATTTCTTTACATTTCCTTACATTTCCTTGCATTTCCTTACATTTCCTTGCATTTCCTTACATTTCCTTACATTTCCTTACATTTCCATACATTTCCATACATTTCCTTACATTTCCTTACATTTCCATACATTTCCTTATTTCTAGAATTCACATAACACATTCATACATAATTCATAAAACATGCCATTTTACCACATGGTTCCTTGTGTCATGCTTTACACGGAGTTTCTTTTCAAGCCTCATTTACCTAGCTCCCCCCTTTTACTTAGAAACCAATAATTTTTCTAAGCTTTCTCTTCCATCCTAGAATTTTAAAAACCCTTAATACACTTCCAAACATTGCCAAAACCCACTAACTCATGAATTATGCGCAAACGCATAACCCCTAATCTAGGATGTTACAACTCTCAAGCGGAGAGCGGATGTTTCACCAGAGTAGAGGTCAAAATCGGGTTGGCACAGCAGCAGTTGTAGTTATTAATGTATTATTTAATAACGACAATCGTTGTCGCCCCAAAAGGAGCATCACCTTTACTCCACTGTCATAATCACTGCCGGCCTGAGAGTCCTCTTGCATCCATCTCGTTCTCGACCTTCAGATAAGAAGGTAGGTTAAAGATATCGGCTTTGGTGTAAATGGAGAAAAGAATAAGCTAATTATATCGGGAAGCCCCATCGTCTTGACAACGCCATGCCATATCACGACATGGCGATGTGCACCTCAAGTTTTTCCGATTTTCTTCTCCAAGATAAACTCTGTTTTTAGTTTCCCACTTAAACTCTAATTAAACTAGGGTTGTTGTAGTCATATGTGCTACGAATTTCAACCTATAAATAGGCATTAGTTACTGTAGGTTTCACACAACAGAAATATTTAGATTGAGAGAATTATGTTTTTTTGTTTTAAAGGATTTTTCTTGTAGGGCTTCGGGTTTTTCTTTAATTTTGTCCATCATTTGTACTCTTCTTTATTATAGTGAAATCTCTTTTTGCCCGTGGTTTTTTTATCCTCTTTTGAGGAGTTTTTCCATATAAAATTTGTGTTTGATCTTTTCTATTTTAATTTATTTACTTGTTCATTGCATTACACGCGTGATGATTCATTGCTCTTCACATAATCTAATTGAAGGTGAAGTCGTGTCAGATGTTAGGCATGTGCCTAATTTAGAGAACAATCTAATCCCATTTTGGTCTTTGGGACTTGAACGGTTCGCAAAGTGTTTAAGGCAAGGTTGGTGCAAATGGTTACTGTAGACCCAATTTTACCCGGGTCCAAGAGACCCAATCCTGCCCAACCCGAATGACCCACTAAAGCCCAATTACAAAGCCCCTAACCCACTAAACAAATCAGCCCAAATTCACTAAAGCCCAATTACCCAAACACCAAAATCAAAAAAAATCAAAACCTAACCCTAGCCACTTGCTCTGCCCAGCGCCGCAACCCCCACTTGCTCCACCTGCCCTCTGCCATTGCCATTCCACAACTGGTGCCTGCAAGCATTAAAAACTAAGTGAAAGGGAGAGAGGGGAAGTTGTAAAAGAAGGCTATAAAGCCATGTAAAAAGTTGTAAAAAGGGGAATTCAGCCATTTGGTTCTTCTTATCAATATAGAGATTTCAGTACAAACACTTGCAAATAGAGACTAATACAAGCATACAACAGGCGATAGAAGAGAAAAAGAAACAAGTTTTAAGGTTTTATTTTACTTTTCTTTTTATCCTATTTTTTCGAAACTACATTCATAAACCTATCTTCTTCATTCTCCTTTTATAACAGTTTATATACATACATATAATATCAAAATATAAAAAAAAAGTACAAGACTTTACCTTTTCCGGCCACCGTACACGGTGGCCGGCGACGGAGCCCACGACCGAGGACAGCCAGAGCGGCACCGGAGACCAACCCCCTGCAGAAAAAAAACAAAACGAAAGAGATTTTTTTTTTGAGTAAGCAGCTGAAATAAAGAAATAAAGGGAAAATTTTGGTTTTATAAAGGTTTCAAAACGACGTTGTTTCGCCCCTATAACTCGCGCGTTGACCCGACCCGACTGAAGGATCCGCGTGTTTTCTCTGAGTGGGCTAATTTCCCACTTGGTCCTTCCGCTTTTTCAAGGATTCAAAATCAGGTTTTTTGGTATTTTAATTGGACCCCAAAATTTTGCGTATTTTTCGAATCGGTCCCTGCTCAGGCTGCGTGTTTTAGAGGGATGGGCTATTGCCCATTTTGGTCCCTGATGTTGGCTACGCGTCTCGAATAATTCCTCTCCTTTTATTTTTATTACAAATTTGCCCTAACAACTTGTTTTCAATACTATTTTGGTCCTTCTTCGATTATGATTAAATCAACCATTTTTAACATTATTATTATTACTATATTATTATTATTATTTTATTGTACTTAGTATTGTTTATACTATATTATATTTACCATTATTATATTTATTATTAATATTAATATTATGATTACTATTATTATATTTATTACTTTTTCAATTATTAATTTACTTTATTTTCTGTTACTTACTTATTTATTTTTCATATATATATATATGTTATTATTTCCATTATCATTATTGGCATTATATTATTATTATACATAAATACTATTATTATCATTATTTGGTTTTTTATATATATTTATGTATTTCAGCTATTTTATTATTATTATCATTATTATTATTATTATTATTATCACTATTATTTGTTATTTCTATTATTTGTCATTATTTTCACATATCAAATCCATATACATATTTTATTTGTTATCGTGTTTATTTTTATTCTTTACCATTACCATTATTATTATTTTCATTAACATATCGTTATCCACGTGACCATTTCATTTCGACAATATCATTGCTTTCTCGTTCGCTTTAACCATCGCTATCATCATAGTTATATATATATATATATTGTTAGTATATTGTTAGTTTACTACTGCTATATTATCGCATATGTGTTTTACTATTTGTTTATTATGTTTCTTACTGTCATGATATTTATACACATATAAACGTATTTTATCGGCTTACTATATATGTATGTTACTTATCGTTTCCATTGTTCTATTATTGTTAATCTTATCATCATTATTATTACTATTATATAACATCTTTATTATCATTTGTTTAGTATTGTTATCCATCATCACTGTCGTCATTATTGTTATCAATCGTCCTTTATTTGCATTATTATTGCTATTGCAATTTTTCAACAATCTCGCTAAATAAAAATACATTTTATGAAATCGTCCTATTCTATCCAAAGATTCTTAAAGCAAGGCAATGTTTTGTATTTAGAGATTCGTGGAATAGTGCCCTAACGTGCTGGGTTGCGATTCTCTGTTTCACTAAATAATTAAACATCCTTCTATCCTATTTCATGAAATATGAGACGACCTTGATTTCGAGAGATTAAAACATCGTATCCTAACGTACTGGATGTGATGTTTAGATCTTTTCGGAGCAAAGAAATCTCGATTTTTTTGGCCCGAATACCTACATTTATTTTTAGCTCAAACACTATAAAATCAAAGTGCATTTTACAAAACCACTTTATTCCGTCCAAAAGTTTTCAAATCAGGCAATGTTTGAGTGTTTAGAAATTTGGAGAATAGTGCCCTAACGTGCTGGGTTGCGATTTTCCGTTTGACTAAAATACTAAACATCCTTTTAATAAATTTCACGAACTCCGAGATAACTTTGATTACGAAGGCTTCGAATATCGTGTCCTAACGTGTTGGATGTGATGTTCGTATCCTCTTGGAACGAAGAAATCTCAAATTTCGGCCCAAATTATCCAAACATTTTCTAAAGGATTCGTATTTTAAAATCTCTTCAAATTTTCGACATTAAGACATTAAATAATCAATTAGGTACCAAGTTTGGGCGTGACGAGGGTGCTAACCCTTCCTCGCACGTAACCGACTCTCGAACCCGATTTCTCAAAACTTCGTAGACCAAAAACATTGTTTTAGTAAACCAAAACGTTTTATTAAAACAAAGGTGATCCGATCACACCAAATAAAGATCGGTGGCGACTCCCGTTGTTTATTTTCATTTTCAAAACCAAAGTCGAACCCCGTTCTTCAAAAAAATGGTTACGACAGCTTGGCGACTCCGCTGGGGACGTTAAAAAGAGAGTCAAGCCGTAATTGATTATTTTCTGTCTTTTGTCGAAAATTCAAAAATTCGATTTAAAAATTTAATTTGAAAATTATGATCCTTTTATTGCATGTTGTTCTAATCTCGCCATTGCATTGCGTGACCGTTGTGGTCACACCCTTAAGTGAGAGTGAGAAGCTACTCCTTCGTGAGGTTTTCACCTCCGTGCAGGATAGTGGATCGCTTTCGGGATACATCTGTACCTATATCTTCGTGAGGTTTTCACCTCCGTGCAGCCATAGGGAAATGTATTCCCCTGAACCGAACTTGGTCCGTATGAGCCTATAATGGGTGAGGATCGAGGAATCTGTTGGTTCAGGTACCTCAACTATAGAACTGAACCGCATATAGTGAACCCTAAGAGCCCACCTTAAGTAGAACTACGTCAAACCTTAGTGGTCACCCAGGTAGGTGTTTGTTCATTTTCACTGGCTTTATACTTTGCGATACTAACTCGTAGTATTTTATTTTCGTGCATATCATCTCATTTCTTTAGAGGTATCGATTCATGCTCGGTTTCTAAGTTAGAAAGCTGGTTGTGGAGAACGGGTTCCTTGATAAAGTGGAAGACAATGCAGTCGTCCCTATATAGTTAGAACCTAGGCAGTTAGAAGGGTATGGATCCATTTGAGCAAATGGTGCAGTGCTAAAATCTCAGCCACCTATGCTTCCTGATGTTGTTCTGATCAAAACCAAATCGGATGTGAAGAAGATTGTATGACATTTCATGGCAATGCATGGTAGAAAGTAATTATACTCACCAATCACTTCAAAGTGAGCGGGTAGGGTACGGATAGACACTTCTACCATTACAGCATTTCTCTTTCATGTGAAGATGGCAACCCTGTAGACGACAAGGGTGTTGGAAGGAAAGTGATTAGCAGAGTGTAAGAGACCTGTGACAATGAATGGGCTGGAAGGGATTTTGCTTGCGACGGGGAGAAACGTTTATTTACTATTGATGCTCTTCCAAATAACAAGCATAAGTTTACAGTTGTATTTGAGGATGTTACATCTAACAGAAACAACTGTAGTGCAAGACCTGATGACTCAAACGATGCGAACAGGAAATCTGAAAACTCTCAAGAAACACTGAGGGTGATGGTTGTCATTTTAAGGTAGCATGCTGCGAAGCAGGGATGCCTACTGGTTTGCCAATCTTTCAAGATAATCGGAACAACTTCACAGACATTGGAGGAGGTGCCCTTGACTATAGGGGTTTCTATTCAAGTTTCATAGCCACTCAAAGAGGCCTTTCCCGGAATATTCATCCTAGTCCGATTGTGGATTCTTTGCCAATCAGAATGCCATAGATCCTGGCTAAACGAAGCCTTAAGAACCTGATGACAAAAGTCAGTCCATCCAATCACGAATACAAGATCATAAGATTGAGCGAGCAGTTGTGCAAAGATCAGTTGTTTTCATTGAAGCAGAAAAGTATGAAGAATGTCAATAGTGAAGCTGGGAACCCAGAAATTACTGTCTATAATTATTTTTTCAACTGTCACAGTTGCACTATTTTGCAGACTTGCCTTGCATTAACGTTGGGAAGCCGAAACGGTCTGCATGTATTCTTTTGGAGCTCTATTCCTTGATTACCAAAGCGCTAACCATGTTCTAGAGAGCTTCTTTGGTTAAGACAGAGACCTTAGGAAAGAGTGAAAGTCTTATCCAATGCTTCACAGGGGAGCAACAATAGTGCCGAGCCGATGCTACGTGCTTGTGGTGTTTCTATCAGCACTAATTTCACCCAAGTTGAATGTCGTATTCTGTCAGTACCAAGGGGCAATGATGGAAATTTCTTTTCGAAGAATGGGCGTTGGATTTAGTGGAACCATCTAGGATGGAAAGATAGGTTGTTGTGAACTTCTCGGCTCATCGTTGCGATCCAAACAACATTACAAGGGATTTGGTTCGTGGGAAGAAGTGAAAGGAATTTGTATTGACCCCATTTGTTAGATCCAAAGAGACGAACCAGAATAGACGACTTTCACCTGTGGTTAGAATGGGAAAAGCTATTGAACAGGTACAATCTAAAATGTCTGGAGCTCCGCAGTTCCTTCTTCGTCTAGAAAAACTCTAATCTTTATGAGCCATGGAAGCGGAAGAATCCCTCAGAGTACGACGCTAGCTAGAGTAAATGATCAATACTTTTCTGGAAAATTGATGCTAAGCTGGGACAGTCTTTTCACTACCCTCGAAGCTGTAACTCTGCAATCGAGTTGAAGTTAAGTCTGAACAAGATTAAGGAAATGAAGTGTAGGATCGAAGAGTTAAAATCAACATTACACAATTGTGAACTGCGGATCAAGCTTCTGGAGACAAGAGAGGAGTGTGGGAAAGAAGAACTTCATCATTCTTATGATCATCAAGTTAAAGAGTCGAGATTACCTCATGAGGGAAATGATAGTTCAGATTCAAGGGGTAGCTGGTCATCTACAGATTTTGGCATTACAGGTGGATATGTTAAGCATAAAATATGGGCTACGGTCTGATCATGGTCAAGAGCTAGCTCCATTGCTTGGGAAATCAAAACCTTTAGGACTTAGGACGAAAGCATATAGTAGTCCGTTTTATGTAAAAGAATTTGTTTTCTAACAAAGTTTTCTAAAATGAAGTTGATCAGAATCGATACCTCTTTGCATTCATGCATTCGCACTACGTTGCATTCGCATTATATTGCATTCATTTGCATTAGAATTTTACAAAGGGACCCTAATTAGGTAAAATATTTCAGTTAACCCGGAAAACATGGAACAAAGGTTGGTGAGGATAGAGCAAAGGCAAATACAGATGCAAGAGCAATTGACCCAAATTCAACAAGAAATGCGAGAGCAAATGCTAGACTTCCAAAAGAACATGATGGGCCAGCTAACTCAGTTACTAGCCGGAGGACTTGAAAAAAGGAGTGACCCAGTGACCGACAATATGGATAATGATGAAGATATTATTTATTCCCCAATAAGTGTCCCAACTCAACCAGACACGCATTCTTGCGTGGTACCTGTCATTAATGGATCTCAATATAGGACTGATACTTCGGTGCTGCTGAATTCTCCGATGGGCCCTAGTAATGAGCAAGTCAATCGTGTTGTTTTTGGTCTACTAGAGGCAGAGAAAAAGGGAGAATGGGCTTCAAAAGCCCCGAAGAGGAAGGATAAGGATGTGGCTAGAACGAGTGAGTATACCAAGGGTTATTCGAAGCCGTTTATAGAAAACCAGCCAAAGAAGGCAGTTACCAGTCACCTGGTCCCCCCGAAGCAAAAACCCAATCCAGGAGCGTATTCGGAAAAACCTCAGTTCACTCCTATTCCCATGACGTATAGGGAGTTATACCAGAACTTATTTGATATGCATGTTGTAGCTCCTTATTATATAAAACCACAGCAACCTCCATACCCAAAATGGTATAACCTAAATGTCCAGTGCGAGTATCATGCAGGGGTTACAGGGCACTCGATAGAAAATTGCACAGCTTTCAAGAAGTTGGTGGAAAAATTCATCAAAATAGGTGTTGTGGAGATAGGCGACGCACCAAAAGCAGAAGCATGAACCTGAGAGCATTTTGAGCAATGAGACTGCGGAAGAAATTCCTATAGTATTTAGAAGCTTACCTAGAGTAATGTACGAAGTATACTTGTTGCTTTAAGCCTAGAAGCAATAAGATCTCTTTTGTGAAATAGGCTCGTGTACTGAATTACTATTTCAGTAAAATGCATCTTTTTGAACCAATATTTTTATTTTCCATGCTATACATTCTATTGAATATTCTTTTATTCTTCATTCATAAATAACCATTCATTCTCTGTAAATTGCTTTCATACCGGCGATGGGTCCCAGATATCAATGACATGAGCAACGCTGTTACGGACTCCCTTTCTAGTGAGATAGGTGTCTAGAAGGATCTAAGGACTTAGAAGATAACAGAGATTGCAACTTATTTCCTAACTTGTTAAAAATGGCAGATCCTACCTCGCGAAATGTCAGCCGACACTACAAGCCAACGAGGGAGATGAAGATGGAAGCTTAGCTCACTGCAAGAATAAGGCAAGACATTATCGTATGATCACATTCAGACATGTCGGGGCCACTGAAACAAGGATTCCCTATATGCGGGGGCATAGGCGCTGTCAAGCTAGTCTCCTTATAATCTTTTAGCCAACATCAATTCGTATTCATGGTCGTTGAGAGGGTAAAGGTCGCTTCACATGCCAAAATTACAAAGTCAGCAGTTGTCGACTTCAACTTCAACTTCAAAAAAAAAGGAAAAAAAGGAAAAAAGAAAAAAGAAAAAGAAAAAAGAAGAAGAAGAAAAAGAAAAAGAAGAAGAAGAAGAAGAAGAAGAAGAAGAAGAAAGAGAGGAATGGCGATAAAGAATGCCAGAAAGAAATGTGTTTAACATAATGGCACGAATTCATAGTCTGTTCAAAGATCACACACCACATCAGTGCAGCAAGACAGCCAAAAACCATTCAAATTTTTTCTAACAACAACTGATATTTGTAAAAGTTGGCATAGAGAAGTTACCATTTACCTGCTATGTTTCGTGAACGTTGGCTAAGACCTTCACCAGGGCAACGCCTTTCTCGTTGGTTTACAAAACGGGAGCAGTTATTGGAAGCTAATATTCCTTTTTGGATGAAGTAAAATGTCTACAATAAGTCTGATTGAAGCATTCACACGGGCTTACGACAAAAAAAGGTTCGTTCAAAAGACCTGCATTAAGAAGGATTCTTCTTATCCCAAAAGGACTCCAGAGGAAAAGTAAGTGCCTTATGCAGCAAAGAAGGCCCGGGCTTGGAAAACATAGACATTAATCAAGAGGGATGACAAGGACTTGCCCAATCCTGTGAGTTCAAATTTGCAAAAAAAAAAAAAGAAAGAGAAAAGAAAAACACACAAAAAAAAGAAAACAAAAAAAACCGCAGAAAGGAAAGAAAAAGAAGAAAAGGAGAGGCCAAGACAAAAACCCGCAAAGGGCGCCTTGAGACCAAAGGGGATTTGAGTTGAAAACCCGAGAAGGGCAGCTCAAATTTTGATCGAAAGTGAGGCATACAGTAGTATGTTGCGTCTTGGAGCATCGACAAAGTACTCCGGATCCCCTAAACACATATTGAGCCTAAAATGGTCCTTAAGAAGTTTGAACAGAGAAGTTCAGGCTGCAATATCTGGGGCACCTAGCTTCTATTTTACCCATTTTTGTTATTTATTTCCCTTGCAAAATACTGCCAATAAATTTCCTTCCTAATTGCATTTGTTATCTTTGCTTAACCTATTTATTTCGAGCTATGCTCCTAGCTAACTTCGTTCATATCCGCAGTTATGATCTCTTTCAGGCATTTTGCATTGAAATAACGATTAATGGACTAACGACACTTTCACAAAAAAGAGTTTCGCATATTACTTTGGAAACTTATAAGTAGTATAGGAACCTGAAACATGACTATTGCTTAATACTTATCGAGTTTAAGGGATGGGAATAATGGTGGAGGAAAAGTCGGAACTGAGGCTATCTCTTCGGATTTTGTCAAAAAATGGTGATCGAACAAAATGACGAGGTATTACATCAGTAGTACCATCTCGATGAAAAAGGGCAATGGGGAATCATTTACGCGAAAAATGATTTTGTATCCATGCAACTATCATGCGTGCACACCTGATCACGATCCTCAGGAATGGGAAGGTGCAACAGACCAGATCGTTTACAAATTCTATACCCCTAAGTCGTAGTGGGATAGATTGAAGATGACACAAATTTTATACCCTTAAGTCACAATGGGATGGTCTGAAGATGGTATAAGCCTTAATGTCCTATATGTGCCGTGGAGTGGGCCTTGAAGTCACATTGGGGCAAATTATTTGGAAAAATATGATTGTTTCTTTGAGTTTCTGGCAAAGGTACTAGCGAGAGCGAGGTGGCAAGGTTGTACGACTCTGGCGGATGACGAGCAGTGACAACCCTAGGCATTAAGAGGAGTCATTTCACTTCACATTCATATCATTAGCAGTATGCGATCATCGCATCTTGATCCTTATACATTTCTAACAAAGAATCATTATCATGACATTTTGCATTCATGCAAATGTCCTCCATGATACCATTTAGGTAGGAGCATTCGATTTACTACGATCATTGCATCTTAATTATTCTTATGACATGGCATTCATGTAAATGCTAGCCATAGCACATGTAGTTAAGAACATTTGAGTCATTCTGATCATAGCATCTTCATCATTTGCATAAGCATAAGCACGTAAAACTAATTCTACAGGACGAATTCCCCAGAGAACGATGTAGCAATATCAAAGATTTCAGATGTTGTCCCCTAGCGGGACAGATCAAAGACTGAAGATAGTAGATATTGTCTCCCTGAGTTTGCAGCAGAGCAGATCAGAGATAGCGAGTCTGACTTTCCTGATGTTGCAGGGAGCAGATCGAAGATAGCAAAGTCTGGCTTTCCTGATGTTGCAGGGAGCAGATCAAAAGATAGTAGATTTGACATTCCTGAAGTTACAGGAAGCAGATCGAGGCATCAGTCTGGTGATCCCTGAGTTTGTAGGGATCAGATTGAAGATAGCAGATTTGACATTCCTGAAGTTGCAGGAAGCAGATCGAAGACATCAGTCTGGTGATCTCAGAGTTTGTAGGGATCAGATTGAAGATAGCAGATTTGACATTCCTGAAGTCGCAGGAAGCAGATCGAAGGCATCAGTCTGGTGATCCCTGAGCTTGTAGGGATCAGATTGAAGATAGTAGATTTGACGTTCCTGAAGTTGCAGGAAGCAGATCGAAGGCATCAGTTTGGTGATCCCTGAGTTTGTAGGGATCAGATTGAAGAAGCAGATTTGACATTCCTGAAGTTGCAGGAAGTAGATCGAAGGCATCAGTCTGGTGATCCCTGAGCTTGTAGGGATCAGATTGAAGATAGTAGATTTGACGTTCCTGAAGTTGCAGGAAGTAGATCGAAGGCATCAGTCTGGTGATCCCTGAGTTTGTAGGGATCAGATTGAAGAAGCAGATTTGACATTCTTGAAGTTGCATGAAGCAGATCGAAAGCGTCAGTCTGGTGATCTCTAAGTTTGTAGGGATCAGATTGAAGAAGGCAGATTTGACATTCTTGAAGTTGCAGGAAGCAGATCGAAGACATCAGTCTGGCGATCCCCGAGTTTGTGGGGATCAAATTGAAGATAATAGATTTGGCGATTCTTGTGGTTACAGGAGCAGATTGAAGTTAGCCAATTAAAACGAAGAGTCCTATACCTCTGAAGTTGCAGCAATGGAGTGGATCAAAGCAACAAAGTGCGATGGACTAGAACGAGGCTATCTGAAGAAAAGAACCATCGAGAAGTTAAGACTCGGCAAGACCGGGCAAAATTGGATCTTTTAAAGACTTTGCTCTATTTCTCGTTACACGACAATGAGCAAAGAGGGGCAGCTGTAGACCCAATTTTACCCGGGTCCAAGAGACCCAATCCTGCCCAACCCGAATGACCCACTAAAGCCCAATTATAAAGCCCCTAACCCACTAAACAAATCAGCCCAAATTCACTAAAGCCCAATTACCCAAACACCAAAATCAAAAAAATCAAAACCTAACCCTAGCCACTTGCTCTGCCCAGCGCCGCAACCCCCACCTGCTCCACCTGCCCTCTGCCATCACCATTCCGCAACTGGTGCCTGCAAGCATTAAAAACGAAGTGAAAGGGAGAGAGGGGAAGTTGTAAAAGAAGGCTATAAAGCCATGTAAAAAGTTGTAAAAAGGGGAATTCGGCCATTTGGTTCTTCTTATCAATATAGAGATTTCAGTACAAACACTTGCAAATAGAGACTAATACAAGCATACAACAGGCGATTGAAGAGAAAAAGAAACAAGTTTTAAGGTTTTATTTTACTTTTCTTTTTATCCTATTTTTTCGAAACTACATTCATAAACCTATCTTCTTCATTCTCCTTTTATAACAGTTTATATACATACATATAATATCAAAATATAAAAAAAAGTACAAGACTTTACCTTTTCCGGCCACCGTACACGGTGGCCGACGACGGAGCCCACGACCGAGGACGGCCAGAGCGGCACCAGAGACCAACCCCCTGCAGAAAAAAAACAAAACGAAAGAGATTTTTTTTTGAGTAAGCAGCTGAAATAAAGAAATAAAGGGAAAATTTTTGTTTTATAAAGGTTTCAAAACGACGCCGTTTAGGGCCTGATTCAGTGGCCCCAAAACCACGTCGTTTCGCCCCTATAACCCGCGCGTTGACCCGACCCGACTGAAGGATCCGCGTGTTTTCTCTGAGTGGGCTAATTTCCTACTTGGTCCTTCCGCTTTTTCAGGGATTCAAAATCAGGTTTTTTGGTATTTTAATTGGACCCCGAAATTTTGCGTATTTTTCGAATCGGTCCCTGCTCAGGCTGCGTGTTTTAGAGGGATGGGCTATTGCCCATTTTGGTCCCTGATGTTGGCTACGCGTCTCGAATAATTCCTCTCCTTTTATTTTTATTACAAATTTGCCCTAACAACTTGTTTTCAATACTATTTTGGTCCTTCTTCGATTATGATTAAATCAACCATTTTTAACATTATTATTATTACTATATTATTATTATTATTATTTTATTGTACTTAGTATTGTTTATACTATATTATATTTAACATTATTATATTTATTATTAATATTAATATTATGATTACTATTATTATATTTATTACTTTATTCAATTATTAATTTACTTTATTTTCTGTTACTTACTTATTTATTTTTCATATATATATGTTATTATTTCCATTATCATTATTGGCATTATATTATTATTATACATAAATACTATTATTATCATTATTTGGTTTTTTTATATATATTTATGTATTTCAACTGTTTTATTATTATTGTCATTTTTATTATTATTATTATTATCACTATTATTTGTTATTTCTATTATTTGTCATTATTTTCACATATCAAATCCATATACATATTTTATTTGTTATTGTGTTTATTTTTATTCTTTACCATTACCATTATTATTATTTTCATTAACATATCGTTATCCACGTGACCATTTCATTTCGACAATATCATTGCTTTCTCGTTCGCTTTAACCATCGCTATCATCATAGTTATATATATATAAATATATATTGTTAGTTTACTACTGCTATATTATCGCATATGTGTTTTACTATTTGTTTATTATGTTTCTTACTGTCATGATATTTATACACATATAAACGTATTTTATCGGCTTACTATATGTATGTTACTATTATCGTTTCCATTGTTCTATTACTGTTAATCTTATCATCATTATTATTACTATTATATAACATCTTTATTATCATTTGTTTAGTATTGTTATCCATCATCACTGTCGTCATTATTGTTATCAATCGTCCTTTATTTGCATTATTATTGCTATTGCAATTTTTCAACAATCTCGCTAAATAAAAATACATTTTATGAAATCGTCCTATTCTATCCAAAGATTCTTAAAGCAAGGCAATGTTTTGTATTTAGAGATTCGTGGAATAGTGCCCTAACGTGCTGGGTTGCGATTCTCTGTTTCACTAAATAATTAAACATCCTTCTATCCTATTTCATGAAATATGAGACGACCTTGATTTCGAGAGATTAAAACATCGTGTCCTAACGTACTGGATGTGATGTTTAGATCTTTTCGGAGCAAAGAAATCTCGATTTTTTTGGCCCGAATACCTACATTTATTTTTAGCTCAAACACTATAAAATCAAAGTGCATTTTACAAAACCACTTTATTCCGTCCAAAAGTTTTCAAATCAGGCAATGTTTGAGTGTTTAGAAATTTGGAGAATAGTGCCCTAACGTGCTGGGTTGCGATTTTTCGTTTGACTAAAATACTAAACATCCTTTTAATAAATTTCACGAACTCCGAGATAACTTTGATTACGAAGGCTTCGAATATCGTGTCCTAACGTGCTGGATGTGATGTTCGTATCCTCTTGGAACGAAGAAATCTCAAATTTCGGCCCAAATTATCCAAACATTTTCTAAAGGATTCGTATTTTAAAATCTCTTTAAATTTTCGACATTAAGACATTAAATAATCAATTAGGTACCAAGTTTGGGCGTGACGAGGGTGCTAACCCTTCCTCGCACGTAACCGACTCCCGAACCCGATTTCTCAAAACTTCGTAGACCAAAAACATTGTTTTAGTAAACCAAAACGTTTTATTAAAACAAAGGTGATCCGATCACACCAAATAAAGATCGGTGGCGACTCCCGTTGTTTATTTTCATTCTCAAAACCAAAGTCGAACCCTGTTCTTCAAAAAAATGGTTACGACAGTTACAGTCAGGTGGAGAGAGTTGATGCTTTTTCTCCTGTTTGAGTATTAATTCCCCTTGCTGCATTATACAACTTTGATTTGAAGACTAGGAGTCTTTTAGTTTACAAGTTCAAGCACTGCTTGAGATTGTTCGGTATTCTACAAAATTCGAGAGTTGGGGTTTGGGATTGTACGTTTAGTACTTTTAGGTTTATTTTTTTCATGTTGTACTCTCGTTTGTTTACTCGTTTAGTGAAAAGTCGAAGTCTCTTTTGCCCGTGTTTTTTTTCCTTTTTGAGGGTTTTCCACATAAAATATTTGTGTTTGTTCCTCTTCACTTTTACTAGTTCGTTGTTTATACGTGTCGATTCCCAATAAATCCAATATAAAGCAAACCCATTAAGTCAGTAAAAATAAAAAAAAAAATAGGGACAAAAAAATTGATGATCCAATTGACTAAACCAAATTATGATTTTTTATTTATTATTAATTACTTTGAACTACCGATTCAATCGATTGAACTGAAAATTGATGGTCTAATTAGCTCGATAATTGATTCAATTTTTACAACATTAATCAAAACTAAAAATAAATGTAATTTTAAATAAAGATCAAACAACTAAAAGAGGAGGGCAAGCTAGACTTTTTTATTAACATTGTTCTAATCATTTTAATTTAGAGAAAATGGGATTAGGCCTTGAGGCCTTACTATCAGTCTATCCACATTATGTCACAAGTCGTTAATACATTCTGCTCCTCTCTCCCCCTAAAATTTTTATTTTTATTAATTTATATTATAAATTAATTTTTTTAAAGATATACAAAAATAAATATGTAGACTAATTTTATAAATTATTTTTAATTTTTTAATTTTAGTTATTTATAAATAAATAAGAATAAATCATAAATCATATTATAATTTAATTTAATTATATAATAATGGATTACTTTTATAAAAAATAAAATATTTATTTAGATTAAGAAAAAGGAAAGCACGCCTAACAAAAACTAAATTCTTTGAAAACTTTTTTATAAGGGAAATTTCTTAATAATTATTATTTTTAAATAAATATAAAATTGAATTACGATTTGCAGATCGCACCAAAATATTCAATTAAAAAAATGAGATAAAAGATAAAAAGGACTTAGAGAGAAATTGAAATAAAAAAAAATTAATTATTCGCATGCAATACAAATATAGAAGTAAATAAGAAATGAGATAATCTTGTACATCAACTTATTTATATTTTAAAATATTTATGAGAGTTTTTTTACCATTCATTTTATTTTAAAGCTGTTCCAAATGATGGCTCTCCCAGATTTTCTATTTTTATATTTGGATCAATAGAAGTTGATTTTAAATAGCATTATAACTCAATTACAGATTTATATGTCAGATCTAACCTATATCACACTTTTTCCATATACTATTGTTTGTGAGTAACTTGAAGTTGTAAAATTTCTCAACCATCCCCTTACCAAATATATAACATTCTTTTCTCCCATTCTGCTCAAATTTGACTAAATTTTTGTTTGCAGTTGTTTTGCTACCATTTTACTATTATATTACTATTATTTTATTGTTATTATTTGAATATTATGTAGCTCTTGTTTTATTATTAATTTTGCTACTATTTTAGAGAGACATTTCTTGCTAAGTTACAACTATATTAATGTTATCTAAGTATATATTTTTAATTTGTTAGGAAACATTTATTTTAATGTTTTTAGTATCGTTGATGTATTATCTTTTTAAAATTTGTTTTTATATAAAAAAATAATATGGGCGCGCCGAGTCAAGCTTGAGTTTAGCATTTTTATCTAGGTCGGGCTTAAACAAAATTTTAAACTCATTTTTTGGGTCAGTTCCAAACCTAAAAAACAAGCTTACAATTTGATAAAACCTTTTTTAACTATGTTTAGATTCGATTACTTTTAGTTTTAGTCGCTCTAAGATCGAGGATGAGAGATTGCTGCAAATGAAAATGAATATACATCTAAAAAGTAATGCAAAACATAGATGTGCTCTGAATTCTGAAATCCAGCATGCATCCAATTATATTATTTATATATATATATATATATATATATATATATATAATTGTAAAAGAGAAAAAAGAACCTGCCTGCATGTTGAATACAACATGCATGATGCTGCGCATATCCAAGTCTTCCACTGTATCCATGAAAACCAAGTTGTACCAAATTTCGGAATTTCAAACTAAATGGAAAGTTAGGAATTAAAAGATCTAAAAAGGTCTCAAATCAAATGTTGAATAAAAGTAGTGGATCAAACTGAAAAAAAAAAAAGAAAAATTGGTTTTCAATCAGACTAATCATGAATTACATTAATTACATGATGAAAAATCATTTGCTACCTTTCAACACATTCTCTCAATGCATATACGACCCATCCAGTCTTCAATTGCATGATAATTGATGGATATTATCATCCACCAATACTTAGACAAACCCGACAATGACCTCATCCAAACTACTTATTCAATGCTATGCTATAACATCAGGGATAACATCAGATAAGCCTTCTTTCTTTTTCTTTTTTAAACGTTTTTAAAATCAAACTGATACGTATGCAACCCTATTTATATTATCACTGTCATTGGCTGTATGCTTACTTTCAATAATTAAGTTTCAGTTCATGATAATCTCAAGAATAGTTTTTTTTTTATTTAAAATAAAACCCTTTTCCATTTTGTTGTCTCATGGATGAGATAGTAGATTGTGGTAAGCAAGATTGGGAGAGCCACGACATAGGAGATCAAGCACTCGGGGCAAGATTTGTGGATGTCTCGAACATAGCGTCCAAGTTTTTGTTGATAAAAGCTCCAATTCAAGAAGAGCTAGAAGTGATGTCGAAAATTATTATGAAGATAGGATATCCACTTTTTTTTTTTTTGGTGAGAAAAAAATGAAAACATCAACTACATAAAATAACCGTTATCCTTTTCTTCTTGTAACAAATCTCTAATTTCCTCTGGAGCCTCATTAAGGATTTGAAGGCTTGTTTTCCAGCTCAAGCTGAGTTTAGCTAGACGATCTGCAACTAAGTTCCGAGTTCTTTGAATGTGTTTGATCTTCCATTGTCCTTCCGCCTTTATGATGTGTTGAGTCTTTCTGAGTATGGCGATCCCAGAATCTTTTAAAATCAAGTCCGTCAGGATTTGGACTACTTCAAGATTGTCAGTTTCAATAATAGCCCGTCTGTAACCTTTGTTAAGTAAAATAAGCACTCCATCAAGTATGCTCCAAACTTCAGCCTTAAACGGAGAACAAACTCCTAAGAAGCGAGTGTATCCCACTATCCAATTTCCATCTTGATCCCTGACCACACCTCCTGTAGCAGCGTGTCTTGAATCTCTGGTCACTGCCCCATCCGTGGATAATAAGATCCAAGTATCCTCGGAGTTGTTAACTGAATTCGAACTGGGTTTATTCCTTTTGCTGCCACAAATATTAGATTCATACTGACGAGCCCAGCAGCTAGAGACCTTGATCACTTCAGTAGCTGTCCAGGAGATATTCTGAAAAATAAAAAAAAAAATTATTCTTCCATATTCGCCAAGCAATTAGTCCGAATAAATATGACCAAGTCAGACCACTATCCTGCAAACTTTCATGACAACAAAGGTTAACTAAAAGCCAATCAGAAAAAGAGGTAGAGAAAAACCTTTGTTTAAGATGTTCTGGAAGCACTAGCAACCACACATCCTTCGCGGAAGGACAGTCTCGAAGAGCGTGAGCCAAATCCTCAACCTCGTGCCCACACAAGGTACAAGAACTATTGTGTCCGATTCCTCTTCGTGCACGCTCCGCATTGGTAAGGAATCTTTGCTTGAAAGCCAACCAGAGGAAGATCCTAACTCTTTCTCGAATATTTCCAAATAAGTTTCCAGTGCTCATCTCTAGAATTCCAAGTGTCCTCTTTTAAAGTCCAATACGCACTGCGAACAGAGAAGCCTTCTGAAGTTGGTCGAGCCCATATGACCCTGTCTTGACTTGAGTCTTGTAACACCCTGAATTAGGGCCTAGAATAAGTGGGTTCGTGTGTCGAGAGAATGGATTTTGTCGTTAAAAAAAATTTGTAATTATTGTTTGGATTTAGATTAATGTGTAATTATTGTATACTAATTTTTCCTCCTTTTTAAATGTATTAACTGAATTATAATAAAATTTAATGTGGCATAATATTAAACTTTATGTAGTCAATTTATGCATCAATTTATCAAATATTTTCCATAATTTTGACCTTGTCATATAATTAATTATTTTATTTATGTTATCAGTGTGATGAATGGAGTTATAATTTAGAAATATTAATTTTTCTATTATTCTCGATTTAATTTTTATATTTTAATATAATTTAGTTCTTATATTTTTTATAATATTAATTTCTATCGTTAAATTTTTGTTAATATACAATATGAGTATATATAATTTGAATGTACTAAAAAAAATTAATATGTGGTTTAGAATAAAATAAGATAATGGTCAATTTTTAATTGAACCCTAGATTATGCTAAAATTTAGAGATTTGATTTATATGCTTTACTTTTTTTTACATAGTTTGTCCCTCTACTTTTATAATGTCACTAATACATTTAAATAGTTAATTTTTCTTAAAAATATTATTCAAACAGAAATAAATTATTTTATCATGAAAAGTTTGAATGGACATTTTCTTTTATAAAAATTATTATTGCATGTTTAGTTTAATTTTTAGGAGGTAGGAAGGGTTGGTAGTGTTGGAAAAGTCCTAGGCTCGATCTAGGGCTTTAGAAAAAAATGTTTTTTTTAGGGAGGTTGGTGGTAGTCATAAGGCTTTTAAAATGTTGTTGGGTTAAAAGATATCACAAAGAAGTAGGTGGTCTGGTGGCTTGGGGCGTTTTCAATAAGTTGGAGGTCAAAGGTTCAAGTCTTGGGTATGGCAAAAAATTTTATTGCGCATATGTTAGTATGAAGGCCAGAGAGTTTAGGCCTTATAATTAGTTGGGGCTGTTTCATAACACAAGGAAACGCCTGGCCTAGTGGCAAAGGCGTTAGGAGTGGTAGGGGGAGCAGGGTTCTAGTCGCGGCGTGCGCTAAATGTTGGTTTTTATTTTTAAGTAAACCTGGAGCGTGGCAGAAAGGGTTATAATTAATTAGGTAGGAAATATGACTCAAATAAAATACGCGGCGTAGTGGTAAGGGGCGTGTACCATCGTGAAGAGGTCGGAGGTTCGAATCTGGATGTTGGCTAATATTTTTAGATTCCTTTAGATGATTCGGTCGCTGGAAAATATGCTTTAAAAGAAGTCGAGAATGGAACATGTCACAAGCAAAGTTGTGGTGCAGTGGAAAGAAGCGTGTTGTGGCTCCTGCAGGTCGCGGGTTCGGGGTAAGTTAGTCGCTGGAAAGTATACTTTAAAACAAGTTGAGAATGGAATATATCACAAGAACGGTTGTGGTGCAGTGGCAGGGGGCGTGAGTTGGTGCTTGGAGGTCTTGGGTTCGAGTTGCCTTGTGCACATTAACTTGTTATTTTGCTGCTGGCGTGGGGAAGGTATTTGAATGTAATTCAAATTGAATTTTTGGCTAAATAAAAGGAATTTTTGGGATGAGGATGAGGATAAATTTTGGAGATAATAAAGGAATTTAATTGGTGATAAGTTTGAGTCGATTAGGGAGTGTAGATCTATTTATTTATTTATCTATTTATTTATTTATTTTAGTATAAATATGGGTGCCGAAATTCTCTTTAAATAGAGAGGGGATATCTCTTCAATTTCGGCATTTGAACCCCATTCTCTCAATCTTTTCTCTCCTTCTCTTCTACAAGCCAAAACCCTAGTTGCTTTCTGCAATCTTTTCTTTTGAATTCTTCAGAAGCCGAAACCTTTTATTTCATTCTCTTCTTCATTCTTTTTCTCTTGTGCCAATTTCTCCATTAAGCCGAAAACATAGACCCCATTTGATTTCTTCATTAAAAGCCGAATCATCATAATACTTCTTTGAATCATCTTCACTTCCTGATTTTTTTGCAAAAAACTGAAATCTTCCCAAGTGCTAGCCGAATTCCCTGTGTTGAGGGCGTTATTCCGGGATTTGAAAAAGACTTGATCGTCTAGATCTAAAAGCCAAAAATCGTTAGTCTCTAAGTATCATACCTCTTTTCGGGATTTTAAGGTAAGGTAGTTTTCTCTAGATTTTCGTTACGTTAGATTATCGTATTTGTAATCTTAACCCTATGCTATGGATTAACAACCACATGTTACGATGGTAGCAACTGATAAGGTCCCTCGGTGGAATCAAATATGGATCAGGAGGGGATTGGATTTGTAAAACCAATCCCTAAGTTTAAAAAGCGAGCGGTGTCGGCAGTTCGGGATTGGCCAATAGGTTGTGGACCGGCATCCGAACAAAATCTTAGACAGATAGCAGTTTTAGCAGCTTCTGATAGTGTCGACATAGAGAGTGTCGTCCTAACAGTAACCAGGTGTGTAATACTTCCCCAACATCTAGAAATGATTATTAATATATGTTCATAAGCTTATATGTTATGATAAAAGTCGAAATCTCAACTTAATGTGGGAAGCCCAAAAAGGGTAACGCAAATCGCCAGGTCAGTGAATAATCTGATTAAATGTTATAAGTAATTTGCTTGTATATGATTGCATGGGTTGGGTTGATGAAAGGAGGAAGTTATACGTTATATGTGTAGCGGTTTATACCGTGATCTGTTACATGTTGTAGCGGTTAATGCCGTGATCTGTTATAAGGGCTTAAGCCATAATATGTTGATGAGCAGCATGACTGTCATCTTGGCGTGTAGCGGTGTGGGTCGATTGTAGAAATCCCCAATGGTGTGAACGGTTGGTACGGGGGCGTGTAGCGGATGGAAACCTAGGCAAACGGGTTGGGCCTTGCATATTATTTGTTATTTAAATGAATGAAATTATTAATCTGTTTTATGGGCCTAAGGCCCAAAATCTAGTGGTGCATGAGGGTTGCACACTGAGTCTCGCGACTCACCCTTTTAATTAACATTTCAGGTGATACCTAGTGCTTCAGACCGGGCTGGAGAGGAACGCAAGGTGGCCATGCAGAAGAATATGAAGATTTGGCAAAAAGACTTCAGTTAATTATTTTATATTGTATTTTAATTAATGGATTTTAAACTTCGATGTAATAAGGGCATTGGCCACTAGCTTATATTTTGTTTTATTATGGGCTTTTATTACTTTTAGTTATTTAAATTTTCCTTATAATTAAACTAAGGCATGTAATCAAGTTTGGGTTTTATTTTACAAAGGCATATTCTATATAAAATATATTTGGGTTTTTCTGAAAATACGACATGTTTGACAAAATTTTTCTTAGTGACATACCAGATCCGGTTGTAGTGTTTGGGCCGGGTTTGGGGTGTTACAAATTGGTATCAGAGCCCAGTTCAAAACTCGGCTTTGGGGTTTTGGGGCTTAAAACGTTTTCTAAAAATGGGTTTTTGAAACATGTATATTTATAAGTGATACAGGATGGTTTTCTCGGCATGGCACCTGCGTCTCCGGCCCAAGTCCGCCAGGTAAGTATTCTGAACCATTGTGTGATATAAATATGTGGGCTTGATGGGCTTTATGGGACGTAGATTAGTTAGATTAGAACTTGATGGACTCTAGGCTTAGCTGAAACAACTCCTTAAATCTCATAAGACTTAATTTTACTAAACAAACCTATAAACGAGTCGCAAGACTAGGGTGTGGCAACAGGCATGCGCATGTCTAGGATTGGATCCGGAAGAGCCTGGTACTTAAGCAGTCCTAGTGACTCACCTCCTTTTCGCTGGAATCCTACCTGGTGCGTAGTGACTGTTCACCTTAGCCACGAGGATTTGTTGGCAGACCTAAATCTATAATTAAAACCCGAAAGGGACCAACCACCTTATTTTTACAAAAAAAAAACTACTACTACTAAGATACCCATGATTTGCAAACATACCTCGATTTACAAAGTCAACAAAATTTTTCCTTAGAAAAAAAAAAACTCAGAAACACCTAAACACTACTATTTTCTTTGAAATCAAATTCTCCAAGTTACCTCGGTTTTAATATATATATATATATATATATATCTTCTTAGTTTTGTAATTTTTTTTTTGAAAATACCCTTTATTTGTAAAATGACCAAAGTACCCCTGATCTTAAAATTATCGAAATACCCTCAGATTTTAAAAATTACCGAAATACCCCTGGATTGCCAAATTTTGAAATACCCCCGAATTTCAAAATTATCGAAATACCCCTGGATTGCAAAAAAAAATTTATCAAAATACCCTTATTTCATGGAATCAACAAGGAACTCTATTTTGAAAATTTCGAAAATACCCCTGTAGGATAAAATTACGAAAATACCCCTGGGTAGTGGAATAACGAGAATACCCCTATGTATTGAGTGTGGATGTATGGATGTTGTCTGTATGTTGATTGTTGAATGTATGTAGTTTATAAAACTAGGAAAGGTGAACTTGAGACTGAATTGCGAATTCGAAAGAACTACTCTTAAAACTACTAATCATAAGACTGTTCGTGGATAATCAGTGGAAGAAAACCAATAATTCATAAAATTCATAATCAGATAAACGCGAACCGATAGCATGAGTACAAGGGGACAAGGTCGCTCTAGATGTGAATACTGGTGCGTACTCTACCATAGTATACTAAGTGTTTATTTTGGGTTTAGAATTGGAGTGCGCAGCGAAAGCATGGTAGTGAGACTTAGGTAGTAAGATTACTAGTTAGTTGGAAATTTCGAGGACGAAATTTCTTTAAGGAGGGTAGAATTGTAACACCCTGAATTTGGGCCTAGAATAAGTGGGTTCGTGTGTCGAGAGAATGGATTTTGTCGTTAAAAAAAAATTGTAATTATTGTTTGGATTTAGATTAATGTGTAATTATTGTATACTAATTTTTCCTCCCTTTTAAATGTATTAACTGAATTATAATAAAATTTAATGTGGCATAATATTAAACTTTATGTAGTCAATTTATGCATCAATTTATCAAATATTTTCCATAATTTTGTCCTTGTCATATAATTAATTATTTTATTTATGTTATCAGTGTGATGAACGAAGTTATAATTTAGAAATATTAATTTTTCTATTATTCTCGATTTAATTTTTATATTTTAATATAATTTAGTTCTTATATTTTTTATAATAATAATTTCTATCGTTAAATTTTCGTTAATATACAATATGAGTATATATAATTTGAATGTACTAAAAAAAATTAATATGTGGTTTATACTAAAATAAGATAATGGTCAATTTTTAATTGACCCCTAGATTATGATAAAATTTAGGGATTTGATTTATATGCTTTACTTTTTTTTACATAGTTTGTCCCTCTACTTTTATAATGTCACTAATACATTTAAATAGTTAATTTTTCTTAAAAATATTATTCAAACAGAAATAAATTATTTTAACATGAAAAGTTTGAATGGACATTTTCTTTTAAAAAAATTATTATTGCATGTTTAGTTTAATTTTTAGGAGGTAGGAAGGGTTGGTAGTGTTGGAAAAGTCCTAGGCTTGATCTAGGGCTTTAGAAAAAAATGTTTTTTTTAGGGAGGTTGGTGGTAGTCATAAGGCTTTTAAAATGTTGTTGGGTTAAAAGATATCACAAAGAAGTAGGTGGTCTGGTGGCTTGGGGCGTTTTCAATAAGTTGGAGGTCAAAGGTTCAAGTCTTGGGTATGGCAAAAAATTTTATTGTGCATATGTTAGTATGAAGGCCAGAGAGTTTAGGCCTTATAATTAGTTGGGGCTGTTTCATAACACAAGGAAACGCCTGGCCTAGTGGCAAAGGCGTTAGGAGTGGTAGGGGGAGCAGGGTTCTAGTCGCGGCGTGCGCTAAATGTTGGTTTTTATTTTTAAGTAAACCTGGAGCGTGACAGAAAGGGTTATAATTAATTAGGTAGGAAATATGACTCAAATAAAATACGCGGCGTAGTGGTAAGGGGCGTGTACCATCGTGAAGAGGTTGGAGGTTCGAATGTGGATGTTGGCTAATATTTTTAGATTCCTTTAGATGATTCGGTCGCTGGAAAATATGCTTTAAAAGAAGTCGAGAATGGAACATGTCACAAGCAAAGTTGTGGTGCAGTGACAAGAAGCGTGTTGTGGCTCCTGCAGGTCGCGGGTTCGGGGTAAGTTGGTCGCTGGAAAGTATACTTTAAAACAAGTTGAGAATGGAATATATCACAAGAACGGTTGTGGTGCAGTGGCAGGGGGCGTGAGTTGGTGCTTGGAGGTCTTGGGTTCGAGTTGCCTTGTGCACATTAACTTGTTATTTTGCTGCTGGCGTGGGGAAGGTATTTGAATGTAATTCAAATTGAATTTTTGGCTAAATAAAAGGAATTTTTGGGATGAGGATGAGGATAAATTTTGGAGATAATAAAGGAATTTAATTGGTGATAAGTTTGAGTCGATTAGGGAGTGTAGATCTATTTATTTATTTATTTTAGTATAAATATGGGTGCCGAAATTCTCTTTAAATAGAGAGGGGATATCTCTTCAATTTCGACATTTGAACCCCATTCTCTCAATCTTTTCTCTCTTTCTCTTCTACAAGCCAAAACCCTAGTTGCTTTCTGCAATCTTTTCTTTTGAATTCTTAAGAAGCCGAAACCTTTTATTTCATTCTCTTCTTCATTCTTTTTCTCTTGTGCCAATTTCTCCATTAAGCCGAAAACATAGACCCCATTTGATTTCTTCATTAAAAGCCGAATCATCATAAGACTTCTTTGAATCATCTTCACTTCCTGATTTTTTTGCAAAAAACCGAAATCTCCCCAAGTGCTAGCTGAATTCCCTGTGTTGAGGGCGTTATTCCAGGATTTGAAGAAGACCTGATCGTCTAGATCTAAAAGCTGAAAATCGTTAGTCTCTAAGTATCATACCTCTTTTCGGGATTTTAAGGTAAGGTAGTTTTCTCTAGATTTTCGTTACGTTAGATTATCGTATTTGTAATCTTAACCCTATGCTATGGATTAACAACCACATGTTACGATGGTAGCAACTGATAAGGTCCCTCGATGGAATCAAATATGGATCAGGAGGGGATTGGATCTGTAAAACCAATCCCTAAGTTTAAAAAGCGAGCGGTGTCGGCAGTTCGGGATTGGCCAATAGGTTGTGGACCGGCATCCGAACAAAATCTTAGACAGATAGCAGTTTTAGCAGCTTCTGATAGTGTCGACATAGAGAGTGTCGTCCTAACAGTAACCAGGTGTGTAATACTTCCCCACCATCTAGAAATGATTATTAATATATGTTCATAAGCTTATATGTTATGATAAAAGTCGAAATCTCAACTTAATGTGGGAAGCCCAAAAAGGGTAACGCAAATCGCCAAGTCAGTGAATAATCTGATTAAATGTTATAATAATTTGCTTGTATATGATTGCATGGGTTGGGTTGATGAAAGGAGGAAGTTATACGTTATATGTGTAGCGGTTTATACGTGATCTGTTACATGTTAGCGGCTAATGCCGTGATCTGTTATAAGGGCTTCAGCCATAATATGTTGATGAGCAGCATGACTGCCATCTTGGCGTGTAGCGGTGTGGGTCGATTGTAGAAATCCCCAATGGTGTGAACGATTGGTACGGGGGCGTGTAGCGGATGGAAACCTAGGCAAACGGGTTGCGCCTTGTATATTATTTGTTATTTAAGTGAATGAAATTATTAATCTGTTTTATGGGCCTAAGGCCCAAAATCTAGTGGTGCATGAGGGTTGCACACTGAGTCTCGCGACTCACCCTTTTAATTAACATTTCAGGTGATACCTAGTGCTTCGGACCGGGCTGGAGAGGAACGCAAGGTGGCCATGCAGAAGAATATGAAGATTTGGCAAAAAGACTTCAGTTAATTATTTTATATTGTATTTTAATTAATGGATTTTAAACTTCGATGTAATAAAGCCATTGGCCAGTAGCTTATATTTTGTTTTATTATGGGCTTTTATTACTTTTAGTTATTTAAATTTTCCTTATAATTAAACTAAGGCATGTAATCAAGTTTGGGTTTTATTTTACAAAGGCATATTCTATATAAAATATATTTGGGTTTTTCTGAAAATACGACATGTTTGACAAATTTTTTCTTAGTGACATACTGTAACACCCCAAACCCGGCCCATTCACTCCGACCGAATTTGGAATGCCACTGCGGAACACATTCGAAAAATATCCTTACTTAATAGTAAAATCGATAGAAATTTGTTTCCTTTAATAAAACATTTTCGTGACTTGTAATATTCTAAGTAAAATCGGAGTTTGTTATAAAACTATCGGATTTAAACTTTACTTGAGAAGATAAAACCATTTGTAATCATCCTTAAATCATTCATTCATAATAGGGCATATAATAAAGATGCTTAAATACTTAAGTGGGCCTTTGTACAATACACATTTGATCAAGATACTGAAAATATAATTATTTAATTCATTAACCAAGAGATTTCTTTGCATGAAAATCCATTTCCTCATGGCCACCTTTGTACCCTCTCCGACCCGGTCCAAGCTTTACGCGCCACCTGAAAGGGTTAAGAAAATTAAGTGAGTCACCATGACTCAGTGCATAGTTAATACACACGTCCTCACATATGGGCTTGGCCCATATCCACACAATCCATATATATAACATACAATTATAAATATGCAATTATGAATACACCATATTATAAATATGATTTACGAAAATACAATTACGAAGTCCAATCCACAAAGTGATCCACATATCTTTCTTTTGCACATTATTTCTTAAGGTCGTGGCTAAGCCACCGATCCCATAGGGATCCCACATATCTTTCAATTCACAAATCATCAAGCACGAATGCAGCACGAGGTTCGGATTAGACCACTCACATATTGTACACCCTTTTCTTCAATAGTCACATCACAAGTCTCATGCTTACGTATATATACCATAGCAACATTTTGTACGAAACAAATATATATATTTTATATATATGGTCACATTTTATTCAGAACAATATACATCACATGTCAATCACTTTATTTTACATTCATCACCAATCAATGATTATCGCAAATCACTGACAGGTTAATATCATAATCACTAACCTGATTATTCAATCACTTACCTTGGTATCCTTACTCTTAGCCTTTATTTTAGCTAACATGCATAACATATTCGTTTACATAAAACAACACATACAACACCTATCATGTATAACAAACAAGAGTACAGTGCGATAACTACGCACCTGACTTTAGCGAGATTCTGATCTATTGATTCTAATAAAGTCTAAAATTCCGAGAGCTTCTGTTACTTCTTTCGATTTGCCCCTAGAACACATAACCGAAATCGATCACACTTAGTACCAATAACATGGCCTTAGGCCGAATACCACAACCACTTACCTTGAGCACTTAAATTCCTGAAAGACTCATTTGTCCTCCTTAGCACTAGCTACACACAAACAGAATACATCATTATAGCCTTATACACATTCGGCCACCTCCTTAAACCAAGGTCAATCATTCGTTTATCATCAAAACTCAAAACATAGTCTTAAGGCCGAAAGTCACACTTCTTCACCTTAATCTCTGTAAAACTCGAAGGACTCCTTTAATGCTCCCTAACATTGGCACAATAGAAACACATCAATATGGCCCTAAGCATATTCGGCCATTCTTGAAATCACAGTCTAGCCTTGATCTCGGCATGCAAAAGAAAAAGAGAAGAAACCAACTACTTAATAGGAGTACTTACCAACGTTCGAAGAGATCACAAACACATAGTTGATAGCACCTTCTATCAAGGTGTTTCGGCAATGTACTAATGGAGAGGAAAAGAGTGACAATGAGGCTATGTTTCAAATGATAATGAAACATGCGGCTACTCAACAATGAAGAAACAATAATTGCTAGCCAAAATACCCTCTAACTTCTTCAAGACCAAAGCCCAACTTGCTCTTTCTCTCCCTCTCTCTCGGTCAAGAACAAAAAGGAAAATAAGAGAAAAAAAATCAACATTACTTTCGGCCAAGACAAGATGGAAGAAGAAGGAAAATAAAACAAGGCAAAGGTCACCTCTCTAGCTAATCAAAACCAAGAATAAAGGCCCCTAGTTAGACTACATTCGGCCATGCTCAAGTGGGAGGGAAAAGAGAGTCAAGGATTCAAAAACTTTGTCAAGGACCAAGGACAAGGCCGGCCATGCTCTCCCCAAGGCATGCTTCAAACGGCCATACCTTGCTACTCTCCATGCTGCACATGCTCTCCTTTCCCAAATGCCAAGACCCAACATCAATATCAAAACATTATTTATTCCTTCACCTTGCCATCTCTTAATAAAATAAAAGATCAATAACCATGTTTCTCTTTTTACCAAACCAAGGCCGGCCATCTTCCAATATTCTCATCACTTATCCATTTTTCTATACATTAAAATAAGCAAACAAACAAATACCATTCATAAAAAAAATAAAAATAAAAATAAAAGGGAACAACCCATGCTTTTACAGCTTTGAAACAACAAAAATAAAATAAAAGAAATGCCCATTTGTTTCACGCGTGCATGGGCCATGCAGGGCTTCCCACGCCGGCCAAAATAACACAAGGCCAAGCTGCAGCCTCCAGGACTCGAACCCGAGACCTGGAGCACTATGCCCAAGCGTCCTGCCATTTCCGCTACTGAGACTTTCATGCCATAACTCATTGCGAATTTCTTTTAAACTATCCTTGCCTTGGCTCCCTTCACTTTAGCGCTAAAATAAAAATAAAGTGCCTTATGCGCGATTTCCAGGACTCGAACATGAGTCTTTCAAGTCGTGGTTCTCCAGCAAGGTCCTTCGCCACTTGGCCACTTAGAATTTCATGCCATTAAACACGCTGAATTTCTTTTAAGCCCTACTTCGCTGGCTTTCTCATTTTAACGCTAGGAGCCGAAAAATAAAACATCCGCGCCCCTAATGGGATTCGAACGTGAGTCCTCGTGATGGCCTCCATGCTGCAAGCGTCTTAACCACTCTGCTAAGTGGTTTCTTGCGACATAAACCTCGCATAAATTCTTTTAAGGCCTCCTTCAAAGCAGCGCCCTTTTTCAAAATAAAAATGCTTTTGCCGCACACGAGACTCGAACCACTGACTTGTTTTGACGCTGACCCTTAAGTGGCACACGGAAGCCACTTTGCTACTGGACTTTCATGTCCAAAACTTTACAAAATTTTTACTTAAGGCCTCCCTCAGCCAAATTTCACTTTTAGCCCAAAATTTTCAAAATTTTCAAAATACTCCCTTTTTAATCCGAGAGTTTTAGGAACTCTAAAAACACATCAAAATCACTCTTGAGGCCTAATAACACTCGAGTTATTTGCCAAACTCACAACCCTTATTTCGGGATATTACACATACCAGATCCGGTTGTAGTGTTTGGGCCGGGTTTGGGGTGTTACAAGTCTAAATGTGGAGGAGAGATACTAGTAATCCTGGAAATCATGTCCTCAATTAACCAGACGGAACAGGTCCAGATTTCAATTCCCATCCGATTTGACAAACTCCTTAACACAACAGTCTAAATCAATGTTAAAAAAAGATGGAATTTTTGAGATTAAAGAACCCATACCTGGAATCCAGGGATCTTGCCAACAACGTGCATAAGCGTCATCTCCAATGGACCAAATTAGATTCGCCCAGAGTGTAGGCCATATATTAGAAATAGACCTCCATAAGTGGGAGCATTGGCTTCTGCTGATAGAGCCTGGAATGTGATCTTTCCATCCATACTTAGAGCGAAGGACAAGAACCCAAATTGCATTGTTCTTAGAAACAAGGCTAAACCTGATCTTCATAAAAAATGAAGAGTTCTGATCACTCAAATGCCTAAATCCTAGGCCACCCCGAGCCCGTGGCTGATATATAGAGTCCCACCCTACTAAGGACATTTTAGTGTGACCTTCTGTACTCCCCCAAACAAATTGTCTAACCAACTTCTTAATATTAGAGTAAACACCTTTCGGGATCATCAACGATTGCATGAAGTAATTAGGAATGGATAAAAGGACTGATTGAGCCAAAGTAATCCTTCCTGCCATAGATAACTTCCTTGCATCCCAATTCTGCAGTTTTCGCCTCACCTTCTCAACAATAAAACTCAACGTACTGCTAGTTACCCTTTCGTGTAGGAGAAGAACACCTAAATAAGTGCCAAGATTCTGAACTTCCTGAAATCTGAACATTTGGGAAATATGATTACGGACAACACCTTCAATAACCTTGGAAAAATAGATATTGCTCTTCCTAACACTTATTTTATGGCCTGATTTTGCACAAAATTGATTAAAGATGGAATCCAACAACCTAGCTTGCTCCAATTGTGCTTCGCAGAAGATTACCAAATTATCGGCAAAAAATAAGTGCAAGATCACAGGGCCTGAGCGGGATAGTCGAATTGGTTTCCATTTACCAGCATCCATATTTGCCCGAATGCTGTGCCCCAAACCCTCCATGCATAAGACAAAGAGATAAGGAGATAAAGGACATCCTTGATTCCTCTAACCGGTTTGAACTTCCGAGAAGGCACACCATTCCAAAGAATTTGCATAGAAGAGGAAATTATGGCTGACATAATAACTCTACGTAAAGAGATAGGAATTTTGACCACAGACAAAGCATTATGAATATAATCCCAACTCACTCTGTCATAGGCTTTCTCTAGGTCCAACTTAATGGCCATCCAGTTTCTCCCCATCCGCTTGCAGCGCATAGAATGGATGATTTCTTGCGCGAGAATAACATTATCAGTAATGTTGCGGCCCGCTATAAAACCAACTTGTTCTTGAGAGATCAGTTTAGGGAAAATCACCTTAAAATGATTTGCAATCACTTTCATCACCAACTTATAAAGGACAGAGCACAAGCTGATAGGCCGAAACTGGCTGAACTCTTCTGGACTCTCTTTTTTGGGAATTAAAACAAGTAACGTGTTGTTTAACTCTTGCTCGATTGGTCTCCCAGCAAAGACACCTTTAACCCACTAACACACATCTTCCCTAAGAGTGTCCCACTGACTTTGGAAAAAATGGACATGAAAACCATCACAACCAGGTGCTTTCAAAGGCGCCATGTCAAATAACGCTTTTTTGATTTCCCGGAGTGAGTGAGACTAGGAAAATCAATATTGGTACTGCTATCCAAGATAGGGAGGGTTTCACCATAAAGTCGTTGAAATAATTCACTGGCCTTCGGTTGTAAAATATTTTGGTCAGAACACCAAACCCTATTATCGATACGTAAAGTATTAATTCCTTTTCCTGATCGTACTATTACGATAAAATTTTGTGTTATGATCCTCCAAATGGAGCTAGTCGCACCGAGCTTTCTGTCTCCAAAGCAAATCTTCATGCTCAATGACGTTTTCCAACTCATCCCGAACATCCATCACTTTCTGAGCTAAATGACTAAAGGGAAAGTGATCGAGGGCCTTCTGAACGTTGATCAGAGTTCTCATGAGATGTCGCTTGCAAGTGCCCAAAAAACCTTACACATCCCCGTTCTAAATTTTAACAGAAGAAGTAAAATTATTCAAAGAAACAACCATATTACCTAAAAAATTCCACTTCTCTTTAACAAATGTGAGGAAAGTATTGTGCTGCATCCACCCTGCTAGGAATCTAAAAGGTCTTCCTACAGACGGTCCAAGGTCAGGTTTAGTAGACAATAAGAGATGTCAATGGTTAGACTTAATGCGGGTGAGATGGTGAACTAAACATTGTGGGAACGATGACATCCATTCATTATTAGCTAACGCCTGATCCAATCTAACAAAAGTAGCACCTCGTTGCCAAGTGAAAGAGGGTCAACAATACCTTAAGTCCTATAAATCACAAGAGTCAATAAAATTTCCAAAAAAAATCATGTTTACCTACAGTATACAGACCCCTCTTATCTTCAGGTGATAGAATAGCGTTGAAGTCTCCCATAATTAACTAAGGAATAGGTTGAATCGGAGAAGCAGCTTTTAGCCCTTCCCAAAGAAGTTTTCGTTTCGACCTATCAGGACTTCCATACACAAAAGAGATCAAAAAGGATTTATTAGGAGTAAAATTATCAACACGAAGAGAAATAAATTGTGGGTGATTTATAATAATTTGAATTCTAACCGAATCCTTCCAAACAACCTAGATACCACCTGAAAAACTAACAGACTCCACCCGATGGGAATAATTGTAACACCCCTAACCCATATCCGTCGCTGAAATAAGTTTAAGAGGCATTACCGGATAATTAAAAACTAATTTAGATAATTCAAAACTTAATTCATGGATTCACATCAGAGTGTCCCTTAAATAGGTCATCGAGACCTTAACCATGCTTTAGAATAGGGCCGAGACTAAATCAAACACAAACGGAAATTCTCAGAAATTTAAAAAATTTTCTAAGTTACAGAGGTCACATGCCCGTGTAGGCAGGCCGTGTGCCTCCCACAGCCTCAGACACGCCCGTGTGTCTAAGCCGTGTCAAACCAGAGCATACATACTAACTTGTCCACACGGCGGTGGACACGCCCGTATGCCTCACCCGTGGTCGCTACTGACTTGCTTAGAATTACAACCACGAGGGATACGGTTGAGCCACACGCCCGTGTGCTCAACTATGTGGGCAATTATAGGCCATTTTCAAGGTCAAAATGCCACCCACACTTGGGTCATTCCTACAAGTACATACAAGCATTATCCCATACACATTTGGTAGCCAAAATCATATCAAATGGTCATCTTTTCAACCCATTCAAAAACATTTCTAAACATGCTAACTTGTATGCCAATACACAACTAAATCACATGTAAAACCAGTCATGATTCATCCACAATTTGCGACATTAACATAACCATTTCATTGATCAAACATATACACTCATATTGCATCAATAAGCTTACCATTATCTAGACCAATTCATAAATATGAAATCACACCAAAACCAAGCTTCATGTAGCATGACTTCTCATTCATTACACAACCATTTTACTAACTATATCACATGGCTATCCATATATTTCAAACATAATTCAAAGTAACCAGCCTATACATGCCACACTTAGTATATACACTTTCATAAGGTACCAAAATAAGATTGAGTAGTGTGATGAAAATCCTCGACGGTCCCCGAACCTTCAGTAGCTTTGACGATTTATAAAACAGCATAAACACACACAAAGTAAGCTTTCAAAAGCTTTGTAAGCCATATACAAATAAGCTTAACATAAAATGCACATAGCCACATTGATACAATAACATTAATGCTTCTCATATGCAAATTTATCACATATCCTTTGGCTCACTTATTTAGCCAATACGTACCCACATTCCATGGCTCAAAGTATCACTTTACTCATAGCTCAATTAAGCTTGAATCACATATCATCTTATCAAATCTATACACTCATTCACTTTAGTAAGCTCGTTTTAACACTTACCTTTCCAACGTACCTATATCATTTATACATATCACATAGACATTTATTGTAACATCCTAAAAATAGGGGTCTGGCATTTTTGTGTTATTGCATGTGTTGTGCTCGATAAGCTTGTTATTTGGGTGTGTTTGATGGTCCTGGGGAGGCTCGGGTTTGAGCCGAGGTCCTAGCAAAATTTTGGTTTTGGGTACCTTTGTGAGGTGAGCTGGTGAAGGCAGGACTTAAGCATAATTGATTGTATTTTGATAACACAAGTGAGGTGTGTGGTTTGTTGGTTGTGGCGTCAATGCGGAAGCTGGGTGGAGTGGGGTTCGAATCCCACATGTTGCAAAATATGGCTTTTATTTTGTGCTAAGCAGGTGGATGTGGTAGAGTTCAGCTTGGACTCTGCAAGGAAGTTGAGGACTCGATCAAATTAGTTTGAATGAGTGATGGAGAGGAAGTTGAGGAGAGAATTGGAGAGTGAATCATGGGATTTGGGGAGAGGGGAGGTGCTTGGCTGAAAGTGGGATGTGGAGAGGAGAAATTTGACATTTGGGGGTAAATAGCAAAACCGAACATTTTTGAGTGTTTGTGCATCCATTCTTTTCTTTTGCTTTTTGGGTCAAAGCTGTTCTTTGCAATTTCTTTTTGGTTGGCCGAATCTTCTCTCCTACTCTCTCATTTCGTGCATTTTTTTCTCTCTTCTTTTTGTTTGTTACTTCTTTTACACTCTCTTTTCTTTCAGCCGAATCTTTCCTTTTCTCCCCAAATTGAATCATTTCTTCTATCCCTTGCAAGTTGCCGAAATCTCTTTTATTCATCTATACACTGGTGGCATCGGTTTCTTCTCTGTTTGTAGAGCCAGGAAAATCACCTTTATTTTGATTTAGTTCCCTCTAGCCGAACTTTTGGGAAGCACGAAACTTGGTTCTCTTCTATCTGCCATATTTCCCTCTCCATTCGGCTTATCCCTGATTAGAGGCTAAAGCTATTCATTCTTTTCTCGTTCGAGTTGTTTGGGTTCCATTCTGTAAGGGTCGAAATTCATTAGTGGAGCAACAGTTGAATTCTTCTGCAAGTGGTATTATCGACCTTATTGATTTTCTCTTTTTGTTACTTAGTTTATTAAGTTAATAAAGGCCGAACTTACTCCTTGTGTTTTCATGAGGCGTTTTAATTTCTTTTTCTCTCTAGATAATCGTCATATCTGAGAATCAAGCGTGGTTGAACATCTCTTATTCAGGGGAGGTACTGTCGCCGAATCTGAGGGTAAGTAGTGCTTATCATGGGTTAAAGTTTCCTCTAATGTCGAAATGTTGATAGATGCTAACACCCTTTGTGCATCGATCAATTTAGGGCTGTTCACTTTAGCCAAGGAGGAAACAAAGCCGATTGATCGATACTCAGTTAGAAGGAATCCCGTCTTGTGGTAAGTGACCCAAGTAGTATAGTAATTCGGATTATGCCATCTTTTAAGTAGTTAAGGCTAACTGTCGATCGTTATTATTCTAGGGGCAAGCGAGGAGTAGTTCTCTCAAAAATTGTAAACAGGTGTGTAATCTCACGCCCCTTTCGATAAGCGCTTGTGATGTTCCGTGAAATGGCCGAAAAGTCGAAAAGCCGAAAAGCTGGCAATTGTCATCACTCGAGCGTGTGAGCGTTCATAGTGATAAATCGAGATACAAAACGTGACGCTAAGTCGTTGAGAGTGTCACGAACACTCTCGCGATACCATGACTGTAACGCCTAATCAGGCCAAATTGGGCTAAATGGGCCTAACGGGCTAACCGGCCCATTTGGGCAAAACTGATGAATTTGTAACAAATGATAGACTCGGCTGTGAATCCTGCAAACTCGAGACCGAACTCGTGCGAAATGGGCCACACGTGCTTGTGGGCCCCACTGGGCTTAACGTGGACTCTAGGCCTATTAACTCTGTAGTGGCTTAAAAAGTGTTCTGTGTCGCTCGAGGCGACAGTAGGCCTTCAGAAAGGCCGTTGAATACGAAGATTACCATAATACCCTCAGAGGGTAAATTATTAAAATACCATTGGGTTGCGAAATTACTAAAATACCCTTAGGTTACAAAATTACTGAAATACCCCTAGGTTGCAAAATTACCGAAATACCCTCGATGGGTAGAATGACCGTAGTACCCTTTATTGTGGATGAGTATCGTGTGCATGATTTTATTACACTTTTATATGTTGATATATTGCATGTTATCATATTGCATGGAGCGGGATAATGATTGAAGAGCAGTGTAGCCCGGTGGCTTTGCCACATATTGTTTTAGTGGCTATGCCACATATATATATATATATATATATATATATATATATACGTATTTTAACTCCAGTGGCTCAGCCACAAATATTGTGATTAGCAGCTTGACTGCATTATTGGTGCGATTGGTGGGGTGGGTTGACTTGATCCCCACAGGTGACGATTGGTTGGTACGGGGGTGTATGTGGTTGGATTGGGTTGGGTTGCATTACATTATCTGCACTTACATGATTTTAGGGCTCAGGCCCAGTTTGATGTTTTATGGGCTCAGGCCCAGTTAATGATCGTTTAGGGGGATTACACACTGAGTTCTTGTAACTCACCTCTTTTCCTTTAACCTCGCAGGTAATCCCCAGCATTGAGGGTTTGGAGCAGCGGTGGACTCTGCAGTGGCCATACATCATGAACTTAGCAATTTACGTTTATACTTTGGGATTTATTTTATTCTGGGTTAATGTTTTGTAATAAGGCCGTTGGTTTTATATTTCTTTTAAATTTTCGTTAATAACTGTTAAATGTATAAATACAGGATTTTCATAAAACCATAAATAATCGTTTTCCAAAATATCACGTTTCCGCAACGATTCAAGTTCAATTTTCACAACAAAAATAGTCTTTTTAAATGATACTAACTTTATAAAAGGGGCACTAAGTAAATCAGGGTTTTTACAAACAAACTTCAAAACTCGAAGTTTTAGAAGAGACGCAACCTTTTTAACGAACGCATAGCTTTTCAACTATCATTCGATGTGACACGCTGGATCCGGCCATAACGTCTAGGCCGGGTTTGGGGTGTTATATTTATTTCTCAGACTTGCCCGTTGAACCGTTCGGAACTAAATAGGATACTCAGAATGCTCAGAATAATCGTACAATGCCATCGTCTCAGACGTGGTCTTACATGTAACCAGATATCGATGCCACTGTCCCAGACAGGGTCTTACACGAATCAATACGATGCCAATGTCCCAGACATGGTCTTACACATAAGTCTTATATCGATGCCAACGTCTCAGACGTGGTCTTACACGAAATCTCGAATCAATGCCAACGCCCCAAACGTGGTCTTACATGATATCACACATCGGACACCTATGCCATGACATATACAATCCTATCTATCCCTAGGTTCAAATGGGACTTCTCGGACATTATCAACTTGTCGATATAAACATATCCTCGGATTTCACATACATTCCATCTCAATTGATATTCATAGCAATCCAAATTTCATATAAGGACAAATAATTCAATTCAAATACATTTATTTGTATATCGACTTACCTCGGATTCGGTTTAACGGAAACGGACTCGGCTACTCAATTACTTTCGATTTCTCGCGATCTAAGTCCGTTTTCTTCAGTTCTTGATCTATACATATTCAAATTTAATCCATTTATTCATCAACTCATTCAATTCAATCCAAAAAAACACATATTTAGGGCAATTTGTAAATTAGCCCTTACATTTTCACATTTTAGTTCTTATTTCACAAAATACACATAATTTGCTTGTACCATGTTTAGGCCGAATATCACCTATGCTCATGCAAGTCCTCACATTTCATTTATTTCATAATTTAGTCCCTCAAAATATTATTTTCTCAATTAAGTCCAAATTACTCAAAATCACAAAAACTCCAAAGACAAACTATGTTATTCTATCACATATAATTTATATTTCACCATCAAACATTTCAAAACTCATATGTTCATCAATGGCACATTACAAAATATTCATCAATTCAGAAAATTGAAGCATGGGTTTCAAAGTACTCGAAGCAACGATTATGAAAACGTAGAAATTATCAAAAACCAAACAAAACTCAAACCTTAATCAAAGAAGACAAAGGCCGAATGCTTCAAGCTCATGAACCCTATCCTTTCTTTCTAAATTCGGTGGAACAAGATGATGATAATGGCCATTTCATGCTTTGTTTTATCATATTAAACATAATTATTAATTTACAAAACTAACCTTTAATTTTAATATATAAAACATATGCACAGAAGGTCATTAATGACCATTGCCGTCCACTTACTTAAATAGTGGACTAATTGCCTTTTAAGGACTTTACACTATAAAGACATTAGCAAATTAACACATACACATTAATTAGCGACTTTTTCATTTTACGCGATTTAGTCCTTTGCTCAAATTAAGCACACAGACGGACAAATTAACTTACGGAACTTTAACACATGCTTAATCACATATCATAGGCACAGAAAATAATATTAAAATATTCTTCTAACTAGGATTTGTGGTTTCGAAATCACTGTTCCGACTAGGGTCAAAATCGGACTGTTACAATAATTAAAGCCCAACTGCTCAATAATAAAGTTAGGTTTATTGCCGCCTACTCTTGGTTCAATTAAACAAACAATATCTGGATTATGCTCAGCAGTATATTCTCGAAAAGCTCGAATGAAATTCCTGCTAGCACACCCTTAACAGTTCTAAGAGAAAATTTTAAGGTTTAAATCCATAAAATAATTAATAGACATGTATATAAAAAAATAAAGGTAAAATGTAATTTTTTTAAAAAAATTAAACAAATAAAAACAAGACGAAAAGAAAACCAAAAAGCCCTTTTTAATAAAGACAAAATTCGCCTTAGGGTTATTAACACTTCATTTATGGTTACCGATTCTGGTGTAAGTCCCAGAGTCAAAATTTTCTTATGAGAATGCCAAAATATTCTCTACTAGCTTCTCCATGGATTTTTTCAGCGACACCCGTTGAGAACCGGAGTTCTTGAAGCGAATATTGCTGCCATGGAGAAGTTTATTCTGTTTGTTGAAGCTACTCCTTCCCCTCATTTTGTTCCTTTTGCCCGATCCAAGAAACCCCTCCTAGGTCGAGACCAATGTGCTACTTGTGGGGAAACCATAGATTCTGCCGGATTTATTTTTACTTCCTAAAAAGGTTACTGTCGAATGTTTGCGGGAGTTGAGCTTCCCCACTGCCACCACTACTGCTTCAGGTTCACCTCCCATCGAAGCCGTAGCTGGAAGAAAGAGGGATGATGATTCACCTACTTCTTTGAGGACAGTCCCGATGGTGGAAGCGTTGGTCATTCCTCCCGCATCAAGGTTTCGGCTGCAGTTGCCAGAATCAGCAGGCCTAAGCTAGGCGTCTCCTTCCGGGCCAATCTGCTCCTTTTGAGCACAAGCCAATATAACAATAAGGTCCAAGCCCGTGTTACTTTCCCTTGGAATTTGTAAGTCTCCCTTAGAATGTCTTTGGGCCGAATTGGTCCCAACTCTTTCCCATTGTTTCTTTTATTATTCTGACCAGATCTAATAATGTAGCCCACCTCTGAATTCTTATCTTTGTTAGTCCTAGATCCCATTAAATCAGGTTGACATTTGTGAATGGCACCAAATTTTTTCCCATGCTGATTTCCATTATTGATTTCTTTCCCTTTAGAGCTCTGAAAATCATGAGAATCTCCATCATGAATTCCCTTATTTAGATTCTTATTATTCAGTCCATTAAATCGGGACTTTTTCTTATCTTTTCCTTGGTTTCCAACAGTCGTTTGACCATTATCCCTGACTTTCCGCCTTGATTTCCTTTTGACAATCATCCATGGCCCAAAATTGTCATCTTTCTTCTCCGATTCTTGCTTGGCCAAATTTGAATTCTTCCATATCGTTTCTGGCGATTTGTTATCCTTCTCAACCAATGGCCCAGCAATTCTGAAGGGATAGATATTTTCCATATGGCCATATCTCCCACAATGAAAGCAAATAGTAGATAGGGACTCGTTCTTCACCTTCTGCGACCGACCATTAATTAGAACTTGGGAAACCAAAAGTTTGTCTAGATTAACATAGACCATCATTCTAGCAAATCGTCCTCTTGCCCTACTATCTGTATTCATATCCAACTTGACCACTTTCCCAACCAATTCCCCTATTTCTGTAATGATTCTACAATTATATAGATAGCTAGGGTGTGCCGGGAATTTGATCCACGCCATGATGACACTTGGGTAAGCTTGAGCAGGGTCGAAAGCCAACGTCCAGGGTTGAATGGTCAAGTACTGACCAAAAATAGTCCACGACCCCTCCGATAGAGCTTTTTCGTACTCTAGTTTATTTTGAAATTTGACTAGGAAATAGCCATTTTCAATGTCCATCATGTCTAAAGGCGATGAAGGTTTCCACATACTATAAATTTTGTTCTGCAAAATCGAAAAACCAATATTCCGACCAAGTAATTTTAAAATTACAGTATAATCCATACCCTAAATGAGGATTTGATGAATCCTGTCTGAAAAGGTAATAGAAGACACGCCATTCACAAATGTCTTCTGAACGTCCCCTTCTAAAAGATCGATGGCGTCCTTCTCTTCCGAGCCTTTGGAAACATCCTCCACCGCAGACCCAACGAGCATATCTTTCCAAGAGATGGGTTGATCAGTTGGCGAATCAACCTTCATGCCATCATTCCTTTCCTCATCCTTATATCTGAATCTTACCTTTTTAGGGGTCAACTCTTCCACCATGGATATGCCAGAACTAGAATTTTCACAGAGAGAAGTCATCCCTAAGATATTCCTATATTTCGTCTTTTTCAACCATAAACAAATGGAAAAGAGAAGAGAGTAGGATATCCGCTTTATACAACATATTTTGTGTTGCTAATTTTTGTAGCAGAATACTTTTATCAAGTTATTTTTTTTCTGAATATTGAAGCACTGTGTTAATCTTGGGAGACACATCCACTACACGATTACACCGATCAAGGCAAATTCATTTAAAAGACAGTAGGTTTTCCGCGGCGCAATAAATTTCTAATTTCTTAATTTTTTTACTTTTTATTTTTCAATCAGTGCTAACATATTTGTTTTGTAGTAGTCTATTATCCAACACTACAAAGTATAATTTGTTACAATGAATCAGATAAAAATAAAGATCACTATTTGATATATTAATTTTATAAGTGTTAAAAAGTTGACATATATATATTTTTAAATAATTTATTATTTCATAAAGGATACTTGTGAATCCCTAAGTTTGAGTAAAAAATATTTAAAAGTAAAAAATAATGAAAAAGATTAACTTAAAATACTTCAAAAAAAAATTTGGTATAAAATAAAAAAGTGGTAATTTACAATCTCCCGTATATGGTTTAGATGAAATCCCGAATATCAAGGTTAATTAATTAAAGATGATATAGCGAGATTCCTTGTATTCAATTATTAGTATTGGAATCAAAATGGGAATAAAAGCAGTACAAATTCTTTTCACTTTGACAACAAAAAGTTGACATCTCTAAACACAAAATTCCTTTCTCTACTTGCATAGAAAGGAATAGAAAAAAGAAAAGGAATAGAAAAAGAAAACCCAAGGATTAATATTAAATCTGTACTCTACTCCACACACACACACACACATATATAAAATAAAGTGTCGTCAGTTTTGAAAATCCAAAAATCTGCCATTAAAATCTATTGCTATGGCTACATTGGGTGATCCATAAGCATGCCTCTGAAACCTTCAATTCATAGCTGCCATGCCATTTTTAACCCCTGTGGTGTTTGAGAACCAAACCATTTTTTAGTCCACAATTTTAACCTATCATCTTTAACATCATAGAACATATTTTCCCAACCTTTTGTCTTGATGGGTTGGAACACTAACCCTGGGGTCCTGTCCTTGGACATTGTGTTAACTCTTGTTCTCCAATTCGCAACGAACGCTGATACCCTCCTTCGAAACTTGGTCATGAATTCAGGCCACGCTTGGTACTTATAATGGTTGATTACTGCAGCCTCTAATGGCAACTCTTTCCAATTATAATGGTTTTTGTTCAAATCAAAGTGGGGGATGACGTTAAGCAACGAATGGTCAACTGCTTCCAATAGAAGTATCGATTTGTGGCGTTGCTCGGCTTGTCTTCTACAGTTATATCCCTGTATTACCCCCATTGCCGAGTGCTTCTTTTGATCTGATGGTCCGAAATCGTTACACTTGATTGAAACTTGACAAATTGATCCATTGGATGATATTGACAACAATGATTTAAGCATTGTTTTTGATGGTTGAGAAGAATTCTTAAGCCATGATGGTGAAAATATGAACTCATCTACATCTACATACATCATCCATGTGCATGAATCTTTGGCATAAACTACGCTGTGAGAGAATCCAGCTTCTTGGGTTTTAGGCCAAACCTAGAATATCCTCTCGATGTTATAATCTCCTTCTTCGTTAAGCTCCTTTATGACCCTCTCCAGATCATCATCGCTTCCATTATCGTATAAGATGAACTTGTCCACGCCAATCTTGGAATAGTACATGACCCATTCTCTTAAGAACTTGGCCACGTTGTAAACCATGGTGGTGGCGCACAATAGTGATGTGCGGTTTTGGTTTGATGGCATGTGCCGCTTGGGGGGAATGTAATACGCAACCGAAGGGACCACCAGCTTTTCTCTGTTGATTTCGATGGAGACTTTGATTCTTTTGGCGGCGGCGGTGGTTGAAGGTGAAATACTCAGTTCTATTAAATTGGGATGAAGGCACCTGAATACCTCCTGCTTAGAGCTGGTAACGGGGGTTTTAACGACGTTCTTGATGTCGTTACCGAAAACGCAACGGAATTCCTCTAGAGACTTGTCGATATCTTGGCGGTTGTTAACACCTTTAACGAAAAGAACCACGTCTGTCTCGGTAGAGAAACACTCGTACGCCAAGAAGTCCCACCGCGGCATTACCGGCGCCGCAGAGATAACGTTTGTTTCCCTCTCCGGAAACCTCGTGAGGACGGGCTGGTGAAACAACTGGAGCCTACGTTTTCGGTTCGGAAGAGTGCACTTAAACGTGGTGGCATTGGTGAAAGGTAAGACCCCCGAGAAATTTGTCGGGGAAGTCTCGTTTCTTGGAAAAAAGCAATAAAAATCTCCGGCTCCGAGATTCGACGTCAGTTGGGTGTCATGAGAGACGAGAACAAGGACCTCCCAGTTCGATAAAAGAACGGAAACCGACTCGACGGGACCTTGAATGGAGGTGACGAGTCGAGTCCAGTGAGTGAGCTCATTGATATCTTCTCTAATAACATGATTGAAAGAATCAGGAGCGTCATATCGAGTGGTGAGGTTTCGGGGACGAAAGCGGAGGTGGGTAGGGGATAAAGAGATGGCAAAGCGAGAGAGAAGAAGAGAATAAAAAGCGAGGAGAAGATGGCAGAGGAAAATAAGGAAGATGGAAGTAGGGGCTTTCCGAGGCATGGTTTGTTTGGGGAAGATGGACTCTAAGTAAAAGGGCAACTAAAGTAATAAAATAAAAGGGGGAGTGGAAATTTCTTTATAGGGGAATCACGTTGGATTGTTTCTTCACTCAGGTTTTCTCAAAATTATTTAACAAAAGTATTTTTTTAATAATTTTGTATAATTACTATTATTAGAAATTATAATCAAGTTGTTAACTTCTTTGCTAATATATTCATTTTTAAACAATAAAAATTATTATTTTTTAATTTCATTAACAAATTCTAACATTTGACTGAATAGTAAATATAAAATATAAATTTTCATCTTTAAGGTGTAACATTATTATTGTTGGACCTATATCTTTAATAAAATTTTGACTAAATAGTAATTAAAAATGTGCAATAATTTGATTACAAATGAATTTGATAAATTTATTTTTATTTATTATCTTGAAATTCTATTTTTTTTTGAAAAAATATATTTTTAAGATCAATGTATATATATTACATTAAATACTGATTTAAAAAAAATTAATTGTTATTGTATAAAAAAATTTACTTTTAAATTAAAATATGGTGTATTGGAAATAATATTTTAAAAGTTAAATACAGAAACCTGTTCAACTTTCTCTATAAGTAGTCTTTAAAATATTTAAATTATTTGAAAATGATCTAAAAAATATTCAATCTTTCTTCTTCTTCTTTTTTCAATTATATTTTAAAAGGTATTTTTAATTATTTAAATAAATAAAAATTTAAATTAAACCAAAATCTTAAATATGAAACTAATGAAAATTAAAAAACGAAAAGAAAATGTGAAACATGAAGTTGATTGATATAAAAAGGGCCTTGAAAGTACAAAGTTAATAAATTAAAGGCCTTCAAATCATATATATAATATTTTTTTTATAATTTATAAAATATTAAATTAGTAATAATAGAATTGCATTTTAATCTTTAAAAAATGATAAAATTTTAATTTAATCTTTAAAAATAATAAAATTATACTTCTACTATCATAAAAATATACAATTTAGTTTCGAGGTTGACGCTGTTATTATTAGCATATGGAATGCTTAAGTTGGGAAATAGTAACTTAAGTTTTGGTAAGCTGTTTACATCTGATTCATAGCAAGAAATAATGTAAATGGAATACAGAAGTTACGCTAAAACTAGATTATGAGGGCTTGAAATATGGCTAAGGGTTTCAAATTTCAATGCCTGGTTTGAAGAGGAGTTGTAAAAGTAGTGAGATTTGGAGATGGTTAAGTAAATCCCAATCTCCATGTTTTCAATTATTCCCATTGTAAGTTAGGTCCATTTCACATTTCACTAATTTCAGCAATATTTGGTACATGCTTGAGTTTTAAAACTCTACAAATTTTATATATGTAGTAAGAAATAAATAAAATATATGATAATTTTTTATATTTTAATTACCTCATCGATTAAATTACCTCATGCAAATTTGAGCTTTTATGCTAGTCCACATTTATCTACATCAATAAATAAAATTTGTGCTTAGTTGTACTTTATCCCGAGGCAGCAAAGAGAATATATTATGATTTAGGGATATATTAGGTATTGGGTATTTATGATTTTTAATTGGATTAATTTAATTATTATATTTTTCAATAAAAATAATTTATATTAGGGTAAGCTATAAAAATAATCATTTATGTATGGTTTAAATTATATTTTGCTCATTAAATTTGTTGATACTAAGTATCAGCAAGGGAGGAGACAAAGAGAAGAAAATGGTGGTGCAAAGGAGGTTGGTTCACCTAAACAAGTCGAGTTGAAAAAGTGTAAAGAGATTGTATGCTGAGGACGACAAAGGAATAGGATTAGTAAGGGAGTCAAGGGTTCGATCCATTCTTCCTCATTCTTTAGGGTATTTATAGGCAATGAGTTCATTGTCCACTTATGCCATGTCACTAACATTCTCGAGGTGATGGTGAACGTGTGGTTGGTTACACATTGATTGCCGTCAAGCGTGGTACTACTTTAACAATATCCTTGCTGAGGTAGTATGGGGTTGTTATGCCTCAGTGGTTCCTCTTGTAGATAAGAGCATTCCCGCTAAAAGCAGGTGGCAAGATGGCAAGTGGTCTATCTGAGTGGTACTGGCGAGGTAGCGGGTAGTCTATCTGGGGGGCGGTTCACCTAGTGACCAACTAGGTGATGAAATGCGAGGGGTCATTTGCGGGTGATTCTCAAGTTGCTTCTCGTGATGCCATGTGTCTAAGCTAGGTAGGGGTATAACAATCCCCCCAATTGAAAGGTAAGTTATAAAGTGGTCTACCTTAAGACTATTTATAAACAATCCCCACCGGTGGTAAAATGGTGGGTGTTATGGTGACAATTGGCTCAAAAGATTGGAGCTACTCTTTGTGTGTATTGAGTATGTTTCTAGAGATGAAGGATTGCCTCAAAGCTTCCAAAATATTCGCATTTAATACAAAGTTGGACAACTGTATATAGGGAGTCACAATAATGATGAATTACAACCTTTCATGGGACACATGTTTGGGTGTTAGTGGTTGTGAATTCTTGAAGCGTACAAACCAAGAAACGTACCATTTTGAGAAAACCAGATATATTTTTCCTTCTTCAAGCCTGGAACTATATTTTCTATATTAAAATTCTGAGTTTTTCTCTTTGGTTATTTTCCATTGTGCTGTTGATCCTCAAGGTTCGATTTCCTGGGTTTTTGTTCTCTTGTGTTCCATTTTTCTTGCTAAGGTTTTTTTGCCTGAGATTTGAAGGTCGATTCATGCTTTTGTTGCTTTTTCATATTTTTCTCTATATTATTTCGATATTATGGTCGGGACAAGTTGTAAATCGATCACCGAAGCACCTAGGAAGGTGGTTGAAGATTAGCAAGTTGAGAGGAAGGAAAACGAACCCATCAGAATGTTTCTTACAAGTGCACCACCATCGATATGGAGATGGGGAGATTGTTGAGGTTCTGGGGGCTTGCTTAAAAGTATCACAAGTATGAATTTAGCATACCAAAAGGATCTTATCCCCTCATTGGGGTTTTAATGCCTAGATATAGGGGAGGAAGTTCAGGATTCTACCTCCCATTGTACTTACTTGAACCCGGGTTCTACCTTCCTTCCCATTCTTTTGCTTGTGACTTGCTCAGAAGCTATAACGTGGCACCCAAGCAACTGGCAGAGGTGTCATAGTGGGTGATCATAGGCTATCTTTTCCTCTATCACAAGCAAAGAATATGGCCTAAGATGAGGGTGTTTTAGTATATATACTATCTAAAGAAGGGAGTTAATCCAGACCATTCAGGCTCTTTACACATCGCGATGAGGCCATAAGCTCTACAACCTTATTAGAAACTAGTCTCTTCTACTTAAGAGATACAACACTTTACCCAACAACACTATTCAAAACTTCAAATCGGTTATCCACAATTACTTGCTTCCCTTCATTCTTCACTTTTGACTGCTTCTCAACGAGAATAACAAGATTATCAATTCCCCCATTCATATACTACTTTTTTTTCTCTAATGGCACAATCATTTCAGTTTTGCAAAGTTATTGGGAACCCATCTATGAACAATAACTAGCTTCTTAGAACATTAAGAAGTATTATGCCAAAGGTACAGTGTTCACACCTTAGAGGAAGCCAGACAACATCACTCAATTTATCAAAGCTTACTCCATCATCAAGCTCAACCTCAATAGTACTAGAAATAGCTCTATCAACTTCAATCTTTACACGGATCGTAGCAACATCAAGTCTCTACCTCAATGCATAAATAACTATTTTTGTAATTTACACTTTATACTATAATATTAAAAAAATGTTATTCCTATAAAAACAAATCCCATTCATGTTATACTGTGTGTGTTTTTTTTTTTTCGCACATCGACCAACTCTTTTACTTGCATTCCACCCTTAAAGGACACTAGTAAACCTGCCTTTACCCCCACTTTTCTTTTTCTAGATATCTTCTCTTAGAATAGCTTGGATTTTCTAGAACTTTAAAAATAAAAAATAAGCCTTCGTTCGATCGTTATGTTCCCACTGTCCAACTGTCACGAGTTATTGGTCAAACTCTCCTCTCATATTTCCTTGTTGGGTGAGGGTCCCACTATGTGGGAAACCCTTAAAACATGCCATGTTTTATGGCACTTTTTTCTTTGGCATTTATCATTTTATTTTGTCTTGTACGTGGGGTGTGTATGCAGCAAATTAATATAGAGGGCCAATTTTTGTTTTGAATGTAAGAGAGAGCCAGAGGAGAAGAAAAACATGAGAAACAAAGAGAGAATAGCAGAATTTTTCTCTTGGAAGGAAAATTTGCAGCAGTGATCAACTCTTCGATCGGAGGTCCATCCGTGGTTCGATTGAGCTGATTTTTTGACAGCAGCTAGGCGACAAGGTGTTCTTGACTTTGTACGGTCGGATTTTTCATCCGAGTCCTATAACGTCAAAAATACCCGTTTTACAGCAGCTACTATTTTGGTGATGTTCTCCTATTTTTCTCTCTTTTGCTAAAGATTACATATTGTTAGCCTTGTTGGAGTTGAATGCTTGTTGTAGGCTTGGTATTGTGATCTTGTAGCTAAACATTTAATTATAGTGGAGCTTTTGATCGGACTCTAAAGTCCCGTGGTTTTTACCCTTGATTTAGAGGGGTTTTCCACGTAAAATACCGGTGTCTCTATTTATCATTTTTTGTTGTGGTTGTATTGGTTAATTTGTGGTTGATAGGTTGCTAGAGAACAAATATTTTTGTGCTATTGTGTTTGCCATAATATTTGACAAGAGTTATAGGGAGAGAAAGAACACCGGTTGTGCTTCGCTTCCGTTCGGCTGTTCGGTTTCTTCCCAACATTCCAAGGAGTTTGACCTTTCGGATCTCCGATAAAAGATCCCAAACAATAGGGTTGGGCAAAAGGCCCAAAAGTTGTAAAAGTGTTCATGGTGGTCAATTGTATGGTCGTTGAATAGTTGGTTGATATCCTCCCCTAACCATTTCTTGGTTATGTTCTTGTTGTCGAACTCCAACCATTTTTCACAGCATGAACTAACACAAATTATCGAAATAGTAACACTTGGTCCATGGATTAGGTCGTGCTTTGGTTCTACGTGGTGGTTACTTGTGGTTTTGTCGAGTTCGTGGTGACTCAAGTTGCCCAATCTATTGTGACTATGTTTCTCGAGATCATGAGAATCCATTTTGCTTGGATCCCATTGCATTTGTTGCGCCTGAAGTGCCAACATATTATGTTGAGGTCTCTCCTTACTCCTACATATTATGTTGAGGTCTCTCCTTACTCCTACTTTAAGCAGGGAGCCCTTATTCAAGTAATGGAGGTTCGTTGTCCATCATAGAGTGATAGGTTTACTTGCCTTTCAAGGCTTTATCTTGTACAAGACCAGGGGCGAAGCCAGGAAAATTTTTTAGGGGGGGCGGATGAAATTTTAATTTCTTATAGTTTATATCATTATAATTTGTAAATGATTAAATCGAATTTTTATAATTTTAGGGGGGCCAAAGTGCAATTTTACCTTTACTAATTTAAAATTTTTAAAAAATTATAAGGGCCTAAATATAATTTTACATTTTAGAGGGGGCCAGGGCCCATGCCAGCCCCCCTAGATTTGCCCCTGTACAAGACTAAGGTCCTCGATTGTTTTTCTCGCTTTATGTAATTGGGTTTGTGGCTTCGTATGCTTTTGATTTTTTGTTTATATGAGATGTAATCATTCTTTCTTTATGAAAAATTTGAAGAAAAAAAAATCTCATTCTAAGAAACTTATACACTCTTTATAATCTATTTAATGTAAATTTTAACACATTTATGTATACATATCGAATTTATATTATTTTCATAATTTTTGCGTAATGATTTTATAATAATTGAATTTATAGAATAATTTGTTTGGCTATAAATATTTAACATATTTTAGTAAACATTATTTAAAAACTTCCCTTTGCACTCAATTTAAATATGTAAAGTACAGAAAGAAAAGGAATTTTGTTTGCGGAAATACTACTATTATCTACAAAATTTTATTTCATTCCTTGGTTAACTACTGAAATTAATTTTATCACTTAGTTATACACAAAGTTTTAATGGAGTGATGTCAAACTTAATAAAAGAAAATGCATCATTTATCGTATGCCCCGTAATTACTAATTAACTAGTCAATTATATCAACCATGTGCTATCATTTTCCCTTTATTTATTCTAATCAAATCACGATTAGTGCTACTTAAACAATTCATCATTTAACTTTAATTAATTCATCCTGTATTAAAAGTAATTTATGGATTTAGGGTGTAAAAATCCTCTTTCATCTAACCTTTCTAATAAATATTTGGTGCATATAATTTAAAATCAGACCTATATCACTTCGTCATCTAGATAATTTAACAATATCAATAGTCTAAAAACGCCGCAAATAATTGAGCAATAGTGGCATTTTTTCTCAAACGCCGCAAATAATCTGAGTAATAGCGGCGCTTTAATACAAACGCCGCTAAAAAACTTATCGGCGTTAAAAAATTGAGCAATAGTGGCGCTTTTATACAAACGCCGCTAAAAAACTGAGCAATAGCGGCGCTTTTATACAAACGCCGCTAAAAAACGAAGCAATAGCGGCGTTTGTGTCTAAGCACCGCTAAAAACTGATCATTAGCGGCATTTTCAAAGTTTTTCATATTTTTTTCTTATTCTTGCTTTGAATTATATTTTATTTTGATACATTCACTTATAAGCAATGAGAAAGTTTCATTTTAGTTACTTAATTATGAAAAGTTACAAATTGCTAACTAAACAATTTAAAAGTTTTCATTTAAGTTACAAATTAAGCTATTAAAATTGATTTAGGGTTTAATGTTTAGTATGTTAATTTCATGGTTTAGGGTTTGTTATTTTGGTGTATGGGTTTAGTGTTTTAAAGTTTGTTGTTTGGGTTTATTGTATAGTGTTTAATATCTTAGTGTTTACCGGTATTAAGATTTAAGTGTTAGTGGTTAGGGGTTAAGGTTTAGGGGGAAATGGTTAATGGGTTAGGATTTTGGGTTTAGGGTTTATGGTTTATAGTTTATAGGTTTAGAGTTAGGGGTTTGGGGGGAAATGGTTAATGTGTTAGGTTTCTGAGTTTAGGGTTTATGGTTTAAGTTTAGGATTTTAGGGTTTAGAGTTTAGGGTGTTAGCTATATGACCCAAAATCCCGAAAACAAAATCCCTCAAATCAGTTTCCCCTAATTCTAATCCCAAAAATCCCTAAATCCCATAACCCCGAAGCTGTTAGATCCGACCATTGTTCACCGATCCTTCATTCTATTGTGAAACTATCTTCCCATAACCCCGAATGGTATATGTATCCATTACCCCAATGTTTATTTCTTTAAAATAGGTTCAAATTTTTATCCTTAATTGATATATTAAATAATTTATTATATATAATTGAAAAATAGATAATATGAATTTTAATATTAAAATTATCATTATATAGTTTGGGGTTTGGGGTATGTGTTTTAGTTTAGGGTTTTGAGTTTGAATTTGGGGTTATGTAATTTGGAGTTAAGTTTTTTAATTTACATATTAAATAATTTATTATATCGTAAAAAGAGATATTATGAAAATTTTTATATTTATCATTATAGTTTTTTAAACCTTTTTTACTTCATATTTTGGAATTTTTAGTTTTTTTTTCTTACATAAAAAAATTATATAAAACTTATGGCATATATCTAATTCTTTTAAATTAATATTACTCGAATTAAGTTTGAAAAATTATTTATTTAAAATTGATATGAATTATATAATAATTAATTAAATATAAAATTGTAATAAAAGTCAAGCACTCTTTCATCCTCTGCTTATTATTTAACTAGATTAATTAAAGTTAATGTTTGCAAATTCTATCAATTTAATCTTACTTTTAAAAATTCAACAAAATTAACCCATTAACTTTACACATTCTGTTAATTTGATCTTTATTCTTAAAAACGTCAAAAAATAAAAAACCTAAAAAACTTAGAAAAAAAATATCTATATATATATTTGAATGTTTAATTTTTATAAAATATATACAAAACTATAAAATATTTATAAATAAATTAAAATAATAATAAGTTAGGAATAGTGGCGTTTTTAATAAAAACGCCGGTAATATATGGGAAATTTGGAAAGACGCCGTTTGAAGCTTATGTTCAGTGGCGTTTTGTCTAAAACGCCGCAAAATGATGCGTTTTATTTGTTTATAGTGGCGTTTTATTAAAAAAACGCCGCAAAAGCTTGTGTTTTACTGGCGTTTTAAGTAAAAACGCTGCTAATATATATTAACTGTTTATAAAACGGCACCGTTATTCTGCTTAGTTTTTAGAGGCGTTCTTAAAAACATTAACTATTTACAAAAATGACTTCGTTTTGTCATTTGATTTTAGTGGAGCTTTCTTAGAAATGCCGCAAGTGGATTCAATTTTATTTCAAAACGTCGTCGTTTTGTTCCATCCGCTATACCCCTAAAATTAAACCCGAAAGAACAAAAATTTACCCTATCGAAATCTCTCCCCAAATCCCTAAAAAATTTCCCCAAATCAGAAACGAACATCCTTCTCCCGTTAAAATCTCCGAGCCGAGGACTTGCTGCATTGCCGTCTCCTCTGCTGCGTCACTGTCACTGTCGCTCTCCGCCGCCACAACCAATCGGTAACCTTCAGTACTTGTATTTCCAGTTGATGAACTTCAAAATTAACTGTTGATGCTTGTGTAAAAGAATGTGCTTTGATTATTTGTTGTTTTAATTTCTATTCCTGAATACTTTGTTTATTCATGAATATTTGTTTCCTTAAGCTTATTCTTAAATCATTTAGACAGAGGTTACATAAATGGTTACATGTATGATTTGAGATCTGGATACAGAACAAATTAAAACTTAATCAAATTAAAAGAAAAACCTATCAATTATCAACATTTTCAAGGATAGAGAACAAAAAGTTATGCAACGATTTGATTTGAAATGCTGGTGAAACAATAATATGGAGCCCGACACCTCATCTTATATCCAGAAGAAGGTTTAGATGAAAGAATATATAAATTAGGGTGTCTTATTATTAATTAAGCAAATTAATGTTTACACTAATATCATATATAGTTTGATATGATTTTTTTTTTGTTCCAACATGATTTATAAAATTGCATATCATTTTTCATACAATAATTGAATTTAAAATGTTTAAATTTATCATATTCGCTCCTGTATTTTCAATATCAGTATTTCATAGTTTTTAAAATTTAATAATTTAGTATTGTTGTATTTTTATTATGCATCTGCAAGGCACACCCTAACCATTTTCCTTTTTCAAAATAAAACTTAATCAAGTTTATTGCTTTGTTGTGAGAATGTAATAAGATGCTTTTTACATTAATTTTTATTCTCCCATTATGCTTTAAATGTCTTTTTTCATTTTTTTTTTGTATAAATGTTTAAATTAGTATCTTGTTTTATTTGGTTTTTTTATATACCAACAAGGATAAAAAGTTTCAATTTGCATATACATATGATTTGAATGATTGTTTTTTTAATGTTTGTGCAAATGAATTGATGCTCATGCATGTATACTTATTGAAATGTTGTTTAATGCATGACATTGGTGAGTTTGGATGCATTCAATTTCATGAATGTATTGAAAGAATTGATACGCTATTTGCAAGTAAAGTTAAGCAGTACCAGAAGCAGTGCCAACTTCTTCACTCATAAATGATGAATAATGTAGAACATAATGATATGTTTACATAGTTCGGTTTTTCTACGTATTTTATTAGGTATTTCATCCTATTTATTTTTCCATTTTGTGAATATATATCCCTTTTTTTGGTGCAAATTGATCAATTTAAATGCTGTAAATTGAAGTTTTAAACTGTTGCAATTGAAGTATTTAACTACTGTGAATTGAAGTATTAAAGTGCTGCAGAGGTATACCATCAGAAAGATTCTTCATCATATGTAAACTCAACCGCGTCAAAGGATTAAGGACTAAGAGACCTATAGGACTGCAGAGGTATTTATGGGAGTTTCCCATTGTTTGAAATCTTGGTTACACTCCACTGTTCAATAAGACCTATTCTTTTTCTTTTGTTCTTTCACATACCCTTTTTCTTTACTCATTTCTACTCAACATTTATTAAGCTAAGATATAATATCATCCGGTTTTGTTTATGTTTTACGGAGTTGTCCAATTTTGATCCATTCCATTTCTTATACTGCCAGGTTGATCGGCTGAGCTGTTAAGTCCATAGATAGGTATGAGCTTGTCGTATGAGTTTTATGAATGTCACGGAAGTTTGTTTTGTTCATATTAGTGGTCCTTTATGATTGTTTCAGAAATTGGTGTTACAGTGGTGAGCTGCTTTTATCCAGTTGTTAAGTAATTTATTTTTTGGCACTTGTTTTTGAGTTACTACTTCAATGGCATGTTTGTTTTTGATGTCGCACATAAGGTTTTATCCTGTAAACTCTGGTGTTTGGTACCATAAGCCGTCGGTCGTTCAGCCTGTACGTACTAATTGAGGTAAACCTAAATGATACAGGTACTGTATGTTTTTTTTTTGGTTTTTTCTGACATGTATCATTATTGGTCGATATTAATTAGTATTGGTGCATATAAATTTGTTTTCTTAAAGAACTTTCAAAAAATATATTCATTAAATTAAATTATTGAACTTAATTAATTATAATTTACTATATTTTCAATAACTTTGGATATTTTTTTGAAAGTATATTTTATTAAAACATTAGGAAATCTTACATGTAATTTCAAAAAGTAGTTGAAACATGTGGATTGTACGTTGCGGGTAAAGAATTTTTTTATCATTCTTGTTCATTTTGTTGTTTATGTTTGGATATCGTAAAAATTCGAATGTGTGTGTTTTGTAGAGTGCAATGTATCTTACCATTACATCCAATATTTGTTGGTGTGAATAAAGAATTGAGTAAGAGTGAAATATGCAGTTTAATTCACAATTTGGCAGTTGGTTGGTGTCAATGAAGAACGCTTGTATTATAACGCTTGTATCAAAGTCTTATTGATGTTTTAATCCTTCATTTATTCAAGGGCTGTATACCATCGACAACTACTATTTTTCCTTGACATACACAATTCCCTGATGATTTTCCCCTCTGTGAATTACAAGTCATTGATATTCGGTATGTTGCATTTGCATCAACTCTAGATTTTGGATTCTCTTGAGATGCAACTTTAACTACGCATGTTTCAGCAATCATTCTGATTGCATATTGGTTTCTGCTTCAGATATTGTGCACATCTTTTCTTACTTGCCTAAGTATCTAAACTTCGTCGAGCAACAAGTAGAATTGGTTTGAAAGAGTGAGTATAGTTGATTTCATGGGTAATGCTTTTTATATTTTCATTTTTCACTGATTTATCCACTTCTAAATTATTTCATATTTAGGGTCTGTCCAATGACTTAAAGAATTTCCATATTCTCAAGCAAAGTACATTTTGGTGCTGTTACTGCTCCTTTTTTAAACTGTTGAAGCCCTGTTCAGGTACTGTAATTTGAATTGTTTATTTGTTGGAAATTGAGATGTTTTATTGTTGTAATTGAGGTCTAAATATGTTGTTAATTGAGGTGTTTAAATTGCTGTAATTTTCTCTCTTTATTTTACGAAAATTGATTGAATTTGGTAATTATATTTTATGAAACTTGAAAATTAGTCTAAGTATGTAATACAATTATACTTTCCTCCTAAAGATCATAGGTTAAAGATCAAATTTCATAGCTTTCATCAAATTATAACTTACATAATACATAACTTACATAATTTTAAGATCAAACTTCATAACTTACATAATTTACATAACTTACATAATACCTGTATAGATAAACAACTTACCCGTGTAATTTACTGTCAACTTTAGACTTCAACAACTACAAAATGGATAGAACTTGGATGAATCTGTCAAGGGTAAGCAACGGCTATCGATATGGAGTAGAAACTTTTCTAACTTTTACATTTCAAAATGCAAGCCAAGAGAATATGATTCTTTGCTCGTGTAAGAAGTGTTGCAATATAAATTGGCATTATCGTGAAGTTGTCTACAAACATCTAGTTGTTGATGGCTTTGTTCGGGGGTATAAAAAATGGATTTTCCATGAAGAGTGTACATCTAGTGGAGCCTCTTCATCGATGAATCTGGGTTATCCTCATAGTACTTACAATCAGAATGTTAGAGAAGATGACATGGATGGCATGTTGCGGGATGCATTTAATATGCGCGGTGATGGTTTGCAATCATTTCCACATGACTTGGGTGCAACCGATGATTACAATTTTGGTGGAAATACTTTCACCGAAAGGGGAAGAAGTGTACCTTATGATCAGCCAAATGAAGAAGCGGCGAAGTTCTACTCGTTACTTGGTGAAATGAACAAAGAACTGTATGAGGGATCTAAATTTTCAAAACTGTCTTTCTGTATTCGTCTTTTTCACCTAAAATGTTTGGGAGGGTGGACCAGAAACTCTTTGACAACGTTGTTAAAGTTTTTGAGAGAAATGTTCTCGTTTGCGAAAATCCCTCAATCTTCCAAAGACATGAAGAAACTGATCAAAGATTTGGGCCTTGGCCACAACAAAATTCATAGTTGCCCAAATGACTGCATGTTGTATTGGGGCGACCGGAAAAACCAACAGTGCTGTCATGTATGCGGCCAATCCCGTTGGATGAATGGAAATACAGAGGATGGTAAGGAGGATGAAAACGATACATAGTCAATGAAGCAACCAGTTAAGATTTTACGATATTTTCCGCTAATACCAAGGCTTCAAAGGTTTTTCATGTCGTCGAAGACAGCCGAGTCAATGACGTGGCACCATGATGGACGAACCGATGATGGATTGTTAAGGCATCCTGCAGATTCTTTAGCTTGGAAATCATTTGACTCCAAATTTCCAAGCTTTGCAAGCGATCCTCGGAGTGTGAGGCTGGGGCTAGCATCTGATGGATTTAACTCTTACAAAATCATGAGTACTGCATGCAGTACCTGGCCTGTGGTGCTTGTTCCTTACAATTTGACTCTATGGGTTTGCATGAAATAATCATCTTTTATCTTGTCTATGATTATCCTTGGAGAAAAAGGGCTCGGGAATGATATTGACATATATTTGTAGCCACTTATTGAAGAGTTAAAACAATTATAGGCTGGTGTTGAGACATACGATGTACTGAGAAAGGAGTATTTCAATTTACGTGCAGCGTTGATGTGGACTATTAATGACTTCCCAGCCTATGCCAATTTATCTGGTTGGAGTACCAAGGTACGTTATGCTTGTCCTTGTTGTGTTGCGCAAACATGTTCGCAATGGTTATATAATGGGAAGAAGTTCTCTTACATGGGGCATCGTCGGTGGTTACCGAAAAATCATATATTTAGATTTTAGAGTACTCAGTTTGACGGTACTGAAGAGTTTAGAGAAGCTCCTTCGCAGACTGGTGGATCCGAAATATTGTTCATGTTGAAAGATATGAATTTCATTTATGGCAAGATGAATCAACCGACCAACACACAAAGAAATAGAAGATTTATGGGATGAATCTGATGAAGAGGATGATCCTAATGAGGCAGACTTGTGGAAAAAAAGAAGTATTTTTTTTAGTTGCCTTATTGGGTGCACATTGAGAAAAATGTCTGCTAGAACATCATTGGGACTATTTTGAATGTCGATGGAAAATCAAAAGACAATCTTCAGAGTCGACTTGATTTAGTCCATATGGGAGTTCGGCGTGAGCTTCATCCTCAAGCACTTCCGAATATGAAATATCGGTTGCCGCCTGCTATTTTTCAATGTCAAAAACAGAAAAAGAAAGTGTTCTGTATGGTGTTGAAGGATATAAAAGTCCCGGATGCGTATGCATCAAATATATCTCGATGTGTGAGTTTTAAAGATCGAAGACTATATGGCTTAAAATCGCATGACTATCACATCTTGATGCAAGACTTACTGCCAGTTGCTATGCGGTGTTGTATGTTCAAAAAGGTGACGTCTTGTGTAATTGAACTGTCCAATATAATGAAAGGCATTTGTGGTAAAGTTTTGGATGTTCAAGAACTTGAGACACTACAAGCTCGAGTCGCATTAACTTTATGCAATCTGGAGAAGATCTTCCCGCCTTCCTTCTTCACTATTATGGTGCACTTGTTAATTCATCTCCCTTGTGAAGCAATACTTGGTAGACCCGTTTTTTATCGATGGATGTATCCCATTGAAAGGTCTTAATTTATTTGTAAATTAATCCTTCATTCACCTCAATGCCTTTAGTTGCGACTTTTGATAATGTTGTATATCGTGTTTAGGTTCCTATCCAAATTGAAGTCTTACTGCGGCAATAAGCGTTATCCGGAAGGATCAATTGCCGAAGGCTACTTGGCAGAGGAATATATGACTTTCTGTTCAAGGTATTTGGAAGATGTTGAAATAAGAATGAACAGAGCAAGTAGAAATGCTGGGCTCACAGATCATAACTTGGCCGAAACTTATTTATTTCAAAGTTTCGGAGAACCAATCGGCAAAGTCGAAATTGCAGAATTAGATGATAGATCGTGGGTCCAAGCAGATCGATATGTTCTTTTTCATCACGAGTCAATGGAACCATTACGCAAGTAAGGTCTAGAATTTGATAAATATTCATCAATTATAATTTGTCTGTCTTCTAACAAAGTAAACCTTTTTTTTAACGTAGTGAGTACAAACAAATATTGAGAGCTCGTTCACGGTCCCGAAGATTACAACAACGAGAAATTAATAAGTTGTTCACAGAATCATTTCATGAATGGTTAAGCCAAATGGTATGCAATTGATGATTGAATTGACAAGTAATAATGTTTTCTCATAACATTTATAATTACTCAATTTACTTTCGATTCAATAGGTTTGGAGTCAGAATGAAGTAAATGACGAAGTTAAATGGCTTTCACAAGGTCCAAATAGAATAGTGAAAAGATATAGTGCCTTCCTCATCAATAGATTCAGATTTCATACAAAGTATTGCGAGAGATTGAGGAGAACCCAAAATTGTGGAATTGTTGTTAATTCTTCAATTACAAGTTATGCTAGTGCTAGGGACAATAATCTTGTCGAGGGCAATATGGAGTATTACGGACTTCTTACTGACATAATTGAGTTGGATTATTATGGCAGATGGAAAGTTGTCTTATTTCGAAGAGATTGGGCTGATATGAATACGGCTCGCGGAATTAAAAACGATCAATATGGTTTTACAATGGTGAATTTTTCTCGATTGATTCACACTGGAGAACAATTGATGGACGAGCCGTATGTATTTTCTTCTCAAGTGAAACAAGTTTTTTACTCAAAAGATCCAACTGATGAGGGTTGGTATGTTGCACTCCGGAACACCCCTAAAGACTTGTTTGACATGGGCAATGGAAGTAGAGATGACATAGTTGAAAGATCAGAAACTTTGCCTTTTCCAGAACAAAACTTAAATGAAAATATCCCTAGTACTAGTCAACAATTTCAATGGGTTCGTCAGGATGTGGACGAAGATATTTACGAAATATGATGTAGTAAGATTTTACAATTTTTTATTTATATGTAATATTATAATTTTAATATTGGTCATGTTATATAATTTAACTATTTTAAATGTACTATTATTGTTGTTATTTGTTACTAAAATTTTGAACTATTTTATGTGTATTGCAGGAAAAATGCCTAGAAGACGATTACGAGAGTTAAGTATTGTCCAAAATACTCCAAATTCAGAAGAAGCAAATAGTGAACAGCAAACAGTTGTTGGATCTTCTAGTCTACCGGACATAGATGACGAGCTTGGAGAATTTCAAAGTAATGTTAAGTTTATTTTACATCCATGTTGAATTTTATTATTGATTCATTTTTCAATTTTAATATAATAATATATCATTTTTCAGCTGAAGGTGGTGGGACGCAAAAAGGTCGGGGACATACATTGCTTAAATATTTATACGACCTAAATCCTGTCGAGCGTGTTAAAGTAAGGAGAAACAGTCATGGCCAGCCTGTTGGATCTGAAGCTCAACTGTTAGCAGGCTATTTGGGAATTATAGCACGAAATGCCAATATGTTGCCCATTAACTACGAATCATGGCATCACATGCCTGATGCCAACAAAAATCAGGCTCTCGATAATATTAAGGTAACAAAACGTGAATGTAATTTATAATACTTTGATTTAACTTTCATTTATATTTACTTTTTAAACTTATGTTTTTTCAGGAGAGATTTGCTTTAGAGGTCTCCGATGACTATATAAAGAATACATTGGGTAAAAAATGGAGAGACAATAAAAGCACGCTGAAAAAAATAATATTTTAAGAAAGACATAAGCCTCGACGAAAAATTAAGAAATGCCCCGTAGGGAATGTTGAGATACCAATGGGAAGATCAAGTTAGATTCTGGAATTCAAAGAAAGGAGAGGTATTGTACTTCTAAAGTCTTATAAATTTTTCGGTTATGTCAAATATGTATTTACTATATACGTAATACAAATTTCATTATGTAGGACCGTGAGCGAGTTGGAACAAGCAGCAGACAGAAACAAAAATTCACGCACACGGCAAGGTCCAGAAGTTTTGCTTGTGTAGCTGAGGCCGAGGTATTATAATTTATTAATTCTGTCAAATATTAATGATTTTATACTATTAAATTATATTTTTACTGCTATAATGTAGGAAGTCTCGTCTGGTCAAAAAGTTGGACGCCTTCAGCTTTTTGACATTACGCATAAGAAGAAAGATGGATCTCCGATGACATCCGAAGCTGCAGAAATTTTGGTATATTTACTTAATAAAATTTGATTTATTATAAATATTTATAATGTTTAATTATAATAGTTTAATTCATCGTTTGTAGTTTTAAATTTATAAGGTTAAGTTATGTTGCATTCCTTCTTATTATATATTTCGTTTCTAACTATTTCATTGATTTATTAGGATAAACTAAAGGAGAAGAAGGCGGAGTATGAAGTGGTTGCTTCGACTGATAGTTCTGTTAATCTTGAGGATATTGATAACGGAATTATTACTGATGTTTTGGGTCCTGAAAGGTATGACTGCTTCGACTGATAGTTCTGTTAATCTTGAGTATATTTATAACAGAATTATCACTGATGTTTTGGGTCTTGAAAGGTATGGTCGGGTTCGATTTCAAGGATCTGGTGTTACCTCGACCCAATATTTTGGATCCGGCTCCAAGCAATACATGCCTTCCGAGAGTCAATCTCGTGCTGAAGTTCATAGGCTAAGCGAGCACAGTTGAGCAAATTTCTCAACTTAGAGCGGAGGCAGCAGCGAGGGAGGCAGAGGCAGCAGCGAGGGAGGCAGAGCAGAACAAAAAGTATGAAGAACTCCAACTACAGCTTCAGACTATGATGAAGATGTTCTAGCAGTCGCAGAGATCGCCATCTTAGACATTTATTTTCTTGTTGTAAGATGATTTTTAACATTGTTACATTTAATATTATTGTAAGAATATTTTCAATTATAATTCATTCATTAATTTATATCATATATCTTTTATTGATTTTCAAATATCATTTAGAATTAATGCATTTGGTGTGATTTTATGCTACATTTGCTGTTTTGGGTTGGAATTATATGCTATATTTACTGTTATTGGTTGATTTTAGTGCAGGAGGAGTATGATATTGGACAAATTGTACATTGCAAATCTGTACAAGTTAGCGGCGTTTGTGAAAAAAGCGCCGCTAAAAGTCAGTACCTTTAGCGGCGTTTTTGGGGAAAGCGCCGCTAAAGTTTGTGGCGTTTGATTTAGCGGCGTTTTTTGCGGCGCTTCTAAAAGCGCTGCAAATACTATTAGTGGCGCTTATAAACGCCGCTAAAAGTCTGTTTTGCTGTAGTGCAAACACAGTAAATCACATTGCTAACCTAACAAAGAATCTAAAAATCTTTGAGTATAGAGTGGTCAACCTTATATGTACCTCTCCTAGCTCTCTAGTAGGGATCCTCTTCTACTTCTTTCTCTTCCTAACTCTCCTTCCAACCCCCTATTACAGAGACTCAACCATCTCTTCTTCTCCACAGGGCTCTTCACCCCTAGAATGAATCAACTCCTTTACATCTTCATTGTAACAATCAACAGTTAGTGTAGTGATCGTGGATCGAACATGACTCACTCTAGCTCAAACATTCTTACAAATTGTGACATCCCGAAATAGGGCCTAAACGGAATAGTGGTTACGAAACCACAAATCCGAGTCAGTAAAATATTTTAATATTATTTTCAGTGCTTATAATATGTGAATTTACATGTGTGAAAGTTTCGTGAATTAATTTTATTGTTAGTGTGCTTAATTTAAAAAAAGGACTAAATCGCATAAGTGGTAAAAGTAGCCTTATAGCTTAATTAAGTGGTTGAATTGATGATGATTTCTTTAATTTAAGGATTGATAGGGTAATTTAGCCATAATTGAACATAGTGGACGGCTAAGATGCATGTATTAGTGAATTGGTAATTGTTTATTTTATTTTATGACATTATGGTATATTATAATATATGATAATATATTATATTAGAAGAAAGATGAAAAGTAATTTAGCATTAAGTAAACAAAATGAAGAAGAAAGGTAGATAATGGTCGGTCATGATATGCTTGAAATAGTGGGTGGAATTTTTATTATATTTTATGTTAAAATATATTAGTTTAATGTATGTTATAATAATGTAAATGATAAAAGATGAAAGTGTTCATCTTTTTATCATTTGTTCTTGGCCGAAACTAAGAGAAAAGAATAGGGAGAAGAAGCTTTGTAATATTAGGCCTTTACAAGCTCAATAGGTAAGTGATTTGAGTTCGATTTTCGATAATTTTTTCGTTTTTGAGATCGTTGCTTCGAGTGCTACAAAACTCATGTTGAATTTTTTATTTTGGTGAATATTTTGAATTATGCCATTGTTGAAAACTTGTGATTTTTGATGATTGATGGTAGATTATGCATGTTTATGAGTAGAGAAATAATTTTTACTAAGTGATTTTCGGTGAAAACGAGTAAAACGAACTAATTAGTAAAAGTTGTTATTGTTCATAAGTATGTGTTATAGTAAGAATTTGAAGTTGCTATAGAAGAGAAAAATGTTCAGCATGTTATAAAACATAAGAATAAGGGCTGAAGTTTAATTTTCGAGCTTAGGGGCAAAATCATAATTATGTAAAAGTTTAGGGGAAAAATTGTAATTTTGCCAAAGTTAGAGTTAAGGACTGTTTTAGTAAATGTGAGTATTAAATAAGCTAAATTTGCTATTATAGATCAAGAAGAACGAAATCCAGAGTTAGATCGGGGAAAGAAAAAGATAGTGGACTAAATCGATATAGTTTATCGTATTTTGTTTTAAGGTAAGTTTGCATTAAATAAATGCAATATTCTATTATTTTACATTTAATATTATTAAATTCCAGCATTTACATATTTATTCTGTAAATTTATTATTTAAAGACTCAAGTATGAATTGACGGAAAAGCTATCTCAGAAAGTTCCGGTTGAACCTTAGGAATGTGTAGGATACAAATGTCATGACATTAGGGTTTAAGGAAATCATGTAAGACCATGTCAAGACATGGCATTGATATGTTACTATAAGGCAAAGGTCCCATGTAAGACCATGCCAAGGCATGGCATTGGTGAGTTCATAAAGCAAGGATACCACGTAAGACCATGTCAAGACATGGCAATGGTTAAGTTTCATAAGGAAAGGTACCCGCGTATCCTTAAGTATTCCAAGTGGTTCAACGGGAAAATTCAAAGAGTATACCAAAGTAAAGGTAAGACAAGTTCAAGCTAAAAAGGTAAGGTAAGATAAATTCATGTTAAAAGGTAAGGTAAGAATACAAGTTTAAGTATATTGAGTTAAAAGCTTAAGTGATCTTGATAAGAAAAGCATAAGATAATTCATTAAGAATGTTGTTATCTATTTACATGTAAACTTACTAAGCTTTATGCTTACTCCCATTCTTTAATTTTTTTTATAGTATTACAAGCCAACTCGGGGATCGAAAAGACGTCGGAGATCGTTACACACTATCAAAAGATTATATTGGTATTTTGTGATTCGAACGTTTTAAGTTATGGCATGTATAGGGACTTAGCCATTTTGTGTGTATGACCTTATGATATGGCTTAATATTGGCTTGTAAATGCTTGGTAATGATTAGCCATTAAAATGGTTAATTAAGAACATGTTTTGGATGTTATGAAATGCCTAGTTGATAATTATTTTAAAGAAATTATGTAATTATATGCAGGGGAATAGTTGGACAGCAGCAGTGACGTGATTTTGAAAAATCACCAAAAATATTAGAAATTGAATTAGGATGTGCATGAGATATAGAATTAAAGCTTATTGAGTCTATTTTCATATAAAGAAAACGGTGTAGGAAAAAGAGTTGTATATTATGAGATAATTGATTTTTACTGAAGAGAGGTCAGAACTGTCAAACTGTGTAATAGGGGAGACTTTAACTAATAAACTGTACTAATTGGCCATACCAAAAATTCTGGAAAACTTACAGTAAGAAGATATATGAGTCTAGTTTCAAGGAAAATTTACGGATCTATATTTCAAGTTTCGTAACTCAAGTTATAATTAATTTAGTGAACATGACGCAGACGGACAGTTTCAATTTTTATGCCCAGAACTAGTAAGTTAAATCTAATAATGCCTCGTGCTCGACTCTGACAACGGTCTCGGGTAAGGAGTGTTACACAAATAGAGATGAACAAGAACAAAATACCCAAACCATTATGTGATTTAAGAATACTACATTACCTTTATCCATCACATGGGTGACAAAATAAATTTCTACATCTTACAGTTTTTTCAAAACATCTTACACTTATAATTATTTTATGTAAGTGAAAAATAGTTTTTTTTTAAATATATATTAAGAAAAAAATAAAGTAATTTTTAAATGAGTGGTTGTTATAGTAAATTGTGGTTATTTTAGCTTAATTTAGTTTTAGCTTTTATTAAAACTTAACTACTAAATATCTCTACGGATCTCTTTGAAACTTTGATTTAGGTTTTTCCTTTTTTAATCTAAACTTTGATTAAAAGGGAAAAGTTATAATTCTTTTTTGAATATTAACTTCAATAGGTTCTTATCATATCTGCTCTTTTTGATACAATGCCTAGAAGTACTCATAGCCCCTCTACAACTCTTAAATAAGAGGATAATGCGCTTCAGCGCACTCGAACCCACGTCCTCCTGCATTGGTAACAATATCAATGACAATCGAGCTAAAACTCAACCCACATATAATTACAAAGTTAAAATCCTTAATGTCTTATTGTCAAGTTTCATTATGCTTAATATTAATGCATTTAAATACTTTTTTTAAGTATAGCTAAGAAATATAACTAAATATAGTAGAGATCACAAAGGGTTGAAGCAGCTAATACCTAATCTAAAATCTAGTAAATGTTATTATTTTAAGAGAATGATTATATCAATCAATTTAGTTTGAATTTTTAATAAAAATTACGTTTATGCTTTGTTAGTTATAGGAAAAGATAGGGGTTTATTTTTCTTTAAAGGATGTTGGGTTTATTTCAAAGTTGTTTGAATTAAATTAGATTGGTTAATTGGATTGAAAATTGATAAAAGTATTAGTTTAGAAAGAGATAAAAAAAATGGTTAATTCGTCAATCAATATGAATTGACCGAATAAAATTTTATAATTTTTTGATAATTTATTTTATTTGAATTGAACGAATTGATGAAACTGATGAAATTAGAAACTGATAATTTAATCCATCCTACTTCAACAAACATTAGTTTATTTATAAATGCTAAGAGTAGGGCAAGGCTTTACAGCTAACAAATGAAGCAGCTTGTAAGCGAAGATGGTACTTGAAATGCACACAAAGTTGCATTCTTGTCTCGATTCTCCAAACTTCATAGGTATGTGTCACTGCCCACCTGACTATTTTATGACAAATTATATCCTTTGATTGCTTCCAAAGTTATTTAACTCACACCTTGCTTTTTCCGTGGTCGAGGAAGGCACATTTGTTTTTTATTTTATTTCATCAAACAAACAGACAGATATCCGACGCATATAATCAAACAAATTTGTGAATCCATATAAGTATAGTCGAAGTGGTAAATTTGTTGTATGTTACCGTAAAGAATAAAGTTCTGCCCCTTGGCTAAACAAGAAAGCAATGGTTTTGAAGCGTAGTGTCCATCCTCACAAAATGAAGAAAGAGTCTAAAATTGCAGTCAATTGAGTTTTAATTCAATTGACTATCGGTATTATTCCTAATGTAAGAGGATGTGGGTTTGAGTGCGATGAAACGCATTATCTTCCTACTTAATAGTTGGAGAAGAACTATGAGTAATTCCAAATATCTTTTATAAAAAAACAGATATAATAAAAATCTATAATAAAATTAATATTAAAAAAAAATGCATGCTCCAAAGTCCTTTATTAATCCCACAACTACAATACATTAACTCCAACTCACACGCAATACAAAATTTTGTACCTCACACCTAATTAAAGTTGACCCATTTTCTTGGGTGAGAAACAAATTTGGGCCGTAACACTAAATAATCAAATCTATTTTTACCTTAGGCGAAAGTGGTCAACATAAGGATTAAGCAAGCATTCAAATATCAAAATTTTCAAATTGGATAAATAAAGATCAATTGTTTTTTTTTTGGTGAGTAGAGGATTTTAATAATTCTTTTACTTTCTAATCTACTCATAATTTCTTCCCCTTCTTATTTAAATTTTTGAATAACATACATATAAAATATACTTCAACATGGGTTGGGTTGATACAAAATTTTAGGCCCATATTTAAAAAATAGACTTAAAATTCTTCCAACGCATGACCCAAATTAAAAATGCTAAATTCGGACTCAACTCGGTCTGTCCGTATTAAATTTTTTTAGATTATTTTTTTATGCAAAAAAAATTTAAAAAATATTAAACATCAAATACACTAAAAATATTGAAATAAATGTTTCCCAACTAATTGAAAATATATTTAGAAAACCTTTATACTTAAATAACACTAAACCAATTGCAACTTAGTAAACAAATGCATCTAAAATAATAGTAAAATTATTAATAAAATAAGAGTTATATAATATCTAAACAATAACAACAAAATAATAGCAATATAATATTAAAATAGCAGCAAAACAACAACAAAAGAAAAGGCTTAAGCTAATTCTGGCATAATCTATTTAGAAAACAAGATTTATTTTTTGTTTAACCTTATTTTTTAAACCTATATTTTTGTTTAAACCAGACGTTGGAGGAATGAGTTTCTAAATTGTAATAATTGAAAAAAAAGGGTTTTCCACAATTACTTTGCTCCTAAAGTCAACAGGGTTAGAGTTTTAGTAGGAAAAAAGAAAAGAAAGCAACTGATTTCCAACCTGTTGCTTTGCGCTTTGTTGTCAGATTAAAAGGAAGGAAAATTGAAACAATTGATTGAAGTGAGCTTATTTAATTTTTATACTACACTTCCATTCCTAGATTTACATGTTTATGTATTAAATAGTAAAAAAATTATTTTCGACTGTTTGTATGTTCTTTTTTTTTTTAAAGATAATTTTATTTCTAAATGTTTTGGGTTAATTAGTTAAATAAATGTATTTTTTTAACATTAATCTTATTATAAATTTTTATTGTATCTTCTCTTTTTTATATAATGTCTAAAACTATTCATAACCCATCATCAACCCTTAAATAAGAAAATAATGTGCTTCAACGCACTCGAACCCACATCCTCTTTCACTGATAATAATACCGATACCAATAAAACTAAAACTTAAGAAAAATGAGTGTGCTAAAAACCGAGTTATATTCATTAGAATCAATTAATTCCTTATAATTATTTTCTGGTATAAATTTAATAGAATATCAGATTTAATAAATCAAGATGATTAGGAATCTATTAAAATGTGTTAAATGTAGTAATGATAAAATCATGTTGATAATCTTCTCACATTTGTAATTAAAATCACCACGTAAATCTTACAAACAATAACATCAACCACTAATAAATATTATTTTAATAATTTTTATAGTAAAAGAAATAAAAGGGAAAGCTTCCATTACTGATGCTAAATAGGAGTTAATTGAATTTGGAAAAAAAAAAAGTAATATTGATATAAAATTCCTCAAGAGTCAAGATTTTTATTTATTGAGTTAATTGCACTAAATATCCCAAACATTTACCCTCATTTTATGTTGGTCCTTAAGCTTCAAATCATTCTAATTACATTTTCAAACTATTTAGACTATATCAATTAGGTTATTACATTACAAAAATAGTTAATTTAACTGTTAAATGATATATCAAAATCTTACGTGACATAATTTAAAATAAAAATTTTAAGAGTGACATAATTTAAAATAAAAATTTTAAGGAAAAAAATTAAATACTGTAAAAATAAATGTTTTAAAAATCTTAGTTTTGAGGTTTTTAAAGCTTTCACAAAAGCTTTATTGTTCACTCTTTGTTATTTTTAGTTTTTACTTTTAAAAGTTATGTGACAATGTTCTACTTTTCTTTAATTTTTTTCATTTTGAATTTAGCTACATAAGATTTGGTGTGTGATTTAATGGTTAAATTAATGCTTTTAATAATGAAAGGATCTAATTGATCTAATATCAATAGTTTGGGGATGTAATTAGAATATTTTGAAGTTTGGGGACCAAATTGAAATGAGGGTCTTAGTTTGAGGATTCTAGTGCAATTAACTCTTATTATTTGCAAATTGAGTCCCTAATGTTTAACCATTTTGTGACTTTGACCCTATTTTTTTATCACTTTAGCCCTCAACCTTCAAAATTTAGGGTGGTTTGAATGAGTGATTGGGTTCAGTGTATCTAATCTCACCGCTACCGCCGTTTTTACACTAATAGTAGGTAAACAAACCGCCCATCTAAACTCACCCTTAATCAAATTACTTTCTTTAGGACGAAAAAACTGACTAAGCTGTTAAAATTTTAATGACATTAATGTGACAATTTGTGTGATAGTCTACGTGTACTTCGCTGCTATTATGGATAGGTTTTTTTCTAAAAAATATTGTGAACTTTTTAAAAATTATTGAATTTCTAAATATTTTTTAATCTTTTTTAAATTTTTACAAAATATACATAAATTATCATGTGAATGATAATCTCAATATAATTAAAATTTTAATAATTCAACTACCTATGAGAAAATAAATTGAGTAAATTTTGCAAATGGAAATCCAAAGCAACGAAAGAAATAAGATCAAATGACACAAAAGATAAACTAAATTTATTATTACGACTTTAAACTTTTGGGGGTGAACTAAAAGCTTCAAAATTGGGAAACGTGCAAGGAGAAGGGAAAATAATCTAATACATGGGAGACGTTGTCTTATTGAGAAGCATCACATGGATTTGACGTGAATGCATTTTTATTTTCCTGACACCATCTTCTTAATTTCCTTTTCCTAAAATGCAGAAACCATACGCAATCCAAACCCAAAATTTTTCTTACTTTTCGGGTACAATGGTGGTGATGAAATTAATTATTATAATAATTAGATAAATAATTCTATGGTATTGCAGTCATCCCCTATCTAAAGAAAACTTAAGAGTGATTATTTGTATTCACAAGATCCAAATAATTGGGAAAGAGTGAAAGAGGGAGAAGATGGTGGTTCTTCTTCTTCTTCCAAACCCCACAACCACGAAATAGTCCAGCAGTGTAGCACTGAGAAATAATGATAAAGAGGCGAGTAAATTAGAAAGCAGATATTAAATTTAAAAGAGGATGGGGTCGGGTCCATCCTGCGGGTGGTTGAAAGAATGAATCAGGGCCGTGTCGTCCTTATTGCAAAACGCGTAGCCCCAATCCCATCAAAAAAAAAAATGAAAGAGTGTGTGATATCAGTGTCAAATGGCGTAAGAAAGGGAGGGGATGGAGGGCAGAAGGGGGAAAGCAAGGGAGCCAGCCAGCCAGCCAGCGAGAGGGGCCACCCACGCAAGGAGAGGAAAGGCAGGCACTAAGGTTTAAATGTGGAAAGCGACCTGCTACAATCATGCACTTCATATGTTCCACTGCTTCTTTTCATTCATTTTTCCATCTAATTTCAAAACACTTAGAAATGACGCGAAATAATAAATAAAAAAGTGATGGTGGAAGGGGATAATTAAATATTTATTATAAAAAGATGATTTAATTTTATAAAAGTAGGAAACAAAAAGGCAACCTCATTATTGTTTGCCGCTAAATCTGGCCCTTAATTTCTCGCTATCTCACATACACTAAATTTGGCACATGATTACAAAAACACAACTTCCTCTCACTTTTACCCTTCCCCCTTCTCTTCTCTGTTGTTGTAATTTTCTTGTTCCAATCCACTTCCATTATTACCATTTTTGTTTGCTTTCCTTCCTTTTAATTTTTTTCTTCGTCATTTGCCAGTTAATTTTTTTATTTTTTTTAAATTTATTGGCTGAATTTTCGTTGTTTGGCACGTTTTCATACAGAGATTTCTCTGTTTATTGCGCTGCGTTTTGTTGATTAGAAATTCGAAAAGCATTAAGGCTGCGCCAGTTCTGGTCTTTTGTTTGGAGTGAATAGAAGAGAAGAGAAGAGTGAGTGTTTTTGCTTTCTTTTAGATGCGGAAAGGTGGATTTGGTTTAAGGAAAGAAGTGATGGGAGATTTTGGTTAATGAATTCTAAGTAGGTTTGTTTTGGGAGTGTTCAAAGTTCAAATTGGGTTGTTTAATTGCACTGAAAGAGGATGAGTTGTTTTCCTTGCTTAAATCCTCGTTCTAAGGATGTAAGGATCGACATTGACAATGGAAGTCGAACTATTTCTCGCCATTCTGCTGATTCCTCAGGTCCATTTTCTTTCCCCCGCTTCTCTCTCTTTTTTTTTTTTTTGCGTGTGTGTGTGTGTGCGCGCGCGCATAATTTGCTTATTTGTTCTTATTTTTGGTAACCAGTTTCCGGCGCTACGAAAAGAAAAGCAAGTCTAGACGGTAATGCTAAGGGTTTTCATACCCAATTTCACTTGGAAGCTTTTTTTCTTCACGGTGGATTTGATTATTAATTGTTTGTTTTTTTTTTTTTTAATTTGGTAAACAGAGCATAAGAAGGGAAGTGATCAAGGAAAAGGCTCCAAAGGCAGTGGGGCACGTAGTTTCACATTTCGAGAGTTGGCAACAGCAACCAGGAATTTCAGAGAAACCAATTTGCTTGGTGAAGGAGGATTTGGAAGAGTTTTTAAAGGTCGATTGGAAACGGGGGAGGTAATTTGTTGCTTTTCACTTTTCCTTATCATCACTTTGCCTTTCTGGTTTAAATTGTATAACTTTCAAATTTATGTATCTCTTTGGCATATTCCCAGAATCTGCTGTCTATTTACTTATTGTGTAACTTTTTGAAATTTGAGTTGGATCATTTATTGTCTGTAACCAACCAGATTGTTGCAGTGAAGCAACTTAATCATGACGGTCTTCAGGGCTATCAGGAATTCATTGTTGAGGTTCTTATGCTCAGCCTGTTACACCATGTTAATCTGGTCACCTTGATTGGCTTTTGCACTGCTGGAGATCAGAGGCTCTTGGTTTATGAATACATGCCAATGGGCAGTTTGGAAGATCATCTTTTTGGTAATATATATTTACTGCAGATTTCTGTTGAATATGGAATCCATTTACTTGCCACATTATCTACTGTTTCTTGTTACCTTTCTTAGTGTCTCTTGTTAGGATTGTAAACCTTTTGCTTTACTCTATATCCTTAGTGTCTGGTTTACTTTAATTAATCCAGAGTTCTAGTATTCATGTAAGGTTTTTGCTGTTGATCTTGGGGCTATGTCAGGAGAAATTCAATTTTCAAATCAACTAATAATGATTGTTCTGCTGAATTTTTCTTTAAGTTCTGGGCATTAGGTGTAAAGCTGCCATAATTTGCACGAATTTTCATCTTATTATATGAATTAAGGACAACCAATTTTGAAAATCCATCTTGAAGCAAGAATGTATAACATCTAATGCTGGTAGAATAGCCTTAGAAATTTGTGCTTTGCATGGCTGTGCATCACGCAATAATCTTTAGGGAGCAGATAATGGAGTCCTTTTGCTTGTTGGAGTGTTCATATTCGCTATTGAATATGCCTAGCACTTGGGAATGCAAATATTTACATTGTTGGCACCAAATGTGATGCGTTTTACCTAGTTTTATGCTATTTGTCTTCCCGCTTGGATGTTTGGTCATGTTGCCACTTTATTTATAAGATTTCATGTAGTTTTAATCAGACCATTCTCATATGTAAAGGGACTGTTTCAGATGGTGGTGTGTAGGGATGGCAAAACACGAACCGCCCATGGATTCTGAACTGATCCTCTTGGGATGGAGTGGATTTTTTTGTTTGAAAAGTGGATGCGGGGTAGGGTGGATTTTTTTTTTGGATAGTGGGTATGGAGCGGTTTTGGTAATTGTCTGCCCCGCTCAACCATATTAAATTACCATTTTATCCTTGTATATATAAACTATTAAAAGGGTATAAATGTAATAATGTAATATAGAAAAAATAATATATTTTATGTTTAAATATATTTTTTAAAGGATTATGTTTAAATATTTATTTGATTTTAAAAAGATTGAAAAAATGAAAGATAACTAAGCAAAAATTATATGGGCCAGGGATGGATGTATTCGACACCCATGGAGGTGGTAGTGGTTTTTAATATTATATATCCATAGTAGAGTGGGGCAAGTGGTGGAGCAGAGCATGATAATTATGGATTGGTAGTGGATTTAGCATTATCCGCCCTGTTCCATTGCCATCCCTAGTTGTGTGTGAAAACAAATAATCGTTCTTCTGAATGTTACAACTTTTCCTCATATCTCAAGTGCCACTGGTTATATTTTTTTTCTTTCCAGATCTAGAACCCGGACAAGAGCCTCTGAGTTGGAATAATCGTATAAAGATAGCTGTCGGTGCTGCACGAGGAATTGAATATCTACATTGCAAGGCCAATCCACCTGTCATTTATCGTGACTTGAAATCTGCAAATATTTTGCTGGATAATAATTTCAACCCTAAACTCTCAGATTTTGGCTTGGCAAAATTGGGACCTGTGGGTGACAATACTCATGTTTCAACCCGGGTGATGGGAACATATGGATATTGTGCCCCAGAGTATGCCATGAGTGGCAAATTAACTCTTAAATCTGACATATATTGTTTTGGTGTGGTGCTATTGGAGTTGATAACTGGACGGAAGGCAATAGATACTAGTAAGAAGCATGGAGAGCAGAACTTGGTTTCATGGGTAAGTTAGCCTTTGTTTATTTATTATCTTTTTTGTTTTTGTGTGTGTCTATGTGTGGCTTGATCTGGTTTGATTCCTTTCCAATCTTTTTTACGTCCTCCACTTCTAGTGGCTATATTTCATATATATGTTATTTCTCTAACGCTGTCCCTTGCAACGCTTTGCTTGGCTAGTTGTTATGTTTTCTCTTTGCTAAACATGTTTACTGGTACAAAGTGTGATTTTATTGCTTCTTTTACGCCTTTAATCTGAACTTGTTGCTATAGTTCTTTTTAGACCCATAGAATATCTTTAGTTTTTAGTAACAATTAATAGTGGAATTATATTCCATTACTAGATTCTGATGTCCTTATTTCTTATTTATTTGTTTATGTATTCTTTTCTTGTGTTGCAGTCCCGTCCGTACTTAAAAGATCAGAAGAAGTTTAGCCTACTGGTTGATCCTCTAATTCGAGGATGTTATCCTCGCCGTTGCTTGAACTATGCAATTGCAATTACAGCTATGTGTCTCAATGAAGAAGCCAACTTTCGCCCACTTATTGGTGATATTGTGGTTGCACTTGAATATTTGGCTTCTCAGAGTCAGAATTGGAGCCCTGAATCACGTAATGTTGAGGTCTGCAATGCTTCACAGTCCTCACCGATGCTTCACAGTCCTCACCGATGCGATCAGAGAAAGGGACCCCTCATCAATCAAATTCCAGAAGGGGTTGATGTTATTCAGTAAGAGCTATCAAGAAACTTTGATAAAGTAAGCTGCAACTCATACTTAATTGCAGACTTTAGCATAGTTCAGAATGATCTCTTCTTTTTCATTATCACAGTAAACAGCTGGTTTTGACTGCTTTATTCAAACAAAAGAATACTAATAGAATGAGCATTTTGACTGATGTGGATTTTTCCTATAAATTGATATTAGGTTGTTACCTCATCAAGCATGGAAGGAGGACTCAGTCAAACTCAACATGCATCGACAAGTGAGTACATAAGTGGGTATATGTATATGTGTATTTGGGTAATTGAAGGACTGGCATTTCTTTGGTGAAAATATGGTTATTGCATTGTGTGGGAAGCAACATCAACGGTTGTCAGCTTTGTTTTGAACACTCTCATTGAATGGAAAAGTTTTCTCTGTACGGATATGAGCTCTGTTTTGCTTCCATTGACTTTTTTTTTTTGTAAATGGAAAAGTTACATAGATAGACATAAACATATAATATACATACAGTTGGGGGGGGGGGGCATACATGCAGTTCTCACATTAAAACTAGATCAGTCTTTGGCTTGTTATTGCACCCCACATAGTTTGGAGTTTAGCGATTAAGATTCTGATGGAAGCAGGGCAACATAAATTTTGGTCACATGGATGATGTATGGATATTTGTCTTTCATCCTTGTGGGAATGTAGCATTGTCAAATCATCTGCCCAGGGAATAACTCTTTGTTCCCATTCTTGTTTCTGGTAAAGAATATATTACGATTCATATGGTACTGAAGCAGCAAGTTTTTCATGAAAATATAATAATCATAGTTCTCATCTTCATTAATTGTCCTGCATTGTTCCTTTTGTACCTTCTATCCTAAACTTCTCCTTGTAAAAAACAATAACAAGGGTTTATATTCCTAATGCACTTTGACTGTGATTTACTCTTTAAAAGTTGATGTATTTTTTATAGTTTAATAACTATTATAATTTTTTTATTTCTTTTAAATGTAAAAAAAGAAATAAATATAATTACAAAAAACTAGGTTAAAATATGTCATAAATTCCTTTACTCTTTCAAATTTTAGAATTTAGTCTATGTAATTTTTATTTCCATGAATTTAGTTCCGCTACATTTTAGATTTTAAAATTCAGTCTAATTGTTGACACTGTTAAAATTTTTCTTAAATTCAGGTTTAAATGGCTACCAATTAAATTTTTTTTTATTTTAAGATGTCAAACAGGCAAATTTAAAAAAAAAAAAGAATAAGACAGTATTAATAATTGAACTTGAATTTTGAAATAAAAAAAGAAAAAAAAATTAAATTCTTGAAAAATAAAAAGTATAAAGATTAAATTTCAAATTTTTTAAAAAATACAATTTATGTCATATTTTAATGTAAAAACTAATGCTAAAACTTAACCTCATGACTGAGAATACACATTCCGAAATATAAAAACAATAAAAATATCAAATTGTAGAAGAAAAACTAAATCTATAAATAAAAGAACTTATATAGATAATAGAATTTAACGTTTATTTATTTTCTCATTGCTTTTACAAATTGAACGCTTATTGTGAATGATAATTTTTTACAAACCCTGGGTTGTCCATGATTTAAGTTTAAGAGGATTATGTTATAGGCCCCCTGTATAGTTAAATAATTAGGGTCCGCTAATTATATATTTTTATGTGAGATGCCTGAAACAATCTAATTGATTTTCCATCGATTTTAATTATATTTCGGTTGTATTAATTGATGTGCACTATTTCAATAATAAATTGAAATAGTCTTTTCGCTTTTCCACACTAATAAAAATTTCGGTTCGCACCAATTGTATCAACTCGTTCCGCTCAATTCCATTTGTGTTGTCCGGAATATTGTGCACCGATTGAAGCATGAATAATATTAAAAAATATAAAATTATTTTTATCAACTTTAATTTTTTATTATACCAACTTTAAATTTTAAAATAAAAAATTGATAAATGATAAATAATTAAAGGATTTGTATATGTTTTCATTAAACTTCCATTTTATATATTTAGTAAGGGATGGTTTTATTGTAGATTTTTTTTCAGTATTGTTATGGGTAGTTTTGTTGTTTAATGTGTGAGGTGATTTTTTTCCTTGTTTACTTTATATTTATTGGATGTAGATTGATGATTATTTTAAATAATTGAAATTATTTGATCTAAATTATTTTATATAATAAATATTTTTTTTTAAAATTATAATAAATTCAAAACTATATACTAATACATATAACTTCTAATAGAAAAATGATCCACGTACAAGTACGGTGCTGACTAGCTTAGCATGAATACATTTCTAGTTTTATACTATGTAGCGTAGGTCTGGTAGACATACCATGAAGATGAAGCAACTCCACGCCCTGGCTCCTTGTACCCACAAATTATAGCGCAAACATATTTCTAACTATTATTGCAATTTTCAAACCTTTAAACTAAATCTTCCCACGTTTCGGGTAAACCTTCGCGACTTGATTCATGGATATAACCTTTCTCCTTCACACAATTTTTTATTCCATTGAAATTAAATGTAGGTAAAATTCTACAGTAAACTCGAATTGCACACCAAAAATTTTGGTGAAAGTGTTAAAAATTTTGATATTGGTATAAATTTTAAAAAATGATAAATGTTAAAAGTTTTGGTAAATTTTAACAAATTTAATGGGCCATACCGCAAAATTCCCAAATGTAGTGTATGTCAGCATTTCCAACTAGGCTTTAAGCCTCTGGCTTTCATAGAGTGGTACTTGTGCAATCATTTCTCACATATTCCCAACAATATATATATTATATATATATATATAATATATATATATATGTGTGTGTTACATTTTTTTTTAATTTAATAATGTAGAAGGTAGAAATATTAGGAGTTGAATTTAAATATAACACAAATATCTTATCATTTGATAAAAAATTCTAATTAAAAACTAGATTTTGCAGGGAGAGAAGTAATGAAAATCCACTGAATATGCTCGGTCCTGGGCCTTTAACAGATACAGACTCTGGGATACTCTGAGCTATTGTACTTCATTGCGGCAGCAACAATCAATAAAATAGGCCACCACGATCCATTACGAAAATCCACAAAGTTGACCAGGGGTAATATGATAATCATCAAGGAGATGGCAGAAGAATGGGTTCAAAGGTTGGTGAAACCCAACTTCCAAGGTGTGGAGCGGGAGCAAGAAGCTGCCATCGCTGGTGTCACTGAGCCTGTGCGAACCCTCAGGAATAGAGAATTTGTAGGTGAAATTGGGAATCTCGATTCCTTGTGCATGTAAGGCCCGATTCATCTTTTTATATTTTGTAGTGCAGGAGAAAAAGTTGGCTTCGACAAGGGTTTTGGAAGCACGCTCTCGCGGTGGGCAACGCATAAATAATTGACCATGAGCTCCTCCCATTCTTGACATGTTTTCAATGTAGAAAGAAGAAGAAAAGAATAAAGGAAACTTAAAACCTAAGATGAGAAGTTACTGAGATTTACCTTGAAGAAAAGCTTCAACTGATTCTGGTTACAAAAATATTAAGAGTGTGAATTTTAGGGTTTTAGAAAACCCCCTTTTAAAGAAGTTTCTTCCCTCCACATTCTGACGGTTCAAATAAACAAAGGACACCAACGATCAGATACACGCGAGTATGATTCGTCCCTACACTTGGTGAAGCTGACATAAAGTCACAATAGACGTTGCGTATTTTGCAGGCTACAATAAACGCAAAGTGATGGCCCTAAGGAGCGCCACTTTATAACCCTCTTTAGGCTCACTATGGGGGGACTAGTAATAGTCATCGACCCGAGACCCAGATAAGATTCGGGCCGTCGACTCGCGACCCGACCAGACTCTACCATATGGATGCACAAAAGACGTACAATGAGAGGACAGTTAGGGGAGCTTGCGGTATCAGCTCGCAGGAGTTAAAGGGAGCTCGCAGTATCAGGTTGCAAGAGTCGAAGAGAGTTCACAGTCCCAGCTCGTGTACACCCAATGAGTTCGCATGAAGGGGACCGCAAACTCCAGCATGCGACTTGGAACGATACACATGTCCATCATGCCCGATGCCTGCTCAGAGTGTTAGTCCTATGAATAGTGGGGTTAAGTCATGAATAGTGGAGTAAAATCATGAACAATGATAATATGTATAAATACCCGAATGTTTCCTTTAATGAGACACACATAAAATTACTCAACAATTAATATTATCATACAGTAATAGTCACCGACCCAAGACCCATATAAGCTTCAGGTTGCCAACCCATGACTCAGCCAAATCCCACCAGATGGATGCACACGAGATGTACACGAGAGGACAGTTAGGGGAGCCCGCAGTATCGGCTCGTAGGAGTTGAAGGGAGCTCCCAGTATTAACTAGTAAGAGTCAAAGGGAGTCCGCGGTCCTAGCTCGCATACACCCAAGGAGTTCGCGGTGCGAACTCCAGTATGCGACTTGGAACTATACACATGTCCAACATGCCCGAGGCTTGCTCAGAGTGTCAGTCCTATAAATAGTGAGGTTAAGTCATGAATAGTGGATGCAAATCATAAACAATAATAATATATATAAATACTCGAATGTTTCCTTTAATGAGGCATACATAAAATTATTCGACACTAATCATATATATTTAATTTAAAAATATAAAATTGTTATTCATTAGTTAAAGAATAATTAAAATATAAAATTGTAAAAATTATTCGATAAAAAAAGAATAAAAATTGCGTCAAAAATTGGATATGTGAAAGATTTTTTTTCTCTTTCAAATATTTTTCAAATTCTTTCTTATTATTTTGAAATAATTTAAATGTTAATAAAATTGATGAGAGTGAAATTGTATTTGTTATTACCTGGTTTTCAATGGTACCAGAAAATGTGATTACGGAATCCTATTTTTGTAAACTGAGTTCGTAAATATTAAAAATAAATATTTATGGGAATAATATAAAAAATATAATAAATTTTGATTTAATAATTTTGCCGAATTAATAGTTAATTAAAACTCAAAGACTAAATTGTAAAAGTCCAATTACTATAAAATTTTAATTCATAAAAGACTTGGGGATTAAAATAGCAAATAATCAAATGTCTAAAATGGTAAATAAACCATTTTGGAATAAGATTTAGTGGATGGTGATGATTAGAATCATTAAGTATTATTAGTATTAATTAAATGTAATTAATTAAGTTAAAATAAATTTTAATTAATGTATAAATACCAAATTTGGTTGAAAGAAAGAGAGAAGTTTGTTAATCTTACTTCTCCACCTGGCCGTCCACCATAAATCAAACAAAAGAAAAGCTTCTAAACATTGAAACATTCGGTCATCTAATAGGTAAGTAAATTCAAGTCATTGTCTTAAACTTTTTATAGATTTGAGGTTATGAGAGCTTGATTTAGCTAGCCCATGTACAATTTGTAAAATTGTTAAAATTTTAAAAAGTTGTCATTGTTTATTTCTTGAAGAATTAGGCTTGAAATTGATAGATTTTAAGCTTAGATTATGAAAAGGACTAGATTGTAAAGCTTAATTGCTAGTTTCGTACATAAGGACCAAATTGATTAAAATGAAAAATTGCTATGAAATTTTGGTAGGAATAAGAAGTAAAGGGTTCCTAATTAATTTATTTGAAATCATGTTTTAGTTCGAAGTTAGGAATCGAAAGTTCTGACTATCTCGAGTTTAAGGACTAAATTGAATAAAATGTGAAATTTTAGGGATATCAAAAATTTGAATTCATATTGGTTCGTTCTTATCATTTCATAATATGAAAATGTTTAGTGTTGATTGATTATATAAAATAATTGTATAGATCAAGAATTGGATCAAAGTAGAGTTAATCAAGGAAAAGTTAAAATTGTTGATTAATCCCTGAAGAATCAACTTGTTTTTGTGTGTCGAATAGGTAAGTTCATATGGAACTTACTATCTCACTTTGCATTATATGTGTGCTTGTATTGAATTTAATATATACATGTTTCTATATAGATGAAATAATATGGAATTTAGCATATTTGGCTAGTATGAGACTGAATTGAAATATTATGTAATGATGGATTATTACGTGATAATACAAGGTAAAAATGTATAAATATGAACGAATACATGCCATGGAAACGTAAAGTGTGACCCTTTTTTAGAGTGTGTTGTATAAACGAAAACAATTACAGGGATATTATTAAAATATACGAAATTGATGCCCGTGTGAACTTTGTAAAAGTTTAGGATACGATTGGCATGCCATGCCAATAGGCACTTGTGCGCACTTGCACGAGATTTAATACAAATGTTAATGAGATCCAACATTCGTTACGGATTCTCGGGTACTATGTGACACAAGTTTAGCTTGGATAAGTAACCTGATGTGTGATGATATAGGTTTAGCCCAGACGAGTAACCTAATCTATATACTCAGCTTGGACGAGCCACCAGTGTGGTGTAGCTTACCTGTGTATCCGAGCCCGTTTACTAGGGTTCATCGGGCAAAGTAGTTTAAATGAAATTGGAAGTTGAAATATGATGAAATGGACTTAGACACTAAATTGAAAGGTAATTATAAGGATTTAATTGTAAATGAACTGTACTTATGCTTTAGTGATAGAAATATGTTCAACATGAATTATTAACACTTGGTATAATATTATAAATTGTGGATTGAATATGTTATTTTGATAGTTTATTGTTATGTAATATGAGTTGATATGTCTAAGCTACTTGCAATATATAACGATCATGGATATAAACATATACTTACATTATTAATTTTTTGAATGTCATGTTTTAGCCAACAGCATGCCAAATTAAGGTTTGCTATTAAGTTTATATAAGAGCAAGGCATGCATAGTGTTTCCATTTGAACTTACTAAGCATTCTAAATGCTTATTCTAGTTGTTTTCCTTCTTTGTAGATAGTAACATTGTGGAACTTATCGAGCCGGATCAATAAATGAGCACACACTATCTAAAGACAATACTTATATGTTTATTTTGAGTCTAGACTATGTAGCATGTACATAAGAGCTCTTAGTGTGCTTATGGTCATTTTAAAGTGGACAGTGTAATGTTACTTGTGGTGATGTTTAATGTTGGATGTACCATTTGGTATATAAGTTAATAGTGCATATTTTGGTTAAGTTTGATAATGTAAATGATGATTTTACTTTTGAATGATTTGGCATGTTAAGCTATCAATTAGGCCATTTGAATTGGTTATGTTGAATAATGTTTTGGAAATGGTAAGATAAATGATAAGTATGTTCTATAACTTGGTATATGTTTTTATTAATTCATGTCAATCTCATGCGTTGATAGTTTCCAATTGGTAAAATGAATATGCTTGAGTTGGAACTGAAAGTATTTTGATATGGATAGATGAAATGGATATGTATATGTCTAAATGTTGAATGATTAGCTTGTAAGGTATAGAATGATTGATTAATTGGTTTTATACTTGAGCTGGTTGCCATTTGGTTTGGTTTAACGACTTTATTCTTGTGAAAGATTGAATGAAAACATTAGGGAATGGTTTGGAAATATTTGAATTAGGTACACTTGCGACTTGGAACGATACACATGTCCAACATGCCCGAGGCCTGCTTAGAGTGTCAGTCCTATGAATAGTGGGGTTAAGTCATGAGCAGTGGAGTCAAATCATGAACAATGATAATATGTATAAATACCCGAATGTTTCCTTTAATGAGAGACACATAAAATTACTCAACAATTAATATTGTCATACAGTAATAGTCACCAACCCGAGACCCATATAAACTTCGGGTTGCCGACCTCTGACACGACTAGACCTCACCAGATGGATGCACACGAGACATACACGAGAGGACAATTAGGGGAGCTCGCGGTATCAGCTGGTAGGAGTTGAAGGGAGCTCCCGGTATTATCTAGTAGGAATCAAAGGGAGTCCGCGGTCCTAGCTCGTATACACCTAAGGAGTTCGCAGTGCGAACTCCAGCATGAGACTTGGAACGATACACATGTCCAACATGCTCGAGGCCTGCTCAAAGTGTCAGTCCTATGAATAGTAGGGTTAAGTCATAGATAGTGGAATCAAATCATAAACAATGATAATATGTATAAATACTCGAATGTTTCCTTTAATGACACATACATAAAATTATCCAACACTAATCATATATATTTAATTTAAAAATATAAAATTTTTATTCATTAGTTAACGAATAATTAAAATATAAAATTGTAAAAATTATTCGATAAAAAAGAATTAAAATTGCGTAAAAATTTGGATATGTGAAAGAATTTTTTTTTCTCTTTTAAATATTTTTCAAATTCTTTCTTATACTACTTCTTGATTGGTTGAAATCACTTTCTTTAAAGCTGATTCACTTTCATCTACAATACTATCAACATTTGAAATAATTTAAATGTTAATAAAATTGATGAGAGTGAAATTGTATTTGTTATGGCCCGATTTTCAATGGTATCGGAAAATGTGATTACGAAATCCTATTTTTGTAAACTGAGTTCGTAAATATTAAAAATAAATATTTATGGGAATAATATAGAAAATATAATAAATTTTGATTTAATAATTTTTCCGAATTAATAGTTAATTAAAACTCAAAGACTAAATTGTAAAAGTCCAATTACTATAAAATTTTAATTCATAAAAGACTTGGGGATTAAAATAACAAATAATCAAATGTCTAAAATGGTAAATAAACCATTTTGGAATAAGATTTAGTGGATGATGATGATTAGAATCATTAAGTATTATTAGTATTAATTAAATGTAATTAATTAAGTTAAAATAAATTTTAATTAATGTATAAATACCAAATTTGGTTGAAAGAAAGAGAGAAGTTTGTTAATCTTTCTTCTCCACCTAGCCGTCCACCATAAATGAAGCAAAAGAAAAGCTTCTAAACATTGAAACATTCGGTCATCTAATAGGTAAGTAAATTTAAGTCATTGTCTTAAACTTTTTATAGATTTGAGGTTATGAGAGCTTGATTTAGCTAGCCCATGTACAATTTGTAAAACTGTTAAAATTTTAGAAAGTTGTCATTGTTTATTTCTTGAAGAATTAGGCTTGAAATTGATAGATTTTAAGCTTAGATTATGAAAAGGACTAGATTGTAAAGCTTAATTGCTAGTTTTGTACATAAGGACCAAATTGATTAAAATGAAAAATTTCTATGAAATTTTGGTAGGGATAAGAAGTAGTGGATCCCTAATAAATTTATTTGAAATCATGTTTTAATCCGAAGTTAGGTATCGAAAGTTATGACTATCCCGAGTTAAGGGACTAAATTGAATAAAATATGAAATTTTAGGGATATCAAAAAATTGAATTCATATAGGTTCATTCTTATCATTTCATAATATGAAAATGTTTGGTATTGATTGATTATATAAAATAATTGTATAGATCAAGAATTGGATCAAAGTAGTTAATTGAGGAAAAGTTAAAATTGTTGATTAATCCTTGAAGAATCAACTTGTTTTGGTGTGTTGAATAGGTAAGTTCATATGGAACTTACTATCTCAATTTGTATTATATGTGTTCCTGTATTAAATTTAATATATACATGTTTCTATATAGACGAAATAATATGGAATTTAGCATATTTGGCTAGTATGAGACTGAATTGAAAATTATGTATGATGGATTATTACGTGATAATACAAGGTAAAAATGTATAAATATGAACGAATACATGACATGAAAACATAAAAGGTGACCTCTTTTCAGAGTGTGTTGTATAAACGAAAACAGTTACAGGGATGTTATTGAAATATACGAAATCGATGCTCGTGTGAACTTAGTAAAAGTTTGGGATAGGATTGGCATGCCAATAGGCACTTGTACGAGATTTAATACAAATGTTAATGAGATCCAACATTCATTACGAATTCTCGAGTACTATGTGACACAAGTTTAGCTTGGATAAGTACCCTAATGTGTCGTGATATAAGTTTAGCCCAGACGAGCAACCTAATCTATATACTCAGCTTGGACGAGCCACCGGTGGGGTGTAGTTTACCTGTGTATTTGAGCACGTTTATTAGGGTTCATTGGGCAAATTAGTTTAAATGAAATTGGAACTTGAAATATGATGAAATGGACTTAGACACCAAATTGAAAGGTAATTATAAGGATTTAATTGTAAATGAATTGTATTTATGCTTTAGTGATAGAAATATTTTCAACATGAATTATGAACACTTGGTATAATATTATAAATTGTGGATTGAATATGTTATTTTGATAGTTTATTGTTATGAAATATGAGTTGTTATGTCTAAGCTACTTGCAATATATAATGATCATGGATATAAACATATACTTACCTTATTAATTTTTTGAATGTCATGTTTTAGCCAACATCATGCCAAATTAAGGTTTGCTATTAAGTTTATATAAGAGCAAGGTAAGCATAATGTTTCCATTTTAACTTATTAAGCATTCTAAATGCTTATTCTAGTTGTTTTCCTTCTTTGTAGATTGTAACATTGTGGAACTTATCGAGCCGGATCAATAAATGAATACACACTATCTAAAGACGATAGTTATATGTTTATTTTGAGTCTAGACTATGTGGCATGTACATAAGAGCTCTTAGTGTGCTTATGGTCATTTTGAAGTGGACAATGTAATGTTAATTGTGGTGATGTTGGATGTTGGATGTACCATTTGGTATATAAGTTAATAGTGCATATTTTGGTTAAGATTGATAATGTAAATGATGATTTCACTTTTGAATGGTTTGGCATGTTAAGTTATCAATTAGGTCATTTGAATTGGTTATGTTGAATAATGTTTTGGAAATGGTAAGATAAATGATAAGTATGTTCTATAACTTGGTATATGTTTTTATTAATTCATGTCAATCTCATGAGTTGATAGTTTCCAATTGGTAAAATGAATATGCTTGAGTTGGACTGAAAGTATTTTGATATGGATAGATGAAATGGATTCGTATATGTCTAAATGTTGAATGATTAGCTTGTAAGGTATAGAATGGTTGATTAATTGGTTTTATGCTTGAGCTGGTTGCCATTTGGTTTGGTTTAATGACTTTATTCTTGTGAAAGATTGAATGAAAACATTTAGGGAATGGTTTGGAATCATTTGAATTAGGTACCAAATGTGCATTTTGGCAAAAATAGGAACAACTTCGAGACGAGAGGCTTTTGACGTCGCAACGTCGTTCAATGGTGAGTGACATCGTGACGTTGGTATACATGTTGTCACGACGTGACTCACTAAGATGATATCGTCACGACGAGGAAGATTTAAGATCGCGATGTTGGCCCGAGACTTTTAAAAACTTTATGTCTTGGTCCTAATTCATATTTGGGTTAAAAAAAGAGATTTCATAAACTCGCAAGAAACCCAGAAATGGTTGTGTGATGTATTGAGAATATGTTTAATACTTAATTAATTATTTAAATGGTTAAATGACATGATTTCCTGTAGTTGCACCGGCAACGACTGTAGCATCTTGTGGCTCGGACCTAACGATCGGGTTAGGCAAGGAATAGTACCGTATTTATTATAAAAAATATAATATATAAAACTGAATATAAAAATAGATTTGCGTACTCACAAAAAATGTATGTTTACAAAATGAAAAGATTTTATAAAATATTTAGATCTAGTTTTTCTTGAAGAATTCAAACCTTCTATTCTCCTAAAATTACATAAAAGAATATTGGAGTCAATGTATTATTATGAATAAAATGTATCATTAAAAAAATAAAATTTATGGGCAGTATTAGCTTTGTTTTTTGCCTGCAGATTTTTGATGATTTCAAATGATTGGTTGGCCACCATTCCCGACCTGAAACGGTGGCGAGAGTCGATTTCCTCATGACTTTGGTGGCCAGTTGCTTACATGGTGCCTTTCCTCTCGTTGATTTCCAAGCTATATGCTTCATGCGTGCCATTGATTAATTGACATGCTTGAAAAATTCTAGAGGACAAATGAAGCCAGTGTTTGATTGCAAAGAGAACTGATAGAATTTATGATGGATGAGATGAGAAAATAGATTTGGAGCATATATAAAGAAAGTTATCCTCTTTACTTTTAAGGAAATTTGTCTTGTTTTATATATTTCAAATTTATTTACTTGGATTTATTTTCAAACTTATCAAACCAAATTAAATTAAGTACATGCGATTAATATCTTAACCACATATTATTATATTTTTTGAAATTTTTTATTTAACCCAACCTCTTGCTTCACTCAATCATACAAGCTTTACGGTAAAATTGATGTAAAAATTTATTTTTATGAATTATTATTATAAAAAAATTAAAAATTTTAAAATGTGGATATTAAAATTAATTAATAATTATTTTTAGTACTATTCAAGTAAACATGTTTTAATTAATAACTTTTTCTTTGTAATAATAAAAATTAAATGCGTCTGAATTGTTTATTAATATGTTAATTTAATTTTTATTATTTACTAATTAAAAACATTAAATTTAAAGTTAATATAAAATGATTATGTCCTACGTTTCAATTCTTTTTGTATTTTTTTAACATTAATTTCATTATATATTCTTATCATATCTGCTTTTTTTTTATATAATGCCTAGAATTACCCATAGCCTAGGGACGGATCTAGGATTTTACTCCAAGGGGGTAAAACTTCTAAATCTAAAAACATTTTTTTAACGTAAAAAAGTATCATTTTTTCTTGGATACTTTGTTTTTTTATTATCAAACAAATCAATTTAATGTTTTTTTTTTAAAAAAATGAATAATTTAACTATAAAAAAATTAAAAGAATAAATCATACTATATAAAATTCAATATTTCTTTCCAATATGCAAAAAAGAATAACTAATACTATACAAAAAATTTCATAAATATCATTATAATTCCAAAAATTAAATTAAAAAATTGGTCTTAGTCCTATCTCTCAATACTAGGCATCCTAAATTGCACCATCCGCTTTTTCATAAGATCAAACTCATCAATGATAGAATCTGTTGAAAATTCTTGAGCTATCTCTTTTTCGATGTATGCCATCAAGTAAGTTGAAAGAAAATCACCCTCCATTTTGTTACAAAGCCTTGTCTTCACAATTTTCATGATTGAAAATGCTCATTTGGTTGTTACAATAGACACGAGAAGAGTTAGCATAAGACGAATAATTCTATCAAAAAGATGATAAATACTTGATTTATTTGTCTTAGCAAGCACTTGACACAACTCGACAACTGTAGAAGCTTTCTGCAACTTCGTGCTTTGATGAGCATCAAGTTGAAAATGCTCCAATTGAATCTTCATGTGTAGCTTTTCTTGCTTCGTAAAATCATCTGGATAAAAATCATTCATAAGTTTGCAGATATCTTCCACCCGAACAGCTTGTAATTATCGTGTGGATCCAAAGAGGAGCTAAGAACAAATAACTCTACTACCTCATCATTAAAGCGAGAATTCATTTCTATTAGCAATGAATTGATACCAGCAATGAATATATCAAATCAATAATAATGCTCAATTGTGAGGTTATCTCTCTGGATGCGAGATCAACCTCGACTAGCTTTGTACAAAGCACTTAAATTGGGGACTTTTATCTCATAATCTTTACAAAATAACTTCATTTTCTCAAACAAAGCCACCCATGTTCTCTGAATTTATGGAGAAACGTTTTAGTTGATGACACCAACTGCATCGCTTTTAGTATATCTTACGATTTATATTGCAATGCTTGACAAAGATCATCAGTGATTCCAAGCATCTCAATCATAAAATGCAAGCTAAAAACAAATTCAATGAATGTCATTGCATCATATATTCCATCAGCTTCACTCCTTTGAGTAAGGTTGTCAGACATGATGATATCTTGTAATACAATACAGATGGAATCGAACATCCTCATCAAGCTATTGAGAGAAGCTAAATGAGATCCCCATTGGGTTCGCCCGGACGTTGGAGAGAACTGACTTGATTTTTTTCCCTTTTCCAGTTTCAAGCTCATTATTGTCAATCAACTTAGTGATATGAGATGCCTCAATGTCTCTTAATTGATCATATTGCTTGCTTGAAGAAACAACCAAACTGATTATACTAGTCAAGTATAAAAAAATTGACAAATAGGAATAACCTCCTTAGATGTAGCTACTAGAGTTAATTGGAGACGATGAGTGAGAAAGTGAACATAGTATGCAAATCGACATTTTTTAGCAAATAACGCTTACAAGTCTTTCCACTCGCCATGCATATTGCTTGCACCATCATATCTTTGACCATGAATATCATCAACATTAAGGCAATACCATAAAACAACTTCATAGATTGCCTTCTCCAAAGCTAACGATGTGGTGTCCTTCACATGAACCAAATCAAAGAATCGTTCACGTATAAAACCTTATTTATCAACAAACCACAATACAATTGCCATTTGTCTTTTCTTTGACTCATCGTGAGCTTCATCCACTATAATGAAAAACTTTGAATCTCCAATCTCTTTTCGAATGAATACTTGGATTTTGTTGGGAAATGTGCCCATATTGTAGTAAACATGTAACTATTTTCTATTTATTTGAACGATGAATAAATAAAAAAAAGTACATTTCACTATTATGTCTTTTGTATTTTCTGTCTTTTATATTTTGCATGCATAACGAAATTGTGACAAACAAATATTAGCTCATTGATTGTCTAAAGCTCAAACTGAAGATAAGTGGCATCGTAAAGAACGTTTACATTGTGAGAAAGATGGCTTACTTTAGTAGATAATATAAATGAGTTTGTAATCCTGTAAAAGAATCAAAGTGAGCATTTGATTCAAATACTAAGAAGGATTATTATGTCGTCTACAATTCCAATTGGAGAGATGACTAGTCTTGGCTATTGGAGCAATTAACTCCACGAGTAGAGACATAGATGTATTCATTGGTAGAATGATACACTGGAATGGACCCAAGATGAATTAATTCTGAATCCGTTTGTGAATTAATTCACTTTTGACGTTCATGGTGTGGTTTACCTAAATTCTGAGTTAGTCACTGACCATACATATGCAACTCATGTGCTTTGATATAAGTGGAGGCTTATGCTCTAAAGATGATCGAGCCCATAGCCGGTATGTTGGGTAAATGACTTGTGTATGGCATGGCTTTACTAGCAACCGTGGAATTCATAGCTCAATTAAAGAGTTAATAATATCCTCTTATTAATATTGTATGGATTGATAAATATGGAATGTGACCACAAGTTACTTGTTCTCAAACGAGCAATTTATCACAGTCATTTGTTGACAATGATCATATAAATCATTAAGAAAACACAATGGTGACAATAAGATAAAATATGACTGTATTGAGTGAACGGATTTAACTCAAAGGAATCAAGGATATCATATAAGGGTAAGGCACACATGCTGAGGTCATTGGACAAAGCAGTTGGATGAATTGCTTTCGTAAAGAGTATATAATAAGGAGTTTTCAATCATGGTACTTCTTGTGGACTGACTCCATGAATAAGTAATTGCGAATTATCGGAATGATACTTCTGGACATAATTGCAATCACTAGAGCCTAATTGTATATGTTTGATAGGTCTCTCCACTAGCTCAACAAAAGCTCGGCCGAGTTGAAACACCCCAAACCCAGCCCACGAGCCCTGACCGGATCTGGTATGTTCCTCGAAGAAAACTAATTAAAAACTCTTTTGTTACTTAGGAAAAACTTGTGCGTTTTGAAAGAAAGTTTGTTTTTGGGTTGGGCTTGAATTGAAAATGAATTAATATTATCTTAAAACTCCCTTTTTATTTAAGATGACAAAACACTTGGAGTTTATTTTTTTTTTTAAATAAATTTACTTGATCCTTAAATAATAATTTGTAAACATAATAAAAAGTAAAAAGAAATAAAGAAATTCAAACTATGGCCTTATGGCCTTATTACATCAAATAATTCCCAAAATAAACTTAAAGTACTTAAAATAAAATAAAAATCCAAATTAATTAAATTCCTTGTTGTGCATGGCCATCCCTAAGCTTCTGCCGAGCCCGGTCCATTACTGATCGTCACCTGAAAATAGTCCCACAACGGGGCGAGTCAAACAGACTCAATGTGTACACAACACTAAATCATAATAGAATCAGGCATACAATAGTTACACATTCAAAATATAAAATACAAGTTATGATGCATTCCCAAACCCAAACCTAATTGTCCATCCGCTACACACCCCCGTACCTGCCAGTCACACCGTGGGGACTACTAAGTCGACCCTCCTTCCGCTACACTCCAAATTTGCGGTCTTAGGTCACCGCATACTGTGGTCTTAGGTCACCACTTTCAGATTACTGTGGTCTTAGGTCACCACTTTTCAGATATCACGGTCTTAGGTCACCGTGTTCGTGGTCTTAGGTCACCACATTCACTTCCCCTTTCAAACAAACCCATATGCCCCATATAATAACAATATGCATGGATATGCCAGAGTTCACATTCTTATTCTTATTCTCATGCTATAATTAACATATTTCATAATCCTAGTAGGAGTAGGAAACGTACCTGAGTACTTAGTACCATAACATGGTACCTTAGCCACTTTCATATTCCTATTAACACATGTTTTAATAAACATAGCCATAATACATATTATAAAGTAGTGTGGGGTACACACCTGATTCGCTTAACAGATTCCTTGAGATCCCGAGATCTGATCTACTGCCTTAGATCTCAAGTTCCTACAATTGATTAATCATTTTTTACCTTAATAAAAAGCCATTCGACCAAAATTCCAAATCCTAGTAGGATTAGTATTCTTACCTTGTTGCCGGTTGGATCACCAACAAATCCTGAAACTGTTCCTTGTTTCCCTAGGAATGTCGAAATCCTTAAAACCTTACGTTAGACTTAATCTTAATCATCAAAACATAAATCAAGGCCTTTGGCCGAATATTCACATGTCTTACATTAATCTTAGAAATCCTGAATACTCCTCCTTTTAGTCGACTACTCTGATAATCCCGAAAGATCCTTTGAAGAAATCGACAGCACCTATGCCTGAAGCCTTTCCAAGATTCGGCTTTTGAATGGATTGGTAAGGAGAAATAGGAAGAAAAGAAAGATGAAGAGATTGGCTTGCTTTACTAGGGTTTTTGGTTTTAACAAAATAGCAGAGAAAAGAGAGAATTGGCTAGGAAAATTTCGGCAGAGAGAGGGGAATGTCTTAGGGAATTTTCGGCAGAGAGAAGAGAAGGAAGAAAGAATTGATGAGTAGCCCTATTTTCCTCCTTTTATAGCCGAACTACTACTCAGAATCCCTTACTTGGCCACCACTCTTCTTTATTTGATAGCTTTATCTCTTTAATTTAAAATAATTAAAGAAATATCCTTTATTATCTCTTATCTCTTAATAAAAATAATACTAATAATAATCCTCTTTTATCTCTTCCTTATCTATCAAAATAAAAGAAATAAATCCATATTTATCCATCTATTATCTCTTCAAAAAAAAATAATCCAATTTAAATCCCTTATTTATCCCATTAATTGCCGAAATTTAAAGAGAATAAAACTCCCAAAATAAAGCCTTGTGCCGTCCACCTCACTGCTTCTGGAAGCAAAAATAAAGTTTCTCTTATTTGCTTCCCTTGTGACTCGAACTCAGGCCCACTTGCCTAGCTTGTGGCGTCACCTACCTGGGCCTTAAGTGATATCTTCAGGCCCCTTTACCAAGCCTGTTTGTGTGTCAAATTTCACAAACTTTTTCTTTTAAGGCCACCTTGCCTTAATTTCCTCTTTTAAACTTTAAAACTTGACATTTCTAAGTCATTTCTAAGTTTCCAAAAATTTTCGATCGGCTCTGTAAACTTGCCATTTTCTTACATTTCCTAGTTTCCAAAAATGTTCATGTCCATGCATTTCCAGGTTTCCAAAAATGTTCATTTCCATTTCATTTTCGTCCATTTCTGAGTTTCCAAAAATATCAAAAATTTATTCATAGCACTTAAAACTTGTCATTTCGTACAATTAAACCGAAAATGCATAGGCCCTTTTCAGGATGTTACACAAGTCGTCACTAACCCGGACCAAATCGACAGCAACCGAACCGACTCGGGGTGCCGTAAAGGTATCGCACCTGCATCAGCAGACATGGCGGTGCTCGTGGCTGCGACGGCAACATCCTGATGGCCGGCGCCGGTTGGTCGTCCGTGGTTGAGTAGTGGAAGAGTTACATTCCTTCTGGAATTCTACCAGAGAATTTTATTTCAGATTAATTATTCCAAAAATAATATTATTTTAATATTTTAATATTAAATTAAATTTAATACTTATCTTAATATTTTATTAATTTAATATTAAAGTGATTATCTTAATATTAAATTTAATATAATTTTCTATTATTTAATAAGATTTAATATTATATTAATTTGTTGAACTCTCTAAACTCTCCCTATATAAAGAGAGCTTTGGTCAATATTTGCACACTTGAATTTAAGAGAAAGTTGTAGAGAGAAAATTCTCTGAAGAGATTATTTTAGAAAATTTCTAGAGATATTTTTCTGATTTATAACTTGACCCAAAAGTTTAGAGAAATTACAAAATTACCCCACTGGTAATTTTTGTGAAAATTTTCTTATTCGAAGCGAGCCCACACTTGGCAGACGTGAGCTTCAGGATAGCAGAGAAGACTACTCGGTCGAAACGCTCATCCTAGACGAATCGAAAAGGTACAATTTTGATTAAGTGTTTATTACTTTAGATAGCACAACTAAGATCTTGTTATGGAAAAACAATTTAAAACTCTGGTTTTTCTCTAAATTTATTTTCCGTTGCGTTTTCCAAACCCGTTTTTCCAACAGATTTTACTTGGCAATATAGAAAGAATTTCTTTCTGAACAGTCGAACTGACATACTGTGCATTTTGAGAGGCATTTTCTAAGACAATTTCCCCCACATCTTTATTTAAAAAAGCCAAGAGTTTTATTAGTTTAAGAAAGTTACCTCGATTTCTTGAATCTTGTGCTTCATCGCTTCTCCTAAAGATACAAACTTGAAATACAAGCCATTGATAGCATCTATTGACACCTTGAGTTTCTTTCTGAATAGTCGAACTGACATACTGTGCATTTTAAGGGGCATTTTCTAAGACAATTTCCCCCACATCTTTATTATAAAAAGCCAAGAGTTTTATTAGTTTAAGAAAGTTACCTCAATTTCTTGAATCTTGTGCTTCATCACGTTTCTTAAAGGCACAAACTTGAAATACAAGCCACTTGACAGCATCTATTGATACCTTGAGTTGTAGCCGATTTCTTGCAATTTACTCAGAATTTTGTTTCTGTAACACCTCACACCTGACTTGTCCGCCGGATCTAGGTATGAAGCATCACAAATGGACCTATACTTAATAATTTCTAATTGAACTGCTATAAAACAATCTAAAAATAAAGACTATCTAATAATGAAATAAAAAAAATATAATTCTTACAACTAAGCCCTTAGCCATTAAGTGTTGGGTCCTTCAATACTTGTCTACAAAGAAACTCTAAACATTTAGTTGAGGACTATCTGTCCTAAAGTCCAGATTTTAAGTATACTATCTGGCTTTGTTGTTATTGATCCTATGGCGAAGCCTCTAATGCTACTCCCTTTCTATATGCATGAATCTAACTTCCAAAGATCCCCGATCTCCATCCCATCTAGCTTGGTCCTTCCTCGAAGTCCTCGATCATCCTCGCAAGTCTCGCGAACATCAGCACACTGATGTAAGTTCAAATGAGCTTAGTGAGTTCCTTTATAACATCATGATTTAACTCTATTGCACAAGGGTAACAAATGTAAGATGAATAAAGCATAAATTTTACTCCCTACTCGCCCAAGGCAAATGTTCTTATCAAGGTGGTAGACTTCACCTGATCCTTCGAGCTACTCGACTCACCGTGTGAACTTCTTCTGGTTGAACTCTCATTTAGGAGGAAGATCCGATATTTGATTTTTTTTCCACTAATAATAGAAGGTTGATGAACCTATTGATCATTATTGCTTTCTAACACCCTTTTCTTGAAAAAAGGTTCGATCTTTTTGTTAACTATAATTTAATAAAAAAAACTGAAGGCTGTAATAATATATTAAACAATAACATATTAGGAAAAAGAAAAATAATAATAAGTCAAATAAATAAAGAACATAATTTATGCAAAAAATTCACCGAGAGGTCTTTAGTGTAAGGAGCCGAGAATAAGATAATTTGTAGTTTTTTACTTTATATTCTCAGTCTCAGCATCAAACTCCTTTCTTTTTATCTCGGCAGTGTCGGTACCTTATCAGAGGAAGATAATTCCTTAGCAAGATATACAAATTAAAATACAAAAAAGTCACTAACCTAATATGTATGAGTATAGGTCAAATCAATTAATTCTGGAATTCGGCTTTAAAGTCCATATTGAGCCTCTAAATTTAGTCTTTGAAGACCCATCATACATTAATATTTTATTATTATTAAATTTGTATAATTAAAAACTGAAAAATACTTTGTTAATATAAAGTATAACCTTATGGCTTAAGAGGGCGAATTATACGAAATACAATTTGACCAAGAGGGTGAATGTTATACAATGTGGACACATGATAATTTATATATAAAATTCAAAATTGAAAATTCCAAGGGGAGTGACTGCCCCTTGTGCCCCCTGAATCCATCCCTGCCATAGCCCCTCCTTAACCCTTAAATAGGAGGATAATGCGTTTCAACGCACTCGAATCCACGTTCTCCTAGACTAGCAACAATGCTGATGCTAATCAAATTAAGATTCGATCAGCTTCTTGTATTTATTTTTAAATGATTGTAAACTTGTTTCAATTTAATTAATGAATAATTAAAAGCTAAAAAAATAGAAAAAAAAATATGGTTGCACCACTTGTCTCAATTATAGTGTATGTACCTTGTTATATGATATATATATATATATATATATATATATGAATGATATGATTAGACACTATATGATATGGTTTAAAGTGAAAAATAAATTGTTTTGACTTGAATAGAGTGGTGGTTAAAACTCTTGTCAAACACTCGTTTGGCACAAGTTTGAATCGTGTTACCGTAATCCCTTGTCCTTAATATTGTATTGTCAATTGATTAATTTTTTAATGTATATTAATTGATAAAAATAAAAATAAAATAAATTCAAAATGGAAGGGAATTAAATTTTTAAATAACCTTTTTCTCAATTACCCAAAAATGCCTCAAAATACCTTAGGTTCATCAAACAATTATAACAATGGTCATATATGCATTCCAATTGATCTAGGAAAAAGAAATCTAAACCACATCTAAATACCGAATAAAATTTTTGCTCTTAATGGGTAAAACTAAAACTAAATTCATTGAATTCAAACAATATGAATCTAAAGTTACAAACCAAGATCTTTTGTGAATAAATAGAATGTGATACAAGACTTATTTCATCCATTGGAGAAGCTATTGAAACGATGCCTTTAAATGGTCGATGTATTTATTTTCGGTAAGATTAAAAATAGTGGCAATGAAATTAATTACTATGACTATAAAATAAAAAAATTTCTATACATATAAATTCATACCAAACCAAATAATATTTCTATTAAGTCCATTTAATTTAATACCTTACTAAATTGGACCCTTAAAGATGACAAATTTATGAACAATTTTATTAACAGGTGAACAAACAATTATTAAACATTCTCAACTTGGGTTTATAGTGCATTTAAACATTATACTGTATACATAAAACATAAAATCATGTTTTTTTATTTTATTCTATATCTATGTTTTATGGTCTATGTTCGAAATTTGTAATTGTCTCTTTTAATAAAATTGATTTTAAAGTTCGAACTTACATAACTTTTCAAGAGTGCAATATATCGTACTACTACGCCCAATATTTATTGATAAACAACCATACTCTTTAATAAGTAGCCTATGTAAACAGTTCTGTGCTATGCTCCAAAAATATACCAACATTTTCTAATTTCTATCAATATCAAACTTTCTGATAAAAGCATTAGAAATTTTGATAAAAAGTACAAATTTTAGTGCAGGCCTGTAGCGTACAGTAGAATTTTCCATAGTATTTACAGACCTACCTACAAGGCTATAATTTTTAGTGTTGGTGTTGGCAAAGTTGAGTACCAAGAATGGCAATTCCCACCATATCACGACACAGGCCATGCAGCCCTCAGCCCTCAGCCCTCAGCTCACAGCCCACATGATACTAAATTAGCAGCACTTGCCATAGCCTATTTATTAGCCATTAGCAATGGCCCATGCATTTCTATCCACATTTGGTAAACAAGGCAAGAAAGAAGGAAATAACAGTTGTAGTTTATAAATAAGCATCATATTTTTCTTGGGGTTCATATTACAAACCACAAATTCGAATCTAATTTTATTAGAAAAACAAAAGAGGATTTGTTTATTTTCTTAGATTGGAACTAAAACTTAGAGAATGGATTGTTAAATTTGAATGCCATGATCATGCATGCAAAAAGCTGAAATTGTTAATAGATTATACAACCAAATTATGATTAAAAGAGGTTTATCACGGTTTAGGGAATATGATTCCACATGCTGCACGCTCTCCATTGCCGACAACCCTTTTTTTTATTGAATGTGTAATGTGATCTGATGCCTATGGAGTTGAAATGTTGATGATTTTGTTGGCTGGTGTGGACCCATAACCGATTGGTTTGCTGTTCAATACTGGAAGCACTAGGCGGCGCATTCCATACTAATCATCCTATTATCATCAACATTTAAATTAATGTCTTCGTCCCTTCTTTATTATTATCTAACATTTTGCGAGATTATATATGATAGACCTCTCTCTATAACATCTTGTTTTTCTTTTTAAAAATTAAATAAATTAGTTTTTATATGTTAGATAAAGAATAAATTGATATTTTTTAATAAAATTTATTTATTTGTACTATTAAAAATTAATGTGATTGATGGAATAATCACGCAGTAACATATGGTGTGCCACATTTACCTCATTCTGACGTATAATGATAATTTTTTAATAATAGAAATAAATGAAATTTTTAAGAGAAAAACTTATTTGCTCTTTGATCTAACTTATAAGAACTAATTTACTTATTTTTTAAGTAGAGGAAACAAAATAGAGTTCAACTTCTAATACAACAATCTTTATGATACTTTTATCGAAGTAGATGTTACACCTCAAATTATTTGTTCAAATTCTTTGGAAACTCAAATTGGAAAAAAAATGGACTATTTAGCTATTTGTTTTTCCATATATTTTGAATGAAATCTCAGATCATTGTAAGTTTACTTTTAGAACTGCCATAATATTTCATGAAGCATATAACATCTTTATGAGACAGTGAAGTCAAATGCATCATCATTAATATTCATGAAAACGTTTCTTCTTCAAATTATGTTTTCTTTATTTTGAACTGCTGAATGATGAGCCCAAAAACATGATTACATGAAAGCATTTGTAATAATTATTTTGTGCAATTTTTGGGATTCAACAGAAATAATATAGTGGGGGGAGGAGGGGGGTTGTACATTCAAGATGGAACCACTTTTAAATAGCCTTGAGCCCCTGCTTGCAACACTTTTTTTGCAGATCTAACTCAAAAACTTTTGAGAAGCACAAACATCCCAGTACTTGTATCTCTAGAAACTGCATTGGTATGCAGACCTTTGCAGTAAAGAAATCTATTTTAACTAAGGACCACCATTCCGACTTAGCTAAAGTTTAAACAAACCAAGCAATGATTAGGTCGGCTTCAACTAGGCCCTAACATTCGGGACCATATATACACATTGCAATTTTTGTATTATTACTAATTTACACTTCACCTCCTCAACAATTTAGGCTCCATATGAAAATGCAGAAGCAATTTTGGATGAATCAATTCAAAGTTAATTGACCTTGTCTTTCTAATGATTTTATAATATATTCTTCTTATGTCTTGGAAAGTCAAGTGGACTGTAATGATAGATAACGGGACAAGGATATGAAATGTGAAAATCAAAGAGGCATGGTCCAACTTTCAAAGTTAGCCAAAAGGTAAAGGAGGCATTGATTATCAAGTTTGCTGCAGCAAAGGAGCTGAACGCTTCAAAGCCAAGAAAGACTGCTTCTCTGGGCCTTGAGAGCCTGCTGCTCCTCATTCAAGATTCTTTATTAGCCTTATTTTGTCACCAAAAACAACAGACATGTGTAGTTACTAGTGAAGCCTTATTTATGCTTTCACTCGACCTACTTATTTTCGCTAATGAAAAGATGGGGACCTTATAATATTTTAAATATGAAACAAATCACATCACACAAAAGGTAAGGGGCGCCGGATTATAAGCACAATCACCCGTAAGCAGTGCTCACACACAAATACGCAACGCAATTTGACAATCCGCATGGGATTTAGGAAAGGCCAAAAATAAACAAAAGAAATTCGTACACGAATCCACCTGGCACTTTGCACTTTTTTTACTTCCCTAGTGAGGAAACAAAATATAAAAAATGAAAATAGCATGAAGGAATCTGCTTTTAGGTGTGAGTTGTGTGGCAAGGACTAATTAGGAGTCCTCCTGCCTCTCCCAGTGTCCATGTGGCATGGTGGTGTGGGCATATTTTGCATGATCGAGGCGTGGCACCGAGGTGAGACGAGTCGCTATCATTACTCAAAAAGGGCCCTTACTCAAAAGTTGCCCCTTATGCCTTGGCGTTTGTATTTTTCGTTGAGCTAAGTCCATCACGGTGGCGCTGGTGGATCCGAATAAAGTGGAAGAGGGAGTCTGGGATTCTTTCATTCCTTTCTCTTTGTATTCAATTTTATGAAGGTTGATTTATATTCATATATCTCTTACTTTAATATTATTAAAGCCTCAAGGCAAGCATCACCAAACATCGTAGCTTGTTGAGATTATAGTCGCACCAAACTCAACCCCCAAGATAAAACTGCAGTCACTCGTACTATTTCATCCATCACATCAAGTCGTGTAGTCGTCTTGAAAAAAGGTTTACATTCAATGATAAACCGTTAAACTTACGAGTGTTTAGAAATAGCTCTCCAAACCCCATAACAGAACAAAAATAGTATTATGGAGATTTTATACTAAAAGTTAAATTATATTTTATTTTATTTACTCAAAAAATAATTAATTTAATCCCTGAATTTAAGATTAAAAAGTAAAATGATCAATTTTAACTCTTAATATACTCAATTTTAAATAAAAAATAAAATATAATTTAACTCCTAATATTAACACTTTCATTATACTTACCTTTTTCGAAGCTCAATACAAAACCTCCTTACTTAGGGCTCTCAACATCCGAGTTTACCTCCACATCAGCCTCCCCCAACATAGTATATATATAAAATAAATGAGTATTGTATAAATTTTAAAGTGAAATGAGATAGGAAAATATTGATCATAATTACCCGTTTCGTCAAGCACACATTTATTTTCTTTTAAAAATAAAATCCGTATTGTCAATGTTAATTATGAGTTGCAAAGGCCTGGACGGGGACTAGTCAAGAATGTTTTGGTGGATGACCTACTGTGCAGGGTCTCACCATCATTACTCCCATCTCCCCAACTGCTCCTTACTCCTCGTCTCTTAATTACTTGCTAATACTACCCAAATATCCACCATCACCATCTTGCATGTATATGAATATTTAATGACGATGTTAAGAACAAGTTTGACCAAATACTTCTGCAGACGACCCATTACTCTACATTTAATGAAATTTTAGTCATGGCAGCTGAGCTTACCCAACCTCCAACCACGTTCATTCTCATTTATTATATTATAAATCCTCACCATCGTCCAATATAAACAGTTAGGGTTCTTTCAAATACATACAAACAATAGGGTCCACAAAACTCGTTCCATCTATCAAACTGAATTTTCACTTAGTTTCTAGAATTAACTAAAATAAATAAATTAAATTTTTAAATTTGAATCAAATTAAATATTATAATTCGAATAATAAATTAGTGTAAATATCTATTTTATCTCTATTAATTTTGAGATTGAACAAAAAATTACAAAATAATCTTAAAAAATCAAAATTTTATAAAATAATCTTAAAATTTTAAATTATAAAAGCATTATTTTTTCCAAAATGATAAATAACTAAACCAAATTATCTTGTTTTGAAATAATTTTTAAATATATATAGTTTCAAAATTATGTTCTCTAACTTAAAATTTAGTTGTATTGTCAACAAGATTTTATTTTGACTTATTCAATTGTTTAATTTAATTCAAATAAGTTTATTCGACTCAACTTGACTCGAATTTTATTTCAATTGATTCAATTAAAAAAATCAAATTAAGCTAAGATGATAAATTAAGATTCATTAACTTGATTAATTCTAATTTTCACTAATATCTTAATAAGAAAGAGGTGAATTTAAATTTAATTGGTAATTTTTGTCAACATATAAAGTAATTGTTATACAAATATGTGTTTGACTAAGCTCGCTATATCTGTGCGGACAGTCATAAATAGGGAATAAACGTGGCTTCAAAAATGGCTGGAATCAAACAACGCCTGCTTTAGCAAAAGCTGTCATTGATCATGATTATGCTATATTTTCTTTATCAAGAGTTCATCAAATTTGACATTGTAAAATGTCTAATTTTCAATTTAAATGATTACATTGTGTCACTATAATTTTCTTCTTCCATTTTTAATTCCTTTTATAATAATAAATTAAATGGAGGTTAAATTTTATTATTAGTTTTTGTATTTTATAAAAGTTGTAGATTTAATCCATGTACTTAAATTTGATCATGTTAGTTTTTGTATTTTTAAAATTTTAAAATTTTAGTTCTCATTAAACAATAATTGCTAAATTCATTAAGTTCTGTTATTTTTCAAAATCTGATGAGTCAAACATATTATTATATGTGTAATATCTTATTATTTTCACATGCTACTCACTAAAAATAAAATTAATGGGCTAAAGACTATCATTTGTATTAAGATTGAAATTTCAAAATTCAACAAGTATAGAGACTTAAAAGGATCAAATTAGAGAATATGGGCTAAATTTACATCTGTACAAGACTAATAATTGAATGTAACCAAATGGATTTAACTAGAAATGCTTGGCTTAGGACTAAAATGTTAAAATTGAAAAAGTATAAGGACTAAAATTTACGAATTCAAAAAGTTCGGGAACTAAAATTGATCAAATTAAAGTATATAGATTAAATTTACAATTTTAGTAAAGTACAGAGACTAATAACATAATTTAACCATAATTGAAAGATAAATCATAAAAGTATCGATGGATTTTTTCCCCTCAAAATTTAAATAAACAATTCTACAAAAAAATGCTAAAAATCAGGAGAAAAAATTTGATTTGTCATTCTCCTATTAGAGAGGGATAGGAATAATGTGAAATTACAATTTCATACAATCCTTTTTCAGCAAACACGTAGCAAAAGAAGAAAAAAAATCCCTCTTTATTATTTTTCTTTATATATGTGACTTTCTTTATATATTACTTGTTACTTGGTAGCCATCAATTGAAATTTGAGGATATATAATTATATAAATCAACTGATTTTCCATGTTTATTAACTTCGCTAATGATAATTATTTGTTTTCTGATTTATATATATGTTCAAATTTTTATTAATAAGATGCTTGAATAACTTTGAGTTATTGATTTACATCTTCGAATCTCAAACAGTGTCATTGAATTTATACTTGATTAATATGTAGTAATACATTTACCTCCTTTTCATCATCATCATTATTACAAAAGTATCATTAATCAAATAAAAAAAAAAAATCAATCTAATCTAACCCAACTCAACAGAGTAACTTCATACACTCGTTCAATGTCCTATAGTCTCTTTCTATAACACATATACACTCGTTCATTACAGTTATCATTGTGCAAAACTTCTGAAATTCAATTAGGAATAGCATCACAAATGAGTAGTTAACATTAGATAAGGTTACCTTGGAAGATTATGTTTCTAGTCGGTTATCGATTTATAATTATTAATTAAATAATTGTGGTGTAAAAATATAAATTTTATGCGTAAAGTTTTCATATAAAGACATAACTTTATATAAAATTATTTTGTAAAACAATACAATCTTATGAAAATGTATCTCATTAAAAGATACATCCCAAAGAAAGACATATCATGATTAGATATACACACATTAGATGTCTATATAAAAGACTTTTCTATTAATGTTTAAAATGTTGAGGAATTTATTGCAAATTAGAGATATTTTAAAGCATTAAGAAAAATGTTGTAGGCGCCTCAAAGTCATCATATTTTACTAACATTATATTTTATTTTTCTTGCTTCAAGTTTCCTAATTATTCTTCTAACATCTTAAGGCTTTAATAAGCATATGAGATTTAAATTCAAGGTTGTAATGACGGACAAGAGAAGAATAAATTGCAACGGTTGTTTGACTTCAATTATTTTTACAATGAATCAAGACCGGTTTCTCATCAAAATGATCATGTAAGTTCTCTTTTTAATTTTGCATTTATTTTTATTTTTATTTTTATCATTATAATGGTCATGTACAAGTTGCTAGGTAAGAAAATTGTATCACTCTAGCAACAAAGTAAAATAAAAACCGCATAATTCATTTTTCTCTAAAAAACTTTTGCTAAAAACTATGTCGAAAAACTTGATCAGGGTTGGCGGTGACATTACTCCGATTGAGGATCGTAATACAAAAAAGTTCGCTTTAAGGAGCCCCCAACGGATACTGACAATTTCATGGTGGTGGACTCGACTCCAATGTCGATGGAGTCATGGAAAGATAAATTGCTAGGAAAGGGACATCATGCTTATGCCGGAGAGGAGGATATCAAGTTTTTAGAAGGTGATATCACGAGGACTATGATTAATGGCAACCACGGTGGTGGTGAAATTATTGGGATGAAATATAGCCTATTCCACCTTGCACGATCAGCTCTTTAGTCTTTGGAACCCTTCACTTCCGTTCCATCTCATGGATGTTGAGAACGATTATTTTCTCATCAAATTTCAGGGTAAGGATGATTATGAAAAGGTGCTCACTCAGGGGCCGTGAATTGTTTTTGAACTATACCTCACCATTTAGCCATGGACCCCAGATATTAATCCCCTTCAGCTGTTCCCGAAATCTGTCATGGCTTGGGCTCGCTTTCCTAGTTTACCGAGGGTATTTTACAAGAGGAAAATTCTAAAAGAAATCAGAAGTCTAATTGGTAAGGTGACCAAACTTGAATTTAAGACAGATTGTCGTTTGAGAGGAAGATTTGCTCGTATGGCAGTTTTTATCAATCTATTTAAACCGCTCATACCACATGTTTTGGTTAATGGAACAGTGCAATACGTTGAATATGAGTCGCTGCCGGCAGTTTGCTTTTCATGTGGCCGACATGGCCATGTCCATGATATCTTCCCTTACCAAGAATAGGCTACAGAAGGCACAATGGTAAAAAAAAAAAGTAATCATGATGAAATTACCAGAGAAGGAGAAGATGAAGGAGACGTCAAAATCGTTTGGTCCATGGATGTTTGTTGAGTGAAAATCACGGAAAAATCCAAGGGGTAATGAGAATTTGACAGCAAAAATCTCGCCCAAAAATGGGGTGGGCTCCCGTTTCACTATGCTGTCGATGGTCGATGATGGCGTAAATAATGGAACAAAGGAGGTGTAACACCCCTAACCCGTATCCGTCATCGAAATAGGGTTATGGAGCATTACCGTAAAAACATAATTTATAATCATTCATTTCTAAACATTTTGTAAATCATACCATAGTCCATTCAAACACATGTATATTGTCCCTTATTTGAGCCCCCGAGGCCTTAGAAACACTTTAAAAAAAATTCGGGACTAAATCAAAAACAAATGGAAACTTAAGGAAAAAAATAGAAAATTTCACACTGCAGAGGTCACGCGGCCATGTAACTCACACAGCTAAGACACACGCCCATGTGCCAGGCTATGTAACTCTCGAAATGGCCTCACACGCCCCAGGCCATGTAACTTTCGAAAAGCAACCTTTAAAACCTACAGGGGACACACGACCGTGTCACATGACACACGGCTAAGATACACGCTTGGGTCATAGGCCGTGTGGACAGGAAATAGGCCAAATTCAGGCCATTTCTTTCACCCAATTCAAACATGTAACAACCAATTTTTGGTCAAATCAGAACAGTGGTTTCGGGACCATAAATCTGAAGTGAAAATGATTATTTTATTATTATTTCAATGTCTACAGCATGATAGTATGTTGGTGTGAAAATTTCGTTAACAAATTTTATTGTTTGAGTGCTTAATTTGATAAAAAGGACTTGTAACAGCCTGGTTTTAGCTAAACCGGAATAGTGGTTTTGAAACCACAAATTTGAGGTTGAAAAATTATTTTAATATTATTTTTGGTGTTTATTGCATATGATTATATATGTGTGAAAGTTTAACGTAAAATACAAAAGTTGCATTCTAATTGTTAAAGGTGTTTAATTACTATGATTTATTAAATGAAAGGTCCTTATGATGATATTAGACCATTGATAGTGGGAATGGACATAAATGGGCATATATTAGGTGATTTTATAATGGTTTCATTAAGGTTATAATAGTAAAATTTTAAATTAAGTTTAATTAAATAAAACAAAAGCCATTTTTCTTTCAAATTTTATTACCTAGCTAAATATTGAAGAAGAAAAAGAACTATTGTTGCTCATTTAGGGTTCGACACTTGCATAGCTTGATTAAGGTATGGTTTTAGCTCGATTTTTAATGATTTTTACGTTTTTGAGATCGTTGCTTTGTATTCTAGCTAGCCCATGCCTTAATTCTTGAATTTTTTTATGATTTTGTGAAGTGCCATTGATGATTATTTGAGCTTTTGGATGTTTGATGGTGAAATGTGAAAACTTGATGATAGATTTTCATGTTCTATTAAGTGATTTTTGAAGAAAATACAAGTTAAGGATTAAATTGTGAATTTTGTAAATTGGGTGGTTGAAATGTGAAATAAATGTGAAATATAGGCTGTTAGGGGTATTATGGTAATTTGGCTAAGCATGTGTTTTGTTAAATTTTGTGTAATTTGTGTTTTTATGAAATAGGGACTAAATTGTAAAAATGTGGAACTTAAGGGGCTAAGTGTAAAAATTCCCAAATATGTGTTTGTGGACTGAATTGAATGATTTGATGAATAAATGAGTTAACTTTTAATGCATATAAATCAAGAACAAAAGAAATCAGATTTAGATCGAGGAAAATCAAAGGTTATCGAATAGTCGATCCAGTCCGTTTATCCCTAATACGAGGTAAGTTCATATGCAAATAAATGTCTTTAAATTGAATTATATATGTTTAATTGTCATTGAACTGCTATGAATATTGAATGATAAAAAACGAGCAAGAATCGACATGGTTACAATATCCGAAAGTCCTGTACGAACCTTAGGAATAGTATAGGATGCAAATGTCATGACATTAGGATTATCGAGATGTGATTATGTGTAACACCATGTCTAGGACATTGGCATCATTATTTGATTATGTGTAAGACCATGTCTGGGACATTGGCATTGTTATTTGATTTCGTATAAGACCCTGTCTGGGACAGTGGCATCGATATGTGATAACATGTAAGACCATATCCGGGATATGGCATCGTACGAGCTATATGTGATTTCCGAGTATACTTAATGATTCCGAATGGGTCAACCAGAAAATTGAAGTCAAGAAAGAATGTGTGAATGAGTTAAGTGGCTCAGGTACGTACGAGATTCATATAAGTATTGAAAATGGAAGTATTTGATGAATTCACTTATGATATTAAATATGTATACATTGGGAAAGGCTTATGAGCTTATATGTGTTTATTCATAGTTTACCTATTGATGGAAATAATGTTGATTCATGTGGTATTTTTATTTATATATGGCTTACTAAGCTTTTAAAGCTTACTTTGTGTGCCCTTTTCCTGTTTTATAGATAATCGAAGCTACCTCAGACTTGGGGATCATCAAGAGCATCGTCACACTATCAATCAACTTGTTGGTACTTTTGATGTTATGTATATATGGTATATGACATGTATAGGCTAGTGTTAAAATGATATGTTTTGAGTTGTGATTTTAGCCATGTGAGTTGGCTTGTAAATGTTGTACATGTTGCTAAGTATTTGGCCATCTAAGTTGGCTTAATTTATGAATTTGGTAAGTGATATGTGATGTATATATATGGCCTTGTGTTTTGGCATGTTTTGGTATGATATAGGGATGATGAATTGGTATATTTTGTGGCATGAATTAGTTGATAAAATGATGAGAAAAACGCATAGGGAAGATAGTTGAAATTGTTGGTAATGACATATTGTTTTGGTATGTTTATGGTTATGATTTGAGTAGTGAAATGGTTGAAGATGAAATGGCATGATTTGTATATGAATTGGCATGTTTTGATTGCCTATAAATGTGTTGAACTAGTATTATTTTGGTTGTTTAGGTGAGCATGAGAAAGGGTGACAAATTGGCCTTGCAAATGGCTTATTCTTGTCCACACGGGTAGAGACACGGGCGTGTGTCTCAGCCGTGTGCGACACCCGGTCATGATACACGACCGTGTGTCCCCTGGTGTTGGAATTAAATTGAAGTCAGTATCCTCCACACGACCTCACACACAGGCATGTGATTGGCTATGTGGCACAAGTCATTATACCCTACAGGATTGGTACGACCTAGCACACGACCTAGCACATGGGCGTGTGTGGCCATTTCGAAGGGCACATGGGCTAGACACACGGGCGTGTGGTCAGCTGTGTGACCCAAGCCAATATGTATGCCTTGTTTTCACACGGCCTGGGGCACGTGTGTGTTAAGAGCCGTGTGAGGCACACGGCTTGTTCACACGGGCTTGTGGCCCTTGTATGTTTGAAAATTTTCTAAGTTTTCAAGAATTTTCTTATGTTATCAGTTTAGTCCTGAACTATTTCTAAAGCATGTTTAAGGCCTAGTAGGCCCTTTTAAGGGACAATGTGTTTATGATTGAATGGTGTTTAAGAATGGATGCATAAATGCATGTTGTATGTTGTGATTTGATAGGTAATGCCTCGTAACCCTATTCTGACGACGGATACGGGTTAGGGGTGTTACATTTATTGGTATTAGAGCTACGATTTAGTCGATTCTAGGACTAACGTAGCATGTGTGAGAGTCTAGCTATACATGCCATATATACTCTACGATAGTGTGGTGATTCCTGATAGCTTAAATTGTATTTTCGTATAGCAATGGATCCTGAAAGAGCTATAGCTGACGATGTAGAGAGTAGCGCGCCCGCTCCTGCTCAAAGGGCAGCGCAATCTGACTCTAGGCCTGTATCTAGTAGCCATGAGGGAGAGGCTAAACAAGCTTTTTTTCCAGATGATTAGTGAGTGGTTTACGGAATTTGTTCGAATGAATCCGGCTGCTCAACAACCTTCACCCCCACCTATTCCTCAACAAATCCCTGTTTATCCTCAAGTCGTAGATCTGATACGATTGAATAAGTCGCTAGTAGATAAGATTCGTAAACATGGGGCTGAAGATTTTCTGGTTACCGTTGATGATGATGCTAAGAGAGATGAGTTCTGGCTCGAAAATACGATCCGAGTATTCGATGAATTGTCTTATACTCTTGATGAGTGTATCAAATGCGTTGTATCTTTGTTGAGAGATAATGCGTACCATTGGTGGGAAACGTTGGTATCTGTGGTACCGAAAGAACAAGTGACTTGGGAATTCTTTCAAACGGAGTTCCGAAAGAAATATATAAGTCAGCGATTCCTTGATCTAAAGCACAAAGAGTTTTTAGAGTTAAAACAAGGTTGTATGACTGTCACTGAGTATGAAAGAAGGTTCGTACGATTAAGCAAGTATGCTCGAGAGTATGTGTCAACAGAGGAGATTATGTGCAAACGATTTGTAGATGGATTGAATGAAGATATAAAACTACTAGTCAAAATTCTAGAGTTGAAATAATTTGTCGTTCTAGTTGACAGGGCTTGTAAAGCTGAGGATTTTAGTAAAGATAAGAGAAAAGCTAATTTTGAAGCAAGAGATTCGAGAAAGAGATCAACTAGTAAATCTTATCAGTCTGCATCGAAGAAATTCTAAGACTCGTTTAATCGTTCTAATGCATCAGTGGGACATTCAAGTAGAGATCGTGAAAGGCAACATTCAAGCTTTAAAACTCCGGCTATTTCGATAGCTAGTGTCTGTAGTGCAAAACCAAATTGACCAGAATGTAAACAGTATGGAAAACAAAATTTCGGTGATTGTAGATTGAATGATTGAGCTTGTTTTAAATGTGGATCGTTACATCATTTTATCAGAGATTGCCTAGAGTTAGTTGAAAAAGATAACGCTTAGAGTACGAGGCCGAGTAATACTACAATTAGAGGAAGACCACCCAGAAATGTTGGTAATGTGAGTGGTAGTCAGAGAGCGACAAAAGACTCTGATGTGAGGTTTGAGGCCAAAGCACCTACACGCGCCTACACTATTCGTGCTCGCGAAGAAGTGTCATATCCAGATGTTATCACCACTACTTTCACTCTCTATGATACTAATGTGATTGCATTGATAGATCCAGGATCAACCCATTCTTATATATGCATGAATTTAGTATCCAATAAGACTTTGCTTGTAGAGTCTACAAAATTTGTGATTAGAGTATCGAACCCCTTAGGCAAGTTTGTTTTGGTTGATAAAGTGTGCAAGAACTGTCCATTGATGATTCATGATTTCTATTTTCTAGTTGATCTGATGTTGTTGCCATTTAATGAATTTGATAAAATTATGGGTATGGATTGGCTAACGCTACATGATGTTATAGTAAACTGTAAATGAAAGACGATTGATCTAAGATGTCAGAATAATGAGATTATCCGGATTGAGTCAGATGATTTGAATGGTTTACCAGCAATGATTTCATCGATGTTAGCTCAGAAATATGTGAGAAAGGGTTGCGAAGCTTATTTTGCCTATGTGCTTGATACGAAAGTGGCTGAAAAGAAGATCGAACCAGTGCCAATTATGTGTGAGTATCTAGATGTGTTTCCTGAAGAATTACTGGGTTTACCACCAATTCAAAAGGTTGAGTTTGGCATTGAGTTAGTGCTGGGAACTACGCCGATATCGATAGCTCTGTACAGAATGGCCTAAACAGAGTTAAAATAATTGAAAGCTCAGTTGCAAGAGTTGACAGATAAAGGTTTTGCTAGACCGAGTTTCTCTCTCTGGGGTGCACCGGTATTGTTTGTGAAAAAGAAAGATGGCACGATGAGAATGTGTATAGACTATTGGCAACTCAACAAAGTGACGATCAAGAATAAATACCCTTTACCACGAATAGATGATTTGTTTGATCAGTTGAAAGGGGCAGTAGTGTTTTCGAAAATCGATTTGAGATTAGGTTATTACCAGTTGCGAGTAAAAGACTTGGATATGCCAAAGACTGCATTTAAAACAAGGTACTGACACTACAAATTTCTTGTTATGCCTTTCGGATTAACGAATGCACCTGCTATTTTTATGGACCCGATGAACCAGATTTTCAAGCCGTATTTAGATCGATTTGTAGTTGTGTTCATTGATGACATATGGATTTACTCTCGTGATGAATCTGAGCATGCTGAGCGTTTGAGAATCATACTACAAACTTTGAGAGATAAACAGTTGTTTGCAAAGTTTAGCAAATGTGAGTTTTGGCTACGAGAAGTTGGATTTCTGGGACATTGTTTCAGCTAATGGTATCCGGGTTGATCCGAGTAAGATATCTGTGATTATAGATTTGAAGCCTCCGAGAAATGTTTTTAAGGTCCGCAGTTTTCTGGGACTAGCGGGATATTATAGACGGTTTGTAAAAGGATTTTCAATGATTGCAACTCCGATGACAAGATTGCTTCAAAAAGATGTTAAGTTCGAGTGGTCAGATAAATGCCAGAAAAGTTTTGAGCAGTTAAAAGCTTTATTGACTAAAGCTCCAGTGTTAGTTCAGCCTGAGTCGGGTAAAGAATTCATAATTTTTAGTGATGCATCGTTAAATGGCCTGAGTTGTGTTTTGATGCAGGAAGGCAAAATTGTAGCTTATGCCTCGAGACAATTGAAACCACACGAAAAGAATTATCCGACGCACGATCTTGAGTTAGTTGCGATAGTGTTCGCATTGAAAATATGGCGTCATTATTTATTTGGTGAGAAGTGTCATATTTATAATGATCACAAAAGTTTGAAATATCTGATGACTCAGAAAGAATTGAATTTACAACAGCGGAGATTGTTAGAACTGCTAAAAGACTATGAATTAGTGATAGACTATTATCCAGGGAAAGCGAATGTAGTTGCTGATGCTTTAAGCAAAAAATCCTTGCTTGCCTTACTTGCTTTAAATACACATTTGACTTTGTCCGACGATGGTTCATTAGTAGCCGAGTTGAAAGCGAGACCGTTGTTTATACAACAAATTTATGAGGCTCAAAAGCTTGATAATGAACTACATGCAAATCAGGTTCAGTTTGAGTCAAATTATGATTTAGAGTTTCAAATTGATTCCGATGATTGTTTGAGATTCAGAGATCAAATATGTGTTCTGAGAAATTCAGAGTTGATTCAGATGATTTTGAATGAAGCACATAGTAATTGTTTATATGTACACCTGGGAAGCACGAAAATGTACAATGATTTGAAACAGTTTTATTGGTGGCATGGCATGAAAAGGGATATCTCAGAATTTGTTTCGAAATGTTTGATTTGCCAGCAAGTCAAAGATGAGCATCAAGTGTCGTCGGGTATATTACAACCTATCATGATTCCTAAGTGGAAATGGGACAGAGTACCCATGCATTTTGTTTCGGGTTTACCCTTAACTCCGAGAAAGAAATATGCAATCTGGGTTGATGTTGACAGATTGACTAAATCAGCTCATTTCATTCTGGTACGTATGAATTACTCACTTGATAAATTAGCTGAGTTGTATATATTAGAGATTGTTCGTTTGCATGGAGTACCGTTATCTATAGTTTCGGATAGAGATCCGAGATTCACTTCATGGTTTTGGAAGAAACTACAAGAGCATTGGGTACAAAGCTACATTTCAGTACCGCTTTTCACCCGAAAATGGATGGTCAATCCGAGCGAGTTATTCAGATACTTGAAGATATGTTGAGATGTTGCATTCTTGAGTTTGAAGGTAGCTGGGAGAAATACCTACCATTGATTGAATTTGCTTACAATAATAGCTTTCAATTGAATATACAGATGGCACCATACGAAGCTCTATACGGTCGTAAATGTCAAACACCGTTGTATTGGAGTGAGCTTAGCGAAAATAAGATTCACGGGGTTGATCTGGTCAGAGAGACTGAAGAAAAAGTGAAAGTAATTCGTGATAATCTGAAAGAAGCGTCAGATCGACAGAAATCGTACGCAAACTTGAAACGAAAAGATATTGAGTTTCAGATGGGGATAGAGTGTTTCTGAAAGTGTCGCCATGGAAAAAGATATTGTGTTTGGTCGGAAAGGGAAATTGAGTCCGCGATATATTGGACCTTATGAGATTATCGAGCGAATTTACGAGATTATCGAGTGAATTGGGCCAGTTGCTTACCGATTATCCTTACCGTCTGAATTAGAGAAAATGCATAATGTGTTTTACGTATCAATGCTGCGACGATACCAATCCGACCCTTCACACGTCATTTCCTCGGCTAAGGTTGAAATTCAGTCAGATATGTCATATGATGAAGAACTAATTTGAACTTTAGCTCGCGAGATCAAAGAATTGAGAAATAAGAAAATCGCATTAGTGAAAGTCTTGTGGCATTGGCACGGGGTTGAAGAAGCTATGTGGGAAATCGAGGATGCTATGAGAAATCAATACCCAAACCTATTCACTGGTAAGATTTTCGAGGACGAAAATCCCTAAGGGGGGAGAGTTGTAACAACCTGATTTTAGCTAAATCAGAATAGTGGTTTTGAAACCACAAATTCGAGGTTAGAAAATTATTTTAATATTATTTTTGGTGTTTATAGCATGTGATTATATATGTGTGAAAGTTTTGTGTTTTAATTTTATCGATTGGATGGTTAATTTGACAAAAGGACTTAATTGCGTAAAATGCAAAAGTTGTATTCTAATTGTTAAAGGTATTTAATTACTATGATTTATTAATGAAAGGTCCTTATGATGATATTAGACCATTGATAGTGGGAATGGACATAAATGGGCATATATTAGGTGATTTTATAATGGTTTCATTAAGGTTATAATAGTAAAATTTTAAATTAAGTTTAATTAAATAAAACAAAATTCATTTTTCTTTCAAATTTTATCACCTAGCCGAATATTGAAGAAGAAAAAGAACCATTGTTGGTCATTTAGGGTTCGGCACTTGCATAGCTTGATTAAGGTATGGTTTTAGCTCAGTTTTTAATAATTTTTACGTTTTTAAGATCGTTGCTTTGTATTCTAGCTATTCCATGCCTTAATTTTTGAATTTTTTTATGATATTGTGAAGTGTCATTGATGAATATTTGAGCTTTTGGATGTTTGATGGTGAAATGTGAAAACTTGATGATAGATTTTCATGTTTTATTGAGTGATTTTTGAAAAAATACAAGTTAGGGATTAAATTGTGAATTTTGTAAATTGGTGGTTGAAATGTTAAATAAATGTGAAATATGGGTTGCTAGGGGTATTATGGTAATTCTGCTAAGCATGTGTTTTGTTAAATTTTGTGTAATTTGTGTTTTTATGAAATAGGGACTAAATTGTAGAAATGTGGAACATAAGGGGCTAAAGTGTAAAAATGCCCAAATATGTGTTTGTGGACTGAATTGAATGATTTGATGAATAAATGAGTTAACTTTTAATGCATATAGATCAAGAACAAAAGAAATCGGATTTAGATCGGGGAAAATCAAAGGTTATCGAATAGTCGATCCAGTTCGTTTATCTCTAATACAAGGTAAGTTCATATGCAAATAAATGTCTTTAAATTGAATTATATATGTTTAATTGTCATTGAACTGCTATGAATGTTGAATGATCAAATACGAGCAAGAATCGACAAGGTTACAATATCCGAAAGTCCCGTACGAACCTTAGGAATAGTATAGGATACGAATGTCATGACATTAGGATTATCGAGATGTGATTATATGTAAGACCATGTCTAGGACATTGGCATCATTATGTGATTACGTGTAAGACCATGTCTGGGATATTGGCATCGTTATTTGATTTCGTATAAGACCCTGTCTGGGACAGTGGCATCGATATGTGATAACATGTAAGACCATATTCGGGATATGGCATTGTACGAGCTATATGTGATTTCTGAGTATCCTTAATGATTCCGAATGGTTCAACGGGAAAAGTCAAGTCAAGAAAGGTGTGAATGTGTTAAGTGGCTCAGGTACGTACGAGATTCATATAAGTATTGAAAAGGGAAGTATTTGATGTATTCACTTATGATATTAAATATGTATACATTGGGAAAGGTTTGTGATCTTATATGTGTTTATTCATAATTTACCTATTAATGGAAATAATGTTGATTCAAGTGGTAATTTTATTTGTATATGGCTTACTAAGCTTTTAAAGCTTACTTTGTGTGTTATTTTCCTATTTTATAGATAATCGAAGCTAGCTCGAACTCGGGGATCATTGGGAGCATCGTCACACTATCAATCAACTTGTTGGTACTTTTGATGTTATGTATATATGGTGTATGGCATGTATAGGCTAGTGTTAAAATGATATGTTTTGAGTTGTGATTTTAGCCATGTGAGTTGGCTTGTAAATGTTGTACATGTTGCTGAGTATTTGGCCATCTAAGTTGGCTTAATTTATGAATTTGGTAAGTGATATGTGATGTATAGGGATGACGAATTGGTATATTTTGTGGCATGAATTAGTTGATAAAATGATGAGAAAAACGCATAGGGAAGATAGGTGAAATTGTTGGTAATGACATACTGTTTTGGTATGTTTATGGTTATGATTTGAGTAGTGAAATGGTTGAAGATGAAATGGCATGATTTCTATATGAATTGGCATGTTTTGGTTGCCTATAAATGTGTTGAAATGGTATTATTTTGGTTGTTTAGGTGAGCATGAGAAAGGGTGGCAAATTGGCCTTGCAAATGGCCTATTCTTGTCCACACCTGCAGAGACACGGGCGTGTGTCTCAGCCGTGTGCGACACCCGGTCATGATACACGACCGTGTGTCCCCTGGTGTTGGAATTAAATTGAAGTCAGTATGCTCCACGCGGCCTCACACACAGGCGTGTGATCGGTCGTGTGGCACAAGTCAGTATACCCCTAAATGGCACACGGCCTAGCACACGAGCGTGTGACTTGGCCATGTTGCATAAGTCAGTATACCCTACAGGATTGGCACGACCTAGCACAAGGCCTGGCACAGGAGTGTGTGTGGCCATTTCGAAGGGCACATAGGCTGGACACACGGGCGTGTGGTTAGCCATGTGACCCAAGTCAGTTTGTATGCCCTGTTTTCACACGGCCTGGGACACGGACGTGTTTAAAGCCGTGTGAGGCACATGGCCTGTTCACACGGGCATGTGACCCATGTATGTTTGAAAAATTTCTAAGTTTTCAAGAATTTTCGTATTTTATCGGTCTAGTCTCGAACTATTTCTAAAGCATGTTTAAGGCCTAGTAGGCCCTTATAAGAGACAATGTGTATATGATTGAATGGTGTTTGATAATGGACGCTTAAATGTATGTTGTATGTTGTGATTTGATAGGTAATGCCTCGTAACCCTATTCCGGCAACGGATACGGGTTAGGGGTGTTACAGGACTAAATCGTGTAAAGTGTAAAACTTGAATTCTATTAGCTAAAGGTATCTAATAGCTATAGAACCTTAAAGTAAAGGCCCTTAAGTGGTAATTATCCCATTTATAAAGTTAGTGGACAATGATGGACATCTTTTAATGGCTTGAAAGGTTATTTGAATAAGGTTAAATAAGTAAATTGGTTATTAATTAATATTAAGTAAAAAATAAAACCGAAATTTCACTTTGTTCATCTTTCTTCTAACCGAAATTAGCAAGAAGTAAGCCATTAAAATAGCTTCAAGGTTCAGCCAAGCATTTTTCATGCATGTAAGTTCAATTTTGTCTCATTTTTAATTATTTCTATGTTTTTGAAATCGTTGCAGCTTAATCTAGCTAGCACAGGGACTAATTTGAAAAATTGTTAAAGGTTTAGGGTTTTTCCATTGATGAATGTTGGTGTGTTTTGATGTTTAAAGGTAGAAAATGAATGCTTGTTGTTAGATAAACAACATTTATTAAGTGATTTTTCGTAAAATGTCCAATTAGGGATTAAATTGTGAAATGTGTAAATTGTGTGGTTAAATTGTGAAATAAATGAAAGATATGGACTGCTAGGTACCTAATTGAAATTCAGCTAGCATGGGTTTTGGTTGAATTGCATGAATTTGTGATTTTATGAAATAATGACTAAATTGTAAAAATGTAAAATATTGGGGGCAAAAAATGTAAAAGTGCCTTAATGTGTGTTTTTGGATTAAATTGAATAGAGAGATTATTAAATAAGTTAATTTGGATTATATTTGATCAAGAAAGACGAAATACGAATTTAGATCGGGGAAAGAATAAGGTTTCGGACTAATAGAATTATTTCGCCGTTTTTGCATTCGAGGTAAGTTCGTATGTAATAAGTTTTGTTATAATTGTATTTTATATGCTTTGATATTGCATAAACTGTGAATATGACTCTACGGACATGTTCAACGACAATTCGGCAAGTGTGAAATCCTGGTTGAACCTTAGGAATAGATTAGGATACAAATGACATATCATTAGGGGTTATTATTGTTTTAGGTGCTGGTCCGTACGTCCTACCAGTGGCTGAGTTATATAGCATGTGTTGCGGATTCTCGTCAGCTTGTGTGAGCAGCACCGTGTAGCTATGCCATGACCGTTAACTTGTTTGAGCAGACTCGTTGATAGCTTGAGAGTTAGCATTATTGAGATATGATATTAAGATAGCTTCGACTATGTATTGGCACTTTGGTGCAAGATTTTATTGAGATAACTTCGGCTATATATATTGGCACTTAGGGTGCGAGGTTCCCGAGTATCCTATGTTATTCCAAATGGTTCAACGAGTATATCGAAGATCTGAAATGGTGAGAAATAGATACGTATCAATACAGGTATGTACGGAAACTATATATGCATCGAACATATGGAAGAAATGAGTTCATGGTTAAATAGGTGATTTGAATACATGTTAATATTGTGATTAAATATTTTATAATATGTTATATGCATATTTTGAATGATTATTAAATGGTGAGTCTTGCTTATTATTTTCATACAGGCTTACTAAGCTTTACAGCTTACTTTGTTTAATTTCTTTGTGTTTTCTAGTGAAAACAAAGCTAGCTCGGATTCAAGGATCGTCAGAGACTTCGTCACACTATCCTACTATCTCTTGGGTACTGTTGAACTTAAGTGTTTTAAGTATATGGCATGTATAGAAGTTTGGTCATTTTGGTGTATGAGTTGGTAATGACTTTGGTAATTTGAAATGGCTTGTAAATGTTAAATGTTTTTAGTTTTGTATATAGCCATGAGAGTTGGCTTAATTTGGTTGGTATGGTTGTGTATATATATATGTGTGTATGGCTTGTGTTGTGAATTCATGGATGAATATTGATGCTTGTGGACTATAGATATTGTGGTTGTCAAATGGTTGATATTGGAGAAATTATATGCTTGTGAGTTTGAGCATAATGGTGCATGTTTGAAAGTGTCTAATTAGTTGAATTGTATATTTGAATTTTGTATAAATGGAATGATCTATTTTTTGACTTGTGTGTATTGTGGATGATGGTATAGAACTAACATGAATTAGGCTTTTTTTAGCTGGTCTGAATGCTTGTTTATGCCATGTCTTGGTGTTATTTGGTTTGGTGTAGGTGTGTGCAAGATTGAGTGGCAAAAATTGGCTTGGTAAATAGCCTATTTTTGTCCACACGGGCGTGTGTCTCAGCCGTGTGTGACACACGGTTAGGTTACACGGCCGTGTGCCCCTTGGTGTTGAATTAAAAATCAAGTCAGTATGCTCCACACGGCCCAGCACATAGGCGTGTGACTTGGCCGTGTGGCATAAGTCAGTATACCCTACAGGTTTGGCATGGCCTAGCACACGGCATGGTACACGGGCGTGTATGGCCATTTTTAGGGCACACGGACGTGTGTGTTGGCCGTGTGACCCAAGTTAGAGAGTTACACGGGGTCAGACACGGGCTGAGACACGGCCATGTGATTCCATTTCGAATGTCCACACGGCCTGCAACACAGGTGTGTCTTTAGTCGTGTAAGACACAAGGCCGGGCCACACGGGTGTATGTCCCTTGAAATTTGAAAATTTTTCTAAGTCTCGTAAAAGTTTACTAAGTTATTGGTTTAGTCCCGAACCATTTCTAAAGCATGTTTAGGGCCTCGTAGGCTCGTATTAGGGACAATGTGATTAAGTTTAAATGATGATTATATGAAATTTGAAAACGTATGTGAAATTATTGTTTAATTGTTCTATAAGTTTGGTAATGCTCCATAACCCTATTCCGGCGTTGAATACGGGTGAAGGGTGTTACAAAACACACACCTACAAGCCATTTGCACATTCAATCAAACCTTAAAACATACCTAAAACTTGTATAATAAGACCAATTCAAAAGGTCATTTATCCATACAACCAATATGCCCAAAAGGCACCTTAAACACAATGTATCAAATATGCCTAAACATGTGCATATTTAACCATTCATCAACTAAATTATTTCCATACCAAAACATATCACAATTAGCACATATCAACCATACCATATTAGATTCATGTCATGTCAAAGTAACATTACCATTTGGACCATTTCTCACATGCATCAAAACCATATAAAGGACACAAATCTAGCCATTTCCAAATGGTACCAACAACCAACATATATGCATACCATATTCAATCTTACGCATCTATTCAAAGCCTTTCCAAAGCATATCATAACTTGATGATACTGAGGCCAATTCATCACCTATCACTTTGGTTATTTAAACATGCATTATCACATGGTCAAAACAAAACACATCAACAAGGCATCAAAAGTACCAAGGTTACATCAACCAAAATGACATATACATGCCAAACTCATCAACTAACATAAACCACAAGCCCACCTATACATGCCATTATAACCTTGATCAAAACATCAAAATCTACCAATATAATCGTTGGATAGTGTGATAGATATCCGACGAGCTTCCAAACCTATCTAGCTTCCGATAATCTGTAAAGTAAGAGAAAGATAACTACGTAAGCAATGAATGCTTAGTAAGCTCGTAGAACATGAAACATAACTTATCACTTCAATACTATAATACATAGATTAACACCAATACTTTAAACCTAGTATAAACCTATTGAACACCATTCAAATCACAATTGAGTATATTCATCAACATCACATATACTTTTCATATATAAGATATTGGGATTTATAAGTAATAATACATAATCATCAACCTTTCATAAGATTTTGAATCATTCTATTTACTTACTTTCCCTTCCATTCCAAATGCTTAGCATAAGTCTAGAAAACATCATCATTTCATGAATTAGTGTATTTATCCTTTATAGAGGTAAATTCTTCCATAGCATAAATAGACTTTTCACATATAAGTACATCATTAATCACATCAAACCACAAGCTTGGAACAAGCCTAAGCACATCAACAACACATGTTAATTCATTTAAACATAATTCACTTGAATTAACATAAGATGAACTAATGGTACATGAACAGACTTCTTTTAAATGCATCATTTCCATGAACATAACATACTTTCATATAAACTTTCCATTTCAATCCGTTTCATAATTTCATGACATAGTTCATTTGAATACATACATTTCCTTTCCCTTTTATAATTTCATGACATAGTTTATTTGAATGCATACGTTTCCTTTCCTTTTTCATGCCCATTGAACCGCTTAGAATACCATTGGATACGCGGGATAGCTCACACTAAGTGTGCTAACATATAACTGTAACATTTCCTTTACTTTTTATCATTGCTCACATGAGCTGTGAAATGGGCCTGCTCACACAAGCTGTAGGTCAAAATCTAAGCTACACGATGCTGCTCACACGAGCTGTGGAGTATCCATAACAAATGCTGGACCTCAGCCATCAGTAGGACATTCAAGACCAGCACTGGAAACATGAAAACCCTAACGACATGTCATTTGTATCCTACGAATTCTTAAGGTTCAGACGGGGCTCGATAATCGTCGTACGTCGTTGGATTTTTATCGTTTCATGACATGATAAATTGCATAATAACACATATACATGTTGCATTATTTAAATTAGAACAACACATTAACAATCAATTTAATCAACATTTAAGTGACTATAGTTCATACGAACTTACCTGACTAAATTGCAAAAATGTTTAAGTATAAAGCCTATTTGGAAATTTTCTATTCTCCTCGATTTTCTACTCGATCTTGATCTAGATTAATAATTTCATTCAATTTATTAATTTAGATAGTAAAACGATTTATTTTATGCAATTTAGTCATTTTTGACATTTTACAAAATTGCCTCTAACATTTTACTTTTATTCAATTTAGTCCCTAAGCCTAAAACATGCAAATTAATCATTTTTATTGCAAACCCATACCAGACAATATTCATAGCTTCCAATACAGCCCATATTTATAAAAAAGTCACATCAAGTTATTGCATTTTTACTATTTCAACAATTTAGTCCCTAATCGGCATATTCATTAAAAATTACTTAACAAAATACTTTTAAATACCAAATAACACTTCAAATTCACCATTTAATATCTAAAATCACATAGATTCATCAATGGAAACATTCAATATCTTTAACTGATCGCTGGGATCAGACTCTTAAAATTTATAAAGAGAATGATCGAACCTGCAAACTAACTCTGACAACGATTAAAGACAAGTGTACCTATCGAACAGTAGTATAGCTTAGGCAAGACCGGATTGTCGAACCCAAAGGAACTAAAAGTACTAATACTAACCTTCTTTTTATTATCTAACCTAAAATAAGTGAAGTTGTTTAGATCTAACTACTACTAAGCTAAAGACGCAAAGACAAAAAGAATGAATTGGGAAATAACTAATAACTTGAAGGAAGACTCAGTTGATTTAAGACGATACCCTTAGGAAGAATCTACCTAGACTTCACTTGTTATTTAATCCTGAACCATACGATTTATTCACTTGACTTGATCCGTAGGATTCCCTAATTTATATTAAACCCTCTCTCGATGTGAATAACGTCTAACCCTAAGTTAATTAACGGAAATCTCTTTCTCAGTTAATAACCCCCTAGAATAGCATTAAATCGATCTACGGACTCCCATATTAGGTTTCACACTAATCCGGCAAAATCTCGTCACCCTATCTCTAGGCACGCGAACGACTCCGCTTTAATTATGCTAGATCTATTCTTAAGCAGGGACTTTTGCTCCTCCACCTAAGAACATCTGACTTGAATCAATATCCCGGAAATATTAACACAAGAATTAAGCGCACATAATTAAGAACAAATCAAGTATTTATCTTATAATTCAGAAAACAATAACAAGATCCCCTTCAGGTATCTGAAGGGTTTAGTTCATATCAAATAAAGAAAATATCTCAGAAGAAAAGATAAAACAAAACATAAGAAATCCCTAAAACTCCCTGAATGAATTGAAGGAGAGATTCGTCATCTTGAGTAGAATACCGGCTTCTAGAGATGGATCAACTGGCTATCTTCAAGTGATTCCCACAACTCTAACCTTTTCAGCTTGGCTCTTTGGCCTAGCTAACCGCCCTCCTTTAAAGTAATACTTAGGAGGTTTATATAGGCTCTTGGAATGTGTTTCTTCGGCCCAAAGTATCCAAATCCGAATGAAATTGCTCTTTGCCACGACAGGGACACGGCCATGTCACACGCCCGTTTGACTAGTCTTCAAGCTGTGTTCGGATTACTTTAATAAGGCACGGTAGTGTGAATCGAGGGTAAGGCCGTGTTTTAGATGATCAATGTGACACGGCCGTGTGGGCTTAAGTCCAGGCCGTGTGAATTTCGTGGTATGGTCCATTTACTCAGTTTTGGGCCTGTTTTATGTTCCTTTCATATTCGGGTGCTTTCCTGGGTATAAGACATGAAAAGAAAGGATTAAGAGCACCTTTTTACATCAATCGAGGCTTAAATCATCCAAAAGCATACTAAATGTGGGATTAAAATATGTTACTTTTACGGTTTATCAAATACCCCCCACACTTAAGCTTTTGCTTGTCCTCAAGCAAAATTCTTAACTTACAATTAAAACAAACTTTCCATGATTCATAATTCCTATCAACAATGTCTCATCATAATTCATAGATAATTTATACATGGATGATCTAACTCGAAGAGTCCTAAAGATTCAAACAGTCAAAGTCATATATTTGTAGCACAAAAACGTAGGTGTCTCCCTTTATCTAAATAATTACCTTTGATTCAAAATCGACAAGGATTGACATCCTCACTAAAGGTTCACTCAAATCACTCGAGGTGTTAAGGTTCAGTAAAAGAGTGCTCATAAGTCGAACTTGAAAAGTTAATCCCATAGGCTTGCCTAAAAATCAAATCTCCACCACTGTAAAATGAGATGATACACAAATCAAAAGGTCTTTAACAGGGTTGTAACGGGGCTAGGGTTAAAGGTGTGGATAAAGGCTGAAATTAAAAGGTTAGAATCGAGATTGAATTGACAAGTTACCTAACTTAGAAAATACTGAGATAATATTTACATTAACTGAAAAGTAATAATCCTACTAACACGAGTTTTTCTTTCGAAAAATATATTTTAACTGTATGAGCTCACTAACACTGAATATACTTAAATTTTTTTTTAAGAATAATAATAAAGATGAATTCAATTACTGAACTAATTTAATTAGGTAACTTAATCATATCTCGAACAAAGGGTAGTCAAAAGGGATGGTGATAACAAATACAAAGGGGTTTTGGGTTAATATTAGCTGGTGAGTCAATAAAAAGGGTTGTTAGGATCAACGGGGTTCACTAAGGGTTAATTTATGGAGGTAGGCTTTTTAGTGGAGTCAGTGGGTTAAAACCTAGGTGCCTTTATCATCTCGGTATATCAAATCATAGGTGTGGTCTCAACATGTATAATCGAGGCAAGTTCTAAAATAATAGTTCATAGTTGACACACTCATAATCAATAAAGTGATGAAAAAGAATATATGCTCTAATAGGCTCAAAATCTCACAAAAATTATGGATGTTTTGGCATCAACCTTGTAAATTTCAAACTTCCAGATAATATTCAGATTCAGCTCAACAACCTAGCAAATATTTTAATTCTGAAAAATAGACTTATCATGCTTGATTCTCTAATATTCTTCTAATTTAATCATCAATGCACAATTAACTATGACTTAATCTAAAACATATCAATAAAAATCATAAACCATCAGAAATTTCATCCTAATTAGTATGAGGAAATTACTTAAAAACAAGATTGAATTCAGGGATTTGAGAATAATAAAGAAAGTTAGGCTGGATTTGAGAATAATGCAGAAAGTTAGGCCCTTTCTTCAAATAAATATTCACCCCCCATACTTAAGGTGTACATTGCCCTCAATGTACAAAGATGTATCTAAAATTTAAGAGAGAGGGAGAGGCGAAACTTCCTGAATTTGGATGGTTTCCCGGAGTTGGAAGTCGATAGGGGTGGTGGCTGCTGCCGAGCTCTGCGCTAGATGAAGAAATTGGGGAGCTCGTAGAGAATTAGCCAGGATTTATTAAGACACATTTAAAATAAACTAAATATATCTTTAAAGATAAGAAAACTAAAGAACATGAAAATAAAAAGTAAAATAAAGTTAAAAGAAAAGGTGGATGGACCGAAGAGTCCTTATTGATGGCTGGTTCGTGAGGTGGGTGTGATCTCTAGGGCTGCTGAGGTGCTGGCAGTGGCGGAAGTAGTGTGATTCCCAAGCAGCCTTTAGAACTCTTAGGTCTGCGGTGGTGGTGGTCGTGATTCCCAATGAGTGATTCCCTAGTAGCCTGACGAACCTGACACTAAGAAACTAGAATACATTAAACTAAATTAAGCATAAGATTGTCAAAGAGAAGGAAATTGAAGCAAAAGAGAAAAGAAAAATAAAAACTAAATGGTCTCAAAGACCCTTGACTTGTTGTTTGAATGAAGCGGCCGGCATGAGCTTATGAATGTCGGTCTCCCTAAGGAGACTAAGCTTGCCTTCTTCCGCTTCTTCGACATTGATATTTGTGGCTCAAGAGTATGAAGACTTTGGTATGGAGAGGGGAGAAAAAGGGAGAAAAGAGAATCAGAAAAGTAGTGGAAAGTGGATGAGAAGAATGGGGAGGGGGTTGGTGTTTAAATAGAGGCTCAATTCTGGTACTTTCCCACGTCCGTGGGCTGAGGGTGTGTCAATGCACACGGTCGCTTCGCACAGTCGTATGTTTAAGCGTGTTGTTTCTCCATGCCCATTTTTCAGCCAGCCACGTCCATTTGTAACAAGTCAGTATGTTGGCACGGTTTGAAGGCACGGGCGTGTTTTGCCTGTGGTTTGCAAGTCAGTAGCTTCACACGGTCGTCGGGCACGATCGTGCCACTTTGTCGGTGCCCGTGGGGGAGTGGTTGAGTCCGTGAATTCAAAAGCTGGTTGGGACTGATTCGTACCGCCTCTGCTATGTCAGTACGGAAATTGTGGTGGTCCACATGGCCACGGCCACGGCCATGTGCAAGACCGTGTGGCTTGGAAATCTACACTTTTGTGTTAGTTTAAAAAAAAACTAAATTTTCAGAACTAAGAAAAGAAAATAAACTGAAAATAAATGCGAAAGTAAATAGGGTTAGTACTCGGGTTGCCTCTCGAGAAGCACTCGTTTATAGTCTTAAGCTAGACTTTCCTTGTATTTGAAAGAAAAAATTCAGGGAGGTTTAAAGTTTTGAATATCTTTCCTCATGCTTACAGTTCTATTTTCTTGATAAAGTTTAAGTCGAGAAGCGTTTACCTTAAAAGTGTCGAATGTTGGATTGCTTACCTCGACTGTTTCGTGTGGGAAGATATTGTGTACCTTAAGAGGAATTTTGTCATTTACTTTCAGGCCTGATGTGGTGATGTGAGGGTCGGCTTTGTCTAATAGTACCTGGTCTCCTATTTTGAAATGGTTTGATGTTCCTATGAGCTCTTCTAGGGGCTCCTTTGGTTTTACTTCGTGCGGTTCCTGTTCCTCTTTGATTTGTGTTTTTTGCTCTTTTAGTTTGTCGACCCTAAGGCTTTGTTCCTTATGTAGTTCTTTTTTGTTGGCTTGGGGTCTTTGACTTGGCTCCAGTTTGTATCATTGTGGTGTTTTCTGCGATGAAGGTTGCACAAATTAATTATCAACTGAATTGACTTTCTTACCTTCATCGATTGTTGTCCTGGCCGAGTCAAGAGCTTGAAGACTGATTCATTCGTCACCTACACAAAAGTATGAGTTCTCCTGTGACAACGTCAATTTTAGTCTTGGCAGTTGCTAAAAAGGGTCTTCCTAAAATTAAGGGGATTGAATTATCCTCATCCATGTCTAAGAGAACAAAATCTACTGGGAAAACGAATTTATCAATTTTTACAAGAACATCTTCGATAATACCCCTAGGAATTCTAACAGGTTTATCAGCTAATTGAATACTCATCCTAGTCTGTTTGGGTTTCCCTAGACCTAGTTGTTTAAACATTTTGTAAGGCATGACATTTATGATTGCCCCTAAATCAGCTAACGCATTATCAACAGTTAAACTACCAATTAAACATGGAATTGTAAAACTCCCTGGATCTTTTTGCTTTTGCGGTAGTCTATTCTGTAACATTGCTGAGCATACTGCGCTTAATTCCACATGTGGTTTCTTGTCTAATTTGCGCTTGTTCTTCAAGAGCTGTTTTAAAAATTTTCTCGAGTCTAGCATCTGAAAAAGAGCTTCAAAAAGAGGTAAGTTGATATGTAATTTCTTTAAAAGTTTAAGAAACTTACCGAACTGTTCTTCTGTATCATCTCTTTTCATTGCTTCGAGATAAGGTATGCGAGGTTGGTACTCTTTGATTACCGGTTTTGGCTTTTCCCCTGTTACCTCTGTTTTACCTTTTTCTACCTCGTTTTCTTGTACTGAGTTGGGTTCATCTAACCCTTTTCTATCATGAGCTGTGATGGCTTGAATTTGCTCTTTTGGGTTGATCTCCGTGTTACTTGGTAGACGTCCTTGCGATCGTTCGGACATTAACTTTGCAAGTTGTCCGACTGCTTTAGTGACTTCCCCTACTGACTTAGTAAATTCCCCGACTCGGTTCTTGGTCTCTTCAACCAATGTTTGTTGATCTTTAAGTGTTTTCTCAGTATCTCGGAGACGATTTTCTATGGCTGCCATGAATCTTGTCAGCATCTCTTCAAGGTTTGGCTTCTTCTCTTGCGGATATGGTTGATTTTGGAAATTTTGAGGAGGTTGTTGTCTTTGATTTCCTTAATTTCCTTGACCTCCCCATGGAAAATTTGGGTGGTTCCTCCAACCTGGATTGTAAGTATTACTATAAGGATTATTATTGGATATGAAATTATTACCTATATAGTTCATTTGTTCGCTCTCTGCGCCCGGTTGGTAGGGTGGGTACTCAGGATTCGCCACAGTTCCACTTGCGTCGCACTGCATGACTGGGTGTACATACGAAGAACACAAGCTATCAAGCTTTTTATTTATCATCTCTATCTGTGCTGATAGCATGGTTACTGCTTCGAGGTTGTAAACTCCAGCTGATTTTGTCAGTTTAGTCCTTGTAACTTGCTACTGATAGTTACTCAGTGACATCTCTTCAATGAACTCGTAGGCTGCTTCAGGAGTTCTGTTGTTCAGGGTTCCACCGGCAGCTGAATCAATTAATTGCCTCGTTGAGGGATTTACACCGTTATAGAAGGTTTGGACTTGTAGCCATAAGGGTAAACCATGGTGCGGACACCTTCTCAAGAGATCCTTGTATCTCTCCCATGCGTCGTATAATGTTTCTAAATCCATCTGCACAAAAGAAGAGATATCATTCTGTAATTTGGCTGTTTTGGCCGGTGGGAAATATTTTAATAGAAATTTTTCGGTCATTTGTTCCCATGTAGTGATTGACCCTCGTGGTAACGAGTTTAACCACTGTTTGACTTTATTTCTTAATGAAAAGGGAAACAACCGAAGACGTATGGCATCATCAGAAACGCCATTTATTTTGAAGGTCTCACAGAACTCTAAAAAAATTAGCTAAATGAGTGTTTGGGTCTTCGTCCTGTAAACCATCAAATTGAACAAATTGTTGAATCATCTGTATTGTGTTAGGCTTTAATTTAAAATTATTAGCAGCTATCGTGGGCCTACCAATACTCGATTCTGCTCCTGTTAAATGCGGTTTAGCATAATCAAGCATAGTACGTGGAGCATTGTTTTCTCCCACATCATGTGGTTGTGGATTATTCTCGTCCATCCCTTCAGTAGGATTGGATCTGCCTTCTTGATTTTCCTCTGTGTAATTCAGGGCTCGCCTGATTTCTCTGCAATTTCTTCGAACGGTAGCTTCAATATCACTGTCGTATACTAAAGGTCCTCTCGGGTTCCTTCTAGTCATAAACTAGAGGTACTTGCTGGAAAAGAAAGAAAGAGAATTTAGAAAAATCAAAATTTAACCTAAAAATAAAATAAAATTGCGAAAAATTAAAATAATGGCTAAAGTAATAAAAATAGAGCTTTCTTAATATTTTAGTTCCCCGGCAACGGCGCCAAAAACTTGATCGCTGGAATCAGAGTCTTAAAATTTATAAAGAGAATGATCGAACCTGCAAACTAACTCTGACAACGATTAAAGGCAAGTGTACCTATCGAACAGTAGTATAGCTTAGGCAAGACCGGATTGTCGAACCCAAAGGAACTAAAAGTACTAATCCAACCTTCTTTTTATTATCTAGCCTAAAATAAGTGAAGTTGTTTAGATCTAACTACTACTAAGCTAAAGACGCAAAGACAAAAAGAATGAATTGGGAAATAACTTGAAGGAAGACTCAGTTGATTTAAGACGAAACCCTCAGGAAGAATTCACCTAGACTCCACTTGTTACTTAACCCTGAACCATACGATTTATTCACTTGACTTGATCCGTAGGATTCCCTAATTTATATTAAACCCTCTCTCGAGGCGAATAACGTCTAACCCTAGGTTAATTAACGGAAATCTCTTTCTCAGTTAATAACCCCCTAGAATAGCATTAAATCGATCTATGGACTCCCATATTAGGTTTCACCCTAATCCGGCAAAATCTCGTCACCCTATCTCTAGGCGCGCGAACAACTCCACTTTAATTATGCTAGATCTATTCTTAAGCAGGGACTTTTGCTCCTCCACCTAAGAACATCCGGCTTGAATCAATATCCCGGAAATATTAACACAAGAATTAAGCGCACATAATTAAGAACAAATCAAGTATTTATCTTATAATTCAGAAAAAAATAACAAATTCATCTAGGTTTCATCCCCTTCAGGTATCTGAAGGGTTTAGTTCATATCAAATAAAGAAAACATCTCAGAAGAAAAGATAAAACAAAACATAAGAAATCCCTAAAACTCCCTGAAGGAATTGAAGGAGAGATCCGCCGTCTTGAGTAGAATTCCGGCTTCTAGAGATGGATCAACTGGCTATCTTCGAGTGATTTCCACAACTCTAACCTTTTCAGCTTGGCTCTTTGGCCTAGCTAACCGCCCTCCTTTCAAGTAATACTTAGGGGGTTTATATAGGCTCTTGGAATGTGTTTCTTCGGCCCAAAGTATCCAAATCCGAATGAAATTGCTCTTTGCCACAACAGGGACACGGCCATGTCACACGCCCGTGTGACTAGTCTTCAAGTCGTGTTCGGACTTCTTTAATGAGGCACGACCGTGTGAATCGGGGGTAAGGTCGTGTTTTATATGATCAATGTGACACGGCTGTGTGGGCTTAAGTCCAGCCGTGTGGATTTCGTGATATGGCCCATTTACTCAGTTTTGGGCCCGTTTTATGTTCTTTTCATCCTCGGGTGCTTTCCTGGGTATAAGACATGAAAAGAAAGGATTAAGAGCACCTTTTTACATCAATCGAGGCTTAAATCATCCAAAAGCATACTAAATGTGGGATTAAAATATGTTACTTTTATGGTTTATCATTAACAGTTTCAAAAACGAAGGTACGAGCTAGCTAGACCTAGTTGCAACAATCTCAAAAACATCAAAATTATTAAAAAAAATGTAAGAATTACTTACCATGCATGAGGAAATCACCATGGCCAAGCCTAGCTTCATTTCCATGGACATTCAATTGTATTTGGAGAAGAAAACCGAAAAGATGATGATAATTTAGCATTTTGTTTCTTTTAATTAATTTAATTATAAAATTACTGTTTTGTCCACTTAAATATAATCCAAATTTCATGCTTTTAGTTGCCCAAAACCGTCCACTAAATAATTAAATGGTTTAATTACCATTTAAGTCCCTTTTCCTTTATTCAATAAGCCATTTAATCACTCAAATCAAATAGTGATTAAATTTTACACCCTTTACAATTTAGTCCTTTTTAATTAATTAACTAGAGAAACATTAAAATTTCTTAGCGAAACTTTAATACAACCTTAATAACACTCTGTAAATATCTATAAAAATATTTACGGCTTGGTTTATAGAAACGTCCCAATACCTCATTTTCTAAAACCACTTGACTTTAGAGTCTTACCACTTGAACTTAATTAATCATTTATATAACATATATTACCAAATCAAAAACCTTTTAAAAATCATAATTGAGTCGTAAATATTCATAAATAATATTTACGAACTTACTCGTCAGATTTGTGGCCCCGAAACCATTGTTTCTAACACCATTGAAAAACGGGCTGTTATAGGAGGAACTTTTGGGGGTTCTATTTTAGAAAGGTGACTTTTTAAAAATAAGGGAAAGGGATCTTTCTAATTTAGGGGTTACTAATAAAGGGAAAAATATTCCAAGTAAAACGAGCTAGCATTTTGATAGGTTTGCTGGGCCTATTAGTGGAGTTGATATGCTAGAGGGTAACGAGCCAAAAGCTTTAGCAAACTTAGTTCAGACTAGTTCTATACCCGAAAGCCCAAGTATGGTTTCTAACCCAATTATGATTTCTCCAAAGTCCAATTTTATTTCTTCTTCACAGGAGCCCAATAACGTCACTGTGGGTCCAAAGGCTATGGAAATTAACAAGGAATAGGTTAAGGCGTGTTTAATTTCTTTACAGAAACAGCCCCTGTGATACCACTGATTTTTCAATACAAGCTGCTTTGAATGATTTTGTTAATAGAACAACTGAAAAGATCAATGTACTAAACTAAGATCCTCAATCGTTGATTTTAAATAAGGAAGGATCAATTTCAGTGGGAATTAATGCTCACTTTAACCTCACTTTTGATGGGCCGGTTGAGCCAGTGGTGGTTTTAAGTAGTGAAATTCTCAATCCTAAAAATCACTCAGTTGTTACTTTCAGGGATACTGGGACAAATAAACATGCCAAGTCTCTTGTAATCGGTACCATGGTTGGAAAAAAGGTAAAGGGGGTCAGGAATTAAAGGCATTGTTTGCTCTAGTGGTGCCATTAGTAAAATAATTCAAGAAAGATGGGGCATTTTAAAAATTCTGGAAATACAAGGGTCCCACTAGCAGGCACTATGAACTCAGTGGCCAAGCTTATTAGCTCACAAATTAATTTGGAGACTAAGAAGGAAGGCCAAAGTAGCAGCGGAAAAAGTTGAGAAGGTATCTGACAGACATGAAATATGATATGTTTTCTTTCTTTTTATATGAGTTTATCTATTTTCTCGTGGAATTGTCAAAGGTGTGTTAGTAGAAAGTTTTTGCGGTTTTTTCGAGAGTATAATCGAGATTATAAGTAGGATATTATTGGCCTGTTAGAAACAAGAGTTAGTGGTAGCAAAGTCGACTCGGTCATTGCTAGCTTCGATTTTTAGCGTTCTCATCGGGTGGAAGCTATAGGTTTTTCTGGGGGCATTTGGGTCGGTTGGAAAGAGTTGATTCAGGTTGAAATTATATAGAGTCATCCGTAATTTGTTATAACTAAGGTTTCTTATTGTTCTCTTTAACAACCCGATTTATGTTGTTTTTGTTTATGGTAGCCCTGATAGCCGTAAACGCAGGGGACTTCAGGATGCCCTGAAGGTGATTATTCCATGTTCGAGTTCCCCTTGGATGGTAGTGGGGGATTTTAATGCAATTTTAGCCTCTAATGAAAAAAAGGTTGGATGAGTTAATGGGAAAATGTGTTCTTTCTTCGAGAATTTTATAGAACCCGACGATTTTCATGACTTGGGATTCAAAGGCACACCCTTTACATGGCATAGGGATGGTGTATTTGAGCGACTCGATAAGGCTATTGGTAATAACGCGTGGTTGTTGAAGTTCTATTATTATTCTATCACTCTCATCTTCAGATCACAGGCCACTTTTCTTATCTCTTCAACCACAGATTCATGCTTATTTGGATAGACTATTTTGCTTTTTGGAAGGATGGGTTGAGCATTCGGGTTTTTTTTTAGTTTGTCAAGAAGAATTGGATTTTTTCTGGAAATATGTCTAATTCTCTTTCCAACCTTATGAGTCACCTTAAGGATTGGAATAAAAAGGTTTATGGGCACATTGGTACTCAGTAAAAAGACTAATTTAGAAATTAGACAATATTCAAAGGGATATGAAATTTTCTCAGTCTAATTCTTTACTTCATTTGGATTTGATGATTAGAGAAGAGTTGGAACAAGTCTCGTATCATGAGGAACTTTTATGGAAACAAAACGCGATATGTGATTGGCTTTCCCTAGGAGATCACAACACAAAATTCTTCCAAAAATGTACCCTTAAAAGGAGGAATCAAAATCAGATTATGGCTTTAGAAAACAAGGCGGGAGAGTGGATTTTTTATGAGGAAGAATTGCGTCTTGAGGCGGTTCATTTTTTCGAGAAGTTGTATGGTAAAGAACAGATGATGACGAGGGAAATTCCACCGAGTTCGTTTCCTAAGCTTAGAGATGATGAGATTCAGTTGCTAAATAAGGTTTCCTTTTAACTTAATGGGTAAACAACTATCAAAACAACATAGTTTTGCCTTATAACTTAATTGTTTTGACTTTTAACTTTAGAAAAGGTAAATATTTATCAAAACAACGTAGTTTTGCCTTTTCTTATTCGAATTTTCGGTTAACTCAAACTGTATAATTCATATTTGAGTTAAACCAAATTTTTTTATTTTTTTATTCGAGTTTGTTCCGAATAACTCGATTAACTCAAATAAGTCAAACTATTTAATTCAAAATTTAATTTTTTTTCGAGTTTTTCGATTCGAATTGGATTTTACTCACCCTTAGTTTCAAATGAGGAGATAGAGTTTGCCTTGCTCGAGATGAGACTTTTAAAAGTACAAAGAAACGACGGTTTACATGCCCTTTTTCTTTCAGAGTCAGTGGGAGCGCCTTGGGGATTCGGTTTGCTCGTGGGTCAAGAGAATCTTTGCTGTAGAGAAAAATGATCCGGACTTTAATAGTACCTTAATAGTCCTTATCCTGAAGGTTTCGAATCTAGAATGTTTCACTCAATTTCGACTGATTAGTCTGTGTTCGATTCTTTATAAGTTGGTGATGAAAATAATTATGAATCGGTTTAAATTGATTTTTCCAAGAATTATTGGCCAAGAGCAATCTAGGTTTATTGCGGGCAGGAGCACCATAGATAACATCATTATTGCTCAAGAGGTGTTCCATTCCATGAGAATTAAGAAGAAAACCAGGAACTGGTTGGCCATTAAGGTTGATCTTGAGAAAGCCTACAATTGAGTGCACTAGGAGTTTATCGGAGCTTCCTTTCAGGCTTCATGTAACGACCTTATAGTCAGGGGTGTCGAAAAGTGTATTTCTAGGACTCCGTTCCCATAAATCGAACTCTTTAAAAATATTTATGAAGTTAGTTATATAGCTAATTAGATTTTGGTTAAGTGAATATACATGATTTAAGAGTTATTAAATTATAAGGACTAAATCGCGTATAGGATAGAAGTTGAATTATGATTTTAAAATAATTAAAGGGACCAAAGAAGAAATTATGCCTTTGTTCCATTAAGTGGATGACATTAATGATGAAGTGTATATATATTATATGTAAACTTGTTATATATATTATTGTCATTAACAAATTAAAAGTTAAAAGTATATATATGTATTATATAATATATAATATATAATAAATAAAATTATATTAGATAGAAAGTGGAGAAATGTGAAAGAAGACATGCAAAATAAATAGAAAAAAGAAAGAAAGAAGAAAAGGAGAGAAACGCATGGCCATAAGGGTTTCTAAGTTTCAACTTTAATTGGTTAGTCAATTTAGTCTATTTTCTTATATTTTTATATTTTTGGAATTCTGGTGTTAAGTACTACTCGACCCATGTTGAAATTTTAACATTGATTAAGATTTTAGATATTGTTATTGTTGAATGATTTTAGTATTAGTGATTTAATTGATAGATTTTAAGCTAGAAATGGAAAAGGATTAAATTGTAGAACAAATTGTAAATTTTGAGTAATAGGGATGATGCTTTGATGGTGTGGAAAAGGGCGCAAACGCTGAGCAAAGATTTCAGAATCTTTAATTTGACTAAAACTTCGGTTATTCCCCCTACTCCGACGAAAAAGGGTTGGATAAAACCCCCAATTAGATACATCAAAGTAAATGTGGATGATGCTGTTTTGACTGGGTGCAATGGATTCGGTGCAGTCGCAAGAGACCATGATGGCTTTGTCCTTGGGGGCTGCTATAAATTTTTGGAAAAGTCTTTGGACGTAATTTGGGCGGAGTTGGAAGCTTTAAACGAAGGCTTAAAGTTGGTTGAACGGTTAAAAGTGGCCCAGCTAATATTGGAGTCTGATAGCGCCATGCTGGTCAACACGGTCAAAAAGAGGATGTAGGACGTCACTATTTTGAGCTAGCACATAAAGCATGATTGCAAAGCCTTTAACAAGTTTGATTCGGTCCAAATTACTTGGATTAATCTTAACAGCAATAATGTAGCAGATTCACTTTGTAACTTAGCCATTAAAAATAGAAATGATTTGTATTTCGATATAGATTATCTGTTGGATATCCATGACATTATTATTCATGATGCAATAAAAAGAGGTTGACCTTCGAGTCGTTTTTCTTTCAAAAAAAAAAAAGAAAAAGAGAACTTGAATTTTTCAAAAATTTTAGAACTACAAATTAGGTGAAATTAATGGTTTAAATATAGAATTAAATGACATTTAGGATGTTTGAAATTAAAATTGGGGATAAAAAACTAGATTAGAATGTCAAAACTTCAATTAAAATAATTTTTATTTTATCCATGGATTCCGAGCTATTCGAATCGATTTTATTCTTTCCCTTTTTAGTCGAGGATTTCGGTACGATGTTAGCTACGGAATTAAAACAATTAAAATACATCAATACAACACAATTCACTTTCACATTGAATATTTCAATTTTTACTCAATATTTGCTTAAATTTCAATTTAGTCCTTAAACCGAGACTAATTTTTATTCTTCACATTTAATCCTATATTTTTAAAAATTCAGTTATGAACTATCAAATTGAAGTGAAATACCTTCTAATTAAGTTAGAATGAATCAAAAATAACTTTAAAAACATTGGTTTACTCAAGATTTCGATTTTGCCATTTTTGAATCCAAGCTTACTTGAAAAATAGTAAATCTAAATATAATCGTTTAAAACTCAATTTGAATTAACAATACTTTTCATTTAATACTAAAAAGTCAGAATTTACCTTAATTTGATGAAAATGACGATCTACAACTCTAATTCGGGATTTGAACTCAAGAAGAACAATGACGAATTTGGGGAAGAAAACACGATTTTCGTTTGAAATTGGGGGTTATTTTGGTGTTTGGGAGGTTAATAAATTTGAAGGAATGAATTAATTTTCAAAGAACTCTCCAATTTTAAGTTTTCGAAACTTTTGAATGATTTGGGGTTTAAGAGAGGGAAGAAGACAGTGGTACCATGTAAAAGACTAATTTCAAAAATTGGGCAATTTTCCCTTTTAGTCACTCCATGTTTTTTTTTCCTTTTCCAATTAGGTCCTAACTCAATTAAAATCCTTTTTTTTTTCAAGTTAGACTTCAAAATTAATTTTTTTTTAAGCTAGTTAATAAAATAAAAATCCGATTATGTTACTCTAATACTTTAATTACTCATTAACGACCCTAATTTATGATATCTAACACAACCCCTTGGTTTAATAACTCGATTCTACTATTCAAAATTACTAGGCTGGGTTTTAGGATGTTACAAAGTATGCTAGAGAACTCGTATTTACCGAAGTGGAAATGTGTACTCATTTCGAGTGGGGATCGAATCTTCATTCGAATGCTAGCGGAAGCTCTAAAATTGAAATAGTTCATTGCTTTGTTTGAGAGGGCTTAGAAATTGGATGATATGTGTAATGAGAAAAAGCAAGCCAAATCCAAGATTCGAGATTCCGACAAGCAGAGTATGACCAGATCTTTCTCGGCTCTTCTATCTAAAAATTCGAGAGATTTTCAAAGTCGTTTCTCGACTCCATTAGGGATTTCCAAGAGAGATAGGCCGAGACCAAGTATTCTGTGACCCCAAACTATGTCGGTAGCTAGTGTTGGAAGTGTTCGAAATGTAAATAGACCAGTCTCTAAACATTATGGAAGAAATTACAGGGGTATGTGTAGATTGAAAAGTGGAGCTTGTTTTCTTTGCAATTCCAAAGAACATTTAAGAAGAAATTTTCTGAAAAGACCAGACGAAAGCAAAGAGCAAAGTGTAAAGTCAGTGTTAGCTCCACAAAATGGTAGAAGATCGGAAACTGGTGATAGTACTGGTGCCAATTGAGGTGGAACCAAATATACATCAGTGAGATCTGAGGCTCGTTCACCTGCTAGAATTTATGCTATTCGAGTCAGAGAGGAGGCTACTGCTCCTGATGTTATTGTTGGTACTTTCTCACTATTTGATATTTATAAGAATTTTTTGTCTTTTGATATTTATATTATTAATAAATCCCTAATTGAATTGGTGTCATGTGTAATACCCCAAAACCTGACCCAAAAGTTTCGACTGAATTCCAAAGGTCACATTGGCCACCAAAATAGCCTTAAAACAAACATTGAACAAATCTCTTAATTTCCTTTCTAAAACCATTTTTGCTAGCTTTTAACAAAATTCAGTAGTAATTCATCCTACGATTTCCAAACATTAGATTAATTATCACTTAAATTAATTTGAAACCAAATTAACAGGTCATGTATTAAATTTGTAACCAAAACAGATTTAGAAGTTTTGTTAACCGAAGTTCCAAACCAAAATTTGCAATGTAAAATCAAAACCTTTCTTCTCACTTGAAACCATAAACAGTTACTTCCGAACAAATATTTGTTAAAGAAAATATCATTTCGGTTAGCTTAAACCCATGCATGAAATTACAGTTTTTAATTCAAAACTAAGAACCCAAAACTTTTACGAATCCAAAATTCAAAACTCATACCATAGTTCATATAGCTTAATTACAGTCCGATTGAAAATAGTTTATTAAATCTTAGTAAAAACTTATTAAACCAAACCATAATAAAAAAACTCCGAGACCTCCGTTTCACTAACTATGGGACCTAACCTCGCGAATTACCTGAAAATGGAAAACTAATGGGGTGAGCTACGAAGCTCAGTGTGAGTCTAAAACAAATGTAATAAGCAAAGTCGAAAAATAGCAAACAAATACAGTAACACACAATAGCTCAAACTTATAGAAGCAAAATTCGAATCATACTCAAACATCATAACAAAATAAAGCATCATAGTACGTTACACTACAGATGTGCAAATATCATATACAAATGCAATATGGCGAACAACCTACCTATCCAACTGCTACGCACCATCTCTATGAATCCCACGCCCACACCAATAAGGGTGTACTAAACCCTTTGCAACCTCTACACACCAATATTTGGGTTATTGTGGACCCATCCAACCAAATCACATCTTAAAATGGTCATGTGCCACTTGTATGTTATGTAGTCAAGCTGCTAACATAATTGCGGTTTTACCGCTATAATATGGAAATGCAGGTTTACTGCCAAATCAAACTTCATTCACTTCATATTCATATCCTAGACACAATGCATATGCAAATCACATCATTTGTACGAATAATTTCTGAATCAGACATGTACATATTCAGTTTTTGATAACTCACATCATACTCACGGCCAATACAAGTTAGCGAAATCATTAATATGCACACTTTTCTAATTAACACATTCAATCCATCCCATATCACAAAATTAATTCAACGAATCATAATAACTAAAACTTATACACATATGTACAAATGCGTAAAAATATCTATCGGAAAAAAACTCATCACTGTCAACCAATAATCAGTATTCATGTCCCAAACATACCTACAGAGGTTTAAACGTGCAAGAAATCAACCAGCGACTAAAACGAATCATTTAACGAATAAGGAGTAAAAACTGCAAAAATAGAACCACACGGTCGTATGGCCAAACCATGTGGGAAGGTTTAGACCATGTGATAGGGTTACACAGTCGTGTGGCTGAGGGACACGCCCATGTGACTGAAATACACGGGCATATGGTTGAGTGACATGCCCTGAAACACCCCACACCCGGCCCACGAGCCTGAACCGGATCTGGTATGTTCCTTAAGAAAATCGACTTCAAATTCTTTTGTTACTTAGAAAATTTTTGTGAATTTTTAGAAAGATATTGGTTTTGGGTTGGGCTTAGGTTGGAAACCCATTTATTTAATTTAGAAAACATTTAATTTTGGTGACAAAACAATTTAGGGTTTATTTTTAAAATAAATTTAATTAAACTTAGTCAAAAATAATTCATAACAACTGAAAATAAAAGCAGGGAAATAAAACCATTCAACTTGGGCCTTATGGCCTTATTACATCATTCAAATCCAAAGATAAAATTGAAATACTAAATTGAGTAAAGTCCAAATTCTAATAAATTCTTCAAGTGATGCATGGCCACCTTTAGCTCCTGCCGACCCGGTCCATTACTGCTCATCACCTGAAAAATAATTCCCCAACGGGGTGAGTCAACAGACTCAATGTGTACATAGTACTAATTTCCAACAAATCAGGCATACAAGTCATATCAATATCATGTTCATACAAAATAAAGGATGATGCAACCCAAACCCAAACCTATTTGTCCATCCGCTACACACCACCCGTACCAACCTGTACACCGCGGGGACTACTAAGTCGACCCTCCATCCGCTACACACCATCGAAGGCAGTCGCTGCAGTCGACGTGCTCATCGCCCACTTATGTTGTGTCATTAGACACTGTATTCACTGGATGTAACCGAAGTTACCACTTTTCACTTTATGTGACCGTAGTCACCACTTTACGTTGGTGAGACCGTAGTCATCACCTTCACTTTCTTCCTCCACAAATATCCCGAATGCCCCAATTATTTCATAACATATTTCACATACTTAATTTTCATTCATGTTACTAATCACATGTTCAAAATATATCACATTCACAATCCTATCAAAAGTAGGAAACGTACCTGGGTACTCCTTACCACATTTGTGGTGCTTAGCCACATTCACATACTGTTACATATTTATATATTTAATGATTGCCATGCAATTTATTGAAAGTTAGTAAGAGTACACACCTTTTTCGCTTAATAGTTTCCGTGAATTCCCGTAGAGCGATCTACCGATCTAGATCTTTCACTCCTAGTTGCCGAATTGATTTAATCAAGTCCCAACAGTTGCTAGAATTCCTCTTCCTTGAAATCGGCTTATGATGGGATTCCAAATCTGAAGAGGATTCCTTTATAAGCCTTAGATCCTTAGATTTCCCGAAAAATCCCCTTTTGATGTTGTGGATGATTGCCCTCTTTCTTAGAATCCACAAAGATTCAGCTTAACAGTAGAACGGAGAAGAAAATAGAAGAAAAAGAGAGGGATTTTTGCTTAATAAAAATTCGGCAGAGAGGGGTTTTGCCTAGGGAGAATTTCGGCAGAGAGGAAGAGGGAGCAAATGTTGATGAGTAGCCCTCCTGTCCTCCTTTTATAGCCAAAGTTATCAGCCTAGGAGTCCCTTACTTGGCCACCACTCCTCTTTTTGATAATATTATCTCTTTTATTTAAAAGATAAAAGCCTTTAATCCATCAATTATCTCCTCAATTATCTCCTTAGAAAATAATCCTTTATTTATCTCTTATTATTCACATATTTATGTGAATAAAACTCCTTTATTTATCTCTTATTATTCACATATTTATGTGAATAAAACTCCTTTATTTATCTCTTATTATTCACATATTTATGTGAATAAAACTACTTTATTTATCTCTTATTATTCACATATTTATGTGGATAAAACTCCTTTATTTATCTCTTATTATTCACATATTTATGTGAATAAAACTCCTTTATTTATCTCTTATTATTCACATATTTATGTGAATAAAACTCCTTTATTTCTCTTACATATCCAAGTTTCCCAAAATGTTCAAGTTTCCATTTTTGGATCATTTCCAAAAATGTTTAGGTTTCCAAAAATGTCTAAGTTACCAAAAATGTCTAAGTTTCCAAAAATGTCTAAGTTTCCAAAAATGTCCATTTCCATTTCCATTTCCATTTTCATTTCCATCTCCATTTTCATTTCCATTTTCATTTTCATTTCCATTTTCATTCATTTCTAGGTTTCCAAAAGTATCAAAAATTTATTCATAGTACTTGAAACTTGTCATTTCATACAATTAAACTGGAAATGCATAGGCCCTATTCAGGATGTTACAGTTCTACCCTCCTTAAAAATAATTTCGTCCTCGAAATTACTTATTAACAGTCGTACAATCCTTCTCACCTCACTATGCTTACGCTGCGCACTCTGATCTTCATAGAACCATCATACTTTCTAGGCACAATCTCTAAGTTCACATCCCTTAGAACTCATTTTCTAACATCGCGATTTAATCTGATTTAAAAGTTTTATACATTAGTACTTGTTTCACTTATTACCCGCGAAGAAGTTTTATGAAAAGAGTTTTAGGAGTGGTTCTTTCGTATTCATACATGCACACAGTCTTTACATTCATTCATACATCCATCAAACAATTATGAACTTTCGTTCATTCAGAGAAACGTTGTAGTTTTCATTGTTGTTGTTTTTCCACTACCCAGGGGTATTTTCGTAATTTGTCTTACAGGGGCATTTCGTAATTTTTCAAAAATAAAAGTTCTCTGATGATTTTGTCAAAAAGTATTTTGGAACTTTTAAATTCCCGGGGTATTTTGAAAAATTTGGAAATTCGGGGGTATTTCGGTAATTTTGAAGCTCGAGGGTATTTTGGTAATAAACCAGGGTAAATTTGTAAAGTTTGATAATTCCGGGGTATTTCCAAATGTTGCAAAACTTTGAGGGTTCTTTTTGAGAATTTGTTTTCCAAGTTGATGGTGTTGCAAAAATTTTAAAAATCAGGGTCATTTTGGTAATTTGTAGGTTAGGGGCAATTTTGTAATTTTACCAAAATTAAGGTATTTTGATATTTGCAAAATAAGATTCTTGGGTGCTTTTGTAAAGTAAGGAAAATTTTATTGAAATCGGGGTGGTACAGAAATTTTAGAAACCAAGGGCATTTTTGTAATTTCGCCACTAGGGGCATTTTGGTAAGTTTTGTAAATCAGGAATTTTTCGGAAAATTTTGTAAAAGTAGTTCTCACAAATTATAAGGGTAATTTTAAGAGTTTTAAAACTAGGGTTTTCATAAAAACATGGCTTGTCCCTTTCGGGTTTTAGTTATTGGGTTTAGCCTATGAATAAGTCCTCATGGTTAGGGTGAACCGTAGCTACGCACCAGGTAGGATTCCTGCGAAGAGGAGGTGAGTCACTAGGACTGCTTAAATACCAGGCTCTTCCGGATCCAATCCTAGACATGCGTACAGGGGTTGCCACAACCTAGCTTAATAACTTAGTCATAGGTTTGTTAAGTTCATTAAGTCTTATGAGTTTCAAGTGTTTGAGTAGTCTAATCCTAGGGTTCAAGTTCCTATCACACTATTCTACGTTCCATGCCTTTTCTACCCTTTTACAATTCATAATTCACATAATCACACAGATGGTTAAAGGTACTTACCTGGTGGACTGCGGGTCGGAGACTTAGGTGCCATGCCATAAAACCTGCTTATTTCAAAGAAATTCATTTGGGCTCGAATTGAAAACGTTTTGGGCCTGAGCCCACAGGCCGAGAGTTTTAAAACTGGGCTCTGATACCAACTGAAACACCCCACACCCGGCCCACGAGCCTGAACCGGATCTGGTATGTTCCTTAAGAAAATCGGCTTCAAATTCTTTTGTTACTTAGAAAATTTTTGTGAATTTTTAGAAAGATATTGGTTTTGGGTTGGGCTTAGGTTGGAAACCCATTTATTTAATTTAGAAAACATTTAATTTTGGTGACAAAACAATTTAGGGATTATTTTTAAAATAAATTTAATTAAACTTAGTCAAAAATAATTCATAACATAACAACTGAAAATAAAAGCAGGGAAATAAAACCATTCAACTTGGGCCTTATGGCCTTATTACATCATTCAAATCCAAAGATAAAATTGAAAATACTAAAATTGAGTAAAGTCCAAATTCTAATAAATTCTTCAAGTGATGCATGGCCACCTTTAGCTCCTGCCGACCTGGTCCATTACTGCTCATCACCTGAAAAATAATTCCCCAACGGGGTGAGTCAACAGACTCAATGTGTACATAGTACTAATTTCCAACAAATCAGGCATACAAGTCATATCAATATCATGTTCATACAAAATAAAGGATGATGCAACCCAAACCCAAACCTATTTGTCCATCCGCTACACACCACCCGTACCAACCTGTACACCGCGGGGACTACTAAGTCGACCCTCCATCCGCTACACACCATCGAAGGCAGTCGCTGCAGTCGACGTGCTCATCGCCCACTTATGTTGTGTCATTAGACACTGTATTCACTGGATGTAACCGAAGTTACCACTTTTCACTTTATGTGACCATAGTCACCACTTTACGTTGGTGAGACCGTAGTCATCACCTTCACTTTCTTCCTCCACAAATATCCCGAATGCCCCAATTATTTCATAACATATTTCACATACTTAATTTTCATTCATGTTACTAATCACATGTTCAAAATATATCACATTCACAATCCTATCAAAAGTAGGAAACGTACCTGGGTACTCCTTACCACATTTGTGGTGCTTAGCCACATTCACATACTGTTACATATTTATATATTTAATGATTGCCATGCAATTTATTGAAAGTTAGTAAGAGTACACACCTTTTTCGCTTAATAGTTTCCGTGAATTCCCGTAGAGCGATCTACCGATCTAGATCTTTCACTCCTAGTTGCCGAATTGATTTAATCAAGTCCCAACAGTTGCTAGAATTCCTCTTCCTTGAAATCGGCTTATGATGGGATTCCAAATCTGAAGAGGATTCCTTTATAAGCCTTAGATCCTTAGATTTCCCGAAAAATCCCCTTTTGATGTTGTGGATGATTGCCCTCTTTCTTAGAATCCACAAAGATTCAGCTTAACAGTAGAACGGAGAAGAAAATAGAAGAAAAAGAGAGGGATTTTTGCTTAATAAAAATTCGGCAGTGAGGGGTTTTGCCTAGGGAAAATTTCGGCAGAGAGGAAGAGGGAGCAAATGTTGATGAGTAGCCCTCCTGTCCTCCTTTTATAGCCAAAGTTATCAGCCTAGGAGTCCCTTACTTGGCCACCACTCCTCTTTTTGATAATATTATCTCTTTTATTTAAAAGATAAAAGCCTTTAATCCATCAATTATCTCCTCAATTATCTCCTTAGAAAATAATCCTTTATTTATCTCTTATTATTCACATATTTATGTGAATAAAACTCCTTTATTTATCTCTTATTATTCACATATTTATGTGAATAAAACTCCTTTATTTATCTCTTATTCACATATTTATGTGAATAAAACTACTTTATTTATCTCTTATTATTCACATATTTATGTGGATAAAACTCCTTTATTTATCTCTTATTATTCACATATTTATGTGAATAAAACTCCTTTATTTATCTCTTATTATTCACATATTTATGTGAATAAAACTCCTTTATTTCTCTTACATATCCAAGTTTCCCAAAATGTTCAAGTTTCCATTTTTGGATCATTTCCAAAAATGTTTAGGTTTCCAAAAATGTCTAAGTTACCAAAAATGTCTAAGTTTCCAAAAATGTCTAAGTTTCCAAAAATGTCCATTTCCATTTCCATTTCCATTTTCATTTCCATCTCCATTTTCATTTCCATTTTCATTTTCATTTCCATTTTCATTCATTTCTAGGTTTCCAAAAGTATCAAAAATTTATTCATAGTACTTGAAACTTGTCATTTCATACAATTAAACTGGAAATGCATAGGCCCTATTCAGGATATTACATGCCCATGTAACTAAGGTACACGGTCGTGTGGGTTGACCGTGTAACTCTCTGTGCCCGTGTGACAAAACTCATAATTTAGAAGCAGGGTAGACACAGCCATGTCTCAAGCCGTGTGGGAACTTCCCAGATCTTGTGCGATCGATAAATTCCCTAACCAAGGTCACACAGCCGTATGGCCAGCCCGTGTGACTCACCCCAGGCCGTGTGACAAGAAAATTGACCTAACCTTTAAAGCAGAACACACTCGTGTGGTCTAGAATCCATACCAAAATCTGTTGTGAATCATGCAATTTAGCATTAAAACGACCCCTAATTACAAGAGTTAAAGAACACACACCTTAAAACGCAATTCCAAGCACCAACGAATGATCGATTCCCACCACTATACCGATACTGCACCCTTCAAATCCTTGTTGAGCGAAAAGAAAACACAAAAGAGCAGACGAACTCTAAAGAGCTGGAAATCAATAGTGATATAAAAACAACGAAGGGCAGCACCAAAATTAACAGGACTTTAACAAAATCCTATCATTTTTTTAGGGTTGGAACCAAAAAATCAACCTCCTCTAAGCACACATGAGGATTCGAACATGAGAGCTAAGGCAACCTATCACCTTATCACTAAATCAGCAAGCTCATTTTGTTCTTAAAATGTAGAAACTAACTTAAAGGTCCATCCGAACCACTAACCCAACCAACAAATATTAATTCTTCTAACCCCAATTTCGAGATGTGACATCACGAGTTAGTTGGGCATAAACTCAGATTGGAAAATTACACAAATGTCCTTAAGCACATATTACCTTTCATTTTAAGCATGAGAATGTGGTTTCGAGCATGCTTACGCACATATTACCCTTCATTTGTATTCTAAATACGTGATTTATATGTTTCAATATTTATTATACATATTTATATTCTAAATTTATAGTCTCGCATAAACATGATAATTTCTTTCGTCCGTATCATGAAATGGAAATGATTACTCTGTCCTCTACAAAACCTGAACTTAGGTTAAAGTCTAAATTTAAATATACCTTGAAGTAGATTAACTATTTCCCTTACATAACACATATTAATAAAAATAGTATTTTATTTTAATTAATAGTTTATATTCTAAAATAAGTCATCTTGTTAAGATATTTCAGTAAGTTATGGCAAATAACAAAAGGGGTGGGGTTAACATCTTACATGGTCAACAAAGATGCAATCCAATTTAATTCACAGTTGAAACTTTGAAAGCGTTATCAATTATTCTTAAATTACTTTTATTTTAAATCAAAATGTCAATATCAAATTCATTAAAATCAGAGTTAGGACAAAGTCCATGTAACACAACCTTCTCATATTTATTCGTAAGCTAAACTCATCAATTAATTAAATAATAATTAGATTATGAATGAAATTTTTTATATATCACTGAAATTGAAATGATAAATTTAAATTTTTAATATGTTTAATTTTTTAAAATATTTTTTTATTTTCATTTTTAAAAAAAATATTTTCATTTTTTGAAAAATGAAAACCACATTAATAAATAAAAATAAAAATAAAATGTTTTCAATAATAAAAGCATGAAAATATTTTAGATACCTAATTTTCTATAATAGAAACATAAGAAATAAAATAAAAATTTTTATATTTATATGGATTCAAACGAGAACACCATACTTAATATTTGAAAATATGTATTTGTTAAAAATATTTTTGTGTGTATATATGTTTGAACCAACTGGATCAGTTCATTTAAAGTTAAAAAATTTTATTTTCATCATTTTCAATTTTACAAAATATTTTTAGTAAAAATTTGAAGATATATATATTTTTTATTTTCTAATTATGGAATATTTCATCTTTATTTTTAAAAAATTATTTTTAAAATTTTCAACCAAACATATTTTTTTTAATATTTTTCATTTTCTAAAAAAAAATAAAAACTACATTTATTTCTTAAAACCAAACAAAACCTAAGGCTCAGTTTGGTTTTTTTTAATATATCTGCTATTTCTATTTCCATTTCCATTTTATTTTTTTAATAATTGAGGCTAGTGCCACTAGATTAATAAGTTGTTGTTATTTTTTTTGTAAAAATGAAAACACACATTTGGTAAATAAAAATATTTTTTCAAAATTGAAAATATATTTGGTACCTATTTTTCTATAATAAGATTATGAGAAATGAAATAAAAAATTATAATTATATGAATTCAAGCCAGAGTACTAAATTTAATATTTAAAAAATTATTAAAAAAATGTTTTTATGTTTATATAACCAAATAAAACCTAAAATTCTTAATTTTTTTAAATTTCAAATTTTATCACATGAGCTTATTTTAAAAAAAGAATTCAAGAAGATTTTGTAAACAAAATTAATCTTTTAATAGAATTAAGGTTTGATTACTGTGGGAGGCATGGGGCTGTTTTTGTTTTTATTTTTTATTTATGAAGGAAGGCTGCTTGGATTGGATGAGTCAATTTATTGTTGCGTCTAAGTTATATATTTGTAAGCGATGCTAATATGTCACACATCTGATAACTAAGATATGATATTATCATTATTATTATTATAAAAAGTCGAAAGGGTTTTGTCAGCATTATCGTTTCAGGATGAACACAACCCCAACGCAACAACACAATTCAATTCATGTGATAGGCGTTTTCAGTGCTTCCTCCACTCTGCATTTTCCAAACCATAACACACACAATTTTGGTCTTCAAACCAGTCAAATAAAAAAAAAACTGAGGGTATTAAAATGAAATAAAATATTAAGAGATTAATATTTTCTTTAAACGCAATGGGTGGCCAAAATGTGAGTGGAGTAGAGTGGTTGGGCACATTTTCACTTTTTTTCCTAACACCCTTTGCATTCTAGAAGTAGTATATATCTTCGTAAGACATTGGTTAAATGTGAAGTGGGAGGACCTAGGCGGCTTCATTAATCAAACTTTCCAAAAACAAATAGAATGCAAATAATTTTGTGGATACTTAGTTCAACACCCCTTTCACATCGCTCACTTTGTGTGATATAGGTTAGGACAAACATTTCCCACCTCTACTTTTCTACCTGTTTTCACAACCCTAGGAAGTTTATCTAACTAAGGAAACATTTCCCATTAACAAACTTCTATTATTTCCCATCTCTCTCTCTCTCTCTCCCCTCTTTATTTTAAATTATGAAATTATGTTGATAATGAGCAGTGTGAAGTTACAAAAAACATAATAATAATAATAATAATAATAATTTGAGACCAAAATTAAATTGTATATTTTATAATGTAAAAATATAATTTTATTATTTTAATAGTCTATATTTTTATCATTTTTAAATGGTTAAATCAATTTTTTATCATTTTGGGTGACAAATATAATTTTACCATTACTAATTTAAAATTTCATAAATTATACATGGTCTAAATAAAAATTTTTCCATTTTAAATAAGCCGGCCCTGCTAGTACCCTTGACTTCACCACTAATAATGAGGCAAGGGCGAAGTTTGACGTATGATTGAGTGTATATAATTAAAAATAAAAAAAATTGTAAAAAACTTGAAGGATATATCTTATTAATCTTTTAATTATAAAATTTATTAAAAATATAGAAAATCAAGATAAAATTGTAATGGAATGAAACATAATTTTACATTAATGTGTACAAAAAAATTTAAGAAAAAAAGAAGGGGGTTCACGAGGAGTATTAAGAGATGTGGTTACAATCAACAATATACTAAGTAATAGATCTATTAATAAAAGAGGAATGATGTATTAACTAATATTCTAGTATTAAAAAATGGATGAAAAATAAATGTTATCATATCAAAGTGTTTGGTGGTAAAACAATTATGATATTTATTACTCTTCTTATCTTACCCTTAATATATATTAGCTTCACATTTTATTTCACTATTTTCACTATAATTATTATAATTTCTCTCAGCAGCACTATTATATTTATAGACTTAAAAATTTTTTTAATATTATAATTAAATTTAGTATTTAATCAATGTTAACAATTTTTTTTATAAAATATAACAATAATTTAACAATAAAACACAATTAATATATATATATTCAAATAGTCCTAATCTGATTCTTCTGTTGCAGAAAAAAAATTATACTTAGTATTATAAACTAATGTTTACCAATAAAATTACATTTACATTAAAAACCATATCATTAATTAAAATAAATCATTATCCACATTATTTTTCATCAACAGGCATTCATTCCATGAAAAAAAATGAAATAAATTAATACACTCACATGCTTATATGCTTCAATATATTGATCCAACAAATAAACTACTTTAATATAAAAATAGAATTTAAATAACTTAAAAGTGACTTTCAAAGGGGACAACCTAGATTTTATGGGGAAAAACTTAGAAACTTATTTTTTATTATTGGAAAACATGGGTTTTTACATGGTAAAATCATTTCATCTTTTTATTTTTCTTTATTTTTTAAAAATTAAAACATCAGATTTTATAGGGAATTATCAAGCTTTAAAATGAAATATTTAGGTTTTTATAGGGAAAAGTTATTTAATCTTTTTAATTTCCTTTTATATTTTTTTATTGTTAGAATTAATTTTAGTTTTTTTTCAGTAAAAGAGGAAACAGGAGTTTATAAGAAATTATTTGTATTTTTTATCGTCGTTACTGAATAATTAATTTTTTTCTTTTTGAAAAAGAACAAAATGAATTATAAAAAAAATGAAATGAAAGACCAAAACTAAAATCTATTAAAATTGGTGACTAAAATTGATTTCCATTTTTTTCAATAAAAAAGGAAACACCTTGTGTTTATATATATATATATATAAACTTTGATTTTTACAAGAAAAATCATATCTTTTTAATTTTTTTAAAAATATTTTTTTAATAAAAAGAAAAATATGAGTTTGTACTTAGAAAACTTAAACTTTTACAACGAAATTAAGTTATAGGATAAAAACTTATCATTATTATTGAATTAATAACTTAATTCTTTATAAAAATTTAATTTTTTTTATTTTTGAAAGAAAAACGTATTAATTATAAAAAATTAAATAAATGATTAAAATTAAAATTTACTAAAATTAGTTGAGTAAAATAAAGATATAAATGACTAAAATAAAAAATATTTGTTACAAAATTTTTCAGAGCCTCAAATAAAAACTTACAAGTCACCCTAAAATTAGAGTGATGTGCCAATAATTTAAAACAAGAAGAGACGTGGGTCATTTTCACTCAACAACCTACACACTAAAATCGAAGCATCCATAGCATTCCAAGGTGTCCAAAAACTGTGAAATGTAAGGCAGGCTTTGAAGCTGACGACCTCTTTTTCGCTTGTCAGTGGAACCTCATCGCCCTGTGCCTGAAAATCACGCATACTTAGGGTCAGCCAGTTCCTACAACTGCGAATGTGAGAGTGACATGGACTGATTATTTTCTAATCCACCTCTGGTCCCTACCCGACCACGCTCATTCGCTCTTCATCATTATTAGTTATACCTTTCCAACTGTGTAACAAAATATAAAGTCACCAACATGTTTTCCCCAAATTAGTTATTACCCAATGTTTTGATGCTTTTCTTAATATTATTTACTCAATTACTACTTACAGTACAGCATTTAACTTTTACTATTTTTAAATACATTAGCCATGCGCATAATGTTTTCAACCTTTTCATATCTTTATTATTTTAATTTTATATTTTATCAACAAATATTTATCATCTGGAAATTATATATGTTAAAAGTTATTTAAATTTTTATAATTTGCATAAAATTACAAGTGTAACGATTTAGTGAATTATTATATTCCTATGTCACTCTTAATAAAATATAATAATTTTAGATTCAAATTCCAAGTTTCATAGTATATAGATGGTCCGGTTATCCGCTCAAAATTTGGAAGAGTTCGGGTAAATATATTAGGTTCGAAAAATAGACTTCGATAAAAAAATTAAGCCAGTTTAAAATATGATTCAAGCTCGAGTTTGAACATTTAAGGCTTGAACCCGATTTGTTTTTAAGATTATAATATTTTATATTATGTTATATATTTAGAACACAAAAAAGTAAACCTATACTAAATATATAATACTACTCTAATGCAAATATTAAAATAATGTTAAAATGATTATATAAAAAAATTCAATAAATAAAAATATATAAGATTATTAAATATTAAAATAATATAATATAATATAAATATATATTTTTTTAAATTTAAAAATAAAATGGGCAAGACTAAATGGACTTGGGATAGTTTTTTGTAAATATGGACGGGTTTGAACAAAATTTTAAACTCATATTTTTGGATTGAACCGGGTTTGGACAAGAATAAAATATATTAATATCATATTTAGACCTGACCCGAACTTGACCCATGAAAACCACTAATCATATATTAAGAATCTTATTTTAGTTTAAATTTTATTATTTATGGGCTTTATTTATATTTATTTTGCTTTAAATCTTAATATTATTTTAATTATCAATAAAATTATACCTTATAATGGTTAATTTTTTAGATTAAGTTTAGGGACAAAAGGAGGAGGCAAGTAGTTTCTGGGCTACACACTCAAAAATAATAAAATTTTGACTTAATTATTTTAAAAATTATAAAAATAAAAATTAATATAATAAAAATATATTTTAACTTTTATAAAATATAACATAATCTCACCATTAATTAATACTAACTCGATTAGGAAATAATTTTAATATGAAAAATATGTTTACCACAGTGATATAATTAAAATAACTTTTTACAAAGTGAAACCAAGCAAACCACGCAAATACCAAATGAAGCCAACCGAAAGCGAGGGTGTTATCGTAAATAGCATGAATACGTGCCCTCAATCATAAATCCGTGCCAAGGATTTCATTATTATTATTATTATTTACCTTAAAATTGTTGGAGAAACAATTTAAATTAAATTCCTCTTGAAAAGCGTAAGGTTGGCAGGTGTGAACGAGTATTTTTCTGGCTCCAAAGTAGCTATAAATATAGTTTTCCTTTTTTCACTCCCTCCCTCCTTCACTCCCTCACACCTTCACTCCACAAAACGGCTTCACCAGTTTTCTTTCTTAATAAATTCTGCTTTCCTCTCTCAAACTACCAAAGCTGCAATTCTGCAGGGAAAAGACATGGACTTCTCTCGCCGAAGAACTGGATTTCTTTTATCCATTGCTTTGTTTCAGGCGAGCGCTTCCGTCGCTTTCATCCTCTGCTTCCACTGTTCCAATTTTACTTTCTTTTTTCTTTTCTTTTCTGTTCAATTCTGACTTCTTTTTGGCGTTTAATTTTTATCTCTTTTTTTTTTTACCGGAAAATATTTGTCATTGTCTTTCCTTTTTGGACTCTTGATTGAACTCTGAGAGATCTACAATCAGATTTTGTGCTTCTTATTTTTGGTCAAAGCTTGTCAATACTTCACTTGATCAAGTTTTTTTTCTCCTTCAGTTTTCAAAATGAAATCGAAGCTTGAAATGCTGAATTCAAGTTATATTTTGCCTCCTCTGTTTCTATCAGAAACAGAATCTTAAATTATTTGTTGTTTCTTTGGTCATTATCTTCCATAAAAAATGGGGGGAAAAAAACAAAATAAGTCGCATCTATTTGTTAGCTAACGGGGTCATGAGCAGATCTTTTTCCTTCTTTCGTTTTGGCATTTCAATTTAGCGAAAGTTTTAGCAAAAAGAAAAACGATTCAATTGTCCTCGTTAATTTCAACTGAATTTGTCCTTTTTTTTTTTTTATTTTCAGGTTTTATTAATTGTACAAGTGGCCGTTGCACAGACGAGCAATGATGAACGCAGGTAAGACTTTTTATTCATGCTTACCTCTGCTAAGTTTGTTACAAAATAGAAAAATAATAAAATTCAATACAGCTCAAATTTATTTTTCTGAGCTGTCATTGTAACGCGAGTGTACGTTTCTCGTGCTATTATCTTCTCCTGTAAAATACTAGCCCCAACAATTCGTGGTTAAATTTGCGCTTTCTAACAATCTATACAATAACTAATGACAAATGTTTTTCTTAATCTTGTTTGAAAATTTTAATTGGTAAATTATCATTAATTGTTTTTTTTTCGTGTTTGTGTTTGATATGTCTAGGCAGAGACATTCTGAAGGATATTGTGCAATGTATGACATTTGTGGAGAGCGAAGTGATGGCAAAGTAGTGAACTGTCCTTATGGTTCTCCAGCAGTAAAGGTTAGTTGCTTATTACTGTCTCATATAAATTTTGTACTAATTATGGTTAATAGCAGTTGACTGTCTCGCAAGATATGAACTATATTCCATGGGCCAATTTGCACAAGAATCTTCTTTTTTTGGTTTTATTTTTTGTTTTGAAGAACTTTGGAAAAACCTGTTACAAAATATAACTGAAATTATTTGACGTTTACATCTTATTACGCCTCTCAGCCTGATGAGTTACTTTCGTCAAAGATTCAAAGTTTGTGCCCCACAATTACTGGAAACGTTTGTTGTACAGAAGCTCAATTTGACACACTACGGAGTCAAGTCCAGCAGGTAAGATTTATCACTCTGCTCTGCTCTACTCTACTGTTGTTGGTATGCTGACTTGCATTATTAGACATCTATTTCCTAGGGCGAGTTGATGACTACTGCTTCGCTTATGTGGCATTTGATGTCATTAGATTGTTATTTGGCATGATTAACTTTTCTACTAATCTTTGCCTTTCTAGTTTGATCGGAAGTATAAAATTTGTGTCTGACCCAGAAGCTTAAAATCTATTTTAAACAATGAATTCCATTTGAGCATCACGGTCGGTTTTGATCGATTGGAGGTAGTCGATTGCATACTCCTAAATTTCATCATTTCATAACATTATTTATTTCCTTTGTGCATTATTGCAGGCAATTCCTTTTCTTGTAGGTTGTCCAGCTTGCTTGAGAAACTTTTTGAATCTGTTCTGTGAGCTCACATGCTCCCCAAATCAAAGTTTGTTCATCAATGTGACTTCTATATCCAAGGTCAGGGATCCCAACTAATCCTCATGATCATGTTCTAAGAAAACTTGATATCTTGTCATATGATTGTGGCTTGGTGTATGCCTTCTAAAAACTTGGCAATGTCATTGACCAATATGAACTTGGCAATGATATCTTTTATCATATTGTAGTTTCAAACATTATTTTATGGGTGAAAATCTGAATTCACTGCTATCATACACAATGTCTTAAGTAAGCTTATTTAAACAGATGGCCATGCACTTCTTTATGGATACATTTTTATATCAAAGATGATAAATTACTTTATATATCTTATTCTCTTTGCAGATAAAAAATAACTCGACTGTGGACGGAATTGACTTTTTCATAACTGATGATTTTGGTGAGGGGTTGTATGAATCTTGCAAGGATGTCAAGTTTGGTACCATGAATACTCGTGCTTTGGAATTTATTGGTGCTGGTGCTAAAAATTTTAAAGGTGAGGTGATAGTTACAAATTCATATTGTGAGACTTGTATGTCATGTCTCAGTATCTGTATCCGCTTGATTGGTTCTGGCAGAGTGGTTTGCTTTCATTGGTAGGCGAGCGCCGAACAACATGCCAGGTTCACCATATGCCATTCAGTTCCTGCCAACTGTTCCTGAATCATCTGGGATGAAGCCTATGAATGTATCTACATATTCATGTAGAGATGTTTCACTGGGCTGTTCTTGTGGTGATTGTCCTTCATCTCCTGTCTGTTCTAATACAGCTATATCTACTTCCAATAAAGGGGCTACATGTTCAGTTCAAATTGGATCTCTTAAGGTGAGGGATTACTTTTGTATTATCTAATTTTAATCTATTTTTCCGAATGAGAATTCCTTAATTCATATGAAAGCGCAGTTGGTTTCCTAATTTGAGCTATAATACAGGTTTTTCTAATAAAATATCTATGTTGAAAATCTGCAGGCCAAATGTGTTGATTTAGCTTTAGCCATCCTTTATATTGTATTGGTTTCTATGTTCTTCGGATGGGGTGTGTTTCACCGGACAAGAAAAAGAAGCCGGTCTTTTAGAATGAAACCATTTACAGATGCAGCCGAGGGTGGTGAATCTCATTCTCTTAGTAGGCAAAAAGCTGACAATCTCCCCATGCAGGTGCTTTTTTTTACCTTGTGCTGACCTTGGATCTCATTCTATTTCTCACTCGATATTCTTGTTTAGGTTGTTGCGTTCATGTTTGGCATAGAACTTTACAAAATTGTAATTCTTATTTAACAACCTTTCCATGTCATAATTTTTTTTGTTTCTTCTTCTTCTTCCTTTTTGTTTCTTCTTTTTATTAGTTTAGTTATATGCTTTTCCTATTAAATCTCACGTGATTTTCTTTGTTCAGAGGCTAGAGGATGCTAATCAAAGTAGCACTGGGGTTCAACTTTCTGTTGTGCAAGGATACATGTCAGATTTTTACAGGTTAACTTTCTATATGCATATAAGCTTACATCACTTGAGCAACGGTCAGGTCTGTGATTTTGTTCTTACATACTTATGTTCAGGAAATATGGACTGTGGGTTGCCAGACATCCAACCCTAGTATTGAGTTTGTCAGTGGGAATGGTTCTTGTACTTTGCTTGGGTCTAGTCCGTTTCAAGGTGGAAACACGGCCAGAGAAGGTATTATTTGACCTCTGAATAGCTAGATGTATCTTTATATAAACTGAACCTCTCTATAGTTGTGCATCATTGCTCATCATTGTGGACTATAAATAACCACCTATGATTATCTGTCAAGCATTTTGAGATCAGAGATTGATTTTGATATGTTTCTGATTACATGCTTCTTTCGGTACACTTTTCTTTTATCTGAATATATGTTATCAATACAATGTCAGCTATGGGTAGGGCCTGGGAGTAAAGCTGCGGAAGAGAAACGGTTTTTTGACAGCAACCTAGCTCCTTTTTACAGAATTGAGCAGGTTTTGCCTTATTTTATTCTATTTTCCCTTATTTACCATGTTATCTTCTTCCCCTATTGTTTTCTTTAATAACGGTTACCTATTGTTGATTGCTGGTAAGAGGGTGAATATCATAGAATGATTCTTAGGTCAAGGTCTGCTAAGTAAAATTTTCTTGTTTTATGGCATACTTTTGCAACTTTCAACTTTTATATTTGTACATCTTTTCTTTAAAGTAAAATATTCCTGCTAATTCTTTTTCGGATAGGATATTCCTGTTTCCTTAAGGGTTCTACCATCTGCCTGCAATATCATTTCTATATTTAATAGCCCTCACTACATCTTTTTTTATCTTTTCCTCTCTCCTTTTAACTATTTATTAAAATCAACTTTGTTTATATGATTCTCTTCCTTATAGCAACATTTTTCTCACGTTCTTTTCTTGTCTTCTCTAATGAGATGTTTTATAGGAACCATTGGTTTAAATTCCTCTTCATTGGATTTAGCAATGTGCAATATAATTTCCATATCTAATAGCCCTCATTTCACGTTTAAAAAAAATAATAATCTTTTCCTCTCTCCTTTTCCTTTATTTAAATCAACTTTGATTGTATAGTTCTCTTCCTCATAGCAACATTTTATCACATTCCTTTTATTTTTTTCACTAATGGGAGATTATATAAGAACTGATGGTTTAAATTCATGTTCATCAGATTGAGCATTGGTTTTGTTTTTCAGGTGCATGTGTCTTACCATATTACTTTGGAATAACTAATGTTATCTATGTTTTTCAGCTAATATTAGCAACAATTCCAGATGCCTTGAATGGTAAATCACCCAGCATTGTGACTGAGGAAAATATTAAGTTGTTATTTGAAATTCAAAAGAAGGTATTGGTTCTACTTTAATTTGTCAGGTTGGATTAACATAACACAGTCTGACCTGAATTGTAATTGTTTGTACATTTACGTTCTCTTAAAAGGGTCTTACTTAAACACCATTAGTTTACTTAACAGATTGATGGAATCCGGGCAAATTATTCTGGCTCAGTGATATCTTTGACAGATATTTGCATGAAGCCAATGGGGGAGGATTGTGCCACACAAAGTGTTATACAGGTACCGTGCTTGTCTTGTATCTGGCAAGAGTGAAGCATATAGAATCATAAATTGGCAATTTAAATGTAAAAGTATGGAAGTGGAACTGATGAATTGGATATCATCATAAATTGTTCAATCTCAGCAGAAAAGCAATATGCTTCATATTACTTTATATGGACAATTTAGTTGCTCTTTTATATGCATATTTCAGAAGTGAAAAACATTTTGATGTTATGTCTTATTAGTTTGTTAGTTATGACAATCCATGCTTCTTTTGTAATTACATGCATGTGACATGAACTTAGCCTGGTTTTCTGCTCTTCCACCTGCCTGTGTTTCGACTCTTGTGTTATACTTTTGACTTATCTCTGAAATAGATAATGATCTGTCATTTTCTGTTGTGTTTTATATTTCAGCACCAAGTAACTCATCATTGAATTTCCAGAGCACCTTATAAGTTCTCCTTTCTGATCCTTTTTCTTTATTATTTTTATTTTATCATGTTTCTCTTGATAGTATTTCAAGATGGATCCAAGTTATGATGCTGATGATCGACTGGAACACGTGAACTATTGTTTTCAGGTATATCCTAATACCTCTTTATTTATTTGGTTTAAAGGTAATTGCCTTCTTTACGATTCTACTTAACCAGCCTCTATTCTAAGGCATGTTCAAGTCATAGATTTTGATTGTAAAATTAAATTGTTGATTCTTCTAGTTTTGTCTCACTCTATTTTTTTGTCACCTGAGTTGACCTTTAATGTTTACATGCTATGTATTCTTTCAGCATTATACCTCTGCAGAATCATGTATGAGTGCTTTTAAAGCCCCAGTAGATCCTAGCACTGTATTAGGAGGTTTCTCTGGAAGCAACTATACTGAGGTGCTAATTTTACTTTCTTGATCTGTCAATACAGTCAGATCATTGGATGTAAGATCTTTAAAATATAATTGGATGTGGTAACCTAAGATTTTCTTTATCATACAGGCTTCCGCATTTATAGTAACTTATCCGGTAAACAATGCTTTGGACAAAGAAGGGAATGAAACTCAAAAAGCAGTTGCTTGGGAGAAGGCCTTTGTTCAGTTAGCAAAGGTTTGGTACTTGTACTTGCATCATATCAAGGATTATTTATTGTCTTGTACTTGCCTTGTATTGCCATTTCTCAGATAAGTGAGTTTCACATGCAATGCTATGTTATGGAACAGGATGAGTTGTTGCCTATGGTTCAGTCTAGAAATTTGACATTTTCTTTTTCTTCGGAAAGCTCCATTGAGGAAGAGTTGAAAAGAGAGAGCACCGCAGATGCCATAACCATATTGGTAGGTGTTTGTCTCTATTATGGCTTGAAAACATGATACCTGAGTCCTGTATATAGAAGCTTAACTTTTGTAACTAATGGAATCTCTAACAACCCCTGCCTTTAGCTTCTTTTAGAATAAAACTATTAACCTTGTAAATGTGATTTTTTTTCTTTGGAAATTTTCTCTGACTGCTTTCTTGTGTCTGCTCCCTTATATTATTGCAGATAAGCTATCTTGTGATGTTTGCTTACATATCTCTGACCTTGGGTGATACACCTCGATTATCTTCCTTTTACATTTCATCTAAGGTATTTTATTCATGTTTCTTCTTTACAGAAAATATATTCTTTTTTGAATTATTCTTCTTCCTGTCTCCTTCTGTTCTCTTTTTGGGTGTGTATTCTAGCTTAAGCTTTTCTGTTGAGGGGTACTGAAATTTATCTGATCAAGTGCTACAGAATTCAAGCCTGGACAGATTTAACTGCATAAGGTTAACAGTCATAAATGCACTCTGAACAGCTTTTTGAAGGTTTACCCCTAATTAGTATTTCTTTTAACAACAATAGAGAGACTTTTCATCCGGTGGACAAACATTTTGATATAATCTCAGGAAGGAAAGGACAAAGAAAATGAGATAGATTGGTTATATTTCTAGAATCCAACCGTTTGAATGACTTTTTCTAGACCTCTTTTATTTGTTGTTTCCAATTTACAGAAACTTATTTTAGGCGACCTTTTTACCTAAACAAAGTATTGCTAATTATGCTTTCAGGAATCTATATCTAATAAATGAGTTTCTCTTGGTTTTGAGGATTTCTAAGTCATGCTTTATCTGATGACTTGGGGTTCTGCTTGGACGGAGCAATAAATAAGCATCCCTTTGATTCTAGGACTGCAATAGTTAGGTTAACAAGATCAAAAAAGCTCCCTGCTAGGGTTGGATGAATGTCTGAAAATTTTTCTGTTACTTATCTTCTATGATGTGTACTGATTGTCTTCCAGGTATTGCTTGGCCTTTCTGGCGTTCTGCTTGTCATGCTCTCAGTTCTTGGATCTGTAGGATTTTTCAGTGCTATTGGAGTAAAATCTACTCTAATCATAATGGAAGTGATTCCTTTTCTTGTTCTTGCAGTAAGTGCCTTCCTCCTTTAGCATATTTCAAATTCATATGATGTTAATTTTGTAACTATCATGTGTTTTGACTTGGAGGATTTTTATATTACAATTACATCAAGCCTTTTGCCTGGCAAATTCTCTCTCTGTATTGCCAAGTTCTGTCGTAGCTCACCTTCTGAACTCTTTTTATCTTGTAACAGGTTGGTGTGGATAATATGTGCATATTGGTGCACTCTGTTAAGCGGCAACCTTTGGACTTACCTCTAGAAGGAAGGATAAGCAATGCTCTTGTGGAAGTGGGGCCATCCATAACCCTTGCTAGTCTATCTGAGGTTTTTGTGTTTGCAGTTGGAAGTTTCATTCCTATGCCCGCCTGCCGTGTTTTCTCCATGTTTGCAGGTTTATATATTTGTCCATTTTATAGTGATAAAAATAGAATTCTTTTTTTCTTTCATGTTGCTTACGTCATTCCCCTTGCACTCGTGCATTCTATTGCAGCACTGGCTGTTCTGTTGGATTTCCTTCTGCAGGTCACTGCTTTTGTTTCTCTGATAGTTTTCGACTTTTTGCGAGCCGAGGGTAGAAGGGTTGATTGTTTTCCATGTATAAAAGCATCATCAACATATGCTGAATCTGAGAAAGGTATAGTTGGTGGATACTGGAGTTGTATGATTGATGAATCATGTAGTGTAATTGTTATGATGATCTTGATTCTTTGAACTGATTTTATATTAGATCTAGTTTTCATAGTTATTTAATACTTCGAACCCTCTCACATTCATTGTAAAACTGTCATGAAGTCTAACTACAGAATTGCTTATGAAACTTTAGGCATTGGTGGGAGAAAACCCGGGCTACTGGCTCGATATATGAAGGTAATTGTTTCTACTTCAGAATTTTTGTAATTTTTTGGTGTCAACAGTTAACAAGGTGATTTACCTTTTCTTGAAACAATTTTCATTTGTTTTGCTTATTAATTTGTGTCTGTTTTCACTTTTAGGAGGTACATGCTCCCATTCTCAATCTTTGGGGGGTGAAAATTATAGTGGTTGCTGTTTTTGTTGCTTTTGCATTGGCTAGCATTGTAAGTTGCTTTAACTTTTGTCAAGTTGATCTATTATTATTATTATTACTACTACTACTACTTCTTTGTTTGACTTGAAGTAAACTTCTTATGCTTGCAAATTTGGTAGGCACTGTCCACCCGTATCGAGCCTGGTTTGGAGCAAAAGATTGTTCTTCCCCAAGACTCGTATCTGCAGGTTGAATTTTTGTTTCCTTTTAACTGAATGGAGAAATGAATCGCATGATATCCTCTTTTATCCTTGAGTAATTGGTGCATTTTATCCCGCAGGGCTATTTCAATAATGTTTCAGAGTATCTCAGAATTGGACCACCGCTGTATTTTGTTGTCAAGAACTATAATTATAGGTATTTCCATGTTATTTTTAGTTTGGTTAAAATATGCTGTTAGTCCTTATACTTTGACAAATTTTGAGATTTAATCCCTGAGTTAAACTAAATCCTACTTTTTTTATTTAAAAATCTCAGTCCAGTCATTAAAATCGTAAGTATTTTCTGTCAATTTGTGAACTTAGAATTTTGATTAGGCTGCCCTCATATGACATGCCATATGATTGACAGAAAATAAATATGAAAAATTGACAAATTTTGACAGAAACTATCAAAAATGATAATAATGATTGGATTAGGGTTTTTCAATTGAAAAAGTAGGAGGATTGAATTTTTAACCTTAGGGACTAAATCTCAAATTCTATACTAGTACAGGGACTAACAACATATTTTGACCTTCTAGTTTCTTTTTGTCTTTGGTTTACTGCATGGTATCTGTTTCTGTTTGCTTAAATGGATGCTTACCTGGTCCAAAGCATAAGAGACATTAACATCTGCTTCAAGTATTGGTTGTTTTTCACTTTTGTATCGTTGCGCACAAACATGATGAACCTTGCATGTAGAGAATTTTCAATACCATAAATGACATAGCTTAATATTGGCTCTTCTAAAAGCGTATATTTTTCTTGTCTAAATTGTATCTGGAATAATTATAAACATCTGAAAAAGAACACGATGGAATTTGTTTTACTACTAATGGCAGAAAACTGCCATTTTAGGCTGAGTCTATTAGAGCTCCATGTGAATATTCTTCTGTTACCTTCTATAACAGAAGGTGTTATCATTTAAGAAGTAGAAACTTGCTGTCCAAGATGTGAATCTTCATTGCTCATCAAGAAAAAGAAATGGAGTTATTCAAGTTTTCATCTAATTGATTTTGTTGATAAATATGCTTTTTCATGCTGATGCTTTTCTATCCTCAGTTCAGAATCAATAGATACAAATAAGTTGTGCTCCATCAGCCAATGTAACTCAGACTCTCTTTTAAATGAGGTAAAATTGTTTGGTATATTCTCTCTTGAGTGTTCATTCATGATATAGATTTTTTTTGGTAAACCACGCTTTTCTATTTAGTTTAAAGAATGTTTATGCTTTTAAGATTATCAACCAACCTTGCCTCCTGTTGTTGCTATATGGACTTTGTTTGATATGACAGCTTTATCCTGTTTCCTCTGTAGATAGCCAGAGCATCCTTGACACCAGAATCAAGCTATATTGCTAAGCCAGCTGCTTCATGGCTTGATGACTTTCTTGTATGGTTATCTCCAGAAGCATTTGGTTGCTGTCGGAAATTTACTAATGGGAGTTATTGTCCCCCTGATGATCAGGTTATTATCCTATTATTCTTGGTACTTGTTAGATTTAATTCACCTCCTGTGATATGCTGAAAATATTTCATTCCCCAGTAATGAGTTGTTCCTTCCAAATTATGTTACCTAATAGCTTGGACTTAATCTGCGGGGCCTGATTTGTGTTTTGCTTGTGAAAAGATAACCACTAAAAACCTCAAATTACATGATTCTTTAAAATACTATACTGCTATAATAGGTTGAAGGAAATTTGGTTCTAAAATTTTTATCTAATTCCAAGACTGTGGGGGATAGCTTTACAGCTAAGTGGCTTTTGGTAATGGTGCTTCCATTGTTGAGCAGAAAAACCAGATATCCCTATCTAGTGTCTTAATACTTGGCTATGCTTAACAGTAGTCATTTCTTAGAAGATAGCATTAAGTTCACTATCCTGTTTCTCATATCATGCCAGAATTAGGTTTTCCAAGAATTTCATTTATGGTAATTGGATATGGTTTGGTTTACTAAAATTAAATTTTCTTTCTTCCAGCCTCCTTGTTGCTCTCCCAATGACACTGCTTGTGGGTTGAGTGAAGTGTGCAAAGATTGCACTACGGTAATATACACCCTTATATTCTGCCTGATATTTTGGTACTACTGTAATATTTGTCAACATGAAATTAAGCAGTTCTTGTGACTAACAATTATGTGATGTTTCAGTGCTTCCGTCACTCAGATTTACATAATGATCGCCCCTCTACAGCCCAATTTAGGGAGAAACTTCCATGGTTCCTTGATGCTTTGCCTTCTGCTGATTGTTCAAAAGGCGGACATGGTGCTTACACTAGCAGTGTGGAACTCACAGGTTTGTTTGAATAGATCTTTCTTTTGCAATTGCACCCAGTTTACCATTGGATGATAATTTTCACTTGCCTATTTTACTTTGAGATAGAATCTGTAAATGATACATATTCGAATTTGGATTTGGTAGTTACTGGTTTTACATTTTGTTATCAGGCTATGAAAGTGGTATCATTAAGGCATCATCATTCCGCACCTACCATACACCACTCAATAAGCAGGTAGAACTAATACTCAGTTGGGTAGTCATTGTTGAGTAATTTTCCTTTTTATTTTGTATTGCAGCTGCACCATTAATTGGCTTTCACTTGTTTTAGATTGATTATGTTAACTCAATGAGGGCTGCTCGAAAATTTGCATCAAGGGTTTCAGATTCTTTAAAGGTAAGATATCAATTTTAATATTCTGTCTTAAATTTTTGGTTTGTATATTTGTCCTTTAATAGAAAAACATGTTTTTTTCTGCTTAATTGGGTACCCTTATCTAGCTCTTCTTTTGCACGGTACAATTGTTAGTCTTTATCATACAACTTTATCGTCCTCATTAATTCTCCTCAACCAACATTGAATGGGAAGTTATTGAGCTTCTCATGCAAGCTGTCTCTTGTTTTGAATATATTTGCAAATTTAAATGTATGCTAGTGATGAGATAATATCTGTTTGTAAACTGAGCTTTTCTGGTGCAGATGGAAATCTTCCCATATTCCGTGTTTTATATGTTCTTTGAGCAATACCTTGATATATGGAAGACAGCTCTCATCAACCTTGCAATTGCGATTGGTTAGTAATTTGCAGAAACCTACCCAAAAGTGTCATAAATTAATACACATTTTTCCTGAAATTATTTATTTTTAAGGCATTTCTGGTACAAATTAATGATTCAAATTTTATTTAATTTTGTTCTGTCTTTATTTCGCAGCATTCTATGGCTTGTCATTTTGTTGTTATTTCTAATGGTCAATTCTATTTTCTTCTGTTTGATTGCTTGCAGGTGCGGTATTTATTGTTTGTTTAGTTATTACATGCAGGTTAGCTTCCTAATTTTGTCCCTTGACTTATTATACCAAAGTCATTATCAGTCGTTTTTTTTTTTTTTTTAAAGTAGATGATAGATGATAGATTCAGCTATTTAAAATCAGCAAAAGGATTTTTAACTTGGAGCTAAAGTCATCGTTAACCTTTGGAGAGATGAAACTATAATATTTCTTTATTTTACTTACCTGTATAATTATTACTAATCTCTTGGCATTTTCCCCCAAATATAGTTTGTGGACCTCAGCGATCATTTTGTTGGTGTTGGCAATGATTCTCGTTGATCTTATGGTATTCTAGTCTCTGACTGTCACCATAAACTTCTTCCATTTGCTTATCTTATACCCTCTTACAAAGTTAAACTCCTCAGGGTGTGATGGCAATTCTTGGAATTCAACTCAACGCGGTCTCCGTTGTTAATCTTGTTATGTCAGTGGGCATTGCTGTTGAGTTCTGCGTGCATCTAACACATGCATTTTCAGTTAGTATCATTCAGCTTTTCATTTAATCTTGGTTCATCCTCCTGATTTGTTGTGTGGATCTTTACCACATTCATCATAATTTTGCTGATATAAACTTACAAGTTCCTTGTGCAGGTAAACAGCGGGAATAGAAATGAGAGGGTAAAGGAGGCTCTGGGAACGATGGGAGCTTCTGTCTTCAGGTTCTGTTCCTAAACTTATAAGCATCCCCCCTCCCCCCACCCACACTCCACTCCGTCTTCCCTTGATTAACTGTCATTATCTGATTTAATTATTGCAGTGGAATCACTTTGACAAAGCTAGTAGGGGTGCTGGTACTCTGCTTCTCAAAGACGGAAGTTTTTGTGGTATTTATTCCTTCATTGACTTTTCAATTATGGGACCCTTTCATTTTCTGTGTAAAATTTTAATCCATTGCCCTCTTTCCTTTGGATTTTGTAGGTCTATTACTTCCAGATGTACCTAGCTTTAGTCCTTCTAGGTTTCTTACACGGCCTTGTATTTTTGCCGGTAAGCCCTCCCTTGTTTTTGTTTTTGTTTTTTTTTTTTTTTTTTCTCTTTCATGGAGGGTGAAATGAAATAATGTAGAAAGCCAAGCAGTAAGTTTAGTTCCAAAGCAAAAGCATTGACCAAATGTTTTATTCAGGTGGTGTTGAGCATGGTCGGTCCACCGTCAAGATGTATACGAGTTGAGAAGCAAGATGAGCGACCCTCGGTTTCATCTCAGCCATAATTGATGATCTTTCACTCAGTTCATAACTCCTTTTGTAGAGAGTTTTACAATGTCTGATATAGAAACTGCATGTACAACCAGAGCAAAGGCTTAAAAAGGGGGGGAAAAGAGAATAGTTGTCCCCATCCCATCCCATCCCAACATGTAAAGGTTTGTTCAGAGAAGGAAAAGAAGAAGAAAGTAATAGAAAAATGATATTGGGTGCTGTCGTTGTTGTTGTCAATATTATAAGGTAGCTGATTCATCTAATTTAAAAGTTAATACTTCGGATAGAGTTGTGAGATTTATATCTCTGTTATTTTTCGGACATGTTCACCGTATTCGTCCTATGTAATCTTTATTTGTTTTTTTTCTTCTTAATTTTCGTTACTTAAATTTGTCCGGTACTTTATATTTCTCTTCTACAAGATCAAAGAAGTAACTTTTTGGTGAAACACCTGCACATGGCATTTGCCATATAGGGAACCCCAAAATCCAAAGGAAATAATGTATCCTGATGTGTATCAGACAAAGGTGAAAGAATATAATGAATCTCGCTGACAGAAGAGAGAAAAAAAATAATCTATGGGTGGGGTCAACAAAGAAAAAAATTTAAGAAGTTTTTGAAAAGTTATGTAATTGGTAGTTGAAAACATTCCAGTGTACAACGTTACAATATAAAATTTTATTAAAAACAGATTCTTATGGTGCAGTGTACTATACGCCACACTTTTAAGATGTCCTTTGTATGCATTATATTTCAACTTCTCGCTACTCTAGCACATTCTTTGCTTGGTCTCTCCTGGCGTACTCACTCTTACATGAATAAATACTTACAAGTTCTCACAAACTTAGTGAGTTTTAATCTAGATTATCTCGAAGCATTTTTTAGTTGAACTCTTTATCATGAATATTTTGCCTTTCTAATTGAACTCCTTATCATGAATATTTTGGAATTCATCTCTATCTTTGGCAGATACTTTCCTAATATTAGACATATACATATACGTCAGCATCCATACTTAACATACCTACTCACCCTTCACTCTTTGGCTGATTCCAGATCTTACTAGTCAATATAGATCTTATTTCCTATCCAGAAAAACAATTATTCTTCTCAGAATAATATCCATACAGAGTTTACCTTGGACAGATTCTCCTTCAAATAGACATAGAATACTTTTTCCCCCAGGATGGGTACTCCAAATACTACTTTTAGCAGATAGTAAAACTAATGGATCTCTTAGGTTGAACTACTGATCTTAACTCTAGCAAATTCTTATACCGATTCTGGTTGCTATCAGATTACCGATCAGATCATATCTTGAATCAACCCCAGATCATAACTTATACAAATAATGAAACGTTCCGGATCATCTAAAAGAATTCCAGACGACTAAGTTACATAACATGAGAACACCCAACTTGAAAAATGACTTAGATTCCAAATGGCCTCTATACAATACCTGAAAATCATTCAGATTTGGCAGTTACCAAATAACTCAGATTACTTCCTTAAATAGTGTAGACAAGCTTAGGTCTAGCGAACACTTAAAACCTTTCATAACTACGAATATGTCAATTTCCTGTACTGACATACTACTATGGCAGATTCCCTTTTTAGAAATACAGATGTATACTCTTTTTCGGGAAACACGCCTTAAAGCTCATTCAATTTCATCACAAGACTAACTAAATTAAATTATCGTCAGACTTATCAGATCCTTATCATAGAGTTAGTTATCAAAAAATCACAAAACTTCCCAGATATTACCACAAAGGTGATTAACCATATTCTACCACGTAGGCATCACTGAATACGTTGCATAGGCATTATAGGATTCACCACAAAGGCAATACAAAATATGTCACTAAGGCTTGGCAGAACACGCCATACAAGCATCACAAAGAGTTATGTGTTTACTGTCCCAACGGACTTTCTCAGAAGGTGTCATGGTTTTCTCCTTCATGGTCTTATACATATCTTCACGTAGTGATCTGCCAGTCCGATTTACATCTCACCAAAGGTAACAACATTAATATTTTCATTTTCATACTATGCCATGGGTCTCAGCCACATGGACTTACACATCCTCATGTCGTGTTTTACCAGTCCAGTTTACATTTCACCAAGGCTACACCATGAGTATACTTGTCGTCAACATGATTTGCCTGTCCAGTTAGCAATGTATCTATCCTAGCGGAGGCATCACAATTGAATGTTTTACTCACTTAACATCAATTACACTTACCCAGATTCATTCACTCACCTAACTAATTCAACTCTTCCATACCTGCTTTTACATGCATACATATCATACATCATCTCATTCATGCAACAACTCATATAGCTCACTTATAAACATGCAATGCTTTTTACGATGCTTCACACATATATACTTTCACCAGTTATGTAACACCCCTAACCCGTATCCGTCGCCAGAATAAGGTTACAGAATATTATCGAAAACTTTTAACTTAAAAGTTTGATTACAATCATTTATAAAACACATCATACTTCATTTAAACACATGCATAACGTCCCTTTTTCGAGCCCTCGAGGCCTTAGAAACACTTTAGAAACGGTTCGGGACTAAATCAGAAACATTTAAAACTTTATGGAAAAAGTTGGAAAAATTCACACTGTAGAGGTCACACAGCCGTGTGGTCGGGCCGTGTGACTCACACGACTGAGACACACGCCCGTGTCTCAAGCCGTGTGGACGTTCGAAGTAGGGATACACAGCCATGTCCCATCTCATGACTCTCTGACTTGGTTCACATGGCCAAGTCACACGCCCGTGTACTAGGCCGTGTCACTCTCAAAATTCAACCTTTAAAAAAACTACAAGGGACACACGACCGTGTCGCGTGGCTATGTCTCACACATGGCTGAGACACACGCCCATGTCTTAGGTCGTGTGGACGAAAAATAGGCCATTTCAAGCCATTTTCAAGCCATTTTCCTCACCCAAAACTTGGTCACTTACACAAGCCCAATGCACCTAGTTTCATGCATCCAAATTGTACCCAACACATGCATATTCAAGCTAGATGATCATAATATTCAATCATACAACCAATATGCCTAAAAGGCACCTCAATCACAACAATCAAACTTGATTATACATTTGCTAAGTTTAGCCATAAATCAACCAACCATTAGAACAAATTTTATACCAACATTTACCACAATGTTCACATACCAATCATACTCAAATATACCAATTTGACCATTCAACAACTATCATCACTAAACCTTAATAAACTTGGCTATATGCCAACCATGTTCAAACTTACCAAAATAGTCATTTATTAACTCAATGTACACTATCTATTTCCATATCAAACCATACCTCAATGACAACCTTCAAGCATATCAAAACAACATTTCATAGCATGCATTTAACTTACCATTCCATCATTCCCCATTTAAGCACCAAAATGCCAAAATGCCAACAATTATAACATCACATTTACATGCCAACATAACAACATATTCATCAATCAAAGTCCCAAATTTACAAGTCATATATATAATGACCATTTCATCAAACACAAAACACCTATACATACCATTATAACCATGACTCAAAATCATCAAAATTTACCGATATGGCTGATGGATAGTGTGATGGATCTCCGACTAGCTTCCAATCGAATCGAGCTTCCAATAATCTGTAAAGTAAGGGATAAACAACTACGTAAGTAATGAATGCTTAGTAAGCTCGTACAAACTTTAAACATAATATTCCAATTCAATAATGAACTTTATATGATAAATATAAAGCTATACCAATGCCTCAAGATTTATCAACTACATAACCACCAACTCATAAATGAGTAAGTCTATCAGTATCATATATATTTTCATTCCTAACATAATAGGATTTTATAAAACATTTTACACCATCATTAACCTTTTCATAAAACTACGAATAACTTCTTTTACTTACTTTCCATTCCATTTACTAAGCATAAACTTAAATAACACATCAGTTAACTAATTAATATATTTATTCATACATAGGTAAGTTCAACCATAACATACGTAATTTCACATATACAAGTACATTATTCAACTCATCAATCCCTTTTTCATCATATTAGATTTCAATTATGAACTTACCATTTCATTACATTTTCTTAGCATTTCATTTGTATAATATCAGACATAAGCATATACATCAATCATAATCTCAAGCTTAACATAAGCCTAATCACCATCATCACTACACAAGTTAGTGCATTTATGTATATAACTCATTTGGGGTCAATCACATGATAAACCATTTTATAATAAATTACACCTTTTGAATCTTACCACCTTTTCACGAACATAAGCATATTTCCATTTGGCCAATTACCATTTCAATGTATATCATTAATATTAAACATGATATAATGCAACCAAAAGCTCAGCACAAACCTAAGCATCATCCACAATCTCAACCGATGAATTCATTTATGTTCAAGTCTATATTCAATAAATAACAAATCTTTCAAATTCATAAAAAATTTACCTTACCGAGATTTTCCATACGAAGAATGACTTACGGATAAGAGTACATTGTCAGTCCAACCAAACACACTAGATGCTCACACGAGCCAATCCCTCCAACACATCAATGCTCATAAGAGCTAATCCAACCAACACACCAAACAGAGTATATAATATGAGAGTTCGCAACAAATGCTAAACCTCGGTTTACTCAGGTAATATGAATATACATCATTCCATAACCATCTCCACTCCAATCTCCCGTAACACACCAAATCACGAATGTACTCTATCCCGCGTTCAATCTAATTCGAGTAATCAAATTTAATATTATATCTCAAATTACCATTAATTATCAAAAATTAAAAATAAATATACAAGTTGTACCATGTTAATCTACTCCAAAATTCATATTGATGTTAAATTCTAACCGCACGAACTTACTTGGCTAAATTGTAGAAATGTCAAAATACATGGGCATTTTGGTAATTTTTTATTCTCCTTGATTTTCCACCCGATCTTGATCTAAATTAATAATTTCATTCAATCTATTAATTAATCTATTAATTTAGACAATAAAATAATGTATTTTACACAATTTAGTCATTTTTTATATTTTTACAAAATTAACCCTAAAACTTTACTTTTATTCAATTTGGTCACTGAGCCTAAAATATGCAAATTAACCATTTTTTATGAGAACCATGCTAGCTGAATATTCATGGCATTCAATATAGCCCATTTTTGCAATAATTTCACAACAAACCTTTATATTTTTACTATTTCAATAATTTAGTTCCTAATCGGAAAGTTTACCAAAAATCACTTAATAAAATACTTTTAAATAACAACTAATATCTCAAATTCATCATTTAACATCTAAAATCACAAGGTTAATCAATTACAATATTCAAAATCTTTAACAGTTTCAAAATCGAAGATATGGGCTAGCTGGACCTAGTTGCAACGATATTAAAAACATAAAAATTATTAAAAACGGGCAAAGTTTACTTACTTAATCACCAAACTAAAGTTTGGCTGAATATAATTCCTTATATTTTAGGGTTTCGTTGAATAACTTCAAATGAAGAAGATGATAATTAATTTTGATTATAATATACATAATTAATAATTTACTCTTTTACCCTTTAAATTATAATCAAACATTAACAATTTATAAGCCCACTAATGTCCACCAATCCTTGAATGGTCGAATTATTATTTAAGTCCCTTTTCCTTTATTCAATTAACCATTTAATAACTCAAATCAAATAGTGATCAAATTTTACATCTTTTACGATTTAGCCCTTTTTAATTAATTAACTATCGAAACATTAAATTTTTTTTACGAAACTTTAATACCACCTTAATGACACTCCATAAATATTTATAAAATATTTACGACTCAGTTTATAGAAACGAGATCCCAATACCTCATTTTTTTAAAACCACTTGACCTTAGGGCCCCGAAACCATTGTTTCTGACACCATTGAAAAACGGGCTGTTACAAGTTATCTATTGCGACATCTACATCCAATTTTCCATTATAAATTACTACTCATGAGTCAAGATAAAGATTCACCTTTACTATATCTCAACGTTCTAAACTCCAACGTCCTTCAAGAATTAGTAGCAACAATTGCTTAAAAGAACATGGATTTACCATTAAAAACTCATTTATAGGTAATTTGCTATCATCTCACTTATAGACAACCCCCATATAGGGTCTCTTATTCATATCTTACTGTTTATGCTTCATAACATCTTTACTCTTTTAAAATCCTAACATGCAGAGATACTAGACTTATTAGGAGGTTGAATGTAACAGCCCAATTACGACCCTAATCGAAACGGTGGTTTCGAGACCACGAATCCAGTATAGAAAAATATTTTTTTATTATCAATTTGATATCTATACTATGTGGTTAAGTGTATGATAAAATATTGTATGTTAATTTGTGTGTTTGGGTGATTAATTTAAGTGAAAGGACTAAATTGAGTAAGTGAGAAAAATAGATAGTATGATAATAAGTGGCCAATTTAATAGTTTTTTTTAATATAAGGATTGGAGTGGTAAATTTACCTTAATGAGAGCTAGTGGACGGCATTGACTTGTGAGATTAGTGGGGAAAGTGTTTTAATTATATTTTAAGTGTAGTAAGTGGGTTGTAATAATATATTATAATTAGATAATATTAAAATAAGAAAAACATGATAACAAAAGAAGTATCATCATCTTCTTCTCTCATTTACGAAACCAAAAAGAAGAAGGGGAGGGAATGAGCTTTCAACATTCGGCCATTTGCATGTTTTATTAAGGTGAGATTTTGAATTTGATTTTTTATAATTTTAGCATTTTTGAGGTTGTTGTCATGAAATATATATAGCCCATACCCGAATTTTTGATTTGGTTGTGTAAAGTTAATGTTGTCATGAATGAAAACTTGATGTGTGGGTAGTTAATGATAGAATAGAATAAAAGCATGTTATATTAGCAAGTTTTTCTTTAAAATCTTATTGGAACTTAGTATAGGGATGATTTCGTAAAAAGAAAAATTTGAAAAGGACTAATTAGCAAGATTAATAGAAGAAATGAGTGGATAGGGGCTACATGAACATTCGACCCTTTATATGTGAAGTCAAATTCTTGCTATTTTTGCATTTTAAGCCATAAGGACTAGGTTGTAAGCATGGTAAACGTTGGGGGTAAAATAGTAAATTGCGCAATCAAGTATTTATGGATTAAATTGAATGGAAATGTAATTAAATGAGCTTAATTGGAATTGTTTTAGACCAAGAACAAAAAGAAACCAGAGTGGATCGAGGAAAAGCTAAATTGAACGATTAGTCGGGAAGTTAAATCCGTCGATATCCGAGGTAAGGTTTTAAGTAATTCAATTGAGCTTATGCTTCTTATAATTGTGTGTTAATGTTAATATAGGTAAATATGAAATTTCATATTGCCGAATGTGAAAAGAAAAACTAAGATGTAAATTCCTACTTGGTTTAATGAGTTTTATTTGGTACTTTGGTTCGAAATTCTTAGATGAATATTTTTCTTTGAAATGTTAATGTTACATATAGTTTGAGGAATATCAACTTATGGCTTGGTGGTATTCAATCATAATTTGATTGTATGTTTTGGAATTTGGCCGATTACAAGGTTTCAAATTGAGGTATGGATTCACTTGATTATATTTATTTGTTTGGTGGTGAATTTTAAATTTTGACAATTCATATTTTGTGAAATTAAACAATTTACAGGATTATTAAACGATATTGAGTGTACGAATATATATATATCCGGGCACTAAGTGTGTGATACCGGTCATAAGGCACTAAGTGTGCGGAAATAATGAGTAACGACACTGAGTGTGCGAGACGTTACTGGAACAATTTGCACTAAGTGTGCGGAAATAATGAGTAATGGCACTTAGTGTGCGATACGTTACTAATTTTATTATTAAGTGTGCAGGTAAGAGGTTCGTTAAATGATTTTAGATGTTAATGTTGTTATGTATATGGTAAGGATTGGATATAGAATCATATGTGATGCATGAATTTTTAAGTCATGAAAGGTAAGTAATTAAAGGTATGTGTTATGTACTTGTTATCTTGAAATTTATGAAAGCTAAAAAAATTGGAAACATAAGATTCGGCTAGTGGAAGAGATGTAGGCAAATTAGTTAATATGTGATGGTGATATATGCAAATGGATATAAGAATATATATACATATGTGTTTACTATGAATTTATTCTTGAAACTTGGTTATTCCGTTAGAACATGACAAAGAAGCTAGTTATGAGATCTTGAATAAGTCTAATTGCTTATGAATTACTTAAATCTTACTAAGCTATGGAAGCTTACTTCGAATGTGATTGTTTGTGTATTGTAGATCTCTTTGGGGCGTTCATCTCGTGCTTGGGGATCACGTTAGAAGCTTATCACAATATCAACGATATTTTGGTACCCCTTTTTGTATAACTTTAAGTACATGGCATGTATAGGCTAAACCATTTTGAGTCAATCTAATCAATAGTTAAATGAATGTATTATTGCCATACGAAAATGGCTTTATCTTTAGGTTTGAGTTAATTGACTAAGCTTGAGATGTTGCTTAAGTGTGCATATTCAATTACGTTATAAACTTTTGCTTTAGTAGGTGCGTTTTCATGAGATTATGTATGGCATGGTTATGTTATACATATAGTATAAATGAATGTTTATTGAATGCTTATAAGGTTAGTTTGAAATTATCTCTTATTAAGCTAATAGGGAAATCAATTTGTTGGTGGCCTAATGAAACAAGCTTATGGTGAATATTCGACCATTATTTTTATCTCGTTGGATACTTTAAAATAAATTCTTGGGATGTTCATAGGTGTGTCCGGCCATGGTAAATGAATGATAGGATTTTGAATGTGATACCTAGATAAGATGTGCTCATGATTTCATGTTATGCCTATGATATGATTATTGTCAAATGCAATATGTCACTACTTGATAATGACTTGTTTTAAAACTCATGACTATAGTATATTCCAACGTATTCTAAGTAGTTTAATAAATCTAATAAACCTATGTGAAATTGAAATGGAAAGCGTACACGGCCAAAAGTGTAACATTTGTTTATTAACGATATATGCATGAACGTTTTGTGGTCATTAGATATATCTATAAAATGTTAAGTATCAATTACCTATTCGGCTATTGTAATATAAGTGACTATGTGAATAGTGACTTGCTTATTGGTTGTAATTAGATACTAGATGATGTGAAGGATATTATTATTAATATGCATGTTGATGAATTGAGATTTGTTGGAATATACATTTTATTCTTGATATTATGAAATGGTATGCAATTTACCAAGTAATAGTTTTGATAGAGTGCATTGACTTGTATTGGTTCAGTAATGCCTGTAACCCTATTCCGGCGACGGATACGGGTTAGGGGTGTTATATTGAAACATCCGCCAATGACCCCAGAAACCTTAGCTTCTAGTTTAACGAGAAAGAAGAGAATATTTAATCTTAAGAAAGCTAAAGCATAGAACAGAAGGAAGAAAAACCATCTAAACGTTCCCTTTCTTAATATATATATATACTCAATACCTTATAGTGGATCTTGACAAGTGTCAAATGCATATAGAATTTTTCCTTTAAATGTCCTACAAAAATCGTAGAAAATATAAAAGAAAATCCGATACCGGTGCTATTTGACCGGTCAAACCATTCAGTTGACTCTCAGCCAATCACTTTGCAAAACCCATCTTGCACATCTTTCGAGCAAACTTGGTGTACCATACCTATGGCGATAACTCGTATATGGCGTGGCCTTAAAAACACTTTCACCCCTTACAACTTTAACATATACTTAGTAGGCGTGTCATGCTTAACCAACATTCTGAGGCGTGCTCTTCGCTTGTCGTACTCTTTCTTCAATTGAAGAATATTACGAGAATAAATTGTTAGATACTTTTATGGGTGAATACTCTATGCGCCAAACATTAGTTCGCTCGAAGCTTATAAATTGGCAGACTAACTGCCAAAGTGCTCCAAAACAGATAACCTTCACATTTGTTCACCTTTCTCTCGAATCTACCACTTTTAGGGTGTGATACAATCTTTCAATACTTTTAAATGGATACATAAGTGCCTTTTCAAAAAGAAATAACATTTTATGTTTGAATGTAACAACTCAATTTCGATGAAATCGGAACAGTGGTTTCGGGACCACAAATTCGAGCCGAAAATAAAATTTTTTTTATTTTATTATATGGGCCTTATTATGTTAGAAAAGTCATGTGAAAATTTTGATAAGAAAATTTTACCAATTATGTGCTTAATTACGAGAAGGATCAAATCGCATAAAATGTAAAAGTTGAATTCTAGTAGCTAGAAGGATTAAATGGCTATGGAATTCAAAACTTGAGGTCCTTATATGATAATTATACCATTAAAGAAAAGTATGTAGATATTTTGGTGACTCATCCATGGAAATTTAGAAAAAGGGTAAGGACTAAATTGGAAAGTGAAATATTTAATTAATTAAAAGATGATAAAAAAGAAATATCATCTTATTTTATCATATTCTTCCCCAAAAATACATGGAAACCCTAGGAGAGAGAGAAGAAACTTTCATGGCCAAATTGGGTAAGTTTCCTTGTCCCGGTTTTAGTAATTTTGATATTTTTGAAACTGGGATAGCTTAATCTATCTATTTGGGGGATCAATTTGTAAAGTCATCAAAGTATGGAAAATGGGTCATGGATGTATATGCTGAAAATTAGAAATTTATGGTAGAAAATGAAAGGTTGTTGATAGATAAACAACTTTTACAAAGTGATTTTTGATGAAAACATGATTTAAGGACAAATATGCAAAGTTGTGAAATTTGATGAAAATTTTTAAATTTTTATGAATACATGTGCTGTAAATTTTGAGATGGAATTTTGGTTAGGCTTGAAATAGGGAATAAATTACACAAATTTCATTTTCCGAGCCTAGAGACGGAATGAGAATTTATGGAAAAGTTAGGGGCAAAATAGTAATTTTACCTAGGATGAAAATTGAGTCCATTTGAATGTGAAATATGATAAATTGATGTTAAATTTACTCATATAGATCCGGATAGACCAAATTCGGAGCTAGGATGAGGAAAAGAAGAAAATGTTGGATTAGTAGATTTTACGTACACGAACATTTGTCGAGGTAAGTTTGTGTAACTAAATTATGTATATTCATATGCTTGTAGTGAATGTGTATATGTGTGAATTATTTGAATGTTATAAATATGAACTTTGTTACATGATCAAGAATACTTAACAAAAGTTAAGTCCTGTAAACATATCCGAGAAATATCAGATAACTGATAATGCCTAATTTAAATGATAAAATGTTATTCTTGTACATGGTTTGAATAGTGAATGTGATTAAAGGAATTATTGGATACAATTGTGATAAATAGATGAAATAATCACATGGGTAATTATGTTCGAAAAATGTTAAATCTCGTTTGAATAAATGAAAATTGATGGTTATGTGATTTCCCGAAATGAATGAGGTCCTGCATTCGTTGCTGACGGGATTTAGATCGGACGAGTAATCCTATTGACCTCATTTATGAAAGGATTTAGCCCGGACGGGTAATCCAGATCAAGCTCTTTAGAGCATATGTCATAAAAAGGATTTAGCCCGGACTGGTAATCCTGTTGTTTTTATATATAAGGCTCGAGAGTGTACTCTCTGAAATAGTACCTTATGGGTACCATTAGACATGAATTGACAGATTCTGATTCGTACACCTCGAGTGTACTACCTGTGTACCCATCGATATTTTGAATAAATTCAACGGGTAAAAGTTCTTGACATTTGAATACATGAATAAGAAATGAGTTATTACACATATCGGCCTGAAATACATTAAAATGACGATACGTGACGATTGATATGTGGAAATAGGAAATGATGATATTATACATGGAATTTATTTAATAAGTATGTACATCCTTGATTATAGACTTGTACACCTTGAGTGTACTAATCGTGACCTTGATATTCCGAGTGATATGGATAAAGTTTGATATGAAATGATCTGAACTCGAGATGAACTATTATGAAATTATACATGTTTAATGAATACATGTTGTGGAAAGCATATGTGCCTGGAAACTTGATTGTTGTTGAGCCCATATATGTTTTGATGTTATTATGGAATATATGACTAACAAGGGCAATGAGGATATGTGTAGGGCTTGAGGGAAAATTGATTGAATATGCCTTACATAGTTACCTCAAAATAGAATGAATGGTAAGTTAAGTACCATGTTATACGAACTTACTAAGCATGTAATGCTTACTTAGTTTTATTTCCCTATTTTAGAGTAAATCGGAAGCTCGTTGGATTGGAAGCTTGGCGGGGATCACTCACACTATCCATCGGCCCATGTTGGTACAATATGGTAAATTCAATTGTGGTTATAATGACATGTATAGGTTATATTGGCCATATTGGCATGTAAATGTAAATGTTGCTTGTAATTTAGCCATTGGAATGCCTAGTAATGGTTTGTTTTGATATACTTGTAATGTCATACTATGGTAGCTACATCTATGTTCAATGGTTGATCAAATGATGCCTAACATATGGAATATAACAAGGGAAGATTATCAACATGCATGCATGTAATGATATGCCTGGTAAAATGATAGAGTTTGCTTAATTTGAATGCTTGAAATGGTTGGTATTTGGATATAGGTTTGGTGTAGGAACTTGGTAAAAATTTTGGGTGAGAAATGAAGTTAGAAATGGCTTTATTTTGTCCACACGGGCAGACACACGAGCGTGTGTCTAGACCGTGTGTGACACACGGCTTGGTACATGGGCGGTGGTTAGGCCGTGTGTCCCCTGCACCTTAAATTCGAGACAATAGAATGCTCAAAATTGAGCACATGGGCAGAGACACGGGCGTGTATCTCAGTGGTGTGTGCTACACGGCCTAGCACAAGGGCGTGTGGCCGGCTGTGTGGTGCAAGTCGGAGAGCTACCTAGTTTCAAAGACGGCCTATAGCACAGGCGTGTCCCTTGGACGGGCGTGTGAGCCCTGTACCTTGGAAAACTTTTGGAATTTTGCGAAAAATTCTTAGAGTTCCCGATTAAGTCTCGACTTAATTCTAATGCTCATATTGGACCTCGAGGGTCCATTTAAGGAACGTTACGAATAATTTCGGAGGATGAATAGTAATTGATATAAATTATCTGTAAATGTTCTAAAAGTTCTGGTAATGCTCCGTAACTCTGTTCCGGAGATGGATACGGGTTAGAGATGTTACATTGAAAGTTTACAAAATAATCATGATTATTCATGTTTGAAATCACCGAACAAACATAAGTTTTTAGCTTAAGACACCAATCGAAACATCATTTCCTTCCATTGCTTAAAAGTTTCATTAACTTTTTCTTTCTTCTTTCACGATTGTTATATACATAAATGTATATAATATATAATATATAATTCTATACCAATCATAACTATACATATTAAAAATATCATGCATATAATAAATTAGCATTTGATTTTCATCAAAAATTAATGCATGAGGCAGTGATACTTTTTTTATATAATATTTCTATAAAAACATAACAATTGAAAAATAATTAAAATAAAAGAAGTAAAACAATAAATTTTACGTACATTTTCTTCTACAAATATCTTTTTTTCTAAATAAAAAGTTCATGAGATCATTGGCCTCAATGTTGCTCCATTATTAATAGTCATTCTCATAGTGCCATGCTTATAAGGGCATGTGAATGTGCGGTGAATTGGTATACCTTCTCTAATTTCTCATGAATTTGTAAAAAGTAGAATCTTAAAATTGTTGGTGTGGGGAGATAAAATAAACTTATGAGAAATTAACTGAAGGCTTCAAGATGTATAACCAGTCCACTATCTTTAATATTTTATTTGCTTCCACATGTATTTTAATGTGCAAAAGAGTTATTGGCTAATGAACCTCAAAGACACAATGAAGAACAATAACCGTTTGTGTTTTACATAGGTGAACTATAGTAAGAGTATCAATTTTTATAAAGAACTTTTGTAATAATTCTTTATAGAACTATATTTGAATATATGAAAATGGAGGAGAATAAAAAAACATTTTTACATATCATGCAAATTAATCATTACATATTACTTGAATAATCATAACTTTTATTAATAGTTAACATAATTTTTAATAGTAAGAGACATAACTTATTCTATGAATAGTAATAACTTTTGATTAATAATCGAATGATATAACTTTTAATTAATTATAATTTTCGATTTGAAACTAAAATGTTAAAAAAAAAATCAGTAGAAGAGAGAAAAGAATAGGAATATATTTCTTCATTTAACAACCATAGTTGATGGGATGTTTGTAGGTTAGCTAATAAAAAATGAAAATAAATACAAATTAATAACAGATGTATCACTAATAGACCTATGGCTAGGTAGTCTGCTCAATCCAGTAAGTCCAACCAAATACAATTTAAATAATAAAAATATTTTAAATTTAAATTTAATTATAAAAATATATAAATATTAATTATAAAACATATTTTTATTATTTTATTATTTTTTAATAACAAAACAGGTTTATGGACCGAGCTGGCTTAAAAATGGGCTGAACTTAGAAGTAAACTCCAATCAGACCCTACCCATAAAAACCATACGCTTACACGTATGACCTCCTAACCCAATAACCATACCCATCAGACAATTCCCAGCCCAACATTACTTTGATTGCCAGCATACAAGTAATCAGAAAGGTCTATTTTGCAGTAACAAATAGGCTTAATATAACATTTAGTATTTGAACTTGACATTTTTTCTTAATTTGGTACCTAAACTTGACACTTTTTATAAGTTGGTACTTAATATTTTTTAGGGTCCAATTTGATACCTAAACTCAACTCTTTTTCCTAATTTAGTATTTAATTTTGTTTTTTTGTTTGATTTGGTCCTTGAACTTGTCAAACGTTTTACAAATTACTCCAATACAGTAACAAAACTATTTTTGTTATGAGGTAGCAAAAATAATCAATGTATGACTAACATGTGACAGAAGATATGATTTTTTTTTTATTTTATATGTTCAGTTACTTTAAATTTTATTTATTTAATTAATTATTTTATTAATTGAAAATAATAAATTTCTTTTGATTTGGGGTTTTTAAATTTTTTTCTTATTTAATATTAATTAATTAAGCATAATTCAATACCTTTTTTTTAACATGAATTTCCTCTAATACTGACAATATTTTTGTAGCATAATAAAAAAATTTAACATCGTTAATGATTTGCATAATTTATATAATATTTAATAAATTTAAGTATCAAATTAGAGAAAAAATACAGCTTCAAATATCAAATGTTAAATTAAGCATAACAAATGCAACAAACAGCAACATCAATTCCTAATGCAATGGAAGAGCACAAAGAAACACAAAACACAGATTGTTGTCGATTAATACACCTCCCATTGGATGAGTTTATTTGGAAGTCCCACCTCTAATACTCCAACCATACAAGCTGATAGTATTCCACCCCTTTGAAATTGGCCAATCGAAGCTTCAATATTTCAAAAACTATAGTTTTTTTTTTTTTAAATATTAACAGATTATACAGATGTTAGCTCCATCACCATAGTCACCATAACAATAAACAAGAAAAAAAGAATGCTTCCTTACAAACTAAATACCCATTCCACATTTTGTTGGATATCAATAAAAGGAATCAAAATCTTTGCAAAAAAATATCCTCTTTACTACTATTACTAGTATTCTTTGTGACATAGCAGCTTTTGCTGATCTGCTCATCACTAAAATATACAGCAATTCTCAGCAGTGCACTGCATCCAAAAGTGTTACCGTCATCAAGGAGCATTAAGGTTTCTGCTCTCGGAAACATCACGTTAAGAGCCAAAAACCCGAAGCATTGAGAGAATGCATTCATATCACTACTACATGCTGATACTACAACTTTAGATCTTCATCAAGAACCAGTGCTACCTGAAAACTGGTCCAAATGATGATGAGAAACTTGCAAGGACAATTTGATTGGGTTGCCCTGCGACGATCCACATACATCAATACACTCCACCATATCGGCATCACATGTTAATAGCACCCACTCAGAATCATCATCTAAGTACTTTAGATCAAATCTGCTTATATCATCTATATTGAAACGTCTTGCGATTTCATGCAATAAATCTTTGAACCGCCATTTACTCTGCATGCGGAACCGGATTTTCTCGTCTCCATACGTGACCTTTACCCTTTGAGCTTCTAAATCATGAGCAATTGGGCTAGTATTCTTAGATATGGGTTGAAGATTGTCACAAATAAACTGTTCCTTAAGAGATCTAAGGCTCTGGGATCTTGGGAACAGCTTTGGTCCTTCTTGACTTAAGGCATGCAACTCTACATCACTTTTGACCCTTTTCAGTTCACCATCCCCAGAGTTGTCTCCAATTATATGATCTTCCTTACCAGGCATGTTAAAATTTGAAGGTCTATGTGTTCCACTCGAACAGCTATGACTTGAACTGGAACTCTGACTACACGAGGAGGAAGGTGAATTTGAGAGAGCAGCTTGGGACAGGAAATTACCACCCTCAGGCTGTATGTTTATTTGCTTTGGTTTATCATTCAGCGGTGAGGTTGATAATGCACTGTTTCCTAACAATTTGGGAGATGCCAACTCGGGAAAATTTGCATAGAAGTTACTAATATGAAAAGCGCCAGAGGCACCTTGTACTGAGTCGATGACATGTTGGAGTTTCTGTAAGGAGTGTCCAACTTTCTTGATTTTTCGAGATGGCCAGCGCTTTATTCCGTGTTGCCTACAGATTCTTTTCAAGGTAGTGGGACACACTGAAATCAAAGGAAAACAGGAAATAGCATCAAATTACAAGGAAATAATAGAGAACAATATAACATTTATCTTCATTATTTGACCATACTATAAAACGAGATTTTCCGAAACACATAAAGCCCATAAACCAGAAAGAAAATAGCAACCGAACATTAATAAATTTTAGCTTTACAGAGTAACACTTACCACCAAGGCTTTTTGCTGCATCTTTTAGGCTTCCAGCAAAATATTGGCGGAGAACTTGTAAAGTGATAGTTTTTTCTGCCTTGCTACGCCTCTTCTCACTGGTTTTTCCCATTGTCACACTCGAAAAGCTAATCTCATTAAAAGTAGAATCTCCGCACTCAACACTTTCTTGTAGGCTAATATGTTGTTGATGCTGCTCCACCTCAGGTAGTTTTTCATCCAACATCGGCCTTGGCTTTTCTTTCTCGAGTACCAAGACAGTGTTACTACTCTGTTGAACCTTAGTGAGGCAAGATGAACTTTCCCCAGAATTTGAATGATGATGAGTGCACTGCTGTTTCGGTGACTCTTCTCTAATAGGTAAGCCATCTGAAGGTGCTACAACTTCACTAACTGCCAAATCAGTTTCTTCCACTAGCTCCTTATCTGTTACAACCCGCAAGCTACAGCATACTTGCTGTATAATGATAGATAGTGAATTAAGCATCTTCCTTTGTCCCTCGGGATCTCTGCAGTGCGCAGGTAAGAAGAACTCCAAGACAAAGTCTGCTTTACCGGTGTGAATGGATCTGAACCGTATCGCGACAGCAGCATGCAAATTAAACATCATTGCATGGTGAGCAAGAGGATATTCAGTCTTCTTAAAGGAAGTTATGTCAGTCAAGAAGCACGGCTGATTAGTCATAAATGCTCTCCCGACAACACCTTGACCTTTTAACAAGTGATGCTCAGAGCAAGCCTCATGAAAACCCTGGATACTAGGATCAGCTATACAGCAAGCATCATCCACAGTAGACACACAATGAACATAGTTCTCAGAGGAATGCCGGCAACCCTCTTTACCTTGCTGGATACAAGGAACCCAAGCCTGAGCTAGGGGTAATCTGTGTGTCTCGCAAGCACACCTTAAAAGTTCTTTGATCTCGGGTAAGGCGACTTGGTAGCAATTATTGTAAGCCTGACAAAACATAAGTCCAACCCATAAGTACAACAAGAAGTTTAGAACTCTTAACAATTGAACTTATTCCATAACTGTCACAATTACCTTTATGTTTTGAGTGCTAGGAGTTATAGAACTCCGAAGATTGACAGCCTGCTTGCAAAGAAAAACAGGATAAGGAGTGTTTATTGAGCAAGAACCAAGTACATAACAAAACAAAAAACGCAAGGTAAAGGAAAGGACCTCTAATGCTTTGCAAACACTTTCGAGCTCAGGCTGAATCTTGATTTTCTCGGTTGTCATCACAACTTCAATAACACCCAAGCAAGTTCCACTACCTTGTTCGAAAACAGGAAGGGCAAAGGTACCACGGACATCATGTTCTTGAGCATGACCTACTCTTGGGTATTCATCCCTTTTAAAGAATCGAACATCAGGAGTCCACTCCGGAACCTTACTCAAGAAAACCCGACCAGGCAACCCTGCCATGTCCTTGGAATCCTCCTCTGCTGGAAAATTATATTTGACAGAGATGTTCCTATAACTTGCAAGATTTTGGCTTTTTGGATCGAGTGAAAAAGGTTGCTCACTGGTAGTTAGAAAGCGTCTACCTCCTCTATTTACAGGCAACCATAGTTGTACAAGGACATCTTTTTCTTTTCCAAAAGCTTTGATATAACCAAGTGCTTGAATTAACCTCTGCATTACAGTGGTTGCAGGACCTGAATTCGTTCTCGGTCCAATCCACCATCTTCGATTTGGCTCAGAACTGTCAGTTGCACAATCACTATCTAGACTGTGACTTTGGCTAAAATGAGGACTGACCAAACTTTCATCTTGAGCTTCATTCCAATGTGAATTTCCAGACAACAATGATCTTTGGTTCTCTCCTTGGTGAGAGAGGCCACCGCCCAAATCACCCGTGTTAGACTCCGAAGTAGGCCATGTAAATGCAGGATCAAAGAAATTATTTGAAAAGGGTAGAGTAGGATTAAGGAAATCAGATCCCTGTGTTGTCTCTAACCAGCATCCATCTAACAACAATTCGTCCATGTAGTCGAAATCCATTGCTGAATCTGGTAGTCCACCCAGCATGGTGCCTTGTGAGAAAATGGTATCTTCCATGGCAACGTTATTCCACTCGATTTAGAAATCAAAGAGGATGGCAAAAAAAAAAAACAAAACTTCCAGTATCAATTCCAGTCTTCACCAGAGAATCTGTTGAAAATATAATGACCCATCAAATATTTGAGGAATACCACCAACTAGGACAAGATCATAAGAATAATGAAGTTCCAGAGGACTCCAAGCAGCAAAAGATTATGTCAAAGGATAAGGAATAATTAATGTGCGTCACATAAAGATTAGGCTTCTCTTTTGCAGTTCCACATCTAGTATCAGTCAACTCAAAAGGGAGGGGGGGAAAATACAAGAAATAAGAACAAGAATCAATCAAAGGATAAATCCTAATCTAAGGAGCACCATATTTCATGATGAAAATTCAAAATAGCGAGAATAAAAGAACAAACATTGAAAAAAAAAAAACCACTTTCTACATATTCTTCCCCAGTTGGTCAGCTGATATCTTCAGCACTTTTGGTTCAAGATTCTCACTTTACCGTAAGGGAATAACATGGAGTAACATGGCCCAGAACATTAACCATTAAAACCAAGAGATTTTCATTTTCTTTAAAAATAAAAAGACAAGACAGCAACTCAAGATGTTGTATATTTACTAGGCGGAGATTCTTGAAGATACCCCAAATCTCAAACGGATACTACATCACCATATCAAAATGTTCTATTTTCTGGAATATTTATTATTATTTTAGTGTCTTGCAAGTTGAAAAAAGCTGTCTGAAACAGACTGTCTCTGTTCATACCTCTCTAAGATAAAACCTGTCTGGGGGTCATAGTTATTATCTGCGGCTGCCTTGGAATAGACGCAATATGATTCCTGGGTAAATGAGAATGAATGAAGATTCTGCTGCCATTGAAGCACTGACCCCACGTCATACATAAACAAACCCCTTCATTGGGCCTTGATATTCTCGATGAAAAGTCAACCTTTTCCAGCCCACCGCTGGTGAAGAAGAACAACAAGTATGCTTTGATGACGAATAATGGAGTTTACTATTTAATTACTAAAATAAGGAAAGTGGAATCAGATTTTCTTCCTTCAAGTGGTAAAAAAATGGTTGCTTTCTGAGTGTTTACCCACTTGGACGTCCCTTGAGAATAGAGATGCTCTGCTTAACCATCACCAGCTTCCATCTCTACATTAATTTATTTCCACAAACATTAGCAATCCCCTTTTTATTTATTTATTCAGTAAACAACTGGTGCACGATGGGTGGTCAAGGCTCCTCCAACCGAGTGAGTCGGACTCAGAGACAAGAGTGGTACTTTCCCCCACCTCTAATGTTAAAAAGGTTCATTCATTTCCTTAGTTTTAACAGTGTGCTGAAGTTTCCATGTTAAAAAGTGAAAATCTTGAGTAGACTCCAACCCTATTTATTTAGAAAATAAGAAATTTCATTTAGAAATTGGATTTTAGAATTGAAGATCCAAAATTATATATAATATAGTTGCAAATGGAAGTGGAGAATTATGGCATCCACGCTAGTGAGGGCTAAAGCCCTCTCCAATCAATTTGACCAACTTGAAAACATCATCATCCTAGACTTTTCCTTTTCTTTGCTGTGTTCCCCGCGAAACTGTTTCTAGTCTGCCTTTTGAAAACTAAAATTGACATTTTCTTATACAACTCTTTCAAAAAAAAATATTGATTTATGTTTACTTTTTTTATTAAAAGTAACATATATTTTAACATATTTATTGAGAGAGAATTGGCTTCAATCGACTAAGGATCATCTTTCAAGCAGTTAACTCGAATCCTCAATAATAGAATGTGTTGTTCTCATGTTGAGACTTTGCCCCTAACATCCGCAGAGAACCGTGTACAAGATACAAAAAAGAATCTCTCGATTGATAGAATTAGATACTTAACTCGGAAAAGATAGACAATATTTGACATACAAATAATAATAGAAGTACCTCGGCACATCATATCTTGAATCACCAATCTAAGCTTAAAAGTAATAAGTTTACAAATATCTCCTTAATTGTACACAACTTTTTATAAAGTCTAAGAACAAAACTTTGAGAAAAAAAAATACTTTTGATTATTAAAAGTTTAGAGGAAGGTGGTTGAAAAAAGAATTTCCAAAAAAACATAAATTTTCCCAATAATATTTAATTAAGACCCTAAAACCCTTTAAAAAATTCACCTTGTAAATGGAATGTATAATAAATTGGAATCTCAATCTCAATGCATAATTAAGAGATTCAATTGATAAAAAAGAGAGAGTAAAAACTCATTCTAATCTGACACTTTACCTCATCACTAAGAAAATTAAAAAAAAAAAAAAAATTGTAATGGAGTGTGAAAACAGAACACGCAATGTTTAATTAGTTAAGGTAAGGTTATGACTTAGGAATTAAGAATGATTTATGCAGTAAATAAATAGAATTATGGAACATAGTGGTGGGGTTGTTTTCATTAAAAAATAAGATGATTCTGGTTCTTTTCTTTCTTTCTTTTTTATTTAATATTATTATTGATGCTCACCTCAGCTAAACTGTTTTAATACTAGCCTAGCCTAGCCTAGCCTGATGTTGGATTTTTCTTTTATTTTAATGCTAACTAGAGTGAACTGTCTTGCTGGATTTCTAAAACCGATTTATTAATTTATAATTTCTTATATCATATTAATTATGCTAAATCCAAATCAAGGCAATTCTTATGCAATTTAAAATAATATTAAATTTTGTTTTCATTTTATAATTATTTTAAACACATCAAAATTGTCGATTTAGTCTTAGTCCAATTAGTATATGCATTGTCATTAATGTGTGAGTTTGAGTGCGTTGAAGCATTGAAGAGAGATTATAAACTTTTTAAACATTGTGTCAAAAAAAACACAATAAAATTAAATACCTCTTCTTCTTTTTTATTTGTAATAAACTTATCGATTTATCTTTTATTCGTGATGTATAGGTAGTATTCACTATATCTAAATACGCTGTTTGAGTTAATTAAAAAAAATGTTTGAATAAAATAAAATAAACAAAGGTTTTGTAATTTTCTCAACTATTAAACTAAAAAACGTACATGTTTATTTATTAAAGAAAACAAAACTCAATTTGAAATGAAGATGTTGGAAGAGGGACAGGTTGTGCAAGCATTTTGTTTCAGTTTCATTAGTTTACATACATTCAAACAAAACACATCAGCAGTGTAATTTGAAAGATTCATTCCATTTAAAAAATTAACAAAAATCTTATGTTACCTAGTGTATTCTGATGTACCAAAAAAAACAAAAACTAGTCTTTTTTTAGTATCATTTAAAATTAATTTAATACTTTTATCAAATAAGATATTATTATATGAGAAATTTAAAAAAAAAATCTTCAATTTCATCGTTATAATTAAAAAATTACTCATAAATTATACCTGTTTTTAATTCTTAATTTACTGTGTCGTTACCCATTTAACCGGCAAAATTAGGCGTAAAAACCGTTTTTATTTTTAAATTAGGACTTTGGGTAGTTTTTTTTTTTTTTAATTAAGGAAATAGGTCAGCTGAACGTATTTTTTGCACAAGTGACAGGCAAGCGCACCCAATTGGACGTATCTTCTCATAACAGTAAAAAATCAACAGTTTTTTAAATGTTGCCGTGCCAACGGTAAAAAATATTAATGGGGCCAATGGTAACCTTTTTTAACCTTATAAATACCCTCAAAATTTTATTTTTTTTCATTCACATCCTTTTTTCAACTTTCTCAAACTTTTTGTTCTAAACTTATCAATATTCTCATTTAAAAATATATATTTTTAGTTATCTCGTATTTTATTCATTCAAATTAATTTCTCACGAATGACCGCCTCTTTAATTCGTTTCGACGAAAATCATATTTCTGTTACCCATATCAACAATGGTAAGACAAAATTTTAAATTTTATTATTTTCAATTATGTTGAATTTAATTAATTATTTTTTGATAATTTGAAACAATATTTTTATGTTATAAATAGGCGGATGATCATATTTTGGAAGGGGTTTATACATAATATGGGAAAGCTTCCGATCCCTCAAATTCATAGCTATTTGCAAGAGGCTAGATTCTTACATACATCTCGCATGGTTGGGGGCTGCAAACTCGATCCTACACTAATCAACGTGTTGGTGGAAAGATGGTGGCCCGAAACACACACTTTCCACCTTCTATGCAGCGAGTGTACAATCACACTCGAGGACTTAGTGTTACAATTAGGTCTGTCGATGGATGGGCCAGTCGTCACGGGATCAACCGTCGTTCCCAGTAAAGTGGACCTTTGTAGAGCAATGTTGGGGAAGGTCTCAAATAGGTTTGACGATGGTTAGATATCGATCAACCAGTTGGAGGATAATTTCGAAGAGCTTCCTAAAGACCCAACGAAGTAGGTCATAGAACAATATGCCCGAGCATTCATCATAAGGTTAATTGGGGGAATTTGAATGCCCGATAAATCTCAAAATTTGGTGCACATAAGGTGGCTACTACATCTAGTGGACTTTATCAAATGTAGAAAACTAACTTGGGGGTCTGCCGTCTTGTCCATGTTATATCAGGAGCTATGTCGGGTCACGGTACTGAATGGGATGTTGATCGGTGGTTGTCTGCTCCTACTACAGTCGTGGGCCTAATGGCGACTACCGTTTCTACGTCCAAGAATGACAGACTCATACGTGTTCCTATTAGTGACAAGGTAAAAATTTTAAATTTATTAATAAATACGTAGTTTGTACAATAAATGTTTTTATTTATTATATGTTTCGACTAACATATCGCTCATACAGATGGAACCATGGGTCGAGTTATGCGGGATTATCGAAGATGCTTGAAGATTTTAGGCTACTATTAGATCAATGCTTCAAAGTCGAGGTTAGTTACTTATTCTTTCGAACCTATATTAATTACACAATGGTTAGTAAAAAAATTGTATGTAACGATATTTGCATCTCACCGGAAGTGCTTGGAAGCCAGGATATGCAGAACTCGAAAATGTTGCTGGTAGTGTACGCCTTGGTGGAAATGCACGAATCGGATTGGGTGTTGCGGCAATTCGAGTGGAGGCAACGGATTCCACCGCCACCATGAGACATGAAGAAGCTGCACAAAGTGGACATGCAGAGAAAGAACGACAAGGATTGGGCAGAGAAACACAAGGAGCACATCTAGACTTGAGATCATAGAATGGAATCCTTACCCGTCCACGAACCATTTTTCTCAGCAGACATGACAGTATATACCGATTACATGATGTAGTTCAGAGTCGTCGGGAAGCCGTATTTACTATCATCAGAGGCGAGGAGTAGGCAAATTTGGTCGAAGAGGTAACGATGACTGCCACAGCAACAGTGTAGAAAAGGATGCGGTCGCACGACAGGTTCATTATCGGTTCTAGCAGAAGAAATGTCACATATGTCTACGGGTTATGCTCAAATCTTGACCGATATTGGGCACCAAAATTTAGATCTGTGCCAGAGATCGATGAGTGTATGCCCATATATGTTTCGGGAACATCGTAGTAGCCGCTTTTAACAGGCCAATGAACCCATCATACAACTATGTAGTAAGATTTTTTGCTTCACCTTCGGTTCTCGTATTCGCCACAAGGGTGGTCGAAGATAAGCTAGATCTACCAACTTCGGCGAACTCGACGTATAACTCCATTACAACATTTTTTCTTGAGCAATGCGATGGTATTACTATCTCGAGATGGACCTCGCCAATCATGTCGAATAGCTCATACCTATATGGGTCAACAGAGGCAAAAAATATGCATTACAACTTCGAAATTCTTCTCTAGGTCAATCCCCTAACTTTCTTCTTGATTCTAGTCCGTAGCTCACACAATTTAATCGTAGGATTGAATGTTAATTCCACAAACTTTGCTTCTACAAACACCACCCCAACCTCTGTATTATAGATTTGACCATCGTAGTAAATAACAGATTTTATTCATTGACTCATTTCAAGATCAGTCACGAATTGGATTAACAAAAGAAAAAAAAATAAGTAAAGGAATATCCAAAGAAGTACACACAACTCTCGCAAGGCAACCACTCGATGTTTGATATTTATTTCATGTGTGTCTAAGTTGTTAAAAATACATCCATTTTATAGGAGGATAATATAGGGAGAAAGGAAATATGTGCTTCGAAATTCGTTCATAAATGCACACATTCGTTTAATTTTGTATGATGCAAGTGCATTGGAATATTCAAAACGCTTTTAGAAGTCATATAATTTCAACCCACCTCATAACGTGCTCCCCCAGGTATTTTGCAAATGTTACTTTAATGTATGGTAGAAGAAAAATATTAGAGAAAGCACGCCTAAAAGTGTCTAACGCATCGTATATATCAGCCATTTTAACAATGTTTCGAATATATTCTTCGATTCTTGCAGCACGTTTTCAACGTAAGAAAATTTTTAGTTTACAAATCAACCCTTCCCTGCGACTATAAAATGGCTCACACACACCAAGCTTCATTGTCCCTTAATCATCTTCTCACCCCTCTCCATCCCTTCTCTATAAAATATTTTCTTAATGTTTAAGGTATTCTTGAGTTGTCGGTGATGTGATATCGCTTCGAGACACACACATTTCATATGTCCTACCGAGATGGGACCATTATCTTCAAAACCTATCCTAGTAATTCGGGTTCGGAGGTGATTTTGCTTTATGCATGAAGGAATACGTAGAGGTCTCAATCGACAACCATTATGTGGTAATGGATTGGGGTATAACAGGAGAGCCAATTGATGGTCATTACGCGATTACGAGCTCAATCTTTTTGGATACCTAAAAATGATGCCCTATAAATACCATACAGAAGTTTGAGGGCATATTTATACGGAAAAACTTTGTGGCTTTTCGCTATAATTGGTGTAGTTTTTTTCTCCATTTCCAGGCAATCAGTACCTTTAACGTTCCTTCTATTTGAAGGCCAGCACTATCGTAGACGTAAGAAGACTCTCAGGTGGGGAGCGGTTGTTGCAGTGCAGTAAATGTGATGCTCCTTTCGAGGCGACAACAATTGTCGCTATTAAACAACCTATTAATAACTACAACTAGGGGTGAGCATTCGATCGAATTGGATCGAACTGAATGAAAAAATTTTGAGTTAATCGAGTTGACAAATCCTATTTTATCATCTTAACTCGATTTGAAATTTTCTTGAATCGAGTCAAGTGAGATGGAGTTCGAATCGAATATATTTGTTTGAGTTAAATTAAAAAAAATATTTTGGATCCTTGTAATCACTGTCACTCACCGTAATCAATTCTGTTATTAATTTTCATCCCCTCATAATTTATTTATTAATCTTTTATATATGGGTTAGCTTCTTTACCCTTTAGTTGCTTCAATTATCTTCTGTTTTTTGTCACTATGTATTTTTAAATTAAAAAAATATATTAAATGTAAAAAAATGTGATTTTTTAATAAAAGTTATCTTAAAGATAAAATGTGAAATTGATACCAACATAAAATTTTAACACGAATATTTTATGGCATCATCAATAATTCAATTTTAACAAAAATTTATAAAGATTCAATATGATTAAACAATTCAATAATAAAAATAGTACAAAATGTAAAATTTAATTTAATAATATAAATAGTAGATATAAATAAAATTATTATTATTTAGGTTTAGGTTTTTTTGGATGATTTTAATTTTTGATTTTGGGATAAAATGTAAGAAGTAAAAATTTAAAGGGGGAATGGGTTTGGGGTTGTAGGAGGTAGGGGAGGGGAGTAAAAGTTTTGAAGGGAAAGTAAAAAGGTCTGGGAGTTTGGGGTAAAAAGTGTAAAATAATATAGTTTGATATTTGGTTTATTTGAATTATTCGAGTTATTCGAATTCAAAAACCAAACTTGACTCGAACTTGAAATTCGAAATTCGAAAAAAAATTGAGTTGGCTCGAATAACTCGTTTCGTTTAACTCGAAATTCAATTTTTTTCGATTTTTTCGAGTTGAATCGAATTTTGCTCACCCTTAACTACAATCGCTGCCACGCCGACTTGAGTTTGACCTCTACTGTGCCAGAATATCCACTCTCCACTTGAGAGCCCTCTTTTGTCCAGCTCGGTGTCAGCCTTTGGATAATAATGAAATGTTAAAGATATCGACTGCTTGGAAATAGAGAAAAAAAAAACTACGTTGATTACATCGGATGTCCCCAAAGTTTTTCCGTATGATTATGTCCTCAATCTTATGTTTGGTATATATAGGGCACCATTTGCAGGTATCCAAAAAGCTTGAACTCCTGACCATGTAACGACTATCACCTAGCCCCCTGGTTCCACTCGAACCGTGGCCGCATCACGGCTGCTGGCTGAGACTTCCACCTAGACTTCAACCCCTGATCGTATCAAGCATTATTACCTCGAAACTTGATTTCCCCACAATGAGTTTTTGAGGTGATGGTCCTATTTTGCCATGACATATGAAATGTATTTGTTTGAGGCGCGTTATCACATCCTCGACCCCTCAAATTTGCTTATAAACTTCTGTAGTTTCAATAAAAAATCCTAATTCATAAATCCAAAAACCCTAACCTTAATAAAATTAAAAACACTAACTCTAGGAGAGGAAAGAGAAAGGAAAAAAGTGTCCAGCTGGACGTGATTTCCTGCCAACTATGCAAAAAGCGCACCCACTTTCTATTTCTTTCTCCTAAAACCGGCCTATTTTCTTAATTAAAAAAAACCGCCTAAAGGCCTAATTAAAAAAACCCAGCTTTTACGCCTTATTTAGCACATTTAACCTGTCAAAAAAAAATTGACTAACGACTACAACGTCACCATACAACTTTATCTTCTTTTGAAATTGTACATGAAAATTAGAAAAACCAAAAAATAAAAAAATATATTTTTATTACTGTAATAAAGTTAGTTAAAAATAATTAACTTATTACTGAATTTAAAATGTCGACGGCGTGGAGGCGGAGCGACGAGGACTAATTGAGGGGGGCAATACAGGAGCTATAGAGGCGTCAAAGGACGACGGCGAGTGGCGATGACCCGTCGTGTGACCATGCTGTGAGTCCTACGTGGCCAACGCCGTTGGTAATCTTTTCCAAAGCTTTCTCTTTTGTTATGGTGTTAAGAGAAGGTGATTCTTGTTCGCGCTTTCAAGCTCGCTAGAAGACAGTCTTATTCTTTGCTTCTTGGTCCCAAGGTTAGGGTTTTAACCAACCAAATGGAATCTTACACCATGTTTGGTTGGGTGTAACGTGGGCCCACCTAATGCTTTTGTTTGGTTCACCGTTTCTTCATTCGACCGCATTACTTATTACGTTTCTATTCCTTCAAACGCGTAATAGGGATTCGGTGCTGAAAGCTCTGAATGGCCATTCCGTCCATCACCGAATAGAAATGAAGAAGATTTTTCCCAAAATCTCCTTCAGACTTTCTCTGCAAATGCGTTCAAAGTTGCTTCTTTTATCACAACAATACACTTTCAGGTTAGCAGATTTTTCTTTTCAAGTTTAATTTCGTTTGGCATCTGTTCTTGCAACAATCAAATTTATTTTTTCCCTTTTTCAATTTTTGCCCTCACCTTTACCTAGAGAGAATGAAGAAGCTGTAACGGGAACCATCATATTCTCCTTCGGTCTTACTGGTAACTTTCTTTCCTTTCCATCTCTACGTTTCCCTTTTTTTCCTTTGATTGCAGAGGAGATCTAGGTCAATCTATTGAAGTTGTCTCTTCATTTTTCATTCGATTTATTGCTTCAATTTGTTATATCGAAGTTTAAATTATCGTTTGAATTTTCGAAATGCTTTCTCTTTATGAATTGGTTTTCATTTAATTGATTCGTTAAACAGGAATAAATGGCGGTCCCTTTGCTGTCGAAGAAGATTGTGAAGAAGCATGTTAAGAAGTTCAAGAGACCTCAAATTGACCGCAAGATCTCCTTCAAGGTTATAGCAAAAGATAATTCTTATCTTTCTTATTGTATTTTACTGTAATTGGTATTACTGGGTTCATTCTTACTGTGATCTTAATATCTTAATTGGGGGATCTCTCTAGCTGAAGAATATGTGTTGTTTCCCTTAAAATGCTATAGAGAATTGAGGTTACAAAGAAAAAATATGAATGTCGATTGAGTACTAGCGCAGTTAACATTGTTGCTGGGGGTTCGAGCGCAATTTAGAGGTTTGAAGAGGGTTTAGGTGTAGTTAAAGAATTTTATATATATAAATGAAAAAATATAATCAATTCAGGGCGTTTCAATGGTGTATTCGTGTTTGCATTGTAGAAATTATTACAGAGGATGCTAGTGGACTCCTTTGTTTTTGTGTCTTTTGCTTCTTTTCCTTTTTTGTGGTAACTAGGTGGTGACATTTGAACAATGATTTGCTTCTTTTCCTTTTTTGTGTATTTGTTTGCAGATGAACAGTCCTTGATGAGCTGATTCCTGTTGGACTATTGGAGTTTGATATGGAAAAAAAGAGTTGGTTGTGGAAGAGGAAGTCTTCTGAGAGAAGTCCTGGTGAAACTAAAAGTTCCGGATCGATATCATCGCAGTCCGAGAGATTCTCAGATGATCAGGTAGTTGGATAATCTCATCCTTAATCATCATCAATTTTAGCTTATATACTTTTCTTTCTTCTTCTCATGGTTTAGTTACTAGATTCTTTAGCTATGCTCCCATTAATGTGCATTCTGGAGAGTTTCTGTTTGTATCATTCATGGTTAACTTTGTTTATATCATTCATATGAATCCATCTCTCTTTTTCAACTGCCAGAAATTCCTTGATGACAATTTTGACTTATGCTCCTTTTCCTTATAGCACTGAATTACAGTTCATATTTTTCAACATAGTTGTTTTCTATTTCTCTTGTCAAGTTGATATATCTATAGTAGACATTAATAGAGGTAATGGGGTTAGTTCATCTGATAATCATGTTAGTTACCTATTAATTGCTTGAAGTTCTTGTGCCGTTACTTAGGCGAAAGAAGTAATATCAAGTAGAGGAAAGCATATTGGGAGGTTAAAGCTGCGTTTTAAGGCGCTTTTGGTGCAATGAGTGATGCTGCCATTAGGATTAGAGGGTACAAATTAAATGATCTTTTTGGGTAATGCATCTTTTAATCTGATACCTAAAGCATATTATCCACAATGAAAAGTTACTAGTTTTAGTTGAACAAGGTGAAAGTTGATATAAAGCAACCTGCGTGATTATTCAGTAGGCATTTTCTAAAGCTACATGTTGCCTGTCGGTTGAAAGCATCTTGTGAAGCATGATAACAAGACAGGTAGAGACGATGTAGTTATGGTCTCATCTCCGGCTAAAGTTTCCATGTTTCCATTTTGAGATGGTCTGAGCTGCTTTGCTAATTTTCTAATTTGAACCAGATCCAGTAGGTTTTCTCCAATTCAGATTGATTTTCATCTCTCTAATTTGTTGAATCAGGAGGCTTTCAAGGCATCATCACCTAATGATTGCACAAAATAACCTGAAGTGTCGTAAAAAACTTCAGCCATTCCTGAAGAAGTTAATAATAGCATTAGGAGTTTGACAGAGAAATTATCAGCTGCTCTAGTAAATGTTAGTGCCAAAGAGGATTTTGTGAAGCAACATGCCAAAGTTGTCGAAGAAGCTATTGCAGGTATTACTTTACAAGTTTGGGAACTTGTCCTAAATGGTTCTTTTTCTTTTCCGTTCATCTTTGTTTTCTTGATTATAGTCTACTTACTATAATCAAGTTATATTTTTTGTTGAACTTCAGGTTGGGAAAAAGCTGAAAATGAAGTAGTGGTATGAAAGCAAAAACTAGAGATTGCAGTTCAGCAAAACTCAGCTTTGGAAGACCAGGTGACTCATCTTGATGGAGCTCTCAAGGAATGTGTTAGGCAGTTAAGACAAGCAAGAGAGGAGGAGCAGAAGATCTTGTAACTTTTTGTTAATATATGAATATTATGCTTGGATGTGAAATATAATTCTCAAGTTATTTATTACTTCTAATATTTAATTATTTTTTATTGTAGAATAATTAAATTATTTGTTTCAATAATGATATTTTAGCACATTAAATATGTATTGCGGTTTAAAAATAATAAAGTAGATTATATATATTTTTATAGTATTATATATTTTGATTTTTTAATTCATATAATAATTATATTAAGAATGTTATTAAATTTTTTTATTAAATTATATTTAATAATAATTATGTTAAAATATGATTAAATTATTTATTATTTTTATTAAATTATTTTCAATAATAATCTTATTAAAATTTAATAACAATGATCATCTACCTAATAAAAATTCTGCTAAGGGTTTTCTGGTTATTTTAGTTCTTTTCCTTATGCTATTACAACATCATTCCATTCAACCAAACACAAGAATTCTATTACAGTTCTATTCCATTCCATTCAACCAAACAGTTGAATTACTTATTACAGCTCTATTCCATTTCACCTCTATTCTATTACAGCTCTATTCAATTACACCTCTATTCCATTACACCTCTAGTGAACCAAACGTACCCTTAGTGAGCTAAACAAACCTAACTCTCTCTCTTTTTTCCAAATTTAAATAAATAAATAAATGGTGGCTAATGAGATTAGATGATTATTTTACAGAATTATTGTGATTTTTAGAAAAATAATCTGGTTTCTTTTTGGGTAAAATAATTATTGTAATAAAGTTAATTAAAAATCATTTTTATTTTTTTTCTTTTCCAATTTTCATATAAAATTTCAGAAAAAAAATCTGTGAGTAAACAGATACCAGCAATATTGTTTGGTATAGTTGAAGGGTATAACCTTTTAATTAAGCCTAAAAAGGGCAAAGATTAATGTGTATAAAAATTTGTGGCTGGGGTGGGGTATGAGAAAGGGAAGCGAGAGAGTAGGCGACTACAATCCACAAAGACAAGTTGGGTTGAGCGCAGCAACTTGGAAGAAACGTACAAGCGCCGTGCGTGACACTGACAAAGTATATTTTTTATTCTAACCCACATACCCTATAAGCTGTCTACTGTCAACAACACTAACCTACTTTACTTCAACTAGCGGTTAGCTTTTATTTTACTATGGTTGATTAGAAAATGTTTCGATTCATCCCAATACCAACACTCAGTATTTGATGATGCAGATTCAAGTATTCAAATAAATACTAATAATTTATTTGGATAAATAATTTGTAATATCCGTGAAAAATGGATCCAAATTTCGCCTTCTCTAAATTTGACGGTCCAGCCCAATGGGATTTGCTGTTTTATTATCCTAATTATCTCCTGTCTTGCATCTCTCCAGCTTCCAATTGAACTGCAGCAGTGCAAATAAATAATACTAGTACACATAAAACGGCATTTATTAATTAGGACCATAAGCGTAAAACTAATAGTATATGAGACTTTATTTCAGTTATGGCACACAGATCAAAAGGATCAACAATAAGTTTATGCTTCCGAAACAACTAGATGATGGCCTTTCTACATTTCAGTCCTTTACTCATCCTCCGCAACTCCATGTCTAAATGCTGGGTCGCACATTGAGGCGAGATGCTAACTTCTGACCCAGTGATTTATCCGCCTGTATCACATGCCAATCATCCATGAAACTATCAGAAAGCTAATTCTAAAGATTGGACCTATGAAGCTCAAACGGAAATATACTTTGTGAAGCATTGGCAGGAAAGAGTGTTTTTACCTGAGACCAGTATGAGATCCATATGCTGCGAATTTCATGAGTCACACGTGGATCAGACAAGGCATCAACCCACCGGCAGATGAATCGCTCTTGCCTGGTTACAGCAACGCAAAGCAGAAAATAAGAAGTTAGCAATCAAAAGTCCAATATATGCATTTGTTTTAATTTACCAAAGCAGAGAACCCAATTATACCTGTCTGCTGCCCAGGACCTGTATCTCTCTCCGGGCTGTTTGAAGTTGTTCTCCTTCTCAATGATGCACTGTGACCATAAGACTTAGTAAGTACATTACTCTCAAACAAAAGGTAGAGCAATTTGTAGTAAAACCGAAAACTGCAACTAAATGTTTAAATGACAAAGCAAAGCTTGAAAAGTGAAGAGTAAATATCGTCTCTATCCTCTATCCTAAACCAAGAAAAAGCCCGAAACATGCTGTTTTGCTACTGCTTTAAACCATGATTTTTTTTCCAAAGTCCTTTTTGCATTTTTATATCAAAATTTTAACCATCAAAATCAAGCAAATTGTTGTGTCAAATCAGATTGCACAAAAAAGAAACATACATTATAGGCTAATAAACTTGAACAAACATGAACTGCATTGCTAAACAGGGTTGAAATTAAAGACATTACTTTGAAATAAGACACAAGAAAGTACAGGAACTGACCTTCTCACGCCTTCCAGTGCAAACAGTAGGTGGGATAGGGAACATCTCTGCATGACGAACAGGATCGTACCTTGAAGGGAAGTAATTTATCTGGAAAACAGTGTCATACCATTGGATCAGAACTCCGGTCATCATGACTTATGGCATGCATTAAAATCAATGTTGCTCTTTAGAAGAAGCATATAAATATTTTTAGTTCAGCACATTTAGACATTCAGGAATCCATTATTGTGCTAGGAGAAATTAATGGAAAAGAGCAAAGTACCTCCTCATCCCTGTGCATGAAATTCATAAAACCTTCGTGGTGATTGTTGTGATGAGCACACTTGGGAGCATTGGCTGGGAGTTGCAGATAGTTTGGCCCAAGTCTGTGCCTCTGGGTATCAGAGTAGGAGAATATACGAGTCTGGAGCAACTTATCGTCTGAGTAGTAGATTCCAGGAACCACAATGGCAGGGCAAAATGCAAGCTGTTCATTTTCGGCGAAGAAGTTGTCAATGTTCTTATTCAAAACCAAGCGGCCAACAGGCTGCAGGGGCAAGATGTCCTCAGGCCAGGTCTTAGTCACATCAAGAGGGTCAAAGTCAAATTTATCTTCATGGTCAGGATCAATTGTCTGGATGAAGAGCTTCCACTCAGGATAGTTGCCAGCAGCAATCGAGTCATAGAGATCCTGAGTGGCATGGCTGTGATTAGCTCCTCCAACCTTGATTGCCTCATCTTCCAGCAAGCATTTGACCCCACAAGTGGGCTTCCAGTGGAATTTCACATAGTGTGCTTTGCCAGCCTTGTTAATCAGAGTGTATGTGTTTACACCAGAACCTTCCATGTGTCTGTAATCTTGTGGAACACCCAAATCATCAAAGAGGAAAGTAAACATATGCAAGCTCTCAGGATGGTGTGAGAAGAAATCAAGGATCCTCCAATTCTCCTGAATATGGGACTTAGGGTTGGGCTTAAGAGCATGGACCATATCAGGGAATTTCATTCCATCACGAATAAAGAAGACTGGGAAATTGTTTCCCACAAGATCAAAATTACCCTGAGTTCATATAAAAAGTTCAGAACAAGAACTGATCAACACATTGGCAAATAAATAATATTTATAAAAGTAATGCATAATAAACTCAGGACTTCATTCATGAACTAAGACTTTTACCAAAAGAAGAAAATTATGAATGTAATACATGCATATGTACATACATTTCTTCAGAGCATGTTTTAGCTAATAACCGAAGTTACAAGTGCTGTAAACCTCTTTTTCCTTCACAAATTACAACGCACCAAAGGAGCTTAGTGACAAAAGGAGGTGGCAGGTGAACTCATACCTCTCGGGTGTAGAACTTCACTGCAAAACCACGAGGATCCCTGAGGGTTTCAGGGCTTCCACGCTCATGGATGACAGTTGAAAATCGCACGATAACAGGGGTTTGAACTCCAGGTGCTCGCAGAAAATCAGCACATGTAAGGTGAGAAATGTCATGGGTAACCTCGAAGAAACCCTTTGCGCTTGCTCCCCTAGCATGGACAACACGTTCTGGAATCCGCTCCCTGTCAAAGTTGGCAAGCTTTTCCACCAGATGATAGTCCTCAAGGAGAATTGGACCTGTCAAATAAAACAGTGCGCTCCAACTTGTCAACACCTTGTACTAAAAAGACAAAATATTCCTCTCACAAAAACTTCAACATAGTGATCAAATTTTACAATTGACCCATACAAAATGCCAAGAGCAAACCCAGGTCCCCGCCCAAAAGTAAAAAAGAAGGTTTTTTGGTTATGGTAACCATATGATGAAATACGAACAACAAAAGTACACCAAATCAACGAGGATGCTTATTATGGAAGATAGATCATGACTAATAAACAGTCAGTAGCTCAGGAATTTCATCATAATAATAAGGGGGGAAACTCATATATACCTCTGGGTCCAACAGTGAGTGATGAATTGTTATTCCAAACTGGAGCGCCAGAATTGGTAGTCCAGAATGGAGAATTGAAAGCACTTGATGGACGGTGCTGTATCAACCAATTTAGAATACCAAAAAAGAACGATTATTCGCAAACTACAGATAATTATTTGAAATGGTTGTCAAATAAATTTCATGATTTATCATCTAATTTCTAATAGCCCAAGATAAGGAACAAACCTTAAAGAATATACAGGATTGAAATCAACAAAAAAAAATCATCAAGGATCAAAGATGATATACGAATTCATCATATTCGATTCGATTTAAAAAATAAATAAATCAATAGAATCAGAAAGAAATAGCGCAATGATTAATAATAAAAAAGAAAAATCATAATAAAAAGGGAGAAAAGATAGGGTACCTTGTAGGGATCCATAGTGAAAGAGGCGAAGTAGACGAAGACAGGAAGAGAGAGCTTGAGACGTAACGGAAGGGTCGTGTGTCGATTGAAAGGAGATGATTATTTATAAAGCGAACGTGGCTCGCCTTTCTATTTTTGTATCTCTCCGCTTTTATCTAAAACATAACAGTGACTGCATTTCCCTCCCGGATCCCGACACTTTCAATATCTCCCACCCAATTTAACGTCTCGCCGAATGCCCGCAACAAAATTAAAGGTCTTTCTCAAGTTTTAATTCAAATAAATAAAAATTTATTATTCTTGTTTTCAACAATATTTTATTGAAGTTATATGTTTAATGTGCTGGAAATTATTTTATTAGCTTTTAATTATTCATATTACTATACATTATATTTTATTAATCTCAACAATTGTCTATTATTTTGAATGTGATATTTATTATATTTTTACTCTATTTTTTACTTAGTTATTACAATTTTTTAACGTTTATTTTTTTTTTAAAGTTCAAATGTTTTATCGAGAAAGTCTAAATTAACTAATTATAAAATTCGACAAAAAAATTTTATGTCTTAAATAAATATATATTTTTTTTATATCTCATTTATATGTTAATATCATGGTGGTTGGTATTGTTTTGGCATCATCCTATTGGTCGAAATATTCTATTCTAGTAGTAAATCGGAACAAAATATTTCAAATTCTGTTTTGGTGCAAATTTTGGTTCATATTGACCGTATTGGTGCGTATCGATTGATTCCATTCGTACCAGTTATACCAAAAAAAAAAATTCTAAAATAATTTTAAATTTAAATTTTTATTATTTATTTGTAAAAATAATTGTTTTAAAATATTTTTTTAATTTTATTATTATTTATTTTTACAAAAAATAATTTTAAAATATATTTTAAATTTAAATTTTATTTATTTATTGAGAATTTTTTATTATTTGTTGAATTTGAATTGTTATATTCATGGTATGGGATGATTTTATTGTATAATTTATGGAAAAAAATTTAAATTTTTATTTTGAATTTGTTTAATGATAAATGGTATTTGGGAAACTTATTAAAAATTATTTTATATAATTAATGAATATCTTAAAATTAAAATCTAAAAAAAATAAGATCTAAACTCAAGCTTTATTTAAAATCTTTTCTTTATCCCTCCAACCAAAACTTTAATTTTATAAGCATTTTGTACTCCAGATTATTTAATCTCATTATTTTATATTTTAAATACTTTTAATATGCATATATTAAATATTTTAAAAAATAACAATAAATTCGAAAAAATATATCAAAACAAACCTATAATAATACATACCAATATCAATACAAAAACGATACCTCCGATACTAAAGAATATCTTTTAAATCTTTTATTATATTTTATATTTTTTTGCTATATTAATATCGTAGAATTTTATTTCACAAAAGGATAGTAGATAATTTACAAAGATGATCAAGAAAGATTTTTATGGTTTTTTGAGAAAGATAGTAAGTATACAAAAGAAAGTTTTTTCTCTCTATGCCTTTCCCGATCTGATGCGATGCCTTGTTTAGGCTATTACAATGCCTATTTATAATACCAATTCTAAACTCTAATTTATTTACAATTCAAATTCGCATAGTATTCTGACTTCCACGTAGCCTTCTTGAAATAAATGTTGATTTGACGGTTGCTTCCACGTTTCTCATGCATTAATGGTTGCTTCCATCATGCTTTCATCATCTTTTGTCTCATTTGTTTATGTTATGGATAGTGAATAGATTTCCTTTCTTTTATGTCACCTCCAAAATTAAATGCTTCTTTCTTGGATGTCATTCTTCCACGTGTTGTGTTTTGTTGTTATCCTTCTTGGATGTTTCTAAGATTCATTTCCTCGATTTCATCAAAATGTAATGACTCTGGTGAAGGAACTGGTGAATTCCAGCTTTCCCACGTGTCTTTGATTTCCATTATTATCAGAAAATCATCAATATCCATGTCAGCTATCTTTCTTAATAATTGAACGGACTCTTCATTTCTTTCTTCCTGGCTTTTTCCAGTGTCATATGCTAAAATTCTCTTGCCATCGGTCCAGAATATGTAAGTGTTTTGTTGAAGTAGATACTGGACCTTAGTCATCAAATCAATTCCGGCTTGGATTTGATAATTAAAAAAATCATTATAACACTTGTCAATAGTTTTTGCCAAGTGTTGTTTATCTTCATTTACTGCTGAGAGGGATCTTCCCCAAAGCATTGTACGAATCTTCCAAATTTGATATGACTGATAAAATTTTTCTTTTTCAGCTATACCAATAAAACTATTTATTTCTATATGAAAATAATAGACAAAATCATCTATATTAGTAAAATTTATTAATCTATATTTTACTATAGTAGGAAAATCTTTTAGTAGATGAAAAGAAAGATTTTGGACTGTTATTTCTTTAACAAATCCCCATTCAATGCTAGTTATATCAAATAGTTCATGATCTAGTCTAAATTTGATAGTAGGAAATTGTTCTCCTATATCATTAGTAAAAACATAAGCTTGTAAAAAATATTTTGAAAAAGTTTCTTTAAATTGAGCTTGCTGGTTGCAAATAGCTCTATTTATTTTCGTAAAAATATCTGGTGGTAGAATTTGTCTACATTTATTATATAGACATATTCCAAACATTTTATTAATAATAGAACTGTTTGTTCCTTTATTAATAAAATATTAGAATATATTAAAAAGATTATTTATCTCCTTAATATCCATATATTCTATTAATATTTCGTCCCAATCTCTGTATAAAATAGATTTAAGTAATAAATCATGGGGTTCATTTTCTTTAGTTGTTTTTTCAACTAAGAAATGTGAAAATTGTGTAAGAGCTCTTCTAAAGTTTGCTCTTTGCTTAGAAATATGGGTTTTTCATATTTTGTTTATAAAATTATAATATTCGAGAGGTATTCCTGGATTATAAAAATCTTTTATTTCAGGACTTTGTTGTTGTTTCAACAAATTTTCTGTTTCTTTTATAATTTCAGCATAACTGGTTTGAGATACTGAATTTGGATCTTGAGACCAATTAAAATCATTCACCGAGTTTGGTGATTGTGTTCCAAATGGTTGGCTTACCATTGGATATGGTACATAATATCCCTGGTTAGGATAAAATAGTACTTAAGCAGGTACAGTAATAAATCCTTGTTTAGGACTTATTGTTTTCCCTTTGTTGGGTTTTTTATGGACAGTTGTCCATTCTCCAACTTTTTCTAGAGGTTTTTTACCTCTATGCATAAGGTATGCTAAATCAGCAATCATATTATTAGTTCCTTTTATGTAAATAACTTCAAATTTAAAATGGCATAATTCATTATACCATCTAATTCTTCTAAGTACAGTTTCTAAACTTTTGTTAGTTAGAAATTGCTTAACTGCTTGATTATCAGTTTTTATAATAAAGTTTTCAGGTGCTAAATATATTAAGAATTTTTTTATTCCTTTTTTTATTGCTAATAATTCTTTTTCTTAAATAGCATAATTTATTTCATTTGGTTTAAATTTTCCCGAACTATATCCACAAATTAATTCCTCGTTTTTTGTTATTTTTGCTTTTAATACACATCCCCAATTTTTTTTCTGAGGCATCTGTTTCTAGAATTAATTTATCATCTTGTTTGGGTAAATAAACTTTAGGAATATAATTTATTTTAGACTTTATATTTTTTTATAATATCTGAATCCATTTTAGACCATTTAAAAGGTTTGTCCTTTTTTAGTTTTTCATATAACTCATCTAATTTTTTAGATAAGTTAGGAAAGAAATTTCTACCATAATTAATAATTCCTAAAAATTGTTGAAGCTGTTTTTTATCTGTAATATTTTCAGGAAATACTTTTATTTTTACTATAATATGATCTTGAAGTTTAAGACCATCAACAGATAATATTAATCCTAAGAATTCTATTTCAGTTTTTTCTAATTCGATTTTCTTAGGACTTAATATGATTCTATATTTTATGAATTTTCTAGATATGATATTTAAATGTTTTCTATGATTTTCTAATGTATCTGAAAATATTAAAATATCATCTATATATACTACACAAAATTTTTTATATTTTTTTAAAAATAGAGTCCATCTATCTATCTTTGGAAGACTTGTGGTGCATTACATAATCCAAATGGCATTTCTTTTCATTGATAATGTCCATTGGGTGCACTAAAAACTGTTAAAGATTTAGATTCTTCTGTTAGCATGATTTGCCAGAATCCTGATTTACAATCAAATTTACTAAAATATTTTGCTTGTTTAACTTGATTTATTAAAACTTCCTTTCTTGAAATAAAATATCCATCAAAAATAGTATTTTGATTTAATCTTTTATAATTAATGACCATTCTAGCTTTTTCTCTTTTTATTTCAGCATGGTTTCTTACCATAAAAGCAGGACTAGAATGTGGACTATTAGTTTCTTCTATTAATCCTTTTTCTAATAATTCTTTTATTTATATATCAAATTCATCTATATCTTGTTTAGTATAGGTTTTACTCTAATAATTTTATTAGGATTTTCTAATTTAATAGTACAATATCTACGGCTATTTTTCCATAATTTTAATGGTTCTTCACTAAAATTATTTTCTAATATTTTAAACAACCAATGATTTGTTTCAAGTTGTTTAATTTGTTCTTTCCTAGATGGTGTAAAGTTTTTATCACAAATAAATTTATGATTATCAACTAAGGGTATTTCTACTGAAGTATTTTCAGTAGTTAATATAACAAAATTTTTATCAATAGAAAATGGTAAATGTTGATATATAAAATTATTACCTAATAATATATCTCCATGCATTTCATGAAAACATAATATTTTAGGTATCACAAATCGTACATTATTTATGTAGATTGGTATATTTTTAGCTTTATAAAGAATTAAGGTTTCATTACCATCCACCCCAACAGCTCTTATAGGATTTTTCATAAGTTCCCATTTTTCTGATGGAATAGCATTTTCTCTACAGCTACTGGTTGTGCTCCGTATCTAGTAAAGTATGTAAAATATGATTTATATTCTTTAAATTGAAATGTAATTTCAATATAAGTATAATATTTCCTGGGTTGGAAATGTGAAAATGTAATAATATCTTTTTTTCCAAGTTTCATTTGTTGAGTTATTGGTTTTTCTTTTATTTTTGTGTCTTTAGAAATTTTACTTAATTTATTAGGAAAATGAACTGTTTTTAATTCAATTAATAAATATTGGTTTTTCCAATATTCTATATTTTTAGTTTGTTTAAAACTTTTTATTGTGTTTTCAACCTTTTCATGATTTTTATTAATAGATCTCAGATAATCATCTTTTTGAAGATCTGAATCTATTTTTCTTTTACCATAAGGATCTTGTTTATCAATTTTCCTAGGTTTTGGTATTTCATAATCATATGGATCTATTTGTTCAATATCCATGGGTTCAGGAATTTCTATATTTTCATCCTCTTCTGTTAAAGTGTTTCCTTCATCAGAATTATGACTAGTAACATTGATATCTATATTAGAATTATTAGAATTACTACTACTTTCTGTAGTATCATATGTTAACATATAGTGGTAATTATATTTCGTAAATAGATCTTTATGTTTTTCATAAAGTTCTTCTATTAATTTTAAATATTCTATTCTTTCATATTTATCTTCTGTTTTAGAAAATTTTTCTTTCCAATGTTTTATAAGGGTTTTATAGGATTGGAAGTCATATTTTTCTTGTTTTTTAAGATTTTCTCTTTTTTGTTTTTCTTTTTTATTATAAGTTGAAGATGACTCTTCCGAAGAATCTTCATCTTCATCAGATAAAGTTAATTTTACATTACTATTACCATATATAAAAGACCTAAATCTAGATCTGATTCTATATTTTTATTAATAATACTTGATCTAATTTATTATTAATATCTGATAAAAGTTCTTTAGATTTGTTATTCAAATCTAAATCTGTTACTTCTCCTATATTATCTACTTTTTCATCTATTTTACTAACTTTATTATATAATTTATTAAAATATATAAAAGTCATATCTATTAAACTATTGATACCTTTACTAAGAGCCGAAACATTATTTTCATTCTTAGAGTCAATATGCATAGTATGATTACAAGTTTTATCTTTATATAAACAATCCATATCTTCCATGTTATTTATCTTTGGTACCTAAAACCGTCTGTTATCTTAAACGTCTTCATTCAAACGCCTAACAACGTCCCATTCGGACTTCAACGGCAACAAGAAGACAGAATCACAAATATATGGGTTTTAAGATAAACAACAGTGAAATAAATAGAATTGAAAATAAAAGATAGGAACTTACAATGAGTACTACGATATTATAACTCCAGAAATCGTACTATTGTTTTTGTATATTTTATATAATTAAAAACAATAATTCCCAATAATAAAGAGAGTAAATATCTCATATATACCAAAAAATTAAATTATTTACAGAAATGAGCCAGTTTGAAGAATATTTACAGAAAAGTACCGTTTTCCCCCCAAAACGCGTCCACGTCAGCGCGTTTTTGGGGGATGCAGGGCTAAAGCGCGTCCCCAGGGGCACGCTTTTGCCACATCAGCACAAAGCGCGCTGACGAGGACGCGCTTTATTGATGTGGCAAAAACGCGTCCCCAATGACTCGTTTTAGCCCGTGTTTTTTAAAAAAAAAACTATTCTCGAATTTTTTAAAAATTTACAAGAATAAACCTTTATAAAGGCTCAAAGTGACAACACTATTTTTTTGAAGGTGTCATCAATTAATAAAAAAATATAACTTACAAAGGAAATCTTTATATAGACCCAAAGTCTCATTTCCCTTGTTTTCTTGAGCAAAGTGGGATATGAAATATGTGTATATATAGACTCATGAATAGTTTTGCAGCTTGTTCCTAAACAATGTGGGATTCCTTCCTCTTTTAACTAACAACATGAGATGACATGCTACACTATATTTAATTTTTTTTTACAAAACAATTTCTCTTTTTTTATATTTTGTTAACATTTTCTTATATTATAAAAAACAAGAAACAAAACAACTCAAATATATTTTTTACAAATCTAATCATCACTAACATATATTAATAATCCATCAAAAGTTTTTTTTGTAAATTTTAATTATATGTCCTCGTCAGCGCTTTAGCCCTGCATCCCCCAAAAACGTGCTGACGTGGACGTGTTTTTGGGGGAAATGATACTTTTCCGTAAATATTCTTCAAACTGACTCATTTCCGTAAATAATTTAATTTTTTGGTATATATGGGATATTTACCCCAATAAAGATACCAAAATATAAAAGAAAAATTGATATAATCATAGAAGAGAGAACATATTTATCGTAAAGAATGATGAGAAATTGAAATATGCACCGATATTTATGGTAAAGAAGTAGGAAATGATGGGGTCCAGCGGTGATATTACAGACTTTTTAATGGCAAAAGAAATAGAGAAATGCAAGAAAAAGGAAATAATTAAAAATTAAAATATATATGAGAAGTGCAGCAGTTTATGTTTCCTTATCCAAAATTTGGAATTTTGCTAGACCCAATTCGTACACCACTTATTGCTGGAGGTGAAATGGGCCACTCTTCTTATGACACGTCTTCACTAAACTCCTTGAAACGTGTGCTCTCTGTCTTTGTAATTTCAGCTTTTATCTCTTATCTTAGGATAAGTATCATTAAAAATATTTGTTTTTAATAATATTTTAGAATAATAATAATAAATATATTTATTTAATTTAATTTATTATTATAAAGGATATATATATATATATTGATTTAAATAATAGTATCCACTTTAATCAACATCATTGAAATTTTCTTTAAACTTATGCATCTATCTGGCCTTGGTCTGGCTGGATTTAATTCAAAATTAAGCTATCAAATGAATAAAATTTCATTTAAATTTAATTGTTAAGTTTACATAATTTATGATGTTTAATTTATTTAAATAAAAATGGTTTAAAGTATATTATTTTTTTGATATTTACTATTATATTTAAAAATATAAGTAAATTTATCATTTAACTCTTATATAATTTAATTTTATTATTAATTTTTAAATTTTATTAAACAAATTTAATTTTTTAATTAAATTTTACCACCCAATATTAAATTTAATGATATGAAAACATAATTTAAAAAAAAAAAATACTTTCAAATATTTTATTTAAGTAATTAAAAATAATTTAACTTTTAAATATTAAAAATTAATAAATAATTATAATTTCTATTTAATGAAAAAAATTGAAAAAAGTAAAACGAATATATCATAAAAGAAAAAAGTTTAATTTTATAAGTAACTATTTTTTTTTTTAATATTATATTAACTAACATGTTTTCTTAATTATTAAAGCTAAATGTAAAAATAAAATAATTTTATTAAAATCTTTAAATAAAAGTGAAACAATAAAATTAGTACAATAATAAATTTATTTCTAATTCATGACAAAATTCATTTCTCAGACAAATTTGTATTATAACCCAATAAATATTAATAATTTTTAATTGTAAATCCAAGTGAATAGATTGGAAGGATGTTTCTGAAGATAGTGTGAAAGCGGTAACATTGGGGAATATGCTGATAAGATTATAAGGGCCCTTCAGCTATGGTTAGCCACACGACTGACTCTTAGCCTGGGACCCACATTTATTAAAAAAACACAACAAACCTTATTTGAAAAATACATCATTTTACAAAATATCAATGAGACCATTAAAATGGGAACACATATTATATAGATTTTGTGTTAGTTGCAAATTTTGCTTGCTTTTCTTACGTCGCGTGTAACTAAAAGAATCACACTTTTTTTTTTTTTGCACTTTTTATCCCTAAAATAAGTACAAAATGGAAATGCTTGATATTTTCTCTTTTTCTTTGGTGTTATATGATCGAAAAATTTTATTGATATTTAAAAATCGACTTGTGAATCTAGTTTATTGACCAGAGAAGTCTAGAATCTTTTTTATGTAGGCTATTTTATCTTTTCCATTTGAGTTTCAAGTTCTTCCGCCTTAAAAATAATTACAAAACTGAATTCTATCATATGTTGATATGATTATTAAAGTGTTCATCATTTTAAGTGTGGGCTAAATTATTCAAAAAAAATACAACTACAAAATTAAAAAAAGCATATATATATATATATATATTTGGTACATCAGACAAAAATATAAACAAACATAGTTAATGCCATGGAATTGAAACATGGTACTTCCCATTATAGCATATTAATCTTATTTTCTCACTTTGTACAAACCCAAATTTACCCAGGCCCATAAAACAACAAATCAACCCAACAAAAAACTTAAGACCCAAATCAAACCCAATTAAAAATCATCAGCCAAAACTAATACAACCCCAAACCTGACCCAAACAAATTAAAACCCAACCCAAAACAGCCCAAATTCTTAAACCCACTTAATCCTAGACCCAACAAGCCCAAACCCGAAGCCCAATTACCCAATAGTCAAACTAGGGTTTCAAAAAAGCTGAAACCCTAGCTAGCCTTTTGACCTGTCTGCCGCCACTTGCTCTGCCACCGCCTTTGTCGAAGCTTGTTGCCACCGCCATTGACCTGCAAAAAGGAAGCAAAACACTAATGCAAGTTGTAAACGGCTATATAAGCTGAACAAAAACCATTTGTAAGGGGGATTCATTAAATGAAAAAACAGAGGATTGGATACAAAAAAAAGAGATTCAAATATATCAAAAAACAGTAGGTTTCTTTATTCTTTCTCTCTCTCTCTCTCTCTTTTTTTTTTTCGAAACTATTCTCGTACATATATTGCTTTATTATTTATTTTTTTAAAAAGAATTTTAAAAAGGAAAGTTTACCTCTTAATTTCGCCGGAAAAGGGCAACTTTTGGTCTCCTTGCCGCCGTAGACGGCGGCACAGGCGCTGGAGACCCACGACGGCGCGCGGTGGCCCGTGACCGGAGCCTAGGCCGGAAGGAGGAACTTTGAGAGAAAAAAGAAAGGGAATCCTTTGTTTTTTTTTTTTTTTTTGAAACAGAAAGAAATGAATTTTTTTTTTTAAAAATGGCCTTATATAGAGAAAGAAAATGACGTCGTTTTGCTTAAGGCCTTTAAGTGCCAAAACGATGTCGTTTTGGAACATGACCCGAGCGCGACCCTACCCGCTCCAGGGGGTCCGCGTGTTTTAAACTTTTGGGATATTTATTTCTGTGGTCCTTTCGTTTTTTCGATTTGGTCCTTTTTCCTCTTTTTATATTTTAATTTTACCCTGTGGTTTTTCATTTGATTCGTTTTAGTCCCAATTGAAACTGTGCGTTTTAGGAACAGGGTGTAATTGCCCGGTTAGTCCTTCTACTGCAGCGCGCATTTTATTTTGGTCTTCCGTTCTGCCCTATTCTTTTATTTATTTATAATTTGTCCTTTGATTTTATTTTAATTTCAATCTAATCATGTGTTTATTTATTTTCAAGTCTTTTTATATGCATGAAAGTTCAGTTGCATTTTAATTATCTTATTTACTAGTCATTATTTACTTATCCTCCTCTAATATTTAAATTGTTATTATTTTTCATCTATTTACATTTCGTATTTTCATTTCCTTTATCATTATTATTAATGTTATTATTATTAATACTGCATTCTTACTCTATTATTATTATTATTCCTATTACAATTATTTTTTTTACTACTATTGTCACAATTATTATTGTTATTATCATTACTCTTTTTTATTTTTTACTATTATTACTTGTTTATTAATGTATTATTATTATTATCTTATCATCTTTAATCTATTGTACATAGTACCCATTTATTTATTGGTTTAATATTAGATTTTATTATTATATTCATTATTACTTTCTTTTATTTTTATTTATTTATTATTATTTTTAAAATTTTTAACTATTATTATTTCTCATTTTATTATATAGGTTATTTGTTTTAGTTCTTTATTTTATTGTATTTTATTTTATTTTCGCCCTTACTATTGTTATTCATATTATCGTGTTCATTTCTATTATACATATCGGCATTGTAATTCATTTTCCATCGTACTACGAAGCCATGCTTCATTTTACCCGATACATCAATCTTTGTTTCAAAATAAGTCTGCGTTCTAAGGTTCGAAAGAAATCGTACCCTAACTTATTGGGTTCCGATTTTTCTCATCGAGTCTAAAGAATCTATTATTTTCTTTTTAAAATCAAAGCATAAAAATTAAATAAAAATTTATTCTCGTGAATTCAAAATTATCGTGTCCTAACTCACTGGATGTGACATTTTGTTATCTCGAGATAAGGATTTCTAATAAAACAAAGGCAATATTCTGTATTTGGAATTTTGAGAAAGCGTGCCGTAACTTACTGGGTTCCGCTTTTTTTATCTGACCTAAATAACCGAATATCCTCCTCAAAACTTAAATACGAGTTTTAAAATTCGAAAGACAAGCTCAATTTCGGGAACTCGAAATGTCGTACCCTAACTTACTGGGTTTCGATTTTTCTTGTCGAGTCTAAAGAATCAATTATTTTTTTGAGCATATAAGTTAAATAAAAACCTATTCTCGGAAATTCAAAAATATTGTGTCCTAACTCATTGGATGTGACGTTTTGTTATCTCGGGGTAAGGATTTCTAAAAACAAAGGCAATATTTTGTATTTGAAATTTTGGGAAATCGTGCCCTAACTTACTGGGTTTCGATTTTTTTTTTGTTTGACCCAAATGACTGAATATTTTTAATTTAGATGCTCTAGTTTTAAAAGTCATAAGACAAGCTTAATTTCGAGGATTCAAAATGTTGTATCCTAACTCACTGGACATGATATTTTACTCCTTTGAGATAAGCGGGCCTCAGCATTCAATTTAATTTATTTAAATTTTTCTTTAAATGAAGAGGACCATATTTTGAAATCTTTCCAGATTTTCGACATTAAGACGTTAATTAATCAATTAGGTACCAATTTTGGGCGACACGAGGGTGCTAATCCTTCCTCGTGCGTAACCGACTCCCGAACCCGTTTTTTGGATTTTGTAGACTAAAAATCATCGTTTTGATAAATTTAAACTTTTATTAAAATGATTGAATTACGAGGTGACCCGATCACACCTCATCAAAAAGGATTGGTGGCAACTCCCGTTTTTCGTTTTCATTTTCAAAATATAAAGTCGACCCGTTTTACAAAAAATGGTTTCGACACTCTTGATAGAGGATGTATTTTCCATTCAATTGATATTTAGAATAGATTCATAAAATGAGCAATATATGAATGTAATAGCTCTAATTTTCAATACACTGAATTTGAAATCATAATAATTTCTTTCATTTTTTATTCCTAGTAATAATAGCAACATCATTGAGTCTTATATCTCCAAGCTCAACCAAAACTTGCCATAGTATTAACAAATGACAATACCTTAAATTATCCACCATAAGTGTGTTTCCTATTATTAAAAGTGAAGGTTCTCCAATGTTATTGCAACCAATACTCCAAAGGCTTTAGATGTATTGTCGGCTACAACAGCTATGCCTATAAGTACTGAGAAAACCTGTAAAGTTTGAGAGGCAACCGAATAGTCTTCATTAATTGTTAATATAAATGGGCATATGTTCTCCACATTTTGAATTTGAGTCTTAGCACTTTTGTGAAAAGCTTCAGCAATTTGACCTTTATAATAACTCACCCATCGAATTGTTGGAAAAAATCTAGTTTGAAAATCGAGATAATTTGTGATATTTATAATAATAAACTTTTTCCTAAAATATACCTGTGCTTTGAGCGAGACGAATCCTTGTCGTTCCCAACTTTCAACAGAATGACCTTCTCGGCTATTCTTGTACCACAAACTGCTTCGAATGTGGGCTTAAACAATTTTGAATCAAACATAGAATCAAAAATATTTCCTTTAATTTCAGTAGGAAAGCAAATCACTCTCTTATAGAAATCGGTAGAATTGTTATTCTCGAAAAATAGAATTTATACTTAGAAATAAATTCTCACTATTTTCGAGCAGAATAACAGTATCTCAAAGTTGTATATCACTTATGTTTTTAGCTTTACTGGTGCCATCTATTTATAGGGAAAGGAAGTGAAACCCTAGTTTAGAATGCATTGTTATCCATTTCCAGATGTTTCTCATTTCTCTAACTTTATCATTTCTATTCATTTCTGTTCGTTTTATTCAACAAGCTATTTATTTTTGGTTTCGACGAGCTAGTGGAGGGACCAAATTGACAACCAAATTGACATATGTGATTAGGGCTCAAATGATTTATAATTAAGTTCCAACTTTTCACCTATTAATTATAAACTCATTTAGTCACAAAGTCATTCTACTTTAGTATCATGACTGAGCTCTCTCCAATTACATACCATTACGAAAGTTACTTGATCAGTGCTTGTCTAATGACCTTGTCATAAGTGTGTTACCCTTATAGGATATCATTAGTCTCTTTGGGATAAATTCGTTCTCCCAATATGATCCTATTTTATCTCATGGTAACCATTACATCTTCCTTCATGAAAAGTCAATTATTATCAAATAGTAATTGAGTCATTCATCACAAAGACAAACGACCCGTGGTCACGTTTACTTTTAATCTATCATGTAATGCCAATGAGAGGATATCATTTACCCTTGTCTTAGGCTATGAATTCCACTATTGTGAATGGTGCTATACACTGAAGAAGTCGTATATCCAATGCACCACCTTACGATTTCTTATCTATTTTACCTCAGGATTTTACTTATATTGAAGTATACGAGTCACGCATACATAGTCCATCATCCACTCAAGATTAAAGTATGCCACACTGTAAACATCACAAGTGAATAAATCCACAAAAAAAAGTTCAAGACTTATTTTTCTTGGGTCATGTTCGATGTACTATCAATCCAGTTAGTTACATCTATGTCTCTATCTTCTGGGAATCATTCGCTCCGATGCTCAAGACAAAGTGTAACAACCCATTTTTCAATTATGTTAGAAATGGTAGTTTCGAAACCCCATTTTCGATGTTCGAGTCTATAAATATTATTATTTAATATTTACGAGGTTAGAATAAAGATTAATTGAAGTTTGGTCCCTTAAGTTTGTCAAATTGATAGTTAATTAATGTACAAAAATTTTTGTAAAAGAAGTAAAAGTTAATTAGTATGGATTTTTAATTAATTGATAGACTAAATGAGTAAATAAACCACTATTACTTAGCCAAATAGTGGTGAATGACATCTTTCATCCACCAATTTAGTTCATTAATATTTAGTTTTTTTAATTAAGGTTTAATTAAATAAAGTATAATTAATTAGTTTTAATTAAGGTATAAAAGAAAAAAAAGAAAAAGATGACATTTCAATCATCTTCTTCACTTATCTATAGCAAAAAAGAAAGGAAAAGGGGTTTGAAACTTTCAATCTTTAGTCTTTTGATTAGTAAGTAATTTCAAGTTCGTTTCTTGTAATTTTTATGTTTTTAAGATCATGGGAGTTTGATTTAGCTAGCCCACGTACCAATTTGTTAAACTATTAAAGTTTTCAAAAGTTTCCATTGTTTATTTTTAAAATTTTTGTATACTAAATTGTTAGATTTTAAGCTTAGAAGTGAAAAAGGACTAGTTTGTAATGTTTAATTGCTAATTTTTGAACACAAGGACTAAAGTGCATAAATTTTGAAATTGGTGTAAATTTTTTATAATTGTTGATAATAGAAGGTTATAGAAGGATATAATTGAGATCGGTTTCAAAATTGAAGCTTAAATTTGAAAGTTATGAAAATTTCGATTTTAGGGACTAAATTGAATAAAATGTAAAATTTTAGGGGCATTCAAAAAAATAAAAATTAGATTGATTCATGCAGTTAGTAAGATGTTATAATTTGAATTGAATTATCATATAAATCGAGAATTGAACCAAATCGAGTATAGTCAGGAAAAAGGTAAAATTACTAATTAGTCATTGCAATTCAACTTATTTGCTGATCAAATTAAGTTCATATGGTGTGTTTGTGTTTAAATTTTTATTTATTTAAAATTATGAATATATGTATGTTTAATTGAAATTTAGATTGTTTATGATTTGATACTAAATGTGAGATTTGGACTAAATTGTAAAGAAATGAATATGGACTTATATGTTGGATTACCCTGATGAACTTAGTAAAGGTCTTATACACATGGATACAGATTGATTACCAATTATCGAGATCCAACATTTGTTGCAGACTCGAAGATGCATGTGACACATGTTTAGCTCGGACAAGTAACTTGAAGTTGTTTTAAAAGTTTAGTCTGGACGGGTAACTTGACATGTATATTTACAACTTTGGCCAAGCTATTTGATGTGTCAATATAAAGGTTTAGCCCAAACGGGCAACCTGACATGATTATATGTTTAGCTCAGACGAGCAACATATGTGATTAGCATTAGTGTATTCGAGTTCATTTACTGAGTTTCATAAGGTAATATTGATAATATGAAATGAGAAAATAAGATGACATAAAATGTATTTGATGGTCAAATATGGCATTAGTGAATGATTGGAATATAAAGCTTTGGAACACATGTATGATTATTTATTTCATGATTAACATGAGATTGAGATAGATATTTAAATGTTATCAATTTGGTACACTACATGATTGATTAAGCACTAAGCTTACCTTGTTGTTGTGGTTTGCTATGTTAGGTAAACTTTGTCAAGTTAAATAGTTTAATTGTAAATCGAGGTAAGTTTCTCGTTTAAATACCAATGGACTTATTAAGCATTCGTTATGCTACCCCTATTGTTTTTCTCTTTCCTTTTAGATTGTCAACTTGTGAAACGTGACGATCTGATCTACGAGAAGCTCACACTATCTCGTGATTGACTTGGTAGTCTTTTAATCATTTTAAAGTCTAGTTATGTGGCATGCACATAGGTATTAATATTTGTGTTAACTTTGGATTGATTGTTTGGTTTGAACTTAACTAAAATTTGAATTATGGAAAGTTAGTCACATATGTATGTGTATGTTTGCTAAAATGATAATCTATAAATGTGGCACTTGAATGACAAGTTTGCTTGATAAAATGGTATGGTAAATGATGGAATAAAATGGCTATTGTAATAGCCCGATTTTGGGGCTAGTCGGAATAGTGGTTTTGGAACAACTAATCCGAGACCGGAGAAATTATTTTTAATATTATTTTATGTGTTTTAGCCTGATTATATGAGTGCATAAAAATTTTAGTGAATTAATTTTAGTGATTGCATGCTTAATTTTGAAAAAGGACTAAATCGTATAAAGTGCGAAAGTTTTGCTCTACAAGCTAAAGGTGTCAAATAGCTATAGAATCTTAAATTGGAGGTCCTTAATGTGCAATTAGGCCTTTAAGAGAGTTTTGGCCGGCCATAGGGGACAATAAAATGCAAATTGGTCAAAGTTGGTGGAATTAGGTGACTTAATTGATGAAATAAAATAAAATAAAGAGAAAAAAATATCACCTTTCATCTTCATCCTCTCCACCTAAAATATCAGCAAAAATAGAGGTTTTGGAAGCTTGAAATTGTTTGCAACTTACAATCCTTGCAAGTAAGTGATTTTAGTGGTCATTCTTGATAATTTTTGTACTTTTGGGACCCTTGTGGCATAATCTAGCTAATAAGGGGAGTATTTTACAAAATGGTTGAAAGTATAGGGTTTTTCCATGAGAGAATTAGTGTTGTTTGCTGAATTTTTATGGAAGAAAATGAACCTTGGTTGTTAAATAAACAACTTTTGTGAAAGGGGTTTCTATGAAAACACCTAAAATGGAGCTTTTTGTAAGGTTGTAAAATAGGTAGTAAATGTGTGAAATAATTGGATTTGTGAGTTGCTATAAGTTTAAAAGAGATTCGGCTAGGCTTGGTTAATGAGGAAATTTGATGAAAATCATTTTACGAGCCTAGGGGCAAAATCGTAATTATGTGAAAGTCAAATGGAAAAACGGTAATTTTACCAAAGTATGAATTTTGGAATGTTTTGATTTATGTAGTGATTAAATAAGTGAATTTGTCATTATATATCAAGAAAAATAGAGTTCGAACCTAGACCGGGGGAAAACCAAGCTAGTAGATTAACTCAATCTAGTCGCCCACTTTTTGTGTACCGAGATAAGTTGTACGTAAATAATACAACTCTATTTTTATGATGCATTAAATAATTGATATTGCATAAAATGTTTGATTATGGTTGTGAAAATGCATGATGAGAATTGAGGTAGTCAAAACTCCCGGTTGAACCTTAGGAATAATTTGGATATCCAAGCCATGACATTTGGGTGATATGTGTGCTAGTGTAAGACCATGTCTGGGACATGGCATCGACAATGATACCATGTTTGGGACATGGCGTCGGCCACAATACGAGAGCTAGTGTAAGACCATGTCTGGGACATGGCATCAGCCTCGATATGTGAGCCAGTGTAAGACCATGTCTAGGACATGGCATCGGCATTGAGACGAGAGCTAGTGTAAGACCATGTCTGGGACATAGCATCAGCCTCGATATGTGAGCCAGTGTAAGACCATGTCTGGGACATGGCATTGGCATCGTACCCTCTTGAGTGAGGCTTGTCGAGTATCCTTTGGTATTCCAACTAGTTCAACGGGTAATTTAAAGTTTGTGTCAAAAGTGAGAAAAGTTACAATTATGTTGTAAGTGATACATGTACCTACACGAAATTTATGAGAAATGAGCTCGATTTATGTTGTATGATTAGTAAGGATGAAAATGAGTAAGTTATGCCTTTAATCATTCGAGAATTATATGCAAGTTTATCATATGTTATGAGTATATAATGTATGGTAATTGTTGTTAATTATTTACATGCGACTTATTAAGCTTTATGCTTACTCCCTTTTCTTTCTATTTTCTTATAGTATCGCCAAGCTAGCTCGGGGATCAAAGGACGTCGGAGGCTTGATCACACTATCAATATGAACATTTGGTATATTTAGATTTAACATTTTGATTATGGCATGTATAGGGACTTGGTTTTTGTCAAGTGTCATATTGTTTTGGCCAAATGTGTTGGCTTGTCTTGAAGATTGACTCATTTTGTATAAGGCCATGGATGATGGCTATTACTTATTATTGATATATGAAAATGATCATGTTTTTCATGAATGTGCAAATTGCATGGTTGAGTATTTGGTATGTTAATGCATGAATGCGTAGGTTATTTGATATGGCTTATGTTGGTGTAAGTAAGGGTGGCAGAAAGGGCTTGGTAAATAGCCTTGTTTTTGTCCACATGGTATGCCCCATGGGCGTGTAGTTTGGCCGTGTGTCCCCCTACACCCTAAGTTGGCAAAACAAAATGCCCAGTAGTAATCACACGGGCTGAGACACAGCCGTGTGTCTCGACCGTGTGGAAGACACGCCATAGGCATGGGCATGTGCCCAGGCCGTGTAAAGTCTGCACTTGAATTTAGGAATTTAATTCGCCATACGGCCTAAGAATATGGGCGTGTGCCTTGGCCATGTGACCTTCTTAGGTTGATGACGTCAGAAACAGAATGTCAAGGTTTTTGCACACGGGCCGAGACGCGGGCATGTCATGGCTGTGTAAGGGACATGGGCCATGGACACGGGCGTGTGCCAGGCCATGTGAAAATCGCTATAAGTTCGAATTGAGAAATAAACCCACACGGCTAGGGACATGGGCGTGTGCCCTTATTTTTAGTGAAATTTTCCAAAGTTTTCTAAAGTGCCTGATTTAGTATCGAACCATTTCTAAGATATATTTTGGGCCTCATAGGCCCATATTATGGACGTTAAGAGGAAGTTTGAAAATTTTTAAATTTGAACGAACTTCTATGACCCGAAAATGCATGTTAGTATGTGTTTGAGCTAGGTAACGCCTCGTACCCTGTTCCGGTGTTAAACACGGGTAATGGGTGTTACAGCTATAAACATATGTGATTGATTTGTGAATCAATAGGTTGAATTAATATGTTTTGATGCCAACTTGTGGCATATTGGTTGATTGGTTTGGTTAAAATGTGATGTTTTGGTATTTTTTTGGAATGGTCTTGTATAGGTAAGGTTGTGCAATTATGCACCAAACCTTGTGTTTGATTGTTTGCTTGAAATAGGTACCAAATGGCCTAATTTATGCTAAAAACAAAGTCCACGTCGCGACGTCAGGCGATGTTTGTCGCGACGAGCTCTAGATTTTAGGCCACGATGAACACTCCTAATCTAAATCCGTCGCAGGAATAGAGTTACAGAGTATTACCAGAGTTTACAGAACAAGTAGACAGAAATTTCACATCATATTATATTCATATAAGAAATCAATCAAAATCATACATATTGTCCTATATATGAGCCCTTAAGGCCCAAAATACGCGTTAGAAACAAATCAGGACTAAATCGGGTACTCAAAGAATTTTTTAGAAAATATTCAAAATTTTCAAAGGTGTAAGGGACACACGCTCTATAACACCCCTAACCCTAAACTGTCACCAAAACAGGACTACGGAGCATTACCAGACTTTTTAGAACAATTACAAAACATTAAACAGAGAATTAACATACATTTCATAAAATCATAATGTCTCTTTTATGGGTCATCGAAGCCCAAAACACGTATAAGAAGCCAACTGGGACCAATTTCGGTACTCTAGAAATTTTTCATATACCATTCAATTCAATACCTTTAGCTACTTATTTATACTTCTACACATTTGCCCCAAAACATTTACATCCTATACAATTTAATCCATCATATCAACCAAGTTAATTCCACCATTAACACATAACCCACTATTGCTGAATACTTAACCCTTAACAGCCTATATATATCTTTAATTTATAAAAAAATCCTTCTCATTTGTAATTTACTCAATTAAATCCCCGATTATAAATCATATTATTTAATTAAAATCAAGAAAGTCCCATTTCAACCAATTATTCCACAAGTTTCAAAGCAACTCATACTTTCAATTAATTTACAATTTAATCCTTGAATTTACCATTTCGATAATTAACCAATTATACATATAATTTATTAACAATCCCTAAATTCTTGAATTTTATAACTTAACACCATGCTAATTTAATTTATAGCATTAAATTCCTTAAAAGCTAATATTAACAAAACTCATGGTACAAAATATTTTAATTACTCACTAAACTTAGTAATTCAACTCAAATTTCCAGCACAAAGAAATCCACCAAAACAGTCCCTGGACTTCACAAAATTAACAATCTAACCTCCAATTCTATCAAAAAAACCCCTAATTCTTTCATTTATTCAACATAATCAATGTCAAGAAATCTAATAACTTCCAAAATTTCAACATAAACCATGAAATATTTTGTTCTAGGTTTCTAAAAACTCAAAAATTACAAGAAAAAGACTTAAATTGACTTATCAATTGAGCTGGAACCTCAAAATCCCAATTTTCCCTTTTCTTTCTTTCTTTCCTTCTCTGTTTCGTTTGCCTATTCTGTTTCTATTTGTCTCTTTTTCTATCTTTTATTTCTTTTTATTTCTTTTATTTAATTAGTTTAATATAATAACAAAAAATATAATATAATATTATTTACTTAAATAATAAGTAAATACGTAATAATTACTAATATATGTATTTCATTTTTCCACATGTCATCATATGCACCATACATTTGTCAACTTTTTGGTTTATTTATAATATAATATAATAATAAATAATATAATTTACAATATAATAAAATAATAATATACTTTATAATTAAATAATATATTATATATATTTAAAACATAAAATTCTAAGATTTTTATCACGCATATGCCGCCTCAACTTTAGAAAAAGGCATAATTTCCTCTTTGGTCCTTTTAACTTTTATTTAATCTATAATTAGGCTTTCACCCTTATTGCAATTTAGTCATTTTTCCTAATTACTCCTAATTCAAGCAAATTCACTTAACCAAAACCTAATTAACTACCCAACTAACTTCGTAAATATTTATTAAATATTTATGAATCCGATTTACAGGAACGAAGTCCTGGGAATGCATTTTTTTTTAATTTGATCCTTTTTAATCAATTAACCATCGAAACGTTAAAATTTCTTAACGAAACTTTAATACCACCTTAATGACACTCCGAAAATATTTATAAAATATTTATGCCCAGTTTATAAAAATAAGGTCCCAATACCTTATTTTCTAAAACCCCTTGAACTTAATAAATCACTTATATAACATAAATTATCAAATCAAAAACTTTTTTTTTTTTAAAATCACATTTGACTTGTAAATATTAAATAATAATATTTACAAACTTACTCATCAGATTTGGTGGCCTCGAACCACTATTTCTGATACCACTGAAAATTGGGCTGTTACACGCCCGTGTGGCTAAGCCGTGTGTCTCACACAGTCAAGAGACACGCCCGTGTCTCAGGCCATGTGGGTATTCGAAATAGGGATACACAACCGTGTCCCAGCCTATGTCCAAACTTGTGAGCTCTCTGACTTGGGTCACACGACCAAGCCACACGCCCGTGTGCTAGGTCGTGTGAGCATTCTATTTTATGCAAATTAAAGATATAAGGGACACACAGCTGAGATGCACTCCCGTGTCTCTGCTCGTGTGGACAAAATAAACCATTTTTCTAGCCACATTTCTCACCCAATTTGGCATCAACCTAACTCAAAATTTTTGCACAATAACTAGCCATAACAAAACACTTAAAATAAGCTAAACTCAAGTTTTATACATGAGATATCTTCACATAAATCCAAATATCCAAACTTACCTAATTGACCAAATACACATATATGCATATTTTTACCAAATATACCAATTTAAACCAATCATCAATAGACCTATAAGATTTTCATCATTCAACCATTTACATCAAACATGGTAAGGCCACTTATACACACATCAAAACATATCCATCACAAGCCATTTAAATGGCCAGTCTCAACAAAACATCTACTTGCCAACATTGGCCAAACTAACCTATACATGCCATTATAACCAGAATTAATTTACTATTTATACCAAATGAGCCGTTGGATAATGTGAATCTGCTCTGACCAGCTTCCAACCAAAACGAGCTTCTAAATTACTATAAAACATTGAAAATAACACAGAGTAAGCATTTAAGCTTAGTAAGTTCGTATAACAAGGAAATTAACTTACCATTTAATCACATTTAAGGTAAGCATGCTAATATAACCAAACCGATTTGGCGAAAATCCTAAACACATATCCTTAACATGTTAGCCATGTAACATTTTCCATAACCAATACACATAGGTGTACATAATCACTAGGTAAGATTCACATACATGTATTATCCATCTAAGATTCACATACATGTATCATCCATCTCATATTTCAATATATCATGTAATATCATTTCCATGTAATTCAAGTATATATCCGTAATTTTTCATTTCAAACTCATATTGTTTTATATCATAACTTTTCCCATTGAACCATTTAAAATATTGTTGTATACATGGGTTGTAACAACCCGATTTTGACCCTAGTCGGAACAGTGGTTTCGGGACCACAAATCCAACATAGTAAAATTTATTTTTATTATATTTTTATGGTCTACAGTTTTATGGAACGATTTTGTGAAAATTTCGATAAAAAATTTTGACGTTTGGGCACTCAATTTAGTTAAAAGGACTAAATTGCAAAAAGTACAAAACTTGAATTCTATATGTTAAAGGTGTCCAATTGTTATGAAATTTTAAATTAGAGATCCTTAAATGGTAATTAGACCATTGGTTAAGTTGGTGGACAAAAATGGACATGGTTTGGTATGTTTCTAAAGTTTTTCATTAAGGGCATTTTGGTAATTTGGTAATTAAATGAATTAAAAAGCCAAATTAAAGCATAGATGGCTTGAACTATTGAAAGATTGTAAGTAGTTATTGATTAACCTTTGGGAAAGCAGATGTAGTTGCAAATACTTGAATGGAAAACCTTTGGTTATTTTGTGAGTATTGGATACATGATTAATCTTATTTGATGAAGGTCTGAATCTAGCTAAATTAGAAGCTTAAGCGGTGTTTTCTTTGCAAGATTGAGAACCTCAGGAATGTGATAGTGAGTGGTACACTGAACGAGTACAGTGTGAGATGACTTATGATTCTGAATTTCAAGTCGGACCTGATGACTATTATCATTATTCCAAGATAGAATTTGCGCACTAAATAATTCAGAGCTTATGCAAAAAATTTTGTACGAAGCTCAGTAATAGCTCATTTGCTCATTCAGGGAGTAATAAAATGTACAGTTATTTGAAATAGATGTTCTGGTGATCGGGTATGCAAAAAGATAGATTAGTTGAGTTATATGCTTCAGAGACTATCCGATCAGAAATCATACAAAAAGTAAAAGTGATTCATGGTAGTTTAGAATCCATTTTAGATTGTCGGAGAATGTATGTGAATTTGAAACATGGGGATATGAAATTCCTGTTCAGCGATAGCATGCTTCCGAAAGTATTACCTTGGAAAAAGATTCAAAATGTGTTCTGTGTATCTATGTTGCAATGGTATCGATTGGACTCTTTGAGTATGAATTCTCCAATAGGGATTAAGATTCAGTCGATGTGTTGTATAACGAAGAATCGATCGAAATTTTGACACGAGATATTAAAAAGTTGAAAAATAAAAGCATAACCTTAGTGAGGGTTCTTTAGCAGTGTCACGAGATAGAGGAGTTTACGTGGAAATCAAATTTATATTCTGGTAAGTTTTTTGGGGACGAAAATCCCTAAAGGGGGAGAGTTGTAACAGTCTGATTTTGAGCCTAGTCGGAACAGTGGTTTTGGGACCACAAATTCGACTAGTAAAATTTATTTTTATTATATTTTTATGGTCTACAGGTTTATGGAACAATTTCATGAAAATTTCATTCAAAAATTTTGACGTTTGGGCACTCAATTTAGTTAAAAGGACTAAATTGCAAAAAGTACAAAACTTGAATTCTATATGTTAAAGGTGTCCAATTGTTGTGAAATTTTAAATTAGAGGTCCTTAAATGGTAATTAGACCATTGGTTAAGTTGGTGGACAAAAATGGACATGGTTTGGTATGTTTCTAAAGTTTTTCATTAAGGGCATTTTGGTAATTTGGTAATTTAATGAATTAAAAAGCCAAATTAAAAGCCAATTTTTGTCCATCTTCCTCCCATGGCCAAATATACCAAGAAAAAACCATGGATAGGGTTTTTCAAGCTTCCAAGCTCGATTGTAAGTCCGTTCTAGCCCTATTTTTAATGATTATTACATTTTTGAAGTCGTTGTAACTCGTTCTATCTATTTCTACCACTAATTTGAAGAGATGTAAAAGTCTAAAATTTTGCCCATGATGAACATGTATGTATTTTGATGTTTGATGGTAGAAAATGCATGTTTGTTGATTGTTAAACGACTTTTGTTATGTGATTTTCGGGAAAAATGCCTAAAAGGACTTGTTTGTAAAAGTTGTAAAATGAGTAGTAAAAGTGTGAATAAATGGAAAATGTGGACTGTTATGAGTATGAAAATGGTTCGACTAGGCTTGGGTTTTAATGAAATTGAATGAAAATCATTTTACAATCCTAGGGACTAGAATGTAAAAAAGTCAAACTTTAGGCTATAATGTGATTTTGGGCTGATTTGAATAGTATAATGATTAAATAAGTTAAATGTGATGTTATAGATCAAGAAAAATAAGTATTTGACAATTTAGTCCTTTTTCCCATTTCTATGTCGAGGTAAGTTCGTATGTTTAATAAGCATTAAATTATATGTGTATAAATGCTTAATTAATATAATTATGGTAAATGCTACATTATTGAAATGAAATGTAAATGCTATTGAGTACGATACTACGGAAATGACTGACAAAGATTCGATACAGCGAAAGTCCTGGTTGAACATTAGGAATAGATAGGATACAAATGTCATGACATTAGGGTTACTAAGATTATGTGTAAGACTATATCTGGGATATGGCATCGATATGAGACTTCGTGTAAGACCATATCTGGGATATGGCATCGATATGAGACTTCGTGTAAGACCATAGCTGGGCTGTTGGCATCGATACGAGATTACATGTAAGACCATATCTAGGATATGGCATTGGTACGGTACTGTATGTACGAGATTCCCGAGTATCCTTTAATATTCCAAATGGTTCAACGGAAAATTCAACGGGTATGTCAAAGACGAGAAAATATATGATTATGTTACGAGTTGGTACAGGTATGTATGTAAAGTTTATAAACATTGACTTCATGAAATTGTGAGTTCATGATTTCCATGAGAATGCTTTTGTGAAAACCTTGTGATTTTTGGTCTATACTTGTGATGTATGAAATACATGGTAAATTCGATTGACAATTATGTGATTGGCTTTCGGGCCAAATTGAGTTATGATGCTGCATGTTTTATTCACACAAATTGTGATTTATTGGATATGAGAAAAAGGGAAGATTGGCATAATTGGTTGTTGAAATGGTTATGGAAGTATGGGAAGATAAGAGTTTAGGCAATTGAAAGATGTTAAAGTATATGCTTGAAATGTAAATACTCATAATTAATGTGCATGGTTACTATGAAGTTTGAAATGATCCGTTATTTGCTGTAATCTGATACAAAGGAGAAATTATGGTTGTTAGGCTAAAGCCATGATATGTTAAATTATGCTTATAAGTTGATAGAGTAAACATTATGACTGGATAAAAATTATAACTGTGAGATTCATAGAAATTTGTATTATCTTGTGTTTAAATTGTTGAACTTGATAAAAGATTTGAAAGAGTTGCTTATTATTTTCGTACGGACTTACTAAGCTATATAGCTTACCCTTCCCTTCCTATGTCTTATAAGGTTATTAAGCTAGCTCGGATTGGAGATCGCCGGAGATCCTAGCACACTATCAAGCTATCATTTTGGGTATAAATGAATCCAAGCATTTTTAGTCTATGGCATGTATAGGGATTATGTCAATTTGTTATGTGTGTTATTATTAATTTGGCCATATGTGTTAGTTTGTAATTGTTAATGCTTCATCTTATATATATAGCCATGAATGATGGCTTATGTTGATCATAAGTTTATTCATATGTTCATGCCCTCTTATGAATGTGAAATTAGTATGTTTTTATCGGGCTAAGTATGATGTTTTAAGCATGATAAATGATGGTATAAGAATGACATGTTATTGTCTTGTTTGTGGTTGTTTGGTTGTATTTACATGCTTGAATTTGTGCCATGAGATGTTTATGTAGATGTGTGCAAGTGTGGGTGGAAAAATGGCTTGGTAAACAGCCTTGTTTTTGTCCACACGAGTAGACACACGGGTGTGTGTCTAGGCCGTGTATGACACACGGTCTACCCCACAGGCATGTGTTTCGGTTGTGTGTCCTCTGCACCTTAATTTTGGAAAAACAGAATGTCCAAAATTGAGCACATGGGTAGAGACACGGGCATGTGTCTCAGCCGTGTGTGCTACATAGCCTAGCACACAGGCGTGTGGCACAAGTTAGAGAGCACCCTAATTTTGAACACAGCCTGCAGCACGGGCGTGTCCTTTGGACCACACGGGTGTGTGAGCCCTGTAACATGAAAAATTTTCTAAGTTTTGTAAAATTTTCTAAATTTCTTTGTTTAGTTTCGAACCACTTCCAAAGCATGTTTTGAGCCTCATAGGCTCGTATAAGGGACTTTATGATTGAATATGAATGGTTTTAATATGGACACAAATTTTATGACTCGGAATTGTGTGATTGCTTGCGTTATAAGTCCGGTAATGCCTCGAGCTCTGTTCTAGCATTGAATACGGGTAAGGGGTGTTACACAGGTAGTACACACGAAGTGTACAAATCTGTAATCTATCAATTCATATACACGTATGCTCATACGAGCATGTAAACAGGAAGCCCTTCCGAGTCATATAAAGGGAAGCTCATGTGAGCTAAGTAACGGGAAGCTTATACGAGCTGTATATCAAGAAGCTCTTGCAAGCCAAATATCGGGAAGCTCATGAGAGCCAAGTATTGAGAAGCTCAAGAGAGCTGTGGTGTATCCGCAACACATGCAAGATTACAACCATATTGGGAACCCTAATGTCATGTCATTTGTATCATTCGAATTTCTAAGGTTCAAACGGGACTCGATAATTATCGGATATGTGGTCATAATTACACATGGCAATTTGTACAAATCACACACAACAATATTCAATTTAAAACATCTAAATATACAATTTAGTTACATGAACTTACCTTGATAAGTATATGTAGATACGGACGAAGTCTACTAATCCGATACTTTTTCTTTGCCTCGATCTAACTCCGTATTAGGTCTATTCGAATCTATACGAATGAATTTAACTCAATTTAATATAATTCATATTCAATTTAATCCAACACACATCTTTGGAAAAATTACTATTTTACCCCTATACCTTTAAGTAATTACAATTTAGTCCCTAGGCTCGACAAATGAAATTCATACAATTTAATCCTTATTCAAGCCTATCCAATTTTCATACATATCAATAGCAGGCCATGTATTTCACAAAATTTAGAATTTTTCCATAAAATTTTCATTTTTTCAATTTAGTCCCTGATTGACAATTTCATCAAAATTCTCTCTATAAAAGTTGTTTATCTAACAACAACCTTTCATTTTCTATCATAAAACTTCAAAATTCAACTATAATCATCCATGGCAAAACCCTAATACTTTAACAGTTTTACAAATTAATCCCTGAGATAGTTAGATTAAGCTATTATGATATAGAAAACATAAAAATCATTAAAAATAGGACAAGAATACATATCTAAATGATCAAAATAATTATTATCATCACCTAAAATTTTAAATTTTCCAAAATTAACCTTAATAATTTATTAAATTTCCAATGATGAATAATCATTCTTATCCACTAACTACTCTAAATGGTCTATTTGCTATATAAGGACCTCCAATTTAAAATTCTATAGCTATTTAATACCTTTAGCTATTAGAATTCAACGTTTGCACTTTATGCAGTTTAATCCTTTTTATCATGTTAGACATTTAAACGGTAAAATTTCTTAACGAAATTTTCATACGATATTTCTATCATATTGTAGACCATAAAATAATATTAAAATGAATTTTCTTCGGGCTTTGAATTTGTGGTCCTGAAACTACTGTTCTGATTTCACTGAAAACGGATTGTTACACACGACATGACGAGGAACTCCGTTGGCATAACGAGGCCAATTCAGTATGTCACATCGTGACGAGGAACCCCTCACATCGTGAAGTCATCTTGAATTTTTGAAAATGATGTAAATTAGTCATTATTCGATCTCGGGTTAATTTTAGAGTATACGTAGGCTTCTATAAGTCCCATAAGAGGTTGTGTATCATGTTATTTTTTGAAATACTTATGTTTGCATGAATTATACCTTGATTTGAAAGTTATATGTTTGTTGTAACACCCCAAACCCAACCTAGACGTTATGGCCGAATCTGGCGATGTCACATGGAAGGGATTTTGAAAATGGAGCTAACTCAATAAAATTCTTAAGCTTATCAACCTTTAATTGCTTTCATTTATTTCAAAACATATATTCCATTAGTTGACTTGCCTTAAAATGTATCATTTTAGCTAAAGCTTAGGAAAAATTGTCGTGTTTAAGGTAAATAGTTTTCATTTTTAGAAAATCATGTTTAGGGTAAAACCATCATAATAATAAGCAACCTAAATCCAAAAACCCAAAAGCAAGCCAAACAATTTAAAAGAGTCCAGAAAATACAACCTCTCAAATCCCAATGCCAAAACTTAATTAAACCATAAAACAAAATAAAACAGTAATTGCGAGTGGTCATCGTCGAGTCTTCCGCTGCACTGATCCGCCTAACTCTGTGGATTACCTGTATAGTGTAAACAGAAAAGGGTGAGTTTACGTAAACTCAGTGTATAACCCTACAGAATTAAGCATGCAAACAACTAGAAAATCAAAATTAGTCAGATATAGGTTCGGGCCTAAGCCCATTACAATCACAGATGCATATTCGGGCCTAAGCCCTTCTCAGATACAGATAAAGATATGCAAATGAGAATCAGGAATTAGATATCCTACCCCCAACCTCTACACACCATCTCCGGCCATCCCTACACACCATGTGGGGTTTAAAACACCCACCCAGCCCTACACACCATGTTGTACCGATGAGGCAGATAACAGATATAATGCAACCACGCTGCCAGATAATAGGCAAAACTGCCTTTCAGAACACTTCCTTCAATATACAGCATCCCACCCCAATAACAGTAACAGTACATATATACAAAACTAACAGATAGAACATGCTTAACATGCTTATATAAATAGATAACAAATATACATGGCATAGACATGATCAGAACAGTACTACAGTCTAACAAATCACATAGTTGCAGGGTTTAGTAAGCCTTTACTGACCCTACAGCAGGTCCACAGTCTATTAGGACGACCAGTGTGACACTACGAAAAATTTCAGTATAAAGGGCCCACATGCCCAAATTGGCCTTGCCTGTGTGGCCCGCCCGGCTGGCCCAATAATCTACACACCCGTGTGGCCTACACGCCCAGCTTAGCCTGGCCCATGTGGCCTACACGGCCACACTTTATACGATCATGTGCTGCGTACGACCATGCCTTCGTCAATCACACGGCCGTGTACTCACACACAGCCTGCCACATGGGTGAGCACAGGCCCATGTGGCATCGACAGTGACCTTTTTCAGCTTTTGTTGGAACCTCGTTTTCTACATTTCAGGTACACACCTGATTCATTTTCAACGCAGAAGCACTCCCGGGACCACCGAACCTAACTAACAGCAACCAAAATGCCCTAGTTCAATACACAATTATGAAACTCAACTCGAAACCAATCAACGTACGCAACTTAACAACATCTACCACGGAGTTTGAAAACTTACCACCAACGAACAGAGATCCCCTAATGATCAAATCACTTGACCTTCCCCTCACCGAGAGTAGCACACAAAAAACCCTCTATTAGAACACTAGCCACTAAACACAAAGATCACAACAATGCAAAAAATTACCAGTGAACACAGTCAAATGTTGCACTGAAACAGAGGTGGATTTGGAAAAATCGAAAAGGAAAGAAAAAAGCAAAAATTTGGCAGTAGAGAAGAAGGAATAATTGACGCCAGAAAGTTTTTGGGAGAGAAAATTTTAAAAATAAAAATAAAATAATGATAATACCAAACTAAATCCCACATCCCTCAAATCTCTCCCACTAACACCCCTCAATCTCAACCACTATAGGATTCCATCTCCATCCAAACACTCTCAGTCAACTGGAGTAAAAATAATACCTACGCTCGTGCAGGGAATCGAACATAAGACCCTTAACACATCAGTTCTCTTACCACTCGAACTAGTAGGCTCATTCTGATATGGAATTACAGAAAATTAAATATAAGCCCTTTGAATAGAGATATGGCTTAATTCTAAAGATAACCAAAATTACTAAGGGTAAGGCTTGAACTTGAGACCTCTCACACATACCCAAAACACTTAACCACTGAAGCAGATACACAATTGTGTCAAATATTTACAGAAACAGAAATGTATTATTTTGGGCGTTACATTTGTAGTTACTTTGGAAATGGATGTAGTATCCTGCAGCTCAGACTTGGTGATCGGGTTGGACAAAGGGCGTTACATTTAGTGGTATCGGAGTTACAATTTAGTTTATTATAGGACTGAATGTAATAGCTTGTTTTTAGTGAAACGGAACAGTGGTTTCTGATGTGTGCTGTCAGAGTCTTAAAAATTTATATAATGAATGATGGAGCCTAGAAACTAACTGTGACAACGATTAAGGCAAGTGTGCCTATCGAACAGTAGTATAGTTTAGTGGCACGATCGGATTGTCGAACCCAAAGGAACCTGAAGTACTAATACTAACTTTCTTTTTATTATTTAGCCTAAGAATTAAAGGAATTTTTATTTAATCTAAAATTAACTAACAATTAAGCTAAATGTGCAAAGACAAAGAGAAGGAATTGGGGAAAATACTTGTGGGAAAACCTAATTGATTAAGACAATACCCGAGGAAGAATCCACCTAGACTTCACTTGTTATCTAACTCTAAACCAGACGATTTATTCACTTGACTTGATCTGTAGGATTCCCTAAGTTATATTAATACCTCTATTGAGGCTACTAACGTCTAACCCTAGGTTGATTAATTAAAATCTCTTTCTAATTAAAACCCCTAGAATTGCATTAACTCGATCTATAGACTCCCATATTAGGTTTCACCCTAATCTGGCAAAATCTCGTCAACCTATGTCTAGGCGTGCGATCAACTCCGCTTAATTATGCTAGATCTACTCTTAGGCTGGGACTTTTACTCCTCCACCTAAGCACATCAAACTTGAATTAATATCTCGGAAATATCAAAACAAGAATTAAGAACACATAATTAAGAACAAATCAAGTATTTATCATATAGTTCAGCAAACGATAACAAAATTCATCTTAGGTTTCATCCCCCTCAGGTATCTGAGGGTTTAGTTCATAATCATAAAAGAATACATCTCATAAGAAAAGATAAAACAAAACATAAGAAAAACTCTAAAACCCCCAGAAGGAATTGAAGAGAGATCCTCCGTCTTGAGTATGACTTCGGCTTCTGGAGATGAATCATCTGGCTTCCTTTGAGTAGATTCCACAATTCTGACCCCTCTGGCTCGGCTCTTTGGCCTCGCTGGACGCCTAACTGGACTCTCCATGAAGGTTGGCCTTTAGGGTGTGTAATATCCTGAAATAGGGGTTATTTGTGATTGAATTGTTTTGCATGAGTTTGGACTGTTGTGTTATTATTTGTGGTGTTTTAAGATCTAGTTATAAGTCTAGAATAGGCCTGAGTTGCGGGAAATTTTTGTTTTTAAGCTTTAAGTAAAGGGAGCTGAAGGAGCTAGGGGTTAAGTGTAATTCGTGGGGGATTTTAGCACAAGATTGGGCTTGGTAAAGTGGCAAGGAGGCGCCACTTAGAGCCTTGTGATTGACGCCACATGCAGGGAAGGAAGAGTTCAGGTTCGAGCAGCAGAAATCTCACCTTTCTGCTTATTATTTTGACGCCAAGAGGGAAGAGTTGTGCTCAGCACAAACTCTGTCAGATAAGCATGGACTAAGTCAAAATATTTGAATGGGTGGCAAGGAGAAAAGTAAGGAACTTGTGGAATTCAAATTCATTTGAATTAGTGGCCGGGAGGAGTTTGAGGAAGTGGCTGAATTTTGAACTCTTGTTGGCAGAGGAGTGTTCGATTTTGGAAGCTAAGGGGAGGAGAGTGCCGAATTTCCTTAGGTGCCTTGTGGTGCAATTTCGGCTGGCCTAGGTCCTAGTGTGCTTGGTGTATCAAGCCGAAAAACCTTTTTTTTGAGTGTGCCGATTTTTCCCTAGTGCATTTTTGTTGAAGTAAAAGCCGAAAGACCATCGGAGGTTGTCGATTTCTTCCTTAGGCAATTGGCCGAATCTCCACTTGAACTCCCTCTCATCTTTTATTCTCTTTGAAGCTGAAAGTAACCCTCTTCTCTTCTTTTTCTTTTATTCCTCTCAATTGTTTGGCCGAACCTCTCTTTCTCCCATCTCTCTTTCTCTTTCGTTTCATAACTGCTCAAACCACATCTTCCTCTTCACCTTCTTTTTGTCGAAACCTCTTAGGCCGAACACCATTCATATCTCTTCCTTTTCTTTTCTTTTTTGTGTTAGCTGAATATTGATTGCTTTTCTCTTCTATCAACCATACTCTGTGTCGAAATCTCATTTTTTTTTCTTGTCTTATTTTGGCCGAATATCAACAAGGGTGGATCATCTCTGGGTTCTTCTCTAATCGGTTTTGAAGAAGGGTAAGTGTCTTGGCCGAATTTCTTTATTTCTTTTTCTCTCCCCTCTGTCGACTCTGGTGGGTGCAAAAGCCGAATTTCGGCATTTGTTATCAATATTTCTAATCATATTTGGAAATCGATTTCCCTTAGGCTCTTCGGGACTTTGGAAGCAGTGGATCTGGGCCATTCATTCTCTGTCAAGCGATTTATTAAGGCTGTGGTAAGGATCTATAATAGTTTAATCATTCTATAAGTGGTTGAAAAGCCGAAGGCTATTGAGACTAAGGTTTGTTGTTGGCCGAATGTAGGAATAAGGGATCTAGTGCAGTAGATCGGCTCTTCGGGATTTAGTGCTTGCGTTAGTAACAGGTGTGTAACTTACACACTTCATAACTTAGTATATATGCTAATAACCTAAACTTGTTAAAAGCCGAAACAGTGTAGATACTGATATGATACCTTATGGGTATGAGCAAGGATTCGGGTAAGTCCGTTTCGATATGATTTTGCTGTATGATGCATGATACATGATCTATGATATATTGGCTATATGTTTCGTACTAAGGCATGATGGCATGATTTGTACATGTGATGCATTGTTATGGGTGATATGAGAGGAGGGGGAAGTTTGATATCCGTGTCTTTGGGACACCAGAGGTTTGGCACCTCCAGTGGTTTGGTACCACAGATTATTTTGTGACTTTGGGTCACCAGAGGTTTGGCACCTCATAGCGACTTGTCCTAGTGGCTTAGCACCACAGTGGGTTGGCCCCACAGTTGACATATCGGGATCGTCGCCAGTGATTTAGGATCACACGTGGGTTGGCCCCACACTTGGATTATTGATATTTTGTGACTTTGGGTCACCAGAGGTTTGGCACCTCATAGCGACTCATCCCAGTGGCTTAGCACCATAGTGGGTTGGCCCCACATTTGATATGACGAGATTGTCACCAGTGATTTGGTATCACAACATGGGTTGGCCCCACAGATGGATTATTCGTGACTTTGGGTCACCAGTGGTTTGGCACCACATTATTATTGGATATCGTGACTTTGGGTCACCAGTGGTTTGGCACCACCAGTGGTTTGGTACCACTCAGGGTAGAAACGGAGTTACGGATGGCTAGGTTTGGGTGCATTATATATATGGCTTGGTGATGATTTGTGTAAGTATGTTGCATTAACCGGGAGGGGGATTATGCACTGAGTCTTGGTGACTCACCTTCTCCCTTATCTTTTCAGGTGATTTATAGGTCGCGGATGAGGAGCCGGGTGGACTCGAGGTGGCCATGCATTAAATAAAATCGGTTCTACATGGACTTTGGTTTGGGTACTTTATTTTATCTAAATTTGATTTCATTTTTATTTTGGGTTGTAATAAGGCCATTTAAATTATGTTTTTTTAAATTATTTATATGCTTTGGATTTATTCTAAACATGGTTAAGTACATCACTTGACTAATTTAACAATTTATGTAACATCCTGAAATATGGGCTATTAGGTTTGAATTGTTTTGCATGTGTATGGCTTGATTGTGCATTAATTAAGGTGTTTTAAGATCTAGATATAAGCCAAGGGTAGGCCCGAGCTGTAGGAAAAATTTTTGTTTTAAGTGTTAGTTAAAGGGAGCTAAGGGAGCTAGGCCTTAAGGGAATTAATGTGGCGGTTAAGACACAAGAATCCAGTTGGCAAAATGGCAAGGGAGGCGCCACATAGGGCCTTGGAAAGTGACGCCACAAGCAGTGCGAGGGGGGCTTAGGTTTGAATCCCATGGATGGCAATAAGGTGACTTTTATTTTTGCACTTGTATGGCATGTGTTGGTCAAAATTTACTTATGGTAAGGATGGACTTTGTTATTTATGGATAGTAGACTAAAGGAAAAAGGCAAGTGTTAACTTAAGGAATGAAATCCTAAGCTTTTGGTATGATAAGGGGACATAAGGCATGGATTAAGGGATGAGGTTTGGAAACTTTTTAATGGCATTTTGTCCATGAACATGGACGGTTTTATGGACTAGGGGGTGGCCGAATTTTTGTGGTATATTTTGGTAAGGATGAGTGGTTAGTGTTTTTCCCATTTGGTCATTTTTTTTTTGTATTTTTCCAAACACCTTTTCTTTTGTAGCCGAATTTGCATAGGGAGGTTTAGGCATTTCCTTGTGCGATTTCTTTTCCCGAAAGCTTTTGTGTTCTTTTTCTTTTGAGACCGTAAACCAAATAAGTGACCTCTCGTGCACCTCTTTCTCTTTTGATCATCTTTTGATATTTCTTTTCTTCCTTAATTTTCTTTGTGCCGAAAATGTGTTTCACTCATCTCATTCAACTTGTTTCTTTTTCTTTTCTCTTCTATTGACCAAAGCCGAAATGGTGAGTACCTATTCTTTTTCTTTTCTTCCCTTTTGCTATTCACTTTCAAAAGCCGAAATATTTCTTGTGTTAGCCGAACCTTTATTGAACCTATCAACCATTTCTTTTCTTCAAAGCTGAAAGTACCATAGGCTAGAATCTGCTCCAATCGTTTCACAATAGTGGGTAAAGTTCTCTTCTAATAGTTTTCTTCTATCTCTTTTGATTACCGAAAGTCAAGAAGTCTAACTCCATTTTCTTGTTATGGCCGAATCTATGAAAGGTGATATCGGGATTTCTGTAGGCTAAAGTTAGTAGAGTAGAGATCTTTCGGGATTGGAGTGATCAAGGAGGGAGTTCATCAAATCGCAAGGTGCAAATCGTTTAGGCTTTGGGTTTCGGGAATTAGTCGACTGTGCCAAAAAAGGTGTGTAGTTATCACACTGATCTCCTGTTGTTTGTGTGTTGCTATGAATATATATATATATACGTATAAGATGTGTATGATAGCCGGAAATAATGACTGAGATGGTGGCTACCCATGGTGGGTATTCGGTTAACCAGGTCAGTTTTACGATATTATTTTACCATGGTATACGTGTGGAATTGTGGTAAGCATGTGATGTATGCTCATTGGAATTTTACTGTTATTTGGCCATGATACTGAAATATGCATAGGGATTGGGATATGATTACTGAAGGACAGGGTGTACATTTATGTATGTGGTTTAGTGATGGCTACGAGCCTCACGTGGATTGATGATCGGCTCTGTGCCTCATCGTGGTTGGTATCGGCTTTGTGCCATATCGTGGTTGGTGATGGCTATGTGCCTCATCGTGATTTGATGTTAGCTACGAGCTACATCGTGGATTGACGTTGACTGAGGTCGCGTTGTGGAATATACTGTGATTTATTTCACGTGGACCAGTGGCTTGACCAGTTGGTGGATGGCATTGCTTGCCAAATTGGTGTGTAGAGGTTGGAGGGTTGATTTAGTAATCCCCCGGTGTGTGGTGGCTGGATACGGGGGTGTGTAGAGGATGGACCCTAGGCTGGGTTGGGTGCATTTTGCATTATTATTTGATATGTGGATTGGTGTGGTTTGGGCTAAGCTCATGTGTGGAAATCTTTGGACTAATTACACACTGAGTCGGTTTGACTCACCCAATTTTTTTTCAAAACAACGCAGGTGATACATGATGCTTGGACCCGGCTGGAGCTGATACGAGGTGGCCATGCAGAAGATGTTTTTAATTATTTCATGCACTTTATATTTTTAGTACTTTGGAATAAATATTTATTGTAATAAGGCCACTTAAAGTATTAGGGAATTTTTATTGTGTTTGGGTTGAATTGACGATCGAGATAATATCTGGGAATGTTTTATTTTAGAAAGCGATTTACATCAACAAAACTTATATTAAAGTTTTAATTCGGAAATTTGTAACAACGCAAATTTTACTTAAAATTTTAAATATACAATGTTTTTATAAATGACAGAAAATTTTTATGTTTTCACCCTTATGACAAATTCTTTTCAAACTTTTTCCTCAGTAGCATTCTAAATTCGGCCGTAGCATTTGGGCCGGGTTTGGGGTGTTACAATTTAAGCCCAAGGTTTTCTAAACTACAAAAAGCAATGGTTTTCAAAACTTTACCATCGGGTAATACAAATCAATTGATAACAACAACAACTCAAATGGATTTCAAACTTAAGTTTTCCACACTTAATTCAACTGATTTTGGAATAACTAAGAAAGAATAATTCGGGTTTTTGTAAATGATACACACGTTTTCTAAACCTATAGATCGACAACTAAGTTTTAAAGATTTATTCCCGGGATTTCAAGGTAAACTATCGGTTTTTAACTAATCATGCACCTGATTTCTACAAACATAGAGCAACAAAGAGTTTTCCACAAAATTTAATCGGTAACTTGATTTTCTTCAAAACATTTTTCCTCTGTGACATGCCAGATTCGGTCGCGGTGTGTTGACCGGGTTTGGGGTGTTACAATTATGGTATCAGAGCTAAGTTCAAAGGCTCGGCTGTGGGCCCGAGGCCCAAAATGTTTTAAAGTATGGTTTAAAATGTTTTTGGTATATGGTTTGAAAGGCATGGCACCGAGTCTCCGGCACCAATCCGCCCAGGTGAGTACCCCTAATTATTCTGTATGATTTTGGATGTTATAAGCTTTGAATGACTAGTGATAGTGGACTACCTAGAGACTGAAACTTATAGGACTCTATGGGCCCGCGGAAAACAAAACCCCTTAATGAGAATTATTCATAAGACTGTGCTTTAAAGATAGTGGAATAATGACTAATGTATAAAAGTTTTAAATCAGATAAGTCGAGACTTTAGATATGAGCACTCGAGGACGTGGTCGTAATACGCGTGGACGCGGTCGGGGTAGGATGGCAGTGTCTGAACCAGTGGGGTCTGGTCAGGGGTCAGAAAATGAGATACCAACACCACCACCAGCTGTAGGTGGTGAGTTTCAGGATCAGACGGGGGATGACGCAGTGTCGCAGGCGATGCTGCGAGTTCTTGAGAGGGTAGCTGGAGGAGGTGGAGGCGCGGGAGCTCGGAAATCTGTACCTGAGCGACTCCGAGCCAATGGAGCCGAGGTATTTCGAGGTGTTTCTGGTGTGGCTCTCAGCACGGCTGAGCATTGGTTAGAGGCGACGGAGCGAATCATGGATGATTTGGATCTGACTGCTGAGGAAAAACTGAAAGGGATAGTGTCGCTTCTCCGGGATGAGTCATACCAGTGGTGGCTCACGGTTCGGGATAGTGCTGCAGTGGAGGATCTCACTTGGGACTATTTTAAGGCAGCTTATCAGAAGAAATATGTTGGGTCTAGCTATATTGATGCGCAGCGGAAGGCATTCCTGAGGTTGGTTCAGGGAAGTAAGTCTGTATCAGAATACGAGGTGAAATTCTTAAGGTTGAGCCAATATGCCAGGGGTATCGTGGCTAAGAACATGAGCGGTGCGTCAGGTTTGAGGACGGTTTGAGAGATGAGCTGAGGTTGCTGATTGCTCCACAGCAGGAGCATGAGTTTGCTGTTCTGGTAGAAAAGGCTAAGGTAGCCGAAGGGGTTAAGGAGTCTGTGAGGCAGAATATGGATAGAAATAGACACAAGAGAGGTTTTGGATCATCTGGGGCTGCCAGTAATCCTTAGAAAAGGGCTAGGCAGAGTGGGCTGAATCAGTCTGGAAGGTCTGTTGCTGTTAATCAGGGACCAGCGCAGTGTAACCGTTGTGGGAAATCACGTTGGGGAGGATTTTGGACTGGTGGAAAAGGATGCTTTGAGTGTGGCTCGCTGGATCATCGTGTGAGGGATTGTCCACGTAAGTTAGCCAGGATTCAGTCTGAGGGTCAAGGCCGTGCTCAGTTCAGAAATAAGGGACCGCCACCGCAGAGGGGTCGGGGTAATGGTCGAGGAAGTAATGGTTCTGGTAGGGGCCGCGTAGCGCCAGGCAGAGGTGCAGGCAACACTGAGGCAAGACAGCCTGGGTTGGTGTATGCAGCGAGGCGTCGAGAGGAGGGCGACGCACCAGATGTCATAATCGGTACGTTCTTAATCTTTGGATTACCATATACTGCTTTGATTGATGTGGGTTCGACGCATTCGTATGCTGCTAGTAGCATAGTAGAGACCATGAACTTAGACTCTGAGACTACTTCTAGGGAGATGACAGTAATTAGCCCTCTAGGTCACTCTGTAGAAGTAAATAAGCTGTATAGGGGTGTACCCCTAGAACTCCAAGGGGTAGTGTTTGTAGCTGATCTGATGGAACTGCCGTTTGGGGAGTTCGATCTGATTCTTGGGATGGACTGGCTGGTGAAATACCAGGCAAGTTTGGACTGCGCGGCTAAGCGCATGGTTTTGAGAACAACTGAGGGTGAAGAGGTGGTCATGATAGGTAATAGAAGAGATTATCTATCCAATGTGGTATCTGCTTTGAAAGCTGAGAAGATGGTCAGGAAAGGCTGTGAAGTGTTTTTGGTTCATGTGTGTGCTTTGGAGGCTAAGGAGTCTGCTGTAGAGAATGTCCGAACAGTAAAGGAATTTGTTGACGTATTTCTAGAGGAACTTCCAGGACTGCCTCCGGATCGTGAAGTCGAATTTGGCATAGATTTGTTACCCGGAACTGCGCCAGTGTCTATTGCCCCGTATAGGATGGCGTCGAAGGAATTAGTGGAATTAAAGGCTCAGTTTGAAGAGTTGTTGGACCGAGGTTTTATCCGAGCAAGTGTTTCGCCTTGGGGAGCGCCGGTACTTTTTGTCAAGAAGAAGGATGGTACAATGCGGATGTGTATAGACTACCGCCAGTTGAATAAGCTGACGATCAAGAACAAGTATCTGTTGTCGAGGATAGATGACTTGTTTGATCAGCTTAAGGGTGCATCGGTTTTCTCAAAGATCGACTTAAGGTCAGGGTATCATCAACTTAGGGTGAATGAGGCTGATATCCACAAGACGGCGTTTCGTACTCGGTATGGGCACTACGAGTTTCTGGTAATGCCGTTTGGGCTGACTAACGCGCTGTCAGCGTTTATGGACATGATGAACCGGGTATTCCAGCAGTTTTTGGATCAGTTTGTCGTGGTATTTATAGACGATATCTTGGTATACTCAAAGCCAGAGGAGGATCATGATGCGCATTTGCGAGTAGTGTTGCAGATCCTGAGGGAAAAGCAGTTGTTTGCCAAGTTTAGTAAGTGCGAGTTCTGGCTTAGAGAGGTGACTTTCTTGGGTCATGTGGTGTCGGCTGAGAGGATTAGAGTGGATCCTCGCAAGATTGAGGCAGTGTTGGACTGGAAACCACCTAAGTCGATTGCAGAGATTCGGAGTTTTCTAGGTCTGGCAGGTTATTACCGAAGATTTGTAGAGGGGTTTTCGTTGATCGCAGCACCAATGACCAAGTTATTGAGGAAAGGAGTTCCATTTGTGTGGACTGAGAAGCAGCAAGAAAGTTTTGACAAGTTGAAGAAGATTCTGATTGAAGCTCCGGTTTTGATTCAGCCTGAGGCAGGAAAAGAATTCACAGTTTTTTGCGATACATCACATACTGGTTTGGGATGTGTGCTGATGCAGGAAGGGAAGGTAGTGGCATATGCATCTCGACAGCTGAGACCGCATGAGGTTAATTATCTGATGCATGACTTGGAATTAGCTGCAGTAGTTTTTGCTTTGAAAATATGGAGACACTACTTGTACGGAGAGAAGTCGATAGTCTACACGGATCACAAGAGTCTGAAGTATCTTCTGACTCAGAAGGATTTGAACTTGAGACAGCGCAGATGGATTGAGTTGTTGATGGACTACGACTGTTCGATTGAGTATCATCCGGGCAAGGCTAACGCAGTGGCAGATGCATTGAGCCGTAAGGTTGTATCAGACTTAAGAGCGATGTTTGCTCATCTTAGCTTGTATGACGATGGGAGTCTTTTGGAAGAATTGCAGGTTAAGCCGACTTGGGTGGAGCAGATCAGGGAGAAACAGTTAGAGGATGAGGGTTTGAATGCTCGGAGGCTGCAAGTTCAGAATGGTGGTTTAGAGGATTATAGTTTGTCCAAGGATGGAGTATTGTGTTTCCAAGGGAGAGCTTGTATGCCGAGGGATATTGAGTTAAGGCAGAGGATTCTTCAGGACGCACATAGCAGCCCATACGCTATGCATCCTGGAGGTAACAAGATGTATCGGGATTTAAGAGAGCAGTTTTGGTGGCCAGGTCTGAAGCGGGAAGTAACTGAGTTGGTGGGTAAATGTATGACGTGTCAGCAGGTCAAGGCTGAACATCAGTTGCCGTCGGGTTTACTTCAGCCAGTGAAGATTCCACAGTGGAAGTGGGAAAGGGTCACTATGGACTTTGTCAGTGGATTACCCCTTACGCCTAGTAAGAAGGACTCAGTCTGGGTAATTGTGGATCGTCTGACTAAATCAGCTCATTTTATACCGGTAAGAGTTGATTACTCATTTCAGAAGTTAGCTAAGTTGTATGTGACAGAGATAGTGAGGTTGCACGGTGTGCCAGTGTCGATCATCTCGGATAGGGATCCCAGATTTACGTCAAGGTTTTGGAAAGCGTTGCATCAGGCTTTCGGTACGCGATTGGATTTCAGTACGGCATTTCATCCGCAGTCTGACGGGCAGTCAGAAAGGGTTATACAGATTTTAGAGGATATGCTGAGAGGGTATGTTTTGGACTTCAGAGGCAGCTGGGAAGAATTTCTACCATTAGCTGAGTTCGCATACAACAATAGTTACCAGGCAAGCATCAAGATGGCACCATATGAGGCGTTGTATGGTAGAAAGTGTCGCACACCTACATGCTGGACAGAGCTGGGCGAGCGTCAGATGTTGGGACCAGAGTTGGTTGCAGAGACTGAGGGTAAGGTTAAATTAATTCAGGCTCGTCTGAAGGAAGCTTCGGACAGGCAGAAGTCATATGCCGATCTCAAACGGAGGGATATAGAGTTTGCCGTGGGTGACAAGGTCTTTTTGAAGGTCTCGCCATGGAAGAAAGTGTTGAGATTTGGAAGGAAAGGCAAGTTAAGTCCAAGGTTTATTGGACCGTATAAGGTGTTGAGATGAGTGGGACCAGTAGCCTACCAGCTCGAGTTTCCAGCAGAGCTGAGTTAGATTCACGATGTATTCCATGTATCCATGCTTAGGCGTTATCATTCAGATCCATCGCATGTTGTAGCAGTGGAGGAGATTGAGGTAAGCCCAGATTTGACTATGGAAGAGGAACCAGTGCAGATTCTGGATCGAGATGTGAAAGTTTTGCGCAAGAAGTCCGTTCCACTGGTGAAAGTATTATGGCGAAATCATGGCGTGGAAGAAGCTACGTGGGAACCCGAGGATGTGATGAGACAGCAATACCCTCAACTCTTTTGACCAGGTAATTTCGAGGCCGAAATTATCTTAAGGGGGTAGAACTGTAATATCCTGAAATAGGGGTTATTTGTGATTGAATTGTTTTGCATGAGTTTGGACTGTTGTGTTATTATTTGTGGTGTTTTAAGATCTAGTTATAAGTCTAGAGTAGGCCTGAGTTGCGGGAAATTTTTGTTTTTAAGCTTTAAGTAAAGGGAGCTGAAGGAGCTAGGGGTTAAGTGTAATTCGTGGGGGATTTTAGCACAAGATTTGGCTTGGTAAAGTGGCAAGGAGGCGCCACTTAGAGCCTTGTGATTGACGCCACATGCAGGGAAAGAAGAGCTCAGGTTCGAGCAGCAAAAATCTCACCTTTCTACTTATTATTTTGACGCCAAGGGGGAAGAGTTGTGCTCAGCACAAACTCTGTCAGATAAGCATGGACTAAGTCAAAATATTTGAATGGGTGGCAAGGAGAAAAATAAGGAACTTGTGGAATTCAAATTCATTTGAATTAGTGGCCGGGAGGAGTTTGAGGAAGTGGATGAATTTTGAACTCTTGTTGGCAGAGGAGTGTTCGGTTTTGGAAGCTAAGGGGAGGAGAGTGCCGAATTTCCTTAGGTGCCTTGTGGTGCAATTTCGGCTGGCCTAGGTCCTAGTGTGCTTGGTGTATCAAGCCGAAAAACCTTTTTTTTGAGTGTGCCGATTTTTCCCTAGTGCATTTTTGTTGAAGTAAAAGCCGAAAGACCATAGGAGGTTGTCGATTTCTTCATTAGGCAATTGGCCGAATCTCCACTTGAACTCCCTCTCATCTTTTATTCTCTTTGAAGCCGAAAGTAACCCTCTTCTCTTCTTTTTCTTTTATTCCTCTCAAGTGTTTGGCCGAACCTCTCTTTCTCTTTCTTTTCATAACTGCTCAAACCACATCTTCCTCTTTACCTTCTTTTTGCCGAAACCCCTTAGGCCGAACACCATTCATATCTCTTCCTTTTCTTTTCTTTTTTGTGTTAGCCGAATATTGATTGCTTTTCTCTTCTATCAACCATACTCTGTGTCGAAATCTCCTTGTTTTCTTCTTGTCTTATTTTGGCCGAATATCAATAAGGGTCGATCATCTCTGGGTTCTTCTCTAATCGGTTTTGAAGAAGGGTAAGTGTCTTGGCCGAATTTCTTTATTTCTTTTTCTCTCCTCTCTGTCAACTCTGGTGGGTGCAAAAGCCGAATTTCAGCATTTGTTATCAATATTTCTAATCATATTTGGAAACCGATTTCCCTTAGGCTCTTCGGGACTTTGGAAGCAGTGGATCTGGGCCATTCATTCTCTGTCAAGCGATTCATTAAGGCTGTGGTAAGGATCTATAATAGTTTAATCATTCTATAAGTGGTTGAAAAGCCGAAGGCTATTGAGACTAAGGTTTGTTGTTGGCCGAATGTAGGATTAAGGGATCTAGTGCAGTAGATCAGCTCTTCGGGATTTAGTGCTTGCGTTAGTAACAGGTGTGTAACTTACACACTTCATAACTTAGTATATATGCTAATAACCTAAACTTGTTAAAAGCCGAAACAGTGTAGATACTGATATGATACCTTATGGGTATGAGCAAGGATTCGGGTAAGTCCGTTTTGATATGATTTTGCTGTATGATGCATGATACATGATCTATGATATATTGGCTATATGTTTCGTATTAAGGCATGATGGCATGATTTGTACATGTGATGCATTGTTATGGGTGATATGAGAGGAGGGGGAAGTTTGATATCTGTGTCTTTGGGACACCAGAGGTTTGGCACCTCCAGTGGTTTGGTACCACAGATTATTTTGTGACTTTGGGCCACCAGAGGTTTGGCACCTCATAGCGACTTGTCCCAGTGGCTTAGCACCACAGTGGGTTGGCCCCACAGTTGACATATCGGGATCGTCGCCAGTGATTTGGTATCACACGTGGGTTGGCCCCACACTTGGATTATTGATATTTCATGACTTTGGGTCACCAGAGGTTTGACACCTCATAGCGACTCGTCCCAGTGGCTTAGCACCACAGTGGGTTGGCCCCACATTTGATATGACGGGATTGTCGCCAGTGATTTGGTATCACAACGTGGGTTGGCCCCACAGATGGATTATTCGTGACTTTGGGTCACCAGTGGTTTGGCACCACATTATTATTAGATATCGTGACTTTGGGTCACCAGTGGTTTGGCACCACCAGTGGTTTGGTACCACACAGGGTAGAAACGGAGTTACGGATGGCTAGGTTTGGGTGTATTATATATATGGCTTGGTGATGATTTGTGTAAGTATGTTGCATTAACCGGGAGGGGGATTATGCACTGAGCCTTGGTGACTCACCTTCTCCCTTATCTTTTCAGGTGATTCATAGGTCGCGGATGAGGAGCCGGGTGGACTCGAGGTGGCCATGTATTAAATAAAATCAGTTCTACATGGACTTTGGTTTGGGTACTTTATTTTATCTAAATTCAGTTTCATTTTTATTTTGGGTTGTAATAAGGCCATTTAAATTATGTTTTTTTAAATTATTTATATGCTTTGGATTTATTCTAAACATGGTTAAGTACATCACTTGACTAATTTAACAATTTAAGCCCAAGGTTTTCTAAACTACAAAACGCAATGGTTTTCAAAACTTTACCATCGGGTAATACAAATCAATTGATAACAACAACAACTCAAATGGATTTCAAACTTAAGTTTTCCACACTTAATTCAACTAATTTTGAAATAACTAAGAAAGAATTCGGGTTTCTGTAAATGATACACACGTTTTCTAAACCTATAGATCGACAACTAAGTTTTAAAGATTTATTCCTGGGATTTCAAGGTAAACTATCGGTTTTTAACTAATCATGCACCTGATTTCTACAAACATAGAGCAACAAAGAGTTTTCCACAAAATTTAATCGGTAACTTGATTTTCTTCAAAACGTTTTTCCTCTGTGACATGCCAGATTCGGTCGCGGTGTGTTGACCGGGTTTGGGGTGTTACAGGGTGTATATATAGGCTCTTGGAATGGCTTTCTTTGCCTCTAAGTACCCTAATCCGAATGAAACTCTTCTTTCTCATGTCAGGGATACGCCCATGGCACACGCCCGTGTGAATCGTGGCCATGCCGTGTTCGAGTCTGTTTGATGAGGCACGACTGTGTGGCTTGGGCCCAGGCCGTGTTGATTTCGTGATATGGCCCATTTACTCTGTTTTGGGCCCGTTTCTCGTTCTTTTCATCCTCCGATACTCTTCTGAGTGTAAAACATGAAAACAAAGGATTAAGAGCACCAATTTACACAATTCAAGGGATAAATCATCCAAAAGCATGCTAAATGTGGGCTTAAAATATGTTACTATTACGGTTTATCAAATACCCTCACACTTAAGCTTTTGCTTGTCCTCAAGCAAAATTCTCAACTCACAATTAAAATGAACTTCCTTGATTCATAATATTCATCAATAGTGTTTCATCATAATTCAAAGATAATTCATACATGGATAATTCAACTCAAAGAGTCCTAAAGATTCAAACAATCTAAGTCATATGTTTGTAGCATAAAACATAGGTGTTTCCCCTTATCTGAATAATTACCTCCGATTCGAAATTGACAAGAGTTGACATCCTTACTACAGCTTCACTCAAATCACTCAAAGTGTTTAAGGTTCAAAATTAAGCACTCAAAAGTCTAACATGAAAATTTAATCCCATAGGCTTGCATGAAAATCAAATCTCCACCACTGTAAAATGAGATGATACACAAATCAAAAGGTCTTTAACAGGGTTGTAATGGGGCTTGGGTTAAGGTGTTGATAAAGGCTGAATTAGAGGGTTAAAATCGAGATTGAATTGACAAATTACCTAAACATAAATAATAAACTACTAATAAATAATTACATCAATTGAAAACTTGTAATACTAATACTAATAGTACGAGCTTCTTCTTCAGCAATTGGAATTTAAACGTATAAGCTCATTTAATCACATAACTAATAATGAATATACTTTGATTTTATTTATTTATTTATTTTTTAAGAACAAATCAATAATAATAAGAAAGAATTTTAACAACTGAATATAGAGCATAGCTAGGAAACTGTTCAAAATCAAATCTCGACAAAAAGGGAGTCAAGGAATGGTAATAACAAATAGAAGATGGGTTTTGAGTTATTATTAGTAGGTGAGTCAATAAAAAGGGTTGTTAGGATCAAAGGGGTTCACTAGGGGTTAATTGTGAAGGTAGGGTTTTTAGTGGAGTGAGTGGGTTAAATCCTAAGTGACTTTATCATCTCTGTATATCAAATCAATAATGTGGTCTTGACATGTATAATCGAAACAAGTTCTAGAATAACAAATCAATGTTGACACACTTATAATCAAAAAGTGAGCATGAAAGAATGTATGCTCTATAAGGCTCAAAATCTCACAAAAATTATGGGTATTTGATATCAATCTTGTAAATCTCAAACTTAAAGGTAATAATTAGATTCAGGTAGACAACCTAAGAAAAATTTTTAATTTATGAAAAATAGACTTATCATGCTTGATTCTGTAGTATCTTAAAGTTTAATCATCACTGCACAATTATCAATGACTTAATCCAAAACACATCAATAAAAATCATGAATCACAAGAAATTTCATTCTCATAATAAAGTGAGAAAATTACTTAAAGACAAGATATCATTCAGGGATTTGAGAATAATGCGGAAAGTTAGGCACTTTCTCGAAATAAATATTCACCGCTAACACTTAAGATGTACATTGCCTTCAATGTACAAAGATATATATGAAATTTAAGAGAAAGGGAGAGGTGAAACTTACTGAATTTGGATGGTTTCCTTGAGTTAGGAGTCCCAAGGTGTGGTGGCTGCTACCAAGCTCTGCGAAGTCCTTATTGTTGGATGGTTCGCGAGGTGAGTGTGATTTCTAAGGCTGTTGTGGGGTGGTGATCGTGGTCAAGGTGTGATTCCCTAGCAGCCTTTAGAACCTAAAACCGAGAAACTAAAATAAAATAAACTAAATTAAGCAGAAGAGAAGTAAAGATAAGGAAAACAAAGAAAACAAGAAAAGAAAAATAAAAATTAAATGGCCTCAAAGACCCTTGGCTTGTCGAGTGGATGAAGCGGCCGGCATGAACTTAGGTAGATCGGTTTCACAAAAAGAGACTGTGCTAGGATCCTTCCGTTTCTTCGACATAGATTTGGTGTAGCTCAAGGGTTTGGGGAATAATTAAAGAAGAAAGTATGGGGAGGGAGAGATCTGAAGAATGGGATGGAAGAAAGGAGATGGGGAGTAGGTAAGAAGAAAGAGGGGGGTTTAAATAGAATTTTCAGGTCTGGTACGTCACCAGGCCCATGTACCATGGGTGTGTTGTGTCACACGGCCGTATCGCACGACTGTATTGTGCTTCGTTTACTTCTTCCACGCCCATGTTCAGGTCGCCATGCCTGTGTATGATCTAACAGTGTCGGCCACGACCGTATCGCACGGCCGTGGCATGGTAGTTGGAGTCCGTGACTCAAAGATATGATTCGTTCTGACTCGTGCCATCTCTGCCCTGTCAGTACGGAGATTCGTGGTGTCTACACGGCCACGACCACGGCCGTGTGCAAGGTCATGTGGCATGAAAATATGCACTTTTGGTTAGCTTATAATTAGATACTGAAGTAGAAATAAAAATAAAAATAAAGGAGTGTAAAAATTAATAGTGTTAGTGCTCGGGTTGCCTCCCGAGAAGTGCTCATTTATAGTCTTAAGCTAGACTTACCTCTCATTCACATATTCATTGTGGTTTGAAGAGTTGAAAATCCTCTCTCATGCTATCTGTCTTACTAACAGTATATAGTTCAAGTCGAGTGGCATTTATTTTGAAAGTGTCGAATATAGGATTACTTACCTCGACTGTTCCGTATGGGAAGATATTGATTACCTTAAAAGAGATTTCTTTGTTTGTATTAGGGTCAGGAGGGGATATTTGAGGGTCTGCTTTATCTAACAATACCTGATCTCCGATTTTGAATTTGTCTGTCTCGTGGAGTGGCTTTGGTTCTGCTTCGTGTATCCCTAATTTTTCCTTGAAATGCGTCTTCCATTCGTCTAGTTCATTGATCTGAAACCTTTGTTCCTCTTGAGTTATTTCTTTGTTGGCATGAGGTCTAGGATCGGGTTCAGTTGTGTTCTTTTGTCGTGCTTCTTGAAAAGAAGGTTTAAGCGGATGATTATGAACAGAATTTATGTTCTCACCTTGATTATTCAATGTCCTAGCCGAATCGAGAGCTTGAAGAGTGACTGCCTCGTCACCTACACAGAGTATGAGTTCACCTACGTCGACATCAATTTTAGTCCTAACAGTTGCTAAAAAGGGCCTTCCTAAAATTAGGGGGATACTATTGTCCTCATCCATGTCTAAAATGACAAATTCTACTAGGAATACGAATTTATCAATTTTCACAAGAACATCTTCAATTATACCCCTAGGAATTCTAACAGTTTTATCAGCTAATTGAATGCTCATCCTAGTTTGTTTGGGTTTCCCTAGACCTAGTTGTTTTATTAGCTAATTGAATACTCAGGATTCGCCACGCCTCCACTTGTCTCACATTGCATAACTGAATGTACCTGCGAGGAACACAAACCATCAATTTTTTTATGCAGCATGTTTACCTGATTTGATAGTAAGGTTACTGCGTCAAGGTTGAAAACTCCGGCTGCTTTTGCTGGCCTTGTCCTTGTAACTTGCCACTGATAGTTATTCAATGACATCTCCTCTATAAACTCGTAGGCTGTTTCAGGAGTTTTGTTATTCAGAGTTCCATCGGCTGCTGAATTGATTAATTGCCTTGTTGAGGGGTTCACATCGTTGTAGAAAGTTTGGACTTGTAGCCACAAAGGTAATCCGTGGTGTTGGCACCTCCTTAACAAATCTTTGTATCTCTCCCATGCATCATAAAGTGTCTTTAAATCCATCTTCACAAAAGAAGAGATATCATTCCTTAACTTGGCCATTTTGGCCGACGGAAAATATTTTAATAAAAATTTTTCGGTCATTTGATCCCATGTAGTGATTGACCCTCGTGGAAGAGAATGCAACCACTGTTTGGATTTATTCCTCAAAGAGAAGGGAAATAACAGAAGACGGATGGCATCATAAAAAATGCCATTTATTTTGAAGGTATCATAGAATTCTAGAAAATTCGCTAAGTGTGTGTTAGGATCCTCATCCTGCAAACCATCAAACTGAACAAACTGTATAGTGTTAGGTTTCAGTTCAAAATTATTTGCAGCAATGGTAGGCCTAACAATACTTGACTCAGTTCTTGTTAAATTAGGTTTAGCATAATCATACATAGTTCGAGGAGCATGATGTTCGGCCGCCTCTGGAGGTAGCGGATTATTCTCAGCCATCTCTTTGGTGGTATTAACTTCGTCTTCTTGCTCTTCTTGTATGTAGTTTAAGCTTAGCCTTATCTCTCTACGATTTCTGCGGACTATACCTTCAATATCACTGTCATAAAGTAGGGGTCCTGTTGGGTTCCTTCTAGTCATAAACTAGAGGTACCTAAAAGGAGTAAAAGAAAGAAAATTAACAAAGTTAAAAACAAAAGTATATTGCAGAAAATAAAAAAATGGCTAAAGTAATAAAAATTGAGCTTTCTTAATATTCTGGTTCCCCGACAACGGCGCCAAAAACTTGATGTATGCTGTCAGAGTCTTAAAAATTTATATAATGAATGATCGAGCCTAGAAACTAACTGTGACAATGATTAAGGCAAGCGCACCTATCGAACAGTAGTATAATTTAGTGGCAAGACCGGATTGTTGAACCCAAAGGAAGCTGAAGTACTAATATTAACTTTTTTTTTATTATTTAGCCTAAGAATTAAATGAATTTTTATTTAATCTAAAATTAAGTAACAATTAAGCTAAAGATGCAAAGGCAAAGAGAAGGAATTGGGGAAAATACTTGTGGGAAAAACCAATTGATTAAGACAATACCCGAAGAAGAATCCACCTAGACTTCACTTGTTATCTAACTCTGAACCAGACGATTTATTCACTTGACTTGATCCGTAGGATTCCCTAAGTTATATTAATACCTCCGTCGAGGCTACTAACGTCTAACTCTAGGTTGATTAATTGAAATCTCCTTCTAATTAAAACCCCTAGAATTGCATTAACTCGATCTATGGACTACCATATTAGGTTTCACCCTAATCTGGCAAAATCTCGTCACCCTATGTCTAGGCATGCGATCAACTCCGCTTAATTATGCGAGATCTACTCTTAGGCAGGGACTTTTGCTCCTCCACCTAAGCACATCACACTTGAATTAATATCCCGGAAATATCAAAACAAGAATTAAGAACACATAATTAAGAACAAATCAAGTATTCATCATATAGTTCAGCAAACGATAACAAGATTCATCTTAGGGTTCATCCCCATCAGGTATCTGAGGGTTTAATTCATAATCATAAAAGAATACATCTCGAAAGAAAAGATAAAACAAAACATAAGAAAAACTCTAAAACCCTCTAAAGGAATTGAAGAGAGATCCTCCGTCTTGAGTATGACTCCGGCTTCTTGAGATGAATCAACTGACTTCCTTTGAGTAGATTCCACAATTCTGACCCCTCTGGCTCGACTCTTTGGTCTCGCTGGACGCCTAACTGGACGCCTGTGTGAATTGTGGCCAGGCTGTGTTCGAGTCTGTTTGATGAGGCACGGCCATGTGGCTTGGGCCCAGGCTGTGTTGATTTCGTGATATGGCCCATTTACTCCGTTTTGCGCATGTTTCTCGTTTTTTCATCCTCCGGTGCTCTTCTGAGTGTAAAACATGAAAAAAAAGGATTAAGAGCACCAAGTTACACAATTCAAGGGATAAATCATCCAAAAGCATGCTAAATGTGGGCTTAAAATATGTTACTATTTTCAGGACCACAAATCTGAGTGAAAAAGAAAATTTATTTTAATATTATTGTATGGTCTGCATTATGATAGAAATAACGTATGAAAATTTTGTTGCGAAAATTATACCGATTACATCTTTAATTATAGAAAGGACCAAATTGCATAAAATGCAAAAGTTAAGTTCTAGTAGCTAAAAGGATTAAATAGCTATAGAATTCAAAATTTGAGGTCCTTATATGACAATTAGACCATTAAATGGAGTTAGTAGATATTTATGATGATTCATCCATGAAAAATTAGCAAAAAAAAGGACTAAATTGGAAATTGAATTAATTAAAGATGGAAATAAGCTAATATCATCTTATTTCATCTTTATCCCCAAAAGTTTTCTATGGAAACCCTAGTTAAGAGAGAGAACTTCAAGCAAGCTTAATTGGGTAAGTAATCATGTCCCATTTTTAGTAATTTTTATATTTTTGATATCGTAATAACCTAATCTATCTATTTTGGGGATTGATTTGCAAAGTTATCAAAGTATTAAAATTTTACCATGGATGAGTATGTTGAAAATTTGAAATTTATGGTACAAAATGAAAAGTTGTTGATAGATAAACAACTTTTGTAAAGGAAATTTTCATGAAATTATGATTTAGGGACTAAATTATAAAAATGTAAAATTCATGGAAAATTTCTAAATTTTATGAGTTACATGGGCTATAAATGTTGTATGAAAAATTTGACTAGGCTTGGAATAATGATTAAATTGCATGAATTTTATTTTCCGAGCCTAGGAACGAAATTAGAATTAATCAAAAGTATATGGGCAAAATGGTACTTTTGCCTAATATGTAAATTAGATTGAATTGAGTGTGAAATGTGTTAAATTGATGTTAAATTCTTTTATATAGATCCAGAAAGATCAAATAAGGAGTTAGATAGAAGAAAATAAAAAATGTCAGATTAGTAGAAAATCCCATACGAGCAAGTGACGAGGTAAGTTCGTATAACTAAATTATGTATATTAATATGTCTAAATTGAATGTTGTATATGTATGAATTGTATAAATGTCTTATATATGAAAATCAATCACATATTCAATAATACCCGGTAAACGTTAGGTCCCATTTGAATAAATGAAATTCGATAGATACAGGATTTTCCGTATTAGTCGTGGTCTTGCATATATTGCGGACACACCTTAACTCTTACGAGCATCCTGTTATAAGCCCTTTCGAGCTTCCTGTTATATGGTTCCTGCGAGCATCCTGATCGGTAGTGATCCTGCATGTGTTGCGAACTACTGCAACTTTTTGTGAGCGTCCTGTTATATGATCGGTTGTGATCCTGCATATATTGTGGACACAAACGCAGCTCTCTATGAGCGCCCTGATATAGGATCTTTGTGAGCTTCCTGATATGGCTCGCTTGAACTTTCTGTTATATGGCTATCCAGAGCTCCCTAATAATAACTCTTCGGAGTTACCTGTTAAGCTCAATGAGCTTCTTGTTTTAAACTCTTATGAGTTTCCTGTTATAGCCCGCATAAGCTTCCTGTTATATGGCTCACATGAGCATCCTGTTATATGGCTTGAGAGAGTGCTTCTTGATTATGTGCCCTAATGGGTACCCCTGGATATGAATTGACGAATTTCAGTTTTGTATACTTTAAGTATACTCCATGAGTGTATCCATCGATATTTCAAATAAATTCAACGGGTGAAGTTCTGACATGGCTAAAATGAACTTGAAATGATTTGTCATGGAAATGTACATGTAATATGGAAGTATGATATGGAAAGCATATGTATATGAAAGTTATTATATGATGAGCTCATCCATGTTCTTGGTATTTATGTGAATTACTTGACTAACATAATTTGGTGAAGTTGTGTGTTTTAGGCTTTAAGCCAAAAATTGCTTGGATGCTATTTATATGTTTATTTAATAAAGATGAATGGTAAGTTAAATTTCTAGTTATGCGAACTTACTAAGTAGTAATTGCTTTGTTTTATCTTCTCTGTTTTATAGTTCTCGGAGGCAGGTTAGAGCAAAATCACACTATCCTTCAACTCGTTTTGGTATAAAATGGCAAACTTTATTTTGGATATAATGGCATGTATAGGTTAACTAGCCAATGTTGGCACAATAATGTTTTGGTTGTAACTAGCCATTGGAATGGCTAGTGTTTGGCATTTTTTGATGTAAAGATATAAGGCCTTATCATGTTTGTTATGTGTATTGAAATGGTTAAATGATGGAAGTTATATAAGTATGTTAAGAATTTCATGAATTCGTAAAATACAAACATATATGTTTATATGGTCAATTAGGTAAGATTGAATACTTGGACAAATGTGATTATATTTCATGTAAAAGAATTAGATTTTGACTTGGTTTGAGAGTTATGAATTGGCTTGTGAATGTGTTTAAATGATGTTGCAGGTGAAAGGCAATTTGGGTTAGAAAAGTGGCCTATAAAAGGGCCTATTTTGTCCACACGGGTACAAACCCGGGCGTGTGTCTCAGCCGTATGAGCCACACGGCCTAGCACATAGGCGTGTGACTTGGCCGTGTGACCCTTGCACTTAATTATTGAAAATTAAATTTGTTCACACGGCTTATCACATGGGCGTGTGGTTGGCCGTGTGACCCAAGTTAGAGAGTTACACGGGTATGGACATGGGTTGGGACACGGTCGTGTGCCTCACATCGAATACACACACGGTCTGGGACACGGGCATGTCACTTAGCTGTGTGAGCCACACTACCTAGCCGCACGAGCGTGTGTCCCTGCACCTAAGAAAAATTTTGAAATTTCGTGAAAAACTCTCTAAGTCTCCAATTTAGTCCCGACTTATTTCGAATGTATAAATTGGGCCTCGAGGGTCCATTTAAGGGACAATATGTTTAAATATGATTGGTTTCTGATATGAATAGTAATTGACATGAATTAATTGTATTTGTTCTGTAAACTCCGGTAATGCTCCTTAACCCTGTTTCGACAACGGATATGGTTAGGGGTGTTACGTTTATTGGTATCAGAGCTACGGTTTAGTCGATTCTCAGACTAACATAGCAAGTACGAGTTTAGCTATACATGCAATTATATAATTTGTGATAGTGTGATATCTTCTGAACATTTTAAATATGTTTTTTTTTCATATAGTAATGTCGTCCAACTGAGCTAAACCCGGGAAAGTTGAGAGCAATGCTCAAGCTTCAGTTTAAAGAGCTGCTTTCAGTAGTAGAAGGCCCGTATCTGAGGGCCGAGGTGAGGAGGCTAAAGAAGCCTTCTTTCAAAGGATGAATGAATGATTCACTAAATATTTAAGAACAAACCTGGCTCAGCAACAACCTCCAGCCCCTCCTGTCTCTCAATCGGTTCCTGATATGCCACAAGGTACAGAACTTTTTAGAACTGGTAAGCCTCCGGTAGATAAAATTCAGAAATATGGGGCAAAAGAATTTAGGGCCACTATTGAAGATGATCCGAAAAGGGCTGAATTTTGGTTAGAAAACACCATCAGGGTTCTAGATGAATTATCTTTCACACCTGCCGAATGTTTGAAATGTGTTGTATCTTTGCTAAAAGATTCGACTTATCAGTGGTGGAATACTCTGGTTTCTATTGTACCAAGGGAGAATGTTATATGGGAATTTTTCCAAACGGAATTCAAAAAGAAGTATATTAGCCAGAGATTCCTGGATAAAAAGTGAAAGGAATTTTTAGAACTTAAATAGGGGAATATGATTGTATCTGAGTACGAATGATAATTTTTCAAATTAAGCAAATATGCTAGAGAATGTATCTCGACTGAAGTTGCCATGTGTAAACGTTTCGAAGAAGGATTAAATGAAGACATAAGTTGTTAGTTGGGATACTAAAATTAAAAGAATTCATTGTAATGGTTGATCGAGCACATAAAGCTGAAGAATTAAGTATAGAAAAGAGACAATTAGAGATGGAAGCTCGAACTTTGAGTAAACGATTTATGGGAAAGTCACAATCGTCAGCTTCAAAGAAATTAAAGAAATATCATGATAGTTCAATCACATCTGCGGGGTATTCTGGAAAAGACCGAGGCTCTCATCGCTCTAATCCGAGATCTTTGGTTCCATCAGTAGTAACTGCTGGAAGTGTTGGAAATCTCAAACCCAGATATAAACATTGTAATAAATGGCATTTTGGTGAGTGCCATATGAGAAGCATAGCCTGTTCAGACTTCAAGGTCGAGCAACCCTGCCTCGAGAGGTAAACTACCCCGTAACCCCCGTAATATGAGTGATAACCAAGGTACAAGAAAAGATTCAACTGCCAAAGCTGAAACTCGAGCACCAAGAAGAACATATACTATTCGTGCAAGAGAGGATGCCTCTGCACCAGACGTCATTACTAGTACTTTTTCTCTTATTGATACTGATATTACTGCTTTTATTGACCCTGGTTCAACACATTCATACATATGCATGAATTTAGCATTTATTAAAAATTTATCTATTGAATCCCCTGAGTTCGTGGTCAAAGTATCAAACCCCTTAGGCCAGTATGTGATGGTGGATAAAATTTGCAAGAATTTTCCGCTAATGATATAGGTTTTTTGTTTTCCGGCTGATTTGATGTTATTGCCATTTGATGAATTTGATGTAATACTGGGTATGAATTGGTTATCTCAGCATGATGTAGTGGTAAATTGGAAACAGAAATATATTGTATTAAAATGTTAGAATGGTGAATTGCTCCATGTTGAATTTGATAAATTGGATGGGTTGTCTAATATGATTTCAACTATACCAGCACAAAAATATATCAGGAAAGGGTATGATACTTATCTTGCATATGTGTTAGATACTAAAGTATCCGGATCCAAAATTAAGTCTGTGCCGGTTGTTTGTGAATTTTCTGACGTGTTTCCAGAGGAATTACCTAGATTACCGCCAGCCAGAGAAGTGAAATTTTCTATAGATCTTGTTCCGGGGACAACACCGATATCTATAGCACATTATAGAATGTCCCCTACAGAGTTCAAAGAATTGAAAGCATAGTTGCAAGAATTAACTGACAGATGTTTTGCTCGACCTAGTTCTTCACCTTGGGGTGCCCCAATTCTGTTTGTTAAAAAGAAAGATGGGTAGTTGAGATTATGCATTGATTACTGGCAGCTCAACAAAGTCACTATTAAGAATAAGTATCCATTGCCTTGTATTGATGACTTGTTCGATCAGTTGAAAGGTGCAACTGTGTTTTCAAATATTGATCTTCGTTCTGGTTACTATCAGTTACAATTGAAATATTCAGATGTGCCAAAGATAGCCTTCTGAACCAGGTACGTGCACTATGAATTTCTTGTGATGTAGTTTGGTTTGACTAACACACCTGCAGTATTCATGGATTTAATGAATAGAATTTTCAGACTGTATTTGGATAGATTTGTAGTGGTATTTATTAATGATATTCAAGTATACTCCCGAGATGAAATGAACATGGTGATCATTTGAGAATTGTTTTGTAAACACTACGTGAGAAACAGTTGTATTCCAAATTTAGTAAATGTGAATTCTGGCCTGGGGAAATTGGTTTTCTTGGGCATATAGTATCTGCTGAAGTTATCAGAGTGGACCCGAATAAAATTTCAGCAATTGTTAATTGGAAACCACCGAAAAATGTATCTGAAGTTAGAAGTTTTCTAGGATTAGCTAGTTAACATCGGAGATTTGTAAAAGGATTTTCAATCATAGCCACTTCGGTGACACGATTGTTACTGTAACATCCTGAAAATGGGCCTATGCATTTTGATTTAATTATACGAAATGGCATGTCTTATGTGTTATGAATGTATTATGAACATTTTTGGAAACTTGGAAATGTAAGGAAATGCTTTAGGAATGTTAAGTTTAAAAGAAGAAACTAAAACAAGGTGGCCTTAAGAAAATTAGTAGAGGAAACTTGACACACAATTGGGCTTGGAAAAGTGGCTTGGAGGTGCCACATAGGGCCCTGGAAATGACGCCACCAGCATGTGAGGAAGGGCCAAGGATCGAGTCGCGTGGGAAGCAAAATAAAGTTTTATTTTTCGGCATTAAGAGGGAGAAGTGGACGACATTAAGGCACTAAGGGGAGGTGTTTTATTTTTGTTAAAATTTGACAAATAGATGGATAAATAATGGATAATTATTGGTATTTTTTTTAATTAAGAGATAAGAGATAATTAAAGGATTATTTTTATTTATTTTAATAAAGATAAGAGAAGTGATGGCCAAGTAAGGGAGTCTTGGCCTAGTAATTTCGGCAAAAGGAGGAAAATAAGACCATTCATCAATCTTCTCTTCTCCACTGAAGTCTCTGCCGAAAATTCCCTAGCAAGCTCTCTCATTTCTCTTTTATTTTTGCCAAAGCCGAAATCTTCTTCTCCCTAAGTCCACCATGGCCGAATTCCCTAGTGACTCTTTTCCCTCTCTTTTCTTTTGATAAACTGACAACACAGATAACCTCTAGCCGATTTCTTGTTAAGTTCCAAAAGCCGAAAGCTTACTAAGATCAAGGCCATAGCCGAATAGTTTGAGACTTCAAGCAAGGGGTTGTCGACTTGTGCATTAAGGGTAAGGTTAGTGGTTATCGATTTCCATTCTTTTTCTTCTAAGATTAAAGCCGAAACTAGGAAATCTAACCCCATTATTGTGTTAGTTGAAACTTGGAAAGAAGGCTTCGGGATCTGTCCATAAGTCGACCATAAGGAAGGAATCTTTCAAGATCTAAGGTAAGGATGATATTCGGCCATAGGCCACTTTTACCATGTTTAAATGTTAGAAATTAATCTAACATGTGTCAAAGTGATTTCGACAGATACCAAGGGGTAAATAGAAATTTCGGGATTTCAAATCACAAGGTAAAGTATATATATGCAATCGGCCAAGGCTTATTTTAGCATTAGATCTATTTTCTTACATGATTTAAAAGCCGAAAACTAATCTATGAAGGGATTCAATACCAGCCGATTACAAGGAAGGGAGTCTACAACATTCCGGGATTTGATTAGTAAACAAATCGGCAAGGTAAGGATTTAAGTATAATAATCCTATTGGGATTTGGTTTTATGGCCGAATGGTTTTTGTTAAATTTCTAAGTGTTGGCCGAATGTAGGAGTTAAGGATCTAAAGCGTTAGATCGGGTTTTCGGGTTTCAGGAATGTTAATACCAGGTGTGTACCCCACACTATTTCTTAATAAGTTTAAGGCAATGTTTAATATGTATGTATGTTATACGAATGTGAAAATATGGCTAAGTACCATGTTATGGTACACACTACTAAGGTACGTTTTCCTACTCCTACTATGAGTATGGTAAGATTTGTTATGCCATGAATATGATAAGAATGTGAATTAAGGCATGATATTGCATAATGTGTATGATATATAGGGGCTTATGGGATATTATGAAAAGGGGAAGTGAATGTGGTGACCTAAGACCACGATATCTGAATGTGGTGACCTAAGACCACGATATCTGAATATGGTGTCTCATGACACAAAATATGTATCTGGTGGCTATGCCACGAATTTTATAAGGGCGATGAGCACGTCGACTGCAGCAACTGCCATCGATGGTGTGTAGCGGATGAAGGGTTGACTTAGTAGTCCCCACGGTGTGCAGGATGGTACGGGTGATGTGTAGCGAATGGCATATAGGTTTGGGTTCGGGTTGCATCATTATTTTCTATCTGTTATATGAACATGTATGATAATGTATGCCTGAATTATTAAATTTTAGTGTTGGTTACACATTGAGTCTGTTTGACTCACCCCGTTGGGGAACTTTTTCTTCCAGGTGACGATCAGTGATGGACCGGGCCGGCAGAAGCTTAAGGATGGCCATGCTCAGCAAGAAATTCATTTTTATTCGGACTATTTTATTTTAAGTATTTTGAATTTAAATTTTGGGAATTATTTTGATGTAATAAGGCCATAGTTGAAGTACTTTATTTTACTCTTAATTATTATGTACGAATTGTTATCACGTAAAGTTTAAGTAAATTTATTTTAAAACAAACCCTAAACGGTTTGTCACCTAAAGTAAAATATTTTTAATAAAATAAACTTGTTTTCAATTCAAGCCCAACCCAAACCAATCTTTCTTACAAAACACACAAGTTTTTCCTAATTAACAAAAGAATTTTGAACCGGTTTACATCGAGGAACATACCAGATCCAGTCAAGGCTCGTGGGCCGGGTTTGGGGTGTTTCAGTTACAGAAAGATGTAAAGTTTGAATGGATTGATAAATGTCAGCAGAGTTTTGACAGATCGAAAACCTTGTTGACTGAAGCACCAGTGCTAGTTCAGCCTGAATCGGGTAAGGAATTTGTGATTTATAGTGATGCTTCATTGAAAGGTTTAGGTTGTGTCTTGATGCAAGAAGGTAAAGTAATAGCCTATCCTTCTAGACAACTAAAACTCATGAAAAGAATTACCCGATACATGATTTAGAATTGGCAGCAATTGTGTTTGCATTGAAAATTTGGCGGCACTATCTGTGTGATGAAATGTGTCATATATTCACTGATCACAAGAGTTTAAAGTATTTGATGTTGCAGAAAGATTTGAATCTGAGACAGCTCAGGTGGCTTGAATTATTGAAAGATTATAATCTGATTATCGATTATCATCCGAGAAAAGCTAATGTGGTTGGTGATGCTTTGAGTAGAAAATCTTTATTTTCCTTACGAGTAATGAATACCCAGTTGTCATTATCTGAAGGTGGTTCAATCACAACTGAACTAAAAACTAAATCGACATTTCTACAGTAGATTTGTGAAGCTTAGAAAAATGATGATGAATTACAAGCTAAACGGGTACAATGTGAGTCAATTTCTGATTCAGAATTTCAGATTGGGTCTGATGATTGTTTGTTATTCAGAGGTAGAATACTTGTACCAAAGAATTTAGAACTTGTACAGAAGATTTTGAATGAAGCTCATAATGGTACTATGTCTATTCGTCTGGAGAGTAACAAAATGTACAATGATTTGAAAAAGATGTATTGGTGGCCAGGAATGAAACATGATATTTCTGAATTTGTGTCTACATGTTTGATTTGTCAGCAAGTTAAAGCTGAACATCAGGTGCCTTCAGGATTATTACAGTCAGTAACGATATTGGAGCTTAACAAGCTAAGTGTGATGAGAAGTTCATTACATGAGAAGTCAAGGTAATGGGGTGAGCTTAACAAGATTAGTGTGAGACTAAACAGACAAGCATTAATCATTCATACAAGCAATTTCATATGGAATCCAATAGCATAATCTAACATCAATAATAGTAGTATTAGTGAACATGATCCTGACAAAATGCACATGTGAGATCCTGCCCATACCATCTGCTACACACACAAGTTCACCAAAACCCGTATGGCAAACTCCAACAAATGCGAGCATAGCTCGATGGGGTAAAACCACCAATAATCAATAATGTAGTGAAACTGCCGAATATCAAATATTGTAATATAATCACTAATCCCCTTGGTACTCCAAATGCATTGCACTGAATGCGAATAAATGCAGACTGAATATGCCGCTTGTACTCCACGTAACTCCTCCGTCAACCACAAAATATCCCATCCCACTACACATACAATATATCATGCAAACTCATACATAGCCACAATTCAATACTTTTTACATCTAATTGACATGTTTAACATGCCTTCAATAATTAAATGCATTCAATGAATGGAACTTTTAGATTACCATTTTTATGGTGCCTATCAATATCATTTAGTTTCGCATACTTTACTTATTTTATTATGCATGTATAACAACCATTTCAATATATCATATCAAATGTCCCATGCAATTACATCATGCATAAACTAAACATTTTAGCAAACCATGCTACTCAAACAACCAATCTCAGACCATATAACATAATCATGCATCATAATCTCAATCACGAATTCACAGTAAAACTAGCAACTTTGCTTACACATCAATCATTTAGGCTCAAAACGTACCTGGTTTGGTCACTTGCAAAACTAATTATTTGGTTATTAGGAAATTCCAATTAGGAAGCTAAATCATAAAATATAACATGATAACCAACAATTTCAAACAATCTTATGAGTCTAGGACCCACACCTTATCTTTCGCTTTTTCACAGCACACTAGCGAATCTTCCGATTTTCCTTAATAAGCCTTAAAATGAACCTAATTAAAAAATCAGTATAAATTCCATCAATTCATATCTTAACCAAACCTTAAAAACCCACTTATGGGTTCAAACCAATCATCAAAATTACTACTATTTTACAAATCCGTACTAGTTAGATTTCTTACACTGTTTTGATGTGAATCGCACACGTGAACATCTTTCGGCTTTATGGTTGATTTGGAGCATTCAGGTCAGCACCTAAGGCATTTACATACTAGAAAATAAGTAGCCAATATTGATTAAAATCCTTCATTTAACCAATCTATAACCTTTACCCAATGACTATGTCGAAACAACAAACTAGTTTGCCTTTAATCACACTTACACTTTTCAATTTGAGACATCCGAATGACCAATTGGTCAAGAATTTTTTCCCTAATTGATAAGAAATTAAAGGATGATTTGGAGGGTTCAAAAACAAAAACTAAGGCTAGAAAATAATGGTCAAGATTTAAGAAACAAAACAGCCCCCTTCTTGCACCTAGGTGCACGCACCACCACCCATGGTGGCCAAAATTGGGGCTGATTTAAAAATGATTTAAAGATCCATTAAAATATGGAAAAATATATTTAAAATCATTAAAATGCCCCGAATTATATACCTGGAAATTTAGGTTTTTAATTGGCAAGATTAATTAAGAAATTGAAGAAAGAAGAGATTTTACCCAAGCTAGTTGAGAGAAATGACAATGGCATTTTCTTGGCAATGTTTAGGATCGATCTTGGTGTTCAAGATTTTAGATTTGGGGCTGATTTAGTTGAGGATGAATGGAAGAAAATTAATGGAGAAGATGATGCTCAATCTTTGTGACAAAAGAAATAAAATTAATGGTGAATGGTGGTGGAAGGGGTGACGACAACAATGGTGGGAGAAGGGAAAAGGAAAAGGAAATAAAAATCAAGAGAGGGAAAGGAGGTTAGGAACAACTAAGGTAGGGGAAGAGAGGATTAAAGGCTAATTGTTTGTGAAAATTTTGTATTTATACCTAGGTTTACTAGGCTTGGGTGGCAAACACACTTAAAAATAAAAGATTTTTGCAAAAATTAATTTATTTGCAAGAGAATGGATTTGAACTTGGGACCTCCAAATAACTTTCATACTTTTAAAAACTAATAACTTAGCTAAATCCATTTTTTTATTTATATTTTACATTCTTATCAACGTAAATTTTAGGATGTTACAACTCTACCCCCTTAAGGAAATTTCATCCTTAAAATTACCTGATTCGAAAAGATGAGGATACTAAAGCCGAATTGAGTCCTCTGGCTCCTAAGTAGCCTCTTCAATGCATGATTTTGCCAAAGTACTTTAACTAGTGGAATTTGCTTACGCCTTAACACTTTGATTTCATGATCCAATATCTGAACTAGTTCCTCCTCAAATGTCAAATTCGGTCTAACATCAATCTCCTCAACTAGTATAACATGCAAGGATCCGATCGATATCATCTCAACATCGAGACGTGAAACACATTGTGAATACAATATAAATCAGGTGGCAACTCAAGTTGGTAAGCCACGGGGCCAATCCTTTTAAGCACTCGATGCCGACCAATAAATCTAGGGCTTAACTTTCCCTTTCGACCAAATCTCAAAACTTTCTTCCATGGAGAGACCTTAAGGAAAACCAAATCCCTCATATTAAACTCAATGTCCTTGCGTTTCAAATTTGCATACGACTTCTGTCTATCAGAAGCTTCCCTCAACCTATCTTGAATTAACCAAATTTTATCCTTGGTTTCTGTAATAATTTCTGAACCAATCAACTTCCTTTCTCTTATTCTAGTCCAGCATAAAGGTGAATGACACTTATGACCATAAAGAGATTCGTAAGGTTCCGTCTTGATACTTGACTGAAAACTGTTATTGTATGTGAACTCCGCCATTGGTAGGTGATAAACTGTAAAAGTAACATATTTTAATCCCACATTTAATATGCTTTTGGATGATTTATTCCTTGTTTTATATAAAAAGGTGCTTTTAATCATTTCTTTTCATGTCTTATACCCAGGAAAGCACTCGAGGATAAAAAGAACACAAAACGGGCCTAAAACGGAGTAAATGGGCCTTAGCACAAAATTGACACGGCCTGGCCCAAAGCACACACGGCCGTGCCTCGACGAACACCTAGAGCACGACCTCAACTCCATCACACACAGTCGTGCCTCAAGAGAAATCCAAACACGGTCTGTTCTCGATACACACGGGCGTGTGCCATGGCCGTGCCTCTGTCGCTAGAAAGAGCAATTTTCGTCGAAAAAGGATACTGAGGGAGAAAGAATCGCAATCCAAGAGCCTATAAATATCCCCCAAGTACCACCTTTGAAGGGGAACGAAAGCTAGGCTAAGGAGCCAAGCCGAGAAGGTCAAAGCTAGGGAATAACGCGAGGATAGCCAGTTGATCCATCCCAAGAAGCCGGGATTATACTCAAGACGGCAGAATTCTCCTTCAATTCCTTCAGGGGGTTTTAGGAATTTCTTATGTTTTGTTTTATCTTTTCTCTTGCGATGTTTTGTTTATTCATTATGAACTAAACCCCTCAGATACCTGAAGGGGATGAAACCTAGATGGATTTGTTATTTGATTTTTAGGTTATATGATAAATTACTTAGTTTGTTCTTAATTATGTTGCTTAATCCAAATCTAATGTGCTTAGGTGGAGGAGGAATAGACCCTGCCTAAGAGGAGATCTAACATAGTTAAGTGGAGTTGATCGAACGCCTAGAGATAGGGTTACGAGATTTTGCTGGATTAGGGTGAAACCTAATATGGGATTCCATTGATCGATTTACTGTTATCCTAGGGGGTTATTATAAGCGAATGAGAGTTCCACTAATTAACCTAGGGTTAGACGTTATTCGCCTCGAGAGAGGGTTTAATATAGGTTAGGGAGTCTCACGGATCAAGCTAAGTAAAAGAAATCATGTAATCTAGGGCTAGATAATAAGTGAAGTCTAGGTGGATTCTTCCCGAAGGTATTGTCGAAATCAACTGAGTTTTCCTTCAACGTTATTTTCCAATTCGTCTTCTTGTCTTTGTGTCCTTAGTTTAATTGTCGTCAATTTAGTTTAAAAGTAATCTTCACTCTAACTTTAAGGCTAAATAATAAAAAGAAAGTGAGTATTAATACTTTTAGTTTCTCTGGGTTCGATAACCGGTCTTGCCTAAGCTATACTACTGTCCGATAGGTACACTTGCCTTAGTATCGTTGTCAGAGTTAGTCTCCAGGTTTGATCATTCTTTTATAAATATTTAAAGCTCTGATTTGCAGTAATCAGTAGGTGTTCTTCCCGACTACCTTGGAAGTCGATAGCACAACTCCTCAACCTATCTTCCAATATTTGAATGACCCTTTTTACTAACCATCGGATTGTGGATGAAAAGTCGTACTGAAATCCAATCGAGTACCCAATGTCTTGTGCAACTTTTTCTAGAACTGAGATGTGAATCTGGGATGTAACAACCCGTTTTAGTGAAATCAGAACAGTAGTTTCGAGACCACAAAATTGAAGTTAAAAAATTTATTTTATTTCCTACAGCATGATAGTAGTACCTTATAAAAATTTCGTTAAGAAATTTTACCGTTTACATGCTCAATTTGATAAAAGGATTAAATTGCGTAAAGTGAAAAAGTTGATTTCTAGGAGCTAAAAGTATTAAATAACTATAGAACCTTTAAGTAAGTGTCCTTATATGGTAATTGGATCATAAATGTTGATAGTGGATGAACATGGTTTGGCATTATTGAGATTTTGATTAATTTTTAAGGTTATTTTGGTAATTAGTAAATAAAGTTGAAATTTAATAAAACAAAAGACAGAACTTTCATCTTTTACCTTTCTTCAACCGATTTTCATAAGAAAAGGAAGCCATTGAAGAAGCTAGGTTCACCCAAAACAAATCCAATTGCATATCAAGATAGACCTCGTACGGTTTTAGATCGGGGCAAAAAGAAAGTCTCAGATTATTCACCTTCGTATCTACGTATACTTGTTGAGGTAAGTTCGTGTAATTAAATTGTGTATATATGTGTAAATTGATATATATATATACACTGGTTGCATATCCAACAACATACGATGATTACCGAGCCCCATTTGAACCTTAAGAATTCGTAGGATACAAATGACATGTCATTAGGTTTTACATGATTCGAATATTGGTCCTGAATATCCTACCGATGGTTGAGGTCCGACATGTGTTGTGGATACTCAACAACTCGTGTGAGTAGCATCGTGTAGCTACGTTCTAACCCATAGCTCGTGTGAGCAGGCCCATATTCATAGCTCGTGTGAGCATTCTGATTAACAACTCATGTGAGCATTCTATTTCACAGCTCGTGTGAGCATACATGTACAGGATTTGACAAATTATAGTTATATGATTTAGCACACTATGTGTGGGCTATCCCGGGTATCCAACGGTATTCTAAGTGGTTAAACGAGCATTATTCTGAAATGAAATGGTAAGGGTTGAATACGGACTATTACAGGGACAGATATGAATTACATTGAAATGTTATAACATGGTATATGGAAAATTAAATTGGATGATACATGTATGTGAAACATAATTTATATGTTGTGCTCATCCATGTTTGTTTGGTTTATGTGTATGTTTACATGGCTAACTTGCTTAAGGTATATGTGTAGGCATTGGAAAAATTATGGTTGGAATATGCTATGTTAGCTTACCTATTTTGTAATGAAATAGTAAGTTAAGTTTTATGTTATACGAACTTACTAAGCTTAAATGCTTACTCTGTGTTATTTTCTGTGTCTTATAGTGCATTGGAAGCTCGTTTGTGTTGGAAGCTTGTCGGAGTTATATCACACTATCCATCGGCTCTTTTGGTACTTTCAGTTATTTTGATTTTGGTTATAATGGCATGTATAGTTATTTTAGCTAATGTTGGCCTACATGATTTATTTGTTGAAATGGCCATTTAATTTGGCTTGAGTTATGGTATTTTGGTGTTCAAATGAATTTATTCTTGGCATGTAAATATTGATCTTAATATGGTTGATGTTTGGCTTGATATGCTTGAATTATGGAAGATAAAATTATGGTTTGAATATGCATATTATATATGGCTTGTAACTTGTTGTAAATATGGTGAATTGGTATCTTATTTTGTATGATTGATATGGTCATTTGATACTAGTGATAGAATGGCATTTTGGCACCAAATGGTTTGTGTTTTGGTAAGTAAAATTTATGGTATGTATTGATGCAAATATTGTTGAAAGTTAATTGATTATTTTGGCTAAATTTGAGTACATGGCTTTACATGTTTCAATGTTGTCAATTGAGATGTCTTTGGGCATATTGGTTGTATATGATTATACCATATGTGTATAGCTTGATTATGCATGATTTTGGTGCCTTGTTATGACTTGTATATATGTGCATTTTTGGTTGTAGGTACATACCAAGATGGGTGAGAAAAATGGCTTGTAAAATGGCCTATTTTCGTCTATACAGGCAGAAACAAGGGCGTGTGTCTCAGCCGTGTATGACACACTGCCAAACGACACGGCCGTGTGTCCCCCGTAGCTTTCAAAAGGTGTCTTTTGGCACACGGATGTGTCTCTAGGCCGTGTGACCCAAGCCAGTGAGTTACATAGGCTGGGATACTGCTGTGTGTCCCTACTTCGAATACCTACATGGCCGTGTGACCCCTACAGTTTTGAAAATTTTCAATGTTTTCTGAAAATTTTGGAGTTTTCGATTTAGTCCCAACTTGTTTCTAATACGTATTTAGGGCCTCAAGGGCTCGTATAAGGGACAATATGTATGATTTTGATTGATTTTAATATGATTTTGATATGGTTTGAAATGTTTGAAATTTATGTTCATTTGATTTGAAAACTTCGGTAATGCTCCGTAACCTTGTTTCGACAATAGATACTAGTTAGGGGTGTCACATGGGATCTCGATATGAAATAATTGACACTATCATGCTACTATCTAGGAAATATAAAGCTTAGCTAACTTTTATAGAGAATAATTGGTGCATACAAGAACAAAATGGGTGGACTTTGTCAATCTATATAGCACAACCCATGTAACACCCCATACCGAGTCCGAGGCCTAGACCGGATACGAGACATTACTATGCTTGAACTTGCTTAATCATGAAATTTTGGGTTATAAAATTTTGTCCCGAACTATAAACTTCTCTTTCGTATACAACTCGTACATCTCATGGACCTACGAGGCCTTAAACTCATGTTCGTAAACTTTCGGAAATCAATCGGGAACTTTCCCTTGGAACAGGGGTCAAACGCCCATGTGGTTCGAGACACGCTCGTGCACCCCTAAGCACGCCCATGTCTCCCAACCGTGGTCGACACTGACTTATCTGACACGGTCATGGCACGCCCGTGGCCTTAGCCCGTGTAGGAAACCTTAGCATTCTAACTTGAATCACACGGCCTATACACACGCCATTGGACTTAGACCGTGTACTATACCTTGATATACTGACTTACTCAACACGGCCTGGGCGCACGCCCATGTTCTAACCGTGTAATACACACGGCCCAAACAAACGGCTGTGGAATTTGCCCGTGGTCTATTCTGACTTAAAAATACAAGGGTGCAGGGTACACACGGCCTAGACACACGCCCGTGTGTCTAACCGTGTGGGCACTTAGAGGCTATCTACCAAACCTTCTTACAACTCTCAATTGCATTCATACATATACTAATTCAATGGAAAACTCACATTATCAACTAAAATACATGAATTTATACATTTGATTCATGAAAATAAGGTTTTCCTCCCATACAATTACAACATGTTAAGCCATCATCAATGGCCATACACATTTAAACTATGAACCCTCTTGGGCCAACACACTTAGGCACATTAACAACAACTTAATCAACCTTAAATTCTAGCCCTATACATGCCATGACTCATAAGGACTTGATACCTCATACCAAGAGTCTGCTCGATAGTGTGAATACATTTCCAACGGCCTCCAACTCGAGTTAGTAGATAATTTACCTATAAGAGATGGGAAAGGATATGGAGTAAGCAATACTGCTTAGTAAGTTCATATGTATAAACTGATAATTTCCTATATTCATTGAATAAACATAACCATAAAGTGTCATAAAGAGTTGCTCTCATAAACCCTTAGTTACTTACTCAACCATTGTTGAAACTTACTTATTCAATCTTTTACCACACTCTTACCATGTCACAATCCAACTGCTCATTTAACGAGCATACATTCCTGCACTAATTTTCATGTAATCACATAAAACAACTCATTAAGCATTTTCAATAAGCTACTCATCTCTCGGTGGTTTCGCACTTAGCCCACCATCAACTCTCTAATAAGGTGATATCGCACATAGCTCACCGTTATTTACATTCATGGACAGTAACCTACCAGTATCTCTCTATTTCAAATGTTCATTCGAGAACATCCTCATATACTTCTATTCTTACTTAACTTTCTACGATAATCGTTGGCATTCACACAGTACATTAATAAATCTGTCTCATGCACTAAGGTGCATCAACTATACATATTCCACTAGGGATTCATCATATATATTGAATTCATCTCAATCCAATTCTAACACATACTTGTGCTTCTCGTGGTACGACCACATATACATTCCACATATTCATTGAATCATTCGAATTGTTAACTAACTTTCTTGAGTTTCACACACATAGTTCTCATTGACATCTTACTCTAATAGGGTCTTACATACATTAACATGTCGATGCCATGTCCCTGACATGGTCTTATACGAATTCTTACACCGAGGCCATATTCCAATATGGTCTTACTCGAGACTTTAACCATCATCATATCATGCTATACACTTTACCCATTACTCTAAATTCAATTCCATTGACATCTCATCAAAATATATTTCATACATTCATATAGTAAGCATACATTCCATTCAACATTGTAATACTAAATTAACTCATACGAAATTGCAACATTCGCACATGAACTTACCTCGATGTCGAAATAGCCAAAAATGACTATTTGTCCACATTTCTCTTTTCATCCCTTCTAGGTCCGAAACTCGTTTTCTTTGATCTAAAACAATGAAATATACTGATTTATTCATTCATAAATCATAAAATACCATAATAAACACTTTAGGCAAAAATGACTATTTTGCCCCTACACTTTAGCAAAATTACGATTTTGCCCCTAGGCTCGTAAATAAATTTTCATCACATTTTCTTGTTAATCAAGCCTAGCTGAACATTTAATCCTCTTATAACAATCCAAAATTCCAACTATTTCATGCCTTAGTGAATAATTTACAACTTTTGCATTTTACCCCGAATTAGGTGTTTTCCCAACAACACCTTTCACAAAAGTTACTTATCATCATCCTATCATTCATTTTCTTCCATAAAAACTCATCGAAAAACATAAAATCTATCATGGTAAGTCCCTAGACTTGAACAAAGATTGCTGAAAATTTGAAGCTTTCAAACCCCTCCCATGGCTGATATTTTCGGTGGAAAGAGAGAAGAAATAAAAAGATGATAGCTCCTTGTTTATTTCATCTTATTTTATTTCCTTTTCCCATTAATATCACGAACTATACATCATAATAAGTGCTCTTGTCCCCTATGTGTTTTATGATCGGTCAACCCATTTAAACAAGGTCAAATTGCACATTTGGGACTTCCAATTAATAATCCATAGCTATTTGGTGCCTCTAGCAAATAAAATAAAACTTTCGCACTTTATGCGATTTAGTCCCTTTTTACTATTTAGCTAGAAATTGCTAAAATTAAGGCACCAAAATTTTTATGCATCCTCATGAACATGTTATAGCACATAACATAACATGAAAATAATATTATCTAACCTCTAATTAGTGATTCTGGGATCAATGATCCAACTAGCCCCTAAATCGGGCTGTTACAACCCAAATCAAATCTTTCTTAGTAGGTGTCAAGGACAACCCACTAACAAAGTCCATTGTCACTCTCTCCCACTTCCACCGTGGAATCTGAATCGGCTGAAGCAACCCTGACGAAAATTGGTGCTCAGCTTTAACTTGCTGGCAAGTAAAACATTTGGATACAAATTCAGTTAATTCACGCTTAAGACTCGGCCACGAATACACTTCCCTCAAATCACGATACAATTTAGTACTACCAGGATGCATAGCATAAGGACTGATATGTGCTTCCTAAAGTATGGAATGTCTCAAATTTTAATCGTTAGGCACACAATACCTCCCTCTAAAGTACAAAATTCCTTCGGAATTAACCCAAAGTCCTTAGTTGATCCATATCCAATCTGTTTAAATCGAGGTGTTGAAGTTTCATCCAAGATACCCCCATCATCAAATAGACTCAAGTGAGAGAACATAACCCTTAAATCAAACATTGCCTTTCTGCTTAATGCATCGACCACAACATTGGCCTTTCTGGGGTGATACTCGATCGTACAGTCGTAATCATTTAACAACTCAATCCATATTCGTTGCCTCAAATTAATTTCCTTCTGGGTAAGGAGATATTTGAGACTATTGTGATCGGTGTAGATAATACACTTCTCACCATACAGGTGATGTCTCCAAATTTTGAGAGCAAACACCACAACTGCCAACTCCAAATCATGAGTGGGGTAATTACATTAAATTAGCCTAAGTTGTCTCGAAGCATAGGCTACCACTTTACCATCTTGCATTAGGACACAATGAAGCCCAACATGTAAGGCATCACTATAGACAACATAGTCCGTATCAGATTCCAGTTGAGTTAAGACGGGAGCTTCTGTCAACACGGATTTCAACTTTTCAAAACTGGTTTGCTGTTCGTCTCCCCATTCGAAAGGGACATTCTTCCTCAACAGCTTAGTCAATGGTTCTGCTATTAAGGAAAAACTCTCGACAAATCTTCGAAAATACCCAACAAGACCCCAAAAACTCTAAATTTCTAAGACATTCCTCGGTTGCCTCCAATCTAAGATAGCTTCAACCTTTTTCAGATCTATGCAAATACCCTCAGCCGATACCACGTGACCCAAAAACATCACTTCTTTCAACCAAAATTCACACTTACTAAGTTTAGCAAATAATTTCTTTTCACGGAGTATCTGTAAGACCACTCTCAAATGTTCATCATGTTTAGTTCCTGTCTTAGAATACACAAGGATGTCATCAATGAAAACCACAACGAATTGATCAAGGAAAGGTTCAAGGACACGATTTATAAGATTCATGAAGGCCACTGGCGCATTAGTCAACCCAAAAGGCATGACACGAAACTCATAATGTCCAAAATGAGTCCTAAAAGTAGTTTTGGGAATATCAGATTCTTTTACTTTGAGTTGATAATACCTAGATCTCAAGTTATTTTTGGAAAAGACAGTTGCACCTCTGAACTAATCGAATAGGTCATCAATCCTTGGTAGAGGATACTTATTCTTGATCATTAACTTATCCAGTTGTCGATAATCAATACATAACTGTAAGGTACCGCCTTTCATTTTCACAAATCCATGACGAAATACTGGGTCTAATGAAACCCCTATCCAATAATTCTTACAACTACACCTTCAATTCCTTATGCTCTTTGGGTGCCATGCGGTAGGGACGATGGACACCGGTGTCGTTCCTAGCAACAATTCAATACCAAATTCCACTTTACGATCCGGAGGTATCCCCAACAATTCATGAGAAAAAACATCAGGAAATTCCTTTACTATATGAATTCTATCAATTGAAGGATCAACAGTGCTAGCATCTCGGACATAAGTCAGAAACACCTCACACCCCTTTCGCACCATCTTTTCTGCTACCATAGTAGAAATCACATTGGATAAATGGAAGCAAAGTAATAGAGAAGATGATGCTCAATCTTTGTGACAAAAGAAAGAAAATCAAAGGTGAATGGTGGTGGTAGGGGCGATGACTACAATGGCACAAGAAGGGAAAAGGAAAATAAAATTAAAATCTGGAGAGGGAGAGGAGGTTAGGGACAGCTAAGGTAGGGGAAGAGAGGATTAAAGGCTGATTATTTGTGAAAATTTTGTATTTATACCTAGGTTTACTAGGCTTGGACGGCAAACACACTTAAAAACAAGGGAATTTTGCAAAAATTAATTTATTTGCAGGAGAATGGATTTGAACTTGGGACCTCCAACTAAATTTCATTATAACGACCTATTTTCAGTGAAATCAGAATAATGGTTTCGGGACCACAAATCTAATATCGTAAAATTTATTTTTATATTTTTACAGCATGTTAGAATTATGACATAAAAATTTTGTTAAGAAATTTTACCGTTTGAATGCTCAATTTGTGAAAAAGGACTAAATCGCATAAAGTGCGAAAGTGGTGTTCTATTAGCTAAAAGTGTTAAATAGATATAGAAATTTAAATTAGAGGTCCTTATTGGGTAATTAGACCAACAATAGAGTTAGTGGACGTATATGGATTGCAATCATGAAAATTGTAATGTTAGGTGGGTATTAGGTTACTAAAAGATAAAATAAACAAAAGAAAGAAAAATATAACCTTTATTTCATCTTCTTCCACTGATTTTTCCACCAAGAAATAGCCAGTGGAGAGCTCAATTTTTCAGCAACACAAACCCCTTGCATGTAAGTTATTTTGGTGTTTGTTTTGTTGATTTTTATGTTTTGGAACCCTTGTAGCTTAAGTTAGCTAATTAGGGGGCTAATTTGCAATATGATTGAAAGTCTAGGGTTTTTCCATGAGATCATCTTGGTTTTTTTTATAATTTTAATGGAGGAAAATGAATCTTGGTTGTTAAATAAACAACTTTTGTTAAAGAATTTTTAATGAAATTGTCAAATAGGGGCTTAATTGAGAAATATGAAAATTTTGTGTTAATCATGTGAAATTATGAAATATATGGGCTGATATAGATATATATGGAAATCAGCTAGGCTTCTGTATAGATGAAATTACATGAATTTCATTTTACGAGCCTAGGGACTAAATTGTAAAAGAGTCAAAAGTATTTGGGTAAAATAGTAATTTTACCATAACATGTATTTTGTATTAAATTGAATAGAATAATGATTAAATGAGTTAAATTTGATTATATAGATCAAGAAAAGCAACACAAGGAATTAGATCGGGGAAAGAACAAGGTTATCGATTAAACGATCATTTTCCGTTGTACAAGTTCAAGGTAAGTGTGTATAAATAATTTACATATTTATATGCTTTGATTGAAATATACATATGAGATTAGTTTAATTATTATGTATAATTATCGAGTATGTACCGACAATGTACGATGAATACCGAGCCTTTAACCCTTAGAAATTCATAAGATACAAATGACATGTCATTAGGGTTACAGTTTTGGTTGAGGCCCTGCATTTGTTGCGGACTCACCATAGCTCGTATAAGCTTACCGATTTTAGCTCGTATGAGCTTACCAATACTCAGCTTAGAAGAGCTTACCGTTTATCACTCGTGAGCCTACATGTATAAGAAATGATCGTTTATAGTTTAGTACACCTCGTGTGTACTACACAGTTTTGGTTGAGGCCCTGCATTTGTTGCGGACTCACCATAGCTCGTATAAGCTTACCGATTTTAGCTCGTATGAGCTTACCAATACTCAGCTTAGAAGAGCTTACCGTTTATCACTCGTATGAGCCTACATGTATAAGAAATGATCGTTTATAGTTTAGTACACCTCGTGTGTACTACACGCGTATCTAACGAGATTCTAAGTGTTTCAATGGGCATAGTTTTATTATGAGATTATACGAGTTCAATATGAACAAGTACAGGTATTTACATGGAAATGGCTGATATTTAATATATGATTTTCAGTTTTATGTGAATATATGACTAATGTGATTATGGATTGTATTATAGGCTTTGGCCAAATTGAATTATGCCTTATTTTGAGTTTCTTATTTAAATTGAAGTCAATTGGTAGGTCTAATTCAGTATCATACGAACTAACTAAGCTTAATTGCTTACTCTGTTTATTTTTCTGTATTTTATAGTGTTCTGGAAGCTGTTTATTTTTCTGTATTTTATAGTGTTCAGGAAGCTCGCTCGATTGAGAAGTCGTTGGAGACTGTGTCGCACTATCAAACACTCATTTTGGTACTATGGACTTTTGATATTTTGGTTAAATGGAATGTATAGGTGTTTTAGCTTATGTGAACTATTTGTTGTATTGTGTTTTGGTCTTGTATATATGCATATGATTTGGCTTATTTTGGTATAATTGGTTATGTAAATATGTATATACGACCTTGTGTAATGAGGTGTTTAGTTGCTATATGATTACCTTGTTGATGAATTGGTATTTGGATACCAAATGGTCGAAATTGAAATGTGGTATGCATGTTGAATTTAGGCACAAGATCTCATAGGTGACATTGACCATTTAGATATACTTTGGGAGTATGTGTAGTATGTTATAAAGTGATTAATTGAATGTGTTTATGAATAGCATGTTGTATGTGTGAAAGTACATGTTATAAACTTAACATTGGTTGGTTTAAGTGCCTATTTATGCCATGATTGCATGTGAAATGTTGAGCTCAGGTTGGTACCAATTTGGGTGAGAAAAAGGGTTTGAAAACTAGCTTATTTTTGTGCACACAGGCAGGGACACGGGCATGTGTCACGGCCGTGTGTGACACATGACTAGTTTACACGGTCGTGTGTCCCCTAATACCTCATTTAAATCAAGTCAGTAGCTTCACACGGCCTAGCACACGTGCATATGGCTTGACCGTGTGGCACAAGTCAGTATACCCTCCAGTTTTCACATGACCTAGCACATGACCTGGCACACGGGTGTGTGAGGCCATTCCGAGGGGTACACGGCCTGGCACACGGGCGTGTGGCTTGGCCTATGACCCAAGTCAGTGAGTTACATGGGGTCGCACATGAGCTGGGACACAACCATGTAGTCCCATTTCGAATGTCCACACGGCCTGAGACACGGGCGTGCCTCTTGGTCGCGTGAAACACACTGCCTGGCCACACGGGCGTGTGTCCCCTGCACTTTGAAATTTTTCAATGTTTTTCTAAAAATTCCTTGAGTATTCAGTTTAGTCCCGAACCAATTTTAATGCCTATTTGGGGTCTCGATGGCTTGTATTAAGGACTATGAGGATGTATATGAATGTTTTTTTAATTGAAGGATTTGTGAACATGTAAAGTTTGATGTTTAAGTTATAAGTCTGGTAATGCTCTGTAACCCTATTTTGGCATCGGATACGGGTTAGGGGTGTTACATTCATGCTTACACATTTAACAACTAATCATTTAGCTAACTTTTTATATATATATATATATATATATTTACATTCTCATTAAGCTAAATTTTGGATGTTACACTAGTATAGTTAACTAGGGTTGATGCCACCCTACTCCTAGTTAGACTAAGAATTCGTTTTTATATTGAAATAAACTTCTACAATTCAACAAGGGTTTCACCTCTTCTTGTAACACCCCAAACCCGGCCTAGACGATATGGCCGAATTTGAGATGTCACATGGAATGGAATTTGAAAGCAAACTTAACAAGTTAAAACCGTTTTCGTTTATTATCTTTTATTAATCTCTCACTGGTTTCAAAATCATTTTCTCGTTAATTTGGTTCGCTTAAAAAAATATTCAATAGCGGAAGCTTTTTAAACTTAACAAGTCTAGCCCGTTTGTCGCATACGGCCTACCTGGCCATCACACAGCTGTGTCTTACACGCACGGCCTGGCGTCATCGATCACGCACCCATGTGGCGTCGACAGTGGGGTTTTTGGCTTTTGTCGTAACCTTATTTTTTGCATTTTTGGGTACACACCTGGTAAAGTTTAGATGCAAAACCACTCCCGAGCCTTTCAAAAACCTAAAATTGACAACACAACACTCGAAATTAGTCTTAAAATCTACTTAAACTGAAATCAAAAAACTGAAAGTATTTCAATCAAATGTTTAACACTTACGCAACAACCCTAAGCGATTTAGCTACGATTCTGAACAAGGAGAGCCTCTAACCTTTTGATTCGGTGTTGCCAAAACCAACAATGAGTCTCTAAACGAAAATTGGAAAATAAGATTACCAAAAAGGAAAATTTACCTCCACTTATCGAACAACTAAACAAAAGGCACAAAGAGGAAATAGGTAAAACAGAAATCAAAACAAAAAAGATCAAAACGAAACGAAAAAGAAAAGAACGGGGAAGTAGAATTTCGGCAGAGAGAGAAGAATGGAACGTCAGTTTTTTGCAAAGAATTTCTTTTTGGAAAACAGCTTTACCTAAATCCCTAAATTCACTCATCCACTCACCCACTACTTAGAATTCCAACAGCACTGAAACACTTGTGTAAAACCCAGCAAAAATAAACTCCCACGCTCGCGCAGGGATTCGAACACAGGAGCTCCAGCATACCAACACTCCACCTAACCACTAGACCAACAAGCTCATTCTGATATGTTTCTACAAATAATCAAATATAAGCCCACTGAATAGAGATAGGGCTTTATATCAGAAAAATACCAAAAGTTTCCAAAGCTAAGGCTTGAACTTTGGACCTCTCACAGACACCCAGAACATTTAACCACTGAAGCAGATGCACATTTGTGTCATATTTTAACAGAAACAAAAATAAGAATTTTAGGGCGTTACAACTCTACCCCCTAAAAAGAAAATTTCGACCTTGAAATTTACCTGATTAGAACATATGGTGATACTGTTGACGCATCGCATCCTCAGGCTCCCACGTGGCCTCCTCAATGCTATGGTTCCGCGCCAGTACCTTCACTAATAGAATGGGCTTCCTTCGAAGAACCTTTAAATCGCGATCTAGAATTTAATCCAGCTCCTCCTCGAAGGTCAAATCTGGCCTAACTTTAATCTCCTCAACAGGGACAATATGAGTAGGATCAGAGCGGTAACGCCTCAACATCGAGACGTGAAAAAAATCGTGGATGCGGTCCAACTCTGGGGGTAGCTCTAACTGATAAGCGACCGGTCCCACTCGCTTCAAAATCCGGTAAGGCCCAATAAACCTAGGGCTCAGCTTGCTCTTACGACCGAACCTCAGAACCTTCTTCCATGGCGAGACCTTAAGAAACACGAAGTCCCCCACAAAATACTCAATCTCACGTCTCTTCAGATTAGCATAATACTTCTGTCTATTAGAAGCCACCTTCAAACGATATGGAATCAGTTAGAAAGTAGCTCAGGACCCAATACTCGACGCTCGCCCAACTCAGTCCAACACAAGGGAGTACGACACTTACGACCATACAGAGCCTCGTAAGGTGCCATTTGAATACTCGATTGGAAGCTGTTATTGTAGGTGAACTCAGCTAACGGTATATAATCCTCCCAACTGCCTCAAAAATCAATAACACAAGTCCTCAATATATCTTCCAGTATTTGAATCACCCTCTCAGACATCGGTCTGAGGATGGAAAACAGTACTAAAGTCTAATCTTGAACCCAGAGCCTCATGTAACGTTTTTTAGAACCGAAAAGTGAAGCGAGCATCCCTATCAGAAATGATTGAGACTGGTACCCCATGCAGTCTCACTATCTCAGAAATGTAGAGCTTCACCAACTTCTGAAGAGAATAGTCGGTCCTAACCGGAATAAAGTGCTCAGACTTGGTCAATTGATCCAAGATGACCCAGACAGAATCCTTCTTAGTGGGTGTCAAGGGCAACCCACTAACGAAGTCTATGGTCACTCTCTCCCACTTCCATAGCGAAATCTTAACCGGCTATAGCAAACCCGAAGGTGACTGATGTTCAGCCTTAACCTGCTGGCATGTTAGACATCGTGCCGCAAAATCAGTAACCTCCCGTTTCAATCCTGGCTACCAATACAGTTCCCGAAGATCTCAGTACATCTTATTCCCACCAAGATGCAAAGCATAAGGGCTGCTATGCGCCTCTCTCAGAATAGACTGCCTCATATCAGTATCACTCGGTACACAAATCTGACCTTGGAAACAGAGTACCCCATCATTATTCAGCCCAAAATCCGTAGTACTGCCACTCTCAATCTGACGGAACCGTAAACTCAGAGACTCATCCCCCAACTATTTATTTCGAATCTGCTCAATCCAATTCGACTTAACTTGCAACTCGGCCAACAGGCTCCCATCATCAAACAAACTAAGGCGAGCAAGCATCACCCTCAAATCAGTCATCGTTCAATGGCTCAATGCATCGGCCACCACATTGGCCTTGCCAAGGTGGTACTCAATAGTACAGTCATAGTCCTTAAGCAGCTCAATCCATCTACACCGCCAAAGATTCAACTCCTTCTGAGTCAGGTGATACTTGAGGCTTTTATGGTCAGTGTAGATAATACACCTCTCACCGTACAGATAGTGCCTCCAGATTTTCAAAGCAAAGACTACGGCGACCAGTTCCAAATCATGGGTTGGATAGTTCGCCTTATGCGTCTTAAGCTGACGAGACGCATATGCTACAACTTTACTGTCCTATATCAAAACACAACCCAAACCCACATGCGAAGCGTCGCTATATACTACAAACTCCTTGCCAGATTCAGGCTGTATCAGAACAAGAGCTTGAGTCAGAACAGTTTTGAGCTTCTCAAAGCTTGATTGCTGTGCATCAGTCCAGACAAACTGTACACCTTTACATAGCAGCTTAGTTAAGAGCGCTGCAATCAGAGTGAAACCTTCCACAAATCACTGATAATACCCTGCAAGAACTAAAAAACTGCGGATCTCAGACACTTTCTTCGGCTGTTTCCAATCTAGTACAGGCTCAACCTTTCTAGGATTGACTCGGATCCACTCAATAGACACTACGTGCCCCAGAAAAGTGACTTCACGAAGCCATAACTCACACTTACTGAATTTAGCGTAAAGTTGCTTCTCATGCAGAATCTAAAGTACTACTCTAAGACGCTCATCATGCTCCTCTTCAGTATTAGAGTAAACCAGAATGTCGTCGATAAAAACTATGACGAACTGATCCAGATAGGGCTGAAACACTTGGTTCATCAGATCCATAAATATGGCCGATGCATTCGTCAACTCGAAAGGCATAACTAGGAACCCGTAATGCCCATAACGAGTCCTAAAAGTAGTCTTGTGAATATCCACATCCTTAACTCTGATGGTACCCAAAACGAAGATCTATCTTAAAAAATACCGAAGCTCATCAGAATTGATCAAATAAATCGTCAATCCTCAGAAGCGGATACTTGTTCTTGGTAGTCAGCTTGTTCAACTGCCGATAATCTATACACATCCTTATGGTCCTATCCTTCTTCTTAACAAACAGTATCGGTGCTCCTCACGGAGACGAATGAAGCCACGGTCTAAAAGTTCCTGCAGTTGAGCATTAAGCTCTATAAGCTCCTTCAGTGCCATTCGATAGGGAGCGATAGACACCGGAGATGTACTAAGAAGAAGCTCAATCCTAACTTCCAATTCCCCATTCGGAGGTAAACCCGGTAGCTCTCTAGGAAAGACGCCTAGAAAATCCCTTACAGTTTGGATGTCCTTTACAGTAGAGTCCCTAGAAACGGAAACACTAACATAGGCCAAGAACGCCTCACACCCTTTACAAACCAGTTTCTCAGCCACTAGTGCAGAGATCACATTAGCTAAATAATTCCGATGTTCTCCAATCATAACTACCTCATTATCCTCCTTGGTTCTCAAGACGACCCTTTTAGTCGCACAGTCCAGACTGACATGGTGCGTGACCAACCAGTCCATACCCAGAACTAGGTCGAACTCCCCAAGTGGACTCAATATAGTCACCTCACTATAAGTACTCTCAACCAAAATCCCCAAATTTCTGGACACAGTGCTAGCTACATAGGAATGTGTGGAACCTATGTCTATCAAAGCAAGATAAGGTACATCATAAATTAAGAACGTACAGGTAATAACGTCTGGAGCAGCTCTGTCCTCTCGACGACGAGCAGCATAAATAAGAGCAGGTTACCTTGCTTCAGTCTGTCTAGCACCTCTGCCTAGTGCTTTCTGTCCACGGCCCATACCGTTACCACCCTTAGCCTGACAACGGCCCATTGGTGGCTGTTGAACTACCCTCTGTGGCTGCGCAGTACCAGAACCCGAAGCTTGCATCTGATCGACCCTTAGTGGACACTCTCGAATACGGTGCTCTAATGACCCACACCTCAAATAAGCCCAGTCCTCCTCCAACACTCGCCCTGATGGCGTCTACCATAACCTCTACACAGCTGCAATCCAGTAGGAGCAATAGGAGGCCCAGCTCTAATCGGTCCATCAGTCCTGACCTTTTTTTTAGGCCTCTATACCGAACTGAAGGGCTCCGAATCTCTCTTGTTCTTACCCCTCTCACGGTATCTATTTTGGCGCTCAGCACGCTTAACTTCTTCGACGATTTTTGCTTTCTCTACCAGGACAGAAAACTCGCGCTCATTCATTGGAGCTATCAGCACTCTCAGATTATCCCTGAGACCGTCCTCAAAATGGACACATCTCTCATATTCATCCACCACCATGCCTTGAGCATAACGGCTCCATCTCAAGAATTTGGCCTCATACTTGGCCTCAGATCGGTCTCCTTGAGTGAGATTCAAGAACTCACGTCTCCTAATATCAACATAACTGGCTCCCACATATTTACTCTAGAACGAAGTCTTAAGGAACTCCCAATTTAAATGATCAGGTTGATTGCTCTCCTTAACAGTCAACCACCTCTAGTACGCCTCATCGCGAAGCAAGGAGATTGCACCCTTCAATTTTTGCATAGTGGTACAGTCTAGATCGTCCATTATCCTCTCTGTGGCCTTCATCCAATACTCAGCCACGTTAAGGGTGACTCCAGTGACACCGTTAAAAAGTTCAGCTCCACTAGACCGGAATCATTTCGTAATTGACCCTTGACCCCCAGATCTAGTGTTGGGCCCAGCGACACTCTCTAATATCCTCAGCATGGCTTGGGATAGTGTGTCGTCACCAACCGAGTGACTCTGAGACCTAATCTCAGTAGCAGGTGACACGGGTGTCTAACTCATGTCCAGATTTGGCATGCTACCCAGAGATGAGGACTCAGCTCGAGCCCCCTACAGCCTTGATAAACCGTAAAAGTAACATATTTTAAGCCCACATTTAGCATGCTTTTGGATGATTTAAGCCCTGAATTGTCTAATTTGGTGCTCTTAATCCTTTGTTTTCATGTTTTATACTCAGGAGAGCACCCAATGACGAAAAGAACGAAAAACGGGCCAAAAACGGAGTAAATGGGCCATATCATGAAATCCACACGGTGGTGCCTCATTCAACAGGCTCGAACACGGTCTGGCCACGTCTTACACGGGCGTGTGCCATGGGCATGTCCCTGCCGTAGGAAAGAAGAGTTTCACTCGGATTTGGATACTTAGGGGCAAAGAAACACATTCCAAAGCCTATTCAAACACCCTAGTAGGAATTCTACTTGAATTAGGATACTTAAGGGCCAAGTAAGGCAACTCAAAGTCTATATAAGCACCCAAGGGGGCAACTTGAAGAGGAGTTCGACAGAAGCCGGAACCCAAGGCTTTAGTCAAGGTGCGGTTAGCTAGCTAAAAAGCCGAGCCAGAAGGGTCAGATTTGTGGAGAGTCACTCGAAGATAGCCAGTTGATCCATCTTAAGAGGCTAGAATTATACTCAAGACGGAGGATCTCTCCTTCAATTCCTTCAGGGGGTTTTAGGGATTTCTTATGTTTTGTTTTATCTTTTCTTTTGATATATTTTCTTTTATTGTTATGAACTAAACCCTCAGATACCTGAGGGGATGAAACCTAAGATGAATCTTGTTATCATTTGCTGAACTATATGATAAATATTTGACTTGTTCTTAATTATGTGTTCTTAATTCTTGTGTTGATATTTTCGGGATATTAATTCAAGTGTGATGTGCTTAGGTGGAGGAGCAAAAGTCCCTGCCTAAGAGTAGATCTAGCATAATTAAGCGGAGTTGATCACGCGCCTAGAGATAGGGTGATGAGATTTTACCGGATTAGGGTGAAACCTAACATGAGAGTCCATAGATCGAGTTAATGCGATTCTAGGGGTTTTAATTAGAAAGAGATTTCAGTTAATCAACCTAGGGTTAGACGTTATTTGCTTCGAGAGAGGGTTTAATATACATTAGGGAATCTTACGGATCAAGTCAAATGAATAAATCGTCTGGTTCAGAGTTAGATAACAAGTGAAGTCTAGGTGGATTCTTCCTTGGGTGTCGTTTTAATCAATCGGTTTTTCCTCAAGTTATTTTCCCAAATTCTTTCTCTTTGTCTTTGCATCTTTAGTTTAGTAGTTAGTTAATATAGATTAGATAAACAATCCCTTAATTCTTAGGCTAGATAATAAAAAGAGAGTTAGTATTAGTACTTTTGGTTCCTTTGGGTTCGACATTCCAGTCTTGCCTAAACTATACTACTATTCGATAGGTGCGCTTGCCTCAAAAATCATTGTGAGATTTAGTTTCTAGGTTCGATCATTCTTTTATAAATTTTAAGACTTGACAGACACGATCAGGCCTCTACCTCGGCCTCTAGTACCACGTCCACGGATACCTCGTCCTCTCATGTCTAATTGGATTTATCTGTATTACGAATTTTATGAATTAGTTACAGTTTCAGTAGTTACCAACATATGTTTTATGTAAGCAGTATCTTATATTTGAAATTTGTTTTTTCGCAAATATAGTCTCTATCAGTTTCAGTTTCACTACAGTTTTAGTATACACTAACTAGAGTGTTTCAAAATAGACTATCTATAACAGTTTATCAGAATACTTACAGGATCGGCGCCGGAGACTTGGTGCACCACATTCTTGATAAACCGTAAAAGTAACATATTTTAAGCCCATATTTAACATGCTTTTGGATGATTTAAGCCTTGAATTATGTAATTTGGTGCCCTTAGTCCTTTGTTTTCATGTTTTGTTTTGGCCGTATGGGTACACCGAATCTCCGTACTAAAATGGCTGGGATGGTATGAGTCAGAGCGAATCAATTTTCAAGTCACGGACCCCAACTACCACGCCACGACCGTGCGATGCGGCCGTGGCCGACACTGTTTGAACACACACGGGCGTGGCACCCCACACATGGGCATGGGAGAAACGAACAAAAGCACAACTCGGTCATACGACATGGCTGTGTGAATCGACACGCCCAAGGTACACGGGCGTGGGACGTATCATACCTCAATCTCCTATTTAAGCCACCCACCCCCTCTTCCAACCTACTCCCTATCTCCCTTCTTCCATATCATTTTCTTCTCCTTTTCATATTTCTAACATCCCATATCATTCTTCTAATGGCCATGGCGAAGAAGCGGAAGGATTCACGCACAGTCTTCCTTACAGAGACCGATCTACATAAGTTCATGCCGACCGCATCATCCAAATGACAAGCCAAGAATCTTTGAGGCCATTTAATTTTCCTTCTTCTTTACTCTTCTCCTTTATCTTTCTTCTCTTTGACTATCTTATGCTTAATTTAGTTTATTTTATTTTATTTTCTTAGTGTCAGGTTCTAAAGGCTACTAGGGAATCACGCCACTTACGCCACCGCCAGTACCTCTGCAGCCTTACAAGTCACACCCACCTCGCGAACCATCCAACAACAAGGACTCTTCGGTCCATTCATCTTTCATTTTAATTTTATTTACATTTCTATTTTCTTTCTCTTTATCTTTCTTGTCTTTAATTATATATTTAGTTTATTTTAAATGTGTCTTAATAATTCCTAGCTAATTCTCTACGAGCTCCCCAATTCTTCATCTAGCGCAGAGCTCGGTAGCAGCCACCACCCCTACCGACTTTCAACTCCAGGAAACCATCCAAATTCAGGAAGTCTCACCTCTCCCTCTCTCTTAAGTTGCATATCTATCTTTGTACATTGAGGGCAATGTACATCTTAAGTGTGGGGGGTGAATATTTATTTTGAGAAAGTGCCTAACTTTCTTCATTATTCTGAAATCCCTGAATGATATCTTGTCTTGAAGTAAGTTTTTCATATTATGATTAGAATGAAATTTCCTTTGATTTATGATTTTGATTGATATGTTTTAGATTAAGTCATTGATAATTGTGCATTTATGATTAAATTTGAAGAATACTAGAGAATCAAGCATGATAAGTCTATTTTTCAAAAATTAAAAAGTTTGTTAGGTTGTCTATCTGAATCTGAATGTTACCTTGAAATTTGAAATTCACGAGGTTGACATCAAATACCCATAATTTTTGTGAGAATTTGAGCCTTATAGAGCATTGATAAACCGTAAAAGTAACATATTTTTATCCCACATTTAATATGCTTTTGGATGATTTACCTCTTGTTTTATATAAAAAGGTGCTTTTAATCCTTTCTTTTGATGTCTTATACCCAGGAAAGCACCCAAGGATGAAAAGAACACAAAACGGGCCTAAAACGGAGTAAATGGGCCTTAACACGAAATTGACACGGCCTATACTAAAGCACACACGGTCGTGCCTTGACGAACACCTAGAGTACGGCCTCAACCCCGCCACACACGGTCGTGCCTCAAGAGAAATCCGAGCACGGTCAGGTCTCGATTCACATGGGCGTGTGACATGGTCTTGCCTCTGACGCTGGAAAGAGCAATTTTAGTCGGAAAAGGATACTTAGGGAGAAAGAATCGTGTTTCAAGAGCCTATAAATAACCCCCAAGTATCACCTGTTGGGGGGAGCGAAAGCGAGGCCAAGGAGCCAAGCCGAGAAGGTCAGAGTTAGGGAATAACGAGAGGATAGCCAGTTGATCCATCTCAAGAAGCCAGAATTATACTCAAGACGGTGGAATTCTCCTTCGATTCGTTCAGGGGTTTTAGGATTTTTCCTATGTTTTGTTTTATCTTTTCTCTTGCGATGGTTTGTTTATTCATTATGAACTAAACCCCTCAGATACCTGAAGGGGATGAAACTTGGATGGATTTTATTATTTGATTTTCAAGTTATATGATAAATTACTTAGTTTGTTCTTAATTATGTTGCTTAATCCAAATCTAATGTGCTTAGGTGGAGGAGGAATAGATCCTGCCTAAGAGAAGATTTAACATAATTAAGTGGAGTTGATCGAACGCCTAGAGATAGGGTTACGAGATTTTGCCGGATTAGGGTGAAACCTAATATGGGAGTCCATTGATCGATTTACTGCTGTCCTAGGGGGTTATTATAAACGAACGAGAGTTCCACTAATTAACCTAGGGTTAGACATTATTCGCCTTGAGAGAGGGTTTAATATAGGTTAGGGAGTCCTACGGATCAAGCTAAGTAAAAGAAATCATATAATTGAAGGTTAGATAATAGGAGAAATCTAGGTGGATTCTTCCCGAGGGTATCATTAAAATCAACTGAGTTTTTCCTCAAGGTTATTTTCCAATTCGTCTTTTTTGTCTTTGTGTCTTTAGTTTAGCTGTCGTCAATTTAATTTAAAAAGTAATATTCACTCTAACTTTAAGGCTAAATAATAAAAAGAAAGTGAGTATTAATACTTTTAGTTCCTTTGGGTTCGATAATCGGTCTTGCCTAAGCTATACTACTGTTCGATAGGTACACTTGCCTTAATATCGTTGTCAGAGTTAGTCTCCAGGTTTGATCATTCTTTTATAAATATTTAAAGCTCTGAGTTTACAGCGATCAAGCATATATTCTTTTCCTTGCTCACTTTGGTTATGAGTGTGTCAACATTGATTTGTTATTCTAGAACTTGCTTCGATTATACATGTCAAGACCACACCTTTGATTAGATATACAGAGATGATAAAGGCACCTAGGTTTTAACCCACTCACTCCACTAAAAAAAAAGCCTACCTTCATAACTAACCTCTAGTGAACCACGTTGATCCTAGCAACCCTTTTTTATTGACTCACCCACTAATATTAACCCAAAACCCATTGTATTTGTTATCACCATTCCTTTTGACTACCTTTTTGTCGAGACCTGATTTGATCAGCTGCCTAACTATGATCTTTAGTAAATTCATCCTTTATTAAATATTTGATTTGTTCTTAAAAAAAATCAAAGTATATTCATTATTAGTTCTATGTTAGCTGAGCTTATACATGTAAATTCCAAATCTCGAAGAGAAAAAGCTTGTTTTAATTGATGTAATTATTTAGGAGTAGTCATATTTCTAGTTAGGTAATTTGTCAGGTCAATATCGATTCTAACCCTCTAATTCAGCCTATATCCATACCCTTGAACCTAAGCCCCGTTACAACCCTGTAAAGACCTCTTGATTGTGTATCATCTCATATTTTAGTGTTGGAGATTTGATTTTCATGCAAGCCTATGGGACTAACTTTTCAAGTTCGACTTTTGAGTGCTTAATTCTGGACCTTAAACACTTCGAGTGGTTTGAGTGAATCTTTAGTGAGGATGTCAACTCTTGTCGATTTCGAATCAGAGGTAATTATTTAGGTAAGGGGAAACACCTAACGTTTTCAGGACTATAAATGTATGAATTTGATTGTTTGAATCTTTAGGACCCTTTGAGTTGAATTATCCATGTATAAATTATCTATGAATTATGATGAAACACTATTGATGAATATTATAAACCAGGGAAGTTCGTTTTAATTATGAGTTGAGAATTTTGCTTGAGGACAAGCAAAAGCTTAAGTGTGGGGGTATTTGATAAACCGTAAAAGTAACATATTTTAAGCCCACATTTAGCATGCTTTTGGATGATTTAAGCCTTGAATTATGTAATTTGGTGCTCTTAATCCTTTGTTTTCATGTTTTATACTCAGACGAGCACCGGATGATGAAAAGAACAGAAAACGGGCCCAAAACGGAGTAAATTGGCCATATCTCGAAATCCACACGGCCTGGGCCCAAGACCACACGGCCACGCCTCATTCAAACAGCTTTGAGCACGGCCTGGCCACGACTTACACGGGCGTGTGCCATGGGCGTGTCCTTGCTGTGGGAAAGAAGAGTTTCACTCGGATTTGGATACTTAGGGGCAAAGAAGCATATTCAGAAGCCTATATAAACACCATAAGTATGACCAGAAAAGGGGGAACCCAGGCTCTAGTCAGGGGGCGTCCAACTAGGGCAAAGAAGGCAGAATTGTGGAAATTTACTCGCAGATAGCCAGTTGATCCATCTCGAGAAGCCAGAGTTAAACTCAAGACGGAGGATCTCTCCTTCAATTCCTTCAGGGTGTTTTAGTAATTTCTTACGTTTTGTTTTATCTTTTCTTTTGAGATGTTTTCTTTTATTATTATGAACTAAACCCTCAGATACCTGAGGGGATGAAACCTAAGATGAATCTTGTTATCATTTGCTGAACTATATGATAAATATTTGACTTGTTCTTAATTATGTGTTCTTAATTCTTGTGTTGATATTTCTAGGATATTAATTCAAGTGTGATGTGCTTAGGTGGAGGAGCAAAAGTCCCTGCTTAAGAGTAGATCTAGCATAATTAAGTGGAGTTGATCGCATGCCTAGAGATAGGGTGACGAGATTTTGCCGGATTAGAATGAAACCTAATACGGGAGTCCATAGATCGAGTTAATGCAATTCAAGGGGTTTTAATTAGAAAGAGATTTCAATTAATCAACCTAGGGTTAGACGTTAGTCGCCTCAAGAGAGGGATTAATATAACTTAGGGAATCTGACGGATCAAGTCAAATAAATAAATCGTCTGATTCAGAGTTAGATAACAAGTGAAGTCTAGGTGGATTCTTCCTATGGTGTCGTCTTAATCAATTGGTTTTTCCTCAAAGTATTTTTCCCAATTTCATTCTTCTTTGTCTTAGAGTTTTAGTTTAGTAGTTAGTTAATTTTAGATTAAATAAAAATCACTTTAATTCTTAGGCTAAATAATAAAGAGAGAGTTAGTATTAGTACTTTTGGTTCCTTTGGGTTCGACATTCCGGTCTTGCCTTAACTATACTACTGTTCGATAGGTGCGCTTGCCTCACATCGTTGTCCTAGTTAGTTTCCAGGTTTGATCATTCTTTTTATAAATTTTAAGACTTTGACATTGCGAAAAACAGTGATCAAGTTTTTGGCGCCGTTGCCGGGGAACTAAAATATTAAGAACGCTTAATTCTTATTACTTTAGCCATATTTATTTTAATTTTGCAATTAAAATTTATCTTTAGCTTTTCAAAATTTTCTTCTTTCACTCCTTTCAGGTACCTCTAGTTTATGACTAGAAGAAACCCGACAGGACCCCTACATTACGACAGTGATATTGAAGGTACCGTTCGCAGAAATCGCAAAGAAATATGGCGAAGTTTAAACTACAGAGAGGAAGAGCAAGAAGCCGAAAACAATACCACCGAAGAGATGGCTGAGAATAATCCACCACCTCCAGAGATGGCCGAAAATCATGCTCCTCGAACTATGTATGACTATGCTAAACCTAGTTTAACAGGAACTAAGTCTAGTATTGTTAGGCCTACTATTGCTGCAAATAATTTTGAACTGAAACCTAACACTATACAAATGATACAACAGTTTGTTCAGTTTGATGGTTTGCAGGATGAGGATCCTAACACACACTTAGCGAATTTTCTAGAATTCTGTGATACCTTCAAATTAAATGGCATTTTTGATGATGCATTCCGTCTTCGGTTATTTCCCTTTTCTTTGAGGAATAAAGCCAAACCGTGGTTACATTCTCTTCCACAAGGGTCAATCACTACATGGGACCAAATGACCGAAAAAGTTTTATTAAAATATTTTCCACCGGCCAAAACGGCCAAGTTAAGGAATGATATCTCTTCTTTTGTGCTGATGGATTTAGAGACACTTTACGATGCATGGGAGAGATACAAAGATTTGTTGAGGAGGTGCCCACACCACGAATTACCTTTGTGGTTACAGGTCCAAACCTTTTACAATGGTGTGACCTCTTCAACACGGAAACTAATCGATTCAGCCGCCGGCAGAACAGTGAACAACAAAACTCCTGAAGCAGCCTACGAGTTTATAGAGGAGATGTCATTGAATAATTATCAGTGGCAAGTTACAAGGAGAAGGCCAGCCAAAGCAGCCAGAGTTTTCAACCTCGATGCAGTAACCATATTATCAAATCAGGTAGAGTTGCTACATAAAAAATTTGATGGTTTATATGGTTCTTCGCAGGCACATCCAGTTATGCAGTGCGTCGCAAGTGGAGGAGTGGCGAATCCTGAGTACCCACCTTACGGACAGGGCACGGAGAGTGAACAAATGAACTATATGGGTAATAATTTCCGATCTAATAATAACCCTTATAGTAATACCTATAATCTAGGTTTGAAGAACCACCCCAATTTCTAATGGGGCGGTCAAGGAAATCAAAGGCAACAACTATCCCAAAACTACCAACAACAGCCCTACCCACAAGAAAAGAATTCAAACGTCGAGGATATACTGACAAAATTTATAGCCAACTCAGAAAAACATTTCGAAGACACAGAAACACGTTTCCAAAAGATAGAAACAAAACTTGAGGCATTGACACAAGAGCTCAAAGATCAGATCGGACAACTGGTTAAGCAGATCTCTGAGAGACCACAGGGAAGACTACCAAGCAACATCGAAACTAACCCAAGGGAGCAAATTCAAGCAATAATAGCTCAAAATAGTGAAGGGTTAGACGAGCCCAATTCGAGGCAAAAAAATGCGGAAGAAGAAGGTAAGGTTGAGGTAAAATCAAAACCGGTAGTCAAAGAGTACAAACCTCGCATACCATATCTAGAAGTGATAACGAAAGATGACACAGAGGAACAATTCGGTAAATTTCTTAAACTTTTAAAAAAACTACATATTAACTTACCTTTTCTCGAAGCTCTTTCGCAGATGCCAGATTTTAGGAAATTTTTAAAAAAGTTATTAACAAATAAGCGGAAGATAGACGAGGAATCACATGTGGAACTGAATGTATTGTGCTCAGCAATGTTGCAAAATAAACTACCACCGAAATTAAAAGATCCAGGGAGTTTTACAATTCCATGCTTAATTGGTAGTTTATCTATTGATAATGCTTTAGCTGATATAGGGGCAAGCATAAATGTCATGCCTTATAAATTGTTTAAACAACTAGGTCGAGGGAAACCCAAACAAACTAGGATGAGAATTCAATTAGCTAATAAAACTGTTAGAATTCCTAGGGGTATAATAGAAGATGTACTCGTGAAAATTGATAAATTCGTTTTCCCAGTAGACTTTTTCATTTTAGACATGGATAAGGTCAACACGATCCCCCTAATTTTAGGAAGACTATTCTTAGCAACTGCCAGAACTAAGATCGATGTTGATGCAGGTGACCTCATACTTTGTGTAGGTGAGGAGACAGTCACTCTTCAAGCCCTCAATTCAGCTAGAACATCGAATAACCAAGGTGAGAAAGTAAATTCTATTGATAACCATTCGGTTAACCCTACTTTTCAGGAAGCATCACAAAAGAACAAAACTGAATCCGATCCTATACCCTGTACCAACAAAGAAATAACTCATGAGGAACAAATGATTCAGATCAATGAACTAGAAGAGGGGAAGACGCATCTTAAAGAAGAACTAGGGATACACGAGGAAGAACCAAGGCCACCCTACGAGACAAACAAGTTTAAAATTGGAGATCAGGAATTGCTAGATAAAGCAGATCCACGAGTATCCCCTCCTGATCCTAACACCAGCAAGGAAATCCCTTTCAAGGTAATCGATGTTTTCCTGTACGGAACGGTCGAGGTAAGTAACCCTATGTTTGGCACTTTGAAAATAAATGCCACACGTCTTAAACGCTATCATGATAATGGAACTACTATCACAAAGAAGGACTTTCAACTCCACAAACCACCATGAATATGCAAATGAGAGGAGAGTCTAGCTTAAGGCTATAAACGAGTGCTTCTCGGGAGGCAACCCGAGTACTAACCCCATTAACCTCTCCATTTTATTTTATCTTATGTTATTTTATTCTTTCCATATAGCACCCAACTATAAACTGACCAAAAACGCAGATTCATAAACCACACGGCTTTGCACATGGCCGTGGCCGTGGCCGTGTGGGTACACCGAATCTCTATACTGACATGGCAAGGATAGTACGAGTCAGAGTGAATCAATTTTCAAGTCACGGACCACACCTACCACGCCATCACCGTGCGATGCGGCCGTGGCCGACACTGTTTGAACACACACGGGCGTGGCACCCCACGCATGGGCGTGGGAGAAACGAACAAAAGCAAAATTCGGTCATACAACATGGCCGTGTGAATCGACACGCCCAAGGTACACGGGCGTGGGATGTATCATACCTTAATCTCCTATTTAAACCACCCACCCCCTCTTCCAACCTACTCCCTATCTCCCTTCCTCCATATCATTTTCTTCTCCTTTTCAGATTTCTAACATCCCATATCATTCTTCTAATGGCCATGGCGAAGAAGCGGAAGGATTCACGCATAGTCTTCCTTACAGAGACCGATCTACATAAGTTCATACCGGCCGCTTCATCCAAACGACAAGCCAAGGATCTTTGAGGCCATTTAATTTTCCTTCTTCTTTACTCTTCTCCTTTATCATCTTTCTCTTTGACTATCTTATGCTTAATTTAGTTTATTTTATTTTATTTTCTTAGTGTCAGGTTCTATAGGCTGCAAGGGAATTACGCCACTTACGCCACTGCCAGCACCTCCGCAGCCTTAGAAGTCACACCCACCTCGCGAACCATCCAACAACAAGGACTCTTCGGTCCATTCATCTTTAATTTTAATTTTATTAACATTTCTATTTTCTTTCTCTTTATCTTTCTTGTCTTTAATTATATATTTAGTTTATTATAAATGTGTCTTAATCATTCCTGGCTAATTCTCTACGAGCTCCCCAATTTCTTCATCTAGCACATTGCTCGGTAGCAGCCACCACCCCTATCGACTTCCAACTCCAGGAAACCATCCAAATTAAGGAAGTCTCACCTCCCCCTCTCTCTTAAATTGCATATCTATCTTTGTACATTGAGGGCAATGTACATCTTAAGTGTGGGGGGTGAATATTTATTTCGAGAAAGTGCCTAACTTTATTCATTATTCTCAAATCCCTGAATGATATCTTGTCTTGAAATAAGTTTTTCATATTATGATTAGAATGAAATTTCCTTTGATTTATGATTTTGATTGATATGTTTTAGATTAAGTCATTGATAATTGTGCATTGATGATTAAATTTGAAGAATACTAGAGAATCAAGCATGATAAGTCCATTTTTCAAAAATTAAAAAGTTTGTTAGGTTGTCTACCTGAATCTGAATGTTACCTTGAAATTTGAAATTCACGAGGTTGACATCAAATACCCATAATTTTTGTGAGATTTTGAGCCTTATAGAGCATATATTCTTTTCTTTGCTCACTTTTTGGTTATGAGTGTGTCAACATTGATTTGTTATTCTAGAACTTGCTTCGATTAACCTGTCAAGTCCACACCTTTGATTTGATATACAGAGATGATAAAGGCACCTAGGTTTTAACCCACTCACTCTACTAAAAAAAAAAGCCTACATTCATAACTAACCTCTAGTGAACCACTTCATAATTAAGCGGGGTTGATCGCGCGCCTAGATTAGGGTGAAACCTAATATGGGAGTCCATAGATCGAGTTAATGCAATTCTAGGGGTTTTAATTAGAAAGAGATTTCAATTAATCAACCTACGGTTAGACATTAGTCCCCTCGAGAGGGGGATTAATATAACTTAAGGAATCTTACGGATCAAGTCAAATGAATAAATCGTCTGGTTCAGATTAGATAACAAGTGAAGTCTAGGTGGATTCTTCCTTGGGTGTCGTCTTAATCAATTGGTTTTTCCTCAAATTATTTTTCCCAATTTCATTCTTCTTTGTCTTAGAGTTTTAGTTTAGTAGTTAGTTAATTTTAGATTAAATAAAAATCACTTTAATTCTTAGGCTAAATAATAAAGAGAGAGTTATTTTTAGTACTTTTGGTTCCATTGGGTTCGACATTCCGGTCTTGCCTTAACTATACTACTGTTCGATAGGTGCGCTTGCCTCACATCATTGTCATAATTAGTTTCCAGGTTCGATCATTCTTTTTAAAATTTTAAGACTTTAACATTGCGAAAAATAACAATCAAGTTTTTGGCGCCGTTGCCGAGGAACTAAAATATTAAGAACGCTTAATTTTTATTACTTTGGCCATATTTATTTTAATTCTGCAATTAAATTTTATCTTTAACTTTTCTAAATTTTCTTCTTTCACACCTTTCAGGTACTTCTAGTTTATGACTAGAAGAAACCTGATAGGACCCCTACTTTACGACAGTGATATTGAAGGTACCGTTCGCAGAAATCGTAGAGAAATAAGGCGAAGCTTAAACTACAGGGAAGAAGAGCAAGAAGCTGAAATCAATACCACCGAAGAGATGGCTGAGAATAATCCACCACCTCCAGAGATGGCCGAAAATCATGCTCCTCGAACTATGTATGATTATGCTAAACCTAGTTTAACAAGAACTGAGTCTAATATTGTTAGGCCTACTATTGCTGCAAATAATTTTGAACTGAAACCTAACACTATACAGATGATACAACAGTTTTTTTAGTTTGATGGTTTGCAGGATGAGGATCCTAACACACACTTAGCAATTTTTTTAGAATTCTGTGATACCTTCAAGATAAATGGCGTTTCTGATGATGCCATCCGTCTTCGGTTATTTCCCTTTTCTTTGAGGAATAAAGCCAAACAGTGGTTACATTCTCTTCCACGAGGGTCAATCACTACATGGGACCAAATGTCCGAAAATTTTTTATTAAAATATTTTCCGTCGGCCAAAATGGCCAAGTTAAGGAATGATATCTCTTCTTTTGTGCAGATGGATTTAGAGACACTTTACGATGCATGGAAGAGATACAAAGATTTGTTGAGGAGGTGCCCACACCACGGATTACCTTTGTGGTTACAGGTCCAAACTTTTTACAATGGTGTGACCTCTTCAACACGGCAACTAATCAATTCAGCCGCCGGCAGAACACTGAACAACAAAACTCCTGAAGCGGCCTACGAGTTTATAGAGGAGATGTCATTGAATAACTATCAGTGGCAAGTTACAAGGACAAGGCCAGCCAAAGCAGCTAGAGTTTTCAACCTCGATGTAGTAACCATATTATTAAATCAGGTAGAGTTGCTACATGAAAAATTTGATGGTTTATATGGTTCTTCGCAGGCACATCCAGCTATACAGTGCGACGCAAGTGGAGGAGTGGCGAATCCTGAGTACCCACCTTACGGACAGGGCACGGAGAGTGAACAAATGAACTATATGGGTAATAATTTTCGATCTAACAATAACCCTTATAGTAATACTTATAATCCAGGTTGGAAGAACCACCCCAATTTCTAATGGAGCGGTCAAGGAAATCAAAGGCAACAACTATCCCAAAACTACCAACAGCAGCCCTACCCACAGGAAAAGAAGTCAAACGTTGAGGATATGCTGACGAAATTTATAGCCAACTCAGAAAAATGTTTCGAAGTTACAGAAACACGTTTCCAAAAGATAGAAACAAAACTTGAGGCATTGACACAAGAGCTCAAAGATCAGATCAGACAACTGGTTAAGCAGATCTCTGAGAGACCACAGGAAAGACTACGAAGCAACACCGAAACTAATCCAAGGGAGCAAATTCAAGCAATAATAACTCAAAATAGTGAAGGGTTAGACGAGCCCAATTCGAGGCAAAAGAATGAGGAAGAAGAAGGTAAGGTTGAGGTAAAATCAAAACCGGTAGTCAAAGAGTACAAACCTCGCATACCATATCCAGAAGCGATAACGAAAGACGACACAGAGGAACAGTTCTGTAAATTTCTTAAACTTTAAAAGATACTACATATTAAATTACCATTTCTCGAAGCTCTTTCACAGATGCCAGATTATAGGAAATTTTTAAAAAAGTTATTGACAAATAAGTGGAAGATAGACGAGGAATCACATAAGGAACTGAACGCAGTGTGCTCAGCAATGTTGCAAAATAAACTACCACCGAAATTAAAAGATCCAGGGAAATTCCATGCTCAATTGGTAGTTTATCTATTGATAATGCTTTAGCTGATATAGGGGCAAGCATAAATGTCATGCCTTATAAATTGTTTAAACAACTAAGTCTAGGGAAACCCAAACAAACTAGGATGAGAATTCAATTAGCTGATAAAACTGTTAGAATTCCTAGGGGTATAATTGAAGATGTACTCGTGAAAATTGATAAATTCGTATTCCCAGTAGACTTTGTCATTTTAGACATGGATGAGGACAACACGATCCCCCTAATTTTAGGAAGACCATTCTTAGCAACTGCCAGAACTAAAATCGATGTTGATGCAGGCGAACTCATACTTTGTGTAGGTGAGGAGACGTCACTCTTCAAGCCCTTGATTCATCTAGAACATCGAATAACCAATGTGAGAAAGTAAATTCTATTAATAACCATTCGGTTAACCTTTCTTTTCAGGAAGCATCACAAAAGAACAAAACTGAATCCGATCCTAGACCCTGTACCAACAAAGAAATAACTCATGAGGAACAAAGGATACAGATCAATGAACTTTAAGAGGGGAAGACGCATCTTAAAGAAGAACTAGGGATACACGAGGAAGAACCAAGGCCACCCTACGAGACAAACAAGTTTAAAATTGGAGATCAGGTATTGCTAGATAAAGTAGATCCACGAGTATCCCCTCCTGATCCTAACACCAGCAAGGAAATCCCTTTCAAGGTAATCGATGTTTTCCCGTATGGAACGGTCGAGGTAAGTAACCCTATGTTTGGCACTTTGAAAATAAATGCCACACGTCTTAAACGCTATCATGATAATGGAACTGCTATCACAAAGAAGGACTTTCAACTCCTCAAACCACCATGAATATGCAAATGAGAGGAGAGTCTAGCTTAAAACTATAAACGAGCGCTTCTCGGGAGGCAACCCGAGTACTAACCCCATTAACCTCTCCATTTTATTTTATATTATGTTATTTTATTCTTTCCATATAGCACCTAACTATAAACTTACCAAAAATGCATATTCATAAACCACACGGCCTTGTACATGGCCGTAGCCGTGGCCTTGTGGGTACACCGAATCTCCGTACTGACATGACAAGGATGGTACGAGTCAGAGCGAATCAATTTTCAAGTCATGGACCCCAACTACCACGCTGTAACACCCCCTTACCTGAGACCGTTGCCGGAGTCGAGCAGGAGGCATTACTAGACTTAACAACTAATTCGGGGCATAAAAATTGAAACTATCCATCTGCGTCATGTCGACTAAATTGACTATAACTCGAGTTACGAAACTTGAAATTTAAATTCGTAAATTTTCCTTGAAACTAGACTAATATATCTTCTTACTAAACTTTTTCCAGAATTTTTCATGTGGCCAATTTGTACAGTTTATTCATTAAGGTTTCCCCTATTTCACTGACCAACAGTTTTGACCTCTCCTAACCTAAATTCAAATATCTCATTATACAGTTTTAATATGTTTTTCTCTCTTGTTTATATTGAAAATAGACTCACTAAGGAATCTAGACATATAAATTATAACTCATAGTACATTTTGTACAATATTTAATGAATTTCCAAATTTAGAACAGGGGATTCCAAAATCATTCTGACTCTATCTCACCAAAATTCAAATATCACAGAATATAAAATTCCTTTGCCTACTCTGTTTCTTTCATATAAAAATAGACACAATAAGATTTAATACTATATCTTATTCACTTTCTAATTCCATTTCTCCTATTTTTGGTTATTTTTTAAAATCACATCACTGTTGCTAACCAAAAACTGTTTCATTGCAAAATATGGCTAACTAGTTTATAACATCTTTACCAAATTAACAACCAAATTCACTCATACTCTTATCTATCCATATGTCACAACCGAATCAACAAAATGCACACAATAGATATCATGAATACCCTTCAATCAAGACATATAGCATAATAACCAAATGAATGTAAGCCGTAATAAACAAAAACGTAGTAAAGCATTGAAGTTAGGCCATTTTCGCATGGCTTAATTTATACAAAACTAAAATCTAACATTTCAAATTTCAATCTAGCCTATACATGCCATAGGTTTGAAAATTCAACTTATAAAATACAGAAAACAGTCGATAGTGTGATAGACTTTGACGATGATCCCCAGCTCATAACTTGACTCCAAAATCTAATAAACAATGCAAACAAGCACATACAGTAAGCTATCATAGCTTAGTAAGTTATAAGCAATTACATAACAACAATGCATTATATCATTATATTAATAAGGCCAATTTAAAATAATCACAATCGAGGTTTAAAACTATAACTATAATTTATATCACCATTTCTAAACTTTCACATTTCATTGCCTTAAGTCCAAACAGACACACATTCAATAATAGATTTCACATCGATCTATAAATTACTTTCCCATCTCAAACAAATACATATACATTTATACAAGTATACACATAAATCACATTTTCTTAATTTCATGTGCATATATCACTTACCGAATTTATTCTTGCATTTCAAACCCATATAAATCACACATTAATATGTATAATACATAATTTCATTTCAACAGTTAATACTTACTTTAATATCCAAAAGATGATCTATCATCACATACCTAATCATTTTATCTCGTTTAACACATTCATTAACCAATACACTTAAAGGATCAGTAAATCCGCACACTCAGTGCCAAAACCTTGTAACGTATCACACACTTAGTGCCGTTACATTTAACATCTCGCACACACTTAGTGGCAATTCCTTGTAACGTATCGCACACTTAGTTCCGTTACATTTAACATCTCGCACACTTAGTGCCAAATCCTTGTAACGTATCGCACACTTAGTGCCGTTACATTTAACATCTCACACACTTAGTGCCAAATCCTTGTAACGTATCGCACACTTAGTGCCGTTGCATTTAACATCTCGCACACTTAGTGCCAAATCCTTGTAACATATCGCACACTTAGTGCCGTTACATTTAACATCTCGCACACTTAGTGCCCATTAACCGATTTCGCACACATAGTGCTCGGTATCAAATTTGCACATTAAGTACATATCTCAAACTTGCTACTCATTCATATATATAAATATAAAGCTTAAACCTCAACTATATATATATATATATATATATATACACGTATTAACTTATTCATCACTCGAATTCATATCACGTTCGTGTATATCATTGGCATATATGTATACATCACATTCGGCTATACTCATATCTCAAATCAATATCACATTCGGTTATATCAACAATAAACATATATACTTCCATTAGATTCATGTGCATCATTATAGATAAATCCAATCCAACATTATTGCTTAAAAACTTACCTCGAATATCGACGGACATTATAATCCGCTATTCGAACATGGTTACCAAGCTTATTCACACTCGGCATAAGCATATATAAATTCATATTTTTCATACCAGCATATATATATAACATTTATCTACAATTAAACACATCTATTTGCCTATAAACTTACCTCGAATGATGTAAAACGGAACGGGACGACTAGTCGACAACTTTCGTTTTTTCCCATCCAAGTCCGATTTCTTTTGTTCTTGATCTATATAATTTCAAATTGACCACATTTAAACACAATTTCATTCAATTTAATCCAACAACACATAAATGGGAAAATTACCATTTTACCCCTGACATTTACAATTTTTACAATTTAGTCCCTATTGCACAAAACACAAAATGCTAAAAATTTAGCCACACTTCTTTAGAGCCGAATCTTCATCATCCTATTTCAAGCTCATACAATTCATTTATTTCACATTTTAGTCCCTCAAAAATTTATTTTTGCAATTTAATCCTAACTACTCAATTTCATAAAAAATTCAAAGATAAAACTTGTTAATCTAACACATATAATCAATATTTCATCATCAAGTCATAAAAACAACAAGCCTTCTTCAATGGCAATTCACAAAATACACAACCAATTCAAAATTTTAAGTATGGGCTATCTAAATCACATAGCAACGATCTCAAAAATGTAAAAATTATCAAAAACCGAACTCAAATTCATACCTTAATTGATCATGCAAAAGCCGAAAGTTTCAAAGCTCAAGCTCTTTCTTTTTCTTCTCTAGTTTTGGCAATGGTGAAAATAAAATGATAAAGATGACGTTCCTCCACTTAGTTATGTTTCATTTTTATTTTAACAGTATAATATATCAAATTTACCAAAATTCAATTAATAAAATAATTTAATAACTCATTTACTATTACATACAAATCATGACCAGCCAGTATCTCCATTTTATGGTCAATTTGCTACTCTCAACCTCCAATTTATAAAGACATCATCAATTCAGTACTTACACATTTAACCACCAAATTTTCTTTTTATGCGATTAAGCCCTTTTTCACAATTAAGCACTAAAATGATCAAATTTTAAGACAAACTTTTCACACACACTAATTCACACATAATGAGCATAGAAAATAATATTAAAAATATTTTTTCGACTCGAATTTGTGGTCTCGAAACCACCGTTCTGATTAGGGTCAAAATCAGGCTGTTACACACACCACGGCTGTGCGATGCGGCCGTGGCTGACACTGTTAGAATACACACGGGCGTGGTACCCACGCATAGGCATGGGAGAAATGAACAAAAGCACAACTCGGTCATGCGACATGGCCATGTGAATCGACACGCCCAAGGTACATGGGCGTGGGACGTATCATACCTCAATCTCCTATTTAAACCATACAACCCCTCTTCCAACCTACTCCCCATCTCCCTTCCTCCATATCATTTTCTTCTCCTTTTCAGATCTCTAACATCCCATATCATTCTTCTAATGGCCATGGTGAAGAAGCGGAAGGATTCACGCACAGTCTTCCTTACGGAGACCGATCTACATAAGTTCATGCCGGCCGCTTCATCCAAATGACAAGCCAAGGATCTTTGAGGCCATTTAATTTTCCTTCTTCTTTAATCTTCTCCTTTATCTTCCTTCTCTTTGAATATCTTATGCTTAATTTATTTTATTTTCTTAGTGTCAGGTTCTAAAGGCTACTAGGGAATCATGCCACTTAGGCCACCGCCAGCACCTCTGCAGCCTTAGAAGTCACACCCACCTCGCGAACCATCCAACAACAAGGACTCTTCGGTCAATTCATCTTTCATTTCAACTTTATTAACATTTCTATTTTCTTTCTCTTTATCTTTCTTGTCTTTAATTATATATTTAGTTTATTATGAATGTGTCTTAATCATTCCTGGCTAGTTCTCTACGAGCTCCCCAATTTCTTTATCTAGCGTAGAGCTTGGTAGTAGCCACCACCCCTATCGACTTCCAACTCCAGGAAACCATCCAAATTCAGGAAGTCTCACCTCCCCCTCTCTCTTAAATTGAATATCTATCTTTGTACATTGAGGGCAATGTACATCTTAAGTGTGGGGGGGTGAATATTTATTTCGAGAAAGTGCCTAACTTTCTTCATTATTCTCAAATCCCTGAATGATATCTTGTCTTGAAGTAAGTTTTTCATATTATGATTAGAATGAAATTTCCTTTGATTTATGATTTTTATTGATATGTTTTAGATTAAGTCATTGATAATTGTGCATTGATGATTAAATTTGAAGAATACTAGAGAATCAAGCATTATAAGTCTATTTTTCAAAAATTAAAAAGTTTGTTAGGTTGTCTACCTAAATCTGAATGTTACCTTGAAATTTGAAATTCACGAGGTTGACATCAAATACCCATAATTTTTGTGAGATTTTGAGCCTTATAGAGCATATATTCTTTTCCTTGCTCACTTTTTGGTTATGAGTGTGTCAACATTGATTTGTTATTCTAGAACTTGCTTCGATTATACATGTCAAGACCACACCTTTGATTTGATATACAGAGATGATAAAGGCACTTAGGTTTTAACCTACTCACTCCACTAAAAAAAACAAAGAAAAGCCTACCTTCATAACTAACATCTAGTGAACCACGTTGATCCTAACAACCCTTTTTATTGACTCACCCACTAATATTAACCCAAAACCCATTGTATTTGTTATCACCATTCCTTTTGACTACCTTTTTGTCGAGATCTGATTTGATCAGTTGCCTAACTATGATCTTTAGTAAATTCATCCTTTATTAAATATTTGATTTGTTCTTAAAAAAAATCGAAGTATATTCATTATTAGTTCTATGTTAGCTGAGCTTATACATGTAAATTCCAAATATCGAAGAGAAAAAGCTCGTTTTAATTGATGTAATTATTTAGGAGTATTCATATTTCTAGTTAGGTAATTTTTCAGGTCAATATCGATTCTAACCCTCTAATTCAGCCTATATCCATACCCTTGAAACTAAGCCCTGTTACAACCCTGTAAAGACCTCTTGATTTGTGTATCATCTCATATTTTAGTGGTGGAGATTTGATTTTCATGCAAGCCTATGGGATTAACTTTTCATGTTCGACTTTTGAGTGCTTAATTCTGAACCTTAAACACTTCGAGTGGTCTGAGTGAATCTTTAGTGAGGATGTCAACTCTTGTCAATTTCGAATCAGAGGTAATTATTTAGGTAAGGGGAAACACCTAACGTTTTCAGGACTATAAATGTATGACTTTGATTGTTTGAATCTTTAGGACCCTTTGAGTTGAATTATCCATGTATAAATTATCTATGAATTATGATGAAACACAATTGATGAATATTATGAATCAGTGAAGTTCGCATTAATTATGAGTTGAGAATTTTGCTTGAGGACAAGCAAAAGCTTAAGTGTGGGGGTATTTGATAAACTGTAAAAGTAACATCTTTTAAGCCCACATTTAGCATGCTTTTGGATGATTTAAGCCTTGAATTATGTAATTTGGTGCTCTTAATCCTTTGTTTTCATGTTTTATACTCAGAAGAGCACCGGATGATGAAAAGAATGAAAAACGGGCCCAAAATGGAGCAAAATCCACACGGCCTAGGCCCAATACCACACGGTCGTGTCTTATTCAATAGCTTCGAGCACGGCCTGGCCACGACTTACACGGACGTGTGCCATGGGCGTGTCCCTGCCATGGGAAAGAAGAGTTTCACTCGGATTTGGATACTTAGGGGCAAAGAAACATATTTAGAAGCCTATATAAACACCCTAAGTGTGACCAGAAAAGGGGGAACCCAGGGCTTTAGTCAGGGGGCGTCCAGCTAGGCCAAAGAAGGCAAAATTGTGGTAATTTACTCGCAGATAGCCAGTTGATCCATCTCGAGAAGCCAGAGTTATACTCAAGACGAATGATCTCTCATTGAATTCCTTCAGGGGGTTTTAGGAATTTCTTATGTTTTGCTTTATCTTTTCCTTTGAGATGTTTTCTTTTATTGTTATGAATTAAACCCTCAGATACTTGAGGGGATGAAACCTAAGATGAATCTTGTTATCGTTTGCTGAACTATATGATAAATATTTGACTTGTTCTTAATTATGTGTTCTTAATTCTTGTGTTGATATTTCCGGGATATTAATTCAAGTGTGATGTGCTTAGGTGATAAACCGTAAAAGCAACATATTTTAATCCCACATTTAGTATGCTTTTGGATGATTTAAGCCTCGATTGATATAAAAAAGTGCTCTTAATCCTTTCTTTTCATGTCTTATACCCAGGAAAGCACCCGAGGACGAAAAAAACATAAAAGGGCCGAAAATGGAGTAAATGGGCCATATGATGAAATCCACACGGCCTGGACTTAAGCCCACACAGCCGTACCACATGGATCATCTAGAACACGACCTTACCCCCGAGTCACACGGCCGTGCCTCATTAAAGAAATCCGAACACGGCTTGGAGACTAGTCACACGGGCATGTGACATGGCCGTGTCCCTATCGTGGCAAAAAGAAATTTCATTTGGATTTGGATACTTTGGGGCGAAGAAACACATTCTACGAGCCTATATAAACCCCCTAAGTGTTACCTGAAAGAGAGGCGATTAGCTAGGCCAAGGAGCCAAGCCGAAAAGGTCAGAATTGTGGGAATCACTCGAAGATAGCCAGTTGATCCATCTCAATAAGCCGAAATTCTACTCAAGACGGCGGATCTCTCCTTCGATTCCTTCAGGGAGTTTTAGGGATTTCTTATGTCTTGTTTTATCTTTTCTTCTGAGATGTTTTCTTTATTTGTTATGAACTAAACCCTTCAAATACCTGAAGGGGATGAAACCTAGATGAATATTGTTATTATTTTCTGAACTATAAGATAAATACTTGATTTGTTCTTAGTTATGTGCGCTTAATTCTTGTGTTAATGTTTCCGGGATATTGGCTCAAGTCAGATGTTCTTAGGTGGAGGAGCACAAGTCCCTGCTTAAGAATAGATCTAGCATAATTAAAGCGGAGTCGTTCGCGCGCCTAGAGATAGGGTGACGAGATTTTGGCGAATTAGGGTGAAACCTAATATGGGAATCCATAGATCAATTTATTGCTAATCTAGGGGGTTATTAAGTGAGAAAGAGATTTCTATTAATTAACCTAGGGTTAGACGTTATTCGCCTCGAGAGAGGGTTTAATATACATTAGGGAGTCCTACGGATCAAGTCAAGTGAATAAATTGTATGGTTCAGTGTTAGATAACAAGTGAAGTCTAGGTGGATTCTTCCTGAGGGTATCGCCTTAAATCAACTGAGTCTCCCCTCAAGTTATTTCCTAATTCATTCTTTTTGTCTTTGCGTCTTTAGCTTAGTAGGAGTTAAGTCTAAACAACTTTACTTATTTTAGGCTAGATAATAAAAAGAAGGTTAGTATTAGTACTTTTAGTTCCTTTGGGTTCGACAATTCGGTCTTGCCTAAGCTATACTACTGTTCGATAGGTACACTTGCCTTTAATCGTTGTCAGAGTTAGTTTGTAGGTTCGATCATTCTCTTCATAAATTTTAAGACTCTGATTCTAGCGATCAAGTTTTTGGCTCCGTTGCCGGGGAACTAAAATATTAAGAACGCTTAATTTTTATTACTTTAGCCATTATTATTATTATTATTATTATTATTATTGTAATTTATTTTCATTATTATTTTTTTTTACTTTGCTAATTTTGTTTTCTTTTTGGCAGATAATTTTAGTTTAAAAGAGATGGCACTGGATAATTATCAGTGGCAATTCATGAGGACAGAGCCAACAAAAGTAGCCGATATCTACAACCTCGATCCAGTACATCCAGTTATGCAGTACGAACCAAGAGGAGGCATGGCGAATCCTGAGTACCCACCCTACGGATATTGCATGGAGAATGAGCAAGTCCACTATATGGGTAACTATCCTAGACTTCAAAATAATTTTTATGGTAACACTTATAATGCAGGTTGGAGGCACGTTCCCAATTTCTCGTGGGATGATCAAAATAGCCAAAGACAGGAACTTCCTCCAAATTTTCAACAACCACCTTACCAACAGGAAGAAGAGTCGAACCTGGAAAAGATGCTGGCAAATTTCATAGCAGCCACAGAAACCCGTCCCCAAAAAACTGAGACAACGTTCGATAATCAACAAGCATCGATCAAAGAGATCAAGAACCAAGTTCAGGAAATTACTAAGTCAGTTGGACAACTTGCAAAGTTAATGTCTGAACGAACGCAAGGGCATCTACCAAGCAACACAGAGATTAACCCAAAGGAGCAAATCCAAGCTATAACAGCTCAGGAAAGTATAGGGTTAGATGAACCCAATTCAATACAAGAAAACAAGGTAGACGAAGATACAGTTGAGGTAACACAAGAAAAGCCAAAACCAGTAATCAAAGAGTACCAACCCCGGATACTTTATCCCGAAGCGATGAAAAGAGACGATATAGAGGAACAGTTCGGTAAGTTTCTTAAACTTTTAAAGAAATTACATATTAACTTACCGTTTCTCGAAGCTCTTTCGCAGATTCCCGATTATAGAAAATTTTTAAAAGAGCTGTTGACAAACAAACGAAAACTAGACGAGGCATTGCATGTGGAGCTAAACGCAATGTGCTCACTAATTCTACAAAATAAACTGCCACGGAAATTAAAAGATCCAAGGAGTTTTACAATTCCATATTTAATTGGTAGTTTATCTATTGATAATGCTTTAGCTGATTTAGGGGCAAGCATCAATGTTATGACTTATAAAATGTTTAAACTACTAGGTCTAGGGAAACCCAGACAAACTAGGATGAGCATTTAGTTAACTGATAAAACTATCAGAATTCCTAAGGGTATAATAGAAAATGTTCTAATCAAAATTGATAAATTTGTATTCCCAGTAGATTTTGTTGTCTTAGACATGAATGAGGACAATTCGATTCCTTTAATTTTAGGAAGACCCTTTCTAGTAACTGCCAGGACTAAAATTGATGTTGGTGCAGGAGAACTCATTCTTCGTGTAGGTGGCGAATCAATCAGTCTACAAGCTCTTGACTCGGCCAGGACATCAAGTGATGAAGGAGAGAAAGTAAATTCAGTTGATAATCAAATTGTTCAACTTTCACCACAGGAAACACCACAAGGCTACAAACCTGAGCCGAATCATGGGCCCCATGCCGACAAAGAAAAACTATATGAGGAACGAAGCCTTGAGGTCGACAACTTAGAAGAGTGGATGACACACTTTAAAGAGGAACCGAAACCACACGAAGTAAAACCTAAGGAACCCCCAGATGAGCTGATAGGAAAAACAAATCACTTCAAAATAGGGGATCAGGTATTAAGATTAAGGAAGACCCTCGAATCACCACTTCAGGCATCAAAACAATCGAAGAAATCACCTTTAAAGTACTTAATGTCTTCCTATACGGGACAGTCGAGGTAAGCAATCCTAAATTCAGCACTTTTGAGGTAAACACTACTCGATTTAAACTTTATATCAAAAATCGAGTTGATCGCATGAGAAAGGATTCTCACCTCCTCAAACCACCATGACCATAAGAATGAGAGGTAAATTCTAGCTTAAGACTATAAACGAGCGCTTCTCGGGAGGCAACCTGAGCACTAACCCCATTTTCATTTTTATTTTTATTTTTATTTTTATTTTTATTTTTATTTTCCCTTTTTAGCATCCAAATAAACCAAAAGTGTAGATTTCCAGACCACACGGCCTTGCACACAGCCGTGGCCGTGGCCGTGTGGGCACCATAGATTCAGTTTAGGATACAATAAAATTAGAACGGCTGCTTCGAGGATTCAATTTCAAACGGTTCGAGATGCTTCCCCACGTTCACCTACAATCCTATCCGGTTTCTTTTCAATGACTTCATCCATAATTCAGGAAGTTTCACTTCTCTCTCCATCTTATGATTTTTATTTTGCTATTATCTATCTTTGTACATTGAGGGCAATGTACAACTTAAGTGTGGGGGCGTTAACTATAGTATTATTTGATAATCCCTAAATTATGCCTTGTTCGAAAGTAAAAATCTTTCATATTATGATGAATTTTTCCTGATCTATGATTTCTGTTGATATGTTTTGGATTAAGTCATTGATAATTGTGCATTGATGATTAAATTTGAAGGATACTAGAGAATCAAGCATGATAAGTCTATTTTTCAGAATAAATTTTTAGGTTGTCTACTTGAATCTAAATGTTACCTTGAAGATTGAAATTTACGAGGCTGTCATCAAAAACCCATAATTCTTTTGAAATTTTGAGCCTAGTAGAGCATAATTTCTTTTCCATACTCACTTTATTGATTATGAGTGTGTTAACTATGAATTGTTATTCTAGAACTTGCCTCGATTATACATGTTGAAACCACACCTATGATTTGATATACAGAGATGATAAAGGCACCTAGGATTTAACCCACTGACTCCACTAAAAAGCCTACCTTCACAATTAACCCCTAGTGAACCCCGTTGATCCTAACAACCCTTTTTATTGACTCACCTAATATTAACCCAAACCCCCTTTGTATTTGTTATCACCATTCCTTTTGACTACCCTTTGATCGAGATATGATTTGATTAAGTTACCTAATTAAATTAGTTCAGTAGTTGTCATCTTTTATTATTGTTCTTAAAAAAACGAAGTATATTCAGTATTAGTTCTACTAAGTGAGCTTACATGTTGAAATTCCACATCTTGAGGAAAAAGCTCGTATTATTAGTTTTCAATTAATGTAATTATTTAGGATTAGTTCATTTTTTTTTGTAGTTAGGCAATTTGTCAGATCAGTCTCGATTCTAACCTTCTAATTCAGCCTTATCCACACCTTTAACCCTAGCCCCGTTACAACCCTGTTAAAGACCTTTTGATTTGTGTATCATCTCATATTACAGTGGTGGAGATTTGATTTTCAGGCAAGCCTATGGGATTAACTTTTCAGGTTCGACTTCTGAGAGCTTAATTTTGAACCTTAAACACCTCGAGTGATTTGAGTGAATCTTTAGTGAGGATGTCAATCCTTGTTGATTTTAAATCAAAGGAAATTATTTAGATAAGGGGAAACACCTACGTTTTTATGCTACAAATATATGACTTTGACTGTTTGAATCTTTAGGACTCTTCGAGTTAACTCATCCATGTATAAATTATCTATGAATTATGATGAGACATTATTGATAGGAATTATGAATCATGGAAAGTTTGTTTTAATTGTAAGTTGAGATTTTTGCTTGAGGACATGCAAAAGCTTAAGTGTGGGGGTATTTGATAAACCGTAAAAGCAACATATTTTAATCCCACATTTAGTATGCTTTTGGATGATTTAAGCCTCGATTGATATAAAAAGGTGCTCTTAATCCTTTCTTTTCATGTCTTATACCTAGGAAAGCACCCGAGGACGAAAAGATCATAAAACGGGCCCAAAACGGAGTAAATGGGCCATATGACGAAATCCAAATGGCTTGGACTTAAGCCCACACGGCCATGCCACATTGATCATCTAGAACACGGCCTTACCCCCCAGTCACACGGCCGTGCCTCATTAAAGAAGTCCAAACACGGCTTGAAGACTAGTCTCACGGGCGTGTAACATGGCCGTGTCCCTATCGTGGCAAAAAGCAATTTCATTTGGATTTGGATACTTTGGGGTGAAGAAACACATTCCAAGAGCCTATATAACCCCCCTAAGTGTTACCTAAAAGAGAGGCGGTTAGCTAGGCCAAGGAGCCAAGCTAAAAAGGTCAGAATTGTGCTCGAAGATAGCCATTTGATCCATCTCAAGAAGCCAGAATTCTACTCAAGACGGTGGATCTCTCCTTCGATTCCTTCAAGGAGTTTTAGGGATTTCTTATGTCTTGTTTTTATCTTTTCTTCTGAGATGTTTTCTTTATTGTTATGAACTAAACCCTTCAGATACATGAAGGGGATGAAACCTAGATGAATCTTGTTATTATTTTCTGAACTATAAGATAAATACTTGATTTGTTCTTAGTTATGTGCGCTTAATTCTTGTGTTAATGTTTCCGGGATATTGGCTCAAGTCAGATGTTCTTAGGTAGAGGAGCACAAGTCCCTGCTTAAGAATAGATCTAGCATAATTAAAGCGGAGTCGTTCGCGCGCCTAGAGATAGGGTGACGAGATTTTGGCGGATTAGGGTGAAACCTAATATGGGAATCCATAGATCGATTTACTACTATTCTAGGGGGTTATTAAGTGAGAAAGAGATTTCTGTTAATTAACCTAGGGTTAGACGTTATTCGCCTCGAGAAAGGGTTTAATATACATTAGGGAGTCCTACGGATCAAGTCAAGTGAATAAATTGTATGGTTCAATGTTAGATAACAAGTGAAGTCTAGGGGGATTCTTCCTGAGAGTATTGTCTTAAATCAACTGAGTCTTCCCTCAAGTTATTTCCTAATTCATTCTTTTTGTCTTTGCGTCTTTAGCTTAGTAGTAGTTAAGTCTAAACAACTTTACTTATTTTAGGCTAGATAATAAAAAGAAGGTAAGTATTAGTACTTTTAGTTCCTTTGGGTTCGACAATCTGGTCTTGCCTAAGCTATACTACTATTCGTAGGTACACTTGCCTTTAATCATTGTCAGAGTTAGTTTGCAGGTTCGATCATTCTCTTCATAAATTTGAAGACTCTGATTCCAGCGATCATTAGGTGGAGGAGCAAAAGTCTCTGCTTAAGAGTAGATCTAGCATAATTAAGCAGAGTTGATCGCGCGCCTAGAGATAGGGTGACGAGATTTTGCCAGATTCGGGTGAAACCTAATATGGGAGTCCATAGATCGAGTTAATTCAATTCTAGGGGTTTTAATTAGAAAGAGATTTCAATTAATCAACCTAGGGTTTGACGTTAGTCGCCTCGAGAGAGGGATTAATATAACTTAGGGAATCTTACAGATCAAGTCAAATGAATAAATCGTCTGGTTCAGAGTTAGATAACAAGTGAAGTCTAGGTGGATTCTTCCTTAGGTGTCGTCTTAATCAATTAGTTTTTCCTCAAAGTATTTTTCCCAATTTCATTCTTCTTTGTCATAGAGTTTTAGTTTAGTAGTTAGTTAATTTTAGATTAAATAAAAATCACTTTAATTCTTAGGCTAGATAATAAAGAGAGAGTTAGTTTTAGTACTTTTGGTTCCTTTGGGTTCGACATTCCGGTCTTGCCTTAACTATACTACTGTTTGATAGGTTCATGACTATCCGTAAAAGTAACATATTTTAAGCCCACATTTAGCATGCTTTTGGATGATTTAAGCCTTGAATTATGTAATTTGGTGCTCTTAATCCTTTGTTTTCATGTTTTATACTCAAGAGAGCACCCAATGACGAAAAAAATAGAAAATGGGCCCAAAACGGAGTAAATGATCCATATCACGAAATCCACACGGCCTGGGCCCTAGCCAGACGGCCGTGCCCCATTCAACAGGTTTGAACACTGCCTGGCCATTTCTTACACTGGCGTGTGCCATGGGCGTGTCCCTTCCGTAGGAAAGAAGAGTTTTACTCGGATGTGGATACTTGGAGGCAAAAAAACACATTTCAAAGCCTATTCAAACACCCTAGTAGGAATTCTACTTGAATTAGGATACTTAGGGGCCAAGTAAGGCATCTCAAGGTCTATATAAACACCCAAGGGGGCAACTTGAAGAGGAGTTCGGTAGAAGCCGGAACCTAGGGCTTTAGTCAGGGGGCGGTTAGCTAGGCCAAGGAGCCGAGCCAGAAAGGTCAGATTTGTGGAAATTACTCGAAGATAGCCAGTTGATCCATCTCAAGAAGCCGGAATTATACTCAAGACGGAGGATCTCTCCTTCAATTCCTTCAGGGGGTTTTAGAGATTTCTTATGTTTTGTTTTATCTTTTCTTTTGAGATGTTTTCTTTTATTTTTATGAACTAAATCCTGAGATACCTGAGGGGGACGAAACCTAAGATGAATTTTGTTAGCGTTTGCAAAACTATATGAAAAATATTTGACTTGTTCTTAATTCTTGTGTTGATATTTTTGGGATATTAATTCAAGTATTATGTGCTTAGGTGGAGGAGCAAAAGTCCCTGCTTAAGAGTAGATCTAGCATAATTAAGCGGAGTTGATCGCGCGCCTAGAGATATGGTGACGAGATTTTGCCAGATTAGGGTGAAACCTAATATGGGAGTCCATAGATCGAGTTAAAGTGATTCTAGTGGTTTTAATTAGAAAGAGATTTCAATTAATCAACCTAGGGTTAGACTTTAGTCGCCTCGAGAGAGGGATTAATATAACTTAGGGAATCTTACGGGTCAAGTCAAGTGAATAAATCGTCTGGTTCAGAGTTAGATAACAAGTGAAGTCTAGGTGGATTCTTCCTTGGGTGTCGTCGTAATCAATTGGTTTTTCTTCCAAGTTATTTTCCCAAACTCTTTCTCTTTGTCTTTGCATCTTTAATTAAGTATTTAATTAACTTAGATTAGATAAATAAATCCCTTTATTCTTAGGCTAGATAATAAAAAGAGAGTTAGTATTAGTACTTTTGGTTCCTTTGGGTTCGACATTCCAGTCTTGCCTACACTATACTACTGTTCGATAGGTGCGCTTGCCTCAAAATCGTTGTCAAAGTTGGTTTCTAGGTTCGATCATTCTCATTTATAAATTTTAAGACTTTGACATCACAAAAACAGCAATCAAGTTTTTGGCGCCGTTGCCGGGGAACTAAAATATTAAGAATGCTCAATTTTTATTACTTTAGCCATTATTATTATTATTATTATTATTATTATTATTATTATTATTATTATTATTATTATTTACTTTGCTAAATTTTCTTTTATTTGATTTTGGCAGAAAGAGGAGATGGCACTGAATAATTATCAGTGGCAAGTCATGAGGACAATTCCTACTAAAGCAGCCAGTTTCTTCAACCTCGACGTTGTCACCAGGTTATCTAACCAGCTAGAGATGATGAATAAAAAGATTAATGGTTTGCATAGTCTCTCGCAGGTACACCCAGTAATGCAATATGACTCGAATCTAGGAGGCGTAGCGAATCCTGAGTACCCACCCTACGGATATGGCATGGAGAACGAACAAGTCCACTATATGGGTAACTATTCTAGACCTCAAAATAATTTTTATAGTGACACCTATAATGCAGGCTAGAGGTACCATCCCAATTTCTCGTGGGATGATCAAAGTAGCCAAAGACAGGAACTTTCTCCAAATTTTCAACAACCACCTCACCAACAAGAAGAGGAGTTGAACCTTGAGGAGATGCTGACAAAATTCATAGCAGCCACAGAAAATCTAGATTTTCAACAACCACCTCACCAACAGGAAGAGGAGTCGAACCTTGAAGAGAAGCTGACAAAATTCATAGCAGCCTCAGAAACACGTTTCCAAAAGGTAGAAACAAAACTTGAAGTATTTTCACAAGAGTTCAAGGATCAATTCGGGCAACTTGCTAAGCTGATCTCAGAACAACTACAAGAAAGCTTGCCAAGCAACACTGAAACTAACCTAAAAGAGCAAATTCAAGCCGTAACAGCTCATGACAGTGAAAGGTTAGTGGAATCTGACCCAAGGCAAGAGCTTGTGGTAAGTGAAGGTAAGGTTGAGGTAAGCCATGATTTACCAAACCCGGTGATTACAGAGTACCAACCCCGTGTGCCATACCCCGATACGATAAAGAAAGACCACACAGAGGAACAACTTGGTAAGTCTCTTAAACTTTCAAAGAAATTTCATATTAACTTGCAGTTTCTTTAAGCTCTTTCGCAGATGCCAGATCCTAGACCTCGTGTCGATAAAGAAGAAATTCATGAGGAATGAAGGCTTTGGATCGGTGAACTAGACGAATGGAAGACACACTTCAAGGAGAAACAAAAAACACACGAAGCAAAAATGAGGCAACTCCACAACGAACTTAATGATGGGACAACCCAGCTTAAGATAGGAGATCAGGTACTCAAAATCTTCCCAGATGGAACAGTCGTGGTAACTAGTCCTAAAATCATCACCTTTAAGGTAAACACTACTCGACCTAAATTTTATATCAATAACCGAATTGATCAGATGAGAAAGGATTTTCACCTCCTCAAACCACCATGATTATGCGAATGAGAGGTAAGTCTAGCTCAAGACTTTAAACGAGCGCTTCTCGGGAGGCAACCCTAGCACTAACCCCATTAATTTTTACATTTTTTTATTTTTCTTTTTAGCACCTAACCATAAACTAACCAAAGTTCAGATTTCCATACCACACGGCCGTGTGGCCACCACAAGAAGGTACAAGGGCGAGGGCAACCACCAGATCCATAATTCCTATTTAACCCCCTTCTTACTTCTTCGTTTCCAGTTGTTTTTCTTCTTTCATTTTCCATTATTTATTTTTATTTTTATTTTTATTTTTATTTTTATTTTTCTTTTTCTTTTTTATTTTCTCCTTATTTTTCGTACCATTTAGCTTAGGACACAATAAAATTCGACCGGCTGCTTCGAGGATTCAAATTCAAACGGTTCAAGGCGCTCTCCCACGTTCACAGCCACCCAATCCTATCTGATTTCTTTTCATTGACTCTATCCAAAATTCAGGAAGTTTCACTTCTCTCCCCATCTTACAATTTTATGATTATTTTGATATTATCTATCTTTGTACATTGAGGGCAATGTACATCTTAAGTGTGGGGGGTTAATTATAGTATTATTTAAAAATCATCGAATTATGCCTTGTTCTAAAGTAAGTCTCTCATATTATGATTAAACTGAAAATTCCTTTGATTTATGATTTTTATTGATATGTTTTAGAGTAAGTAATTGACAATTGTGTATTGATGATTAAATTTGAAGGATACTAGAGAATCAAGCTTGATAAGTCTATTTTTCAAAAAATTAAAAAGTTTGTTAGGTTGTCTACCTGAATCTGAATGCTACCTTGAAATTTGAAATTTACGAGGTTGACATCAAATATCCATAATTTCTGTGAGCTTTTGAGCCTTTTAGAGCATACATTCTTTTTCGTGTCACTTTATTGATTATGAGTGTGTCAACATTGATTTGTTATTCTAGAACTTGCATTGATTATACTTGTCGAGACCACACCTTTGATTTGATATACTGAGATGATAAAGGCATCTAGGTTCTAACCCACTTACTCCATTAAAAAGCCTACCTTCATAATTAACCCGTAGTGAACCCCGTTGATCCTAACAACCCTTTTTATTGACTCACCCACTAATATTAACCCGAAACCCTTTGTATTTGTTATCACCATTCCTTTTGACTACCTTTATTTCGAGATTTGATTTTGAACAGTCGCCTAATTATGTTCTATATTTCAGTTGTAAAAGTTCTTTCCTATTATTTGACTTTTTCTTAAAAAAGATCGAATTATATTCATTATTAGTTGTGTGATTGAATGAGCTTATATGTTTGAATGCCAATTATTGAAGAAGAAAGGTCGTATTAGGGTATTATTATTAGTTTGACAAGTTTTCAATTGATGTAATTATTTAGGGTTAGTTCATTTTTCTAGTTAGGTAATTTGTCAGGTTAATCTCGATTCTAACCCTTTAATTCAGTCTTTATCCACACCTTAACCCAAGCCTCGTTACAACCCCGTAAAGACCTTTTGATTTGTGTATCATCTCATATTTTAGTGGTGGAGATTTGATTTTCATGCAAGCCTGTGGGATTAACTCTTCATGTTTGACTTATGAGTGCTTAATTCTGAACCTTAAACACTTCGAGTGATTTGAGTGAATCTTTAGTAAGGATGTCAATTCTTGTCGATTTTGAATCAGAGGTAATTATTCAGGTAAAGGAAAACACCTAACGTTTTCAGGGCTATAAAGGTATGACTTTGATTGTTTGAATCTTTAGGACACTTTGAGTTGAATCGTCCATGTATGAATTATCCTTGAATTATGATAAAGCATTATTGATGAATATTATGAATCAGGGAAGTTCGTTTTTAATTGTGAGTTGAGAATTTTGCTTGAGGACAAGCAAAAGCTTAAGTGTGGGGTATTTGATAAACCGTAAAAGTAACATATTTTAAGCCCACATTTAGCATGCTTTTGGATGATTTAAGCCTTGAATTATGTAATTTGGTGCTCTTAATCCTTTGTTTTCATGTTTTATACTCAAGAGAGCACCCAATGACGAAAAGAACTGAAAACGGGCCCAAAACGAAGTAAATGGGCCATATCACGAAATCCACATGGCCTGGGCCCTAGGCACACAGTCGTGCCCCATTCAACAGGTTCGAACACAGCCTAGCCACGACTTATATGGGAGTGTGCCATGGGCGTGTCCCTGCCGTAGGAAAGAAGAGTTTTACTCAGATTTGGATACTTGGAGGCAAAGAAACACATTTCAAAGTCTATTCAAACACCCTAGTAGGAATTCTACTTGAATTAGGATACTTAAGGGCCAAGTAAGGCATATCAAAGTCTATATAAACACCCAAGGGGGCAACTTGAAGAGGAGTTCGACAGAAGCCGGAACCCAGGGCTTTAGTCAGGGGGCAGTTAGCTAGGCTAAGGAGCTGAGCCAGAAAGGTCAGATTTGTGGAAATTACTCGAAGATAGCCAGTTGATCCATCTCAAGAAGCCGAAATTATACTCAAGACGGAGGATCTCTCCTTCAATTCCTTCAAGGGGTTTTAGGGATTTTTATGTTTTGCTTTATCTTTTCTTTTGAGATGTTTTCTTTTATTGTTATGAACTAAACCCTCAGATACTTGAGCGGGATGAAACCTAAGATGAATCTTGTTATCGTTTGCTGAACTATATGATAAATATTTGACTTGTTCTTAATTATGTGTTCTTAATTCTCGTGTTGATATTTCCAGGATATTAATTCAAGTATGATGTGCTTAGGTGGATGAGAAAAAGTCCCTACCTAAGAGTAGATCTAGCATAATTAAGCGGAGTTGATCGCGCGCCTAGAGATAGGGTGACGAGATTTTGCCGGATTAGGGTGAAACCTAATATAGGAGTCCATAAATCGAGTTAATACGATTCTTGGGGTTTTAATTAGAAAGAGATTTCAATTAATCAACCTAGGGTTAGACGTTAGTCGCCTCGAGAGAGGGATTAATATAACTTAGGGAATCTTACGGATCAAGTCAAGTGAATAAATCATCTGGTTCAAAGTTAGATGACAAGTGAAGTCTAGGTGGATTCTTCCTTGGGTGTCGTCGTAATCAATTGGTTTTTCTTCCAAGTTATTTTCCCAAACTCTTTCTCTTTGTCTTTGCATCTTTAGTTTAGTATTTAATTAATTTAGATTAGATAAATAAATCCCTTTATTCTTAGGCTAGATAATAAAAAGAGAGTTAGTATTAGTACTTTTGGTTCCTTTGGGTTCGACATTCCGGTCTTGCCTAAACTATACTACTGTTCGATAGGTGCGCTTGCCTCAAAATCATTGTCATAGTTGGTTTCTAGGTTCGATCATTCTCATTTATAAATTTTAAGACTTTGACATCGCGAAAACAACGATCAGTGCGCTTGCCTCACATCGTTGTCATAGTTAGTTTCCAGGTTTGATCATTCTTTTTATAAATTTTAAGACTTTGACATTGCGAAAAACAACGATCAATTCTCAGTCAAATCATTTCAAGTCAAATGAAAATCAATTCTTTAAAAACCAAGTTTGAAAACCCAAAATCTACAGCCAAGTTTTGTAACTTGGTTCTGATACCACTAAATATAACACCCCGAACCCGACCTAGACGTTATTGCCGAATCTGACGATGTCACATGGAATGAAATTTGAAAGCAAACTTAACAAGTTAAAACCGTTTCCGTTTATTATCTCCTATTAGTCTCTCATTGGTTTCAAAATCATTTTGTCGTTAATTTGATTTGCTTAAAAATATATCCAGTAGCAAAAGCATTTTAAACTATGATATTTTAAGAAAACCGTTCGCGTTTAGGAGAAATGTTACGTTTAGTAAACTGAGGTTTCGTTGCATTTCAGAAATTCATAAAAATAGTTAAAAATCCCAAAACAAAAGCAAACATGCCAAAAGACCTTATTACATCAAAATTACTCCAAAAAAAAAAGGAATTAAAAATTGTAAATGGAATTAAACCGCTTAGTAGACATGTGGTCACCGTAGAGTCATCTGCCACACTGATCCGTCTAAGTTTGGGGATTACCTGTACAGATAAAACAGAAAGGGGTGAGTTTACGTTAACTCAGTGTGTAATCCTCACAAAAAAACATGCATACAGTCAAACACAACAAACAGTCAAATGCAGTCTGGGCCTAAGCCTATTGCAGTTTCAATAGTAGTTCGGGCCTTAGCCCGTTTCAGTTTCAGTATCAGATATGCATTAGGGCCTAAGCCCATCATAATAACAGTATTAGATATGCATTAATCAGTAAACAGGGTCGTACCCAATCAACCTCTACACATCATCTCTATCCATTCGTACACTCTATGTGGGGTTTAAAACACCCACCCATCCCTACACTCCAAGTAGTTTCGAATGTGGCACATAATCAGTAAATTGCAGCTGAGCTACCAGATAATAGGCTTAAGAGCCTTTCAGTACACTTCCTCCAAATATCAATATCCCAACCCAATGCAATGCAACATACAATATATAACATGCTAAAACATGAGTATCAGTTATTCATACATGTAACATCCTAAATTTATGGGCCTATGCATTTAGTGTAGGGATAGGATTAATTTGTTAATTTAAGTGATAGGGGTCCAAACTGGGCTCAGGATTAGGCAAAGGCCTTGATTAAATTATTAGATTGTGCATTATAAGAGTTAAAAAGTGGTAATTATGTTTAAAATACCAACATGGGCTTGTGGCCCAACAATAGGTGGCACTGTAAGGGAATTAGAAGGTGGCGCCATCAACAATTAAAGAGGCCCAAGTTTTGGTCGCAAGGAGCCCATGTTTTTGGGCCATTTTTGGCACTTAAATGGGAGCAAGGGTGACGCTACAACAAGGGATTTAAGGGCCTAAAGTTTAAGTTTAATGAAGCCCAAATCTTTTAATTTAAGTGAGTTAAATTTTGGCATTAAGACTTGATGAGATGGACGGCTACAAGGCTTAAAAATAGGAAGATATATTTGGATTTATAATTGATAATATAGAAGATAAAGAGGAGAAAAGATAGGAGCCTATCTACAAGGAGAGTGTTGGCCGAAAATCCACCACTAAAAGGAGTAAAGAATTCAGCTACTGCATGGCAAAGGGGTGCCGAATTTTCCCTCTCATTTAGCTTGAATTTTAATTAACTAGGAAGGGCGTTTTCTGTTTTATACAGGAGGTGTCGAAATTCCTATAAATAGGGGGGATAGCTCTTTGATTCTGACATTTAAAACCCTAATTCTCTACTTATTCTTGTGCCGAAAATCCCTAGTCTCTTCCTCTCCAATTTCTTTTCTTCAATTTCTTCAAAAGCCGAAACCTCTTCTCCATTCTTTTCCCTTGAGCTGATTTCTCTTTAAAAGCCGAAAACTCTATAGTTTTTTCCCGAAAACTCTATAGTTTTTCTTTATTCATCCTATTTGAGAATTATTTCTATTTATTCCAGCATTTACAACTTCCTTTGGCATTGCCAAATCTTCTCTCTAGTGCTAGCCGAACCTCCTATGCTAAGGTAAGTGTCGATTTTTGATTAGTTCTCATGATCTATTCCCGATTTTTGAAAGGCAAAAATCTGAAAAACTAATAGTTTATTGGTTCTATGTTGGGCGGCAATTTGGGATTTGAAGGAAGCTTGGTCAACTAGATCTAAAAGCCGAAAATAGCTAGTCTCCAATTTCGGGATTTTAAGGTAAGAAGATTTTCCCTAGATTTTTACTAGATTCATTCATTATATGCAAGATCTAAACTTTAAGATGAGGATTAACGATTAAATATTGTGATAATAGCTCTGATAAGGATTTATGATGGAATTAAATATGGATCAGGCAAAGGAAAGAATCCCTAAGTTTAAGAAACGAGCAGTATCTGCCGTTCGAGATTGGCCACTTGGTTGTGGACCGGCTTCTGAACAACATCTTAGGCAGATAGCAGTTGTGTCGACTAAGGACAGCGTCGACATAGAAAGCATCATTTTATCGGTAATCAGGTGTGTAGATCTCTAACACACTACTAATAAACCTGTATGTATGTTTATTTATATATGTTATGGGCTAAAAAGCCGGAATGAGGCTGTATAGACAGTCGAATGGAACCCTAAAAGGGTTAGGCAAAGATGCTAGGTACGTAAACATAGAACTCCCTATGAGTATCGAAAAGTATATAAGTCTGTATGATGTTTTCTTTATGTATGTATGCATGGGGTGGGAATGATGATATTGAAGGGGAAGTGCATAATAGGTCACATAGTGATCGGTGGCGATGCCACGTTAAATGATTCCTAATTAAGAGGAATAGGCAGTACGGCTGTCGTTTTGGTGTATAGCGGATGGAGGGTTGATTGTAGAAATCCCCAAGGTGTGATGGTTGGTACGGGATGGTGTGTAGAGGATGGAAACCTAGGATGGGTTGGGTTTTTCATTATTTATTGTTTATCATGTGATCATGATTGATACCTTCATGTATGGGCCAGGGCCCATAATGTGTTTGTGGGCTCAGGTCGTTATGTGTTTTGAGATTTATACATTGAGTCTTGGTGACTCACGCTTTTCTTTTCTATACTCTTCTAGATGAGCAGTAGATCGTGGACATGGGAGCCGAGACGGACTCGAGGGGCCATCAAGCTTTTTTTCTACAAATTATTATTTTGGATTTCTTTAAAGTTTTCTTTTATTTATTTTTACTTTGGAATTATCAATGTAATAAGGCCCCATAGTTTTATCCAGTTAAGTAGTTTTAATATTCTGCAACTTATGAGATTATGTCAAAGGTTTAATTATACTTAATATGTTTTATTTTTAAGATGCCGCTTATTTTCTTAAATAATGTCTATTCAATTCACGACTTCCAAAACCAGCAAGACAAAGGTTTTCAATGTACAACCCGTGATACGCCAGATCCAGTCGAAACGCATGGGCCGAGTTTGAGGTGTTACAATACAGTTCAGTATTCATTTATATAATCATCATATATACAGTTTATGCATTTAAGGGTCTAAGTAGTGCTTACTGACCCAACAATAGGTTCACAGTCGACTTGGGTGACTCGTGCAACCTTAGAACATATTTCAGTTAAATGGGCTCACAAGCCCATGTGGCCTACCCGTGTGGGCCTACACGCCCGTGTGGCCCATACGGCCTAATTTGGCCTTGGCCGTATGGATCACACGACCTGGCCCAAAATCCCATACACCATTGTGGACTACCCGTGTGGACCCACACGACCTAAATCAATCTAGCCCGTGTGTCGCACACGGCCTACCTGGCCATCACACGGCTGTGTCTTGCGCTCACGGCTTGGCCTCATCGATCACACGCCTGTGTGACGTCGACAGTGGGGTTTTTGACTTTCGTCGAAATCCTATTTTCTACGTTTTTGGGTACACACCAAGTAATGTTTCGATGCAAAACCACTTCCGAGCCTTCGAAAAGCTTAAAATCGACAACAAAACACTCGAAATCAGTCTTAAAATCTATTTAAACTAAAATCACGAAACCGACAGTATTTCAATCAAACGTTTAACACTTACGCAGCAACCCTGAGCGATTAAGCTACAATTCTGAACGATGAGAGCCTCTAACCTCTTGATTTGCTGTTGCCAAAACCAACAATGAGTCTCTAAACGACAATTGGAAAATAAGATTACCAACAAGGAGCATTTACCTCCACTTACCGAACAACTAAACAAAGGGAGCCAAGAGGAAATAGTTGAAATAGAAATCAAAACGAAAAAGATCAAAACGAAACGAAAAAGAAAAGAACGGGGAGGCAGAATTTTGGCAAAAAGAGAAGAATGAAATGCCAGTTTTTTGCAGAGAATTTCTTTTGGGAAAAAGATTTACCCAAATCCTTAAATTCACTCATCCATTCACCCACTACTTAAATTTCCAACAGTACTGAAACTTTTGTGTAAAACCCAGCGAAAATAAACTCCCACGCTCGCTCAGGGATTCGAACACAGGACCTCCATCATACCAACACTCCACCTAACCACCAGACCAGCAGGCCCATTCTGATATGTTTCTACAAATAATCAAATATAAGCCCACTGAATAGAGATAGGGCTTTATATCAGAAATATACCAAAATTTGCCAGAGCTAAGGCTTGAACTTGGGACTTCTCACACACACCCAAAATACTTAACCATTGAAGCAGATACATATTTGTGTCATATGTTAACAGAAAAAAATAGGAATTTTGGGGCGTTACACTTCTCCCTATAAATAGATGGCACCGGTAGAACTGTTAGCTCAAATAATCAAATCGAAATTGCCAAGAGGGGGTGACTTGGCTTTTAAAAAAATTTGTGAAAGCTAGAGAGAAAGGATAGAGAAATAAACATAAGAATTTAGAGTGCTTCGGCCTCAATTGCCTACTCCACTACCTTAACTTTCCACTACTAAGTATTTTCCCAAATTCACTAGTTTGACAACCTTTGAGGACAATGTTTAACCTTACAAACTCCCTTAAGGTTTTTACCCCAAATTTTAATATACAAACCCTCTCAAATAGATACAAAGAAGCAAACAAACAAATAATCCTTAAAAGATAGATGTGTTTGCAGATTAAGCTCAATTACAATAAAAAACACTTGAGCAAATAGAATGGAAATAAAGCTTAAATGTGTATTAAAGAAAAGTATGGAAATATTTGGCACAAAGGTTGTATTAATTGATCTTTAAACTTGAATATTTTCTCCTTTTGCTGGAGGACCTCTAGAAGTTGGTATCTATACCCTCTAATTCATTTTCAACCGTTTTGGTTCTTGAGAAAATAAATAGAGCCATTGGGGATGAAAATACTAAATCATTAAATTCACCTGCAATAAAAATTATCGATACTTTTTCTACGAGTATCGATACTAGTATTTAATGCTAACCTTAAGTGACTATTAAAATTTATTTCCAACAATACCAAGAATGATTTATCGATACATGATAAAAGGTATCGATATATTTATAATGAGAATCGATACTTTTTGTCACCTTTTGAAAGATCATAAAAACAGAATGCAAAAGTGGTATCGATATAAAATTTTGCATCGATATAAATCAATAGGTATCGATATAATTTTAAAAGTATCGATATAAGTCAAAGAGCAGTTTTGGTATCGATAAAAATTATGGTGGTATCGATACATTTTTGAAAATATTGATACTTTTTATAAGGATCAATTTTTCAATTGATTTGAGATTGTTTCAATCAAGTTAAAGTGTTTAAAGTTGATTTTGAACTTGGTCCAAAATATTCTAAGTGTTCAAAATATTTTATAAGATTTTTGGAAGTCTTGAAATAATTTTATGCTTTGAACTTTATTAATTCTTTGTTCTAAAAACAAATTTTCATTTAAAAATATTTTTGTTTGTTATATCAAAATAATTTATCAAGTAAAGCTAATTTAACAATCTCCCCCTTTTTGATGTAACAAAACATCTTGGTAAATTTGTTTTTGATTTGTGACTCCTCTTTTTAAATTTAAATTTGAATCAATGACTTGATTTTTATGAAATTTGGAAACAAAATTGGTCACTTGATGTTGACATTAAAGGATTAGTCATAGGAATAATAAACTAAATACCAATAATTTACCATTCTTTTCTCTTCTCCCCTTTTTGTTATATAAAAAGATGAAAATATAGAATTAACATTAAAAATAAGCATGAAAATATTCCAAAGTAATGTAGGACAATAGAAAGGTATATTAACAAATTAAAAGATGCATGATGCAAGTGTATGAATGATCTAAACTAAGCATCCCTAGGTGGCGAAGGAGGATCCAATAGAGGAAAGCAAGCTACAGGTTGAGTCATTTGCTCCTCCAAAGTCCTTATCCTAGAGCCTAGGCTACCGACATTAGTATTAAGCCATTCAAATGCATTATCTACTCGAGTGCAGAAACCTAAAAATCCTCACTAAAAAAAGTAATGGCACCAAGGATGGTGGCAAACATGTCATCATAGAAAGGCGGAGAATATTGTTGAGCGGATGAAGAAGCCGGTGGAGGGTCTTGCTCGGTTGAAGGAATGTCATCATGGTCATCTTTAAGGTCTTTATCATCATCATCTTGAGGGATATAATGGTCACTTTTTATAACAGCTTGATTTAGGGGATAGTCGGAACAGTGGTCTCGGGACCACTAACCCAAGGTTGGAGGAAATTATTTTAATATTATTTTATGAGTTATAACATGTTTATAAGGGTGCATGAATATTTTGGTGCTTTAATTTTAGCGATTTCATGCTTAATCGCGAAAAAGGACTAAATCGCATACAATGCAAAAGTTCTATTTTATTGGCTAGAGGTGTCTAATAGCTAAGGAATATTAACTGCAGGTCCCTAATATGCAATTAGACCTTTCTAAGGTTAATAGCTGTTCATAGGGGACAAAGAAATAATTTTTAAATGAATTAAGTGAGGTTTTGGTGGTAATTTGTCTAGAATAAAATAAAATAAAGTGATCATCTTTTCTTCCCCTTCTCTTCACCAAAATTTCTCATGAAAAACAGTCATGGAAGCTTGAAAATTTCGAGATAGTTTTATCCCATCAGATAGTCATTCTAGTATCTGGAGCACAGAATATATGAAATGGATCACAAAGTATTTGAACTATGATTCATACTTAATATTCAAACCTCGCGGTCAGACTCAAAAAAAATTCAAAGAAAGAGTTATATTATTTATAAATCAAAAGATTTTTTATTCTTTCACACTCTCATTTAGTTTATGCTTATTTTGATCAAAGGATAAACCTTTCTTTTTTTTGTATTTTTTTATTATATCTATTCTATTATCTTTTCTTCCCCTTCTCTCCACCGAAATTTCTCAAGAAAAATAGCCATGGAAGCTTGAAAATTTTTAGCAACTCCTCACCTCTACAAGTAAGTCATCTTGATGATTATTTTTGATGATTTTTGTACTTTTGGAACCCCCAAAGCTTGAGCTAGCTAATGAGGGGAATATTTTGCTAAATGGTTGAAAGTTTAGGGACTTACCATGTGAGAGTTCATGTTGTTTGCTGCATTATTATGGAAGAAAATGGTTGAAACTTTTGTTAAAGGTGTTACCATGAAAACACCTAAAAGGACCTTTTTGTAAAAGTTGTGAAATAAATAGTGAATGTCTGTAATAATTGAAATCTTGAGTTGCTATAGGAGGAAATATGAATCGGCTAGGCTTGATTAACAAAGAAATTGGATGAAAATCGATATACGAGCCTAGGGGCAAAATTGTAATTTTTGCCAAAGTCTAAGGGCAGAATGGTAATTTTGCCAAAGTTAGAATTTTGAAATGTATTGATTAGTGTGGAGATCAAATGAGTAAATTTTATTCTTATAGTTCAAAGCAAACGGGATTCGGACCTAGAATGGGAGAAAAGAGAAACATGGACAATTAGGTCCCATTTTACCCTTTTTGATATCGAGGTAAGTTCGTGTGCTAATAATGCAACTATAACTGAAGTATTTAATATTTTGATGTTGTATGAATTGTATATTCTCTCTATGAATATATATTAAATTTGTTTTGGACAAGATGTCAAGGAATGAAATTCTTCAATCGAACTTTAAGAATGAATAGAATGCAAATACTATGATATTAAGGTTATTAAGGTTGTAACGCCCCTTACCCGTATCTTGTCCCGGAATCGGGCACGAGGCATTACCTGACTTGACTCATTTGGTCATATAACTTTGAGTTAGCAATCTCATTTCCAAATTCAAAGGTTTTCAATCTTACATCTAATTTCTTTATAATGGGCCTATAGGGCCCTGTACTAATCACCGAAAAATATCAAACATAAATCGAAAACTTTGACACATTTAGAAATGTGTCACCTAAATAGGGGTCACAAGTCCGTGGACTAGATGACACGCCCGTGTATCATCTCACACGCCTGTGTTCAACGCCCGTGGTCGACACTGACTTGAGTCGCACGACCTAGACACACGCCCATATGGCTGGGCCGTGGTCGCCTCTAATTAATCCCCACGACCTGGGCACGCCCGTGTGCTTCAACCGTGTGACAATTCAAATTCCAATTTCAAAATGCAGACTTCACACGGCCTGGGGCACACACCCACGGCTTGTTCGTGTGTCACACACGGCCTAGACACACGCCCATGTGCCTACCTATGTGGACAAGAACAAGCCTGTTTGCCTAGCTCTTTGCACCCCTATAGCTTACACTACATGAACCCATTCAGCACACTAATAAACATCTCATAATCCCAATATAAACTTCCATAGATAATTTTGTAATTTCATAAGTGACAAGGTGAGCCATCAACCATGGCAATATACAAAATTGTTATCTTAACAAGGGCCAATACTTTTTGGCCAAAATGACAAAATATCCTAACTAGTCTAGCCCCTATACATGCCAGGTACAAAATCATTAAGTCTAGGTATACCGAGGTGAGCTGATAGTGTGGGCGATCTTCTGAGTATCTTCGTATCTCGGCTTGGCTATTAAACTCTATAAAACAAGGGAAAAAGAGAAGGGGGTGTAAGCTTTAAGCTTAGTAAGTTTACATGTAAACAATATAACATTATAACATGTATTAAACACTTACATAGCATTACATACTAAGCAATAAACAATCTGCATTCATGATCATGCTTATTCATTTTCTCCATTCCCACATTCCAACCATATCACAAACTTAATACATACATTCATTAACAGGTTCCCCTGGACTTAGCATCACAAAGTCACATAATACAACACATCACTATCTCTAAGTCCATTACTCATAGTCAAATTACTCGGTGGTTTCACACTTAGCCCACCAACAGCCTTTATTATCACCAAAAAGATTAGTTACGGTGGTATCGCACATAGCCCACCAAAAGATTAGTTACGGTGGTATCGCACAGAGCCCACCAAAAAGATTAGTTACGGTGGTATCGCACATAGCCCACCAAAAAGATTAGTTACGATGGTATCGCACATAGCCCACCCAATGATGAATAGATGATGGTATCGCACATAGCCCATCATAATTTAAGCAACAAGGTGGTATCGCACTTAGCCCATAACAAGTGTCGTCATTACACATTTATATAACTATTTCATCGTTCACACAGTAATTATTCAATGACTACCACATTCAATCCATTTTAAACCACACATGTTCTCAATCATGCCATACACTAATTAGCAACATAATGTTTACACAAATATGCATTGTTTACACATAAACTTACCTCGGTGCAAAAAGTGTTAACTAACGATTTAATCCGTCACCTTGCCTTTTCCACGGTCAAGGTTGATTCCATGATCTTCTTGATCTATAATAATGAAATTCAATTCGTTTAGATCATCCTATGATCATAATACATCAAAATCTATACTTGGGCAAAAATGACCATTTTACCCTTTTATTATGGCAAAATTACAATTTTGCCTTTAGGCTCGTAATTTATTTTTCAACACATTTTCTCAATAAACAAGTCTAGCTGAACATTTGTTTCTCTTACAACTACTCACAATTCCAACTATTTCATGCATTTATGCCACAAATTTAATCTTTGCATTCAACTCCTGTTTAGGTGTTTTCATGCTAACACCTTTCACAAAAGTTGTTTCTCACCTCCCTAACAGTTATTTCCTTCCATAAAAATTCAGCTAACAACATAATTACTTTCATGGCAAGTCCTTAGACTTTCAACCATATCTCAAATTAGTCCCCTCACTAGCTAGCTTAAGCTTTGGGGACTTCAAAAGTACAAAAATCATCAAAAATAACCATCAAATTGACTTACTAGCAAGGATGAAATGTGGCTGAAATTTTGAACTTCAAAAGCCCCTATTCTCTCTTCAAATTTCGGTAGAGAAGATGCATGAATAGTAAAAGATGATATCTCATCTTTTTATCACCTAATCTCCACCAAATTTGACCAACATTTAATGCTATTGTCCCCCTTCATTCCTATGGCCGGTCATGCCCTCCTAATGGCCTAATTGCATTTTAAGGACCTTCAATTTAATATTCTATGGCTATTAGACACCTCTACCTTGTAAAATAGAACTTTTGTACTTTATGCAATTTAGTCCTTTTTCGCAATTATACAATCAATCGTTAAAATTAAGGTACCAAAATTCTCATGCATCCCTATAAACATGTTATGACACATACAATAATATCAAAATAATTTTCCTCCACCTTCCGACTAGCACCAAAACTGGGCTGTTACAACTCTCCCCCTCTTTAGAGATTTTCATCCTTGAAAATCTTACCGGTAAAGAGGTTTGGATATTGCTCTCCTATGGCTTCCTCCGGTGCCCATGTAGCCTCTTCTACACTGTGTTTCTGCCGCAACACTTTTACTAAGGCTATGTCCTTATTTCTCAACTGTTTCACTTCTCGAGCCAAGATTTTAACCGACTCTTCGTCATATGTGATAAACCGTAAAAGTAACATATTCTTATCCCACATTGGATGATTTACCCCTTGTTTTATATAAAAAGGTGCTTTTAATCCTTTCTTTTCATGTCTTATACCCAGGAAAGCACCCAAGGATGAAAAGAACACAAAACGGGCCTAAAACGGAGTAAATGGGCCTTAACACGAAATCGACACGGCTTGGCCCAAAGCACACACGGTCGTGCCTTGACGAACACCTAGAGCATGGCCTCAACCCCGCCACACACGGCCGTGCCTCAAGAGAAATCCAAGCACGGTCAGGTCTCGATTCACACGGGCGTGTGACATGGCCGTGCCTCTGACGCTGGAAAGAACAATTTTAGTTGGAAAAGGATACTTAGGGAGAAAGAATCACGTTTCAAGAGCCTATAAATAACCCCTAAGTATCACCTGTTGGGGGGAGCGAAAGCGAGGCCAAGGAGTCGAGTCGAGAAGGTCAGAGTTAGGGAATAACGAGAGGATAGCCAGTTGATCCATCCCAAGAAGCCGGAGTTATACTCAAGACGGTGGAATTCTCCTTCGATTCTTTCAGGGGGTTTTAGGATTTTTTCCTATGTTTTGTTTTATCTTTTCTCTTGCGATGGTTTGTTTATTCATTATGAACTAAACCCCTCTAATACCTGAAGGGGATGAAACCTAGATGGATTTTATTATTTGATTTTTAAGTTATATGATAAATTACTTAGTTTGTTCTTAATTATGTTGCTTAATCCAAATCTAATGTGCTTAGGTGGAGGAGGAATAGACCCTGCCTAAGAGAAGATCTAACATAATTAAGCGGAGTTGATCGAACGCCTAGAGATAGGGTTACGAGATTTTGCCGGATTAGGGTGAAACCTAATATGGGAGTCCATTGATCGATTTACTGCTGTCCTAGGGGGTTATTATAAGCGAACGAGAGTTCCACTAATTAACCTAGGGTTAGATGTTATTCGCCTCGAGAGAGGGTTTAATATAGGTTAGGGAGTCCTACGGGTCAAGCTAAGTAAAAGAAATCATATAATTGAAGGTTAGATAATAGGAGAAGTCTAGGTGGATTCTTCCCGAGGGTATCATTAAAATCAACTGAGTTTTTCCTCAAGGTTATTTTCCAATTCGTCTTTTTTGTCTTTGTGTCTTTAGTTTAGCTGTCGTCAATTTAATTTAAAAAGTAATCTTCACTCTAACTTTAAGGCTAAATAATAAAAAGAAAGTGAGTATTAATACTTTTAGTTCCTTTGGGTTCGATAACCGGTCTTGCCTAAGCTATACTACTGTTCAATAGGTACACTTGCCTTAATATCATTGTCAGAGTTAGTCTCCAGGTTTGATCATTCTTTTATAAATATTTAAAGCTCTGATTTTACAGCGATTAAGTTTTTGGCGCCATTGCCGGGGAACTAAAATATTAAGAAAACTCTATTTTTATTACTTTAGCCCTAATTTTTATTTTTCGTAATTTATTTTTATTTTTGTTTTTATTATTGTTTACTGAAATTTTCTCTCTTTCTTTTCAAACAGGTACCTTTAGTTTATGACTAGAAGGAACCCGAGGGGACCTTTGGTATTCGACAACGAAATCAAAGCTATCGCTTGTAGGAATCGTCGGGAAACCAAACGAGCCCTAGATTACACGGAGAGAGAGGAAGAAGATAAATCCAATCCTACTGAAGGGATGGACGAAAACAACCCACCACCACGCGATATGGGTGACAACAACGCTCCACGCACAATGTTCGATTATGCGAAGCCACATTTAACAGTAGCAGAATCTAGTATTGTAAGGCCTGCTATATCTGCTAACAATTTTGAATTAAAGCCTAACACAATACAAATGATTCAACAGTTTGTTCAATTTGATGGTTTGCAGGACGAAGATCCAAACACGCATATAGCTAACTTCTTAGAGTTTTGTGATACCTTCAAAATAAATGGCATTTCTGATGATGCCATACGTCTTCGGCTATTCCCTTTTTCATTAAGAAATAAAGCTAAACAATGGTTAAACTCGTTACAACGAGGGTCAATCACTACATGGGATCAGATGACCAAAAAGTTTTTGATGAAATATTTCCCACCGGCCAAAACAGCCAAATTACGGAATGATATCTCTTCTTTTGTGCAGATGGATTTAGAGACGCTATACGACACATGGGAGAGATTCAAAGATCTCTTGAGAAGGTGCCCACACCATGGCCTACCCTTGTGGCTACAAGTCCAAACCTTTTACAACGGTGTAAACCCCTCAACGAGACAACTTATAAATTCAGCCGCCGGTGGAACACTAAACAAAAAAACCCCAGAAGTAGCCTACGAGTTCATTGAGGAGATGTCATTAAACAATTATCAGTGGCAAGCTTCAAGGACCAAACCGACAAAATCGGCAGGAGTTTCCAACATCGATGCCATGACCATGCTATCAAAACAGCTAGAGATGATGAATAAAAAGCTTGATAATTTGTGTTCATCACAGGTACATCCAGTCATGCAGTGCGATGCAAGTGGAACTGTGGAGAATCCTGAGTACCCACCATACCAACCAGGAGCAGAAGATGAACTATATAGGTAATAATTTTCGATCTAATAATAATCCTTATAGTAACACTTACAATCCAGGTTGAAGGAACCACCCAAATATTTTGTGGGGAGGACAAGGAAACCAAGGAAATCAAAGGCAACAACCTCCTCAAAACTTCCGAAATCAGCCCTATCCACAAGAAAAGAAACCATTCTTCGAGGAACATCTTCAAGAAACTGATAAAGCAGTCAAAAGTAATGAGAGACGACTCGATGAAATTGCTAAGTTAGTCAAGGAGGTGACTAATGCAGTCGAACAACTCGCAAAACTAATTTCAGAACAACCGCAAGGACGTCTACCAAGCAACACTGAAGCTAATCCTAAGGAGCAAATTCAAGCAATCACAGCACATGACAATAACGAATTAGCTGAACCGAATTCAATACCGGAAAAGAAAGTAGACGAAGGTAAAACAGAGGTACCACAAGAGAAGCCAAAACAGGTAATTAAGAAATATCAACCTCGCATACCTTATCTTGAAGCCATAAAAAGAGACGATTCAGAGGTAAGTTTCTTAAACTTTTAAAGAAATTACATATTAACTTACCTCTTCTTGAAGCTCTTTTTCAGATGCCAGATTCGAGAAAATTTTTAAGACAGCTCTTGACCAACAAACGCAGAATAGATGAAGAACACCATGTGGAACTAAACGCAACATGCTCAACAATATTACAAAACAGACTACCACAGAAACTAAAAGATCCAGAGAGTTTTACAATTACATGTTTAATTGGTAGCCTACATATTCACAATGCGTTAGCTAATCTAGGGGCAAGCATAAACGCCATGCCTTACTCACTGTTTAAACGACTAGGTCTAAGGAAGCCCAAACAAACTAGGATGAGTATTCAATTAGCTGATAAAACTGTTAGAATTCCTAGGGGCATTATCGAAGATGTTCTTGTAAAAATCGATAAATTTGTTTTCCTAGTAGACTTTGTTGTCTTAGACATGGATGAGGATAATTCAATCCCTTTAATTTTAGGAAGACCTTTTCTAGCAACTGCCAGAAGTAAAATTGATGTTGCTACAGGTGAGCTCATACTTCGTGTAGGCGATGAATCAATTAATCTTCAAGCTCTCGACTCGGCCAGGACAACAGTCGATGAAGGTAAGAAAGCCATTTCAGTTAATAACCATATTATTCAATCTTCATCATAGGAAACAGCACAAAGCTTAAGCCCCGAGCCGGCTCATATAGACAATTTAGAGAATCAGAAGGCAGAAATCAAAAGAGAGCTAGATTCACACGAAGAAAAACCCGAGGAACCACAATAAGAGCTCATGGGGACATCAAATCACTTCAAAATAGGAGATCAAGTACTGTTAGACAAAACCAATCCCCAAATCACTATCACAGACCTGAAAGCAAAGAGAGAGATCCTTCTCAAAGTACATGATAGCTTCCCAAACGGCATAGTCGAGGTAAGCAATCCAATATTTGGCACTTCCAAAGAAAAGGCTTCTCGACTTCAACATTATCAAGAAAACGAAACTGTAAGCATGAGGGAAGATATTCAAACCTTTAAACCTCCCTAAAATTTTCAAACACGAGGAAATCTAGCTAAAGACTATAAACGAGTGCTTCTCGAGAGGCAACCCGAGCACTAACCTTATTTTTTTCCTTTGTTTTTATTTATCTTTTCCTTTTTCTTATCTTTTTCCTTTTTAAACTAACCAAAAATGCAGGTTTTCCAGGCCACACGGCCTTATACACGGCCGTGTCTGTGGCCGTGTGGACCACCTAAACCACCACACTGACAGGACACAGGCCGTGCAGTCAGCCCAACCACCCTCCCCAATGTCACAGATCCAACAAACCCTCCCCATGGGCACCGACAGAAAGGGCACGCCCGTGCCTACAACCGTGTGAAATTACTAAAGCTACTGACTTGCACACCACGGCCAGAACACACCCGTGCTACACAACCGTGTGAAATTACTGAGGTTACTGACTTATAAAACACGGGGGAGACACGCCCGTGCACAATGACCATGCCAAAAGAAAGGATTCACAAGCATGGGCATGGGAGGACCAAGCACGGCCAAAAGGGTGACAACACCCCCTATAACATGGCCGTGTGAGGTGGCCGTGTAATTCGACACACCCTATGACCACGGCCGTGGGGGAGCACAAAATCTGAAATTCTATTTAAACCTCTCACCTCTTCTCCTCCCCTCCATCTATTTTTTCCTCTCCTTTTCACTCTCTTCAGTCTCAGACCCTTCAAGATACTAGATCATTGAGCAAATCAACACCATGCCGAAGAAGCGGAAGAAACTACGCATAGACTCCCTAACAAAGAACGATCAACATGAGTTCATGCTGGCAGCTTCGTCTCAACACCAAGCCAAGGATCTTTGAGACCAATTAGTTTTTATTTTCGCTTTCTCTCTTGCTTCAATTTCCTGCTCTTCTCCTTTATTTTCCCCATCTAAGCTTCTCTACTGCTATTTTCATTTAATTTTCTTTTAACTTCTTAATGTCAGGTTCGCCAGGCTGTTAGGGAATCACGCCGATCACCACAACAACCTCACCACTCTCACCACCGCCACCACATCCCCAATCTTAGCATTGATTCCCACCTTGGGAACCATCCTTTAATAAGGACTTCATAGTCCATTAGTACTTTATTATCATTTCATTTTTCTTCTTAGTCTCCTTCACTTTAGCTTGCTTTTCTTTAATTTCATCTTTAGCTTATTTATATTATGTTTCAAAAACCCCTGGCTAATCCTTCATGAGTTCCCCAATTTCTTCATCTAGCGCAAAGCTCGGGAACCAGCACCACCACCATACCGACGCCTTCACCGTATCCTCCACGACCCCTACTCTCCTATAAGGAAACAACCCACACCTCAGGGAGTATTATATTCCCTCCCTTTTGATTTTAAATGCATTATCTATATTTGTACTTTGAGGACAATGTACATCTTAAGTGTGGGGGGTAAAAATATCTAACTTTCTGCATTATTCTCAAATCCCTAAGGTTAAAAATGGAATAAAATTGCCAAACTTTTTTCATTATTCTCAAATCCCTGATTTAGTCTTGTTTTTATGCAAAGTTATCATATTACTAATTAGGATGAAATTTCTAATAATTTATGATGATTATTGACATGTTTTATAATAAGTCATAGTTAATTGTACATTGATGTTTAATTTAAAAGAATACTAGAGAATCAAGCATGATAAGTCTGTTTTTCAGGAATTAAAATTTTTGCTAGGTTGTTGACCTAAATTTAAATACTACCTTGAAATTTAAAATTCATTAGGATGATATCAAAACACCCATAATTTTTGTGAGTATTTGAACCTTATAGAGCATACATTCTTTTTCATGCTCATTTTTTTTATTATAAGTGTGTCAACTATGAACTGTTATTCTAGAACTTGCCTTGATTATACATGTCGAAGACCACATTTATGATTTGATATACCGAGATGATAAAGGCACCTAGGTTCTAACCCACTTACTCCACTAAAAGAAAAAACCTACCATCATAATTAACCCCTAGTGAACCCCGTTGAGCCTAACAACCCTTTTATTGACTCACCTACTAATTTTAACCAAAAACCCTTTGTATTTTTTTTATCACCAATTCTTTTAAACTACCTTTTTGTCGAGATTTTATGTTAAACAAGTTCCCTAACTATGTTTTATATTTCAGTTGTAAAAATTCCTTCATACTATTATACTTAGTTTGTTCTTAAAAAAAAATTCATTATTAGTACGATAATTAAGTGAGCTTGTATGTTTAAGTTCAATTTCTCAAGAAAAAAAAAACTCGTTCTATTAGTGTTTAAAGATTAAGTTCATTTTTCTAGTTAGGTAATTTATCAAGTCAATCTCAATTCTAACCTTCTAATTCAGCCTTTATCCACACCTTTAACCCTAGCCCCGTTACAACCCTGTCAAAGACCTTTTGATCTGTTTGTCATCTTATATTACAGTGGTGGAGATTTGATTTTCAGGCAAGCCTATAGGATTAACTTTTCAGGTTCGACTTATGAGCGATCCTTTTTTTGAACCTTAAACACTCTAGAGTGATTTGAGTGAATCCTAAGTGATGATATCAATCCTTATCGATTTTGAATTAAAGAGGTAGTCATTTAAAAGAAGAAGACACCGATGTTTTCAAGGTACAAAATTATGACTTATCTCGTTTGAATCTTTAGGACGCTTTGAATCAAACTATCCATGTATAAATTTTCAATGAATTAGGATAAGACATTGTTGACAAGAATTATAGATCATGGAAAGTTCGTTTTAATTGTAAGTTGAGAATTTTACTTGAGGACAAGCAAAAGCTTAAGTGTGGGGCTATTTGATAAACCGTAAAAGTAACATTTTTTATCCCACATTTAATATGCTTTTGGATGATTTACCCATTGTTTTACATAAAAAGGTGCTTTTAATCCTTTCTTTTCATGTCTTATACCCAGGAAAGCTCCCAAGGATGAAAAGAACACAAAACAGGCCTAAAACGGAGTAAATGGGCCTTAACACGAAATCGACACAGCCTGGCCCAAAGTACACACGGCCGTGCCTTGACGAACACCTAGAGCACGGCCTCAACCCCGCCACACACGGCCGTGCCTCAAGAGAAATCCAAGCACGGTCAGGTCTCGATTGACACGAGCGTGTGACATGGCCGTGCCTCTGACGCTGGAAAGAGCAATTTTAGTTGGAAAAGGATACTTAGGGAGAAAGAATCGTGTTTCAAGAGCCTATAAATAACCCCCAAGTATCACCTGTTGGGGGGAGCGAAAGCGAGGCCAAGGAGCCAAGCCGAGAAGGTCAGAGTTAGGGAATAACGAGAGGATAGCCAGTTGATCCATCCCAAGAAGCCGGAGTTATACTCATGACGGCGGAATTCTCCTTCGATTCCTTCAGGGGGTTTTAGGATTTTTTTCCTATGTTTTGTTTTATCTTTTCTCTTGCGATGGTTTGTTTATTCATTATGAACTAAACCCCTCAGATACCTGAAGTGGATGAAACCTAGATGGATTTTATTATTTGATTTTTAAGTTATATGATAAATTACTTAGTTTGTTCTTAATTATGTTGCTTAATCCAAATCTAATGTGCTTAGGTGTAGGAGGAATAGACCCTGCCTAAGAGAAGAATTAACATAATTAAGCGGAGTTGATCGAACGCCTAGAGATAGGGTTACGAGATTTTGCCGGATTAGGGTGAAACCTAATATGGGAGTCCATTGATCGATTTATTGATGTCCTAGGGGGTTATTATAAGCAAATGAGAGTTCCACTAATTAACCTAGGGTTAGACATTATTCTCCTCGAGAGAGGGTTTAATATAGGTTAGGGAGTCCTACGGATCAAGCTAAGTAAAATAAATCATATAATTGAAGGTTAGATAATAGGAGAAATCTAGGTGGATTCTTCCCGAGGGTATCATTAAAATCAACTGAGTTTTTCCTCAAGTTATTTTCCAATTCGTCTTTTTTATCTTTGTGTCTTTAGTTTAGCTGTCGTCAATTTAATTTAAAAAGTAATCTTCACTCTAACTTTAAGGCTAAATAATAAAAAGAAAGTGAGTATTAATACTTTTAGTTCCTTTGGGTTCGATAACCGGTCTTGCTTAAGCTATACTACTGTTCAATAGGTACACTTGCCTTAAATATCGTTGTCAGAGTTAGCCTCCAGGTTTGATCATTCTTTTATAAATATTTAAAGCTCTGATTTTACAGCGATCAATATGTCATATCTGGTCGTATCTCAATTTCTGTTGGAGGAATCACATGCGAAGGATCGGAACGATAATGCCTTAACATTGATAAATGGAACATATTGTGAATTTTCTCTAACTCTACTGGTAAAGCCAACCGATATGCCACTGGCCCAATCCTTTCTGTAATCTCATACGGTCCTATGAATCTCGAACTCAAATTACCGTTTCGACCAAATCTCAATATTTTCTTCCACGGTGACACTTTCAGAAATACCTTGTCGCCCACTTGAAACTCAATTTCTTTTCTTTTCAAATCCGCGTACGACTTTTGTTGGTCTGAAGCAGCCTTCAAACTATCCCGGATCACTTTCACTTTCTCCTCAGTCTCTTTAACTAAATCAATCCCATGAATTCGCTTCTCACTCAGCTCGGTCCAATACAAGGGAGTCCGACACTTACGACCATATAAGGCTTTATACGGTGCCATCTGTATGCTCAACTGATAACTGTTATTATATGCAAATTCGACCAAGGGTAGATATCTTTCCCAACTAGCTTCAAACTCTAACACACAGCACCGGAGCATATCCTCAAGAACTTGGATTAATTTCTCATACTGCCATCAGTTTGAGAATGAAATGCAGTACTAATATTCAACCTCGTACCTAAGGCCTCCTGTAACTTCTTCCAAAACCTCAAAGTAAATCTCGGGTCTCTATCCGATATAATAGATACAGGCACTCAATGTAATCTTACTACCTCTGCAATATACGACTCAGCTAACTTTTCTAGTGAATAATCAATACGCACAGGTATAAAGTGAGCTGACTTCGTTAATCTATCAACAATAGCCCATACAGCATCTCTCTTCTTCGGAGTCATAGGAAGCATCACTGGCTGAAGTAATCCCGAAGGCACTTGATGCTCAGTTTTCACTTGTTGAGAAATCAGACATTTTGTTTCATACTCCGAGATGTCTCTTTTCATTCCCGGCCACCAATAAAATTTCTTCAGATCATTGTACATTTTAGTACTGCCCGGGTGTACTAACAAATAACTACTATGTACCTCTTGTAAAATTTCTCGGATCAACTCGTCATCTCTGGGTACACAAATTCTATCATGGAACATTAAGCAACCATCCGAACTCACCCAAAATTTAGAATTAGTTCCTGATTCACACTTAGCTCTTTTAGCTAGTATTTCACTATCATTCCTTTGAGCCTCACATATCTGTTGAACAAATAGTGGTCTAGCTCTCAACTCGACCAGTATAGCACCATCATCAGACAATGACAAACTCGTGTTCATAGCTCTCAAAGCATACAAGGATTTTTTACTTAAAGCATCTGCAACTACATTCACTTTCCCCGGATGGTAATCGATCATTAGCTCAAAATCCTTCAATAGTTTGAGCCACCATCGTTGCCATAAATTTAATTCTTTTTGATCCATCAAATACTTCAAACTCTTATGATCCATGAAGATTCAGCACTTTTCACCATATAAGTAATGCCGCCAAATCTTTAATGCAAAAACAATTGCGGCCAACTCCAAGTCATGAGTCGGATAAGTTTTTTCATGTGGTTTTAGTTGTCTCGAGGCGTAAGCGACTACCTTACCCTCTAGCATCAACACACAACCGAGACCATTTAACGATGCGTCACTGTAGAGTATAAACTCTTTTTTCGACTCAGGTTGTACCAAAATCTATGCCTCGGTCAACAACGTTTTCAATCTCTCAAAACTCTGTTGGCATTTTTCAGTCCATTCAAACTTAACATCCTCGGGCAATAGTTTCATCATCGGAGTAGCAATCATTGAGAATCTCTTCACAAATCGCCTATAGCACCCTACTAAACCCAAAAAGCTTCTGACTTCTGACATGTTTCTCGACGGTTTCCACTCCACAATAGCCGAGACCTTTCCTAGATCAACTCTAATACCTTCACCCGATACAATATGTCCTAGGAATCCTACCTCTCGAAGCCAAAACTCGCTCTTACTAAATTTAACATATGACTGCTTGTCTCTTAAGGTCTATAAGACAATTCTTAGATGTTCTGTATGATCACTCTTATCTCGAGAATAAACCAATATGTCGTCAATAAAGACAACCACAAACTTTTCCAAATACGGTCGGAAGACACGGTTCATTAAATCCATAAAAACCCCAGGAGCATTCATTAAACAGAATGGCATGACTAGAAACTCATAATGGCCATACCTCATCTGAAATGCCGTTGTTGGTACATCTTGCTCCTTAACCCTCAACTAGTAATAACCGGACCTCAGGTCGGTCTTGGAGAACACTGTAGCTCCCTTCAGTTGATCAAATAGATCATCTATCCTCGGCAAAGGATACTTGTTCTTCACAGTTACTTTGTTGAGTTGCCTGTAGTCTATGCACAATCTCATCGACCATCTTTCTTCTTTACAAAGAGTACTGGAGCACTCCATGGTGAATAGCTCGGTCTTGCAAAACCCTTATCCGTCAACTCTTGCAACTGAACTTTCAGTTCTTTCAACTCTAGTGGGGCCATCGTATACGGAGCAACCGAAATGGGTGCTATTCCCGGAATTAACTCAATTCCAGACTCGACCTCTCTAACTGGGGGTAATCCTGGTAACTCTTCCGAAAATACATCTGGATACTTACATGCAACCAGTACTGTTTCATTCTTTACTTCAGACTCTTGAGTGTTTAACACGAAAGCGAGATAAGATTCGTACCATTTTCTAAGATATTTCTCAGCTATCATGGAAGAAATCATCACCGATAAACTATCTGACTCACCTGATCAACCCGAATAACATCTCCATTCTCACATTTCAATTCAATAAATTTACTACCACAATTCACTAAAACACTATGGGTAGTCAACCAGTCCATACCAAGAATCAAATCAAATTCATCAAACGGCAACAACATAAGGTTTGCCGGGAAACAATGACCCCTAATTGTCAAAGGACAGTTCCTACACACCTTGTCAACTAACACTTATTTACCTAGTGGGTTTGACACCTTTACCACAAATTTAGTAGACTCAACAGCCATACTCAAACTAGATGCCAATCTCATACAAATAATTAAATGGGTTGACCCCGGGTCAATCAAAGCAATAACAGAGGTGTCATAGAGAGAGAAGGTACCCGTTATTACATCTGGTGATGACGCCTCTTCTCGAGCACGAATAGCATAAGTTCTTGCTAGCGCCCGATCCTCTGGCCTCACAGTAGTGTCTCATGATACACCTCTACCACTAGTCCTACCGCCCGGGTTCTTTTGTGGCCCACCTCTAAAGGATACACTGCTTGATCTTATCTCTTGCTTCCTCTCCTTGTCACCCCTTTCAGGACAGTTTCAGATGAGATGGTCGAGGGATCCACACTTATAACAATTTCGATTGCTTCCCCAACACTCTCCAGTGTGATGTCTGCCACAACTTGGGCACTCTAGTTTGGACTTTGGATTGCCTACACTTGCCATTGAGGTGGCCTGAACTCTTGAACCCGAATACGTGTTGCCTCGCTCTCTTTATGAATACCCGACTGATGTAGTCATCCGAGGGTTCACTTCCCTGGACCTCTTCTTCCTTGCATTCCGAGCCTCACTCAGGGCTCTCCTCTTTTCCTTATTCAATTCTTCGGCCTTACTAGCCCTATCCACCAATACCACAAGTTCTTTTAGCTCTCAAATTCTGACTAAGAGTCTGACATCTTCATTCAACCCATCTTCAAATCTCTTGCATAAGATAGCTTCCGTGGATACACATTCTTGCGCATACTTGCTGAGCCTAACAAATTCGCGCTCATATTCTGCCACATTCATTTTTCTTTGCTCTAACTCAAGGAATTCTTTCAGTTTCTGGTCTACAAACCATTGACTTATATACTTCTTTCGGAACTCTTCCAAGAAGAAGTCCCACGTTACCCTCTCTTTAGGAACCGCTGATGTCAACGTTTTCCACCAATGGTATGTCGAGTTCCTCAGCAAAGACACAGCATTTCAAGCTTTCCTCAGGTGTACAGGAGAGTTCATCAAAAACCCTCATTGAGTTCTCAAGCCAGAACTCCGCTCGCTCAGGGTCATCATCTATATTAGCTCGAAAATCCTTAGCCCCTTGCTTCCGAATTTTGTCTTCTGGGGGCTTAGTTGTCCTCACCATTTCTATACCTTGGGGAGCCACAAGAACCAGCTGAGGTATAGGTGGGGCTGGAGGAGGTTGAGCATTGGGGTTTGCTCGTACATACTCAGTGTACCATTACACATCATTTGGAGAAAGACTTCCCGAGCCTCTTCTCCTTGACCCCTAGTCTCGGAACTACTCTACACAGGCGCGGTCCCTTGCGCAAGAGCCGGCGCATTACTAGTTGCGTCATCAGCAGTCGGTTGTTCGGGATCCATACACTACATAAAACAAGTTCAAAATCATCAGAAGCCACCACACTATCATCATACGCTTATGGCATGCATAGATAGACTCCTACACATGCTACGGTAGTCCTAAAACTGACTAAACCATAGCTCTAATACCACTAAATGTAACACCCCTTACCCGTATCTTGTACCGGAATCAGCCACGAGGCATTAACTGATTCGACTCACTTGGTCATATAACTTTGAGTTAGCAATCTCATTTCCAAATTCAAAGGTTTTCAATCTTACATCTAATTTCTTTATAATAGGCCTATAAGGCCCTGTACTAATCACCGAAAAATATCAGACATAAATCGAAAACTTTGACACATTTAGAAATGTGTCACCTAAACAGGGGTCACACGCCCATGGACTAGATGACACACCCGTGTATCATCTCACACGCCCGTGTTCAACACCCGTGGTCGACACTAACTTGAGTCGCACGACCTGGACACACGCCCATATGGCTGGACCGTGGTCACCTCTGATTAATCCTCACGGCTTGAGCACGCCCGTGTACTTCAACCGTGTGACAATTCAAATTCCAATTTCAAGATGCAGACTTCACACGGCCCGGGGCACACGCCCACGGCTTGTTCGTGTGTCGCACACGGCCTAGACACATGCCCGTGTGCCTACCCATGTGGACAAGAACAGGGCTGTTTGCCTAGCTCTTTGCACCCTCATAGCTTACACTACATGAACACATTCAACACACTAATAAACATCTCATAATCTCAATATGAACTTCCATAGATAATTTTGTAATTTCATAAATGATAAGGTGAGCTATCAACCATGGCAATATACAAAATTGTTATCTTAACAAGGGCTAATACATTTTGGCCAAATTGACAAAATATCCTAACTAGTCTAGCCCCTATACATGCCAGATACAAAATCATTAAGTTTAGGTATACCGAGGTGAGCTGATAGTGTGGGCGATCTTCTGAATATCTTCGTATCTCGGCTTGGCTCTTAAACTCTATAAAACAAGGGAAAAAGAGAAGGGGGAGTAAGCTTTAAGCTTAGTAAGTTTACATGTAAACAATATAACATTATAACATGTATTAAACAATTACATAGCATTACATACTGAGCAAGAAACAATCTGCATTCATGATCATGCTTACTCATTTTCTCCAATCCCACATTCCAACCATATCACAAACTTAATACATACATTAACAGGTTCCCCTGCACTTAGCATCACAAAGTCACATAATACAACACATCACTATCTCTAACTCCATTACTCATAGTCAAATTAATCGGTGGTTTCGCATGTATCATCTCACACGCCCGTGTTCAATGCCCGTGGTCGACACTGACTTGAGTCGCACGACCTGGACACCCGCCCATATGGCTGGACCATGACCGCCTATGATTAATCCCCACGGCCTGGGCATGCCCGTGTGCTTCAATCGTGTGACAATTCAAATTCCAATTTGAAGATGCAGACTTCACACGGCTCGGGGCATACGCCCATGGCTTGTTTGTGTGTCACACACGACTTAGACACATGCTCGTGTGCCTACCCATGTGGACAAGAACAAGGCTGTTTGCCTAGCTCTTTGCACCCTCATAGCTTACACTACATGAACCCACTCAACACACTAATAAACATCTCATAATCTCAATATGAACTTCCATAGATAATTTTGTAATTTCATAAATGATAAGGTGAGCCATCAACCATGGCAATATACAAAATTGTTATCTTAACAAGGGCCAATAAATTTTGGCCAAAATGACAAAATATCCTAACTAGTCTAGCCCCTATACATGCCAGGTACAAAATCATTAAGTCTAGGTATACCGAGGTGAGCTGATAGTGTGGGCCACCTTCTGAATATCTTCGTATCTCGGCTTGGCTCTTAAACTCTATAAAACAAGGGAAAAAGAGAATGGGGAGTAAGCTTTAAGTTAGTAAGTTTACATGTAAACAATATAACATTATAACATGTATTAAACAATTACATAGCATTACATACTAAGCAAGAAACAATCTGCATTCATGATCATGTTTACTCATTTTCTCCAATCCCATATTCCAAACATATCACAAACTTAATACATACATTCATTAATAGGTTCCCCTACACTTAGCATCACAAAGTCACATAATACAACACATCACTATCTCTAACTCCATTACTCATAGTCAAATTACTCGGTGATTTCGCACTTAGCCCACAAACAACCTTTATTATCACCAAAAAGATTAGTTACGGTGGTATCGCGCATAGCCCACCAAAAGATTAGTTATGGTGGTACCGTACATAGCCCACCAAAAAGATTAGTTACGGTGGTATCGCACATAGCCCACCAAAAAGATTAGTTACGGTGGTATCGCACATAGCCCACCCAATGATGAATAGATGATAGTATCGCACATAGCCCATCATAATTTAAGCGACAAGGTGGTATCGCACTTAGCCCACCAACAAGTGTCGTCATTACACATTTATATAACTATTTCATCGTTCACACAGTAATTATTCAATGACTACCACATTCAATCCATTTTAAACCACACATGTTCTCAATCATGCCATACACTAATTAGCAACATAATGTTTACACAAATATGCATTGTTTACACATAAACTTACCTCAGTGCAAAAAGTGTTAACTAATGATTTAATCCGTCACCTTGCCTTTTCCACGATCAAGGTTGATTCCACGCTCTTCTTGATCTATAACAATGAAATTCAATTCGTTTAGATCATCTTATGATTATAATACATCGAAATCTATACTTGGGCAAAAATGACCATTTTGCCTTTGTACTATGGAAAAATTATGATTTTTCCCCTAGGCTCGTAATTTATTTTTCAACACATTTTCTTAATAAACAAGTCTAGCTGAACATTTATTTCTCTTACAACTACTCACAATTCCAACTATTTCATGCATTTATGACACAAATTTAATCTTTGCATTCAACTCCTATTTAGGTGTTTTCATGCTAACACATTTCACAAAAGTTGTTTCTCACCTCCCTAACATTTATTTCTTTCCATAAAAATTCAGCTAACAACATAACTACTTTCATGGCAAGTCCTTAGACTTTCAACCATATCTCAAATTAGTCCCTTCACTAGCTAGCTTAAGCTTTTGGGACTCCAAAAGTATAAAAATCATCAAAAATAACCATCAAATTGACTTACTAGCAAGGATAAAATGTGGCTAAAATTTTGAACTTCAATAGCCCCTATTCTCTCTTCAAATTTCGATGGAGAAGATGCATGAATAGTAAAAGATGATATCTCATCTTTTTATCTTATTTTAGTCATTTTTTTATCACCTAATCTCCACCAAATTTGACCAACATTTAATGCTATTGTCCCCCTTCATTCCTATGGCCGGCCATGCCCTTCTAATGGCCTAATTACATTTTAAGGACCTTCAATTTAATATTCTATGGCTATTAGACACCTCTACCTTGTAAAATAGAACTTTTACACTTTATGCGATTTAGTCCTTTTTCGCAATTGTATAATCGTTAAAATTAAGGTACCAAAATTCTCATGCATCCTTATAAACATGTTACGACACATAAAGTAATATCAAAATAACTTTCCTCCACCTCAAATTAGTGGTCTCAAAACCACTATTCCAACTAGCCCTAAAACCGAGCTGTTACAAAGGTCCTGTGTAAGACCATATTTGGAATATGGACTCGGTGTGAGATTTCATATAAGACCATGTCAGAGACATGGCATCGATATGCTATTTCATGTAAGACCATATCGGGGATATGGCGTTGATGTGATACCGTATGTATGAGACTCAAAAGTACCTTGTAGCATTTTGAGTGATTCAACAGGTATGTTAAAATAAGGAAGTATGTGGATATGTCATGAGTGGTACATGTATGTATCCAGAACTTATATGAAGTGATTTCGGTATATGATGAATCCATAGTAAGTTTATGCGTAAATGATGCATTCTTTATTGCGTATGTTTTATTCATTAAATCATTACGTGAATGCGTATAATAGTTATAGAGATATATTAAAAATGACAGAGAGTGAGGAAATCCTAAGATGAATATTCGAAATAGGAAAGTGGATAAGAATAAATATCAGTGAATGTGAGATAATGGTGGGCTGTGTGCGATACCACCTTATTAATTGTTGGCGATGGGCTGTGTGCGATACCATCGTAAGTATTATCAATGGTGGGTTGTGTGTGATACCACCTTATTGTTTATTATCGATGAGCTGTGTGCGATACCATCGTGATAAGTATTAATGGTGGGTTGTGTGTGATTCCACCTTATTAATTATTAAATGGTGGGCTGTCTGCGAAACCACCGAGTATTTATTATTATTCCGAGGTGATATCGAGAAACTTGACTAAGTGAAATTTGCATGTGGCTTTGTGGTGATAAATGTAGCGTATAAATGCCAGTAAAGGTGAACAATGTTTTATAATATGTGTTTGTGATATGTGAAGGTTTGAAATGAGTAAGCATGATGAATGATTAAATGGGAAATCATGAGCTTAAATGTAATGTCATTATAATACCTTTGTGGTTGAGTAAAATAAATGAATGTAAGTAGTTGATTATTAATTACATATGAACTTACTAAGCGTTATTGCTTACTCCTTTTCCTTTCCTATCTTTTATAGGTTAACTTAACTAGCTCAGGTTGGAGACCGCCGAAGATGCTTTCACACTATTGAGTAGTCGTTTGGGTATAAGTTTTCAAGTCTTCTTGAGATATGGCATGTATAGAGATCTTATTCTTTGTTTAATTAAGTCATAGTTAAGGTAGCCAAATGTGTTGGCTTAAAACAGTTTATGGTTCGGTTGTGTATAGCCATGGATGATGGCTTATGTCGATTGTATTTGTGCTGGTGATAGTACTCCCTCCTATATGGGAAGAAAGTTTGGTTTTCATGGTTTAAATGTGAAAACTTAAGTATCATAATTAATTATTTGAGAATGATATGTGATGTTGTGTAAATGTGTGCAAGTAGGGTGACTAAATGGCTTGGAAAATAACTTAGAATTAGTCCGCACGGGTAGACACACGGGCGTGTGTCTAGGCTGTGTATGACACATGGTCAGTCCCATGGGTGGTGGCTGAGCCGTGTGTCCTGTGCGTGTTAGTATTGCAAGACAGTGTCGACCATGGGCTAGAAACTCGAGCGTGTGCCTAGGCCATGTGCCCCTTATGAGGTTCTGATGTCATAAACAGAATACCCAGGTTTTCACACACGGGTGAGGACCTGGGCGTGTCTAGGCCGTGTGAAGGACACGAGCCAAAGACACGGACATGTGTCCGGCCCTGTGAAAACCCCTGTAGATTCGAATTGAGAAATAATTCTACACGGGCATGGAGCACGAGTGTGTGATATGTCACACGGGCATGCCCCACTCTTCACATGGGAGTGTGGCCCTGTTTTATGTCAACATTTTCTAAGTGTTTAAAAGTTCTGGTTTGGTCCCCAAGCATCCCGAGTATATGTATAAGGTCTTGTAGACCCATAATGGGGATGTTACGAATGTAAATGAAAAAGTTTTAAGTTGGAACGAAATTTTATAGCCCAAAGTTGAATGTTCAAGCAAGTCAAGTCCAGTAATACCTCGTACCCGGTTCCGGCGTTGAGTACTGGTAAGGGGTGTTACATTTTTAAAACCAGCTCTATGAAGGGCAGCAAAACTAAAAAGTTGATATTTCTTAACCAAAAGAGAATCAACATGGGTTGGAATATTTAGGAATTAAAAAATTTATGACAAGGGCATGCCAAAAGGCAAAGAGAGCTTACTCTCGAGCTCCTTGCTAATGTGTTTCAAAAATTCCCTGAAATTTTCTACAGTTAGACAAATAGGAGTATCCATGAGAAAAGAATTAATAACAACCACATTCTCACCAAAGTACTCACATTCGAGTCTAGCATTTGAATAAAATACTCTAACAAGATTAGCATGTGTCGGTGAACGAATTTTTAAAAAGTTGATCCAATGCCGACCGGCTAATGTTTCAAGAACCTGAAATTTGATTTTGGACAAAAAAAATCGATATCAAGGATGCGAGAAACATTAAATTTTCGTTTTAAAAAATAGTGATCAAACCAGTAAGAATCATTGTTATCTCTAAAATAATCATTGAAAGAAATAGGTTAACCACTAGATGAAGATGTAGAATTGGAATGAAGACGTTTCCTAACAAACATTCTAACTAACTAGATGATAACTCTTGAAAAGAGTTATATTTCATGCCTTTAGACCTAACTAATTCTTTGTACTCAAGTATATTTTGTTGCATTTTAGGACATTTTAGTTAGCATTTTCAATATTGCATTAGGACTTGGACTGTGTTGGAATTAAGTGCTTTTAACCTCTTGCGGTGGAGTTTTTTGTGTGTTGGTGTGGCAAGAACATGTTTTGGAACGAGGAAATAAATGAGTAAAGTTTTGTTAGGGAAAACTGCAAATAGTTTTCCAACATGTGTGTCGTGGCAATACTAGGAAGACCAAGTCAACATTTTTCGCGCAACAGTCCTAGCTTAAATCCAAACTTGTACCAGATAAATCCCACTGAAAAAGGAGAAGATAATCGCGAGCTGTTTAATCTATCTATAAAATTTGATGAAGGGGACCTGTAACGGCCCGAATTTTAGGTCCAGAAGTTTTGGGTTTTGTGGTTAGGATTAGTGAGTTGGTGATGCTATTGGGTTTAGTGGCGCATTTAAGTATCGAATGGGTCTGCCGGTCTAGCGGTTGAGTGAGTGTTAGTGAACATTTGGGTTCTGGGTTTGAGTCTTTGGGTGTACATTTTTTGGGATATAATTTATTTTGCGTTGTTTTAAGTTAATATTATTATTAACTTTAGTTTTATATTATTTTTTATTTTTTTTCACGTTCTCCTCTTCCTCTCCCTCTCTTGGTTTTTCTTTTTGCTCTTCTCTTTTTTTAAAACGGTTTTTGTATGCGGTATTTGGAGAGCTTTGTTTCCTCGTCGACAAATCAGAGTCTGAGCATCTTGGATCACGAGACAAGTGTGGGTTTCAAACTTTTTCTACTTTATTTACGAATTCTAATTCGACTTTGTGAAAAGTCGACTATGGACTTGATATCGTTATTTTATGCTTGGAATGTGTATAATTTTGTATAATTTTGGTCTAACGAGGAATAGAAAGTGCTTTGTGGCTGAAAGCACATTTTTCGGAGTAGTTTCGTGACCACAGAAGGCGTCCACACAAGCGTGTGACGACTCATACAGCCGGGCCAATTTTGGTGCCACATGGTCATGTGGCCGACTAGGGGATTTTATTGTTTCTCACACGGCCGTGTCCCCTAGGCACACGGGCGTGTGAGATTGGGGGATTAGGGTTTGAGTGGTTTGGTGCCACACGGCCATGTGGCTAATTTGGGAATTAGAAATTCCACGTGGGCGTATGTGTTATTGACACATGGCCGTGTCTGGTGGGCACACAAGCATGTGAGACCCTCACACGGTTGTGTCAGCCCTGTACTTAACTTTAGTGCAAATAGATAGAAAGTTACACAGCCTGTCCCCATGGCCATGCCCCTGGTCCACACGGGCATCTGCCTAAGTCACACGGCCGTGTGCCTCTCTTCAAACGGGTATGTGCCTTAGTCAAACAGCCGTGTGCGCCTCTTCACACGAGCTTTTATTCTCCCACACGGCCTAGGCAATACCACACGGCCAGAGCACACGGGCATGTGGTCTTAAGACACTTATAATGGTTTTGTATGCGTTTCTAATCTGAATATGTGTTTGTGTGTACTCCAACCCTTAACTAAGTTTAGTGAGGGTGTTCAAGACTCGATACCTGTGACGGTTGTATGTGATGTATGATTTTGAATCTGGTCTGAGGAGTGTGTTACGTAACTGTTTTGACTAACTATCTGTTAATGTATCTCTGTTCTGTTAGCTTGAATGCATTCATGCATTTGCATAAAATATTTTGGGTTGGGTTGTGAAGGGAAGGAAGACTGTATCTGTTCTGAACTGGTAGTTTAACTGCAAAATTATACGTACAGCGATTTATCACACTGTATCGTACGTGCATCAACTTCGCTGCGCACTATTATCTTATCTGGCAGTTTAACTGCAACATTATTGTACAGTAGATTACCGCATTGCACTGTACTGTATGAATGTCAATTTTGCTACATACCATTATCTATCTGGCCTGTACCTCAGTCTACCGCATTGCACAGTACAGCATATACGCTAGCCCTACTGCGTATTATTATCTGAATGGCTTAGTCCACATATGGGAGTGTAAGGTTGGATGGGCCTTCTGAGGTCCTAATTGGTGTGATTGGTTGAATGAGCTTTAACAGCTCTTATGAGGTGAGATCAGGGGACAGAGAGGTTTGTTGGCTGGATGTGTGGGTTATATTTATCTGACTGCATTTCGTCTGCATCTGTCTATGTGTTCTGATTGCAAGACTAGTTGTCTGTAATCTGTTTGTCTGATCAGCATTTGACCTGAGTATTTGAGTAAATTTGATGTGCTCTAGTTGTTAAATTCTCTTAGGACATTAGTCCCAAGTGTATGTTCTGACTCCGTGAGTAACTGAAAATCTATTGTGCTATTGTTTTGAATTTTGTATCTCTATTTGAGACTTGTTTCGGACTCACACTTAGCTCGAGTAGCTCACCCCCTCTTAGTGTTTCTTTTCAGGTACCCTTTTTGTATTCTGACGCTGGACTCAGTATGCGGAGGTCTCAAACAATCTCGGTGGAAAATAAATTATCGGTTTGGGTTTTCGATTACTACTTTGTTAATCAGTTTTGAAATGTAAGGTTTTATAAAATTTGTGGTAAAATTCCATTTTAAGTTTTATGCGATTTTATTTCTGTTAAATAAGTATTAAACTTAACTGTAATTTTACTATCTGAATTTTAAACGGTTAAGTGTTTCGATTTAACGTGATAACTTGCTTTGTAAAAATTTACCTATAAGCACTTCGATGATTAATGTGACATTCGGGATTTGATCTAAACTTCTACACCGGGTTTCGGGTGTTACATTTAGTGGTATCAGAGCTAGGTTCACAAAAACTCGGCCTGTGCTTCTACGTGTCCGTATACGCACGTGGGTGTTTTAAAAAGAAATTTTAGAGAAACTTTACCACGGTAAGTTAAAATTATTTGTATTTTGGGAAAATATTTTACGAAAATGAACTGTCTGAGACTCCGATACTGGTCCAGGTATGAATCTGAAACTGTAAGGTTAGAAATATAGATTTCTGTGTTTAACCTGTGTTGGTTTTTTGGAAGCGTAGATATCTTAAATTAGCCTCAGGGCAGATATGGGTTCTGAACGTGAGCAAGATCGCGAAGAGTTGTCTACTTCTCCGGGACGTGTGTCTGTTCAGGAGCTATAGGTCAATGTGATTCCATAAACTTCAGGTTGTGATAACCTGAAGCTCGGTATTGAGTCACTGAATGGGGTAGTGATGGAGGTATTAGAGAAGGTATTCAAGGCTAGGATAAGGGAGACTAGTGAAATCAATCAAGCTAGGTGTGTGGATTGTGGAAAGAAAAGAGATCGCAGTCCTCCGAGGTGGGAGTCTCATTCTACGAAGCGTGTTAAAACACGTTTGAGTGGCAATAGTGGTTCTACTCGGGCTAGAGTGCGCAACGGGAGCGTGGTGGTGTAGTTGTGATTTTCCACTATTCAGTTAGTTGGAAATTTCAGGGACGAAATTTTTTTAAGGAGGAGTAAGTTGTAATGCCCCAAATTTTAGGGCTAGAAGTTTTGGTTTTTGTGGTTAGGGTCAGTGAGTTGGTGATACTATTGGGTTTAGTGGCGCATTTAGGTATCAGAATGGGCCTGCTGATCTGGCGATTGAGTGAGTGTTAATGAACCTTTGGGTTCTGGGTTCGAGTCTTTGGGTGAACATTTTTGGGGATAAAATTTATTTTACTTTGCTTTAAGTTAATATTATTATTAACTTTATTTTTTATTTTTATTTTTTTCACGTTCTCTTCCTCTCCCTCTCTTCGCTTTTCTTTTTGCTCTTCTCTTTTTGCAAAAACAGTTTTTGTTTACGGTATTTGGATAGCTTCGTTTCCTCGTCGACAAGTTGGAGTCTAAGCGTCTTGGATCACAAGACAGGTGTGGGTTTCGAACTTTTTCTACTTTAGTTACGAATTCTAATTTGACTTTGCGAAAAGTCAACTATGACGTGATATTGTTATTTTATGCTAGGAATGTGTATAGTTTCGTATAATTTTGGTCTAACAAGGAACGAAAAGTGCTTTGTGGCTGAAAGCAAATTTTTCAAAGCTATTTCAAGGTGGTTTTGTGACCACACAGGCATCCACACTGGCGTGTGATAACTCACATGGCCATGTGCTTTTGGGAATTAGGGTTTCCAGGCTAATTTTGGTGCCATACGGCCGTGTGGTTGACTAGGAGATTTTATCGTTTCTCACATGGTTGTGTCCCCCGGGCACACGGGTGTGTGAGATTAGGGGATTAGGGTTTGAGTGGTTTGGTGCCACACGGCCATGTGGACACATGAGCGTGTGTGTTATGGACACACGGCCATGTCTGGTAGGCACACGGGTGTGTGAGACCCTCACACGGTCGTGTTAGCCCTGTACTCAAATTTAGTGCAAATGGACAGAGAGTTACACGGCCTATCCCCGCGGCTGTGTCCCTGGTCCACACAGGCGTGTGCCTCAGTCACACAGCTGTATGCCTCTCTTTATAAGGGCATGTGCCTTTGTCATACGGTCATGTGTCCCTCCTCACATGAGCTTTTGTTCTCCCACACGGCCTAGGCAATACCACACAGCTAGAGCACATAGGTGTGTGGTCTTAAGACACTTATAATGGTTTTGTATGCATTTCTAATCTGAATATATGTTTGTGTGTGCTCCGACCCTTAACTAAGTTTAGTGAGGGTGTTCAAGACTTGATGTCTGTGATGGTTGTGTGTGATGTATGAATTCGAATCTGGTCTGAGGAGTTTAACTACAAACTTATATGTACAGCAATTTATCGCACGGTACCGTACGTACGTTAGCTTTGCTGCGCACTATTATCTTATCTGGCAATTTAACTGCAACATGATTGTACAGCAGATTACCACATTGCACTGTAATGTACATACGTCAGCTTTGCTGCGTACTATTATCTAATCTGGCCTGTAACGCGGTCTACCACATTGCACAGTACAACACATACACTAACCCTGCTGCATATTATTATCTTTGTAGCTTAGTCCACATATGTGGAGTGTAGGGTTGGATGGTCCTTCTGAGGTCCTAGTTGGTGTGATTGGTTTGGATGAGCTTTAACAGCTCTTATGAGGTATGATCGGGGGACAGAGAGGTGTATTGGCTGGATGGGTGGGTTATATTTATCTGACTGCATTTCATCTGCATCTGTCTGTGTGTTCTGACTGCAGGACTAGTTGTCTGTAATCTGTTTGTCTGATCAACATTTGAGCTGTGTATTTGAATGAATTGATGTGCTCTGGTTGTTAAGTTCTCTTGGGACTAGTCCCAAGTGTGCTTTCTGACTCTGTGAGTAACTGAAAATCTATTGTGCTACTTTTTTGAATTCTGTATCTATGTTTGAGACTTGTTTTAGACACACACTGAGCTCGAGTAGCTCACCCACTGTTAGGGTTTCTTTTCAGGTACCCTTTTTGTATTCTGACACTGGACTCAGTATGCAAAGGTCTCGGACAATCTAGGTGGAAAATAAATTATCGATTTGGGTTTTCGGTTACTACTTTGTTAATGATCGTGTGTCAGAGTCTTGAAAATTTATAAAAAGAATGATCGAGCCTAGAAACTAACTATGACAACGATTGAGGCAAGCGCACCTATCGAACAGTAGTATAGTTTAGTGGCAAGACCGGATTGTTGAACTCAAAGGAACTAGAAGTAGTAATACTAACTTTCTTTTTATTATTTAGCCTAAGAATAAAAGTGAATTATTAATTAATCTAAAATTAACTAAATATTAAGCTAAAGATGCTAAGACAAAAAGAATGAATTGGGGAAATACTTGTGGGAAAAACCAATTGATTAAGACAATACCCGAGGAAGAATCCACCTAAACTTCACGTGTTATCTAACTCTGAACTAGACGATTTATTCACTTGACTTGATCCGTAGGATTCCCTAATTTATATTAATACCTCTTTCGAGGCTACTAACGTCTAACCCTAGGTTGATTAATTGAAATCTCTTTCTAATTAAAACCTCTAGAATTGCATTAACTCGATCTATGGACTCCCATATTAGGTTTGACCCTAATCCGGCAGATTTTCGTCATCCTATTTCTAGGGTTACGATCAGCTCCGCTTAATTATGCTAGATCTACTCTTAAACGGGGACTTTTAGTCCATTGCCTAAGCACATCAATACTTGAATCAATATCCTGAAATATCAAAACAAGAATTAAGAACACATAATTAAGAACAAATCAAGTATTTATCATATAGTTCAGAAAATAATAACAATATCCGTCTTAGGTTTCATCTCCCTCAGGTATTTAAGGGGTTTAATTCATAATGATTAAAGAATACATCTCAAAAGAAAATATAAAACAAAACATAAGAAAAACCCTAAAACCCCCTGAAGGAATTGAAGAGAAGATCCTCCGTTTTGAGTATAACTCCGGCTTCTTGAGATGAATCAACTGGCTTTTTTCGAGTAAATTCCATAATTCTGGCCTCTCTGGCTCGGCTCTTCGACATAAATTGACGCCTAACTGGACCCCCCTTAAAGGTTGGCGTCTAGGGTGTTTATATAGGCTTTTGGAATGACTTTCTTTGCCTCTAAGTACCCTAATCCGAATGAAACTCTTCTTTGTCACGACAGGGACACGCCCATGGCACACGCCCGTGTGAATCGTGGCTAGGCCGTGTTCGGGTCTGTTAAGGTGGCATGGCCATATGGTCTTGGGCCCAGGCCATTTTGATTTCGTAATATGGCCCATTTACTCCGTTTTGGGCCTGTTTCTCATTCTTTTCGTTCTTCAGTGCTTTCCTGAGTATAAAACATGAAAACAAAGGATTAAGAGCATCAAATTCCACAATTCAAGGCTTAAATCATCCAAAAGTATGCTAAAAGTGGGAATAAAATATGTTCATATTACGGTTTATCAAATACCCCCACACTTAAGCTTTTGCTTGTCCTCAAGCAAAATTCTCAACTCACAATTAAAACGAACTTCTTCAATTCATAATATTCATCAATAGTATTTCATCATAATTCAAAGATAATTCATACATTGATAATTTAAGTAAAGGGTCCTAAAGACTCAAACAATCAAAGTCATAGTTTTTGTAGCATGAAAATATAGGTGTTTCCCCTTACCTAAATAATCACCTTTAATTAAAAATCGACAAGAGTTGACATCCTCACTAAAGATTCACTCAAATCATTCAAAGTGTTTAAGGTTCAAAATTAAGCACTCAAAAGTCGAACATGAAAAGTTAATCTCATAGGCTTGCTGATCGTGTCTGTCGAGTCTTAAAATTTATAAAAAGAATGATCAAACATGGAAACTAACTCTGACAACGATTTGAGGCAAGTGCACCTATCAAATAGTAGTATAGTTAAGGCAAGACCGGATTGTCGAACCCAAAAGAACCAAAAGTACTAATACTAACTCTCTTTATATTATCTAGCCTAAAATAAAGGGAATTTGTGGTTTAATCTAAAATTAACTAAGTATTAAACTAAAGACTCTAAGACAAGGAAGAATGAATTTGGGAAAATACTTGTGGGAAAATTGATTAAGACGATACCTAAGGAAGAATCCACCTAGACTTCACTTGTTATCTAACTCTGAACCAGACGACTTATTCATTTGACTTGATCCGTAAGATTCCTTAATTTATATTAATCCCTCTCTCGAGGCGACTAACGTCTAACGCTAGGTTGGTTAATTGAAATCTCTTTCTAATTAAAACCCCTAGAATTGCATTAACTCGATCTATGGACTCCCATATTAGGTTTCACCCCAATCCGGCAAAATCTCGTTACCTTATCTCTAGTCGTGCGATCAACTTCGCTTAATTATGCTAGATATACTCTTAGGCAGGGACTTTTGCTCCTCCACCTAAGCACATCATACTTGAATTAATATCCTGGAAATATCAACACAAGAATTAAGAACACGTAATTAAGAACAAGTCAAATATTTATCATATAGTTCAGCAAACGATAACAAGATTCATCTTAGGTTTCATCCCCCTCAGTTATCTGAGGGTTTAGTTCATAATAATAATAGAAAACATCTCAGAAGAAAAGATAAAACAAAACATAAGAAATCCCTAAAACCCCCTGAAGGAATTGAAGGAGAAATGCTCCTTCTTGAGTATAATTTCGGCTTCTTGAAATGAATCAACTGACTATCTTCGAGTGAATCCCCACAAATCTGACCTCATTGGCCTAGCTGGACGACCCCTGACAAAAGTCTTGGGTTCCCCTTTTTCTGGTCATACTTAGGTTGTTTATATAGGTTTCGGAATGTGTTTTTTTGCCCCTAAGTATCCAAATCCGAGTGAAACTCTTCTTTCCTATGGCAGGGACACGCCCATGGCACATGCCCATGTAAGTCGTGGCCAGGCTGTGTTCGAACCTGTTGAATAGCACCGTTTTGGGCCCTTTTTCGTTCTTTTCATCATTGGGTGCTCTCCTGAGTATAAAACATGAGAACAATGGATTAAGAGCACCAAATTACACAATTCAGGGCTTAAATCATCCAAAAGCATGCTAAATGTGGGCTTAAAATATGTTACTTTTACAGCTTATCAAATACCCCCACACTTAAGCTTTTGCTTGTCCTCAAGCAAAATTCTCAACTCACAATTAAAACAAACTTCCTCGATTCATAATATTTATCAATAATGTTTCATCATAATTTAAAGACAATTCATACATGGATAATTCAACTCAAAGAGTCCTAAAGATTCAAACAATCAAAGTCATAGTTTTTATAGTATGAAAACATAGGTGTTTCCCCTTACCTGAATTACCTCTGATTCAAAACCGACAAGGGTTTACATCCTCACAAAAGATTCGCTCAAATCACTCAAAGTGTTTAAGGTTCAAGAAAAAGCACTCATAAGTCAAACATCAAAAGTTAATCCCATAGGATTGCATGAAAATCAAATCTCCACCACTATAATATGATATGATACACAAATCAAAAGGTCTTTAACAAGGTTGTAACGGGGCTTAGGTTAAAGGTGTGGATAAAGACTGAATTAGAAGGTTATAATCGAGATTGAAGTAATAAGTTACCGAACTAGAAAATAACAGAACTAGAAAATAATTACATCAATTGAAAATTTCTAATACTAATATTCTGAACCGAGCTTCTCTTTTTTTTCTTTTTTTAAGAACAAGTCAAATAATAGTAATGGACTTTTAACAACTGAAATAAAGAACATAGTTAGGTCACTGCTCAAAATCAAATCTCGATAAAAGGGTAGTCAAAAGGAGTGGTGATAACAAATACAAAGGGTTTTGGGTTAATATTAGTGGGCGAGTCAATAAAAAAGGTTGTTAGGATCAATGTGGTTTACTAGGGGTTAATTATGAAGGTAGGCTGTTTTAGTGGAGTAAGTAGGTTAAAACCTAGGTGCCTTTATCATCACTGTATATCAAATCAAAGTTGTGGTCGACATGTATCATCAATGCAAGTTCTAGAATAACAAATCAATGTTGACACACTCATAATCAATAAAGTGAGTATGAAAAAGAATATATGCTCTAATAGGCTCAAAGTCTCACAAAAAATTATGGGTACTTGATGTCAACCTTGTAAATTTCAAACTTCAAGATAATATTCAAATATAGGTAGACAACCTATAAAATTTTTTAAATTTCTGAAAAATAGACTTATCATGCTTGATTCTCTAGTGCCTTAAAGTTTAAATTATCAATGTACAATTATCAATGACTTAATCTAAAACATATCAATAAAAATCATAAATCAAAGGAAATTTCATTCTAATCATAATATGATAAACTTACTTTAGGACAAGGCATAATTCAGGGATTTGAGAACAATGTAAAAAGTTAGGCACTTTTACCCCCCCACACTTAAGATGTACATTGCCCTCAATGTACAAAGATAGATGATAATATATAGTAATTAAAATCAAAAGAGTTAGTGATGATGCAGTTAGGCATAGGTGAAAGTGGTTGTGACTACTCCTAGTGATGTATTCGTCTTTGTGTTTTTGGAGTGACAGATTGAACCTTTGTAAAACTGCGAAGTCATTAGTTAGGTGTTCAGGTAGAACTATAAGTGTTGTTAAAGATACTCGAGGGTTAGATAGCCAGTGATAAAGCAATTAAACTGTAATAAAAATTTAAGCATGAAAGTTAAAAATTCTTAATTAACACGAAAATAAACTGAAATAAAAATAAAAATAAAGATAAAAATGGAAAATAATCTTAAAAATAAATAAAATGAAAGGACTCAAAGGTCCTTGTCATCGGCTGGGTCATGTGGCGGTGGCGGCGGTGAGATGTGAATGTGCTGACATATCAGGTGGAGGCTGCTGTCAATATGGTCGAAGCTCTGGAAGCATTGTTGTTCAAAACGTGTGAAGCGCTCGGATATGTCTGAATAAGATGCTGCTGCATGGGATGGGCGATGGCTCGGTGGTGGTGCCTCCTGTGATGGAGGGACATCGTCAGTAATGCCCTCGGGGTTATCCTCGTCGGTGGGGGGTACGAGCCGGTATTGGGGAGGGTCGGTCCCACGTCGACGCTGAATCATCCTCATATGTAGCATCGTCTGGATGCCCTGTGGGGCCATATGCCCTATCAGTGTGAGTGAGGAGGTTTGTGCGTCGGTGTTGAGGAGCCCAAAGTACCGATCCAAGCGTGTGATGTAGGGACCTATAGATATGATCCCTCGCCGATGCTGCTCCATCTGATAGTAGGCGTCATGAGTATTGACGACGTCGGTGCTCTCTCGTCGACCTATCAAAGTATGAGCCAAAATAGCGTGTACGTACCTCAGAGACGGAGCCAGGGTCGTCGCTTTTGAGCGACTAAGGTCATAATTATGGTAGTGGGTAGCTATCTTGTGCCAATATTGGGTGGGGCTGAAATGTATATGGCGATGCAACTCCGAAAGGTCATTCTCTGCTACGAAGTCGTCTGTATAAAGTCCTAAAGCAGCCCCAAATTGTGGCACGTTCAGCTGTCGTATAGTGCCGCCGAGACGGAATTGTATCGTGCCTGGATCATCGTAACGGCTCATCACTATTTGAAGTTGAAATGTTGAGCAGAGCTCCAAAGTGAGCTCTAGGTATGTGGGCTCGACAATGTTGAAGAATTGCTCCCACGGATCAGTGGTTAGGAGAGCCCGTATGTCACTGTCAAGATGGACCTGCTCTAAAGCGGCCTAGTCGATACATCTGCCTGTGCCGAGGGGTCCCGCGCGTAGTAATTTATAACGGTCCTCTTGGACTCCTGGAGGAAATTGGAGGAACAGATGGCGCACTTCGGCGGATGCACTTGCAGATGATAATCCGGGTCCCTTTCGCTTTTTCGAGCTCGGGGCTGCTGTTCTCTTTCCTCGGGACGATGACATTTTTCCTGAGAGTATTAGTTATTCAAGTAACATTTCTATCACATATTTTGGCCAATGATCATAATAGACTTATAATAAAATTTTGCAATCAAAGTACGAGTAAGCATAATTAACGATTCCTATTCGACTAGAGTAATCGGAATAGTACTCGAAATAATAAAATAATAAAATCCTAAGGTTTTTTTAATCATTACTTAATTCATAATAATAAATATAAACTAAACTAAATGCAATTCTTAATGAAAAATTAGTTAAAAGGAAAAAATCCAAAAGAAATAGTAAGTTTGTGACCAGCAGTGGTGTTTGCTGCGTGGATGGGAGAAACACAGGTGTGTAGCGAAGGAGCACGGGCATGTGCTGTAAAAATTTCTGGGTACCACGGTGGTTGAGCGGGCTTCATTTTTTGTTTAGGTATTTGCAGGGGCGAAGCCAGAACAAATTTTTAGAGGGGGCCGAATGAAATTTTAATTTTTTCTAGTCTATATTTTTATAATTTTTAAATGATTAAATCAAATTTTTTATAATTTTAGGGGGGCCAAAGTGTAATTTTACCTTTACAAATTTAAAAATGTTTTAAAAATTTAAGGGAAAAGATTTAAAATTTACATTTTAGGGGGGACCGGGGCCCCTGCCAGCCCCCCTAAATCCGCCCCTGGGTATTTGATTGGAAGGGAGGTGAGGGGGTTATGGGAGTCAAATGTGGGTTATTTTTGTTGATGGTGGCCAGATTAGGGGTAGGGATTTGAGAGAAATGGTTAGGGTTGGGATTTTGGGAAGATGAGATGTTATGTTCCTTAAATAGGGGTTAGAGCACGGGCAGGGGCCACGCCCGTGCTCGACTTTATTAGCCCGTGTTTTTCGTGATTTTTGAATTTTTTTTTGGGCGCGTTCAGGGTGTTTGGCCACGCCGTGGTGAAAGTGACACGCCCGTGTTTATTTTCACATGGTTGTGTAGCATGGGCGTGTCCCACCTGTGTTTGGTAAGTCAGTATCTTCACACGGTTGTAAAGCACGGCTGTGTCCCGCTCGTGTTTGGCAAGTGAGTAAAGTCCACGGGAGGACGGCACGGGAGTGGGCCTATTATCGCAGCCTGTGTTGGAAAAAATCTTCTTTGTCGTGCACGGCTACTAGCACGCCTGTGTCTCGTCCCATGGCATCCACACGGCCACGGGCACGCCCGTGTGTAAGGCCGTGTGGGAGGGAAACCTGCGCTTATTGGACTGATTAGTGTGCAGTTGGATGCTAAAAACTAAAAACATAATGTTAGTGAAGTTAGTGCTCGGGTTGCCTCTCGAGAAGCGCTCGTTTAAAGTCTTAAGCTAGACTTACACTGTTTTCATTTCTAAAAGAAGGTTCATGGAGCGGAAGCTCCTCTCTCATATCCCTAAAATCTTCACCATTATAAATTTTGAGTCGATGACCATTTACCTTGAATGTGCCCTGAGTGGGATGAGTTACCTCGATTGTGCCATAGGGAAAAATTGTTTTGATCATGAATGGACCTGACCATCTTGATTTCAGCTTCCCAGGAAACAGTTTAAGCCTTGAGTTGTATAGCAGGACCAAGTCCCCTACTTTGCATTGTTTTGATTTCTTTAGACGAGTATCATGGCGTCGCTTTGTTGCCTCCTTGTATAGTTTTGAGTTCTCATAGGCATCAGCTCTCCATTCGTCTAGCTCGTTCATCTGCATCATTCTTTTCTCTCTTGCAGTTTTAAGATCGTAATTTAAGAATTTTATAGCCCAAAAAGCTGTGTTCTAACTTGAATGGTAGATGACAACTTTTCCCATAGACAAGTTTGTATGGGGATGTTCCTATGGGGTTTTAAACGCTGTTCTATAGGCCCATAAGGCATCATCTATTTTTAATGCCCAATCTTTTCTGTTTGATTCAACCATTTTTTCTAAGATGCGATTAAGTTCTCAGTTTGCTACTTCTACTTGCCCACTGGTTTGAGGGTGATATGGGGTAGCTATCCTGTGGTGTACGTTGTATTTCTTTAAGACTTTATCAAACTGAGTATTACAAAAATGAGTACCCCTATCACTAATAATTGCTCTAGGTGTTCCAAATCGAGAGAATAGTTTCTTGAGAAATTTAACTACTACCCTGGCATCATTGGTAGGTAAAGCTTCGGCTTCCACCCATTTTGACATGTAATCTACCGCTACTAGGATGTATTTATTTCCAAAAGAACTAGATAATGGACCCATAAAATCAATACCCCATACATCGAATATTTCACATGATAGCATGTATGTCTGAGGCATTTCATCGCGTTTAGAAATATTACCTGTTCTTTGGCATTTATCACACGAAGCGACATACCTGTTGGCATCTTTAAACAAAGTGGGCCAATAAAAACCTGATTCGAGTATTTTATGTGTTGTCTTAATACCGCTGTAATGTCCTCCTGATGGTCCGGAGTGACAGTGTTTTAGGATTTTGCTTGCTTCTATCTTTGTAACGCATCTCCGAATCACCTGATCTGCACATATATGGAAAAGAAAGGGATCCTCCCAAAAATAGTTTTTCACATTAGCAAAGAATCGCTTCTTTTGATGATGTGTTAACCTTTTTGGTAGGATGTTAGCAGCTAAAAAATTTGCAATATCTGCAAACCAAGGTACCTCGGAGTTGGTTATAGAGAAGAGTTGTTCTTCAGAGAATGAGTCATTTATCTCCATCTCGTCGAGCTCCTTGGTATGTGGGTTTTCCAGTCTAGACAGATGATCTGCTGCAAGATTCCCAGCTCCTTTCTTATCATGAATTTCCAAATCAAATTCTTGTAAAAGTAGAATCCATCTTATGAGACGAGGTTTTGCATCGGGTTTAGTTAGAAGATAACGAAGAGCTGAATGGTCAGTGTAAACGACAACTTTAGATAGTATTAAATATTGTCTAAATTTATCAAATGCAAAAACCACAGCTAGCAATTCTTTTTCTGTAGTGGTGTAATTTTCTTGTGCAGCTGTTAATGTCTTGCTAGCATAATAGATTGGCTGAAAGTCCTTGTCTCTTCGCTATCCCAAAACCGCACCTACTGCAAAATCACTTGCATCACACATTAGTTCAAAAGGTAAGTTCCAATCGGGTGCAATTATAATTGGAGCATTTATTAATTACTCTTTGAGGGTATTAAATGCGTCTAAACATTCCTGATTGAAATTAAAAGGTACATCTTTTTCTAGTAATTTCATTAAAGGCTTAGCTATTTTAGAAAAATTTTTAATTAATCTTCTATAAAATCCAGCATGTCCTAAAAAGCTTCTAAGGGCCTTAACTGAACTAGGGGGAGGTAATTTTTCTATGGTTTCAACTTTTGCTTTATCTACCTCTATCCCCTTACTAGAAATTTTGTGTCCTAATACAATCCCTTCTCGAACCATAAAATGACATTTTTCCCAATTTAAAACTAGATTTTTTTCCTCATATCTCATTAGAACTCGTTTTAAATTTCTAAGGCAGAGATGGAAAGAGTTACCGAATACTGAAAAGTCATCCATAAATACCTCCATAATGTCTTCCACTAATTCGTCAAAGATGGCTAGCATGCAGCGCTGAAAAGTAGCAGGAGCATTACATAATCCAAAAGGCAGTCTACGATAAGCAAACGTACCCTATGGACATGGAAATGTTGTAATTTCTTGATCCTCAGGGGCTATCGGGATTTGGAAGTAGCCGGATAGCCCGTCTAGGAAGCAGTAGTACATATGTCCGGAGAATCTTTCTAACATCTGATCAATAAATGGCAAGGGAAAGTGATCCTTTCTGGTGGCGTCATTCAACTTTCTATAGTCAATGCAGACTCTCCATCCTGTGACCGTTCTGGTGGGAATCAGCTCATTCTTCTCGTTGGCTACCACAGTCATGCCTCCTTTCTTTGGAACAACCTGCACAAGACTTACCCAATTGCTGTCAGAAATAGGATAAATTATTCCAGCATCTAGAAGTTTAATTACCTCAGCTTTAACAACTTCTTTCACGTTGGGATTCAATCGTCTTTGAGGTTACACACATGGTTTGTACTCATCTTCTATTAAAATTTTATGGGTGCAAAACGATGGGCTTATTCCCTTAATGTCAGAAATTTTCCAGGCTATGGCTCTTTTATGCTCCCTTAGTACCTGCAGCAATTCATTTTTCTCTCTAGGTTCTAGTTCTGATGAGATAATTACTGGTAGTGTAGAGTTATCCCCTAAGAATGCATATTCTAAATGTGCCGGTAGTTGTTTTAATTCTAATTTGGGTGGTTCATCAATGGAGGGTTTTTGCTTTAGTTCATCATTGATTTCAATGACCTCTTCTTCTTTTTTATTGGATGAAGATGTATTCAGATTCGGCTCATCGACATCATCATCTTCCCCCTCGTCTTGGTTAAGGCACAGTTCCATCGTGTCGTCATGTATGATTTCCTGCAACGAATCTTGAATAATATGATCAGTAGTATCAACAAAATAACAGGAATCATCTTGTTCTCTAGAATATTGCATGGCATCGGAAATTTGAAAATAATCTCTTCATCGCCTACCCTCAATGCAAGTTTACCATCACCTACGTCAATAATAGCCCTAGCAGTGGCTAGAAAGGGTCGTCCCAAAATTAGAGGCACCTCAACGTCCTCATCCATGTCAAGTATGACAAAATCAACGGGGAATATAAACTTATCGACTTTTACTAGAATATCTTCGATAATTCCCCTAGGATATTTAACAGATCTATCAGCTAACTGAATACTCATCCTAGTGGGTTTGGGTTCCCCAAGACCAAGGTGCTTAAACATTTTGTAAGGCATTAAATTAATACTGGCACCTAAATCAGCTAATGTTTTTTCTATGTTCAAGCTACCAATTAAACAGGGAATAGTAAAACTTCCTGGATCTTTTAATTTAGTCGGCAACTTGTTCTGGATGATGGCTGAACATTCTTCATTAAGTTCTACTTTGAAATTTCTTCGAACTTTCTCTTATTTGTTAGAAGCTCCTTTAAAAATTTTGCATATGTTGGCATCTACGAAATGGCTTCAACAAAAGGTAAGTTAATATGCAACTGTCTAAAAAGTTCAAGAAATTTACCATATTGTGCGTCTAAGCGACCTTTCTTCAACTTTGCTGAATATGGGATTGGTGGGTTAATTTCCTTTCGGATCAGGGTTGCATTCTCCACTTCCTCTTCCCATGCCTTATTGTCTTCGTGCGATATCTTTTTCTTCGTTTTGACTAACTCCTTTCCACTTTTTAGTGTCACTGCCTTTACTTGCTCTTTTTCTTTAGGGAAACTTTCTGGTCGTATTTCAGAGATTAACTTAGTAAGTTGCCCAATTTGATCTTTGAGCTCCTGTGTCGATGTTTCCTGATTTTCAAGTTTTGTTTCTATATTCTGAAGGCAAGTTTCTATCACTGCTATGAATTTTGTCAGCATCTCCTCAAGGTTTGGCTTCTTTTCCTGTGGGTAGGGCTAATTTTGGAAATTTGGAGGGGATTGTTGTCTCTGATTTCCTTGATTTCCCCATGAAAAATTGGGGTGATTTCTCCAACCTAGATTATAAGTATTACTATAAGGGTTATTGTTAGATCTAAAATTATTGCCCATATAGTTCATTTGTTCGCTTTCTGTGCCTTGTCTGTAGGGTGGGTACTCAGGATTTGCCACGCCGTCGTTTGTTTCGCACTGCATTACTGGATGTACCTGCGAAGAACACAAACTATCAAGCTTTTTGTTCATCATTTCCACCTGATTTGTTAGCATGGTTACTGCGTCGAGGTTGTAAACTCCGGCTATTTTTGTTGGCCTTGTCCTTGTAACTTGCCACTGATACTTATTCAGCGACATCTCTTCTATAATTTCGTAGGCTGCTTCAGGAGTTCTGTTATTTAGAGTTCCACCGGCGGCTGAGTCAATCAGTTGTCTCGTCGAAGGATTCACAGCGTTGTAAAAAGTTTGGACTTGAAGCCACAAAGGTAATCCATGGTGTGGGCACCTTCTTAGTAGATCCTTGTATCTCTCCCATGCATCGTATAGTGTTTCTAAATCCATCTGCACAAAAGAAGAGATATCATTCTTTAATTTGGTCGTTTTGGCCGGGGGAAAATATTTTAATAAAAATTTCTCGGTCATTTGGTCCCATGTAGTGATTGATCCTCTTGGAAGAGAGTGCAACCACTGTTTAGCTTTATTCCTTAGCGAGAAGGGAAATAATCGAAGACGAATGGCATCATCAGAAACGTCATTTATTTTGAAAGTATCACAAAATTCTAGGAAATTTGCCAAGTGATTATTTGGATCTTCATCCTGCAAACCATCAAACTGAGCAATTTGATGTATCATCTGAATTGTGTTAGGTTTCAGTTAAAAATTATTTGCGGCAATAGTAGGTCTAACAATACTTGACTCAGTTCCTGTTAAATTAGGTTTAGCATAATCATACATAGTTCGAGGAGCATGATGTTCGGCCGCCTCTGGCGGTGGCGGATTATTTTCAGCCATCCCTTCAGTAGGATTGGTTTCACCTTCTTGCTCTCCTTCTACATAGTTTAAGCTTCGCCTTATTTCTCTGCGATTTCTACAAACAGTACCTTCAATATCACTGTCGTAAAGTAAAGGTCCTGTCGGGTTCCTTCTAGTCATAAACTAGAGGTGCCTAAAAGGAACAGAAAGAAAGAAAAATTAGCAAAAATAAAATAATATAAATAAATACTTTCCAAAAATAAAAAATGGCTAAAGTAATAAAAATTAAGCTTTCTTACTATTTTAGTTCCCCGGCAACGACGCCAAAAACTTGATCGTGTCTGTGGAGTCTTAAAATTTATAAAAAGAATGATCGAACCTGGAAACTAACTCTGACAACGATTTGAGGCAAGCGCACCTATTGAACAGTAGTATAGTTAAGGCAAGACCGGATTGTTGAACCCAAAGGAACCAAAAGTACTAATACTAACTCTCTTTTAATTATCTAGCCTAAAATAAAGGGAGTTTGTGGTTTAATCTAAAATTAACTAATTATTAAATTAAAGACTCTAAGACAAGGAAGAATGAATTTGGGAAAATACTTGTGGGAAAAACCAATTGATTAAGACGATACCCAAGTAAGAATCCACCTAGACTTCACTTGTTATCTAACTCTGAACCAGACGACTTATTCATTTGACTTGATCCGTAAGATTCCCTAAGTTATATTAATCCCTCTCTCGAGGCGACTAACGTCTAACCCTAGGTTGATTAATTGAAATCTCTTTCTAATTAAAACCCCTAGAATTACATTAACTCGATCTATGGACTCCCATATTAGGTTTTGATAAACCATAAAAGTAACATATTTTAAGCCCACATTTAGCATGTTTTTGGATGATTTATCCCTTATTTTTATGTAAAAAGGTGCTCTTAATCCTTTCTTTTCATGTTTTATACTGAGGAAAGCACCCGAGGATGAAAAGAATGAGAAACGGGCTTAAAACGGACCAAATTGGGCCAAAATAAAAATCGACATGGCCTGGGCCCAAGACCACACGATCATGCCTCATTAAAAGTCCGAACACGGCCTAAAGACGACTCATACGGGCGTGTGCCATGTATAAATTACCTTTGAATTATGATGAAACATTATTTATGAATATTATGAATCAAGGAGCCTATATAAACCTATCTCAAAAGCCTATATAAACACCCTAAGTATAACCTAGAAGGGGGCGGTTAGCGAGGCCAAGGAGCCGAGCCAGAAAGGTCATATTTGTGGGAATCACTCGAAGATAGCCAGTTGATCCATCTCAAGAAGCCGGAATTATACTCAAGACGGAAGATCTCTCCTGCAATTTCTTCAGGGGTTTTAGGGATTTATTATGTTTTGTTTTATCTTTTCTTTTGAGATGTTTTCTTTTATTGTTATGAACTAAACCCTCAGATACCTGAGGGGATGAAACCTAAGATGAATCTTGTTATCGTTTGCTGAACTATATGATAAATATTTGACTTGTTCTTAATTATGTGTTTTTAATTCTTGTGTTGATATTTTCAGGATATTAATTCAAGTATGATGTGCTTAGGTGGAGGAACAAAAGTCTCTGCCGAAGAGTAGATCTAGCATAATTAAGCGGAGTTGATCGCGCGCCTAGAGATAGGGTGACGAGATTTTGCCGGATTAGGGTGAAACCTAATATGGGAGTCCATAAGTCGAGTTAATACAATTCTAGGGGTTTCAATTAGAAAGAGATTTCAATTAATCAACCTAGGGTTAGACGTTAATCGCCTCGAGAGAGGGGTTAATATAACTTAGGGAATCTTACGGATCAAGTCAAGTGAATAAATCGTCTGGTTCAGAGTTAGATAACAAGTGAAGTCTAGGTGGATTCTTCCTTGGGTGTCTTTTTAATCAATTGGATTTTCTTCCAAGTTATTTTCCCAAATTCATTCTTCTTTGTCTTAGAGTCTTTAGTTTAGTAGTTAATTAATTTATATTAGATAAATAAATCCCTTTTCTTCTTAGGCTAAATAATAAAAAGAGAGTTAGTATTAGTACTTTTGGTTCATTTGGGACTCGAGATTCCGGTCTTGCCTTAACTATACTACTATTCGATAGGTGCGCTTGCCTTGAATCATTGTCAGAGTTAGTTTCCAGGTTCGATCATTCTTTTTATAAATTTTAAGACTCGACAGACACAATCAAGTTTTTGGCGCCGTTGCCGGGGAACTGAAATATTAAGAAAGCTTATTTTTTATTACTTTAGCCATATTTATTTTTTATTTTTATTTTTGCAATTAAATTTTATATTTATAAAATTTTCTTTCTTTCTTTTTGTTCCTTTCAGGTACCTCTAATTTATGACTAGAAGGAACCCGGCAGGACCCTTACTTTACGACAGTGATATTGAAGGTACCGTTCGCAGAAATCACAGAGAGACAAGGCGAAGCTTAAACTACATAGAAGAAGAGCAAGAAGCCGAAATTAATACTACAGAAGAGATGGCAGAGAATAATCTGCCACCTTCAGAGATGGCCGAACATCATGCTCCACGCACTATGTATGATTATGCTAAACTGTTTAACTGGATTGTTGCAAATAATTTTGAACTGAAACCTAACACTATACAGATGATACAACAGTTTGTTCAGTTTGATAGTTTGCAGGATGAGGATCCTAACACACACTTAGCGAATTTTCTTGAATTCTGTGATACCTTCAAGATAAATGGCTGTAACATCCTGAAATTGAGCCTAGTAGGATTGGGCCCAATGGGCCTTAGGTGTAGTAGCGTTTAAAATTTTATAGAACGGCATTAATGCGAGTTAGACTTATAAGGTAAGTGATTTTGGAAGGTTAGAGGGCTTCTAGGAAGTCCCGGGATCAAATTTAGGCTTTAGGGAAATTTTGGTTTTAGGCGGAAAAAACCCTGAAAGTTGGCAGGTAGGCCTTAAGAATAAAATGTGGAGGAAAATGACACAAGTGGAGGGTGTGGTGTAGTGGCAAAGTGACGCCACATAAGAGAAAAGGGGGTGACACCACAAGGAAGGAAGGAGGTCCAAGGTTCAAGTCTTGGCTTTTGCATTTTGGTTTCTTTTTACCTGGATCTTAGAATTTGGGCCATAGTTTATATTTAGTTGCGCATGGTTTAAGACATAAGAGGAGCTTGTGGCCAAGTGGTTAGCGGCATGGATTATGTTGCAAGGGAGCCTGGGTTCGAATCTCATGAGAAGCAAGGGAGTATTTATTTTGCGGATAGGACGGCAAGAGTTTTAGTTGAATTTAAACTCTACTGACGAAGGGATCCCACATCGGAAAGACACAAAGAATGAAGGTGAAGAGCTAGCTATATAAGGAGCATCCTAGGAGGAGAGTAAACACATCTTGGAGGGCGTTTGGGCACAGGAGTGGTCGCAGCGCGGTTTAGCACCAGAGTCCTATCAGGTGTGTACTTCTCTACTCTACTTGTAGAGCGGCAAATGCCGAAGTGCCGGTCACGGCAATAGTAGCCACACAAGCGTGCGAGCGCACGTGTGGGGCTTCGACGCGATAGTTGAGGCCATCAGTAGTATTCTTGTGGGTTGGGCTGCTTGGGCCACGATGGGCCAAAGTGGGCCCAATGGGCCCGTGGGCCCAAATGAGTAAATTGTATGAATGTTTAGTATATAGTGAACTAGACTAGGCGGAACTTATATACGTGGCTAGATTTGTGCTAGATGGGCCACACGAGCGTGTGGGCCTAAGTGGGCCGAAATCGGGTTTTAGGCCCAATGGTCCGGTAACGACCGGAAATTGTAGTTGAGTCGCTCGTGGCGACATTGGGCCTATGGAAAGGCCATTGTAGGTGCGAATTTACGAAAATACCCTTGGTGGGTAAATTACGAAAATACCCTTGGTAGGTAAAATTACTGGTATTCCCTTAGAGGTTGGTTAGCTTGATTATGTTGTATATTATTATTCTGATTATGATGGTAATTCGTTTCATACGTTGTCTGATATGTTCATAATGATTACATTGTCATTTCATCATAAATTGTATGTTGCATGGGCATATGGGTGATAATGATAAAGGGGAAGTGCTCTGGTGGTTTTTACCACATTATCTGGTGACTCAGGTCACATATTATGAATCTGGTGACTAATGTCACATATTGTTATCTGGTAAATCTGTCACATTATCTGGTGGCTATGCCATGATTATAAGGGCGATGTGTAGTTGACTGCAGCGACTGCCTTCGATGGTGTGTAGCGGATGGAGGGCCGATTTAGTAATCCCCACGGTGTGATTGGCAGGTACGGGTGATGTGTAGTGGATGGAAACTTAGCTTGGGATTGGGTTCTGCATCATATCGCATTGATTATCTGATTATCTGTTATACTCTGCTAAAAGGGCTAAAGCCCAGTCTGTTCTGTACTGGCTTCGCCCAAAGTGATTTGTAATGGGCTTCGGCCCAGATTGTTTTGATGCATGTTCTTACCGATGAGGGTGTACACACTGAGTCTCGATGACTCACCCCTCTTTTTAAATGTTTCAGGTAATCAGTAGATCATGGATTTGGGAGCCGAGGCAGACTTGTGGTGGCCCTGCAATGTTTTTCGTAAACTCGTTTCTTTTATTTAAACTTACTATTAATTTTGGGATTTTGTTATGTAATAAGGCCTTTGGTATTTTATTTGGTTTTAGCTTTCAATTTGGTTACTGTTTATTATTAAATGTTCAATATGGGGTTTTCCTAAAATGATAATAAACCGTTTTTATTCAAAATTTCTTAAGCTCGATTTTCACAACAAATACAATTTTATTCAAATTAATAACAACTTTGTAAAATGGGCATCGAAATGAATCGGCTTTTATAAACAAACCACAGAACGCGAAGTTGCAAAAAGAATACGAACTTTTAACAAACGCACAGTTTTTTTTAGACATTCCTTTCATGTGACATGCCAGATCCGGTCGTAACATCTAGGCCGGGTTTGGGGTGTTACAATGGCGTTTCTGATGATGCCATCCGTCTTCGGTTATTTCCCTTTTCCCTGAGGAATAAAGCCAAACAATGGTTACATTCTTTTCTACGAGGATCAATCACTACATGGGACCAAATGACCAAAAAATTTTTATTGAAATATTTTTCGCCGGCCAAAATGGCCAAATTGAGGAATGATATCTCTTCTTTTGTGCAGATAGATTTGGAGACACTTTATGATGCATGGGAGAGATACAAAGACTTGTTAAGGAGGTGCCCACACCATGGATTACCATTGTGGCTACAGGTCCAAACTTTTTACAACGGTGTGAACCCCTCAACAAGGCAATCAATCGATTCAGCCACCGGTGGAACCCTGAACAACAAAACTCCTGAAGCAGCCTACGAGTTTATAGAGGAGATGTCACTGAATAACTATCAGTGGCAAGTTACAAGGACAAGGCGAGTCAAAGCAGCCGGAGTTTTCAACCTCGACGCAGTAACCGCGCTATCAAATCAGATAGAGTTGCTACATAAAAAATTTAATAGTTTCTATGGTTATTCGCAGGCACATCCAGTAATGCAGTGCGAGACAAGTGAAGGCGTGGCGAATCTTGAGTACCCACCCTGTAGACAGGGTATGGAGAGGAAGCAAATGAACTTATGGGTAACAATTTCCGATCTAACAATAACCCTTATAGAAATACTTATAATCCAGGTTGGAAGAACCACCCCAATTTCTCATGGGGCGGTCAAAGAAATCAAAGGCAACAACCTTCCCAAAACTTCCAACAACAGCCCTACCCACAGGAAAAGAAGCCGAACCTTGAAGAGGTGCATACAAACTTCATAGAAGCCTCAAAAACACGTTTCCAGAAGGTAGAAACAAAACTTGAGGCATTGTCACAGGAGTTCAAGGATCAATTCGGGCAACTTGCTAAGCAGATTTCTGAGAGACCACAGGGAAGACTACCGAGCAACACCGAGACTAACCCAAGGGAGCAAGTTCAAGCCATAACAGCTCAAGATAGTGTAGGGTTAGACAAGCCTAATTTGAAGCAAAAGAATGTGGTAGAGGAAGATATGGTTGAGGTCAATAACAAGCTGAAACCAGTAATCAAATAGTACAAACCTTGCATACCATATCCAGAAGCAACAACGAAAGATGACATAGAGGAACAGTTCAGTAAGTTTCTTAAACTTTTAAAGAAATTACATATTAACTTACCCTTTCTTGAAGCTCTTTCACAGATGCCAGATTCTAGGAAATTTTTAAAGAAGCTATTGACAAATAAGCGAAAGATAGACGAGGAATCACATGTGGAACTGAACACAGTATGCTCAGCAATGTTCCAAAATAAATTACCACAAAAATTAAAAGATCCAGGGAGTTTTACAATTCCATGCTTAATTGGTAGTTTAACTATTGATAATGCGTTAGCTGATCTAGGGGCAAGCATAAATGCCATGCCTTATAAATTGTTTAAACAACTAGGTCTAGGGAAACCCAAACAAACTAGGATGAGCATTCAATTAGCTAATAAAACTATTAGAGTTCTTAGGGGTATATGATCGTGTCTGTCGAGTCTTAAAATTTATAAAAAGAATGATCGAACCTAGAAACTAACTCTGACAATGATTTTTGAGGCAAGCACACCTATCGAACAGTAGTATAGCTTAGGCAAGATCGGAATGTCGAACCCAAAGAAACCAAAAGTACCTATACTAACTCTCTTTCTATTATTTAGCCTAAGAATTAAGGGATTGTTTATCTAATCTAAATTAATCAACTACTAAACTAAAGATGAAAAGACAAAGAGAAAAAGTTTGGGAAAATAACTTGAGAGAAACCAATTGATTAAAACAACACCAAGGAAGAATCCACCTAGACTTCACTTGTTATCTAACTCTGAACCAGACGATTTATTCACTTGACTTGATCCTTAAGATTCTCTAATGTATATTAAACCCTCTCTCGAAGCGAATAACGTCTAACCCTAGGTTGATTAATTGAAATCTCTTTCTAATTAAAACCCCTAGAATCACATTAACTCGATCTATGGACTCCCATATTAGGTTGCACCCTAATCCGGCAACATCTCGTCACCCTATCTCTAGGCGCGTGATCAACTCCGCTTAATTATGCTAGATCTACTCTTAGGCAGGGACTTTTGCTCCTCCACCTAAGCACATCATACTTGAATTAATATGCCGAAAATATCAACACAAAAATTAAGAACACATAATTAAGAACAAGTCAAATATTTATCATATAGTTCAGCAAACGATAACAAGATTCATCTTAAGTTTCATCCACCTCAGGTATCTGAGGGTTTAGTTCATAACAATAAAAGAAGACATCTCCAAAGAAAAGATAAAACAAAACACAAGAAATCCCTAAAACCCCCTGAAGGAATTGAAGGAGAGATCATCCATCTTGAGTACAATTTCGGCTTCTTGAGTACAATTTCGGCTTCTTGAGATGGATCAACTGGCTCTCTTCGAGTAAAGCTCCACAAATCTGACCTCTCTGGCTCGGCTCCTTTGCCTAACTAACCGCCTCCTTCTAGGTTATACTTAGGGTGTTTATATAGGCTTTTGAGATAGTTTTCTTTGCCCCTAAGTATCCTTTTCTGAGTGAAATTGCTCTTTTCCACGAAAGGGACACGGCCATGGCACACGCTCGTGTGAGTCGTCTTTAGGCCGTGTATAAACTTTTAATGAGGCACGGCCATGTGGTCTTGGGCCCAGGCCGTGTCGATTTCTATTTTTGCCCAATTTGGTCCGTTTTAAGCCTGTTTCTCGTTCTTTTCATCCTCGGGTGCTTTCTTGAGTATAAAACATGAAAAGAAAGGATTATGAGCACCTTTTTACATAAATCAAAGGATAAATCATCCAAAAGCATGCTAAATGTGGGCTTAAAATATGTTACTTTTACGGTTTATCAAATACCCCCACACTTAAGCTTTTGCTTGTCCTTAAGCAAAATTCTCAACTGACAATTAAAACGAACTTCCTCGATTCATAATATTCATCAATAATGCCTTATCATAATTCAAGGATAATTCATACATGGACGATTCAATTCAAAAGGTCCTAAAGATTCAAACAATCAAGGTCATAACTTTATAGCCCTGAAAACGTTAGGTGTTTCCCTTTACCTGAATAATTACCTCTGATTCAAAATCGACAAGAATTGACATCCTTACTAAAGATTCACTCAAATCACTCGAAGTGTTTAAGGTTCAGAATTAAGCACTCAAATCGAACATGAAAAGTTAATCCCATAGGCTTGCATGAAAATCAAATCTCCACCACTAAGATATGAGATGATACACAAATCAAAAGGTCTTTACAGGGTTGTAACGGGGCTTAGGTTCAAGGTTATGGATATAGGTTGAATTAGAGGGTTAGAATCGAGATTGACTTGACAAATTACCTAACTAGAAATAACGGACTAATAATGAATAATTACATCAATTGAAAACTTGTACTACTAATAATAATACTCTGATATGAGCTTCTTCTTCAATAATTAGAATTTAATGTATAAGCTCGCCTAATCACAAAACTAATAATGAATACACTTCGTTTTTTTTTCAAAGGATGAATTTACTGCTAAAATAAGATAATTAGGCAACTGATCAAATCAAATCTCGATATAAGGGTAGTCAAAAGGAATGGTGATAACAAATACAAAGGGTTTTGGGTTATTAGTAGGTGAGTCAATAAAAGGGTTGTTAGGATTAAACGGGGTTTACTAGGGGTTAATTGCGGAGGTATGCTTTTTAGTGGAGTAAGTGAGTTAAAACCTTGGTGCCTTTATCATCTCTGTACATCAAATCAAAGGTGTGGTCTCGACATGTATCATCAATGCAAGTTCTAGAATAACAAATCAATGTTGACACACTCATAATCAATAAAGTGAGCATGAAAAAAATATATATGCTCTAATAGGCTCAAAGTCTCACAAAAATTATGGGTGTTTGATATCAACCTCATAAATTTCATACTTCAAAGTAATATTCAAATTCAGGTAGACAACCTAAAGATTTTAAAATTTTGAAAAATAGACTTATCATGCTTGATTCTCTAGTATTCTTTAAATTTAATCGTCAATGCACAATTATCAATGGCTTACCTTAAAACATATTAATAAAAATCATAAATCAAAGGAAATTTCATTCTAATCATAATATGAGAAACTCATTTTAGAACAGGGCATAATATTCAGGGATTTGAAAATAATGCAAAAAGTTAGGCACTTTCTTGAAATAACTATTAACCCTCCCCCCACACTTAAGATGTACATTGTCCTCAATGTACAAAGATATATATGCATTTTAAGAGAGAGAGGGAGGTGAGACTTCCTGAATTTGGATGGTTTCCTTAAGTTGAAAGTCGATAGGGGTGGTGGCTGCTACCGAGCTCTACGCTAGATGAAGAAATTGGGGAGCTCGTAGAGAATTAGCCAGAATTATTAAGACACATTTAACATAAACTAAATATATAATTAAAGACAAGAAAGATAAAAAGAAAGAAAATAGTAATGTAAATAAAATTAAAATGAAAGATGAATAGACTGAAGAGTCCTTATTGTTAGATGGTTTGCGAGGTGGGTGTGACCTCTAAGGCTACGGAGGTGCTGGCGGTGGTAGAAGTGGCGTGATTCCCAAGCAGCCTTTAGAACCTGACACTAGGAAACTAAAGTAAAATAAACTAAATTAAGCAGAAGATTGTCAAAGAGAAGGAAAATAAAGGAGAAGATAAAAGTATAACAAAAGATAAATGGTCTCAATGACCCTTGGCTTGTCGAGTGGATGAAGCGGCCAGCATGAACTTATGTAGATCGGTCTCCATGAGACTGTGCTGGGATCCTTCCGCTTTTTCGACATGGCCAAAAGATTGAGACGAATGTTAAGAAAACAAAGAATGCTGAGAATTGAGGTTGTAGAAAGTTTTAAGGGATGAAGGAGGGTGGGAAATACGTGAGAAGAGGGAGGGGTGGGTGGTTTAAATAGAATTCTCAAGTCAGGTACATTCACGCACCCGTGTCTTGGGGGCGTGGCGTCTCACACGGGCTTATCGCATGGCCATGGTGGGCTTCGTTCGTTTCTCCCACGCCCGTGCTCCATTTGCCACGCCCGTGTGTTATCAGAAAGTGTCGACCACGACCGCATCGCACGGCCGTGGGGTTTTGTTGGTGCCCATGGTGTGGTGGTTGGAGCCCGTGACTTCGAAGATATTATTTGCTCTGACATGTACCGCTTCTGCCATGTCAGTACAGAGATTCTTGAGGTCCACACGGCCACGACAACGGACGTGTGCAAGGCCGTGTGGCCTGCAAATATGCACTTAGTTAGTTTATAGTTAGGTGCTAAAAAGGAAGATAAAAGAAAGAATAAAACAGAATAAATAAAAATAAAAATGTAAAAGTTAATGGGGTTAGTACTCGAGTTGCCTCCCGAGAAGCGCTCGTTTATAGCTTAAGCTAAACTCTCCTCTTATTTGTATATTCATGGTGATTTGAGGAGTTGAAAGTCCTTCCTTGTACTGGCAGTTCTATTATCATGATAGGGTTTAAGACGAGTAACGTTTATTCTCAAAGTGCCAAAAATCGGGCTACTTACCTCAACTGTTCCGTATGGAAAAACATCAATTACCTTAAAAGGGATCTTATTGCTTGTGTTAGGATCAGGTGGAGATATTCGTGGGTCTGCTTTGTCTAATAGTACCTGATCTCCAATTTTGAACTTGTATGTCTCATAGGGTGGCTTTGGTTCTGTTTCGGGTAGCCCTAGTTCTTTTTTAAGGTGCGCCTTCCCCTCTTCTAGTTCATCGACCTGAATTCTTTGTTCCTCATGAGTTATTTCTTTGTTGGCACAGGGTTCAGGATCGGGATCATGCTGTGGTGTTTCCTGAAAAGAAGGGTTAACCGAATGGTTATCAATAGAATTGACTTTCTCACCTTGGCTATTGATGTTCTAGCTGAATCGAGGGCTTGAAGAGTGACTGTCTCGTCACCTACACAAAGTATGAGTTCGCCTGCATCAACATCGATTTTAGTTCTAGCAGTTGCTAAGAATGGTCTTCCTAAAATTAGGGGAATTGTGTTGTCCTCATCCATGTCTAAAACGACGAAGTCTACTGGGAATACGAACTTATCAATTTTCACAAGTACATCTTCAATTATACCCCTAGGAACTCTAATAGTTTTATCAGCTAATTGAATGCTCATCCTAGTTTGTTTGGGTTTCCCTAGTCCTATTTGTTTAAACAATTTATAAGGCATTACATTTATGCTTGCCCCTAAATCAGCTAACGAACTATCAATAGTTAAACTACCAATTAAGCATGGAATTGTAAAACTCCCTGGATCTTTCAATTTCTGTGGTAGTTTATTTTGCAACATTGCTGAGCACACTGCGTTCAGTTCCACATGTGATTCCTCGTCTATCTTTCGATTATTTGTCAATAGCTTCTTTAAAAATTTCCTGGAATCTGGCATCTGTGAAAGAGCTTCAAGAAACGGTAAGTTAATATGTAATTTCTTTAAAAGTTTAAGAAACTTACCGAATTGTTCCTCTGTGTCGTCTTTCGCTATTGCTTGGGGATATGGTATTCGAGGTTTGTACTCTTTCATTACTGGGTTCGGCTTGTTATTGACCTCAACCGTATCTTCTTTTACCACCTTCTTTTGTTTTGAATTAGGCTCATCTAACCCTTCATTATCTTGAGCTATTATGGCTTGAACTTGCTCCCTTGGGTTAGTCTCGGTGTTGCTCAGTAGTCTTCCCTGTGGTCTCTCAGAAATCTGCTTAGCAAGTTGCCCGAATTGATCCTTGAACTCTTGTGACAATGCCTCAAGTTTTGTTTCTCCCTTCTGGAAACGTGTTTCTAAGGCTGTTATGAAGTTTGTTAGCACCTCTTCAAGGTTCGGCTTCTTTTCCTGTGGGTAAGGCTATTGTTGGAAGTTTTGGGAAGATTGTTGTCTTTGATTTCTTTGACCGCCCCATGAGAAATTAGGGTGGTTCTTCCAACCTGGACTATAAGTATTACTATAAGGGTTATTGTTAGATCAAAAATTATTACCCATATAGTTCATTTTGTCGCTCTCCATGCCCTGTCCGTAGGGTGGGTACTTAGGATTCGCCACCCCTTCACTTGCGTTGCAATGCATTACTGGATGTGCCTGCGAAGAACCATAGAAACTATCAAATTTTTTATGTAGCAATTCTACCTAATTTGATAGCGCGGTTACTGCATCAATGTTGAAAACTCTGGCTGCTTTGGTTGGCCTTTTCCTTGTAACTTGCCACTGATAGTTATTCAGTGACATCTCATCTATAAACTCGTAGGCCGCTTCAGGAGTTTTGTTGTTCAGGGTTCCGCCGGCAGCTGAATCGATTAGTTGCCTTGTTGAAGGGTTCACACCATTGTAAAAAGTTTGGACCTGTAGCCACAAAGGTAATTCGTGGTGTGGGCACCTCCTTAACAAATCTTTGTATCTCTCCCGTGCATCATAAAGTGTCTCTGAATCCATCTGCACAAAAGAAGAGATATCATTCCTTAACTTGGCCGTTTTGGCAGGTGGAAAATATTTTAATAAAAATTTCTCGGTCATTTGATCCCATGTAGTGATTGATCCTCGTGGAAGAGAGTGTAACCACTGTTTTGCTTTATTCCTCAAAGAAAAGGGAAATAACCGAAGACGAATGGCATCATCAGAAACGCCATTTATCGTGAAGGTATCACAGAATTCTAGAAAATTCACTAAGTGTGTGTTAGGATCTTCATCCTGCAAACTATCAAATTGAACAAACTATTGTATCATCTGTATAGTGTTAGGTTTCAGTTCAGAATTATTTGCAACAAGAGTAGGCCTAACAATACTAGACTCAGTTCCTGTTAAACTAGGTTTAGCATAATCATACATAGTGCGTGGAGCATGATGTTCGGCCATCTCTGGAGGTGGCAGATTATTCTCTGCCATCTCTTCTATAGTATTAATTTCGGCTTCTCGCTCTTCTTCTATGTAGTTTAAGCTTCGCCTTATCTCTCTGCGATTTCTGCGAACGGTACCTTCAATATCACTTTCGTAAAGTAGGGGTCCTATCGGGTTCCTTCTAGTCATAAACTAGAGGTACCTATTAGGAAAAGACAGAAGAAGAAAAATTAATAAAGTTAAAAAAAATAAAGTAAAAAATTAAATTACAAAAAATAAAAATGGCTAAAATAATAAAAATTAAGCTTTCTTAATATTTTAGTTCCCCGGCAACGGCGCCAAAAACTTGATTGTGTCTGTCGAGTCTTAAAATTTATAAAATGAATGATCGAACCTAGAAACTAACTCTGACAACGATTTTTGAGGCAAGCGCATCTATCGAACAGTAGTATAGCTTAGGCAAAACCGGAATGTCGAACCCAAAGGAACCAAAAGTACCTATACTAACTCTCTTTCTATTATTTAGCCTAAGAATTAAAAGATTGTTATCTAATCTAAATTAATTAACTACTAAACTAAAGATGCAAAGACAAAGAGAAAGAGTTTGGGAAAATAACTTGAGAGAAACCAATCGATTAAAACGACACCCAAGGAAGAATCCACCTAGACTTCACTTGTTATCTAACTCTGAACCAGACGATTTATTCACTTGACTTGATCCGCAAGATTCCCTAATATATATTAAACCTTCTCTCGAAGCGAATAACGTATAACCCTAGATTGATTAATTGAAATCTCTTTCTAATTAAAACCCCTAGAATCGTATTAACTCGATCTATGGACTCCCATATTAGGTTTCACCCTAATCCGGCAAAATCTCGTCACCCTATCTCTAGACGCGCGATCAACTCCGCTTAATTATGCTAGATCTACTCTTAGGCAGGGACTTTTGCTCCTTCACCTAAGCACATCATACTTGAATTAATATCCCGGAAATATCAACACAAGAATTAAGAACACATAATTAAGAACAAGTCAAATATTTTTAATATAGTTCAGCAAACGATAACAAGATTCATCTTAGGTTTCATCCTCCTCAGGTATCTAAAGGTTTAGTTCATAACAATAAAAGAAGACATCTCCAAAGAAAAGATAAAACAAAACATAAGAAATCCCTAAAACCCCCTGAAGGAATTGAAGGAGAGATCCTCCGTCTTGAGTATAATTCCGGCTTCTTGAGATGGATCAACTGGCTCTCTTCGAGTAAATCTCCACAAATCTGACCTCTCTATCTCAGCTCATTAGCCTAGCTAACCGCCTCCTTCTAGGTTATACTTAGGGTGTTTATATAGGCTTTTGAGATAGGTTTCTTTGCCCCTAAGTATCCTTTTCCGAGTGAAATTGCTCTTTTCCACGACAGGGACATGGCCATGGCACACGCCCGTGTGAGTTGTCTTTAGGCCTTGTTCGGACTTTTAATGAGGCACGGCCGTGTGGTGTTGGGCCCAGGCCGTGTCGATTTCTATTTTGGCCCAATTTGGTCTGTTTTAAGCTCGTTTCTCGTTCTTTTCATCCTCAGGTGCTTTCCTGAGTATAAACATGAAAAGAAAGGATTAAGAGCACCTTTTTACATAAATCAAAGGATAAATCATCCAAAAGCATGCTAAATGTGGGATTAAAATATGTTACTTTTACGGTTTATCAGTATAATTGAAGATGTACTTGTGAAAATTGATAAATTCGTATTCCCATTAGTCTTCGTCATTTTAGACATGGATGAGGACAACACGATCCTCTTAATTTTAAGGCGACCATTTTTAGCAACTGCCAGAACTAAAATTGATGTCGATGCAGGTGAACTCATACTCTGTGTAGGTGAAGAGACAGTCACTCTTCAAGCTCTCGACTCGGCTAGGACATCGAGTGACAAAGGTGAGAACGTAAATTCTATTGATAGGCTTTCCGCTAAACCCTCTTTGTCGGAAGCACCACATAATCATACAACCAAGCCAGAGTTTATACCTCATAACAACAAAGAAATATCACACGAGGAATGACGGCTTCACATCGATGAACTAGACGAGTGGAAAACACATTTAAAAGATAAATCACAACCACACGAAGTAACACCGAGGGAACACCTAGACGAACTTACAGGAACATCAAATCACTTCAAAATAGGAGACCGGGTACTGTTAAATAAAGGAGACCCTAGAATCACCACATCCAACCTGAAGACAGAAAAAGAAATTCCTCTTGAGGTACGCAATATCTTCCCATAAGGAACAGTCGAGGTAACTCACTCTGAATTCGGCACTTTTAAGGTAAATGATAGTATGAGAGAAGATATTCAACTCTTCAAACCACCATAATTAGGCGAATAAGAGGTAAGTCTAGCTTAAGAATTTAAACGAGCGCTTCCCGGGAGGCAACCCGAGTACTAACCCCATTACATATTTTTTAAATTTTACTCTTTCTTTTAGTTTTCCTTTTTAGCATTTAACTATAAGCTAACCAAGTGCAGATTTCCAGGCCACACGACCTTGCACACGGTCGTGGCTGTGGCCGTGTGGACCACACGAATCTCCGTACTGACATTGCAAAAATGGTACGAGTCAGATGAATCAAATCTTCGAGTTACGGACTCCAACCACCACCCCACGGGCACCGACAAAACCCCACGACCGTGCAACTCAGCCGTAGATGACACTGTTTGCTCACATACGGGCATGGCTACCCTAACATAGGCGTGGGAAAACAATACGACCAGCTACACGGCCGTGCGAGGCGGCCGTGTGATTCGACACGCCCACGATCCACGGGCGTGGGGAGGTGTCAGATTTGAAATTCTATTTAAACCACCCACCCCTCCCTCTTCTCACCCACTCCTCATTTTCTCCAGACCTTTTTCTTTTCCTTTTCTTTCTCAGACCTCTCTCCACTTTTCTTCTCTAACATTTCATTAACCATTGAACCACATCGTAACCATGTCGAAGAAGCGGAAGGATCGCAGTACAGTCTCCCTCATGGAGACCGATCTACATAAGTTCATGCCGGCCGCTTCATCCACTTGACAAGCCAAGGGTCTTTGAGGCCATTTATCTTTTGTTTTACTTTTATCTTCTCCTTTATTTTCTTTCTCTTTGACAATCTTATGCTTAATTTAGTTTATTTTATTTTAGTTTCTTAGTGTTACGTTCAAAAGGCTACTAGGGAATCACACCACTTCCGCCACCGCCAGCACCTCCGCAGCCTTAGAGGTCACACCCACCTCGCGAACAATCTAACAATAAGGACTCTTCGGTCCATTCATCTTTTATTTTAATTTTATTTACATTAATATTTTCTTTCTCTTTATCTTTCTTGTCTTTAATTATATATTTATTTTTTTTAAATGTGTCTTAATAATCCCTGGCTAATTCTCTACGAGCTCCCCAAGTTCTTCATCTAGCGTAGAGCTCGACAGCAGCCACCACCCCTATCGACTTCCAACTCCAGGAAACCATCCAAATTCAGGAAGACTCACCTCCCTCTCTCTCTTAAAATGAATATATATCTTTGTACATTGAGGACAATGTACATCTTAAGTGTGGGGGTGAATAGTTATTTCAAGAAAGTGCCTAACTTTCTTCATTATTCTCAAATCCCTGAATGATAACTTGTCTCTAAGTAAGTTTCTCATATTATGATTAGAATGAAATTTCCTTTGATTTATGATTTTATTGATATGTTTTAGAGTAAGCCATTGATAATTATGCATTGATGATTAAATTTGAAGAATACTAGAGAATTAAGCATGATGAGTCTATTTTTCAAAATTTAAAATTTTTAGGTTGTCTACCTGAATTTGAATGTTACCTTGAAGTTTGAAATTTACAAGGTTGATATCAAAAACCCATAAATTTCTGTGAGCTTTGAACCTTATAAGAGCATATATTCTTTTTTGTGCTCACTTTATTGATTATGAGTGTGTCAATATTGGTTTGTTATTCTAGAACATGTATCGATTATACATGTCGAGACCACACATTTGATTTGATATACAGAGATGATAAAGGCACCTAGGTTTTAACCCACTCACTCCACTAAAAGCCTACCTTCATAATTAACCCCTAGTGAACCCTGTTGATCCTAACAACCCTTTTTATTAACTCACCTACTAATATTAACCCAAAACCCTTTGTATTTGTTATCACCATTCCTTTTGACTACCTTTTTTGTCGAGATTTGATTTTGAACAGTGCCTAATTATGTTCTATATTTTAGTTGTAAAAGTTCTTTCCTATTATTTGACTTATTCTTAAAAAAAATCAAATTATATTCATTATTAATTGTGTGATTGAATGAGCTTATATGTTTGAATGCCAATTATTGAAGAAGAAAGCTCGTATTAGGGTATTATTATTAGTATGACAAGTTTTCAATTGGTGTAATTATTTAAGATTAGTTCATTTTTCTAGTTAGGTAATTTGTCAAGTCAATCTCGATTCTAACCCTCTAATTCAGCCTATATCCATACCCTTGAACCTAAGCCCCGTTACAACCCTGTAAAGACCTTTTGATTTGTGTATTATCTTATTTTTTTAGTGGTGGAGATTTGATTTTCATGCAAGCCTATGGGATTAACTTTTCATGTTCAACTTTTGAGTGCTTAATTCTGAACCTTAAACACTTCAAGTGGTTTGAGTGAATCTTTAGTGAGGATGTTAACTCTTGTCGATTTCGAATCAGAGGTAATTATTTAGGTAAAGGGAAACACCTATGTTTTCATACTATAAAAACTATGACTTTGATTGTTTGAATCTTTAGGACTCTTTGAGTTGAATTATCCATGTATAAATTACCTTTGAATTATGATGAAACATTATTTATGAATATTATGAATCAAGGAGCCTATATAAACCTATCTCAAAAGCCTATATAAACACCCTAAGTATAACCTAGAAGGGGGCGGTTAGCGAGGCCAAGGAGCCGAGCCAGAAAGGTCATATTTGTGGGAATCACTCGAAGATAGCCAGTTGATCCATCTCAAGAAGCCGGAATTATACTCAAGACGGAAGATCTCTCCTGCAATTTCTTCAAGGGGTTTTAGGGATTTATTATGTTTTGTTTTATCTTTTCTTTTGAGATGTATTCTTTTATTGTTATGAACTAAACCCTCAGATACCTGAGGGGATGAAACCTAAGATGAATCTTGTTATCATTTGCTGAACTATATGATAAATATTTGACTTGTTCTTAATTATGTGTTCTTAATTCTTGTGTTGATATTTTCGGGATATTAATTCAAGTATGATGTGCTTAGGTGGAGGAACAAAAGTCTCTGCCTAAGAGTAGATCTAGCATAATTAAGCGGAGTTGATCGCGCGCCTAGAGATAGGGTGACAAGATTTTGCCGGATTAGGGTGAAACCTAATATGGGAGTCCATAGCCTGAGTTAATGCAATTCTAGGGTTTTTAATTAGAAAGAGATTTCAATTAATCAACCTAGGGTTAGACGTTAGTCACCTCGAGAGAGGGATTAATATAACTTAGGGAATCTTATGGATCAAGTCAAATGAATAAATCGTCTGGTTCAGAGTTACATAACAAGTGAAGTCTAGGTGGATTCTTTCTTGGGTGTCGTCTTAATCAATTGGTCTTTCTTCCAAGTTATTTTCCCAAATTCATTCTTCTTTGTCTTAGAGTCTTTAGTTTAGTAGTTAATTAATTTAGATTAGATAAATAAATCCTTTTATTCTTAGGCTAAAAAATAAAAAAGAGAGTTAGTATTAGTACTTTTGGTTCCTTTGGGATTCGACATTCCGGTCTTGCCTTAACTATACTACTGTTCGATAGGTGCGCTTGCCTCGAATCATTGTTAGAGTTAGTTTCCAAGTTCGATCATTCTTTTTATAAATTTTAAGACTTGACAGACACGATCAGGTTTCACCCTAATCCGGCAAAATCTCGTCACCCTATCTCTAGGCGTACGATCAACTCCACTTAATTATGCTAGATCTACTCTTAGGCAAGGACTTTTGCTCCTCCACCTAAGCACATCATACTTGAATTAATATCCCGAAAATATCAACACAAGAATTAAGAACACATAATTAAGAACAAGTCAAATATTTATCATATAGTTCAGCAGACGATAATAAGATTCATCTTAGGTTTCATCCCCCTCAAGTATCTGAGGGTTTAGTTCATAATAATAATAGAAAACATCTCAGAAGAAAAGATAAAACAAAACATAAGAAATCCCTAAAACCCCTATAAGGAATTGAAGGAGAAATCCTCCGTCTTGAGTATAATTCCGGCTTCTTGAGATGAATCAACTGGCTATCTTCGAGTGAATCTCCACAAATCTGACCTCCTTGGCCTAGCTGGACGCCCCCTGACAAAAGTCTTGGGTTCCTCTTTTTCTAGTCATACTTAGGGTGTTTATATAGGCTTTAGAATGTGTTTCTTTGCCCCTAAGTATCCAAATCCGAGTGAAACTCTTCTTTCCTACAGTAGGGACATGCCCGTGGCACACACCCGTGTAAGTCGTGGCCATGCCGTATTCGAACCTGTTGAATGGGGCACGACCGTGTGGCTAGGGCCCAGGCCGTGTGGATTTCGTGATATGACTCATTTACTCTGTTTTGGGCCCGTTTTCCGTTCTTTTCGTCATTGGGTGCTCTCCTGAGTATAAAACATGAGAACAAAGGATTAAGAGCACCAAATTACACAATTCAGGGCTTAAATCATCCAAAAGCATGCTAAATGTGGGCTTAAAATATGTTACTTTTACGGTTTATCACTTGCATGAAAATCAAATCCCCACCACTATAAAATGAGATGATACACAAATCAAAAGGTCTTTAAAAAGGGTTGTAATGGGGCTCGGGTTAAACGTGTGGATAAAGGCTGAATTAAAGGGTTAGAATCGAGATTGAATGGACAATTCACCTAACTAGAAAAAATGAACTAATCCTGGATACTTACATCAATTGAAAATTTGAAACATTAATAATACGAGCTTCTTCTTCAAGATGTAGAATTTAAACGTATAAGCTCAATAATCATAGAACTAATATTGAATATACTTCATTTTTTTTAAGAACAAATCAAGTCATAATAAAAGATGAATTTAACTACTGAATTAAAAATAATAGTTAGGCAACTGATCAAATCAAATCTCGATATAAGGGTGGTCAAGAGGAATGGTGATAACAAATACAGACCGGGTTTTTTTGGGTTAATATCAGTGGGTGAGTTAATAAAAAGGGTTGTTAGGATCAAAGGGGTTCACTAGAGGTTAATTGTGAGGGTAGGCTTTTTAGTGGAGTGAGTGGGTTAATTCCTAAGTGTCTTTATCATTTCTGTATATCGAATCAATAATGTGGTCTTGGCATGTATAATCGAAGCAAGTTCTAGAATAACAAATCAATGTTGACACACTCATAATCAACAAGTGAGCACGAAAAGAATATATGCTCTAAAAGGCTCGAAATCTCATAAAAATTATGGGTTTTTTATATCAACCTTGTAAATTTCAAACTTCAAGGTAATAATTAGATTCAGGTAGACAACCTAACAAAATTTTAATTTTTGAAAATGGACTTATCATGCTTGATTCTCTAGTCTCCTAAAGTTTAAATCATCACTGCACAATTATCAATGACTTAATTCAAAACATATCAATAAAAATCATAAATCAAAAGAAATTTATTCTAATCATAATATGAGAAAATTACTTAAGAACAAGGCATAATTCAAGGCATAATTCAGGGATTTGAGAATAATATAGAAAGTTAGGCACTTTCTTGAAATAGATATTCACCCCCCCCCCCACACACTTAAGATGTACATTGCCCTCAATGTACAAAGATATATATGAAATTTAAGAGATGGGAGAGGTGAAACTTCCTGAATTTGGAAGGCTTCCTTGAGTTGGGAGTGTCGTGGTATGGTGGCCGCCGACAATCTCTGCGCTAGATGAAGAAATTGGGAAGCTCGTGAAGAATTAGCCAGGAAATAATGATAATAATTAAAATATACTAAATATATATTTAAAGATAAGAAAGATAAAGAGAAATAAAATAGAAAGTAAAAGAAAATTAAAAGAAAAGATTAATGGACCGAAGAGTCCTTATTGTTAGATGGTTAGCAAGGTGAGTGTGATTTCTAAGGCCGTGGTGTGTGATTCCCAAGCAGCCTTTAGAACCTACATCAAAGAAAACGAAATAAAATAGATTAAAATAAGTAAATGAAAACTAAAGAAAAGGAAAATAAAGGAGAATGGAAAATAAAAAGAAAAGTTAAATGGACTCAAAGGTCCTTTTCCCGTCGAGTTAATGAAGCGGCCGGCATGAACTTATGGAGATCGATCTCATAGAGGGAGACTGTGCTAGGATCCCTTCGCTTCTTCGACATGGGTATGGTTAGATCTTGAGTTAGGGGAATGAAGAAAAAATGAAAATGAAGAGTTAAGAGTGTAAAGGGTTATGGAAGAAGAAGAAGAATGGGGAGTAGGTGAGAAGGGGAGAGGGGTGGTTTAAATAGAAATTTCAGGTCTGGTACATCCCCACGCCCGTGTACCGTAGGTGTGTTATGTCACACGGTCTTGTCGCCCGGCCGTGTTATGTTTCGTTCATTTCTCCCATGCCCATGTGCAAGTCGCCATGCTGGTGCTTTTAAAACAGTGTCGGCCACAGCCACATCACACGGCCGTGGTGTTTAGTTGGGGCCCGTGGCTTGAAGATATTTTTCATCCTGTTTCGTACTATCTCTTCCATGTCAATACAGAAATTCATAGTATCCACACGGCCACGGCCGTGTGCAAGGCCGTGTGGTACAGAAATCTGCACTTTGGTTAGTTTATAGTTAGGTACTGAAAAGGAAAAATAAGAGTAAAAATAAAAATATAAAAATTAATGGGTTTAGTGCTCGGGTTGCCTCTCGAGAAGCGCTCGTTTAAAGTCTTAAGCTAGCCTTACCTCTCATTCGCATAATCCTGGTGGTTTGAGGAGCTGAAAGTCCTTTCTCATGCTATCAGTCCTATTATCAGTATATAGCTCAAGTCGAGTAGCGTTTACTTTAAAAGTGCCAAATATAGGATTACTTACCTCGACTGTTTCGTATGGAAAAACCTTGAGTACCTTAAAAGAGATTTCTCTATTTGTATTAGGGTTAGGAGGAGGTATTCGAAGGTCTGCCTTATCTAAAAATACTTGATCTCCAATCTTAAACTTGTTTTTCCCACGAAATGGTGTTGGTTCTGCTTCATGTGTTTCCACTCGTCTACTTCATTGATCTGAAGTCGTCGTTCCTCGTGAGTTATTTCTTTGTTGTCATAAGGTATAGGATCTGCTCATTTGTGTGGTTCTGTGGTTCTGTGGTGCTTCTTAAAAAGAAGGTGTTACTGAATGGTCATTAATAGAATTTATGTTCTCACCTTGATCATTTGATGTCCTAGCCGAGTGAAGAGCCTGGAGACTGATTGATTCATCCCCTACACAAAGTATGAGTTCACCTACGCTAACATCAATTTTAGTTCTGGCAGTTGCTGAAAAAGGTCTTCCTAAAATCAAGGGGATACTTGATCGCTGAAATTAGAGCTTTAAAATTTATAAAACGAATGATCAAACCTGGAAACTAACTCTGACAACGATTAAAGGCAAGTGTACCTATCGAACAGTAGTATAGCTTAGGCAAGACCGGATTGTCGAACCCAAAGGAACTAAAAGTACTAATACTAACTTTCTTTTTATTATTTAGCCTTAAAAATAAAGTGAAGTTGCTTTAATCTAAACTAACGACTACTAAGCTTAAAGACACAAGACAAAAAGAACGATTTGGAAAATAACTTGAAGGAAAACTCAGTTGATTACGACGATACCCTTAGGAAGAATCCACCTAGACTTCTCTTGTTACCTATCACTAAACCATATGATTTCTTTACTTAGCTTGATTCGTGAGACTCCCTAACGTATATTAAACCCTCTCTCGAGGCGAATAACGTCTAACCCTAGGTTAATTAGTGGAACTCTCGTTCGCTTATAATAACCCCCTAGAATAGCAGTAAATTGATCTATGGACTCCCATATTAGGTTTCACCCTAATCCAGAAAAATCTCGTAACCCTATCTCTAGGCGTTCGATCAACTCCACTTAATTATGCTAGATCTACTCTTAGGCAGGGTCTATTCCTCCTCCACCTAAGCACATCAGATTTGGATTAAGCAACATAATTAAGAACAAACTAAGTAATTATCATATAATTTAGAAATCAAATAACAAGATTCATCTAGGTTTCATCCCCTTCAGTTATCTGAAGGGTTTAGTTCATAACAAATGAAGAAAACATCTCAAGAAAAAAGATAAAACAAAACATAAGAAATCCCTAAAACCCCCTGAAGGAATTGAAGGAGAAATCCGTCGTCTTGAGTATAACTCCGGCTTCTTGGGATGGATCAACTGGCTATCTTCGAGTGATTCCCTCAACTCTGACCTTCTCGGCTTGGCTCTTTGGCCTAGCTTTTGACGCCTCGGACAAAAGCCCTGGCAGAAGGCTTTTGCCGAACTCCCCTCTCAAGTTGCCCCCTTGGGTGTTTATATAGACTTTGAGATGCCTTACTTGGCCCCTAAGTATCCTAATTAAGTAGAATACCTAATAGGGTGTTTGAATAGGCTTTGGAATGTGTTTCTTTGCCTCCAAGTATCCTTTCCCGAATGAAATTGCTCTTTCTAGTGACAGGGACACGGCCATGGCACACGCCCGTGTGGATCGTGGCCAGGTCGTGCTCGGACTTTTAATGAGGCACGGCTGTGTTAGCTTTGGGCCAGGCCGTGTCAATTTCTCTCTTGGCCCAATTTGGTCCATTTTAAGCCTGTTTCACGTTCTTTTCATCCTTGGGTGCTTTCCTGAGTATAAAACATGAAAAGAAAGAATTAAGAGCACCTTTTTACATAAATTGGGGGATAAGTCATCCAGAAACAAGCTAAATGTGGGATTAAAATATGTTATAATTACGGTTTATCAATACTACTGTCCTCACCCATGTCTAAAATGACAAAGTCTACTGGGAATACGAATTTATCAATTTCACAAGTACATCTTCAATTATACCCCTAGGAATTCTAATAGTTTTATCAACTCATCCTAGTTTGTTTGGGTTTCCCTAGACCTACTTGTTTAAACATTTTATAAGGCATAACATTTATGCTTGTCCCTAAATCAGCTAAAGCATTACCAGTAGATAAACTACCAATTAAGCATGGAATTGTAAAACTCCCTAGATCTTTTAATTTTCGTGGTAGTTTATTTTGCAACATTGGTAAGCACACTGCGTTTAGCTTCACATGCGATTTCTCGTCTAACTTTCTTTTGTTTGTTAACAGATCTTTCAAAAATTTCCTTGAGTCCGGAATCTGCGAAAGAGCTTCAAGAAACGACAAGTTAATGTGTAATTTCTTTAAAATTTTAAGATAATTACCGAATTTTTCGTCTGTGTTGTCCTCCTTCATCGCATCAGGATAAGGTATAAGAGGTTGGTACTCTTTAATTACCGATTTTGGCTTCTCGTGACTTACCTCGACCTTATCGTTCTCTACCGAATTCTCTTGGCTTAATTTAGGCTCATCTAACCCTACACTATCCTGAGCTGTTATGGCTTGAAGTTGCTCTTTTGGGTTAGTCTCAGTGTTGCTTGGCAAGCTGCCTTGTGGTCGCTCAGAGATCAGCTTAGCGAGTTGGCCTAATTGGTTCTCGATCCCTTGAATCGATGCTTGTTGATTTTTAAGAGTAGTCTCAGTGTTTTGGAAACGTGTTTCTGCCACTGCTGTGAATTTTTTCAGCATCTCTTCAAGGTTTTGCTTCTTTTCCTGTGGGTAGGGCTGTTGTTAGAAGTGTGGAGGGGGTTGCTGTCTCTGATTTCCTTGACCACCCCATGAAAAATTGGGGTCGTTCCTCCAACCTGGATTATAAGAATTACTATAAGGGTTATTTTGAGATTTTAAATTATTACCCATATAGTGAACTTGCTCGTTCTCAGCACCCGGGTTGTAAGGTGGATATTCTGTGTTGTTCCTCCCTCCTCTATTCGTATCGCACTGCATAACCGAGTATACCTGCAAAGAACCACATAAACCATCAACCTTTTTATTTAACATCTCTACCTTATTTGATAGCATGGTTACTGCGTCGAGGTTGAAAACACTGGCTGCTTTTGTTGGCTTTGTCCTTGTGACTTGCCACTGATAGTTATTCAGTGACATCTCTTCAATGAATTCATAGGCAGCCTCAGGTGTTTTGTTATTCAATGTTTCACCGGCGGCTGAATCGATTAATTGCCTAGTGGAAGGGTTCACACCGTTGTAATAAGTTTGGACCTGTAGCCACAAGGGTAATCCATGGTGTGGGCACTTCCTCAATAGATCTTTGTATCTCTCACATGCATCGTAAAGTGTTTCTAAATCTATCTGCACAAAAGAAGAGATATCATTCCTTAACTTAGTCATTTTAGCTGACGGAAAATATTTTAATAAAAAATTTTCGGTCATTTGTTCCCATGTAGTAATTGACCCTCGTGGAAGAGAATGCAACCACTGTTTGGCTTTATTCCTCAAAGAAAAAGGAAATAACTGAAGACGGACGGCATTATCAGAAACACCATTTATTTTGAAAGTATTGCAAAATTCTAGGAAATTCGCCAAGTGATTGTTTAGATCTTCATCCTGCAAACCATCAAACTGAACAAATTGTTGTATCATCTGAATTGTGTTAGGTTTCAGTTCAAAATTATTTGCAGCAATAGCAGGTCTAACAATACTTGACTTAGTTCCTATTAAATTAGGTTTAGCATAATCATACATAGTTCGAGGAGCATGATTGTCGGCCACCTCTGGAGGTAGCGGATTATTCTCAGCCATCTATTCGGTGGTGTTGGTTTCGACTTCTTGCTCTTCTTCTATGTAATTTAAGCTTCGCCTTATTTCTATACGATTTCTTTTAACAGTACCTTCAATATCACTGTCGTAAATCAGGAGTCCTGTCGGGTTCCTTCTAGTCATAAACTAGAGGTACCTATCAAGAACAAATAAAAGAAGGAAAATTAGTCAAGTTAAAAGCAAAAATAAAAATAAATTGCAAAAATAAAAATGGCTAAAGTAATAAAAATTGAGCGTTCTTAATATTTTAGTTCCTCGGCAACGGCGCCAAAAACTTGATCGTGTGTCAGAGTCTTAAAAATTTATAAAAAGAATGATCGAGCCTAGAAACTAACTATGACAACGATTGAGGCAAGCGCACCTATCGAACAGAAGTATAGTTTAGTGGCAAGACCGGATTGTCGAACCCAAAGGAACTAGAAGTACTAATACTAACTTTCTTTTTATTATTTAGCCTAAGAATAAAGTGAATTATTAATTAATCTAAAATTAACTAACTATTAAGCTAAAGATGCTAAGACAAAGAGAATGAATTGGGGAAATACTTGTGGAAAAAACCAATTGATTAAGACAATACCCTAGGAAGAATCCACCTAGACCTCACGTGTTATCTAACTTTGAACCAGACGATTTATTCACTTGACTTGATCCGTAGGATTCCTTAATTTATATTAATACCTCTTTTCGTCATCCTATCTCTAGGGTTGCGATCAACTCCGCTTAATTATACTAGATCTACTCTTAAACAAGGACTTTTGCTCCACTGCCTAAGCACATCAATACTTGAATCAATATCCTAAAATATCAAAACAAGAATTAAGAACACATAATTAAGAACAAACCAAGTATTTATCATATAGTTCAGAAAACAATAACAAGATCCGTCTTAGGTTTCATCCCCCTCAGGTATTTAAGGGGTTTAGTTCATAATGATAAAAGAATACATCTCAAAAGAAAATATAAAACAAAACATAAGAAAAACCCTAAAACCCCCTTAAGGAATTTAAGAGAAGATCCTCCATTTTGAGTATAACTCCGGCTTCTTGAGATGAATCAACTGGCTTTCTTCGAGTAAATTCCACAATTCTGGCCCCTCTAGCTCGGCTCTTCGACCTAACTTGACTCCTAACTGGACCCCCTTGGAGGTTGGCCTCTAGGGTGTTTATATTGGCTTTTGGAATGGCTTTCTTTGCCTCTAAGTACCCTAATCCGAATGAAACTCTTCTTTGTCACGACAGGGACACGCCAATGGCACACGCCCGTGTGAATCGTGGCCAGGCCGTGTTCGGGTCTGTTAAGGTGGCACGGTCATGTGGTCTTGGGCCCAGGCCATGTCGATTTTGTAATATGGCCCATTTACTCCGTTTTGGGCCCGTTTCTCATTCTTTTCATCCTCCAGTGCTTTCCTGAGTATAAACATGAAAACAAAGGATTAAGAGCACCAAATTCCACAATTCAAGGCTTAAATCATCCAAAAGTATGCTAAATGTGGGATTAAAATATGTTCATATTACAGTTTATCAGTTAATCAGTTTTGAAATGTAAGGTTTTATAAAAATTGTGGTAAATTTCCGTTTTAAGTTTTCTGTGATTTTATTTCAATTAAATAAGTATTAAACTTAACTGTAATTTTACTGTCTGGATTTTAAACGGTTAAGTGTTTCGATTTAACGTGATAACTTGCTTTGTAAAAATTTATCTATTAGCACTTCGGTGATTAATGTGACATCTGTGATTCAGTCTAAACTTCTAGGCCGGGTTTCGGATGTTACAGGACCTCACAAATGGCAAAAAAAAGTGGGAGAGATCCTTAGGCATGAATAAGGGTTTGGCTGTGCAAAGGAAACCCTTGTTAGCCATTATAGGACGTTGTGTTGTCGAACTGTGGACTGAGCAATCGAAAGTTGTTTCCAGAAGTTCTTCTGTTATTTCCATTAGTGTTCCTCTGAAAGATTGAATTGAAATAGTTGAACACAATTTCAGATAATATTTTGGTTTGGAATTTTATTTCCCAGCCCATAAGCTAAATCTCATAAGGTTGGGATTACTTTCGATGAAATCTTAAACTTTTTTTTTATTGATGCTATATATCTCTAATTTACTTTACCAGTTCATTTGATTGTTCTTATTTCTTAATTAAAATGAAACGATCTCTAGACATAGAAGACTGTTCGCATACTTATAAACTGATTCTAATTCCGAAAGAGTTGGATCGGTTAGATTAAAATTAAATGAAATGAGCAAGTATTTGATAGACACTTATAGTCGACTCTAGACATAGAGTCACGATCATACAGAAGGAACCCATGCAAGATATCTAAAAAGCCTATAGACACGGGCAAGTTAACTTGAGGTTTTGCTTTCGTGAGAGGCAGGCCATTTTAGAACTCATCTGCACAGTAAAGCAGATACGATTTTGCCAATGCATTATTAAAAATAAAGGTCGATTTTGGGTAATACTGACCTTCTGGATCAACATCACTCTATCCTTATTCTTTATCGTAGTAACTTTGCTACAACATATTTAGTTGTTAATTTCTTTGTTTACATTCTATTCGGATAATCACTCTCGTTATTTCCATTACATTTCTGCTCTCCCTTTGCCATAGAATTTCCAATTATTCATCAATTCCATCTTTCGCATACATCATCATTCCTGTAAATTATCACTGCATACTTACCTTAGTTTACCATAGCATCTTATTTGTCAGTCTTACCATAACATTAACCATATTACAATAACTTTATCGATTTTGTGCCTCAATTTGATCCTCATGGGAATAATACTCACTCATCATTTTTTTTACTTGAACTGACATGTATACTTGCACAAAATCACACATAATTTTACACTCGACACTAGACTAGAGGTACTCTATTAGCACTTAAAATTTTGGCTGGGGAATTTATTGAACCCGTTGTAGGCAAAAGGTTTAAAGAAAAATTTTAAGATTTTGACTAAATTTAGACAACCTCCTTCAAGAAAATACAAGTATATATTCCAAACCAACCCAAAAACATATTTCTAATTCGTATAAGACCCTGTCGGGGACAGTGGCATCGTATTAATTCATATAAGACCCTGTCGGGGGCAGTGGCATCGATATTTAATTACATGTAAGACCACGTCTGAGACATTGGCATTGTACGACTACTCTGAGTATCCTGTATATCCTATTAGATTCCGAACGGTTCAACGGGCAAATTCTAAGCTATGAACGATTACATGAATGTCTATCCATTTTAGGTATGTTTGATAAGTACACAAGGTGTGTATGAAAGGTAAGTATCTATATGAATTTATGAATATGAATATGTGCAATGATATGATGAGATGATATGTGATATTATGCTTAAATGAGCTATGTGCCTATATGGTATATGAGTTGAGAATGTGGTAAGTTATGGCTAAGCAAATGAGCCAAAGAAAGAATGAGACGAATTTGTTATGAGAACCATTATTATCATTATATCAATATGGCTATGTGCATTTTATGTTAAGTTTATTTGTATTTTGGCTTACTAAGCTTTTGGAAGCTTACTCTGTGTGTGTTTGTTTTTGTTTTATAGATCGTCAAAGCTACTGAAGGCTCGGGACCGTCGAGGATTGTCATCACACTACCTAAGCTCATTTTGGTATCTTTTAGAAATGTATATAGTTAGATATGGCATGTATAGGCTAGTCACCTTGGATATCTTTGAAATGTGTATAAAGTAGCCATAAGATGTGGCTTGTTAAGTGTTGGTAATATGCATTTGTGAATATGATATATGATGTTTGATTTGGTATGTCTTGATGGCAATGAAATAGCCTTATAAATGGTAAGCTTATGGTTGAATTGATGCCTTAGTAATTTTATGAGATTATGGTTGAATTATACTTGGATTTACATGGAAATTGATTGAACAAATTTAGCATAGTTAGAAATGAGGTTGAACGAAATAAAATGATGACCATTTGGTATGTTTTTGGTTAACATTTGATTTTGGAAATAGGATTGCTTGTGCTTGCAGGTTTCACCTTATTGTGGGTGGCAATTTGGCTTTACAAGTAGAATGTTTTGCCTATACGGTCGTGGCACATGGGCGTGCCTAGTGACCGTGGGATTAAGTCAGGATCTAGCTAAGTGTGCATGGCCTTGTCACACGGACGTGCCTGGTAGCCGTGGGTTTAAGTCAGTATATGGCCTAAGAGCACACGGACATGGTACACGGGCGTGCCTAGTGGCCGTGTGGAAAAGTCAGTATGCATGCTATGTTTTGGCATGACCAAGACACGGGTGTGTCTGGTGCCCGTGGAAGACACACGGCCTGCCCACACGGGCGTCTGTCCTGCATAACTTAGAAAAGTTTTAAATTTTCGAAAATTTTCGTAAGAGTTCGGCCTAGTCCTGGCCCTACTCTAAGGCATGATTAAGGTCTCGTTGACCTATTTAAGGGACACTTTGATTTCGATTGATATATGATTGTGTGTAATGTCTATAAAAGTTTTTGATCTATTCGGTAACACCTTTCACCCTAATCCGGTGATGGATAAGGGTTAGGGGTGTTACATTTGATTAGTATCAGAGCTACGGTTTAGTCGATTCTCGGACTAACGTAGCGTGTCACAGTCTAGCTATACTTGCCATATATCTGAACTGTGATAGTGTGATGAATCCTGATGTGAAAAAAGTGATTTCCGTATAGTAATGGATCCCGAAAGAGTCGTAGCTGACAATGTAGAAAGTAATGCGCCTACTCCTGAGCAAGGGACAGCGCCATTTGATTCGAGACCGACTACGAGCAGTCAAGAGGGAGAAGCTAAACAAGCTTTCTTTCATATGATGAGTGAGTGGTTCACTCAGTTTGTTAGAAATAATCCGGCTGTTTCACAACCTCCGCCCCTGGTTAATCCCCCTCAGACATCTGCCATGCCTCCGACTACGAATTTGAATCTATTGATTAAGCCTCCAGTTGACAAAATCCATAAGTATGGGCACTAGTGATAATGATATCGAAAAGGTCGAGTTCTGGTTAGAAAATACAATCCGAGTATTCGATGAAATGTCTTTGACTCCGGAATAAAGTATTAAATGTGTTGTATCACTACTATGAGATGCAGCATATCAGTAGTGGAAAACTCTGATTTCTGTTGTTCCGAAAGAGCGAGTCACGTGGGACTTCTTTCAGATTGAGTTCCGGAAGAAATATATCTGTGAAAGGTTCATCGATCAGAAAAGGAAAGAATTTCTAGAATTGAAATAGGACCGTCTGTCTGTTATAGAATATGAACAAGAGTTCGTGAGACTGAGTCAATATGCTCGTGAATATGTATCATCCGAAGCAATAATGTGTAAAATATTCAAAGATGGCCTTAATGAAGATATTCGTTTACTAGTTGGAATTTTGGAAATCAAAGAGTTCGTTGTACTTGTTGATACAGCGTGCAAAGCTGAGGCACTAGGAAAAGATAAAAGGAAAGCTGAGTCTGATGCTAGAGATGTGAGAAAGAGGTTTCAGAGTAGACCATTTCAATCTGCTTCGAAGAAATTCCGAGATGAGCATAGCCATTCAAAGTTGAATGTGAGACATTCGAGTAGAGATCGAGCTAGATCACAATTGAGTTCTAAGGCTCCAGCAACTTCAATAGCAAGTGTTGGAAATGTTAGATCCAAACGACTAGAGTGTAAACATTATGCTGAAAGACATCCAGGTAGTCCTAGATTGAATGACGAAGCTTGTTTCAGATGCGGGTCATTAGATCATTTCATCCGTGATTGCCCAGTCTGTTGAGCAAGAGACTGCCCAAAATCCGAGACCTGATAACGCTCCAGTGAGAGGTAGACCTCTTCGAAATGCAAGAAATGTCAGTGGTAGTCAGAGGATTACGAGAGATGCTGTTGCGAGATCCGAAGCTAGAGCGTCAGCCAGAGCATATGCTATCCGAGCTCAAGAAGAAGTTTCATCTCCAGATGTTATAACAGGTACATTTACTCTTTATAATACTTTTGTGGTTGCATTGATAGACCCTGGTTCTACTCATTCGTATATATGCATGAACTTAGTATCCAGTAAGACTTTGCATGTAGAGTCTACTGGGTTGGTTATAAAAGTATCAAACCTTCTTAGGTAAAAGCGTCTTGGTTGACAAAGTATGTAAGAGTTGTCCGTTAATGTTTTGAAATATCTATTTTCCTGCTGATTTGATGCTATTACCTTTTGATGAATTTGATATAATTCTGGGTATGGACTGGTTGACATTGCATGATGTGGTTGTGAATTGCAAAAGAAAGATCATTGATTTGAAAGGTTAGAATAATGAAATAGTTCGGATTGAGCCTAGTGAATTGAACGGATTGCCTGCAGTCATATCTGTATTGAAAGCTCAGAGTTATATGAAAAAGGGTTACGAAGTTTATTTTGCGTATGTAATTGACTCGAAAGTGTCTGAGAAGAAAGTTAAATTAGTGCCTGTTGTATGTGAGTATTCTGATGTGTTCCCTGAAGAATTATCGGGATTGCCTCCGATTCGAGAAGTAGAATTTGGTATAGATCTGTTGCCTGGTACGACGCCTATTTCGATAACTTCGTATAGAATGGCACCAACGGAATTGAAAAAGTTAAAATCATAGTTGCAAGAGTTAACTGATAGAGGGTTCGCTAGACCAAGTTTCTCACCTTGGGATGCTCATGTTCTGTTTGTGAAAAAGAAAGATGGCACGATGAGAATGTGCTTTGATTATCGTCAGATGAACAAGGTGACAATAAAGAATAAATATATGTTGCCTAGGATTGATGATTTGTTCGATTAGCTAAAAGGAGCCAAGGTATTTTCAAAGATTGATCAGAGGTCGGTATACTATCAATTGAGAGTAAAAGATTCAGACATTCCGAACACTGCTTTCAGAACGAGGTACGGACATTATGAATTCTTAGTGATGCCTTTTGGGTTAACGAATGCTCCTGCTATTTTTATGGATCTGATAAATAGAATTTTTTAGACCATACCTAGATTGATTTGTTGTTGTATTCATTGACGACATTTTGATTTATTCATGGGATGAAATTGAACATACCGAACATCTAAGAATTGTGTTGTAAACTTTGCGAGAAAAGCAATTATATGTGAAATTTAGCAAATGTGAATTTTGGTTAAGTGAAGTCAGTTTTCTAGGACATATTGTATCGACCTCTGGTATACGAGTTGATCCGAACAAGATTTCTGCTATCTTAGATTGGAAGCCTCCGAAAAATGTAACAAAAGTTCGTAGCTTTCTGGGACTCGCCGGTTATTATCGTCGGTTTGTAAAAGGCTTTTCAACAATAACTACTCCGTTGACTCGATTACTTCAGGAAGATATAAGATTTGAATGGTCCGATAAATGTCAAAATAGTTTTGATCAATTGAAAACTCTGTTAACTGAAGCTCCTATTTTAGTACAACCAGAATCGGGTAAAGAATTTATAATTTACAGTGATGCTTCGTTAAATGGTTTAGGATGTGTTCTGATGCAAGAAGGTAAAGTAATAGCTTACGCCCCGAGACAATTTAAGCCACATGAAAAGAACTATCTGACACACGATATTGAGCTAGCTGTGATTGTTTTCGCATTAAAGATTTGGCGACATTATCAGTTTGGTGAGAAATGTCACGTATTTTCTGATCATAAAAGTCTGAAATACTTGATGACCTAGAAAGACTTAAATCTGCGTCAGTGAAGATGGTTAGAGTTGTTGAAAGATTATGAGCATGTGATAGATTACCATCCGGGGAAAGCAAATGTCATTGCTGATGCACTAAGTAGAAAATCATTATTTGCACTGCATGCTTTGAATGCTCAATTAGATTTGTCTGATGATAGTGCAGTGGTAGCTGAATTGAAAGCAAAACCATTGTTTTTACAACAGGTATGTGATGCTCAGAAAGTGGATAATGAAAAAATGGCGAAACGAGCTCAGTGTGGTTCAAACTCTGATTCTGAATTTTGAGTTGATAATAGTGATTGTTTGAGATTCTGAGATCGATTATGTATTCCGAGAAATCCCGAGTTGATTCATTTGATTTTGAATGAAGCCCATAATAGTCAATTATCCATTCATCCGAGAAGCACTAAAGTGTATCATGATTTAAAGCGACATTATTGGTGGTCTGGAATGAAACGAGACATATCTGATTTTGTTTCAAAGTGTTTAGTCTGTCAGCAAGTTAAAGCTGAACATCAGGTTCCGCTTGGATTGCTACAGCCGATTTTGATTCCTGAGTGGAAATGGGATAGAATAACAATGGATTTTGTTTTGGGATTGCCTCTGACTCCGAGAAAGAAAGATGCGATTTGGGTTGTAGTTGATAGATTGACAAAATCCACCCATTTTATTCCAATACGATCTGACTATTCACTTGACAGACTAGCTGAGCTTTACATTTCTGAGATTGTAAGATTGCACGGGGTGCCACTATCCATTGTGTCTGATAGAGATCTAAGATTCACATCACGTTTCTAGAAGAAACTACAAGAAGCTTTAGGCACAAAATTGTATTTCAGTACTGTTTTTCATCCACAGACGGATGGTCAGTCCGAACTGATTATTCAGATTCTTGAAGACATGTTGAGATGTTGCATTCTTGAGTTTAATGGTACATGGAAACAGTATCTACAATTGATTGAATTTTCTTATAACAATAATGGTGGTCTGAAAGCTTTAATATTTATAATAAGAATGATCGTGCCTAGAAACTAAATATCACCACAATTGAGGCAAGCGCACCTATCAAACATTAGTATAGCTTAGTGGCAAGACCGGAATGTCGAACCCAAAGGAACCAAAAGTACTAGTACTAACTTTCTTTTTATTATCTAGCCTAAAATAGAGAGGATTGATGTCTATCTAACTAATTACTAAACTAAGGATGCTAAGACACAGAGAATGAATTGGGGGAAATACATTTGAGAAAACCAATTGATTAAGACAATAACCGAGGAAGAATCCATCTAGACTTCACTTGTTAATTAACTCTGAACCAGACGATTTATTCACTTGACTTGATCCATAGGATTCCCTACTTTATATTAATACCTCTCTCGAGGCTACTAACGTCTAACCCTAGGTTGATTAACTGAAATCTCTTTCTAATTAAAACCACTAGTGTTGCATTAACTCGATTAATGGACTCTCATATTAGGTTTGACCCTAATCCGGCAGATTTTCGTCGTCCTATCTCTAGGAGCGCGATCAACTCCACTTAATTATGCTAGATCTACTCTTAAACAGGGACTTTTGCTCCACTGCCTAAGCACATCAATACTTGAATCAATATCCTGGAATATTAAAACAAGAATTAAGAACACATAATTAAGAACAAATCAAGTATTTATCATATAGTTCAGAAAACAATAACAAGATCCGTCTTAGGTTTCATCCCCCTCAGCTATTTGAGGGGTTTAGTTATGTTTATAAAAGAATACATCTCAGAAGAAATTAAATAACAAAACATAAAGAAAAACCCTAAAACCCCCTGAAGAAATGAAAGGAAGATCCTTAGTTTTGAACGTGATTCCGGCTTCTGAGATGGACCAACTGGCTTTCTTCGAGTAATTCCCTAATTTCAGCTCTCTATGGCTTTGCTCCTATCAAAAGCCCTAACAGAGGCCTTCTATCGAACTCTCGAACACCGCTCTTTAGGTTGCCCTCTAGGGTGTTTATATAGGCTTTCGGAATGTCTTTCTTTTCCTCTAAGTATCCTTTTTCAAGTGGAATTAAACAGGTTGGGTCGTGTTTGAGTCTGCTAAAGTGGCACGACCGTGTGGCAAACTCCAAGCCGTGTGGATTTCTTACTTTGGCCCATTTTCTCCGTTTTTTGCCCGTTTCTTGTTCTTTTCGACTCCCTAAACTCTCCTGAGTATAAAACATGAAATTAAGAGATTAGGAGCATCGAATTCATCAAATCAAGGGATAAATCATCCAAAAGTATGCCAAATGTGGGATTAAAATATGTATAAATTACGATTTATCAAATACCCCCACACTTAAGCATTTGCTTGTTCTCAAGCAAAATTCTCAACTCACAATTAAAATTCATTCTTCTCAGTATATAACTCCTATCAATAATGTTTCGAAATAATCCATAGGTAATCATACATTGAGAATTCAACTAAAAGAACAATAGAGTTTCAAACGATCCAAGTTGAGCATTTTATTCATGAAAAACATAGGTATCCCCCCTTATCTAAGTAATTACCTTTGATTCAAAATATCACAGAGTTAACATCCTCACTAAGGATTCACTCAAATCGCTCTAAGTGTTTAACGGACAAAATTTAAGCACTCAATAGTCAACATGAAAAGTTATTACCATAGGCTTGCATGAAAATCAAATCTCCACCACTATGAATTGAGATGATACATCGATCAAAAGGTCTTTAAAATGGGTTGTAACGTGGCTTGGTTAGGGGGTGTGGTCACAGGCTAAAAGAGGAGGTTAGAATCGAGATCAAGTTGACAAATTTCCTAACTAGAAAAATAGACTAATAATGAAAAACTACATTAATAAAACGAGCTTCTTCTAAAGATGTGAGATTTACTGTTTAAGCTCATAAAAACATAGAACTAATAATGGCTATACTTTCACAATTTTTTTAGAACAAATCGAGTACAATAATAATAATTTAACAACTGAAATGGAAAACATAGTTAGGCAACTTCTCAAATCAAACCTCGATAAAAAGGTTAATAAGAAAAATTCTTAATGAATCAAAAAGAGTAAGTCTTGGGTTAATATTAAGGGTAAATCAATGAATGGGTTGTTAGGCTCAATGGGGTTCACTAATGGTTAAACATGAAGGTAGGCCTTTTGGGAAGTAAGTGGGTTAAATCCTAGGTGCCTTTATCATCTCAGTATATCAAATCCAAAATGTGGTCTCGACATGTATAATCGAAGCAAGTTCTAGAATAACAGATCAATATTGACTCACTCAAAGCAACAATAAAAGTGAGCACGAAAGAATGTAAGCTCTAAAGGCTCAAGATCTCACAATTATGGTTTTTGAAGAAAATACAAAGATTTTGAAGATTTTGAAGAATGGGGTTAAGAGGGTTTTGAAAAAGGGAAAAAACCCAACGAGTATCAATACTATTTAAATAAGTATCGATAAAATAGTATCAATATCGATACCAAATGTTGAAACTGTTTTTCAAAGTGCAGAAAATTTTCCCAACTTGGGTTTTAAGTTCTAACATGTTCTAAATTAACTTAGAATAACTTAACTACAATTTCTAATGAATTCGTATGCTAGAATATGCCAAATTTGAGTATAATGCATATGAAACATATTGTAAGGCATACAAAAAAATGAATATTAATCATTTAATAAAGTCTACTTTAGCACAATCAAGGGCAGTCAACAATCATGCAAAAACAATACTCCCTCTAAATAATTGCACATTAGAGCCATTTTAAAAAAATTCATGCTTTTTCAAAAAATTTCTACCCATAAAATATTTTTGAAAAACATCAAAGTGCAAGGATGTACATAAACACAAATTCAAGGTAAGGAAGTAATATCTAACTCTCTCCTAAGTGTCCAAAATATTTCTTTAACTAAAGGTTTTGTAAAAATGTCAACTAATTGGCTCAAAGTGTTAACAAATTCTAGAACTACATCTCCCTTTTGGACATGATCTCTAATGAAATGATGTCTAATTTCAATATGCTTAGTTCTAGAATGTTGGATGTGATTTTTAGGGAGACTATAACGACCCGATAGTCAGGGGTGTCAGAAAGTGTATTTTCGGGACTGTGTACCCGTAAACCAGATCTGTAAATATTTATGAGGCTAGCTTAGTAGCTTATTAATTTTTGGATTAGTGAATTTTGTGAAATTAGAAGTTATTAAGGTACAGGGACTAAATCGCGTAAGGGCTAAAAATTGAATTATAAATTGAAATAAATAGAAAGGACTAAAGTAGTAAATTTACCATTTATTCAAATGGTGGGAGGTGGCTGGTTATGGTTTAATGAAGTTGCATGTGTATATGATATATATATTAAAGTAGCTTTAATAATAATGATAATAATAATAATAAATCAAATTAAAAAAATTAAAAAAAAAAGAAAGAAAGAGATGAGTACATGCAAATTAAAAGAAAAGAAAAGAAAAGTAGAAGGGAGATGCATGGCTAGGAAATTTTGGAGTCCAAATCCAAATTGGTTAGTGCAATTTAGTCCATTTTCTTGTAAATTTTATGTTTTTGGAATCCCGGTATCTAGCCATGTTGTAATTTTTAGTATTGTTCAAGATTTTAGATGTTGACATTGTTGAATAGTTTAAGTATTAAGGATTGTAACAGTCCGGTCTGTACCCTAGTCGGAACAGTGGTTTCGGGACCACAAATCTGAGTCCGTATAATATTTTAATATCATTTTTTGTGTCGTTGATATGTGATTAAGCATGTGTTAAAATTCCATAAGTTAATTTGTCTGTCCGTGTGCTTAATTTGACAAAAGGATTGAATTGCATTAAATGTGAAAGTTGTATGCTATATGTTAAAGTGCCTATGTGTTGTGGCTTATTAAGGTGGAGGTCTTATGTTGTTATTATGCCAATATATAGATAGTGGATGGATAAAGGTCTTAAATGCCCTCAATATTTTCATGTATAAGTGTTAAGTATAAAGCTAATTTAGTAACTAAATTAATAATATGATGATAATAAAACAAAAGGCTAGAATAATAAGCCATTTTATCCATCTTTTTGCCGAAATATTGAACAAAAGAAGAAGAAAGAAGAAGCTAGGGCATTCGGCACTTGAAAGCTTGAATTAAGGTAAGTTTTGACTTCGATTTTTGATAATTTCTATGTTTTCGTAATCATTGCTTTGAGAGCTACAAAACCCATGTATTAATTTTGAGAATTGATGATGTTTGTGAAATGAGACTTTGATGAACTCATGTGATTTGTGATGTTTAATAGTGAAATATGAAAGATATGTATTTGATAAACATGTTTTGTTCTTGGAATTTTGATGAATTTAGCTAACTAGGGCTAAATTGAGAAACTAGCATTTTGAGGGACTAAATTGTGAATTTGATGAACTGTTTGGACTTGTATGAGATATATGGACATTCGGCTAAGCATGGTTAAATGATGATTTGGTATATTTGAGAAAAATGGACTAAATTGATAAAGTGTGCAAATATAAGGGCTAATTTGTAAATTGCCCTAAATATGTATATTTGGATTGAATTGAATGTGTGGTTAAATAAGAGGGTTAAATTTGAATATGTATAGATCAAGAACCGAAGAAAACGGACTTAGATCGCGGAAAAGCGAAAGTAGTCGAATAATCGTATCCGAACGAATATCTGGATCCGAGGTAATTCAATATACAAATGAACGTATTTGTATTGAATTATGTATGTTCATATGACTATTGATAATGATGAATGCTTATGAGATGTTGTATACATGAATTCTGAGATAAGATTGACTTAGTGGCAATGTCCGTGAAGTCCCGTATGAACCTAGGAATAGATAGGATTAGCTATGTCATGACATAGGTGACTGTTCTGTTTATCATCTAAGACCACGTCTGGGACGTTAGCATTGATTCGAGACTTCGTGTAAGACCACGTCTGGGACGTTGGCGACGATATGAGACTTACATATAAGACCATGTCTGGGACATTGGCATCGTATTAATTTGTATAAGACCCTGTCGGGGACAGTGGCATCAATATCTAATTACATGTAAGACCACGTCTGGGACATTGGCATTGTACGACTATTCTGCGTATTCTGTATATCCTATTAGATTCCGAATGGTTCAACGGGAAAATTCTGAGCTATGAACGATTACATGAATGTCTACCCGTTTCAGGTATGTTTGATAAGTACACAAGGTGTGTATGAAAGGTAAGTATCTATATGAATTTACGAATATGAATATGTGCAATGATATGATGAGATGATATGTGATATTATGTTTAAATGAGCTATGTGCCTATATGGTATATGAGTTGAGAATGTGGTAAGTTATGGATAAGCAAATGAGCCAAAGAAAGAATGAGATGAATTTGTTATGAGAACCATTATGGTCATTATATCAATATGGCTATGTGCATTTTATGTTAAGTTTATTTGTATTTTGGCTTACTAAGCTTTTGGAAGCTTACTCTGTGTGTGTTTGTTTCTGTTTTATAGATCATCAAAGCTACTGAAGGCTCGGGACCATCGAGGATCGTCATCACACTACCTAAGCTCATTTTGGTATCTTTTGGAAATGTATATAGTTAGATATGGCATGTATAGGCTAGTCACCTTGGATATCTTTGAAATGTGTATAAAGTAGCCATAAGATGTGGCTTGTTAAGTGTTGGTAATATGCATTTGTGAATATGATATATGATGCTTGATTTGGTATGTCTTGATAGCAATGAAATAGCCTTATGAATTGTAAGCTTATGGTTGAATTGATGCCTTAGTAATTTTATGAGATTATGATTGAATTATACTTGGATTTACATGGAAATTGATTGAACAAATTTAGCATAGTTAGAAATGAGTTGAACGAAATAAAATGGTGACCATTTGGTATGTTTTTGGTTAACGGTTGATTTTGGAAATAGGATTGCTTGTGCTTGCAGGTTTGACCCTATTATGGGTGGCAATTTGGCTTTAAAAGTAGCCTGTTTTGCCTACATGGTCGTGGCACACGGGCGTGCCTAGTGACCGTGGGATTAAGTCAGGATCTAGCTAAGTGTGCACGGCCTTGGTACACGGACGTGCCTGGTAGCCGTGGGTTTAAGTCAGTATATGGCCTAAGAGCACACGGCCATGGTACACGGGCGTGCCTAGTGGCCGTGTGGAAAAGTCAGTATGCATGATATGTTTTGGCATGACCAAGACACGGGTGTGTCTAGTGCCCGTGGAAGACACACGGCCTGCCCAAACGGGTGCGTGTCCTGCATAACTTAGAAAATTTTTAAATTTCTGAGAATTTTCGTAAGAGTTTGGCCTAGTCCTGGCCCTACTCTAAGGCATGATTAAGGTCTCGTTGACCTATTTAAGGGACACTTTGATTTCGGTAGATATATGATTGTGTGTAATGTCTGTAAAAGTTTCCGATCTGTCCGGTAACGCCTTTAATCCTAATCCGATGATGGATAAGGGTTAGGGGTGTTACAGGGATTAAATAGAAAGATTTTTAAGTTAGAAATGAAAAAGCACTAAATTGTTAATTTTGAGCAATAGGGACTAAATTATGAAAAATTCAAAATTAAGGGGTCAAATTGGAAAAGAGAAAGCCAAATTTAGCTTAGAGTGAAATTAGTATAAAAATTTGAGTTTAAATATGGAGGTTAAAATTTGTCTCGATTTAGGGACTAAATAGAAGAATAAGTAAAATATAGTGTGAAAATTGAAAATTAATGTAAATTGAATTGTGTAATATTAATGTATTTTAATTGTTTTATTCCATAGCTAACGTAGTACCGGAATCTTCAAGTAAAAAAGGGAAGGATAAAATCGACGTCTAATAGCTCGAAATTCACGGTTTGTGTTTCTATAATCCGAATTAAGTTATAAATTATTGCATCTTGAATTGTTGCATATGGTAAGCGCTTGAGGTGAGTACTTTTGTACTTTGACATTGAATTGAATTCGTGGTCGATTGAAATGGATTGATTTGGTATATTATGAATTTATTGAAAATATGATGATTGAATTGAATATATGTTTATCTGTGATAATATGTATATATGTGTAATTGAGACATTGGTTGTATTGAAAAGTGAAATGAAACCCTATTAATTGTATCGGGTTGAGTTGAATATAGATGGCATGCCATAAGATAGGAAGAGTTCAAGGATTGTTTCGACCTCGAGTCAATGAGGCACTGGGTGCCAATTTGCTTTGGTTTAACCGATGAGACACTAGGCGTCAATTTATATAGTGTTGGGCGCAGTTATTACTTCGGATTTATCCAGTGCCAAATTGGTGTGTTGTTTGAATCCGTGCATTCGTCCGTGTACGAATCATGTTAATAGGGAAAAGTAAAATAATAATTTATGTGATTGATATTGAAATGGAAAAGATGAGAAATGAATATGAGATGAGAAAATATTGAAATGGAAAAGATGAGAAATGATTATGAGATGAAAAATGAAATATGAATTGATGAATTGATATGTGAAACTTGAATGAATTCAAGTATTGGTCAAAGATATGAATCATGCCATTGCATGAGTTGATGTATTCAAATGTTAAATGAATTGCCATTGATATATATATTTATATATTTGAACATGTGAAAATCTTATTAGATGTGAATAAGGAGTGAGCAAAATTATATTGTTGATTTGAAACACACGTGCGTAGCTTACTTGTTGCATTTTGCATTTTAATTACTTATATCAAGTTTATATTATTTGGATTATAGAAATACCACTGAGATATACTCAGCGTACGGTTTTGTTTCTGTGCCCAGGCTAGGTAGTTTTTGACATAGCGCCGACTCAGCATCAAACAACAAATCCCAAGCTCAAGTTTGGTGATATCTTATTTTGTAATGGCATGTACCTAGGGAGTCTTTTGTTGATATTGTTATTAAGGTGTTGTTATCTTAGTTCCAAGTGAAATGATGGTTAAATGTGTATATGGTTGTGGTTGAGACTATGTTGGTATGTTAGCCTAGTTTATATTTTGGTATGTGATAGTTTAAGGTCTGGTAGCTTAAATAGCTAAGTGATAGTTCAATTATGGTAAATGTGATATCAATGAAAGTCTTGAATTTTTGATGTGTTGTTGATGTATTTGAACATCTAAAATGTGGTACCAATGAGGATACATTGGTTGGGCATATTAGGTGATGAATTTTGTATATTTTGGACGTGTTTAATCGTGTTTTGAATAAGTTAAATGATTGGTAAATGAGTTGCTTACTGTCCAAGCAAATAGGAAATGGTAAACTTGAGTTTTAAGGCATTTTTAGGTGCACACGGTCTTGTGTCATACACGGGCAACACACATGGATGTGTGACCCAAGTCAGTGAGTTACATGGGCTGAGACACAGTCGTGTGTCTCAAGCCAGTGAGCTACACGGGTAAGGACACGGCCGTGTGTCCCAACTTCGAGAGTCACACGGCCTGGGCCCCTATTTTTAGGAATTTTCAAAAATGATCCAAATCTTCCAGAATTGTTCCAAATTAGTCTCTACCTGTTTTTAAACTATTTTTAGGATCCTGTAGACTTGAAATAGGGGCTATAAGAGTAAATTTTACTAACATCATCGAAGATAAAATAAAAAGATAATCGTAGTCGGAGTATGGACCAATACTCTGGTGCTAATAATTGGAATAGTCTTATATGTATCCGACTTCTGACATTCAAGAAGGGATAAATTGTGATAAGAGTGTACACAGTGGAAGACCAAGTTTACCATTGCATAGTATGATTTGTTATTCGATTGTATATTAAATTGCTAATGGCTAGCTTATATGTTTAATTATGATTGATCAATTGTTTGAATTTTTAGTTATACCTGTAACCGTAATTCGACGATGAAGAGGGGTTACGGGTGTTACAGAGACAAATAGCACTAGTATTATCACACTTGATAGGAATGATATATCAATTCTATAGTTCATAAGTTGTTTCATCCATAAAACTTAAGTACAACAACTACCAACAAAAACATATTCTGCTTCGGTGGTGGACAATGCAACACTATTTTGTTTATTTGAAAACCAGGATATGAGCATGTTGCGTAGGAATTGACAAGTACCGGAGGTGATCTTCCTATCTAATTTGCAACCTCCAAAATCTGATTCAAGAATGCATGCAAGCTAAAGGATAAGTCTCTAGGATACCAAAGACCTAAATTAGGAGAATCTCTAAGGTATCTAAATATTCTCTTAAGGGCTTGTAAATTTGATTCCTTAGGACATGATTGATATCTAGCAAACAAGTAAACACTAAACATGATATCCGGTTTACTTACGATAAGATAAAACAAAGAATCAATCAGAGACCTATATAATGTTAAATCAACACATTTTCCTTCTTCATCTTTGTCAAGCGTTATAGAAGACCTCATGGGTGTAGCTTGTGGCTTGAGATTATCTATCCCAGACTTCTTAAGCATTTCTAGTGTGTACGTAGTTTGGTTGATGAAGATGCCATCTTTCCTTTGCCTAATTTGGAGTCCCAAAAAGAAGTTTAGTTCTCCCATCATGCTCATCTCAAATTCACCTTGCATTAGCTTAGAAAATTCTTGACAAAGAAGATTATTAGTAAAACCAAAAACAATATCATCAACATATATTTGAACTACTAATATATCATTATCTTTTCTTTTAATAAAAAATGTTGCGTCAACCTTACTTTTACTAAAACCTTTTTCAACAAGAAAATTTGATAATCTTTCATACCAAGCTCTAGGAGCTTGTTTCAAACCATATAAAATTTTTGAAAGTTTTAAAACATGGTTTGGAAATTTTGGATCTTCAAAACCGGGTGGTTGTTCAACATACACTTCTTCATTTATAAAACCATTTAGAAAAACACTTTTTACATCCATTTGATATAATTTAAAGTCATTAAAGCATGCAAAAGCTAAAAGCATCCTAATGGCTTCCGTTCTAGCTATGGGAGCATATGTTTCATCATAATCTATTCATTCCTCTTGAGTGTAACCTTCAACAACAAGTCTAGCCTTGTCCCTCACTATGTTTCCACTCTCATCTAGCTTATTCCTAAAAAACTCACTTAGTACCTATAGTAGATTTTTCACTAGGTCTATCAATTAAGTTCCGAACATTACTTTTCTAAAATTGATTTAACTCTTCGTGCATAGCCAATATCCAATATTCATCATCTAATACTTCTTTGATATTTTTAGGCTCAATGCATGAAATAAATGCAACATAATTACATGTATTTCTAAGAGAAGATTGAATGGTTACCCTTTTGGAGGATCTCCCAAAATCTTACCATCCTTCACATAGTTAAACTCTCTTGGATGAATGGCTTCTCTCTTCTCTATTATAAGCTCTTTTAGAGCATTTTGAGCTAGTTCTTGTATCTTCTCACTTGATGATTGATCATATTTATTATCATTGTGAAAATTTTCTACATCAACATCATCATCAATACAAGAGTCCTTTCTAGGAGGACGGTTAGAGTCATCAAAAACAACACGTATAGACTCTTCTACTACTAAAGTTCTTTTGTTAAATGCTCAAAAAGCTTTAGAATTTAAAGAATAACCAATAAAAATTCCTTTATCACTTTTTGCATCAAATTTACTAAGATTATTTTTACCATTATTTAAAATAAAACACTTGCATCCAAAAATATGAAAATAGCTAATGTTAGGCTTTTCATTTTTGAAGAGTTCATATAGAATTTTCTTTAAAATAGGTTTAATCATTACTCTATTAACAATATAGCAAGCAGAGTTTGTGGCTTCCACCCAAAAATATTTTGGTAAAATGCTTTTACAAACCATGATTCTAGCCATTTCTTCTAAAGTTCTATTTTTCCTCTCAACAACTCCACTTTGTTGAGGGGTTCTAAGTGTAGAAACATTATGGCTAATTCCATTTGAGTTGTAAAAATTTTCTAAACCAAGATTTTAAAATTCGGTTCCATGGTCACTTCTAACACTAGTGATAAAGTAACTTTTTTTTCATTTTGATTCATTTTTTAAAATGTGATAAATTCTTCTAAAGCCTCATTTTTAGTACTTAAGAAAATAACCCAAGTAAATCTAAAATAGTCATCAACTAGCACAAAAGCATATTGTTTTCCACCCAAGCTAGGTGTCCTAATAGGACCAAATAAATCTGTGTGAATTAGTTGAAAAACTCTACTAGTTGATACATCATTAATAGGTGTAAATGAAACCCTTCTTTGTTTACGCTTAAAACATGCATCATAAACTTTATCTAATTCAAATTCAATTTTAAGAAACCCGTAAGTCATTATTGGCTAATTTATACAAAATGCTTATGCTAACATGTCCTAGTTTTCTATGCCACAATAAAGAATTATTTTCATTTTTAGCAATAAGACATAAGAATGAATCATGCAAATCATCTAAATGCACCTTAAATGTATTTCTTATCCTATGTCCTACAAGCAGAATCTTATTAGATACAATGTCAATTACTTTACATCCATTAGACTTAAAAATGACATTGAGACCTTTATCACGCAATTGACTAATACTTAGTAGATTATGCTTAAGACTATTGACATAGAAAATATTTTCAATAAGAATTGAATAGTTTTTACCAATAGAGCCAATTCCTTCTATTTGTCATTTGGATTTGTCACCAAAAGTAACTTCTCCTTCACTGTTGACTTTAAATTGATAAAGTAGCTCTTGTCATTGGTCATGTGCTTTGAGCATCCATTATCAAGGTACCATGAGTTTTTACTTGAATTGTCCACCTTGAAGCAATACTCCTCTTCCTACAAACATAGAATTAAACTTTGATTTTTGGTACCCAAATTCTTTTGTGTCCATAAACTTTAGTTCCTATAATTTTAGTCCCTTTAGGTATCTATTTTGAAAGGATGTCATTATCTTGAGTAGTTATGAGTCCTTTAGGGACCCATACACTTTTAATAATTTTTCCTTTGTAAAAACTAGGGGGACCTCTATGTTTATAAAAATTTAAGCTAGTTTTAACAAAGTTTTGTTTTAAGCTTTCTTCACTTAGAAATATTTTTAGTAAAACTTTGTTAGAGTGAGTTTTTTCACTCTTAAGCAACTCAAGTTGCTTTTGATGATCATCATGAACATTAGAAAGTAAATTATGCAAGTCACAATTCTTTTTCTCAAAATCATTTATAATAGCTTGCATATCATTTATTTTACTTTCAAGTTCATGCTTGCCTTTGGAGAGTGAACTATTTTCATCTTATAGTTTTGAAATAGTTTTACTATATTTTGAAACCATTCATTCAAACACCAAGCCTAGTTCATTATAAGCATCTCTTATAACTCATCAAAAGAATAGAAAATTGAAATAGATGAGTTAGAAGTAACCTTAGGATTATCAAGGGCCATAAGGAAAAGGTTGGCTACTTCTTGATCTTCATTGTCGGATGAATCTTCATCACTCCAAGTAGTAACATGAGCCTTGAGCTTTTGTTTGCTTGACCCTTTTTTCTTCCATTTGAGATAACCGAACTTGATGTGTCCCGCCTTCTTGCATTCATAGCATATGATAGGGTCATTTCTCTTAGTAGATTCAAGCTTGAGTCCCTCTTTCTTTTGGAATTTTCTCCCTCTATTAGACCTCATAAACTTCTTGAATCTTCTAGCAAACATGGTAATCTCTTTATCTTCATCCACCTCTTCACTTGATTTACTTTATTTATTCGTAATGGATTTGATAACAACACCAACCTTCTTCTTCTCAATTTTGGCTTCTTCAACCCCTTCATTGAGTCTCATCTCATGTGTAAGCAAAGAACTGATGATCTCATCCAAGTTCAACTTTTCTAAATTCTTTTCTTCTTCTATAGAGGTCACCGGCTTCCCATGATTTCGGCAAGCTTTGAAGCATCTTCCTCACAACTTTTTCATTAGGATAGGTCTTCCCATAAGATTTTAGTCCATTGATGATAATGGTGAAACTATCGGAATTGCTTTGATGTCCTCCTCGAGCTTCATCTTAAAGGTCTCGTAATTTAGAGTGAGGATTCCCACATTTGATTTCTTCACTTGGTTAGTTCCCTCATGAGTTACCTCAAGTTTATCACATATCTCCTTAACATTCAAACATGACGATACTTTATTATACTCATCCGGACCAAGTGCACAAAAGAGAGTGTGCATGACTTTGGCATTAAGTTGAATACTCCTTCTATCTTCTTTGTTCCATTCTTTCTTACTCTTTGGAACTAAGAGCTCTTCTTTTTGCTTGAGTGGAATTGAAGGGTCATCCATAATAATATCCCAAACTGCAAGATCATTTGCTTGGATGAATAGTATCATCCTTGTCTTCCAATAAGAATAATTAGCACCATTGAAATAAAGAGACTTGGAGATAAATTGAGACTCACCAAGAAAAATTGAGCCAGAAGTAGACGTCATTGTAGGAATTGAGTTGATGAATGTTGAGTTTCCTCAAGGATCTTCTCTTTGGTTGTTAAACCATCTAAAAAGAGATTAGCTTTAATACCAATTATTAGCTCAAATAAGCAAATCGAAATTGCCAAGAGAGGGTGAATTAGCTTTGAAAAAAAAATATGAAAGCTAGAAAGAAAGGATAGAGAAATAAACACAAGAATTTAGAGTGGTTCAACCCCAATTACTTACTCCACTACCTTAGCTTTCCACTATTAAGGATTTTCTCAAATTTACTAATTTGACAATATTTGAAGACAATGTTTAACCTTACAAACTTCTTTAAGGTTTTTACCCCAAACCTTAATATACAAACTCCCTCAAATATAGACAAAGAAACAAACGAAGAAATAATCCTTAAAAGGTTGATGTGTTTGCAAAGTAAGCTCAATTACAATGAAAAACACTTGAGAAAATATGAAAGTATCAGATCATTAAATTCACCTACAACAAAAAGTATCCATACTTTTTCTACGAGTATCGATACTAGTGGCATTTAATACCTGATTTGTTGACCATTAAAATTAGTTTCCAACTATACCAAGAATGATTTATCGATACCTGATAAAATGTATCGATATATTTATAATAAGTATTGATACTTTTTGTCCCTTCTTGAAAGATTATAAAAATAAAATGCAAAAATGGTATCGATATAAATCAATAGATATCTATATAATTTTAAAAGTATCGATACTGATTGTTTTTGTTCAATTTTTTATTCAAGTTAGAGAATAGTTTTGGTATAGATAAAAAATGAGGTATCGATAAAAAATATGGTGGTATTGATACATTTTGGAAAATATTGATACTTTTTTGTAAGAAGCAGTCTTTCAATTGATTTTATATTGTTTCAATCAAGTTCAAGTGTTTAAATTTGATTTTGAACTTTGTCCAAAATATTCTAAGTGTTCAAAACATTTTCTAAGATGTTTAAAAGTCTTGAAATAATTTTTATGCCTTGAAATTTATTAATTCTTTGTTCTAAAAAAATTCATTTAAAAACATTTTTGTTTGTTATATCAAAATAATTTATCAAATAAAACTAATTTAACAAGAACTAAATATACAACTTTGAGATATTGTTTTTTTTTTTTTCCGAAAATGGGGAGAGTTTATTCTCTAAGTATTAATTTTATTTTTCAAAATAACAATTCTACCGGTTTCTATTGAGAGAGAATTTTGCTTGCCCACTAGAAGTAAAAGTACACAATTTTTGGTTCTGTGTTTGGTTCAAATTTGTTCAAGCGCACACTCGAAGCAATTTGTGGTACGAGAATAGTGAAGAAGGTAATTCGGTTGAAAGCTAGGAATGACAAGGATATGTCTACTCGAAAATATTGGTGCGATTTTGATAAAGGGTTTATTACTATAAATATCACAAACCAGCTCAGTTGTTAAAATTTTTATTTTTCGTTGTACAAAAAAATCGTTTTTGAATCAAATTTTTTCCAACAACTAGCATGTTATCCTCAATTTTTTTTTTTAAAGAAAACATTTAAACATGAGATTTTTTTTTTCTCTTACCAACACAAAAATTCATACAAGGGGCAACAAAATGGAAAATTCAATATTTTCTTTTCTTTTTCTACATAACATGAATTTTACTTTTTACAAGTATTTTTTTTAATTTTTTATTTATTTTTACTACACTCTTCTTTGCATGAAAACTTGTACAAAAAATTCTCATGTAGGGGCAAAATGTAAATGCTCAATTTTGACTACTAATATTTTATCTCTTCCTTGAGATAAAGACCATTATATTTCAAAAAAATTGTGCTACTAAACATATCTCTTCTAAAGCAACAACTCTTGTTTAGAATGGTTGTTGTTCAAAAAAATGTTGTTCAATATTAACAATGCCCAAAATAGGGCTTTAGTTAAAACAAATGTCATCTAGTGTAGTTATTATTTTAGAACAACTCCTGTTAAGAACAATTAAAGTTCAAAAGAGCTCTTATTTAGAACAATCATTATTTGGAACAATTGTATTCTTCCGAAATAGGCATTATTCAAGAACAACTCTTATTTGGAATAACCTTCATATTGAGAACAACTCACATTTGAAAAAAGTCAAAATAATTATTATTCATGAGCAATTCTCATCCAAGAAAAACCATCTTAACCATTAATGTTATTGTAACATAAATTTATTCTATTATTTCTATCAATTGTCAATTTTGTAACTCCTATTTTTGAAACATTATAAATAGGAGTCTTTCACAATGGTAAAAGGATTTTTGGCACTTCAAAATTTGAACTCTTAAATCCCAATTATTATTTTTTTCTTAACCTTGATATCAAGGGCGAAGCCAGGGGATTGGCATGGGTCTCGGTCCCCCTAAAATGTAAGATTGTTATTTAAGCTCTTAAAATTTTTTAAAAATTTTAAATTTGTAAAGGTAAAATTACACTTTAACCCTCCTAAAATTATAAAAATTCGATTTAATCATTTACAAATTATAAAAATATAAACTATAAAAAATTAAAATTTCATCCGATCCCTAAAAAATTATTCTAAGCTTGATATCCTTTTTTTCATCTTTATCAACTATCATCTACCGTTATGCTTTATATTACCGAATCTACTTTAATCTTCATTTCTACTTTTTTCCAGTACATTCATTCATCTCTTTGCAAAGATTTCTCTTTCTTGGAAAGCCTATCTATAAAAAACCTTCTCACTCAAAATCATGAAAATCAAACCAAGGGTTGAGCAGACCAGATAACCCTCGCCACGTTGACCTTAGTCACATCTACGTAACACCAAGCGGTGCACCTATCTTTCACTACATTACAGACCAAACTACGATAGAAGAGAGAATACAAGCAGATTAGATTTGCGAAAAGAGAAATTAGAACCCCCAAGGATTTTGTAGAGGAAAGTTAAGTCAGTTTAGCTCTCAAGGAGAGAAAGCTTCTAGAAAGAAGTGAGGATAACAAGAAGAATGTATTGTCAATTTAGGAAACATGGGAATAAGTTACAATGAAATTAATTATTATGAAGATAAGATTGATGCTTTGTTTGATTGGCGGGTGAAATAATAAGGGAAATTTTATTCAGTACATTAATATTAAAATAGTTGTAACAGTATCAGTATTAAAATAATCTACTTTTTGGTAGATAAAAGAAGTTCAACAAGTAACATTAAATTATCACTTTATGTAATGTGAATTTTTCATTAATAAAAGAAATAAACCCTTAATAACTGATTTCTTTTCATGACTTGATAAAATATTTTTTAAATTTGTTCTACAAACATAGTCTTAATATTTCTTTTAAAACCATGAGAATTATTTTATAAAATTACATGCTAATTTTATAAACTTTTTATACGCCTCTACAATAAGTTTCATTCAAAAACAATTTTTAAATAAAAATATTTTATAAAATATTTCATTAAATAAATTATTTTACAAAACAAGACCCAAACAAAATTTGGCTATGAGAATAATATATTTGAAAAAAAAATAAAAGTTGGAATTAATTTTTTAAAATTATAAAATTTTCAAATTATATAATTTAAAAATTAAAAGAAATATATATTAGTTGGAACTAATGTAGGAACAAAAACATATTTTTAATTTATTATAAAAAGTCTTATATTAAAGTTCAATTACTATATCTGCAAGTGTAAAACATTTTCTTAAAACTAAAAGAAAAAGCTTCTTTTAAGTGGTGAAATAAGTATTGAGTTGATTTTCCTAACTAAAAAAGTGGGTAGTGTTTGTAAATATAAATATATATATATATATATATATATAATGTTAATACTCGCATGGATATTTTAACGAGCAACTGTGAACAGTTTTTAGCCAAGCACTGGCTGAGCAGAGACGTAGGGATATAAAGGAAGTAACCCAATGGCCAGAAAAAGGGCAACCAACTCCAACATCATAATATATGACTGCATCTTATATGTTTGTTCATCATGAAATATTAAAACTCTTGTACACTATTCATACAAGATTTAACTACAGCTTTATTACATAAATTAGAAAATAAGTGGAAATAAGAGTTACAAATTATTAGGAGATTTAAGATAAAAATAAGGAAAGGCCAGTGTGGCTCCTCATGTACAAGACTCAAGAAATAAGTATATGCATGCAATACAAGTAAAAGACTGCTCCTAAGTTAAGGACCACAAATTAAAACGTTGAATATGTATACTCTAATATCTGTGAACAGATATGATCATCTCTATCCAGAGAGAAAAGAAAACGAAAGCAAAAGAATAATCAACTAATTGAGATATTGGGATTTCCATATATAGATGATATATGTATGTATAATGTTGAGAAGAATTATGGAATTTGTTCGGACTTGCTCATAAGCTGTAAAAGGCCATTTGCTTTCCTCTGAGCTCTATTGGTTCCACTCTCAGCGATCTCAACTAAATGCTCATATACACCAAATTGAAGGGCAGCAAGAATGTGTGAATAATTATTTGAACTCAACTCAAGAAGAACCGAGGTTGCACACTCCTTGTTCTTAGGGGTTCCATCTTTGATGATGTCAACCAGAGTTTGAATGAATGAAAGTTGTCCCATCTCGTGTCTCCCCTCTGCGTGAGTTGCAAGAAGTAAGAGGATGGAGAGGGCCTCATCAACCATTCCCAGTTTCTTGTCCTCCAGTAACAGCATTAAGGGTGGGACTATGCCTGCTTCAATAGCCCTCACCTTATTTAATTGGTTGAGAGATAAGCTGAACAGCGCAGTGACAGCATCTCTTTTACCTCTAATTGTGCCTTCCTGCAACAAATCTACAAGCGGAGGAATGCCGTTTTCCAGAGCTATCGTCACTTTGTTCTCGTCCAGCATCGACAAGCTAAATAAAGCGGCTGCCGAATTCTCTTTCGACTCCATACTTCCATTTTGCAACACCTCTATGATTGCTGGTATCGCGTGTTCATCGGTTATGAGCCTCTTATTAGACTCGTCTATGGATAAATTCAATAGAGCTGTAACAGCATGCTCTTGGATTTTAGAATCTGGATAGGACAATAGCTTTACTAATCGGGGGATGGCTCCATGTTTAGCAATCAAAACTCTGGTCTCTGGATTCTCCTTGGAAAGGACACGAATATTCTTTACGGCTTTTCTCTGCACTTCTAATTGACTGGAAGATAGTTGTTCAACCAGACATGAAATTTCGTCTTCATGATCAACAAAGAACTTCCTGGAAGATGCTTGATCCTCTTTCTTGGGGAGATGAAAGTTGTTCTTCTCACACCATTGTGTGATCAGGTTCTTCAGGGCATAATTAGGCGCTACTGACAAGTGAGCTAGAGTCTGCCTGGTCTTCGGACATGTGCGATGGTTAGAATCAAACCACTTCTGGATGCTCTCTCTTTCAAATGTCTGGATTTCATTGGAATAAATAAATAAATAAATCAATAAGTTTCCCATAGCATAACATGGTGAGCTTGCATACAAATGTTGTCTTTTACATTACCTGTCCACTGGCAACAATAACAGGATCTCTCATGATTTCAAGTGTGATGGGGCAGAGGAACTCATGAGGGATGACCAAAGAGTGGCACTTGGACAACTTCTGAGGCGTGTCAGTATCATCAAGAACATTGGTAATTTCCATGCCTAAAACCTGCTTGAATTTGTTGAGAAGTTGTATGATTTGCTGTATAGATTCTGCAGTGCTGCCTCTTTCTTTAGAAAGCTTCTTTACAGCTATGGTTTCTATCTTCAAGTCCTCAACGGTATGTAGGTCTAGCTTTTTGGCTAGCCTTTCTACTATGGCTATGTCAGCATTCCTTTCATCGGTTTTTGAGGATACCGCCATCAGATCTACTGCAAGCTCTATGTCTTGCGTGTCTGTTCTCTTTTTGGCCCGGGTTAATTGAGTCAGCATCAGCTCAATCTGAACAACAATCCACATTCAATTACCAAGAATCAATGTTAAGTAATCATGTTCTGAATCCCAAACATATATCCTATCAAATTAATTATCTTATAAAAGCTCATATATATATATATATATATAGGGACCGAGTCAAGAGGCAGCTTTTCTGAATGATGCAATTGCACTTTTAATCCCTCTTAAAAATTTAAAAGTTCAATTTAATTCATTTTAACTTTGATCAAATGGAAAAAAATTGCATTTTTGGTCTCCCCAAGAAATTTATCATTCAAATTAAACCATTTTAACCCAAAATTTTCTACCTTTGGACTCAAAATATTTTTAATTTCATTTCGAACACAAACAGAAAATTCCTAGCTTTTTTCCCTTTATATATATATATATATATATATGTTGTTAAGATGGGTGAAGGCATTGAGCATAGTTTTGGGTTTCCAAATAATTCTTCAAGGCTTGAAAAAGCAAAGAAAGATAATAATTCCATACCTGTTCCCTCACTTCGTCAGATACCTCAAGTTCATCGAAAGGCAACTCTTCCAAAGCTTGGGTTAACTTTACGTAAGCATTATGAAATTTGATCATTATAGCCTCACTCTCCAATGCCTGAATTACAAAGGCAAAACCCAGAATATATTTATGTAAGCAACAATGAGATTTAGAAGAAAAAAAAATGATGATATGATATGAGACACCAAATATAATCCACAAATTAATTAAACACATCCTCTTATTACCAGGTGGATCTTGCTACCCTCATTGCAAGTTTTCAATAGTTTCATTGCCAAACGGATTGCTTTCTTCAACCTAGACAAAGAAGCGACGCAATTGTGGCTGATGGGGGAACCATGGTGCCGAATCTCATCGAAGAAAGGTAACAGAATCTTCATGCGCCTAGCCAGATTGTAACATTCTTTCCTTTGGGCTCTTCGGTAATCCCCAAATCGAGCCACATACTCAATCATGCTCACCGTTTCATCCACCAAATCGGTGGGTGATTTCGTCCCATTATCTTCCCCCATATTCTCCCATCCTCCATCTTCGCCATCTCCGTCTCTTTCTCCAACATCCATCACCATCTGCAGCTTTCTGCTACCTACCTCTTTCCCTAGATCTACACAACTAATCTATCTACTGTGCTTGAGACTAACTCAATATATATAATCCGATTGTACATAGAGAGATATATATGGTTTTGAAAGTTATATACGTCAAACATGAATCGTTAACAACATCCAGAATCGAAAGAGGGAGATGGGATTAACATAAACCAAAAAAAAAAAAAAAAACAAACCCTAATTTTCCATGAATGTTGGAGTGTTCATTGGTTAAGTTTTGGCTTCTTAATATAGAATAATTCCTTTTCAAAGTTCGTTACTCGTAAATGGACACCCATGGTTTGCTTATGGAATTACACATGTACGTAATTTAATCAAAGGTTAAATCTGCTACCAGTTCCTGTACTTTTGCAAAGTTTGAGTTTTAGTCCTTATACCTAATTTCTCAATTTAAGAATACTTGTCTAATCATTAATATAGTTAATAGTTCTTGTAAAAGAATTTCAATTTGAAATGTTTATTTTCCATCAATCATATGTCACTTTATATAAAGTTAGGCTAATCAATATGTCATGTTGGTAAATATTGTGACATAAAATATTATGTAGGATTTTTAACCTTTTCAAAGTATAGGGACTGAAATATAATTTAACCTTAATTCTAACTTCTCTCAAATAATAATTGTGAAAAGAAAAAACCATTGTTTTCAAAGGACAAGGAGTGTGATTTTCATATATTTTTTTCTAGAATAAAATTGTTAAGAGTAGATTTTCAAGTTTTCGAAACTGGTAGTATTTCAAAACAAATGCAATCTAATATGTTAATTAGGTGACAAACCAATGAAACCATGCAAGTTTTAACAGATTAGGTCTGAGGAAACCATTTTTATTTTAAGTTTGGAAAAATAGACATCGAGTTTAAAAATATGATGTGGAGTCGCCACCAATCCTTTTTGTTTAGGTGTGATCGGGTCACCTATAAAAATGTTTTGGTCTGCGAGATTCAAGAAAATAGGTTCGGGAGTCGGTTACGCACGAGGAAAGGTTAGTACCCCCATACGCCCCTGAACGGGTACCAAATCGGTTAATTAATGTCCTTGCGTTGAAAATTTGGAAATGTTTGAGATATAAATTTTCTAAGGAAAATTAATCAATATTGAATTCGAATCTCAAGATTAACTCGTTTCGAAGGAAATAAAAATATCATATCCAATTTATACCCCGACACCTTCAAAACATGCAATTAAAGAAGGGTATTCTATTATCTGGTTGGACAGAAAATTGACACCCAGTACGTTAGGGCATAATTTTCTGACTTTCCAAACGCACAAACATTGCCTTATTTTGAAAAAACAAAATTTTATATTAGGCTTAAAATGCATTTAAATAAAATAAAACATTTAATAAAAACTAGTATATATTAGAATTTGAGGCGTAACAGTAATAAAATGCATAAACATTAATCATGAAATATACACAAATTAAAGATCATATTAACAACAAGCTATAAAATGCAAGTCTTCTTAAAGAAAGTTAGTTTATATTGAATCTTGAACTTTAAGATTAGCTCGTTTCAAAAGAATAAAAATATCACATCTAGTATGTTAGGATATAACACATTTATACCTTGACATGGAGATCATCTTTGACTTTCAAGATATTTAATTAAAGAGGTTATTTGGCTATCTGGTTGAACAGAAAATTAACACCCAGTACGTTAGGGCATAATTTTCCACACTCCCAAACATACAAACATTACCTTATCTTTGAAAAAAAATTTATGTACAAAATTTTTAAAATGGACTTAATATATACAAAATATTTGATAAAGGCATACATATATTGGAATTTGAAGCATGCTATGGTACAAGATGTACAAACATTAATCGAGCAATATTCTCAAATTAAACGCTATGTTAACAATAAGCTATGAAATTTAATAATTCTACAAAATTGATAATAACGAATTAACATAAAATAAAATTTTAAATGCTAATAGATTGAAAATAAATAAAACAAGTTGGTTCTTGATCAATATTTTATGAAATTATTTAAAAATGGAATAAATTGTGAATGAATTCCTAAATGCATATTTTAAAAGGAATTTACTTATTTTAGTATATGCAATAATTTAAGTATAAAATAAAATATGATTTTATTATTGTATATATATGCATGTACAAAATAACATAGTATAGTCACTTTTTTAAAAAATAACATTGCATGAACTACTAAAGCAATACATGAAATTAAATATTTTTACATTTTAAATCAAAATATATAAATAGAAAATCAAAATAATTGCAACGTTGCAAGATAAATCTCAAAATAATCTAAATTAAAAAATATTTTGAATAAAAAAACTAAAATACATGAATTGTGATAAAATTTAAAACTTGATTAAAATGATAACAAAAATAAAGTTAAACGATCATTATATAAATAAACCAAAATTATTTGAACTACATTGAGGATCATATTGAATTGTCACATGAAAAATAAAGGGTTAATCAACAAATTATTCCAATATCCAATCACAACACATAATTAGGATTTAATTGAAATAATGCACAAATTAAGAGATCAATCGAGCAATAAAGGCCATACATCACACATCCGATTCAAAAACAATATATAAGTAAAAAGGATTAAACATGCAAATTTCCCTTTCATATGTAAACACGTAGATCTAAAGGAATTTGGGTCGGGTCGAATCGGGCGGCCTTAAGTGATGTCGTTTCAAAGCTATGGGTAGAGACATTAAACGACTCATTCCCCTAATGGCTATTAACCTTTCCCTTAAGCAGAAATAAAGCATTACAACACTTTCATTAAGCCAAAACCCTAGCCCCCTTTTACCTTTTCTCTCAGCCGCAAGCACCTCTCCGATGTACCACTATCCCGCCATTGAAATTAGCGAATAGTGATACCTCAAGCTCTTGATATGTACTAGCCCGCCCTATTTTCCGATCACGACTCTTGCCTAACCCCGATCGAAACGGAGCAGACGAGGATCTAATCCTTTCCGAGATATGTTTTCTAAACCTCGATTTCGACGAGGAAGACAACAGATCAGATCGATTCGAGGTAAGTGTTCTCTCTTATTTTTTTTGAAATCAATATGGAACAAATTTGAAAAAGACTTAAACACAAAAAGGGTAAAGATTCGTGAGGTATGGTAAATCACCTTTTTTTTACTTTCTGTATTTCTTCTATTTGCCTTCGTAAAAACTTTTTGTACAAACCTTGGCTTTTTATAGCCTAAAAAATGAAATACACATTTTCTGCATCATTTCTATTGTATTCTACAGACTTCCCCTTTCTGTTATGATCCCTGTTGTTTCCTATTGCAGATGTGGCTAGTTGTTCACTCGCGGAAGAACCATCGTGTAAGGAGCGTGCATGTGTTACGACTGCTGGTGCGAGCGCACGCGGGGCGCGCGTGGAAGAGCTCGTGCAAATGGAAGAAGATTCCAGAAGACACTGGAATTTCTGGAGCCTCTGCCCCGTGACGTATCAATTTCATATTTGGGCTATTCAGGCCCAATCGGACCTAGTGTTTGGATTTGGGCCTAGTTTATTTTACTGGGTCTGAGTAGCAATATTTTGGGCCAGGAATAAACTAACGGACTGTTTTATGTTTAATTTAGTTTGGGCTACATTTTATTTGGGCTCATTGGACCTTGCTGTAAATAAAGACTATGGACTATTTAATTTATGGGTTTATTATAATTTTTGTTTTCTTGGTTTTATTTGGTTTTGAATGGGAAAAAATGTAAATGGACATTGGACTATATTTTGGATTTAAGGTTTAATTTATTTTTGATTTTTTATTTTGGTATTAGGCCCGGGAGAAAATGGGCTTTTACAGCTGCCCCTCTTTGTTCATTGTCGTGTAACAAGAATAGAGCAAAGACTTCAACAAGAACCATTTTTGCCTGGTTTTCAAACCTTGGACTTCTTTCAGTGCTTTTCGTCTTCGAGTAGCTTCGTTCCATCGCGCTGCATCTTCAGGGGCATGAGAACTGGCACTTCAATTCAATTCAAGGGGATTAAGACTTGTGGCTTCAACCTGCTCCACTGCAATCTTCAGGGAGATAAGGCTTGTATGGTAAATTCAATCTGACCTACTGTAACTTCAGAGGTATAGGATTCATCGTTTTAATCTGCTCCACTGCAACTTCAGGGAGATAGGATTAACTGTCTTCAGTCTGCCCCACTGCAACTTCAGAGAGATTAGACTTGTGACTTCAACCTACTCCACTGCAATCTTCAGGGAGATAAGGCTTGTATGGTAAATTCAATCCGACCTACTGCAACTTCAGAGGTATAGGATTCATCATTTTAATCCGCTCCACTGCAACTTCAGGGAGATAGGATTAACTGTCCCACTGTAACTTTAGGGAGATAAGACTTGTGACTTCGACCTGCTCCACTGCAACTTCAGGGAGATAATATCTGTATGGTTTCAATCTGCTTCTGCAACTTCAGGATTGCCAGATCTGTTATCTTCAGTCTGCTCCTGCAAACTCAGGATTACCAGATTTGCTATCTTCAATCTGCTCCGCTGCAAACTCAGGGAGACAAGATCTAATGTCTTCGATCTGCTCCTGCAATTTCAGGATTGCCAGATCTGCTATCTTCAATCTACTCCTGCAAACTCAGGATTGTCAGATTTGATATCTTCAATATGCTCCTGCAACTTCAGGATTGCCAGATTTGCTATCTTCAATCTGCTCCTACAACTTCAGGATTGCCAGATTTGCTATCTTCAATCTGCTCCTGCAAACTCAGGATTGCCAGATTTGCTATCTTCAATCTACTCCTGCAAACTCAGGATTGCCAGATTGATGGCTTAAATTTGTTCCACTACTATTTAGGGAGACCAGATTTGTCGTTCGATATTGATCCACTACTGCTTAGGGTGACAAGATCTACAATCTTCGACCTATTCCACTGCTGGTCAGAGAGATAGGGTTAGTAGCTTAAATCTGTTCCACTACAGCTTAGGGAGACCAGATTTGCCGTTCGATCTTGGTTCCCTACTGCTTAGGGTGACAAGATCTACAATCTTTGACCTATTCCACTGCTGGTCAAGGAGATAGGGTTAGTGGCTTAAATCTGCTCCACTACTGCTTAGGGAGACCAGATTTGCCGTTCGATCTTGGTTCCCTACTGCTTAGGGTGACAAGCTTTACAATCTTTGACCTATTCCACTGCTGGTCAGGGAGATAGGACTGATGTCTCCGATCTGCTCCTCCAACTTCAGGATTGTCAGATCTACTATCTTCGATCCACTTCGCTCGGGAAAGCAAGATCTTCGAATTTACCGATGTTGCGACAAAGTCCTCTAGAGGACCTGTCCTGTAAAATTAGTTTTGTGTCTATGCTTATGCAAAATGGTTAGGATGCAATGATCAGAATGAATCTAACGCTCCTAACTAAATGTATTATGGACGACATTTGCATGAATGCAGAATGTCATGAGAATGGTCTTTTTACAAAGATTAGGATGCAATGATCGGAATGAATCAAATGCCCCTAAATAAATGTGTCTTATGGATGATATTTGTATGAATGCAGAATGTCATGAGAATGATTTCTTACAATGATTAGGATGCAATGATCGAAATGAATCAAATGCTCCTAACTAAATGTGTTTTGCATGAATGCAGAATTTCATGAGAATGATCCCTTTTTAAAAGTTTAAGGTTGTCATCGCTCATTGTTTATCAGAGCTTTATCACTAACGTATCATGCTCCATCTTGTTCAACTGGTATTCTTGTCAGAAAATCCGAGAAAACAAATATATCTTGCTCAACAGATTTGCCCTACTGCAACTTCAGGGTTCATCTGATTGTGACTTAGGGGTATAAACTTTGAATCTATCCCACTGTGACTCTAAAATGTAGGATATGTTCCTTCTTCAATCCATCCCAGGACTTGTCTCATTTTTCATCCATACCACCGCAACTCAAGGGTACAGGACTGTAACAGGTTCAATCAACTGATCACTCCCCAGGTGACCTAACCAAATGTGTATACATGATATTTTGCCTGGATGCAGAATATCATTTTTCTTGCGAATGATTCCCCTTTTACATTTGGGTTAACATTGCCCATTTTTCGTCAAGATTGTATCACTAGCGCAATATCCTATTTTGTTCGACAAAAATCCGAAGAGATAGTCTCGATTTAGACTCTTCCTCCACCAATATATCTATCCCTTAAACTTGGTGGGTTTTAAACAATAGTCCTGTTTCAAGTTCTTTTATTATTCAGAATCTTCCAGAGTAATATGTGAAACTCCTTTTATGAAAGTATTATTAGTTCACTAATTGTTATTTCAATGCAAAATGCTTCAAAAAGATCATAACAATGGACAAGAAAGAAATTAATTAGGAGCATAACTCGAAACAAATAAGCTAGGCAAAGATAGCAATTACAACTAAGAAGGAAGTTTGATGAAAATGTATTTTGAAACAAATACAACAATTAAAGATGACAAATTCAGAATGGGTAAGATGGAAACTAAGTGCCCCAGATATCGCAGCCTGAGCTTCTCTTGTTCAAACTTCTTGAGGACCATTTTAAGCTCAATATGTGCTTAGAGGATCTGAAGTACTTTGTCGATGCCCCAAGATGTCTCATACTTCCTCATACTTCCTCATTGTTAATTCAAGTGTAGCAAGACTACTGTATGCTCCACTTTCGATCAAAATTTGAGCCGCCTTTTTCGGGTTTTCAACTCAAATCCCCTTTGGCCCCAAAGCGCCCTTTGCGGGTTTTCACCTTGGCCTCTCCTTTTTCTTTCTTCTTTTTTGATTGAGATTTTTATTCCTTTTCCTTTTTGATGATTTGATTTTTTTATTTTTTCTTTTTTCTTATTCTTTTGATTTTTTTTTAAAAAAAAATCTCAAGGCGCCCTTTGCGGGTTTTCACCTTGGCTTCTCCTTTTAGTTGAAATCTGAATTCCCAGCTTGAGCATGTCTTTGCCATCCATCATGGTCAAAGTTAATTATCTTCCAAAACAAGCCTTTCAAATTTGGCCTCTGCTTTCCGCTGAAGTCCTTTCGTATGAGAAGGATCTTTTTTATGCCAGGTCCCCATCGTGAAATTCTCTTGGGCAAACCCTTTCATCATAAGCCTGTATCATCCTTTTTTGGTACATTCGGCCATGAATACTTCTGCTTCATTCTCTTCAGTTAAAGCTTGGAGAAAAGGAACTCTAACTTTCAACAATAGCTTTCCTTTTCATAAATCGATGAGAAAAATGTTGCCCCGGTGAAGGTCCTGGCCAACGTTCAAGAAACATAGAGAGTAAATGGTAACTTCTCTATGCCAACCTTTACAAGTCTCAGTCACTTTTCCAAAAATTTTGAATAGTTTGCTTTTGCTACACTGGTATGGCGTCTAATTTTTGAACAGACTGTAAATTTTGGCATTGTGTAATGATGTTTCTTTCTGGCATTCTTTATTGCCACACTTTTTAATTTTTTTTTATTTTTTGATTTTTTTCACTTAAATTTGCATTTGAACTTGGATTTGAATTCAAACTTAGATTTGGATTTGAATTTGAATTTGGATTTGAATTTGGGTTTGGATTTGGACTTGGATCTGGCTTTGAATTTGAATTTGTATTTGGATTTGGATTTGGCTTTGAATTTGAATTTGGATTTGAATTTAATGACTGTTGACTTTGTAACTTTGGCATATGAAGCAACCTTCACCCTCTTAGTGAAGTACCTGATAACCATGAAGATGCATTGGTATTGGCTAGATGCTTTAGACGATATCTGTCCCATACATCTATGCCCCACCTACAGAAAGAATGGAAGAAGCCCATAGATCTTGTCTTTCCCAATTTGGCATTTATGGTGCAACCGATGCAATTTCCTTTTCTTGATAAACCAGTAGCCCAATCCTCTTAATTAACCTGACCATCATAGAATCATTACCATGGGTTTTTAAAACAGCATACCCACATTTCAAGCCTGGTGTTCCTTGATATGATTGTGCGAAAACATCTTGGATTTCTTGAAAATAGCTCAATAATGTCTCGCCTTATTTCTATGACAAGTTAGGCTTTGATCTTTACCCCTTTTGCAACGTCCACTGCCCTTTGCAAAGTATAGTCTATTTTCACTTGCTCTACCATCCTTAACAAATCAAAAGACGGGCTACAATTTTTGTCATCTTCAAAGTCCTTAGATCCCCTAGACCTATATCTCATTCAAAATGGAAGTCTGTAACAACGTCTCTCATGTCATTGATATCTGAGTGCCTAGGTACGAAGGCAATCCAAAGAATAAATGATTCTAAGGATGATTATTTTTATGGTATGATCATGAATAAAGAATGAAAGAATATTCTAAAACACAAAAGAATGTACAGTATGAAATATAAAGAATGAAAAAAATATTTACTTAAAAAGATGCATCTTATTGAAATAAAAATTCTGGACATGAGCCCATTTCACAAAAGGATTCTTATTGCTTCTGGGCTTAAAGCAATAAGCACGTTTTGAATATTACTCTAGATTAACTCTAAAAATACAGGAATTCTTTCCACAGTCCCATTGTTTAAAAATCTTCCCAAGTATGTAAGGGCTCAGAAATTTTTATTCCTCGATTCCTTCTTCGGATATGGCATTGATATAGACATTACCCAACATTGCTATGATGTCTTCTTCTTTTGGCTCATTCTGTTCAGCATGAATGACCCCTCCCGACACAAAGGTTTTAGATATGTGTGGAATTATCATGGGTTCCCACTTGATTTCTTCACCACTCAACTGAGTCCTTCTTCTTTCCTGCCTTTTTTTTTTCAAATCTTTCTTTCTTTATTTTACGTTTGGCCTGAATCCTAAGCCGAAGCGGTCTTGCTTTTCTTTCAGTATTGGAGCCACAACTCTCCCCTAAAGATATTTTCCAAGCCATTTTCCTGGCGAAGCTCCCTTTCCTACGGTCATCTGTAATCCCATTCTCGTAGCTTTGGAGATTTTTGGTATCAAAATTCTACTTCCTTCCGTAACGAATGTTACGTTCACGAATTCCAAGGATCGAAAAGAGCACTCGATTGCCTCGTCATTTGTCTCCAGATAGGGTGCATCACTGGTTACAGCTGCGATAATATCCTTTTCAGCATTTATTGTCACTAGCCGGCCCTCTGATACTAATTTCAGCTTTTGATGTAACGATGAAGGTACCGCTCCCGCTGAATGAATCCACGGTCTTCCTAGTAAATAGTTATAGGAAGGTTTAATATCCATGACCAAGAAGTCCACCTCATATGTTGTCGGACCAATTAGCAGTGGTATTTCAATCCTCCCCATAACTTTTCTTTGTATGCCATCAAATGCCCTAACTATGTTCCGACATTCTTTCATGTGGGTATCCACAGGTAATCTGTTTAATGTGGATAAGGGTCATACATTTAACGCCAACTCGTTGTCTATCAAAACCCCTGGCAATATGTACCCTTTGCATCTAGTGGTAATTTGCAAAGCCTTAGTAGATCCTCTGCTGCCTTGCGGAATTTCATCATCGTTGAAGTAAATGAAGTTATCAGCGCTTATATAGTTGACTAGCCGGTCCATCTTACCAATTGAAATATCATTGGCCACATATGTCTTATTCAAGACCTTCATTAGTGCATTTCTGTGTACCTCTGAACTCTGAAGCAAAGCTAACACAGATATGCGCGCTGGCTGTTTATGCAGTTGTTCTACAACACAGTATTCACTGTGTTTCAAAAATTTTAGGAACTCCCTAGCTTCCTCCTCTCTCACTGGCTCATTGACGGGCGACTCAGGCTCGACTAATTTTTCTTTCTCTTGCTCCACCATTGGAGCTTTCCCTTTTACCAGATCGTAGCGTCTCCCACTACGAGTATGAGAACCTACATCTTGATTTTCCTTTGAAGCACTAGCTGGAATCTCTTTTCCTCAGATCTTCACATTACAATCATAGTTCCAAGGGACTCTCTTGCTATCCCTATACGGAAAAACTGCTGGCTTTTGAATTATAACTCGCGGTGCTACCTGTGATCTGGCTTCATTGACTCTTGGCTTCGAGATAATCACTACTGGGCAGTTGCCCTTTTAGACCCGTTCGTTGATCCTTCCTCTAAAGTATAAACCTCCCGTCTTTCTGATTCCTTAATCTCCTCGTAAAATTCCATCTCTTTATTATCCATCAAATTTTGCACTATGGCTCTGAACTCAGTTCAGTAGACTTTCATCTGTTCCCCAAGTTGCTGAAATAATTTTTAATAAATTAGAGTATTTCTACAAATTTTAATGCATATGATGCGATGTAATGCAAATGCATGAAATGCAATGCAAATGCATGGAGTGAATGCAACAAAGAAAGAGAGGTGTTGATTCTGAATTCGATTCCATTAGAAGAACTTTTCTAGAAAATAAATTTCTTTACATAAAACGGATTACATATGCGGCTCTGTCCTCATAGTCCAAGTGGAGACACCAGTCCTTTTCTTCATATCTGGATGTTATGGTCGTGTCTCGTGAACTTTCTCCATAGATGCCTCTTCTAGCTCCTTGTTGCTTGATCCAGGCCGTGACTCTTCACTCACTTATCCTCCGCGATGCTCATTGAGACGTGATGACTCTCAAATAATCCTTGTTGGCTTAAATCCCCGGGCAACGAGGCAAAGTCATATACTGACAATCTTTTCCTGTTGTGCTTACTTGGACTATATTTGGACGAACGCATTATAACCCACTTTATCAAGTAATCCATTTCCTTATGACAAACTCTTCTATTTAGCAATCGAATATTAATCAACACCTCCTTTCTATAATGATACAATGCAATGCGATCAAAAAGAAAAAGAAAACACGTTAGTGCGAGAGAAATAAACAATCATAGAACATCTTGTCCGGGTGACCACTAGGGTTTGGCGTGGTTCTATCTAGGGTCGCTTCCTAGGTCTCTCTATATGTGGTAAAATTCTAAGGAAAAGGTACCTGAACCAATAGATTCCTCAATCCTCACCCATTATAGGCTCATATGGATCGAGTTCGGTTCAGGGGAATACATTTCCCTATGGCCAAGCGGAGATGAAAATCTCACGAAGCACATAAGTACGGATGTATTCCGGAAGCAGTCCACTAGCCCATGTGAAGGTGAAAACCTCACGAAGGCATAGTTTCTCACTCCCACTTAAATGTGTAACCACAACGATTATGCAATGCAATGCTAAAGTATTTCATGAGACTCGACATTATAGCCCAAACAAATGCATCAAAAGAAACATGATTTTTCGAAACAATTTTCCAAATTTTCAATCAAAAGGACAAAAATTAATCAATTTATGGCCTGACTCTCAACCAGTCCCCAGCGAAGTCGCCAAGCTGTCGAAACCATTTTTATTTTAAGTTTGGAAAAATGGGGATCGACTTTAAAAATATGATGTGGAGTCGCCACCAATCCTTTTTATTTAGGTGTGATCGGGTCACCTATAAAAATGTTTTGGTCTGCGAGATTCAAGAAAACGGGTTCGAGAGTCGATTACGCACGAGGAAGGGTTAGCACCCCCATACGCCCCTGAACGGGTACCAAATTGGTTAATTAATGTCCTTGCGTTGAAAATTTGGAAATGTTTGAGATATAAATTTTCTAAGGAAAATTAATCAATATTGAATTCTAATCTCAAGATTAACTCGTTTCGAAGGAAATAAAAATATCATATCCAGTTTATACCCCAACCCAAGATCATCTTTGATCTTCAAAACATGCAATTAAAAAAGGGTATTTGATTATCTGGTTGGACAGAAAATTGACACCCAGTACGTTAAGGCATAATTTTCTGACTTTCCAAACGCACAAACATTGCCTTATTTTGAAAAAACAAAATTTTATATTAGGCTTAAAATGCATTTAAATAAAATAAAACATTTAATAAAAACTAGAATATATTAGAATTTGAGGCGTAACAGTAATAGAATGCATAAACATTAATCATGAAATATACACAAATTAAAGATCATATTAACAACAGGCTATAAAATGCAAGTCTTCTTAAAGAAAGTTAGTTTATATTGAATCTTGAACTTCAAGATTAGCTCGTTTCGAAAGAATAAAAATATCATATCCAGTACGTTAGGATATAACACCTTTATATCTCGACATCGAGATCATCTTTGACTTTCAAGATATTTAATTAAAAATGGTATTTGGCTATCTGGTTGAACAGAAAATTAACACCCAGTACGTTAGGGCATAATTTTCCACACACCCAAACATACAAACATTGCCTTATCTTTGAAAAAAAATTTATGTACAAAATTTTTAAAATGGACTTAATATATACAAAATATTTGATAAAGGCATACATATATTGGAATTTGAAGCATGCTATGGTACAAGATGTACAAACATTAATCGAGCAATATTCCCAAATTAAACGCTATGTTAACAATAAGCTATGAAATTTAATAATTCTACAAAATTGATAATAGCGAATTAACATAAAATAAAATTTTAAATGCTAATAAATTGAAAATAAATAAAACAAGTTGATTCTTGATCAAAATTTTATGAAATTATTTAAAAATGGAATAAATTGTGAATGAATTCCCTAAATGCATATTTTAAAAGGAATTTACTTATTTTAATATATGCAATAATTTAAGTAGAAAATAAAATATGATTTTATTATTGTATATATATGCATGTACAAAATAACATAGTATAGTCACTTTTTTAAAAAATAACATTGCATGAACTACTAAAGCAATACATGAAATTAAATATTTTTACATTTTAAATCAAAACATATAAATAGAAAATCAAAATAATTGCAACGTTGCAAGATAAATCTCAAAGTAATCTAAATTAAAAAATATTTTGAATAAAAAAACTAAAATACATTAATTGAGATAAAATTTAAAACTTGATTAAAATGATAACAAAAATAAAGTTAAACGATCATTATGTAAATAAACCAAAACTATTTGAACTACATTGAGGATCATATTGAATTGTCACATGAAAAATAAAGGGTTAATCAACAAATTATTCCAATATCCAATCACAACACATAATCAGGATTTAATTGAAATAATGCGCAAATTAAGAGATCAATCGAGCAATAAAGCCCATACATCACACATCCGATTCAAAAACAATACATAAATATTTGGATCTAAAGGAATTTGGGTCGGGTCGAATCGGGCGGCCTTAAGTGACGTCGTTTCAAAGCTATGGGCAGAGACATTAAACGACGTCGTTCCCTAATGGCTATTAACCTTTCCCTTAAGCAGAAATAAAGCATTACAACACTTTCATTAAGCCAAAACCCTAGCCCCCTTTTACCTTTTCTCTCAGCCGTAAGCACCTCTCCGATGTACCACTATCCCACCATTGAAATCGGCGAATAGCGATACCTTAAGCCTTGATACGTCCTGGCCCTCCCTATTTTTCGATCACGACCCTTGCCTAACCCCGATCGAAACGGAGCAGACGAGGATCTAATCCTTTCTGAGATCTGTTTTCTAAACCCCGATTTTGACGAGGAAGACAACAGATCAGATCGATTCGAGGTAAGTGTTCTCTCTTTTTTTTTTTTGAAATCAATATGGAACAGATTCGAAAAAGACTTAAACACAAAAAGGGTAAAAATTCTTGAGGTATGGTAAATCACCTTTTTTTTTTACTTTCTGTATTTCTTCTATTTGCCTTCGTAAAAACTTTCTGTACAAACCTTGTCTTTTTATAGCCTAAAAAATGAAATACACATTTTCTGCATCATTTCTACTGTATTCTACAGACTTCCCCTTTCTATTATGATCCCTGCTGTTTCCTATTGCAGATGTGGCTGGTTGTTCACTCGTGGAAGAACCATCGTGTGAGGAGCGTGCATGTGTTACGACTGCTGGTGCGAGCGCACGTGGGGCGCGCGTGGAAGAGCTCGTGCGAACGGAAGAAGATTCCAGAAGACACTGGAATTTCTGGAGCCTCTGCCCCGTGACGCATCAATTCCATATTTGGGCTATTTAGGCCCAATCGGACCTGGTGTTTGGATTTGGGCCTAGTTTATTTTACTGGGTCTGAGTAGCAATATTTTGGGCCAGGAATAAACTAACGGACTATTTTAGGTTTAATTTAGTTTGGGTTACATTTTATTTGGGCCAATTGGACCTTGCTGTAAATAAAGACTATGGACTATTTAATTTATGGGTTTATTATAATTTTTGTTTTCTTGGTTTTATTTGGTTTTGAATGGGAAAAAATGTAAATGGACATTGGACTTTATTTTGGATTTAAGGTTTAATTTATTTTTGATTTTTTATTTTGGTATTAGGCCCGGGCGAAAATGGGCTTTTACAAGGTTGATTTTTATAATCAGTCCTTGTGGTTTATTCGATTGGTGAATTTAGTTACTTTATTTTAATTTTGATAAATTTGGCCCTGTACTTCACGAGTTTATAGATTGATGACATGGAAGGAATTTTTATTTTATTTTAATGAGTTGGCATTATAGTGGATTCTTATTGGTTGGGATTTGAACGTCAAAACATGTTGAGTTTTAAAAATATATTTAAAGGTTTCATTTAATAAAAAATAGAGGGAAAGAAAACTAAAAAAATAACCCTATTAAATAAGGAATATGTTTATCTTCATTAATAATCCATTATTGTCGTGTCAACCGAGATAGGTGCATTGGGTACCATCGATTGGGAGGGTCAAAGTTGATGCGTCATTTATCTTCGAAGCAATTGGGCAGGTGTACGAGGTGCATGGAGGTCTAGCGGATTATGTACTTGATTGTGATGATTTAGGCTCCGTTTGTTTGGCAGTAAAATGTTTTCCGGAAAATGATTTCTGGAAAATAATTTACTGAAAATATTTTTTGGTGTTTGGATGAATCTGTGTAAAATATTTTCTGTTGTTTGGCAGTTTTCCTAAAAATATTTTCCGGAAAAGTTGTTTTTACATATATTAATAAATTTTATATACATATTAATAAATTTTTATATTTTAAATTGTTTTTACATATATTGCAATGCTTTATTTATAAATAAATAAATCAAATTAAATATATAATAATACTCAATTATTAAGCTACATTATTAACCGTCATAAATTGAAAACAACCAAAGTAAAAACATAATTTTTCGCAAGCTTCTTGGGAGAAACTCATATGCTTAACGCAATTTCACTTTTGTGTCTAAAATAATAATAAGGTTAGTTATCTCTTGGTACTTTCATGTTAGGAATTCAAAAAAAACAAACAAAACTATTAAATCACATTTCACTTCCAATTATAGATAACACAAATTTTATTACATTTACGCCTCTAAAGATTAGCAAGCAAAAACTGCTTACCACCTCAAAACAAAACTTGTTATGACTGTACAAGAATTGTAAAGTAAACTGTATTGAGGTCTCTCCAGACAAAATTCCTTTGATTTTTGTCAGCCTCTCAGCATACATAACTTCTTTAGGATCAGCCTCAAGCACATCCGTCATAGAAGCAGAAGAACCATCTGTCATCTGAACATCCTCTACAGCAGTAGAATTTTCATTTTGAATAGGAGCAGGGTCACTGGATTCTGGCTGTAATGATTCTAAAGGCAGAGATTTGGGAGCGGGAAGTCAATCTCTTACATTTAAGAGAAAAGCCTGGTGCTCATTCTCCACAAGATCGAATGCAACTTGGAAAGCCAAAAGAGCATCCTCCTTATTTTTAGAGCGGAGAAGTTTCTCCAGTACATTGGCAACACCTTCAGGTTCATCCAAGAACATGAGACACTGAGAAGTACTCAAATCATCAGGATAAGGCAATTTTTCGTACAATTTAACAAGAAGCTGAAGCACCTGCATGAACCAAAGAATAACCAGCTGGCATTATGGATCTTGCAGAATTTGCAAGGTTGTAATAGAGGAATACAATTTGTTCTAATAAAATAATATCAAAGAACTAGTAGCAATGGCATTAATACAAAGTACAGATCTTGTATGAACTACTGAAATATCAACCTTACCTCTAGGCGGTATTCTCGGCGATATATAAATGAATGAGAGACATGAGTGGAATATGCTAAAGTGGCATGAACATTATCACTCCTTATTATTGCTTCCTCAAGTTTATCAGTCTCCGGCACTCAATTGCAATTCCCATCCCTTGTTGGAATTTTCCATCAATAATACACCTAGATTAAAGAACAGTAAGATAGCCAGACTAACTCCAAATATTTACATCAGCTAACGAAAGAAAGCTCTATTACTTGTCAAGCATTCTCTCTACAATTGCCTCCAACCTACAGTCAATGTCTGCTGCTCCATCACTAGACTCTGCTGCCTTTGACCGAAGGCTAGCATACTCATCTATTGCCTTGGCTGAAATTAAGAGCATAATAAGTCAACTGCATGAACCATCCAATTTAAAACATGAAATACAGCAACAACAAAGTGAATGATTAGGCTCAGTTAAAATCCTTATTAGCAGCAAAATACAACCAAAGCCAACATACTAATGGATTTGAATTATTGAAACTGTTAATGATCACAAACCTCAAAGTTGTTACCAAGGAGAGTGTGAATATAATCAGAATCCTCAGAAATATTGAAAAGGGGGCCAGCTCCAAGAGCATAAGACAACGAATCATTGAGTTCCCCCAAGTAATAAAAGACCTGAGGGTAAAAACATTGTGGCCCAGATAAGTATAATCCAACAAAGTCAAAATTAAATAAAAAAGCAAGTAGAGAGAGGTCATCTACTTCTGTTACTTCTCATTTACAAAGTGTAAATGCAATCAAGCTAAAGTTAAACATATCAAACAGCAACAGCATTTTAACATGAAAAATGAATCCAATGAAAATTAAAACATTAACATAAGTTTATATATATTTACACACACACACACACATGTTGCTTGTAACAGAAAAGTAAAAGTCACGTAGATGAAGATCATGGAGTTTAGATTTTTCTTCCAGTTTTTGAAAAGAACTCATCTTTTCAATTTCAAAAAATATGCTAGTTATACACATTTGATCATTAAGAGGCACGTTGATACACATGCAAACAGTAAGGGGAAAGAGAGGAGAACCTTTGAGACAAGTAGCGCAGCAAGTTGTCTCTGATGCTGGCCAAATCCTTCATCTTCATATAAGCTTTCTCTAAAAAATACAAGCATAACATTGTTATTCACATAACTCATTTAGTACTTCTTTTGAACTAAAATTACTACTATTTTAGGCAAATAACTTATACAAACTCTCTAAATAGTGCCAGATAAATTTAAAATAAGCTGAAAGCAGATGAAAGCAGATGAATTAAAGACATGTTCCCCGTCTTCCCCCAGCCCAAAACAGTTACATGAAATTTTCCAATTGAAGTGAAAATGGAACTTAATTTATAGCAGATGTCAGATTTTCATAAAATAACCATCACCATAGTTTTTATTCACTAAAAACTTATAACTTGGTAAGGAAAAACCATTACCTACATTTCACAATACTTAGACGATACTTAGACGAACCCAAACGATAAAGGGACGACGGAGAAAGAAAAATATTTTCGATCATTGCCTTCGATGAAAATCAGCATAATTCATTAAAACAAGAATGTTAGAAATCAAAGAATGATCATCGCCTTAAGCCAACACCCAGCGAAGAATTCATGGTAGATTTGCATGAGAAAGAGGGAAAGAGAGGAAACGAAACAGAATATGCTGAGAAGAGAAGATATGCGACTGACTTTTACTTGGAAGAGAAGATGATGAACGGAAGAAGGAAAAGGAATGAAGAACGGGAGAAGGAGAAGGAGCCTTACCTGGATGAAGGAGGAACCAGAAAAAGTCCTTCACCAAACTGATTTGCAACCCAAGGGGAAGAAGGGGAAGGGGAAGGGGAAGGGGAAGGGGAAGGGGAAAGGGGAGAAAGAAGGCGTCATTTTCTGGAAAATGTCTTACCGATTTCTAAAAGGTAAGACATTTTCCAAAAATTAGGAGCTCCTTTTCCCTTGTTTTGTAATTGGTTTTACTTTAGTAAAATATTTTCAGCCAAATAAACACTGGCTAAAAATATTTTTCGGAAAACGTTTTACCCCAAACAAACGCACCCTTAATTTGAGCTGAGAGCCAGGCCAATATGTTTGGGTTCAATTGACAGCATCATTAAAGTTATGCAACATTATTCTTGAACTTGGAATAGATAAAAGATTTGTACCATTTTTCTATTTAATTTTGTAACTCGTTCAAGATAACTGAATTTGGTTTAAATTGTCTGCCCTCTATTTCTTACTCAAATCAACTACCCTTTAGTGTTTTATAAAAAAAAAAAAAAAAAGAATTTGTAAGACGTGGAATGTGTAAAATTGATGAACTGATTTTTAATTAAAATTAAAGTGCGTTACTCAAATCCACAAGTATATCAACTAATTATAGAATGTGATGGATAGATAAGGGTTGATTTTCTAAGGTTTTAAGTCTTTTTGGTGTAAAAAAACTCTCACAGGATGTGGACATATACTACTTCCCTGCCATTGATTAATTTTTCTTTAATATTTTTTTGAATTTATTCAGATAAATTAGTAAGATTGATTAAATGGAGAATCACTTAAGGATGGAACCAAAATTGGATATATTTTATAACTTTTTTAAAATTTTAATTTTTTACGAATTTTAAAATTATTTATTTTGAATTGAATTAAAAATAGACAATACGAGGGATCCAAGTATTAAATTATTAATATTTCCTACTAGATGGGAACTTGAGAGGGATGGGGTTATGTATTTGGATCCATGGCCCCAATTTGTTTACAGTTAGCTAGATCCGACCCAACAACCATGGATAATGAATAATCATAATAAAAAAGGAGTAAAATTTGAAAGCACGTGGTATGTTAAGTTAAGCGTTGTGTCTTTTCATTCAATTTACTAGCCGTTAGATTTGAAAATAAAGAATTTCTTGTTTGCATGCTTATTTAATTTTGGTCCTTTTCTGCAAAACCAAAAGAAAAAACCCCCAAAAACCTGAACGGAAGAGAGGAGAAAAAAGAGTGACAGTGGGAGAGAGAGAGATCACTCCATCGCCGTCCAGTCTTCAAACGTCAAATACGAGTAATCTCTCTTTTTAATTTCCTTTTTTTTCCGTGAATTGAGCATCGAAGGAGACGGGGTTTTTCTGATTGGAATTCTGTAGAGTGGGCAAAGATCAACGAGGAAATTCATTTGAGACAGGTTCTTGACTATTTCCTTGTTTAAGATGATTTTATGATCTTCTTTCTTTATTGGGTCTTTAGCATTTCTTTCAATTTAATCAATATTGCCAAAATAATAATAATAAAATCGCTTTGATTTTGATATGGAGTCTTGAGTTTGACGATCTTCAATGGAGTTGTAGGGATGCCTATGTTAAGGGGGTTCTTATTGTTTGGAGTTGTTGTTTGTAGATACGGAAGATATGGCTGGATCAGATGAGAACAATCCAGGAGTTATCGGACCCTCACAAGGTGACTAATTCCACCCCATTTTCTGTTAACTTGCGTTTGATGTTTAAATAACTATTCGATATTTAAAGAAATGTATTTTCTTCTTCTTCTTTTTTAATTTCAAATAGAAGTGGGTTTGCGAGCCGGGGCCCGGGGGAAGTTCGCGGCGGCGACTGGGCAGAATCGGAGGGCATTGAGCATAGTTAATCGGGATGTAGTTGGAGCTCCACCTTTCCCTTGTGCTGTCAAAAAGAGGCCTTTATCTGAGTGAGTAATTTCTTAAATCCTCTCTCTGTTTGGTTGCCTATAACAGAAAAGAAAGCACGTTTTTCAGTTTGCTTTGAATAAATGATGTATATGAGAAGTGGGGTTTCTCTTGGAATTCAAGGGTCCAAAAATGAGACTTTTTTTCGTAATTAAACAAATAGTTTTCTATTTCTCTCTTTCTCAGTAGCTAGAGAATGAAATTTTGTAATCGAGGCACAGTTTTGATATCCTTTGTCCATTTTCCTTTTGTGTTTTAATTCAGAAGAAATGCAGTCTCTAATAAGATCCCATCCACACATGTGCATAGACCAATTACTAGGTCGGTAATTTTTTTCTTTATGTGATATTTGTTTTGGTTTCCCAAATTTATCTTCTTCTTGATCCTTTTTTTTTTATGATTCATTTTCTCAGGAAGTTTGCTGCGGAGATGGCCAACAAGCAGCAAATGAAACCAGAGGTACCCTTTTTACAATGAGAAATTTAGGTATTGTTCAAAATGAAGATTAATGATTTAAGTTACACTTACAGGTTCCAAATGAATCGGATGATTTCACTATCATAGATTTGGATGACCCCAAGGAAAGTAATGACATCGAAGTGCCTATGTTTGAGCGACATGTTGAAGCTATGTTGGAGGAGATTGACCGGATGGTATGGCACGCGCCTCCCTTTACTAACTCATACATCAATCAGTACCATTCTTTTGTTCAAATGGCACTGATGCTTTGCTTCCGCTTGCAGGAGGAGGTTGAAATGGAAGACATTGCTGAAGGGCCTTTTTTGGACATTGACAATGGTGATAAAAAGAATCCGCTTGCAGTTGTTGAGTACATTGGTGATTTATACAAATTCTACAGGAAAGCAGAGGTGATTTCATGCTCAGTTGCAACTTAAAAAGATGGAGTGATTAATCATTTTGTTTTGGTTGATTTTCTGAACCCTTTTCATTTAATTTTTGCAGTGTACTGGTTGTGCCCCTCCAAATTATATGGCACAACAACATGACATTAACGAAAAGATGAGAGCTATCCTCATTGATTGGCTGATAGAGGTAAGGAAAATGTTGCATTAATTGACATTGCTTCTTGTTATGGGATGAAATTGGTTGCATCCTGGCAATTAAATTATCATCCATCAATTGCAGGTTCATTACAAGTTTGAGCTGATGGAAGAGACCCTATATCTGACAGTCAATGTAATTGATAGATTTTTATCAGTCCATCAAGTTGTGAGGAAGAAACTTCAGCTGGTTGGAATAACAGCCATGCTTCTTGCCTGCAAATACGAAGAAGTTTCTGTTCCGGTTGTGGAGGATCTGATTCTGATTTCTGATAAGGCTTACAGCAGGAAAGAAGTGCTTGACATGGTTTGTGATTCAACATTGTGTTTCATAAATATATTGATGAGTATAAGAAAAAAGGGTGATACATATATACATCTTGATTTGCAGGAGAAATTGATGATCAATACTTTACAATTCAATCTATCTTCTCCTACACCATATGTGTTTATGAGGAGATTTCTCAAAGCTGCTCAATCTAACAAGAAGGTTTGAGACAACAAAAACATCATCGTTTTTTGCTTTTGTCATTAATTGAATCTGAGATGGCTTTTAAATCTGACTTTGAACCAGCTTGAGCTTCTGTCGTTCTTCATGATCGAGCTGTGCCTAGTCGAATATGAAATGCTTAAATTTCCACCTTCTTTACTAGCTGCTGCTGCTATTTTCACTGCTCAGTGTACTATTGGTGGGTTTAAGCATTGGAGCAAGACCTGTGAGTGGTATACCAACTACAGAGAAGAGCAGCTTATGTAAAGTCTTTTGGCTCTTTCCTCTTTCAGTTACCATGAAATTTCAGTAACTTCCATCTAAAAGCCTACTCATGTTATTTGCTTGTTCTGTTGGTGTAGGGATTGCTCAAGAATGATGGTTACTTTCCATCAGAAAGCAGGGACAGGGAAACTTACAGGCGTACAACGCAAGTATTGCACATCTAAGTATGGTTATGCTGCAAAAACTGAACCAGCAACTTTTCTCCTTGAGGCAAAATCCTAGCACAACTTGAAAGCATTTGCCTTTTTATTGACCAAATAAAGCTGCCAAGAAACCTAACTACGAACTGAGAGGGGATAGGGGAGCAAAAGAGCAACACAAGTTGCCCCTGGGTTTATGAATATGACGCTGTCTGACTCAGTGCTTGCCTTTTTGTAGTTTTATATCTTATTTGAACTTAACCAGATTATGTTTGTTTTTCATTCTCTTTCCCGGAGAGAATAAATTGTAGAACTGTTCCAACAAACCCATTTTTATTTGTTTATATATCACAAGCAACTTAGACTTAAGCCCCCCCCCCCCCCCCCAACAATTGGATAAATGATTGGTGTTGATGTTATTTCCATTCCTTTCTTTGCTAGACATCTATCACTACAGCCTACCAAGCAAAATTAAAAATCTCCAATACACATCTATCATTTTCCGAAAAGTACTGCCTTGTCATTAAAACATTTTAAACATTCACACAGAAATTGAGCAGTCATTTTTGATTCAGGCAAAGTGACTTCACCTCTATCTATTTTCTTTTTCCTCAACGAAATCAAACGAGTCAATCCTTTTACATCAAATATGAAGAGTACAATATGAAAAGAGTCAATCCTTTTGCATCTCAAGTGGTCTGCAATGATGAATGATGCTTCTGACAGAAGAGATTACAAAGCACTTCACAATACCAAGTTACCTACGAATAGATGGCACAACAGCACCTCTCCCGGCTGTTGTGCCACGGCCAGCAGCTTGAGCCTGCAAAAACATAAAAGAGTGTAGTTAAAAATTGGTAGCACAAAAACTAGTCAAGGACATTACTGATGGGGGTCCATCTTCATTACTGGACGGATGAACTTACTTTGGCTCGCATTGCAACAGCTCTACCTCTGCCAACTCCAAGAGATGAACTTTTGCCCTTCATGAAGTTACACAAGGGAGTTAGAAATCTTCTTACAGGAAACTTAAAACTTACTGGTAAAATGTACCTTGATTTTAGCATCTAGACGTTTGAACATAGGAGCATTCTTCAACATATCTGGTATGACCATAAACCTGTCAAAATATGCCCCTTTTTAATAGCCAAACAATGTTATCTGATCTAAAGAGAAAGCACACCCTACAATACAACTCTTTAAAAACAAAGGCTATGAGGGAGAGAAAGAGAGAGAAAATACCTGACTTTACTGCCTCGAATGAAAACATGCTCAAGCTGTGAAACCTTCCCATCCTGAAAGCCAAGCCAAAAGCAATCATCTTAAAATCAGTTACAAATTAATGCAAATGCGAGGAAAGACAACACGAAGCTAGGTCCAAAGGGGATGTGCAGATGCTTTTAAAAAAGGATGATGCACTTAAATCACAACGAACTATCTTGGAAGAAAAAAAAAAACTATGAAATTCTTAAGTCCCAAGTGCAAGTTTTAATTGTATACAACAAATAGTAAAGAAACATGTTCCAAGAAAGTCAGAAATTAAGTTACTTCATTAAATCAGCTACCAGACGTTTGTGGGATATGATTTCAGGTCTAAATTTTATTGAAATGGATAGAACACACACACACACATACACAAACTAATTAGAATGACACAACAACCAATTATCAAAGCTCAAGGACAAAGTAGGACATAGCAGTGAGTTATTGCTGAGTTATATCTTCAAATTGGAGCATAAACTCCATTCACTTCTTCCTTTCTCTCATAGGATTTAACCCATTTATAGGTTTAAGCCCAGAGATCCTACGCCTAAGTCTAACATCATATGTTTATAGCATTTTAAGGTTTATCACTAACTGGGAACAAAAGCCCTGAATTCAACAGATCCAAAATAAAATAAAGAAATCAAAGTCATTAAGAAACAAGTAAAAGAAAAAACAAAAAGGACAAGATAAAGTGAGGTACTTTAGCAGTGAAGGTGATGTTCTCGAGCTGGCAATTCCAGTTATCCTCGCACTCGACCATGCTTCCTCTGTAAAGCTCTCCACTCTTGAGCTCCACAGTTACGATGTGACCCGAAGCCTCGTGCAGTAGCTTCACCGGTATACCCAAACTCCGACTCATTGTTTCTCCCTCGCCTGCTTTGCTTCCGTACAAGTCGAAGAACCCTAGTGGTTTTTTCACTAATTACTTCTCTCCTTTCATTCTATTAACTCTTATCTAACCCAACTCTGGTTTAGATTTTAGCCCAAAATAGGACGGTCTGAGATTAGCCCAATTTTTTTGTTTTCCTGCTTGATGGGCCTACTTCTATGCCCACCCCCATTGAGTTTATACTACTCTGTTTGCTCTTAGCCCAATTTAATTGAAGCAAGCATCGTTCGAAAAACGAAAAATCAAATGAAAAAACAGTATTGAAGACGAACTCTTTCGATCAAGAATTCTTGCTGCCATAATCGGAGAAAACGGCATTAAAATTGGTTAAGGTTTTGAAGAGAAGACGAAAATGGATGCTGCCAAGAACAAGTACAGTATAATAGTACCAACGTATAACGAGCGCCTCAACATTGCTCTCATCGTCTATCTCATCTTCAAACATCTCCGGTATGTCCCTAACCATCCCAAATCTCTCCTTTTCTTTCCCTTATTACATGGATCTCTTTCATCGCGATCTTTTGAAATGCTCCACCGAGATCCGATTACATATCTCAAATTCGCGCTTTATATTTCTTGTTATTATCGAGTTATGTTGTGGGTCTTCCATGGTATTAGAATTTTCTGTTGATTAATTTTATGTATTTTTATTATATTGTTCTCTTATTCTTCTGATTATTTGAATTTGATGACGGATATAGAGAAATCTTTCACACTCTGTTTGGTAGGAATGAAAGAAAATGAGTCAATTTGTAGCTTTCTCTTCCTTCCAAATCCAAAACTTTATAACCATAGTGTTAATTTTTTCTTTCCTGGCTAACTTTCCCTTCCTTTCTATCATTATGCTTGAATAATTATAAGCATCTGTTATTTTTGAGATATCTTTGTACATAAGCTGTTGTAACTTTTCATGTCTGGAGTAGGGATGTAGATTTTGAAATAATTGTTGTGGATGATGGGAGCCCAGATGGTACTCAAGAAGTTGTGAAACAGCTGCAGACACTGTATGGTGAAGATCGAATTGTAAGTTATATACCTCCGAAATTCAATCCATATGCAGTCGGTTTTGCTGATCAATTCCTATGCTTACATCTGTTTCTTTTTCCCTTAATTATGCAGTTATTGAGACCTAGACCTAAGAAGCTTGGATTGGGTAAGTGAAAATTATTCCCTTTCAGGAGTAGTAGCTTGATGCCTTGATCTGCCCTTTGAACCGTTATTGGTTTCAGGAACGGCTTATATACATGGTTTGAAGCATGTCTCTGGAAATTTTATTGTAATCATGGATGCTGATCTATCACATCATGTAAGTGCCATGCTGTGTTTATATGCCTCTTCTGCCAGTTAAATCTTACAACACTTCAGTGCTTGATTTATTTCTTCAATCTTGTTTTGCAGCCAAAATACTTGCCAAGCTTCATCAAGTAAGAACTCCTTTTGTTGATCCTTTTTGGTTCACAGTTATGCCTGATTTACTCAAATCCTTCAACTGTGTTGGTGCATGACATCTTTTAGGAAACAGCTGGAAACTGGTGCCAGCATAGTTACTGGAACACGATATGTCAAAGGCGGTGGTGTGCATGGATGGAATCTGATGCGCAAGCTAACAAGTAGGGGAGCCAATGTTCTTGCTCAGACTCTTTTGTGGCCTGGTGTATCGGACTTAACCGGATCCTTCAGGTACGAGATCTAACCAACAGAAAATGGGCTATTTCAGGCTGTCATAGCTTGTTTAGATATAACAATTACTTTTCCCTGTCTCTTTTAAAGGCTTTATAAGAAATCAGTGCTTGAAGATGTCATTTCCTCCTGTGTTAGCAAGGGATATGTATTTCAAATGGAGATGATTGTTAGGGCTTCAAGAAAAGGCTATCACATAGAAGAGGTATAATTCATTTCTATGTAAGAGTTGAAACTTCTGTTATCTTCTTCTAATGTCAGTATATTTCACTTTAAAAGCCCAAGACAGGACACGGCCTTGAGTACTGTGCCTTTTAGCAATTTCCGCAACTAACTTGAATGCTAATTTGTTTTATTCAATATTTTCTTTTAACTCAATCTCTTCCTATTTATCTGTCGACGGGATTCCGTGATGGAGAGAATGTTATGCCCTGTATTCACCAGATTGTACAGAATTTGTCTAGATCGGGGTGTTGGTTTGGTCATATGCTTCACCCTGTTTGGTTTTCGTTGCATCCCCTATTTCATTTTAAACCATTAAGTTGTTCTAAAATCAATAAATCATGCAGCAAAGGCAGCTTATTTAGACCTTGGAAATCTCATTGATTTGAATATTTACTGCCCACAGGTTCCGATAACTTTTGTTGATAGAGTATTTGGAAGTTCAAAGCTTGGGGGATCCGAAATTGTAGAGTATCTAAAAGGCCTTGTGTACCTTTTGATGACTACATAGACCTTGCTACATATTGTTCATCGCAAGAAGTAACTGGCGATCCAAGACAGAGACACTGCGGCGAACAACTTTTTCTACATCTTCTTAGAAGTTACTGGCTTTAGATGGCAATTTTTTCCTTTCTTTTTATCTTTTTGAGTATTTTGGTTAACAATATTTACTGAGGAATGTTTGATGAAATGAAATGGGGAAAGCTAATCTATGCACTTCACAGATTTTAGGATTCTGTGATCTTTGGAAAAAAAACTATCCTTGTAAAGAAAATTTAATAACATTTGCGTTACTACTTCAAGCGTGGAAAAATAATAAATACTAAATTATATAATACAATGAAAGAAAGATTCAATATTAAAAATATACTTATATCGCTTTACTTTACTTATAAATTAATGATTAAATCTCTTATTTAAACATTATGTTTTCATTATCTATAACTCTACACATAAAAAAGGCATATTTTATAAGAATGGTCCAATTTCAGTTTTAGTCCTTATAATATGCTCAAATATCAGTTTTTTTTTTTTTGAGATTTCATAAAATGCTCAATTTCAGTTTTTTCCTGCTCAATTTTCAGATTTAATTTTTGTACTTTAATAAAAAAAATGTCCAAGGCATTCTTTTTATGACACCTGTCCAAATAATAAAATAAAGCGCTTTATTTTTAGATTTTATAAAAATGGTCCGATTTCAATTTTATTCCCTATAATATGCTTAAATTCTGTGTTCTATTTTTTTCTTTACAATACATTACCATTATTGACGTTTAATTTCTCTCAAGATCATATAATAATTGACAAATTTTAGTTTTGACTCCTATACTATGCTCAAATTTGAATTTGAATATGTATATTTAATTTTTGACATAATTTGGTACATCAACTTTAATATATCATTATTAGCCTAAATACTCTATTATGATCAAATGTTCAAAATACATAGAATTTTTCCTTTTTTAGATTATATAATAATGGTCAATTTCAATTTCTATACTGTATTCATGCTAAATTCAAGTTTATTATAAGACTATCAATTAAGTAACATTTTTTAGTTTTGACATTTTACATTAACTAATTTAATAGAAAATTTTTAATGATGTTAAGGATTGAACCAAAATTTTAAAATTTGAAAAATAAAAAAAAATTAATATTTAGAAGCATGGTAAAACTGTAGTGGAAGGCGAAGGGAGAGGTTTATTAACAGGGAAATCGGCGGTAGGTTTCAGCTATCCAGGCTAGGTTAGTTTTAGCAGAGCGAAAGGAAGTCATTACTATTATTTGATTATTATTTTTCTAAAAGAATCTGTTGATTAAATTTGTTGGTTCGATTATTATAATGTAAAGTGATGGACAAAATTAAATGAGATTCTAGAATAAAACACAGTTAAAAATAAAAATAAAAATCTAATCAAATTGGTACGACTGCAAATTACAGTGTATGCATATATTTGTATGGCTATTTATAGTATCATATTCCCAGAAAACATGAAATGAAAAAAATAAAATAAAACACAGAAGCCTGGCCGGTCCAGTCCACCACTCGCAGGGTCAGCGTTATTGTTCTGATATTATCGGCGATGGGTGGTTCATTTCTTCTCTTCTCTTGCCTCCTCTCCGTTTTTGCTTCTTTGCCAAGTTTCACTGTCGTTAAAGCCGATTCTGATCTCACTCGACCTTCTTTTACTCCCATCAACCGGGATCTCTACCATTCCAGGTCTCTTTTCTCTTTCTAGTTATTATTTTTGTTTCCTTTCAATTTCGATACACAATTTAGCTATTCCTTTTTTGGTGCGTGTATAGCGTTCGATTTAGTATCAAAATTATAGTATCGTCAATATTCTGATGATCCCAAACCTTAAACGTGCTCGATGTACACTTTTTTTCTTCTTTACCCTTTCGTGGAATCAATAATTAGAACATTCTATTTTAACTTCTTTTTTTAACATTTTGGCGGATGATTTGAACGAATCTTTTGAACCCAAATAAGGAATTAAACAGAGTTGTTTGTTATGCGTCAAATACGTTAGCTTGAAATACAGCTGACAATGTGAAATCTAAGTAGATTCGAGTAGAGTGATCTCTATGAAAATGTGTTCTTGATGCTTCAAGTAGGGAGATTTCTGTAACAAAATGTTTTCTTGATGCTTCCTTAGCTTGCTGTAATCAAATTGACTATCCAATCTTCCTTTCAAGCTGAGATTTGAAGCTCTCTAATTTAAACCTCCAGATAAGGTAAAATTAAGCTTGCCCAGGCTAGATTTGGAGAATTACATTGTACTCTGCCATTCTGAGATTAATTCGGCATGGTGGAATGTGCAAGAATGTATTTGAATGTCAGGTTTTGACCTTTCTGCCATACATTTTAATTTAAGTTGTGTTTTAGAACTCGAGAACATTAACATGAGAACAAAAGGAGTAACAATCAGAGAATAGGCTGGAGCGAGAAATGAACTAATCTAATCTAAATTGCTGAAGTAGTTTGAAATATCTAGGTCAGACACCAAACATTTTTTTCTTCAATCTTTGTTTTAAAAGTGCTGTTGAACTTTGGAGTTAAGAGTTTTTTTTTTTTTTTAAATATTGTTTCTTGTTTTAATTTACTTTTATACTATTTTGCAGTGATGATTTGATTGAACAAATAAAGTCTTTGGTCCATCGACACCCTGACAAACTCACTGTAGGTGAACTACATCTTATATTTGGAAACAATTTTGTGTGAGAATTTGATTTTATATTATTCACACCATAAACAGGTAGAAACAATTAAAGCCGGAAACAAAGGGTACACATCGGAGATAACTGTTGTTACTTATTGCCAGAGTAGGAAAGAGACTGATGACAAATCCAAGTTCCGAATCCTTCTTGTAATTTCCTCCATAAATCATATTTGGTGAATAGTTTAGCAAGAACTATGGATGTTTTTGCCTTTCAGTTATTAAATATTGTAACACATTGAATCTACCGCTTAAATTTCCATACAATCACTGTATCTGCTAACCTTTTTCTCTTATCTGGTATGTAGTTAATATATGATCTCAGATTGGTAATTGCTGGTGTTCTTGACAGATTATTCATTGTCTTCCAGAGTTTTGGGCAGCATGGACGGGAGCTTATTACATCTGAACTGGCATTGCGGATCTTGTCAATCTTAAGCGAAGAGCAGTTTCTACCCAAAATGGACCGAGCTTCCTTAAATGGTACCCTTGAAAATGTTGTCATAAAGGTAACTTTTATTTACTGGCACAACATGCATTGCTTTTGTTGGGCTTCTGATTAGTGAAGTGGGTTGTTTATGAAATTTTAGTTTACTCGAACTTCAATTATGAGCTTGCTACAGGAGGAAATATGGATAAGATTTTTTTCTTTTATTTAAATGAGCATGTGATGCTAGATTGCTTGAGAGATATGATATATGGACCATTTATTACTTGAGTGCTAATGTCCAATAACATGGCAGGTAGTGCCAATGGAGAATCTGAACGGTCGCAAGCTTGTTGAAGCAGGAAATCTTTGTGAAAGGAGAAATGGTAATTCAATTTATCTCTCAACGATATATAATATCTATGATCTTGATAAGAAGTTGAAAGATTTATCTTGGGTTTCTTTGGCAGGGAGAGGAGTTGATCTCAATAGGAACTGGAGTGTAGATTGGGGAAAGAAGGAGAAGGTTCATCATGCTGCCCATTTTCTTCATGCAAATCCTATTACATATAGTTCTTACGGCTGTTTCATGTTTAAGTTGTATCTTCTTTTACATGATGATGTTTTCCATTCTAATATTTTGTTCGATTATAGGACTATGATCCATATGAAGAGAATCCTGGAATTGCTCCTTTTAGTGAGCCTGAAACCCAAATCATGCGGAAACTTGCCATATCATTTGATCCTCACATATGGGTTAATGTACACTCTGGAATGGAGGTGAGTGGTCCTGAATTGCATGTTAATAGTTCTTCCTTTCCAATTACTGATTTTGCCTTAACTATTGTGCAACCCTTAAGCTATTATTTCATATGATTGCAGCATTAAAGTACCTTTTTTTGACACTGAAATCTCTAGGAAATATTTAAATTCACTGAGACATTTTTTTTTTCACCTAAAATGTTTCGTCTATATCACAAAAACACACAATGTCGTAAATAAAGCTGTAGTATGTGCAATCAAGAGAAAACTTTGGATGTCTTATCCTGTATAATATTGCTTTATGCGTTTTGTCTCGTAAGGATAGGTCAGATGTGTTGCCTATATGCTCCAGCTAAATTCTGTTTTATTGGAGCTAATCATTGCTGTAGGTCATTCCAAACCCACTTCTTGCTTTTGATTTAATTCATGATTTCATGTAGGCACTATTTATGCCATATGACCACAAAAACAGAACCCCAGATGGACTGCCATCACAACAAATGAGATTGTTGCTTGAAGAGCTGAACAACCTCCATTGCCACAAGCGTTGCATGATTGGTTCTGGCGGAGGTTCTGTCGGGTTTGTATTCTTATACTTGAAGAAATGATGAATAGCGTCATGGTAGTTATATTAAGCATATAGTATCTACTTATAATAGTCCAAGAATTTGAGGGATAGGATCACTCCCCACTAAAGCATTTCACATGGGCAACTAGTCATTTTACAGCTTCATTATCTCTCTTTATTTCTTTATTTCTTTATTTTTTTTTTTAACGTTGTCTTTGGGAGCTATTTTTGCTCAACTTATCCATCCTGTAGAAGTCGTATGTAGTTTCATTTTTTGGGTTACAAGTAGTTTTTAGTTCTTGACAATGACATCATTCCTACAATATCTATTTTTGTACTAGAGCACTCTGGTTCAGTGAGTTGCTATATATGAAACCAAAGGGGTTTTAATGGAAACCTTTCTGTTCTCTATCCAAAAAGTTAAAGCAGAATAAAAAAACTGGACTGTTTGAAAACCGGCTTTTAATGAACTGATCAAGAAACGTTTGTGCCAGATAAAATCGGATTACACTATTACTTGAATCAGTTTTAGGGTTTATGTTATTATTTTATTATTCAAAATTCTTTGCAAGTGGTGAAATTTGAACTTTGACCTTTTTTTTCTATACTGTAGACCATACCTTTAAGCCAAATGCTTGTTTTGTTTTTTTTACTATACTTCATACTTTGTATCAAAACCATGCACTTAATACCAAAATTTCCAATTGGCCGACTGGTTGAACCTGTCATACTGGCGGAATTGCAATTTAAAGCTTCACCTAGTCCAACCTCCTATCTGGTTTCAAAAAACATTGTTAAAAGTAAATAAATAAATAAATAAAACTATAATGATAACGATAATAATAACTGTGTTTTGATATATTCACTTGTTCTTCATGCAATCTCATCCCACTAATATATGGATGTTACTTGTTTCAGGTATCTGGCACATGGGACAGCAACAGATTACATGTATGATGTTGTAAGAGTTCCCATGTCATTCACCTTTGAGGTATGTGAATTGCGAACTCTCTTTCCGCAGAATAATTTAAAGCGAATTTATCTCATTAACAGCCACAGCTGCATGTTGGGTGACAGATCTATGGAGATAATACAGCCACATTAAAAGACTGCTTTAAAATGTTCAATCCTGTTGACCATACCACCTTCAAGGTATGTTTAACTTGCCTCTGAAATCGGTTTCTTGCTTTTGTTTTCTCTTTCACTTTATTTTTCCAAATATATAATCTCAAATATCTAGAATTTTCTAAACTTCATTTGTTTTCCGAGAGTGGAAACTGTAGTTAATTGATGATTAAATTAGTTTGTTTATTTGTTGTAACAACTAACGAATATTTTATTTGGATTTACAGAGAGTTCTCAATGACTGGTCTGCAGCTTTTTTCACATTATTTAAGCTGGGACCACATCAGATTGATGTCCACTCCAAGGCTGCTGTATCTAGCATGGACAAATGGGTATCCATCGATGAATACTTTGATGGCTACTTAATGGGACGGAGAAACAGATACGGTAAGAAGATGGAGGTTCTTGAGGTTGGAATGCAGGAAATAAGAACATATTTCCGGCTTTTCTTGTTATCCTCAGTACTGTTATTGTTCATGTTCTGTTCTCGAATTTCTAAAACCGGCAGACAAATTGTTTCGGCCATACCTATTTGAACTTTTTTACATAGAATACGAACTCGGGACAACGGCACGATACATTCTTTTGATAAAGATGTATGTTGTGATTCTGTACACGTTAATTAGAGGCCCTTTTTTCTTTTGTATGTTGAGTACATTCTTATTAGGTAATGTAGATAGTATTTTTACCATTTTGGGTGTATCACAAAGCCAAACCTCGCGTGTTTGCTGCAATTGGAACTGGAAAGTCCTTTTGTTTGGTAGTAACTTATTTTCTTTTTCTGATATAGAATCATTCTTTTAAGCACCAAAAATCGGGGGTATGAAAATTTTGCGATTGTGGGAAAACGTAAGGCACAAGCTGAAGCGATTGCGTGCATTATTTTTTATTTTTATTTTTGACAATCCTGACAGCATTTGCAGGCAAATTGACTACCAATGAATACACATTTTTACAAATATTTCATTTTTGTGGATCCAGATAATCATAGAATTTTGATATTTTAATCACATTTTGTTGCAAACTTACAACCTGTGTAAATATTAATCTTCAGATGTTCACTAGTTGACTCTATTTTGTAAACATATCCTATCCTAATTCGAAATTCAAAAATTTGATAAATAATTAAATTAATTTGATTTAAAATAATATCATTTAAATTATATTTTGTTGATGAGAGTGTCTACATTGATGGAGAGTATGAAATATGTGTAGATAATTAATCAGTGAACACAGAATGCAGTTCGAACCATTAACCAAGACATAAATAGTTTTCTCAAAGAAATATGGTACCACTTAGCTAAGCTCTGAGTCCTGCAAGTATACACTCTCTTCACCGAGACACTTCCACTCTGTAAACCCTCAAGGCTTTTCACAGAGTCAAGAGACAAAATTTGAATTCTTATCTATGATCGACTGCCCAATGAACATCACTTAGAGACTTTTCGTGAAAGAGTGGATCCCCTCCCCATTCAACATATATATAAAAGAAACATATTCAGATTTTAAAGTTGCGGAACGAGATAAAAATTTTGCAAAAGTTGCACTCGCTACTAGATGCAGGCATCCCGAAGTCGGATTGCAACAAATATTATTTCTATAGATAAAACAGCAGAGGTCAGAGTACATTTTGAATGTTGTTTTTCTTCTATAGAATGTTTCTTGTTTTGTTATATATAATACACAAGATACAGGCAATCAATCATATTGTTTCTATTTTGAGATGGTGAAAAAAATGTTCAACAAAAATGCAAAGAGAAGAAGAGAAGGGGGGGAGGTGCCATCATGTCAGATGTATAATAGTCCTAACGTATGGTAAATGGTCCTCATTCCAAGCTCCGGAATACAACTCGTGGGGTTCAACAACTCCACTGAGTCACACAAGGATGACCCTGGCCAGCATGGCAGCATGAATTGATGGTTCCTGCAAAACAGTTTATGAAGGAAAACAATTTACTGGATATAGCAGAAGATTATCATTTTATTTACTATAAAGTGACATGGGGTTAAAAAGTACCCACTCACTTCTCAATTAAAGAACACTTTATTGTAGGTTCTTTTAAACGAAGTAACTTGTGAGCAGAAAACAAGCTTACTTTCACGATGGAATTATACAAAATGTTCAAACATCAAAAGATCATGTCTACTAACCTCAAACTGATAACTCAAACAACTATTTGTTCAGTCATGACTTGCTTTAGCCATATGGATTATGGATTGTCAACTATGACTTCACTGCTTGCTTCATGTATCTCAGAGCAGACCGCAACATTGCCCTAGCTTTCCTATCAGGAGTGCAACCAGACAAAATCATCTCTTCATATACAGCTGGGACCTGAATCCAAACCACACAGAGTATCTTTAAATAACAAAACATGGATGTTACAATTGTAAATAGATGATGCATGCAATGCATTACGTTAAGAGCAACTGATGTAGAAGCAGAATTGATCAGACCAATACCACAAATCTGTTTGATCTTTCAACGTTTTTTAGTGGACAGGAAAGCTAGAATAAATGTTGCTATATGCTACAGAAGAGAGAGGAGGGGTGAGGGATAGTCAGATCTCGGTAAGATGCAAGTTTATAGTTGTTTCAGTAGATGGTGACTTACAACCGAGATTCAAATCTCCAATAACTATAATCAAATGACTCAACATAGTCATATAGGGAGAAAGAATACAAAAACAGCAAAAAGCAAAGCTAGCATGCAACTGATCCAAATGGCTATCTATAAAAAGGCACAGAAAATATTATTTGTGATGCAGAAAAGCAGAGGGCTAGTATCTCATTCTCATAACAGGAAGGACACGTTATACCTTATGAAACTTGTCAACACGGATAAGAGCTTTCATAAGTGTGGTATATGTGACTACGTCTGGTTTCACACCCTGTATATAAATTGAACCAGATAATAGTGTCATAATTATGACCTAAAAGAATAGTACCAATAACTTCAAGGCAAGCAAATGAAGGTAACTGGGTACTCACGTTTTCCTTCATGTATTGCAACACAGCAAATGCCTCAACATCCCTTCTATCCTCACCAAAAGCATTTATCAATGAATTGAGAGCCAAGAGATTAGGCTTCAAGCCATCTGCTCCCATAACCCTCAATGCATTCATTGCTTGCTCAGATAAACCCTGTTTAAAAGCAAACAAAAGATAATAAAGGTATGCTACAAGCATCTCAACCAATAGAGTTAGCTCTAGCTAAACCTCAAAATTAATGATCTGACATGCCAATAGAAAATGCAGTCTTTGTGCCAAGCAGATCACTAGACTAGTACATTTTGTTTTCGTAACAACATAGACCCAAATAAATCCTTCCCAAGCATTTGACTCACTCCTCAAAGGTACACCTGGTACGCTTTGTCCAACAGTTTCCTACTAATCAGGAACCACACACGAGAATTATCAAGATACAGACCATATTGAAGAGGATCAGAACTGTCAACATATTCATATACTATGACCTTATCAACTCATGAAGGCTTTACGAATAGGACACATAACTCTGCCTCCTAGTGGTGGAGAATTTATAAACATGTTTTTATGACCAAGACAGCATCAGCTAACTGTAAAACCATCAAGTTAATTAAAGAATGCATATCATAGCAGTGCATGATCAGGGTTAAGTAGGACACTTTGGCCTAACATGAGAGAATGAGAACTGAAACAATGGTAGCATAACTTACCCTTTGTGCATATGCATTTATCAAGGCATTATACATGGTTGAGGAAGGTTTTAATCCAGCAGACTTCATGAGCTCCAAGCACTCTATGGCATCACTGAACCTCCCAGACTTTCCATAAATATCTACAAGTGTGGTATATGTCACAATATTAGGCAACAAACCTTCACCCTGCATCTTCCCCAACAAGCTCTTAACGTCGTCCCATCTCTCCTGCTCTCCTAATGAATTTATCATAATATTATACGTAGTTGTACATGGTGAATACCCTTTTTCTTTCATTTCCTCAAACAATTGCTCCGCTCTATCATGCCACCCTGCTTTACAATGGCAATCTATTAGCGTATTCCAAGTAACAGTATCTGGCTCGATCCCCTCTGACAACATACGATCAAAGGTGGCCATGGCATGATCAAGACAGTTATACTTCCCAAAAGTATCAATCATCACATTATAAAAATGCCTATCGGGTTGTATCCCATTACTCTTCATTTCCTTCAAAACCTGAAAAGATCTTTGCCACTCTCCTTTGTTTCGATAACTTGCTAAAATCCTACTATAAACAAAAGAATTCGGCTTCACATTATTGGCTTCCATCTCTTTCAATACAATTCTTGCACTCTCCCATCTACCGGCATTGGAATAAGCATCAATTAAAAGACTATATGTATGCTCATCAGGAGAAACCCCACTTCTCTCCATCTCGGATACAACTAATTCTGCATCTTTCAAAGAACCTGATTTCACATACCCTTTAAGAAGCGCATTATAAGCTCTGGTTCTAGGCTTCAGTCCACTTCCTTTCATTTCCTCAAAAACAGCTTCAGCCTCCGCAATCCTCCCACAACAACCTAAGGAATAAATGACCGCCACAAGAGTAGCCGTTTTCGGGCTCAACCCAATTGCTTGCGCCATAGCTAAAAACTTTAGAGCCCGGCTTGGATCATTCGCTTTGGCGAAACCAACAATTATATCATTCAAAAGCTGCCCATCGACCTCAATTCTATCACACTCAATTTCTCCATAAAGCTTCTGTAGAAGAGATGAATCAATCTTGTTGTTCCTGGTAAGCGATTGAATTATCAAGCTGTAATTCACGAAATCAGATTGGTAACCATCTTGACGCATTCTTGACATAAGATTAAGAGCCTTCTCGAGATCGTCGTTGCGGGCACACGCGTTGATTAAGGCGTTATATGTTAAGGGAGTAAGGCTCTGCCTCTGAGAGAGTAAAAACGCTTCGTACAGCTTCTCGGAACGACCAAGCGCGTGGATTAGAATCGAGTAGAGAAGCTCGTAGGAGAAACAAAGGTTGTGTCTCTGAAGCCACGAAACGACAGCGTATGCTAAGTTGATAGAAGAGGAGGAGGACGATGAAGAAGAGGCACATAGAGATTTCAATAGGGAGTGCCAGAGTGGAGCAGGTACCGCGCGATATGACTCGGCCAACTGGAATTCAATAGGGTCGAGTGAAGTGGGCGAGGCAGAGTCGGAGTCCGAGTCAGACGCCGAGTTGGAGCGCGTGAGGTAATTGAGTAACGGAGTGAAATCGTAACGGCGCCTGTGAAGAGAAAGAACATCGTTTTCGTCGTCATTTTCATCACCGTACCTGTCTCTATCTCTCTCTTTATCAAATGAGAGAGTGATGGAGGTTTCGGCGGCGGCGGCAGACGTGCAGAGGGATGTGTGGTGACTGAAGTGGAGGCGAATGATCGGCGAAGATAGTTGGATGGAAGGGAATCGCACGGGGAGGGGGGGCGGCAGCAAAAGCATTCTTATTTCTGATTCTGTATTTCAGCGTCGTTAGCGTTAGGAATAGAGAGAGTGGAGAAAGCTGCTTTTAGTTTTATCGGTTCTTTTGACGGTTAGTTTTGTGGTGGTGACCGTAGCCAAGCAGATTTTTCATTTTTCTCTTTCAAATAACAAAATTATTTATTTGATGTACAAAGACATGGGCTACATGGGAACTATAGTAAAATGTGATATAGCCAAATCCAACCCATTAGCCCATTTTGTTATGGGGTACGCCCTCACTCTCTCTACTCCAAACCAGTTTGGATGTTAATTTCACGTTGCTTTTAAAACATCCTACTGGTTTTTGAAAATTTTGGTTTAGGGTAGTGTTGTATTATTATTATTAAAAAATATTTTTTTAAATGATGTTGTGAAGTAAAAATATATATTTAAATAATATTTAAATTTATTAATGTTATGAAATTTTAATAATAATATAAAAAAATTTTACTCATTATTAATATTTTGATATATAAAATAAAATTTAAATATTTATAAGTAATTAATATTAATTATTTTTAAAATTTAATTTGAATATAAGATAAGTGTCTGAACTTGATAATTATTCTCACATTAGGGCTTAAATTAGACCTGATCATGGCTTGAGTCACCCGACCTGGCCCGAAGGCCCGTCCGAAAAATGGGAGGGTTTGGATAAAAATATAGGCTCGAAAAATAAGTTTGGACAAAAAAATGAGGCCCGTTTAGAAAACGGACTGGGCCTCAGGTAAGACTTTTTCTGGCCTGGGCTTGGCCCGAATTATATACTAAATATTTATTTTATTTTTAATCATTTTTAATTTTTAACCTTACTTTTAGTTTTAGTTTCAGTTTCACTTTCATGCCCTCCTCCTCCTTATTCCCAATTCCAGAACCAAAATCCCTAAGCTCACCACCTCTACCGATCCAACAGTGTTGTCCGTTGGCACCATTCACGACCTTCATCTCCACCTCCGATCTGCTTCTTCTATCACTGGCGCCCACCTAGTTTCCTCAACTGACTCAGGTAAGAAATCTCCTTTTCACTTTCTTTTTGTTTGGTCACCGAGAAAACGAAGGAAAATTTTGTGTTTTGATTATGTTTTAGTATCATTTTGTTTGGTCACCTGAACTGTACCTAATTCGAATGGAAATTGGGAATTTTGTGTTTTGATTATGTACACTATACGTGATGAAATTCAGAGCAACACCCTTGGAACCCATTTGTTCTAAAAGTTCAAGGCTTTTTTCAATTTTACCTGCTTTGCCGAAGCCATCTATCATCGCAGTGTAAGTCACCACATTAGGATAGCACCCCTTTTCTTCCATCATTAACATAAGCTTATAGGCCTCATCTGTTTTACTAGCCTTACATAGGCTGTCAATCATATCTGTGTATATAACAACATTAGGAGCACAAGAATTTTCAAGCATTTTGGATAAGACTTTTAAAGAAAGGTCTAGTCATTTATCTTTAAACAACCTGTCAATTAATGAACTGTACGTATAAATATTTGGACTATAACCATGCTCAGAAATCTTGGAAAACACCTTTTGTCTTCGTCTAGCTTTCCGACCTTGCAAAATCCATCAATAAGAGCATCATACACAACTTGGTTTGGCTTACAACCAACTACTGACATGGCTTCCAATAAATCGTGTGCCTCTTTGACCTTGTGAGCCTTGCATAAACCATCCACTAAAGCTCCATATGTGAATACATTTGGCATTACTGTCAACCACTTTAAAATATAACTCTACATCTGGGATTTCTGCATTAGTGCACATTTTAGTATAAATCTGATAGGCTTTCTCAATCTGCCCAGCTTTACAATGACCATCAATCAAAGTTGTATATGTAACAACATTTGGAGTGCAACCTTTAGACAACATCATCTTGAAGAGTTCATCAGCCTTGGACACCTTCCTTGCTTTAAGATAAGTATGTATTAGAGCAGTGTACGTCACCACATTAGGGGCACAACCATCTCATCGAACTAATTATGTGCTTGTTCAATAAGATCAGCTTTACAAAAACTATCAATTAAAATAGTGTATGTATATACATTAGGTACGACACCATTCTTTTTTATTTCCCCGAACAATAAAAAAGCCTTTTCTACTTTAGAGGCATTACACAAATAAGCAGTCACTTTGGAGTATGTACTAGTATCAGCTATAAAGCCTTTATGCATCATTTCATGAATAATGTTACATGCTTTCTCAAATTTCCCAACACCACATAGGCACCTGGCAAAATTGTTGACATTGATTTTATTTACTATAACTCCAGCAGCAAGCATTTCACTATAAGCGTTCTCAGCCAATTCTAGCACATCTAAGCTTGGTAACTCATCATTCCCGCAAATGTTTGTGATTGTTGTGATTGTTCTTGACCGGATGTGCTTTGAATGTTTGTAATTGTTGTTGACAGGAATGGAGGGTTCATTTGCTGATTGTTTGTTTTCTATGTACACAAACTAGCTGCATTTGGTTTGCATTCATTGCATCTTCAATGCCAGGGGAACTTTGCATTCTAACTGGTTACTATTAACTACTAAAAATTTTGTATTTAGTTCATAACATCTTGTTTTGTCTTACATCAATAATAATTTGTTTTTATTAATAATAATTTATTTTTAACATGATAAGTTAAAATTTTGATCAACACAAGTTGAAATGAGTTTCTTAAACACTAATATTTTCATTAAATTTAAATTAACGTTCTTTTTATAAAATTTCAAAACTTAGAGTTGTTTTGGCATTATTTTTGTTATATATATAATGCTTAGGGGTAATCTAAATTCAAATAGTGCTAAGTTTTAGCTCAAATTTGATTCGAAATTCAAAATTTAACTTCATACTTAATTGAGTTTATCAATTTTCATACTCAAGATTAGGGTCATGAAAAGCTCAATTAAGGTCATGAGTTGTTTGAATCGAGTACTAAAGTGTTCAAATTTGACTCAATCAATAGTTCAAGTTGCTTGGGTTCGAGCTCAACTTAATAATTACCAATCAAATTCAAAGTTTTTATTTCGAATCAAATTTTAATAGCTCTTGCAAACACCAATATCTTATTTACACCCTTAATCTCTTTCTATATAGTAAGGTAAAAACATAATTTCATAATATAAAAAATTATTAAAATGAAAAGCTTAATTAAGCTCACAAACTAATTGAATCAAGTACTAAAGTACTCAAATTCTGCTTGATCGTACTTGAGTTCAACTCAATAATTATTGTATTGAATTCGAGTTTTTTCAGAATCAAATTGGAATAATACCTAAACACCAATATCTCATTTACGTCTCTAATTATATTACTTTTATAAATTTCCATTATTTAATTTATTTGAAATAAAGTTATAAATAGAAGACAAAACCAGCTTGATGTGAAAAAATTCAAGTTATCTTTGTTTTGTCGAACATATTCAAATGTAAGGTTGAATATATCTAATTATGTTACTGTTTACTTCAATGTCAACATCTTCAATGCCAAGATCATCATCTATGGCCTTGACTAATGTTAAAGGACATTTCACATTATTTCCTCAAGTTGACTGTGTTAGGAATCGACCCGATTAAGCAACGAACAAGTAAAAATAACAAAAGAAATTGAGAAATTGAACACACAAATTTAACATGGAAAAACTCCTCCAAAGAGGATAAAAAACCACGGGCAAAGATAATTTTACTATAATGGTAAAAGAAACGAAGAGTACAAAAGATGGCGATAAAAACTAAACCTCGAAAACCCGAAAACAAAGAACCCTCAAAATGTAAACAAAAAATTCTATAAATGTGTTATGAGTTCTAATATCTAATGGGTGTTTTTCTAATGTTGTAAAAGAGCCTATTTATAGGCTAAATTCATAAGTCAAATAATAATAAAATAATCTAAACTAATCAGTGTTTGATTGAAACAAATAAATAGAGTTTAACTAGAAGATTACTTCTCAAATTTGACTGAAATAGAAGTCATACTTAATAAATCTCCACCTTGACTCATATTTCCACAATGCCATCTTTGCCAAAGCCCGCCACGAGCCTATCTTGAACCATGCAGGGAATTAACTAAGTCGAATCTGTGCTTAGAAACTGGAAGACTTCTAGCCTTCGACTTGTACTGTAACACCCCAAACCTGGCCCATGTGTTACGAGCAGATTTGGTATGTCACACGAGCAAAACATGTTAAACCCCTTTTTATTCGTACTAAAATATTGTTTTGTTAAAATCAAGAAAACAAGTTTGATTTGATAAAATACTACTAACCTCAAAGGTTTGATTGATAAATCGATAAATTTGAACTAATGATCTTACAAAATCGTGACTTTTGAAAACGACGTTGAAAATTTTAAAGTAAATCCGAGCCTTTTGAAAATATCGTCAATAGTTAGAGAGAAAATATCCGTGTTAAAAATATTTGTAAAAGTTTATTTTGAAATCCATTTTATATATTCATTTTTTTGAATAAAACGTTTATTTAAGTTTTTAGAAAAATAAAATCTCAATTTGTAATATTTAAAGCAGTTTATAAATTCATCAACAATAAACGAAACAAAAATTTATCCAGAGGCCTTATTACAACCTTAATTCAAAATAGCAAGTAATCAAAAGTACTAAAAGAAATCTAAATTTCAAATTAAACCATTTTGTAGTATGGCCTCCACCGTGTCATCCATGGCCCAAGCCTCCATCAATGATCATTACCTGAAAGGGGTAAAGAAAAATGGGGTGAGTTACTAGAACTCAGTGTGTAAACCACTTACCATTGTCACTGGGCCAAAAATTCAATTAAGCCTTTATTGGGCCAAAGCCCATTACAATCATAACATAATATCATATATAACATGCATGTGTTATGTAACTTCCCAACCAAACCTAGTTTTCCATCCGCTACACACCACCCGTACCAACCAACAAACCTGTGGGGAGCTTTAGTCATCTACCCCGCCAACACACCAAACTGGGCATTAAGCCATATATCAAACTGCGCATGAAGCCATTAACTGGGCACGAAGCCATTAACTGGGCATGAAGCCATCTTCTCTTCGTCAAATATCCCAACCCATGCAATCATGTATATAAAATGCATGACAATTCATTTATATGATAATTCCAACATAAGGCCCATAAATAAATAAAATTATTACAAATCTGGCCCATTTCACAATTTGGCCCATTTATCACATATCAATATGGCCCATTAAAAAACACATTTGGCCCATTTATCACATATCACATTTGGCCCATATAGCAAAATATATCATTTTGGCCCACATAGCAAACTTATCGTTTTGGCCCATATAGCCAATTTATTGAATTGACCCATATAGCAAATTATCAAATTATATCGATTTGGCCCATCAAGGGCATTTTTGTAATTTTTCACGGTGTTAATACCGATTTCATAGTCTTTACCACTAAAGTGATAAGTATGCCATTTTACCCGATTTCACTAACTTATGATTTAATCAAGCGATTAATACGATATAGTTATCTAACCCATGAAATATGGTGTGAGATTACACACCTGATTACGGTAAGCACTACGCTCTCTCGATCGTGGACACCTAAAATTTTATAACGCTTGATTAGTCGACACACGCGATTTAATAAATCTACTTTAAAACAAACGATCTAAAATTTACCCTCGGAATCGTGAACAACTATGATTTGTCAATTTTCTCCGGTTAACGGTTCACAAATTGATGGAAAGTCCCAAACCGCACAAAAAGTCCGTATGATCTCAAGATGAAAGATCGGGCGATAGAGTCCTTATCATAATATCAGTTAATCATCACCATCTTATTCGAATAAAAAGTGGTTATAAAATCTGTGAAGAACTCTTACCTCTAAGATTTTAGAACCGTTTTCTAGCGATTAAAAGATGACTTCGGAAACTCTAAGTTTCGGCCTTCCACTATATTTCTACAGAGATGAAAAGTGATTTCGAATGAGAGAAAGTATGGTGGTGGTCTCGATCAATATGGCCACCCCATACCAAGACATAGATCCGGCACTAAGAGAAAAATAAAAATAAAAATAAAAATAAAAATAAAATATTGAAATGGATCACTTACCGATTGATCAAAGTATGAGTAATATTACAGTTGAGAGGAAAATATGGATGAGATGGAAGATTCGACTATAAGGAAAAAAAAGAACAATGATATTCGGCTATGGGGTAAAAACAAACATCAATATTCGGTTATGAAAAATATTGATTTGAGAGGAAGAAGAAAGGTGTTTGAAAAATTTTGTAAAAAGAGAAAAGAGATGAAAAGAAGGGTTTGTGAGGTTTCGGTTTTTCAAAAGGAGAAAGAACTTCAAAATGGGTTACGGTTTCTTGCACACTCTCCTACTAGCCAGAACTAACAAACAATTAAAACAAAAGTGTAATGGGGTTGAAATAAATAATTTAAAACAAAAGATAGTGGCCGATATATATGACAAGCACTATGGCTTTCTCAAAGTTGATGGACAGCATGGGAAGCATTTTTTTTTTGGTTGAAATAAACAATTAAAACAAAAGTTTAATGGGGTTGAAATAAATAATTTAAAACAAAAGATAGTGGCTGATATATATGACAAGCACTATGGCTTTCTCAAAGTTGATGGACGGCATAGGAAGCATTTAATATACATCCACCATATTATGTTTCCCAATTTGACCATGAAGTGACTAAATCATCAATGGGGTTGAGATAAATAATTGAAAATTAATGAGTTAAAAAAAAATTTGATGTAGGCACACTACATTTGGACGGCTTGCAATATAGATCATGGGAAATTTTAAATTTCTTAAAAAAATACATGAGTGGGGCAGCAATATAATATGGAAGTTTGAACTTTAATCTTCTAAAAGAAGAATCACGAAAATGGAGGATAGAGAGCATGGAAATAAATAAAAATAAATAAATAAATAAGTAAGTTGATCTAATCTTTTAATCATGAAGGAAAAATTAATGGAATGCTTAAATTATTTGCTAATGGGATAATATGGAATGGACGACAAGCACCGTGTCCATACCCCCGTATTAGGCGGAAAAAAATGGAATTATGGGATTTTATTCTATCTTTGAAGAGTCCAAAATTTCACCAAGGTTCCGATTTGATCCCGAGCTTCCCCAGAACCCCTATTTCTAGGATGTTACATGTACACTGCCAAATCAAAACTAACACGGGTTTGATTTTCACAAACACAGTGCCCTAACTTTTCAAAACCTGCATCCAAAAGAGAACCTCTCTTCAACAAAACAGTCATACATTTTTCTCTCCTATGACCAAGTTGCCTCCGTTCCAAATGTGTTGACTTCGACTCTATAACAGACGAGGGACGTCTGATTTCACCGGTCACTGTAGAACCTTCCAGAATATAAAGACTGCTAGTTCTTTTACCTTTTAACAAAATGAGAGCTCCACGAGATACTTTAATGCTGCTTGACTCGATGTTGATTCTGCATCCTTTCAAATCTAAAATACTCAAGGAGATGAGATTCTTTCGTAAATCAGGTACATACATGACATCTGAGAGTGTCCTAATCGTCCCATCGTGTATCCTAATTTTAACAGTACCAATACCAATTACCTTACTAGATGAATCGTTTCCCATGCACACAACTCCACCTTCAACTGAACTATATGTGAAGAATCATTCTCTATTGGGACACATGTGGAAATAACATCCCGAATCTAGGACCCACTCGGACGTGAGCTTAGAGTTATCGCTCGTTGACATTAACAGGAAATCATCACCGCTTTCATCGGGCAAATTAGCACCAGCTACATTTTCCTCATTACTCTCAGCAGCTCTTTTCTTTCGCAGTTTATAACAATCTGCTTTGACGTGACCTAACTTTTTATAATAACGACACCTTTTGTCTCGTTTCTTTGATGCTATCAAAACGGAAGTTTTCTTATCTGCCTTGGTATCCAAACCGAACTCATTGTCTAGTTTGTCTCTACTCAACAAATGACCCTTTACATCTTCGAACGAGAGTTTATCTCTGCCATAAATCAGGGTCTCCCTGAAAGACTTGTATGAAGGGTAAAGAGCACAATAATAGCATAGCTTGATCTTCATCGTCAATATGAACCTCAACATTCTTTAAATCATTTAAAAGAGTAATGAATTGATTGATGTGATATCTAAGAAGCTCACCTTCATTCATGCGAAACGTAAATAGACGTTTCAACATTAAACGGTTAGCTAGAGACTTAGTGGCATAAAGAGTTTCTAATCTTTTCCATAAGGCGGATGAGGTTTTCTCCATCAATACCTCTTGCAATATCGTATTCGCGAGGCACAACTGGATTACAGACAAGGCATTTTCATCAAGCTCTTCCCATTCTGTTTGATTTAGATTCTCAAGCTTTTTCCCGGTAACAACCTTTTTCAAGCCGGTTTGAAATAGAATTGCTATCATCCGAACTTGCCACAGATTGAAATTTGTCTCACTATCGAACTTCTCAATTTCAAACTTTGTTGTTGCCATATCTAAATGGGCTGAAAAATTGAACTAACTCTGATACCACTTGTTAGGAATCGACTCGATTAAGCAACGAACAAGTAAAAATAACAAAAGAAATTGAGAAATTGAACACACAAATTTAACGTGGAAAAACTCATCCAAAGAGGATAAAAAATTACGGGCAAAGATAATTTTACTATAATGGTAAAAGAAACGAAGAGTACAAAAGATGGAGATAAAAACTAAACCCCGAAAACCCGAAAACAAAGAACCCTCAAAACGTAAACACAAAATTCTATAAATGTGTTATGAGTTCTAATATCTAATGGGTGTTTTTCTAAGGTTGTAAAAGAGCCTATTTGTAGACTAAATTCATAGGTCAAATAATAATAAAATAATCTAAACTAATCAGTGTTTGATTGAAACAAATAAACAGAGTTTAACTAGAAGATTACTTCTCAAATTTGACTGAAATAGGAGTCATACTTAACAGAATGGATGGGGGAAATGGGTTTAGGGACTTCATTGGCACATTCCCTCCCTTAAAAAGCCTCACTTATTTGATTTGGTTTTTATTTTTTATTTTTATGAATGTATTTATATTTGGTATTTATGTCTAAGTCATATTTGAACATGAATATAGAATACAAAATCTTTATAAATTAATATTTGTTATGTTATATCATCATGAACAAAAATTAAATGCAGAAACATACTTGAATCCATTTATATATTGAAATCCTTGAACCTTGTGGCTTTGTTATTCCAAATTAGCATATAAGTATTTTAGAGAAAATGACTTTTTTTTTTCTGAAGATGGAATGTTGGTAAAGTTATGTTATATGTAATTCAAGGGTTATAACATTAATATGTATCTTTTGCACATTAATCTTAATTTCTATTTAGTTCATCATGAATTAGAAATTAGTTCCTTCTTATCTACTCATATTCAGCATATACTTTATCTGATAACTAAAGTCCAATTAATCTCAACTGTACTAGATTGGTTTTAATTTGGGCTAATATTTTATGATAGTAAATAATAATATGGAATAATTCATATATTATATACAATTTTTGAACAATTATATAATCTTTTGGGTTATTTGGATTTTAGGACTTGAGTTTTTATGACTATGACTAGTTCAAACACTCTTATACCTGTGGAAGATGTGTTTAATGAGTACGAAAATGCTCGCAAATGTCAAAAGTCTACCACTTCAAATGTGTGGGATGAAATGACAAAGCTTGAATGCAAGAACAAAAATGAATTGAAGGCACAATGTAATCACTGTAAGAGTATTTTCTCTGCTAAAGCTTATAGTGGAACCTTTTTGTAACACCCCTAACCCGTATCCGTCGTCGAAATAGGGTTTCGGAGCTTTACCAAAACATTCAAAACATTTATCGATTAATTCAGGAAAGTTACTATTCATTCACTGAGGTCATTCATAATGTCCCTTAAATAGACCCTCAAGAACCAATACGAGTATTAGGATCAAGTCGGGGCTAAATCGGGAACTCAGGGATTTTTTTGCGAAATTCTAAAACTTTCCAATGTGCAGGGCTCACAAGCCCGTGTGGTCCAAGGGACATGCCCGTGCCTCAGGCCGTGTCCGATTTAGGTTGCTCTCTGACTTTCGCCACACTGCTATACCACATGCCTGTATGCTAGGCTGTATGGTTATTTAATTCAATTCAAATTAGGTGCAGGTTTCACACAATCAAGACACACGCCTATGTTCAAGGCCGTGTCACCCACACGGCTGAGACACGCCCGTGTCTCTACCCGTGTGCTCAATTCTGAGCATTTTGTTTTCTCGAATTTAAGGTGCAGGGGACACACGGCCTGGCTACACACCCATAAGGTAGGCCGTGTGTCACACACGATCTAGACACACACCCATGTGTCTGCCCGTGTGGACAAAATAAAGTCATTTCCTAGCCTCACTTGTCACCCAAATTTACCATTTTCTTGCACCAAAACATACCAAGTACAATCCAACCATTCTAAGCATTCAAATAAGCAAATTTCATCATTCAACATGGCCTATTGTTGCATGCATACATGTTTACTATTCTACCTTGGTTTAGTTCATGTTAAACATGATCTGATCAACTACTTAACATATACATATGGTCACCATAGCATAACATTACAAGTATTTCAAAACAACCATTACTAGCAATTCCAATGGCTAGATTACAAGCATCATTTACATTTACATGCTAATATGGCCAACATATCCTATACATGCCATTACAACCATATTGTACCGTCATGGGCCGATGGACAGTGTAAGTGATCTCCGCTGAGCTTCCAATCCAACGAGCTTTCGATTACTCTAAAATAGGGGAAAATAAAATTGGTTAAGCATAAAATGCTTAGTAAGTTCGTAAAATATGGTACTTAACTTACCATACATCCTATTTAAGGTAACTAAATAAGGCATATTCAACCACTTTAATCTCAAGCCCTACACACATCCTCATTTCCCTTGTTAGTCATATTCCATAGTAACATCAAGACATGTATGAGCTCAGCAACAATTAAGTTCTCATGCACATATGCTTTCCACAACATGTATTCATTTAACATGTATAGACATCTCTTATTAATACAAGTATAGCTTTATAGTAATTCTTTTCAAGTTCAGATCATTTTATGGCAGGACTTTACTCATTTTATTCGAGTATTAAGGTCGCACAAGTAGTAGTACATTCAAGGTGTACGAGTCTATGATCAAGGATGAACATTCTCATCAAGTATTTTCCATATACAAATATCATTTTCTTGTATTTCATGTAATATTCTTTTCATATCATATTTCCATATCATATGTATCATTCCATGTCAATTTGTTTTCAATTCATCTTTGCTCTTGTCAGAACTTTACCCGTTGAATTTATTCAAAGTATCGATGGATACATAGATAGTACACTTGAGGTGTACGATTCAATAGCCCGTCAATTCATATTTAATAGTACCTTTTAGGTACACTCTCGAGCCACATATCATACAACAGAATTACCAGTCCTGTAACACCCCTAACCCGTATCCGATGTCGGATTAGGGTTAAAAGCGTTACCGGACAGATCGAAAACTTTTATATACATTTCATACAATCATTCACCATACACAATCAATTGTCCCTTATATTGGTCATCGAGACCTTAATCATGCTTTAGAGTAGGGCCGGGACTAAACAGAACACTTACAAAAATTCTCAGAAAATTAAAACTTTTCTAAGTTATGCAGGACACACGCCCGTGTGGGCAGGCCGTGTGTCTTCCACAGGCACCAGACAAACCCGTGTCTTAGCCGTGCCAAAACATAGCATGCATACTGACTTTTCCACATGACCACCAAGCACGCCCGTGTACCATGGCCGTGCGCTCTAGGCCATATATTGACTTAATCCCACGGCTACCAGACACGTCCGTGTGCCAAGGCTGTGCACACTTAGCTAGATCCTGCCATTTTCCCACGGCCATTGGGCACACCCGTGTGCCATAGCCGTGTAGGCAAAATAGGCTATTTGTAAAGCCAAATTGCCACCCACAAAAGGGTCAATCCCTACAAGCAAATTACCCAAACATTTCATGCATATTTTGCAACCTAAACATATCAAAGAAATCATCAAATCTTCACCTACAATTGCAACTTCAACCATACCACATTGTACAATTAAACACATAAGCAATTAAGCATGATTCATCCATCTATACTTTTCACTTATTCACTTCTTTGTTCAATTAAACATATTCATCAAGCATTCTTATGCTCACCATATCTTTAACCATTTCATAAGCTATCATGCCATACCAAAACATGCATCATTTTCATATATATGCTCAAGCATATTACCAATACTTATCTAGCCACATCTCATGGCTATTATACACATTTCAAAAGATAACCAAAATGACTAGTCTATACATGTCATATCTAGCTTTATACATATTTCAAAAGATACCAAAATAATCTTAGGTAGTGTGATGACGATTCTCGATGGACCGGAGCCTTCAGTAGCTTTGACGATCTATAAAACAGAAAATAACACACACAGAGTAAGCTTTCAAAAGCTTAGTAAGCCAAAATACAAATAAACTTAACATAAAATGCACATAGTCATATTGATATAATGACCATAATAGTTCTCATAACAATTTCATCTCCTTCTTTCTTTGGCTCATTTGCTAAGCCATAACTTACCACATTCTCAACTCATGTACCATATATGCACATAGATCAATTAAACATAATTTCACATATCATCTCATCATTTCCTTGCACATATTCATTTTAGTAAGTTCATATAGATACTTACCTTTCAAACACACCTTGTGTACTTATCAAACATACCTGAAACAAATAAACTTTCACGTAATCGTTCGTAGCTAAGTATTGCCCGTTGAATCGTTTGGAATCTAATAGGATATACAGAATACTCAGAACAGCCGTACAATGCCAACGTCCTAGACGTGGTCTTACATGTAATTATATGTCGATGCTACTGTCCCAGACAGGGTCTTACACGAATTAATACGATGCCAATGTCCCAGACATGGTCTTACACGTAAAGCTCATATTGATGCCAACGTCCTAGACTTGGTCTTACCTGATAAACAGAACAGACACCTATGTCATGACATAGCTAATCCTATCTATTCCTAGGTTCATACGGGACTTCTCGAATGTTGTCACTGTAACACCCTTAACCCGTATCCGTCGCCGGACTAGGGTTTCGAGGCATTACCGAAAAAATTTACAACTCAAAACGGGCATATATATATATTTTAAAACTTATCACATTACATCTAAAATAAATATAACAATAATATTAATATATCTCACACATGTCACATATTTCTGTAACCACATTATACATCTATGAATGAAAACAATCAATACATAACATACCAAATTCACATACTTAGTATTCAAATCAAAATTCGTATATGTATCCTGAATCATCCAAATAAATTATAGTTGTATATATTTCTGTTACAACCGAATCATAATAATCTACTCATGATCGAACATATAATCAGCTTATTCCTATCATGCAATAAGACATCCAATAATTCAATTTCATTTGCTAAATAAATACCAAACTCACCAAATGCTTAATCATATTAATTCATCCCAAGTCTCTACTCATAAAACTTATTAATCCATACATGCCCAATTCACCTGCCATGGTATTGATTTAAACATTATTTCTGTAACCTCTTAACTATAACATAAAGAACAAATCATTAGAAACTATTATATATATAAATATACATCCAGTTTTAGTCCATTCATAACTAAATCAATCCATCATCCAAAGCATAATAAGTATACATGTATTAATCACCCAACCAATTTCAATGTGTCCAAATTATAACCATCACAATTACTTACTTATTATAAACTTATGCCATACCAAATATGCATAATATCAACTCATCTTTGATGAACATTACCAACCATAAGCATAGATACCAAATTCACTCATACTCTTATCTATCCATATGTCACAACCGAATCAACCAAATGCACACAATAGATATCATGAATACCCTTCAATCAAGACATATAGCATAATAACCAAATGAACGTAAGCCGTAATCAACAAAACCGTAGTAAAGCATTGAAGTTAGGCCATTTTCGCATGGCTTAATTTATATAAAACCAAAATCCAACATTTCAAATTTCAATCTAGCCTATACATGCCATAGGTTCGAAAAATTCAGCTTATAAAATACCGAAGATAGTCGATAGTGTGATAGACTTTGACGATGATCCCGAGCTCGTAACTTGACTCCAAAATCTTATAAACAATGCAAACAAACACATATAGTAAGCTCTCGTAGCTTAGTAAGTTATAGGCAATTACATAACGACAATGCATTATATTATTATATTAATAGGGCCAATTTAATATGATCACAATCGAGGTTTAAAACCATAACTATAATTTATATTACCCTCCGTAAACTTTCACATTTCATAGCCTTAAGGCCGAACACTCACACATTCAATAATAGATTTCACATCGACCAATAAATCACTTTCCCATCTCAAAACAAATACATATATACATCTATACAACTATATATATATATATATATATCACATTTTCTTAATTTCATATACATATATCACATACCGAATTTATACTTGCATTCCAAACCCATATAAATCACATATTAATATGTATAATACAAAATTTCATTTCAACAGTTAATACTTACTTTATTACCCAAAGGATGATCTGTCAGCACATACCTGATCATTTTATCTCGTTTAACACATTCATTAACCGATACTCTTAAAGAATCAGCAAACTCGCACCTTAAATGCCAAAACCTTGTAACGTATCGCACATGCCGTTACATTTAACATCTCGCACACTTAGTGCCAAATCCTTGTAACATATCGCACACTTAGTGCTGTTACATTTAATATCTCGCACACTTAGTGCCAAATCCTTGTAACGTATCGCACATTTAGTGTCGTTACCTTTAACATCTCGCACACTTAGTGCCAAATCCTTGTAACGTATCGCACACTTAGTGCCGTTACATTTAACATCTCGCACAATGTGTTATATTTCATACTATCATTTTCGTACATCAATTTCACATATTACAAATCAACATATAAATCTCATGTTTATATATATAATTAACAATATATATATATATACCTATAAACTTATCAAATTCAATCTTTGAGATTAAAATTACTCGCACACTTAGTGCTCATTAACCGATTTTGCACACATAGTGCTCGGTATCAAATTTGCACATTAAGTACATATCTCAAACTTGCTACTCATTCATATATATAAATATAAAGCTTAAACCTCAACCATATGCATACATATATATATATATAGATATATATATATATATATACACGTATTAACTTATTCATCACTCGAATTCATATCACGTTCGTGTATATCATTGACATATATGTATACATCACATTCGGCTATACTCATCTCTCAAATCAATATCACATTCGGTTATATCAACAATAAACATATATACTTCCATTAGATTCATGTGCATCATTATAGATAAATCCAATCCAACATGATTGCTTAAAAAAAACTTACCTCGAATATCGACGGACATTATAATCCGCTATTTGAACATGGTTACCAAGCTTATTCACACTCGGCATAAGCACATATAAATTCATATTTTTCATACCAGCATATATATATAACATTTATCTACAATTAAACACGTCTATTTGCTTATAAACTTACCTCGAATGATGTAAAACGGAACGGGACGACTAGTCGACAACTTTCGTTTTTCCCCATCCAAGTCCGATTTCTTTTGTTCTTGATCTATATAATTTCAAATTAACCCCATTTAAACACAATTTCATTCAATTTAATCCAATAACACATAAATAGGAAAATTACCATTTTACCCCTGACATTTACAATTTTTACAATTTAGTCCCTATTGCACAAAACACAAAATACACCAAATTTCTCCATACCCAAGCTAGGCCGAATGTTACCCATGTATATACAAGCCCATATAATTCATTAATTTCACATTTTAGTCCTTCAAAATTTTTATTTTCACAATTTAGTTCAAATTACTCAAAATTATCAAAAATCCAAAGATAAAAACATGTTAATTACTTAAAATTATCAAAATTATTAAAAATTGAACAAAAACTAACCTTGAATCAAGCTAAAATAGGTGCCGAAATTTTGAAGAACATGAAAGCTTTCTTCTTTGCAATATTCGGCCACTTAAAAGATGATAATGGCGTATTTTTTTTATGTTTTGTCTTATTATAATATCATTCATTTAACATATTACCAATTTAACCTTTAATAATATTATTATATAAAACACATTAATATGGTTATAAATGTCCTTATGCCGTCCACTATCTCTTTAAATGGGCTAATTGCCCTTTAAAGACCTCATATTTAAAAGCCACTATCAAATAAGCACTTTATACTTTAGTTTACAACTTTTATATTTTACGCGATTAAATCCTTTTATTTAATCGGACACCTAAACGACAAAATTAAGTCATGAAAATTTAACACAAACAAATTCACACATAATAAACACGAAAAATAATTTTAAAAATATTTTTCGGACTCGAATTTGTGGTCTCGAAACCACTATTCTGATTAGGGTCAAAATCGGGCTGTTACAACTCTCCCCCTTAGGGATTTTCGTCCCTGAAAATCTTACCGGTGAATAGGTTTGGATAACGCTCTTTCATTGTATCCTCTGACTCCCAAGTTGCCTCCTCAACACCGTGCTTTTGCCACAGTACTTTAATTAACAGAATTTTCCTCTTTCTCAATTCTTTTATTTCATGAGCCAGAATACGAATCAGTTCCTCTTCATATGATATATCAGACTGAATCTCAACCTCTATCGGACTGATCACATGTGAAGGATCGGATCGATGTCTTTGAAATATTTAAACATGGAATACATTGTGAATCTTTTCTAGTTCAGATAGCAATAACAGTCTATAAGCAACCGACCCGTTATGCTCTATAATCTTATACTACACAACAAATCTCGGACTCAATTTGCCTTTCAACCGATTTCTGAATATTTTCTTTCACGATAAAACTTTCAAAATAACTTTGTCCCCGATCTAAAATCCTATATCTTTTCGTTTCAAGTCCGCAAATTCACACATAATAAACACGAAAAATAATTTTAAAAATAATTTTTGGACTCGAATTTGTGGTCCCGAAACTACTATTCCGATTAGGATCAAAATCGGGTTGTTACAGTCACTAAGTTGATCTTATCTCGGATTTCATGTAAACAACATCTCATAAGCATTTATCATTATCAATAGTCATATGAATATACATAATTCAACACAAATACATTTATTTGTATATTGACTTACCTTGGATTCGGATATTCGTTCGGACTCGTTTATTCAACTATCTTCGCTTTTCCGTGATCAAAGTCTGTTTTCTTCTGTTCTTGATCTATACATATTCAAATTTAACCTTTTTATTTAACAACACATTCAATTCAATCCAAATTCACATATTTAGGGCTATTTACAACTTAGCCCTCACATTTGCACACTTTATCAATTTAGTCTATTTTTCTCAAAACATCAAATATACCAAATCATCATCTAACCATGCTTAGCCGAATGTCCATATATCTTATACAAGTCCAATCATTTCATCAAATTCACAATTTAGTCCCTCAAATAATCATTTTCTCAATTTAGCCCTCTTGAGCTAAATTCATCAAAATTTCAAGAACAAAACATATTCATTAAACACATATCTTTCATTTAACAGCTAAACTCATCATAAAGCTCACTATTTCATCAATGGCATATCTCATGAACATCATCAATTCTTCAAATTATAACATGGGCTTGATATTAGACTAAGCAACAATCTCAAAAACATAAAAATCATCAAAATCCAAAGCCAAAACATACCTTAATTTTGCAATACAATAGCTGAATGCCCTAGCTAATTTTCTCTTTTCTTTCTTTGCTAATTTCGGCTAACTAAGGATGATAATGGCTTATTTTTAAGCCTTTATTTTATGTAATATCACTTAATGACTAATTTCCAACTTTAGCATTTTCATTAACATATAAAATAAATTATCAACAAGGCTATTTTGTCATTTTAATCATCCACCAACTAGGTAATGGATTAATAACAACATAAGGGCTTCACCTTATGAAACCACTCACATAGGTATATTAACAATTAGCATGCAAATATTGCATTTAATGCAATTTAATACTTTTATCAAATTAAGCAAACAAACGGACAAATTAACTTACAAAACTTTAACACATGCTTAATCATATATTATAGACATAGAAAATAATATTAAAATATTATTCAGACTCGAATTTGTGGTCTCAAAACCACTGTTCCGACTAGGGTCTAAACCGAACTGTTACAATTCTCCCCCTTAGAGATTTTCATCCCCAAAAATCTTACTGTTAAACAAGTTCAGATATTGCTGTTTCATTGAATCTTCGGGCTCCCACGTAGCCTCTTCAACTCTGTGTCGATGACACAATACTTTTACTAATGAAATTTTCTTGTTTCTCAATTCTTTCACTTCACGAGCTAAGATGCGGATCGGTTCTTCTTCATAAGTCATGTCAGATCGGATTTCAATCTTAGACGGAATTATCGCACGTGATGGATCAGAACGATATCTACGGAGCATCAAAACATGAAATACATTATGTATCTTATCTAACTCAGAGGGCAATAACAATCTGTATGCAACAGGTCCAACTCGCTCAATGATTTCATACGGTCCGATGAACCTCAGACTTAACTTGCCTTTACGTCCAAATTGGAGTACCTTTTTCCACGGAGACACTTTCAGAAATACTTTGTCACCGATCTCATACTCAATAATCTTTTCTTTTTAAGTCTGCATAAGACTTCTGTCGATCAGATGCTGCTTTCAAGCTATCTCGGATCACTTTCACTTTTTGTTCTGTATCTTTAATCAGATTAACCCCGTGTATTTTATTTTCACTGAGCTCAGTCCAATACAATGGTGTTCGACATTTACATCTGTACAAAGCTTCGTATGGTGCCATTTTGATGCTCGGTTGAAAACTGTTGTTATATGCAAATTCGATCAAAGGTAAGTACTGTTCACACGTACCGTTAAACTCAAGTATACATCTTAACATGTCCTTAAGAATCTGTATAATCCGTTTAGACTGACCATCTGATTGTGGATGAAAAGTTGTACTAAAATGCAATTTTGTGCCTAAGGCTTATTGCAATTTCTTCCAAAAACGTGATGTGAATCCCGAATCTCTATCAGACACAATGGATAGTGGCACCCCGTGCAATCTCACAATCTCAGAAATGTAAAGCTCAGTTAGTCTATTAAGCGAATAGTCAGATCGTACCGGAATAAAATGGGCGATTTTCATCAATCTATCAACTACAACCCAAATCGCATCTTTCTTTCTCGGAGTCAGAGGCAATCCCGAAACAAAATCCATCGTTACTTTATCCCATTTCCACTCGGGAATCAGAATCAGTTGTAGCAACCCAGACGGAACCTGATGTTCAGCTTTAACTTGCTGACAGACTAGAAACAAAATCAGATATGTCTCGTTTCATTTCAGACCAATAATGTTGCTTTAAATCATGATACATGTAACACCCCAAACCCGGCCCAAACGCTACAACCGGATCTGGTATGTCACTTAAGAGATTTTACAAAACATGTCGCATTTTGGAAAACAATTACTAGGTTTACACCTTTATTTTGAAAACTTAAGAATTCATTTAAGAAAAATAAAATATTAAATCATAAATTATCTTGGTGGATTTTAAATGAAAGCCGAAATTCCATACAAGTCTCAACTTAATTGAAAACATAAAACTTAAAATAAAGGCCCAAAGCCCAGTAATAAAAGCCCAACAAAATCCCAAAACATAAATGGTAGTCTAGTGGCCCATGGCCTTATTACAAGGAAATTTAAACCCATTAATTAAAGAAAATAAAATATAAAATTAAGTCTTTTTCTTTAGAATCCTCAATGCTCTGTCGCATGGCCACCTTGCTATCCTCTTCAGCCCGGTCCGATGCCTAAGTGTCACCTGAGATGGTTAAAAATTTAAGGGTGAGTCGCGAGACTCAGTGTGCAACCCTCATGCACCATTAGATTTGGGCTTTAGCCCCATAAAACATATTAATCAAATACAAAACAAAAATAATATGCAAAGCCCAACCCATGTCCTAGGTGTCTATCCGCTACACGCCCCCGTACCAGCCATACACACTATTGGGGATTTCTACAATCAACCCACACCGCTACACGCCTTGATGGCAGTCGTGCTGCTCATCATCAGATCATGGCCGTAGCCACTACAACAGATCACGGCAAAAGCCGCTACAACAGATCACGGTAAATACCGCTACACAGATCACGGTAAAAACCGCTACAACATATAACTTCCTCCTTTCAACAAACCCAACCCATGCAATCACATAAAATCATTAATCATATATCATTTAATCGAAACATTCACTAACCTGGTGATTTGCTTTTACCCTCTTTGGGTTTCCGTCATTATGCCGGGATTTCGGCATTTATCAATACATATAAGACTTATAATCATATATTAATCAAACAGATCTAGATGGTGTGGAGAATTACGCACCTGATTAATGTAGATACCCTTGCTAAACCGATCTACGCTTTGCTTCAAAAAGCCAGAAAGATGTGAAAATAGGCCTCTCCTATATTCGGCCATAGTTAGTATTCTACCCGATTTCACATATATGAATAAACAAATCCTCTTACCTTGAAATCCCGAAAGTAACACGATTCTATAACTTAGGGATCTATGCGATTGACTCCTTCTTCAAATCCCGGAATGTCGAAAAGAAACACAAGGTTAGTTCCATATAGCCATTCGACTATGGCCTCCAAAAGCTGAAAAATTAAAAGAAACCCAAATCGCCACTTACCTTACAGAAGATTTCGACTATCCTTGTTGAAAAATTTGAAATTTATGAGTTTCGGCTTCTAGGAAAAATCCCGGGAAGATGATTTGTCGCTCTTTCGGCTTTTTGAAATAACTAAAAATTGAAGGAATGACCAAGGGAGATTCGACCAACTTAAAGAAAAGAAAATAGAAAATAGAGCAATGAGAGGCTTGAAGATTCGGCTAACTGAAGAAGAAGAGAAGAGAGAAAGAATAGGGGAGAATTTTCGACAGAGAAAATATGAGAGCTTTAGTAGAGATTTCGGCAGAAAAGAGAAGAATGAATAGCAAAATTCGGCACACCCTATAGCTTTTACCAAAACTGATTCCCCTCCTTTTACAGAGTCAAATTTTCGGCCAACTCTAGTCTCTTGGATGAGCTCTCATCTTTTCCCTTATCTTGATCCATTATCTCCTCAAAAATAGTCCTAATTCTTCTCTTCATTATCTGCCTATTATCCTTAAAATTAAACATAATAAAATCTCCTAAAATTTAGCCTTGTGCCGCCCCCTTGTTCATTTAATTGCCGAATTTTAGCCCTAAATCTTGGGCTTCAGGCAACTACAATTTGGGCCTTCATCATGTACCAATGACGCCACTTAAAGCTCCCCTCTACTGTGCTCCTAATTGCTGGGCCACAAGCCCAATATGTCACTTAAACTATTATAACTTTAATTTAAGCTCTTAGAGTGTCTAAACAAAATATTTAAAACAAGGCCTCAGCCCAATTTGAGCCCCAATTGTACCTCAAATTCTCAAATTAATATTTTAAGCATTCAAACCCATAAAATGCACAGACCCAATTATTCAGGATGTTACAATACATTTTAGTGCTTCCCGGATGAATAGATAATCGACTATTATGGGTTTCATTCAAAATCAACTGAATCAACTCTGAGCTTCTCGAAACACAAACTCGATCTCGGAATCTCAAACAACCACTATCATCAACTCTAAATTCAGAATCAGAATTCGAATCACACTGAGCTCGTTTTGCTAATAACTCATTATCAGTTTTCTGAATGTCGCATATCTACTGTAAAAACAATGGTTTCGCTTTTAATTTAGCTATCACAGAACTATCATCAGACAAATCTAATTTAGCATTCATAGCACGTAATGCAGACAATGATTTCCAGCTCAAAGCATCAGCTACAACATTTGCTTTCCTGGGATGGTAATCTATCACGAGCTCATAATCTTTCAACAGTTCTAACCATCTTCTCTGACACAGATTCAAGTCTTTCTAGGTCATCAAGTATTTCAGACTTTTATGATCAGAAAATACGTGACATTTCTCACCAAACAGATAATGTCGCCAAATTTTTAATGCGAAAACAATCGCAACTAGCTTAATATCGTGCGTCGGATAATTCGTTTCATGAGGCTTCAATTGTCTCGAGGCGTAAGCTATTACTTTACCTTCTTGCATCAGAACACATCCCAAACCACTTAACGAAGCATCACTGTATATCACGAATTCTTTACCCGATTCTGGCTATACTAAAACCGGAGCTTCTGTCAAAAGGGCTTTCAACTGATCAAAGTTTTTCTAACACTTATTGGACCATTCAAATCTAACATCTTTCTGAAGCAATTTAGTTAACGGAGTAGCTATCATCGAAAATCCTTTTACAAACAACGATAATAACCAGCGAGCCCCAAAAAACTACGAAATTCTGATACATTTTTCTGAGGCTTCCAATCTAAGATAGCAGAAATCTTGTTCGGATCAACTCGTAGAGGCCGATACAATATGTCCCAGAAAATTGACTTCACTTAACCAGGATTAACATTTGCTAAATTTCGCATACAATTGCTTTTCTCGCAGAGTTTGCAATACAATTCTCAGATGTTCGGCATGTTCAGTCTCATCCCGTGAATAAATCAAAATGTCGTCAATGAATACAACAACAATTCGATCCAGGTACGGTCTAAAAATTCTATTCATCATATCCATAAACACAGCAGGAGCATTCGTTAGTCCAAAAGGCATAACTAAAAACTCATAATGCCCTTACCTCGTTCTGAAAGCCATTTGCGAAATGTCTAAATCTTTCACTCTCAACTGATAATATCCCGATCTCAGATCTATCTTTGAAAACACAGTAGCTCCTTTTAACTGATCAAATAAATCATCAATCCTGGGCAATGGATATTTGTTCTTTATTGTCACCTTATTCAACTGACGATAATCAATGCACATTCTCATTGTGCCATCTTTCTTTTTCACAAACAGAACAAGAGCACCCTAAGGTGAGAAACTGGTCTAGCCAACCCTCAATCAGTCAATTCTTGCAACTGTGACTTTAACTCTTTTAACTTTGTTGGTGCCATTCTATACGAAGCTATAGAAATTGGTGTCGTACCAGGCAACAGATCAATACCAAACTCAACTTCACGAATCGGAGGCAAACCCGACAATTCTTCAAGGAACACATCAGAATACTCACATACAACAGGCACTGATTCAATTTTCTTCTCAGACTCTTTCGAGTCAATTACATAAGCAAAATAAGCTTTGTAACCCTTTTTCATATAACTCTGAGCTTTCAATACAGATATCACTGCAGGCAATCCGTTCAATTCACTAGACTCAATCCGAACTATTTCATCATTCTGACCTTTCAAATCAATGATCTTTCTTTTGCAATGTCAACCAGTCTATACCCGGAATTATATCAAATTCATTAAAATGTAACAGCATCAAATCAGTAGGGAAATAGATATCTCGAAATATTAACGGACAGTTCTTGCATACTTTGTCAACCAGGACACTTTTACCTAAGGGGTTCGATAATTTTATAACGACCTCGATAGACTCTATAGGCAAAGTCTTACTGAATACTAAATTCATGCATATATACGATTGTGTAGAACCAGGGTATATCAATGCAATCACAGAAGTATCATAAAGTACAAAAGTACCCGTTATAACATCAAGAGACGAAGCTTCCTCCTCGGCTCGAATAGCATATGCTCTGGCAGGCGCTTTAGCTTCGGGTCTCGCAACAATATTTCTCGTAGTTCTCTGACTACCACTGACATTTCTTACATTTCGAAAGGGTCTACCTCTCATTGGAGCATTATTGGATCTCAGATTCTGAGCAGTTTCTGGTTCAACAGACTCTGGGCAATCTCGGATGAAATGATCTAATGATCTACATCTAAAACAAGCTCGATCATTCAACCTACAACTTCTCGGATGTCTTTTCCCACAATGTTTACATTCAGGTTTCTCAGGTCGAATATTTCCAACACTTGCTATTGAAGTTGCCGGAACTTTAGAACTCAATTGTGATCTAGTTCGATCTCTATTTGAATGTCCCACATTAAACTTTGAACGACTATGCTCATCTCGGAATTTCTTCGAAGCAGACTGAAAAGATCTACTCTGAAATCTCTTTTTTACATCTCTAACTTCAGACTCAGCTTTCTTTTTTTCTTTCTTGAGTGCCTCAGTTTTACAAGCTCGATCAACGAGTACAACGAACTCTTTTATTTCCAGAATCCCAACAAGCAAACGGATATCTTCATTAAGGCCATCTTCGAATCTTTTACACATTATTGCCTCAGTGCATACACATTCACGAGCATATTGACTCAGTCTCACGAACTCTCGCTCGTATTCAGTGACATACATACGGCTCTATTTCAGTTCTAGAAATTCCTTTCATTTCAGATCAATGAAGCTCTCACTGATATATTTCTTCTGAAACTCAATCTGAAAGAAGTCCCATGTGTCTCGCTCTTTCGAAATAATAGAAATCAAGGTCTTCCACCACTGATAAGCTGCATCTCGAAGCAGTGAAACAACACATTTAATACTTTCTTCCGGAGTCAATGACATCTCATCAAATACTCGGATAGTGTTTTTTAACCAGAACTCGGCTCTCTCAGCATCATCATCACTAGTAACTCTGAACTCTTCAGCCCCATACTTACGGATTTTGTCTACCGGAGGCTTGTTCAACAGATTCAAATTCATAGTCAGAGGCATAGCAGATGTCTGAAGGGGATTAACCGGGGACGGAGGTTGCGAAACAACCGGAGTATTTCTAACAAACTGAGTGAACCACTCACTCATCATCTGGAAGAAAGCTTGTTTAGCTTATCCCTCTTGATCGCTCGTATCTGGAAGAAAGCTTGTTTAGCTTCTCCCTCATGACCGCTCGTAACCGGTCTCGAATCTAAAGGCATTGTGTAACACCCTGAATTAAGGGTTATTTGTAATTTAAATAAATTCCAATGGGGCTTCAAGAAATAAAATTTATAATTTTATTTGACATGTTTAAGGGTCTAAAAATAACCCGAGCTAGGCCTGACCCAGTGTTAAAAATTTATTTTTAAAGTGTGTACAAGGAAGGAGCTAGGTAACGATAGGGCTTAAATAAAATTTAAGGAAACTTGACACAAGATTGTAATTGGCGTGTTGGCTTGATGACTTAAGGGCTTGCAAGGGAGGTCTTGGGTTCGAATCTTGGAAAGGGGAGAATTCATTTTGTTTTAATTTTTGGGCGTTGAATGAAGGGGGCCAAAAATATGAAGGCCTTAAAGATAATTGGGGAAGGTTCGTAGCATGAAAGTCCAGTGAGTAAGAGTGGCCTGGGGCGCCACTTGAGGGAGAGAAGTCTCGGGTTCGAGGAACGAAGGGAACGTTTCTATTTTGGGTTTTGAGTTAAAGGCAGAAGGGCCGAGAGGTAGGCTTAAAATTAAAAGATAAGGTTCTATAGCAAGAAAGTCGGATGGGAGAGTTGGCCTGGGACGTTGGAGGGGCTGCTGCTGTTAAACGTCCCTGGTTCAAATCTAAGAGGTAGCAAAATGAGTTTTTTTTTTCCTTTTTATTTTGCTGCTAACGTGGGTGAAGAGTTTGGCCTGCACATGGCTCTTTGTTTAGCATTCGGCTGGAAGAGTTTGATATGCACATGGGTTCTTTTATTATTTTTTTCTATTTGATTTAAAGGAGTGATAAGGAATGGGATAATGGATAGATATGATTTTTAATTTAATTGGAAGAGTGATAATTAATAGATAAAGTTTTATCAGCATAGAGAGGAGAATTTGGCAGCATTAGGACTCTTTGGGGAGCTGTTTCTGTACAGCAAATAGAGCTAAGAAATTTCCAGCAACAGATTACTTTTCCTTTCCCTCTGCTACTGCCGAAAATTTCCTAGGGAATTCTTCAAATTTTCCAGCTTTCTTCTATTTTATTTGGCCAAAAATCACCTTTGATTTCTCCTACTAATTCTCCTTTTTCTTTCTTCCACCATTGGCCGAATAATTCACCACCTTGCTGCCGAATTTCCTCTGTTGTTATTAATAAAATTTCAGCATCTTCTCCTACTTTTTGTTCTTCTTTTTCACTTAAGCCGAACCTTGCTTATTATTTTAACCGACAATAGCCGAATTCCCTTTTCCCTACTTTGAGAAATCTTGGTCGAATATTAAAGCAAGAGTGTTCTCCTCTTTCTTATTCTTCAATCGGCTTGGTAAGGTGGTAAGGATCTACATATGTATTTGGTGTTCATATAAAAGCCGAAGGCTTTGGTTATTAATATTGACCAATTGTAGTTTGTGAACCAGATTTGCGATTTGGGTGCTGAAGCTAGTATTCAAAGTGGTTAGGTAAGGATTCGGGTTCAAAAAGAGAACCCTTTTTAGTATTTGGTTTGGCCGAATAGGCCATAGTACTAACCCGGGTATTTTGGCCGAATATAGGGGCTAGTGGATCTAAGGTAGCCGACTCCTCCTTTTGGGATTAGACTATTCAGTGGTGACAGGTGTGTACATACACACGTATAACTATTTAAATGTGTTGAGTGCTATGTATGCTAACTTTGATTTGTGTAGCATCGGATTAATACCGTAACGGTATGAGTGGTGATTCAGGTAAGTACCTGTTAATATGAATGTGTTATTGATGCTTTTGGTAAGCATGATGTATTGATACATGATATGTATACATGACTGATGTGGGATTAATGAGTGGAGGGGGCAGTATTATTGTGCCGACGGGCACCAGGGTTTTGGTAACACACTGTGACTATGGTCACCAGAGGTTTGGTACCTCCAGAGGTTTGGTACCTCATTGCGTCTCGTCCCAGTGGCTTAGCACCACAGTGGGTTGGCCCCACATATTATATAAGGGATTGGCGCCAGTGATTTGGCATCACGCGATGGGTTGGCCCCATCAAACGATTTGTGTCTTTGGACACCAGAGGTTTGGCACCTCCAGTGATTTGGCATCACATCTGTGACTATATGTCACCAGTGGTTTGGTACCACAACGGGGTAGACTGTGGCGATTGGCTGGCTAGGTTGGGGCACATAATATTATGCACGTTAATTGTTATAGGTTGTGTATGAAAATGTTTAAAATCGGGGGAAGGGTTACATACTGAGTCTTGGTGACTCACCTTCTCCTTAATTTTTTTCAGGTGATGCATAGATCGCGGATATGGAGCCGGATGGACTCGAGGTGGCCATGCAGTGGATTTAATTTAAATGAACTTTAATTTCAGTTGTGATATTTCTATTTTGGGTTTTCATTCTATTTGGATGTAATAAGGCCTCCTGATATTTTGTTTTTGCTACTTTTCATACGTTGGATACTTTGTTTTAAACTTTGTTATTAATATTTAAATCACATGTTTTCCAAGTTAAAACGAAAATTGTTTTTAACGTGCTATCGGGCACCTTCAAAGTTTTAATATAACTCGGCTTAAATAAATTTCTCAAATAAGCACTAAGTAAAGCTTTTACAAAACAATCAAACAAAAAGGTTTTCAACAACTTAAACCGATTTAGAAAAACGACTTTCTCAAAAATGTTTTCTACTGTAACAAGCTAGATTCGGCCATTAAGTTTGGGCCGGGTTTGGGTTGTTTCACATTGTCCTTTGTACGAGAGCAGGCGCATTACTTTCTACTTCGTCAGCTACGACTCTTTCGGAATCCATTACTATACAGAAATCACACTTTTTTTACGTTAGGATTCATCACACTATCACAGTTCAGAAATATGGCATGTATAGCTAGACTTTGACACGCTACGTTAGCCCGAGAATCGACTAAACTGTAGCTCTGATACTAATCAAATGTAACACCCCTAACCCGTGTCCGACGTCAGATTAGGGTTAAAAGCATTACTGGACAAATTAGAAACATTTATATACATTTCATACAATCATTCACCACACACAATCAATTGTCCCTTATATTGGTCATCGAGACCTTAATCATGCTTTAGAGTAGGGCCGGAACTAAACCGAACACTTACGAAAATTCTCAAAAAATTTAAAACTTTTCTAAGTTATGCAGGACACACGTCCGTGTGGGCAGGTCGTGTGTCTTCCACAGGCACCAGACACACCCGTGTCTTAGCCGTGCCAAAACATAGCATGCATACTGGCTTTCCCACACGGCCACTAGGCACGCCCGCGTACCATGGTCGTGTGCTCTAGGCCATATACTGACTTAATCCCACGGCTACCAGACACGTCCGTGTGCCATGGCTGTGCACACTTAGCTAGATCCTGCCATTTTCCTAAGGCCATTGGGCACGCCTGTGTGCCACAGCCGTGTGGGCAAAATAGGCTATTTGTAAAGCCAAATTGCCACCCACAAAAGGGCCAATCCCTACAAGCAAATTACCCAAACATTTCATGCATATTTTGCAACCCAAACATATCAAAGAAATCATCAAATCTTCACCTACAATTGCAACTTCAATCATACCACATTGTACAATTAAACACGTAAGCAATTAAGCATGATTCATCCATCTATACTTTTCACTTATTCACTTCTTTGTTCAATTAAACATATTCATCAAGCATTCTTATTCTCACCATATCTTTAACCATTTCATAAGCTATCATGTCATACCAAAACATGCATCATTTTCATATATATGCTCAAGCATATTACTAATACTAATCTAGCCACATCTCGTGGCTATTATACACATTTCAAAAGCTAACCAAAATGACTAGTCTATACATGCCATATCTTAGGTAGTGTGATGATGATCCTCGACGGTCCCGAGCCTTCAGTAGCTTTGACGATCTATAAAACAGAAACAAACACACACAGAGTAAGCTTTCAAAAGCTTAGTAAGCCAAAATACAAATAAACTTAACATAAAATGCACATAGTCATATTGATATAATGACCATAATAGTTCTCATAACAATTTCATCTCCTTCTTTCATTGGCTCATTTGCTTAGCCATAACTTACCACATTCTCAACTCATGTACCATATATGTACATAGCTCAATTAAACATAATTTCACATATCATCTCATCATTTTCTTGCACATATTCATTTTAGTAAGTTCATATAGATACTTACCTTTCAAACACACCTTGTGTACTTATCAAATAAACCTGAAACGGATAAACTTTCACGTAACCGTTCGTAGCTCAGTATTGCCCGTTGAACCGTTCGGAATCTAATAAGATATGCAGAATACTCAGAACAGTCGTACAATGCCAACGTCCTAGACATGTTCTTACATGTAATCAAATGTCGATGCCACTGTCCCAGACAGGGTCTTACACGAATTAATACGATGCCGATGTCCCAGACATGGTCTTACACGTAAAGCTCATATCGATGCCAACGTCCCAGACGTAGTCTTACACGAAATTTCGAATCAATGCCAACATCTCAGACATGGTCTTACATGATAAACAGATCAGACACCTATGTCATGACATATCTAATCCTATCTATTCCTAGGTTCATACGGGACTTCTCGAACGTTGTCACTAAGTTGATCTTATCTCGAATTTCATGTAAACAACATCTCATAAGAATTTATCATTATCAATAGTCATATGAATATACATAATTTAACACAAATACGTTTATTTGTATATTGACTTACCTTGAATTCGGATATTCGTTCGGACTCGTTTATTCAACTATCTTCGCTTTCCTGCGATCTAAGTCTGTTTTCTTCGGTTCTCGATCTATACATATTCAAATTTAACATTTTTGTTTAACAACACATTCAATTCAATCCAAATTCACATATTTAGGGCTATTTACAACTTAACCCTCACATTTGCACACTTTATCAATTTAGTCTATTTTTCTCAAAACATCAAACATACCAAATCATCATCTAACCATGCTTAGACGAATGTCCATATATCTCATACAAGTCCAATCATTTCATCAAATTCACAATTTAGTCCGTCAAATAATCATTTTTTCAATTTAGCCCTATTTAGCTAAATTCATCAAAATTTCAAGAACAGAACATATTCATTAAACATATATCTTTCATTTAACACCTAAACTCATCATAAAGCTCACTATTTCATCAATGGCATATCTCATGAACATCTTCAATTCTTCAAATAACAACATGGGCTTGATAGTTGACTAAGCAACAATCTCAAAAACATAAAAATTATCAAAATCCAAAGCCAAAACATACCTTAATTTTGCAATCCAATAGCCGAATGCCCTAGCTAGTTTTCTCTTTTCTTTCTTTGCTAATTTCGGATAACTAAAGATGATAATCGCTTATTTTTAAGCCTTTATTTTATGTAATATCACTTAATAACAAATTTCCAACTTTAGCCTTTTCATTAACATATAAAACAAATAATCAACACGGCTATTTTGTCATTTTAATCATCCACCAACTAGGTAATGGAATAATAACAACATAAAGCCTCCACCTTATGAAACCACATCACATAGGTATATTAACAATTAGCATGCAAATATTGCATTTAATGCAATTTAATCCTTTTATCAAATTAAGCACACAAACGGACAAATTAACTTATGAAACTTTAACACATGCTTAATCATATATTATAGACACAGAAAATAATATTAAAATATTATTCAAAATCGTATTTGTGGTCCCGAAACCGCTGTTCCGACTAGGGTCTAAACCAAACTGTTACAAGTCCAGGCTAAATTCTAGTTGTAACATATACTCTAAGGGCTTTGTCGGAGTACCAGTCCAAGCTAAATCCTTTATATGACAGAATTCCCTTTAAAGTCCATTCTGGGTTACCCGTCCAGGCTAAATCCAATCCATAATGTATGCTCGAGAGGAATTATATCAAGATTATCCGTCGGGCTAAATCCTTTCTGTAATGAAGTCATTAGGACTGCTCGTTCGAGCCTAATCCACCCTGCAACAAATGCAGGACCTCATACATTTCGCAATTACATTTATCCATCGATTTCCATTTATTCAAACGGGATTTAACTTTTCCAAGCATTTTCTAGTATGTGATCATTTTATACATCTTTAACACCACATAATTCATGTGATAATATCCCACATCCATTCCGAGCATGAAAGCAAAATTTCCATCGTTTACCCTTTTAACATCTATCGGGCATTATCAAATAATTAGAACATTTTTATTTATTTATCGGGCTTGATCGGATATGTAATCCTTTCATATATATATGAAATTTATACAATTTACATAATTACAATCAAAACATCATGTAAATAAACATAATTTAGTTACACAAACTTACCTCGACAAAGGTTCGTGTACTTAAAATCTACTAATCCGACATTTTCCTCATTCTTTGTTCTAACTCCAAATTTGGTCTATCGTATCTATACGAGTAGATTTAACATCAATTTATCATATTTTACATTCATGTCGACTAAATTTTCGTCCTAGTCAAAATTACTATTTTGCCCCTAATTTTTCCATAAATTCCATTTTCATCCTTAGGCTTGGAAAATGAAACTTGTGCAAATTACTCTCTATTCCAAGCCTAACCAAAGCTCCATTACAAATTTTACAGCACGTGTATTCATAAAATTTTATAATTTTTATCAAATTTTACAACTTTTCATTTTAGTCCTTAAATTATGTTTTCATCAAAAATCACTTTGTAAAAGTTGTTTATCTATTAATAATCTTTCATTTTCTACCATAAATTTCTAACTTCCAGCATATATATCCATGACTCATTTTCATACTTTGATAACTTTTCAAATTAGTCCCCCAAATAGAGAGATTAAGCTATCCCGAGTCCAAAAATATCAAAATTACTAAAAACGAGATAAGGAAACTTACCCAATTTAGCCTTGAAAGCTTGCTTTCTCTTTCCTAGGGTTTCCGTGGAATATTTGGGGAAGAAGATGATATAAAATGATATTTATTTTCTTTTCATCTTTTTAATTAATTAATATTTTCACTTTCCAATTTAGTCCCTAGCCTTTTTCTCATTTTCCATGGATGAGTCACCAAGAAAAATCTACATACTTTTCTTAATGGTCTAATTACCATATAAGGATCTTAAGTTTTGAATTCCATAGCTATTTAATCCTTATAGCTACTAGAATTCAACTTTCGCATTTTATGCAATTTGGTCCTCGTAATTAAGCACATAACCGATAAAATTTTCTTTTCAAAAATTTCACATGACTTTTCTAGTATAATATGGATCATATAATAAAATAACAATAAATTTTATTTTTCGGCTCGGATTTGTGGTCTCAAGACCAGTATTTCGATTCCGCCGAAATTAGGATGTTACACTCTCATTTAAGACGTCATCTAAATAACTGTTTGAAAGGACATCACTCATTACACCATAGCCACTCAACCATCATTAGGAGGTGGTCCATCTATAAAAAACTACAAGTTTGATGCTGATGAATGTCGTTGAGCTGTTTCTACTTTTCTTGTATGTGACAAGCATTCATTTAGGACAGATGTAGAACAGGGATTTAGATACATGATGAGAATTTCTAGTTCTAATTTTAAGAATATAAGTAGGTATACAGCTGCTAGGGATGTCCTAATGTATTATGCAAAAGAGAGAGATCATGTTAAAGACGATTGGCTAAAGCACCTGGTTTAATTTGTCTAAGTTTCGATAATTGGAACTCGGAGCATACTAATGATGAATATATTTGCATTATTGCTCATTGGGTTGACAAAGATTGGAAGCTACAAAAGAGAATCATAAGGTTTAGAGCTTTTTTTCCTCCGTATGATAGTTTGAACATAGTGGATGAGCTTGTTTTATGTTGATCTCAATAAGTTATAGATAAGAAAAATTTTAGCATCACTTTGGATAATGCTTATTATAATGATGTTATGGTTTCTTATCTTAAAAATCGTTTTCGTGTGAACCGAGCTATTTTGTGTGATGGTGCTTTTTTTTTCAAGTTAGATGTTATGCACATATATTGAATCTTATAGTTAAAGCTGGTTTGGAAGTTGCTGATGATGTTGTTGGTAATATTCAAAATGGAATTAAGTACATAAAAAAGTTGGGAATTCATAGGAAAAGATTTTATGATGTGGCTGACAATTTTTTTCATTTGAATGTGACCAAAAAGTTGCGTCAGGATGTGTGTGTGTGATGGAATTCTACTTACTTGATGCTTGAATCTTCTCTTTACTATAAAGATGTGCTAGATTATTGAGGCCAACGGGATAAAGATTATCAAATATTTGCACTTTCTAACAAGGAGTGGAGAAATGTTGCTATTCTTTGCAAATTTTTGAAAGTATTTTATGATGTGACTTGTTTTTTTTCTAGTTCTAATTATCCAACAGCTAATCTTTATTTTAGAGGTGTTTGGAGGGTTCACAAGGTCTTGCTTGATACAGTTAAAGGTCCTCATTCTTTTTTAATTCCAATGGTTAAGCAAATGGTAGAGAAATTTAATAAATATTGAGCTAAGTATTCGTTGATATTGTTATGTGCTGCAATTTTAGATCCTCGTTACAAGTTGAATTATGTGCAGTATTGCTTTACTACAATCTATGGTATTCATGCTTCAGATTTTGTTGAAAGCATTCTTAGCAATCTTAGATTCTTGTTTGACGAGTATGTTAAGAAATCCAAATCCACGTCTTCCTCTTTGGCTGAGAGTTCTAATGTTTCGGATAAAAATCTTGTTGATTCTAGTTTGCATCAACATAATGTAATCAGTGTTGATTTTGGGGGAGATTTTGATGAGAGTGATGATTATAAATGATATTTAAATGAATCTAGCACTAGGAGTGAAAAGTCACAGTTGGACATTTATTTGGAAGAACCAGAGCTTGAGTTGAATAGTCAAATAGATGTTTTGGATTATTGGAGCAAAAGTTCAGTTCGATATAATGAGCTTTCATTATTGGCTTGTGATTTTTTGGCAATTCTAATATCGATTGTAGCTTCCGAATCGGCTTTTAACATGGGTAAGAAAGTTATCACACCTTTGAGGAGTTCACTTAAGCCAAAAACGATTCAAGCCGTTGTTTGCTTTGATGATTGGATGCGAGCTAGGGGATTTTCAAAGGGTAATTATTATTCTCATTTTATTGTTGTAATTTTATAATATTTTTATCAATTTGATTATCTAATTATTTATTCTTATTTCATGTTAGAAATTGGTTGCAAGAATGATGATGAAGATGAGGACGATGTTTCTTCGATTGCTTTTCAGGTTACCTTTCTAATTGTTGACAATTTAATTTAGCTTACAATTTATAGTTTGTTATAAAATTAAATATGTTGATTGGTTAATGTATAGATATTTTGGTTGGTTGATTATATTTTGTAGGTTTTTAGTGTTGTTTTGGTGTTGTTGATGATGTTGTTTTTTGTGCAGTTTTGGTGCTATTTTTTATATTGTTTGGTGCTGTTTTGATGTTGTTTTGGTGTTACTTTTTAAGGTGTTTTATTGTTGTTTCGTAACTATTTATTATGTTGTTCCGTTGTCGTTTTTAATATTATTTGGATATTGTAGAACTTTTATTTTATTATTAATTTTGTTATTATTTTAGTTCTAACTTGTTTCAATTTTAATATAACCACTTTTTATTATATTTTTAATTTGTATATTGTTTTAAGAATTGTTTTAGTATCATTTTTTATTTGTTTATCGTTTTAATATTTGTTTTTATGTTTTTAAATGTATTTGATTTATTATATTTTAAAAAAATATTTAATAAAATAATCTAAAAAAATTAATATGCGTCGAGCCGGGCTCGAGCTTAGGCAAATTTTTAGGCACATGTTTCGGATCGGGCTGGGCCTAAAAGCAAGCCTAGAATTTTGTTTAGGCCCGGCCCAAACCCGGCCTAGCCCGACCTATGAACACCTCTAGCCTGAACTTATTTTGGGTCCAAGTTAGACCTTAAACTTGGCAATTGTTCACACATTAGGCTTGAACTTTTCTTGGTCTAAGTTAGCATGTAGGCAACAAATGCATATACATATGCAACTACATCCCTCCACCACACCAAGGTCTCCGACAAGGCAATGGATACTTGATGACCCGTAACAAATGTTGGATCCCAAATGACATATCATAATCTCCACATCATCAACAAACCCATATAGAAATGTGCATATGACATTATTGGCATGTCAATTGTATCCCAACCTTTTTACTAAGTTTACATGGGCATCAACCATTCATATACCATACTCTCATTTCATTTCATCATCAATTCGTACAGTTCATTTTCATATAATATAGTTCATATTATATTCATGTCACATGTTATATACCAATTATGTCACACACTCTTTTACACTATATTCAATTTAGTCAAATTTCTTGGCATTCAATATCATTCAATAAGAATTATTTTATATGATAATATAAGTTTACCTCGATAGTTATTCATGCAAGCAACATGTAAATGTGTATATGTAACAACCTAATTTTCAGTGGTGTCGGAAACAGTGATTCGAGGTCACTAAATCCGACGAGTAAGTTTGAAATTTTAATAAATTAATAGTTATTAGTCAAGTGTGATTTTAGAAATATTTTTGAATTAGTGAGTTTTGTTATTTAAAAGAATTTATTAGGTAAATTGGGTTGAAAATGAGGAAACATGACCTCGATTTCATAAACTGAGCCGTAAATATTTACAAAAATATTTACGGAGTATTAGTGAGTTAGTATTAAAGTTTCGCTAGAAAATTTTAACGTTTTGATCGTCAATCAATTAAAAAGGACTAAATTGAAAAAGGTGTAAAACTTGCTAATTAAAGAAATGGCGATTAAATAGCTTAAGAAGTAATTAAGGGAGGACTAAATGGGCAATTAGACACATGGGTAATAGGTTGGACGGCAAGTGTGTAGAAGAAAACAACAAAACTAGTGAGAACAAGGGGCAAAATTGGAAAATAAATAAAATTTAACAGTTAAAATTGGACTAAAATGAATTTCTAGACATTTATTCATTTCTCTTCAGCCAAAAAGCACCATAGGACGTCTCCAAGAAACTGGTTTTTCATAGTCTTACTCCATGTAAGCTTAATTCTTGACTATTTCATGTAATTTTTATGTTTTTGAGACTTTCACAACTAGGTCCAACTATTGATTTCATTAGTTTTTGATTCAATGGGTAATTTTGAAAGTTACCATTGATGAGTGCTGGGTATTTATGATGAATTAACATAGAATTGAAGCTTTAATTTTATTATATGATGATTTTATTAAGTGATTTCAATGGAAATTGATTTTTAGGACCTAATTATGAAAAAGTTAAGAATTAGGGTTTGGTGTTGAAAATGATCTCGAATAATAAAAGTACAAACCATATAATTGTCGTTACTCATCTAGAACTCTCGTCTTTTCTATCTCTCGTGATGGGTCGACGTCGCCTTTAGCTACGTTCAATAATTCAATAAATAAAACAATATTAAATTCCATTTAATTTACATTCAAATACAAAGTCAAACATATTTTGTATTTTGTTAAATTTAGTCCTTATACTCGGAGCACGCATATTTTTTTATATCTATCATCGGATCAGAATCCAACTTCATATTCTCTCATTAGGGACCTTATACTCTCTATTCATAGTATAATTTCATGACATCTTCTTAATTTATTCAATTTAGTCCCTAATATTACAAAGTTATCTAACAAGCTTAATTAGCTTTACAAATTAGTCCTTTTTACAACCTAAACTTACTAACTATCAATTTCTTCAAATTAAACCCAAAATCGTTAATTTCTCTTTAATGTAATAATCTATCGTAATTTGATATGTCAAATTAGGCTCTCAGTTACACTTAATGAGCTTGTTTCCTAGCAAGTTATATGTTTTGTCATGTTTTTACTTAGTTTTAGTTATTTGCACAAATAAGTTATTATTTTGCATTTTATGCTATTTTGATACCTAAGATGACCAATTGACATTTGGGGCATCTAATGAGGTTGGTGGATGATGCAGGGAGCCCACAGTAGTTGAAATGGAGCAGAAACATCATCGAGAATAGGGGTATCACAATATCAAAGTATGAAAGTTGTGATACCCCTGTCAATGTTGAAACAATGAGACTCATATCCTTATCTCCCATAGTTGCCATCATACCCCTAACTAGGCATTGAAATACCATTCACATCAGACACAAATTGATCTTCTAGCCACCTATAGTTATTATTAAACAATTAAACCATTAAAACATAAATAAACGGTGAATTTGCAAACCTAGTTTTCACTAATTATCTCACTAACAAAGCATGTAGAAATCAACACAATTCAACTTATCACACACAAATCTCCTTAACAATGATGCTAACGACTTGATCATGCATGTTGGTGTTCGTAGTTCGAGTAGAGAATTAGCACAAAATATAGAAACAAAAAACGACTTCTATGAACAGGTCAGTTGTAGTATTTATGTGTTACAACGAAACACGAGTATTAATTCGATAAAATAAAGTGGTCAGTTGATATCCATGTTGCTAATTAACTCTCGGGTTAGAGATATAAATTGCTTAAACTCACAATTGGTCTAATTTTACCTTATTAGACGATTTAGTCTAATTTATTTCTCGACCTCATTAGACAAAATTGGGAAAATCGAATTTGTTTACAACAGGATCTCCTCTTGGTCTCACCTAACTAAATGTTCCCTAGAGTATCAATTTCAAGTTTTGAAGCTTATTTGATTTAATCCAATATAAAAAATATATTATTCATTTTTCTTTTTGATGAAGATAGCTTTATTAACTATGTATGATTGTGTAAAATGCGATAAAAATTCTATTTTTAATAGATTTTGGGATCATTTTTATTTTTTAAATTTCTTTCAAGAATTATTTTTTAGATAATTTTTTAAATTAACAAATAAAAAATAATTTTATTATAATTTATGCTAAATGAATTTTTTTATTCTAATTGTGATTCATTATATGAACCTTATATTAGTTTTACAGGAGAGTTTAAAAAAAAACAAATTTAAATCGTTTAGTATAAATAAATTTGACAATAATTTGAGCCAATATTTTTATCAAATAAAATATGAATTATAACATATATAAAAATTATAAAACGATTTAAATTTATTTATAATATTATCATAAAAGTAAATTTATACAAAACTATAAAATAATTTTAATATATTTTAATTGATACATACAATCAAACTTGTACATTATTAAGTAAAAAAATTATTTTTTTAACATTAATAAGGATGATGTGTCAATCAATTAGACCATCTACATGTTACAAATTAAACAATGCTACATTGGAAAATTTCCGTTGTTACCTTGTTATAGAATTCTGAAAATTGAAACCTTAGTATGTAAAGTTTAGATTGCAATAATTCCCTGCCACTTATGCTTAAAAGGAAAATTTCTTTCCTTTCTATCATTTAAACCATGGAACTGAAAAAAGAAGAAGCCCAAATTCTCTTTTTTTCTTACAACCTGTTTCATTCATGTAAATTACTTTTAAAGATTTTTATTTTTTCTTTTAGAAAAGTTGGTTTTTTTTTGTTTAATTAGTGTTTTTTTTAGGTTTAACTGGTTTAAATTTTGTTGTTTAAGATGGATACATAAGTAGTACACTCGAGGTGTATGAATCAGGATCCGTCAATTCATATTCAATGGTACCCATAAGAGTACACTCTCGAGCCACACACATATATATACTACAGGATTACCAGTCCAGGCTAAATCCTTTTTATGACATATGCTCTAAAGAGCTTGATCTGGATTACCCGTCCGGGCTAAATCCAATCCATAACATATGCTCGAGAGGACTTATATCAGGATTACCTGTCCGGGCTAAATCCTATCAGAATTGAGGTCGAAGGATTACTCATCCGAGCTAAATCCTATCCGCAACAAATGTAGGACCTCTTTCGTTTCGGGAAATCACATGTCCATCGATTTTCCATTTATTCAACCGGGATTTAAACACTTTTCAAGCATTATCGGGCATTTTATTATTTCATACCTCCGTAACATTTATGTAATTCAAGTAAAACACATTCCACATTCATGTCAAGCATACGAGTAACATTTTATTCATTTACCATTTTATCAAGCATTTTCATTTATCAGGCTATATCGAGTAGGTGATCATTTCACATATTTATGACATTGATAAAATTCACAAACACAACATTTAAATCAAGCATAAAAACATAAACAATTTAGTTACACGAACTTACCTCGACAAAGGTTCGTGTACGTAAAATCTACTAATCCGACATTTTCCTCATTCCTCGTTCTAACTTCAAATTTGGTCTATCCGGATCTATACGAGTAAATTTAACATCAATTTATCATATTTTACATTCATGTGGACTAAATTTTCATCCTAGGCAAAATTACTATTTTGCCCCTAACTTTTCCATAAATTCCATTTTCGTCCCTAGGCTCGGAAAATGAAACTTGTGCAAATTACTCCCTATTCCAAGCCTAACCAAAGCCCCATTACAAATTTTGCAGCACATGTATTCATAAAATTTCATGATTTTTCATCATATTTTATAACTTTTCATTTTAATCCCTAAATCATGTTTTCATAAAAAATCACTTTGTAAAAGGTGTTTATTTATCAATAATCTTTTATTTTCTACCATAAATTTCTAATTTCCAGCATATACATCCATGACCCATTTTCATACTTTGATAACTTTTCAAATTAATCCCCCAAATAGAGAGATTAAACTATCTCGAGTCCAAAAATATCAAAATTACTAAAAAGGGACAAGAAAACTTACCCAATTTGGCCATGAAAGTCTCTTCTCTCTCCCCTAGGGTTTCCATGTTTTATTTTGGGGAAGAAGATGAAAAAATAAGATGATATCTATTTTATCATCTTTTAATTAATTAAAATTTTCACTTTCCAATTTAGTCCTTACCCTTTTTCTATATTTCCATGGATGAGTCACCAAGAAAAATCTACATACTTTTCTTAACGGTCTAATTACCATATAAGGACCTTAAGTTTTGAATTCCATAGCTATTTGATCCTTCTAGCTACTAGAATCCAACTTTTTCATTTTATGCAATTTGGTCCTTCTCGTAATTAAGCACATAATCGGTAAAATTTTCTTTTTAAAATTTTCACACGACATTTCTAGTATAATATGGATCATATAATAAAATAAAAATAAATTTTATTTTTCGGCTCGAATTTGTGGTCCTGAGACCACTGTTCCGATTTCACCGAAATTGGGCTGTTACACAAGGGATGTACAATTCAGATATAAAACTTAACTAAATCTACAACACAAATCTCATGTCTCAGCGGAAGTAGTGAACCTGAGCCAAGACACCACTAAAACAATCGAGTTTTGAGACCCTTTAGACCATTTCATGCAGGAAAGAAATGCCTCGCTGTAATCACTTGCTTATCTGGACATTCTTTGTGCATCCTTCTCCAAACAAAACTCCTAACATTTGCAAGCATGTTTACCCTCTAATTTGATGCAAAAACAGTAACAAGCTGATTTCAAGGATTGCAATCTCCTAATCATATATTTCATGTTGAGCTCCATACAAGATTTCACACATACAAGAAAAGCAAAATAAGTGAAATAATTCCATCTAAAATGAAATTAATCAAAGAAAGCCAAAATAGATATAGAACAAATGATTGAGAATGTAATTTTTTTTTATATTAGTTCCATATCAACACAAAATCAGCAGTAAGAAAGAAAAATATGGAATACCCACAAAGGGATTGTGAACAAACAAGCCGATTCAGATAAGAAAAAATTGGATTGAGAAGCCAATTATTCAAGAACGTGAAGAATTGGAAAATACAATAATTAGGAACAAAAACGATTACCATCTTCTTATTGATCGACAACCACTTGATTTTAAGTCGGTAAAGAAGACATACTTGGACCATCCATTGAATCCTCTTTTGTTTTTGTACGTGAATAAAAAATCTAATGATAATAGCTTTTTTAGTCAAATGAAAAAGAAAACTAAAAAAAAAAAAGGAGAGATGAACAGTTTTTTTCAACTAAGATTTAGGGTTTAAACTTTTTAATTAATTAAATTTATTTAATTAAAAATCTATTCTCATCCCATTTGGAAATCCAAGGTGGATCTTAAAATCTAGTTGGATTGCTATGTAGGATTACCGTTAGGGAGATAATGGAACTTAATGGAAGAGTGATCACTTCGTAACAAAATAATAACTTAAGTGACTAAAACGTAACATTTCAAATATAAGTGACTAAAATGTAACCTAAGGCAAACAAAAGTGACTATTTTTATAGTTTAACCTTAAAAACCTTTAAACTTTTTTTCTAGAAAAAATAGTTTTTTTTGTTTAATTACTTCTCTTCATAGGTTTAGCTGGTTTAAATCAATTTTGTTTAAGCACACAAATTCTTAACATTATAACTAAATTAATATAATAGAAAAAAGTTGAATGCTAAATTTATTATAATACTGATTTTTGTAACAGTTTGTTATTTTAACGAATTATGTCACCTTAAATTGCAAATTTTATACTAAGTTAAATAAATGGATTAATTATCTAATTAATTATCCATAAATAACAACATATAAATAATTCTGTAGCTTATCCCGCCGCCAACCCTAAATAACTTTGAGAGATTTTGAACTATTTTCTCTGCTTTGGAGGAGTTCGTTTATCCCACTGTTTCCATCACCATGGGAGGATCTCGAGCTCAAGTCAATAAGCCTCACAAAACCGTTTCTCCTCTAAATCTTCTAGGAACATTCATAAAATCTCTCAAAAAGGTTTAGATTTATATATATTTTTAATTATGATTTTGTTTTCTCTACTGAGAATTTTATCTGTTTTTGAATGGTTCTTTATCTTTTGGTGGTTTAGATAAGAACCGGATTGCAAAATCGAACCGTAATGTAACGCAGGGAGCTCGAGCTGCTCGGCTTCAGCGAAGCAAGATGGTGAGTGAGAATAAATTTGAATATCTCTAATGCTTATTATCTCACACTGGACAGTGCTATTCGATTTTGTAGCTACGAGAGCAGAAGAAGGAAGCTCTTTTGAAAGAAAAAAGGGCTTCAGGTGGATCAGCCAGCCCTCCCCGTGTCATTGTAAGCCTTTTGTATAAATTAATTCTTCCCATATTGTTGCTTCTAGTGCCTATTGTTTTCCTCCCTAAAGTCTTATTATTATTTTTATCACAGCTTCTTTTCCCTCTTTCCGCATCCGTGAATGTAAGTTCACTTGCTGAAGACATTTTGAGATTGCTTTCAGCAGATGTTAGCAGAGCTCTTTCATCAACAGTAGCTTCTTCAGAGTATAAACTGCGAGCAACAGTAGGCGTCACTGCCCCTGTTTTTATTTCATGTTATTAGTTAGAGAAAGCTGCTAGTTAATAATTTCAAGCTCAGCTTTCTTTTTGATTTGTCAATTTTGTGGTGGATATCATTTTATCGTTCGGTGAGGTTCAGTGTAATATTATTGAAAGATGTGCGCTTTATCCTTGATCCTAAGTGCAAGAATTAGCAACCTCTTAATCGTCAAGTTGTTCTGTCTAGGTACTGCATGCTCCTCATGGGACCTATTATCGTGTATGGAAATGGCCAAGGTAAAAAATTGTCTACATCTTGGTGATATATTGTGTCAACCTCATTTCGTAACCCTCTTTCTTTCTTTTTTCACTATAATGGTCAACTGCCTATTTAATTGTAGGTTGCTGATTTGATTGCTTTTGTGGCATCAGCTACTGAACAAAGCACATGTGACTATATTGATTCATTTGGAAGTCAATGCCTTTCGGTGTTCAGGTCTCTTGGTTTACCAAGCACTGTCGTTTTCATTCGTGTATGTTCTCAGTTCATGACTTTATATGGTTTTTATACTTGTGACCTCTCTAAGAAAGCAAGTACTGAGGTTGAAGATTTTTCCTCCAGGATCTGCCTACTGAGCTTAAAAGACGAAATGATGCAAAGAAGATCGTTACTTCCAGCCTTACTTCTGAATTTCCAGAGGATTGCAAGTTTTATCCCGCAGATACGAAGGACGACTTGCACAAGGTGATATTCTCTGCAATGAGTTATCTTTTTTGGGTTGAACTGATATATCCGTGAATTAATCAGATTGAGATGTAATTGAATAATGATTGTGTTCCATTTATTCACATTTTTTCCTGCTTCTAATACACTTTACTGATATTTTGATTGCAGTTCATGTGGCTTTTTAAGGAGCAAAGACTCACAACTCCACATTGGAGAAATCAACGGCCTTATCTTATTGCTCAAAAAGTACTTCTAAGTTATTGCAAATTTTTTTATGAATTTTACATTGTTAGGAGTAGCATCTATTGTGAGGAAACTTTAACGAAGGTATTTTTGCAATGTAAGTCTTGGAGTTTTTCACCTATAAAAAATCTGAGTGATAGGTTGTACACAATCATTTTTGGATGGACGGTTGCCCAATCCTTTTACAATCCACTAATTTTTTCATGTTACTTGTTTGTGCCAAAACCTTTGAAGGTAAAATTTTACGAACTGCTATGTTTTAGGTTGATATGGTACCAGATGACTCCAGTCCAGAGAAGTGTACACTTCTCCTCACTGGTTATACGCGTGCTCACAGCCTCTCAGTGAACCAGCTGGTAGTTATATCTCTCTAAGCTTTTGCTTCACATGTATATCTGGTGGTGGCTTCTTATGGTCTTATACATTAGGTTCATGTGTCTGGTGCGGGGGATTTTCAATTGAGTAGAATTGACATTATGAAGGATCCTATCCCTTTAAATGCTAGAAAAGATCATAATGCTATGGATTTTGATGACAATCAAGATGCTGGGGTACGTTTATTTTAATGAAACTTGAACACTATTTCAGAAGCAAGAAAAGCCTTTATCTTGTGTACTGGGTAGCAATGAAGTGGGTAATGAACTTTTCATTTTTGCTTCTTCGCGTCCAGATCATTCGTTCCCTAGCTCCTGATCCATCAAGCCAGGAGCCTTTGCTTGTTGAGAATGTTCCAGATCCACTTGCTGGAGAACAGGTAACTTGGATATTAGAGCTTTAAATATCTTGCTCCCGATTTCCTATGATTACCCTGTCATGAGTTGGTACTGGCTTTTTGGCATGTAGATCAACAGAGTTACTACTTTGGTCTCCTCATTCTTGTTAAATACTGACTTCCCTGATATTGTTTCATCTCATTTTTCTGCTTCTTTCAACTATTAATCAAATCACTCAAATGTATTTTTTCTGGAGTAATAGTAATCGTCATGCAAGCGTCAAAACCTGTAGTAAAGAATTCAAGGAATTTTGATACTGAGTATGCTTAAAAGACGAGTATAATTAAATTGAATTGAGACATCAGGAAAACCAAGGATTGTATTTTTCAAACTTTTGGTTACATATTAGAGGTGTGCCTTTGATAAGATGATTAAGTTGCTGCTTGCCCCCAATCCAATCTACAAAGTACAAACTAATTTTGTGTCTGCTTAGCTACTTTGTAGTGGAGTTTTTCTTATTAAATTAGTAAAATTACTTAATAGTGGTATGCAGACACCCTTATGCATTAGGGGATGTTGGGTGCTATTTATACTGCTGTTTTATTATGACAGACATGGCCCACTGAAGCAGAAATGGCTGAGGCTGAAAGAAATCAAAAGCATAAGAGGTTGAGAAAGAGAGCTCTCCCTCGAGGCACTTCTGAGTATCAGGTCTGAATTGTCCTGCCAGTTCCTGGGACTCTTAACATTGCTGTCCACCTTTCTGTTTCTTATTTATCATGTTTATGCATAACAATCTATTTGTGACCACTGTCTGCCATTCAGGCTGCTTGGATCGTAGATGATACAGATGGAGAGGATTCTGGCGTGGAGAATGATGGAGATGATGATAAGGATGATGATGGCATGTTGTTGGATGAAGGAGAAAGTGGCTTTCCTAGTCAAGAAGACACCAATAATCCAGATTTTGAGGAAGATCAAGCTTCCTTGCACTTAAGGGACTCTGATGAAGAAACTGAAAATGATTCAGTGATGATGGTGTGTCTCTTTGATGCTTATGTCCCAATGCAATTTGTACTTAATGAATTATGAGGAAGTGCCAGCTATATGTTTTTGCATATCCTTGCTTCTTGCGGCATTCATGTTGTTTCTTTTTCTCTTAAATATTCTGTATGTGAATGATTTTTTCTTTATACATGCAGGAAGGGGACAATATGACAAGGGAACAGATAGAGGATGAGATTAAAAAAATAAAAGAGGCACATGCCGAAGATGAGGGTATTTATGTTTTCTGGATGAGTCCTAGAGTTTTTTTCAGAGCATTTCTTATGATTAGTTGTCACATTGTGTAAAGCCAGAATAATCTATATTGGGGGGGGGGGGGGACACCTATAATTGGAACATCTTATTATAGCTGACTACTGAAATTTGACCCTTGTAAGCCTTTTTCTCCTCATAATTGAAGTCACTAATTCTAGTCTTCGAAGTTTTAACAAGTGAGGAGAGGGCATGCATATGATAGCTAGTCTGCAGTTAAGTTTTGAATTTTGATGATGAGATTGGGTAGCTACTACCCCTCTACACCCGTGCATGCATTTTTCTCTGAACACTCTTGTAATGTAGGTGCTAATATACCGTTGATTAAATGTTAATTTCAGAATTTCCAGATGAAGTGGATACTCCACTAGATGTTCCTGCTAGAAAGCGATTTGGAAAATATAGAGGCCTCAAGTCTTTTAGGACATCCTCGTGGGACCCCAAAGTAATTTATTGTGATACCATTTTGATGAGCTTTGTTTTGGGTTAATATTATGAAGTTATTACAAGTTTACGGGTTATTGTTAGGAATCTCTACCTCCAGAATATGCCAGAATTTTTGCTTTTGATAATTTTGCAAGAACACAAAAGCATGTTGTTGCAAAAGCTTTAAAAGTGGAGCAAGAGGGCAGGGATGACTGTGCGCCAGTTGGTTCATTTGCTAGGTTTTATATCAAGGAGGTTCCTTTTCATGTTGCTTCCAAATTGTGTGCAGCCTCAAGAACTGCACCCATTGTTTTATGTGGTCTCCTGCAACATGAGTCTAAGATGTCTGTTCTTCACTTTAGGTATATATTTCTCTTTACACTTCCTGGTTATGAGTAGCAACAATTCACCCTTATTTATTTATTTTTTCCCAATATGAATTCTTTTTGCAGTATAAAAAAGCATGATAGTTATGATACTCCAGTTAAATCTAAAGAAGAACTCATATTCCACGTTGGTTTCCGTCAGTTTGTTGCTAGGTAATGGTCTCTTTGTAGCTTACTACTGTCTTGGACCTTTTACCAGAATCCTGAAATCTCTCTGCTTATTTTCAGACCGATCTTTTCGACTGACAATATTAATTCAGACAAGCACAAGATGGAAAGGTTTCTTCATGCCGGACGTTTTTCAATAGCATCAATATATGCTCCCATTTCTTTTCCACCTCTCCCCTTGATTGCTCTGAAGGGTGCAGCAGGAGCCGGCACACCTGCAGTTGCTGCTGTTGGTTCCTTGAGAAGTATTGACCCCGATAGAATAATTTTAAAGAAGATTATTTTAACTGGGTATGGATTCTTTTGTTGGGTGATAAAAGTTTTCGAAGATGATTTTTCTACTGGTTTATGTTTATTCTAGAATTTCAGACTTAAAAGAAACAATACCCATAAAATGCAAAAGTAATTTATGTAGTTTGGCTATGTTAATTTGGATTATATCTTGATGCAGTTATCCTCAACGGGTATCCAAGTTAAAAGCTTCAGTACGATATATGTTCCATAATCCAGAGGATGTGAGATGGTTTAAGGTAGGATAATCTGTTATAAGTGATTTAAAATATTTTGTTTCTATAGTTGAATAGCCAGTGGAAAAATTACTTTTTACATAAATTATATTCTTGATTTGGATGTGGTTGCAGCCTGTTGAAGTGTGGACGAAGTGCGGTCGTCGTGGTCGAGTTAAGGAACCCGTTGGTACCCATGGTACATTAATCCTATCGAATACACATATCTTGCTGAATGCCCATCTTTATCGAATATACTTGGGTTCCGGCTCTAGTTTTCGAGGAGAAAGCTGAGTATTGCTTTTTGTTCCATTCTTTTTATCAGGTGCAATGAAATGCATATTTAATGGGGGCCTTCAACAACACGATACTGTTTGCATGAGCTTATACAAGCGGGCATATCCAAAGTGGCCGGAACACCGGTTCCCTGCTAATGTTTGAACAGGAGCTCCTGTTTCATAAATGCAGGAGATGCGCTTGCTTGTATTGGGAATGAAGCACCGGTTCAGAAATCTGGACTCCAATTTACCATGCTATATTCTTCCTCTCTTTGATTTCTTCTCTATTTGGGTTTTCTTTGTCCATTTTGTGATATGGGGCATTTGAGAAGCAATATGATTAATTATACAGAAAAAGAAGAGCTGCATTTTTTTTGGCCAACAGAAGCTGCATTTTGTTAGTTAGGGCAGTTGAAAACAAATACCATTATCCATACAGCTAAAGAGTAGCTTGCATACTGATCAGATTTTATTTTGTTTAGTTTCTAATATTTAGGCATTAATAACTTTTTCAGTATAATAACATTTATTTATTTTACATTTGTTTTTGTTTCTTACAGCGAGGGATAAATGATTTTTTTAATAATAATTTTTAAAAGAAATATAAATCGAAACAAAATATTATTACTTAGAAATAGGGTTTAATCAACAAATTTGTACTTGAATTATATTTTTGTTCTTTCTTGATAAATGAAACTTTTTTGGTTGCAAATTATACTAGAAATTATTTTTTTCTATATCGGTTTAGTTATAATTTTAAAAAAATGAACTTCAAAATTTACAAAGCGTCAAAAACTCGTTTCCCCTTTAAATCTTCTGGGAGCTTTCATAAAATCTCTCAAAAAGGTTACCTTCTCTGTTCAACTTCAATGGTTCTGATATATATATTTTTAATTATGATTTTGTTTTCCCTACTTAAAATTTTATGCCTCTTTTGAATGATTATTTGTCTTTTGGTGATTTAGACAAGAACCGGATTGCAAAATCGAACCGTAACTTAACGCAGGAAGCCCGAGCTGCTTGACTTCAGCGAAGCTAGATGGTGAGTGAGAATTAATTTGAATATCTCTCATGCTTATTATCTCACACTGGACATTGCTTGATACGAATTGGAGTGGAGTAAGCAGATCATAATCAAATTCAAATTATTTGAGGAAAGATTTGGATATAAACTGGAAAGAAAAAAAATCAAATAAATTTAGAAAATAGCAAAGAAAATAATAAAAATAAGAAAATAAAGGATAAATATTTAAAATAATAACTAAATAGTGAAAATATATATTAAAGTAACGTGAAAGATGGAACGATAAACCGATGGATATGATGGATAAAAGGATAAATGCCAAATTGAACTCTTTGAGATATAAATCCTAACAAACTCAATTAATGGCTTAAATGAACCCTCAAATAAATTAGCTAAATAAATTTAAATAAAACTCTTAAGTATATTAAAATTCTAATTAATCTAAAGAAGAAGTAGTTTTAAACTAAGCTTTCTTCTGAACCCAATATGATTTAAACTCGAATTAAAAGCCTAAAACTCATAATTTCTATCATAATCTTGTCTAGAAATTCTGCTCGCCCAGTCTTCACTAAAACGGTTATAAGTTGAGCTTCTGAACTTAAAATCAAGTGAGCCAAAGTGTGTTTCGAAGATAACATATAGATCTTCGAACTCTATAAAGACATCTTAACCAAGAAATATTTGGATCCCATCTAAAAAGTCGTCGCAAGTCTGCTGATTCCCTAAACTTAAAAATTGGCAGCTTCAATAAATGGAATTTAATAAATTTCACCCCATCCGTGCATATATCATTCCCCTTTTTTTCTCTCGAAAAGATTCGTCCTCGAATCTTGGTTTGATTTGTTTGGCCTTTAACATTATTGTTGGGCCTTGAGATATTATAAGTTCATCAGATCTATAGGTCTGAAATTGAACTTTAAGACTCGCTTCATTGCTATTTAATTTTGTAACTAAGAAGGAAGCTGTTTTGAATTAAACATACTCTTTTAAATTTTAATATATTATAAGCATTTGATGGAAAGCATAACATCTTTTAAGTTGGAAGAGTGTAAAAGTATTTAATTTGTTCAAAAATTTTAAGTGTTAATTGTTTAATGAAAAATTACAAATCTTCAAACTGGATGAAGGTAAAAAAGTTGAAATTATTAAAAACTTTTAGATGTTTTTTATTTTATTGAAAGTTGAAATTACAAAAATAAAAAATAAAAAATCACTCCATTAAACTTTAAAAGAGTATGTAGCTAGTACCATTGTTGTTATTTTGTCTTTATATTCTATTCAAGCATAATCGTTTGGCACATTAGCCTATTAATTGATGTTTGTTGATTTGAATAGTATTACAAAGTTTTGACATTTGGTAACTTAAAATTTTGTTATATGTCATCCATTTATTATTTTATAATTTTTCATTAATTAATTGATTTTTATAATTCGATAATATACTTTTTTTTCTAAAGATATTCTCAATTTTTATTTTTATAATTTGGTGGTTGATTGTAACTATTCATTCCATACGTGTAATAATGAGAGTAAAGCTAATATGTTGAGTCATTACCTAACTATTCTTGACTATAATGATTTTCACTAGACTCTTCACAATACATATTCTCATCCTAATAAGAGTACGAGGAATAATGATCATATATTGAATTACTACCTAATTATCCTTGATTGTAATTATCCATTCCATACGACGTGTAACTATGAGAATCATAAGGAGATCGATATCCTTATCTCCCATAGTTGCCATCATACCCCAACTAGGCATTGAAACACCATTCACATCAAACACAAATTGATCTTCTGGCCACCTACAGTTATTATTAAACAATGAAATCATTAAAACATAATAAAACGATGTATCTATAAACCTAGTTTTCACTAATTATCTCCCTAACAAAGTATGCATAAATCAACACAATTTAACTTATCACACACAAATCTCCCTGACAATGACGCTAACGACTTGATCATGCACGTCGGTGTTCGTAGTTCGAACAGGGAATTAGCAAAAAATAAAGAAACGAAAAACAAATTTTACTGCAAGCGTGACATGTCAGTTGTAATATTTATGTGTTACAACGAAATAAGAGTATTAATCTAATGAAATAAAGTGGCCGGTTGATATCCATATTGCTAATTAACTATTGGGTTAGGGATATAAATTGCTTAAACTTCTAATTGGTCCAATTTTACCTTTCAGTCACCATTTTACCCAATTAGACGATTTAGTCTCTTGACCTCACTAGACTAAATTGGGAAAGTCGAATTTGTTCACAACAAGATCTCCTCTCGGTCTAACCTAATCAAATGTTCCTCTAGAATCGTCAATTCCAAGTTTTTGAAGTTTATTTGATTTAATCCGATTTTTACAATTTAATCCAATACAAAAAATATATTCTACGTTTTTCTTTTTAATGAAGATAACTTTATGAACTGTGTATGATTATGTTAAATACGGTAAATTTTCTATTTTTAATAGATTTTGGAATCAATTTTAATTTTTAAATTTCTTTCACAATTTATTTTTTTAAATATTTTTTTCAAACTAATAAGTAAAAGGGAATTTTATTATAATTCATGCTAAATGATTTTTTTATTCTAATTGTCATTCATTATATATATTTTATATTAAATTTAGAGGATTGAGTTTTAAAAAAAAAAAGCTTAAGGGGGTAAAAGGCTCTCAAACTTTTTTTTTTAAAAAATTGAGCCCATATTTTTTTTTGCACTCAATTGGGTATTTAAACTTTCAAAATTCATCAAAAAGACCCTTAAACTTTAAAAAAAAAAGCAATTGAGCTCCTATTTTCCCATTCAATTGGGTACTTGAACTTTCAAAATGCATCAAAAAACCCCTCAAACTTAAAAAAAAAGAAAAGCAATTAAGCCATTGTTTTCCCCCACTAAATTGTGTACTTGAACTATCAAAATGCATCAAAAAAGCCCTTTGACCATTAACTTTAACAGTTGACTGTTAAAGTTAATTGTCTCTAATTTTTTTTAGTTAAAGCCACCACGTGTCACAATCATGACATGTCATGTGGCAAAAAAATAATAAAAAAATAAAAATTAATAAAAGTTATAATGATTACATTTTAATAAAAAATATTTAAATTTTATTAAAAATTAGAAAAAAATTATAAAAATTATAAAAATCATAAAAAATATAAAATTTTATAAAAATCATAAAAAAATTATAAAATATATAGAAATATAGAAAAAATTATAAAATTTTATAAAGTCGTACGAAAATTATAAAAAATGTAAAGAAACATAAAATTCGTAAAAAAATATAAAAATTATCGTACTAAAAGAAACATTTTATAATTTTTCTATAACTTTTATAGATTTTTTTTATCATTTTGTCACATGTTATACTGTGTTGCGACACGTGATGGTTTTAATTGGAAAAGACTAGGGATTGTTAACTTTAATAGTCAATGGTTAAAGTTAATGGTTAAATGGCCTTTTTGGTGCATTTTATAATTTTTTATGATTTTTATAAAATTTTACAATTTTTTTCTAATTTTTAATATTTTTATATTATATTAAAATTTAATATTTTTTAACTTTAAATGAATTTTATTCTTTATAATTTTTTTGCCACATGTCAAGCCGTTGTTGTGTCATAAGGTGGTTTTAACTGAAAAAAATTAGGGGCAGTTAACTTTAACAGTCAACTGTTAAGGTTAAAGGTCAAAGGGTTTTTTTGATACATTTTTACAGTTCAAGCACACAATTAAGTGCAAAAAACAAAAAAAAAAGAGCAGGGGCTTAATTACTTTTCTTGAAAAAGTTTGAGGGCATTTTTTTATGCATTTTGAAAGTTCAAGTACACAATTGAATGCAATAAAAAAAAGCAAGGGTTAAAATTTTTTTTTTGAAAAAGTTTGAGGACTTTTTACACCCTTAAATCTAAAAAAACAAAACAAATTTAAATCATTTAGTATAAATAGAGTTCATAAGAAAATAAAACAATATTTTTATCAAATAAAATATTGAATTACAAAATATAAAAAAAAGTTATAAAATGATTTAAATTTATTTATAATATTATCATAAAAGTAAATTTATACAAAGCTATAAAATAATTTTAATATATTTTAATTGATACATACAATCAAACTCGTACATTGTCGAGTAAAAAAAACTAATCTTTTTAGTATTAATAAGGATGATATGTCAATCAACTAGAGCATCTACTTGTTACAAATTAGACAATGCTACATCGAAAAGTTTCCATAGTTACCTAGTTATAGAATTTTGAAATTTGAAACCTTACTATGAAAAGTTTATATTGCAATAATCCCCTCCACTTAAGCATAAAAGGAAATTTTCTTTAATTATTATAAAGAAACTAGTATCTTTAGTTATTTCAAATATTTTTATGAAAAATTTAAAACCAAATTTATTTATTTGAATGTTCTGTAATGGAGGTTTCCTATGGCGACTTTGTGATTGGCTCCAATCCCACTCAACCGAACAACAACCTTGGTCGTTCGACCAAGAAAGTCCGTTCGTGGCCAGCAGATCTGCCTGATTTGGAAAAGATGATTGTTGATAAGAATGGGGTGAAAGTGGATAGTTTGAAAGGTGAGAAGATGTCTTGGAAAGATAAACTTGTGTGGATTGGTTCTTAGGAGACAGGAGCAGTCCCAGAGGAGAAATTTAAACTTATTGATGGAGATGTGACGGTGGAAACTGTGGATGGGATTCTATTGAATACTTTATCAGAGAGGGTGCATAAGCATATTGAGAAGCGTATGGCTAGGACTTGATTATCAAGCTGATGTGTAGAAGGATAGCCTTTAGTATGCATTTTGGGAAAGTTCAAAGTCTTTGGAAACCAAAGAAACTGATACAATTAATAGACTTGGAAAACGATTATTACATGGTGAAATTTCAAGATGAAGAGGACTACTATGCTGCTTTGATTGGTGAACCATGGATCATCTTTGGGCAATACCTTATGGTGCGGCCGTGGTCTTCTTTCTTTTCCACAACTCAAGATACCTCCCAAAAAATGGTGGTTTGGATTCGATTATCAGGATTATCTAAATGACTTTATGAACAGTGCCTCTTCAAGGTTATTGGTGGAGCCATTGGACCGATTTATAAGGTTGATCATAACACAAACAGTAGCACCAAAGGACGATTTGTGAGACTGACTGTGTGCATTGACTTGGGGAAACCTTTAGTCTCAAAAGTTAAGATTGATGGAAAAATGCAACATATTGAATATGAATTGATGGAAAAATGCAACATATTGAATATGAATCTTTTTCCAATGTTTGTTTTGGTTGTGGAAGATTTGACCATAACCAAGACATATGCCCATTAAAATCTGGAACAACATCGTCAATAGGGGAGAAGCCGAATCAACCGTTGTCAAAGATTGAGGAAATCTAGAAAAAAGTTGAGAAAGAGCAGTTCGGGCCATGGATGTTAGTAGAACGAAAGCCAAGGCAGAGGCCACAACTGACGAAGAGTTGGGGGAATGGTGGAGACGGTGGACGCAATGGAGGTTCACGTTTCAAAATTTTAGGCAATAATCAAAGGAACAATGTTGTTGATGGAAATCTTAAATCTAGAAAGAATATTGGAGATTCAGGGGGCGAGATTTTGGGGATTGAGATAGATAGTAATGTGACCAAAATGGGAACTAATAAAGGGGTTTCTAAAAAAGTAATTTTAAATTCCAAAGGAAAAGACATAGTGGTGCCTAGTGGGATGAAAACTACTTTGTATTTTAAAGCCATCAAATAATAAAGGAGAGTCCTCCATAGGTCGAGTATCCAATTCCTTTGATGATGGGTCACAAATGGGGCATAAAGCTATTGATGTTGTAAGCGAGCCAGTTATCTTTCAGGCAGTTAACGTGAGTAAAAAACTAGATGCTAACAGGAACAAAACAGTCAAATTTGTGGAACTAAAGAAGAAATTGCCTTTGGCGATAGGTAATGTGCCTGCTACCGTGGAAAAAAAATCAAGGCAGTTGACCGCTCCCTGGCGTGTGTGCATCGAGGCTGGAAACTAAGATTGAACCCAAAGGAGTCAGGGATTTTAGTAACGAAGGAGTCTAACTAGCTACTCACTAAACACTATATTATGGCAAGCAATAAATGAAGTTGATTAAAACTAATTAATTACCTAAAACATAAAAATACTAAATTGTAAATAACATAAAGTATAAAACTAACAAATATGATAATAAACAGTGGTTGGTTGATTTCCATATTATTGATTAACTTTTGAATTAGGAATTTAAATCATTGTTACTCTTAAATTGGCTAAATTTTACCTCTCGATCTCAATTTTACCAAATTAGACAAAATAGTCTAATTTTTCTCTTGATCTCACCCGACTAACCTAGGACTAATGAATTGGTGCTCAATAAGATTACCTCTCGATCTCACTTATCTTGATTTTGTTTTAGGGTCGTTAATCCTAAGTTTTGAAGTATATTCGATTTACTCCAGTTTTTGTGATTTAGTCCTTGTACCAAAAACTAATTAAATAACACTTCCATCAACCAACCACCAAAGATTTAGCTACTCCTAATCATTTCTAAACAAACAATGCCCAACATACTAGCAAACATGCATCAAAAGTAAGAACAATAAAGGTTGGAGATTTCTTAACAACTTCTTGAAGAAAATAGAAATAACAATAATGGTGATGAAAATGAAAACAAAAGATCAAATTTTTATCATAGAAAATAAAACAAAGATGGGCTATATTAAGTCTACGAATTAGGCTAAAAATACATAAGAGTTTGAAGCACTAAATGAGTAAATAAAGTTGAGTTACAGTAAAAACTAACTTAACTACCACTAAGGAACTAAAGAGAACCTGAAAAGTGATAAACTAAAACCGGAAAAAGATGAAGAAGAAACAACTACTCTAAACCTAAGCTAAAAAAAAAAAAAAAAGAAACATTAAAACTAAAAGCTCTCTATTCTACTCTACACTTATTCTCCTCCAAAAGTGACTTTTTAATTTGATTACAACCCAAAAATTGTGCCCAAAATGCTCCTCAATGTGTGTTTTTTAATAGGTGTTGGAATTGTAATAACCTATTTTCAGTGGTGTTGGAAACAGTGGTTTTGGGACCAAAATTTCGACAAGTAAATTGGTATTTTATTATTTATTTAATGTTTATAGAATTAATATAAGGTCATATTAAAATTTGGTTAAGAAATTTTAACGTTTAGCTAGTTAATTTAATAAAAAGGATTAAATAAAAAAGCTGCAAAGATTTAGTGCTATTAACTTATATGTGCTTAAAGGATATTAAAGTATGAAATGGGGGTTTTATTTGGTAATTGTGCCTATTTAAAAGGTAGTGGACGGTTATGTTATCTTTTAGTTAAAAATATGATTTTTTTTATTATAAGGTTAAAATAGTAATTAAGTGAATAACAATTAAACAAAACAAAAACAAATTTATCATCTTCTTCTTTCGTTGGGGTTTCCACCAAAAATTAGAAAGAAAAAAACACTATAGCCATGCTTAAGGTTCGGCCAAGTTCTTAAGTGCATGTAAGTGAATTTGGTTATCATTTTTAACAATTTTTATGTTTTTGTAATTATTTTAGCTTAATTTAGCTAACCCTTACTGTAACAGCCCGTTTTTAGTGAAATCAGAACAGTGGTTTCGGGACCACAAATCCTAGTCATAAAAAAACATTATTTTAAAATTATTGCATGGTTTGAATTATGATAGGAATGTTATATGAAAATTTTGATAAGAAAATTTTATCGATTTCATGATTAATTATAGAAAGGACCAAATTGCATAAAAATGCAAAAGTTGAATTCTAGTAGCTAGAAGGATTAAATAGATATGGAATTAAAAACTTGAGGTCCTTATATGGTAATTAGACCATTAATAAAATTTTAGTAGATATTTATGATGAATCATCCATGGAAAATTAGAAAAAGAAAAGGACTAAATTGGAAAGTGGAAAAATTAATGGATGATAAATAAATTAAATAGAAATATCATATTATTATTATCATCTTCTCCCCAAAAAATACATGGAAACCCTAGGAAAGAGAAAGAAAACTTTCTTGGCTTAATTGGGTATGTAATCTTGTCTCGTTTTTAGTAATTTTTATATTTCCGAGATCAAAATAGCTTAATCTATCCATTTTGGGGATTAATCTATAAAGATATCAAAGTACTATGGTTTTTCCATGGATGAATATGCCGAAAATTTGAAATTTATGGTAAAAAATGAAAGGTTGTTGATAGATAAACAACTTTTACAAAGAGAATTTTGATGAAATTATGATTTAGGGACTAAATTGAAAATAGTAAAACCAAGGAAAAATTCTGATTTTTGTTAAATTCATGGGCTTTTATTAAGACATGTAAAAATCAGTTAGGCTTAGAATAAGGATTAAATTGCTTGAATTTTATTTTCCGAGCCTAAGGACAAATTTGCCATTAAAAGTATAGGGGCAAAATAGTAATTTTGCCTAGGAAGTGAATTGAGTTCAATTGAATATGAAATTGATTAAATTGATGTTAAATTCATTTATATAGATCCGAAAAGATCAAATAAAGAGTTAGATTGAGGAAAAGAAAAGGTACAGATTAGTAGATTTACCTACACGAACAATTGTCAAGGTAAGTTCGTGTAACTAAATTGTGTTTATTCTTATACTTGAATTGAGTGTGATATGTGATTATGTAACACCCTTAACCCGTATCCGTCGCCGAAACAGGGTTACGGAACATTACTAAAACTTTCAAAACATTTACAAATAATTCATGTAAGTTACTATTCATTAACCGAGATTATTGATATCGTCCCTTAAATGGACCCTCGAGGCCCCATACAAGCATTAGAATCGAGTCGGGACTTAATAGGAAACTCTAAGAATTTTTCGCAAAATTGCAAAAATTTTCCAAGTTGCAGGGCTCACATGCCCGTGTGGTCCGAGGGACACGCCTGTGTGACCCTAGGACATGCCCGTGATACAGGCTGTGTTCGACCCCGTGTAACTCTCTGACTTGTGCACACGGCCGTGCCACACGTGTCACATGCCTGTGTGCTAGGTCGTGTGGATAATTAAATTCTTTCAAAATTATGTGCAGGTTTCACTCAGCCAAGACACACGCCAATGTTTCAGGCTATGTAGCACGCACGACTGAGACAGACGCCCTTGTCTCTGCCCGTGTACTCAATTTTGAGCATTCTATTTCTAAAAATTTAGGTGCAGGGACACACGTCCTAACCACATGCCCAAGTACCAGGCCGTGTGTCACACATGGTCAAGACACACGCCCGTGTGGACAAAATAAAGCCATTTCCAGCTTCATTTCTCACCCAAAATCACACCATTGACCTGCACTTAAAACTTACATCCAAATACCAACCATTTCAAGCATTCAAATTAAGCAAATTCCATCATTTAACATGGCATACCATTACATGCATACATGTTTACCATCTTACCTTGGTTCAATCCATATGTTAGACATAATTTGATTAACTACTTAACATATATCTAGCTACCATAATATAACATTATAAGTATATCAAAACAACCATTACTAGCCATTCCAATGGCTAGACTACAAACATCATTATCAAGCCACTAATGACCAAGTTGTCCTATACATGCCATTATACCAAAATGATTTTACTATATATACCGAAAATAGCTAGTAGATAGTGTGATGATGCTCTAATGATCACCAACCTTCACGAGCTTCCGAGCACTATAAAACAGGGGAAAATAAAATGGAGTAAGCATATATGCTTAGTAAGTACATATAACAGATCCTAAACTTATCCAATCACATTTATAACATTAATCATTCAATAACATGCTTTTCATCAATTTGGCAAATTTACCTAAACACATACACTAAATCAAACAAGTTAGTCACATAATCTTCACATATGCATCAAGTAAGGATAGATGAGCTCATCATGCAATATTCTTTTAAGATATTATCATTTCATCTCATAATTCTCTCATCATGCCAAGAGTTTAGTCCGTTGAACTATTGAAATTCTGATGGACGCTCAAGTAGTACACTCGAAGTGTACAATTCAATAACCCGTCAATTCTTATTCAAAAGTACCCATTAGGGAACTTAATCAAGAACACAATCTCGAGCCACATATCATATAACAGGATTATCAGTCCAGACCAAATCCTTTATATAACATATACTCAGGAGAGCTCAATTAAGATTACTAGTCCAGGCTAAATCCTAATTGTAACGTATACTCGAGAGGTATTATATCAAGATTACCCGTCCGGGCTAAATCCTTTCTATAATGAGGTCAATAGGATTACTCGTTTGAGCTAAATTTTTCAGCAAAAAATGCAAGACTTCATGCATTTCGGGAAATCACATATATTCACCGGAATTCAATATTCAAACGGAACTTAACCCTTTTTCAACCATTTCAAGCATGTATTCATTCTTATATCGTAACATCCAAGAAATTCACATAAATAATAATCACATTTCATACAACACAACATTTAATTTAACATAATTACATGCTCGATTAAGTTACACGAACTTACCTCGACACTTGTTCGCGTATAAAGTTTACTAATCCGAAACCTTTTCTTTTCCTCGGTCTAACCTCGAATTTGTGTTGTCCGAATCTATATAAATAACTTTAATCATCAATTTCACACATTTCATATTCATTTAGACTCAATTTACGTCCTACAAAAAATTACCATTTTGCCCCTAACTTTTCCATAAATTCCAATTTCGTCCCTAGGCTCGGAAAAAAGAATTTTGTGCAATTTACTCCCTATTCCAAGCCTAACCAAAATTCCATCACAAAATTTACAGCACATGTATTCATAAAAATTCAGAATTTTTTATCAAATTCACAACTTTACATTTTAGTCCATAAACCATGTTTCCATAAAAAATCACTTAGTAAAAGTTATTTATCTAACAAAAACCTTTCATTTTCTACCATAAATTTCAAATTTTCAGCGTATTCATCCATGACCCAAATTTTATACTTTGATAACTCTTCAAATTGATCTCTCAAATAGATAGATTAAGCTATCTCGGTTTCAAAAATATCAAAATTACTAAAAAGGGGACAAGAAAACTTACCCAATTAAGCCATGCAAGTTTCTTCTCTCTCTCCTAGAGTTTTCATGTATTTTAGGTTGAAGATGACATAAAAATAAGATGATATCTTTTATCATCTTTTAATTAATTTAATTATTTCAATTTCCAATTTATTCCTTACCCTTTTTCTAAATTTCCATGGATGAGTCACCAAAATATCTACATACTTTTCTTTAAGGGTCTAATTACCATATAAGGACCTCAAGTTTTGAATTCCATAGCTATTTAATCCTTATAGCTACTAGAATTCAACTTTTTCATTTTATGCGATTTAGTCCTTCTCGTATTTAAGCACATAATCAATAAAATTTTCTTATCAAAATTTTCACATGACATCTTTATCATAATATGGACCATGTAATAAAATAAAAATAAATTTTATTTTCAGATCGAATTTGTGATCCCGAAACCACTGTTTCGATTTCATTGAAAAATGGGCTATTACAGATTATATGAATTAAATAAATGTTATAAATATATGAAATAATCACATGTCCGATCATGTCTGGAAATGTTAAGTCTTTTTTGAATAATGAAATGCGATGGATACAGAAATTTCTTGTATTGATTATAGTCCTGCATATGTTGTGGACATTGTAGCTCGGACGAGCATCCTGTTAAAAGCCCTCTCGAGCGTCCTGTTATATAGTTCCTGCGAGCATCCTGATCGGTAGTGATCCTGCATGTGTTGCGCACTACCGCAGCTCTTTGTGAGCGCCCTGTTACATGATTTGATCGGTTGTGATCCAACCTTTATTGCGGATACAAACGCAGCTCTTTGTGAACGTCCTGATATAGGCTCTTATGAGCTTCTTGACATGGCTTGCTTGAACTTCCTGTTAAATAGCTATCCGGAGCTCCCTGATAATAACTCTTCGGAGTTACCTGTTAAGCTCAATGAGCTTCCTATTCTAAACTCTTATGAGTTTCCTGTTTAGCCAGGATGACCTTCCTGTTACATGGCTCATATGAGCATCCTGATATATGGCTCGAGAGTGTGCTTCTTGATTATGTGCCTTAATAGGGTACCCCTGGATATGAGTTGACAGATTTCAATTTTGTACACTTTAAGTGTACTACCTGAACGTATCCATCGATATTTTAAAAAAATTCAAAGGATAAAGTTCTGACATGGCTAAATTAAACTTGAAATGACTTGTCATGGAAATGTACTTGTATATGGAAAATTGATATGAAAAACATATATATATATATGAAAATCATTAAATGATGAGCTCATCCATGTTCTTGGTATTATGTGAATTACATGACTAACATGATTGGTGAAGTTGTATGTTTTAGGCTATTAGCCAAATTGCTTGGACGCATTTTTGTGTACTTATCTTAAATGAAAATATATGGTAAGTTAAATTCTTGTTATACCAACTTACCAAACATTTGAAATGCTTACTCGGTTTTCTTTTCTCTATTTTGTAGTGCTCGAAAGCTTGTAAAGGTTGGAACCGGTCGGAGCATCATCACACTATCCTTCAGCCCGCTTTGGTATAAATAGAAAACTTGTTTTGGTATAATGGCATGTATAGGCTAACTTGGCCAATGTTGGCATGTAAATGGTTGTTTGTAATCTAGCCATTGGAATGGCTAGTAATGGTACGTTTTGGTACATAATTATAAGGCTATATTATGTTTAACATATATTTGTATGGTATAGTTAAATTGAATTATGATAAATTATATGTTTAAGTTTGGAAATACATTAATGTATGTGTTAATATATCATATATAACTTTTGTGTTTGGCTTGGTTAAGTTGTCTTGAATTGGTTGTTGAAAATGCTTAACTGTTGATATAGGTGCAAGGTAAGGGTGAGAAATAAGGCTTCGAAAATGGCCTTATTTTGTTCACACGGGTAGACACACAGGCGTGTGTCTTGCCCGTGTGTGACACACGACATGCGCGTGGGCGTGTGGTTTGGCCGTGTGTCCACTGCATCTGAAAAGTTGAGAAACAGAATGCTCAGAACTGAGTACACGGGTAGAGACACGAGAGTGTGTCTCAGCCGTGTGAGACACACGGCCCAGCACATGGGCATGTGTCTTGGCCGTGTAATCCCTGCACTTAATTTTTGAAAATTAAATTGTCCACATGGCCTAGCACACGGGCGTGTGGCTGGCCGTGTGACCCAAGTCAGAGAGTTACACGAGTAAGGACACGGGTTGGGACACGGCCGTGTGCCTCACATTGAATGCCCACATGGCCTAAGACACGAGCGTGTCACCTGGCCGTGTGAGCCACACGGCATGACCACACGGGTGTGTGTCCCTTGCACCTAAGAAAAATTTTGAAATTTCACGAAAAATTTCCAGAGTTTTTCGATTTAGTCCCGACCTGTTTCTAATGCAAAAAATTGGGGCTTGAAGGTCCATTTAAGGGACAATATGATTGGATTTGGATATTAATAGTAAATGACATGAATTAATTATATGTGTTCTGTAAACTCCGGTAATGCTCTGTAACCCTGTTCCAACAACAAATATGGGTTAGGGGTGTTACACGTACCCTCCGTTTACGAAATTTTTAAAGTTCTAAATTGTTGACATTGCTGTTATTAGGAGCTGTTGGTTGATAGATGATAGATTTGTGAACATAGATAGGAAATTGAATTAATCTGTTAAGGGTTTTATGTTAATTTTGCTTATAAGGATTAAATTATTATAATCTTAAATTTGGCATGGTTTATTTGCTAATATTCAAATGTTTAAGGGTTGTAGAGGGGCCATAAGGAATTTGACACTAATATTTTTAGGCTATTGTGGAAATTTTGTAAGTTTTGTGATAAGGACTAAATTGAAGAAAAGGTAAAAATTTAGGGTAAAAATACAAAATATCATTAAATTGTTAATTGTATTAATGTAAGTATTTTAAGATGTTAGATTTGGTTAATTGAATTAATTTATTATATTTAGATCAAGAAACTGACCAGTTTGTTGATAAATAGGGGAAAAGAAAAGTTGTCGAATAATCGTCATCGTGTATCGTTAGCTGCCGTGCTCTGTAAGTTTGTACTACTATTCCTATGCTTATAATGAATTTTATTTATGATACATTTCATTATAATTAGATTTAATTTTTTTTATTATTTTCTATTGAATGATTATAAAATAAATAGTAAATAAATATAGTGAGTACGTAATGTACTTTATTTAATAGGCTTTGAGTTGGTGTTTATTTAGCAGGTTTTGAGCTGATTTTTATTTAGCAGGCTTTGAGCAGGTGTTTATTTAGTAGGCTTTGAGCCGATGATTATTTAGCAGGCCTTGAGCCGGTGTGTATTTAGCAAGCCTTGAGCCAATGTGTATTTAGCAGGCCTTGAGCCGGTGTGTATTTAGCAGGCCTTGAGTAGATGTTTATCTAGCAGGCTTTGAGCCAGTGATTATTTAGTAGGCTTTGAGTCAGTGATTATTTAACATGTACCATGTACCGATGATATAGACCATAATGATGGCTTGAGATCTTGCATGTGTTGCAGATACTCTGAAGCTTGTGTGAGTAGCATCATGAGTCGATTAAAGTTCTAAAGTTAACTTGAATGAGTATTATTCTTTTGACTATTTGAAATGAGATGTTATTATAACAATGATTTGGTTTATGATCGTTTATCATGTGGTATCTTAATGATATAAATTATCCAGGTTTAAATGTTTCGGAAAGTTGAAACGTTGGTATATTAGCAAGAATTTTTAGTTTCATTCTTTGTATGTTTTATAATTAAGTAAAAGATATGTGATGTTTGTTTTACAAACTTACTAAGCTATATGTAAGCATACTTTGTTTTGGTTGTATTTCCTTGTAGGTTGTTAGACTTTTGCTGTTGATTGGAAGTTTTGGAGATCACACTATCCTGCATTTTATTCGGTAGTTACTTGTTAATTTTGGTCCAGTTATAAATGGCATGTATATAGGACGATGTTATGTTAAGGTTGTGAATGTATTTGTATTTTGATTATAAATGTCTTTATGTGTAAAGTTGATATATATTTTGATGAAGGTGACCTTTTGGTAATGTATGTTAATAGTCATTTTTGTAATGGTACTTAGGTCGGCATATGATGTTAAGCTTTGTTGATAATGTTGTTGGTTCATGATACCTAAATGGATGAAATGAATGGATTTGAGGACTTTGTATGCAAACTAATTTGGTATGAAATGTGATTTTTGGTTTGGTAATTGAATTATGGTGTCATTGAGGGCACATTGGTTTGGCACTTAGCTTGTATGTTTTGCTATGTTTTGCACTTTTTTTAATGCATTTGAAGGTATAAAAATGTTTGGTTTTAGGTTTGGTTTGTTACCCAAGTAATATGTGAAAGTTGCCTTCATTTTTAAGTCATTTTTAGGTACACACGGCCTGGGACACGTGCTATCACACAGCCGTGTGTCACACAAGACCCAGTCACTCGGTCGTGTGTCTTGTTATCTTCCATTGTAGGTTGATTCACACAAGCACAGTGAGTTACACAACCTGAGCACACGGGTGTGTGGGGGTAGCCATACAGGAATGTAAGGTAGCCACACGAGCTAGCCTTTTCCACATGGCCTTGCCACATGGCCGTGTGACCCCTATTTTCACTTTTCATTTAAAATTTTATAAAGTTTCAATTTAATCTAGATTTGATCCCGGTTTGTTTTAAATGTTCTTCAAGCTTGATCTAGGTTTCAAATTGTTTGGAAAGCTTGTGAATGATTGGTGATGAATTATTTTGATTATGTTTGATTTAAATATATGAATTATGTTAAAGTTTTATAGCTGTAATATCTTATAGCTCAAGATGGTGACAGGACCGGGTATAGGGTGTTACAGGAATTAGATAATGACTACCTATGTAGCCATTTTTTTATCTTTTCATGACAGTGGTATTGTGATACCTATGACAATCTTGAATTAGGGGGTCCTTGGATGTTTGGGTATCATGATACCCTATGGTTGGTACCGCGATACCACTGTAGATGGCCTCAATCCTCTTCGTTTCAACACTGATAAGGGTATCTTGACTTCCATGCTTCGATATCATGATACCTCCCTTCTAGGTGATGTTTTCACTCACGTTCGGGCCTCCGATGACTCCTTATAACACTCAATCAACCATTAAGTTCCTTATGATGCATTTGACCATTTCGAGTCTCAAAAGTGGCATAAAACTCACTATTTCACTTATTAAAGCAAAGAACAAAAACTAAGTAAAAACATGATAAAAACATATAAATTGGTAAGAAACAAACTTTTTAAGTATAATGGGGAGCCTAATTTGACATAACAAATTATGACAGATCAACAATATGGGAGACATTACTATAAAAATACCAATAACGATTGAGACAATTGCAACTGGGGAAAACATTATGCAAGAACCTATAGAGAGTATGTTCGAGGTTGAGGCTACCATACCTATTTCTGCACTAGAAGGTATATTTTAGGGACTATCTCAGGTTGTTGAAGGAGACTCAGCTACGGAGGGAGACAATGGTTGGGTTTATGTGTTAGATGACGAGACCCTTCTCGACGTTGATTTGGCCTAAGTTGTTTTTTTCTGGTTTTCTTAATTTATTATTATATTATTATGATTATGAATCTTTGAATGTTTGTCTAGAATTTCTAAGGGTGCAATTATTCTCGGTTTCATAATTTTCTTAAGGAATATATGAGGGAGTTCCATCCTGATCTAGTTTCTTTATTCGAGACACGTATTAACAGAAAAAGAGTAGACAATGTTATTGCTAAGTTGGGGTTTGCTAATTCTTTCCAATTTGAAGCTAATGGTTATGCAGGTGGTCTTTGGATCTTTTGGAATGATAATATTTCTATGGAAGTTCTGATAGCCCATCCTCAATTCGTCCACATGTGCATTTGAAGCAATTTTGGTCCTACTTAGTTTCTCTATACAACAATTTATGCAAGCCCGCAACCGACCAATCGAAAAATTCTTTGGAATATTTAGATCTTCTTCCTAGTGACATTACAGAACCATGTGTCATGGATGGAGATTTCAATTCCATTCTAAATTGTGTGGAGAGGAAAAGAGGTACAGTAACTAGACAATCAGGTTGTAATTTGTTTCACTTTTTTCTATTTCAACATGGCATCCATAATATGGGGTTTCAAGGATCTATGTTCACTTAGAATCAAGGCAATCTCTTTGTATGGCTTGAAAAATCTATCTGTAATGATATGTAGGAATCCTTTGCGGCCAATTCTACAGCTTGTCATCTCTACAAGCATAAGTCTGATCATCGACCTCTTTTGGTATCCATGAACTTGACTTTTTCAACTCATCGTGAACGCCTTTTTCGATTCCTTGCTAGTTGGCTTATACATCTACAGTTCAAGGACTTGGTTCGAAATACATGGAATAATTTAGTGGATGTTGTTTCAAACTTGGAGAGGTTTGTCACTTTGGTTCAAGATTCGAACAAGCGAGTCTTTAGTAACATTTTTGCAAAAAAGTAAAAAATTGCAACAAAGTTAGAACGAGTTCAAAAGGCTTTGGTGTTTCTTGACTCTATACAACTTCGAGCCCGTGAAGTGAATCTTAGATCTAATTTAGAGAATATTTTATTCTAAGAAGAAGTTTTGTGGTACCAAAAGTCGAGAAGTGAATTGCTAGCTGGTAGAGATCGAAACACGAAATTCTTTCATAACATATTCTTACTTGCAGAAAGTCAAATGGGATTGAAGCTCTTCAAATTGTCGATACTGGATGGTGTTTTGATGATGAGTTTCTTCAATAAAATGCCGTTGATTTTCAAAAACAACTCTACTCAATGGAGCCTTAACCTGTTGGTCGCTTTCCTTACAGCGGTCAGTTTCCAATCTTTTTAGAGAATGAAAAAGTGAATCTAATTGCTTCAGTCTCGATGGAAGAGGTTCGGAAGGCGGTGTTTATCGTGTCACCCTTGAAGGTGCTAGGTATTGATGGATTTCATGCAAAATTTTATTAATTTCAATGGGATTTGGTGGGTAATAGTGTCTATCATCTTGTCTGATGTGTTATGGAAGAGGGCATGCAAGATCCTGGTATAATAAGATATTTCTAGTTTTAATTTCGAAGACCATTGGTGCAAAGTTCCTTAACCAATTTCGTCTGATCAGTCCCTGTACCATAATTTACAATATCATCACTAAAACTTTGGTGAAATATCTTCGTCCTCTTATGAAAAATTAATACGATAAAAGCAAGCTAGTTTTATAGTTGGTCGTAATATCTCAGAAAATATTATTATTGCCCAAGAGGCAATGCACACAATGAATACAACAAAGAGTAAAAAGTATTGGATGGCAGTCAAAGTCGATCTTGAAAAGGCATATGATAGAATCCGGTGAAACTTTTTGGAAGATACACTTATGGATGCAGGCTTTCTTAATACTATTACCAATGTGATTATGCATTGTGTCAATTCGATGACAATGCAGGTTTTATGAACGAAAAAATCACATAACCTATTTGTCCAACACGAAGGGTGAGACAAGGAGATCCTTTATCTCCTTATCTATTTGTTTTAGGAATGGAGCGTCTGGGACATTTAATATATCGAGCAGTTGACAAAAATGACTGGGAACCACTTTTGCTTTCTCGACGAGGTCCAAGTGTTTCACACATTTTCTTTGTAAACGATCTGGTTTTGTTTTCTAAAGCTGATAGTCAAGGTGTTGAGCTTATTAATGCTATTTTGAGTACTTTTTGCTCTTATTCTGGACACAAATTAAATAGAAAAAAACTCAAATTTTCTTTTCATCCAACACTCTTGAAGCAATGGCTGTAAATGTGAGTGATAAACTCTACTTCTCAAGGGTGGATGATTTGGGAAAATATCTAGGGATGCCTGCGTTTCATAGACGGGTTTCTATTGATACGTTTCAGTTTATGGTTAATATAGTCCGTGCCAAGCTTAACGGATGGGATGCTCGAATATTTTTGATGGTAGGAAGAATTACTCTTGCCAAATCCGTGCTTCTTGCTATACGAAATTATTTTACGAATATTGCTTGTATTCCAATTTTAGTGTGCAAAGAAATTGAAAAAATTGCATGTAATTTTATATGGGGATCGAGTATGTCAAAAAGAAAGTGTAACACCCCTAACCCGTACCCGTCGCCGGATTTGAGTTATGAGGCACTGAACTATACATAGATCGTCGCAAGCATTCATCGAAACTAATTCTTTTATCAAAGCAAAGCTCACATGAATTCATTTGCGTATCCAATTGAATCTAAAATGTCTATAAAGTACATGCATCGCATATCTATATAATTCTTATAGTACTTATAAGTACATAACGTACAGTTCATATCTTACAAAATTCGTTTACTGAAATCAATACATCATACATATCCTAACTTACATATACTATATCACATTATTTCAAATACTAGATTATCAAATAACTTATAACTGTTCTAAGCATTTTAACATAAGAAACACTTATATATATATATATATATAACATTTCATACTTACTAACTATATATGTCGTTTCACAAAACCACATTTGTACCTATTATAGACATAAAGACCATGGCCGAATATACACATATACAATCCAAAATGTAATTCCCATTTTGAATTTATTAAGCCAAAACCAAAATGAACATTTAAAATCACAAAAATTATTACTATTAGCCTACCAATCACACAAGTTAATATAACTAATCAAATTTCATAATTACAAATGATACATGTTTTAGCAAGGAATGCATGTATCGTCCATGAACCAAATCATGCATACAATGCAACAATCATGATCTGTAGGTATATAAATTCAAGATTCGGTAAATTGACCTAAACATATAACAAGGTTACTACCAAACTACTTATCAAGTGTTACTACTATCTTTTGTTAGTCTAATGCGTAACTAATCATTTCACACACATACATCATGATCAAGCTATATCCACAATATGCACCTAGACTATAGTCGAATGTATCCAAAACTAATATTCATCCATGCGCATCAATTGACCATTTAAATAAGCCGAATATCTCTACTTCAACTAACATTAAATATAAGCCATATTCGCATGGCTAATATATACAAAGACAAAAGTTATCATCTTAACAAAATGACAGTCTTTTCTATACATGCCTTCATCCGAAAACCCAAATATAAGAGTACCAAAATAGGTTGATAGTGTGGACGACTTTCTTGACGATCCCTTTTTGAGCTCGTAGCCTTAACCAGATCTATAAAACAGAGGGGAACATTTCATACAAGTAAGCTTACTAGCTTAGTAAGTCTCAAGCAAACATTAATATAACAATCATACATTTAAACATATTAATCCCATGCTTTCGGCATTAATTAAAATTATTTCACATGTATATTATGCATAGTCAAATACTAGCAACAACCGTATTTAAAGCATTCAATCATTATCATTTAAATCCAAATTTCAATTTGAACATAATATTAAAGTATGAACAATGCATACCTTATAACCGAACTCACAAATTCACTATCATGAAATTTAACTTCCTTGGTTTGTTTCATGATTTTGTCACTTCGTAACTAAGTCTGGAAATAGAAAACTCACCAGCATATAACAAGCTTTACATTATCTTGAATCGCATACACCGGCACCTTGCCTGCTAGACTTAATGTCCGAAATTTATAACACCGGCATTTAGCCTGCTGGGCATTAAGCCCGAAATAGATCACCGGCACAAGGCCTGCTAGGCATTAAGCCCGAAATAAATCACCGGCACAAGGCCTGCTAGGCTCAAAGCCCGAATATCAATATGATTAATCCTTCAATGTATATTTCATAATACTAACTTCACAAAGACCCATATTTCACATATAAAACCAATACACTTATTCACATAACATTAAATATAACTTCAACCAATTCAATTTATTAACATCACATTCGGCCAACTCATGATTTTATACTATAATTATACCAATTTCATCATACGTTAGATTCGTAAATAAACTTTTAACATATGTTCGCTTAAGGACTTACCTCGACCGTCGACGAACCGCGTAGACCGGCTATTCGATAACCTTTGATTTTCCCCGATCCAAATCTGATTTTCTTTGTTCTTTATCTAAACACATTAAAATTTAGCTCATTCAAGTACATTTCATTTCAATTTAGTCCTTAAACACATAAATGAGCAATTTACCATTTTACCCCTACTATTTCACATTTTTACAATTTAGTACTAATTGCACAAAACACAAAATATACAAAATTTCACTAATACCCCTTAGGGCCGAATATGCATAGGGACTCTACAAGTCCATTTCTTTCATTTATTTTGCAAATAAACCCCTCTAAAAATTTATTTTCACAAATTAGCCCTAAACACTCAAATTCACTAAAATTTCCAATACAAAATATACTAATCTTTAACATATCTTTAAAATAAAATCATCAAACATCAACATGAACACATCAATGGCCGAATATCAAGCATGCTTAGATTCAAAAATTTCAACATGGGTAAGCTACCGTTTGAAGCAACGATCTCAAAAACGTCAAAATTAACTAAAACCGACTAAAAACTCACCTTGAATTTTAGCCTAGAAGTGCCGAAAATCAAAGAACTCCAAAGCTTATTTCTTCCTTCAATATTCGGCTATGAAAAAGTGAAAAAGATGATGGCTTTGTTTTATGTTATTTTAACATATATTAAGTTATTTAACTAATTACCTATTTAACCTTTTAACATATAATTTCATAACATATATCCTAAGGTTAGTTATGACAAATGCCACCCACTAACTTAAAAATGGGCTAATTGCCCTTTTAATGCCCCACTTTAAAAAGCCATCATCAAATAGGCACTTTTCACTATAGCATGCAACTTTTACGCTTTACGCAATTTAGTCCTTTTTGTTAAATTGAACACACAAACTATTGAATTTTTCTACGAAACTTTCACAGATATTAATTCACTTATAATAAACACGAAATATAATATTTAAATATTTCTCGGACTCGGATTAGTGGTCCCGAAACCACCGTTCCGATTAGGGTCAAATTCGGTCTGTTACAGAAAGCTTGCTTTAGTTAATTGGAGGGTTTGTTGCCTGCGCATTGAGAAAGGAGGATTGGGCATTCAAAGTATAAATGACCAGAATAGGATTTTCCTTCTAAAATTAGGTTACAATATTGTTGCTAATACAGATGCACTTTGGGTTCGAGTTCTGAAGAACAAATACATTGTGTATGGGGTTATTCCAACATCCATAGAACGTAGTAACTGCTCATATATTTGGTGATCCCTCATGAGTGTTTGGCATAAAGTTATTAATGGTGTCATGTGGTCTATTAGTGATGGACGACTAGCAAATTTCTAAAATGATCATTAGGTAAAAGATATCAAATCTCTTTGAATGCATCATATTGGCAGAGTATACATCGATGACACGTTCTGAGTTTGTAATTTGGTCACAACTGGTAGAACTTGGAATTGGCATTGACTTGAACTATTTCTTCCTCGGCACATTCTAGCTTGAATTGCAGCAATTTTGTCGCCTACACAAACCGTAGGTCATGTTCAACTTGTATGGAGATGGTTATTGTAACACCTCTAACCCGTATCCGTTGTCGGAACAGGGTTAAGGAGCATTACCGAAAAATTTAAAAACATTTACAGGTAATTCATGGAAGTTAATATTCATTAATCGAGATAATCGTAACGTCCCTTAAATGGACCCTTGAGGCCCAATACGAGAATTAGAATTGAGTAGGATTTAATTGGAACCTCTAAGAATTTTTCACGAAATTACAAAAGTTTTCTAAGGTGCAGGGCTTACATGCCCATGTGATCCAAGGGACACACCCGTGTGACCCTGGGACACACCCATGTCATAGGCCGTGTTCGACCCCGTGTGACTCTCTAACTTGTGCACACGACCATGCTACACACAATGTGCGAGGCCGTGTGAATAATTAATTCATTTCGAAATTAGGTGCAGGTTTCACATGGCTGAGACACACGCATGTGTGTTCAATTCTGAGCATTCTATTTCTCAAAATTTAAGTGCAGGGGACACACGACCTAACCACACGCCCATATACCAGGCCATGTGTCACACACGGTCTAGACATACGCTCGTGTGGACAAAATGAAGCTATTCCTAGCTTCATTTCTCAACCAAAATCACACCATTGACCTGCACTTAAAACTTACATCCAAATACCAACCATTTCAAGCATTCAAATTAAGCAAACTCCATCATTCAACATGGCATATAATTACATGCATTCATGTTTATAATCTTACCTTGGTTTAGTCCATATGTCATGATTTGGTCAACTACTTAACACATATGTAGCTACCATAGTATGAAATTACAGATATATATCAAAACAAACCATTACTAGCCATTCCAATGGCTAGATTACAAGCATCATTTACATTTACATGCCAATAGGGCCAATATAAATCTCTATCAGAAATAATAGAAGCCAGCACATCATGAAATCTGACAATTTCAAAAACAGGGAATTCAAGCAATATATCAAGTGAGAAATCCATTCATACCAAGATAAAATGTGCAGGCTTCGTCGAATAATCGATAATTGCTCAAATCGTATCTTTCTTTTTCATAGACAGGGATAATTCCGATATAAAATTCATAGTAACTTTGTACCATTTCAATTTCAGCATCTTCGCTGGCTATAACCATCCTGAAAGTTTCATCCTTATCTTCCTGGTACATCCAACATTTAAATAAAATTTCAGAAATACCACATTTCATTTCCGAGCTACTAATACATCTTTTTCAAATCATTATGCATTTTATCATTCTCTAGATAAACAGACATAGTACCATTGTTATCATTCATGTAGAATTTTCTGTACAAGCTCCAAATTCTTCAGTACACAAACATTGTCTCTGAATAACAGACATTTATCGAATCTATTCTAAAATTCTGAATCAAAAATTATTTCACACTGTATTCATTTAACTTACAACTCATTATCACTTTTCTGAGTTTCACTGTTCTGTTGTAGAAACATTGGTTAAGCTCTATACTCAGCTAAAATTGAGCTATTATCAGATAATCATAATCGGCATCCATGGCTTGCAAAGTTTACAGAGATTTTCTACTCAAAATATCTGTAACCACATTCGCTCTTTCCGAGTAATATTCAATTATCAAATCATAATCTTTTAACAATTCAAGCCATATAAGCAATCTCAAAGTCAAATCTTTTAGCAACATCAGATACTTCAAATTTTTATGATCGATGAATATATGACATTTTTCACCAAACAAGTAGTGTTATCAGATTTTAATACAGAATCAGTAGCTATTAATTTTAGATCATGTATCGAGTAATTCTTTCCATGTGATTTTTAACTGTCTAAAAGTACAGGCTATTACCTTGACTTACTGCATCAAAACACAATCTAATCTCATTCAATAATACATCTCTATAATAACAAACTCCTTACTCGATTCAGGCTGAACCAGAATTAATACTTCGATCAACAGAGCTTCCAACTGGTCAAAACTTTACTGATATTTATCGGTCCATTCAAATCTTACCTCTTTTCTGTAATAACTGGGTCATCAAGATAGCTATTTCAATTGTTAACATTGAAGCTTTGAGTTTTTCCAAAGCCAGAACCATCAGATATATTTAAAACCATAGTGTTATAATATGACTGACATTTCAACCGTATAGAGAAGCAGCACTTCACCATCAATAGTGTGCCTCAAATTAGAAGAGGGAAGACTGAAAGTGGCCCCAATAATAACCAATGCAATAATACAGTTTCTATAATCTGTGATTTCTATCACCAAACTTCAGATCGAGTCAATATTTATAACGGTAATAAATGTAATTACCTCCGATCAAAGAATATCTTTCACAGATAACCCATGTTTACATAATAAAGAGATTGATGATATCTCAGTGAAAATTCAGAAGAGTAATATCACACATACTCAGTAGAAACAATTGTGATAAACACAATATAATTTGCATATTCGTAATACAGGGCTTCAACCAGTAGAAGTAGAAAATAATATCATATGAACCTTATCATCAAATCTTATATCAATCATGATGAATTAGCAACCCAAGTAAAATAGAGCAATACCGCTAATGACTCAACCAGACTTTCAGTAATTCCATCTATCATAATTTACTAGTGTTTCAATACGATAAATATTGCATCTGTACATGCACAATTTCATATGCCTCTGAAAATAACAGAACATATTGAATACCTATAAGAAATTGATGTAATATACTTAATTATAACAGTTGTATTCAAATATCTTTGCAATTTCATCACTATTCCACTGACTAATAAATTGATAATCTTACATTATTCAGTTCACTGAAAGAGTCAATTCGAAAGAATTTTCGGCTAATCCGTTTTGTAAATATCATACCTGAATAAGTCGATTACTCATGAATAACTTCTTTCTTAACAATAACATCACATATTCAGAAACATCTTCAGGAAAATCTGATATCTCTTTTAATATCGTCTTTACTTACTAACCCATTCTCAATTTAACTACATCATTAATCATTTAGCCTTTGAACTTTTCTTTCACACTTATGAACTTAGTCAACATAAATCTTGTGAATTTTCATCGTATAAAACTGTACTGGTAGGGGGTGGAGATCGTAAGCCTCAAAATTTAACTTTCATAAATACACACATATCACTTAACGTGTATCATTAACATGTTCACTATAAAATATTTATTTCATACCTTTATAAGTCTCGTTTCATCATAAGGAACATTTTTACTCAGGCACGTGAATATCACTTTCAGCAGTATCAGAATTAGCTGAGTTGGAAAGCATCTCTGTCTATTTGCAAAATAATTTTCATCAGAGTCAAGAGATATCACACTATCACAGGTTTTATAATGGCATGTATTTCTAGACTCCACATATGCTACGTTCAATCCGAGAACTGACTACACTGTAGCTCTGATACCACTAAATATAACACCCCTAACCCATATCCGTCGCCAGAACAAGGTTACGAAGCATTACCAGAACATTTAAAAACATTTACAGGTAATTCATGCAAGTTACTATTCATTAACCGAGATCATTTGTAACATCCCTTAAATAGACCCTCGAGTCCCAATACGAGAATTAAAATTGAGTCGGGACTTAATCGAAACCACTAAGAATTTTTCGCGCAATTACAAAATTTTTCTAAGGTGCAGGGTTCACACGCCCGTGTGCTAGGCCGTGTGGATAATTAATTCATTTCGAAATTAGGTGCAGGTTTCACACGACCAAGACACACACCCGTGTTCTAGGCCGTGTGGCACACACGGCTGAGACACACGCCCGTGTCCCTGCCCGTGTGTTCAATTCTTAGCATTCTATTTCTCAAAATTTAAGTGCAAGGGACACATGGCCTAACCACATAGCCTAACCACATGCCCATATACCAGGCCGTGTGTCACACACAGTCTAGACACACGCCTGTGTGTTTGCCCGTGTGGACAAAATGAAGCCATTTCTAGCTTAATTTCTCACCCAAAATCACACCATTGACCTGCAGTTAAAACTTACATTCAAATACCAACCATTTCAAGCATTCAAATTAAGCAAACTCCATTATTCAACATGGCATATCATTACATGCATTCATGTTTATAATCTTACCTTGGTTTAGTCCATATGTTAGACATGATTTGATCAACTACTTAACACATATGTAGCTACCATAGTATGAAATTAAAAATATATATCAAAACAAACCATTACTAGCCATTCCAATGGCTAGATTACAAGCATCATTTACATTTACATGCCAATAAGGCCAATATAACCTATACATGCCATTACAACCATAATTGATTTACTATATATACCGATATAGGCCGATGGATAGTGTGAGTGATCTCCGCCGAGCTTCCAATCTAACAAGCTTTCGATTTACTATAAAACAGGGAAATAAAACTAAGTAAGCATTACATGCTTAGTAAGTTCGTATAACATGGTACTTAACTTACCATTCATTATATTTTGAGGTAACTATGTAAGACACATTCAATCAATTTGACCTCAAGCCCTACACATATTCTCATTGCCCTTTTTAGTCATATATTCCATAATAACATCAAAACATGTATGGGCTCAATAACAATCAAGTCTCCATGCACATATATTTTCCACAACATGTACAAATCACTTCGTTACATCTCAAGTATATTTTCATATAATACATCTCGAGTTTAGATTATTTCATATCAAAACTTCACTCATTTTACTCAAAATATCATTGTCATACGAGTAGTAGTACACTCAAAGTATACAAGTCTACATTTAAGGATGAACATATTCATCAAATGAATTCCTTGTTCAAATATCATCTTATCATGTTTTCATATATTAAATGTCATATATCATCATTCTCATGTTTTTAAGACAAATACCCGTTGAATTTATTCGGAATATTGATGGATACGCAGGTAGTACACACAAAGTGTATAAATCAGTAAATCCATCAATTCATATTCAGTGGTACCCATAAGGTACTATTTCAGAGAGTACACTCTCGAGCCATACATATATACAACAGAATTACCAGTCCAGGCTAAATCCTTTTTATGACATATGCTCTAAAGAGCTTGATCTGGATTACTCGTCCAAACTAAATCCAATCCATAACATATGCTAGGGAGGACTTATATCAGGATTACCCGTCCGGGCTAAATCCTTTCTATAATGAGATCAATAGGATTACTCGTCCGAGCTAAATCTCGACAGCAACAAATTCAGGATCTCATTTATTTCGGGAAATCGCATATCTATCGAATTTTCCATTTATTCAAACAGAATTTAACATCTTTCAAGCATTATCAAACAAGTGGTCTATCTCATATATCTATGCATTTATGTAATTCAAATGTTCACATTCAACTCAAGCATAAAATTTACATTTTTATCATTTTTCATTTATTGGGCTTTAACAAGTATGTGATCATTTCACATATTTATGGCATTTATACAATTCACAAACACAACATTTAATTCAAGCATAAAAATATATAAAAATTAGTTACATGAACTTACCTCGACAAATGTTCGTGTGCATAAATCTACTAATCCGATATTTTTCTCTTTTCCTTATTCTAACTCCGAATTTGGTCTATCAGGATCTATACAAGTAAATTTAACGTCAATTTACCACATTTCATATTTATGTGGACTCAATTTACATCCTAGGCAAAATTACCATTTTGCCCTAACTTTTCTATAAATTCCAATTTCGTCCCTAGGCTCGGAAAATGAAATTTATGCAATTTACTCCCTATTCCAAGCCTGACCAAAATTCCAACATAAAATTTACAGCACATATTTTCTATAAATTTCATAATTTTTCATCAATTTTCACCACTTTTTATTTTAGTCCCTAAATCATGTTTTCATAAAAAATCACTTTGTAAAAGTTGTTTATCTATCAATAACCTTTCATTTTCTACTATAAATTTCAAATTCTCAGCATATACATCCATGGCCTAATTTCCATACTTTGATAACTTTTCAAATTAATCCCCCAAATAGATAGATTAAGCAATCCTGGTTTCAAAAATATCAAAATTACTAAAAACGGGCCAAGGAAACTTACCCAATTTGGCGATGAAAGTTTCTTCTCTGTCTCATAGGGTTTCCATGTATTATTTTGGGGAAGAAGATGAGAAAATAAGATGATATCTCTTTTATCATCTTTTAATTAGTTAAATATTTTCACTTTCTAATTTAGTCCTTGCCTTTTTTCTAAATTTACATGGATGAGTCAAAAAAAATATATACATACTTTTCTTCAATGGTCTAATTACCTTATAAGGACCTTAAGTTTTGAATTCCATAGCTATTTAATCATTATGGCTACTAGAATTCAACTTTTGCATTTTATGCGATTTGGTCATTCCCGTAATTAAGCACATAATCAATAAAATTTTCTTTTCAAAATTTTCACATGACATTTCTAACATAATACGGTCCATATAATAAAATAAAAATAAATTTTATTTTTGGCTCAGATTTGTGGTCCCAAAACCATTCGGTTTCACCAAAATTGGGCTATTACAGTCATATGCTGGTCGTTTCTCTTCTTCTAAAATTTACAAACAACTTGTTAAAAGAAGAGATCCGTTACCACAAAGTGATAACTCGATGATTTGGAAAGTTAATACTCCCCAATAAGTAAAGGTCTTATTATAGCTGCTTTGACATACTCGACTGCTTACTAATAGGAAGAGAGTGAGATGTGGAATGGTTGATGATGCTGACTATGTGCAGTGTGGTGAACCTATGGAAACAACAATTCACGCTGTGTAGGATTGCCAATTTGCTATCATAGTTTGGAAGACTATTGTACTTAGAAATGTTTGGGCTTCTTTATTTAATTATTCGCTGGAAACTTGGTTGAAATGGAACATCATGAATGAGGGAGGCATCACAGAAGTTGATAGAAAATGACCAACTTTCTTTTCAATATTGTGTTGGATATTTTGGAATGGTCAAAATGAATTCATTTTCCAATAGGCAAGTAGTAACAGTTGCAATTTGATTTCGAAATGCATGGCATGGACAAGAAGTATCATTAATGATAAATGTATGGATTGACTTATGTGCAGCACAATCACTTGTGATAATTGGTATCCATCGGAGGAAGGATGGGTGAAGCTTAATACGGATAACGCACTATCATTACAGTTCTCTAATGCTACTATTGGTGGTATTCTTCGAGATTTAATAGGAGGCTGGCGGTTTGGGTTTTGCTATGAAGGTCGATGTATCAGACATATTTTAGATTGAAGCACAAGATATATATGAAGGACTCACTTTAGCTTGGTAAGAAAAGGGTTTCACAAGGTTGTGATTGAAAGCGACAATGCATTGTTGATTGATATAATTGGGAACGATTATGTGGTTGATAATAACCTTTCTAAACTTTTTTTAATACATGATTTATGCAAGCAAGTTTGGCAACTTAAGTTTCTGCATGTCACGCGAGAGCATAATAAACTAGTAGATTGCATGGCGAAAGTTGTTCGTAGTGATCTTAACAGGTTATCAACTTTTGAAGACCCACCCGATCATGCTCGATCTTTGTTTTAAGAAGATGCTCATTCAAAAATGGTTAATATAGGCTCCCATTAGCCTTATTGTAGCTAGTTCCTTGAAGTTGTTTCTTTTCTAAAAAAAAAAAAAAAAAAGAGGAAAATTTCTTTCATTTCTATCATTTAAACCATGTAACTGAAAAAAAAAGAAAAAGAAAAATTCCTTTCTTTCTATAATTCCTATCATTTTATTTCATTCATGTCATTTACTTTAAAAGCCGGGTAAACTACAAAAATAATCATTTTTGTTTGCTTCAGATTACATTTTAGTCACTTATATTTGAAATGTTACGTTTTAGTCGCTTATGTTATTATTTTGTTACGAAGTGATCACTGTTCCGTTAAGTTCCGTTATCTCCCTAATGGTAATCCTACGTGGTAGTCCAACTAAATTTTAAGTGCCAACTTGGATTTCCAAATGGGATGAGAATAGATTTTTAATTAAATAAATTTAATTAATTAAAAATTTTAAACCCTAAATCTTAGTTGAAAAAACCGTTCATCTCCTTTTTTTTAGTTTTCTTTTTCATTTGACTAAAAAAGCTATTATCATCAGAATTTTTTATTCACGTACAAAAACAAAAGAGGATTCAATGGAGGGTCCATGTATGTCTTCTTACCGACAAATTTATGTTCTAAGACTTAAAATCAAGTGGTTCTTAACAAATAAGAAGATGGTAATCGTTTTTGTTCCTAATCATTGTATTTTCCAATTCTTTACGTTCTTGAATAATTGGTTTCTCAATCTGATTTTTTTCTGATCTGAATCGGCTTGTTTGTTCACAATCCCTTTGTGGGTATTCCATATTTTTCTTTCTTACTGTTGATTTTGTGCTGATATGGAACTAATATAAAAAAATTTTACATTCTAAATCATTTGCTCTACATTTGTTTTGGCTTTCTTTGATTAATTTCATTTTAAATGGAATTATTTCACTTATTTTTCTTTTCTTGTATGTGTGAAATCTTGTAAGGAGCTTAACATGAAATATATGATTAGGAGATTGCAGTCCCTGAAATCGACTTGTTATTGTTTTTGCATCAAACTAGAGGGTAAACATGCTTGCAAATGTTAGGAGTTTTGTTTGGAGAAGGATGCACAAAGAATGTCCACATAAGCAAGTGATTACAGTGAGGCATTTCTTTCTTGCAGGAAATGGTCTAAAGGGTGTCAAAACTCGATTGTTTTAGTGGTGTCTTGGCTCAGTTTCACTGCTTCCGTTGAGACATGAGATTTATGCTGTAGATTTAGTTAAGTTTTATATCTGAATTGTACATCCCTTGTGTCTTATTTGTTCCACAAATCATTTTAATGTTTTAGTCTAATTCACCCTTATTAGCTGCATTATGATCCCTGCGTCTCCCCTTCTATTCTATGTGCACCTTAATTTTCTTTGAGAATTGGTCATATTCTGCTCAAATTTACCCCTCTTATAAGTTATTTATTTCAATGTTCTTTTAGACATGCAACAAAATCATGTTGATTGATATTAAGTTTTTCAAATCTGCAATCTTCTCAGGCTTGCAAATTGATATTAAAAATTGTGAGTGCTCAATTTTTGTTGCTGTCCTAGCAAAACAAACCTTATTCTTTGTCAATCCTTTATGCTTATGTCTATGTTTAGCTTTTCATTTTAACTCAGGTGTAGTTTGATGCAAATGTATAACAAATAATTGATTTAAAGATGTATACAATGTTAAATTCACTCTAATTGTCCAAGTAAGGATTGAAGTTTCCTAATTTTTCCACAATGTGTTAACATTTTGCACTTGTAATTTACAACTGTTGTCAAAATGTCTCTTAATATGCATATTTATGCTGTTCAAATGTAATTTACAGCTGCTGTCATAATGTATCTTAATGCACATATTTATGTTGTCAAAATGTGAATAATGACTACTGTTTTCATTTTCTAGATTATGTATTTTAATGCTGCCCAAATGTGAACATTGACTGCTGTCCGAATGTCCTAAAATGTTCATGAATTCATTAGTAGTGTTGTTTGAAATTGAACTGAAGTTGATATAATGTTTTTTCAGGTTTGAATTGTTGTGCAATTTGTTGATACTAATATAATGTTTTATTTTCCTTTTTTGGTTTAGGGTTTGATGTTGAACAAAATAGTTTAGGGGGAGATTTTGGAAGAGAAGCGTCTGACTCAGATGATAGTTCATATAAAGCTTATGAGTCAGGTACCTCTTATTCTGATTCTTTTGAGTCTGATGGTGATAGGGTAGATGAACCAAAGGTTGAACTAGTAGGTGAAATGATACAGAAGGAGTTAGACCACTTAATGGGTTCAAGTTTTTAAGGTTTAGAAGATGATTTTGATAGTAACAATGATGATGATTTGAATAATGACGTGGATTATGATAAATATGGGAATAAAAAGTACCCTCTATTCAATCCTCAAACTGATATGAGGAACCTTATATTGATAAAGGGTTTGGTTTTCCCTAGTAGAGACATTTTAAATGCAGTTAAATAGTATGGGAGGATAAATAGGGTAGTAACCAAACTAACTAGGAATGACAAGCTTAGGGTGAAAGCAGTCTGTGTACCTAGTTGTCCATGGACGTTGTAGGCATCCAAATTAAATCCCAAGGATCCAATGGCTGGGAGTTGGCAAATTAAGACCTTAGTCAACCACCAAAAGTGTGGCAAGGTAATAAAAAATAAGAATATTACTTCAAAGCGGATGGCTAGACATTATTTACACAAATTTTAAGTTGATCCCAATTATTCCTTAACATCTTTACAAAATGATATTAGGGTGGATTTTGGAACAATAGTGTCTCGGGCTAAATGTATGAGGGCTAAGATTAGGGCTCTGGAACTAGTTCAAGGGAATCACAAAGCCCAATATGCCAATATATACGATTATTTACTTGAGTTAAGGAGAAGCAACCCTGGTACAACAACCATCTGTAAATTAGATTGTAGGCTATTTCAGAGGCTTTATATATGCCTTGAAGCATGCAAATCAGGTTGGTTAACTGGTTGTAGGAGAATTATAGGGTTAGATGGGTGTTGGTTGAAAGGATATTATGGTGGACATTTGCTTGCTGCTGTTGGGGTTGATGCCAATGATTGTAGATGTCCAGTGGCTTTTGCTACAGCTGAAAGTGAAAACAAACAATCATGGTTTTGGTTCCTCGATTTGTTACAGAGGGATTTGGAGATCAACAACTCCTACAATATATGCTTCATGTCTGACAAACAAAAGGTACTATAAAGTCATAATATACGCTAAATTGTTTATATAAAAATGATTGCTTATCATGTTGTTTTAATTGTTTTACAGGGTTTAATAGAAGCGATTTCTTTGTTGTTCCCTAATGCTGAAGCAAGAAATTGTGCTAGACATCTTTACAACAACTTTAAAAACATGGAATGATTTAAAGGCTAAGTTATGCATCTCACTTACTGGAAAGCTGCTAAAGCAACTTTTCCAAGACAATTTGAATAAGCAATGTTTGAAATGAGGTCACTATCAGAATCTACTGAGGCTTGGCTACGTGACAAGGATCCAAGGACTTGGTCAATAGCCTACTTCTCAACCAGATGCAAATCTGATCTACTACTAAACAACAACAATGAATGTTTCAACAATGTTAATTTTTTTTTTAAATCTAACTGTTTATCACTTCATGTTGTATAATTGTTTTTATATTTATTTAAGAACTTGCTCTCCTTACAGATCATTTTAGAAGCTAGAGATAAACCCACCCTAACGATGTTGGAAATAATTAGAAGAAAAGTCATGACTAGGTTGGTTTCTATGAGAGAGGCTGCTGAAAAGTATCCTGGACCTTTATGTCCAAGGATACAGAAGAAGTTGTCTAAAATTTTTAGTCAGTCCAATAAGTAAGTTTTGCTAACTCTTTTTTACTTAGCTTGAATTCTGTTACTTGGATGGAAAAGTTTTTAACTTTAAAATGTTACTTTGTTTGTAGTATATGGTCGGTATATGTTGGAAATGAGAAGTATGAGGTAGATTGTGGATTAGGCAACAAGCATGTGGTTGACCTCCTCAACTCCTCCTGTTCATGGAGAAAATGGGACTTGTCAGGAATCTCATGTAAGCATGCTGTTTCTTGCATGCAATTACTTGCTGTAAGCCCTGAAACTTATGTCAATACATGTTATACTGCCACTACCCAGTTGAATATTTACAGCCACTTGTTTAACCTTGTAAAAGGTAATAGCCCTAAAACCCTAAACTTTTATGAAATATTACTTATTTATAAAATGTGTTTGACATCTTTAAATTTTTGTATATAAGTCCTATGCAATGGGAACATGTGAGGGATATGGAACCCATTCTTCCTCCCATAATTAGAAGGCCCCCAAAAAGACCCAAACAAACAAGGAGGAATGAAGTAGATGAAGTAAGAAATAGTGGACCAAAATTAAGCAAGACATGACATCAAGCTAACTGCACTAAATGTGGCAAACTAGGCCATAATACAAGGACTTGCAAAGGGATTGTTGGGGGTAACCAAATGGCAAGCCAATCATCGAGCCTTCAAATTTTGAACCAAGCCACTTCAATGGGTAACACATCAAGCCAACCACCCTTAACGCAACAAAGCTCAAACCTGACAGCAAATTTTAGGGCCAAATTACCTTTCAAAAGGAATAATCCACTTAGTCAACAAACAATAGTCAGATGGATACCAACTCAACAGATCAATGACTCTACTGCAACACAACTATCACAATCTGAAAAATGCCCAAGTATGGATCAATTGCTTTAACTGAATTGGATTTCATTTTGTTGCACAGTTAGGAAAATATTTTGTTGAGGGAAATCTGTTTTGTGAACAAAGAATATATCTTTTTGGAAGGGTTGTTGAATCATGTTAACAATAATTAGATTATACATTTTGTCTTAGGGTTTGAAACAAATTTTTTTTTTTGAAATGTTAAACTATTGAACAATTACTTGAGAAATGTTAGATTTACATATTCTCTCAAAGGGGAGTAAAATAGTTCAACTCTTCTTACATCTTTTAAAGATATCATCTATATGCCATTTTTTGCCTCACTACTCATTATGTTCAACTCTTTTAAGGATCTCATAAGTTTATTTTCATCCTCACACTAATATATATAGATAAATTAAAATATATGTCTTAAAGAGCAAACTTATAGAGTAAAATTTTCATAACTTATGCGTGAGGAATTCATGGTAAAGACAACCACATGTGAAATTAAAATTGATTACTTTCATTTTGCAGACCAAATTAACAACCAGTTGAAGTAAAAAAAAATGTATAAATACAGGATCAAAGTAATGCAGTGCATGTTAGTGCATGTTTATTTCTTTCTCTCCTTTTTATAATGCCAATTGAATGAAAATAATTGCTAACTACGAGACAAAAGATTTCGATTTTTCTAGCATGAAATTGCTCATATTATTTGGTAATTAATTTCAATTTTACATGTTTATTTTATATTTTATTTACACCCATGATTTCGTCAACATGTCTAACCCCTATTTTAAAGGTTTTTTATTATTATGATTTCAACCTTACTTCTGCCAACTTTGCTGGTTAATTCACTCTAACCAGCTTTAGTTTCATGGTGAAAACATCCACACATTCTAGATTTTTTCCAATGCAACCAAACAAGCAAGCATCAATAAAAGGTTTGATCAGATAAATTCATTACATGTAGACATGAAAATGAAAATAACACAAATTCAGGAATTTACATGGCATAACATAGAATAGCATCAATTCCAATTGAAAAAGAAAGGAAAGTTGTACAAATTATGTGGCACAAATTAAATACATACAATTTTCAAATCATACACAACAATGGAAACATATCAAAATTCCAAAAGTAAAACTATAATGTGGTGATTAGGCTTAGAATTTCCAGTTCTCAGATGAAAGGGTTCAAAAATAAAGCACAAAGAAATATTTATAAAGTGAAACTATGAAGAAAACAGAGTAGTCACCAAGGATAATAATATAATATAATCATCTCTTCCAACTTCGGCTTCGGAATAAATGATCCTTCATTCCATCAACAAGCCATGTCTCTTAGGCTATATCAGAAGAAATTTCGTAGAAATTAGGGTCATATTTCATCACTACTAAGCTTTTTTTTCACCTTCCTATTTTCTTCTTCCATTAAAGACCTCAATTTTTTTTCGTCTTTCCTCTTGCACTCTTGTTTGTCTCTTTGATCTTCCTCATCCTTTTCGACCCTGTTAGCTTCTTCTAACTAGCTCTTAGTAGGAGTGGATTGACAACGCATAAGTAAAAGAGCAATTGCAGGTGGGACTGCAACAGCTTGATCATCAACATGATCGAGGGAGCATTTACGAGCAATCACAATTCTTAATATCAATCTGCAAGCCTGAGAAGATTGCAAATTTCAAAAACTTAATATCAACATGATTGTGTTGCATGTCTAAAAGACATTGAAATAAATAACTTATGGAAGAGGGGTAAATTTGAGCAGAATATGACCAATTCTCAAAGAAAATTAAGGTGCACATAGCATAGAAGGGGAGACGTAGGGATCATAATGCAGCTAATAAGGGTGAATCATACTAAATCATGAAAATGATTTGTGGAACAAATTAGACACAAGGTGTAACACCCCTAACCCGTATCTGTTGCCGGAACAGGGTTACGGAGCGTTACCTAAATTTTGTAGAATATTCTCAGATAAATCATGTCAATCAATATACTCTTTCTGGAATCATTCGTAATGTCCCTTAAATGGACCCTCGAGGCCCAATACGAACATTAGAATCGAGTCGGGACTTAATCAGCAACTCTAAGAATTTTTCGTGACATTTCAAAAATTTTCCAAGGTGCAAGGCTCACACGCCCGTGTGGTCCAAGGGACACGTCCGTGCCTTAGGCCGTGTTCGATTTAGGTTGCTCTCTGACTTGCGCCACAAGGTCATGCCACACACCCGTGTGCTAGGCCGTGTGGTTAATTAATTCCTTTCGAATTAGGTGCAGGTTTCACACGGCCAAGATACCCGCCCATGTTCTAGGCTGTTTGGCACACATGGCTGAGATACACGCCCGTGTCTCTACCGGTGTGCTCAATCTGAGTATTCTGTTTCTCAAAATTAAGGTGCAGGGGACACACGGCCTAACCACATGCCCATGTTACTAGGCCGTGTGTCACACACGGGCCCATATGGACAAAATAAAACCATTTCTAGCTTTATTTCTCACCCAAAATTTCACCCATGACCTGCACTTGAATCACACATACAAATACCAACCATTTCAAGCATTCAAGATGAGCAAACTCTATCGTTTAACATGATATATCATCACAAGCATTCATGTTTACAATCTTACTCTTTAATAAGCATACTTGTTTCCCCTTTCTTAATCAAACAATATATAGTACCTATGTTATCTTTATAACATGAACTTAAATACATATATACATGTACCAAAACATAATCATCACTAGCCATTCCAATGGCTAGATTACAAAAATCATTTACATTTTCATGCCAATATGGCCAACATAACCTATACATGTCATTACAACCATAATTGGTTTACCATATATATATACCGACATAGGTTGATGGGTAGTGTGAGTGATCTCCGCCAAGCTTCCAATACAACGGGTTTCCGATTACTCTAAAACAAGGGAAAATAAAACGGGGTAAGCATAAAATGCTTAGTAAGTTCGTATAACATGGTATTTAACTTACCATTCATCCTATTTGAGGTAACTAAGTAAGGCATATTCAACCACTTTGATCTCAAGCCCTACACACATCCTCATTGCCCTTGTTAGTCATATATTCTACAGTAATATCAAGGCATGTATGGGCTCAACAATAATCAAGTTTCCAAGCACATATGCTTTCCACATCATGTATTCATTCAACATACGTAATTCATCTCATTATTTCGTGTATAATTTCATAATAGTTCATTTCAAGTTCACATCATTTCGCGTCAGAACTTTACACATATTACTCGGAATATTAAAGTCACGATTAGTACACTCTAGGTATACAAGTCTATAATCAAGAATGAACATTCTTATCAAATAGTTTCCATGCACAAATATCATCATATCATATTTCATATATCACTTGTCATGTATCATCATTTTCTTGCATTTCATGTAATATTCTTTCATGTCATATTTCCATATCATATACACCATTCCATGTCAATTTGTCTTAAGTTTATATTTGCCCTTGTCAGAACCTTGCCCATTAAATTTATTTGAATTATCGATGGATACATAAGTAGTACACTCGAGGTGTATGAATCAGGATCCGTCAATTCATATTCAATGGTACCCATAAGAGTACACTCTCGAGCCACACACATATATATACTACAGGATTACCAGTCCAGGCTAAATCCTTTTTATGACATATGCTCTAAAGAGCTTGATCTGGATTACCCGTTCGGGCTAAATCCAATCCATAACATATGCTCGAGAGGACTTATATCAGGATTACCTGTCCGGGCTAAATCCTATCAGAATTGAGGTCGAAGGATTACTCATCCGAGCTAAATCCTATCCGCAACAAATGTAGGACCTCTTTTGTTTCGGGAAATCACATGTCCATCGATTTTCCATTTATTCAACCGGGATTTAAACACTTTTCAAGCATTATCGAGCATTTTATTATTTCATACCTCCGTAACATTTATGTAATTCAAGTAAAACACATTCCACATTCATGTCAAGCATACGAGTAACATTTTATTCATTTACCATTTTATCAAGCATTTTCATTTATCAGGCTATATCGAGTAGGTGATCATTTCACATATTTATGACATTGATAAAATTCACAAACACAACATTTAAATCAAGCATAAAAACATAAACAATTTAGTTACACGAACTTACCTCGACAAAGGTTCGTGTACGTAAAATCTACTAATCCGATATTTTCCTCATTCCTCGTTCTAACTCCAAATTTGGTCTATCCGGATCTATACGAGTAAATTTAACATCAATTTATCATATTTTACATTCATGTGGACTAAATTTTCATCCTAGGCAAAATTACTATTTTGCCCCTAACTTTTCCATAAATTCCATTTTCGTCCCTAGGCTCGGAAAATGAAACTTGTGCAAATTACTCCCTATTCCAAGCCTAACCAAAGCCCCATTACAAATTTTGCAGCACATGTATTCATAAAATTTCATGATTTTTCATCATATTTTATAACTTTTCATTTTAATCCCTAAATCATGTTTTCATAAAAAAATCACTTTGTAAAAGGTGTTTATTTATCAATAATCTTTTATTTTCTACCATAAATTTCTAATTTCCAGCATATACATCCATGACCCATTTTCATACTTTGATAACTTTTCAAATTAATCCCCCAAATAGAGAGATTAAACTATCCCGATTCCAAAAATATCAAAATTACTAAAAAGGGACAAGAAAACTTACCCAATTTGGCCATGAAAGTCTCTTCTCTCTCCCCTAGGGTTTCCATGTTTTATTTTGGGGAAGAAGATGAAAAAATAAGATGATATCTATTTTATCATCTTTTAATTAATTAAAATTTTCACTTTCCAATTTAGTCCTTACCCTTTTTCTATATTTCCATGGATGAGTCACCAAGAAAAATCTACATACTTTTCTTAATGGTCTAATTACCATATAAGGACCTTAAGTTTTGAATTCCATAGCTATTTGATCCTTCTAGCTACTAGAATCCAACTTTTTCATTTTATGCAATTTGGTCCTTCTCGTAATTAAGCACATAATCGGTAAAATTTTCTTTTTAAAATTTTCACACGACATTTCTAGTATAATATGGATCATATAATAAAATAAAAATAAATTTTATTTTTTGGCTCGAATTTGTGGTCCTGAGACCACTGTTCCGATTTCACCGAAATTGGGCTGTTACACAAGGGATGTACAATTCAGATATAAAACTTAACTAAATCTACAACACAAATCTCATGTCTCAGCGGAAGTAGTGAACCTGAGCCAAGACACCACTAAAACAATCGAGTTTTGAGACCCTTTAGACCATTTCATGCAGGAAAGAAATGCCTCGCTGTAATCACTTGCTTATCTGGACATTCTTTGTGCATCCTTCTCCAAACAAAACTCCTAACATTTGCAAGCATGTTTACCCTCTAATTTGATGCAAAAACAGTAACAAGCTGATTTCAAGGATTGCAATCTCCTAATCATATATTTCATGTTGAGCTCCATACAAGATTTCACACATACAAGAAAAGCAAAATAAGTGAAATAATTCCATCTAAAATGAAATTAATCAAAGAAAGCCAAAATAGATATAGAACAAATGATTGAGAATGTAATTTTTTTTTATATTAGTTCCATATCAACACAAAATCAGCAGTAAGAAAGAAAAATATGGAATACCCACAAAGGGATTGTGAACAAACAAGCCGATTCAGATAAGAAAAAATTGGATTGAGAAACCAATTATTCAAGAACGTGAAGAGTTGGAAAATACAATAATTAGGAACAAAAACGATTACCATCTTCTTATTGATCGACAACCACTTGATTTTAAGTCGGTAAAGAAGACATACTTGGACCATCCATTGAATCCTCTTTTGTTTTTGTACGTGAATAAAAAATCTAATGATAATAGCTTTTTTAGTCAAATGAAAAAGAAAACTAAAAAAAAAAAAAGGAGAGATGAACGGTTTTTTCAACTAAGATTTAGGGTTTAAACTTTTTAATTAATTAAATTTATTTAATTAAAAATCTATTCTCATCCCATTTGGAAATCCAAGGTGGATCTTAAAATCTAGTTGGATTGCTATGTAGGATTACCGTTAGGGAGATAATGGAACTTAATGGAAGAGTGATCACTTCGTAACAAAATAATAACTTAAGTGACTAAAACGTAACATTTCAAATATAAGTGACTAAAATGTAACCTGAGGCAAAAAAAAGTGACTATTTTTATAGTTTAACCTTAAAAACCTTTAAACTTTTTTTCTAGAAAAAATAGTTTTTTTTGTTTAATTACTTCTCTTCATAGGTTTAGCTGGTTTAAATCAATTTTGTTTAAGCACACAAATTCTTAACATTATAACTAAATTAATATAATAGAAAAAAGTTGAATGCTAAATTTATTATAATACTGATTTTTGTAACAGTTTGTTATTTTAACGAATTATGTCACCTTAAATTGCAAATTTTATACTAAGTTAAATAAATGGATTAATTATCTAATTAATTATCCATAAATAACAACATATAAATAATTCTGTAGCTTATCCCGCCGCCAACCCTAAATAACTTTGAGAGATTTTGAACTATTTTCTCTGCTTTGGAGGAGTTCGTTTATCCCACTGTTTCCATCACCATGGGAGGATCTCGAGCTCAAGTCAATAAGCCTCACAAAACCCGTTTCTCCTCTAAATCTTCTAGGAACATTCATAAAATCTCTCAAAAAGGTTTAGATTTATATATATTTTTAATTATGATTTTGTTTTCTCTACTGAGAATTTTATCTGTTTTTTGAATGGTTCTTTATCTTTTGGTGGTTTAGATAAGAACCGGATTGCAAAATCGAACCGTAATGTAACGCAGGGAGCTCGAGCTGCTCGGCTTCAGCGAAGCAAGATGGTGAGTGAGAATAAATTTGAATATCTCTAATGCTTATTATCTCACACTGGACAGTGCTATTCGATTTTGTAGCTACGAGAGCAGAAGAAGGAAGCTCTTTTGAAAGAAAAAAGGGCTTCAGGTGGATCAGCCAGCCCTCCCCGTGTCATTGTAAGCCTTTTGTATAAATTAATTCTTCCCATATTGTTGCTTCTAGTGCCTATTGTTTTCCTCCCTAAAGTCTTATTATTATTTTTATCACAGCTTCTTTTCCCTCTTTCCGCATCCGTGAATGTAAGTTCACTTGCTGAAGACATTTTGAGATTGCTTTCAGCAGATGTTAGCAGAGCTCTTTCATCAACAGTAGCTTCTTCAGAGTATAAACTGCGAGCAACAGTAGGCGTCACTGCCCCTGTTTTTATTTCATGTTATTAGTTAGAGAAAGCTGCTAGTTAATAATTTCAAGCTCAGCTTTCTTTTTGATTTGTCAATTTTGTGGTGGATATCATTTTATCGTTCGGTGAGGTTCAGTGTAATATTATTGAAAGATGTGCGCTTTATCCTTGATCCTAAGTGCAAGAATTAGCAACCTCTTAATCGTCAAGTTGTTCTGTCTAGGTACTGCATGCTCCTCATGGGGACCTATTATCGTGTATGGAAATGGCCAAGGTAAAAAATTGTCTACATCTTGGTGATATATTGTGTCAACCTCATTTCGTAACCCTCTTTCTTTCTTTTTTCACTATAATGGTCAACTGCCTATTTAATTGTAGGTTGCTGATTTGATTGCTTTTGTGGCATCAGCTACTGAACAAAGCACATGTGACTATATTGATTCATTTGGAAGTCAATGCCTTTCGGTGTTCAGGTCTCTTGGTTTACCAAGCACTGTCGTTTTCATTCGTGTATGTTCTCAGTTCATGACTTTATATGGTTTTTATACTTGTGACCTCTCTAAGAAAGCAAGTACTGAGGTTGAAGATTTTTCCTCCAGGATCTGCCTACTGAGCTTAAAAGACGAAATGATGCAAAGAAGATCGTTACTTCCAGCCTTACTTCTGAATTTCCAGAGGATTGCAAGTTTTATCCCGCAGATACGAAGGACGACTTGCACAAGGTGATATTCTCTGCAATGAGTTATCTTTTTTTGGGTTGAACTGATATATCCGTGAATTAATCAGATTGAGATGTAATTGAATAATGATTGTGTTCCATTTATTCACATTTTTTCCTGCTTCTAATACACTTTACTGATATTTTGATTGCAGTTCATGTGGCTTTTTAAGGAGCAAAGACTCACAACTCCACATTGGAGAAATCAACGGCCTTATCTTATTGCTCAAAAAGTACTTCTAAGTTATTGCAAATTTTTTTATGAATTTTACATTGTTAGGAGTAGCATCTATTGTGAGGAAACTTTAACGAAGGTATTTTTGCAATGTAAGTCTTGGAGTTTTTCACCTATAAAAAATCTGAGTGATAGGTTGTACACAATCATTTTTGGATGGGCGGTTGCCCAATCCTTTTACAATCCACTAATTTTTTTCATGTTACTTGTTTGTGCCAAAACCTTTGAAGGTAAAATTTTACGAACTGCTATGTTTTAGGTTGATATGGTACCAGATGACTCCAGTCCAGAGAAGTGTACACTTCTCCTCACTGGTTATACGCGTGCTCACAGCCTCTCAGTGAACCAGCTGGTAGTTATATCTCTCTAAGCTTTTGCTTCACATGTATATCTGGTGGTGGCTTCTTATGGTCTTATACATTAGGTTCATGTGTCTGGTGCGGGGGATTTTCAATTGAGTAGAATTGACATTATGAAGGATCCTATCCCTTTAAATGCTAGAAAAGATCATAATGCTATGGATTTTGATGACAATCAAGATGCTGGGGTACGTTTATTTTAATGAAACTTGAACACTATTTCAGAAGCAAGAAAAGCCTTTATCTTGTGTACTGGGTAGCAATGAAGTGGGTAATGAACTTTTCATTTTTGCTTCTTCGCGTCCAGATCATTCGTTCCCTAGCTCCTGATCCATCAAGCCAGGTGCCTTTGCTTGTTGAGAATGTTCCAGATCCACTTGCTGGAGAACAGGTAACTTGGATATTAGAGCTTTAAGTATCTTGCTCCCGATTTCCTATGATTACCCTGTCATGAGTTGGTACTGGCTTTTTGGCATGTAGATCAACAGAGTTACTACTTTGGTCTCCTCATTCTTGTTAAATACTGACTTCCCTGATATTGTTTCATCTCATTTTTCTGCTTCTTTCAACTATTAATCAAATCACTCAAATGTATTTTTTCTGGAGTAATAGTAATCGTCATGCAAGCGTCAAAACCTGTAGTAAAGAATTCAAGGAATTTTGATACTGAGTATGCTTAAAAGACGAGTATAATTAAATTGAATTGAGACATCAGGAAAACCAAGGATTGTATTTTTCAAACTTTTGGTTACATATTAGAGGTGTGCCTTTGATAAGATGATTAAGTTGCTGCTTGCCCCCAATCCAATCTACAAAGTACAAACTAATTTTGTGTCTGCTTAGCTACTTTGTAGTGGAGTTTTTCTTATTAAATTAGTAAAATTACTTAATAGTGGTATGCAGACACCCTTATGCATTAGGGGATGTTGGGTGCTATTTATACTGCTGTTTTATTATGACAGACATGGCCCACTGAAGCAGAAATGGCTGAGGCTGAAAGAAATCAAAAGCATAAGAGGTTGAGAAAGAGAGCTCTCCCTCGAGGCACTTCTGAGTATCAGGTCTGAATTGTCCTGCCAGTTCCTGGGACTCTTTAACATTTGCTGTCCACCTTTCTGTTTCTTATTTATCATGTTTATGCATAACAATCTATTTGTGACCACTGTCTGCCATTCAGGCTGCTTGGATCGTAGATGATACAGATGGAGAGGATTCTGGCGTGGAGAATGATGGAGATGATGATAAGGATGATGATGGCATGTTGTTGGATGAAGGAGAAAGTGGCTTTCCTAGTCAAGAAGACACCAATAATCCAGATTTTGAGGAAGATCAAGCTTCCTTGCACTTAAGGGACTCTGATGAAGAAACTGAAAATGATTCAGTGATGATGGTGTGTCTCTTTGATGCTTATGTCCCAATGCAATTTGTACTTAATGAATTATGAGGAAGTGCCAGCTATATGTTTTTGCATATCCTTGCTTCTTGCGGCATTCATGTTGTTTCTTTTTCTCTTAAATATTCTGTATTTGAATGATTTTTTCTTTATACATGCAGGAAGGGGACAATATGACAAGGGAACAGATAGAGGATGAGATTAAAAAAATAAAAGAGGCACATGCCGAAGATGAGGGTATTTATGTTTTCTGGATGAGTCCTAGAGTTTTTTTCAGAGCATTTCTTATGATTAGTTGTCACATTGTGTAAAGCCAGAATAATCTATATTGGGGGGGGGGGGAGGACACCTATAATTGGAACATCTTATTATAGCTGACTACTGAAATTTGACCCTTGTAAGCCTTTTTCTCCTCATAATTGAAGTCACTAATTCTAGTCTTCGAAGTTTTAACAAGTGAGGAGAGGGCATGCATATGATAGCTAGTCTGCAGTTAAGTTTTGAATTTTGATGATGAGATTGGGTAGCTACTACCCCTCTACACCCGTGCATGCATTTTTCTCTGAACACTCTTGTAATGTAGGTGCTAATATACCGTTGATTAAATGTTAATTTCAGAATTTCCAGATGAAGTGGATACTCCACTAGATGTTCCTGCTAGAAAGCGATTTGCAAAATATAGAGGCCTCAAGTCTTTTAGGACATCCTCGTGGGACCCCAAAGTAATTTATTGTGATACCATTTTGATGAGCTTTGTTTTGGGTTAATATTATGAAGTTATTACAAGTTTACGGGTTATTGTTAGGAATCTCTACCTCCAGAATATGCCAGAATTTTTGCTTTTGATAATTTTGCAAGAACACAAAAGCATGTTGTTGCAAAAGCTTTAAAAGTGGAGCAAGAGGGCAGGGATGACTGTGCGCCAGTTGGTTCATTTGCTAGGTTTTATATCAAGGAGGTTCCTTTTCATGTTGCTTCCAAATTGTGTGCAGCCTCAAGAACTGCACCCATTGTTTTATGTGGTCTCCTGCAACATGAGTCTAAGATGTCTGATCTTCACTTTAGGTATATATTTCTCTTTACACTTCCTGGTTATGAGTAGCAACAATTCACCCTTATTTATTTATTTTTTCCCAATATGAATTCTTTTTGCAGTATAAAAAAGCATGATAGTTATGATGCTCCAATTAAATCTAAAGAAGAACTCATATTCCACGTTGGTTTCCGTCAGTTTGTTGCTAGGTAATGGTCTCTTTGTAGCTTACTACTGTCTTGGACCTTTTACCAGAATCCTGAAATCTCTCTGCTTATTTTCAGACCGATCTTTTCGACTGACAATATTAATTCAGACAAGCACAAGATGGAAAGGTTTCTTCATGCCGGACGTTTTTCAATAGCATCAATATATGCTCCCATTTCTTTTCCACCTCTCCCCTTGATTGCTCTGAAGGGTGCAGCAGGAGCCGGCACACCTGCAGTTGCTGCTGTTGGTTCCTTGAGAAGTATTGACCCCGATAGAATAATTTTAAAGAAGATTATTTTAACTGGGTATGGATTCTTTTGTTGGGTGATAAAAGTTTTCGAAGATGATTTTTCTACTGGTTTATGTTTATTCTAGAATTTCAGACTTAAAAGAAACAATACCCATAAAATGAAAAAGTAATTTATGTAGTTTGGCTATGTTGATTTGGATTATATCTTGGTGCAGTTATCCTCAACGAGTATCCAAGTTAAAAGCCACAGTACGATATATGTTCCATAATCCAGAGGATGTGAGATGGTTTAAGGTAGGATAATCTGTTACAAGTGATTTAAAAGATTTTGTTTCTATAGTTGAATAGCCAGTGGAAAAATTGCTTTTTACATAAATTATATCCTTGATTTGGATGTGGTTGCAGCCTGTTGAAGTGTGGACGAAGTGCGGTCGTCGTGGTCGAGTTAAGGAACCCGTTGGTACCCATGGTACGTTAATCCTATCAAATATACATATCTTGCTGAATGCCCATCTTTATCGAATACACTTGGGTTCCGGCTCTAGTTTTTGAGGAGAAAGCTGAGTATTGCTTTTTGTTCCATTCTTTTATCAGGTGCAATGAAATGCATATTTAATGGGGGCCTTCAACAACACGATACTGTTTGCATGAGCTTATACAAGCGGGCATATCCAAAGTGGCCGGAACACCGGTTCCCTGCTAATGTTTGATCAGGAGCTTCTGTTTCATAAATGCAGGAGATGCGCTTGCTTGTATTGGGAATGAAGCACCGGTTCAGAAATCTGGACTCCAATTTACCATGCTATATTCTTCTTCCTCTCTTTGGTTTCTTCTGTATTTGGGTTTTCTTTGTCCATTTTCTGATATGGGGCATTTGAGAACAAATATGATATTTATACAGAAAAAGAAAAAGAAAACAAATACCATTATCTATACAGCTAAAGAGAAGCTTGCGTTTCATATACTGATCAGATTTTGTTTTGTTTGGTCAAATTCTAAGATCAGGTTTCTCTGACTTCCAGGTTTGGTATTTATACTTTCATCTTTTCAATTTGTCGCAAACTAAATTTCAGTTATTAATTGACTGTGATGTCAAATTTTAGCTTACATTAAAAGTTCGAAATACATTTATATAAATACTTGATAAAATTTATAAACATATGTATATTATATAATAATATCCATGCATATGATATATATAGAAACATACACACTTATATATATATATATATTACCAAAATCCATTAATATATATTCTATATATAAAATAAAGCCCATGTGTATATATCATAAGTTTATGCATTTTTTCCTCCATTAAAATTGTACGTTGTATATACTTAATTATTCAACTAAAATTGTAAGGATTTGGACAAAGAAAAAGTCGAGGTTTGCATACCATAAGTGGGGGTTTGCATATGTTTCCTTAGTTTCTGTTGTGTACTGAATTTAAATGTAGTATATCAGACTACTTTGCTTAGCAACCATTGTTTTAACTACCATACTCAAGTAAAATTCTATTTGCCTTTGTCCATGGTTGTAGAGGCTCTCCAATGAATTGATACTTTTCATACACATCAAACATATTACAAAGGCATTACAAACATCAACAAACATCATTAAATCATTCCAAAATCATAGATCAAAGCCTATTAACCTCTATGCCGAAAACTTAACTAGTTTTGTCGAAATAGGTGTTTAACCACATAAATCTCACTTCTAATCTTAGATTTCAACTTCATACATACTAAATATTATCTAATTACAAATCTGAACCATCAATTTTACCCAATTTCACCGAATTAATTATTCTGGAAAAATCAAGCTTATGTGATCTTTTAAAAAAGGGAAAACATTCAATTTGCTTAAATTTATTAAGAATTTGTTAAATTAAGAGAAAATGCCTTTTAATTAGATAAAAAAGAGTTAGAAATCACTTTTAAAACCCAAGCTTAGCCAAGAAATACGAGATCTACCATTTTCAAGCCAAAAATCAACTTAAAATCAAGTAATATATTGAGATCTTGATTAAATCATTTAAATCTCGAATAGAAATAATAACTCACTTAGTTTAATCATAAAAAGTTAGATTCTCACCTCAATTTTGCAAAATTGACGAGCTATGGAACTAGTTCAAGTTAAAACGTGTGATAACCTCTTGAGGATTTTAAGGATGAAAATATGAGAGTTCTTCAAAATTGAAAAGAGATTTTGTGTTTAGAGAGCTTAGGAATAAAAAATGAACTAATTTCGGGAGAAAAGATTTGATTTGGTGTTTGGCAAATTTTTGAAGAAGATGAAGAATGGGATGGAAGGAGACGTGGCTAGGCAACCCATTTTTAAAAATTGGGCCATTGTCAATTTAACCACCTTTAGTTTCTTCCCTTTTTCAAATACGTCCTTACTTTTCAATTAAAACCAATTTCAAAATTATTTTCAAATCAAGCTCATTTTTATAAATCCCTTTTCATTAAATTAATTTTCTAACACCTAATTTTAATTTCCTAACCTAAAATTATTAATTCTAACTATTCTAATATTTTATTTAATTAATTATTAATTATTTAATTATATAATCTAATTACGGTTTCTAGTTCACTAACCCCTGATTTACTTACCCGATTCTCCTAACTCGATTTTCTAGATGTGACAATTTAAGGGGTTAAAGTGTAAATATGAGAAAATTTAAAGGACCAAAAGTGAAATAACCCAATTTTTAAGATATAAAAGTGAGGTATAGTGACCAAATTGTATAAGTGGAAGAAATGCAAGGGACTAAATTGCAATTTTACCAAGAGTGAGTAGTGACTCAAGAATGTAATTTTGAAGTAATATGAAGGGTAGAATGGTCATTAATCAAATTAGCTAATTATATGGTGTAATAATTAAGGATGAAAAGTGTTGAAATATGTTTGGTTGAATATTTTATTATTTTAATGATTAATTAATTAATTAATTCATTCATTATTCGAGATGTTTTTAAAGAAAAGTGTAGAAAATTCTCCCATTCTCTTCATGTTTCTCATGTTGGCTATATATACATATAAGGGGGATTTTCATTTCTTTACAATTGAATCCTTTACAATGAAATCCTGCTTTTTTTCCCCAAATTCCTTGAAAATTTCCATAACCACTCAAAAGAAGAAGTGAAGTAAAGGTACTCGAGAGCTAAAATATCATCTTGGAAGAAAGAAATTAGAAAAGGAAGTAGAGACAGTTGTGGGAAAAGTGAAGAGATTAGAGAGATAAGATAAGTTCTTGAAGAATTTTACTTCATTTAATTTCAATCCAAGTGTCTAGTATGTTAAATAGTTGAATTAATTTTGAATGTAATATCCTAGATTTAGGGGTTATGCGTTTATTGCATAATTCAAGTGAGCTAGTAGGCTTTGAGTGTGTTTTGGGGGTTTTGAGAACTTCAGGAGAAGGGGAAATGCAGTGGAAAATATTTGGATTTCAAGCTTAGGAAGGGGAGCTAGGTGAAGGAGGTCTTAAGAGAAGATGTGAGGGAATTTGGACATAAGAAAGTGCCTTGGTAAAGTGGCTTGAAGGCGCCACTTAGGGCTTTGGAAGGTGACGCCACAAGCATTGAAAGGGAGCTTAGGTTCGAATCCCATGGATGGACTTAAGGTGACTTTTATTTTTGCATTTATATGGCATGTGTTGGTCAAACTCTAATTAAGGTAAGGTTGGACTATTGTCTTTTATGGTTAGTAGACTAAGGAATAAGGCAAGTGCTTATTTATGGTATGGTATCAAGGAATTTTGGTAGGATAAGGGGACATAAGGCTTGAAGTATGGAGTGTTGTTTTGGAAACTTTTCTATGGCCATTTGACTATGAATGTAGACGGTATAGTGGACTAGGGGGGTTGGCTTAATTTTGAATGTGATTAGGAGGAAATAAGGAGAAATTTAGGAGTGAGTTTAATTCAAAATTAGTTTGAATTGATGGCAAGAAGAATTTTGAGTGTGGTGGCCGAATGTGGGTCTCTTTTGGGTGATAATTTTCGGTCATGAGTGGGGGGGAATAGCCGAATTTCCTATAAGAGGTCTAGAAGTTCTTTTTCGGTTCTCTTTTCTTTCTTTAGTATTCTCTTTCGAAACTTTCTTTTCACCCTTGCCATTGCCGAAATTTGCACCCTATTTCTTGACCAAAAGCCGAAAGTTGGAAGTCATTTTGTGCATCTTTTTCTTTTTCCTTTTGCAACTTATTTTCCTTCCATTCACTTCCTAAAAACCGAAACCCATCCTCTCATTTGCAACAAAGCCGAAACCTCTCCACCTTTGTTCTTCATTGCCGAATTCTCCTAACTTTCATCTACACTTCTTTTCTTCTTCTCAACCTCGGTTCTATACTTATTTTGTGTTAGCCGATTATCCCATCTCCATTTGGGAGTTCTTGCCGAATCTTTTAGAGCCTTTAGAGGGGGAGGTGTCGACATTCCTTTTCATCAATCTTCCAATCGGTTTCGAGTATAGTAAGTATTTTCTTAGCAATCGAATTCTCTTCTTCTTCATTTAGTATGCCGAAACCAATGGTTGGCCTTGGTTTCTAAGGGATGGCCGAATGTATGTAGAGTCATAATATTGTGTTTCTTTTGTGTAGCCAACGGTAAGGAGCCTTAAGGAGGATTGTAAGGATTCGATTCATCAAGGTAAGTGTTATGTGGTGAATCGGGATTTAGTTAAGCAAAGTAGGTGGTTTGTAGTATTCGGCCATAGGCCATTTTATGAGTTTAAGTGATGACCGATTTCTGACTTTTGTTCTTAGGAGCAAATCGACAGGAATAAGAGAGTTTCGGGATTGAGTAGACTGTACCAAAAAGGTGTGTAGTTATTGCACTGTTCTCTTGATTGTTTATGTGTGTATTTTGTTATATATGTGTGATATGATATGAATGGTAGCCGAAATAAGGGCTAAGATGGTGGATACCCATAGTGGGTGATCGAATAATCAGGTCAGTACTTTATGATATTAAATGATCACTGATGAATATGTGAAATGGTGATGAGCGTGTGTTATATACTCTATTAAATGATATTTTTTTGTCATGTTATATATATGCATGGGAATTTGGGACATGAATATTGAAGGACTGGGTGTACATTATGTACGTGGTCTGATGTTAGCCTTGTGCTACATTGGCGCTTGATGTTAGCTATGTGCTTCATCAAGGTGGGGTGTTGGCTATGTGTAACACCCCTTACCCGAGACCGTTGCCGGAGTCGAGCACGAGGCATTACTAGACTTAACTTACTAGTTCTGGGCATAAAAATTGAAACTGTCCGTCTGCGTCATGTTCACTAAATTAATTATAACTCGAGTTACAAAACTCGAAATTAAGATCCGTAAATTTTCTCTGAAACTAGACTCATATATCTTCTTACTATAATTTTTCCAGAATTTTTGGTGTGGCCAATTAGTACAGTTTATTAGTTAAAGTCTCCCCTGTTACACAGTTTGACAGTTCTGACCTCTCTTCACTAAAAATTAATTATCTCATAATATACAACTCTTTTTCCTACACCGTTTTCTTTATATGAAAATAGACTCAATAAGATTTAATTCTATATCTCATGCACAACCTAATTCAATTTCTACTATTTTTGGTGATTTTTCAAAATCACGTCACTGCTGCTGTCCAACTATTCCCCTGCATATAATTACATAAGTTCTTTAAAATAACTAACAACTAGGCATTTCATAACATCCAAAACATGTTCTTAATTAACCATTTTAATGGCTAATCATTACCAAGCATTTACAAGTCCATATTAAGCCATATCATAAGGTCACACACATAAAATGGCTAAGTCCCTATACATGCCATAACTTAAAACGTTCGAGTCACAAAATACCAATATAATCCTTTGATAGTGTGTAACGATCTCCGACGTCCTTTCGATCCCCGAATTGGCTTGCAATACTATAAAAAAAAAATAAAGAATGGGAGTAAGCATAAAGCTTAGTAAGTTTACATGTAAATAGATGACAACATTCTTAATGAATTAACTTATTATTTTCTTATCAAGATCACTTAAGCTTTTAACTCAATATACTCAAACTTGTATTCTTACCTTGCCTTTTTAACATGAATTTATCTTACCTTACCTTTTTAACATGAATTTATCTTACCTTACCTTTTTAACATGAATTTATCTTACCTTACCTTTTTAGCTTGAACTTGTCTTACCTTTACTTTTTAGCTTGAACTTGTCTTAACTTACCTTTTTAGCTTGAACTTGTCTTACCTTTACTTTGGTATACTCTTTGAATTTTCCCGTTGAACCACTTGGAATACTAAGGATACGCGGGTACCTTTCCTTATGAAACTTAACCATTGCCATGTCTTGACATGGTCTTACGTGGTATCATTGCCTTGTGAACTCACCAATGCCATGCCTTGGCATGGTCTTACATGGGACCTTTGCCTTATAAACTCACCAATGCCATGCCTTGGTATGGTCTTACATGGGACCTTTGCCTTATAGTAACTTATCAATGCCATGTCTTGACATGGTCTTACATGATTTCCTTAAACCCTAATGTCATGACATTTGTATCCTACACATTCCTAAGGTTCAACCGGAACTTTCTGCGATAACTTTTCCGTTAATTCATACTTGAGTCTTTAAATAATAAATTTACAGAATAAATATATAAATGCTGGAATTTAATAATATTAAATGTAAAATAACAGAATATTGCATTTATTTACTGCAAACTTACCTCGAAACAAAATCGATAAACTATATCGATTTAGTCCACTATCTTTTTCTTTCCCCGATCTAACTCTGGATTTCGTTCTTCTTGATCTATAATAGCAAATTTAGCTTATTTAATACTCACATTTATCAAAACAGTCCTTAACTCTAACTTTGGAAAAATTACAATTTTGCCCCTAAACTTTTACATATTTACGATTTTGCCCCTAGGCTCGAAAATTAAACTTCAGTCCTTATCCTTATGTTTTCTAACATGCTGAACATTTTTCCCTTCTATAGCAACTTCAAATTCTTACCATAACACATACTTATGAACAATAACAACTTTTACTAATTTAGTCCAAACTACTTAAATTCATCAAAAATCCAAAGACAAAACTTGTTAATCTAACACATATCTTTCATTTTCTACCATCAAACAAAAAAAATCACAAGTTCTCATCAATGGCATAACTCAAAATATTCATCAAAATTCAAAATTGAAACATGGGTTTTGTAGCACTCGAAGAAACGATCTCAAAAACGTAAAAATTATCAAAAACCAAGCTAAAACATACCTTCAGTTTAAGCTTAGAAATGCAAAAGATACAAAGCTTCAAAGTTTTCTTTTTCTCTCTTTGAGTTTCGGCAAGCAGATGGTAAAATGAAAACCATCCACTCATATTTCTTTTATTATAGCATTAATATATAATATAAAATAATACAAATTTTTAACATATAACTTTAACATATAAAAACATATATGTTATCATTATGCCGTCCACTATACTCAAATGAACAATTATGGCTAAATTACCCTATCAACCCTTAAATTAAAGAAATCATCATCAATTCAACCACTTAATCAAGCTATAAGGCTACTTTTACCACTTATGCGATTTAGTCTTTTTCTTTAAATTAAGCACACTAACAATAAAATTAATTCACGAAACTTTCACACATGTAAATTCACATATTATAAGCACTAAAAATAATATTAAAATATTTTACTGACTTGGATTTGTGGTTTCGCAACCACTATTCTGTTTAGGCCCTATTTCGGGATGTTACATTTCTCCCCCCTTTAGGGATTTTCGTCCCCGAAAATCTTACCTGTAAAGAGATTTGGGTACTGTTTTCGCATAGTCTCTTCGGGCTCCCATGTAGCCTCTTCTATTCCATGCCTATTCTATAATACTTTCACAAGTGCAATACTTTTATTCCTTAATTGCTTAACCTCTTGAGCTAGAATTTTTATTGGTTCCTCCCCGTAAGTCATATCTGGCTGAATCTCAACCTCTGTTTGCGAAATCACATGCGATGGATCTGAACGATAACGACGTAGCATAGACTCATGAAACACATTATGAATCTTCTCTAACTCAGTTGGCAAAGCCAATCGACATGCCAATGGCCCAACTCTCTCGATCACCTCAAACGGTCCAATAAAACGGGGACTTAATTTGCCTTTCTTGCCAAATCTGAGAACTTTCTTCCACGGAGATACTTTCAAGAATACCCTATCACCAACTTGAAATTCAATGTCTTTTCTTTTCAAATCTGCATAGGATTTCTGTCTATCTGAAGCTACTTTCAAGCAATCTCTGATGACTTTTACTTTTTCTTCTGTTTCTTTGACTAGATCAACCCTGTAAATCTGATTTTCCTTAAGCTCTGTCCAATACAAAGGTGTGCGACATTTACGTCCATACAAAGCTTCATAAGGTGCCATCTTCAAACTCGATTGATAACTATTATTATAAGCAAACTCTATTAATGGTAAATATTTCTCCCAACTACCTTGAAATTCTAATACACAACATCTAAGCATATCTTCAAGTACCTGAATAACTCTCTCTGATTGACCATCAGTCCGAGGATGGAAAGCTGTACTAAAACTCAACTTTGTACCTAAAGCTTCCTGCAATTTCTTCCAAAATCGTGAGGTAAATCTCGGATCCCTATCTGAGATAATCGATAACGGTACTCCATGTAGTCTTACAATCTCTGTAATATATAACTCGGCCAACTTGTCAAGTGAATAATCCATACGAACTGGGATAAAATGAGCCGACTTTGTTAACTTATCAATCACAACCCATACTGCATCTTTCTTTCTCGGTGTCGAAGGCAATTCTGTCACAAAATCCATAGTAACTCGATCCCATTTCCACTCGGGAACTAATACAGGCTGCAATAAACCTGAAGGTACCTGATGTTCGGCCTTTACCTGCTGACAGATCAAGCATCTAGAAACAAACTCTGATATATCTCTTTTCATTCCTGTCCTCCAATACATTTTCTTCAAATCATTATACATCTTTGTACTACCTAGGTGAATAGACAAAGAACTGCTATGTGCTTCCTGTAAGATTTTCCTAATAAGCTCATCATTCTTTGGTACACATACTCTGTCTCTGAACAACAAACAACCGTCAGAATCGATCTGAAAATCAGACTCTACACCTGACTCGCACTGAACTCTTTTGGCTTGCAACTCACTGTCATCCTTCTGAGCTTCACAAATTTCTTCAAGAAACGTCGATTTAACTCTCAACTCAGCTAAGATAGAACCATCATCTGATAATGCCAAACTAGTGTTCAAAGCTCTCAATGCAAATAACAATTTTCTACTCAAAGCATCAGCAACAACATTTGCCTTACCCGGGTGATAATCGATCACTAGCTCATAATCTTTAATCAACTCTAGCCATCTTCTTTGCCTCAAGTTCAGATCTTTCTGAGTCATCAAGTACTTTAAACTTTTGTGATCAGTGAATATTCGGCATTTCTCACCATATAAGTGATGTCTCCAGATTTTCAATGCAAATACAATAGCAGCTAGCTCTAAATCATGTGTCGGATAGTTTTTCTCATGTAGCTTTAACTGTCTAGAGGCATAAGCAATTACCCTTCCTTCCTGCATAAGTACACAGCCTAGTCCATTCAAGGATGCATCACTGTAAATCACAAACTCTTTACCCGGTTCTGGTTGTACTAAAACAGGAGCTTCAGTCAACAATGCCTTTAACTTGTCGAAACTCTGCTGACACTTCTCAGTCCATTCAAACTTGACATCTTTTTGTAGCAATCTTGTCAATGGAGTAGCTATCATGGAAAATCCCTCTACAAATTGTCTATAATAACCGGCAAGACCAAGAAAACTTCTGACCTCTGATACATTCCTGGGAGGCTTCCAATCAACAATGGCTGAAATCTTATTCGGATCAACTTTAATACCTTCACCTGAGACAACGTGTCCAAGAAAACAAACTTCCCGTAACCAGAACTCACTTTTGCTAAATTTGGCATAAAGCTGATTATCTCTCAAAATCTGTAAAACTGTTCTTAATTGCTCTGCACGCTCAGTCTCATCATGAGAATAAATCAAAATGTCATCAATGAACACGACTACAAACTTGTCCAAATAAGGTCTAAAAATTCGGTTCATTAAATCCATGAAAATAGCAGGAGCATTAGTTAAGCCAAATGGCATCACAAGAAACTCATAGTGACCATACCTAGTTCGAAAAGCAGTCTTTGGAACATCTGACTCTTTAACTCGCAACTGATAGTATCCAAATCTCAAATCTATCTTAGAGAACAGAGTGGCTCCCTTCAATTGATCAAACAAATCATCTATTCTAGGTAATGGATATTTGTTCTTGATGGTTACCTTGTTAAGCTGTCGATAGTCTATGCACAATCTCATGGAACCGTCCTTCTTTTTCACAAATAATACTGGTGCACCCCATGGTGAATAACTAGGTCTTACAAAGCCTTTATCAGTTAATTCCTATACTTGAGCTTTCAATTCTTTTAATTCTATTGAAGCCATTCTATAAGGAGCAATAGAAATAGGTGTGGTACCTGGAATCAATTCAATACCAAACTCAACTTCTCTGATAGGAGGCAAACCTGGTAGTTCTTCCGGAAACACATCAGGGAACTCATTTACCACAGGCACTGATTCAATTTTCGACTCTGGATCTTTAGTATTCAACACAAAAGCAAGATAAGCTTCACATCCTTTCCTTAAACATTTCTGAGCAGACATAACAGAAATCATGGAAATTGAACTATCTGACTCATCTGAATTAACCCGAAGGAACTCACCATTTTCACATTTCAACTCAATGAATCTTTTTCCACAATTCACTACCACATCATGTGCAGTTAACCAATCCATACCAAGAATCACATCAAACTCATCAAATGGTAATAACATGAGATCAGCCGGAAAACAGTAACCTCTAATCATCAAAGGGCATTTTTTACATACTTTGTTTACTAACACATGCTGACCTAATGGGTTCGATACTTTAATCACAAATTCTGTAAACTCTATGGGCATGTTCATACTAGGCATTAATTTCATGCAAACATAGGAATGGGTTGACCCCGGATCAATCAAAGCAATAACATTAACATCATGAAGAGAAAATGTACCCGTAATTACGTCGGGGGAAGATGCCTCTTCACGAGCACGGGTAGCATAAGTCCTTGTGGGTGCTCTAACATCTGATCTTGTTGCTGTATCTCTAAATGTACCTCTACCTGCCCCTACTCCTAAATTTCTCTGAGATCTGCCTCTAACGGGGGCATTACCTGATCTTGCACTCGGTATTACTTCTTTTTTAACCATCTCGGGACACTCCCGAATGAAATGATCCGGTGCACCACATCGAAAACAACCAGTCTTAGTTGCTCGACATTGACCTGGATGACGTCGACCACATTGAGGACACTCGGGCCTATCAGGCTGAATACTGCCGACACTCGCAATCGAAGTGGTTTGAGCTTTTGAATCTATAAATCTTCCACCTCTGTTTCGGCTAGAATACCCGGTTGAAAAATTAGGTCTCGTAGAAAACTCTCTAGGCCTCTTGGATGTAGACTGAAATGACTTGCTCATCTGTCTTTTCTTCGTGTCTTGCATCTCAATTTCAGCTTTACCCTTTCTTTTTAACAACTCTTCTGCCTTACAGGCTCGTTCAACTAAAACAACAAACTCCTTTATCTCTAAAACACCAACTGACAGTCGGATATCATCATTGAGCCCATCCTCAAATCTTTTGCACATGATAGCCTCTGTAGACACACACTCTCGAGCATAATTGCTGAGTCGGATAAATTCACGTTCATAGTCAATCACAGTCATCTTACCCTGTTTTAACTCAAGGAACTCTTTTCTTTTCTGGTCAATAAACCTCTGACTAATGTACTTCTTACGGAACTCCTCTTGAAAGAAATCCCAAGTAACTCTTTCTTTCGGTACTACTGACACAAGTGTCTTCCACCACTGGTAGGCCGAATCTCTAAGAAGTGACACCACACATTTAATACATTCTTCCGGTGTGCAGGATAACTCATCAAAGACTCTGATAGTGTTCTCGAGCCAAAATTCAGCTTTCTCTGCATCATCATCTTTGGTAGCCCGAAACTCTTCAGCCCCTTGTTTTCTGATCTTGTCAACGGGCGGTTTCTCTCTTCTAACGGTATTTATAACTGGGGAAGCTACATGGGTAGTCTGTGGATCATGAGGGGTTGGAGGTCTAACGGCCGGGTTCGTACGAACGAACTCAGCAAACCATTCATTCATAGCTTGGAAGAAGGCTTCTCGAGCCCCTCCTCCCTGACTAACTGTAACGGGCCTTTCACGACTATCTGGTGGCACCGTCCCTTCAGTGGGAGCGGGCGCATTACTCTCTACATCATCTGCACCATCTCGTTCGGGATCCATAACTATATAAGAAAAACATTTTTAAAATTGTCAGGAGTCGTCACACTATCAAAATATAAGTATGGCATGTATAGTTAGACTCTTACTCATACTGAATATTCCGAGAACCAACTAAACTCTGGATCTGATACCAATAAATGTAACACCCCTTACCCGAGACCGTTACCGGAGTCGAGCACGAGGCATTACTAGACTTAACTTACTAGTTCTGGGCATAAAAATTGAAACTGTCCGTCTGCGTCATGTTCACTAAATTAATTATAACTCGAGTTACAAAACTCGAAATTAAGATCCGTAAATTTTCCCTGAAACTAGACTCATATATCTTCTTAATATAATTTTTCCAGAATTTTTGGTGTGGCCAATTAGTACAGTTTATTAGTTAAAGTCTCCCCTGTTACACAGTTTGACAGTTCTGACCTCTCTTCACTAAAAATTAATTATCTCATAATATACAACTCTTTTTCCTACACCGTTTTCTTTATATGAAAATAGACTCAATAATATTTAATTCTATATCTCATGCACAACCTAATTCAATTTCTACTATTTTTGGTGATTTTTCAAAATCACGTCACTGCTGCTGTCCAACTATTCCCCTGCATATAATTACATAATTTCTTTAAAATAACTAACAACTAGGCATTTCATAACATCCAAAACATGTTCTTAATTAACCATTTTAATGGCTAATCATTACCAAGCATTTACAAGTCCATATTAAGCCATATCATAAGGTCACACACATAAAATGGCTAAGTCCCTATACATGCCATAACTTAAAACGTTCGAGTCACAAAATACCAATATAATCCTTTGATAGTGTGTAACGATCTCCAACGTCCTTTCGATCCCCAAATTTGCTTGAAATACTATAAAAAAAAAATAAAGAATGGGAGTAAGCATAAAGCTTAGTAAGTTTACATGTAAATAGATGACAACATTCTTAATGAATTAACTTATTCTTTTCTTATCAAGATCACTTAAGCTTTTAACTCAATATACTCAAACTTGTATTCTTACCTTGCCTTTTTAACATGAATTTATCTTACCTTACCTTTTTAACATGAATTTATTTTACCTTACCTTTTTAACATGAATTTATCTTACCTTACCTTTTTAGCTTGAACTTGTCTTACCTTTACTTTTTAGCTTGAACTTGTCTTAACTTACCTTTTTAGCTTGAACTTGTCTTACCTTTACTTTGGTATACTCTTTGAATTTTCCCGTTGAACCACTTGGAATACTAAGGATACGCGGGTACCTTTCCTTATGAAACTTAACCATTGCCATGTCTTGACATGGTCTTACGTGGTATCCTTGCCTTGTGAACTCACCAATGCCATGCCTTGGCATGGTCTTACATGGGACCTTTGCCTTATAAACTCACCAACGCCATGCTTTGGCATGGTCTTACATGGGACCTTTGCCTTATAGTAACTTATCAATGCCATGTCTTGACATGGTCTTACATGATTTCCTTAAACCCTAATGTCATGACATTTGTATCCTACACATTCCTAAGGTTCAACCGGAACTTTCTGCGATAACTTTTCCGTTAATTCATATTTGAGTCTTTAAATAATAAATTTACAGAATAAATATATAAATGCTGGAATTTAATAATATTAAATGTAAAATAACAGAATATTTCATTTATTTACTGCAAACTTACCTCGAAACAAAATCGATAAACTATATCGATTTAGTCCACTATCTTTTTCTTTCCCCGATCTAACTCTGGATTTCGTTCTTCTTGATCTATAATAGCAAATTTAGCTTATTTAATACTCACATTTATCAAAACAGTCCTTAACTCTAACTTTGGAAAAATTACAATTTTGCCCCTAAACTTTTACATATTTACGATTTTGCCCCTAGGCTCGAAAATTAAACTTCAGCCCTTATCCTTATGTTTTCTAACATGCTGAACATTTTTCATTTCTATAGCAACTTCAAATTCTTACCATAACACATACTTATGAACAATAACAACTTTTACTAATTTAGTCCAAACTACTTAAATTCATCAAAAATCCAAAGATAAAACTTGTTAATCTAACACATATCTTTCATTTTCTACCATCAAACAACAAAAATCACAAGTTCTCATCAATGGCATAACTCAAAATATTCATCAAAATTCAAAATTGAAACATGGGTTTTGTAGCACTCGAAGAAACGATCTTAAAAACGTAAAAATTATCAAAAACCAAGCTAAAACATACCTTCAATTTAAGCTTAGAAATGCAAAAGATACAAAGCTTCAAAGTTTTCTTTTTCTCTCTTTGAGTTTCGGCAAGCAGATGGTAAAATGAAAACCATCCACTCATATTTCTTTTATTATAGCATTAATATATAATATAAAATAATACAAATTTTTAACATATAACTTTAACATATAAAAACATATATGTTATCATTATGCCGTCCACTATACTCAAATGAACAATTATGGCTAAATTACCCTATCAACCCTTAAATTAAAGAAATCATCATCAATTCAACGACTTAATCAAGCTATAAGGCTACTTTTACCCCTTATGCGATTTAGTCCTTTTCTTTAAATTAAGCACACTAACAATAAAATTAATTCACGAAACTTTCACACATGTAAATTCACATATTATAAGCACTAAAAATAATATTAAAATATTTTACTGACTCGGATTTGTGGTTTCGCAACCACTATTCCGTTTAGGCCCTATTTCGGGATGTTACACTATGTGCCACCTCCTGGCGGATGATAGCTGTGTGCATCACCGTGGATTGAGGATGACCTCAAGTCACCTCGTGGATATTGACATGTGGGGTCACTTAGGTGATCGGTGGCTTAGCCACGGCCTTGGGCAGCAGGTCTGCCAAGGTAGGTGTAATGGATGGACTCTAGGTTGGGTTGGGATGCATTTTTGCATGACTGATTATGTGGATCAATGTGGATATGGGCCAAGCCCAATATGTGAAATTATGTGGATGAATTGTCTTACCATCTGATTTGTGATTGATTTGTGGATGTGGGCCAAGCCCATGTGTGGAGGCATGTGAAATAACTATACACTGAGTCTGTTTGACTCACCCAATTTTTACCAAACATTGCAGGTGATGCATAAAGCTTGGACCGGGTTGGAGTGGATACGAGGTGGCCCATGCAGAAGAAGTTTTACATGTTTTAAGTATTTTATATTTCCAGTGTTAATGAATGATTATTGATTGTAATAAAGGCCTCCTAAAGTATTTAAGGATTTTTATTATGTTTTAAGTTGGATTGTCGATTATATTAATATCTGAAAATGGTTTATTTTTAGCAACTTCCCTTTTAAAATATATGATAAAGTTTTTAACCGAAGAATTTGTAACATCAAAGTTTTACTTAAAGTTTTAAATACGAAATGATTTATCAACAACAACAAACTTTCATGATTTAGTTTATGAGTCAAAATATTTTTCAAACGTTTTTCGCAGTGGCATTCTGAATTCGGCCGTGGCTCGTGGGCCGAGTTTGGGGTGTTACATTGAATGTGTGAATATGATGTATGAAATTAAATTAGTGCATTAAAGTAGTAGAAAAATGACTAAATTGTAAAGTAAACAACCTATGTCATCCATGCGCAAGAAGAGGCCTTAGCTTCTGACGTTATTGCTGGTACCTTTTCTATCTTTAATGTTAGTGTGTACCAATTAGTTGACCCTGGGTCGACACATTCATATATTTTCTCTATGTTAGTGATGGAAAATAATTTACGTGTCGAGTCCACTGATTGTATTGTTAAAGTAACGAACCCTTTAGGTCATAGCGTAATAGTTGACTTGGTATGTAAGTAGTGTCCACTAAAAATTCAAGGATATAACTTTCCTACAGATCTAATGCTATTACCTTTAAATGAATTTGATGATATTCTGGGAATGGACTGGCTGAATGTACATGATGTTGTGGTTAGTTGTTGACGGAAAAGAGTTGATTTGAGATGTCCGAATGGCAAGGTGATTGTTGTTAGATATGATAAATCTGACTATGTTTCGAGTATGATTACAACAATGATGGCACAGAAAAAGATCCAAAAAGGCTGTGACACATTTTTAACTTATATTTTGGATTCCAGAATATCAAAAAAGAAAGTTGATCAGGTACCGACAGTATGCAAGTTTTCAGATGTTTTTCTCGAGGAGTTACTGGGTTTACCAACAGAGCAAGAAGTTAAATTTGCTATTAAGTTAGTGCCAAGGACTACTCCAATTTTGATTGCTCTGTATCGAATGGCTCTAACCAAACTTAAAGAGTTAAAAGCTCAGTTGCAAGAGTTAGTTGACTGGGGTTTTGCACGGCCGAATATATGACTTTGGGGTGCACCTGTATTGTTTGTGAAAAAGAAAGATAGGTCGATGATTTTGTGTATAGATTATTAGAAATTAAACAAAGTCATGGTAAAGAATAAATATACGTTGCCTCATATTGATGATTTATTTGATCAATTGAAAGGAGCCTCATTATTTTCGAAAATAGATCTCAGATCTGGTTATTATCAGTTGCGAGTAAAAGATGTGGATGTGCCGAAAACAACATTCAGAACTCGTTATGGACACTATGAGTTTTTGGTTATGCCATTTGGATTGACGAATGCTCTAACAACATTTATGGATCTGATGAATTGAGATTTTCAGCCACATCCTGACAAGTTTGTTGTTTTTTTATTGACGACATTTTGATTTGTTCTAGAAATGAAGATGAACATGGTCAACACTTGAGGATCGTATCGCAGACCCTACGTGAAAAGCAGTTATATGCAAATTTTAGCAAATACAAATTTTGGCTCAAAGAAGTTCGATTTCTCATTCATGAGGTCTCGACGGAAGAAATACGAGCTAGTTCGAACAAGATTTCTGCTATTCTGAGCTGGAAACCCCCGAGAAATGTTTCTGAAGTACGTATTTTTCTGGGATTGGCTAGATATTATCGACGGTCCGTTAAGAATTTTTTGATAATAGCTTTACATATGAGGAAACTGTTGTAGAAAGATGTTAGCTTTGTGTAGTCTGAAAAATGTCAGTAGAGTTTTGATCAGCTGAAGAGTTTGTTGACAGAGGTACCAGTGTTAACACAGCCTGAACCTGGGAAAGAATTTGTTGTTTTCAGTGATGTTTTTTTAAACAATTTGGGATGTGTTTTGATGCAAGAAGGAAATGTTATTGCATATGCTTTTCGATAGTTAAAAACTCACAAAAAGAATTATCTGACACATGATATTGAGTTGGCTGCAGTTGTTTTTATGCTAAAAATTTGGTATCATTATCTATACGGTGAGAAATGTCACGTGTATACTGATCACAAAAGTCTAAAGTATTTAATGACACAAAAAGAGTTGAATCTACGACAACGAAGGTGGCTAGAATTGCTAGAAGATTATGATTTGGTGATAGATTATCATCCGGGGAAAGCTAACGTGGTTGCTGATGCTTTGAGCCGAAAATCTCTATTTGCGCTTCGATCGTTGAATACTCAACTTAAATTAGAACTTGACAGGTCTATTTTGGTAGAGCTTCGAGTTAAGCATTTATTTTTATAGAGGATTTAAGAGTTAAAGTCTTATGATCCAAAATTGTCATCTAAAAGGGAGTTAGTTAGCAATGGACAATTGGTTGACTTTAGTGTTGGTTCTGATGGTAATTTGTATTTTTGCAATCGATTATTCATACCAAAGGATCCGCAAGTGTGTATTCCTTGCATCCAGGTAGCAAAAAAATGTATTGTGATTTAAAACAAAGATATTGGTGGCCGAGAATGAAACGTGAAATCTCTGAATTTGTTTCGAGATGCCTTGTGTGTCAACAGGTAAATGCCGAACATCAAGTTTCGTTAGATTTTTTACAGTCAATCATGATTCCTGAGTGGAAATGAGAACATGTTACAATGGACCTTATATCAAGGTAACTGTTAACACCAAAGAAAAAAGACGCGATTTGGATCATTGTGGACCGAATGACAAAATCCACACATTTTATACTTGTGCGAACGGATTACTTGCTTGAAAAACTAGCTGAGCTATATTCTTTGAAATTGTTAGATTTCATAGGATTCCATTGTCAATTATTCTAGATCGTGACCCTAGGTTCACTTCCAGGTTTTGGAGTAAGTTACATGAGGCCTTTGGTACCAAAATGAAGTTTAGTACAACTTTTCATCCACAAACGGACGACCAGTCAGAATGGGTGATTCAGATACTCGAAGATATGTGACGATGTTGTATCATTGAGTTTGAAGGTAGCTAGGAAAAATATTTACTGTTAGCTGAATTTGCATATGATAACAGCTATCAATCGAGCATAAAATATGTAACAACCCGTTTTCAATGAAATCAAAACAGTGGTTTCAAGACCACAAATCCGACAAGTAAATTTTTAGTTTATTATTATTTTAATGTATATGGGATATTAGTAAGGTCATATTATAATATTGTTAAGTAATTTTAATGTTTGCATGATTAATTAAGTGAAAAGGACTAAATCATAAAAAGTGCAAGAATAGAGTTCTTTTAGTTAAAGGATCTAAATTGCTATGAAACTTTAAAGTGAATGGACTTAAATGGTAATTATACCATTTATAAAGCTAGTGCACAATTATGGACACAGTTTAAGTGATTTTTAAAATTAATAAGCAAGGTTAATAAAGGTAATTTAATAATTAAGTAATAGTAAAATAAAGTAAAACTAGTATCATCTTCTACATTTGTTTCTTTCCATCGAATTTGAATAAGAATAGCCATTTTTAGGGCTTTGAGGTTCAACTAGCTTTGGTGCGTGCATTTAAGTGATTCTGAGCCCCATTTTTAATAATTTTTATGTTTTTGAGATCTTTGCAACTAGGTCCAACTAGCCTGCGACTTCGTTTTTAAATCTGTTAAAAATTTTGAAAGTTATCATTGATGAATCTTGAATGTTTTTTATGATAACCACGTGTTTGAAGCTTTGATTTTGGTATTTGGTTGAATTTTGAAGTGATTTTTGTTAGATTTTGATTTAAGGATTATATTGTTAAAATGTCAAAATCTGAAGGTTTAATAGTAAATTTTGATGTACAATAGAGATTTTTAAAAGGTCTATAACATTCCACTATAACTTGATTCTAAGGAAATAGTCAATTTGATGATTTTTGGGTTAGAGGTCTAAATTGTAAAAATTGAAAAAGTTTAGGGAAAATGTGAAAATAATAAGAATTTAAGGGTTGTGTATATTATATGAAATGTGGAATATATATGAGATAAATATATTGTATTTAATTATCATATAGATCAAAACTTGGATAAAAATGACATAACCGAGGAAAAGGGAAAATAACGGATTAGTCCCTGCATGCTTGTCAGAATCAAATAGTAGGTAAGTTCATAGTGTTTAAATAAGTAAATTAATTTCTAGTTTTACTTTTACATTATAGTTCCTTAGCTAAAAATCGATAATTAATTATTGAATGTTTGCATATTCGTGCCCTTATTTGTACTTTGGTACCCTTGTTTGCACATATGTGCCCCTGTTTGTTCTTCGATACCCCTGTTTGCACATACGTGCCTTTGTTTGTACTTCGGTACCCCTTTTTGCACATACGTGCCCCTATTTATATTTTGATATCCCTGAACACATTTATGTGTGTTGTTATACTCTAGTAACCTTAAAATCTAATAGTATATGAATTGTATCTAATTGTGTTAGATTGAAAGTAATACTATGATCTTAATAAGTTGTGTAAAATTACCGGATCTTGTGGATTGTTTTGTAGAGTTCTGTTGCTGACACTTTGGAAAGGTCAATCAACCGACTCACACTATCCATCGAAGTTGGTAGTTTTTGTGTCTCTTAGGGTAGTTTTGGCATAATTTGATACTTTACTAAACTATGTCAATATGTATTTTATCATGCTTGTAAATAGGTTTCTTTTTTGTATAATTATAATGGTATGAAAGTGAATTCTTGGGGTATGTTTTGGTATATGATTGAACTAAGTTACTATGCAAGAAATGGATCAATGTTGATATGTTTTAGTTGTAGATGTTTTGATTGTTTTTGAGGTGCCTTTGAATGACATATTAGTTAGTTGAATTAGAACCTTTGGAATGGTAAATATATGTATGTTTAGGTATGGTATGATGCCTTGTTAGTGTGCACAAGTTGTTCAAATGGTCATGCATGAAATGGTGTTGGGATGGCTTGTTTTAGGTGAATTTTAGGTCTACACGACCTGAGACATGGGCGTGTGAATTTTAGGTCCTTTGTATGAAAGTCAATGAGTTACATAGCCTAGCACACGGCCTAGCACACATGCGTGTGGGGCAATTTCGAGTGTTACATGGCTTGGCACATGGCCGTGTGACCCTATTTCAAAGGTAACATGGCCTGAGACACGGGCGTATGTCTCAGCCGTGTGAGGCACACGGCCTAGCCACATGGTCGTGTGACCCCTGTATTCAAAATTTTGTAACTTTTTCTTAGAGTTTCCAAATGTTTTCAATTTAGTCTTGAATCGTTTCTAAGGAATTTTCTAGGGCCTCGAGGGCTCAATTTAGGGACGGAATGAGCATGTATGATTGATATATAATATGTTTATGTTAGTGAATGAAATATTGATGTTTTCGATTGTATGGTAATGCTCCGTACCTCTAATTCGGTGACGGATACAGGTTAGGGGTGTTACAAAATAACATCGTACGAGTTTTTATACGTGTGTAAATGTAGAAGCCCTTTGTATTGGTTTGAGCTGAATGAAAGAAAGTTAACTGGTGTTGATTTGGTCTGGGAAATCGAGGATAAAGTTAGAATTATCCGTGATAATTTGAAAGCTGCATCAAATCGTCAGAAATCTTATGTTGATTTGAAGTGTAAATATATAGAGTTTTCTGTTGGTGAGAAAGTCTTTTTGAATGTATCACCCTGGAGAAAAGTGTTGCGCTTCTGCAAAAAGGGTAAGCTCAGTCCGAGATTCATTGGACTGTACGAAATTTTAGAGAGAATTGGACATGTGGCGTGTTGGTTGGAATTACCTTTAGATATTGATAGAATTCACAATGTTTTTCATGTTTCGATGCTTCGTCGCTATCGTTCCGATCCATCATATGTACTGTCTAAGGATGAGATTGAATTACAGCCTGATCTGACATATAGCGAAGAACCGGTTAAGATTTTGGCTCAGGAAGTGAAGGAGTTGCAAAATAAATGTGTACCTTTAGTTAAAGTGTTATGGCATTAGCTCGGAGTTGAAGAAGCTACGTGGAAAACAGAAGAATAAATTAGATCACAACATCCAAACCAATTTTCTAGTAAGATTTTTGGGGATGAAAATTTCTTTAAGAGGGAAAGTTGTTTCGAAAAATAGAAGAATCGGAAACAGTAGTTTCGAGACCACAATTCCAGTTAAAGAGACAATTTTTATTATTTAATTTAATAGAAATTGTCGTGTGAAAGTCGTATAAAAATTTAGTTAAGAAATTTTAATGTTTAGATAATTAATGAAGAATTACTAAATTGTAAAAGCTACGAAAGTTAATTTTTAGTTGTCAAATGTAGTAAAAAGGTAAAGGAAAAAAATGGATTGATGGGCTCAAGTGGTAAATTAACCATTTTTAGGTGTATTGGACGATAATGACCATCATTTTAATGATGACTTGGTTTTAATCATAAGGGTAAATTTGTAATTAAGGAAATTAATTATAAAACAAAAGAGAAAAATCATGTTCTCATCTTCTCCATTAAGTGATTTTGGTTCCCATTTTTAGTAATTTATGTGTTGTTGAGTTTGAAATAGCTCAATCTATGTAGCCCGTATGTAATTTTGTAGAATTGTTAAGAGTTTTTGGATTTACCATGATTGATGTTTGGATGTTTTGCTGTTAGTAGATGAGTTTATAAGTTTGATGATGTTTTTAGATTGTATTGTAACTTAGTTTTGGTTGGTTTTGTGGTTAGGGATCAAATTGTTGTAATTTTGAAATTCCAAGGGCTACTAGCTAATATTCAGTTGTTTAAGGACTGTTTAAGGACTAGTAAGAAATTAGCACAAGTCCTTCTAGCTCAATTTGTATAAATTTAGAAGGTTAAGGATTAAATTTGTATAAATGTAATAGTTTGGGGTTAGTTATGTAAAATGCCATTGAACAATGAATAAGATGATTTTTAAATGTTTTTAGATATTCAATTAAATTTATTGAGTTAAATTAATATACTTAGATCAAGAAACGAGTGGTTTAGTAGATAAATGCGGGAAGGGAAAAACGGTTGAGTAGGCGTCATTGAATATCGGTTGTCACTACATAAGTAAGTTCGTGTTATATTTAATATGTTATATTAAATTCATTGATATTTGTTTTACTCTAATGGTTGTGATGTCTGAAATCAAGCTTTGAGCGTAGTAGGCTTTGCGCCGGTGTAATGTATCAGGTCTTGAACCTAGCAGGCTTCGCGCCGGTGTAATGTATCAGGTCTTGAACCTAGCAGGCTTCATGTCGGTGTAATATATCAAGCCTTGAGCCTAGCAAGCTTCATGCCGGTGTGTTATATCAGGTAACTTGTACAGAAAGTACTATTTTAAGTATACGATGAGTTAAGAATATTCTCGAACTATACACTCTTATATATATATGGAGTTTTAGTTCATGACTTGTGATTTTTAGTAACGTGGATATTATAAATTGAACTATCCTGGTAAATGGGATAGGTAAATTATGATCATTGATCTCATGATACGTTCTTGAATTGTTATATTTAAATTGTCGAGTTTAACAAGTTAATTTCACGAACTTACTAAGCTTGATTTGAGCTTACTTGTTTGATTTAATTTTGTAGGTTGTTAGAATCGTGACGTCGATTGGATCAGCTCAAGAGATCACACACTATCCACTATAATTTCGGTAGTTATTTTGTTCATTTTTGGTTGGTTAAAGGGGCATGTAATTAGGCATCCTTGTATATACATCTATACTTATAGGCTTTAGTTGGTAAACAACTTTGGTTGAAATAGTAGCTTGTAAATGTTATTTTGGATATTTGGTTCATGTGGTTGATGTTTTTTTGTGATAGTTATATGTGGTTAACATCAAGTATCATAATGAGATGGAAATGGTCATTATGTGTATGAATATGAAAGTGATGTTTATTAAAATAGATAAAAAGGGTTTGTTATGTTTGAATTAGGTTTAGTGAGTGATCTTGAAATGTTGATTTGGATCAAAATTGATGTGTGAATTGTGGTGCCTATTGATGGCATATTGGTTAGACATAGGATTAATGATTTTTGGTATGTTTTTTATGTTCTTGAATGTGTTTTAATAGGGTGAAAGTGTCTTGAATGGGGTTGGATTGGTGCCCTAGCAATTGAGTTTGGAAAGGCTTCTATTAAGGGTTATTTAGGGAGCACACGGCTTGGAACATGGGCTGTCACACAGTCATGTGCCACACACGGTCACACCACATGGTTGTGTATCCTTTTAAATTTGAAGTGTAAGATGAACCACATGGTCTCAAAGAGTTACATGGCCTGGCGACACAACCGTGTGACCCAACTTTGAATATACACGCGGTCTGGCACACTGCCCGCGACACGACTATATGACCCATACTTCGAATGGTACATGGTTTGAGAATATGAGCATGTAGAGTATGCACATGGACGTATGGAATAACCACACGACCATGTTTGGGGCCACACGGGCTGGCCTTTGTCACATGGCTGTATGACCCCTATTTTTCACTTTTAACCAATATTTTTGTATGTGTTACGATTTAATCAATTTTTAATCTTGGTTTATTTTAAGTGTTTCCTAAGCTCGATTTAGGTCCTGATATGCTTGTAAGATATCAAAAGTGATAGTGTTTTGATATCATATGAATTATTTTGTTATTTTGTTTAAACGTTAAAGTATTATTAATGTAATGCTTTATAACTTGGGTAAACTTCTGAACTGGGTATAAGGGGTTACATGGGTCGCATCCATGATGTCTTTCACGTATCCATGTTGAGACAATATCGGTCTGATCCTTCCCATGTAGGTCCAGTGGAGGAGATTGAGTTAAGGTCGGACTTGTCTTTTGAGGAAGAGTCGATACATATTCTGGACCGTAAGGTTAAGGTTTTGAGGAGGAAGCCCATCCCTTTGGTTAAGGTGCTATGGCGGAATCATGGTTCCAAGGGGGCCACTTGGGAGCCTGAGAACTTGATGCGCCAACAATATCCTTATCTTTTTTAGTCAGGTAAATTTCGAGTCCTATATTTCCTTAAGGAGGGGAGAGTTGTAATGCCTCAAAGTTCTTAAATATGGAATGTTAAATTATGTCAAATAATTTAATTTGGTTCAATGGATAGGTGTGGTGATTATGTGCCGGAGGTTTTGGGTTTGAGTCTTTCCTTTGGAATTTTGGTTCTATTCCTATCCATGATTATTTGGTTTAAATCTTATTTTTGGGCAAGTTATGATAGAATGAGCTTACTGGTTCAATGGTTAAGTTTCAGTGTACTCCTGGGTTTGGAGTTTGAATCTTGGCATAAGCATATGAAATGTTTTTTGTTGCTTATTTTTTGTTAGTAGTTGAGCTCTTTTTAAATTCCAAAAGTCTGGCGGTTGAATTATTATTGGATATCTTATTTTGTTTTATTTTGAAGTTATCAAAATAAAATAAATCCCTAAAACTACTCTACATTCGCACGTCTGATAATCCCTCCCTTCTCACGTCCGTTTATTTTTTTCTTTTTTTCTTCTTTTTCTTTTGGAGACTCTTTTCAATTCTTCTTTTCTGCTGTTACTTAATTTCTACTATTCCGTTTTTCCCCTTGTGTATGTGCACGGTGTATGTTATTTGATCGTATTGTTGAACGTGGAGTAAGTTCGTTTAATAATTTTTGTTCTTTTGCATTGAAATTGTTTTTTGAGCAAGATAGGAGTTATGCTTATGCCTAATCTTCGTTCTTAGTTTTGATAAGTGCTTTTATGTTTTCGATTAGGCGAAAGGGATGAGAATCTAATTCCTCCAACAGAGTAGTTCTTGGGTAGGTCTTTGATGGTTAATTGGTGTGATTTGTTGATTGATTGTAGGTTTTGTGATTTCTCAATACTGTGGTTATTGAATTACATCATCAGGTGTGTGAAACTAACCTGAAGCATACCTTAAAACTAGAGAAAATTACGAAGCAGAGGTTGTTTTCAAAACTACAGAGTGCCACACGATAGTGTGGTAGACTGTGTGCTCCACACGGCTATGTGGTAGGCCGCCTGCTGGGCTGTGTGGAGCACACAACCGTGTGTGATTAAATAGCTTGTATGGTAAATCGTGTGCACCATACGACTGTGTGGTAGGTTGTGTGGACCACACAGGCTAGATTTTTGGGCCGTATGAGCCTTTTGGGCCAATTTTGAGGCCTAATTAAGGGATTCAGAAATTGGGTCCGTGGTTATTATGTAAGCCCAGAAAAGCGTAAGTTTCAGTATACAACATAGGTATGCGTAGGAAGCATGTTGATTAGTATAATAATGTGATACGATATGCTCTATAAGTATGTACGCTAGTTATGTTTTGTTCCTTAAAAGAAAATATGTGCTCATGCATGTTGTAGGACTTATGATATATGTGTGTATGATTTTATGATTATGTATATGTCTATGTTTTTGGGTGAGGTGTGACATGATAGAAGAAGTGCTATATGGAAGTTTTTACTGCAACTATGACGACTTGACCATAAGATTAATTGGTGTGATTGGTTGGACGGGGACGATGTGTACCAGATGGGGGTAGGATATGATATGTTATGATATGAGATATGATATGATACGATATGTAATCTGATATGATATGATATAAGATATACTCCGATAAGATTTTGATGTGCTATGACACATTTTGATATATATAGATGTATGTATTTATCACACTATGTGGGTTAAATCACACACTGGGCATAAAGCTCATGTGCTTGTTTTTTTCGTTTCAGGTGAACCTTAAACTTAGGATTGGACGGCGACACTAGGGCTCGGTATTCAAGTCTTTGGTTTAATATGTTATGGACTGATATTTTTATGGACTTTTGGGGCATTTTAAATTTGTTTGGGACGTTAAAAACTATTTTGGTATTTATTTTGCGAAAGTTTAAACTTATATCAATGCTTAAATCAAGATAACTAAAAATGAATTACAATTATATGATCAACTTGCCATAATGTTTTCCGCTGCAAGTTTTATTGAAATTTGCTAAAATGTTTTATCTCACAAACAAAGCAAGAATATTAAATATGTTTTGGCAAATTAACAAATGTGATTTTCGTCAACGTATCAACGAAATAATCAAACTGGGTTTCTTTTGAGTTAAGGAGTTTTTGTCAATTGAAGTAGTATTGTTTTTACGTACAATGTAATCTTCACAATACAACCGTAACGTCTAGGCCGGGTATGGGGTGTTATAGCTCGAGCCCCCCTTTGGCACCTACGAGTACCACGTCCACAGGTTCCTCACGAACTCATTATAAATTATCTACAATTTCAAAGTTTTATGCATCAATAGAAGTTTGTTATTAGAGATCTTATGTCAAAAGCATTTTACAGACTTATCACAGTTTTTAGCTAAAGTAGAGTAATTTTAACACTACAGTGTTTTTCTAACTATAAAGCAGGGCAAAAACAAAAGTAATTACAGGATCGGCATTGAAGACTCGGTAATTCCCACAAACTCTTTTATCAAAAAATTACAAAATTTTGAATCTTTAAAACTCTTTTTCATAATTTTTTTAAACCTAAAAATCACAGCCCGAGTTTTGAAGATGGCTCTGGTACCATTAAATGTTACATCCCAAACCCGACCTAGACGTTATGGTCAAATTCTGAGGAGTCACATACACCTAACAATATTAGGGTAAACGCAATTAATAAACCGAGCTCTAATTACGCTGATCCACCCGAAGGTTGCTAGTTACCTAAAATGAAACATGCAAAGTGTGAGCTTACAAGCTCAGTATGCTTATTGTCACAAATAAAAAATCAGATGCATTAGTATTACAGAGAATATATCAAATTATGCTCAGATATAGATTCCAGATATTTTCATTAACAGATCAGATGCAGAATCATTTTCAAAAATAGATACGTAATCAAATGCATATATAAGTCCTACCTCCAATCGCTACACATCATCTTTATCTATCTCTATACACCAGTTAGGGTATCAAGTACCCATCTAACCCCACACACCAATAATGAGCGTATGTCACTTTTCAAAACTAGTGCAGTGAAGCTGCCAGATAACAATATGTGATAAACCACTAGAATCAGATATATGTGGCTGAGCCACCAGATAAGGCAGATAAGTTAAACTGCCAACACTTCCTCTTTCATATCATATCCCATCCCGATGCACACAATCATATTAACAGATATACTATTTACAGATGTCACACATGTGTTTAAGAAGAAATCATGCATTCAGATTCATCATAACATAAATCATACAAGTAAAACTCACATACCATAACTATGTCACATACAGAAATTATTAACAAATATAATTTTTCAAGTCTTATTTAAGTACTATGGACCTCACGGAGGGTCTTATTACGAATTATAGATTTAAACGGCCCTAAATGAAAATTTCCAGAAAATGAACCCACACGTCCGTATGGCCCACACGGCCTAAAAGGCCAGCTCGTGTTGCCCATATGGCCTACCTGACCTGCTTGTGTGATTCCACTCGCCCGTGTGTCCAACATGACCTACCCAAATTGCCCATGTAATCGTACACACCCGTGTGCCCCACACGACCTACTTAATTTGCCCATGCAATTACATATGCCCGTTTGCACCCATACGACCGTGTGTGTATACGGTCTGCCACACGGTCATGTGACGAGCAATAGTTTCAAATTTCCATGCATTTCTTTTTCTAGATTTTTCAAGCTTTTCTGGTGGTTTCGAGTTAGAAACACACACTTGAATTAGTTTTGATGTAGAACCACGAAAGAGAACACCAGAACCTAAAACCAATAGTTAAACGACAAATTTTAGTAACGATTTACTAGCTTCCAAGTAACACTTTCGATAAAAACTCTAATATATGTATTCTAACCCAAAAATAAACCTTTTGGGAGTTCAATTACTTACCCAAATGAACGCAGTAGTTCCTAGTACACCTAATTCGCAGGCAGGGAGTTTTGATTCTCTCAATCGTTAACAACAAAGATTCTGCAAAGTCAAACCCATGCCACAAGATAAATAACCAATTCACCCATCAAAGAAAAACCTTAATAAAAATCCAATAGAAATAAACTTACACATGGTTATGCGAAAGATTTAAATCGTGAAAGGTTGAGCATGAAAAAAAAAAAGTCCCAACACGAAGGTAATTAAAACAAATTATAAAAAGAGAGCAAGGATTAACCTAAAACAAAATGCAAACGAGAACTAGAAAACAAGAACAGAGGAAAGAAAGCAAACAACGACTGAGGGGAAAGAAGGAAAAATGATAAATAAAGAAAAACGTGATAGAGAGGGTGAATAAAGAGAACATGGGTAATTTTTTTTTGAAACTTAATTAAATAGTTTTTAAACCAAGAGAAATCCTAACCAAATAGAACGAATCATATTTTTTAAAAGAATTTGAATTTAATCTAAACTCATCGAATAAGGCTACACAGAGATTGGAATAAAAAATATTTTTCTGCTTCGCAACCATAAGGACTTGAACACAAGACCAAAGGGTAAGCTGACACCTTACTACTGAACCAATAGGCTCATTCTTTTTAAAAATTTCCAAAAATTAAATTTCAATCAGACGTTCAGAGATAGAAATAGGGACAAAATTAGCAAAAATTTCAAAAAGGATTATTTGAACATAGGACCTTAAACACACATCCAAGGCATTTAACCACTGAAACAGATCAATTATCTTGACAAACTTAACAACCCAAGAATTCAAAATTTTGGGGGGTTTACAATAACATACTCATAACACATCATATTGATATATTGGAAATTTGTGATTGTGAAACAAATATGTAAATTATATGGATTGGATAAACAAATCTCCATATAAGGCTTCACTATTGACTCAAAGAGCATTGCATGAATGCTAACACTCTACATTCCCTTATCTTTCCAACGTTGTATTCAAGCTGCAATGTCCTATCATAATAATAAGGGTGATTACTCACAATCCTATGGCATGCCAACTATATCCAATATTTTCAAGTGTTCACAATGCCAACATATCATTTAAACATATTCACGATACTCAATATAATAGGGTTCGCAATTTAGCAGAGCTTGCACAATATAGCATAGTTCACAATTCATAGTTCTCAATATCACGGTTCGCAAATCTGTAGAGTTCGCAATATCACAATTCGCAATTCATAGTTCACATATATCATAGGTTCACATAACAACATAATTTACACATAACATAAGTTCGCATAGCAGTCTAGTTCGCACATAGCATAGGTTTGCATAATAGCATAATCGGGTTCGTATAGTAACATAGCAGGGTTCACACATTTGGTTGGGTTCACACATTGGGTAAGGTTCACACATTAGTAGAGCTCACACTTTAGGTTGGATTCACACATTAGGTAGGGTTCTCACATTGGTAGGGTTCGCACATTAGGTACGGTTTGCATATTAGTAGGGTTCGCACTTTAGGAAGGGTTCACACATTAGTAGGGTTTGTACATTGGTAAGGTTTCACATTAGTAAGGTTCACACTTTACGTAGGGTTCCCACATTGGTAGGGTTTGCATATAAGGTAGGGTTTGCACATTAGTAGAGTTCACACAATGACATGATAAGGTTCGCACATCACATAGAAGTCACACAACATAGGTTTACACATCACATAACAGTCACACAACATAGGTTCGCATATCGCAATAGGGTTCATATGAAATTATAACAAGGTTTACATGAAATTTTTGCAGGGTTCGCATGACATTACCTAGGCTTCCCATAGCATGTGAACTGGTGTTTAAGTTGCAGTATACAAGACCACTCATTTTAGCAACCTTGCTTTAATGACAAAAGCTCAAGTTAGCTTTTGTTTGCCCTTATCCTTGCTTGTGGAGGCTCTCAAATGATTCCGTACTTCACATACACATCAAACATAATACAAAGGCATTACCAACAACAACAAACACAATTAAATCAATCTAAAATCACAGATCAAAGCCTCTTAATCTCTATACCGAAAACTTAACTAGTTTTACCGAAATAGGTGCTTATCCACTCAAATATCATTCATAAGCTTAGATTTTGACTTCACACATCCTAAATATCATCTTATTACAGATCCAAACCATCAATTTTATCCACTTACACAAATCTAATGTTTTTAGAGAAAATCAAGCTTATGTGATCTTTTAAAAAGGAAAACGTTTGATTTGTTAAAATTACTTAAGAATTTGTTAAGTCAAGATTAAAAACCTTTTAATTAGATCAAAATGAGTTAGAAATTACTTTAAAATAGAAGCTTAACTAAGTAATATGAGATCTACCATTTTCAAGCCAAAAATCAACTTAAAATCAAGTGATCTATTGAAATCTTGATTAAATCATTTAAATCTCAAATTGAAATAACAACTCAGTTTAATCATAAAAAGTTAGAATTTTACCTCAATTTTACAAAATCGACGAGCTATGGAGCTAATTCGAGCTAAAACGTGTGAAGATCTTTTGAGAATTTGAGGATGAAAACGTGATTACTCTTCACAATTGAAAAGAGATTTTGTGTTTGCAGAGCTTAGACATAAAAAAGGATGAATTAATTTCGAGAAAAAAAACTTTATTTTGGTATTTGGCAAATTTTTGAAAGAGGAGTTGAATGAGAGGGAAGGAGACGGTAAGTGGTTTAAATGACCAACCAAATTTTAAACCCCTTTGACCACCTACAGTTTCCTCCCTCTTTCAAATTGGTCCTTAGTTTCCAATTAAAACAGATCTCAAAATTATTTTCAAATCCGATCTCGTTTGTAAAATCTGTTTTAACCAAATTATTTCTCGGACTCCTAATTTTAATTTCTTGACCTAAAATTTTTAACTCTAATTATTTTAATATTTTATTTATTTAATTCCTAATTATTTAATTATCTAACCTAATTACGGTTTTCGGTTTACAAACTTGATCCTACTTACCCAATTCTACTAACCCAATTTTTGGGATGTGACAAATCGTATAAAGAAATATTTTTTTTGAACAATCTTATTATAGGTTCCGATCATATCTACTCTTTTTAACACAATGCCTAGAACTACCCATAGCCCCTTCTTAACCCATAAATAGGAGGATAATGCGCTTCAGCGCACTCAAACCTATATATTCTTACACCGGCAACAATGTACATGTCAATTGAACTAAGACTCAATCGTAGAAATATTTTAAAAAGGGATAAATAGTTTAACTAAATAAGAAACTATGGTTAATGTTGAATGGAATTTGTTGGTTTGTGTCAATTCTAGATTAGAAGGGCGCATATACAACACAAATAGGGGAAATATATCAAACCAACTTCTTCAACACCTCATCATCTTACAACACACAAGCTTTCCTTTTTGGATCAGTCCGTTCCTTCATCTTATATTCCTATAGTATTCTTGTAACACCCTGAATTAGGGGTTATTTGTAATTAAATAAATTCCATGTGGGCTTCAAGAAATAAAATTTATGATTTATTTGGCATGTTTTAGGACCTAAAAATAACTCGAACTAAGCCTGACCCAGTATTAAAAATTTATTTTTAAGTGTGTAAAAGGAAGGAGCTAGGTTAGTTAGGGCTTTAATAAAATCTTAGGCGAATTAAGGCACAAAGGATGGGCTTGGTATAAGTGGCGTGGTGCGCCTAAGAGATTGCTAGGGGTCTCAAGTTCGAGCTGCAAAGGCAGCATTTTGGTTTTATTTTGCGTCAATTAGGGGAACTGGGCCAGGTATGCCTTAAAAATAAATAGCCGGGGAAATGGACATGAAAGTCTAATGGGAGAAGTGGCTAAGGACGTTGGAAAAGAGGGCTGGGGCGTGAGGTCGGTGGTTCGATTCAAAGAAGCAACACTTTGGTTTTTCCCTTTTTGCTGCTGGCGTGACAAGGTGAGTTGGCCTGCACATGGTTCTTTGTTTAACATTCGGCTGGAAGAGTTTGTTAAGCACATGGTTTCTTTTATTTTATTATTTATTGATAAGATAAAAAGGGGATAATATTAGCATAATTATTAGATTATTATGGGATTATTATTTGATTATTATTTGAGTATTCAAATTCTTTTTGAATTAATTCAGCTAGTGGCCAAGAGGAATTTTAGGTGATTGATTGAATTTTAAACTCTTCAAAGGAAGAGTGGACGGCAAGTATAGGGGCATTAGTGCCGAATTTGCTTAATTAATTACTTGGAAATTTCGGCTAAAGCAAATACCATCTTTCGAGTTATTCTTTTCACTCTTTTTCCAACCTTTATCAAAACCGAAAACCATTCTTTCTTCCTCTAAACTTTGGCCGAATCCACTACATCATCATCTTCCATCTAATCCCTATCTATGTGCCGAAATCCCTTTTCTTTTTATTAAACTCTCCTTGGCCGAATATTGAGTGTAGTATCTCCTTGGATCTTCTTTTTCAATCGGTGGAAGAAGGAACTCCGGGATCTCAAAGCAGTAAATCTGATCTTCCATTCTTTGTCAACCAGTTGGTAAGTAGTGGTAAGGTTCTATTCTTAGTGAGTATTTAATTAGTGTTCAGAGCCGAAGGCTACTAATTTTGGATAAGTGCCGATTATAGGGAAGTGAAGCCGATTCACACGTGGAGTGTGTTGGCTAATGTTCAAAGGCAATTGGGGTCAACATATAACACTAAAGATTGGAAACTTCAGGATCTAGGAATTTCGATAGAAGCAGGTGTGTAAGATCTCTATACACACTTTATTAATTTACATGCTATTATTATTTGCCTTAGATCTTTTGGTTGTGATTAGCTTGTGGCATAATCATGGATTTCGGGTAAGTCCCCTAACTTGTAATTTTTATGTTTGCGTGCCATCACATGATGTTTAATACTATGACATGATATATGAAATTTGATGTGTAAGCATGTGATGGTGGGATTGATGAGAGGAGGGGGATGAATTATGGACTGTCGTCAGTGGTTTTGACCACAAGATGGGTTGGCCCCATCAGACTATTTGTGACCTATGGTCATCAGTGGTTTTGACCACAACGATTGATTAATTGCGACTAAGTCCCAGTGGTTTGGTACCACCAGTGGTTTTGACCACATTTGATATATTGTGACCTATGGTCATCAGTGGTTTTGACCACACGATGGGTTGGCCCCATCATTTGAATTGTGACTTTAAGTCATCAGTGGTTTTGACCACACGGGGTAGGAAAGGAGTATGGATGGCTAGTTGGGTTGCATGAGCATGTTTATTAATGAATTGTGTATGAGATGTATTTTCCGGGTGGGGGATTTACACACTGAGTCTTGGTGACTCACCCCTTCCCTTAACATTTTGCAGATGAGTAGATCGCGGAGATGGAGCCGGATGGACTCAAGGTGGCCATGCAGTGGAAATTTTAATTAGATGGACTTGGATTTTAGTTTATTTAATTTTAATGTTGGTTTTATTTTTGTTAAGTTGTAATAAGGCCTCCTAGAATTATTTTATTATTGTTACATGCTTTGAATATTTGTTTAAACTATTTAATTATGTTAAAAATGAATTCACATGTTTTTCCCAATCAAACGTAAAATGTTTTAAAAATGCCATCGGGCACATTTGCAATCTATAAACAACCTGACTTAATAAATATTTCTAAACAACACCAAGTATGGTTTTTTTTTTTACAAGAGACTTGAAAACACAAGGTTTTCGACAAAACTTAAAACGGTTTTGAAAAGATTTCAAAATGTTTTCTCGGTAGCAACCCAAATTCAGTCGTAATGTTTGGGCCGGGTTTGGGGATGTTACAATTCTTCAATGTGAACCAAAAAACAAACATTCCAAAAGCTGATATCATTGCCTCCAACTCCATGAGGTCCCAATTGCTTAAGGAATCTCTATCACAAACCTTAACTCTATTTTATCCATTTGCAGGAAGGACCAACGACCATCTTTCCATCTCTTGTAATGATGAGGGAGCATACTATGTAGAGGCTAGAGCTAACCTTCCACTTTGTGTATTTCTCAACTCCTCCCTGATTCGTCTTGTGTTTCTCAACTCCTCCCTGATTCATCTTATGTTTCTAGAGATTTGCGACACATTCAAGATCAATGGCGTTTATGATGATCCCATACGCTTATGGTTGTTCTCATTTTCTTTGAGGAGTAATGAAAAAAAGTGGTTGAATTCATTGCCATGAGGTTCTATCACGACTTGGAATCAAATGATTGAAATTTTTTATGTTGAAGTACTTTCCACCGGCCAAAACAACTAAGTTGAGAAATGACATCCCTTCCTTTGTTCAATTTGATATGGAGACATTATATGATGCATGAGAGAGATTTAAATTATAGCAATACTTATAATGCAGGATGGATGAACCATCCAAATTTCTCTTAGGGTGGTCAAGGAAATCAAAGGTCACAACCCCCTCTGGGTTTTCAGCGACCTTATCAGCAAAAGAAGAAACCGAACCTTGAGGAGATATTGGCTAAATTTTATTTTGGTGTCAAAAACTCGATTTCAAAACATTGAAACAGCACTAAAAAATCAACAAGCATTGGTTCATGGACTTGAAAATCAAATTGGACAGCTTGTCAAACTTATTTCGGAAAAGACCACAAGAGAGCTTACCTAACAACACTGAAACTAACCTAAGGGAGAAAATCATGCAACCACTATTAGAAACGTGGAAGGGGTAGTTGAGCCTGAAAAAAAGTCATAGCTAGAAGTTGTTGTGAAAAGTGATGAGATTGAGGGAGGTAAGAAAGAGCATAAGTCGTTAAATAGAGAATACAAACCACAAATTCCATATCCGACATGATTGAAGAGAGACTGCACAAAAGAAAAATATGGTAATTTTCTCGAACTTTTAAAAAAATTGCATATTAACTTACCTTTTCTTGAATCCCTTTAGCAAATGTCAAAGTATATAAAAATTTTAAAGAAGCTGTTAACAAAGAAAAAGTAGTTAGACGACTTGTCGACTGTGGAGCTCAATGAAGTTTGTTCGGTCTTTCTCCAAAACAAACTACCTAACAAACTTAAAGATCCAAAAAGTTTTACTATTCCTTATCTCATTTGTAGTTTAAATGTTGAAAGTGTTTTAGCTGATTTGGGAGCTAGAATAAATGTTATGTCTTATAAGATGTTTAAACAACTTGGTCTTGGGGAACCCAAACCCACTAAGATGAATATTCAAATAGCGGATAGATCAGTTAGATATCCTAGGGGTATTATTGATGATGTACTTGTGAAGGTTGATAAATTTATATTCCCTATTGATTTTGTTGTATTGGACATGGATGAGGATATTGAGGTACCTATGATCTTTGGTCGACCCTTTTTAGCCACTAGTAAAACTATTATTGATGTGATTTTGTGAGAGTCCCTAGTGAGCAAGATGATACTAATTGCTTTATTAATGTTAGTAATCAAGTGGCTCAACGTTCTTTACAAGAAATCCCTCATGAAAATGTGTTGGAGTCATATTTTATTCAAAACGATAGAACTTGAAGGACAAGTGAAGAACGAATGATGCAGCTTGACGAACTAGATGAATAGCAAACAAAGGGTGATGAGAAGCCGAGAAAGCAAAATGAAGAAACAAAGCATCGCCATGATGTGCATGTGAAGATGATGAACCAATTCAAAGTTGGGAACAAAGTACTGTTAGAAAAATCGGATCCACAAATTTTTCCTTTGGAATTTAATTCAAAAGGGTCCAACCCATTTGTGGTAAAAATCATTTTTCCATACGGTACAATTGAGGTAACACATCCTGAATTTGGCACGTTCTACTCGTCTCAAACCTTATTTTGGTGTTAACACTGATAACGAGAGAGAAGAGCTTCAACTCCAAGATCTGCCTTAACTATGAGTTTTAAAAGGGGAATTCGAGCTTAGACTCTAAATATGCACTTCTCGGGAGGCAACTCAAGTGTTTTTGTGTTATTTATTTATTTATTTTTACTTTCTTACAAATAACTTCAAAAAAATTACATTCATTTTTATTTTTATTACTTCAAAAATTTAAAAAAATTAAAAAATTTCATTCATTATCATTTTTTTTAAAATTTAAAAAATTTTAAAAAATTTTAAAAAATAGGGGTCATTCAGCCTGGGGTGATCCACACGGCCTGGAGACACAACCATATGGACTATACGGCCTGGACACATAGGCGTGTCTCAGGCCATGTGAATACTGGAGTTAATTTTTTCAATTTTGATTTGCCACACACAGGCACAGAGAGTTACACGGACTAGAGACATGGCTGTGTGAGACACACAGGCATGTGTGAAACCGTGTAACCCACACGGCCTCGTACACGGGCGTGAGAGAAGCGAAGGATGATCACACACGACCTGGACACCTGGACACACGGGTGTGTACTAGGTAATGTGAAAACTCGGCTTAATTTTTATTAATTTCTCAAATGACACACGGCCTAGGAGGATGTACATAGGCATGAGACACGGTCGTGTTGCACAACACGGGCTTATACACAACTGTGTCTCCCGTAACGAATTAGAAACCCTAAATGTTTTTTGTCTTGTTCTTTTTCTCTCCATGCAGTTTCCTGCACCCCTTTTCTTTCAACTAGTTTCCTTCGCCACCAATCTTCCTTCCCGCTGTAGACCTCTTGCCGTCGATCTTTCTCGCTTCCCCATCCTTGTCACATACGCGGTTCGCGCCACTCGAACTCCCCACCTCCGAACCCCCGTCCCCTTCTTTCCACCCATCGCTGTCCCCATTAGACCTTTCCCCTCATAGATCTCCGTTTCTATCAACTCGATCTACCTCCACCACTTCTCACACCCTCGTCGGAGTCCTCGTTTCTTGTCGGCTCTTCCCACTCCTCTTCGTTCCGCACCACTGCCAACCAATTTCTTCCATCGACCAGTACCTTCATCGCGTGCGCCGCCGCCGTACACCTACGCAAAACCCCACCGTTTGGCTCTTCCCTTCCCTTTCCTTTTTGTTTATTATTATTATTATTATTATTATTATTATTATTATTATTATTATTATTATTATTATTATTATTATTATTAGTTTTTTTAAATAGTACTGTGAGTAGAAGTAGTTTTATATATATATTGTAAGGCCCTGAAAATAAGTCTAGTAGTTTCGGGTAATTTTACTGGGTTCCGAGTGAAAATTGAGAATTAATCGGGTTAATTAGTGATTTACATTCTTAATTAGTTAGCTTAATTTCATCTAAAAAATGGTAAATAATATTCCAAAAAATAAAAATATTTTTAGAAAATTTATTTTTATGGTTTTAAATAATTTTTGGGTAAAAATGGGTTTAATTGGGTGGTTTAAAATATTAATTAAATGGGACTAATTTGAAAAATAAAGAAAATATGTAAGTGGTTTTATAGCAAATAAGCCATATTTTCAGAATTTTGGAGGGAAATGACCAAATTGTAAAACAAGGGAAAAGAGGGAGTGGCCTGATGGAAAATTCCCCATAATTTGAAAATCAGGTGGGGGTTTTCAGTTTTAAAAACTCTGCAACTACCTCACTTTTCACTTATTTTTACCCGAATTGAGATCTAAACATTTTCTCTCCCAAATTTCTCTTTAAAATCTCTCGAAATGATTTTCAAAGTTCGGCAAAAAGCCATCCGAATTTTTTCAAGCATTTTGATTCAAACTTCCAAATCAATGATTTGAGTTCAATTGAAGGTAATCCTCATCTCTAAACTTATTTTTAACTTCATTTCAATCATTATTTGTTAATTAAATTGATTATAATGGATTTTCAACTTTAATTTCTTCTTTCTTGAACTTGAGGATCAACAATGGTGGATCTTTAATTTTGAGTTGGAATCCAAATATTAATTGATTCCTAAGATCAAAATAGGTCTAATAAGAGGTTTTTAATCCTAAACCAAAAGATCAAACACGTTTTATGGATCAATTTTGAGAAATTTGAATTTGATTAAGAACATGGATGATTTTTTCGAAAAATTATGAAACGGATTAAATGATGGAATTAACACACTTAGAATACATGTTATTGAACTAGAAATGAAGATTAGAAGTGGTTTGAGGTGCTGAAAAGGGAGTTTAGTTGAGGAATTTTGTATTTCGACTTAGTTGTGCAACATCGTTAAGGTAGTTTAGAGCAATGTTATAGATTTGTATACTTTATCAAATTTCATGTTTCTTGTTGCTATTGTTAGTTTGTAATGCATACTTTGTCTCTGTTAAAGCTCCATATCAAGAGGAGGAACGTGCAAATTAGAATTGAAGCTCAAACTTGCTTGTTTAAACACATTTTTTCTTAAAGAGCTAAGTGTGGAGGTGAATGATATGAAGGGCAATTTGGTATATTGGCCTGATTATGCATTAAATTAAAGGTTTAATTGGTGTTATTAATGACTTAATTGCATATTGGATGGTTGGATTTGCAAAAATAGTTTTTATTTTATAAAAGAGCAAAATGGCAATTGGTTTGGTAAGTTGTGTAGTATGCTTTTAGCATGATTAAATTGTATAGAATAAATTGATATTTTAAGCATGAATTACTGATTTGTTGAACATTTGACAAAGGTGTTCTAATTGGTACATGAATATTGGGAAAATGATATTTTCTATGCTTAATTTTATTGATGTTAAAATTGCTTAGCAACATGCTTTTACTTGCATTTTAACATCCTAAATTAAGTGATTAAAAAACAAATTTTGTGCTTGTATGTATGATTATATTGGCAACATTGCATGGTGAATCTATTGGATATAGTTGGCATGCCATAGGATTTGTGAGTACTCACCATTATTTGTGATATTGTGAGCATATGGCTCTTAATCTGATGCTACACCGCTGCTCAATAACTTAGGGGATCGGCTCTACTACATAAGCCGATTCCTAATTTTTATCTCATATCATGACATAAATAAGCAGTTCTTATTTATCGTATCGGCTCAAAACCTCGCTAAATGATCTTTACGGCGCTTCATCTATCAATTAGATTTTTATCCATAGAATAAAGCATCTAGGCATATGTATATTTCTTCATATTTCGACTTCTATGAAGTTTCTTTTTTTGTTACAGCTGATAAAAATTGTTTTCTGGACAATGCAGTATGTAGAAAGCTTTTTTTTTTCTAGTATTTTATTTACTAACGTGTTTATTTACTAGCATATTTATTTACTAGCGTATTTGCTCTTTCTTTCCTTTTTTTATTCCTATAGTGGAGATAGTCGCACGATATGACAGATTACAGCCATATTATTAAAAGCTTGTGGTAAGAACGGGTTTCGTTCTAGTGCTCAAAAATAATATTCTAAAGCTTTTGTATGCTCTCCATTACTTGTGTGGATAAGACCTATGTTATATAGTATATAACTTCAATCATAGAGATCAATTTCTAGTCACATAGCTTCATAATAATTCTGTAAGGCCTCCGCATAATTTCGTTTGGATTGAGTCGACATCCGTTATAGTCATCATTCGATTCAAAGAATTCTCCGTTCCAAAACTGTATATTTTCACCTCATACGGCTCCTCCTTTATGTGCATAATGAGAATATTCCATGGAATTTAAAAAAAGGTCGAAATATTGTCATTATGAACTAAGCGGGGCTAATGTTTTTACAAGAAATCTCTAGCCAACCCTCTTGCAAAAGATCTTTTCTTACCATCAAGCTTGTTCGTACTAGATAAAAAAAAGTAAACTCCAACAATTTCTTTGTTCTCAACGCTCCTTAATTTCCAAGAATTAGCCATTTCAACAATCTTCGATGGTTATATGGGTATCCAAAGAACGAACAAGATGGATGTTTGTTCCCAACCAGTTCTCTTGATTCCGATTCCAATAAAGAAAATGAATCATTAATAACAAAGTTTTCATGTTGTTGATTCCTAAACATAGTGCTTCTTCCTCTATGCCGCCTATTGGTACTAGTGTAGTAGGGTTGACCCACAATACAAACCCTGGGTGTAACCTTTCGCTCAATACTCGAATCAAAAATTGAAGCATCTGAGGTTTCATTAATCAAGGATGCACTATAGAAGGAATTGCTTTATTTATAAACTTCACCTTTAACAAGCGTAGATTTCTTTTTTTGTTTTCAATAGTCTTTTTTCTATTCTGAATAATGTGTCTTTTTCTTAAAACTGGGAGTGGTAAAGTAAATAAGAAAGTAAAAAATATATAATAATAATCAAATTGCACCATCTCTGTAATAAGTAAATGCCTCTTTTTCTCTTAAAGTTGTCGGAATTATTCGTAATAACATATTGGCTACAACTGAAAAGATCTTATCAATAAAATTTCCATTTATCTGCAATCTAGGCATAGGTAGCAATACCCCTCATGAGAAAATAAAATGATCTCACAAACAAAGGAAGTGTACAGTACGAAATAACATAAAAGTAGACCCATTCCATTTTTTAAAAATTCTTCAAGCCCGAAGGCTAAAGAAAAAGTGATGCTACACCGTTGCTCAATAACTTAGGGTGTGCTTCCAATAATTTTTTACCTTTTATTCTAGTGTGTGCGTCTGGAGGAGTGCACATATAAGAAGGAAGTTTGAGCTTGATGCAAATGGCTAAAATATCTTCCGCTTTATATGATTATCAATCAAATAAAAAGTTATTTTATGTATCAATTCTTACATCTCCTACTACTGGTGGAGTGACCGTGAGTTTTGGTATGTTGGGGGATGTCATTACTGCTGAACTCAATACATATATTGCATTTGTGGGTAAAAGAGTAATTAAGCAAACATTGAATAAAACAATACTGGAAGGTTCATAGGCGGCTGGATATTTATTCCATAAGGGTTTATTCGATCCAATCATACCACGTAATCCTTTAAAAGGTGTTCTGGTGGACTGATTTATTTGGAGTAGATAAGGGAGTGTTGAGCTTGAGTTTCCACTCATCAAGTTATTTTAGGCGCTATAAGGGAGTGTGTGGTTTCGACCCGCTCAATTTGGAAGACTGTATTTGATTTGTGTGAGTTCGAAAATTAGTTTATCGAATGTATGATCACACGTTTATTTATTGCCATGGATGTATTATGCCAATATAATTGAATGTTTATGTGTTAAAAGATGATTTTACATGCTATGGAAAAATTTATTCTTAATTCTTGAAATAGCATGTGATGTTGTGGTGAAATGTTAACATGTTGTGAGTGAAAATTTAATGTTTAATTGCTTTGATTTATGCATGATTGGGTGCAAATTACTTGATGGTTTTACTATCATTCACTGAGCTTTTTAAGTTCACACCTTCACATTTCATGTAGAGAATTTCTGGGCATAAGGAGTCGAGAAGTGAGTACAAGGGTGATCCAAGAATGAGGCTCGGTAGTGGCTTAAGAAATTTACTTAGAGACTATATAGCGGCATTGTGATGCTTTTGAGACTAGTGTTATTTTACTTGTAAAAGAAATTGGACATTAAATTTTGGACTTTAACTTTGGTGATTTTATAATTGGTTTAGTGCATGATTTTATGTCTAATTAATGTTTGATTTACAATATGTTGATGAGTGTTCGTACAGTGATTGATAACACGGTGTATGAAGCATGTATTTTATACTAACAATGTTTAATTGAAGCTTACCATGGTGTGGATTGCTTGCAACTAAGGTAAGTAGCTTGTGTGAATTAATTGGTGTTTGCTAAGTGTGTAATTGGGTGTTAAATTTTGATTAATTGTTGCATATTTGTTGTAAATAAATTAGATTGGAGATGTGTGGATGTTTATGGTAATAACTTGTAGCTATTTCAAGTTTAATAGGTAAGTAAAATATGTAAAATCGGGTCATCAAAATGAATTTTTGACTAAATAGATGCAATGGTTTGCACACGGGCGTGTGTCTTTTCACATGGGCGTGTGGGTTTTTGGGGGTTTGATTTTTGATTTTTGTAATCTAGTATTCTAATTTGCTTAATTTATAATTTAGTCCTAAAACTTGATTAGATTAATTGAAGCCTTTAATGATGGGGAAACTTGGTAATATTTTAGGATTAGACTTGTAACTGCTAATATTTGGTATAAACGCTCTTAATTTTTAATTTGGAAAATGCACTAAAAGTTTATAAAAGCTACAATTTAGTTCCTAATAATAAAACTTGAATTAGACATAGTAAATGAACTTGAATTAAGCTGAAATTTTTAGGGCTTTGATAAACCATAATTTACACATATTTTAACCCCATGCTTGGCTTAATTTTGGATGAATATTCATTAGATTTAATGAATTCGATGCTCCTAATCCTTTAATTTCATTTTTTATACTCAGGAGGGCTTAAGAGTCGAAAAGAACGAGAAACGGGCCAAAAAAGGGACAAAATGGCCTACATCAGAAACCACACGGCCTGGACTATCGACCACAGGTAGATCACACGACCGTGTATGGCGAGCAGAATAGACCACGGCCGAAGGAGTCCACCACGGGCATGTCCCTGCCGAAACCAGGATGAATTCTATTCGGAATAGGATACTTGTGGGCTAAGTAAGGCATCTCAAAGCATATATAAACACCTTAGGGGGCAACCTAAAAGGGGGGTCGACAGGACATCAAATAAACGCCGAGTAGAAGACAGAAAATACTCCAAGATAGCTGTCGAGAGCAGCTTAGGAGAAGGATCTCCATCAAGACTGAAGATCTCCTATAATTTCTTTTGAAGTTTTTAGGTTTTCTTATGTTTTGTTGTTTTCTTTATTCTAAGATGTTTTCCTCTATCAGTATGAACTAAATTTCCTAAATACCTGAGGGGATGAAACCTAAGATAGATCTTATTATTATTTGATTTATAAGATAAATACTTGTTCTTATTCTTAATTGTGAGTTTTTATTCTTATTTTGATAATTTAGGTTATTGATTCAAGTCAAATGTGCTTATTCAGTGGAGAAAAAGTCCCTATTTAAGAGTAGATCAACACAATTAAGCGGAGTTGATTGCAACCCTAGAAATAGGGTGACAAAAATCTGCTGGATTAGAGTCAAATCTAATAAGGGGATCCATAGATCGAGTTAATGCGACAATAGGGGTTTTAATTAGAAAGAGATTTCAATTAATCAACCTAGAGTCAGTTGTTTTTAGTCTTGAAAGAGACATTAACATAAATCAGGGATTTCTATGGATTAAGTCAAGTGAATAAATCATATGAACCAAAGGTAATAAGTGAAGTCTAGGTGGATTCTTCCTTAGGTATTGCCTATCTCATATAAGTTGTTCAAAAGTATTTTCCCAATTCACTCTCTGCCACATTCATAATCATTTAGTTAATTAAATTAGTTAGTTAAATTTAGATAAAAAAATAAATCCCCTTTAATTACTAGGCTAGATAATAAAAAGATAGTTATTACTAGTAATTTTAGTCCTTGAGGATACGATATTCCGGACTCACCACAACTATACTACTGTTCGATAGGTGCGCTTGCCTTTGTCGAAATAATAGTTAGTTTCGAGCCCATCAGGCTTGCATAATTTGAATAAAAGAAGGTTGGTAACTATTTAGAAATAAACTCGGGATAGTTTAACCTTAGGTGGAAAAATGACCAAAATACCCATCAGGTTTAAATCCTTAGAAAGAGTTTAAAAAATGGTTCACAAATTGCTTATGCATTAATAAATTATAGTTAATTAGTCATAAATGAGGTGTTATAAGGTTGGGGTGTGCGTCGGGTGGTCATGGGCTAGAGAGTCGTTTCTGTGGTTAATGTAACATGATCGCTGAAATCAGAGCTTTAAAATTTATAAAAGAATTATCGAACCTGGAGACTAACTCTGACAACGATTAAAGGCAAGTGTACCTATCGAACAGTAGTATAGCTTAGGCAAGACCGGATTATCGAACCCAAAGGAACTAAAAGTATTAATACTAACTTTCTTTTTATTATTTAGCCTTAAAAACGGATAAAGATTGCTTTAAACTAAATTGTCGAAGACTCAAACTAAGGACACAAAGACAAGAAGAATGAATTGGAAAATAACTTGAAGAAAAACTCAGTTGATTGCAACGATACCCTTAGGAAGAATCCACCTAGACTTCTCTTGTTACCTAACCCTAAATTATATGATTTCTTTACTTAGCTTGATCCGTGAGACTCCCTAACCTATATTAAACCCTCTCTCGAGGCGAATAACGTCAACCCTAGGTTAATTAGTGGAACTCTCGTTCGCTTATAATAACCCCCTAGGATAGCAGTAAATTGATCAATAGACTCCCATATTAGGTTTCACCCTAATCCGACAAAATCTCGTAACCCTATCTCTAGGCGTTCGATCAACTCCGCTTAATTATGTTAGATCTTCTCTTAAGCAGGGTCTATTCCTCCTCCACCTAAGCACATTAGATTTGGATTAAGCAACATAATTAAGAACAAACTAAGTAATTCATTATATAACTTAAAAATCAAATAACAAGATTCGTCTAGGTTTCATCCCCTTCAGGTATCTGAGGGGTTTAGTTCATAATGAATAAAGAAAACATCGCAAGAGGAAAGATAAAACAAAACATAAGAAAATCCTAAAATCCCCTGAAAGAATTGAAGGAGAATTCTGTCGTCTTGAGTATAACTCCGTCTTTTTGGGATGGATCAACTGGCTATCCTCGTGTTATTTCCTAACTCTGACCTTCTCGGCTTGGCTCCTTGGCCTAGCTTTTGATGCCTTTCAAAGGTGGTACTTGGGGGATATATATAGGCTCTTGGAATGCGATTCTTTCTCCCTAAGTATCCTTTTCCGATTGAAATTGCTCTTTCCAATGACAGAGGCGCGGCCATGGCACACGCCCGTATGTATCGAGACCAGACCGTGTTTGGATTTCTAATTTGAGACACGGCCGTGTGAGGCGGAGTTGAGGCCGTGCTCTAGGTGTTCGTCGAGGCACGGCCGTGCGGGATTTGGACTAGGCCGTGTCAATTTCATGCTAAGGCCCATTTACTCTGTTTTGGACCCAATTTGTGTTCTTTTCATCCTCGAGTGCTTTCCTGGGTCTAAGACATGAAAAGAAAGGATTTCAAGCACCTTTTTATATAAATCAAGGAATAAATCATCAAAAAGCATCATAAATGTGGGATTAAAATATGTTACTTTTACGGTTTATCATAACACTTCAAATTCGGGCCGGTCCGTCCCGATCAGTTTTGGGGTGTCACATATATATTATATGTTATAGTCTTTTAATTAGTTTTTATTTTATTTTATTTATTATTTTTTTACCATTAGTATGGTGTTATATTTCTTAGTATTATTACTCTTAGTTTTAGTTTGTTAGTTATCTTATTTTTATTTGGCTATAATTAGTATTAGTTCTAGCTAATATTAGTAGTAGACTTTAATTTTGGTTATGTGATTTAGCTTTCGTCATTGGTTGGATTGGTTGTTGATGTGTTCTATTTTTGTATGTTGATTTGTCTATATGTTATTTCATTTGTACTGATGTTGCATTATTCGGTTTTTATCTATTCTTTCAGGTACATTATGGCTAATACCAAAGGTAAGACTGAGGTTGCCGTCCCTGTTTCAAAAAAGCAGAAGACTCTGGGGAAAACTTCGTCCTCGGCGCTTCCTCCAGTTACGATACACACATATCTCTAGTTTTCTCCGGATCCTCAAGAGGACTTGTATTAGCACTTACGGTAAAGACCCTTGGGATTAGGCCGTTGTATTGATTGGGCAACCCTACAGGAGATACACTTGGCTGATAGAATGTGCACACTAATCGAGACAGCTCCATGGGACTGATTTTTCTCCATCGTTGAACCCACCTACTTGGAGCTTACATTAGAGTTTTGTTTAACATTTTTTCTGCAACATGTGATGTCGAGACATGAAGAGATGCGCATATTTCTTTTAGACTCGGTGGTACGACGCATTATCTAAGCATCCCAAACTTCGGAGTCGCCCTTAGACTTTATTCTAAGGATTTCATGAGTGTTGAGGGGTTCCTCACATTTTTGGACTGACATTGCTACAACTATGACACTATATAACCCAAGTCAGTCGAAGGAGACTTCTCTACCTCTAGCACTGTGCTACATCCATGCCATTTGGGTGCACACTTTGACCAGTCGGAGGGAGAGCACTGGTGTTTTGAGTAATATGATGCTTACTTTCTTTGGAGCATGGCGACGCGACGACCCTTCAATCTTGCATACTTCGTCGCCCTATCTTTTCGCCACTAATCTAACCACACTAGAATGGGTCCTATCTGTTTGGGTCCTTATGTAACTAGCCTAGCGAGCTATTTTGGCTTCCTTGATATTCCGGAGCAGACATCCTGCTTTACGTTAGTTGGACAGATGATCCCGCAGGGATTATTAATTATGAGTCACATGAGGATGATCGAGCGACAGCATGGAGTGGATCCACGTCAATGCATATTATCTCATTCTAACCCTTAGGATGAGCATGAGGAGTTTTCTGACGATGATCCTCCTCACCATGTGGGCCCACCTCGTTCTCTGCCTCTGAGTCACCCTATCATTGCTCCTGTTGTTACACTCGAAGACCTCTCCAAGTGGTTTGACTGATTTAAGCAGCAATGCTTTGAGCGATTCCATAGCATCGATGTGGCTTTGCATCAAATTCGTTAGCACCTTCATATCTCTCATTCTGATTATATGCCACACCATCCCAACGCCTCTCATGACGACAATCATTGATCTTTTTTGTTTTTATGATTTATTTATTTTTATTTCTAGTTGTACTTTTATTTTTATTTTATTTTTGTTTTGTTTTTATGTTTTGTTAGTTGTTTTATTTTTATTGGTGCGACGGCTTTATTTTATTTTTATTTTGAATTATGTTGTTATTTTCATTATTTTGATGGTTGTTTCTATTCGAGTGTGCAATCTCTTTATCTTCTTTTTTTTCTTTTCTTATTAGCTTGCTCGGAAACATGCACTACATTTAGATTTGCCCAAAATTTTGGCTTTCACTATTCTGGCGATTTCATCCATATTCAGGGCAGTTTCAGTTCTCTCACTCTCTTTTGATATTATGCTTATTATGTTTATATATGTTTGTGCATTGAGGACAATGTACATGTAACATCCCTTAACCCTAAACCGTCGCCGGAACAAAGTTACATGGTATTACTGGACATATCAGACAATTTACTAATTACTCACAAATAAAATAACATTAATTATATAATTAAAACAAATAAAATCTTAGATTTTCTTCCTCTATGCCGCCTCAACTATGCTAAATGGCTTAATTGCCATTTTAGCCCCTTTTTACTTTCTTTTAATCTATAATTAGACTTTCACTCTTTATTCAATTTGATCCTTTTTCCTAATTACTTTAAATTAAGCTAAATTCACTAAATAAAAATCTAATTAAACACACTATTAGACTCATAATTAATTCTAATAATTATTTACTAACTCGGTTTACTAAGACGGAGGGCCGATAACACACTTTTCCGGTGCCCACGGATTTTGGGTCGTTACAGTACATCTTAAGTGTGGGTAGGTTGTTTATATATTTGTGATAAAATCCCTAAATTATTTGTTGTGCTTAAGTAATTTTCTCATACCCTCCATTAGAGTGATATTTTTTTTTTCTATTTGGAATTTTTATTGATGTTGTTATGGATTTATTTGTGGATATTTGTGCATTGATTTATTTATACTTTTATTCACAAGAGAGTCAAGTATGATAAGTTTTTTTTCATAAATAATTCTATGTTCTCTCCCTGAATTGAAGTATTATCCTGATATTTTAAATTTGCAACTTTCACATCAAAACCTTCATCTTTTTGTAAGCTTTGAGCCTATAGGCATATATTTATTCGTGCTCATTTTATTTTTGGTTGAGAGTATGTCAACTTGATTTGTTATTCTAGAACTTGCTTTGTCTATGTATGTCAAGACTACATTATTGATTTGATACATTGATATGATAGAGGCACTTAGGATTTAACCCACTTAATCTGTAAAAAGCTTACCTATTGAATTAACCCTTAGTAAACCCTGTTGATCCTAATACATTTTTTTCTAACTCATTTTTATTAACATATATGTATGTTGTAAAATTATCCTCGTTATTGACTCCTTTTTTGTTGAGATTTGATTTGATTAGTTGCCTAACTATGTTTCATTTTTTTTTTTTGAATTGTTGAATTTTATTTTTGTTCTAAAAAAATCAAAAATGAAAAACAATGAAAATGAAAAATATATATATATTTAATTGAGCTTGAATAATTAGTTTGTAATTTCTCTTAATCCAACAACAGATTGTTTTTCTGGTTGGGTATCAACTCGATCTCGATTATAACCGACTTTTCTGACCTTTTCCATATCCTTAACCTAAATCCCATTACAACCTTTTAAAGATCTCTTAATTGGTATGTCGTCTCATTTTATAGTGGTAGAGATTTGATGTTTTAAGCAAGCTTATGGTAACGACATTTCTTATTTGACTATTGAGTTCATATTACTTGAGCCTTAAACACTTTGAGTGTTTTGAGTGAATCTTTAGTGAGGATGTCAATTCTTGTTGATTTTGAATTAAAGGTAATTATTTAGATAATGGGAGACACCTATGTTTTAGTGCTTTAAAAATTTTAGCTTGGACTGCTTGAGTCTTTAGTGTCTTTTTGGTTGAATTTCTAATGCATAATTATTTGCAAATTGTCTTGAAACATTATTGATGAAACTGACTAATTGAGAAAGTTAACTTGCATGTGGGTTGGGAATTTTGCTTGAGGACAAGCAAAAGCTTAAGTATGGGGATATTTGATAAATGCCAAAAGTAACATGTTTTAATCACGTTCTTAATGTGTTTTTGGATGATTATTAGATGTAAAACGGTAAATTCTATGCTCCTAACCCTTTAAATTTATGGTTCTATGTTTAGGAGAGCATTTGGGAGCAAAAGGAGCAAAAAACGAGCGAAAACCAGAAAATTGGAGCAACGTACGAAGGCCACACGGGTTGGGCACACGGCCATGTGCTAGATCATGTAGATTTCGTGAACTACACTTTAGAAACATTAAAAAAAAAAAACCCAATTTTTAGATTTTTTTTGGGCATTCTAAAACCTATATATACCAAATATAAGAAAAGGAAAGTAAGCTGTCAGGGAAGGTTGAAGAAAACAATTTGAAAAACACCATTAAAGCTTACTCTAAAGCAGATTTCTATCAAGATTGAATATCTCCTTTTGATTTCTTTGAAGTTTATTATGAGTTTCTTTGTTTCTTGTTGTTATATTATCTTTAAGATGTTTTTATTTGTGATTATGAACTAATTTTCTAAATACCTAAGGAGATGAACGGTAGGATGGATTCTTTATTTGATTTCTGTTTTTACGCAATAAATATTTGAATCTTGTTCTCAATTATGTGTGTTTAATTCTTGGTTTAATATTTTCAGACTATTAATCCATGTTTGATGTGATTGAATCAGATGAGGAATAGACCTTGTTTAAGAGTAGATCTAACATAATTGAGTGGAGTTGCATGCAATCCTAAAAATCGAACGACATAAATCTACCTAGAATCAGTTGCTCTTACTCTCGGAAGAGATATTAGCATAATTTAGGGATTTCTACGAATCAAGATACTAACTGAAGAATTTTTTTTAATTCAAATTGATAATGACAGATGAAATCTAGGTGGATTCTTTACTGGGTATTGTTTCGCTTCTTGGTTGTTACTCGATTATTTTCCGATTTGTTCTTTGTTGTGTTCTTTAGTTAATTTAATTAGTTAATTTTAGTTTTAATCAATCACTCCAATCTTTTGGTTAAATAAAAGAAAGATATTAATTACTAGTATTTTTAGTCTTCATTGGAATGATATCACCATAGCTATACTATTAATTAGGAGGTGCACTTACCTTAATCAGATTTTTAGTTAGTTTACGACTGCATCAAAAACCAACCATAAAGTCTTGAAGATGAATATAATAATAAATTTTAAAAAAATATAAAAATAAAAAAATTATTGATAATAACTAATTTAAATTTTAAAAATATATATAAAAATAAATATTTTAAAAAATATACTAATAAATTTAAAATTTATATTAATATTAAAAAAATAAATATCCCTCGGTCCGTCCCTCTCTTTCCTAAATAATATTTTTTTTCCCAAACCAACGAGTTCCCCCCCCCCCCCCCAAAAAAAAACCCTCCAAGTGCTTCCTACATTATTCTTTTAAGGTCATTAATGTTTTAATAATCCTCATAAAATCAATAACTAACTGCATGCGTACTTTCTTGTCCCCAAAGTTAGTCTTTCATTTCTCATAGAAACAGAGTGCACATGTCGAGATGTGAAGATGTCGACGTCATGACGTCGTCATTGAAGTTTGAAAAATTTGCAAATAAGTCCTATATGACCCATAAACTGTTGAATGAGCTAACGAAAGCTCGTTGAAAGCCTGGAATATAATTTATAAATTTAATACTAACTGCAAATTGATCTGTTAAATTGATTAGGAAGATTATTTGAATTGAATTTCTTTAAAATTGTTTCAGCAACGAATGTAACATTTTGGTGTCGGATCTGATGAGTAGGTCGAGTATAGGAGTATTACAAATTGAGATAAGACTTAGTCAGCTACACAAGTCTAAAATTAGTAGTATTAATTATATGGAATATTTTAAAATTTAAATATCTATACTTATTGTAAGTGTTTTATTGTGTTGGTGTCAAAGTTAACCAGACACCAACTCAATTATAAAATTACTAAAATATCTTCTCATATAAGGGTGAGTGATCGATCGAATTAAATAAAAAAATTTCGAGTTAGTTGAATTGACAAATTCTACTTTATCATCTTGACTTGATTTGAAATTTTCTTGAAATCAAGTTGAGTGAAATGTAATTTGTGCCAAGTCGAATAGAGTGAAATTGTTCGAGTTAAATTAAAATAAATAAACATGTCAAATTAAAGTATTGTTACAATATAACTAATTCCATATTACAACACAAAAATTTGAAATCATATATGTTTGAAAACTCTATCAAAGCAAAATAAAATACTTTAATATGATAAACTTGAATTGGTAATTTACGTTTTTATATCCTCAAAATTATTATTTGGGAATTTTTTAAAATTTATAACTTTTTTATATTCTTTGGAAAATTGGAATTTTTTATAAACATTTTAAAATTTTGAAAATTATTTTGATTATTTTGTATTTTTTTGTTGAGATGGACCAATTTGTTTATTTTCGAAATTGACAAAGACCAAGGGTATTTATACTAATATGTTATTCAAATTATTCGAGTTACTTGAATTATAAAATTCAACTTGACTCGAATTCGAAAAGTTGAATTACTTATTCAAATTGACTAAAAAAAAAAAGAACAACTGAATGTAATTAACTCAAAATTCGAAACATTTTTTGGTTTTATCAAATTGAATTTTAATCACCCGATTCTCACATACATATTAAATTATTTTATGAGAATATTTTTATCTTTTTAAACATAATAAACCAATAAAAATTTAATCATAATAAAATTTAAACTCTAAAGTACCATGCATAATCAATAAAAAATAATAACTTTACCATTATAACAAAAACATCCATTATTACTTTATGATTTTCTCACTCTTAAGTTTTTGTTGCATTCTCTCGTGTAAAATAATCTCAAAGAGAATAACCCACTTTCAAATTCAATGGACTCTGATGCAACGTGCCAAATGTAAGGAACAGGAACTCTTTGTTATGCTCTACCATAATTACCATAACCATGCGCTGCTCCTCCAACAAAACCAATTCCTTTGTTTCATTTCCCCTTTTTCTATCCACGATAACAAGGTTTCTGATTTGATGTAAACTAACTGAATATTTGAAAATTAAATATTATTTAAATTTGTAATGCATAAATTGGATATCCAAAATTATTTGAATTCATATTATCCATTATTATTCTGTTTGAGTTAAATGTCATCTTAATGTTTGGATTGGGTAAAACTCGATTTGATTCGAAAAAGTCGAAAAGAAATTTGAATTTCGAGTTAATCAAATCGAATTGTTTGAGTTGTTTGAGTCAACTCAAATAAGTAATTTAAGTTTTGAGTTCGAGCCAAGTTAACTTTTACGATTCGAATAACTCTAATAATTCAAATAACACATTAGTGTAAATACTCCTTTGATCCCTGTCAATTTTAAAAATGAATAAATTGATCTCTCTCTTAACAAAAATTATAAAATAATTCAAAATAATTTTTAAAATTTAAAATATTTATAAAAATTCTAAAATTTATATTTTAAAAAAATTATAATTTTTTAAATAAAATCTAAAGGATATACTAAGAAAGTTAAAAATTAAAAAACTTTCTAATACAATAATTTTGGGACAAGTTAATTAGTGATAAAATAGGACTCATCAACTCGATTAACTTAAAATTTTTTACTCGATTCAATCAAAACATTAACCAACAAAATTCTCAAAGTTTTGTTTAGTGGTTTCTCTTTCCTTTGCATAAATGATATTTTAGAGATAATAACCAAACAAAAGAAAATGAATGTATTGCGTAGTTTGCAATTTATCTATCAAATACTGGATTATTTATTCCTTGTATTATTACAACTCATATTGAATAAGAATTTATGAGTCATTTGCTAACTTTTTATTGCTTGTTTTGTATATATAATCTCAAACAGATTAACTCACTATTAAATTCAGTGGACTTTGTTCCAAGATACCAAACGCAAGTAGCTCTTGGTTCTGCTCTAGCATAGCCATGTGCTGCTCTTCTAAGTATACCCATGCTTCAATTCCATTTCCCATCTTTGTATCCATCAGAAAAACCATATTCACCATCTCAGTTTTTGATTTGGTTTTAGGGGCACAGGCAACCCAGGTTGGCTTTCCCCACCCAAAATCTATCTCATAAACACCCATGTTGCACCAACTACTAAACACAATAAAATCAATCTTATCATTTGTACCATCCGATGCCTTACCTATCTCTTTCATGCACTCGCAATATTTAAGCCATCCACCATCTCCTTGTAGGGCGGTAATAAGATCAATGTCTATTTTTCTTATTGCTTTCCTTAGATGGCAAACCATGTTATCCAACTCTGTCTCCTTTGCTGTCACTAGTGCAGCTGCTAAGCATACGAAGTTTCCCATTGAAAAACTTGGGATTTGTGGTCTTGCCCTTTGACGAAGATTCACTGAATGCGTTATAAGAGTTGACTTCTGGATGTCGGATTTTGCTTTGGAAGCAGCCGTAATACACTTGCTGAGGAGGGCTGAAACAACCTCGACCCGTGTTGGATATGGCACACTTGAACTTGTTGTTTTGCCCTTCAGTGAAGCTATTGCTGAGGCATCAAAAACAATTCTCCTCGACTGCCATATTCCCTTTTTGACAAATGGGTTGACCATTCCTAAAAAGGTTGCCTCCCTGGGGTATGCCGCACTCTGTGGGAAGATAAAAGAGGCGTCGAATTTCGGACATGGAGCTTCTTCACCACATTTTCGAGTCAGTGCAGCCCAACTGCTGATAAACGTGGTGGCGGCAGGTGCATCGGCGATTACGTGGGAGAGAAATGCGCCAATAGCAATGCCACCGCATGCAAAGGTTGTGACTTGTATCATGGCTATATAACTTCCTGCACTCGTTTCAGTCCAGTTAGATTCAGGGAGGAGTTGAGAAACATAAGATGAATCAGGGAGGTTGAGAAATACACAAAGTGGAAGGTTAACTCTAGCCTCTACATAGTAAGCTCCCTCATCATTACAAGCGATGGAAAGATGGTCCTTCATCCTTCCTGCAAATGGATAAAAGAGAGTTAAGGTTTGTGATAGAGATTCCTTAAGCAATTGGGACCTCATGGAGTTGGAGGCAATGATATCAGCTGGTGGAATGCTTGTTTCTTGGTTCACATAGAAGAATACCATAGAAACATAAGATGAAGGAACGAACTGATCCAAAAAGGAAAGCTTGTGTGTTGTAAGATGATGAGGTGTTGAAGAAGTGGGTTTGATAAGTTGTTTGGAAACTATTTCGACCTCCATAACCATTTTCTCTTGCAGAATGAATGATTAAGCCAGTCACTGTTACTTTTAACACAAACTTGTACCAGACTGTATGATGCGTTTCATTTATACATAATTTTAGTACCTTGACCATTCAAGAAAGTAAAAAATTAGATTGTCCAAATGTTTGTGTTATATATGCTCCCATCTAATTTAAAATTGAACATTAACCATAGTTTCTGGTTTAGTTAAACTATTTATCCACTTTCAAAAATATTTCTTTATACCATTACTTTTTTTCTTTTAATCTATATTATTATCTAAACTTTTAATTTTGTTGGTGTTATTTTTAATTGGATCATCAACTTGATTACGAAAACTTTAAAAATATCTTTTTGTAAGAACAAGTTATATTATTTTATAGTTTTTTAGTTTTTTTATTTATAAAATAATAAAAAAATATGTATATAATAGGATTTTTACTCAAACCAATTGCATTAATGAAAATTTTAATTTGTCACTCAGCTAAAGTTTTATTTTAATATTTTTATACATTTTAATTTTATCATGCACACTTTATTACTTTTATCAATTGTAGACATTAATAATGTATTTGATTGAAATAGTGTCACAAGCAAACTCGATATTAATTCAAGATTGATAATAATACATTGATAAATAATTTAAACATACATTTGTGATTTCCACACATATACATGTGTGATAAGATTTTTAACATTCTTTAATGATTTTGAGATTATATTTTAAGTGCTTTTTTAATTCTCATGTTTCAATGAGAAATTGTAGAGTTTCATTTATTATTGTATAAATTTACAGATATTTTTTATTAATTTTATTATTTTAAGGGTTAATTTTCTTCTTTTAATTTATTTTAATTACTTTTTATCAAAATTATTTATTATTTTTAAATTAATATTTTTTTATAAAATTTTAAATCAATAAATTAAATTGAGTTAGAAGGAACATCATGTAGATGAGTGTACAATAACTATTTTATGCATTTAAAATTTGATGACATCCCACAATTTTATTTATACCTAAAAATTTAAAATTTTTAAAATTATCCTAATTTTCAATATAATTTATTCCTTTCAATTTATGAATTCTTCACTGCTTGTTCTTGTGTATATATCATCTCAAACAGATTAACCCACTTTCAGATTCAATGGACTCTGTTCCAAAGTGACGAACGCAAGTAGCTCATGTGTTGCTCCTCCAAGAACACCCCTGCTTGCTTTTCATATACCATTAAAAATAATACTCCAACCAAACAAACATAATATTATTATTATTATATATACCACTATTAATTAAATTTGTTAGTGGGTTGAGTCATAATTTGCTTTCAAAAATTTTTTTTAATCCAAAGTTTAAATTCAACTCAATCCAACCACCTATTTCATCATTCATTTATTAATAAAAATATATTTTCTATTAATATTAATATATTTTATGACTAAATAATATTTAATGCACTATTAGTGCATAAGTCTTATACACACACATCACTTTTAAATTAAACAAACAAATATGGAAGATTACTAAATAAATACTAATAATTTTATTTCAACATAATTAATCATTAATCATAATTATTATAAATAAATATTAATAATTCTTGGGTTTAGGATTTTGGTATAAAGATTTAGAGTCTTAAGTTTCGAGTTTTGGGTTTTAACATTTATTTAAAATTAATTGTTATTTAATTATGTTTAAAAAAAATTATTAGTATTTATTGATAAATCTTCCATTAATTTCTTATTTTATTTAATGATAAAGTTTTATATTATTATTCACCAACAATGCATGGAACTTATACACCGATGATACATCAAATATTCATCTAAATAAAAAAAACTATTATTTAAATGATATTTAGTTGAAATCAAATGTGGCCAAATATAAAATCTCTTCTCCAAACTCGGCGAGATATTTATTTAGTTTAAAGAGGTTGAAAAACTTTGGCTGACAAATATAAAAAAGTATGTAGTAGCTGGGGGGGCATTTTCAGCTTACATTGTCATATTATGTGTGTGATTTCAATTTGAGCAGCAATACTGGATTAGAACATGTCTTCAGCATATTTTGTTTATTTGGAAATATAAAGTGGTTGTGTAGTTTAAGAGATGGTTAATTATAGACTTATTTAGGGGAGGGGAGTATAAAATATAAATGAAGGAAGCCCACGTACGCTTATAAACGAAGTAAAATAATGTTAAAAAATGAAATAAGAAAATTAGAGAAACAATTAGTTAATATTTTTACTAAGGATGTGTTAGAAGGATTGAAATTAGTTTGAGACAGAAGTTTTAAAAAGACAAAATTGAAATGTAATAATGCGATATTAGTTGATGTTTTGCGAAATGACCTAGCAGTAGTAAGTAGTATTGCCGAAATTAGTTTAATACATGAATGGTTCTCCAAGAATTGACAAATTAAGTTTCGCTACATTCCGCGTTATAGTAATAAAGTTGTAGATCAGTTAGCTAAGATGAACAGAGATTAAATTAATTACTTGGTTAAGCTTGAAAATCAACCCCTGCGAGATCTGTTGAAAGAGGATATTTATAATTCAAACATGGATGATAGTTGAAGATGGTAGATTCGTTTATTTATTTAGACAAGTTGTAAACTATTCTTGTACTAAAAAAAAAAAAGAGAAAGAATTAGTCAATTACAAATACATTTGACTGACGCTTGCTTTGTGATTACGAAGGGAGCAAATTGGCATGAGATGGAAGTATTGGATTTTAATTATGGTTTATACGACAGGTATTTGGTTTAATAACATGGAATCTTTGGTTTAAAAAAAAAAAAAAAAAAAAAAAAAAGTGGTTGTGGAGATGTTGAAGAAGTGGGTTTGAAACTATTTCGACCTCCATAACCATTTTCTCTGGCAGAATGAATGACCAATTCAGTCACTGTTAAAAGCAAGTGCTATATAACTTTTAACACAAACTTGTACTAGACTGTATGATGCGTTTACTTTATGTGCAATTTTAGCACCTTGACCATTCAAGAAAGATAAAAATTAGATTATCCAACTGTTTTTTAAACAAAAATATATTGTCCCGTCATTAAAAACACTAAAATATATAGATTTTTTCTACGCCTTTTAAACATTATTTCATGCAAATTTTAAATATTTTTTTATCAGATTTTATGCTCTTATTATAAAATAATTAAATTGAATATATTTTGAATTTTATTATTTTTATGATAAATTTATATAATTCAGTCAACAGCCTTCCACCATAAAAGAAAATTCAACTCAATAGGCACCTTAAAAAAATTAATTGACGGGGCATCTTTAGAGCATTAATGATGATTTAACAGCCATGGAAAACCAAAATTATGTTCTCAGACTTTCTAAAATTTAATTGGTTCAATTAAATTTTGTTGAATAAAATTGGACAGCTTGATGTGGAAGAAAAGGGCCCAAATTTACCAATTAAAGAAGGAAGATGGACAAGCCCAAGGAGCAGCCCAAAACCGTCCAGCCTTGTCCAAAATCAGCTCCCAAAAACTGATGAAAATAATTGCAAAACAGCCCCTTAAAGTTCTCTCAATGTCGTTCCAACCCCTTCCCTTTTTATGTTTCTTATTTGTAGCCACAAGCCAAAAATAGCAAAGTTATTCCAACCTCCCTTCCACATGGCCGGCCACTTGAGGGAGTAAATTAAGGCACCTAATTGCTGTTTTTAGCCCTCACTTATTAGTATAAATAGAGCTTTCAAGTGCCTCTCATAATCACTCATTCACTCATCAAATTCATCTCATTCACTCTCATTCCCCCTTCTTTCCCTTAGCTTTTTCTTTTCCTTCCCATTTCTTATTTCCCTCTCTTGAAAAAAAGAGCCTTTTCATGGCCTTGGGAGTAGCCTTAGGGCCAGGCAATGCTTTTGAGAAATTTAAGTGTTTGACATTACTGTCAAAAAGTGCTTTTGAGAAGTAAAATGTCTATTTTAGACATGATATTATAAAGTAACAAATATGTATTTAAATAATGTTCAAATTAGTTAATATTATGATATTTTAACAAAAATATAAAAAATAATTTATTATAATTTATTATTAATATTTTAATAAATAATATTAATTTTAAATATTTTCTGAAGAATTAATATTAATTATTTATTAAATTTAATTAGAATATATAAACTATATTTAAATATTTAAATATAATAATTAAATATTTGTAATTAGATATTGACACAATTGTATTATTTTAAAAATTATTTTTTTTTAATTTTTAATGCTTTTAACACATTTTGTAAAACTAATATAGATATTAACATAACATAGAAAACATAAACGTAAGAAATTAAAATATTACATATATTGGGATGAAAGTTTCAAAAAAGGATAATATTTATATACCAAATATAAATACTAAAAAATTTACAATAGCATTAAACTGAATTCATTAAACTAGAAGTTATAGCATCTCTTGTTAATTCCATTTCAAAACCACTTAAATTGCTTGATTCACCGTCATCATCACCACCATCATCGTCGTCGTCATCATCATCACTTTCTCGACCATGCGCATTTTCTGAATCAATAGTATTCTCATATGCCCAGTTAATATCTTCGTATTCCATAAAATCTGCATCATTTCAACCGACATGTTTTCAGATAAAATTGTGTATCGTCATTGTAGCAACAACAATCATCGTTTGCTTTTCAAAACTATAACTTGGCATATCCCTTAAAATGACCCATTTTTTTTTTCAAAACACCAAAAGTTCGTTCAATCACACTACGTAATGATGAATGTGAATGATTGAATATCTCTTCTTTACCAGATACTGGTCTACCTCTACGAAAGTCTGGTAAATGATATCGCTGACCTCTATATGGTCCAAGATAACCTTTCATTTGAGGATATCCAGAACCAACAAGATAATATTTTCCTACATGTCATAATATAACAAACAATTAGTTCAATAATTTTTTTAATAAAAATTATCAATTAAAGAACTTATACTTTATTTTTTAAAAAAATCACATATAAATAAAATATCTAACCATTTGGTGGGTGCGGAAATTTGTATTTTGGATCTCGAATTGCATCAAGAAATATTCTAGTGTCATGTGCCGATCCTTCCCATCCAGCGATGACAAAAGGTGAAACACATATTAAAATCACATACTGCCACAACATTTTGAGTAGGGATACCTTTTCTTCCAATATAGGGAATTTGTTCACTTGGTGGAAGAATAGCAGCAATATGAGTACCATCAATTGCACCGATGCAATCCTGAACAAATAATCATATTAGTCTCGTGCATATTTTTAGTCAACCAAAAATATTAAAAATATAATAAGATAAAATTAAATTTTAACCTTAAAATGCGGCATATATCTAGAATCATTACGTATTTGTTCGGGTATTGAGCTAAAAAAAGGATCTTCGGGTGCAATTAGATCAGTGGCCATCCTTGAAACTTTCTCAAGCACAATTGCAAAGTATCGACTTATTGTTGATCCAGACCTTTGAAATCTTTCTCGACATTGGGAAACTTTTGCACCGGTGCCCAAGATGTATAAAAAAATTCCCAACATTTCAGTAGAAGATATGTGTCTTGAAGTTTGCAAGTTGCATCTTGTCTCCAAAACTCTCAACAAACTTGTGAATACCATTTTAGACATCCTAAAATTAACCATACAACGTGATTCGTGACCGTCAAGGATCTCTCGGATCCATGTCTCACCTGACTGTTTTAAATTCATGCATGGTTGCTTCAATATATACTTCTCGTGATATAATTGCACGGAAGAAGATGCAACAACAAATAAGCGGTTAAAACATTCCACGCGTTGTAAAATCCCTTTCTTTTCCCGTTCATCATCACTTTCATCACCGCTGTAATTCTCAACTATACTCATCACCTGTGAAAAAAATTGAACATCCAAAATCATATATAAACAACTATTGATAAAACTAATTTAGTAAAAATAAGTAGAACATAAATTCAATATCCAAAGACCAAATATAGACAACTATTAATAAAAGTAGATTACACATAAATAAATAGAACATAAATTCAATATCCAAAAACCAAACATAAATAGCCATTGATAAAACATAAACTCAATATCCAAAAACCAAACATAAACAACTATTGATAAAACTAGTTTAGCATTTTTTTTAGTCACATAATAGATATCTCTAAACACTAGAAGATCAGAAAATTTTCAACTATCCTTCATTTCCGTCTTAAGCCACAAAGCTCTAATCTTGGGATTAATTGATAAAAACATAATTCACTTGTCCTTATTGAGCAATAATCTAAGTGCGAAAAAGTATAGAGGACTAGCTTCTGGAACTTCTTCCGACATGCTGTCGAGCACTTTGACTGCTTCTGGAATACCATATGGATCTATAACAGGAGTCAAACTAGCTGTGGCTTGACTCATATTGTTAGCTGCATTGCATAATTTTTCTATTTGATTGGACAATCTTGCAGCCCCTCCAATTTGCTTTGAGGATTTCTTTCTTCCAGGTTTAAAATGTGAACTTGATATCTCAGGATTTTTTCTTTTTTGCCCGTTTCCATCAATTTGAACATCATTTGAAATGTTAACATCATTTAAAATGCGAACATCGTTTCTCACATTCTCATCTTCATTCTCTTCGGGTATTTCATTGTTAACATCCTCAAAGAAATCAGTACGGAGTGTACCAGAAGAAGGTGCCCATGCTTTATCACCTGTTGCAACTATCCCCATGAACATTTGATCCAACTTCCCTTCGAATTCAGGATCAATGCCCGATGTTTTAAATTTTTGAGCTTCAGGCACAACCTACATATAAAATGATAGTTTAATAACAGTAATTATCAATAACCTCATTGAAAAGAAAAAAAAAATTCAGAATTATTAATGTACCTTTAGCCTACTCTCCCACCAATCATCCGATGCATCAACGGTTCTTTTTATAGGATCCCACCCTAGACCAGTATCTTCGCCTTTAAGTTTTTCCAAGCTTTCCATTCTTTTTTTAGGGCGTCCCACCTATTTTTAAGTTGTCTTTGTGAAAAACCCTTACCCGTTTCTTTCTCAAAGTTTGTCATTATTTCCAACCATCCATCTTTTGTGAAATGAGTACCAGGCCTATTGCCTTTCAATATCTCTTTAATACAAATATCACAAAATATTTCTGTCAATCTCTTATCCCACATTGCTTTCACTTTTTCACCACTAACTTCAATCGCCGAAGTACTCATCTATTCTGTGTACAAACAGATTCGTTTCAGCCAAGCAATCAAGAAAATCAAATGTCACATAATGAATTATGATTATGTATTATGATTATGTAAGCATGTGTAATTAATGTAAGCATAAATAATTAATGTAAGCATGTGTCGTTGCTTGACTAGTTGAAAAGTTACTAATAGATAGAGCATGCATGCATATTAGTGTTAGTGACACACTAACACACACTAAAATGGGAAAGGATTGTGTTCATACAATGGTAGACTCAATCCAACATGGATTTATAAAATTAGGGCATGGTGTTTCAGGTCATTAAAAACAATTATAAAAGTATTTTTGATATGTTTTATACTGATTTAATTTTGTGTTATAATTGTTGTAAATGTATTTTAAATTTTTTGTCAAATATTCATTTAACACGAATTTTGTGTAAATGTATGGACTGCGATGAAAATGAGATGGTAAATTAAATAGTACTTACTTCTTAGATTTAGCTGAAAAGTGCTTTTGGCCCAAAAAGTCCATCCCAGATGGAGCAACGAACGGGGCCTTAGTCGGCTTTGTTGGGAGTAAAGTGCTTAGTTGTGACGGCAATCCAAAAGAACGAAAGAAGGAGCAAACGATTTATGCTTCGGGAATTTTTAGAATCAGCTAGAGTTTTCTCTTCCTTTTTTAATCTTTTATTTTGTTTAATTCATAAACATGATTTCACTTAAGCATTTGATTTTCAATAATATCATAATTGCTTAAATTCATTTGTGTTGAAATGATTTAGTTTCCTTAGTTTGTTTTATTTAATTTTGTTAAAAGATTTCTATATTTTTTTATGCGAGTCTCAAGATCAAATTTTAAACTCATGGACTCATGAATGTGATGGGCTTATACTACTTCAAGGCCTAACAATAAGACCAAAGGTCAAGCAAATCAAAATTTATTGTTCTAATCTTTAATTTATTGTTCTATTTTATTTATTTTAGTTATTTATTTTAATTGTTTTATCTTATTTGAATTTAATTACGACTACTTTTCTGTGTTTAATTTCATACAGATAATTTTAGTTTACTAAATTAGATAGTTAATTCACTTTATTCAATTGCACCACATTTTCAACTCATAGTATTTTACCTTCACCAATTTGTTTAAGCTATAATTTTTCACAAATATTTGATTTGTTTAAGTTACTATCAATCAAGTCTTCAATTTAATTAAAATATTATGAAAATACTTTTTTTGTAATTAAAACAACTTATATTATTCAAAAATAATATCTTCTTATTTTAAAAATACTAAAAATTTGCGCCCTTTTAATCTAAAATTGACACAAACCAGCAAGTTCCATTCAACATTAACCGTAATTTGTCGTTTAGTAAAACTAAATTTTAGTTATTAAGTTTTTAATAGTTAGGCATTAATATATTATAGGGTAAACTATAAAAATAATCACTTTTATTTGATTCAGATTATATTTTAGTCACTTATGTTTGAAATGTTACAGTTTAGTTATTTACGTTATCATTTTGTTATGAGTAGTCACTTTACCGTTAAACTCTGTTGTCTCTCTAATAGCAATTCTACGTAATAGTCTAAATGGGTTTTATAAGATCAGTTTCTCTAACTTGCAGATTTGGAATTTATAATTTCTCTAACTTTTAATACTTTTATAAATTTTAATTTTATTATGTACATTTTATTATCTCCATCAATTACATATGTTAACAATGTATTTGATTGAGTTGGTGTCACAAGTTAACTTGAGATTAGTTCAAGATTGATGGCAATACAATGATAAATAATTTAAACACACATTTGTGATTTCACACTTACATGTGTGATAGGATTTCTGAAATTCTTTAATGATTTTTAGATTATATTTTTAGGGCTTTTTCAAATATTATTATAAAATTAAAGTAAGTTATTTGATTGTATAAATTCTCTATAAAAAACTGTATTGATTTTCTTTTTTCAAGGGTTAGTTGTCTTCTATTAATTTACTATAATTATTTTTTATAAATCTATTTAATATTTTTAAAGTAATATTTTTTATAGAAATTTAAATCAATAAATTAAATTGAATTAGAGGGAACATTACATAGATGATGTATAATAATTATTTTATGCATTTAAAATTTTAACCACAATTTAGAATTATCATAATACAAGTTATTTTCAATAGAATTTATTCCCTTCCAATTTATCTAGCAATGTTAAAGTATATATCATCTCAAACAGATTAACCCACTTTCAAATTTAATGGACTCTGATCCAAGATGCCAAACGCAAGTAGCTCCTGGTTTTGCTCTAGCATAACCATGTGCTGCTCCTCCAAGAACACCCGTGCTTCAACTCCATTTCCCATTTTTGTATCCATTAGAACAATCGTATTCACCATCCCAATTTCTGATTTGCTTTCAGTGGCGCAGGTACCCCACGTAGGCTTTCCCCACCCAAAATCTATCTCATAAAGACCAAAGTTGCACCAACTACTAAACAAAATAATATCAATGTTATCATTTGTACCCTTACCTATCTCTTTCATGTACTCGCAATATTTAAGCAATCCTCCATCTCCTTGTAGGGCGGTAATAAGATCAGCGTCTATTTTTCGTATTTCTTTCCGTAGATGGCAAACCAAGTTATCCAACTCGGTCTCCTTTGCTGTCACTAGTGCAGCTGCTAAGCATAGGAAGTTTCCCATTGAATGTTTTGGGATTTGTGGTCTTGCCCTTTGACGAAGATTCACTGTATGAGTTATAAGAGTTGACTTCTGGATGTCGGATTTTGCTTTGAAAGTAGCCTTGATACACTTGCTGAGTAGGGCGGAGACAACCTCGACTCGTGTTGGATCTGGCACACTTGAACTTGCCGTTTTGGCCTTCAGTGCAGCTATTGCTGAGGCATCAAAAATAATTCTTCTCGACTTCCATTTTCCTTTTTTGACAAACCGGCTGAACAGTGCTAAAAGGGTTGCCTCCCTGGGGTATGCCACACTCGGTGGGAAGACAAGAGAGGCGTCGAAATTCGGACATGGAGCTTCTTCACCACATTTGTGAGTCAGTGCTGCCCAGCTGCTGATAAACTTGGTAGCAGCAGGTCCATCGGCGATTACGTGGGAAAGAAATGCACCAATAGCAATGCCACCGCATGCAAAGGTGGTGACTTGTATCATGGCTATATAACCCCCTGCAGTCGTCGCTGTCCATGTAGGTTCAGCGGGGAGGAGTTGAGAAACATAAGGTGAATCAGTGAGGTTGAGAAATTCACGAAGTGGACGGTTAACTCTAGCCTCTACGTAGTAAGCTCCCTCATCGTTACAATCGATAGAAAGATGGTCCTTGATCCTTCCAGCCAAGGGATAAAAGAGAGTTAAGGTTTCTGATAGAGATTCCTTAAGCAATTGTGACCTCCTGGAGTTGGAGGCAGCTACTGGAATGCTCCTTTCTTGGTCCATATAAAAGAGGACCATAGGGACATAAATTGAAGGAAGGAACTGATCCAAAAAGGAAAGCATGTGTGTTCTAAGATGAGGGGGTGTTGGAGAAGTGGGTTTGATAAACTCTTTGGAAACTATTTCGACCACCATAACCATTTTCCCAGGCCGTTAAAACTAAACTTTCGACAAAACGCAACTTTAGAAAGAAATTTAGCTTCCAAATAAAACAGAAACAAACTTGAAAGTCAAAGAAATTAAGAACGCCAGAAAGCTTAGCAATTGTTTAAGTACTAAGTGTTTCTATACTTTCAAGAATTATAACTGATGATTACAAATGAATAGTAGATCTCTATTTATAGTTTAATTTCCCAAATTAAAGATAATCTACAAATTGAAATAGTTAAAAGGGATTTTCCAACATCCTCTCATATTACAAAATTAAATTGAGATTTTTAAGGATTTTCCAACATACTTTAATATTACAAAATTAAAAGGAATCGAATCTATAAATTGTGTTTTTTAAAAGATTTTCCCATATCCTATAAAATCTCCTAAAATTACTAAATCTCTTAATATTAATTTTCATATTCACCGAGCTAAATGGATAGGTTTCTCTACATGTTTTACAATCCGGATCAATTCAAGTGGATCAAATGAACCCTATTTAATTAGTTGAGCTCTATGGAAAGTTTTGTGTGCATTTGTCACAAATTTTGATCTGCAATCTGTGACACTGACCCTAACTTATATTTATATGATTGTATAAATATCAAATATAACATGAACTACTTCAGTCCAGTGTGCAATTTGATACATGAATTTTGATTTAGTACAATTATACACCTAAAACTTGAATTGTGGTTCATATGTATAAATGAAACTTTAATTTTAATTCAATTGTACAAATGAATACATACATTTATTTCCATATTAGATTTAACATAATTGTTTGTGTATATAATATATCAACGTAAAATAGTGCTAATTCGATAATGTTGTTAATGAATTATAAAAATTGAATTAAATCAAAATTTCATATATAAAATTATACAAAATTAAAATTCATGTATGACATTGTACATTAAATTAAAATTAATGTATAATTTTAATATTTATCTGTTGTTGCTTCCATTAGCATTCTTATGTATATAAAATCTTCAACCCAGATCGTGAATTAAATAAATATCATAGTAGCATTCCTTATGTATATAAAATCTTCAACCCAGATCGTATCGTGAATTAAATAAATATCAAAGGATAGTTTTCCTTCTTTGTGCATTATTTGGTTAAAAACTTTGACACCGTTAAGGCACTGTAAGTGCAATTAATTAGCAGCAGATCTTCTGGTCTTTCCAGAGTGAATTGCATTTTCTTGAAGTGTAGAAACAAAATTTGGTCTATTGTTACATTTGTCGTCTCGTTTGCCTAAAAGAAAAGGCCTCTTCTAGCAGAATTTAAAAACAAAAATAAGTTAGCAGGACAAACAAGAAGAAGCTTAATACTGAGGTTGAAAAGCACTTGGATCCAGGGCAGCAAATGAGAGAATTTCTGTTTGACTTTGTAATATTGCCATCCCATCACCATTTCTGTTTCAATCAAAAACACCAAATTCTGAAACACTAATCCATCTATGCCACCAGGACTCACCCACATATCCTCCCTGCTCGTACCCTCATCTCCCTCTCCTCCGTCCTCTTTGCGGCCGCCTTCATCCTCTCTCTCGTCGCCCGCGTCGTCTTCTTCCGCCATCGTAACCACCACCACAACACTTCCAACTCGGGCGATAAAGCTTCCCTTTCATACTCCTTGCGCTTATTCCCTACCAACATTCCTCCCTCAGATGCCTCCCGAAAGGCACCAGCGCAAAAACCGCCAGGCTATGTCTCAACCAACCGCAGCTCGGAGTTTCTTTACTTAGGAGCACTTGTAAACTCTACAGTCGACCCAGAACAAGTTATCCTCTCTAGCAATGGAGGTAGCAAGCTGGGAGATCCATCTTCTCCGTATCAAAAGCTTGGCTCTCCAAAACTAAATCCATTGCCACCAATGCCAGAAGTCCAAACTCTTCAAAGTGTAGAACAGTTTCTCCAATATGAACAAATGGGTAGTTTTGAAAACAATGTAAAAGAAAAAAATACTTACCAAACGAGGAATATTGAGAAAAATAGTCCACGTCAACAATCCGTCAAAATTCAAATAGCAATTAATGTTGAAGTATTAAAATATTTAATTAAATTGAAAAAATTAATAATTAAATTATCAAAATACAACAAATCAACATTCTTATACTTAGCATCAAAATTTATAAAAGGATTAAACATTTTATTTTTATTTTGAGAAAAGTAAAGGGACTAAACTTAAATTTTAGCGGTCAAGTCCCCTAGAGATATAATATATATTCATTTTGACAAAAACTTTGATTTTTTATATACTGATCAGATTTTATTTCTTTCAATCATCTCAAACAGAGTAATCCAGTTTCAAACTCAATGGACTCCGTTCTAAGTTGCCAAACGCAAGGAGCTCTTGGTTCTGCTCTAGGATAACCATGTGCTGCTCCTCCAAGAACACCCATGTTTCAATTCCATTTCCCATCTTTGTATCCATCAGAGCAATTGTATTCATGAACACAGCTTCTGATTTGGTGGAAGCAGTGCGGGTAACCCAGGTTGGCTTTCCCCACCCAAAATCAATCTCATACAGGCCAAAGTTGGACCAACTAGTAAACCCAATGAAATCAATCTCACCAGCTTCACCATTCCATTCCTTACCTATCTCTTTTATGTACTCACTAAATTTAAGCCATCCACCATCTCCTTGTAGGGCAGTAACAAAATTACCGTCAGCTTTTCTTATTGCTTTCCTTAGATGGCAAACCAAGTTATCCAACCCTGTTTCGTTTGCTTTCACTAGTGCAGCTGCCATGCATAGGAAGTTTCCCATTGAATGTTTTAAGAATTGTGGTACTGCCTTTTAACGAAGATTCACTGCATGGGTTATAAGAGTTGACTTCTGGATGCCGGATTTTGCTTTAAATGTAGCCATGATACACTTGCAGAGGAGGGCTGAGACAACCTCAACTCGTGTTGGATCCCGTACACTTGAACTTGCTGTTTTGACCTTTAATAAATTTATTGTTGAGGCATCAAAAAAAATTCTCATTGACCTACATATTCCTTTTTTGAGAAATGGGCTAAACAAGGCTAAAAGGGTTGCCTCCCTGGGGTATGCCACGTATTGGAAATCATCCATACTTTGGAAAGTCAAAGATATGGGTATCAAAATGTTGGCACTAGAAATCTGAGATTTAAGGCACCAAAAATGATATTGAGAAATCTGGGATTTAAGGCACCAAAAATGGGATTGAGATTTGGCATGAGATATTTGTAATTTTTTGGTCCCTAATTGTATAGAGGCTTTACAAGTTGATCCTTGAACTTCAACTATAAATAGGCCTAACCATTTCTCATTTTCATCAACCCACATTTTGCCATTCTCTACTTAAGGCATTGTTTTCTCTCTTTGTAAATCTTCACTGGAGTGAAATATATTTTGTAGTGTCCGAGGACGTAGGCAAAATTTGCTGAACCTCGTTAAAATTCTAGTGTTCTTTATTGTATTATTTTGCATATTTTGTTATTTTGCGAGTGTGATTGTAGTGATTTATTGTGCTATTAAATTACGATAGAGGGATATTCTGTCTAGAAAAGACCTGGTACTTAAGCGATCCTTGTGATCCACCTCTCTTTCTTGGGAATTGAACTTAGTGTGATTTTTCAGTACAATAATTTTACTCTTTTACACGCTTTCGCACAACAATTGGTATCAGAGCTAGATTCGTACTTGGGGAATATGATCGTTTACGATACTATTTACGTATACGGTATTTTCATCCACGGCACTATTCACGTTGACGGTACTATTCACGTATAGAGTAGTTGGGATTGAGGAGAAAAAGGGCAAAGGCATCGTCATCAGTAAAAACTACTATGACCAATGCAAAATTTGAAGTAGAGAAATTTGATGGTACTAATAATTTTGGTATATGGCAATGTGAGATCCTGGATGTCTTATGTCAGCAAAAGTTGGATATAGCCCTTGAAGAAAAACCTGACAAGATGGATGACAAGGAGTGGGCCAAGATCAAGAGACAGACATGTGGTACAATTCGCCTATGTTTGGCCAAAGAGCAGAAGTACTCTGTCATGAGGGAGATATCAGCGAAGAAGTTGTGGGATACACTGGAAGAAAAGTTTCTAACAAAAAGTTTTAAAAATAGGCTTTATATGAAAAAGAAACTTTATCGATTCAAGTATGCACCCGATATGTCGATGAATGACCATGTAAACTCATTCAATAAAATTTTAACAGACTTGCTAAATTTGGATGAGAAATTTGAAGATGAAGACAAGGCATTATTGTTGTTGAATTCTCTTCCTGATGAATATGATCATCTTACTACCACATTGCTTCATGGGAAGGATACGCTCACATTTGATGCAGTCTATAGTGCGTTGTATAGATCTGAGACTCGAAAGAAAGATAAAAGAGATCACAGATACAACTGCAGAAGTCTTAACAATAAGAGGCCATTCGCACAGCAACAAATCTGGTAGAAGGAGTAAGTCCAAAGGGAGACCTGCCAAAGATGAATGTGCTTTTTGTCGTGAGAAAGTGCATTAGAAAAAGAATTGTCCTAAGTTAAAAAAGGGTAAGGCCATTTCTGATGCATGTGTAGCGAAGCATGATGAGGAGTCAGACTTTAGCTTGGTTGGCATGGCAATGGCATGTCATACAGATGAGTGGATTTTGGATTCGGGATGTACTTACCATATGTGTCCTAATAAGGACTGGTTTTCTAGTCTTAAAGAACTAGAAAGTGGAGTTGTTTTTATTGGCAATGACAGCGCTTGTAAGACAATGGGAGTAGGTACAATCCAATTAAAGAATCACGACGGCTCAATCCAAGTCTTGACAGATGTTCGCTACATACCTATCTTGAAGAAAAATCTCATCTCATTAGGGGTCATAGAATCTAAAGTGCTCACAATCACTTTGAGAGATGGATTATTAAAGGTAGTAGCTGGGGTATTGACAGTGATGAAAGGCACAAGAAGGAATAAGCTGTACTATTTAAATGGAAGTACAGTTATTGAATCAGCATCAATAGCTTCTACAAAAAATACAGATTCAGAGGCTACCAGGTTATGGCATATGCGATTGGGACATGTTGGTGAAAAAACTTTGCAGAATTTGGCGAAGCAAGGCTTGTTGAAAGGTGCAAATTCTTGCAAATTGGAATTCTGTGAACATCGTGTTCTGGGCAAGCGGACGAGGGTAAAATTTGGTTCAGCAATTCACAATATGAAAGGAATTCTGGACTACGTTCACAGTGATGTGTAGGGACCTACCAAAGTGGCTTCTTTGGGAGGAATGCACTATTTTGTTATTTTTGTTGATGATTATTCAAGAAAAGTATGAATGTATCTAATGAAAAGAAAAAGTGAAGTTTTGGATGCATTTCTGAAATGGAAGAAGATGGTGGAGACTCAGACTGGTCGAAAGGTCAAACGACTTTAATCAGACAATGGTACTGAGTACAAGAATGATCCATTTTTATAAGTATGTCAAGATGAGGGCATTGTGCGACACTTCACTGTTCGGGATACACCACAGCAGAATGGGGTGGTAGAACGTATAAATCGGACTATTTTGGAAAAAGTTCGATGCATGTTTTCCAATGCTGGATTAGGCAAGGAATTTTGGGCTGAGGCAATTACATATGCGTGCCATCTAATTAACCGGTTGCCATCAGCTGCAATAAATGGAAAAAATCCTATGGAGATGTGGACTGGTAAACCTGCTACTGATTATGATTCTTTACATATTTTTGGTTCCACTGCATATTATCATGTAAAAGAATCTAAGTTAGACCCAAGAGCAAAGAAAGCATTATTCGTAGGTATAACTGGTGGAGTAAAAGGATACTGTTTTTGGTGTCCTGATACAAGGAAGATTGTTTTCAGTAGAGATGTGAATTTTGATGAATCAACCATGATGAAGAACAATGATTCACAAAAGGATGACAAAACCAGTAGTACTTTGCAGCAGGTGGAGCTTGAAAAGGTTAATGATGATCCAGCTACTATTGAAGGAACAAATGATGAAGAAGTTTCGACCCAAGAACTTCTACAGAAACAATATTCAATTGCATATAGGAGGCTAAGAAGAGAGATTCGTATGTCTGCTCGCTTTGATGATATGGTGGCCTATGCACTTCCAATTGCAGATGATGATGTTCTTTCTACTTACACAGAAGCAAGAAGTAACCCTGATGGTGTAAAGTGGAAGCAAGCTATGAATGAAGAAATGCAGTCTCTTCATAAAAATAGGACTTGGGAGTTGGTGAGACTGCCCAAAAGAAAGAAGGCAATTGGATGCAAATAGGTATATGCAAAGAAGGAAGGATTTCCTGGTAAAAATGAAATTCGATACAAGGCTAGATTGGTAGCAAAGGGTTACGCTCAGAAAGAAGGAATAGACTACAATGAAGTGTTTTCTCCAGTTGTGAAGCATTCGTCTATTCGGATTTTGCTAGCCTTGGTTGCGCAATATGATCTTGAACTAGTTCAGCTCGATGTGAAGACTGCGTTTTTACATAGTGATTTGGAAGAGGAAATCTATATGACTCAGCCAGATGGATTCAAGGTTGCTGATAAAGAAAATTGGGTTTGCAAACTAACAAAGTCGCTGTATGGATTGAAACAATCTCCGAGGTAGTGGTACAAGCGATTTGATCAGTTCATGAAATGGCAAAGGTACACAAGAAGTAAGTTTGATCATTGCGTGTATTTTCAGAAGCTACAAGAAGGAAATTTCATATACTTGCTCTTATATGTTGATGATATGTTGATAGCATCTAAGAGTAAAGTTGAAATTGAGAGATTGAAGACTCAACTCAACCTTGAGTTTGAGATGAAAAATCTAGGTGAAGCTAAGAAGATTCTTGGCATGGAAATATGTAGAGATAGAGCTCGTGGCAAAGTTAGCTTGTCTCAGAAGCAATATTTGAAGAAGGTACTACATCAGTTTGGCATGAACGACCAGACAAAACTTGTAAGTACCTCGTTGGCTTCTCATTTCAAGCTTTCTGCACAACTATCTCCTTCGACGAATACGAAACAATAATACATGTTACAAGTTCCGTATTCTAATGCAGTAGGTAACTTAATGTATGCAATGGTGTGTACAAGACCTGACATTTCACAAACAGTTAGTATAGTGAGTAGGTATATGCATAATCCTGGAAAAGGACATTGGCAAGCTGTGAAATGGATTCTACGGTATATTCAGAAGACCATGGATGTTGGATTATTGTTCAAGTAGGATACTACACTTAGTAAAGGTGTTATTGGGTACGTTGATTCTGACTATGCCGGTGATTTGGACAAACGAAGATCAACCACCGGTTATGTGTTTACACTTGCTGGAGGACCAATAAGTTGGAAGTCTACACTGCAGTCTCCAGTTGCGTTGTCAACCACAGAAGCCGAATATATGGCTGTAACAAAGGCTGTAAATGAAGCTATTTGGTTACAAGGTATGGTTAAAACCTTGGGATTGGTTCAGAAGCATATTAACGTGTATTGTGATAGTCAAAGTGCTATTCATTTAGCAAAGAATCAAGTCTATCATGCACATACAAAGCATATCGACATACGATTCCACTTTGTGCGAGAAATTATTGATGAGGGGAAAATTCATGTTCAGAAGATTAAGACTGCAGATAATCCCGCAGATATAATGACCAAGGTGGTAACAACAACCAAGTTCGAACATTGTTTGAACTTGATCAATATCCTGCAAGTTTAACAGTTGAAAAAGGCACTATCAAGTATTGTTGACAAAGGCAGAAAGAATTGTGTGAAGATAAGATTATCCTAATCAAATCTTCAAGGTAGAGATTATTGGAAATCATCCATACTTTGGAAAGTCAAAGATATGGGTATCAAAATGTTGACACTAGAAATCTGGGATTTAAGGCACCAAAAATGGGATTGAGATTTGGCATGAGATATTTGTAATTTTTTTGTCCCTAATTATATAGAGACTTTGCAAATTGACCCCTAAACCTCAACTATAAATAGGCCCAACCATTTCTCATTTTCATCAACCCACATTTTGCCATTCTCTACTTAAGGCATTATTCTCTCTTCTTTGTAAATTTTCACTGGAGTGAAATATATTTGGTAGTGCCCGAGGACGTAGGCAAAATTTGCTGAACCTCGTTAAAATTCTAGTGTTCTTTATTGTATTATTTTGCATATTTTGTGAGTGTGATTGTAGTGATTTATTGTGCTATTAAATTACGATAGAGGGATATTCTGTTTAGGAAACACCTGGTACTTAAGCAATCCTTGTGATCCACTTTTCTTTCCTGGGAATTAAATTTAGTGTGATTTTTCAGTACAATAATTTTACTCTTTTACACGCTTCCGCACAACACGCTCTGTGGGAAGAAAAAAGAAGCGTCAAAATTTGTAGATCCAGCTTCTTCACCACATTTGTGAGTCAGTGCAGCCCAACTGCTGATAAACGTTGTAGCGGCAGGTCCATCAAAGATTATGTAGGAGAGAAATGCGCCAAGACTAATGGCATCGCATGCAAAGGTGGTGACATGTATCATGGCTATATAACCCCCTGCAGTCGTCGCTGTCCAAGTAGCTTCAGTAGGGAGGAGTTGAGAAACATAAGATGAATCGGTGTGGTTGAGAAATTCACGAAGTGGATGATTAACTCTAGCCTCTACGCAGTAAGCTCCCTCATCATACAATCGATGGAAAGATGGTCCTTGATCCTTCCAGCCAAGGGATAAAAGAGAGTTAAGGTTTCTGATAGAGATTCCTTAAGCAATTGTGACCTCCTGGAGTTGGATGTAGCTGCTGGAATGCTCCTTTCTTGGTCCATATAAAAGAGGACCATAGGGACATAAATTGAAGGAACTGATCCAAAAAGGAAAGCAAGTGTGTTCTAAGATGATGGGGTGTTGGAGAAATGGGTTTGATAAACTCTTTGGAAACTATTTCGACCACCATAACCATTTTCTCAGGCTGTTAAAAGTAAGTACTCTGTAACTTCTAACACAAACTTATAACTATATGATCGTATGTTACGATTCTTTTTATATTGGCATGCTGTTTTTGCTTCCATTAGCATTCGATGTATTCCTTATAAAATCTTTAACCCAGATCGTGAATTAAATAAATAACCAAGGATAGTTTTCCTTCTTTATGCATTTTTTGGTTAAAAATTTTTACACAGTCAAGGCACTTTAAATGCAATTGATTACCAGCAGATTTTCTCCTCATTTCCTTTTTTCCTTGATAGACACTTAAATATTTTATTATGTAATAATATTTGATAAATCTTATGTCCTGATGAATAATAATATGATACACCTCAATTAAATTAATCAAAAATTTTAGAGGATTTGTAAATAAATATTAAATAAAATTATTAATATTTATTTATAATAGTTATAATTATTATTTAATTATGTTTAAATAAAATTATCCTTCATTGTATACAAAGTTGTAAAAATGTAGAAACAAAATTTGGTCTATTCTTACATTTGCCGTCTCGTTTGACTCAAAAAAAAAAAAAGCCTTTTCTAGCAGAATCTAAAAACAAAATAATTTACCAGGACAAGCAAGAATAAGCTTAATACTGAGGTTGAAAAGGACTTGGATCCAGGGCAGCAAATGAGAGTATTTCTGTTTGACTTTGTAATACTGCCATGTCCTGTTCATCCAAGGTCACCAATGCTTCTATTCCATCACCATTTCTTGTTTCAATCAAAAACACCAAATTCTGAAACACTAATCCATCTATGCCACCAGGACTCACCCACATGGGCTTTCCCCATCCAAAATCAGCTTCATATATACCTACTTTACACATGCTGCTAAATGCAACATAATCGGCTTCTCCATTAGAGTGAACTTCCCCTAACTCTGTGAGACACTTGAGAACCTTTTGGAAACCTCTTTCACCTTGTAATTCTTCAACAAACTCACCACTAGTTTCCATTATGGATTTCCTTAGCAGACCCACCAATGATTGCAATTCTAAGTTCACCTCTGCATCACACTGTGCAGTTGCAATCCATAGAAGATTCCCAATTGAATGTTCAGGCAATGATGTTGCAGTTTTTCCACGCAAATTTACTATATGAGACAAAACAGACGGCCGTCGGGATCCATATCTTATTCTGGAGGCGGTTGTAACACATATCCATATGAAGGCTGATACAGACTCCACACTGGTCGGATTTGGCACCACCAACGAGCTCGAAGCTTTGGCCTTGAGAGTTGCTATGGCTGAAGCATGAAACACAAATCTGCTTGTAACACACTTGCCAAATTTTAGTAAGGAAGGCCATATGGCTAACATTGTATCTCTTGGCAACAAATTATTCTGTGGGAAAAGCAGTGGTGCAATGAAACTAGGCCTTGGAACTTCACCTGAACCTCGAGCAGAAGCCGCCCAGGCCTTGAGAAATGTAGTTGAAGTAGGGCCATCAATGATCTTATGCGAGGTTTGTGTGCCAATGGCAATGCCACCGCATTTCAATATGTTTACTTGAATCATAGCAACAGGAATTCCAGCATCCGAAGATACCAATCGGCTAATGTTAGAAGGAAGCAATTTCCGTATCATTAAGATGTCTGGGTTGCTAAGAATTTCTGATAGACAACAACTAACCTTAGCCTCAACATACTGAACTCCATTGTCGTTGCAATCTATGTAAAGACCATCTTTGATCGTTCCTGCAAATGGGTAAAAAATAGTTAAGGTCTCTGATAGAGATTGCTTAAGCCTCTCTAATCTTTCACCGACTATATTCATATGGTTGGAGTCACTATTTATGGGGCTATAAAAGAAGATCATTGGAACGTGAGCTGATGGCATAAGCTGATCCAAAAGTGAAAGTTTATAGGTTCTCAAGTGATATGGTGTTGGGCAAGATGGTTTGATACTTTCTTTAAACATGATTTCAACCACCATGTTCTTTGTGTTTTTTTGCTTCTGGTTTCTCTTACAAGAAAACTTGCTAAGCTTTTTAAAGGTAAGGTTGCGTGGGTTCCGAGGAACAAGAATAAAATTTGACATCATTTTTATCTGTGTTTTTTGCAATCAGTCGTTTAAGATTTTCACTGGTTTGTTTAAAACTATGAAGGATAATGAACAGTGAGCTGCAATCTACAGATAAAACCACATAGCTTGAGACACATCCAACATAGACTTTATCACATTAATCTTGGGCTGGCCGGCTTTATCTGATTTGTTTCTTAGTGAATTTTCGAATTGGTAAATGGATTTTGATATTTTAATTGCTATATATATTAATATGTACAATCTCATAATTATTATTTGAATTACTACTTATGGGCGAAAATTTGGCGCTTTGCTTTTGTGAATAAAGGATTTAAATTTGGATTCGACTAAAAAATATTTTTAAATTACAACTAATAATTTTAGTAATTTGGATTCTACCAATTTGTCAGGTATCTACGTTGGTCTGCTCAGACATTTTGGGCTCAAGAGGTGGATCATATTGTTAGACAATTACATTGGGCCAAATATTGACTCAAAGGCCGACCACATTGTGGGATTTGTGGAATGCCATACAATCTCGATCCGCTGCGTGCGGGTGTATGTATGTATGTATGTATATATCTATATCTGCGAATCAGCTAACTCCGTGTTCCAAGCGGCGAAGGGAGGAGGTTGAATTGAACGCCGTTAATTGTTTTGTTTTTACTGCTTATGAATCCTACTAATGTATGTTTCAAATTGCTTAAACCCTAAAGGGAAAGCCCACTGAAAAAGCTGAATTCTTCATTCAACACTGTAACATTAAAGGGAATGAGGATTCCTTTGCGCTCAATCGCAGACACCTTATGTAGATTCAAATCGGGTGAACTTGAACGTGTAAATCTTTTCATTTTTCTTCTTTCAGTAATCAGATGTTTCTATTTGCCAATATATATTCTAAATTATGGAAAGTTTGTTTATTGTTCCAAGTTATTGGTTGACTAATCAAATGCTGTTTCAGGGACGAGGAAATTTTATCAGAAGATTGGAATTATGTAGAAGTGTTGCAACTATTAATGGTCATTAGCCAAACTCTTCCATTATTTTAATTATTATTATTTAACTGAAGAAATTGATAGCTGCAGCGTAAGCTTTTGTTTGTCTGTGTATGCATATATATCGAATGAAATCTTTAGAGTAAGCTTGTGAACGCAGGTAATGTGTTTTTGGGATATGGAGGAGAGCCATTAGCAAAGTCCATTCAAGTGCAAATTGTTGATGCCCTTCGCTTAGGTGAGAGAAGTAGAGCTTCTAGCCTGCTTTTAGACTTTGGTAACGGAAACCAGTCTTTAAAAGCCAATGACTTCGTTTACATTCTTAACTACTGTGCAAGGTCACCGGATCCTTTGGTAAGCTGTTCACAATGGAATTTTAGCTAGCTGCATGCAACTGTGTAAACCTCAATGTGTTTCTCTTCTCTAGATTTAAGCTTAGGACATAGATAATGTGGATATTTATAATATTTGACAAACTGGAAAAGGAAGAAAAGATAGCATCAATGGTTATACTTGGCGGTAACAGTTGTGATTTTTTTCCTGTCCTGTACAGTTCGTTATGGAAACATGGAGATTAATGGAGGAGAAGGAGATTGACTTGAATAATACATGCTATTTGCTTATGGTCCGAGCTCTTTGTAGAGGAGGTTACTTGGAGGAGGTATGCCTTTTATCTACTGGTTTTGTTAGATGTTCTGTTTGTTCAATTATTAAACACTTATCTTCTAAATGTATTACCTCAGTGTATCTTTGGGTGTTGATCCATTTAACTTAACTAGAACAACCTACAACCTTTTCTCTTGTGTGATTGTGAACAATCTTTTGTCATTGCTGCATGGTTGTACTTATAGTTGTTCTGTGTAGTCATTAATGTTATTATTGTCCTGAATCACATTAAAATGTATGTAGATGGATGCTTATGCAGTTCCTCTTCCTCAATTTCCATTATAAGTCTTCTCATTTCTTCTTGTTTTATTTCCATCAGGCATGCAAGTTCATGAAATTCCTTAGGGATAATCATGGCAACTATCCTCTTCTTCCCGTATACAATTGTTTCTTAGGAGCCTGTGCAAAGATGAAAAGCATAATCCATGCTAATCAATGTTTAGATTTGATGGAGCTGCAAAGGGTTGGGAAAAATGAAATTACATATTCAGTGCTTCTCAAGGTGTGTAGAAACAGTGTTGATCTTGAATTTTTTTCTTTCTTTTTATTGTAGGTTTATATTACTAGGTTTCCTGTCTTCCCCTTCAGAGCTTGTCTATTATGTAAAATATTGAAATAAGTGGTTAGCTATCTTAAAGTTATTCATCTATCTAAAGTATTGACATCTTATAGACAGATCCATCATATTGGTAATCTTATCTGGTTGCTTCTGCTGTTCCCTTAATCTTTCAGCTTGCAGTTTGGCAGCAAGATCCATCTGCAGCCCGTGAAATTTGGGAGGACTATATCAAACACTACAGTCTAAATATAATTTCTCTTCGAAGGTTTATCTGGTCCTTTACAAGATTGAAAGATTTAAAATCTGCATATGAAACATTGCAACATATGGTGGCTTTAGCCATTAGTGGGAAGCATTTTGTTAGTAGGACTGATGAAGGAAGGTTGTATTCTTCAAGATTAGACATCCCCATACCATCCAAAAGTGAATTAGGATCACAAAATGTTCAATCAGGAGAGAATGAGCAGTCTCTTCCCTTCAAATTTGACACTGATTCCTCCAACATAGAGAGATCAAAGTCAATCAGTGCTACATTTGGCATGCTGAATAACTATAAGAACTTGCCTGTTATGGAAGTTCTGAGGTTGTCCATCAATGATGTACTACACGCTTGTGCACAAGCTCGAGCTTATGGACTAGCAGAGCAATTGATGATGCTTGTAGGACTTTTTCTCTACCACAAACTTCTGGTTTTTCTATGCAATAGTAACAATGTCTGATTTGAAGACCATAATTCTAGAATAATGATTCTTTCTGAAATTATCCTGTAGGGAGATAAATTTCATATCTAAATAAATTTCATATCTAAAGTAACTTGAGAGATATGTCTCTCCTAATTGTTAAAATCTTACATTATTTTGATCTTTATGTTTTTCTAGATGCAAAATCTTGGATTGCAGCCATCAAGCCATACATATGATGGCTTTGTGAGAGCCATTATTCAAAGAAGAGGATTTGGTGCAGGCTTGGAAATGGTAGGTTGTATTTATTTAATTGCATGACTAGTTATGCTTTGGTGATATTTCTTATTGTACCAACAAATTTCCATTTGGCCTCAATTCTGTGCAGTTAAAAGTAATGGAAGAGAGAAATCTGAAGCCTCATGATTCAACACTTGCAGCTCTTTCGGTACAATGTAGTAAGGCATTAGAACTTGACTTAGCTGAGGCCCTATTGGAGCAAGTTTGTGAATGCCCATATCCATATCCTTTTAATGCTTTTCTTGAAGCTTGTGATAATATGGTAAGTGGACATAAAACCAAATTGTTTGTTTTCTCCCTGGCTTGTTCAAATTTTCTCTTCAATTTCATTGATTATGCATCCATGAGTGCATAAGCAAGTTTTTGCTCATGAAACTAGAAAAACAGTAATTATCCCTCCATTCTATTTCCGAGAATGTGGGAATATTGGTAGAGTAAGTTAATCAATCAGTTCTCTTCTTTTTTTTTTTTTTTTCTTTTTTCCCAATCAGTCACTTAATACTAGAACTTGCTTTCAAGGCCTCACCTGTTACTAACATGCTTGAGAAACCTTTACTTATGCTCCTGTTGCTCTTGTTTGGAGCAAAATTGTTTATTTGGCTCTGGCTATCCTGCAGCAAATGAGAATAAAAAAGTACATATAGCAACAAGGATGATAAACCATTAAGTTTTAGATTTAAGAAGTATATTAGTTATTAATGAGATCAACAGCCACTTGATTGTATAAAATTATATATGTATTCAGTAAATGAGGGTATCAGCACAGACAAGGACCAAGGAACCAAAGCAAACAGTGAATAAGCATAATTTATCTCCTTTGGTGCAAATTCATGTTGCATTTATTTTGCAGGATCAGCCAAAGAGAGCTCTTCGGATATTGGCTAAAATAAGACAACTAGAGCTTCAGCCAGATATCAGGACATATGAGCTATTATTTTTAATGTTTGGTAATGTGAATGCTCCTTATGAAGAGGGGAACAGATTGTCACATGTTGATTCAAGAAAACGAATAAATGCTATAGAAATGGATATGGCTAAAAATGGTGTTCAACATAGTCATTTATCAATGAAGAACTTGGTAAACTTCCTGCCGATGTATTTTCTGTTTTATATGGACTATGACCAATCTTATATATGAGTTACTTGCCTGGAAAATTTTCAGCTAAAAGCACTTGGAGCTGAGGGGATGACAATAGAGCTGCTTCAGTACTTACATGTTGCTGAGAACCTTTTCTGCCATACTAATACTAAGTTGGGAGCACCCATCTATAATGTAGTTCTGCATTCACTTGTTGAGGCTAACGAAGTGAGTGCTTCTAACAATGTAGTTTTACTGTTTGCAATTTTGGCAGTTGTGTTTTATATATATAATATTTGCATAAAATTATATTTTTCCCTCCATGTGCAGAGTCACATGGCGATACAAATATTTAAAAAAATGACATCATCTGGTTTCCAACCAAATGCTGCAACATACAATATAATGGTTGATTGCTGTAGCTATATAAAATGTTTCAAATCTGGTTGTGCCCTAGTTTCCATGATGGTGCGCCATGGGTTTTATCCGGAAACAAAGACATACACAGCACTAATGAAGGTATTCTTGTTTTTTCTTATCCCATCTATCAAATTAATTATGTGGCAAAATTGCCACCATTGTATGCACATCGAAGAGAAATGGATAAGAATTTATTCTGGAAGCCCAAAATATCTCTAATTCATTTGCATGCTGTTATCCTTAACTTATCTCCCAAACTTGTTTTATTAATTTTTAAGTATCCAAAGCTTCAAGAAAACTTGGGATTTGAAAAAATAATCCTTATACATACTGGAAAATATTCTTCCGTAAGTACAAAAATCGAGAACTTGGCATCAGTATGCTATGGTGCATTTCATATTACGCTTTAAGTTAAAATTCAGATCCCTATCCTTAAAATGTAATTTTGATCTTTTAGTCTTCACTAATAAACTTCTCTTAGCTGTCCTGCATATTGTAACCATAGTACGTATGAAATGGATTTTCTTAGAATGTGCATCCATCTAAAGCAAAAGATTTTATTTGCACCTGTAGGTCCGTACTGTGAATGCCTCTTTGTGAGTAACAGAGGGAAGCATTTAGTTTGTACTTATTATACAGTTGGTAAATTCATTTTCTAACACTTGAGTTCATTTTATGAAGATATTGCTGGAATATGAAAATTTTGATGAAGCATTAAGTCTTATGGATCAGGCAAGTTTAGAAGGTCATCAATTGGATGTATTAATGTATAATACCATCCTTAAAAAAGCAAGTGAAAAGGTATCTTTCCACTCTCTCTCTCCTTCACTTGGGACATATGGCCTTACTTCTGCAAATGCATGCTATTGGAAAAAGTAACCTACATAAAGTTTTGCAACTGAATTTACTGTTCTCTCCATTTTCTGCCTATGCATGTCTCTTTCATCATCTGAACTGATTGAGAGAAAGGGATTCTACATCCTTTTCTTGAGGATGCCTTAGTAAGCATCTGCATGTCTGAGCAATCTCCTGTCGTTAGATAGGGTTTTATGTTGGGTATTCCTGTCGGATTTTACTGGTTCTGTCCCACTAGATGCTATTCATAAGTACATTTTATGGGTGAGAATACTCAAAATGTGAGTTTTTGTGTCATCAAAGGTACTCCAACTCATAGTTAGCTTGCTGGCTTCTGTCGGATGTCCTGACACATTCTAATACTAACACCGTGAAAATTGTTTATGTTTTAATGCAAGAACTCATTCTCTTATCTGATATTGCCTGCTGCATCTCTAAGGTGTTAGAAAAATCCCTTACTAGAGGAATTTACATGTTTTTTCTGTAAAGAATTAAGAACATGCCATTATTGCTGTAAGACTGTTGAAAGTGTACTGTACCTAGGATTCCTTTGCTAAAGTTTCTATTTCTTTCTTTATTTGTAACAATATTGTGTGCAGAGAATAAGGTTGACAAATGTAGTTACTGGACATTATTAGTCTGGTGATGTGCTTCTGCTGCTGTATAAGTTCTTGACACTGATTCTGGATTTTTATGGATGAATGTCAGGTAAGGATCGACATAATTGAATTTATTATTGAGCGGATGCACCAAGACAAAGTCCAGCCCGACCCTGTAACCTGCAATTATGTATTCTCTGCATATGTTGATGGTGGTTTTCATAACACTGCCATGGAAGCATTGCAGGTTTTGAGTATGTGGATGATCTCGTATGAAGACATGACACTGGAAGAAAAGAAGATAGAATTTGAGAAAGACTTTGTGAGTTCTGAGGACTTACAAGCTGAGTCAAAGATACTCCAAATCTTTGAGGATTATGATGAGCATCTAGCTGCGGCTCTTTTGAACTTACGATGGTGTGCTATTCTTGGGTTTCCAGTTTCTTGGTCACCGAATCAAAGTCAATGGGCTACAAGATTGTCAACTAATTATGATTCAACTAAAACTGTTTTATAGGCGTTTCCAGCAAAATACCCTTATGAAATGAGCTTATGCAGATTTCGTTGAATGGCTTGTGACAGTTTTGCAGAGTATAAAATGGTGCTCCTGCTTGGTAGAGCATGTAAACAGCCGTAACGAGAAGGGCGCCGTCAATATCCAACCAGATTTCAAATATGGTTGCGTCAAATACGAGATGATAAGCATGATTCTTCACAACTTTGCAGGCTGCAGCCATGATTTGGGGGGCAGACTGCGAGTCCTTGCAATGATTTGGAGCAGGGGAACATCGTGCAAGGTAAATTGCACGCGGACCATAAAAACCATTCCAGGGTTTTATCTAATGTTCCCAATGATAGCTATGGGATAAAGAAAAATTAAAGATTTGACTTAAATAGAAACCGTGGTGATTAGCATACAGAGATGTCGATAAGGAAATTGATATTGACTTGTAATAGATGAGCATTTAAATTTTTTCCATGTTGGACGAAAACCAAATTCAGTTGTATTTAAAGGTTAGAGTTACTGTTGAAAAGACTTGTTTCATAATAAGTTTTAAAGCTACTATAGAAGCCAAAAATGTAAGGCATGCGCAAAATTTCCACGTTTTCTACAGCAGTAGATCACTCTGAATGAACCCTCTGCTTCTCCACATAAATAATAGCAGGTTAATGTGATCCAAATTTGCTATCGAGTATATTTGCAGTTGCCCACCAGCACCTAAATGTTTTCACCTGGAGGCAACTCGGCAAGTTTTGGAGTGCTGCCAAGTACCCTTTCCATGTCAAATCGAACTTCAATGTTCCGAAGGCTGTATCCAACCACCATGAGCCAATAAAGAAGCTTGGCTAGTTCCGGTGCACTCGTCTCAGTTACACTTGTCTGTAATACAAAACATGGTAAAGTTAAAAGGATGTCTCTTTCAAATATTAACTGAAATTGTAGTATGCAAGGATTACACATTTTTTCAGAAGGTGCATGTATCTCCTGAATCAAAAGGTGGGACTCGGATTCTCATTCTCCAAAACAAAGAGCAAGAAGATGAATGGTAACTGGTTTCCTCGTATGAATGAAAATTTAAACCATAATGCCAAGACTATTTAAAGTAATATAATGGTAACCTTCATTTGGTCAGGATCCGAAACAGCTAAAAGACGCTTGATGAATGTATTCATTGCAAACACGACATCCTCCCCGGCACTACTTGTCAACTCCTACAGAGCATGCAACTAGAGTTAAAAATATGTAGATAAATCTCATGTAATGCAACAAGTATTCATTAAGTTCTAGCCATAATCAAGATGCAAACGAACTATAGAATCAACTGTTAACTAAAACCAAAGCAATCAAATTATAAATAGCTTTATTTACTTTCAAATTTTGTGGCTCAAGAGACTTGAGATATTCTAACAGTTCATTTGGACCATTTGCAGAATTTCTACCAACTTGACGATTTAGTTCCTCGATCTCTGCTTCAAGTAATTCAATGTACTTTTTAGCATCTATTTTCTCCGGGCCAGAAACATTATTCCACCTAATAACTTCGCCAGACACATTCTTTTGAGTACCAGGTGCATAATCTGGATCATCCTGTAAAGATGAAACCCTTTAGCACCATTGAAAAATATTTGGACAATTAAGAATTAGGAGTTTATCGATATAGATGACATTGCCGTTAAGCAGTTCAGTCAACATGGTGAAAATTAAATAAAGAGCAGTGTGCAAGAAATTGAAGAAATCAATCAGTAATTGTCACCAAACTTTTAAACAAGAAATACACAAAAAAAATTACAAGTTTTGCATTGTTCGTCACTTCAGACAAACTATACTTGAGTTACAGTAAAATCAAATTGGACAAATTATCTCTCTGGAGTAAAACACAGCACATATAACTTGATAGGATTCAACGACTTAAAGAATAGATATTAATCAAAACAGGTATGTTCTGTATAAACACCACTGACCATGCAGTTATATCACTAAAATGAAAAACATCATGCTATGCCACCTAACTATGTTTTGTTTCTCATGTCTACCAATGTGAGATTTCTCCCTGTCAGAACAGGCCATTATACATGGTTCCAGAACAAACCACCACGGAGATGATGTGATGGGGGAACCGAGAACCAATACTTTTGGGGTATGGATTCAGTAGCAAAGTAATAGCAGCAGCCTCGAGATAACAGCTAGCATCTTGGTTTCTTTCAAGATGCAAAAGAGGAAAAACACATACCTTTTTCTCTTGCACCTCAGGAAGAGCAGCCTGTTCTAAACTTTGTTGCAATTCCAATCGATACTGTGCATTCTTAAACATATATCCAGTCATCATAACACTGTACATAAGTTGTGCAAGATTTTCAGCAACCTAAAGGGAAATCAAAGAAATCCAAATGATTGTCTAGACCAACAATAATAAAGTTCAATAACACTAATAAATATAATCAAAATATCCACAAAGAACATATATTGTGCAATGCATTCTTACATATATCCAGTAATCATAACACCATACATTAGTTGTGCAAGATTTTCAGCAACCTAAAAGTGAAACTGAAGAGATCCCGATGATTGTCTAAACCAACATGCTTATAAACATAGTCAAAATCAAAGCAGAGAACATGTCTTATCACAATATGCTTACAGTGGTGACTGTCACAGCAAAGAATTGCGGGGGCAGTGTTCCAATCATGTTTGTCACCGTTTGCCGCATAGCCTCAACAACCTGGAAAAAAAATTAAGTCTAATTATGCTCCCAATCCCTGTACTCTTCACACATTTGAAATTTAGACCACTACTTTTAATTCAAAAGATCTAGTCCCTTTACTATTTTTTATTTAACAACTGAATTCTAATTGATAATATCGTCAAAGAACTCCATTAAATTGGATTATATGGCATATTTAAAATAAAAGAATTTGCTCACTAGGCCAATTTAAAACGAGGAAAAGCCATATAAGGAAAAAAAAAAGTATTAGACTTTAGCTGAAGGATCTTACTACCTTTGATTCAGAATTAGAAACCTTGCAACCCCATATATAAAATTTTTATGCTTATTTGGCAATTTTTTAAACTTAAAAGGAAGTCCTTTGAGGGTTTTATCAATTTGACTTCAATTATATTAAATCAAAAGAGTAGAGGAACTAAATTCATGGGATTAAAAGTAGAGGGGCTAAATTTCAAATATGAGAAGAGCGCAAGGTACAAGTACTGAGAGCACAATTAGACCAAAAAAAGTAACATTTGAACTTTCAGTTTCATTTCATTTCCAGGGCCTGAGAAATTAGAATCCTTAGCAAAAAGAAAAATCAAACCTGTTGAGGGGCTCGTTTCACGAACAATTCCATGAACTCCGGCTGCACATTTTTCACATACTCCAACAGAATATCTCGCCTGGCCTTAGGCTGCTGATTTTTCTTTATAAAAGAGGAAAGAGAAAAAAGGGGTACACTTAAAACGACATGCATAAAACACCCATCCAAGAAAAACCCCATAAAAGAGAGAGAGATACCAGAGTGCCATTGGGAGGCTTGGAATCACCGTTGGGCTTAGAGGCATCATCGCTTTTGGAAGAATCATAAGCTTTAATTCTCAAACCCAATCTTGTGTTGCTTTTAATATTAGTTGGGAAGCGAACCGAAGGAAAGGATTGTTTAGACTTATCGTAGGAAGAGAAGACGGTGAAAGAAGATTGCAATACAAAAGAAGAGGGTTTCAGGGTCAAGGAATTCATCTTTAGCTTAGCTCTCCCTCACAGCTTTATTTCTTCTATTCACTTTGGTATTTTCCTTTAAACAAAACAACCAATAAAAATGAAGTTTAATTGTGGTATTTTTATAGTGTAGACATTAGCAGAGGGTATGAAGTAAAGAGGAAGTGAAATGGTGACTATTTTGGCAGTTCCGAAAGATGAGGGTTTGTTGGTTGGTGTGAAATTGGAAATTGCAGCAGGTTTATGTTTCATATCATTCACCAGATGAGGGTGGACTAGCACCTACAGGATTACCTATGATGGAGCGGGTTCGTCGTTCGGGTTGGGTCTCGGGTTTATTCAGCTATTGAGATCTGTTTTGGTTAAGGACAGGTGTAAACCAAATGAGTAAACATTATCCATAAATAAAAGGCTAAACTATAAAAATAGTCATTTTTGTTTACTTCAGATTACATTTTAATCATTTATGTTTGAAGTATTATGTTTTAGTCATTTACGTTATTATTTTGTTATGAAGTGGTCACTGTATCGTTAAACTCTGTTACCTCCCTAACGACAGTCCTACGTGGCAGTGCAAATGGGTTTTAAATGCCAACTTGGATGTCCAGTTGCTAGATGAAAATAGGTTTTTAATTTAATAAAGTTAATTTGGACTATCACATAGGACATCCAAGTTGGCATTTAAAACCCATTTGGACTGTCACGTAAGACCGCCAATAGGGAGGTACGGGAGCTTAATGGTAGAGTGATCATTTCGTAACAAAGCGATAACGTAAGTGACTAAAACGTAACATTTCAAACATAGTGACTAAAATGTAATTTGAGGCAAATAAAAGTGACTATTTTTATAATTTACCTAAAAAGTAAATGAGTGACTCGGGAAAATGTAATTTCAAAATTAAATATATTTTAACTTTTTTAATATAGAAAAATAATTAAATCAATTTTTCAGTAACTAAAAAACAAATATTTTAGTAAAACATCATCATTAATATTTAGATTATATTAGGTACTAGCTGCTTTAACCCTTTGTCATCTTAACTATATTTATTTATATTTCTATGCTATGCTTAAAAAAAAAAGCACTTAATTGAGTTATTATTACATATAATAAAATTTGAATATAAGATATTAATGATTTTAATTTTATAACATTTTTAATTAAAGTTCCTCTTTATATAATTTTTATATAAAATTTTCACTCATATTGTGGATGTCCCATAGTCTAATTTACTATAAAGAGTGCAATTACGTTTAGGACCATAAGTTAAAAGACACCAATTCAATTAAGTAGATTAAAAAAAAAAATTCTAAATCAAAGTTTCTAAGAGATGACTAGAGATATTTATAGCATGTCTGGTTCGACAGAATGGTCATTCCATTCCATCATTATTCTGCGCTACAGTGTTGCATCTGTTTGGTTGAAATTTAACTGTCGAATCAGTTTTTCCATGCGGGCCCTATTATGTTCACACATACCCATTCAGAGGGTTGAGCTCTGAATTGCCTATTCAATGTCTCTTGTAATAGCTCTTCTTCTTTTTTGAAGACGAAAATCTCCTCCCACCTTTGCTCATCATTTTGATAACACTAGCAAGAGATCTTCTTGGGTTTTGCATAAAACACATTAGAAGAATATCTGTTTTTGGGTTTTGCGTGTGGTGGAAAATGTGAGGAAACTGATGTTAGAGGCAAAGCTTTCCAAAGAAATGTGCACGTCTCTGATGGGCGTCGAAATCACCAAAAATAATTCCTACAAAAATAACTCTAAATTGTAGTAAAGAGTGGTAGTAGGGTCGAGTCCACAGGGATTGGATATTGTTATCAACTTCTGTGTTTACTTATGAACAGAATGTTCGTTGTGTCAAAGGTCGTGGCAAGAGTCGTGCCCACGACTCCAAACGTACCTACAACAAAAATAAACAAGTAATCGGGGGGGTTTCGAAAATGTTTAGAAAGTAAGTAATCTATCAACGTAAATAAACAATTAAATAATATTAGAAATAAATTTAGTTCGGGAAATAAATTCAGAATTTTGCAAACAGAAATAATAAGCCTTAGCCTTAGACTCAGTAAATTCTGTATCAAGAATCGATCCTCGAAAATTAATCCTCTCCTCTAATGATAAGTTGGTTATAGCAGTTAAGAACGTCCTAACCACCAATTCTTTCTTTCGTAGCTGGTCCCGGTACGACCTGCAAACCAACCTTTACCGATTATCTAACCGAGATACACGAGTTCCTGATTCAAGATTCAGGCAGCCTTGCATTCTGAAGAACCCAACTCGAATTAACGGCCTCAACCGCGTGGGTCGTTTAAACCCGACCACTTCTTCCTTGATTTGTTCTCGGAGATCCAAATACAGCACGGCCGACTCATTTCTCCAACTATCAGCAAATACCACTCCAACCCAACGTGCACTTTGACTTGAAATCGAGTTTAACTTTAAGGGATGATTGGTCTATCTCGATACTTAGGAAAAAAAATGAATACCGATTGGAAGGATTTTTAGCACGAATTCGTATCTCACGATTCCCGATCGGAAAGAACACCGGTCTAAGGCTAAGATGAAATTTAGTGAAGCATGAAATTATTCATGCTTTGTAAACTTTGGAAAGTGGTTTGATGATTATGGTGAAGAAAGGAACAGAAAGGATTTGGAAAGAAATTATCTCAATTTTGTAAAAGGAAGAAAAATGAAAATGAAAGTAGCAGTATGCTCATGCCAATTTGAAAGACAAAAGAGATTAATTCAATTCCAAATTGAAGTAGGAATGTATAATTAAGTGATGCATTTCCAAAAGACATTAAGGCCCTATTTATATACATAGAGTTTGCTATTTTTGGCCTTAACTAATTTAACATAAAATCAAAATAAAATAAATAAATAAAAATAAAATAAGATTTTTTCCTATTTTTGGCTTTTACAAAGTCAAAAATTCTGATGAGTCTTTGACTTTTCTCCACATTTTTTATTCAGGCTTATTTTTATTGATTGTGTTTCAATGCAAACAACATAGGCAAAAATAAAAAAAATGCTCAGAATATATAGTTTAATCAACAAGTGTCATAAAATTGAAATATGTGAATTAAATAATTTCACTAAATTGAGTTTGAATCCAAAATTTGCAAGGCATTATTAATTAATTTTTTTTTAGACATGGTCAAACCTTTTTACGCGAACTAGGATACAACCCAAGCACCCTATCCCGGTTACTCAGTTCAAACAGTCTTTTTTTTTTTTTGAAGGCTTGGTTAGCGGAATGTTTGCAAGTTATTGACTTGTCACTGGAACCTTTTTACGCGAGATAAAATGACAACCCAAGCACCCTAACCCGGTTACTCAATTCGGTCATGTTTTCGAAACTTCACTCATAACTTGAGCATTTATTTATTTATTCATTTTATTTATTTATTTATGTACAAGCAAACATTTTTTCAAACAATCAATTTATATGAAAAGTTTAGTTACATATATCAATCTTAAAACACAAATGTCGACTAATCTAGATACTTTAAACACTTTAATTCAAAATTTGCCCAATTGTCCAAATTGACTACGTAATAATATTAGAGGCTCAATGTCGGAATAAACTATCGAATAATTCTAGTATAAGATTGAACATATGCAAAAGAGATACATGCAGCAAAAATCATACATGCGTACTTACAATTTTCAACCCCCACTTAAACTATGCTCGTCCTCAAGCATGTGTCATATGAAATAAAGTCAGCAGTCCAAAATAACAAGTAAAAAGAAAAGTTAAGAATACTCCCCATATATCTTTTAACGATGTTGTCGGTGTTGGGGCTAACGACTTTGTAGGATGTTAAGGATTGTGGAAACTTGGTTTTCCATTGTTCCAAGTCGAGCTTCGATTCGGCTTACGCGTGCCTCCACATATAGAGGTTGCTCCTCTTGCTCCCTAGTATTGATGTGTGGACGTTGGCAAAAAACCATACTTCTGCGAGTAATCCTTGTACTTGGAGGAACAAAATAACACGTAGTAGGGGTGTCGACAAGCAAACCCATAGAATCGAAGTAATATTTATCTAGGCTGTCCATACTATATGCACATGTTAAGGACGAGAAATCAATTTTAGAGGGAAAAAGTCGAGAGGTTAAATTCGTAATATATGACCCAAGTATTAGTGGACGATTACATCGCAAAACGGCATAAAAATTTCTTGAAAACCAATATCCTAAATTAACTTTAAATCCAGAATGCATACACCACAAAAAAAATAGTTCAGTCTTAGTTAGAACAGATGACGAGTCATTTTGACCAAAAAAACTAAAGGCTAAAAATCGGTGAATATATATTAAAGCAGGTTCATGCACCAATAAGTCTTTTGTGGTCTTCAGATTATAAAGCTGATTAGAATGAGTTAAAACACAATAAACATCTTGAGCATCAAACTTGCTTGGAATATCTAACAGAGTATTATGATAGGAATCGGATTAAATATTATCAAGGTCGACGAAACCCATGGCAATGTTAAATTCAGAAATTGACATCCGAAAGTCCTTACCAAGCAAACGGAAATAGATAATGCTTTATGTTTCAACAGTTCGTATTGAATTAATATTAAAGCTAAATGTAGTGTAGAATTCATAAATCAACTCATAATATGCATTACAGGAAATATTAGCAATTGAATTTCAACCAATAGCACCAAAATAGCCAATCACAGCATCTCGAATATTTAACATATCAAGAGTAGAGAGATCGATTTGCTTACAGACCGGGAGCGGACGTTGTCGGATGTCGTCGTATCTTACGCGATGTTCCGAGGTCGAAAAGTCTATAAACCCTCGTAACCGACCTTCGGTAGGAATAGTGTTTGCACGACATCGTCTATTGCGTTGATCGTCTCGTGATAGTCAAACATATTCGCTAGGTGAGTCTGGTGGACTTGAATTTCCACCAGCGTCAATACTACTGTTTTGGGGTGTCGCTGACTCGTGTGTCGGTCATCGACGGGCTTTAGTGGTAGACGATCGTGTTTGGCATTGAGAGACACACTCGTTCGTATTTGAGGGACCTTCGACATTGTCGTTAGAAGTCCCGACTTCCTTCGAGTAACCTGCATAATACGTTAGTAGAGGTAAATCAGGTTGAGGATTAAGAATTGACCTTTCGGGGGTAGCGGGGCTGCTGTTCGAGTGTTTTGTTTTGACCAGAGTCGGACTTCGTCAGCGACGAGCTCTTGTTGGGGCATCCATTCGATGTGGAGGAGGTGGAGAAGGCTTGGAGTTGTCGTCGGCTATATCGACGACTGGAGGTGCTGAAAATTAATAAACCGAATTAAACACAAAATAACATGCAAATTAATATGTTAATAGTCTCCCACAGTGCATCCCAGTGATTGTTGGAATGAAGAGGCTCCAATCAACAATGACGTGAATGTCGGGAAGGTCGAGACTTCTTCGACTACTGTCACCGTGGCAATACCTATAGCTGATAGTTAGTTCTTGTTTTCAGCTATTTTATATTGACATATATATTGTTCTTTTAGTTTAATTTTAGTTAATTTGGATTTGCATTTGAGTTTTTAGATGCGTTATTTCAGACAAGTGTCGTTTGAGTGATTTTGATTCTTGAAGCATTCCTTTTGGCTTTTTTTTTTCAATTCATGAGTGTCACTTTGTCTGAAATTGGATTTGGTTGTTTTAAAGGTTCAACGCCAATTGCTTTAGACAAAGGGATGAGTTCATTCTCTATATGGACTATTGGCCAGAAACAGAATCCAAATGCTGAGACTTCTGCACCTTTGTTCAAGCTTTTATCACAATCGACATTAGTAAGTTCAAATATTTTTTTAAGAAAAATATCTTCTATAGCAGTTAGTCTTTATTTAATTGATAGTTGACAGTTATATTATCTTAAAATATAAAGAAATAACAGCAACATGCCAACAGTGTAAATGAGTTTGTGACACTCCTTTTATAAATCAAAGGCAAACCTTTAAAACCATAAAAGAAAAAAACAGAGAGTTGAAAGAAAAAAAGTTCAAAAATGGTGGAAATGATTATGGTTGTTACCTTTGAGTTCTCTGTCAAAAAGCAACAGTGGTGGTTGGTGAACGATGATGGACCGGTGGTGACTATAGTGGTTAACAATGATGGTCGTGGTCAGTGGGTGTTGGAGTGGAGAATGGATTTGGAGGTGTTAATGTTTGAATTAGGAATTCGGGGAGGGTGGCTGAAGAAGTCGGGAAAGGAAAAGAAAAGAAAGGGTGGCCTATTTAGCCATATGATTCGGGCGGGGTTGGGCCCGGGAAAAAAGTCATACCCGATTCATTTTGAAAACGGGTTTATTTTTTGTCCAATCCCATTTTTTCAATTTATATTTTTGTTCAAATCCCCATTTTTAAAGCGGGCTTTCAGGTCGGGTCGCTTGACCCATGGACAAGTCTACTATAATTATACCCAATTCAATAAGACTCATCAATTATAATGGTTATCCAAACATGCAACCTTTATGTAATTATAAGTAATTAAACCTAAATCTAATTACTAGGTAAAGTTTCAAACATTACCTCAATAATTTTTTAATTGAATTGATATTTAGTTGATTTGTAACACCAACATTATTAAATACTTAAATATAAACATAAATGCTTAACTCTAAGTTATTGCTAATAAAAATAATGAGTTATTAAAAAAACATTTTACCTATTTTTGTTTAGAAAAATCTGATTGAAAATGTATTTAAATAAAAAAAACTTCACAAAATTTTCAAAGGGTAAACTACTAAAATAGTCACTTTTGTTTGCTTCAGATTGCAATTTAGTCACTTATGTTTGAAATGTTATATTTTAATCACTTACGTTATCATATTGTAACATTTTGGTCACTGAGCCGTTAATTGCCATTAATAGTGTAATAATAAGCTGACGCGACACTTTAAATCATTATTTTAAATGAAAATTTTAGGTTAAATTCTACAATTGATCCCTATATTTTTTTTCATTTTGAGCAATTTGATTTTTTTATGTTCTTTTAACTTTCCCATTTTTTTCCCATTCTCTTTTGCTTCTCCCTCTGTTTTCCTCCCTTCTTTATTTTTTCTAATGTAGTTTTTCTATGTTTTCCATTTGGTAAAACTAGTCCACAAGTCCGCCTCACTCGAAAAAATTAAATTATTTTAAAAAATAAAAATATAGGGATTAGTTTTAACAAATGAAAAACATAGAAAAACTACGTTAAAAGAAATATAAAAAAGAGGAAAATAAAAAAAAGGAAAGTTAAAGGAACATAAAAGAAAAAAATTAAATTGCTCAAAATGAAAAAAAATAGAGATCAATTGTAAAATTTAACCTAAAATTTTTGTTTAAAATGATGATTTAATATGTCACGTCAGCTTACCATTATACCATTAACGACAATTAATGGCTTAGTGACAAAAATGTTACAATATGATAACGTAAGTGACTAAAACGTAATATTTCAAATATAAGTGACTAAAATGTAACTTGAGATAAACAAAAGTGACTATTTTGAAAATTTACCCATTTTGAAACACTGTTTAAAACATAAATTAGTTTCCGGTTCATATTAATTAAAAAATTTAAATACTTCGTATATACATGTTTTCTAAAAAAAGGTCTAAAAACAGTTATAAAATTATTTAAAATATTATATACTATCACACTATTATTTGAATGTATTATTGATCAAATACTTTATTATTATTTTGTAAATTCCCTATTTAAAATAATATAATAATTGTTAAATATATTAAATCCATCCATCGCACTAAAATTAGTACAATATAAGATAAAATAATATAAGTAATTTATTTTTTAAAAACTATAAAACATACTTTGTTATTTGTTTCTATTTAAAAAAATCATGATTTGTTAGTACTAGTTTTTGCCTTTTTGAGAGACAGAATTTATGAGCTTCTTTTACTTAACCTTTGTTTATTTCACTGAAAATGATTTCTTAAAAAATAATTTACTTTTTTGGAAAAGCTAATATTTTTGATGTTTAGATGAATTTACATAAAATATTTTATGTTGTTTAGTAGATTTGTTAAAAATATTTTATAAAAGTTGTTTTCAATTAAACAAACATATATTTGAGATTTTCTTATTTTCTTATTGTTTAATTGAATTTATTTTTATCTATAATTTTATATTTTACATTATTTTTGCATATATAAAAAATATTATATTAAATTCAGATTTATTACAACGTCATTTTTAATTACATGACTACTAAGTGAGAATTTTTTATTTAAAAATGTGACATCAACAAAATTGACAAAAAAAATTAACAGTGTTAATAATTGAACTTGATTTTTAAATTTTAAAAGTAAAGGACTAAATTCTTAAAAATAAAAGTACAAAAACTAAATTATAAATCTGTGAAGTGTATATAGACTTATGACATATTTTAACATTTATATTACAAAACATTTATTATTAATATATTTATAATTGTAATAAATATTTATTATTAAAAAATTAATATTGAATATTTTCAATAACATGTAAATAATATTATTTAAAATTATTATTTTTAAAATTTTTTATTAAAATAAAATTGAAATATTAAATAATTTATTAAAATAATAAATTATATTTATTATATTAATAATTTATTATATGACTAAATATAAATAATTAAATATGTATGTTTAATAATATTAAAAAATATAATCTTTTAAATATTTTTAAAAATAAAAATAAAATTTATTATCAATACAATAATATTAAGCTTGATTTAATTTAATTTTTATATAAAAATAAAATTATTTATAAATAAGCTCTTCTCCAAAAAATAATTTACTTTTTTTTCAAGAGGTAAGTCATCTTACAAATACCTCATTTTTTATTTTGATCAAACTATTTCTGAAAAACAAACACAAAAAAGTATTTTCTATATTTCCATAAAACCTTTTTATATGTAAACAAACTTATTTTATCAGTTTTCAGTGAATAGTGATAGTAAAACACTCGTTTTCTTTTTTCTTTTCTTCTTCTTTTTTTTTCTTTTTAAAATGAAACTGGGCAAAAGCCAGATCACCACCGCACTCACCCCACCTGTTATTCGTTTCGTCTCGAGGTGGTTTTTGTTCGTACTTTTTTTACTTCTCATTTCATTTTGTCCTTATCGGGGCCAATGGCTATGCTTTGTTACTATTAATAAGCTTCAAGTTATGGCGGAGTCGTAGCAGAGAGAGATCAATCACTTTCTCACTCTCTCCACTTTTACTTCTTGCTTGGAAGAGAGTGAAAACCGGCGTCAACTGAATCCTTGCAATGGCCTTCCCACGGCGGCGAAACCTTTCCTACAACCGCTTCCGCTCTCTGGTTAAGTTCATATCCGCCATTTTCGGTGTTCTTCTTATCCTCTTCGCTTTCCTTTCCTTTCTCGCTCCTTCTCCAAACGAATCGCAGCACTTTCACCTTCGCCATCACCACAACTCTGTATTTCCTACTCTCTCTCTCTCTCTCTCTCTCTCTCCTAGGTTTAAATTCGCGTTGAATTTATGTCTGGTTTTTGTTTACGCATAACTTCATCTTTTTCCCCTTTGTGTAGTTTAATGCAGTCGTTGAGGATCCTGTTACCAGTGGAGATTCAGTTTTCCATGTTCCAGTTAGGCTTCATTCTTTTCTTGTATTATTTTTTATAATTTTAGTGATTATGCGTTTTGATTTAGATTGCATTGGATACCAACCGTTGATTTAATCTAATATTGTTTCCGAGAATCAGAGTAGCGGAGGAAAATTAGATCGTGATATATGGAGTTCGAGAAATGCTAAATTCTTTTATGGATGCAGTAATGTCAGCGCCAAATTTGCAAGTGCGTATAATCATTTTTTTTCTCTAATTTAACTGATTAATTGTACATTTTTATACAGAAACTTTAGGTTTCTTTGATAATGGATTTGGGAAACGTCAAATCGTCTAACGATAATGATAAAAGGGTTGTAATGATTTAGGGTTTTTATACTGCTTTGAACAGTTATGAAATTGCAGATACACTTAATGCAACAGAAAAAGCATTAATGCGTTTATTGTATTGCAGAAGCTGAAGCTGTTTCACGTCCCACTCGATATTTGGCTATTGCCACTAGTGGAGGCTTGAACCAACAAAGAACCGGGGTAATTGTGATAGCTACTTCTCAATACAGTTATTTTATCTGCAAGGATGATGTCTTTTAGCATTTTACTGCCTTAATTTTGGGTTCAATGTCCTAATTAGCGCGAGAAGCTGCAAAGCCAGCAAGTAAAATTCATGTTTCTCTTTCTAAATCCTCATAGAGCTTGCAATGACGGAGCTTAAAAATGCATTCTCTTGATTGGTCAGAGTGGAAATATAGTAGTTTAGTTGTAATTGTAAGTGAATATAAATATGGAACGAAATTGTATAGTGAAGTGTCTGCTTGAAGGATTGCTCAATTGGAAACTAAACTGTTTAAACAGAAAATAATGTAACAAGCACGGGGGCATTGCTTTCATCTGCTTCTGTCTGATGGAAACTTTAGTGATCTACTGACATGCTTAAAGCTATTGGTCCTTTAGATCCCTAGTTTGAACTTTCTGTTACTGAATTACCATCAATGTCTTATGACCACAAGGACTGGTCATTGTTTTATTGCTCTATTGATGCCATTTTATGGTCAAGCTTACTAGTAATGCATGTGGCAGATTACAGATGCTGTTGTTGCTGCTCGCATTTTGAATGCTACTCTTGTTGTCCCAAAGCTGGACCAAAAATCCTTTTGGAAGGATGCAAGGTGTGTAATGTAATGAAAGATATTTAGCCATTTGAATTCCTAAAATCTTTTAGCCATCCATATTAAATGGAAGAAGTTCTGCATGAATTCAGTTGTCAATATGTTATGTGACAATTTCTGCTTTTTCTTGTCCAGTAACTTCTCAGAGATCTTTGATGTTGATTGGTTCATATCATCTTTGTCAAAAGATGTTAAAATTATAAAGCAGCTGCCTAAAAGGGGAGGGAAGAGTTGGACACCATACACCATGCGTGTTCCAAGGAAATGTAGTGAAAGATGTTACCAAAATCGTGTATTGCCGGTTATTTTGAAAAGGCATGTAAGTTCCTATTCTCTATATTTTTAATGGTCAATTTATACGTGTAATCCTTAACTAGTCAGGAGCTGCTTTTGGATTTCTTTATTTACTTTTACTTTTTCTTTTCTTGTAATTGTATAGCTGCCTCTACTCTTTCTATCTTTTCCTTCCTCATGGAGAAAAATTAACAAATATGTTTCTGAAATCAACCATGCTTGTAAGCAGAAGTTGGTTTGCTGGTTCCTGGAGCTGGATAGGATTTTGAAGAATTATTGAGTAATGGTGATGTGGATTGGGGAAGAAAACAGCAACAATAGAAAAGAATTAGGGCTGAACAAACAAATTGGAAAGAAGATGGAACTCTAGAAAACTTAGGGTTATAGAAAACCTCTAGGTTTCTTTATTAACTTCAAGGAAATAATAATAAAAGTCGGCTGCAGTCAATTCTATTACAGCATGTTTATAGGAGGCTTGCTAATAAGGTTTCTACTCTTCCTTGATAATAAAGTTTAATTAATTATCCTAGACTTAACCCTCAAGTAATAATAATCCTAACTGTCAAAAAAACATATCTAATACTTTAAACTAAATAAAATAAGCTGAAATAATAAAATATATTTATTTATTTTTTAATTTTAAGCTCCTGCGTCATTCTCCCTGGCTTGGAAAACTTGACTCCAGTAAGAGAACTTTCACCACTTCAGCATAATTTTCTTGATCAGCTCTTTCCAGTCTCTCCTTCATGAAATTGTCCTGGATCATATCAACAGTTTGAAAAGCTTCTCCACAGGTAATAATTAAAGCATGATTTTGGTTTTTATGTTTTCCTTCTCCTAACTTTGTATGCCCATGCAACTTCATTCCTAGATTTCCTGGTCAAGGTTTTTGGCAGCTTTAACCATTACAGAATAGTAAACTATCTGATCTCTTACAAATTCTTGAAGTGCAAGAATGATAATTTCAGGTGCCTTTTCTCCTGGCATTCTGACAAGACTATAAACATCTTCTATGCTCAAACCTTGATCACCAACCTTCCAAATTTCGGTGCAAACAGCCTTGTCCAACTCAGGATGAAAGTGGCTGCCTTGTCCTTCATCAGAAAGTTTTGACAACAGATGCTCAGTGTAACTAGCCATAGCTTCCCAAGGTGACTTGCCAAACTTTGATGCTATGCTGACATTCTTTCTAAACTCAAGCGTTTCCTTCATCTGATCCAAACTAGTTACACTTTCATCATTCAAAAGCTCAAGATTGTATGTCTCCTCATCTTTGATCAATTCTAAAGCATTGGATGTGGAAAATCTTGTGCTATATACGGATACCATGATACTAAGAAAGTCCTTTTGTCGTTGTGAAATAAATTCTCCTTGCATGATGGATTTTAGTTTCTTAGCCATATCCACATCATAGAATTCAGTATCCTCAGCTCTACGTTTTAATCTTCTCAACTTTGCAGTTTCACCCACACCTTCATCTTGTAAGCATGGGAAAACAAGAAGTACACCAGAACTAGTGAAATAATTGGAAAGCATCACCACATTGCAAATCTGCAGTCACATTAATTCCCCCTTCCATAAGATTTTTTCCTCCATGAATCCAAGCAGAAAAAATAACTGCTCTTTTTCTTGCATTGCAAGGAAATGTAGACTGAGACATATTGTGCAAAAACTGTTAAGAAAGTACAAACAGTTGATCACACGTACTGCCAATCGCGGTTCCTTGTGATTCTATTGTAAAAGAGGCAGCGTAAGAGAGGATGGATGATTTATCAGATAATGCACTAAGAGCACATGATATGAATGCAATGATGAGAGAAAAAAGAAGCCTGTCTATGGTCTGATGTTTTAAGGTGTCATTGCCTTGTTGTTTTTCGAGACCATTTGAATTAGACCTTCCATGTCCAGATGGCTTGCTTTCAACACTTGATTTCTCGGACCTCCCATGTCCATATGAGTTGCTTTCAACACCAGTTACACTTGATCTCTCGAAATATGATCCATTACTTTTAGCAAGATCATTAGCTTGGCTCAATATTTTTACATTGAAGAAACCTCCAGACTCATCAAAATGAATTCCATTGGAATGTTGATTCTGTGTTACTAACAGCTGTGCATTAGATGCATTTTTACTGATAGCTACATACTCCTTGAAAAGGGCATTCTCCTTTACATTATTGGAATCAATTGATTGAAGCGCCTTCTTTAGCTGATTAGGCTGTGTAATCGGTGTAACAGAAATGGAAGGCAAAAAATTGAATGAAATTTTGCTTTTCTTATGATCAAGCTAGTGTAACAGTGGAGGCACTTTCCCCTGTCTAATTGGCTGTGTTAAGCTGATTTGAAATCTGCAACCAGTTGGAATTGTGCGACCTATGCACGCCAACATTGACCTTTCATCAAGCAAATCAGTCCCTGAAGTCTTAGCCAATATCAAGATATTAGTCTGCTCAGCTAAAACTGACTTTTCAAGTGAAATAGCATTAGCACCATAGCTGATTGGTGTTCCACTGAAATTAATGGCGTTCTCATGATTGTGCACATTCAGAATAGTTAGTTCTGCATTTAAGGTAGCTATTACAGCAGCTGGATGCTGTTTTGTAATGCTTAAGTTGTCTACTTACCTCACTCATGATCTGCCTGAATGTGTTTGGCATTACTAACCACTCATAAAGGTCATCTATAGTCTTAAAAGTTGTCTCAGATAAAAAATGTGCTAGACCAAGAGGTTCAAACAAATATTTGTTGTCTGGATGTCAAGGAAAACAGTCATGTGAAATTATCAACGAAAAATCCTCATTCGTACCTCTTTCACGAAGACTCTCCTATTTTAGCAACGCCTATTTCACCCGAGATAATTGGAACCAGGTTTTCAGTAACACCTTTTGCAAACTTAGCTTTCACATCAAGTGCAAGTAATTTTACTCTAAAAGGCTGCATCACCTTTACACTGTTACTTGCCTTCAAGTTTTCTTGCTTTTTCTTGAGTTCAACATTGGATTCTCTCTTGAAAGAATCTGTTTTAATTGTAGAAACTGAATCAGCTTTTTTTATTTCAGAATTAACACCCGGCATAGTTTCCCTTGAGATATCCAAGAGATTTTCAACTTGCCTCCAATCCTCCCCTTCTTCTAAAGATGTGTCTATGATTGTATGAACAACCAAAGACTCTCCATGAACTGTATGAACATTAATTGCTTCACTTTCTTCAGGATATTCATCATAAATCAGTTCTCACATATCATAATCTTTCTCTTCTACATGCATCTTGCAAAGAGAATCAGCAACTTCAACGTTGATTCCACCCTCCTTTTCTTGAAGGGCATGCATCAACCACTCATTTAATCCACCTTGTACAACAAGGTTTGCAGGTCCAGCATCATGAAAGACGTTTTCTTCATCACCAAAATCAAATTTATCAGCGAGACTACCTTCCGGTATTTCAAACTGGTTGCGGGCACCTTTAGGAATCTCCATCAAGGTTCCCTTTTGTTCCCGTCCCAGCCAAGCATAAACTGCACGCAAAAATTCTTCAGTCGCACGTCATAGCGCAGCCAATTCTGTTTCTTGACACTGATTTTATCTTCCTCGACGACTAATGCATACAACTATGGCTTAATAGCAAACCCTAATATAAACCCTAGAATCTAATTAGGCTCTGATTACCAAATTGATGTGGATTGGGGAAGAAAACAGCAACAATAGAAAAGAATTAGGGCTGAAGAAACGAATTGGAAAGAAGATGGAACTCTAGAAAACTTAGGGTTATAGAAAACCTCTAGGTTTCTTTATTAACTTGTAGGAAATAGTAATAAAAGTCTGATGCTGTCAATTCTATTACAGCATATTTATAGGAGACTTGCTTGCTGACAAAGTTTCTACTCTTCCTTGCAAATAAAGTTTAATTATCCTAGACTTAACCCTCAAGTAATAATAATCCTAGCTGTCAAAAAACCATATCTAATACTTTAAACTATATAAAATAAGCTGAAATAATACAAATATATTATTTATTTTTAATTTTAAGCTCCTGCATCAAATAGTCTTATCTTTCTATGTGCTATATAGAATCTGAGAGTAATTAAGAGTGGTAGCTAAAAGGCTAAAAATTGGTGATGCATGGAAACCTTGCACTCATAATGACAAACCTTTCCTTAATGGGAATAACCATGAAGCTATGGTGGGAAATCAGCTTGAGCTTTTAGATCCTTTATAAGTAGTCTTATTCTTACTGGAAGCAGAAAGTGTCTAGAGAACCAGCATACACAACTTTCAGAATGGTAGTAAGTTTTATTGGAAAACTTTTTGAAATTTTGAACTCATATCTCTGGTCCCTTTATTGGATGGCTTTTATATTTCTGTTGACATTTGTTTCATCGTAAGTCTCAACATGTTTTTGTTTCAACCATGATGCCACTCTTTTTATCCTATGATAAAATTCAGGGGAGTTGATATTATTTTTGTCTTTTAGAGCTATCTAATATATGTTGGTTTCACTAATGGCACTTGTCTTGTTATGCGAAGCATGCAGTTCAGCTCAACAAGTTTGATTACAGACTTGCAAACAAATTGGATACAGATTTGCAGAAGCTAAGATGCCGAGTTAACTACCATGCTCTGAAGTTTGCTGACCCTATTCTAGAAATGGGGAAAACACTTGTTCATCGAATGAGGATGAGGAGCAAGCGTTATATTGCTTTGCACTTGAGGCATGTATCTTTATACCTGTATATCTATCATGCTTAATAGCTATGTGCACAAGCATCCTTGGACTTCATACTTTAGGTTTGAAACTGCTGCATGCATGATATAGTTACAAAAATGAATAATACAACTAACTATACACAACCCTCCAATTCCTTTATAGTCTGTAAATGGCAGCATGGCCATTTGCTGGAAGGTCAAATATCTGATGTTACAATGAAAATATCTTGCATGTTTTAAAGATATGCCTTCAACCATCATTATAGATGTGTCCACCTTAGGCAATGAATGAATGCGTCGTTATCTTTTCTATTCAATAATAAAAGGCAGGTATAAGATTATTGATGCAGCAAAATGTTTTTGTTACAGGTTTGAGCCTGATATGCTTGCATTCTCAGGATGTGATTATGGTGGAGGTGAAAAGGAAAGGAATGAACTAGGTGCAATACGAAAGAGGTGGAAAACTTTACATGTAAGGCTCAAGCTTCATACTCTTAGTAGTTTAATGCATCCTGATTCTTATTTTTTACAGGCAAAGAACTTGCAATTTGGAAAGTAAGTTTAGTATTTCAATGTTATGATCACCCTTCATCATTTTTCAGTTTATAAATACTGTTGTGTACTCCCACCGATGGAAGGGGGGGGGGGGAATGCAGTTCTTTCTATTTGCATGACATATTAATTGTAAACATTATAAAAGGTTCAAGTGGGTTAGGATTTTATAAAGAACAAGAGAGGGAGAGAGATGCAGAGGGAATTCTTGAAGTGACTGCTATTGTGAGAACAGAAACTGCAGTTCTTTTAAATTATCCAATTTGTATTCTTTGTGACTTGCATCATTCAGCTCCAATCCCTGATCTGATGCAAATGCTGTATGGATCTGTTTATTGGCTTGCAGAAAAACAATCCTGATAAGCAAAGGAGGCAAGGAAAGTGCCCACTTACCCCAGAGGAAGTTGGTTTGATGCTGAGAGCTCTAGGATATGGCAGTGATGTTCATATCTATGTGGCTTCTGGTGAAGTGTATGGAGGGGAGGAAACTTTGAGACCCTTAAAATCACTCTTCCCGAACTTCTACTCCAAAGATACCATTGCCACAAAGGAAGAATTAGCACCATTTTCCTCATTCTCTTCTCGAATGGCTGCACTTGACTTTATTGTTTGTGATGAGAGTGATGTGTTTGTCACCAACAACAATGGTAACATGGCTAGGATATTAGCTGGACGAAGGTAAACAAGCCTGCTTCCAGTCTCTGTTCCATAACTGTAAATGCTGGCCAACTTTTCTCATTGTTTGTGTTATTGCAGGAAATATTTTGGACATAAGCCTACTATTCGTCCAAATGCTAAAAAACTATATCGGTTATTCTTGAGCAGAAGCAACATGACATGGGAAGCATTTGCCTCTAGAGTTCGTACACTCCAGAGAGGCTTTATGGGGGAACCAAAGGAGGTCAGGCCAGGAAGGGGTGAGTTTCATGAGAATCCATCCGCTTGTATATGTGAAGATTCAGAAGCCAGGGAAAAGGCAACTGCATATTCAAGAGGCAAGAAAAATGGGAAATTGGATGATTCATCACGAAAAAAAGAGGTTATAGTAAGTGATGATCAGAATGATTATGATGATAATGATGAACCAAGATGGCCTGATCTGGATGATGATGAGAATCAAGTTTGGCCTCAAGAGAAGCTCCATTATAATGGAACAGGTGTGGATTATGATGCAGTCATCTCTGATGAACCTGAGTTGGAAGAGATGCTTTCAGACTGAACAGAATGAGTTCCTTCTTGAAATTCCTCGCCCTCTCTCTTGGCCATCTGAGGCAGTCATAATTTTGTGATGATAATGCAAACCCTGTCTATTAAAACCCCAGGTTATCAATGGTTGCGTGTGGGTGTGTGTGTTTACTTGAGTTTTTAGATTTGAGGAGCATTCAACTGATAATGAGGCATACAATAGACAGCAGGTCAAAAGATGGAACTTTCTCCCCTTTAGCTGATGTTTCATAGCATAACAAAGGGTCCTCAATCCAAATACCATGGCATGGGAAAAGAAAAGGTTGAAATACAGCTGTGGTTGTTACTGATACTGGTTTGGTTTTTCATTTTTAGGTTTACCTTTTTTTTAATCTTTACTGAGACCATACATTTCGGATTTGAGAAAAAGCTTATGTAAATTTCGACATAGTTGTATCCAATACAAAAGCAATAGTGATAGGTGGCGGATGTATGTAATTATCAATCCTTAAATTTTAGTTACTCCAGGAACCCATATGTTAAAAGCTTGGGCCTTGGACCTTTCCATCATACGCACTCTAATCAAATCCTCATGTAGATGAATTTGACTACAGTAAATCCCCACCCACAAGCATCTCTCCACTACTCTCAATCTTTCTCCTTCTTCCTTACCATTTAACAATAATGTAAAGCGAATGACAACCATTATATGGCTAATTATCAAATTTACCGAATACGAGTGGTTGTCAAAACGTCCAACATTTTACATTAAAGATAACCTCTCCACTTGTTCAAAACTCTACCATCTATGATAAATGTTGATCATGAAGCAACAATGGTAATAAAAACACTTCAAATGTCTCTTGCCGTTGACATAAGTTCAGAATATCCAGCTAAGAGTATCAAATAGAATTGTAGTCCTCAAAATAAAATATCAGATTCATGACATTACAATAATTGAACCAAATAAATAAATAAAACGTTAACACAAAATTTAACTTATATCAAATGAGATATCCAATAAACCATTCAAATAAATCGATATAATATACTAAAGAAAAAAAAAAAAACACTTTAAGATTTCCATCTTGTATGAAGCTCTTGCATTTTCATACTTCTTATCAATCTTTTTCAATTCATCAAAAATACTTTTTATTTTTATTTCAAAATCATTAGTACTTTTTTAAACAAAATCTTATAAATTTTAACTCGAAGAGTGGATCAAGTATAATCCCCAAAGTCAAAGCTAGACGATATTTATCTTGATATTTGTCCAAATATTGTTTCATTGCTAGAGCCATATTTTGCAAAAAGCTATCTAGGCTTCTAATTTCATTTATAAGATTCGACTTAATTAGATACACATGTCAAAACACAATTTGGTAGTGGGATAATTTGCTCTTGAAAATAAAATAGCAATCTTATAAAAAGGTTTCAAGAACTTAAAAATTTGTTTCAACCTATCGAACTCTCCTCTTGTTGGGAGATCTTCAAGCTTATTGTATGCATCATCCATTGCCAAGTATGCATGAGCATTATAATAATAAAGAAATTGTGGAGTGTGTTTCGCATTTTCGGATAAATCAAAGTCAAACAGAGGTGACATCGCGATGTGAAATCACGCGATGAAGCAACGATGTGAAGACCGAACGGAACCAAAGCAGGGACGACGTCACGACAAGGAAGCCTACGACGTCGCAATGATTTCCCAAATTAAAACAATTGCGTATTAGACTTTCATCAGAGTTATTTTTCCCAGTCCAACTTTGATTATACTGGAGATATTTTAGTATGATTAGACCTCTAATCTTTGCCTATAAAAAATGTGTAACACCTCTTAGTCGCTTGGATGACATGGTGTATACTAAACAACCAATCAAGCTGCCCAATAGACTGGGGCGTTATTAATAGACTCGGCTTCTTTGGTATTACTTAAATCATTGAGAAAACAATTATGAAGATTTCCCCTTTTAATAACAAACCATTTTTCTTCTCTATATCGGTAACACATATTTAAAGTAGAAAACCATAGGGGGTCATAAAAGTCAGCCAATTAATCATCCGCTGCCATCATTGGCGATTACGTGTAAAAGAGATCATAATCTGCTATTCAAGAAAGCTTGGCGTACATTTCAATGATAAGGGTAAATTCTCTTTTTAAAAATGGAACAATACAAACTACAAAGTTAAATAAAAAAAGTTGATTACAAAACAGATTTATGCGCCACCCTCCATTGTAGCCATGCATGATACAAAAATTAACAAGTGGCTTACTTGTAGGCACAACTCTAATACACTCCCCTTCTACAGATCTTCTTCTACTAACCAATTGCTTGAAAAAAAAAAAGGTAATAGAGTGAGCTCCAGATAGACACATAATGTTGATCAAGTTACCGATACTCGACCCAAAAATAAAGGCATTTTGGAGACTCAGTCTTTTAGACACATTATGCCAAGTTGCCAGTACAATTTTCTGATAACAACACTTCATCAAAACAACGCACACAGTATCCTTGGCAGACACATACCACCAACTTATACATACTTCTTTCAATAATCTATGTTACCTATAACCCAACTTTGTGCTAGCCTCAGGCCCATTTTAAGAATCCAGAATTGCATATCAGACATAATCATATTTGTTTTCATATTCCTTGTTAAATTGAACACATTTTCTCCTGCAAGGTCGAGCTGTGATTTGCCAGTCTGATTTGCAATAAAATTGCCATATCGAAGGCATCACAAATAAAACTTCTTTCCACATTTTCACATATCACAGACAGTCTGACAGTGGGCTCGCACACAATGTGGTATTTTTACCTCGATCATGTCTATGCTTACACACACAACACAGACTTATTATACATACGTTAATACATACTGCCTCAAATCGTCTTCAGTAGAGACAACTTACCTTACACAACCATATATAATAAAAGTTTCATAAATCAAAGGAAGTAAGAAGGAACTCATCAGAGACTTTAGGACAAAATCTACTTCACTGGTCATTTACCTCTATTGCTTGGATCTTCACTAGCTTCTTAAGCTAAATAAGAAACAATCATAATTACCAAACTATTTATCTATTAAAATTAGATCATGTATGCCCTAATGCAAATATGTAAATTCCCTCGACATCAACCTTAGAGTTTTCCAGAAATTACCAGGCAACTGGTATTTATCAATAACATTTTGAAAAGCTTTTAGAAACCTTCTTTGTCTCATCTAGAAAAGATAAATAAAAAAATTCTTAGAGATGTTGGGAAGAACATAGAAAGGAACAAAGGTGAAACATGCTGACTACAGGCATCCTTTTATAGCACAAAAAAACGAAAAATAAGCTTAGTGGGAAGGTCAGAAATCCCACTATCACCCTGGAAATTTAAGACTAAGCTTGCTTAACAAGATTTGAAATCTAATATTTTACCAAACACAACTACTACTACTAACTAGAGTGGTAAAACATTGCTTGTACACTTAAGCTACCAACTAAACATGTCATTTAGTTACCTAAACATATCAAGCTGTCATCTACAGTATCTAGTTCAATTCCAACTAGGTTTCAACTAGACTTTATCGATACTCACCGGGTTATCATTTCCACGTAAAATAATTCTCACTCTACAAACTAGCAAGTTTGCCTAGAACATCTGAGGTTGGCGGATCGTCTCATAAATGAGTTCGCCAAACCCTGGAGTTCGCCAAACAATGAATTCCAGCAAGGCGTCCCCCAAAAGGGTGTATTGTTAAATTCATGCAACACAGCAATCAAACACTTCAATTGATAATCCGCCCATTTTCTACCCCGGCTAACTCAATTATATGCCAAGAACATATCGGTATGATCTAAGTCGCGCGGGCTGTTACAAAAAGCCTTTAGTAACCCTAGAATGTGAATAACATTGAATAACATTAAGAGAAAGTCTTTGAGAGCTTTAAGAGATTTTTGTGTTTTAGCCAAATAGCTTTGTTTTCGGGGTTTAAGGTTTTGTTTTTTATTATCTCCATTTTATACTCTTCGATTATTTTCTCATTACTAAAGTCTACTTTGCCAGTGGTTTTTTATCCTTTTGATTCAAGGAGTTTTTCCACTTAAATTTGTGTGCCTAATTTTCTCTATTCGTTCTTGTTCATCGTTTAATTTTGGTTCTATCCCCAAGAAATTGGTATCAGAGCTTGATTAGGATTTCACAATCAACCTGTTCAGAGATGGAAACAATGAGATTTGATATTAAAAAATTTGATGGGATCACAGATTTTAGTTTATGGCAAGTTTGAATGACTGCAATTTTGGTTCAGAACAGTCTGAAGCAGGTCGTTGTAGGGAAAAAGCCTGTAGATTCGAATCAGTCGGAATAAGATGAGCTTGATGAAAAGACACTGTCTGTAATTTAGTTGTGCCTCACAAAAAATGTGTTGCAGGAGGTGCTTTTGGAGAAAACAACATCCGCCTTATGAAAGAAATTAGAAGCTTTAGCCTCCCTTCGAAACTGTCTGTGGTATCGCGATACTGACCCATGGGTATCATGATACCTCTATAATATACCCCCAAAATTCTTAATTCTTCAGCCTAACTCCCATCTACATAAAATTAAACTTAAATAATCCTAAACTTAAACATGCAACAAATTTAAACCTAAACTAAACAAAAGTAAACCGAGTTCCAACTCGAATAAGTTTAATTATTTACAAAATAAGTTTAAATTTAAAATTGTTCTTCGACGATACGTTATGCCCCCGATGTGGAGCTTTCACGAAGTCCTCTCGACTTTGACCATTCTTTTGCTCATCTTCGGGTTGATCAGGGCCTTTTTTTAGCAAATGTACATATCGATCCTGCCTTAACTTAGTCCATTTTGATATGTACATTTTGAGCCATTTCTCATTGAAACCAAACTCACTCCTTTGCACCTTCCGAGGGATCATCAATTCTGGGATCACAAACTCAACTTTTTCTGAGTTCTCCACCTCCATTTGAACATGCCCCTATTGGAGCACTTCCTCGATCGGTCTTTTAGTAGGGATTCTTCTAAAACGACCGAGAAGTGTGGTGGCTCCTCCATACTTACCTCACTAAAGTATGATATTTCCTCTTTAACGTTCAACTCGTTACTCAATTCTCTGCCTTTTGTCTCTTGTCAATGATTGACCTTCAAGTCTTATTGCTCAATGATTTCATAGGGGACTTCCTTTTCCACTTCAACATTTTTCGGCTCGACACACTTGTCCACTAGAGCTTGTTCCCTAACTCGGCATCGAACGACTTCTAACACAAGGCCCAACTAATTCTGTATGGTTTTCAAATTCTCTTGGCACTCAGTCATACCATCTTCAAATGTGATACCTTGAGTGGTTTGGTAGTGATCTTCATTAGGCTCTTCCCAATACGCATCCCCATTTTCGTAAGAGTATGAAGAACACGGGTCGTACGGGTCGGATGTCAGATGACTACCTTCCCATCCTTGGTTGTCGTTATCCACTAGACATGCATAACTATACGAATCATAAGAAGGATCGTATCCTTGCCTCCCTTAGGGGCCGTAATCATCCCAACTAGGCGTTGAAGTACCATTCGCATTAGACATAAACGAACCTTCGGGCTACCTATAATCGTCATTAAACATGACCATCAGTTAATTACCAACAAGATAAAATCAAGAAAACCATAAAAATAAAATGATGTATCTATAAACTTAACTTTCGCTAATTATCTCCCTCACAAGAATGCAATAATCAAACAAAAATCACTAAATCTTGCACTGACTCTCCGGTAATGGCGCCCACAACTTTGACCACGTGCGTGCATGCGCATAAAATAAACGATTTTATAAAGAAAATTTAAAGTGCGGTTTTACTGCAAGCATACAAGTCAGTTGTAATATTTGTAGTGTTACAATGGAACACTAAAGTATTCCAAGGATCGAACCCAAATGAGTCAGCGATTTAGCGATTTCTATTCAAAAGTACATGCAAGAAAAGAGTCTAGCTAGCTACTCACTAATTGCTATAGTACAACAAACCATTAATTTAAGAGAAATTAAACTACTTGATAACTTAAAACAAAAAATGATTAAATTGTAAATAACACAAAATATAAAACTACTAAATACGATAACAGGCAATGGTTGGTTAATTTATGTGTTGTTGATTAACCTTCAAATTAGGGATCTAAATCACTCCCACTCCTAAATTGGCTCCGTTTTACCTTTCGGTTTCAACTTTACCAACTTAGAAATTAGTCTGGTTTATCTCTCGATCTCACTAGTTAACCCGAGACTAAAGAATTGGTGCCCAATAAGATCTCCTCTCAGTCTCACTTATCTTGACATTCTCTTAGGGTCATCAATCCTAAGTTTTAAAGTCTAATTGATTTAGTCCAGTTTTGCGATTTAGTCTCCAAATTCAAAAACTAACCAAATAACATTTCCATCAACCAACCACATAGGGTTTAGTTACCCATTACCATATTAAAGCTAACAAACATAAAAAAAGAAAAAAACTATGGAAGCCATTAACATAAACTTGAACAAAAAGATGAAAGCTTTGATTTTTACTTGAGAAATGTAAAAGCAAGTAAACTAACAACAAAGTGAACAACAAAAAGCAATAAAGTTCAGATCTTTGGAAAATGAAAAGAAAACAAACTGATGTAACATTAAACTAGAGATTAAAGAGTGATTACAACTACTTTGGAGGTCCTTAACATGTAAATAAAACTAGCTACAACAATAACTAAACTAACTAACTACCTTAACACTAAGAAGAACAAGAAAATGTGCAGGAAAAGTAAACCCTAAGCTATGGAAAAGAAAACTACCCTAAACCTAAACTAAAAGATGAAAGAAACCCTAAAACTAAGGAGCTTTCTAACCTAAACTACAACCTCCTTTTTCCTTAGCCAAGAGTGGCTTTTAATAGCTGATTTTTGCCGGAAAAATGTTGCACAAAAGTTCCATTGAACACTAGCTTTTGATTAATGCTTTAAGTGGACAAACTCTACCCCTGATGTTATTTTTTATCCTCACGACAGGGATATCGCGATACATGAAGTGGGTATCGTGATACCCTAGTCAGAATACACAAAGGGGAGTATCACGAGGTAGGTATCGTAATACCCTAAGGGGGTATCGTGATACCCCTGTAGCTTGGTCCCAAATCTTCTCCATTTTGAGTCTATCGATGGTATTGCAATTTCCTAGTCCAGTATCGGGATACCACTGCTTGTGGCTTGAATTCTAGTCCATTTGGACTACCTACATATTCTTATAACACTCAAACACACATTAGGGTCCCTAATGGCACAATTGGCCATTTTGGATCATAAAATAGCAAAAAATAGACATAAAATGCATTAAGCATTTATTAAAACCAAAGAACATGAATTAAGCAAAAACAAAGAAAAAAACCTTGAAAACAAGCTTATTAAGTGCAATGGAAGCCTAATTTTACATGTCAAATTGTGGCAGATCAATGCTCCTAACCAATCACTTGTATTCCTACAAACTTGAGTATAAACATAACAACATAAAAAAAATTTAACTCTAAATATTACTAAAAATAACAATGAAAAATAAAAAAAATCCTAAAAATTCTATATCACCCCATACTTTATTTAACACAATTTCCCTAATGTGCTAAAAAAAATAAAAAATGAAATTACTCGATTCAGCATGATAGTGCCGCTCATGGTGTTGGGTAATCATGTCCTTTTCGGTTGAACTCGAAAAATAATATACCACCCAAAGTTTGGAGTTTCTACACAGATATTAGCTAACAGAAAAAATATAATTTAGTAAAAATTCTAACCTAAAAGCAAAAATATCAAAATCATCTAAAAATTAAAAATTACAAGTCCAAAATAAATAAATAAAATTAAGAATTGTTCAAAATCCTGGATCCGACTCCTCAATCCTTGTCCTATTCGGGATCCTTTTCCTTATCTAGATCTTCCTCCTTAGGATTTTTTTTCATTGTCAGTATTGCATTGTCCCGAACTGAGTGGAAATTGTGGTATATGCAAGTTGTGCCTTTTTACATAGTTAGCATAGCTTTGTCTGACCTCTTTCGTCCATCGAACTACCCATTCCAAATCCTCTTGGTTTTGTTGACCTTTGAATTCCCTTTTTTGTTTCAAGGACTAAAGACTCTCTCGTTGATTTTTTTTTTCTATCATTCCGCTTTTTCATTTGGTTGACTTGAACCTTTAAATAGTGTTTATATATGGCATCGCCGATAGGATTCTTTGATGGTTTAAACCAAATGTCGGACCTGTCCATAGGCACCTTTTCCTTTTTGCATAGGGTCATCACAATATGTGGAAAGATCAACCCTACTTTCTTTTCACGAGCACAACGAATCATGCTTCTATATATCTGTGCCCCGATGCAAATCTTTTCTTTCTGTAAAATAGCATAAATCATGATAGCTCGAAAAATCATGTTAGAAATATTCAAATAAGAGTATATCTAAGTGCAAATAAATTGTGACCACATCTTAGCTTCAAGAGACATGCTACTTTGCTTAAAGGAAAGTGGAAGATTCGTACCTGATTGTCGTTTCCATTCGCCTCTCCTGTTGGTTAAACAATTTATTACTTTGTCCATGTCTATATTTTGAAATAGATTGAAATCTCTTCTTTGCACATAATCATAACTATAACATGGAACACCGTAGTGCCTACAAATTTTCGAGGCTGAAACAAATATTTTCTTTACCAAATATCATCAAATTTCGTAAAAGTTCAAAAAAGAAAAGTGTAGATTTCGATACTATGTCGCGAAACAGGGTGTGCATTTCGTGACACTATTTCTTTTAGTTTTCAGATTTTTGGTTGGAAGTTGCGTGCTGCAACTTAGAGAGCTATGTGTCACGACACATACTAGAGTTATCAAGAATTTTTAGTTTTGAAGTTCCGTGTAACAACACAAGGGTTCCTAGGTCGCGTCACGTGTTGGGAAGTTCAAAATCAGTATTTTTAGGTGTGTCGGACTCCTTTGGTCGTGCCTAATCACTTCGAAACACTTCTAAGGTCACTTTAGCCTTATTCTAACCCAATTCCTAACCTAACTAAAGTTAAAAATCCATAATTACAATCTCAAAAATCCAAAAAACAAAAAAAAAATTAAAATATATACAAAAATAAAATGCGAGGATTAAAATTAAGTGTGACTACCAGACTCATCCGGTAACCCATTGCTATCCATCGTTGACTTTTTATTCCTTTTCCGATCATCAAAATCAGTCCATTAGAGGTTTATTAACTCTGGATCTTTCCACTTGTCTCGTTCCCTTGGACCATGCTTTTTTTAAACACATCACACTCGAAAAATACCTCCAATCAAGGTTGTTAAGGATAGCATCAAATAATACAAAACATTATTTCCCTAATTGTTTTCCCAATCCCTCATCTTGGGAATCATAGCCACATCTAAACACCTCTATCTCACCATCGATTTTCATTGTTAATTCATTTTTCTCAAGATCGATGGTTGATTTAGAAGTGGTCAAAAAAGCCCAACACAATAGTATGGGGATCTCTTAATCTTCTTCAAAGTCAAGTACTACAAAATCAACAGGGACGATAAAATTCCTCACTTTAACCAACATGTCCTCGAGTACACCTTTTGGGTGTACTAAAGACTTGTCAACTAATTGTAGTGTTATCGAAGTGTTTTTCAATTCCCCTAATCTGAGTTTCCTATAAATAGATAGAGGCATTAAATTAATGTTGGCCCCTAAATCATAAAGGGCCTCATTAAAATAAATGTCCCTTATCTCTATCGAGATTGTAAGACTACCAAGATCTTTCAATTTTGGGGATATTTTCTTAGCAACGATAGCGCTACAAGAGGCATCAATGTTAATTTGTTCTCATTTTTTCATCTTCTTATGCCTAGACATAATTTCCTTTAAGTACTTGGCATATTTTGGTATTTTATCGATTAATTCCAAAAAGGGTAAATTAACAAAATCCTCACTTATTTGGATAAGAAAATTAACAAAAGGGATTTAAATAAGTTAGGAAAACTTACAAAATCCTCTTCGTCCCTTTTTCGTTTATCCTCAATCCACAATAGGAATGGTATTTCTGTGGTTGTGGAGTTTGATATCACCGACTCAGCCACCGATTCAGTCACTTGTTATATCAGCTCATCATGCTTATTTTTGTTCATGGGTTCATCAACAGATTTTTATAAATCCTTAGTTATTTTGATAAGAGAATTAATATCATTAAGAGTCTTGCCTGATCGCAATGCGATAGCGTTTATGTGCTACTTTCCCTTTTTACAAGGATTATTCTTCCTATCACTGAGAATTCTTGTACCAAATTTTCTTTGCATGTTGCTCATCATTTCCATCATTTGGCTCATTTGACTTGGAATGCTTTCTTTGAAATATGTCAATATGTTACGAATTAAAGTACACTTAAACTGTACTTTTCGGATATCCATCTTCATTGAATGGATTTCCCCATTTATTTGATCGAGTTGTTGATGACATACAGTATGGTTACTCCCCATGGATCTATCTTGAGATCTTTGTATGTGTGGAGGTTGGTAAGAAGGGTTCACCTGATTTTGTATTATATTTCCACCTTGATTACCTCCCCACATTAAGTTCGAGTGATCCTTCCAACCGGGGTTGTATGTATTCGAATATGGATTTCCACCTCTATTACCTACGTAATTAACTTCGTCTGATTGATGCACTAAATTTTGTTTGCAATTTTGGGGCAACTCTGTGATAATATAACTTCTCCAAAATTACTTAATAGGCATCCACCTTTTGGATGGCTTTCTTTGTTGGTGGTTTTGGATTGTAAGTGGACCTCTCTTTTGACCACATGTACGAGTTCATAGCCACGTCGTCAATTATTTGACAAGCTCACTCATATGTGTTGCTTCCATAGGGCACCTCCGGATACGCCATCCAATACGGATATTAGATTATTTTCTAAACCATTGTAGAATATTTGCATCTGGAGCCACTATTGCATTCCATGTCGGGGACACTTATTCAACAGTAACTCAAATCGATCCCAAGCTTTATATAAGTTTTTGCCTTTAAATTGCTTGAAGTTGGCGATCTTATGACGAAGTTGAATAGATCAACTAATCAAGAAAAAATAATGTAAAAATTTCCTTGCTAATTCATCCCAAGTGGTTATGGAACCTGATTCTAATGAGACTAACCAATCAGTCGTGTGGTCACATAGAGAAAAGGGAAATAAACAAAGACGAACAACGTCGTCAGTTACCCTGTTGTACTTGAAAGTGTTGCACAATTAGAGGAATTGGTTTAAGTGCTGGTTTGGATCCTTCATTAAATTCCCTTAGAGCTGCAAGGTGTTTTGGGTAATTTGGATCGTTGCCATCTTGATCTTAAAATTATTGGCGTTGATTGCCAACCGTTCGATGCTGCCTCGCATGGCATCTAGTGTTGGTAATGCATACTCGGACAATGTCCTTTGAGCCATCAGTAGCTCCCCATAGATTTGTGCTTGTGGTTAGGTGGATTGCCAAACAGTAGATTTTCCCGAGGTAAATCAACTACCATGGGTGGATCGTTTTGCATAAATTGACAAATTCTCTTCAGATTAGGATATGGCTCGATTGGAATGCTTCCACTTCGGGTCATAAACTGAAATCAAAAATAGAAAAAAATAAAAATAAATATATTTTAATAAAAATTGAAATAAAGTAAAAATTGTATCTATAATTTTTAATTTTCCTATTTATCCTATTGGCCGCATAAAATAAATTTAAATATAATGTTGAAACCTCATCGGAAACGACACCAACAACTTGACCGCTTCCAAACATGTGAATGTTTAGAGTAAAAATCGTACAAATAAATATATATATTAAGTGCGATATCTACAAGCGAACAAGTTAAATTGTAATATGGTTTAGTGTTACAACGGAACACAAGAAGTATCCGAGGATCGTATCCAAGGGAGGTTGAATTAAATCTAAAAATATTATCTATAGCAGAAGGTCTAAACAGTAGTCACTAAAAATAATATTACGAAAATCAATATTAAAGACCAAGATGATAAAATAAAAACTAAACTACTAAAACAAAGTTAACAAATGAAAATCTCTCAAATAGCAAGTAGAAGATTAACTAAACAATATCACATCTCGGCCTCTACTACTTAACTAATTGACAAGTACATGCTTACCTCTCGCCCTCATTTTTTTGACCTAGATAAATCCATGATTTACTCAGTAAACTTATCTCTCGACTTCGTTTAACCTTGATTTCTTCCTAGGGCCGTCAATTTTAGTGTTTAAAACCACATGAATTAATGCCAACTAATTCTATTGGAAAAACCCTAATTCTTTTGTTAATCACTCCCACATCCACTTGTTAATCTCTCTAAGGATTTAGCCACTCATCGTCTCAAAAACCATATTTTCTAGAATTAAATTAATCATGCAAGAACACAAATTAATATAAAAGATAAAGAAATAGAAATTGTCCGTTTGATGACTTGATGTGTTCGGAATAGCGAAATCCTTTAACAGTGCTCGAGATCTCGTCGATTGCAAACAAGAAATAAAAGAAAAATACTAAAATATTTAATAACAAAGGCTTGGACTCAAATTAAATCCAAGTTGAAGAACAAGAACAAGAAATAAAACAAAATTTAAAAGAAATAAACCTAAACTAAACCTAAATCTACTAAACTAAAAACCCTAAAATGGCTTGGCAAAAAGCTCTTAAGCCTTGCCTCAATTTAACTATTTATAGAAGAGTTTAACAGCTCTAATTAGGTCAAATACAAGCCCTAATTACATTAAGTATGTGTTGTCGGAAACACCCTTCCATAACTTTTGGCCCATGTCGCACCTATGTCGCGACACACAACTTAGAATGCCAAATTCTGGACTATCTCGATTGTGTTGCGACTCCAAAAGTTTGCGTCATTGCTTGACTATTGTTCCTTATGCTCTTAGGTTGAAAGTTAGGTGTCCTGCACACTCAATTGGCTCGTTAAAACCACCTTAAGGTCGGTATTGGCTCAATTAGGTTAACTAACTAGAAATAACGCATAGAAATGCTTATTTTACAATATTTGAAATCTAAAATAAGAAATCTAAAAATGCAAGAAAAGATATAAAAATGCCTAGAAAATAAGCTCGTTAAGTGCCGAAAAGTACTTAATTTTCCACTACGATTTGAGGCAGGTCAACGAGCTCTGGACTTTAGGCAACAACGTGACTAGAAACCCAGTCGTCACAACGAGGCCCAAGTCAATATGTCACGTCATGACAAGGAACTCCCTCACGTCACGTCAACCTAAATTTTTGTAATCTTTGCAAACTGGTCCTTGTTTGATTCCAGGCTAAATTTAGAGCATGCGTAGCCTCATATAAGACTTAGGATTAGTTGTATGTCATGGTTACTGTTTGAAATTGTTATGTTGTATGCATTAAGTTGTTAATTGAATGTTAAATGTTTTTAGTTTCTCTGGCAATGGATGTGACACTCTGTAGCTCAAACCCGACGACTGGTTCAAGCGAGGGGTGTTACAGTCTGACCAAGGAACCGTAGTGTTTAAGAAATCTACTATAGTAACCATAAAGCCTCTCAACTTCTTGATAGATGTAGGAACAAGGCCACTTAGCCACACATTCCACTTTGGCTTGGTCTATGGCTATTGTCCCTTGAGATATGACATGGTTGAGATATTTAATTTGAAAGGTGCCAAAACAACATTTGCTTTGCTTGACATAAAATTGGTGCATTCTTTATAATTGAAGGACTTCCTTAATGTGGACGAGGTGTTTTGGCCAAGTTGTTGAGTAGATCAAGATGTCATTAAAGAAAACCAAAAGTGATTTTTTCAGCAATGGTTTGAAGATAGCATCCAGGAGTGCCTGAAAGCTAGAAGGGGTGTGTGTGAGGCCAAAATACATAACCAAAAACTTATGGTGGCCCTCATGATTTATGAAAGTTGTCTTGTTAATGTCAGGCTCCCATATCCTTATTTCGTCATATCTAGACCTTAAGTCCAGCTGGAAAATACCTTGGCCTATCCCAATTCATCCAGCAGCTTTTCAATGATTGGGATAGGGAACTTGTCCTTGATTGTAAGCTGGTTGAGCTGGTTATAGTCCACACAGAGCCTAAAACTTTCATCTTTTTTTTAACCATGACAATTGGAAAGGCAAAAGGGATGTTGCTATCCTTGATGATGCATGCCTGTAGCATTTCTTGTATTAGCTTCTCTATTTCAGTCTTTTGAACAATTGGATATCTATAAGGCTTGATCTTGATCATTGAATCTCCACCCTTTAAAGGGATCTTATGATCTTGTAACATAGGAGGGGGCAACCTAGTAGGAGTTTGAAAAATATCTACATACTCCTCTAAAAGGTTTTGCAGCTCAACACTAGTGTCTAAAGAAGATGTTGACAAACTGAGTTGAGCGGAGGAAGACATAACCATGGCACATAGGCCCAACTCCTGACCAATAGTGGACCACCTTGTAATCCCAGAAATGTGAGTGGTAACCATGGTGTAACCAAAGACTCTACTATGAGATCCAAGCACAAGCACCAGCTAGGGCTTATGCTATTTGCGCATGTAAGGATGCTTCTGTGCCAGATGTTATTACCGGTACTTTCTCTATTTATGATATTGATGTTACTACTTTGACTGATTCGGGATCAACCCATTCATATGTTTGCACGAATTTAGTATCTAGTAAAATTTTACCTGTTGAGTCCACTAAATTCGTGGTTAAAGTATCAAACCCCATAGGTCAGTATGTGCTAGTTGATAAAGTCTGCAAGAATTGTCATTTGATGACTCGGGGTTACAGTTTTCCAACTGATTTGATGTTATTACCGTTTGATAAATTTGATGTGATTCTGGGTATGGATTGGTTAACTCTGCATGATACTATTGTAAGTTGTAGACGAAAGCTTCTTATTTTGAAATGTCAAAACGGTGAGACACTTTGTATTGAATCAAATAATCCAAGTGGGTTGCCTATTACGATATCAGCTATGTCAGCGTAGAAACATGTGAGAAAAGGTTGCAATGCTTATCTTGCTTATGTATTGGATACTAAAGTGTCTGAATCGAAGCTTGAATCAGTGACAGTGATTTGCGAGTATCTCGACGTGTTTCCAGAGGAGTTACCTGGATTATCGTCAATCGGAGAGGTTAAATTTGCTATTGAACTTGCATAGGGAACATCACCGATATCGATAGCACTTTATAGAATGGCTCTTATCGAGTTAAAAGAGTTGAAAGTACAGCTGCAAGAGTTGACAGATAGAGGTTTTGCTCAACCTAGTTTTCACCCTGGGGTGTACTAGTTCTGTTTGTTAAGAAAAAAGACGGATCAATGAGATTGTGTACTGACTACCATCAGCTCAACAAGGTTACAATCAAGAATAAATATGCATTGCCTCGAATTAATGATTTGTTCGATCAGTTGAAAGGTGTCACGATATTCTCAAAGATTGATCTTCGATCTGGCTATTATCAACTACGAGTAAAAGATTCGGATGTGCCGAAAACTGCATTCAGAACCAGGTACAGGCACTATGAATTTCTTGTGATATCGTTTGGTTTAACTAATGCACCTACAGTATTTATAGATTTGATGAACAGAACTTTCAAACCGTATTTAAACAGATTTGTTGTGGCATTTATTGATGATATTCTGGTATATTCGCGAGATGAATCCGAGCATGCTGAGCATTTGAGAATTATTTTACAAACTCTGCGAGATAAACAACTATTTACTAAATTTAGCAAATGTGAGTTTTGGCTCCGGGAATTCGGTTTTCTGGGACATATAGTGTCAGCTAAAGGCATTAGAGTTGATCCGAGTAAAATTTCCACAGTTGTTGATTGGAAACCACTGAGAAATGTATATGAAGTTAGAAGTTTTCTGGGATTAGCTGGCTATTACCGAAGATTCGTCAAAGGGTTCTCAATGATAGTTACGCCGATGATGCGATTATTATAGAAAGATTTGAAGTTTGAATGGTCTGAAAAATGTCAGCAAAGTTTTAATCAGTTGAAAATACTATTGACAGAAGCACCGGTTCTAGTTCAGCCAGAATCGGGTAAGGAATTTGTGATATTCGATGATGCATCTTTCAATGGTTTAGGCTTTGTTTTGATGCATGAAGGCAAAGTAATAGCTTATGCTTCCAGACAGTTAAATTTGCATGAAAAAAACTATCCAACATATGACTTAGAGTTGACAGCTATTGTGTTTGCATAAAAAATTTGGGAACACCATTTGTTTGGAGAAAAATGTCACATATTTACTGATCACAAGATTTTAAAATATCTAATGTCGTAGAAAGATCTGAATCTGAGACAATGCAGATGGCTCGAACTATTGAAAGATTATGAGTAGATCATTTATTATCATCTGGGAAAAGCAAACGTAGTTGCTGAAGCTTTGAGTAGAAAGTCTTTGTTTGCTCTGCTAGCGATGAATACATGACTGACATTATCTAATGATGGCTCTATCTTAGCCAAGGTAAAAGCTAGACCAATGTTTTTTCAGCAGATCTGTGAAGCTCAGAAATATGATAGTGAGTTGCTAGCTAAACGGGTACAGTGTGAGTCGACTTCAGATTCAGATTTTTATATAAGACCCGTTGATTGTTTACTATTCAGAGGTAGAGTTTGTTTACCGAAGAGCCCAGAGCTTATACAAAAAATTTTGCATGAAGCCCATAGTGGTAGTTTATCTGTTCATCTGGGAAGTAATAAAATGTGGCCAGGAATGAAACACGAGATTTCTGATTTTGTGTCGAGATGTTTGATATGTCAGCAAGTTAAAGCTAAACATCAGGTACCTTCAGGACTGTTACAGCCAGTGATGATATCAGAGTGGAAATGGGATAGAGTTACTATGGACTTCGTATCAGGTTTACCCCTATCACTGAGAAAGAAAGATGTCATCTGGGTTATCGTAGATCACTTGACGAAGTCTGCACATTTTATTCCGGTACGTATAGATTTTTCCCTTGACAAATTAGCAGAGTTATATGTTTCTGAGATTGTTAGATTACACGGAGTGCCAGTCTCCATTATTTCGGATAGAGATTCGTGGTTTACCTCGCGATTTTGGAGAAAGTTATAAGAATCTCTTGGTACACGGTTGCATTTTAGCACACATTTCACCCTCAGACTGATGGGCAGTCTAAACGTGTGATTCAGATTCTCGAAGATATGCTTCGTTGTTGTGTATAATAACAGTTGGTCGAATTCGCGTATAATAACAGTTTTTAGTCAAGTATAAAAATGGCACTGTATGAGGCTCTATATGTTCGTAAATGCAGAAATCTGTTATATTGGACTGAGCTTAGTGAGAAAAAGATACACGGGGTTGATCTGATTCGAGAGACTGAGGAAAAAGTGAAAGTAATTCGAAATAGCTTGAAAGCAGCTTCAGATTGTCAGAGATCGTATGCGGATCTTAAACGTAAAGACATTGAATTTCAAGTCAGTGATAGAGTGTTTCTGAAAGTATCGCCCTGGAAGAAAGTCCTTCGGTTTGGTCGTAAAGGAAAGTTGAGTCCACGGTTTATCGGGCTGTATGAAATTACTGAAAAAATTAGACCTGTTGTGTATCGATTAGCTCTACTGTCAGAACTAAAAAAGATTCATAATGTCTTTCATGTGTCTATGTTATGACGATACCGATCTGATCCTTCACATGTTATCTCCCTAATGGATATCGAGATTCAGTCAGATATGTCGTACAGTGAAGAATCGATTAGAATTCTGACACGAGAGATAAAAGAATTGAGAAATAAGAACATAGCTTTAATAAAAGTTCTCTGGCAGAGACACGAAATAGAAGGAGCCACCTAGGAACACGAGGAAGCTATGAGAAAGCAATATTTGAACCTTTTTTCTAGTAAGATTTTTGGGGACGAAAATCCCTTAAGGGGGAGAGTTGTAACAGTCTGTTTTCAATGCAATCGGAACATTGGTTTCGGGACAACAAATCTGAAGGCAAAAAAATTATTTTATTCTTATTTTATGGTCTACAGCATGATAGTATTACCGTATAAAAATTTCATTAAGAAATTTTACCGTTTACATGCTTAATTTGATAAATAGGACTAAATCGCGTAAAGTGCAAAAGTTGTGTTCTAATAGCTAAAGGTATTAAATAGCTATAGAACTTTAAAGTTGAAGTCCTTATATGGTAATTAGACCATTTATATGTTAGTTGAATATGATGGCTTGGGAATTGTGTAATTATTAAAGTTTATAAAGGTTAAATTAGTAAAAAGGGTAATTAATGATAAAAATAAAAGAAATAAAATTAACCATCAATTTTATTCATCATCATCAACTGATTCTTCACAAAAGAAAGAAGCCATTTTTGAAGCCAGGTTCGGCTAAGCTTGTAAGCTCAATTGGTAAGTGATTTTTGTCCCGTTTTTAATGATATCTATGCTTTTGAGATCGTTGTAGCTTAACCTAGCTAGCCTTGGGACTAATTTGTGAAAATTTTAAACTATTAGGGTTTTAATATTGATTAATATATATGGGTTTTGAAGTTTAATGATAGAAAATTAATGGTTGTTGTTAGATAAACAACTTTTGTAAAAGAATTTTTGATGAAATTATCAATTAGGGGCTAAATTGAAAAATAGAAAATATTGTGTGGTGAAATTGTGAATTTATGAAATATATGGGCTGCTACTAATATGTATAAAAATTGGTTAGGCTTGGGTAAGGGTTAAATTACATGAATTTCATTTTTCGAGCCTAGAGACTAAATTGCAAAGAAATTAAAAGTACAGAGGCAAAATGATAATTTTTCCAAAAATATATTTTGGACTAATTTGAATGATAAATATATTAAATTAAGTTAAATTTATCTGTATAGATCCAGTCAAACCTCGTACAAAGTTAGATCGAGGCAAAGAGAAAATCTCAAATTAATCGCCTTCGTCTCTACGTATACTCGTCGAGGTAAGTTCGTGTAATTAAATTGTGTATTTATATGTTTTAATTGAATTATATGTATGTAATTTTTATAATTTCCATGTATAAATGCCAATCGCATATCTGATGACATACGACAATTACCGAGTCCCGTTTGAACCTTAGGAATTCGTAGGATACAAATGACATGTCATTAGGGATTACCGATTACAGCTCATGAGAGCTTACCAATTCTGAACTCATATGAGCTTACTGATTTACAGCTCGTGAGAGCATACTGATTCACAGCTTGTATGAGCATACATGTACAAGAATTGACGGATTATAGCTTAGCGCACTATATGTGAGCTATCCCGAGTATCCAAAGATATTCTAAATGGTTCAATGGGCACTGCTCTAATACGAGATAATAAGAGTTCGATACAAACTATTACAGGTATATACATGAATTATATGGAAATATTATTACTTGGTATATATGAACATGAAATGGATAAAACATGTATATGAAACTTGATTAGTTGTTGTGTTCATCCATGATTATTGACTATTATATGTGTTTTACATGGCTAACATGTTGATGAATATGTGCTTAGGCATTTGACCAGATTGTGTTGGGATATGCTATGTTTACTTACCTAAATTGTGACAAAATGGTAAGTTAAATTCTATGTCATATGAACTTACTAAGCTTAAATGCTTACTCTGTGTCTTATAGTGAATTGGAAGCTCATTCGGGTTGGAAGTTTGTCGGAGCTATATCACACTATCCATCGGCTCTTTTGGTACATTCGGTTGTTTAATTTTGGTTATAATGGCATGTATAGGTTAATTTGGACACTGTTGGCCTACATGTTTTGTTGTTATTTTGGCCATCTATTTGGCTTGTGTCTTGGCACTTTGATGATAGTATAGTTTAGTATATGGTATGTAAATATTTGCTCTCTAATGGTTGTTTTCTGGATTGTTATGCTTGAATTATGGAAGATGAGAACTATGGTATGAATGTGCATATTGTATATGTGCTTTGTGATAGAATGGTGTTTTGGTACCAAATGGTTGTGTTTTGGTAAGAAATTTACATGGAAAGATTTAGTACAACTATGCATATATGTTAGTTAATCAATTAGGTAAGTTTGAATACATGGTTAACATCTTTATAAATTGTCATTTGAGGTGCCTAAGGGCATATTGGTTGTACGTGATTATACCATTTGTATAAGGCTAGAAAATGCACGGTTTTGGTACCTATTGGCTTATACGCACAATTTTGGGTGTATGTACATGTCAAATTAGGTGAGAAATATGGCTTGTAAAATGACCTATTTTCGTCCACACGGGTAGAGACACGGGCATGTGTCTCAGCCGTACGTTACACACGACCAGGTGAAACGACCGTATGTCCCTAGTAGCTTTCAATGGTTGCAAGTCAGGCTATTACACAGCTTAGCACACGGCCTGACACACGGGCGTGTGAGACTATTTCGAAGGGCACATGGCCTAGCACACGGGCGTGTGGCTTGGCCATGTGGGCCAAGTCAGTGTGTTACACGGGCACGGACACGGGCTGGGACACTGCCGTGTGTTCCTATTTCGAATGCCCACATAGTCTAGCCGTGTGACCCCTGCAGCTTTGAAAATTTTCAATGTTTTTCAAAAAATTCTCTGAGTTTCTGATTTAGTCCCGACTTATTTCTAACGCATATTTTGGGCCTTGAGGACTCACATAAGGGACAATATGTATGATTTTGATTGGTTTTGATGTGATTATTAATATGTTATAAAATGTTTGAAATTTATGTTCGTTTAATTTGTAATCACCGGTAATGCTCTGTAACCCTGTTTCGGCAACGAATTGGGTTAGGGGTGTTACATTGCCAATATGGTCTTTGGCTCCACACACACAAAAAAGGCCCTTTTGCTTCCTTTCAACCATCACAGTTGAGGTCAACCCCTTAGGAGACACCTTGGAGCTACTTATGCCAGAGGGAAAGCTAGTGGTAATAGGGGATACTGGTTTACCTAGAGATGTGGACTGGGGTGATGTAGGTAGAAATCAAGGTGCATGACCAAAACTAGTGAAGAGACTCTTCTTAGGGGAATTAAAAAGAATACTCTCCACTTATCTCCCAATCTAAAAGCCATCCACTAATGATTTAGGCTTAAATAGTTACAAATATTGACCAATATTCAACTTTAGATTACTAACAAAAGTATTCAAGGCATACAAATTAGGCAATCGCAATTGGTTTAATAAACTTACAAACACATCGTGGTATTGCTCCACGGTTCCTTATTGTTTCAAAGTGACTAGTTCAGCTATGGGATTTGTAACACCCCAAAATTATCTGTATATGTTTCTGTTATTAATGACACAAATATTTGTCTGCTTGAGTGGTTATGTGTTCTAAGAGTGTCTGAGAAATCCTGGGTTCTAGCATTGACCTGGGCAGAAATTTTGTTTTTATATGAATAAAGCCCTATCTCTAAACACTAGGCTTTTAATTAATTGTTTGTAAAAAATGTCAGAATAGGCCTGCTGGTCTGGTGGATAAGTGGAGTGTCATTATGCTAAAGGTCTTAGATTCGAGCTATTGCTTAAGTATTATTTTTGCTAGTGGTGCCGTGAAGTATTTGAACTGAACTGAAATGCCGAAGTGGTAGAGGGGTAGTGGGAAGTGTGGAGAGAAAATTTGGGGATTTGGATAGTGGGCGTGGTTGGACGGTTTTAGGAGAAATTTGAGGGATTTTGGGATAATGGGGCTGAAATTTCTTATTTTCTTATTTTGTTATTTTCAAATTCCCAAGTCCATCCATTCTTCTGTCGTTTCTTCTCCCCTCAACTCTGCCGAACCTCTGCCAAAGTTTCTTTTTCTTCTCTATTCTTGCCGATTTTGGCCATTGGTTTACCTTTTCTCTTTTCGTTTGCTGGAGTTGCATTTAGAATTTCTCCATTTCCGTCGTTGTTCCTTTTCTTCTCTTCTTCGTTCATCGCATTAAGTTCTGCCGAAATCAAGTCTCCCAATTCTGATTGTCAAAGTTTCAGTAAGTCTTAGTAGGTAATTTGTCTCTTTTTGATAACTTCCCTTTTGATGTGTTTCCTATATGACGTTAGGGGGAGGTTTTCAAGCATCTGTGGTCACCAATCGGAGTTCTATATCGTGTGGAAATTTTTTTCATTGATTGAAGGTGAGAGGTTAGTCACTTTTGGGTTAAATCTTGATGCGAGTTTGTTATGGATCGTTCTTTTTAATCAATATGCTATCGTGGATTTTATAAGTACCATTGTAGTTTGATTTTGTTATTCGTATTATCTACTCTGGCTGATTAAATTCGATAGTAATCACTCAACTATGGGATTGACTGTTAGTTCTTTTGTTGGTATAGGTGAATCTCTTTAAGCACCCAGTCTTTCGACGTGATAAGTGTTGGGGTGCATCGAATCGTCTAAGGTAGGCACTTTGGAATTGGAGAAAGTAGTATGATTACTTATTTTTATGTCTAATTTAATGTTTTAATCGGACAATTAGGTGCTGGTGTTCTCAGGATTGCGTTGGTTGTGAAATGAAACCAGGTGTGTGTAACCAAAATAATGAAAATGGAAACTGACGAAAAGCCAAAAAATGAGGCTGTCGATGCCACACAGGCGCGTGGCCGCCCATGTGGTAGGCCATGTGATGGAACACGGGTGTGTGGTCGACGAGGCAGACCGTGTGCAACACACGGGCCGGACCGAATTGGGCTGTATGGCCCACAATAGTGAACCACACGGGCGTGTGGGATTTTTGGGCGAGGCTGTGTGATCTACACAACTAAGGCCATTCTAGGCATGTGGGCCCTCACGAGCAGAGAGCATGGGCATGTGAGCTCATTTTCACTGCTTTGTTGCTAAGGTTGCACGGGTCGCTCGAGTCGACTGTGAACTTACTGTAGGGTCAGTAAGTTTACCTAGACCCCTAATTGACTGAAATGACTGTATGACTGATATATATATGCATGTTATTGAGCGTGATGAGATTCTACTGATCTAATATTGTATGTACTGTTACCATGAGATAGCATGTCATAACTGTATATTGCATTGCATTGGGTTGGGGGTTGATGTTAATTGGAGGAAGTGTACTGAAAGGTTCGAGCCTAACTTACTGGCAGCTCAGCTGCAAACTATTGTCTAGTGCCGCTTACGGTACTATTTGGAGTGTAGGGATGGGTGGGTTGATTATATCCCCACATGGAGTGTAGGGTTGGATAGAGATGGTGTGTAGAGGCTGGCTGGGTAGGATTCTATGACTGCATATCTGTTACTGTTACTGTTATTGTGAGGGGCTAATGCCCTACTACATGACTTTTTCTGTACGGAAATGGGCTAAGGCCCAAACTGATACTGTTACTGAAAAAGGGCTTGGACCCAGACTGTGATTAATTGCATACTGTCTGTTTATCCTTATGGGGATTACACATTGAGTTTACGTAAACTCACCCCTTCTGTCTAATCTGTACAGGTAACCCCCAGATTTAAGCAGATCGGTGCAGCAGAGGACTCAGCGATCGCCACACGACCTCTTTGACACTGTTTCGTACTTATGATTTTAAATTTTATTTGGGTATTTTATTGTAAATATGGCCTCTGTGGATTTTTATTTTAGTTTGGGATTTTTATTGTTTATAGTTTATAACTGCTAGTATTAGGATATCTCGGGTTTTCAAAAGAAACAAACGTTTTAACAAATACTCACAAATACGCAAACTGTTCTAAAAGCTTCCGCATTGAATAAACGTTTTGAAACTTTCGATTGATTAAATAACACGATTTTAGAATTTATAAGCAAGAATAAAAAGTTTCTAAATGGGAATTATTTTAAGCAAAGTTACGGTTTTCAAACACACTACCATGTGACATCGCTTAATCCGGTCATAACGTCTAGGCCGGGTTTGGGGTGTTACAGGATCTGGGAAGGAACTTGAACCAAACCTCTTCTAGTGTAAATGCACTGAGGCTATGAATAAAAAAAATACAATTATAAATATAATGGTATACTGCAAGTGTGATATACCAGTTGTAATATTTGTAGTGTTATAATGAAACACCCAAGTATTCCAAGGATCGAACCCAAGGGATTGCCAAATTGGTAATTGTGTTTATCAAGTTAATTACAAGTTAAGCAATTACTAATCTAATCAAGTCAGAAATTATTAGTGCAAGTTCAAATAAAATAATATTTGAGCTATATCTAAATTAACACATAAAAATATAATAAACCTATGTTGATTATATTGTTTGCTACTCCTAGCTAAGAATCTCTTGTTGGTCTCATCCTAAACTAAAAGATACCACCTAAGTTCTCCTCTCGGTCTCACTTAGACATATAAATCTCCTCCCAGTCTCATTATTCGACACAAATGTATCAAAGTCCTAAATGATAGAGTCTCCTCTTAGTCTCACCTATCTAAATCTTCCACTAGAGGCGTCAATTCTAGTGTAATATGAAATTTAATACACTTGAACAAACAACCAATCAAGGCATATATAATAACTTAGCTAAGTAACTCACTCATTAATCAACCAATAAAACAATTCGGCACATGATTAAACTTCAATTCTACACAAACATTGTAACAAACACATGGTAGGCATAAAATATAAAAGATATGGGTTAACAAAATACTCATTAATAGATAAACATCTGATGAAGCGTGATCATTTAATACATCTCCATCTACAATGTTCTAGCAAAAATGAAGAAACAAAAATACTACAACAAAAACAAAAAGAAAATTGAAAATTGAAAATTGAAAATCTAAACTAAGAAATATGAAAAGTAAAGAACAAATATTCAGCCAAAAAAATCTATCTTCAAAAGATTATGAAGTAGTATTTATAGTTTACTAACATTTAACCTAACATTGAGCATTATGCCCTTAAATGAAAAATAAAAGACTTAATCTTGTTTGGACACAAAATTGCCCTTACAGTTTTTCACCGGTCAGGCAGCAGTGTCACGACATCGAGGTTTCAGTGTCGTGACATCCAAAAAATTAGCTAGCTTGTGTATCTTGGAGGTCTTGGTGTCATGAAACCCACTCTTCGATGTCCCGACATTACTGGAGTTGGCCTTAATTTCTCCACTTCATCACCTTCAAGGATATCACGACTTCTGGGGCTCGGTATCACGATGATGGTTCCGTGTCACGACATCCATCCTTTGATATTGCGACTCTTACGACAATATGCTCCAAGCTGATTTTGTGTTGAAGTTTTGCATCCTTAAGGTGAAAAGTCTGGATGTTGCAACTTCCATGGCATCGGTGTCGTGAGACCCACTCTGATGTTTCCCTTAAAGTTGGACCATTATCTTCTCCCTATACCAACTCAATCACATTGTTAGGTTTCCCATGGCACCGTTTGGCCAATTTGAGTCTCAAATGGGTAAAACTAAGCACAGACGTTTATTAAGGCTTGAAACTAAAAATCGAAAAAAAATATATAAAAGATACTTAAATTTTTTGAGAATAAGCTCTTCGAGTGTATTGAAAAGCCTAATTTGACATATCAAATTATGACAGATCATAGAGCAAGTCCAATTCAACATATATAGCCCTTCTTGTTTCTGAGCGTAGAAATGGTACTGGTCTAGTGCCCTCCCCTTAAGATGCAACATTACCTTTCGAACCTTAGCACTATCTAAAAGTCCTTCTGCCTTAAATTACTACTCGAGCTTAGACTACTACCCTCGTAAATCTTACCTGTCAAATCATAAACAATCAAGCTTGTGAGATCTATCATTGCATTACATAGGACTTAATCGAGGCTACATAGTCGTACTCCCAATTTCCAGTGAAGAATGAGTAGCCATAGACTCCCTGGCCCGAAAACCAAGAAATACCTCTAATAGTTCTTTTAGAAGAAATCCGGGTGGAAGCCCTCCTAAGATCCCCTTGCCCTTAACCTGAGCAACTGCATTGCTTGTAGCGGGTGTTAGGTTCCCCAAATATTGTTCAAACAGATTGTGAAGCTTAAACCTCAACTCACATTTGAAATCATCCTTGAACTCCTTCAGTCGAGTTTCTAACTTAACAGCCCATTGTGACAGTTCACCTTGAAGCTTGACCACCTCTTGTTGTACAAGTCCCACATCATTTTGCAAGCATGTAGTGACCCTATCACCATCCATGGAGGATCGACGGGGCTCTGATACCTTTGATGCAGCTCGAACTAGAAAAGATGAGAAAATAGAGAGAAAAGATAGAGAGAATGGAGAAGAAGAGAGAGTGAGGAAGAAAATTGTGTTTAACAAAATTGATAATTGTTTCCTCTCTCAACAACAAGTTAAAAGAGGAAAGGAAGAGTTGTTACAAAAGTTAGTTAGGCCATACAACTGTGACCTTTACTCTCCAAACGCATCGTTTCATTAATATAGCACACGCCAAAACGCAACATTTCACCCTCATTATATATGTTTCCTATTTTCATATTTAACCCATAACACAATTCTTTTGGTTAATTCAAATTAACTCTTTTTACATATTGTTTAACCTTTATCTTCTAGATTCTAACTCTTCAATATATTCAACACTATCCCTTACTTTTTTTCAAGGTTTTACCAAGCACTTTAAAACCCTCTTAAACAACAAAATTTAGAATTTGAGCACAACGGATATCAAAAATTACTGGTAGACAATAAAACATCTTGTTGTACAAAATTGTTCCAGAACAAATCTTGCATGTTATCCATATTCCATGTGTTGTCTAAGATGATACTGAAATTTTCTTCTCAATGCCTTAACCTATTAAGAAAGTATAAATAGTATTACACAAAACACTTGCGAAGGTAGAATATGACACAAATTTAAAATCATACTTTTCAACTTTCAATTCTCATCCACATTGTGTACAACAAATAAATCCTTTATCTAAGCATGATATCCACAAATCACTCATTAGAAGAATTTTACCAAAACTCTTATCCAAAATTACCGTAAGGTTTTGTTTCATTTTGTCATGCAGTTTCAAGCAATCAACTCTTAATAGTATTGCTACTAATATTCTTAATACTATTATCCAATAAAACACGAACCTTCCTATTTCTTTCACATGCAACCCTTTAAAACGAGCTTTTTATGATCTTTTACAAGCTCCTTCAAGTTGTAATAGTTTGTGTATCTAGTTTTACACAACATTAAAGCCGCCTTTGGTACTCTTGACGTGACAGAGAAGTGTTCTATAACACTTAAATTTCAAAATGATGGATGTAAGATAGATGTTACTGCATTAAGGTGTTTGATATCTATTCCTTCTCTTACATTATATTTCCTATGGCTTAAAATATAAATGTTATTTGTTAATGTACCATCTTATGTTTAAGATAATTAATTTTAAAAAATATTTTTTAAAAAACAGTTAATATTTTTCTTGAATTTAAATAAAAAATTTAAAATAATATATATCAATTTGATCAAATTAAACAAAATTAGTGTCGAATTATACAAAAGAAATTCAGATAAATATTGAATATATTAAATATTCACTGAAAAATCAATGGTGCAGAATAAATCACTTATCACACCACTAAGCTAACCAAACATGACATACAAGATTTGTACTAATTTGCAAAAATCCAACCCAAAAAACCCTAATCTTTAAACTCAAAGTCTCATATGTTGAAAAAAGATTAAAACAAGAATTCATCTAATTCAAACTTAAAATCAACTCATCCAATTAACGTTTCTACATTGCATTACGGGCCGCGGATAGTTTTAGTCCCGTGACATTTATAGGTCATATTGAAAAAAATCCACCCAACATTTTTCAAATTTATAAGAATTAACCAATCCAACACCCATAATCCAAAAATGTTCCGCTACACATACTGCAACTAACAACTAATAATAGTTAACTGATTTAAAACCTAGGGGGAAAAAGCCTCCTCCAACTCAAATTGAAGTGGGCGAGGCTAGTCAGGTTTGGTCATCAAGTTGAGGAGGCGATGATCCAAAATCAAGGTTTGGGAAGACACCAGGCGGCCTTGGCCGAGGTTGGATCGTTAGCAACTGGCTTGAGTCGCCGACCACATCTGCCCATCCATAATGAGGTTCCGCCCTTCAACAATTTGTCAATACTTGTCAATTTTCTCTTCAAATACATAAGTATATACATAGAAATGCAGATTAGAATTTGCTTCTTCTTACTCATAATACGTCTCTTCATGAACAATTAAATCCCAGCTTTCACCAGTTGTGCTCTTCCCATATTTGTGAACTTTCCTGTTTACCAACCAAAGGGAGTTTTAGTCTCTCCCGTGTAGAATTGAATCAAAGAGAAATAAAAATGAGTATGATAAACAAATAAATAAACACAGTCCAGTTATGATTCAGAATGCAATTTAGCATAAGGAAATGTGCTATAAAAACATGGAAATTCTAAAGCTAACAATGAAAGTCGTTCCATACCCATTTCCGAAATGCTCCTCACCCCATGTTCTTGACCAACCTATTAGACCAGAATACCTTAGTTACAAAAGTTACAATAAATGAATCAATTCAATGAGCAAGTAAGGCATACATGAAATACCATGACGATTGAGTTTTTTAGTGTGTAATCTCAGGCATAAAATCCCTTAGGCCACTTCTATTCCAAGAGTAACAAAAGTTTGTAAACGATTTCATTTTTAGTGACCCATTAAAGCATAGCTTGTACTAAGTAGATGTGATAAGATCATAAGAGCTATATATTATACAGATCATTATCAATGCCATGAAAGGGAACAACATTGAACCGATAGGCCTTTACTTCCCATTGAAGACAAAAGAACACACTTGTTCAATGCCAATGCATAAATTTCAGGTCTCCTCATCCGTGGATGAATAAAAAGTTGCATTGAAAAACTAATATAGTCTTCCCAGAAAATCTTGTCACGACTCAAAACAGTTAAACAATCCAGTTCAGTTGTGCATTTCACTTTGACCATTAAGATTTAAGTCAGGTGCCTGGAGAGATGCTCAAGAGAATGTTTATTTTCATTGCGCAAACTGAAACAGGTTTTGGCCTAAGGCTATGGTGGTCATCCTAAGTGCACACTTTAGAGAAATACCAAAAGTAGTTTTTGCTTAAGGAGCATGAGCAAATAATAATAATCAATGGCTACTCATCCAACCTATGAGATGCTATGCAAAACCCAAATTTGAAATAAAAAACTATCACATTATGCATCAGAAGTAGAAAAAATCAAATGAAGATACATACGGTTGCCACTTGCAGATACATGCCATGTCTCCCCTTGACGTGAACCAACACCATCAAAGAATTTCTCTTCCCACTTATCTCCCCATCTTGTTCCCACTTCAGTCTTAGCCCATTTATCTGTCCTGAAAATTATCAAAATAGAAAATTTAATGCAACCACAGGAAAGTGCTTGGGATGGGAAGGTGATGCTAAGTAGGAAAGCACAAGAGAAGAAAAGTGTATAATCTCAATATCAGAAAAAGTTTTCTTATGAAGATAAAAGGAAAGGTAGTTGAAATTTCCATCAATGTAAGAACAATCTTCCCAGAAAAAACATGGCATGTATCGTGGTTTCTCTTAAATGACCATTGGTGCAAAAAGATCATGAATCTGAACTACTAAATTAATTCAAATCTAGTAGTCAACTAGCACACTGAGTGGTTTTGCATAAAAAGCTTAATTGAAAATTACCATTTGAGAACAGATCCTCTTCCATCATAATGCTCTCCCCATTTCTCCCACCATGACTGTTCATTCAACCTACCATACTTATGTGCCCCTTTCTCTGTCCACCCTTTAGCATCATACTTCTCCCACCTACCAAAATAAGTTTATCATCAATAGGAAGTATTAATAGTAAAAATATATAACAAGAATGGAATCTAATATCATAAATTCCATACATTGATCTATAACTTACCATTTCTCATGCCAACCCGCATTTTCAATACCTGATTTAGCTTGCTTCTGAGCACTCTTCTCTATGTGTGCCAAATTGCTGCATTTTTAAAGATGTAGTAATGATTGCACTAATGAAAAATTGCATGCATAGTAAACTGGAAAGACCATATTTGCCTCTATGTGACAATTGACAAAATTGAAGTATTCACCGATCAGGTGAATGATGTGGAAATAAAGACCTCCATTCATCTTGATGAAGCAATTCTTGCCAAGTTTCCCACCATGAATCTCCTTCAGCATTTCTTCCTGACTTCTCAACACCTATGAAATATAAACTCTGGTAAAAGTAACTCAAATACATGCTTAGATGATTTTTAGAGTCATTTCGGCAAGAATAAAGCATGAGAAATTAATTAACACAATTAGGTGATACAATAAAGCAATGGAAGTGGTGATAGAATAAATCAATGAAAAATGCAAGTACCTAATTCTTTGTATCCACTCCAGTCACTTGTCTCCCACCACTGTCAAGGAGATCAATAAATCCAACTAAATATATCTGGCAAGGATAATACTTACTGGGGTTATAATACATGTTAAGTAACAGAATTTTAAAAAATTATGTATTTTGGTAGTAGATTTGAAATTCTATAGTCAAAATTTTTAAGAATCATCCTTTCTTCCTCAATTTAACTAACAGTTAACGTCAATGTCCCCTTCGGGGTGCTTTCATCTCTCGAACTACAACTCAAATCATTCTCAAGTTTATATAATCTTACAGAAAAGATGATTCATTATACAAATACCTTAGCTCCCCACTCCCAGAATAGAAAAAATACACACTTGGCTGATTAATTTGTCTTTGTTGCAAAGCTCTAGAGAATAAAATATTCTAACTAATTTGAATTATTTCATTCACATTATAATAACAGACATACTTCAAATCGTTCCACCCAATATATCAACCATTTAATACAGAAACAAATGTTAGGGACCAATAAGGCAATAACAATATGCAAAGCAGGCTGGCCGAGTAGAAAAATTCATGTTCAACATGAATAATTTTGAGTGCGCATATTGACCATTTAATACAGAAATAGATGTTCAAGAAAAGATCAATATAGAAATAGATGTTAGGCATTGATAACAATATGCAAAGCAAGTTGGCTGAGTAGCAAATTGAACATGAATAACTTGGTGTTCTTTAGAAATCTTAGCAAATGATGGCCTGTCAGAAATCTCTTCCAAGTTTGGAAAAATACAGAAATAAGTTTCTCACAAGAATGAGTTCTCTTCAAACAACCATGGTGGCAAACATGATACCTAATTGTTTTAATATACAGTCATAAGTTCATATATTGCGTTTGCTGAAAGAACATTATGAATATCCGCTCAATTGCAACTAGAAGATCAACAAAATTCATGCATCAAAATATCATGAAACAAAAATGATATTATACCGTTTCCATCCATTCAGAGGATCCGTCATGGGATTTACCACCCATCATTGTCCATCGACGCAAGTATCCATTTTCACCAAGGTCCTCTCCACTTTGTTGATACCAGGTACTGCCATCTTCATTTGTGCCAGACTCATTAACATTCTCATTTAACAAGCTAATTCCCCAGTCCTCCTCATTTGCAATACCCGTGTCTACCATGAAGAAACAAGCAAACAGTCGTGTCCTTTATTAGCCATGGTAATCTAAATGCCATCAGAAACCTAAAATACAAGAACATGGAGAATTCCAGAATAAGATTCAACAGATGAATGAGCATTCTGTGTTACCTCTTGTCGGTAGAGTATCACGAGACTGAGGACCAGAATTTCGAGGCGTACACTGAGTGTAGAACTTTTGTTGTTTGGAAGAAAATCGAGATCTGTGACAAGCATAACACGATATCAACATTGCATTACAAGCTTTGGTAGCGAACAGAACATTTTAAGTTTTTGCATACAAATCAACAAAAAGGAACAAACAAATTAACTTCCGCAAAATAAAATGCGTAACTAGCAAGTCACTTATCCTTTGTTTAGATTCTTTTTTTAAAGAAAAAGAAGATACATTCTTAAGATTGAAAGGAAAAAGTATAGCATGCTAAAAGCAGTGACGTACTGAGCCGAAGCAAACGACATTGCAGGAGAGGCCAGAACTCGGACCTTGTGAAGACTATTCTTGGAGTCCAACCGCCAATTCTCCCCCTTCTTCTCATTGCTATTAGCTGAACCGTTGCCTCTCCGGATTGGGACGAGGGGGTCGGGGTAGCAGCAACTGATTCGACTCAACATAGTGAGCCTAAAGCAGATTCTCTGTTTTTTACGCGGCGCCAATCCATGGGAAAGGTATAGCTTGGAGAGGTTGAACTCAAACAGAGTTGCGAATCCTCTGTCAGTCGTCGACATAGATTAAGAAAATGCCATGGACGAGTTGAGAGAAAAGAAAGCCTAAATATATAAAGTGTTAAATTTCAAAACAAAATGAAGAGAAATTTGTTAAATGAGGGAAGTAGATTTGGAGGAAGAGGAGGAGAGTTTCGAAATATGAGGAAAGTGGGGGTTGAAAACCATGACAAATGTAAGAGAAAATTTCGGTAGAATCTTTGCGTTTGGTATGATGCATTTGACGGACAGAGGACTTGTAAACAACACTGCAATCAACTTTAAAATAGCATCAAGAAATATTAAGGTTTTAAGAGAGGCGCTAACGAATGTGTGTGTGTGTGAGAGAGAGAGAGAGTTGGAGATGAGATCGGTGGCTGAGGCAACTCTTCGCTTCAGCCCCTCGCGCTCGGGCTATGGCTGGCTCTGGCTTTGGCGTTGGCTTTGGCTTTGGCTTTGGCAAATTCGGAATCCCAATCCGGCGATTTAATCATACACGTAAGCACCCCCCGATTCCCTTTTGCCTCTGTTGATTCGCCACGTGTTTTCACATCAGTCCTCACAATTTTCTTTTCTTTTCTAATTTTCTAGAAACACATTTATTTCCAGGAAATATGAAATGTTAAAATATGTTATAAGTCCCTATACTTTCTATAAATTTAGAATTTACTTTTATTTTTAGGAAGTTAATCCCTTTACGGTTTTAATTTAGAATTTACTTTTATTTTTAGGAATTTAATCCCTTTACGGTTTTACTTTTCAGATTTTAAAATTCAAGTCTAATTATTAACATTATTAAAATTAGGGTAAATTGCATCAATAGTCACTTTAATTTCTATTCAGTTACTCAACTTTTGAAAAATAACAAATCAATCACTAATGTTATCAAAAAGTGACAAATCAGCCATCCATTAACATTTTCCATTACCGGGCTAACGGGACAAGTGTTGTGGCCAATTAACTTCCACGTTGGACGAGACAAGGTTGAGTGATTTTTTTTTTGTCCTTCCTTTTCAATTTTTTAATAAATGGCTCAATATTTTTACTTTTTGCATAAATTGCCCAATATGTTTATACTTCTTCTTCTCCATCCCAACAATCTTTGTTTTCACAGATGGTAATCTGCTTCAATCTATCATCAATCTCTTTTATCTCATTCTCTACCTTCCAATTTCTCCCTATCCAAATTCTGCCATGCCAAAATCCAAACCACAGCTTCTAATCTATGCCCTCGTGGCCGCCATTGTTGCGTCGGCAAAACCAGAAACAAATATTGCAATCCAACTATGTGGGGAAATGTCGCAATGAGCTACCCTTTTCGATTATCAACCCAACCTCCCAACTGCGGCGACCATCGGTTCGAACTCAATTGTGACAGCAACAACCTCATCGTTTTATCCCTAAACCATGGCATATTCTACGTCCAAAGCATCTGGTATGAATACTCTAAAATTCGAGCTATCGATGTGGCTAGTTAACAAAAAAAGAAGAAGAAGAAAAAGAGGAAATGGAGATGACCTGAGATGAGATGAGATGGTGCATTTGGCCGAATATGGAAAAGAAAAGCTCTCTGTAACACCCCAAACCCGGCCTAGAAGTTAAGCCTGAATTTGGCGTGTCACATGGAAGTGTTTTTCAAAACCATCTTTGCAATTGTTAAAAACTTGTTTGAGAATTACAGCCTCTTTGTTAAAACCCAAAACACTTAAGCATTTGTGTCTACGTGAAAACATAATTATCTTTAGTAAACCTTTTTGGTTGCGAAAGCATATTTGAAATAAACGATTTACGAAAATGTGACGTTTGAAATAAAGTTGCAAAAGCATCTTGGAACATTGCAAAACCGTTGATAAAATACAAGTATTTTTGAAAGATTGATTGATGAATCACAAATCAAGGAATTGAACTTTAAATCTGTGACTTTTGAAAATGGCGTTAATAATTTGAAAGAAAGTTCGAGTTAAATCATATTTGTAAAAGTTTATTTTGAAATCCATTTATAAATCGTTTTTGGAAAACCTTTATTTACGTTTTTAGAAAAATTTTCGCTTTAAACAATTTAAGCAAAATAATAAGTATAACAACCATAAAGCAAATAATAAAACACTCCAGAGGCCTTATTACAACTTAAACCAAAATAGCAAAATAATAAAATAAACGGAAATAGAAATTTAAAATTTAATAACACCATTTCTGAAGTATGGCCTCCACCGAGTCATCCTTGGCCAAGTCCACGTTACTGAGCATCACCTACAGGGATTAAGAAAAGAGGGGGTGAGTTACAAGAACTCAGTGTGTAATCCCCTTACCCTCATCCACTGGGTCGGAACACACATAGCAATATTTTGGGCCTAAGCCCATTTACAATCAAAGCATAATATCATATATATAACATGCATGTGTTATGCAATTTCCCAACCAAACCTAGTTTTCCATCCGCTACACACCACCCGTACCAACCAACACACCTGTGGGGATCAAGTCAACCCACCCCGCCAACACACCAATCGCAGGCATAAAGCCATTTAAAATATTTGTGACAGAGCCACCGAACTAGATTGTGACAGAGTCACCGAACTAGAGGCATTAAGCCATTTAAAATATTTGTGGCAGAGCCACCGAACTAGATTTTGGCAACAGGCCTTTCTTCTCTTCGTCAATTATCCCAACCCATGCAGTCATGTATGTATATATAATCCATAACAATATATTCATAAGGTAATTTCAACAAAAAGCCCATATTACAAGTTATCAATTTGGCCCATTAGTCAAAATAGCATTTTAGCCCATTTAACGATCTTAGCAATTTTGGCCCATATATCGATCTAGCAGTTTTGGCCCATTAAGCAATCTAGCAATTCGGCCCATTAAGCAACATGAGGCCCATATATCACTTTTTATCACACGGCCCATATAGCAACATATCACATTTGGCCCATAAAGGGTATTTTCGTAATTCGGTCCATAGGGACATTTTGTATTTCGGCCCATTAGGGGCATTTTCGTAATTCGACTCGTAAGGGCATTTTTATAATTCGGTAATCATACCCACTAAGGGTAATTCGGTAATTTACCCTTTAAGGGTATGATGGTAATTTTTGCAACCTAGGCTTAATTACTAATTTGGGGCATAAAAATTGAAACTGTCCATCTGCATCGTACTGACTAAACTGACTATAACTCGAGTTAAGAAACTCGAAATCTAAATCCGTAAATTTTCCTTGAAACTAGACTCATATATCTTTCTACTATAATTTTTCCAGAATTTTTAGCTTAACCATTTAGTACAGTTTATTACTTAAAGTTCCCCTTGTTTCACTGTCCAACGATTCTGACCTCTCTTACCTTAATCTCAAATATCTTACTGTACGCTTTTCATATACTGCTTCCACTTGATTCTATTGAAAATAGGTTCACTAAGGAATCCATACATATCAATTATAACTCTTAATTCACTTTGTACAATTTTATACGATTTTTCCAAGACAGAACAGAATACCCCAAAATCATTCAGAACAAGTCTCACTAAAATTAACATATCTCAGAATATAAAATTTCTTTTCCTTCTCCGTTTCTTCCATATTAAAGTAGACACGGTAAGATTTAATCTGATATCTTATTCACTTCGTAATTCCTTTTATCCTATTTTTCTTGATTTTTCAAATACACGTCACTGTTTCTGACCGAAACTATTTTATTACAAAACACGTTTACCACTACGAGCATAATCACGTCTGAGTGATCACGGATGCCGGTTATCGGTTTTCTTCGGTATCTCTACCGAATCAAAAAATATTCCATGTAAACTTTCAGAGAGATGTGAGATTTACTCACCATTTCAAACATATATTCGGAAGGGTACAGGATTACACACCTTATTCGGAATCCGTAACGCGATGCTCTCCGCGGCACCAAAAATTTGAGTCACTTATTACGAGATATAGATGTTCGACTTTACCACTATTTCTGAAAAATCCACAAGTAAAGAGTATCGAGCGATTTAGTACCTAACAATATAATCGATTAGTCAAACTTTCAATCCGATTAACACCATAACTGAATAGCGATATCGAATGGACTATGAAAAGACTCCTTACCTTAATCGATGATAATCCCGATTTCCACTGATTAACTTATGGCTACGAACGATACACGGATATGAGATTCGACTAACAAAAAGAAAAATGAGCAAGAATGGATTGAGGGTTTCGGCAAAACAAGGGAGAAAGATGAACAAATGTGCTAGAGTGTTTCGGCCAAAACAAGGGGAAAAGAAGTTGGAAGAGAAAAAGTACCCAAAATGCTAATAGAAACCCAAAACCTTTCATGCACAAATTTGCACAAAACCATAAGAGAAATCAGCTCCCAAAATCCCCCTACTAAACCGTGTACTTAAAACACCCAAATTTTCTTCTTTCATTCTTTCTTTTTTTTTTTAATAACCACCTACTCCACTCCCCAAATTCTCTTTTTTTTATCCACTTACTCCACTCCCCAAATTCTTTTATTTCTTTTTTATCCACCTACTCCACTCCTCAAATTCTTTTATTTCTTTTTCATCCACCTACTCCACTCCCCAAATTCTTTTATTTCTTTTTCATCCACCTACTCTACTCCCCAAATTCTTTTATTTCTTTTATTTCTTTTTCCTTTCTTTTTCCCTGTTTTCCTCCTTACCATACCTTTCCATAATTTAATAAGTCCACCTTACCATAATTTAAAAAGTCCAATTTGCCTTATTTACAAACTTGGCTGAAATTTAGGGAAAGAGTACAAAAATAATAGTCAAAATTTGCACACAATGGGATTTGAACCTCTTCCCTCAAGGTACTTCACTTGATGCCATAACCTCTTTGCCATATGCTCATTTATGCTAGCAATTTACTCTTTTATTTCCATAAGCCATGATGCCACTTACTATATCTCCTTAATAGGCTTAAAAACAAAACTCTACTAAGGCCCAACTTGAACGCGGAACTTCATAGAACCCCTTAACTTTCTAAAATCACCTTCCTAATAAGTCTAACTTGAAATAATGTCGTTCTCTTATTCTCAAAAATTTTAAACACTCCTATGCCCAAGGCTCAATGGGCCCAATCCTACTAGGCCCAATTTCAGGATGTTACACTCTCGACTGTTCTCGTCACCAAAACTGTTCTTTGTGAAGCTTGCCCTACTGCTGTCGTCGAGATCTACAACCTTATGTTGTTGTTGAACCACTCTAGGATTTTTCTCTTCTTCTTCTTTTCTTCTTCTTGTTGCATAGTGGGATGATAGGTCATCTTTCCGTTATGTCTGTAACGGAAAATGGTTAGTAGGACTGATTTGTTATTTTTAAAAGTTGAGTGACTAAATTGAAATCAGAGTGACTGTTTTACCAGTTGCATCAAAGTTGAGTGACTGTTAGTGTAATTTACCCTTAAAATTATTATATTAAATTTAGGTTCTTTACTTAGTTATATTGCTACCAAATGAATTTTTTTTATTTCAAAATGTCACACCAACAACTTTAATAAAAAAAATAATAGTGTTAACAATTGTATCTGGATTTTGAAATTTAAAAAGCAAATGGAACTAAATTTATGAAAATAAAAGTTTAAAAACTAAATTCAAAATTTGTGAAAATTACATAAACCAATAACATATTTTAACCAATATAAAACACTAACAGCCTTTCAATGGAGTGATAAGTAAGATAATTTGAGTGTTAAATAATAATTAGTAACGTATGTATTTTCTTTACCAAGGTTTATCCTTGATTTTGTTATTAAATTAAATAGCTCGTGTTATTGTTATTAAACATAACATTGTTATATATATATATATATATATATATATATATATTTAAATTGGTGTAATTCTAATTTAATTGGGTAAAGGGATGGAAGAAAAATTTAATTACTACGATGACATTTAATAAATCGATATTTTATTCATATAATCATCGAAATAATTTAATTTCTTTTTTTTAAAGGTAAATTCATTAATTCGTTTAATGAATGGAACTATACAATTCAAAGAAAAAAAATAGTAAATACTCGTTGTAAATGGTGAAGGACAAGTTCCATCAACACAACAAAGACTTTAGCCTCAGCATCAATAGAACATTATGATACGTTAACAATTGGCTTTGTCACAACTCAAGCATGACATATTTAGAGTAATTGCAAGCACTTAATATGATAAGGAAATCAACCCTGGATGGTCCAAAGCGGCTTACAAAAATTGACAAAAGAATCAAGCATTCACCGAAATAGAGAGGACGACAACAAAATCATCCCTAAAATCACTTGTAAAACTAAGATTACATGCATAAGCAAGACTAAAAAACGTGTTACAAGAGCAGACAAAAACTTCTAAAACTGGAGACTTATTAAGCAACGGAAAAACAAACAAAAAACATATAAAACTTAAGACAACAGGGGTCCAAATCGACACGTGAAATCATTTATTATTCTAAAATACTCTCAGAACATAAACAGATTAAGAAGTTGACGAAGAACCACCTAATTTCCAAGAAAAACTACTGGTAGTCGGTAGAGTTTTAGCGAATGACAAGCATTGTCATTTGTCCATCACAACTTGTGAAGACAACAAATATACCCACAAAATAGATATGCAAACTGGAAAGAAAGAAAACATGTGTAGTGAATGAGAAGAAGAAATAAAGGAATGGCTGATAGGAGAGGAAAAAGGAAGGCGATAGCTAGCCGGGAAGCTGGCATTATCGCTGAGCAAAACAAAAAATAAGAAGTAAACAAATCATTTAATTTCTTATATGCCCACAATGAGAAACTACTATATTTTTGGATTTTTTTGATAAGATTAGAATTTTTTGTCCATTATGATCTAGGGTAAATCTAGGTGAGGTTGACAGTGGCTTCAATGCCCTTAAAATGGGAACTTTCTCTTTTAGCTCCTTTATAATTTATAAATTTTTAATCAATAATGATAAAATTGTAAGTTAACTTCCAAAAATGATAAAAAAATATTGATTTAATACTTCAAATTTTATAAAAATATAAGTTATTAAAATGGTAAAATTACATTTTAAATATTATATAAATATACAATTTAATTTCAATTCCTCTAAAAAAAATTTCTAGCTTAACCTGTAACGATTGGATAGTCAGGGATGTCGGAAAGTGCATTCCCGGGACTCCATTCCTGTAAATCGGACTTGTAAATATTTACAATAAATATTTACATGTAGTTAATTAGGTTTCGGTTAAGTGAATTTACTTGAATTAAAAGTAATTAGGTATAAGGACTAAATTGCGTATATGGTGAAAGTTGATTTATAGATTAAAGAATTAAAGGACTAAAGAAGCAATTATGCCTTATTCCATTAAGTGGACGGCATTAGTGAATTATTTATATAATTTATGTGTAAATTTATTTTAAATATTATAATAGTTAAAGTTAAAATATATTATAATATTAAGAATGTTAATAATTAAGTAAATGTATATATATATATATAATAATAATAAAAGTTAGTATAAAAAAAAGAAATAAAGAAAGATAAAAGCCATACAAATTAGAAAGAAAAGAAGGAAAGAAAAAGAAAAAGGAAAAGAAAGTCACGCACGGCCTTAGGGCTCTAAATTGTTGAAAGTTCAATTGGTTAGTTAATTTAGTCTATTTTCTTGTAATTTTTATATTTTTGGAATTCTAGTACCTAGGTTACCCGACCCGTGTTGAAATTTTAGCAATTATTAAGTTTTTAAGTGTTGTTAATGTTGAATAATTTTAGTATTAGGGATTAAATTGATAGATTTTTAAGTTAGAAATGGACAAGGATTAAGTTGTAGAACAAATTGTAAAATTTGAGTATTAGGGACTAAATTGTGAAAAATTCAAAATTTAGGGGTTTAATTGAAAATAGGAAATTAAATTTAGTTTAAAGTGGAATTTGTATGAAAATATAAAATTAAATGTGAAGAATAAAAATTAGTCTCGGTTTAGGGACTAAATTAGAATTTAGACAAATATTGAGTAAAAATTTAAATATTCAATATTCAATATTCAATATGAAATTGAAATTTTATTGTATTGATGAATTTTAGTTGTTTTAATTCCATAGCTAACGTCGTACCGGAATCCTCGACTAAAAAGGGGAAAGATAAAATCGACATGGAATAGCTCGAAATTCACGGTTTGTATTTCTATAATCCGAACTTAGTTGTTAATTGTTATAATTCAATTTAATGCATATGGTAAGTGTTGAGGTGAGTAATTGATATTTTGATAATTGATTGAATTGGTATATACATATTGAATGTATTGATTATTGAATTGAAATGAATATATGTGTTAATGTGAAAGTTGGATATTGATTATTATAGATTGAATTTAATTCATGTGTATATATATATATATATATATATATATGTGATTATATGAAAAATTAGTATTGGATATTGGTTATATCTGAAATGTGAAATTAAACCCTATTAACTATATCGGGTTGAGTTAGATATAGATGGCATGCCATAGGATAGGAAGAGTTCAGGGATTTCTTCGACTTCGAGTTGATGAGACACTGGGTGCCAATTTACTTCAGTATAACCGATGAGACACTGGGTGTCAAATTTATATAGTGCTGGACGCAGTTACTACTTCGGATTTATCCGATGAGGCATTAGGTGTCAAACTGGTGTGTTGGTTGGATCCGTGTATCTGTCCGAGTCGTGTTAATAGGGATAATTAAATAAAACGGTACTATGATTGATATTGTATGTGAATTGAAAATGAGACAGTGATTTGCAACATGAAAATGAGATACATGAGTTATGTACTCATGAACTGGATATAGAATAATGTTATTGTTTAAATGATATGTGGATCAAATTATGAAAAGTTATTATATAGCAAGTGATGAGAATTGACTATGGTATGAAATGATGTATTCATGAGTTTGAGTATTGAATGGCTAATGTCATTGTACAAATAAATGTGGTTTGATATGTGAATAACTATTTATATAGCAATTGTGTGAATTGGGACATTGTTTAACAAATGAAATATAATAGCATATGATAGTCATGATACTGGACATTAATATGTGCTTAAAATTCAATTGTGCATATTATATTATCTTGTCTTTAAATAATCAGATTATAGAAATACCACTAAGTTTTACTCAGCGTACGTTTTGTTTTTTCCGCACGCAGATTAGGTACTTCACTTTTGATCGTTGATTCAGCATCCAACAACGATTCCAAACTCAAATGTAGTGATGTTTATCTTTTGTGTCGGCATGTACCTAGGACGTCTAAATGATAGTTATTTTGTGGATGGATTATAAATGTAATGTTGGTTTGGTATATACATATAAACATGTGTTTGTGTTTGAAGCCATATTATGGCATACTAAATTGAACCAAATCTAGATATGTACATGTGAATTTAAGTTAATGTTTTAGGTAGTTTTGAGTTAGGCCAAATTGATGAATTTTGACATGTTTATAATTTTAATTTGGTTGATGTTTTGATGATATAAATGTGGTACCAATGAGGGCACATTGGTTAGGCACCTAGGATAATTATTTTAGCATGTTTTGAATGTGTTTGATCGTGTTTTGGACAAGTTAAAGAATGGTTTTTGAGTTGTTTAATGCCCAAGCATGTAGGACTTGGTAAATTTGTTGGTAAAGGCGCATTTTAGGTCCACAAGGCCAAACACACGAGCGTGTGTGTAACACCCCTAACCTGTATCCGTCGTCGGACTTGGGTTAAGAGGCATTACCGGACATATCGGAACATTTTACGCTCATTTCACAACATCAATCATACAACATCATTTCATAATAATTCATACTCATATAGCCCCTTTAGAAGGTCTACGAGACCTTAAACATGCTTTAGGTAAGGTTCGGGACTAAACCAATCTCATACGAAAACTTTGCGGAACTTAGAAAATTTTTCTTTCAAAACAGGGCACACGCCTGAGTGGCTAGGCCGTGTGCCTCACACGGCCATGCCTTAGACCATGTCTTACCCCATGTGCAACAATGACTTGGGTCACATGGCCTGTCACACGCCCGTATGTCTGGCCCGTGTGCAAGTTTGACTTGCTTCGAGTTGGGACATTGAAGGACATGGTCGAGACACACGCCCATGTGCTCAACCATGTGAGCAATTATAGGCCATTTGCAAGGCCAATTTGCCACCCAAAATTGGGTCATACCTACAAGCATCGAACAAGCATCAATTCATGTCCCAAAGGCAGCAAAAAACATACCAAATTATGCACAATTTGACCCATAATAACATCATTCATTTCCATATACAAATCCAACTCAAACATACCAATTCAAAGTACCAACCTCACATCAAGAATATGTGATTCATACATCATATTAATCCATTTCAATTCATAGCATTTCTCAATTCAACCATGAAACTTACCAAAATTGACCATTTCTTTTGGCCATTCACGAGCACATCAAAACATACCAAATTTTGCATCACATAGCATGCACTAAATTCACTCCATAATCACATTCATTATCAAGCCATATCACATGGCTATATTTACACATTTCAAAACATAATCAAATTTCTCTAGCCTATACATGCCATACTACAATATGTACATTTTCAAAAGGTACCAAAATATAGTTCAATAGTGTGGTGATGATCCTCGACGATCCCAGAGCTCCTAGTAGCTTTGATAATCTATAAAACAATACAAACACACACAAAGTAAGCTTTCAAAAGCTTAGTAAGCCATATAAAAATAAACTTATCACATAGAATAATTATAAACCATTTCATACATATGGTTCATGGCATAACACAATCACAGGTCATTTTTCTCTTATATCTCAATTGATCATGTTTACTTGATCATAATCACATATCATGTATTGTAGCTCACATATCAAATGATCATATACATACATACCTTTCATTGCCAAATTTCATATACATACATATGTACCGGAATTCGGATGCACATTCGTATACTAATTCATTTCTTGGAATGCCCGTTGAACCGTTCGGAATCAAATAGGATACTCGGATAGCTCGGAAAGCTCGTACAATGCCAACGTCCCAAACATGGTCTTACATGTAATCAATATCGATGCCACTGTCCCAGACAAGGTCTTACACGAAATCAAATATGATGCTGATGTCCCAGACATGGTCTTACACGTAAACCACAAATCGATGCCAACGTCCTAGACGTCGTCTTACACGAAATCACATATCGGAATCCTATGTCATGACATATGTATCCTAACTATTTTCTAAGGTTCGTACGGGACTTTTCGGACGTCGTCACATTATCGGAACTTTCCCAGATTTCACATATTCAGCTCAAATAGCCATATATCACAATTCATTCACATAGAAGCAATAATAATTCAATTCAAACACATTTATTTGTATATCGACTTACCTCATATGGGAAAGAACGGAAACGAACGGCTATTCAACTACTTTCGATTTCCCCAAATCTAATACCGTTTTCTTTGGTTCTTGATCTATACACATTCAAATTTAGCTTATTCATTCACTAAATCATTCAATTCAATCCATATACACATATTTAGGGTATTTTACAAATTAGCCCTCACATTTTCACATTTTGACATTTTAGTCCATATTTCATAAAATCAGAAAATACACATAATTTAACAATATCATAGCTTGGCCGAATGTTCCTTTAGCTCATATAAGCCCACATATTTCATTTATTTCATATTTTAGCCCCTCAATTTCTCATTTTCACAATTTAGCCCATAATAATCAAATTCATCAAAACTCCCAATACAAAATACATTTATCTATCATCCAACACTTATTTTTTTTTATCATCAAACCTCAGAAAGCTCACATTATCAACAATGACATAACTCAAAATCATAATCAATTTCATGAATTTAAGCATGGGGTAGCTAATATATGAAGCAACGATATCAAAAACCTAAAAATCATCAAAAATCGAACAAAAATCACATACCAATTGAAGCTTCAAATGACCGAACCCTAAATAGTCATGGTTGTCTTCTTTCTTCTTCAAATTTCAGAAAACAAAGATGAACACTCCACTAACCTTTTTTTATTTTAATTTATTAACATTAATACATAATTTATCATTTTACCCATGGCTATTTAACTTATAAATTAATTAATGGTTGTCCATAAATGTCCACTCATTAAACCAATGGTCCATTTACAACATAAGGACCTCACATTAATAAGCCATGTCAATTTGACATATAACTAATTAGTAGGCTACTTTTGCATTTTCTGAGATTAAGTCCTTTTTCACAAATCAGCATACAAGCGAAAAAATTTTCATACGAAACTTTCACACATATAAATTCATATGCTATAAATACAGAAAATAATATTAAAATATTTTTTGACTCGGATTTGTGGTCCTGAAACCACTATTCCGACTAGGGTCTAAACCGGGCTGTTATAGCACGGCTAGCACACGGGCGTGCGATGCCATTTCAAAGGGTACACGGCCTGGCACACAGGCGTGCGGCTTGGTCGTGTGACCTAAGTCAGAGAGTTACACGGGCTGGGACACAACCGTGTGTCCCTACTTCGAATGCCCACACGGCCAGACACACGGGCGTGTCACACGGCCTGACCACACGGGCGTATGAACCCTGCAGTTAAAAATTTCCTAACTTTTTCCAAAAATTTTCAAATGTTCTCGATTTAGTCTCAAATCGTTTCTAAAGTATTTTCGAACTCTCAAAGACTTATGAAGGGACTTTATGCTTCTTAATGTCGAATCATGTTATGATTTTTGAAATGTTTGAAATGAATGATTAGATTACGATTACTTGGTAATGCTCCGAACCTCTATTACGTCGATGGATACAGGTTAGGGGTGTTACATCACCTCAAATTGGTATTGATGAGTTAGAATATATAAAATTACTTATTTATTTTTTTAAGTTGTGATGCAGAAACTTGAAATTAAATTTGAAATCTCAAAATGATTGATATCAAAAAATAATTAAAGAGAAAACATTAAAAAGATGGAAGAAAGATTCTCAAGTCTTGAGAATAAAATAGGGCCTTTTTTTTTAACTTATATTATTTTAAATGTTTTTAAAAAGTTTTCTAAAATTGAATTTAAGTAATGATAAGAATATATTTTTCCTAATTTTAACTTCTATTATTTTAAAATAATTTAATTAATTAAATGTTATAAAAAAATTAAAAAGTTAGTACATTAAAAATTTTAAAATATATGTTTAAAATCTACATTATGCTAGAAATTATATTGTGCCAAAAGGAAAACAAGCAATATGAACCAAGCACTTTGCAAGTTAACTTGAACTGCAACAAATTTTATTAGAGGGGAGGTATGGATGTTGAACGGTTGGATCGATTATTAATCGGGTCGAATTATTATTAATAAATTATTTGAAATGCAAAAAATTATAATTGTTAATCGAATCAATTTTTTTTCAAATACATTAATCGAATCAAAATTTATATGTTTTTGTCTTTTGATTAAAATAAGTATAAAATATATAAAAATTATATTGCTAATGTTCAATTTCCTTTTTTTAATAGTTCAAAAAAATATTATATAATATATATTATTTATTTCGGTTAATTATCCGATTTCGAATCGAATTAACCGATAACAGAAATTCCAAAAAATTATTAACCGACCTCTGACTGAACTGAATTCGACTACTGACCAATTAACGAATTAGATTGGTTTGATCAGTTAATTCAATTTTAATCGAACTATGAACACCCCTAGGTAGAGGTGCTCATGGGCCAGGTCAGGCCGGGTATAAGTATGATATTAACATATTTTGTGTTTGCCCAAGCTCGGTCCGGAATATAGACCTAAAATTTTATCCAAACCTGCCCATATTATTTTTTTAAAAAAAATATTTATATTATATTATTTTAATATTTATTAATATTATATAATTTTTATTTATTGAAAATTTTATATAGTCATCTTAAATCATTTTAATATTAGAGTAGTATTATATTTTTAGTATAGATTTATTTTTTTAATGTGTTCTAAATTACATAATATATAAAAATAACATAATATAAAGTATTATAAACTTGAAAATGTGTCGGGCTGGGCTAGGCTCAAGTTTTGAATGTTCAAGCACAAACTCAATCCATATTTTAAATTGATTTAATTTTTTTCCAAACCCTTTTTTCAGGCCTAATATTTTTGTTCAAAAATTTTTAAATTTTGAATAGAAGGATTAACCAATCTAATTAGATGGTGATGAACTTCCTATAAGGAAGAAGATAAAACAAATAGAATTAAACAACAATTGGACCTTCGGTAGATGAAGCAATAAATCAATTTTACATATTAAATAAGTCAAAGTGCATCATGTCGAAAGGAATGAAAATAAGGTGGCATATGCTTGATGCCTTGATATCAGTCCATTATGAATGGTGTACTTATTTTAAGTATTTGATTTTTAATTAATTAGATATCATTATTTAAAATAAAAAATTAAGTACTATAGTTAATGAATAATATTAACAATAAAAATAATAAAAAAGTGTAAAATAATGGAGTCAAGCCCAAAGTGGGCTTTATTCCTAATTTCTATATATTAGTAAAGGAATTTATATAGATTAATAAATTAGCATGAGACCTTCAAAAAAGAAATTAGTAATGAGAATATTATCCATTATATATTCATCATTGTTTATAGTAAAGATTTGTATTTTGAGGAGTACAAGTCGGTTTACTCTTTTATTCAAATCGATGTCTCAACTCTTATTTAGACAGATGTTTGAATATACATATAAATAAAATAATTTAACAATAGTTTATATCAAAGAGGGAAATCAATGTACCATATTTATTAATACAGTTCGAATTCATCAATCCTGTCCTGTTGAATTTTTCTTAGTGACTGATTTTACTCAACAAAAGTTCAGATTCATTATTGGCTAAAGTTCAATCTACCATTACACAAACAAGTAATTGCAGCACCACCAATGAATGCATTATTACAAACCACTCAGCCCAAATAACCTCACTTACAATCAATAATATCTCGTCAAGAAAACTTAACAAGAAAGTCAAAATAACAAGTGAAAACAGAAAGAAACTGTTTACGAAATACACTTATAAAGTGCACCTTGATGTGCGACAACTAGCAATCTATTTATAGGCTAACATAAGAGTTTTTAAGCAACATTTTAATAAGCTTAAAACTCTTGGTAAAAGGTATATTTAAAATTTAGTCTACAACTTTTGTCTGTCCTCTCTGGCACGTCTCTGGTCTGCTTTGTAGCACGCTATTTTTTCTAGGTTTTCTTGTTTTGTTTTTCTGACTTTTGTGGGTGATAGAGGTTAAAGGCTTCTATAGATCTTGATTTCTCCAGTGGCTTTCACCTGAAAGAAATAGAAGAAGAGTTAGCAAGATTATCAATCGCCGAAGAGGATGAAATTTTACAGATCAATGTCGAGCAGAGCGACGAAGGGAGAGAAGAAGTTTTCAGGTTAGTATGGTATTTTTTAACTGCTAGTGTTATCCATTTTCCTGCTATGAAAAACACTATGGCAAATCTGTGGCATCCTGTCAGAGGGGTGAATATTCGGGATCTGGGTGAGAAGAGATATCTGTTTCAATTTTATCACATCATGGATTTAGAAAGGGTGATGAAAGGTTCCCCATGGACGTTTAATACTCATCTGTTAATCTTACACAAGTTGAAGTGGGGGGAATATCCGCTAAATTGCCCTTTATTTATGGTGCATTTTTGGGCTCAAATACATGAAATTCCCGTTGGTCTATTTTCAAAAAACTTGGCAATTCAATTGGGGAATTTTATAGGAGAATTTGTGGATTATGATGGGTCAAATCTGGGCAAGGAAAATAGAAATTACATGCGGATAAGAGTCGGGATGGATGTAAGACGTCCGCTGAAGAGGAGAAAACAAATTTCGTTTTGTGGGAATCGCACATATGTCAAGTTTCGCTATGAAAGATTGTCTCTGTTTTGTTTCTTCTGTGGATGTTTGGGTCATAATGATTCTTTTTGTGAAGCAAAAATGATGTTAGGGGTGGAAGTTACAGAGATGGGATGGGATTTAACACTACAGGCTCAACCACGGAGGGTGGTAATACCGAATAGTGTATGGCTGAGAGAGGAGGAAGATGAGAAGTAGAAAAAGGATGATGATGGTTCTCACACAAATAGAAATAGAGCTTGGTCTAAGGAAAATAAAACAGGGAGTTATGGAAAGTCAGTTGATACAGTTTTAGGTTTTAGTTTGAATGGTCGGAAGATTTTAGGAACCAATACGGGGGCCATCCAAAATTTGGATGCAAGCTTTTCTGATATGGAACATGATCTGGAGGATGAGGTCTTAATGGGTGGGGAAGGCAAAAAGCGAGCAAGAGGGGAGATGGAGGGGATGACAGTTTTAGAAAAGGAAAATAATCTGATAGGGAGAAATAGAAGGGATTCGGAAGGTACCCACTTTATATCGGCGGCTGCCAAGAGGCAAGCCGATCGGACGCAATGAAACTGTTAAGCTAAAATGTTTGTGGATTGAGGGGTCCACGATCAGTTAATAGACTTCGGCATATGCTGAAGATACAAAACCCCCAAGTGGTCTTCTTTATGGAGACAAAAGTTAGAAAGAGTAAAATGGAAAGAATTCGTTTCAGTTGTGGATATGCAAATGGGATTGAGGTTGATCTAGAGGGTATAAGAGGTGGATTGTGTTTGGCATGGAAGCAGGAGGTGAGTGTTAAACTTCGACAGTTTTCAAGAAGATATATCGACGTGGAGATTGATGAGAATGACTCAAGGGGAAAATGGAGGTTTACTGGTTTTTATGGATCTCCATATGAACACGATAGGAATAATTCGTGGGCTGATTTGAAGAACTTATACACAGACGAGAGGGCTCCATGGTTAGTTTGTGGAGATTTTAATGAGATTATGTACGGGTTCGAGAAAAAAAGGAGGGATTCCTAGAGATGAGAGAAGAATGGAGGCATTCCGAAGGGTAATTACAAACTGTGGTCTAATGGATGTGGGTTTTTCGGGAAGATGGTTCACATGGGAAAGAGGAAATTTACCGGAGACAAACATTCGAGAGCGACTCGACAAAGGAGTTAGAAATCAAGATTGGGTAGCACGATTTCCTGACGTTTCTATTCAACACTTAACTCATTCATTCTCTGATCATTGCCCACTTTTAGTGAACACGGAAAAGATAAATCTTAAAGCAAAGGAGATGGCTTTCAGATTTGAAACCTGGTGGACCATGGAGGAGTCATTTGAGGAAGAAGTTAAGAATATTTGGGACTCATCTTCAGGAAATTTGTTGGCAAAATAGATGAGTTAAAAATAGGGTTGAGAAGATGGGCGAGTCAAATACAAGATGACCGAAAGAAGAGAAAAGCTTTTTTAACTGACAGATTAGCAGATCTTCTAGATGCAGAGAGAGACGACAACAATCTGGGTGAGTTGATTGATACTAAAGTTCAATTGAATTTGGAAATTGACAAGGACGAACAATATTGGGAACAAAGAGCGTGTATAAATTGGCTAAAATATGGCGATCGAAATACTGTTTTTTCCACTGTCAAGCCACACAGCGAAGACGACGGAACAGGATTCACAAATTGCAAGATGAGAGCGGAAGAGAAACGAAAATCAATCAAGACATCGCGGATATTGCGAGAGTTTATTTTTAAAAGTTGTTTCGATCTGAAGAAAGGGGAAGAAGTGAGCATTTGTTGTCAGGTATTGCGAATTGCATAAAAGAGGAGGATAATCATCAACTTCTGAAGCCGTTCACAAAGGAAGAGATTAGATCAGCAACATTTGAAATGGGTCCTACAAAAGCTCCGGGGAAAGATGGCTTGCCGGCATTATTCTACCAAAAATGCTGGCACATTGTCGGTGATGCAGTTAGCAAATATTGTCTACAAAATCTGAATGAAGGGAAAGAATTTAAGCAGGTAAATGCCACAAACATAGTTCTTATTCCAAAAGTTTCAAATCCTGTTAATATGAAACAATTCAGACCAATTAGCCTTTGTAATGTCTTATATAAAATCATGGCGAAAGCCATAGCAAATAAGCTAAGAAGGGTTATTGGGAAGTGCATAGACATGGCTCAGAGCGCGTTTGTTCCCGGAAGGTTGATTTCAGATAATGTAGTACTCGCCTATGAACTCCTTCATACATTGAAACAGAAAAGAACAGGTAGGAAAGGATTTATGGCTGTGAAGCTTGATATGAGAAAAGCCTATGACAGAGTTGAGTGGAATTTTGTTGAAGATATCATGATTCGAATGGGTTTTGCTTCTAGCTGGGTAGAAACTATCATGAAGTGTTTAAATTCTGTCAGGTATTCAGTGATTGTAAATGGATGCAAAGGAGATGTTTTTCACCCGGAAAGAGGCTTACGTCAAGGAGATCCGCTTAGCCCATTCATATTTCTCTTGTGTGGGGAGGGTTTATCTAGCCTCATGCGCCTTGCAATGCAGGAAGGGCTGTTAAAGGGGGTTAAAGCTAGTAGGAGTGGACCGCAAGCTTCACATCTACTATTTGCAGACGATTGTCTTTTGTTCAGTGAGGCATCTGAAAGGGGGAGCTACTGTCTTAAAAGAGATACTGAGAAAATACAGGAGGTGTTCGGGGCAATGCGTAAATTTTGAAAAATCAATTGTTTTCTTCAGTAAGAATACGTCAGATTCTGACAGAAATTTGGTGGGCAGAATTTTAGGCGTCAGATGTTCAAATGATCCAGAGCGTTATTTAGGATTACCCAACATGGTGGGGAGGAAAAAGAAGGAATCGTTCCAGGTACTAAAAAACTGAATGAAGCAACGAATAGATTAATGGAGGATACGACATTTATCATCGGGAGGGAGAGAAGTTTTTATTAAATCCATTTTTCAAGCCATTCCAACTTATTTGATGGCATGTTTTTTGCTACCTAAGTCATTGTGTAATGAATTTGAAAATCTCATGGCCAAATTTTGGTGGCAAAAAGGGCAGGGGAAAAAGGGCATACACTAGTGTGCATGGAAAAAGTAATGCATTTTAAAGGAATGTGGTAGTCTTGGTTTTCGTAACATGAGCCAATTTAATATCGCTATGCTTGCTAAACAGGGGTGACGATTGTTTTGTTATCCAAATTCTTTACTGGCAAGAGTTATTAAAGCTGAGTATTATCCACAATCAGATTTTTTTAGTGCCCAGTTAGGTAACTCACCTTCACTTACCTGGAGAAGTATTTGGGCGACCAAGGGTCTGCTTCATAGTGGATTGGGCTGGAGAGTGGGGCGGGGGACTGGAATTCTAGTATGGGAAGATAAATGGATACCAGGACAGGTGGTGGAAGAAAGAAGAGACAGAAACAACAATCAAATTGAGTTAGTGTCTGATTTAATTGATGCTTCTAATAAAATGTGGAAAACAGATTTGGTGAATTCTACCTTCTCAGCGGACACTGCACAAAAGATCCTGCGAATCCCGTTGGCGACAAACCCAGGAGAGGACTTTCAGATTTGGAAAGAGGAGCTTTCTGGTGAGTTCTCGGTTAGAAGTGCCTACAAACTATTACAGAGTGCTAATTTGGAGCCTAGTCACTTATTAATACAGGCCGATCTAAAAATTTCTACAAAAAACTCTGGAATATTCAGCTCCCATCAAAGATTTTAATTACAATCTGGAAAGCTTCACGGAATTACTTGCCTACTCTAGTCAATCTAAGATAAAAAAGAATAGTAGAAAGCACTGTTTGTCCTAGATGCAGAACTGGAGAAGAGGATATTGGCCATGTGTTTCGGCTTTTTCCTGTTACAAGAGAGATATGGCAGTTGTTAGATATTGCCTGGATCAGTGATCAGACGATTCAGAATTTTCGGGATTGGCTCACCTGGGTGTTCACGAACAGCAATTACAAACAAAGCCGGGTGTTTTCTTTCACAATCTGGCTCATGTGGGGGTCGAGAAATAGGCTCATATACGAAGGAAAATCAAATTCGGTAAGGGATCTAGCATCAAAAGTACGAAGGTATTTGGCTGAGATTGAGGGTCTAGAAGGAAAAAAGAGTACCTTAAACACATGCAATGGTACAAAACTGCAAGATCCATCCTCAGAGGTAACAATTTACTTCGATGCGGCCTTCAGGAGTAGAGAAGCCAAATCGATGGTTGGTCTGGTGGTTCTAGACAGAATGGGCGAAATAATAAACACAAAGTCAGTTTTAAATTTAAATGTACCTTCCTCTTTTGCAGCAGAAGCATATGCTGGGCTGCACGCGGTCAGACTAGGGATTTCAATGGGGTTCAACTCAGTCGCAATTAAAGGAGATTCACGAGCGGTGATACAGAAATGCAAAACAATTGAGAAAGACAAATCTGTTATTAGTGCCATTATCAGCGACATTCAAGAAGAAGCGAAACAATTTCAAGATATTAGATTTCAATTCATTCACAGAAAAGATAATGTGGTGGCTCACACAGTAGCAGATGCAGCGATGAAAAGAGATGCAACAACGTACCTGAGAAGAGTCGAAAGCCATACTCCTCAAGCAAGCCCGGAAGGACGATGGAGACAGAGGCCAAACTAAGATCGGCATAGCGAAGGAGAAGATAAGCAGATAGCAGATAAGAAGATTGGAGAAGCTATCGTCTAATACAGATGGAAATACTGAAAATGAAAAGACAAGAGAGAAATGCCATCCAGCTGTATATGAATCGGCAGCAACTATTATCTGAGTTTCATTTTTCCATAGCATTTATTAACCTACTTTCCTTTTCATAAAAATTATTCATTTTAGTTTCATAGGTGTTTTTTGACGGTTTCCAACTTGGGTTTAGTCTAAAGCCTGATGGATAATTATACCAGAAGGCCCAATAATGTTTTCTTTTGTTTTTTAATTCAATAAAAGGCTGTCGGTTATTATTTCAAAAAAAAAAACTCTTGGTAAAAGGTTGAATTTATCTCTTGAGATATCTTCAATAATTATCCCATAACTTCATATACAAGTAAAACAACCAACTTGTTTTTCAAGTGAGATAACGATAGGGCTTTTGAGAATGTGATTGTCGATCCTTACTCCTCATTCTTTCCAAAATTCGACCAACATCATTGAGGGTGGATTAAAATATGACTTGAGGATCATTTGCTAACAGAGTCATGCACCATGAAGATCAAAGTAAAAACTGCCAACAATGTATTACAACAAGTCTATCAATTAGTGACAAATTTTCTATGTGATACTCAAAATAATGATACAAAATATACCTAAAACATGACGAATACAAAGAGCTGTCATGTTTAATATTTATAGTATATCTTATGTGACAATTTGAAAAACTATCATTAGTTTATGTTACTAATTGCTAGGCACCAACATTTAGGGTGGGTTTGGATGGGCGGTGCGTTTACCTGTAGTTAGTATAAAAACAACGGTGGCGGTGAGATTAGATATTATAGCGATACTGTAACGTGAGACAAAAAGTAAGCTAAATACACCGCACCACACTCAATCGTCCATCCAAACCCACCCTTAGTTTGTGATGTCTTGACCAAATTAATGTTGATTATTTAACATCACCAATGTAAAATATTAATAGTGACAAAATATATATATATATTTTTTATTTTTTAAGATTTTTTTATGTATGTCACTGCCATCAATAACTTTTATTCGTGAAAAATTGATTGGTCATGTTCATCATACATAAAAAGGTGACGTGTTATTTTTATTTATTTAAACATCAATTTTTACTCACAATTTAATCTATTTGTTTTATTTTAATATCGTGTATAGTTTATTATATGTTATTTTTAAACAAAAATTTATGTTCTAGATGTATAGTTTTCACATGTATATGCTATACGTGTGATAAAATTTCTAATAATATAATGTGTATTGCATTATATATATATATATATATATATATATATATATATATACTTTTATATTATGACTACATTTTCTTGGTTGCTTACATCTTAAGTAATACTATGACTTATACATTTAATTAGGAATATAACCCCGTGATGGGGGTCAAATTTTTAGTGTATTTCTTTATGTCAAACTTTTTTATATTAATAAAAATATCCAAGAAGTATACATATATGAAAACAATATATTTCTTTCTAATTAGTATAAATATTTTAAATGTCTATATTATTGCAAAATATTTAATAATCAATAAAATATCAAATTGAGAAAATGGATGTAAAAGTTGACCCTCTATAATTGATAAATGTGGATAATTGAAATTTTATAATGTTTAAAAAAATTAACAAATATAGTGATTATCAAGAAGTTAAAAGACTATCAAATATTTATTCAAATTAAATAAATATTAGTGGGATCGAAAACATAAAAAAAAAAAAAGGTTATAGGGGTTGACCCATGATAGAGGTGTTCATGAGTCGGATCGAGTCGAGTTTAAGTATAATATTAACATATTTTATACTAGTTCAAGCCCGGCCTGACTCAAAATATTGGCTTAAAAATTTACCTAAATCCGCCCATATTTATAAAAGATTAAGCCAAGCTCATTTTAGGTCCGCTCATATTATTTTTTAATTTTTTTAAAAATATATTATTTTAATATTCAATAATTTTATACATTTTTTATTTATTGAAACTTTTTATATAGTCATCTAAATATTATTTTAATGTTTACATTAGAGTAGTATTATATATTTAGTATATGTTTATTTTTTTAATGTGTTCTAAATTACAAAATGTATAAAAATAACATAATATAAAGTATTATAAACTTAAAACCGGGGCGGGCTTGAACCTTGAATGTTCAAGCACAAGCCTGGCCCATATTTTAAACGGGCCTAATATTTTTATATAAAACCTCTCAAATTTTGAGCAAGCCTTCGGACCTATACAGGTAACCCGACTCATGAATAGATCTAACCCATGGTCTCTAAAATTAAGAACCAGACACTCTAAATTAAATATAAAAAAATTAACGTTTAATAGATAAAATATTATCAAATAAAAATGAAATGTTAAAAACAACTTAAGTAAAATATTATAATTAAAATCAAATTGTCACCATACTAATAAAATTAATAATAAAAATAAAATAAATCCCAATACAAAATAACTCATGAAAGTTGAAATAAATTTATAATATATTGGTAATCTAATTTATAATGTATAAATTTATTTATTTATAATTTATATGTTCAAAGTAAAAAAATAATATATTTTATAATTAAATTAAATATTAATTTTTTTATAATTACTAATTGCATCTAATCAAATTGCAACACAAATCCTTCGTCGATAAATAGTATAACTCATATCTATTTGAGAAATTAAGATAAAGAAAATCGATAAATTAAAAATTAGTATTTTGGTTTATCTATGTTTCTCTTATTTTTTAAATCTATAAAACAAATAATATAATATAAAATAATTATATTAATCAATTATTAATAATGTTTATCTTAAATCTTAAACGTAATAAAGTATTAATAAAATAATTATTTTATTAATAATATTTTCATTATCAATATAATAATTATTATCACTTAATAATAGTTATTAATAATATAAAGTATTAGTATTAATAATGTTTATCTTTTAAGTGAAATTTTGACTCGTGTTCGAATGATAAGTTATTTTTATTTAATTAGTTAATATTTTACTATTGATTGTTTCTCACCTTTTTACTTTCATTACTTTTAAAATATTATTTTATTATTTTAATTATTTTGAAAATTAATACTTTTATGGTAAATTATATCAATTATCATTTAATTTTAAAAATTATATAAATATATTATTTAATAAATTTAACAAATAAACACATAAAATTATGTGCAACACACGTGAATTTAGAACTAATTCAAATAAATACTACAAAAGTAACTTCCAGCAAATTAAAAAACAATCAAAAGCACAAATAATTAAGGTATACCAATAATTGAAATAGCCGACTGAGTCTCGTTCAATTGGTATGAATATTGTTGCCAATGCAGTAGGAAGTGGATTCGAGTGCGCTAAAGTGTATTATACTCGTATTTATGAGTTGAAGAGGGACTATAAATAAATCTAAACATTGTAAAAAAAAATGATAATTAATAATTAATTAAATTTTATCAAAATATCTAAATTGCCTTTAATTTTGAATATCTAAATTACCCCTACTCCTAACTTCTAAAACTTAAATTACCCTACTTAGTCCTAATTTCTAATGACCCAAAAGAATTGGTATTATATTAGATAGGAATTAGTTTTATATTATATATAGAATATTTTGAATTTAATTTAAAAGAATATTTATTTCCTTTTTTCATATCCCATTAGAAACCATTAAAATAATTTCATTTTCTTTTATATTTAAATTTCAAATTTTTATAATTTGAAAAGTCAATTAAATACTACTTCAAAAAAAAAAAAGAGTCAATTAATTACATATGATTTATTTCCTTAATTTATTTTCAAGGAATCAACTAATAGAGCAAATTGTTTTTCTATCAAAAAAAAATAGAGCAATTTGTTTATATTATTGCAATCTTAATAAAAACGAAATTAAATTAGGATATTTTTATGAGTTAACAATCATATTTTATATCATTTATTTTCACAAAATGTTTCCCTTTCCAAAACGAATAATTGATTTTCAAAAGGTATAATATGAGTTTTCTACTTTTTAAAAACAAAATATCCTATTTCAGATATAAAAATAAAATAAATATCATTTAAAACTTTAAATTAAAAATATCCTAAAATTAAGATTTATATTCTAAATAAATATAAACAGGGTAGGGTTTAAAACTAGTTAAGATGAAAAGCGAGAGAGAGAGAGAATTAAAAGTGTTACCAAATTTATTGCATTAAATTTAAAATTTTAGTTGGAGTAATAATACAAAGAAAAAAGATTTGAAGTAAATTTACCATGATTTCAAACAAATAAATTAAAATGCCATGGCTTAGAAAAGCCTCCACCAGGTTTCAAATGAAGAAAGTGGGAATGGCTTAATACAAATGTTTAAAACCGTTCAACGATGGTTTGTTGATGATGAGACATGAAACGGGAATTACACTTGCAAGGAATGCCTGCATTTTATATTGACATGTTAAAAACTAAATATATGGAAGAAGATGTGATTCCTGCCATGTTAATATAAAACAGGAATTAATTGGTGAGAATTAAAAAGAATTAATTATCCGCGGTCAGTTAAGGTTGGCTAATAGCCCAAACACGTTAATGTTATGTATAGAGTAACCGCAGATGGTCAACTGACTTAGCCCTTGCGAACCCAAAAGAAAAAGCAAAACCCTCTCATCTTCTAAAATGCCCTTATATTCCTTACGCTAAAAGTGATTCCTTCATATCTCTAAACTTCCATAATCATCTCGAAGATGGTAAAGCTGGCAGAAAAGATTAATACGTTGATCAAGAAAGGGGTTTCGGATCTTGATTGGCGTCTTCTTTTCTTGATAATCGTTCCTCTTTCCATTCTTCTTTTTATTGCTCTATCATCTACACCGTCCATCCATTATTTTTTCCCGCTCCGGTCTTCTCTCCCCTCCACTCCATCTCCCGACGTAACTGGTAAGTTGCGCCAGTCGAGGATGGCGGTGTGCTTGGTGGGTGGAGCCAGGAGGTTCGAGCTCACTGGACCCTCCATCATGGAGAGGGTTATTAAAGAGTATCCTAATGCTGACCTTTTTTTGCACTGTCCCATGGACAAGAATGCCTTCAAATTATCGCTTCTTAAAGCTGCACCAAGGCTGGCTTCGGTGCGAATATTTGATCAGAAAACTGTGCCGCAGACGGCGGAGCAAGTTCGAGTCCTGACGGCCGCCAACTCCCCTAATGGTATCCAGGTACAAACTGTCAACTGTTTTAACTTGGTTACATCGAATTTGGGTTTTCTTTTGAAAAGATGAAGTTTTAGGCGCAGCCATCGTTTTGACTTTTCCAACTTAAGATTCACACGTGCCTTATTTAATTTTTATTCATCTAGGCCAATTCAATATTAGTTAGTGATTGTATTCAACAGATGTGCTTTTTCCCTTAATGGTCACCAATTTGAATTCTAGAAGGTTACCTTTGACGTGCTTCTTTATAAGACTTTTTCTAGTTTTAATATAATATTTGTAAGACAGATTTTTGCGGTACAGGGACTTGTACAGTATTTTAATTTGGTTGAGGGATGCCTGACAATGATCGATTCACACCAAAAACAACACAACTTCACCTATGATTGGATCGTCCGCACCAGAGTAGACGGTTACTGGAATGCGCCCTTGAATCCCCAACACTTCGTTGCCGGCCGATACACCGTCCCTTCAGGATCTGTCTACGGTGGCCTTAATGACCGACTTGGCATCGGCGACTTTTACACTTCCAAAGCTGCCCTCTCCCGACTTTCTCTCATCCCCAAACTTGACTCAGCCGGGTACAGGCGACTCAACTCAGAATCAGCTTTCAAAGCACAACTCACCACCCAAAACATACCCTACGTAGAAAATAGATTACCTTTCTGCGTCGTGACGGATCGGAGGTACCGATTCCCGCCTTCCCATATGGGAGTTCCGGTGGCGGCGTTATCGAGCCCGGGTCCACTGAGTGGGGCCAAATGTAGGCCCTGCACTCCTGTTTGTAAAGGGCGTTGCGTTGCCGATGTGATGTCGTCGCTTGACAAGAGATGGAGCTGGACCAACTGGCGTAACGGGACAATTGAGCTATGCGATGCTCATGGTGGGTGGGAGGATCGATGGGAGATGATCTTCGACAGAGTTGCCGGTAAAAAACTGGCTGAGGGGAGGCGGCAAGTAAAGGATTTGATGTTTGAGGAATGTGTTGCTGATTTTAGAGAAATGAAGAAAAAGGCTGTGAATTGGGAGGCACCTACGCCTGAGGAGATCTGTGGACTGGGGTTGAAAATCACACCAAAATGATTCTTTAAAGTTACTATTATATATATACACACACACACTTAGTGTAGGGTATATTTCAGATGAGTTAGGTTGTAAATTTCTAAATCCAGAATCAGCATTTTGTAAAGGAACTTGCAGCGATTAAGTTTTGGAAGCTTATCTAGAAATTTAAAAATTTAAGGTTTTAATAAGAAATTTTAAATTTTTTTTGAAGGCCTTTTGGAGGCCTAATTAATCTTCTTTTAAAAAGTTAAAAGAGTTTGGGGCTATGTTCTACTGCTATTACGATGGATAATTGTATTTGTAGATTGAATATTTTTGGTGAATGAGAAGTTTACAAGCAGTAAGACTTAATCTCAATACAAGTGAAGGAGAGTAAGAGATAGTTTCAAGTGATGTGGAAAAGTGTTTTGGTAAGTATTCTTGAACAAATTGGTTTACGAGTAATTGTTTAGTATTGCTGTCAAAAAGTATTTTTGATAAATAAGATGTCTATTTTAGACATTATACTATAAAATAATAAATATGTATTTAAATAATGTTCGAATTAGTTAATATTATCATATTTTAACAATAATATAAAAAATAGTTTATTATAACTTCTTATTAATATTTTAATATAAAATATAAATTTTAAGTAATTAATATTAATTATTTATAAAATTTAATTAAAACATATTATATTTTAAATATTTAAATATAACCATTAATTATTTATAAAATTTAATTAGAAAAATGAAAAAAATGAAAAAATAAATTAGCTTTCAGAGGTGTTTTTGCTCAAGAAAAATAAAAAAATTTAACTTTTTTATTTGAGCAAAAGTATTTTTCAAAAATCAAAATTTTTAAGAAATTTATTTGTTTAACACAACTTTAAAATCAAAAGTGCTTTTTAAATGAAAAATACAGCTAAACAAAATCTAAAAAAGCTTTGAGCAAGGCAAAGCTTCCAACAAACTCGATACAATTGAACAAGAGCTAATTCTCTAACTACGAAAAGGAAGCCTTAATTAGGTAGCTCAAAACTAGAACTCCATCTCGAATTCTTTAAAAATAGATTTTGAACCTACTTAAAATTTTAGTTTAGATGTAGAGACTAAATTCTTGAGAGTAAATTGAATCTTTTATTTTTAATTATAATAACAGGGCAAAGTCATACCACATCTGGGACGATAAATACCCTTAACTATCAGGCCATCACATAGAGTTCAGAGTAAATTGAATCTTAGTTTAAATGCAAAGACCATGAAATGGAATACTCAATTAGCAACTAACGTTAGGAACTTAGGAATTAGTTAATAAGTTATTATATTAAAAAAAACCGAAAAAAAGAATTAAATGGAAATGGCAAAAGAAAGAAAAGTTGAAACTTAAAAACGTTGGTGTTGGATTAGAGGTGATCATGGGTTGGGCTATTCGGCCCGGTCCGACAGCCCGCTCAAAAAAGGGAGGGTTTGGGTAAAAATATAGGCCCGAAATATGAGTTTGAGCAAAAAACGACGCCCGTTTAGAAAACGGGCTGGGCCTCGGGTAAAACTTTTTGGCCCGGGCCCGGCCCGAATTATATATTAAATATATATTTTATTTTAAATCAAATATACTTTTTAAATTTACATATTTTTTATTTGTTTTTATTTGTTTTAATATTTGTTTTAAAATTTTTTATTTAATGAAAAAAGCTAAAAAAAGTTTAATATGGGCCGGGCCGGGATCGGGTTTATCAATTTTCTTTCGAGCTGGGCTTGGACAAATTTTTAGGCCCATATTTCGGGCCGAGCCGGGCTCGGGCTTAAAATTTTGTCTGTACCCGACCCGGCCCGACCCATGATCACCTCTATATTGGACTAGTTGGGCCAAACAATTTTCTTCGGTCTATAGAGATGAGGTGATTGAAGGTTATAAATTCTTTTAAGGGGAACAACTGGTAGGGGGTTGGACTTTTACCAACACTGATAGTGCTGTTCAATTAGAATCAGCGAGTGCAATACCTAGGGAAGTACAGCAGTTGGGGGAGTTAAGTGCGATGAAAATAGAGATTGGGTCTTTGGTTATAACTGATTCTTAGGGAAATGCTCAATTTTCGACACAAAATTTTGGGCATTTTAGATGGCCTAAAATTCATCCAACGAAAATGCTATGACAAAGTGATAATCCAATCAGATAATTTGGAGGTTATTAAAGCCATACGTGAAAGTTTTGAATACTTCAAATTCTGCTCTCATCAAAAGAATCCACTGTATATTGTCTCAAGAAGGTCAGTGAATATTAAGATGCATTCCTAGAGAGCACAATCAAAGCGCGAATTATTTAGCCAACTTGACCTTTGCAGAAAAGGAGGATTTACAACTATTTGAGACCCCTCCATGAGAAGCATTAGAATTTCTTGAAGCAGATAAGGAAAGAAGTATTTGCATCCCTCAATATTTTTCTATGTAATTTAGTATAGTAATGTCTTTTTATTCATAAAAAAAAACATTGGTGTTGGTTTTAGAATACATAGGATAATAATTTAATTAGGATGATAGTATAAATAATTAAGATTTTATATAGTAATTTTAATTAGGACAATATTTTTTTGTACGGATATTTTATTTAAGGGTAAAGTATTAGAATAATTATTCATTTTTTTTATTTAATATTTTTTTAAATTAAACATTTTAGTCACTTTTGTTTTTAAAATAATAACAGAAGTTTAACGTGAAATTTTTATTGGGTTAATAACAAATTTACCCTTCCAACGTTTACACATTCTATTAATTTGATCCTAAATCTAAAAAATTCAACAAATTTAGCCCTCAATATTTATAAAATTTGTCATTTTAGTTCTAATTCTGAAAATTATAAAATATATTTAAAAAATATTTATATTTTATAATTACTTCTCATCAACCATGCTCATTTATTCATTAACCAAACATGCAAAAAACCCAGAAATGAAAGCTATTTTTTATTCAATCTCTTTTGTCCTTTTTTCTTTTGCTACATTGGGCTGATCACACTAACTCTAACGGCCTTACTCTTTGCTACAGAGATAGTACCAGTTTCAGCTCTAGTGTTCTAGTATCTTTATTATTTCTAGCTCAAGCATTGGAGAGAGACTGTGGGTTAAGGCCATGACATTTTATATTTCCAACTTTGCCAATTGAATGGCAAAAAAATAATTGGAAGATACTGTTGAAAGTCATTTTGGTACAAAAATATTGAAAAAAAATTCAATCTAAAAACTGGTTTTGTTGCATAGTAAAAAATTAAAAAATTTCTAAAATAAAGTGGTTGTAATATTTGCAATAAACCCTAACCAAATTAATATTTGTGCTTTGATTTAGGTGGTAAAGGATATTCTCGACTTTCGACTAACACTATCTTCTACGCTATTCTCGTACAACAATATCATGTGAAATATCTTCTGCAAGACGAAGGTTGTTCCTAAACATGGGTTATCCTGACTTGTTCCAAACTTGAGTTGTTGCAATATAGTTGTTTTTAGTGTAGAGATTGTTTTCAACAAGAGTTGTTCAAAACAAAAGTTGTTCAATGGTGATATTTTTCTTAAAAAAGCTCATTCTCGAAAAAAACACAATTATTCTAAATAGAAATTGTTCCAAACAACAATTGCTCTCAACAAGTCTATTCTCAAATGAAAGCTACATTGGATGACAGTTGTTCTAAACTGAAGTCATGTTCTAAATATACCTATTCTCAAAGAGCTGATATTGTGGACAACAACTATTTTGAATAATTATTGTTATTCTAAAAGTGATATTAAGTAAAGCAATATCGCTACTTGTTCCGAACTTGATAACACAATTTCTTAAAACAATATCTAAAACCATTCTCGATGGAAATTCAAGATTGGGGCCACATAGAATGGTTTGGAAACACATCTGGAATGCCAAGGTTGCATCTAAAATCAAGATTAGTGCATGGGAACTTTGGAATGAAATTTTAGCAGCAGGTATGGAGACCAGTTCTAGAATCCCAAGAACGTCTTCCAATTGTTGCCAAAGTAACTACGAGTTAGAGGACGTTATGCATGCTTTGAAAGATTGCCCTTTGGCAGCGAAGTCTTCTGGGCTCGGAGTATTTCCAAATGAGATCTCAAAAGGAGTCTTTGCTAAGCAACCGATTAGCTTGAAATAGCAGCCAAGTTGCTTTACAAGGATAATTTTGACAAATTTCTTGTTACTCTTTGGAACTCGAGAAATGCGACGAAACACAAGGGATTAGCGACTATGAAGTAAGAACAGTAGAACGAATCAAAACCTACTTCTCTGATTAGGAAGCAGCCCAAATGTGAAGTGACCAGACCTGTAAACTAGAAGAGCAGGACATTGTTATTGGAAAGCACCAAACGGGAACACTGTTGAAGTGAATTTTGATGCAAGTTTTAACCAAGTTGCTCTTCAAGGATGTGCTGGAGTGATCATGAGGGGTACGTCCTCCATGCGGATGCTTTCAAGATCCACAAAGCAGATTGTACGGCAGCTGAAGCTTTTTGCAGCGATTAAGGCTCTCCAAACATGCTATTCCCACTGTCGAAACCATTTTAAAATCAGGTTTTGAAAATGGAGATCGACTTTAAAAATAAAATGGGAGTCGCCACCAATCCCTTTTTCTTATGTGTGATTGCATCACCTTGTAAAACGTTTTATTAAAAAAACATTTTGATTTTGGTCTATGAAAAAACAAGAAAACGGGTTCGGGAGTCGGTTACGTATGAGGAAGGGTTAACACCCTCATAACGCCCAAAAATTTGAACCAAATTGATAAAATTATGTCCAAATGTTTAAAATTTAAAAGCATTTAAAAATATGATTTCCTGAAGATTTCGAGCGATTTGATTTAAAATATGAGAGTTCCTCGATACGAAAGATTATAAACATCACATCCAGCACGATTGGACACGATGTTTTTTAAACCCTCATATCTCAGATCATCTCATAATTTATAAAACTTTGAGAAATTTTGATTTAAAATTTGAGATTTCTTCGATCTAAGAGAATATAAACATCACATCCAGCACGATTGGACATGACATTTTTAAACCCTTATCACTAAGATCATCTCATAATTTTATAAAACTTGTCAATTTGGATTGAAAATTTGAGATATCTTCGACTCGAAGGAATATAAACATCACATCTAGCACGATTGAACATGACATTTTTAATCCTTCGTCACTAAGATCATCTCGTAAATTTATAAAACTTGTTAAAGGATATTTAGTTATTTAGCCAAACGGGAAATCGCAACCCAGCACGATTGGGCACTATCTCCCGAATTTCTAAATACCGAAACATTGCCTTCTTTTGAAAACCATTAAATAAAATATTGATTTCATAAAAATGTATTCTTTATTTTAAACCATACCATGTGGCAATATTGCATTTTGAACAAAAAAAAAAACTATAACATGCTAATATTTGAGATAGGCAATAATAATATGAAGTACAACAAATAATAATTCCTATACTAAAGCAATTGCAAATATATTATGAAGTATAAACAATAAAATTAATTATGAACATATTTCATGCAAATTAAAAGGAACAACAATATAAACAATGTGTCAAAAATATAGTGATTTTAAAAAAAATATTAAAAAAATGAACACATTATAAATGATTATAATATAATATAGTACTTTAAAAATATATATATATATATATATATATATATAGATAATATACAATATATGTATATAAATACTATATAATAAAAATAATAAGACAAAAATAACAAATATTTATAATTTAATAAATTAATGTAGATAATTAATATAAAATATTTAATATAATGCATAATTTAATATCAATTTAAAAAAATCAAAAAAAAGGATAAAAAGGACTAAATTGAAACATAAGCAAGTTTTAAGGGTTAATTTTTTAAAAAAAATAAAATATTAATTTGGATGAAATTAAAATTAACAGAATAACAGAAGGACTAAAATTGTAATTTCTCCTTTTAACGAAATACGCGGATCCTGGTCGGGTTTGCAGGTCGACGCGCGGATCTACTCTGATGAAACCACGTCGTTCACTTTCTTTTATAAATATTAGTTTTTTTAAAAAAAAATCATTTAGTTTAGAGTTTTTTAAAAAAAACTTTGAAACCCTCTGAAAGGGCTTTGTCCTTCGCCAGTTTCGATCGCAGATTTCGGGGGCCACGCGCCGTACACGCCTCCGTGACCGACGGCCGGAGATCCAAAAACCTTCGTTCCTCATCACTTCGCACGGTAAATTTTTCTTATGTTTTTTTTTAAACAGGGGTTATATTTTTGCAAATATGTATATAATAAAAAATGAAAAAAACGAAAAAAGATAAATAGAATATGAAATCACCTCTGAGAAAACTGAAATACTTTATTTTCTGATCTCTCTGAAAGTATTTGTGCTCACTGTTTTGGTACAAATTTGTGCTCTCTATATCGATGTGAGTTTCTGTGAATTGTAACTAATTTCTTTCTCTGTGTATGCTTATCTCTTTTTTTCTCTTTTCTAAAAAAGTTTCTTACAAGGGGTTTTATACCCAAAAACGAAATAAAAGAAAAGGAAAAGATATCTTTCCATATTTGTGCCTGCGATTTGTTTCCTTTCTGTTGCTTGTTTCTTTCCTTTGCAGGTTTAAAGACGGAGGATGGTGGCTAAGCACGGATCGCGGCGTGACTGGCGGCGCTGCGAAGGTGTGACGGTCCAACTCCAGCTGTGACGATTAGGCTCCATACCTTGTGGCGTGACGATTGGGTTTCTGACCCTTTGCGGCGCAACTGGAAACCTAGTGTTTCCAGTTTCTGAACAAATTTTGGGCCATTAGGTTTGGGCCATAGGTTGGGCTAAGGGTGTAATGTAATTGGGTCTGGGTAGTTTGTTTGGTTTTGGGCCACTTTGTAAAAGGACTGTTTAATGGACATTTTTATTTTTATTTTTAAACTGTATATGGGCCCGGGCAAAATGGGTTACTACAGTTGCCCCTCTTTGCCCATTATTGTGAAACGAGAATAGAGGAAAGACTTTAAGGGACCAATTTTGCCCGGTTTTGGCCGAGCTCCAACTTCTTCAAACGACTTCCAATCCCAACTGCATCTTCAGGAGTACTGGAACTTCATCTTGATTTTAGTAAGTCTGCTAGCTTTATTCTGCTTCTTGCAATGCCAAATTGATGTCTTTGATCTACTTCCTACAACTTCAGGAAGATAAGATCTTCTGTCTTTGATCTACTTCCTACAACTTCAGGAAGATAAGATCTGAAAGTGCCTTTGATCTGCTTCCTACAACTTCAGGAAGATAAGATCTTCTACTTTCGATTTGCTCCACTGCAACTTCAGGGAGATAAAATCTTCTGTTTTTAGTCTACTCTGCTGCAACCTCAGGGAGATAAGACTAGAACGTCTTCGGTCTGCTTCCTACAACTTCAGGAAGATAAGATCTTCTGCTTTCGATTTGCTCCACTGCAACTTCAGGGAGATAAAACCTTCTGTTTTTAGTCTATTCCGCTGCAACCTCAGGGAGATAAGACTAAAACGTCTTCGATCTGCTTCCTGCAACTTCAGGAAGATAAGATCTTCTGCTTTCGATTTGCTCCACTACAACTTCAGGGAGATAAAATATTCTGTTTTTAGTCTATTCCGCTGCAACCTCAGGGAGATAAGACTAAAATGTCTTCGATCTGCTTCCTACAACTTCAGGAAGATAAGATCTTCTGCTTTCGATTTGCTCCACTGTAACTTCAGGGAGATAAAATCTTCTGTTTTTAGTCTACTCCGCTGCAACCTCAGGGAGATAAGACTAAAACGTCTTTGATCTGCTTCCTGTAACTTCAGGAAGATAAGATCTTCTGCTTTCGATTTGCTCCACTGCAACTTCAAGAAGATAAAATCTTCTGTTTTTAGTCTACTCTGCTGCAACCTCAAGGAGATAAGACTAAAACGCCTTCGATCTACTTCCTGCAACTTCAGGAAGATAAGATCTTCTGTTTTCGATTTGCTCCACTGCAACTTCAGGGAGATAAAACCTTCTGTTTTTAGTCTACTCCGCTGCAACCTCAGGAAGATAAGACTAAAACATCTTCGATCTGCTTCCTGCAGCTTCAGGAAGATAAGATCTTCTACTTTCGATTTGCTCCACTGCAACTTCAGGGAGATAAAATCTTCTATTTGTAGTCTACTCCGCTACAACCTCAGGGGGATAAGACTAAAACGTCTTTTGATCTGCTTCCTGCAACTTCAGGAAGATAAGATCTAAAACTTCACCGATATCGCTACCCCGTCTACTGACGGACATATCATGTAGACTCGGTTTCATGTGTTATGAGTGACATGAATGCAATATGTCATGAAAATGATTAGGATTAGAATGCAATGACCGGAATGAATCAAATACACCTAATGAAATTTGCTATGATACAAAAATATTATGAGTATGATTCCTACTCTAGGTGTTATCACTGATTTGTTCTTTATTTTTGTTCATTAATCACGTTTTGCTTGGCCAGCTTGCTCCAATGTAATTTTCGAGTCAACTTTGCTTGGATTCTGAGAACACAAGGCTTGTTCCATCACTACATTGAGAGTCGAAACTAATCATTCTGCAAATTTTAGGGTGTAGGGTTTGTTTCAAATTCAACCCATTCCACCATAATTCAGGGTTTCTTAGTTCATCGCACCACCCCCAAGTGTCATGATTTGATGACATCACGTCCACTTATCAATTGGACAAAGAACTCAGAGAAATAGTCTCTATCTAGACTCTTCTTTCTCAAATATTTCTATGTACATGGAAATTCTAAACAATTGTCCTGTTCTGGCTCATTGTCTTATCTAAAAATTTCCAAAGTAATATGTATAACTTCTTTTTGTGAAATTATTAGTTCGTCAATCATTATTTCAATGCAACACATTTATGAATAATGGGTAACAAATAAATTGATCTCAAAAAAAGGATTAAAATTTGAATAAATTTGTAAAAAGAATACAAAGAAAAATTAACTGGAACATATCTTTGAGAAGAAAAAGAATCCAAAGATAGTAAAATGAATAAGACAAAAATCAGATGCCTTAGATATCGCCGATTGAGCTTCCATATACAAACTTTATGAAGACTGCCTTGAGTTCAACATGCGTTTAGAAGACCCAAAGTATTTTGTTGATGCCCCAATATGCGACATTCTTCCTTTCATTATTGTTTTGTAGCGAGATGACTGCGCGTTCATTCAGAATTTGAGTCGCCCTTTTCGGGTTTTCAACTCAAAACCCCTTTGGTCTCAAGGCGCCCTTTGTGGGTTTTCGCCTTGGCCTCTCCTTTTTAAAAAAAAAAAAAAAAAACTCAAAGCGCCCTTTGCGGGTTTTCACTTTGGCCTCTTCTCCTTTTCAAGCAAAATACTTTTTTACTGAGTCAAAATTCACAGGGTTGGGTAAACTTTTCCCATCCATTTCGGACAAGATCAGTGCTCCTCCAGAGAAAGCCTTCTTCACTACATATGATCCTTCCCAATTCGGTATCCATTTTCCTCTGGAATCCTTTTGTATTGGAAATATCTGTTTCAGCACAAGGTCTCCCTCATGAAACTCTCTTGGGCGAACTTTCTTATTATAGCTCGCATCATTCGTTTATGGTGCATCTGACCATGACGAATAGCCCTTAGTCTCTTTTCTTCAATCAGGTTCAACTAATCATACCGAGCCCGAATCCATTCAGCCTCATCCAACTTTATTTTCGACAGCACGCAAAGAAAAGGGATTTCAACTTCAATTGGCAGAACGGCCTCCATCCCATAAACCAATGAATAAGGTGTTGCCCCAGTAGAGGTTCTGACAGACGTCCGATAAGCATAGAGTGCAAACGGTAGTTTCTCATGCCAATCTTTGTAAGTCTCAGTCATTTTCCCTACTATCTTCTTATTTTTTGTTAGCTGTTTCCACTTCCCCATTCATTTTTAGACGGTACGGGGAAGAGTTATGGTGTTTGATCCCAAATTGGCTACAAATTTCTACTATCGAGCTGTTGTTCAAGTTCAGCGCGTTGTCTGATATGATCCTCTCAGGTATTTCATATCGACAAATAATCTCCTTCTTCAAGAATCGACTAACTGCTGACTTAGTGACACTAGTATATGAAGCAGCCTCTACCCATTTCGTGAAGTAGTCAATTACCACAAAGATGAATCGGTGCCCATTCGAAGCTTTTGGTGAGATTGGCCCAATAACATCCATGCCCCACATGGAAAAAGGCCATGGGGAAGTCATAACATGCAAAGGTGACGGAGGCACATGAATTTTGTCTCCATAAATCTGGCATTTATGACATCTCTTGGCATAGTTGATACAATCTCTTTCCATGGTAGACCAATAATATCCAAATCTCATTATTTGCCTGGCCATTGTGAATCCATTAGCATGTGTTCCACAAACACCCTCATAAACTTCTTCAAGGATTTGCTTAGCTTCAACAGCATCAACACATCTCAATAGCACTTGATCTTTTCTCTTTTTGCATAAGATATCTCCATCCAAGACATAATCAAAGGCCATTCTTCTTAAAGTCCTTTTCTCATTCTCAGTGGCATTCTCCGGGTATTCACGATTTTTCACATATCGCAATACATTCTGATACCAAAGATGGTCATCTCTTTCCTCTTCCTCTATGTCATAGCAATGAGCTGGAACTTCGACAATACTCATCTAAATAGGCCTCATATCTTCTGGTCTGTTTACTTTGACCATAGAAGCCAAGGTTGCCAATGCATCTGCCATCTGATTTTCATAGCGTGGAAGGTAATTGAAAGTAATGTCATCAAATTCCTCAATCAATCCCAGAATTATTTTTCGGTAATCATTTAGTTTGGGATCTCTTGTCTCCTACTCTCCTTTAAGCTGGTAAATTACCAAGGCAGAATCTCCGTATACTTCTAGCACTCTGATCTTGCGTTCTAAGGCTGCTCGAAGTCCCATGATGCATGCTTCATATTTTGCCATGTTATTTGTGCAGTCAAAATCCAATCTGCATGTGAATGGATAATAATCACCACCAGGGGATACCAAGACTGCCCCAATTCCATTTCCCATAGCATTTGATGCTCCATCAAAATTTAGTTTCCACTGATAATCTTCAATATTTGCCACATACATCAATTCCTCATTTGGGAAATCAAAGTTCAAGGGCTCATAATCTTCCAAAGCTCTACTAGCCAAGAATCTGCTACCGCGCTTCCTTTTATAGCCTTTTGGTTCACATAGACTATATCGAATTCAGATAACAAAATCTGCCATCTAGCCATTCTTCCATTCAAAGCAGTAGACTCCATCATGTACTTTAACGGATCAAGCTTGGAAATCAACCAAGTTGTATGATATAACATATACTGTCTCAATCTCCGAGTTGTCCAAATCAAAGTGCAACACAATTTCTCGATTGACGAATACCTCATTTCACAATCAGTGAATTTTTTGTTAAGATAGTATATCGCATTTTATTTTTTTCCCGTCTTATCGTGTTGTCCTAACACACATCCCATGGAGTTATTGAATACTGACAAATATAATATCAATGGTTTATCTGGATTAGGCGGAGATAATACTGGTGCATTTGACAGATACATTTTGACTTTGTCAAAAGCTCTCTGACATTCATCGTCCCAAACACCTGGATTGTGTTTCTTGAGAAGACGAAATATGGGATCACATTTCTCAGTTAATTGTGAAATAAACCGAGCAATGTAATTCAACCTTCCAAGAAAACCTCGGGCTTTTTTCTGAGTGCGCGGTGGAGGCAATCCTTGTATCGCTTTAACCTTGCTTGAGTCAACTTCAATTCCTTTCTCACTGACCGCAAAACCCAATAACTTTCCTGATCGAGATCCGAAAGTACACTTTGCCGGATTGAGTTTCAATTGAGATTTCCTCAATCTCAAAAATAACTTCCTCAAGACTTCAATGTGTTCTTTTTTTGTTCGAGATTTGGCTATCATATCATCAACATACACCTCAATCTCCTTGTGCATCATGTCGTGGAACAAGGTTACCATGGCCCTTTGATATGTTGCCCCAGCATTCTTTAGTCTGAAAGGCATTACTTTATAGCAAAAGGTACCCCACAGTGTTATGAATGTAGTTTTCTCCATATCCTCAGGGTGCATCTTGACCTGATTGTATCCTTGGGCTAGCTTTGTTTAGATCCCTGTAATCAACGCACATTCGGACCTTTCTGTCTTTCTTAGGGACTGGAACAATGTTGCCAACCCATTCTGAGTACTTGACCACTTGTAGAAAACTAGCGTCAAACTGTTTCTGGACTTCTTCTTTTATTTTCAATACTATATCAGGCCTCATCCTTCGTAGCTTTTGCTGAACTGGCTTGCATTCTTCTCTGATGGAAAGGCGGTGTACCACAATATCAGTACTTAACCCAGGCATAACATGGTATGACCACGCAAAGACATTTTTGAACTCTCGCAGTAACTCAATAAGATCTGTCTCGTCTCCTTGGCTATGTGCGGCCCAATTTTCACAACATTTCCTTCTTCCAAGATTATATTCTCTATTTCTTCTTCATGGGGCAAGATTTGTTTCTCCTCTTGCTTCACCATTCTTAACAAATCTGAAGATAAGTCACACTCTCGGTCATCTTCAAAATTCTGAGATTCTTCTAAACATATGTCTTGCTCAAAATGGTCCTCTGGATTCGTATTATCGTCGCTCATGTCATTGATATCTAAGGACCTGTAATGAGTACGAAAGAATGTACAAAGAACAAATGAATTTGAGGACAAATATGATATGAATGAAAAATATACAATTTGGGAGGAAATTAGAATGTCAAAAGAATGAAATGAAAGAATATTTACTCAAGTTAATTATCCAAAACGTATTTTATTGAAATAATAAGTTCTGAACATAAGCATATTTCACAAATAGATCTTTATTGTTCCTAGGCTAAAAACAACAAAGTGTTCTGAATATTACTCTGTATAATTCCTAAAAACTACAAGGAGCTCCTCTGCAGTCCAATTGTCCAGAACGCTTTCAGGTTCATAAGGGCAAATGCCCATTGGGTTCCTTTGTTCCATTCCTTCCTCATGTATGGCATTGATGTGAGGATTTTCCAATAACCCTCTCTCAGGGTAAATTATCCCTCCTGATACAAAGGTCTGGGATATGTGCGGGAATATCATCGGTTCCCACTAAACATCTTCTCCATTCAAGCGTGCCCTCCTTCTCTCTTGCTTTTTTTCTATGTCTTTCCTCCTTTGTTTAACATCTGGCTTGAAACCCAAGCCAAAACGATCTCTCTTCTCCTTCAACATCGGTACTTGAATCTCCCCTTGGAGGTATCTGCCCAATCCTTTCCCTGGTAGAGCTCCTTTCCCCACCATCATTTGTAGACCCATCCTTGTGGTCTTAGATATCTTAGGCACTGGGACTTTACTCCCTTCCAAGATGAAAGTTGTATTGACAAACTCTAAAGAACGGAAAGAACATTCGATGGCCTCTTCATTTGTCTCTACATATGGCGCATTATTGGTAACAGTCGCTATAATGTTCTCTTCCGCATTTATAGTGACCAGTCGACCATCTGTCACTAGCTTCAGTTTTTGATAAAGAGATGAGGGCACTGCTCCTGCTGAATGAATCCAGGGCTTTCCCAGCAAGCAATTGTATAAGGGCTTTATATCCATCACCAGAAAGTCCACCTCATATGTGTTTGGGTCAATCTGTAAAGGGATGTCAATTCTCCCCATCACCCTTCTTTCAGTACCATCAAACGCTCTCACTATGTTCTGGCACGTCTTCATGTGAGAACTATATATTGGTAACCTCTTCAATGTCGACAATGGTAGAATATCAATCAACACGCTCGGTAAAGTATATCCTTTGCAACGAGTGGTTATGTGTAGGGCCTTAGTCGACCCCATACCCCCCAGGTGGAATTTCATCGTCACTGAAGAAAATAAAATTGTCGGTACTTATGTTACTAACTAATCGATCCAGCTTATTAACCGATATGTCTTTAGTAACATAAGTCTCGTTCAGCACCTTCATCAAAGCTTCTCGATGAACTTCAGAACTTAAAGGTAAGGCTAGCACCGAAATACGAGCCGGTTGTTTGCGTAACTGCTCTACCACACTGTATTCACTGTGCTTTAAGAATTTTAAAAAATCTGTAGCCTCTTCCTCTTTCACAGGTACATTGATAAGGTTATCAAATCCTTCTTCTGGTTTAATTGATATATCCTTTGACTTTGCTGGTTCTGTTCTGACGTTTACCGAGTTGTTACGTCTCCCACTTCGTATATAAGATCCCTCTCTTGGGACCTCCTTGGAAGTATTAGCTGAGATTTTTATTCCCGGTGTCACTATGTTACAATTGTAAGTCCATGGTACCATCTTGTTATCCTTATAAGGAAAGCATACAGGTCTATGAATTATGACTTTAAGTGCGATTCGTGCTCCACCTTCTGCATTCCTCGGCTGGGAGATAATGATTTTCGGATAATTGACTTTTTGACTTGTCAATTCTCCCTCGGTTGCATGTATGTGTCCTCCCTCTAAGCCTTCTTCATAAAACTCTAGCTCCTTATTATCCATAAGGCTCTGTACCAAAGCCCTAAACCTAGCACATTCTTGGATCTCATGTCCATCAGCTTCATGGAACTCACAGTAGTTCCTTGGTTCTTCATTTCTTCCTTCGAGACTTGATTTTATTAACCCCTTTTTTGCCATTTCCCTCCAAATTATTCTTAACGGGGTCTTTACTCCGAGATATCCCCCTTGATCCTTCTTATTAGATTTTCCCCAATCGCCTTTACTCTCTTATCCCCATGATTGGGCAATGGGTTCTCCACACTGGGTGTATCATTCAACTCAATAACTCCCAACTTAAGAAGCTTCTCAACTACCCTTTTAAAGGCATTACAATTTTCTATTGAATGCCCCGTTATTCCTGCATGGTAATCACATTGAGCGTTTGAGTCATACCATTTAGGATACGGGGGTTGTAATAGCTGTAGATAAAAAGGGGACACCATACGTTCCTCTAATAAAGTGATACAACTCCTTATACGTCATTGGGATTGGCGTAAATTAGATTTTTTAGCATTTTTGTCTGGGGCCTGATTCTTGTCTTGTAGACCCTTATTGCCCGGCAGTAATTACTTTAGGCTGATTAACAGTAAATACCTTTGAGTTCCCTCTATTGTACGTGCTTGAACTATTCACTTCATTATCTTTTTCCTAGGAGTAAGTCTCCTAGTGGTTTCTCCTATTTCAATCTTAGCACCCCTTATGGCATTTTCTATCATTTCTTTTGCCATAACTATATCCGCGAAGCTCTTGGTGGTGCTCCCTATCATATGGGTGATAAATGACGCATTTAGAGTGTTGATGAACAACATAGTGGTCTCCTTCTCCAGGAGATGTGGTTGAACTTGCATGGCTATTTCCCTCCATCTCTGCACTTATTGCATAAAACTCTCGTTTGACTTGTTTTCCATGTTTTGCAACATGACTCGGTCAGGCGTCATATCCGTGACATGATTGTACTGCCTCATGAAGGCTTGAGCCAAGTCCCTCCATGAGCTAATGTTAGCACGGCTAAGTTGGTTGTACCACTTAGACGCTACTCCTGTCAAACTATCTTGGAAACAATGAATCAGAAGTTGATCATAGTTCACATAGCCCATCATACATCTACAGAACATCGTGATATGGGCTTCAGGGCAAGTAGTTCCATTGTACTTCTCAAATTCCGGCATCTTGAATTTGTGAAGAAGTACCAAATCTGGGACCAGACTCAAGTCCTTTGCATCAATTCCCTGATGATGGTCGGCGTTTTCCAAAGCCTTAAAATTTTCCTCCAACCACCTACAGTGATCCTCTAACTGTTTTGTAGATTCAGTTTTGATCCCCTCTCCCTCTGCTATGTCTAAATCAGGGACAACAAGATTGGCGGGGTTGTCTCCTGGGTTGGATCCCATACCAACTTGAAAATTCGCAGGCATTCCAGTATCAACCTGCCCTTGTTGAGGCCTTATTGTGACAGGTGGCCTTCTGGGATATTCTTCATGTTGAACTTGCACATGTGTTGGAGTGAATCCCCTAGGGAAATCCTCATTATCCTCAGCATTAACTATAGGACCTTTTCCCCTATCCATTATCCCATTCATCATCTAAGCCATTTGGGTCATCATGTTCTTTTGGGCCTCTAACGGCTGGTCCCTCATCTCTTGTTGGAGCTTTGCCATCTACTCCTGCATCTGGTCTTGCACATCTTTTTGGAATTGCTCCATTCTTTGGTCCATTTTTCTTAACTTAGCTCGTGTACCGTAAAGGTGTTCAGCTTCCAGATTTTCTTTCTCTCTCTCTCTCTCTCTCCTATAATTTAAACTAATTAGACTCTCTCTATGGATTTGAATGCATATGATGTTATGTAATGCAAATGCATGAATGAAAAAAGGCATCGATTCTGATCAACTTCATTGTAGAAAACTTTATTAGAAAATAAATTCTTTTACATAAAATGGATTACAAATAAGCTTTCGCCCTAAGTCCTAAAGTCTTAATTTTCCCTAATAACGAAACTAGCTCTTGGTTACAATCTGACTGTAGCTCATACTTTATGCTCAATACGTCAGCCTGTGCTGCCAAAGTCTGTAGGTAATCAGTTACCTCTCGAATCTGGACTATGGCTTCCCCCATGAGATAATCCTGATTTCTAACTTGACCGTGTGAATGATGGAGCTCTTCCTTCAAATGCCCTTCCCTTATTTCAAGACACTCAGTCTGGAGTTCACAACTGTGCAGTGCTGATTCTAAATTTTCAATTCTAACCTTCATTTCTTCAATCTTGTTCAGGCTTGCCTTCAACTCGATCACGGAATTACGGCTCTGATGATGATGAAGAGACCGTTCAAGTTCCACCACTCTAGCTTGTAATTCTCCCTTTTCATTTAAATTTTCCGCCAAGTTCTTCTCTGAGGCCTCGTTTTGTGCTTGCATCTCTCGAAACTTTCTCTCCCAATAGTCAGCTTTGGCTTTTTCCTCTTGGACCTCTTATTGCCACTGTTCCGAAGTCTTCCCTAATCCGGCATTCTTCATTGATAGACGCATCTTTTTGTATTCAGTCTTCAAGCTATCTCTATCTTCCTCTATCGCTCTCTTCTCCTTTTTTGCTTTCTCGGCTTTCGATTTCTAGGCATCCACATCTAACTTCAAAAACATCTTCTCCTCTTCTAGCTTATTTATCTTCTTTCCAAACTCTAAACTTTGCCTTTCGAAGTCTTGTTTTATAATCTCTATCTCTGATGGGATGACTTGTAAACACTCTTTCAGTGATCGAGCACCTTCCACCCTTGTCTCAGGAATGTTATTGTTGATCCTTTTTCTCAACCACTCTTTATACTCTGGAATTGCCATCGGTCCTCGAATCAATATCTTCATACAACGAACCTGCTTCTAAGCCTCAGAAATTTCTCGAATTCTCTTCTTATATTTTCCCCTTTATACAAGAATTCACTTTGAGCTAAACCATGAGTCGCCGGCACGAACTGTCCTACTTTATATTGCCTTAGTACGAGCAACAATGCATATCCCACAGCTCCCCAAACTCCAGGCAGATGTACTCAATCAAAATTTCCGCACAGATAAAGGACTTCATCGGGAACCAACCAAGGGGCTCTCCACTCAACATCTTCTTCTCGGAGGTTTTAGAGAATTTCCATCCAACTTTCCTCTGATAAATCATCTCTCATTCTCGTAGTTGCAGCCTCTTTTAAAGGGGAATAACTTTCAGAGAACACTCGGTAAAAAACCTTATCAACCTTCCAAAAGTGACTGTGAAACCAAACCATCAACAACTGTGCGCATCCAATGAATCTACCTTCACCAGCTCTCCAACATGCGTCCAAAGATCTGAATGTTTCAGCCAAAATCGCAGGTACAGGCGTGATTCCTTTGTTAAGTCGGTCGAACAAATCGGTAACGGCTTCATCTATATGTCGTAGTGCTTTGGGGAAAATCACCAACCCATAAATACATAAAGCAAAGATGTCAATCTTCTTTTTTTCATCTGGATGTGTCAGAATCAAGTCCCTCAAACTCACCCAAAGTATGCATTTGCCTTCACCTTTTTCTTGAATCCTAGCTGTCACCCACTGCTGTCGGCTTGGAACCTCGAAGAGCGAAGTAAAGTCGTATGTTCCTCCAATGTGGGCACTAAATCTACCTCCCCAAAAGTGAAACAGCTATAAACAGAGTTCCAAAACTGAGTCATGGCCCTAAATAGATGCTTATCTACCTTGATATCCAACAAATAAGGTAGATCACCATAATCACGATAAAACAGTTGTTTTGCCTCATCACCCCATTGAGTCCATATATCTTTCAACTTTCTAAACTCATTCTGCGTAATACTAAGACGAATAAAATCCCAAAGTTCAGATACATACCCGTCAATTAAGCTATCCCCCTTCTCTAATTGTGTTTGCTCCGACCAAGTGCGAACAACTGCATTGTCTCCCACTTTATCAAGGAACCCGTTCTCCATAACCAGCTTTCTAACTTAGAAACTGACCGTGAATCGATACCTCTAGAGAAATGAGATGATTTGTACAAAATTGAAACACTACGAGTTAGTATCGCAAAATAAAATATGAAGCAAGTGAAATAGATACACATATTTGGGTAATCTAATGAAATTTAGGATCGCTCTACCTAAGGTGAGTTATTAGGGTTTACTATATACGGTTTAGATCTAAAGTTGAGGTACCCAAACCAGCAGATTCCTCGATCTTCACCCATTATAGGCTCATACAGATCGAGTTCGGCTCAGGGGAATACATTTCCCTATGGCCATGCGAAAGTCAAAACTTCACGGAGACATAGGTACAGATGTATTCCGAAAGCAATCCACTAGCCCATGCGGAGGTGAAAATCTCACGAAGTCATAGCTTCTCGCTCCCACTTAAAGGTACGACTGCGATGGTCATGCAGTGCAATGCAGAAACATTTTATAAAATCACATGCAAAACAAAATCATGGCTTTTCAAATTAGACTTTCAAATTTTCGACATTTGGACAATAACTAATCAATTCTCGGCTTGACTCTAAAAAAAAAGTCCCCAATGGAGTCGCCAAGCTGTCGAAACCATTTTAAAATCGGGTTTTGAAAATGGAGATCGACTTTAAAAACCAAATGGGAGTCGCCACCAATCCCTTTTTCTTAGGTGTGATTGGATCACCTTGTAAAACGTTTTATTAAAAAAAATTTTGGTTTTGGTCTACGGAAAAATAAGAAAATGGGTTCGGGAGTCGGTTACGTATGAGGAAAGGTTAACACCCTCATAACGCCCAAAAATTGGTACCAAATTGATACAATTATGTCCAAATGTTTAAAATTTAAAAGCATTTAAAAATATGATTTCCTGAAGATTTCGAGCGATTTAAAATATGAGAGTTCCTCGATACGAAAGATTATAAAGGATATTTGAGATTTTTTCGATTCGAAGGCAAATCCAGCACGATTGAACATGACATTTTTAATCCTTCCACTAAGATCATCTCGTAATTTTATAAAATTAAAGGGTATTTAGTTATTTAGCCAAACGGGAAATCGCATCCCAGCCGATGGGCACTTTCCCGAATTTCTAAATACAGAAACATTGCCTTCTTTTGAAAACCATTAAATAAAATTTTGATTTCATAAAAATGTATTCTTTATTTTAAACCATAACCATGTGGCAATATTGCATTTTGAACAAAAAAAACTATAACATGCTAATATTTGAGATAGGCAATAATAATATGAAGTACAACAAATAATAATTCCTATACTAAAGCAATTGCAAATATATTATGAAGTATAAACAATAAAATTAATTATGAACATATTTCAATGCAAATTAAAAGGAACACAATATAAACAATGTGTCAAAATATATGATTTTAAAAAAATATTAAAAAAAATGAACACATTATAAATGATTATAATATAATATATGTACTTTAAAAAAAATATATATAAGATAATATACAATATATATATAATACTATATAATAAAAAAAGACAAAAATAAAAAAAATATTTATAATTTAATAAATTAATGTAGATAATAAAATATTTAATATAATGCATAATTTAATATCAATTTAAAAAAATCAAAAAAAAAAGATAAAAAGGACTAAATTGAAACATAAGCAGTTTTAAGGGTTAATTTTTTTTAAAAAGAAAACATTATTTGGATAAAATTAAAATTAACAGAAACAGAAGGACTAACTTGTAATTCTCCTTTTTAACGAAATCGCGGATCCTGGTCGGGTTTGGGGGTCGACGCACGGATCTGCTCTGACGAAACGACGTCGTTCATTTCTTTTATAATATAGTTTTTTTTAAAAAAAAAATCATTTAGTTTAGAGTTTTTTAAAAAAAAACTTTGAAACCCTCTGAAAGGGCTTTGTCTTTCGCCAGTTCCAATAGCAGATTTCGGGGGCCACGCACCGTACACGCCTCCGTGGCCGACGGTTGGAGATCCAAAATCCTTCGTTCCTCTCACCTTTTGCACGGTAACTTTTTCTTATATTTTTTTTTAAACAGGGGTTATATTTGTGCAAATATGTATATAATAAAAAATGAAAAAAACGAAAAAAGATAAACAGAATATGAAATCACCTCTGAGAAAACCAAAATACTTTATTTCTGATCTCTCTGAAAGTATTTGTGCTCACGTTTTGGTACAAATTTGTGCTCTCTGTGTCAATGTGAGTTTGTGTATTGTGACTAAATTCTTTCTGTGTAAATACTTTATTTTCTGATCTCTCTGAAAGTATTTGTGCTCACTGTTTTGGTACAAATTTGTGCTCTCTGTGTCAATGTGAGTTTCTGTGTATTGTGACTAAATTCTTTCTCTGTGTATGGCTATCTCTTTTTTTCTCTTTTCTAAAAATTTTCTTACAAGGGGTTTTATACCCAAAAACGAAATAAAAGAAAAGGAAAAGATATCTTTCCATATCTTTCCATATTTGTGCCTGCGATTTGTTTCCTTTCTGTTGCTTGTTTCTTTCCTTTGCAGGTTTGAAGACGGACGGTGGCTAAGCGCGGATCGCGGCGTGATTGGCGGCGCTACGAAGGTGTGACGGTCCAACTCCACCTGTGACGATTAGGCTCCATACCTTGCGGCGTGACGATTGGGTTTCTGACCCTTTGCGGCGCAAATGGAAATCTAGGGTTTCCAGTTTCTAAACAAATTTTGGGCCATTAGGTTTGGGCCATAGGTTGGGCTAAGGGTGTAATGTAATTGGGTCTGGGTAATACGTTTGATTTTGGGCCACTTTGTAAAAGGACTGTTTAAGGGACATTTTTATTTTTATTTTTAAACTGTATATAGACCCGGGCAAAATGGGTTACTACACCCACATTATTCCACATTATTCTTAAAGGTGATGCCTTGCAAATTATCAAGGGGGTACAAAGCAAGGAAGATGACCTCTTTGAGTTAGTGCCACTTTTTGACCATAGATTTACACTTGGTGATCAAGATGTTGTGTATTGAACAAATGATTTCCACTTTCCTCAATAGACTGATGCTGTCAATTCGTAATATATATATATATATATGTTCCTGTTCGATTTATGCAAGAAATTTTATTAAAATTAAAATTAATATATGATCAGCTTCCAAGATCATCCATTTGTTCTTAGTTGATATTGGTAACAAGTACTTTTCTGTTTATAGCTTCACCAACGTGCATAGGCTTAGCAGTAGAGTTCATGCCATGATCAACCATTTCTTTTTTTAATATTAATCTCAGTGTTGTACAGGCTTAGGATTTTCCATGACAAATATCGTTCTTGAAATTCATGATATATATATTTACTGTGAGTATTAAAATTAAAAATCATAAAAAGTGTTTAATTCCCTAATTCCTCCCGTACGAAAATATTGCCTGACAACTGGAAAACAGAAACCAAAATATGAGAGCATACCGTTTAATTAATTATTAGCCAAGCAGTCGAAAAGGAAACTAATACAAAGACTAAATTATAAAAGCGGCGGCGACGATCTACTGGATATAAGATTGGCCGGTGATATCAATGTCTCGATCACCGGATGATGGAGGGGGTTTGTGCTTGGGCTCGTTCTTGGCTTCATTGGGCCCATCAGCACTTTGGGTCTCACTGGCGGGCGGGTTTTCCGGTTTCTTCGCCTGTCCCTGATCGGTTCCGTACAATCCGCCACCATAAGCATTGTGTGTCACTGGATACATGGGTGAAATATGAGGAGGCTGATGACTCTCACCCTGCTCTTTTCCTCCTCCTGTTTCACTTTTCCTTTCCATTCTGATTGTGAATTAACAACAATTTGACACTTTCCACCGTTTTTGAGTCTCTGATCCACTTCCCTTGCGTTCATTCTATTGCATTTTGCCCCAGCTCATTAAAAAAAAGGTTAAAGGACCGAGTGGCACGTGTTATGTTAACTGCGTGGCGTTTGGAGGAGGCTACAACTTCATCCATAGCATACAATACAAGGCTAGCGATAAGTTTTATGCCGTTTGGGCCATAATTAATCTGGTTTTCGAGGCGCACAGCTATTGGCCCATCCCATGCGTTTTAGAGGCTGAAGTGCACGCCTCGGCTCCATTGTTTTAGGGTCTAGCCTATGTGGTACCCTTTATGATTTCACTTATAGGAATGCTCTATTTTGAAAAGGGGCTGATGATCCTTGTCTCAATTTTTTTTACTAATTCTCTCATCTTGGGTGTTGTTTAAGGAAGTAAATAGTTGGTTATAAAATGTATTTTATTTTTATAACAAAAGACCAGATCCTAAGATGAGCAACTATTAAAGTGTTCTTTAAGGAGGTAAATTGTTAGTTATAAAATGTGTTTCATTCTCATAAGAAAAGATAAGACCTTCAAACTTATGATTAAGGAATAAAATAAGTAGTCACTACACCGCCCTTCATAGTATTTTTATTTTTACTTAAAGGTCCTACATAAAATAAAATTGATCAATATTTGTTGAGAAAAATGATAAACAATTGGATATCTTTTAAACAAATATTTGAATTTAAAGTTTGTGATCTTATATTCACTTAAGAATTGATTTGAAGTTTAATAAACATAATTAAATAAATCTCGGGAAAAGGTTGTCAAATTCGTTGATGGGAATGATGGAAATATATTGGATGGGGAGGTGTCGTACTTATTCTCACATCCCACATGTTGGGAGTGTGTTGCTGGTCTTTAGTAGGTGGTGAAGATGCCTTCTAATCATCTCATCTCCACCGCACCACGTGGGCTGACTCACACCCATTCTAAGCTTCGAGTAAATGATTGGACCTGAGAGTCCCTCTATTGTAAAGGGAATGACGGACAAACTCAATTCTTATTTTAAATTTTAATTTGTATAAATAATTGCAAGATAAACTTATTCTTAAATTTTAAACACAAACATTAAATCTTAAATTTCTAAATCCTATTTTCAAAAAATTTAAAAGTTTAGACCCCATTAAACTTCAAATTTTAACATTATAGACTAGGGGTGAAGTCAAAAACTATTTTTAGGAGGGTCAAAATTAATTTGTAATTTTGTACGATACTAAAAATACAATTTCATAATTTTAATAGTCTATATCTTTATAATTTTTAAATGATTAAATTAATTTTTTATCATTTTTAGAAAAATCAATATATAATTTTACCTTTACTAATTTAATATTTTAAAAATATTAAAAGGCCTACATAAAAAATTTTTATTTTAAGAAGGGTCGAGACCCTACCAACCTTCCAAATTCACCCATGTTATAGATCTTATTAAATACTTAAAATTTAAAATTTAAATATTAAATTCTAACTCTTAAATCTTAAACCAAAACTTTTAATATTAAATTTTAAAGTTTAATTGTTTATATAATATCTTACAAAAACCAAAAACATATTTACAGCTAAAAATGTCCCGTACATTCCAAAAGAATGACAGACCACTATTTTACCTTTTTCCTACTGATATTTCGAAGATTTGCAATTTTACCATTTTAAATTTCAAAACGCTCCTTGTAACTTTATTTTTATATAAAAGTTAACTTACTCAAACTTAATATTATTATATTAATAACAACTTTAATTTATAATTTTAAAATATTAATATTATAATCTCAAAATTCTTAAATATGCATATTTAATTATTTATACTTAATAATATAATATATTATGAATATAATTAATACAATTTATTATTTTTAATAAATTGTTTAATATTATAACTTTATTTTAATAATAAATATATATTACAATTATAAATATATTAAGAATAAATTTTAGATAGTAAAAGGTTAAAATATGCCATAAAGTTATGTACTCTTCACAAATTTGTAATTTAGTCCTTGATCTTTTATTTTCAAGAATTTAGTCTTTCTACTTTTCAGATATCAAAATTCAGGAACAAATGTAAACACTATTTTTTTTGTCAATTTTGTTGATGTGACAATTTTAAATAAAAAGACTTACTTGGTAGCCATGTAACTAAAAAATGATGTTGTAATAAACCTAAATTTTAAAAATTAATTTTAATAGTGTTAACAGTTAGGCTTGAATTTTATAATCTAAAAAGTAGGACTAAATTCACCAAAGTAAAAATACAGGGAGTAAATTCCAAATTTACAAAGAGCGCAGGAACTTCTGACATATTTTAACCTGGTATAGAATATGAATATTTCAATTATATAAATATGAGTATTTGTTTAAATCATGCTTATCTTCAGTTATCCCTTCCAACTATAATATGCCAATATGCCCTCTCATACATGTAATTTAAATTAAGCTTTAATTAGACATTATTTATTATTAAATTTATATATGATATTAATTATTATAAAATATATAATATTTTATTATAAAATAAATTTCAATTATCAAAAGGAAATTATACTATAATATTATTATTCGTTTCACTAAGAATACATTTTTTTTAAATTGTAAAAAAAAAATATTTTACACGAAATAATCAAAACATCAAAAGAAAATTATTAAAAAAAATCAATCAAATTTTCAAAAATTATTTTCGAGAAGCATTTTTAATAAAACAAATGTTGGCTTAGTGACTTGTGACTTAATTTCAGCATTAATTTAAAGATAAGGGTGCAGTGCCAGCTTAATTAAGGGCTTTTAAACTCGAAACTATAGTAGTAATATAGTTGAGGAGTTGAAGGCAGAGCATATCTGTCATGTCTATGGAATTCCGTAACTGCTTTGAATCTTTGATAAACAAAATTGGTTGTATGTTTTGGAGTTACCCAAAGACCATGACAAATGGGTCAACGGCAAGAAGGCTGATTCTGCACATGACAATTTGCCAGAATGGTTTTATGTGAATAAATACTGTCTATTATTTTTTAAATAAACAAATAAAAAATATTATAATTTAAATGTATTTGCGTTTTAAATGTATTTAAAATAAAAGGAAAAAGCTTTTTTAAACATGCAAGAAAATTCTCTGGAATCTGGTGAAAATATTCTTCAACTGGAAGTCGACGATGGAGATGGATCTCGGACGGAGACTGATCGCACCACTAAGAAAGTCCGGTTTAAAGAAGACATAGGTGAGGAAGCCACAAATATGCTGGTGGAATCTGTTTCGAGCCCAAAGATATCTTGGAAGGATAAACTTCTGGGGATTGAACCGGGCGCATCTGATGAGGAAGAGTTAGATCCTGGCAAGGGCGTCACTGATGAAGATCTCGAGTTCCTGGAGGGAGATATCCACAGATCTGTAGTAAATGGCATTCCTACCATTGATTTCTCGGAGAGGATTCAACAAATCCTGTTCAAAGAAATAGAGTTAACAATGGTTGTTAAATTACTCGAAAGGAACATCGGGTATGGGGCTCTTTCTAACCGAATTAACAGTTTATGGAGCCCTTCCAAGCCATTCCATCTCATGGACATCGAGAACGAATATTATTTAGCTAAATTTCACTCTATTGATGATTACTCTAAAGTCCTGACTTAGGGGTCGTGGTTGGTATACGGTCAATATCTGACAGTCCAACCTTGGACAAAAGAGTTTAGCCCTTCACAACCTTACCCAAGTGTGGTTTTGGCCTGGATACGTTTACCAGGACTTTCGGGATTCCTATACAAGAAGAAAATCCTTGAAGAAATAGGAAGGATTATTGGGAAAGTTGTTCGTTTAGACCTTAATACAGACAGTAGAACTAGAGGCCGCTTCACTAGAATGGTCGTTTATATCAACTTAGACAAGCCACTGACTGCTCAAGTGCTGGTAAATGGCATGAAACAAAGGGTGGAATACAAAGCGCTGCCGACGATTTGCTTCACCTGTGGGAAGTATGGTCACACGAAGGAGTTATGTCCATCGCTGCAAACGAAAATCATACCAAAAAAAACCCAGACGACGATCAAACTGACGTAAGCGAATGAAAGGGATGAGAGCGAAGTCTACGGGCCTTAGATGGTGGTCGAAAGGAAAACACGGAATTCACGGAGCAATAAACTTCCCAAAAGAGAAAATAAGGGAAAAGAAATATTGGGTTCAAGATTTGATGATATGGGGAATAATGGGGATTTAGAAATTGAGTGAAATAAATGGGAAGAGGAGCAGATTGCTAATTTTCTGGTCAATATAAAAGCTGGAATTAATGAGATGAAACTGCGGTAGCTTTATCGGGACAAGGCTAGGATCATTAATGGCTCGCAGCTGGGGGGCGCAATTAATAGCAGTGGAACGTTGGAAAATGGTCCGTTGAACTTTCAAAAATCGGCTTTCTCTAATGAAGTAACAGGCCGGACTTTAAACAATGAAGGAAATGGCCTTGGAGCAGGTGGCCCATCTTCAAGCAAAGTCATGGAAGACCCAAGGAAGGAAACAATACAGTCCAAAAAGGTGGCGGGCCCGATAAGCTTAAAAGCAGCTCTTCCCCTCATCGAAAGAGGAAGCTCCCTCTTACACCCACTTATTTCTGATTTAAATTCCAAATCGGTTATTGATTCCTCATTATTACTTGGGAATAATTCCACTTTATCGCATTTGCATAATTCATGTATTAATCCAATCTTTGAAAATCAGGAGTTAAATGTTGACGGTGGTCACGTGATGGTACCCAAGCCTGATACGCCAATGCCGAACATGACTGAAGCTCAGACGACCGTTCCTCTTGGTAGGCTAAAATGCAATAAGCACACAGCTGTTTCTTTCAAAGAGAAAGGTCGAGCTGATGGTGTGAACAAAAATCGAAGCTCCGAAAATTAATGGGAGCTAAGGAAGGGGGTTTTCGAGCCACTATGAAAATAAATAAGAATGCACATGGGAAGGGGAATAATTTTAAATTTAAAAATTCCTTTGAGTGATTCTATAACTAAGCTGGCCAAGTCTGTCTCCACGCTTAAAAAGGCAGATTCAGATGCATTTGTCCTGAACACTGGTAAAACAATTTAATTTGTTTTGTTTATGCAGGTTTTATTGGATCTTTGAATTTGTTTTTTTTTTTTTTTGTTTTTGTTTTCTTGCCTAAATTTCTTATGAATTTTAATCTATCAATATTTTCTTGGAATTGTCAAGGGTGTGCAAGTAGCAAATTTCTCCGAGCTTTTCGTGAGTATAATCTTGAATATAAGCCAGACATTGTGTGCTTTTTGGAACCGAGAGTCAGTGGTCAAAAAGTTAATTCTATTATTGATAAATTGGGATTTGATCGCTCTCACCGCATTGAGTCTGTTGGTTTTTCAGGAGGCATATGGGTTGGATGGAAGGACTATATCTCCATCAGTATTATCCACAATCATCCTCAATTCATGCTTCTTCGTATTCAGGGCATTAATATTAATGATGGTTTTTTTATTTTTGTTGTTTATGGCAGTCCTAACAGAACTAAAAGAAAATCTCTCTAGAATGATTTAATGGATGTTTTACCTCAGGAACCCTCGCCATGGATGGTTTTGGGTGATTTTAATGCTATTCTCTCCCCTAAGGACAAAAAGAGTGATCGATCAACAGGTAAGAGGTGTAATTTTTTTGGTAACTTTGTTGATTCTTGTAATCTGCAGGATCTTGGATTTATAGGACCTTCCTATATCTGGCAAAGAGGAAATATGTCCGAGCATTTGGATAGGGCTTTGGAAAATGATGCTTGGATTTCTGCCTTTCCACATTCTCTCGTTTACCATCTTCCTCGTATCATATCGGATCATAGGCCCATTCTTCTCAAAACTAATCCTGTGCTCAGTGTCGAAACCATTTTTTTTTGTTTAGAAAACAGGGCCGACTTTAAAAACGTGGAGTCGCCACCAATCTTTTTTGAAGTGTGATTGGGTCACCTTATAAAATATTTTGGTCTACGAATTTTAAAAAAACAGGTCCGGGAGTCGATTATGCACGAGGAAGGATTAGCACCCTCATAACGCCCAAAATTAGTACATTATTGATTGATTAATGTCTTAATATCGAAAATTGGAAGAGATTTTAAAATATGAATCCTTGAGAAAATGTTTGGATAATTCGAATTGAATATCGAAATTCTCTTGTTTTGAAAGAATGAAACATCACATCCAGCCGTTAGGATACGACGTTTCAAACCCTTAACACCAAGATCATTTCATGATTTCCAAAATTCATGCATTGCAATTTTAAAAAGGGTATTTCGTTATTTGGCCAAATGAAAAAATCGAAACCCAACACGTTAGGGCACGATTCCTCGAATTTCCAAACATGAAATATTGTCTTATTTTTGAAGTTAAGAAAACATGGTCCAAATCTTAAAAGGATATTTAGTTATTCGGACGAACAAAAAACCGAAACCTAGCACGTTAGGGCACAATTTTTCGAACTTCCAAACATGAAACATTGTTTTGTTTTCAAAAGCTCTCAAATAAGTGATTATGAAATTGACCAAGAATGCATTTGTTCGATTTGTTTGGGATAAAAGTGAAATGACCAATATTGGCCAAAACGTTGGAGTTTAAACCATAATGTAATAATAAGAACCACACAAGCATAATATCGAGCGCGAAATAAAAATACATGGTACCAACACTACACAAAAAAATAATACATATCAATCCAAACAAACATCGTACATGAAATGCAAAAAAAAAAAAAACTTATTATAAATATATATAAAATAATAGTGGTAATGATAAAATAATAATAATACTAAGGAATATAATAATAATTATAAAATTAATTACAAAAAAAATAATAGTGGTAGTAATATTAAAATAATAATTGTAATAGTAAAATACTAGTAATACTAAATTAGTAATAATAATAATAATAATAATAATAATAATAACCATAGTAATATAAATAATGAAAATGATAATAAAAGTATTGGTAAAAATAAAAATGGTATTAATAATAAAATAATAATAATAATATTAAAATTAAAATTAATAGTGATAAATAAAAAATAATGAAAATAGAAATAATAAATAGTAATATTGAAAGTAATAATACTAATACTAATAACAAAAACAACGATAATAATAAATATAGTTATAATAATAATATATATAAAAGAGATAGTGGTAATAATAAAATAACAATAATGATGCTAACGAACATAATGATAATTATAAAGTTAATTAAAAATAAAATGATGGTAATAATAATATTAAAAATAAAAATATACGTAATAATAATAAATAGTGTTAATAATAATAAGAAATAAAAAATAAAATTAAAAATGAAATAACAAAAATCACAAAAAAATAAAAAAAGGATGGAATTGAACTTAAAATAAAAGTTTGGGGCGAATTTTGAAGAAAATAAAAAAATGAGGGACCTTTCCTAACGCGCGGATAACATGGAAGGACTAAAGGGGAAAATATTCCCTCCCTCCAAAACGCACAGCAGTAAGGGGGACCCAATTGAAAATAGAAGTAAATTATCAGGAAAAAATTAAAAAATAACATAAACTTAATTAAAAAACCAAAAATGCGGAAGGGCTAAAAGCGCAAATAGCCCTTCCGCAAGAAAACATGCGAATCCTAGGCTTAATCGGTCGGGTCGCGGGTCGGAGGCTCAAAACGACGTCGTTTTGGCCTCCGAAAATAATTCTCAAAACGGCGTCGTTTCACTGGTATATAAATACCAATTTTTTAGCCCAAAAATTCATTTTCTGCTATTTCAAAGAAAAAAAACAAAGAGCCCTCTTCGAAAGCTCTCCCCTTTGGTGATTTTCGACATGGTTCCGGTGGATCTTCGACGCCGATCGCCGTCGTCGACACCATCGCCGGCCACCGCGCACGGTGGCCAAAATTCAAAAAAATGTGATTTTTATTTCTTTTATTTTTGTATTTTAATACTCTTATATTTAAAAAAAAAGGAAAATCTTTTGAGGAAAAAAAAAGAAATAGATTCGAAAAAATAATAAAAGAAAATAAACGAAAGCCTTTCTTTTTTTGCAGATATCTCTTTGGTATTGTCTTTCGTATCTCTGAAAATTGTGTGTGTATTTCTGTAAAAAATCGTAAGTCTCTTTTTTTACATGTTTATTTCGGCTTTTATAGCCTATTTTTACAAATGATTCTCCTATTTTGTAGGTCCACACGTCGTGGAGGACGTGGCTCGGTGGTGGTGGAGCGCACGATGCGAAGGTTGGCGAGACGTGCGGCATTGGGTGTTCGGAGGTGACGTGCACGAGCGTGGGACTGCTGGCAGCGGTTAGGTTTCTGCTTTAGGGTTTTGTCTAGCTAAAAATTTTTAGGTTTTTGAGCTTTAGGGTTTGGGTTGGTTTGTTAGGCCATGGACTGTTTTTTTTTTTAATTTGGACTTTTATTTTGTTTATTTTTTTGTTTACTTTTGGCCCAGGCAAAAAATTGGGATCTACACTCAGCGTTCCAAGAAGGAGACCGTTTCGTTTCCTTGCAAGGTGGACGAAGCATGCAAATTTTAAGGAACTGGTCTTAAACAGATGGAGATACTCAGGTAACATGGTTGAATCAGTGTTTAATTTCACTTCACATGTAAAAGAATGGAACAGGTCCACCTATGGCTACATAGGCACTCGTAAAAGACAAGTTTTGAAATCTCTTGGGACCATTCAAAAGGCCTTGGATCAGTCGACTTCCAGAAGCTTAACTAATCTAGAGATGAGGTTTGAGATGAGTTGGAAAATGTGCTTAACCACGAGGAGCTCTTATAGAAATAAAAGGCCAGGTGTGATTGGCTCCAATTTGGGGATAGGAACACCAAATTCTTTCATAGTCGCACGATGCAAAGGAGGAAATTTAATCGCATTTTGGCATTACGTACCAATAATGGGGAGTGGTGTTCAGAGCAGTCTATTCTCAGGGACGAAGCTGTCAAGTTTTTTGAGAATCTTTATGGAGAAAATCCAAGGCTCATGTCTGATATTCCTCAAACATCTTTTCCCGTCTTAAGGAACAGGATATTGACTTCCTCAAGAAGCCGATTCTGAATGACAAGATTAAGAAAGCCATGTTTGGCATGGCTCCACTGAAAGCTCCGAGGAGTAATGGATACCATGCGCATTTCTTCCAAAGTCAGTAGGACCTAGTTAGAGGAGCGGTTTGCGAGTGGGTCTAGGGAATCTTTGCTGGTAACAAAATTGAGGGGGAGCTTAACAACACTCTTATTATGTTTATCACAAAGAAGGATCGCCCGGAAGATTTTAGCCAATTTCGGGCAATCAGCCTTTGCTCAGTTATGTATAAGCTGATGATGAAGGTGAACGCTAATAGATTCAAAGTGGTGTTTTCGAATTTCATCTCTCCAGAACAAGCAGGGTTTATTGCGGGGAGGAACATATCTAATAATGTCATCATTGCGCAGGAAGTAATCCACTCCATGCGCAGTAGGAAAATTAGCAAAAACTGGATGGCCATTAAGTTAGACTTGGAGAAAGTATATGACAGGGTCAGCTAGGGATTCATTGATGCCTCCCTTGTCGCAGCTGGAATCCCCAAGGGTCTCAGAAAGGTCATTATGAATGCTATCTCCTCCTCCACTATGCAGATCCTTTGGAATGGAGTACCATTTAGATCTTTTAAGCCTGTAAGAGGAATTCGACAGGGGTGTCCTTTGTCGCCTTATCTTTTTGTACTTTGCATGGAATGGTTAGGGAATTTTATCAGGTCAGAGATGGAAATTGGTAGGTGGCATCCTATTCGGTTATCTAGATCAGGTCCGCCTATATCCCGCCTTTTCTTTGTAGATGATCTTGTTATTTTTAGCAAAACAGAGATAGATCAAGCTCACTTGTTAAAGGAAATTCTTAAACGATTTTGTGACCTTTCTGGTCATAAAATTAGCGCAAGGAAGAGTAACATGTTTTTTTCAAAGGGAGTTGATACCGGCTTAGGGGATCAGATCAGTCAGCTTTTTGGGTTCCAAAAGGTTCTTAACCTTAGAAGTTATTTGGGGCACCTCTTCTTCATGACCGTGTTACTAAGAGTACTCTGAACTTTGTGATTGAAAAGGTGAGAAGTAAACTCCAAAATTGAGACGCTCAGAAATTATCCTTTGCAAGGCGCGTTACTCTCGCTCAATCAGTTCTTCTGGCTATTCCTAACTATTTCATGCAGTCCTTAGTAATCCCGAAAGGGATACGTGATGAGATAGAAATGATTGCAAGACAGTTTATTTAGGGGGGACTGGCAAATTGAAATCAGCATTGGTTGGATGAGAGTCTATTTGTCAGCCCAAGACTTGTGGAGGACTTGGTTTTAGACAACTACAAGATTATTATAATTCTTTCCTCATGAAAATTGGTTTTAACCTTGTCTCTCTGAAGGACGATTTATGGGTACGAGTGCTTCGTTCGAAATATGGCTGGAAGAGTCAGCTCCCGGAGTCTATCCACAAAAGTCATTGCTCTCATCTGTGGAGATCTCTTTCTAAGGTGTGGCCTCTCCTTCGCGATAATCTCATGTGGTTCGTTGGGAATGGTGCTACAATACGTGGATGGAAAGACAATTGGATACCTAATGCCGGGCCTCTGATGTCTTATGTTCCAGTTCATGGTAGCCTCAACTTGGATAGCATTCTAAAGGATTGGGCCCTTCAGAACGGTTCCTGGAATATAGACATGCTTAGCATTTGGCTACCTGATGTCATGATAAAGCGCATAATAAGTATTCCCTCGCCTCATCCTGCTGGTGGCGAAGATAAAATCATTTGGGCACATACCGAGTCAGGATCCTTCTCTGTCCGTAGTGCTTATTGGACATTAAAGGAAAATTCTTGGAGACTCAAAGATGACATTTGGAAGCTCATTTGGAAGTACCAAGGACCTCAGAGAGTTCGACTTTTCCTTTGGCTTGTGGCCAATCAGAGGCTATTCACTAATTCAAAGAGGACCAGGAGAGGATTTGGTAAAAGTAGTGCGTGTCCACGGTGTGGGCATGACTTGGAAGACATCATGCATGTCCTACGGGATTGTTCGTCTGCCAAGGAAGTTTGGAAACTCGTAGTCCCCCCAGAGAAGCAATCCAGGTTCTTTTCTAACTCTATACAAAATTGGTTAACAACTAATCTCTCTTGTCATCTTAAGTTGCAGGATAAAGAAATTACTTGGTCGTGCCTGTTCGGGATACTAGCTTGGAGAATTTGAAAGAACAAGAACATTTTCATCTTTCAAAACATTGATTGGACGTTGCTCGAACTTATTAAATCCTCCTTTAGTTGCGCACAAAACTTTGAAGCCTTCATCATTGGATCTAAGGCGAGTGCAATTTCCTCGGGGATTCAACAACATTGTTTTGACAATTGGGTTCATTTATTCTCTGATGGAGCAGTGGCGAGAGACTCCAGAAATGCTACAGTAGGTTGAGTGGTTCGTGATCGAGATGGCAACTGGGTATTAGGATTCACGCATTACTTGGGAAACTGATCATCGCTAGAAGCAAAACTTTGGGGTATCCTTGATGGTGTGCTTATTTTAAATGAATAAAGAATACAAGAGGATCAAGATTCGATCTGATAATCTTGAAGTGGTTAGGGTTTTATCCACGGAGATTATGGCGAATTCTGGAATTACACTAATTAGAAGAGTTAAAAGACTTCTTCTTTCTAAAGATCAATGAGAAATTAAGCATATTCCCAAGGAGTACAATTTAATCGCAGATCAAATGGCGAAGATTGGGCTCTCTTGGCAGACCTCCCTCTAGACATTTGAAGTTTCGCCTGATGCGGTGGCTACGGTTTTTCAGCAAGACAAAGCTTTTAATGTCTCTTAGAAGTCCTTAAGTTATTTGTTTTTCACCAAAAAAATGTATTTAAAATATTATAATTTTTGTTGGGATCGACTCATATAAACAACGAAATAGAAAAAGGTAGAAAAGACCGAGCATAAATTTTATGTGAAAAACTCATTCGAAGAGGATAAAAATCACAGGCAAATGAGGCTTCAGCTTTTTACTAAATGAGTAAACAAACGAGAATATAATATGGAGAAAATAAATTTAAATATACAAACCCAAACTCCGAAAACAAATCCCAAACTCTCACAAAGCAAACCTGAAAACAAAACCTTAACTCTTATGGAATTCTTTCAAAATGGGCACAAAATTCTTTCCATAGTTATCATGAAAACTCTCACCAAAACTCAACTTCGACTACATCTTGTTGCCCCCAAAAGAAAAACCCTGTAATACTACATCTTCAGTTGTCTTATCAAAACAGAGATACAATGCCCTTTTTATTAGGCTAAGTTTAAAGGTTTAAAACTGCTAAACTATTCCCAAAGCAATCAGAGTTCGACTAGGAGAAGAAGTCATGATTGGCTGTCAAAATACGGTTGTATTACTTGAGGAATATGATGCATCATCATGACATCCCATACATGCTCATCACAACGTCTCCCTCTCTTTCAATTGGAGAACTCGTCACATCATCACAACATTTCTCGTCGTGTCTATTTCATCTCTGTCTTTATTAAGTGCCTGCAAACTGTATGATAAATACGACGCACACCCACAATTTTTATATAAATTTTAAGTTTTAAACATTTGTTTTAGGCCAACTTTGATACAATCACGTATATTGTGTTTTAATTTATCCAATATTGGACGGTTTATAATAATCGTTGAGTTTAATAAAGTTTTGTGTTGGTGTTGATCATAGTGAATTTAGAGAAAAAATTATATGCTGATTTTGTGTAAAAGTTTAGCGTTAATAATTGTTGATGTATAGATTTTAATAATTTTTTTTTGTTGTTTTTTATGTTATGTTTGAATCAATTTTGTGTTTTAAATGATTTGGTGTAGCAATTAATTCAATTTTAAATTAAGAAATAGATAATTGCATACATCTATTCATGCTGTCCCGAAAGGAGGCCTAAATTTAAGATTGTGGAATTTTATGACGAATTTATTCTTTTTAGGGATAATTATGGTAATTCCTTGAACTGAATTAATGGATATTTTATTTTTTATTTTAAAAATATTATAAGTTTTATTTTTTTAAAATATAAGAAAAATAATTTTCCTTTTTCTATATTTGCCACATCATTAACTAACGGCAAACTAGACAAAAACTAATGCAAATTGGAACAATGTTAATGAAGGGGCCAATATACCAGAATATACCGAAATTTTAAAAAAATTACGGAAAAGGACCCTAAAAAAATTATTTACCGGAAAGGGCCATTTCCCCCAAAAACGCGTCCACATCAGCGCGTTTTGGGGGGATGCAAGGCAAAAGAGCATCCACGAGGGAGCATTTTTGCCACATCAGCAAAAAATGAGTCCTTGAGGGCGCGCTTTGATGATGTGGCAAAAGCGCTCTCTCGTGGGCGTGCCTTTGCCCCTTCCCCGATGGGTTTTTTTAGTTGTTTTTAGTAGTTTAGGGTCTAGGGTTTAGGATTTTTGGTTTTAGGGTTAAGGTTTTAGGGTTTTTAGGAGAAAAATGAATTAAATTTTAGAGTTAATTAATTAAAATAATTTAGGGTTTAGGGTTTTTGGAAAAATATATCATCAAAAAGAAAATTATTTAAAATTTTTTTACAGTAGTATCTGGCAAAATAATTTTGAGAAGACGTTTTTGAACAAATAGTGACCAAAACGCTTCAAACAGGATGCACTGTCAGTAAGAGTACCGAAAAAAGCTCCCACGTGGACGCTCTTTTGCTACAGTAGTCTCCGGCAAAATAATTTTGGGAAGACGTTTCTGAACAAATAGTGACCAAAACGCTTCAAGCAGGATGCACTGTCAGGTAGAGTACCGAAAAAAGCTCCCACGTGGACGTTCTTTTGCTACAGTACTCTCCGGCAAAAAAATTTTGAGAAGACGTTTCTGAACAAATAGTGCTCAAAACGCTTCAAGCAGGATTCACTGTCAGCAAGAGTACCGAAAAAAGCTCTCACGTGGATGATTTTTTACTACAGTAGTCTCCAGCAAAATAATCTTGAGAAGACGTTTCTGAACAAATAGTGACCAAAACGCTTCAAGCAGGATGTACTGTCAGCAAGAGTACTGAAAAAAGTTCCCACGTGGACGCTCTTTTACTACAGTAGTCTCTGGTAATTCTTAGACTATAAATGAGCGAAATTTCATTCTCAGGTTGTATAATAGAAATTGAGGCAAAAGTAAAATAGAAACTGAAGATGAGTGAACGCATTAATACTGTTATTTACTACAATGGTGAGGTTTGTGACACCGAAAATGATGTTATTTTTTATCGGAGAACACAGCGCGACTGGTTTTTAACCGGGACATAGATTTGACAAAACTTCGCAAAAGAACTAGGCGTAAAATCTTCAGAACAACGCCAATGAAAGTTCAGTCTATTAAGTATAGATTTTGTGCTTCGGTTGATCCCGTGAGATATGACTCATTCGACATCAAAGGTCCTCGGAGCTTGGAGGCAATGGTGGAGACTCATCTTGCCAGTGGATCACCCTATCTTGAGGTATATGTAGAATTTTTATCGCCAAGTGATCTTCCTTCGACTTTAACATCTACTGCTGTTCGAGGGGAATACATGACCCCAAGCCGACACTCTGTTAGTGGGAGGCAGAATACGGAAGTGCCCGTGTTTGGTGGTAGTATGGAAAACACAACCCCTGCACGACACTCGGTTGGTGGATGGGACATGCATATCCTTCCTTCGACGTTCGATACTAAAAATACGTATTAAGGAACGTTATCAACTTCTAGTGGTTGGCAATCCACATATAATTGGAAACGTTACGAAAGTTGTTTAAGAAGGGATAATGTACTCCCTACGACATCCACCGGCGAAGGGCCCTCGTTCGTTGCAGATGATGGTGGGTCGGATGATGAGTCCGATGTGGATCCACCTCGAGAGCCCGACCCCGATGATGCAGAAGTTGCATTATTTTCTGAACCGGAGCCTGTTTCAACCGTACCTGAAGATGTTGAAGGCGGTTCAGATGATGAAGAAGAAGATCCGCGATTCAGGGCATACTCGCCTCCAGCCCACATGCATAATGTCGATCTATCTCAAGACGATACATTGGAGTTTCCTGAACTACCACACAGAAAGCGTGACCGTACAAGTTCGTCGTTGGATTTGGGAGAATTAGAAGTTGGGCAAGAGTTTTCCAACAAGAATACTTTTCTTGGTGCATTAAAACAATATAGCATCAAGAATGGGGTAACTACAACGTGGTTAAATCCAAACTCGATAGGCCAAGTGTGCAGTGCAAGACAGTACATGTTCATGGAAGATCATGGCCTCGTTGAGGAAAAGGACAGGCATGTGGGAGATTAAAAAGTACAAAGGTCTACATACATGTCTTGCCGGTACAGTATCACTAGGTGTTCAAGGTTTTTGAATAATACTGATATTACGTAATGTTGCATTATTTAACGTACTTCGTTGACAGGTGTTTCACAAGATCACCCGAAGATGGATTCAGAGATGTTGGAAGACTTAATAATACCGACGGTGAAGGCGGATCCGAAGACTACAGTGCCGACCTTAATTGGCAATATTCGTAGCCAATTGGGGTACACGCCTTCTTACCGGAAGAGTTGGATAGCTAAGCAGAAGGCGTTGAAAAAGCTGCATGGCCGGTGGGACGCTTCATATAATGAAGTGTGGCAGTGGTGTCAGGTGCTGGAGAGATATGTCCCAGGCAGCATAACAGACCTTGAAACGGAACCGCTTACTACAATGATCGATTGCTCCATGGATGCCAAGTGTTCAAGCGTCTGTTCTGAACATTTAAATAATGCCGAGACGCATTTCTATACTGCAAGCCATTAGTACAAATTGACGGTACCTTTATGTATTGTAGATATACGCATCGGCTATTGCTAGCTGTGGCACAGGATGGCAGTGGGAGAATCTTTCCAATTGCATTTGCAATAACACCGAGGGAGTCTGCTGATGACTGGGATTTCTTTCTATCTAGGTTAAGGAGGCATGTCTGCCCCCAACTTGATATATGTGTTATATTGGATCGGGGCCCTGAAATACTAGCCGCAATAGAGCGACAAGAAAGCTTGTGGCATCGCACACACCATCGATATTGCTTAAGGCATGTTGCGTCCAACTACCACGTGCAACATCGTTCTACAAATGAACGACGGCAAGTGACCAATATGGGTATGTAATATCCATTAATATAATTTCGTTTGTAATATTCAATTTATTCTTAATTGAAGAGTGGTATGTAATATTCGCTATCAACTTATATTGGCAGGGTACGAGATCAATAATGACTGTTTTCACGAGATGTTGGCGAGTTTGCGCTCATTTAACGAAGAAGGCGCAAACTGCTTATGCAACATACCTTTCGAACAGTGGACACAAGCATACGACGGCGGCCTACAATATGGTTATATGACCTCAAACTTGGCCGAATGCAGAAATTCTATTCTAAAAGGAACGCGTCATTTGCCGATAACATCGGTTGTGCGGGAGACATATTTTCGTTTAGCGGCACTATTTCCGAAGCGAGCGCGAATGTATAAAGGCCAAATGCAAGGAGGCCATGTATGGATCGCGAAGGTATTACGAGAAATTAACAAGGGGAAGGCAAGGGCCAACACCATGCACACAGTGTGTCACGATCGCGACAACCTATGGTTTCATGTGACGGAGTTTGACAGACCGAACCAAGGTGTTGTTGGCGGGCAATATCGTGTACACTTGAGAAATATGACCTGTGACTGTGGGATATTTGATGCACTTCGTTATCCATGTGCTCATGTAATTGCGGCTTGTCAGAATCTCCGTCTGGATCCCATGAGCTATGTCAACGAAGTGTATAAAATAGAATACATGTACAACATGTGAAGACACGTATTCCCACCAGTCCCGGATGAACGTAAGCAGCCGTCTGTATCGCTTGCTCCGTATAAGTTGTTACCGGATATAGAATTGCGTCGCAAACCAAAGGGTCGACCTTGCTCGACTAGAATACGCAACGATATGGATATCCGAGAACCAACCAACCAACGGAAGTTATGCGGATGGTGTAGGAACCCAGGCCATACATCTCGCTCGTGTCCAAATCGGAATAGTTGATAGTCTCCTTATCATTTTTTGTCTATTGGGGACATTGAAATTTCTTTTAATTTCTTGATGAAAATGGTGAAAGTTTGTAGAATGACTAAGTTGCAAAACCAAAAAAAGGTTATTCAATTAATCTAAAATATACGGATCATCATTACTCTTCAAAATTATCTTTTTGCTAAATGCTTATTTTGCCCATTACGATCATTCAAAATTCATACATTGGATCAGCATCCATCATGATAAAATTACAAATTAACCCGTCATACTTTTTCACTTATTCAATTTAGTCCTAATTCATCCATTTCTTATTAATTTCTATATATAAAAAACAAAAATAAGTTACAATAAAAAAATAAGTTACAACTTTTATTTTATTTAGGATATAAAAAATAAATGAATTTACAAAAAAAAATAACTTTTATTTTATTAAAGATATAAAAATTAAATTACAAAAAAAAACTTTTATTTTTTTAAAGATATAAAAATTAAATTACAAAATAAAAAACAACTTTCATTTTATTAAAGATATAAAAATTAAATTACAAAAAAAAACTTTTATTTTTTTAAAGATATAAAAATTAAATTACAAAATAAAAAACAACTTTCATTTATTAAAGATATAAAAATTAAATTACAAAATAAAAAAAACAACTTTCATTTTATTAAAGATATAAAAATTAAATTACAAAATAAAAAACAACATTCGTTTTATTAAAGATATAAAAAATAAATTACCAAAAAAACAACTTTCATTTTATTTAATATTTAAAAATTAAATTACAAAAAAAATTAAAAACAACTTTCATTTTATTAAAGATATAAAAAAATTACAAAAAAAAATAAAAACAACTTTCATTTAATTTAATATTTAAAATTAAATTACAAAAAAAATTAAAAACAACTTTCATTTTATTAAAGATATAAAAATTAAATAACAATAAAAATAAACAACTTTTATTTTATTTAATATTTAAATATAAAATTACAAAAAAAACAACTTTCATTTTATTAAAGATATAAAAATTAAATTACAATAAAAAAATAAACAACTTTTATTTTGTTTAACATTTAAAAATAAAATTACAAAAAAAAAATAAAAAACAACTTTCATTTTATTAAAGATATAAAAAATAAATTACAATTAAAAAAATAAAAAACAACTTTTATTTTATTAAAGGTATAAAAATATTACAATAAAAAATAAAATAATGGCAGTCGGAATTAATGTCGGTGCCGGTCGGCATCAGTGCCACATAGAGGTGGTCGACGATTACGAGCTGGATTCCTCCTTCTTCTAGCTTCCGGCGGGGGTTGTGGAACCTAAAGCGGAGATTCTCTTTCATCCGGCACGGGGTCTGGTTGTGGGTGTTGGGAGGATGACCCACCTTGATAAAATATTGACTGGGGAGGTGTTTGCATTGTCCATGGCGGAGGTGTCTGAATCCCATAAGGTGAAAGAGATTGATAAAAAGAAGAGCTCCTTGACGGCGCCTCGTGTGATCCCTCGTGCGACGGCGGCCTATAGATCAGCTGGCCGGTCGGAGTATGCGGGAACGGACTCGATCCGGGCCATGCATTCCAACTTGACATGGGATTGGGAAAAGGAAACATATATGGGTTAGGATACATATAAGGGCTAGGTTACGCACATGGCATAATCTGAAAAGGCTGTGATGTGGGTGTCGTCGGCTAAAATATTGGGCCCGATGACTGTGTGAGCGTTGTTGATGGGCCCGGTGGTTGTGTCGGCGCTGTTGATGGTCCCGTCTCATCACCCCTTCTCCTTGGAATTAAAGGGCCCCGTCGTTCCCTTTGTTCACGAAGTTGCCGTCGCCTCTCTTCTTCCGACAATAAATACGGCTTGCCATGGATCCTAAACCATAGCATGTATTCCGGCACGCACGCTAACTCAGGAACGATGATTGGTTCCCGAATAGGTATATAATCATACTGGTTCTCCTACATTTCGATATATGCTGACCAAAATCTTGACCAATCCGTATGCAACTGCTGTAAGTCGACTTTGTGCTCATCATCGAGCACCTCAAGTGCCACGGGAATCAGTTGTCGGAATCCAAATTGACGCAGAACCCGATCTGATTGGTGCATCTCCATGGTGGTATAGTTTATCAATGAGACCTTCACATGCCAAATGTTCGGATTTTGAAAGAACTCATCCGAAATTACTGCCTGAATTGACGGATCCTCGTATGGTGTCCATTCAAACTATATTAACATGATAAAAATACTAGTTATATACTAAATACTAAGTACTAAGTACTAAATACTAAATACTAAATACTAAATACTAAATACGAAATACGAAATACGGAACGACTATTTTATTAGAAAATATATTTTTATTTAATATTTACTTGTGCTTCCGATCGTTGCTCTAATAGAAGACGTATATCTTCATGCGATGTAGGTATTCCAACATAACTCGTTGAATGGTTCCACCTAATTAAATAAATTTTTAGCATACAATTATATTTTAAATCTACGTAATAATTGTACAATCTAATATTAAATTTACCTCGTTATGAGTGGGAATGTATGTGGGCCTTCTACTCGAGGACGTAAAAATGGAAAGCGAAACTGTGCCCATGATTGCAGTTGTGATAGGCAACCTCCGATTTTCGCTTTATTCGGTCGCGTCGCCCTGCACATCTCCCGATACAATTTTGCAAGCACGGTAGACCCCCAACTCAATTAACCGGCTGCTCTAAAATCAACGAGTTTCAGCAGCCATCTCAGATGTACGAGGTTTCGTGACAAGTCCAGCATCAAATAGCCTCCAATCATCTCAAGAATGTATGCCCGAGCATACTGTATTCTTTCTATTTCAGTCGAACCATTATCCGGCTCCGATAATGTGTCTCGTAACCAGCCCATCTCGATCCGACCTCCGTAAATGTTATCCAGAATAGCACCCAAAAGCTCGTAGCATACGGCTCCCCAATCGCCAAAAGTTGCAGACCCGGTGACTACGTACCCATCCACTGGCAATCCTAATTGCAAATGAACGTCTTCCAGAGTGATAGTACACTCTCCGCATGGAAGATGGAAAGTGTGCGTCTCGGGTCTCCACCTCTCGATCAACGCACTGATTAACTTCGGCTCCAACTTGTACCTCCGGCCTATCGTGGCCATGTGCCAAAAACCCGCTTCCCGCAAGTAATTCTCGATCAACGACGATGGCGGACTAGGCATGTTGTGAATATAGCATTGCAACACCCGATCTACAGACTGTTTAAAAAATTATAAAATAAATTTTAATTAAAATTGCGTAAACATAAAAAATATAAAATAGTATTGAAAAAATTAAAATTAAAATTAAAACTTACCATTGTCATTTGATCGATGGAGATGTGCTTATTGTCGAGACGAATTAATTCTCCGGCCATTGCTAATACGATCGAATATTTTTAAATTATTAAAAAAATATATTTCAAAAAAATTTAAAAAAGGGTTTTTTTGTAAATATTAAAGGACTATTGTGAAATTTGAGAGGAATTTGAGAGAAAATATGAGTAAGGACTTTTGTGTGAAAAATATAAAAGGGTGAGGGTATTTATAGGTTTTTTTTTACCGTTGGAGGCCCAACGGTAAAAAAAAATTGACTGTTGCAGGGCAAAAGCGCTCCCTCGTGGACGCGCTTTAGCCCTGCATCCCCCCAAAAAGCGCTGACGTGGATGCGTTTTGGGGGGAAATGGCCCTTTCCGGTAAATAATTTTTTTAGGGTCCTTTTTCGTAAATTTTTTAAAATTTCGGTATATTCTGGTACTTTGCCCTAATGAAGGAATCAAAATTTTTAAATTAAAATCACAAAATCTTAAAATTAAAATATAGGAACAGAATTTTAAATTTTAAAAGACTATAATAAAAACTAATAATAAATAACATAAATTTCTTTTAACATTAATAATATTATACTATATAATTATGTAATTTTGAAAGCTTAAAAATACAAAGAGAGTGTTAGTAAATCTCAAGTAAAAATTTAAAAAAGATTAGAAATTAATGGACATAAATATTTATAATGGTTGAGCGTCATTTACATTATTTAATTTAATTTCTAGGACAAAAATTATAAAAGTTAAAAAATATTGAAATATAAAAAATAATAAAAATATACATTAAAACATAAAAAATTAAAAAAATATGTCATCATTAGCACTGCCCTTGCCGCCAAACTCTCCCGTTTCGCCATTGGCTGTGGTGAGGCTCCTTTACCACTTCCCCATTTTGGTATGGGCTCGACTCCAGGGACGCCACCACATGCGGCTCCTTAGCCTCCACGTACCCAGCCTTAGACTTCCTTGGTTGCCCAGGGTTGTTGGCATTGTTATTTATGGTGGAGTTTGTACTGCTAAAAACGTTGTTTAGGGCAGCAATGTAATCAATTTGGGCAAAGCCATTATGCTCGTTACATTCCTTTTACTACATTTGCAGTGGGTGGTGTGAATTTAATTTCTACTAAAATCTAATATAATAGGGAAGTGAAAAAATAGATTCATCTACTCTATAATTTGAACTTTTTAACTCTCTTTTTTAGCGTAGATAAAGGCAATATTTAATTGAACCAATAATTAGTGGAATATTGAATCAATGTAAAACTGTTGAATAGATAAAAAAAATCAATTAAAAAGCCTTGGAATTGGATTTAAGCTAATTTTATTTGTTACAAATTATTAAATGAATGTTTATGTTTCTTTATCATTATTTATTTGTATTTATTATTTTCAGATTTTATAATGACTGAATCTATTAAATAAAATAATAATAATTTCGTCTATTCAACTTCCAATTCATTCAACATGCTTAAATTATATTTAAAAAACTAATTAAAAGGACGTAGAATATGGTTTCCTAAAAATTTGTGGTGCTTTTAATTTTCTTTTTTAAATTGTGGTCACACTTGTTAAGTTTACTAAATCAGTATACGTAGTAATGATTTTATATGTTTTTAAAATGAGTAAATCAATTTTTGTAATAAAATTTACATTTTAAATAATTAATATGTAAATTCAAAACAAAATAAAGTAAAGATTATATAATTATTTTATATTGATATTATACTTTTAATTTTTTTATTCATTCATATTTAAAATTTTATATTTATAAAATTATTAAATTTGTTAACTATATTATAATTTAATAATATCTGTAATCAAAACTAATATATATTATTGTTGATACATGATATTAACAAGGGTGAAGAAAGAAGAGAAGGGATGGTTTCAAGGAAGGCCATTCACCCAAGTCGGGGCCAAGAGCCGAGAAACTCTTCCGTGGATGGTACAAAGCACACAAGTGGTTGGACACTGATAAAGGGATCAAGGGTTGGGTTCGGGTCAGGCCTAAACATTTTATTAATATATTTTATGCTTGTCCAAGCATAGCCTAGCTCAAAATTTGGACCTAAAATTTTACCTAAACTCACCCATATTTGCAAAAGACTAACCTAAGTCCATTTAGGCCCGCCTATATTATTTTTTATTATATTTTAAAAAATATTTTATTTTAATATCTAATAATTTTAAACGTTTTTTATTTATTAAAAATTTTTATATAGTCATTTATCATTATTTTAATGTTTACATTAGAGTAGTATTATATATTTAGTTATGCTTATTTTTTTAATGTGTTCTAAATTACATAATATATAAAAATAATATAATATAAAGTATTATAAACTTAAAATGGGCTAGGCTCGAGCCTTAAATGTTCAAGTCCGAGCTCAACCTATATTTTAAATGGGCTTAAATATTTTGTCCAAATCCATTTTTTGGACCTAATATTTTTGCCTAAACCATCTCAAATTTTGGGCAAGCCTTCAGGCCTAAGCAGGTAGCGTGGCCCATAAACAGGTCTAGACACTGAGCAACCGTCTGAACGATATAAGGCGAAGGGTTGTCCGCAGGCCTCTTCGATCAGGGCAAGGGTATAAAAATTATAATGTCAATTAGTCGGCTTATTAAGTGCTTTCTCAAATATTTTTCACACAAGATATTTTTCATGTTAGTTTTACAATTTATAAAAAATAAGTTTTTCGAGATTTGTAGTAGTCTTGAAATTTTATTTTTAAGAGTAGAATACACAATATATATTGATGAAGATTTGTTTATGATTTGAAAAGTAAATGGCAGAAAATAGGCATGGATTTGGAAGGATGGAAGTAGCTAAAATTTCATGTGTGAAGAGGATTAATAATGTGATTAGAACCATTTAGTTGACTTAAAGAAAGAAAGATTTTAGTATTGTTGTAATTAATAATTTCTGGAGATTCTTAAGCTCCGTGTAATCTTCTTCAATTTCCATGTACCGCGTGAACAAACATTATTACCTCTGCTCACAAATTAATTTACTATTTACGGGTTTATTTTTGGAGATCAAAATTAGATTTTAAAATTGTAAAATCACAAAAGTGCTTCAAGTGTTAAAATATGAAAGGGAGATAGCAGAATTGCAGGAGAGCTGCGTGTTTATTGTGATTCCGTTCAATTTAATGGTGACGGCTAAAGCCCCTTGAGATTGTTTTGTATGATTAGTTAGTTAGAAAACAAGGGAATTGTGGCATATGCCCTCAGATGGCTCAGCCCCATGCTCTGTCCATTCTTTTCTTTTTAATCATCACCCCCGCCATATTAATTAGTAGTTGGAAGATACTGACGGTGGTTGTGTGCGAAATTCACCCCTTGAATTTCAGTAAGGGTCAAATGAATTTTACTAACAGCAGGCAGTGCCAGTGCCTGAGTTTTGGGTTTATAGGGTGACAGAGTGTCAAAACCACGTTCTGTCTCCTCTCCACAGGAAATGGAACCCATAAGCGCCTCGGTTTGCAACCCTAAACCCACATGCCTTATTATTTACTTTAATCCTTACTGCCAGCTCCAACACCTAATATTTATTCGCGGATCCAGTCCCCTCTTATCCATCCCCTCGTGCGCCTTACTTCCTTTATATACTACCAATCTCCCCTTTCGCCTTGTCAAACCACACTACTCTTAACACATTCCCGATTCACAATCAAAGATGGTTGGCGTTTTCAGGCGTTCACTTTCTTTCCCAAACAAACCCACTACCCGTCCTTCTAAACCACCCATTTCTCACCACATTAGATCCATCTCTCTTCCATGCCGATCTCATCCCTTAATTTCCCAACTCAGGGATGAAATCACTGACCTCAAATCATGGTCTTGGAATCCTGATAACCGAACCTCCGCTTGGCTTTGTGATGGTTTGAGCCGCCTAAAGGACGTTCATGATTCTCTGCACGACTTTCTTCAGCTTCCGCAAACACATCAAGTGTTAAGCCATAAGCGTGAATGGGTTGAGAAACTCCTCGAAGATTTCTTGCGTTTCGTTGATGCATATGGGATCTTCCAATCATCGTTCCTCGCACTCAAAGAAGAGCAACTCGCGGCCCGGGTGGCTCTAAGGAGAAAAGACGATTCAAAGATGGCCGTGTATTTGAAAAGTCGGAAAAAGATGGCTAAAGAGATAGCTAAACTCGTATCCTCGATCCCATGCACCGGTCCATACACAATTCCTGGATCAGCTGTGGTGTCTATTGCAGACACTGAACTGACTGGCATTATCAGCGACGTCATCGAGGTGACTGTTTCAGTCTCGGTGGCCCTTTTCAATGGAATATCCATGTCATTTGCGTCAAGAAAATCGTCATGGATGGGGGTGACATCGTCGAAGAAATCAAAGAAAGCCAAGATGGAGGAACGTATAAAAGAATTCCAAGAAATAGGAGAAGCCAACATGTGGGGTTTGAGGAAGAAAGGAGAGGAGGAAGTGAGGATGGTTTTGAAGCGAATGCAAGACTTGGAAGGGTGCATAGCTGATGTTGAAAGTGGGAGTGAAAAAGCATTCAGGAGTTTGATAAACACTAGGGTTTCGCTGCTCAATACTCTCACCAACTAGGAAGGGATCAGAAGGAAAAACAAGTCTCACAGACATAATACAAAATAGAGATGTAATTTAATTTTAGTTTGTGTAAACTTCTTCTCTTCTTATGTCTTTTTTCTCCAGTAGAAAGGAATTAAAATTGTGAAAATTTAGTGTTCAAAAGTGCTTGCACAGAGACATGTTTTCAATGGTGTACAGTCGGTAACTTTATTTATTTATTTATTTTTGTATGAATTGGACATCACTTTGTTCTTAATACCAGATTAATAATTAATTCCTTTTATTTTATTTTTTAAAAATTTATCAGAGACATAAATTTAACATAAAATAATTACGATTTTAATAACTAAATAAAAATTTTTAAGTGTTGAAGTATAATTTAAAAATAACAACTAGCTTTCCTTTTTCCATTCATCTCCAATTGATTATTAAAAAAAAAAAATTCAATTTCAGCAATAAAAAAAAGATAATGCTTAATTTCTTAATTAGGTGTTCCGATTGGAGTTTTATATTAAAATCAAATAGGCAAAGAGAGTTAACTCATTAGCTTATAATAATAACAAAGGGGAAAAGTTTTTACCTTTTCGAAAAAGGTGGAGAGAGGACAATTCACCTTATATTCTTACTCCACATTCTCCTTAATACTTTTTTAACGAAAGAATGAAAAATTATTAAATTTTTCTTAAAATACAATACATCAAAATTTAAAATCTTAAATAAAATTATTTGTTATAAATATTGATGTATTTTTGTAGAGCAAGTTTTCTCTAAACTTAATTAAATTTTAAATTTTCAAAATAAAATTTATCTCAACCCAATCCAAAATTGTTTTAAAAAAAAATTAATTCAATTAAATTAGAAAATTTAGCACATATGTATGCTGTGAAAACTACATATTTAGAACATAAATTTTTGCTTAAAAATAACAAATTTAACTTATTTAAATTGTGAAATAACATTTCTGTAATGTCTCTAACTGAATTGGTACCCGAGTGAATCATGATATCAGAAATAAATTAGATTAAATTGAGTGGAAATGCATCCGTTATTACTGAAATGAAACAATTTTTTTAAAAAGAGAAAGAAAATCCGGAAAAAATGTGGTAGTGGGGTAGGGTATGCACGTTTGAGACATGGAAGAAAAATATAATTTCATTATAGTACATGCAATAATACTAGATGATTTCATTTGACATGATGATTTTAAAAGACAAAAATGGTAAAACAATCATTCCCTCATCGTGAGTTTAGGAATGGTGCAAATAATTGGGGATAGCTTCAATTCAATGATCCCTTCAACTTGACTTAGAATAGAAATTTTGGATTCTCCACCGCCATTGACAGCAGATTTTAGGTATGTGCTTGGGCACTCTGCAAAAGCAAAAGTATAGAGATAGCCAGCATCTAACTAATTTGTGGACCCTTAGTTGGTGTCTCAATTATCTTGATCTCATTAGCTAATGAGAAGAATGTGCAACTAATTGAACAAAAGAAATATTTTATCACCTTTGATTTCCTCTAATAATTGTAGTTATTTGGAAGTTGGGAGTTGGAATTTTGATTTTTTTTTTAATTAAGAAGTTGTTATTTTGCCAGGAAATCATTCCAATAAAGCAAAAGAAAGAAAGTTAAATATGTTTTTGAGTTAGGGACCTCATCTTTCAATTTTTGTAGGATTAAGGTTGTATACTTGTTCATCATTGAAGAGCTGAAAAGTGAAAGGTATTAAGATAGAAATAATAATTCTTATATTGTTTTTTTTAATGTAAATTCTAGTAAGTTTTGGGTATATGTTACACTCTTAAAAGGAGAACTTAAGTTCAAATCTTAGAGACAAAGTTGTTAGGAAAAACAATCACAAATAAGGATGACAAACCGTGAGCCGTGCTATAAAAATTCTGAGTTGCTTTGCTATGAATAGAGTAGATTTAAAAAAAAAAAAAAGTGGATGCGTAGTAAGGCGGGGTGGATATTTCTTTTTGGGACAGTAGGTGTAAAATGGCTATGGTAATTGCTTGCCCTAACCCACTTCACTTCACCCTTGTATATATATAATTGTTAAAAGAGTAAAAATATAGAAATGTTTTATAGAGAAACACATTTTTATGTTGCCTGTAGGAAAATTAGAAACATTAGAAATAACTAACAAAAAATTAATTGAAGTAGGATGAGGGTGGATGCATATAGAGGTGATAGTGGTTTTAAGATTATATATCCATATTGAAGTGGGGCGAGTGATGGGGTAAAATATGTCAACTATGGAACAATAGTGGAGTTTGCAACATTTGTCACTATCACACTCCATCGTCACCCCTAACTACAAACCCCAAAAAAATATTAGTATCCAACAATATTGTTTGAATCGAACCAAATCAGTTAGTTGAACCTGTTAAAGGGGTTAGACTCGTTGACTTACAAATTGATATGGATTGGTTAAAAATGTTTTCTCTACTTTTTTTATATGAAATTTAATGACTTTTAAAACGATTGAATAGAAAATTAATGGTATGATTGATTTAATTACCGATTTAGTTCTGAAAACATCTCTCCCCATGAATAGTAATACGGACTAGAATGATACATTGGTTGTATGAATAATTTGTACCCCTTCTCTCTTGTAAAAGAAAAGAAAAAGGTACAGCCTTCTGGGCCTAGTACTTGTAGTCTATCTTTCAATTTTATTTTGAAAATTGAAACTAAAGAAGGCGGACAATCCCAACCCACTAACCAAACTTGGGGTTTCGTTTAGGCCCCAACTTATTTCCAAAAGTCCCTCTCACTCTAAAGGCATGATGACAGCAAATTTCTTTTCCTCGTGATTTTTGAAGTAGAAAGATTTAAAGTGAAAATAATTGGATTGCTATAATACTTTTGGACCCTATAAAGTATAAAGAAGAAGAGAGTGTAGTCGAGATGTAGGTGAAGTGGGATATCCACATTGCCATTCCTGTTGTGACTGTGAGATTGTGGGATTTAATCCAAAGCCGTGACAGTTGTGGGGTTTACATCATCATTCAATCCATTTGTTGCTATGATTACAATGTCCAATTCCACTTCTCAAGTGAGACAAATTTTGGTGCTAACTTTATTTTGAGAGAGAGTTAAAAAGAAAAACCGTTGCCCCATGACCCCTAACGCCACTACAATCAACATGGTGTCTCCTTCTTCTCTATTTTATTTTATTTACCTAATAAATTTTAGTGCATCATCTTATTTACTCATACTAAGCATCATATCCTGTTGATTGAGCCGTTGGGATCTGAAAATGAATGGCACCTGCAATTTGTGGCTACTAATAATCAGAGAAGTAGGAGCCACCCCTGATGTTGAAGGGTAGACCTACACCTACTCCTACTCCTACTCCTACTCCTACAATCATGTGATTGCAGTAGCAAAATATGCTTCTAAATTTAGTTTTTTTGTTGAAAATTTTCTATTTAAGAAGATTTAAATTTTTTAAAATAAAAGTGGAGATTAAATTTAAAATCTAAAAAATTATAAAAATTTGAAGTATATTTTATATTTACATGGTCAACATCTAAAAAGATAGGCTTTCCTAGTTATTAGGATTTTGTTAAAAGCTTGGGCAGGACCATGCCTCCTCTTCTACGCATTTCCCACCTAACCTTTTTAAACTGTCTGTGTCTGTTGATATCTGGGTGTATATGTTTTTTTATTTTATTTTTTAAAATATGATCTTTTCTCATTCAATTTTGCAATTAGATCTGTTTTGGTGTTCGTATTTTTTATTCATTTTAGTATTTAAATTTTGACAATTAAATTCATTTTTAGTCCCTAAACTTAAATTTTGTTAAAAATTTGATGATATGATCAGTGTTTTTAAATTGGTCAGTCAAACTGATTGCAACGAGAACTAATTGGTATATTGGTTCAAACAAAGAGATTGAACCAAAATTGTATTAGAAACTACTCAAAATAGATAAAGTTTAAAATTTGGAATAAAAACCGGTAGTTGAAGGGGTTGAACCAATTGTATTAAAAACTACTCAAAACAAGTAAAAATCGAAGACTAGGACAAAAATAATAGTTAAACAGGTTGAACCAATTTTTTTTTAAATTTTAATGAAATTTTAATTATTATTGGTCTAACAGTTAAACCAAGTAAATCAGTTGAATCGAAAACTAATGGTTTGACTGTTCCATTGATCTAACTATTAGAACAATGTGTATGATACTCTAAAATTGTACTATGTAATCATCTGAAAATTGATATAATTTTTTTCATCTTCAAGTAACAATATAATGTAATTTCAGAGTGTTGCATCATCAAACTTTTATATTTTTTAAATTTAAAAATTAAAATAAATCTAATTATCAAAATAAATTAAAAATATATAAATACCATAATAAACTACGTTTTCAAGTTGAATGATAAAAAATCCATATCTTTTTAATTACGTAATTAAATGTCTAAAAAGGTAAAAATAAGAGAGAGATAATGTTGAGATGTAAATGCAGGTAGAACAATCCCCATTAGAGTTAGCAGATTCAAATGGTCATGCGAACGTTAAAAGCTTTCTTGGCTTTAGTTTCAGGTTCTGCAAAAAGTATCATTCCCCAGGTCAGGGGTGGTGAAAAGGAATTTTACCCTAATGGGTTAATAGTTAAACTCCATTTCCACCTCATTGGACACAGTAAAGATTCTGCTGACACCGCACCCCACCCAACTTTTGGTTCAACCAATGCTAAAAAGTTAAATCATCATCATCATGCACGCACAAAAACAACAAAAATAAAATGCATCATGATTTCCCTTTATGGTTTATTTTCAAATATGAAATTAGTACCAGCTTTTGCCTTGTCAAAATCATCATCATCAAATTAAAATGGCCATATTATAGGATTAAGACGTTGCTGAAAAATTGGGTATCATTCATTTGGTCACTTCCGTATTTACTTCACAACTCTAGTCACCCCTTTTTTCACTCCACAATTAATTAAAAATTATAGGTCAAAAAGCTACTATGCTCCCTCTCAATTTTTGATATTAAACAAATTGGTCCCCTTAAAACGGTGGAATAATTTAATCTCTATCAATTTCAAAAGTGAGTAACTAAAAAATAATTAATTACAATGTTACATTTTTATAATTAGTATAGTAACAAATTTAGCTATCAAAGTTTATACTTTCTGTCAATTTAGTCTTTGATTTAACTAGTTTATCCCATAATATTTACACAAAATATATAAATATCAAGGGCTTACTTTATTATTATACCAATAAAAATATCAAAATTGAGAGATACTAAAGATGTGTTTTTACCAAAATTATAATTTCAAAACGATACCTGCAAAGTTTCGTCAAATTGGAAACCATGCCACTCTATTTAAATACACCAGAATCGAAGTGAACCTCATCGCCTCCGTAGCAGCCAAAGTTACAACGAAGTGAACCTCATCGCCTTCATTGAATCTGTCGCTGCTCGAGTAACCCTCAAGCCTTCTAACTGGGTACTTTTTCTTTCTTCCATATTTTCTCCTTTCCTTGATATACCAACACAAAATCTAACTCTGAAAGTTTCTTTTTTCCTTCTTTTGTAATATTCATCAATGAAACCAGTTATGCATGCAGTAACCATATTATTGACATTTAGAAGATAGTAATTTCTAAAAACTAGTATTGAAAGCTAAAAACCATACCTCCACCATGAATGTTTTGTTAGCTATGGTTTCCATCTTTGTGTCCGGGTACAACTTTGAGACAATGGAGTGAACCCAATTATAGATTTTTTTTTTATAACTTCAAATTTATAAAAAATATTTTGTTAGAAAGTGATTTTAGATAATCTATAGGGCTAGTGTATAAATAAATTTAAAATGATAGTACAATGATTATTTATTAAGTCATAAGTATAGTGATTAAACCCTTTCCCTTTTCTAATAAAAAAGATAATTAACAATTTTATTCATCATATTTTTTAATATGATTCATCAGGATATTATTAAAAAAAATATCATATATATATATATAGCATTCACTAACAAAATCCATTTAAAAATGCAAATTATACTATTGGCTAAAACCAAAAAAAAAAAAAAACCCAAATTATAGTGCTTTTCCTTCTTAGATACCTGACTTTTTTTTTTTTTTTTTTATCATTTTAAATATCTTCTGTTGCTCCTTCCGTTATCAAAATCATTGAGTCAATCGTTACCTGCCATGTGGTATCTAGGATTTTTAAAAAATTAAAAAAAACAATATATATAATAAAAGCTTAGAATCATAATAATAACCTCAGTAAAAATAAAATAGGAAAACAAAGTTAAGTTCCATAATGTGGAAGTTTGAATTAATTCTAGTTTATCAACTTTTATCCATGTGGGAGGAAAGAAATGTCTGTACTTAGTCACAAAATTTATTTTGTACACTGCAAGGGATTCTATTTTTCCATTAATTGGAGTTTTAGGTCTCAGTTTATACAGTTTTAATGAACCAACATAAAAATTTTCAAACATTAATTAATTAATCATATTCTGTTACGCTGGGAATAATAATCATATTCTGTTACGCTGGGAATAATATTCTATATTGGATTTCTTATTACCTTTTGTTGTCAAATAGTTGATTATGCCCTTACATAAGTGGCTACCAGATACTCACGGAAAACCCGTTACAATACTTATATGCTTCTAACCTGAATTTTATTAAAAATAGGAGCAAATGGATTAGTTTGAATCAATATGAAATTATTACCCATGCATATTCCATAATTTCTCCCTTGTTCATAATAGTAGGTATAATGCAAATAAGTTTAGGTATCTATGTGGGAGGCAACGATTGAGTCAAAGATTTTCTTTTTAAGTAGTTAAATGAGAAAAACACTATAGGTTAAGAGGCTTTCTTTTTTGTTTAAGCCTATTCATATGAATTGAATTGAATTATAGGTGGTGTGATAAATGACTTAATATTAAGTATTCCATTGACATCAATTTTACATTTTTTGAGTACATATTACAAATTAAGAGGAGATGAAAAGAATTCCTTTGGGGTACTAACAAGAAACTTAATTAATTATATATTTTTAACCATGATTCAAACATAAATTTAATTTTGGATAGATGAACATTCGATTTAATTTTGTATTTTTTTCAATTATAGGACAAAATGTTAAATTTTTTAAAAGAAAATAAAAAAAAATGCAAATGACGGGGATCAAGAGTGCAAAAAAAAAAGAAAAAGAAGAAATATGAAAGATACGTTATCCCTATGCCCGCCACCTTTCTCACTTTGTATAAATCCCGGTCTTAAAAGCGTACAAAATTGGAGTAAAAAAAGGGTTTTCACAGAGCTGTCGCTTTTACCGGAGGGAATGTGAGTTAAATTCTGAAATTTGAATGCTGTCTGTCACTTTTACTTAAATAAAGGCTATTGAAGAAAAACATGCTTTCAGTACCTTCAAAATCTTGGCTTCTTTGATTTTAAAAGTTTTTTTATTTTGCATGCAGGCGGAGAGGGGTTCTATTCATGGGCTGCGCCGCCTCTAAACTCGACCAACTCCCGGCGGTCTCTTTTTGCCGCGACCGCTGTGACTTCCTCGACGACGCTCTCAGGCAAAGCTACGCCCTTGCCGATGCACACGTGGCATACATGCAATCGCTCAAGACTTTGAGCCCCACTCTTCGGCATTTCTTCGATCAATGTTTCAAATCTACGTCTGGCAATGACTCCACCGTCTCCACCGAGAAACCGCCGAAGCAAGCTTCTCCCCTCTCCTCGCCGGACCGTTCTCTCTCGAGTTCAAACTCAGATTCGCACATTCAGTTCGATACTGATTTGGAAGAGGATGAGGCAGACAAAGATTTCACTACTTCTTTAAACGAAATACATTCAAGTTATCATAATCATGGCATCCTTACATCCTATTCTTTGCCTAATCCTAATTACCACGGTAATACCTACCAGAACAGCGAATTCAGTGGTTCAGGCTGGAAAACACCGCCACCTCCGGCTCCGAAGAGCGCAGCTTGGGATTACTTGAATTTTTTTGATGAACTTTACGAGAGATACGAGTTGCCTTATACTTCGAGCAAAGCTGTGAAGAACAAAGAAGGATCTAATGACGATGAAGCACAGCTAGTAAAACAAATTCATGGAGAAGAAAAATCCAGTGCAAATGATAGAAAAGCAAAAGGAGAAGAAAAGCCGAGAGGAGAAACTGATTCAGTAAAGAAGAAAGTAGATTCAGCGACCGAGAAAGTTGAGAAGACGACTGATTTAAAAGAACCCAAAGTTCAAAACGATAAACAAAGTGTTTCTGAGGTAATGAAAGAATTGCAGGTTCTGTTTGAGAAAGCTTCTGAGTCTGGAAACGAAGTTTTGAAAATGCTCGACACTGGAAAATTTCGTTACCATCATAAAAAGTCTGTTTATCAAGGTGAGGTCTTAAAAATTCCCTTAACAAACAGTGGGTTTGGAATTTCAATTGCAAATAGTTTTGATGGATTGTGTGATGTAGGTTCTACCCAGATACTTCATATCATTAATTCAAATTCATCGGAAACAGAGACCTTACTTTCGAAAGACAAGGTTAGTTCAACGGAGAACGATGAGATTGATAATGCACAGAATCTATCTTCCATTCTCAGGAAATTGTGCATGTGGGAGACCAAACTCTATGATGAAGTCAAGGTATGGGTCATGAATCAACGATGCTTTTGATTTTCACTTTACCTTTTCTAACTTTTCCTTTTACTTCATGTTTGAAGGCTGAGGAAAAGCTGCGTATAATTCATGCAAAGACGTGTAGGCAGATGAAAAGCTTGAATCAGAAGGGTGGTAATGCTCGCAGAGTTGATTCCACTAGAACTTTGATAAGGGCTGTATCTACTAAGATGAGAGTCGCAGTTCAAGTTATTGACAAGGTAGCAGTTACTATAAATAAACTAATGGATGAGGAGTTGTGGCCAGAGGTCAATGAACTGATTCACAGGTACATTGTACAATTCCCAATAACTCAATGAATTGGTTGAAGAAAGGTGACTAACTGCAATTTACTTTGTTTTTAGATTGTTTAGAATGTGGAAGGTAATACTAGAATGCCATAGCTGTCAGTGCCAAAAGGTTATGGAAGCCAAATGTTTGGATTTCATTGCTCTGAATGATAAGCTTAATGATTCTCATCTTGAAGCGGCAATGAGACTAAAGCTTCAACTTCAAAACTGGAGTCTTAGTTTCTTTAGTTGGATTGAAGCTCAGAGGGGGTTTGTCAAAGCTTTGAATGGTTGGCTTCGAAGATGTCTCCTATATGAACCTGATAAAGCAACAGATGGAGTATCACCTTTATCTCCTGTTAGAAGCAGAACACCACCAGTGATTGTGATCCTTAACATGTGGTCGGAAGCTATGGATAAAGATAAACTGCCGGAGAAAGAAGTGGGTGAGGCGGTACATGGATTGTTAATGAGTGTAAACCAAGTGGTGAAACAGTACAATGTAGATTTGCAGCAAAGGATTATTGCTGATAAGGATATGGAAAGAAAAGTAAAGATGTTAGAAAAAGAGGGGCAAAAGATGCAAAAGTTAATGCAAGATCAAGTGAAGAAGATGACACGGTTCGCAAGGGAAGAAAGCGATGTCCTTCTACCGAGAGACACCACGCCTCGTAGTGATATCAGGGATGCTACTAGTTTAGTAAATGGTCTAAAGCAGATTTTCATGGGAATGGAGAAGCTTGCTAACCATTCCAGGCAAGCTTATGAGGAGCTTAATAAATACATGGAAGAGAGCAAGGCCACTCAAGAATACCCTTAAACATCTCATGCTTAATGTATAATTGCTTAGTTATTATGGAAAATTATTAGATTGTGGTATTGGCAGGGGATCTAAAACTGGCTGATTCAGACTTGGTTTAACCTGATGCATGGCTCTGAAATAACTCATAGCTATTGCCTTTTTTGAAGATCAGGTTTTGATTGTACTTTGTCTAAAATTTGCCAATGTGCTTCGGCAAGGTAGCCAATTTCTTATATCGACAGCACTGTATACTAGCCACCATATCATTAATTTCTTATTCCTTTTTACTTTTCATCCTTCCCTTGTTTAAGCAAGTCGGTTCGATAATTAAATGAGTAGAATTTAGATTGTTGCAGGGAAGCTAGTTTCTTGATTACTTTTTAAGGATAGAGCTATACTTAAACAATAGTAATTAAATCTATTTAGTTAAATTAAATTATTAGTTTATATTCTCTAATTAGATTATTCTAAATGTCTATACTTTTTTAATTTTAAAACTTCAATCTTGCAAAATGATAGTCACTAATCCATAAGTAAATTTTTAGTACGTAATCTATGAAAACAATAATACTCTATTTGGTTCGCTGTAATGGAATAGAGTTGTAATCTAATAGAACTGTAATGAGTAATTCAAACTGTAATAGTATTCTTATGTTTGGTTGAATAAAATGAGGTTGTAATAGTATAAGAAAAAAAAATGAAATGATTAGAATACCTTTAGTAGAATCTACCTAAGAATTTATATTAAGTAAGTGATTATTGTTATTGTTATTAAATTTTAATAGGATTATTATTAAAAATAATTTAATCATATTTTAATGTAATTATTATTAAATATAATTTAATAAAAATAAAAATATATAATTTAATATTAAAACATTTCAAATATTTTATTTTTATATTTTCTAAGTCCAAGTTTTCAAAGACTAATCTAGAAATTATTATTATTATTTTTTTGTTATTCAATGTTGCATGAAATAACCAAAGAATGGCTATTACGAGAAGACAAGTAATAGAGAAATAATAATCGTTCCATTAAATGAGTGTGATGTTCAACCAAACAAAAAAATAGTTTACTACTCAATGAATAAGGGAGAAATGCTATTCTATTTCCCCAACCAAACATGATGTTCGTTGGCATGGCATTACTGATTGCACATTTAGTGCATTTGATTTTGAAAATAACAAAATTTAAAAAAGTTAATAAAGACTAAAACTTTAAAAATTAAAAAATCTAAAACTGATTAATTTAAAAGTACAAAAATTAAATACAAAAAGCACGAGGACTACTAGCAAAATTTACACCCAATTTTAATTTAATGTTTATAACAGGCGAAGTAATCATCTATTTTTTTAGACAAAAATCTGTAATTGTGTTCCATTTTCAATTTTCATGGCCACATCATAGGTTTTCTCAATTACAGGAAGAAAAAGTATGAGATTTTTTTCCCTATCTTATGAAAGCAAACACAGATGAATCTGAACATTTGAGGGTCATAGTTATACAAGGACTGAATGGGGACTATATAATGTACAATTTAAGAAACATATAGCTCAGCTTTTCCATCAATGAAGAGGCTCATGAACTCTTCTCCATCAACAGTTTCTTTCTCCATCAGAAGTTGAGCAAGCTTGTGGAGAATGTCAATGTGAGTTGTGATTATCTGCTTTGCCCTTGTGTATGCAGTCTCTACTAGATCCCTTACCTCTGCATCCACCACATCTGCTGTTGCCATGGAGTAGTCTTTTTGTGATGACATCTAAGAAAGGAATTTACGAGTCAGATTATGTTAAACAACCACCCACAAAAGCTCGGAGAGGGCACGAGATCATGCAGGCTATAAATACAACATTAGTAAATATTAAATTGAAGAAAAATTTACCTGTTGACCTAAGAAAGGATTGCCACCACCTCCACCAATGGCAACTTGTCCAATCTTTTTGCTGAATCCAAATCTTTCAACCATCTGCCTTGCCACTCGTGAGACTTGCATAAAGTCATTCGATGCTCCTGTTGTCACATTTTCCTCCCCGAAAATTACTTCTTCGGCAATCCTGCACAAATAATGAGGAGAAAACTCAAGATGATTTGAGTAGAAAGATGCCGCTAGATGTTCTCGCTTTCTACCTATGGTGACAGATTCCATCCTATCTCATCCAACACTAAAAGGGGCTTACGATTAAGGTTGGGCATTTGCCTCGCACAAAATTTTTAAGACAGATAGAACTTGAGAAACTGACCTTCCACCAAGTGCAACAGCCATCTGGTTCTCTAGGTAACTTCGACTGTAGAGACCAGATTCAAGCCTCTCTTCACTCGGAGCAAAAAAGGTAAGGCCACCGGCTTGACCACGAGGAATGATAGAAATCTTAGCTACAGGATCATATTCAGGCATAAGTGCACCAACTAAAGCATGGCCAGCCTCTGCAAACCGAAGTGCATAAAGCAAGTCAAATACCCAGCATCAAATCATAGCTAAAGCAACAACCAGGGAACAAATGCATACCATGATAGGCAACCAATTTCTTCTTCTCATCAGAGACAACAGCATTTTTCTTCTCTGGTCCAGCAATGATCCTCTCCAAAGCATCAGATATTTCATCTTTGCTTATCTCCTTGAGGTCGCGCCTGGCCGCAAGAATGGCAGCTTCATTCATCAGGTTCTGCAAATCAGCTCCGGTGAAACCTGGGGTCCTCCTAGAGATCTTTTCAAAATCAACATCCTTTGCAAGTGCCTTTCCTCTGGAGTGCACCTACAATGAAATACGGGAAAGCTTAATAGGATTGAAGGCACTAAAAGTTTAGAACAACAAAGGGCCAGGCAAAGGTTGACAATGAAGTTGCAAGCTAATGACAAATTATTTCACTAAATTTCTAATTGAAAGAGAAATGAAATTTCATCATGACATAACAACTCTAACACTACTTTCCAAGTGCAAGCATTCATATTACTCACAATATGCCAAATGCATTGAAATAATCAAGTAAGCAATGTGTTGATAAATGACTAACCTGGAGAATCTTCACTCTCCCAGCAACATCAGGCCTATCAACTGTAACCTGCCGGTCAAACCTACCCGGCCGCAACAAAGCGGCATCAAGAACATCCGGTCTGTTGGTTGCTGCCAAAACAATGACACCAGAATTCCCTGAAAATCCATCCATCTCAGTCAACAACTGATTGATTGTCTGCTCTCTCTCATCATTTCCTCCTCCAAGACCAGCTCCTCTCTGTCTCCCAACAGCATCAATCTCATCAATGAAGACGATGCAAGGAGCCTTGGATTTGGCCTTATCGAATAAGTCCCTTACTCTGGATGCACCTACTCCAACGAACAACTCCACAAACTCAGAAGCAGCGCATGAGAAAAACGGAACCCCGGCTTCTCCTGCTACTGCTCTCGCCAATAGAGTCTTTCCAGTACCAGGAGGGCCAACCAATAAACAACCTTTCGGGATTTTAGCTCCTAAAGCTGTGTACTTGTCTGGGTTCTTCAAGAAATCGACAACCTCTTGGAGTTCCAATTTTGCCTGGTCAGCTCCCGCTACGTCAGAGAAGGTAACACCAGTCTCTGGCACTTCCTGGAACTTGGATTTGGATCGTCCAAAATCCATGGGTCCGCCAAGCCCACCGGGGCCTCCTGGACCACCTTGAGCCCGACGGAAGAGGAAGAACAATCCAGCGAAAGCAAGGAAAGGGAAAAGCAAATTCCCAATAAAATTGAAAAGCCCATTACCGGAATCACCCTCGGATACCGAAATATCAACGCCATTCATGGCTAAGATGTCGATGAGGTCAGGGTCATTGGGGACAATCACGGTGGCTCTACGGCCATCAACGCCGGTGAGTTGGAGGGCAGAACCGTCTTTGCTGAACCTGACTCTCTCCACTTTCCCCTTCTTGACTGCGTTCAAGAATTCGCTGTACCTCCATTGGCTGCCCTCCGGAAGATCGGAGGATTGAGATTGAGGCTTGGGAGCAGTTAAGAGGAGGTTTTGGGAGAAGGGCGACTGGTTCGATGGGCTTGGCTTCGTGGGCTGGGCTTCAATTACAGGTGGGGGAGTGGGTGGCGCGTTGTCAACGGCGAGTGCGTGTGGGGCTACGGAAGAGAAGAGTAAGGCAGCAAGAGTGGCATGAGATTGGAGGATTTTAACAGTGTGGCTAGAGTTGGGTTTCTTGTTGAGGATAGATTGAGTAACCTGCAACTTTCTTGTAGTTTTTGGTCTTGGAGGAGACAGTAAAAGTTGAGTACCAAAGAAGTTAGAAGAGAGCAGAGAGTTAGCCATTGATGGCGGTAAATGAGAGGGGAGACAATCAGATCCTCTTACTATGGGATGGTATGGGTATTAATAGGTTGATTGTTGAGTTGGTGTGTGAAATGAAGAAATCAAATGGTGTGGCTGAGTTGAAGTTAGTGATTTGGGAGGCGTAAGAGAGTTGGATTAAGCAACGCCATGGAGTTTGATGTCGCTGGGCTTGCGTCTACGTGTTCCTCCTCCTATCCGTCCGTTTTAAATATCTTCTTCCTCACCTCTTCTATCTCTCACATCAATTTCAATACCTTTTTTTTGTCTTTACATACCTTGTAATTTATTTTCTAATTTCTTTGAGGAAATTGTTGGACTTCCAATTGAGATACCATTTGCCTAATTGCACACCTACCAACTTACATCATTACATTTAAGTTAATGATTTGGGTTTTTCTTCTATATTTAAATGCCTCAAGGTTCATGAATGTTAAACCATAATTCTACTGGTCGCCTCATGTCTTGCAGCCATGGAGCACTCATGTTATATCCATAATTAAGCTGTAGAGCTGCCCCGGAACTCACGACATGACAGCCAATGCAAGCTTGGAATTATAGAGTTTAACACTTATCCCTTTCTCCTTTATATATATATTAAGATCAATTTGGGTTGTTTACAAAGCACAGAAAAGAAACACATAAATGGCTGCGTCAACTGGTCATGTTCGTTCAAGCAGTTTGCCAATCAATACTCATCCACTAGTTGTAAGTGTTGAGGAGCAGTTAACCAGATTGAGGGCATCACAACAAGAAACACCCTCCATGAGCAACAGATTGGGAGGTTTAAAAGAATTGTACCACCGAGTTGATGATTTGTTTCAATTACAGTTTCCCAGAGCTCTTTGTATTGAACATTTAGAGGATGTGTTGGATGGATCTATTAGAGTGTTGGACGTGTGTGGCACCATTAGAGATGTTTTGTCTCGGATGAGGGAGGGTTTGCAGGGACTTGAATCCTCCCTCAGGCGAAGAACTGGCCGTGAATCCTGCTTGGAAGGTGAAATCAGAGCTTATATGGTCACCAGGAAAGAAATGAATAAAATGATCAGAAATTTGAAGGGAATGGACCGGAAATGTAAATCAGTGGTGTTGGACAATGATTCTGAAATGGTGGGTGTGGTGAACATGCTAGGAGAAGCTGAGGAAATTAGCCTTTCAATATTTGATTCCCTCTTATCTTTTCTTTTGCTTCCAAAGCTAAGATCAAAGCCCACCGGCTGGCCTATTGTTTCAAAATTATTGCACTCAAGGCGTGCATTGTGCGACCGAATGGAAGCGACTGAAGCCGAGAAACTAGAAGTCGAGTTGAGTCTCTTGAAGTCAAGCAAAGACATCAAACTTGAACAAGTGCAAAAATTATTGAAAGATCTTGAGGCATTTCAAGCTACCATCAAAGAAACAGAAGGGGATTTGGAGTGCATCTTCAGACAAATATTGAAAACCAGAGTTTCCCTTCTCAACATACTAAACCACTAATGACCAACACAATTTTGTAGCATATAATTTTGATCTCAACTGTACACATATACAGCATAAGAAAAGCAATATATTGGAAATTATTCATCTCCAATTGCCTCTCTTTTTCTGATTTTTTCTTATTATTAATATTCCCATACAAGGGCTAAAATCCCAGCCACGCTTGAGATGACCATGGGTTTTATGGATTGGTGAGAAACCAAGTCAATGACCTCTCAGCTAATGGTATGTGATTATTCATCAAAACCATGCGCATGGACTGCATTTACTTCCAACTCAATAACGAGCTGTAAAGATTCCATTGCGGCACCACATCGTTTAATTGTTACATGGAGATCTGCGCAATCTTCATGATTATTAGATTACAATGTTGGTTGTCTACTGCCAGGAAGCCATGATAGCTTTCCACTCGTGCATTTCATTATTTTATTCCTTAACCAATTCATTTTATGGTGTCGCTCTTATTAATATCCAGCCGTACTGTAGTGTAATTTCAGCAACTGTCAACTCAGCTGACTGCTCTTCAACATGAACAATATACGACTCTGTGTTTTCTTATTAGACATTTTAGGTGGCAGAGCTTGGCTTTTGGAATTGATTTCAAAATAAAATATTACGCCCCCTTGGAGAATGGTCATGATCCCTTGACCATCCTAAAGAGCCAACTTCCAGTATTCATTTCTATCAGATTGTCTTTCACATAATTGACCCTATGCCAGAACCAACATCCTGACTATAAAGAATTGCTTTAATGGCTGTCATGGGAACGAAAGAAAAAAAGATTCCACTTGTTGGAAGATGCTAAACCATGACCGTAATTGGCGCACTGTCCTGTCATGGAACAAGGTTTTTACGAACTTGCAATATTATAGTGTGGGCTGTGGCTTCTACATCTTAATGTCTGGAGGGACAAAGTAGCTAATATCCTAATATGCTACACTGATGAAAGAATGCCTTCTGTTGCCTTCACCTTATATAAAAGCTGCCTCATTGGAATGACTTGATCATCTAACCTTGAATTGTGTGCATCTCAAGAAAAACAGAGAAAGAAAAGGAAGCTCCTATTACAACAATGAAAGCTAAATCCCATGCTCGTTCCAACAGCTTGCCATCCGAATCTCACCCTGTTGTAGCCGATATTGAGGACAAATTGCTCCGGTTAAGAGCCTTGGAAGCAACATCATCTTCTCCATCAAGTCTATGTAAGAACTTGGCTGCTCTAAAGGAGATGTATGAACGTGCTGATAACCAACTTCAGTTGCAAGCCACCCAGAAGGCTTTCTCAAATGAAAGACGACATGATAAATTAGTAGATGATATGTTGGATGGATCTCTTAAGTTATTGGACACATGTAGTTCATCCAAGGATGCTCTTTCTCAGATCAAAGGTTGCGTTCGAGATCTTGAATCGTCCCTCCGCAGGAAGATTCGTTGCAAATCAAGCCTAGTGAATGAGATTAGGGACTACTTCATCTCAAGGAAACAAGTAAATAAAATTGTCTGCAACTGCTTTGGCAACATGAAGAGGATGCAAAAAAGCAACGCGACGCTCGTGGAGAGTGACGATGACTTGGCGGCCTTGGCGAGCATGCTCAACGAAGTTGAGGCTATTAGTCTCACAGTGTTCAAGTCCCTATTGTCATTTCTCTACTCCCCAAAATCAAAGCCAGCTGGTTGGTCCTTAGTCTCAAAATTGGTCCAAATCCAAGCCCGTATACAAAGAAGATAACATAGATAATGGTTTAGAAGCTCTAATTATCAAGAACAAATCAGGCAAAAAAGAAAGCATTGATGTGACTCAAGTGCAGAAGACCCTGAAGAATTTGAAGGCCTTTGAATCAACAATTTAAGAACTTAAAGAGGGATGAGAGTGTGGCTTTAGGTGTTTGATTAAAACTAGAATGTCCCTTCTCAACCTACTCAACCATTAATGAAACTAGTGATATCCAACGACATCCCCGATTTTTTTACAAGGGGGTTTGTCTGCAAATAGCCGTATATTTCTACAGATTGAAAATGTAAATTATGAAGCCAAAGAAGGAATCTTTTCCCCAAAATCTTTAACATTAGCATTAGACATTGCTACCAAGGCCTTGAAAGGAACTGCCATGCCATCCACTATTTCCCCTGTATTCTCAACATTATCCAACAATACGTGCATATAATTTTTAATACAAATTTAAGCTCTGATTCTCCTTTAATTGATTTCATGTATTCTCTCTGTTAAACCTGTACAAAGCTCTGCTAACATTTGCATTAAATAGCAAGCTTTATATTGAGCTCATGCAGATGAAACAATACAATGAACCCCTATAGCCAAAATTAGTGAATAATGTCATCTTTGCTACAGCAATGGATTCCCAATGCTGTATAAAGTCTAACCTCTTAATCTCAATTTTGAGGTCGTGGGCATATGAACAAGCATTGAGTCCCGTATATGGCTATACCTATTGAAAGCTTCAGATTTGGGAAAAGCTTGTAGAAAGTGAGTGTAGGGACCATTGTGATTTTAGAGCAACCAAAACCTAAAACCTCCCCTCTCAAATTTCCAGGAAAAAAATGAGGACCATCCGTGGGCAATAATTGGCATTTTGAGTTCAATTGATCCATAGTTGAAAAACCGAAGGAAAAAAACGAAGTACAATGATCCCGTGATTATAAAAATGAATTGTTGAGATTGCACTCAGCAAAGTGTCACAAAGTGTTAGCTTTTGGACGTTTTCTTTAAAACACTCGGAGCAACAAAAAAGAACGAAACAAATCGAATTCTAAGGAATTTAAAATTTATAATAATTATTCAAGTAAAAATATAATTTACTATAACCTTAACAATTTAATCAGAATTCAAAGATATAAGTCTTGGGTCTCCGGAATGATCCTGGAACATGACAAAAGCAAGTTGATAAAACCTTTCATGACTGCATAAGAAGAGTGTGGCCTATTGGCGATGGATTGGAGACAATAAATTCTTGAATAGTCATTAAAGTTGTAACCACTTCCTATTTTTATCATTTAATTATTTTTTTTAATTAATTTAGTCGGCTAGGAAGTGTTCTTCTTTTGTGTTGTATAATAACAATTTTAGTTTTACACAATTTATCAATATATGCTTAATCTAATAGAAGAAATTTACCTTCAATGATTAGATCTTAATATTTTCAAATATATATAAATCAAAATACAAAAAATATATAAAAACCAATTTTCCATCTCTATTTGGTCTCTCATTTTTCCATTTCCTTTTCCTTTTCTTCTTTCTGCTCCCAAAAGCCACTGCCACTTTCAACATTTGCGTTCCAAGTCTGAGTTGAAATCGTAGAAGATGGGGGAGTGTTATTCTCTGAGTTGGATTCTACTTCTCTTTTTATGGTTACCTCGGGGTAGCAATTGAAGTATTCCCTCTTTAGAACTAGAGCATTAAAAAGAGGGTAAATCGAAAAGGGGTAAAATTTCAAGAAATCCTTATTTGTCTTGTTGCCAAAGAAAATTTCCCAAAACTCAGATCGACAATGTCTGGTGTAGGTGGTGTGTTGGGTCATCCACCGCCTGATTCACCGACATAAAAGCAACAGAGTTTTAAAGCTTTGAATCAAAGGGCTGTGGTAATGGTGGTGGATCCAATTCAGAGTTTTGAAGATTTGATATAGGTGAGGAATAGAGAATATGAACTATAGAATAAATTACTCAACCATTAAACCCAGATTTCATAAAAAGAAAAATCAAAGGATTAAACGGGTAGGGAAGAAAATGGAGTAGAGAGAAAATAATATTATATTAAATAATAATTTAATTTAGTTTTTATTTAATATTAATTTAAATTTTTTATTTAATTGAAAATGAAATGTCTCACGATATCATTCACTAAGAGAATCTTTTTATATAAAAATAGAAAATATTCATGATAGATATTAACAAATATTCAACGCATTTTTTTGTATTTTTTTATATTTTGTAATATATAATTGTTTTTATATTAGTTTTGAATTTTTTATAATTATATATATTTTTTAATTTTTTAGGATTAGGACCAAATCGACAGAATATGTAAATATTAAGAGATAAATTTGTTAAACTTTTTAGAATTAGAACCAGTGTAATACCTCTAATCCTTATCCGTCACTGGAATAAGGTTATGAAGCATTATCGGACCTTTCGAAATCAAAGACGATCATTTCATAACATTTAGTATACATATAAAAAACTATTCATATAATACTCATATTGTCTCTTATATGGGCCCTCGAGGCCCAAAATAAACATTAGAAGTGAGTTGGGACTAAACCGGACACTCAAGAAATTTTTCGCGAAATGTCAAAATTTTCCTTAGAAACAAGGGACACACACCCATGTGGCCAAGCCGTGTGGCTCACACGACCTGAAGACACGCCCATGTCTGAAGCCGTGTGGGCATTCGATGTGAGGCACACGGCCATGTCCCAGCCCGTGTCCTTACCCGCGTAACTCTCTGACTTGTGTCACACGGCCAACCACACGCCCATGTGCTAGGCCGTGTGCAAAGTGCAGGGGTCACACAGTCAAGCCACACGTCCGTGTGCTAGGCTGTGTGTAAAAACATGGGCATTCTGTTTTGAAATTTCAAGGGGCAAGAGACACACGGCTAGATCACATGCCCATGTGCCAGGCCGTGTGTCGCACACGGCTGAGACACACGTCTGTGTCTCTGCCCGTTTGGACGAAAATAGGCCATTTCAAGGCCACTTTTCTCACCTTTTTTAATATCAATCTGTATACAACATTGAAATACACCAATATATCCCAACCAAGTAACCAATACAAGCCAAAAATTCATATTTTAAACATAAAATGTTAAACAAAGAAACTCAATTGCCTAAATTTGCCAAACTAACTTCTTCATTGATTTAGCAAAACTTACTCCTAGTTACATACATACATACATACAAACACACACACATATATATAATTGTCATTCATATTTATATTTCAAGTTTAGCCCTTTTCAATCCATCCCTATACATGCCATATAAACCATAGAATGTACAATAAAATATATCAGAGTAATATGGATAGTGTGACCCGATGTGTTGATCCAATCCTTCAAACTTCTTGAAAATCTACAAAGAACATTAAACAACACAAGTAAGCTTAATGAAGCTTAGTAAGTTCGTTGGCTTAAAACATAAATCTTACCGAACATACTATAACAATTCATTTAAGTAAATCATTCATTACACATTTCCTGCCAACCACAACTTTAATCGATAAATTCACTTATTTGAGCTCAATATCAATAATAACCTAAATTCTTTCACATTAATTCCATATAGCACTTGCCACTTCTTGTCAATCAAAGAATGACTTACGGATTTGAGTACATCGTAAACAAAAGCCCGAAGGCTACACGAAAGCACATAAGTGCTAAACTGAAACCCATAAGGGGTAAACGGAAGCTCATAAGAGCTAAACGGAAACCCATGAGGGTTAAGCTGAAGCTTGAAAGAGCTAAACTGAAACCCAGAAGGGTTATATTGAAGCTCAAAGAGCTAAACGGAAACCCATTAGGATTAAACGGAAACTCATACTAGTTAACTGAAGCTCATGAGAGCTAAACTGAAAGCAAACGCAGAAGTTCACAACAAATGCTGAACCTCGGTTTACTTGGGTAATTTTGTCGTCAATTCTTTTCTTGCACTGAACGACTGTACTCAATCCCTCATTCCGATTACTTTGTACTTTCACTTCGTTTCTTATAACTTTAGCAATAATTTTATTTTTATCAATAAACATAAATACCAATCATCAATTAAATATGTAAACATTAAAATTTAACCATACGAACTTAACTGGGTTAAATTGTAGAATTCGTAGTAATTCGGGGACTATTCAGCTAGTTTTTCTTTTTCACGATTTTCTTTAGGCTCTTTGTTTATAATATAAAATTATTCATTTATCAGTATCTAACTCAATTCTAATTTACTTCACAATTTATGCCCTCCAATTTTCAAGATTACACATTTACCCCAACTTTTACAGTTTTTACAATTTAGTCCCTTATCAATTTACCCATCAATTAAGCTATTTTTTCTCAATTAACACATTATCTAATTATTTTAGGTTACCATACAACCTTTGATATTCATAATTTCAACACAAACCCTAATTCTTAACCTTTTCACAATTTGGTCCTAATATCAATATCTATCAAAATTACTTAATAAAATCATCATATAAAAAAATTAAAGCTTAAATTCCTTGATAATTCATCATAAACATCCAGCACTCATTAATGGCAACTTTCAAAATTACCCATAGAATCAAAAACTAATGAAATAAGTAGTTGGACCTAATTGTACAAAAATTACAAGAAAAGAGCAAGAATTGAACTCACGTGATGCAAAAATATAAAAAACCAGATTTTGGAGGACCTATTATGGCTATTTTTGGCTGAAGATTGATGAAGAAATGCCTAGATTCAATTTAGTCACTTATTTTTAGTTTTACCTTAATTTCCCAAATGACCATTTTGCCCCTAAGTCATAAAATTTGAAGATTTTTTTATACACCAATCGTTTCAGCCTTCTAATAAATGTGTAATTGCCTTTTTGGTCCTCCCTTATTTACAAATTAGGATATTTAATCACTATTCCTTTAATTAGCAAGTTTTGCACATTTTTCAATCTAATCATTTTTATTTAATTAACTATCAAAACATTAAAATTTTCTAACGAAACTTTAATACTAACTCAATGACACTCCATAAATATTTATAAAAATATTTATGACTCGGTTTATAAATTCGAGGTCTCAGTACCTCGTTTTCAAAATCACTTAACCTATTAAATTCTTCTAAAACACAATTCACTAATTTAAATGTCTTCCTAAAATCACAATTGGCTCATAAGCACTAAATAATAAAATTTATGAGCTCACTTATCGGATTTAGTGGTCTCAAACCACTGTTCCCGACACCACTGAAAATCGGGTTGTTACAACTCTCCCCCATTTAGGAAATTTCGTCCTCAAAATTTGTTACCTGAAAATAAATTCGGATATTGTGATCTTATCAATTCCTCTGTTTCCCAGGTTGCCTCCTCCGAACCATGATGGTGCCATAATACTTTTACTAGTGTTACCCGTTTATTTCGCAATTCTTTAACTTCTCGAGCTAAAATCTTTACCGGCTCTTCCGAGTACGTCATATCTGGTTGTATTTCTATTTCAGTATGAGGAATTACATGTGAATGATCAAATTTGTACCGTCTTAGCATAGATACATGGAACACGTTATAAATCTTCTCAAGTTCTAGAGGCAGAGCTAACCGGTAAGCCACAGGGCTAATTCTTTCAATAACTTCATACGGTCCAATAAATCTTGGACTCAGTTTCCTTTTTCTGCCAAACCGTAATCCTTTTTTCCACGGTGAAACTTTTAAGAACACTCAATCGCCAACCGCAAATTCTATGTCTCTTCTTTTCAAATCTGCATATGATTTCTGACGGTCTGAAGCAGTTTTCAAACTGTCCCGAATGATTCGAACTTTTTTTCAGTTTCTTGGATCGAATCGACTCCTTCTAACTTGGATTCACTCAATTCAGACCAATACAATGGAGTCTTACATTTTCTTCCATAAAGAGCTTCAAATGGGGACATTTTGATACTAGATTGATAGCTATTATTATATGCAAATTCAGCTAAAGGTAAATACCTTTCCCAGTTATCTCTAAGCTTTAGGTACTCGTTCTGATTGCCTGTCAGTCTGAGGATGAAATCCTGTGCTGAAATTTAGCTTAGTACCTAAAGTTTCTTGTAGTTTACTCCAAAACCTCGATGTAAACCTCAGATCTCAATCCGAAATTATAGATGTTGGAATCTCGTGTAGTCTCGCAATCTCAGACATATATAATTCTACTAACTTCTCAAGTAAAAAATTTGTTCTGACTAGGATAAAATGTGCCAACTTAGTCAATATATCAACAATCACCCAGATCGAATCATTCTTTCTCGGAGTTACAGGTAATCTGGATACAAAATCCATCGTAACATGCTCCCATTTCCACTAAGGAATCATGACAAGCTGTAGCAAACCCGTTGGTACCTGATGCTCTGTTTTGACTTGTTGACAAATCAAACACTTTGTTACAAATTCACAAATCTCTCGTTTCATACCCGACTACCAATACATCCGTTTCAAATCACAATACATTTTCATGCTACTCGGATGAATATAATACATGCTACTGTGAGCTTTAGAAAGAATATCATTTTTCAGATCTGAATTATTCGGAACACAAATTCTATTTCGATAATGTAACATACCGCTATCATCAATACTATACTTTGAACTCAACTTATCCCGAACCTTCTGTCTTTTTAACATCAATTTCGGGTCATCATCTTGCAACTCCTGAATTCGCTAAAAGAACACAGGTTTTACTTTCAACTCTGCTAATATAGAATCGTCTTCATTAAGAGACAAATGAGTGTTCATCGCCCGAAGTGCAAATAAATACGACTTTCAATTGAGTGCATCAACAACCACATTTGCCTTTCCCGGGTGATAATCAATAACCAAATCATAATCCTTCAACAACTCTAACCACCGTCTCTGTCTCAAGTTCAACTCTTTCTAAGTCATCAAATACTTCAAGCTTTTATGATCTGTGTACTCATAACATTTTTAACCATATAAATAATGTCTCTAGATTTTCAAAGCAAATACAATTGCAGCCAACTCCAGATCATGTGTAGGATAATTCCTCTCATGCAATTTTAACTGCCGAAAAGCATAAGCCACTACTTTTCCTAACTACATTAAGACACAACCCAATCCATTTAGAGATGCATCACTATATACAACATACGGCACACCTGATCTGGTTGAGTCAAAATCGGAGCTTCTGTTCACACTTTCTTCAACTGATCAAAGCTCTGCTGACACTCGTCAGACCAAACAAATTCAATGTTTTTCTGTAACAATCGAGTCATCGACAAAGCAATCATCGAAAAGTTCTTGACAAAACGACAGTAATATCCTACTAAACCCAGAAAACTTCGTACTTCTGTTATATTCTTCAGAATTTTCCAATTCACCACTGCAGATACTTTACTCGGATCCACTCGAATCCCTTCAGCTGATACAATATGGCCCAGAAATCCAACCTCATGAAGCCAGAATTCACATTTACTGAACTTTGCATACAACTGCTTCTCCCTCAAAGTCTGTAACACAATTCTCAAATGTTGTACATGTTCGGATTCTATCTTAGAATAGATCAGTATATCATCAATAAATACAACTACAAATCTATGCAAATATGGTTGGAAAGTCTGATTCATTAAATCCATGAAAGTAGCAGGAGCATTGGTCAAACCGAATGGCATTACTAAAAACTCATAATGACCATACCGAGTTCTGAAAGTAGTCTTCGGCACATCGCACTCTTTAACTTTCAACTAATAATACCTAGATCTGAGATCTATCTTCGAAAATACTGCAGCACCTTTCAGTTGGTCAAAAAAATCATCAAAACGAGGCAAATGATATTTATTTTTAATTGTAACTTTGTTCAGCTGACTGTAATCTATACACAATCTCAAAGAACCATATTTCTTTTTCACAAATAAGACAGGTGCACCCCGAGGAGATATACTCGGCTTGATGAATCCTTTGTCTAATAACTCTTGCAAATGTGTCTTTAATTCTTTTAACTCAGCTGATGCCATACAGTACGGTGTTATCAATATTGGAGCTGTTCCAGGAACCACATCAATTACAAACTCAACTTCACGATAAGGTGGTAAACTAGGTAATTCCTCAAGAAATACATCAATAAACTCATTAACAACTGGTAATTGTTCTAACTTTGATTCAGAACCCCGAGTATCAAGAATGTAGGCTAAAAATGCCTCATTACCTTTCCGCATTGATCTTTAGGCTGAAAAAGCTGAAATGATTCTGACAATTTCTTTCAGATTTGTAGACTCAACAGTAATTACTTCCCTTGTCAGGCCTTTTAGATCAATTCGTTTCTCTCGACAGTTTACTACAGCATCACGCTTTGTTAACCAATCTATTCCCAGAATAACATTAAATTGCCCAAAGGGTAGCAACATCAAATCAGTAGGGAATTCACAGCCTTTTACTTTCAGCGGACAATTTCGACACATTAAATTAACTATTACACTTTGGCCTAATGGATTAATGACTTGAATATCATAATCAGTGGGTTCAACAGACAATTTCTTTTCTGATGCTAATGTAGTGCAAACATAAGAATGTGTAGACCCAGGGTCAATCAATGCATATATAATAACATCAAAAAGATAGAATGTACCAGCAATTATGTCTAGAGCTATAGCTTATTCTCTTGCTCGAATAGCATAAGTACGTGTCGACGCTTTACTCTCTGACGGACCAGCTTTATATCTCATATTCAAACGGGTAGCCTCAGTAGCACTGCTTTGGCCTGAACGTTTACTTCTTTGAGAAGTGGCTAATTGCTTTTCTTTTTTTTCATCTTCTTCTTTTTGCAGTTGAGGAAAGTCTCGAATGAAATGGTTAGTGGCTCTACATTTATAATAAGCTCTCACTTTGCCTCTGCATTCACTCGGATGATACTTTCCACAATATTTGCATTTAGGCCTCGGGACATTCTGTACACTACCCACACTAGCTGTAGGTCTAATAGTTACCCCGAAACCTTGTTGAGTCGCCCTATTCTTATTTGATCACTCAGACATTGAAGTGACTCGATTGGATTCCTCTCTAGGCTTTTTAGCCGAAAATGTTGAAAATGATTTGAAAGAGCTTCTCTTGTAGAATTCTTTATTTTGTCTATCTCGTTGCATCTTTCTGTTATATACCTCTTTCATTTTCTGAGCACGATTTGACAGAACAACAAGTTCTTGTATTTTTATACCCCCAATCATCATTCTAATTTCATCGTTTAACCCTTCCTCAAACCGAATACACATTTCCTCTTCGGTTGGTACAATTTCTCGGACATATTTGCTGAGATATATAAATTCTCTCTCATATTTAGATACTGTCCAATTTCATTGTCGTAAATTGAAGAATTCTCTCTTCTTTTTATCCAGATACCTCTTGCCAACATAGTTCTTTTTAAATTCATTATGAAAGAATTCCCAAGTGATTTTCTCTTCCGGTACCACAGCCTTTATAGTCATCACCAATTATATACTTCCTCTTTCAATAAGGAAACAACACATCTGGGGGACAAGCAATTTCTCTAAAAACTCTTACTATATTCTGAAGCCAATATTCAGCTTTGACTGGATCATCATCTGATTTTCCCCGAAATTCTTCGACCCCAAACTTTCTATGTTTTTCTATCGGAGCACGTTTACTAGATTCAGTTATCGAAGGAGGTGGAGGCACAACCGAAGGTGCTACAGATGGTGCAGTAGGGGGAGGAGGTTGCTGAGCCTGATTTCTTTCTTGCATAAAGTCATTAAACCATTGGTTCATAAACCCATAGAACATACTCTTAAGTTCTTGTGCATTAGAGAAATTCGGACACTACTACTTGCCCCTTGTTCAGACGTTTGTACTATGCTATTAGCTTCATCAAGTTCAGCATGTTTAGATTTATTGACATCTTCACAATCTATAAGAAAAATAAGGATTAGATCGAATCATACACATCACACTATCACAGATTTTTATGGCATGTATTTCTAGACACTTTTCACATCACATTCATTCTGAGAATCGGCTAAACCTGGCTACGATACCAATAAATGTAATACCCTTAACCCTTATCCATCACCAAAATAAGGTTATGAAGCATTACCAGACCTTTCGAAATTAAACACGATAATTTCATAACATTTAGTATACATATCAAAAACTATTCATATAATACTCATATTGTCCCTTATATGGGCCATCGAGGCCCAAAATACACTTTAGAAGTAAGTCGGGACTAAACCGAATACTCAGGAAATTTTTCGCGAAATGTCAAAATTTTCCTTAGAAACAGGGAACACACGCCCGTGTGGCCAAGCCGTACGGCTTACACGGCCTGAAGCCACGCCCATGTTTTAAGCTGTGTAGGCATTTGATGTGAGGCACACGGCCGTAACCCAGCTCGTGTCCTTACCCGTGTAACTCTTTGACTTGTGTCACACGGCCAACCACAAGCCCGTGTGTTAGGCCTTGTGTAAAGTGTAGGGGTCATACGGCCAAGCCACACACTCGTATGCTAGGCCGTGTGTAAAAACCTCGGCATTCTATTTTGAAATTTCAAGGTGCAGGGGACATATGGCCAGATCACATGCCCATGTGCCAGGCCTTGTGTCACACATGGCTGAGACACATGTCCGTGTCTCTGCCCGTGTAAACGAAAATTGTCCATTTCAAGGCCACTTTTCTCACCCTTTTTAATATCAGCCTATATACAACATTGAAATACACCAATATTTCCCAACCAAGCAACTAATACAAGCCAAAAATTCATATTTTAAACATAAAATGTTAAACAAAGAAACTCAATTGCCTAAATTTGCCAAACTAACTTATTCATTGATTTGGCAAAACCTACTTCTAATTGCATACATACAAACACACATATATATAATTGTCATTCATATTCAAGTTTAGCCCTTTTCAATTCATCCCTATACATGCCATGTAAACCATAGAATGTACAACAAAATCTACCGGAGTAATCTGGATATTGTGACCGATGTGTTAATCCATGTAACACCCCTTACCCGAGACCATTGCCGGAGTCGAGCACGAGGCATTACTAGACTTAACTACTAATTTGGGGCATAAAAATTGAAACTATCCATCTGCGTCATGTTGACTAAATTGACTATAACCCAAGTTAAGAAACTCAAAATTTAGATCCGTAAATTTTCCTTGAAGCTAGACTCATACATCTTCTTACTATATTTTTTTAGAATTTTTGGTGTGGCCAATTAGTACAGTTTATTCATTAAAGTTTCCCCTGTTTCACTGACCAACGGTTCTGACCTCTCTTAACCTAAGTTCAAATATCTCATTGTACAATTTTCATATGTTGTTCCCACTTATTTCTATTGAAAATAGACTCACTAAGGAATCTAGACATATAAATTATAACTCATAATTCTTTTTGTACAATTTTTAATGATTTTCTAAAGTAAAAATAGGGGACTTCAAATACCATCATGACCTTGTCTCACTAAAATTCAAATATCAGAGAATATAAAATTCATTTGCCTACCCTGTTTCTTTCACATAAAAACAGACACAATAAGCTTTAATTCTATGTCTTATTCACTTTCTAATTCCATTTATCCTGTTTTTGGTGATTTTTCAAAATCACATCACTGCTGCTATTCAAAAACTGTTTCATTGCAGAATATTGTTAACTAGTTTATAACATCTTTACTCCATTTCATTTAAACTCTATACATGCCATATAAATATTTAAACATAAAACAAAAGCTACCGAGATTGATCTGGATAGTGAGCTTTGTTGTGATGATCCGATCTACCAACTTCCCTTTAATTCAATCTACATAAAAATATCAAACACACACAAGTAAGCTTATTGAAGCTTAGTAAGTTCATAGGTTTAAAAGTAATGCTTACCAAGCTTAATATTTTCAAACAATAACAAAGCATTTACTATAGTTCCCTGCCGTTCACAACCACTGTTATGATACTTCACATAGTTGAGCTCAACATTAACAACTACTCAATCTTTTTCAATAGGTTCACACCTCTTGTATTACTTATTATCAAATTAGGAAATGCCTTACGAATTTGAGTACGTCGTTGCTCAGTGCCACGTTTCACAACTTAGTATGGTTTTCCTTATTGAAACACCATACCTACATTTCACAACTCGGTATGGGAAAGACCATACCTACTTTCTTAACTCAGTATGGTTAATACCATACCTACGTTTCACAACTCAGTATCGATGATACCATACCTACGTTTCACACTTTGCCATGGATCAACCATGGTCTTTTCTGTCAATTTATCACATGTCACGATACGAACATACTCAATCCTGCGCTTTTCCTAATTTGAATTACCACCTTTATTCTTTTATTTTATCAAAATTTTCACCATCCCACAACAAATTCATATTTAATAACTGATGGTTGTCGATTCCACCAATATAAAACTACACCTAATTTGCAAATTTAAGCAGTATAGGGAGTAGGGCTGATCCTACAGAGACTGGTTTTACTGGAAAATTGTTTATCTCTTGACCAGATTAATGTCTGGGCAATAGTCGTGCCCGCGACGTTTGGGGGGAGTAAAATATTAAACCTGAAACAAACACAAAAAACGTAAAAAGTAACAGACTAAATAAGAAAATAAAATTGAAATAATCTGAAAAAAAATCAATAAAACTTAGCTCAGCCTCAAGCGTGGGTTTTCCCGTCTTTGACCCGATCCTCGAAATTAGATGAACTCTTCTTTTTCGATAAGCTAGTTATAGCTACCAAGGACGCCTCGGACACCAACTCTTCCTTGTGTAAATTAGTTATGGACCTATAACTAACCCTTACCGATCGAACAATCTATGAAACGTTCGTGATTTAGAACTTCGGCAGCTTTGTGTTCTAGAAGAGCCTAGCTCGAACCAATGCCCTCAAATGTTGGGACATTCAAATCCGGTTACTACTTCCGTTGACGGAACCAAACAGCAATCTCCACTTGGCACGCCAATGTGTTCACGGAAAACCGATTAGACAATCGATCCTTTCGGAATCCCAACTGTACGTCCAGCCGCACTAACTCAAACGACGTCTTTTTCAACTTAGCACGACTTGACTTTGTGAGTTGACGAAGTCATACTCTTAATCCGGAGAAATAATAAGTATCGGAAATTTGGAATTGAATAGATCGGGTTCGTAACTCACGGGTTTTTTAAGGGGGTTAATACCGGCTTAAAGCTGAAAGGGGGTTTAGTGTGGCATGATTTTACTCATGCTTAAAGGTGGTGGAAACTATTTGGGTTTTTGTAAAGGATGATGGAATTTGGAAAGGAAAGGGGTTTGGAAGGAAATTAAACCAATTTTGGAAAAAGAAACAAAATGAATTGAATTGGACAGAATGTTTGGACGTTTGGCTTGAAGAAAAAGAAAAAGAATTCTATTCTAAGTGGAAATAGGAAAAGAGAGAAATTAAACACCAAATAGGAATAAGAAAAAGCTAATTGATTGATGATTATCAAATACAAACAACCCCTATTTATACTAATGGATTTACTAAAAATAGGCTTAACTAATTTAATATAAAATCTTAAATAATTAAAAATAAAAATAAAAATAAATAAATACAAATAAAATAAACTAAAAATAGAATTTTTTATTCTTGGCTTTTCACAAAGTCAAATTGCTTCATGAGTCCTTGGCTTCTTCCTTCTTCTTGATTTGGCCCCATTTCCATGATTTTCTTTCAATTTGGCCCTTTTTAGCATGCTTTCGATCAATTGCATCCCTAACAAGAATTAAATCATAAAAATACAAAATAGCAGGGATTAATTCAGAAATACACCGAATTAAATACAAGAAATCATGCAAAATAATCATGTTATCAAATCCCCCTACTTAGCTTATGCTTGCCCTCAAGCATGTTATTCGTTCAAACATTAAAATCAATTATACAATTTATTAAAAATCAAGCCTCTTTTCTGCATCCATACTCAACGTAAACAACATAGGCAAAAATAATTAAATCAATGCTCAAAACATATAGTTTATCAACAAGACAAGTGTCATAAGATTATGCGAACTAGATAATTTCATTAAATTGAGTTTGAATCCAATAAATTGCAAGGCATTATTAATTAACTATACTTTTAGGAAAATAAATTAGACATGGTCAAACCTTTTTACGCGAACTAGGATGACAACCCAAGCACCCTATCCCGGTTACTCAGTTCAAGCAGTCTTTATTATTGAGCTCTGTTAGCGGAATGTTATTAAGTTATCGACTTGTCACTCGAACCTTTTTACGCGAGACGAGATGACAACCCAAGCACCTCGCCCCGGTTACTCAATCCGGTCACGTTTTCGAAACTTTCACTCATAACTTGAGCCTTTATTTATTTATTTATTTATTTTCATTTTTTTCATTTTTTCATCATTCTTTTTTATGCACAAGCAAAATTTTTTTTTCAAACAATCAATTCATGAAAATCTAGCTACATACATCAACCTTAAAACACAAGTGTCAATTAATCTATATACATGAGCATTTACATTCAAAAAAAATTTTCCCAATTGTCCAAGTTGACTAAGTATGAGATTAAAGGCTCAATGTCAAAATAAATTGTTAAATGAATTCAATGCAAGATTGAACATATGCAAAGGAGAACATGCAGCAAGAACTAATCAACCATCCATGCATACTCACTATATACTCATCCCCCCTACTTATTCTAAGCTTGTCCTCAAGCATGTGCATATTATAGATAGGAAAAGAAAAAAATCAGCAGCTGAAATTAACAAAATGAAGAGTTCAGAGTACTCCCCATGTGTGTCTTCAATGATTTTGTCTATGTTGGGGGTAAAGGTTTTGTAGGATTTCAAGGATTGTGGAGACTTGAGTTTCCATCGTTCCAAGTCTTGCCTTGATTTTTCCTAAACGATCCTCCACAGATGGAGGTTGTTCCTCGCGTTCTCTAGTGTCAATGCGTGGGCGTTGGCAAAAAACCATATTCTCGCGAGTAGTTCGTGTACCTGGAGGAACAAAATAACACGAAGTAGGGGTGCCGGCAAGCAATCCCATAGAATCCAAACAATATTTGTCTAGGCTGCTCATACTATATGCACATGTGAAAGTTGAGAAATCAATTTCAGAAAAAAGTCGAGAGGCTAAATTTGAAATAAATGATCCAAGTATAAGGGGACTGTTGTAGCGCAAAACGGCATGGAAATTTCGTGCAAACCAATATCCTAAATTAACTTTAAAACCTGAATGCATACACCATAAAAAGAATAGTTCAGTTTTAGTCAAAGCAGCTGATGCATCATTCCTACCCAAAAAGCTAAATGCCAAAAATCGGTGTATATATCTCAAAGCAGGATCATGCACCAATAAGTCTTTTATGGTCTTCGGATTATACATATAATCAGAATTAGTTAAAACACGATAAACATGTTGTGCATCAAAGTTGTTCGGAATATCTAACAGAGCAGAATGATAAGAATCGGATTGAATATCATCATGACCGATGAATCCCATGGCAATGTTAAATTCAGAAATTGACATCCGAAAGTCTTTCCCAAGCAAACGAAAGCATACAATATTTTGCGTTTCAACAGTTTGCAAATCATTAATATCGAAGCTAAAAGTGGTGTAGAATTCATATACTAATTCATAATATACATTACAAGTAATATTAGAATATAAAGTCCAACCAATAGCATCAAAATTATAAAGCACAGCATCATGCATATCTAGAATTCAAGAGTGGGAAAATCGATTTGCTTACAGACCGGGAGCGAGCGTTTCTCGGATGGCATCGTATCGTGTTTGATGCTCAGATGTTGAGAAATCGAGAAACCCACGAAGACGACTTTCTGTTGGAATTGTATTGGCACGACTACGTCTGTTGCGTTGGCCGTCTAGGGGGTGGTCGAATGTGCTCGGTAGCGAGTCGGGTGGGTTTTCTTTGTCAGCAGTGTCAGTACTGCTGTTCGGGGGTGTCGATGGCTCTCGTGTCAGTTGTCGATGACTTCGGGTTTGGCGTTGAGTGACTGGTCAGTCGATGGTGGGGGTAGCTTCGACATTTTCGTTAGAGGTCCCGACTTCTTCGGGACTACTTGAAGTGTCTGACTCGATTGTGGTCAGCCTTCGTTGACGTCGAGTTCTCGATGGGCCTTGTGGAGGAGGTTGCGAAGAAGCGTATTCGTCGTCTAAATCGACGAGTGTAGGTGCTGAAAAACGATGTCAATTTCGATTGAGCGAAATCGGGACATTGTCGGCCATTTGGTTTCGAGTTCGGACCATTGCGTCCGTGCTAATATGGTGAAAAATCTGTTCTGGTGTGACGACGACGGTGGTGACCACGACAGCCCACGGCGGCGGTAGCGGTGGTGCACGGAGTTTGGCGGCGGTTGTGGCGGCATCGGACGGTTATGGTGCGTTTTGGCCTTTTTCAGGGGTGGCGACGGTGGTTAAGGCGGATTAGGTGTGGTGTTGTGGTGGATGGAAAAGAAAGAAAAGAAAAATAAGGAAAAGTGTGGTGGTGTTGGGGTTTTCTCCGATAGGCGAGGATCGACGGTGGTGAGGTTTAATGGTGGCGTGGGGTTGAACGGCGATGGAGGGCCGACGTTGTGGAGAGAAAATAGAAGGGAGTGGTGGTGGTTAGGGCATCGACGTCGACAAATGGAGAGAAGAAAACGGCGATGGTGGTGGCGTTGGTGATGGAGTGCGATGTCAACGGCGTTGCAACGGTGACGGAGGTGGCAGGACGATGGAGGCGGAGTGGCGGTGGTGTGGGGAGGTCTTGGGTTTGAGGGGTTTTTTTTGTGTGTGAAGAAGATGAAGAAGAATAAAGGGATTGGGTGTTTTATTTTCTTTTCTTTTTCTATTTCTTTTTTTCTTTTGATTTTTTTTCTTGGGCTAGGTGTTGGGTCATTTGGGTGTTGGGTTTGGGTTTGGGTTTTTTTTTTATTGGGTAAGTTTGGGTAATGGGTATTTGGGTTAAATGGATAAGTATATTGGGTATTGGGTTGATGGGTATTTTATAAAGGTTGGGGTTTTTTATTTTGGTAAATACTTGTCACCTTATTGACATGTCGTGCCCGTGCCACCACTGTTCTCCGGCTTTTGGGAAAAATTCATGTTCTCCATTATTTTCCTGAAATTATCAAATCAATTGAACTAAGTAAAAATTTATTTATTTACACCCTAAATTTACTAAAATTTAAAATTAAATGTATGAAAAGAAATTTGGGGTGCCTCCCAAAAAGCGCATTTGGTTAACGTCGTTAGCTCGACGACTTGTTTATTCAAATTTTGGGCTCGTCGAGAACAATCTCCTCAACTGTGTGCATTTGAAAATTCTCGAAATAGGGTTTTAGTCGTTGCCCATTCACCTTAAAGCACTTTCGTGTTTCTTCACTTGGAATTTCCACTGCACCATTTGAAAACAAATTAGTAATAGTAAATGGTCCAATCCATTTGGATCAAAGCTTACCAGCAAAAATTTTTAAGGTGGAGTCGTATAGAAGAACTTTTTGTCCTATTGAAAACTGCTTCCTAGCGATGAACTTGTCATGAAACGCCTTCATCTTTTCTTTATACATTCGAGCATTTTCATATGCATCATTTCTAATTTCCTCGAGTTCTTGGATGTCCAATTTTCGATATTTTCCTGCAGACTCCATCTCCATATTACACTGCTTAACTGCCCAAAATGCCTTGTGCTCTAATTCGATCGGAAGATGGCACGATTTACCGAAAACGAGTTGATAATGTGACATGCCTATTGGTCCTTTGTAAGCTGTCCTATAAGCCCAAAGTGTGTCATTTAGTCTCAAACTCCAATCCTTCCTGTTAGGTTTAACTGTCTTTTCCAGAATGGACTTGATCTCTTGATTCGACACTTCGGCTTGTCCGTTCGTTTGTGGATGGTAAGCAGTGGCAATTCGTTAAGTCACTCCATGTTTCTCCATCAGTGCACTTACGAGCTTATTGCAGAAATGAGTTCCTCTGTCACTGATTATCGCTCTTGGAGTGCCATACCTGGAAAAAATAGAACTTTTAAGAAAGTCAACCACGGTCTTAACATTATCATTACGAGTGGCTTTCACCTCTATCCACTTAGAGACATAATCAACAGCTAAGAGTATATAAAAATTACCGAAAGAAGAAACGAAGGGACCCATAAAGTCGATGCCCCACACATCGAAAATTTCACAAAAATGAATAGGAGTAAGGGGCATCTCATTTCGACGACTAAGGTTGCCAACTCTTTGGCATTTTTCACATGTTTTTCAGAATAAAAAGGCATCACGAAATATGTTCGGCCAAAATAGCCCACATTCGAGGATTTTATGTGCGATGTGTTTAGGTCCAAAGTGTCATCCACATGCATAAGAATGACAAAAAGTTAAGATAGACTGTACCTCTGTTTCAGTTACACACCGTCGAATTACCTGGTCTGAGCAATGTTTCCAAAGGTAAGGATCGTCCCAAATGTAATACAGCGCATCCTTTTTTATCTTATCTCTTTTAGACCTTGGTAATTCCAAAGGAATAGTACCTGTAACGAGATAATTTACTATGTCTGTGTACCAAGGATGAACCGCATTTGCTGCAAACAGGTTTTCATCTGGAAAGTTGTCCTTCAATGATGTGTCGTCTACTGGAATCGGTAATCGACTCAAATGGTCGGCTACTAGGTTTTCGCACCCTTTTTTATCTCGTATTTCAAAATCGAACTCTTGTAGGAGCAGAATCCACCTGATCAGTCGGGGTTTTGCCTCCTTCTTCCCTATCAAGTACTTTAAAGTTGCATGATCAGAAAAGATAATTACTTTAGTTCCCAATAGGTAAGATCTAAATTTATCTAAAGCAAACACAACAGCTAATAATTCTTTCTCGGTGGTTGTGTAATTGCTTTGGACAGCATCCAAAGTTTTCGAAGCATAGTAGATAACATGAGGCTCTTTCCCTATTCTTTGGCCAAGAACAGCTCCCACACTTTGGTCACTGGCATCACACATAATTTCGAACGGGAAGTCCCAATTTGGTGGCTGTACTATGGGAGCAGAGACCAATTTCTGCTTCAGCAAGTCAAATGCGTCTTTACAAGCCTGGTCAAATTCAAACTCTTTATCCTTTTGTAACAGACCGCAAAGTGGTCGCGCAATTTTCGAGAAATCTTTCATGAATCGTCTGTAAAATCCTGCATGGCTAAGAAACGAACGAACTTCCCTCACAGATTTGGGGTAAGGTAATGAGTTAATAATATCTGTTTTCGCCTTATCGACTATAATTCCTTCCGAGGAAACTATATGACCCAAAATTAACCCTTTGTCAACCATGAAATGACATTTCTCATAATTTAAAACAAGATTAAATTCTAGGCATCTTTGTAATATTTTAGCAAGATTATCGAGATATTCATTAAATGAGTTACCGTATACCGTGAAGTCATCCATAAAGACTTCAATGATTTTCTCAACATATTCGGAGAATATGCTCACCATGCATCTTTGAAAAGTGGTCGGAGCATTACAGAGTCCAAACGGCATTCGTCTATACGTAAACGTTCCGAAGGGGCACGTGAAAGTCATTTTGTCTTGATCCTCTGGAGCCACTGGAATCTGGAAAAATCCTGAATATCCATCAAGACAACAGTAATGGGTCTTACCAGCTAATCGTTCAAGCATCTGATCGATGAAAGGAAGTGCAAAATGGTCTTTCCGTGTTGCTGCATTCAATTTTCTGTAATCGATGCACACCCTCCATCCATTCTGGACTCGTGTAGGGACCAGCTCTCCGGACGAGTTTTTCACCACTGTCACGCCAGTTTTCTTGGGCACGACATGAACTGGGCTAACCCAATTACTGTCGAAAATCAGGTATATCATTCCAGCATCTAACAGCTTCTGAATCTCCTTCTTCACTACCTCCATCATGGGTGGATTAAGATGCCTTTGAGCATCTCTCTTTGGTTTCGTGTTCTCTTCGATGGAGATTTTGTGCATACAAGTTGATGGACTTAGCCCTTTTATGTCGGCTATCATCCAGCTAATAGCTTCCTTATAATCTTTCAGCACTCGGACTAGACTTTCCTCCTCGGCTTGGGTCAGCTTCTTTGACACTATCATCGGTAAGGTTCTTTAAGCTCCAAGGTTGGTGGCTGCAAAACCGAAGGTAACATTTTAGTTTGGGAAGGTAATAGTTCAAATTGGTTACCTTGGTTCGTCGATGATGGTTGTGTTTCTAAGTGTTTGACAATTTCTCGCAACGGATCTTCAATGACTGCTAATTCCTCCAGACGACGCAGAACATCCATATCAATGCTTCTGTAAAGGACAGTTTCTAACTCATCAAAATCATGATATTCAGAATAAGACTGAGTTAAACAATCTAAAATATCGATGCTAGAAATATTTAATAGTGAGTTAGGATGACTTATGGCTTCGTAGACATTGAATTTCACGATTTCGCCATCAAACTCCATTGTCAGCGTTCCGCTCAGAACATCGATTTTTGCGCTTGCGATACTTAGGAATGGTCTTCCAAGCAAAATGTCAGATGAATTAGTTGAGTTATCATCTTCTATATTGATGATGTAGAAATCTACAGGAAAAACTAATTCGTTAATTTTAACAAGGACATCCTCAATCAGTCTTTCGGGATAGACGACTGACCTGTCCGCCAACTGGATTATTACTCCTGTTTCTTTCAAAGGACCCGCGTTAATCAACTTATAAGTAGAATAACGTATAACATTAATTGAAGCCCCTAAATCACACATGGCTTTCTTAATGCCTACATTACCTATCTCACAAGAAATAGCAAACATACCTTGGTCCTTGTATTTGGGAGGAACTTTCTTTTGCAGTACTGCGGAGACATTTTCTCCTACATTTACTCTTTCGTTACCTATCAACCTTCTCTTGCTAAAACATAATTCTTTGAAGAATTTCGCATAACGAGGGATTTGTTTGATAGCATCAAGTAAAAGGATATTTACCTCCACCTTCTTGAATGTCTCGAGGATTTTTTTTCCTCATTCTCTTTCTTGTCTTTTGCAAGTCTCCCTGGAAAAGGGGGTGGCATCACAACTGGTTTCTGAATTTCTAATTCTGGTCTAGCTGTTGGATCCGCCATTTGCTTTTCTCTTTCCTCGTCTTGCCCACGACTTTTGATTGTCACTGTTTCTAGAACCTTTTCGCTACGAAGGGTTATTGCACTTGCATTCTGTCGAGGATTCGGCTCTGTCTGGGAAGGTAATTTACTTTGAGACTCCAAGCGATTAACTGCCATCGAGAGTTTACTAACTTGATTAGTTAGTTCTTGTATTGACGCATCTGTCTTCTGTTGATATTTTGCAGTATCGGCAGCAAGTCTTTCCACAATAGCTTCTAGAGATGTGTTCGGCTTGGGTTGCTATTGTGGTGGTTCCAGAGGTCTCAGTTGGTACGATTGATTATATCGGGGATTACCTCCGTAACTTAAGTTGGGATGATCCTTCCACCCGGGATTGTAGGTGTTGGAGAAAGGATCATAGCGTCTTTATGGAGGTCCCGAAAAACCTCCGACAACATCAACATGTGCCATTGAATTGTCGTTAAGGATTGGGCACGAATCCGTCAGATGTTCGGGTGTAGAACAAATTCCACACAGTTGTGTCGCATTCTTCTTCTCTGTAAGCAAAGATTGAACAACATTTGTAAGCTTATCCAATTTATCTTCTAAAGATGAAACATTTACCCCATGAACCCGTCTTATGGGTTCTGAGTTTGGTCGATACTGTTTAGAATTTGCAGCCATGGTGGATATCAGTTCTCTCGCCCTTTGAGGAGTCATATTGACAAGCGCCTCTCCACTAGCAGCATCGATCATCTTCATTTCCATAGGGAGCAATCCCTCGTAGAAATACTGAAGGAGTGATTGTTCGTCGACCCGTGTTGAGGACAACTTGCACATAATTTTTTATACCGCTCCCAATAGTCGTAGAGCGATTCATTCTCCATTTGGCAAATTCCTACTATATCCCTCTGAAGTTTAGCTGCTCGTGATACTGAGAAGAACCTGTCAAGAAAGACACGAGATAAGTCATCCCATGTTGTGATAGAACCGGGGGTAAGTAAAATAAGCATTCTTTTGCTGTATCGACTAAAGAAAAAGGAAAAGCCCGAAGTTTGATTTCATTTTCGGGTACTCCCTGCAGTTTCATGCTTGAGCAGACCATGTGAAATTCTCTCAAGTGGGTGTGTGGATTTTTATTCTTCAAGCCTCGAAAGGTGGGCAAAAGGTGACTCAAGCCTGATTTCAGCTCGAACGGGGTTCCTCCGATTGGATAATTGATACATAACGGTGTTTGCTCGTTGGGAGCAGCGGCTAGTTGACGAATGGTTCGGTTTGCCATCCTTTCTGGTTCACCGATGTGGCCTTTTGCTTCTTTTGTTTCAAAAAATGGTTTGGTCTCAAGTTCAATCACTTCGACTTGTTTCCCGCGTCGGATTGCCTCTGTACGAATTGCTTCGCTCAACTTTTCGACGTCGGATTCTAAGATCCCTTGTCCCAGTTCAGCTTCTGCTTTACTTGCGCGTTTAAGAGCTTCTGTCTCCTTTCGTCGCGCTCGCGCTGATTTCTCGATCTCTGGGTCCTATTCGAGATCACCTAATGAAGATCTGGTCATAAAGACGATTTAAACAATTGTAAGTGTTGCCAGTCCCCGGCAATGGCGCTAAAATGATGGCTGTCAATTCCACCAATATAAACCTACACCTAATTTGCAAATTTAAGCAGTATAGGGAGTAGGGTCGATCCCACAGAGACTGGTTTTACTGGAAAGTTGTTTATCTCTTGACCAGATTAATGTCTGGGCAATAGTCGTGCCCGCGACGTTTGGGGGGAGTAAAATATTAAACCTGAAACAAACATAAAAAAAGTAAAAAGTAACAGACTAAATAGGAAAATAAAATTGAAATAATCTGAAAAGAAATCAATAAAACTTAGCTTAGCCTTGAGCGCAGTTTTTCCCGTCTTTGACCCGATCCTCGAAATTAGATAAACTCTTCTTTTCTGATAAGCTAGTTATAGCTACCAAGGACGCCTCAGACACCAACTCTTCCTTGTGTAAATTAGTTATGGAACGTCCTATAACTAATCCTTACCGATCGAACAATCTACGAAACGTTCGTGATTTAGAACTTCGGCAGCTTTGTGTTCTAGAAGAGCCTAGCTCGAACCAATGCCCTCAAACGTTGGGACATTCAAATCCGGTTACTACTTCCCTTGACGGAACCAAACAGCAATCTCCACTTGGCACGCCAATGTGTTCACGGAAAACCGATTAGACAATCTATCCTTTCGGAATCCCAATTGTACGGCCAGCCGCACTAACTCAAACGATGTCTTTTTCAACTTAGCATGACTTGACTTTGTGAGTTGACGAAGTCATACTCTTAATCCGGAGAAATAATAAGTATCAGAAATTTGGAATTGAATAGCTCGGGTTCATAACTCACGGGTTTTTTGACGGGGTTAATACTGGCTTAAAGTTGAAAGGGGGTTTAGTGTGGCATGATTTTACTCATGCTTAAAGGTGGTGGTAAGTGTTTGGGGTTTTATAATGGATGATGGAGTTTGGAAAGGAAAGGGGTTCGGAAGGAAATTAAACCAATTTTGGGAAAAGAAACAAAATGAATTGAATTGGACAGAATGTTTGGACGTTTGGCTTGAAGAAAAAGAAGAGAAATTAAACACCAAATAGGAATAGGAAAAAGCTAATTGATTGATGATTATCCAAATACAAACAACCCCTATTTATACTAATGGATTTACTAAAAATAGGCTTAACTAATTTAATATAAAATCTTAAATAATTAAAAATAAAAATAAAATAAACTAAAATAGAATTTTCTATTCTTGGCTTTTCACAAAGTCAAATTGCTTGATAAGTCCTTGGCTTCTTCCATCTTTTTGATTTGGCCCCATTTCCATGATTTTCTTTCAATTTGGCCCTTTTTAGCATGCTTTCGATCAATTACATCCCTGACAAGAATTAAATCATAAAAATACAAATTAGCAGGGATTAATTCAAAAATACACCGAATTAAATACAAGAAATCATGCAAAATAATCATGTTATCAATAACACATTATATCATTCAATAATTCACAAATAAACATGTAAATTCAACCATATGAACTTACACGGCTGATTTGTAGAAGATATTGAAATTTAGGGACTATTCCGCAACTTTTTCTTTTCCTTGTTCTTCTTTGGATTCTTGATCTATAATGAAAAATATTTTCACTCATTAGCATTTATTTCATTTCTATTTTACTTCATAATTTATGCTATTCAATTTTTGAAATTGCACTTTTACCCCAAAATTTACAGTTTTTACAATTTAGTCCCTACTTAATTCACCCATCAATTGAACTAATTTTTTTTCAATTAACACTTTATTTTATCATTATAAACTATTTCACAACCTTTGATATTCTTAATTTCAACACCAACCTATAATTCACAACTTTTTCACAATTAGGTCCTAAATACCATTTTCTATCAAAATCACAAAACCACCTTAATATGAAATTAGAATTTAAATTTCATAATAATTCATCATAAACTTCCCTTACTCAGTGAGGGTAACTTCTAATTTCACCCACCAAATAAAAAACTAATGAATTCTATAAGTGGATCTAGTTGTAGAAGTCATAAAAACATAAAAATTATCAAGAAAAAGTAAGAATTAAACTCACATGATGTAAAAATATGAAAAATCAGCTTTCTCTAGACCTCCTATGGCGTTTTGGTTGAGAAAATATGAAGAGATCTCTAGATTTTTCAATTTTGTCCTTATTTTATATGTTAAAATTGTAAAATTTCCAATTTTGCCCTTATTTCCCTTATTTTTATGATGATTTTCTTGCCCTTTCCATCCAACCTATTCACTTTTAGGCTTAATTTCCCTTTAAATCCTCTTTCTTTTAACACTTAAGCTATTTAATCCTTCTAGCAAATTTTGCATTTGTTACAATTTAGTCCTTTTTATTTAATTGACTACCCAAATGTTTAAATTTCTCAACCAAACTTTAATACTAACTTAATGACACTCCATAAATATTTCTAAAAATATTTATGACTCGGTTTTCTAATTCGAGGTCTCGATACCTTGTTTTTTGACCTATTTGACATAATAAATTCTTTTAATTCACCAAATTCACCAATTTACAAATTCTTCTAAATTCTTACTTGACTCATAAATATTAAATTACTATCTTATTCAATCTTACTTGTCGGATTTAGTGATCTCAAATCACCGTTTCCGACACCACTGAAAATTAAGCCGTTACAATCCAATCCTTCGAACTTCTTGAAAATCTACAAAGAACATTAAACAACACAAGTAAGCTTAATGAAGCCCAGTAAGTTCGTTGGCTTAAAACATAAATCTTACCGAACATGCTATAACAATTCATTTAAGTAAATCATTCATTACACATTTCCTGCCAGCCACAACTTTAATCGATGTATTCACTTATTTGAGCTCAATATCAATAATAACCTAAATTCTTCCACATTAATTCCACATAGCACTTGCCACTTTTTGTCAATTAAAGAACGACTTATGTATTTGAGTACATCATAAACAAATGCCCGAAGGCTGCACGGAAGCACATAAGTGCTAAATTGAAACCTAAAGAGTTAAACGAAAGCTCATAAGAGCTAAACAGAAACCCATGAGGGTTAAACTGAAGCTCGAAAGAGCTGAATTGAAACCCAGAAGGGTTATACTGAAGCTCAAAGTGCTAAACGGAAACCCATTAGGGTTAAACGGAAACTCATATGAATTAACTGAAGCTCATGAGAGCTAAACTGAAAGCAAATGCAAAAGTTCGCAACAAATGCTGAACCTCGATTTACTTGGGTAATTTTGTCATCAATTCATTTCTTGCACTTAACGACTGTACTCAATCCCGCGTTCCGATTACTCAGTACTTTCACTTCATTTCTCATAACTTTAGCATAATCTTATTTTTATCAATAAACATAAATATCAATCATAAATTAAATATGGAAACATTAAAATTTAACCATACGAACTTACCTAGGCTAAATTGTAGAATTCGTAGTAATTCGGGGACTACTTAGCTAATTTCTCTTTTTCACGATTTTCTTCAAGATCTTGATCTATAATATAAAATTATTCATTTTTCAGCGTCTAACTCAATTCTAATTTACTTCACAAATTATGCCCTTCAATTTTCAAAATTATACATTTGCCCCAACTTTTACAATTTTTACAATTTAGTCCCTCATCAATTTACCCATCAATTAAGGGTCTGTTTGATAGGGGAAAATGTTTTCCGGAAAACATTTTCCCCATTTTCCAGTGTTTGTTTGATTGGAAAATGAATTCCTAAGGAAAACATTTTCCAAAACACGGGTAAAATCCCTTCTTATTTTTGGAAAATGTCTTACCGATTTGTTTTCCGTAAGACATTTTCTTGATCTTTCCCTTCATCCAGGTAAGTCTTTCTCCCTTCTTCCCTTCTTCATTCCTTCTCCTTCCTTCTTTCTTTCTCAGCCAACAAATTCGATTTCGGTTTTTTTCCTCATTCCTTCATTCTTTTTCCTTCCTTCCATCGTAGTTCAAGATGTTGGGAGGATGTTGGGAAGCCGATGCTGAAATTAGAGAAAATGGTAGTTCAAGAGGGGAGTTGTTTGTGGGAGAATCCTGTTTATAAAACTGTAAAAATGGTTAGAGAGATAAAAACAGGGAAATTGAGTGAAAAAATTTACCATCTTGTTGTTTCAAATGTAATAATTCCTCAGCTTTTTGGCTTTTCTTCCCCATTGTTTAAGTTTCCACTGGTGAGTGGTTTTTGCTGATTTTTCTGGGTTTGGTTGCAAGGATCTTCAATCCAAAGTGGTAAAACTCATTTCTCTCTTTAATTCTCTGAAATTATTCTCATTTTGATGCTCTGTTCTTACTTCGTTTTTCACTTGGTCTGCATTTGAATGCTTCGTTTGCATCTTTCTGATTTTCTCCTCATTTGGTGGAGTTTGTAGAAATTTGGGTACTAATATAATTCAACTTATTATCATATATCCGTTTATGTTGACTAGATAATGAGAAAATTGTTTCATATAATTCTGTTGGTTTTGATAGTGAATTGAAGCAGGATGAATTTCCTTCTGGTTTTGGTTAAAATAGTGCTTAATTAGGACAAGGGCATTGGTGTTTTTTAGGGGTATAAAGTTTTAGCTTGGGTCGGGTTGGAAAAACTGAACTGTTGGATAATTATGGTTTTTTAACTTGTGAACCGGAACTACACCAAATACCATGGTTCAGATTGCCTTTTGGTTTTCTTTTATTTGCTCAACACTAGTGTTTTTTGGTTGATTTAGTTTGATATTGGATTTCTTCTCGTCACCGATGCATAATCTAATGTTCATTGATCTTTTAGAATTGGAAGATTGTAATTCTATTTTAATTTTTTTGTAGGTAAGTTGATTATAATTGCCAACAAAACTGCCCTCCTCTTAGGAAGTCAGAGATTGAATATTATGCCATGTTGTGCAAGGTTGGAGTTCACCACTATAATGGAAGTATGTCCCTTAACCTATTCAATCACTTTGTTTATTGAATTATGTTTTTTCGTATCACATTGAATTGAATATCGATTATAAGTTTGTACAAATGGTAGAGCATTATGTAGTTGAAGTTATTTGTGAAAAGCCAGACAATTGCGTTTTCCTTTTTCCTTATAAAGAGTTGTTTTAAGTTTTCTAGTAATACAACATTTGCTATAGAAGACCATTCCTTTGAAAATGTGGTTGTTTGGTTTTTCAGACAATGTCTTCTTATCTTCTTATCTTGGAAGCTTCTCTTCTCTTTTGACATCTTTTCTCCTTTTCTTTTTATTTTGTCTCAGGTAGTTCTCAATCTTCCTATTCAAAGGTACAAATTTTATCTTCAAAAGGTATAAGCTTATTTTATTTTATTATTCTTTTATACGAATAATCTGGGTTGTTTTAGGGATCTATGTTATTTGAATGATCTTCACTTTTCGTGGTTTTTCTTCTATGTTTAATTGCTGTAAATATATTGGATTTGTTTGATTGAGCTGCTGATCAATTACCATATTTGGGTTCTTATAGTATTTTTTTAGGTAAATCATGAACAATTCATATTTTTATTTCCTTTTATTTAAATGGAAAATTGATCAACAAATTTTGCTCTATGTTTTTCTTTTTTATATTATGTTGTTTATATGGTAATTTATTTGCCAATTAGCTTGAGCAGTGTTGTTTGAATCTCTAATGGAACTTGATCTTCCATTGCAAGATATTAGAGGAATTGAGTTTTTAGAAATAACTAAGAAAAAGGGGAAATGATGGATTATATTTATATGTTCAAATACAATCGCAAAGAAAGAAACCGAGTATAAATCAATCAGTTTTTGAGTTCCCTCGATGTGTTTACTTGTTTGCTTACCTTTTTGATTTTCCTTATAAAGAGTTGTTTTAAGTTTTCTAGTAATACAACATTTGTTATAGAAGACCATTCCTTTGAAAATGTGGTTGTTTGGTTTTTCAGACAATGTCGACTTGGGCACTGCCTGTGGCAAATATTTCAGAGTGTGCTGCCTGTGGCAAATAGAGTAGTCATCGATGTGCATAACTACAACCTATTTTCAGATATGTTCAGCAGCATGTCCGTGCAACAGAACATCGATTATGCCTATAATCAACGAGCTTCTGATCTCGAACGCTTGAAAAATTTTATGTGGTGTACTACTAATTATGCATTTGGATAATATTATTAATTTTTAGTATTAATTGTGGCTTAGAAGTTTTTTTATAATTATTTAATCCTTGTTTTTTATTTTTTTAACACAATTACAAAATTTGACTTTGGTTGTTTTCATTTTATGACGGTTAATAATGTAGCTTAATAATTGAGTATTATTATATATTTAATTTGATTTATTTATTTATAAATAAATCATTGCAATATATGTAAAAACAGTTTAAAATATAAAAATTTATTAATATGTATATAAAATTTATTAATATATGTAAAAACAGCTTTTCCGGAAAATATTTTTAGGAAATCTGCCAAACAACCGAAAATATTTTACACAGATTCATCCAAACACCAGAAAATATTTTCAGTAAATCATTTTCCAGAAAAGTAAATCATTTTCCAGAAATCATTTTCCAGAAAATATTTTACTGGCAAACAAACGAGCCTACGCTAATTTTTCTCAATTAACACTTTATCTAATTATTTTAGGTTACCATAAAACCTTTGATATTCAGAATTTCAACACCAAATGTAACGACCTCAAAAGTATGGATATTGAAAAATGAGTTATCGGGTCTCCATTTTTAGTAAACGGACTCATAAAATATTTATTAAAAATATTTATGAAGTTAGTTGTGTGTTTAATAAGGTTTTATTTAGGTGAATTTGACTTAATTAGAAGTATTTGAGAAAAAGGATTAAATTGAAAAAGGTGCAAAAGTTTAATTATAGATTAAAAGAAAGTATAAAGGACTAAAAAGGCAATTATGCCATTTTTAAATGTTGAGGCGGTTTAAGTATGAAAAATCTGAGATTTTTATGTTTAATATATATTATTATTATAAAGATATTTTATGTTTTAAATATAATATATTATATATATATTGTTATTATATATTATAAGAGAAAGTAAAAGAAAGAAGAACAGAAAAGAAACAGAGAACAAGACGAAAGCAGGGGAAGAAAAAGGGAAAGAAAGAAAAAGGAGAAATTGATGATTTAAAGCTTGGATGTTTAATTGGTAAGTCAATTTAGCCCTTCTCTTTTAATTTTGATGCTTTATAAGTTTTAGAACAAAGCTTTGTTGAATTAAGTTGAAATTCTGGAAATTCTTAGATTTTTAAACATGAGCTATGTGGATCAAATTGATGAATTAGGGGTTTAATTAATGGAATATCTAGTTAGAAATTGATTTTAAGAATTAAATTGTGAAAATATTTGGAATTAAAGTCTATTACTAAAATTCTGATTCCCAAAGATTATAAAGTAGTTTAAAGTAATAGAATAAAGTGTTTATTGAGAAAAATCAGCTCAGCTGAGAAGTTAATTGAGCAGGGACGAAATTATCATTTATTGAAAGCTTAGGGGAAAAGTTGTAATAAACAGTTTGCACTAAAACAGTTTGGACAGCAGCAGTAGAGTAACTTTGAAAAATCACCAAAAATCGTAGAAGTGGAATTAGAAGTTGAATGAGATATAAAATTAAAGCTTATTGAGTCTATTTTCATATGAAAGAAACAGGGAAAGCAAAGGAATTCTGTAATTTGAGATATTTATATTTTTGTAAGACTGGTTTAGAGGGATTTCGGGATCCCCTGTTCTAACTTTAGAAAATCATCAAAAATTGGATAAAAATAATTAGGGGTTTAAATTTATATGTTTAGAATCCTGAATGAGTCTATTTTCAATAGAAATAAACAGGAACATCATCTGAATCTTGTATGAAGAGATAATTAATTTTTAGTGAAGAAGGGTCAGAACTGCCAGACAGCAGAATAGGGGTGACTTTGATGAATAAACTGTACTAATTGGCTAAGCTAAAAATTCTTGAAATTTTGTGATATGAATATATGTGAGTCTAGTTTCAGGAAAAATTAATGGTTCTTCATTTGGAGTTCTGTAGCTCTGTAAATAAATAATTTTGTGACTATGACACAAAAGGACAGCTTTGAATAAGTTTATGAGTAAAGGATTAAATTGAAATGTGAGCAAAAGTAAGAAAGCATGAGTTTATCATAAAATACATGTTTATTTTATTAAATAGTACAGAAAGTTTATTTGATTATTTTTTTAACTTATATGTTTTATATGAAATTGAAGAAAAAGAAAAGAAAGGAAAGGATCGAATTGAAGGGAAAGGAAAAGAGAAGGTTAAGGAGTGAAGGAAGAATAACATATATCATTTCAACATTTTTGTTGTAAGTACTACAAGAATTTTAAATTATTGTTATTTATTTTTTGAAATATTTATGTGAATTATTTAAATATATGAGATTCAGCTTTAATGCCCAAGTAGACGAAATTTAGAACTACTGGGATATTAGTGGCATGCCATTAAGGAACTTTAGCGCGCTCTCTGATTATTAGCACATTGGTGCTCTCTGATTATTAGCACATTGGTGCTCTCTGATTATTAGCACGTTGGTGCTCTCTGATTATTAGCACGTCAGTGCTCTCTGTTCACTTGTGCATCATAATGCACCTCTGTATTTGTTCCGTATATCCGGTGTGTTCTATAAAGTCTACTTTGAGCTAAGAAAGTGAAATGAGAACAAAAGTGAATCACTGATGTGTTAAGGTAATTTTTATACCTTACAAAAGATAAGTTAAATTTATTTAAAGCAATGCATAGTTGAAGAGACTTATATGTGAGTAGATATGCAATAATTGATTGAGTTAAAAATATTTTGTTATGATTACTTATTTAATTATTCTTGTAGTGCTTACTAAGCCTTCACCGGCTTAACGCGTTTATTTTAACGCGTAGGTACAATTAAACTAGAAGAGAAGTTCAACTAGAAGATCTCTCATCTCATCACATCCTCAAGGGCTTCAAAAGTAGGTACTATATTTTGTATTAAAATGGCATGTACATATGTAGTTCAAAGGTGTTCCCATGTGATAGGGACTAAAATGTAGATTCTTGAAATTTTATCTATTTTCAGTTACTTGAAGTATTTTGGTATATATGGAATGAATTAATAAACAATAAATATGTTAGTAAAAATGGTTGGTAAGTTAAAATATTATATACAAATGTTTTAATTAAACAGTATCTAGCCATAATTGTTTTGGCACCAAATGTAATAGTCTTATACCGGGTCTGCATGATTGAACCGGGTATAGGGGTATTACACCAAACCCTAATTTTAACCTTTTCACAATTTGGTCCTAATATCAATATCTATCAAAATTACTTAATAAAATCATCATATAACAAATTAAAGCTTAAATTTCATGATAATTCATCATAAACATCCAGCACTCATTAATGCTAACTTTCAGAATTACCCATAAAATTAGAAACTAACGAAATAAGTAGTTTGACCTAATTGTAAAAGTCTTAAAAACAAAAAAATTACAAGAAAAGAGCAAGAATTGAATTCTCATGATGCAAAAATATGAAAAACCAGTTTTTGGAGGACCTTTTATGGCTATTTTTGACTGAAGATTGATGAAGAAATGTCTAGATTCAATTTAGTCACTTATTTTTATTTTTACCTTAGTCATAAAATTTCAAGATTTTTTTTATAGACCAACCGTTTCAGCCTTCCAATAAATGTGTAATTCCATTAATTAGCAAGTTTTGCACATTTTTCAATCTAGTCCTTTTTATTTAATTAACTATAAAAACGTTAAAAATTTCTAACAAACCTTTAATACTAACTCAATGACACTTCATAAATATTTCTAAAAATATTTACGACTCGGTTTTGTAAATTTGAGGTCTCGATACCTTGTTTTGAAAATCACTTAACCTATTAAATTCTTCTAAAACACAATTCACTAATTTAAATGTCTTCCTAAAATTACAATTGGCTCATAAGCACTAAATAATAAAATTTATGAGCTCATTTGTTGGATTTAGTGGTCTCGAACCACTATTCCCGACGCTACTTAAAATTGGGCTGTTACAACCAAATTGATGGATTGATTAAATTATTATTATTCCATCCAAAAGAAGGCCATGTGCGGAACATGACCATAAGTTTGTCCAATTTGTTGATTAGACCTAAGGCTCTAGACGAATGAAGAAAAATTTGGAGTTTGACACAATCTGAAACTCAAATAAATCTAAGTTGGATCTAAAAATTAAAGAGGACAATTATAAAAACAAGCAATAAATGATAAAAAAAGAACAAGGAATCCAAATTAAAAATTAGAAACAATTAATGACTTTATATACAATGAAGAGCCCTTTATATAGACTAGATAAGTACATTAAAACTCCTAAATAACTTAAAATATACAATATTGGGTTCATATATAAATAAAATTAAGCCTAAAAATCAAACCCAATGTGATTTAAACTCGAATTAAAAGCTTGAAAATCGTAGTTTCCGTAATAATCCCGTCTATAAATTATGTTCTCGTAGTCTTCACTAAAATGGTCATAACTTGAGCTTTCGAACTCGAAATATAATAATTCAAAGCGCGTTTTGAAAATAAGAGATATATCTTCAAATGCTATGGAAACTACTCAACCCAGAAATGCCTAAATGAAATCCAAAAAGTTGTTGCAAGTCAATATATTCTCCAAACTTGAAAATTGACAGCTTATTTAATAAATTTCACCCCATCAGTGCATGTATCACCACGTTAGCATTTATGTTTGGTGACCAAAATATTTAACGATAGAGTGCCTAAAAAAAGAAGTTAAGCTGACAAAAATAATTAAATTAACAAAAAAGGTTAAGTGACCAAAATACGAACAAGTTAAAACTGAAATAATTATCCCATCAATTTAATTCTTGTAATGTTAATAATCCCCTTTATCACAACTCCTTTTGCAATTTTCTCATTTATTCTTTTTAGGCTTATTATAACATTTGGTACTTAAACTTTGACATTTTTTTTTTCTAATTTGGTGCATAAACTTTTTTTGTCCAATTTGGTACTTTAACTTGACACTTTTTCCTAATTTGGTACCTAAATTTTTTTGGGGCCCAATTTGGTACTTGAACTTTGCATTTTTTCCCTAGTTTGGTACCTAAGCTATTTTTTAGGTTCAATTTGGTACATAAATTTATTAAATGTTATATAAATTACGCAAAACACTAACGATGTTTTTTTTTTTTGTTATGCTACAAAAATATTGTCAGTATTAAAGGAAATTAATGTTAAAAATAGGTATTGAGCTATGCTTAACGAATTAATATTAAATAAGAAAAAATTTTAAACACAAATGAAAAGAAATTCACTATTTTCAATTAATAAAATAATTAATTAAATAAATAACACTAAAAGTAATTGAACATATAAATACAAAAAAAAATCATATCATTTGTCACGTGTCGGTCATATATTGATTATTTTTGCTACCTCATAAAAAATTAACATTGTTAGTATATTTGTGTAATTTCTAAACATTTGTCAAGTTCAAATACCAAATCGAACAAAAAAAGAATTTTAGATACCAAACTAGGAAAAAGAGTCAAGTTTAGGTATCAAATTGGACGCGAGAAAAGATTAAATACCAACTTTTAAAAAATTGTCAAGTTTAGGTACCAAATTAGGAAGTGTCAAGTTTGAGTACTAAATTAGGAAAATGTGTCAAGCTTATATACCAAATGTTATATTAAACTTTTTTTTTACTTAAAGTAGAGACATTAATATTGTAGCGAGAGTTCCCTAGTGAATTGGAGGTCCAGTAGACCTGTCTATGGGCTGGGCCACCTGAAAAGTAGGAGGATTTTGATAAAAATATAGGCTCGAAAAATGGGTTTGGGCAAAAAAAAAATGCCTATTAGAAAACGAGTCGGGTCTCGGGTAAGGCTTATTTTGCTTGAGCCCGGCTCGGCCCGAATATACAAAAAAAAAACTGTTGCTTTTTTGTACTGTTCTTGCTTTTTTTTTTTTACTTTTTTTTTTCACTATTTTGCTACCATTTCACTACTATGTTGCTACTATTTTGTTGTTATTGTTTGGATATTATATAACTTTTGTTTTATTGTTAATTTTATTACTATTTTAGAGGCATTTGATTGTTGAATTGCACCTATCTTAGTGTTATTTAAGTATATATATATTTTTAATTTATTTTCAATTTGTTGAGAAATATTTTTTAATGTTTTTAGTATTTTTTATGTATTATATATTTTTAAAAAATTATAGAAAAAATAATATAACAAAAAATTAATACAGGTAGGCAAAACCGAACCCGTGTTTTAATATTTTTATCTGATTCGAGCTTTAGGAAAATTTTAAGTTATTTTTTAGGTCGAGTCGGCCCGAGCCCAAGCTTAACAAACATGCCTAAATTTTTTATGAGATTCGGTCGGGCCCGACCATCAACACTTCCAAGGTCCACTGTCTTAAATGTTGATGAGTCACACTTATCAGATGGGGATGCATTCCTTCATTACCCCATTGAATATCCTGCATCGCATCCCACCAAGACATTCCTTCACAAAACCAAAAAGTATGTGTTGACATATGGTATGGATTTGAAAGCTATTTTTGTTTGATTTTTTTTTTTAAAGTTAAACTTTTGAATTTAGAAATTGTTTTCACATTGAAATTTAAAGTATTTTCACATTAAGTTTGAACATTTTTCTTGCTCAAATTAGTTCATGAACTTAGTAATTATTTTAATATTATAGTTTGAATTTTAGAGTTTTTAAGGAAATATTATAGATTAATTTAGACAAAAAAATCTAAACCCTAATATAAAAATAATTATCGAGTTGAAGACTTAATTTAAAAAAAAATTCAAATCTAAACGTAAAAATAATTACCAAATTCAGAATTCAAAAAGATTTTAAACCTTAAGCTTCATAGTAGCATGTAAATGAATGATAACATACCAAACATCAAAATTCAGTAATTATACAATCGTTTGTTTGTTAATTTTAATTAGAGCAAAAGCATGTAACCATTTTGGGTGTAAAATTTTATATAAATAAATGATGCAAGTGAAAAAGTTTTGACGTACAATGAGGATATGAAGAGTTGGGACAAGGATTAAGTAGTGGTACCCAACCCAAACCTTAAGATGCTATATAGTAAGGGTAATTATATTGAAAATATGAATATCACATGTAATTATATATTATTATTTATTATAATACGTTAGTATAAATTAAAAGTGATCTAATTTAGTTTAAGTTTATTGGACTTTAATTATTAAATAAAGTATGGATCAAATATGTGTAGATACTCTAGTAACTAAATTTTAAATTAATGATAGATTGATTAAAAATTAAAGTTAATGTGTTAAAGTTATATATTAGGGTTATGATCCCCAAATATAATAAGATAATTTTTTAATATCCCAATTTTAGAAAAGAGAGAACCACATTCTTCTCTAGATTACTTATGTGCTAATTTGGAAGATCAAAACTCTAAAATTTGTAGATTTCTAAAAATTGATAAATTTAGGTACGTTCCCGCATCTAATTTTATTATTAATAATTTTGATATGACTGGTTGATTTATTAGGTTTTATTTCACATTTATTTTATACTTCTAGCAAACCCAATATCCAATCTTGAATGCGATCCATTTTCTTTTTTCTTCTGAATATTAATCTAAATGAATAGCATGATTTTTCAAAACCCAGAGTGTGGAATTGGAAAATGGAGTCCTCAACGTGCCCTTTCGAGGTTTGTTAAGCCGCCATGATTTTCTTTAGCTATTTTTCAGGCCACTCATCATCATTCCTTGTCAGTATTCTCTCTTGACGGGTAAACCCAGGAAAAGCAAAAGGTAAAAGTATGGATAACAATTTAAGCAAATAAAAACATATATCATAGCTTTGCCAAGCTTTTCTTTTATTCCCACCACTCCAGTCCTGATATACTGGAAGTACTACAGTGTATAGACCCCTGTCTTTCCAGTATTCTTTATTCAGCAAAGATTTTCTTTTGGGTCCATGATTTTTGAAGGACTGATTGTACATGAAATTAAACAAGAAGAAAAGCACTCCATTATTGAATCATTACCACCAAACTACAACAATGAAACAAGAGGTTATCTTATCAGCACAGCCAACACTAACAACAGACTCGGAAAAGAGAATAAAAAAGCTGCCTTTTTTTGGTGTTCTTTTCCTTGCTACTTTTACAGAGTGAGCATATGACAATGAAATTACCATCCCCCCCCCCCACCCCCACTTGCTACTCATCCGCAGGGTAAACCTAGCCAGTTGAATACTTACATTTGCAGAAAAATCATAGAAAATTTAAAAAAGAGAAATTAACAAGCAATTTCAGTTTGCAAAGAAGAGTTGAGCTCCAATTGTTCAGCCTCCCAACTTGCCTTAGCAACAACTCCGTCATGCATTGGCACGTATTCCTATCCCAACAAAAAAGAACATTATCCCAAATTCTTGGAGCAGATTTATTAGAATTTATGTTACAATGAAGCATTGAAAACCCGCCTCAAGTTTTTGGACAAGTTCTGTTGCAGTGGGAGCAGAGACGACGATATGACGTTGTGATGGTTTAATAAAGCCATCATCAACGGCTTTGTCCAAGAAGGTAAGCAGATAATTATAATAGCCATCCACGTTAATCAACCCGACCTGAGGTCATGATATGAAACAAAAAGAGAGTTAATTGGTTATTTGAAAAACTGTTACAAGTCAAGAGATTCATCATCATGATGAGACATGAAATGGCTTTTACAGGTTTGTCGTGGATTCCTAGCTGGGCCCATGTTATGACTTCTAATAACTCTTCAAGGGTACCATATCCACCTGTTAAGTGATTAATAAAATTACATAGGCATAGTAATAATAGTATAATTAGGTTTTCATGAGAGAGACCTGGTAAGGCGATGAAACAGTCAGAATGGCGTGCCATTTCGGCTTTCCTTTGGTGCATGTCCGTGACAGGTTTGACCTCTCCTACTGTTTCCCCTGTTATCTGCTTAACCAAAACAAAACCATATTTATGCATCATTTCCCAAAGGGACTTAACCAATACAGGAGAGGGTGTAGAGACCACCTCTTTGCTCATCAGAGTTTTGGGGATAATTCTGCGGATAAAATAAAAGAAAATCAACAAATGAATCCAGTAAGTGAAGAAGAAATTAATTAGTCAATATATGCATGTATTGGTTTGGTACCCTAAAACATGGCCACCACCTCGGTGGACTTCCTGAGAAACCAAACCCATTAACCCCACACTTCCTCCACCATAAACAAGATCCAACCTCCTAGAGACCTTGAGCCAAGAAATTAAAGGAGGTTTAGTACGGTTTTTTAAACAAAACAGAGACAGAAATTAAGAAGGCGGCATTGAAGAATGGAATAATACCAGTTCTTTTCCAAGCTCAAGTGCAGCATCACGGTAGCAGTTTCGCTTACCGGAGCTGCTTCCACAAAACACACAAACCCTTTTGAACCTGCTGGAGTTCACTGCTTTATTCTCCTCCATCTCTCCTCTTTTTTTCCCTGCTTTGGGTGTGTATTATTCCTATATGATGGTTTAGCTGAAAGGGAAAAGCTATGGAGTATTTACAAAGATTCTTGGGGGCATATCAAAAGGAGGACCCAATACCAAAAGAGGAACATGGAACTACACCATTTATAGCATCTCCCCACAAGAAGTTGTAGTAATGGTTTCGATAATAATCTTGTTACCCGTGGAATCCTGTCGCGCCACGTGGGTATCAAAACCCCGAATGTTTTGCTTTACCAAATTCTCCGACAGGATACTCCTTTTTCTTCCCCCCCCCCCCCCTTCTCCTCATCCATTGGTTACAACTTTTCCTTTTCAACTTTCAAGCCCAACACCAGAAGTAATAATAGCAAATGATTCAGTTCCAACAACGACCGAAGGGCAATGTAATGGCTATCTTATTTCATTATTGGAGTCTTCATTGGTATGCAATTTGTATAGAAGCTAATTAAATTGATGCGGCGCAGGGCAGGGCGCTAGCTATATAGATCAGTCCTGCTTGCCTTCGGGCATTGGTAAGTGTTCCCCTGTTCTCAGCACGGCATGCTTGGATCACCATTCCTTTTAAACAGAAAATGGACATCGCCCACTCTAATTGCTAAAAAGTATGTCATTATTTTGTCCTAGCTATACAGTAAAGCCCTGCATGCATGTCAACAAATGTATAGGCTACCAGATTAACTACGCCTTTTCTTTATTTAATCTTACTGTACGGAGCCTAGATTTTGTGCCCTTTTTCAGCATTAATTTCGACTATGAATGCCAGAATAAGATTTTATTAACACAAATAATGTTAAGAAAAAAAAATTATGTAATTTTTAAAAATTTAAAATTTAATTCCTATACTTTTACTTTTAGGAATTTAGTTTCTCTACTTTTTGTATTTCTAAATTCAATTCCAACTGTTAAACATAATTTTTTGTTAAATTTAAGTTAATTATAAAGTCATTTTTTTAATTACATCGTTATCAAGTGAGTATTTTTTTAATTTGAAAATGTTACGCTAACAAATTTAAAAAATATATATTTAATAGTGTTAATAGTTTAACCTAAATTTTAAAATTTAAAAAGTAGAAAGACTAAATTCTTGAAAGTAAGAGTATAAGAACTAAATTCCAAATTATCAAAAAATACGAAGAGTTATGATATATTTTAACAAAAAAAAAACTTCCCTAAAAACATTTAATCTAGATTTTCTAAAAGTACCAATCAGTACTAATTTATTAAAAATTTAATTAAAATTTTTTACAAACCAAACTATATTACACCGAGTGAAAAAAATACATAAAAATTTATTTGGAGAGAATATTCATTGAACTAGTTATAGGTGGAGTGATAAAATTGCCAAGTGTAGCATGTTTGTATCTTTTATCAATTTGACCTTTATTCTTTTTTTTTTTAGTTTAATTTGACTCTCAACTTTTTAGAAAATCGAATTTGACCATTAATCTTTTAAAAAGAGTGAAATTATATTTTTTTAACTAAAGTATTGACTAAAATTTTAAATTATTAAACATAGCAGTTCACATGGCAATTCATATGTATTTCACAGTCTTTTTTTTTTTTTTGAATTTTGATTTTTTGAATATTTTTATAAATTTTAAATTATTTTTTTACGTGGCAGATATGACAAATAGTGCCTTGTTATCATTAAGTACACAAACTGTCACAGGAGTTGTCATGTCAATATTGTTAAAATTTTAAATTTTTAGTCAATATTTTTGTTTTAAAAAATGATTTGACTCTTTTTGAAAAGTTAATTGAAAAACTTAACTCAAAAAAGAAGAAGAAATTGACAAAAAAATATAAACATTAAGAATTATGTAATAACCCAAAATTTACGGGTATCGGAAAAGTACATTTTGAGTCACTATTTCCATAAAATAGATTCGTAAATATTTATTAGAAATATTTACGAAATTGGTTATGTGATTAATTAAGTTTTGGTTAGTTGAATTAGCTAGAATTAAGGTTAATTTAGTGTAAGGATTAAATTGAATAAAGTGCGAAAGTTTAATTGTAGAATAAAGAAAAGATGAGGGACTAAATTAGCAATTAAGCCATAGGTGCCAAGTGTGTGGTAAAAATAAAATACATGTGTATTAAATAATATACATACATTTGTAATAAATACATGTATTTACTTATAATTTAAGAAATAATTATTAATATAATATAATATAATATAATATAATATAATATATATAATATAATATAATATAAGTAAACTAAAGTAAATAAAAGAAAATGAAATAGAAAAAAAAACAGAATAGCCAAACGAAACGGGGGAGAAAGAAAGGAGAAAGAAAATGAAAATGAAAAATTAGGGTTTCAAGGTTTGAAGTTTAATTGGTAAGTCTATTTAGCCCATTTTCTTGTAATTATGATATTTTTGGAATCCTAGAACAAGATACTACTTGATATAAGTGGAAATTTTGAAAGTTAGTTGATTTTTAGATGTAGTTTATGTTGAATAAATTAAAGAATTTGGGTTAGAATTAATAGAATTGTGAGTTAGAATTGAGAAAAGGATTGAATTGTAAGTTAAATCATAAGTTTCTATGTAGTAGGGACTAAATTGAGAGAATTTCGAAATTAGGGATTTAGGATGAAATAGAGGATTGAAGTTAGTTTTAAGTGAGAATTAAATGAAAATATGAAATAGTTTTGGAAAGAATAAAACTAATATTGATTTAAGGACTAAATTGGAATTTAGACAAAAGTTGTGTATAAATTGAATTAATTAATATAAAATTTGTAGTGTATTGACAAATTTTAATTGTTTTAATTCCATAGCTAACGTTGAGCCGGAAGCCTCGACTAGGAAAAGAAAAGAGAAAGTCAACGAGGATTAGCTCGGAAAATACGGTTTGTATTTCTCTAATCCGAAAACTAAAATTATTTGTTGTATTTATTATTATGTATGGTAAGTGAAATTGAGGTTAGTTTGATATATTGATATTGAATTGAATTGTTTTGTGAACATATGTGTATGATTGAAAAGTGTATTGAATTAGAATTGATTGAAATTGTATATTGATTTGAAATTGAATTATAAATTGAAATACCCTATTAACAATGTCGGGTTAAGTTGGATATAGTTGGCATGCCATAGGATTGGAAGTGTTCAGGGATACTTGGACTTCGAGTCGATGAGGCACTAAGTGTCGTTTTACTGTTATTACTTCGAATAAATCCAATGAGGTACTGAGTACCGTACTGTTACTGTTTTACTTCGGCTTGGCCGATGAGGCACAGAGTGTCGTACTGGTGTGTTGGTTGGATCCGTGCATCCGTCGAAGTCCGAGTCGTGTTAATAGGGATAAGTAAATGAATTGGTTAAATTGATTGATACTGAATAATATTGAAATTGAATTGAATACATTATGGTGAAATGCTATAGAATAGCATTTATGAGATTGAAATAGAAGATGTGATAATTGAAAGTGTTATGAATGATGTGTATTGTGAATTTGATTAATTGTTGAATGGATTTGTTATGTGTAAATATGTATTTGAACTTTATAAATTTTTATTTAATAAGTATTCGGATTATAGAAATACCACTGAGTTTGATTATTATAATAATAATTCTGACATGTTCTAGATTTAATTATGTTTTGGACTGATTGAAAGATTGGATTTTGAGTTACTTGTCGTTTCAGGTTTGCAGGGTTGGTAAACTTGTTGTAAAAGGCTCATTTTGAGTTCACACGGCCTGGCACACGAGCGTGTGACCAGACTGTGTGAGACACGCGGCTTACACATGGGCGTGTGGGTAGGCCGTATGTCTCCTGCAACTTAAAATTTTAGAAACAGAATGCACAGGTATTGCCACATGGGTAGAGACACGGGCGTGTGTCTCAGTCGTGTGAGGTACACGGCCCAGCACACGAGCATGTGCCTGGCCGTGTGAAAACTGCACCTAATTTTTGAAAAAATAAATTGACCACATGGCCTAGCGCACGTGCATGTGGCTTGGCCGTGTGAGGTAAGTTAGAGAGCACATAAATTAGGAAACGACCTGAAGCACGGGCATGTCTTAGGGTCACACGGGCGTGTCCCTAGACCACACGGGCGTGTGAGCCTTGTATTTGAGAAAATTTTTGGAATTTCACGAAAAATTTCTTGAGCACTCGAATCAGTCCCGAATCACTTCTAACACGTATATTGGGCCTCAAGAGCCCATAAAAGGGACATTATGATTGTTTTACAATATGTATGTTATTTATTTGTATAAGGTTCATAATATTTCTGAAAGGTCCGGTAATGCTCCGTAACCCCGTTCCAGTAACGGTTTAAGATTAGGGGTGTTACAAATTAAATTTAGTATTAATCTAAAATATTTTTGTATAAAATTTGATCAATACTAATTAGTCATTCAATTTATATATTTTATATTTTATTTAAAAGTTTTATGCAAAATATTAAAAGATAAAAACACATTAGAAAAATATTTATTTTCTGTTGGATAAAAGGCATTATAGTTATTTTTTAGTGACACAAGTAAAATTAATGTTATAAATAAAATATACTATTTAAATAAAAATGAACTGATGTGATAAACAGCAAAGGCTTAGATATGAGATCCAAGGTGAGTTTTTCATCCATAAAATTTATTTGAGTTTAAATGTTTTGGGAAAATGATGGCAGTGGAGTCGCATTTGTCTATTATTATTATCATCTTAAATTTTGACATTAGGCTGTTTTTAATGCACTCTTGAGCCCTCTTTTTCAAGGCTCAAGCGTCATATACTTCCGTACTATGACTAAACAACATTGCCATACGTGCATAAGAAAAGATTCGCTTGGTTATTCGTGCGCAAACTCCTCAATATTTAAATTTACCCTTCCATGCTTAATTTAAATTTTATCAATGAGTTTTTTTATCCAAATAACATTAAAAAAAAATTACCTAAATGGCAACAATTATGTATTAAAATAGTACATTGAAATGGGTGGAGGGTGGTGCATAGACGGCACCACCCTCATTCTGACATAATATAATTAAAAAAATTTTAAAAATGGTGGAGGCATGTAAATAGGTGGCACAGAGGTATTATTTGGGTCAAATACGGGTCGTATATGATAAAAACCGAACCCAAAAGCTGACTTGCTGTCATGATGGGACAGCACACTAGGTGCCGCCTAGGAAAATGGCGACACCCAATGGTGGAGGAGGTGGCACCGGGTTGGCAAGGGCGATGGGACGATGCATGCATGGTGTTTGTTTTATTGTATGTTTGGGAACCTTATAATGGTCCCCAATACTTACATAAAAAATTTAATAAATGAAAAGAGACCATTTCTAACAATATCAAATTTATTGCCATTTCTAACAATATCTATGACAAAAATATTTTTACTATTTATCTATTTTTTCTTGTTGTTATCATTAACTAACAATTACTTTATAATAGTTACTAACATAAAAACTTTCAAATATATTAAAAAAATTTAAAACATAACATTCTCAATAATCTAAACACAAAACTTACTAACAAATCACAATAAACAAAATAACTTTAAAACAAAATATAAAAATAACACTAAACAAACTATATAATACTAACAAAACAATTTTTTCTTATCATAATTTATTATATTTGAAAATAACAATAAAAATAATAATACATTTCCTTTTTTCTCTTTTCTCTTTTCTTTCTTTCTTCTCTTCTCCCTCTCTTGTTCTGCTAATTTTTTTTTAAACTGATATTTTAAAATGAGCCAGATGGGGGAGTGTGGGGTCACTGGTGCCGCCTATCAGATAGGCACCACACCCCTATACCCCCTTCATATTTTTGTACCCGTATATACCAGAATGGAATAGTGATGCCGCCTATTTACATGCCTCCACCATTTTTAAATTTTTTCTTTTTTTAATTATATTGTGTCAGAATAAGGGTGGTGCCGCCTATGCACCACCCTCCACCCATTTGAATGTAATATTTTGGTATATAATTGTTGCAACATGCCATTTTTGTATTTTTTAATATTATTTATGTAAAAAAAATCATTTATCAATTAATATTCCATGCTTTATGAACAATTTTTAATATATATATATATATATATATATATTGGCCCCTAAATTTCGTAATATTTCTCAAATTGACCTCTAAACTTTTTTAGATCACCTTTGATCCTTCATGCTGGCATCCGTTACATAAATCAGTCTTTATTATTAACACTGTTAGTTTTATTAAGGCTTAATATATAGATTTGTCCCTAAACTTGATAAATTTTCTCACATTGACCTTTAAACTTTTTCTTTAGGATCATATTGGTCCTTAAGGTTGATATCTGTTACATAGATTGGTCCTTACACTAATAGTTTCTTTTTGAAGAATTTGTTGATCATCTTTAATCATTCTTCAAAAAGTTTAAAAAAAACCTTAAACTTTTTGAAAAAATATTTAATTTTTAAGAGATACTATAAATTATAAAAATTCAAAAAATGAAAATAAAAAATTAAGTTAAAATTTAACCTTTAAAAGCTTTTAAATATTCAACTTTTAAAAAATAAAATCTAAAAATATATAATAAATAAAATTAAAAAATATACAAAAAAGATAGTAAAATTTTTTAGAAATTTACAAAATAATTAAAAAAATGAAAAATTGATCGGGCGTTGATCGAAGTTAACCAAGCTTGACCAGCATTAAGTGATGCTGACAGGGAGTTGACCAACTCCAACCGGTCAATTTTTGTTCCTTTAATGTTTAAAATATCTTTTAATTTTTAAAATTATATATTTTTTCAATTTCTTGTAATTTACTAAAAATTTAACCAAATTTTTTTATTTGTAAACATATTTATTCTTTAAAAATTTTAACTAAATTTGTTATTTTATTTTCAATTTATATATATTCTTTTTTATTTTCAATTTATATATTCTTTATTTTTATTTCAATTATATGTTTATTTATTTATTTATTTGTTTTCAATTTATATATACATTAATTTTTTTGAAGTTTTATGATTTTCATATTTCTTATATTTTTTAAAAAAATTTTAAGGTTTTTTTTAAAAAAAAAATTAGGAATGTTTAAGATGATCCCATGTGTCAGCCCCATGCTTGTCCACATCAACAAAATCTTGGAAAAACAAGCGATGTTAGTGTAGAATCCAATTTGTGTAACATATGCCATCATAGGGACCAATATGATCCAAAAAAAGAAGTTTAGGGGTCAATGTATAAAATGTTGTCAAATTCAAGTACTAATTTATATATTAAGCCTAAAAAAACAATATAAACTCATTTATAAAGTTTTTCTATTATTATTTCAGAATCAGAGTAATTGTTTTTATTTTATATTCTTTATTATTTGAAATAGTATTTAATAACAATTTTTATATTAATTATTTTTAAAATATATTTTTATTGTAACCAAAATATCCACGGTTAACAGTAGTGACTAATTCTCTCGTCACTAGTACTCTCTAAAAAGATAAACAATTGACCACAAGATATACTTCATTCCCATAAATGAAAATAGAACCCCAATCACAAAATTAAGATTATAAAAGATATATATATATATGTATGTATATATATATATATATATATATTCCATATAAATCAGACTTGATAACATGTTTTTTTTTGGTGAATAAAACAAAACTACTAAAAGAATGCTCTAAGTTACATTAAAAACTTTTTCGTGAAGAAGAGCTGCTACCACACTATCTGGTGGTACTTCGAAGGTCCGGAGAGAAGTCTGCCATGAAAGTCCAATCTTCGCCATTTGGTCTGCAACTAAATTGTGCTCCCTAGGAACATGTTCAATGATCCATTGGCCTTCAGCGTTCAAGAGTCTCTTAATTCTCCTGATTAGCGTATTACCAGTGTCGAATCTATCTTCCATGGATAAAATCCTTACCACTTCAAGATTATCGGTTTGAATCTTGATCTTCTTATAGCCATTATTCTTTAGAATAAACACTCCATCAAGAATACCCCAAAATTCTGCTTCCAATGGAGAGCAATTGCCCAAATAATGCTAGTACCCTAAAACCCAATTACCATCGTGATCACGTACCACGCCACCCGCTGAAGCATCCCCAGAAATTTTAGCCACTGCTCCATCAGTAGAAAGATGCACCCAATTGTCAGAGTCATGCTGTTGAGTCTCAGAATGTGTTACGGCAACCTTGGGTTTGTTGATGATGGACTCAAAGTTTTGTGCCCAACTGACTGAAGATTTGATAAGCTGGAGTGACGTCCAATCAATGTTTTGAAAGATGAAAAGGTTCCTGTTCTTCCAAATTCTCCACGCAATAATCCCAAAAAGACATGACCAAGTGGTTCCTTTATCCTGCAATTTAGTATGACAACACAGATTAGTATTTAACCAAGTTTCTAAAAGATCAGAAAAGAACCTAGATTGCTTCTCTGGAGGGACTACAAGCTTCCAAGCTTCCTTGGCCGTCGAACAATCACGAAGAACATGCATGATGTCTTCAAGATTATGACCACATCGCGGACAGATACTGCTTTGTGTAATTCCTCTTCTGAATCTTTCTGAATTAGTTAAGAGTATCTGGTTCGCCACAAGCCAAAGAAAAGTTCTGACTCTCTGAGGTCCTTGACATTTCCAGATAATCTTCTAAAAATCATCTTTAGGTCTCCACGAGGACTCCTTTAACGTCCAGTAAGCACTTCGGATAGAAAAAGAACCGGATCCCGAACGAGCCCATATGATTCTATCTTCGCCACCATCCGGATGAGGTGGAGGAATACTGACAATGCGCTTCAACATGTCCTCATTTAACCAAATACGAAGCATGTCCAAGTTCCATGATCCATCCTGTAGAATCCAATCCTTCAAGGTGCTATCTAAGTTGAACCGATCATGAGCGAGAACATAAGAAACCAGAGGCCCAACTTCAGGTATCCAATTATCTTTCCATCATCGAATTGTAAAGCCGTTCCCAATCGACCACATGAGGTTCTCACGAAGAAGGGACCACACTTTAGATAAAGATTTCCAGAGATGCGATGATTGATTTTTATGTATAGCCTCAGGAAGCTGAGTCTTCCAATTATATTTTGATCGAAGAACTTGGACCCATAATGCATCCTTTCTAGAAACCAGATTAAAACCAATCTTCATAAGGAAAGACTTATTTTGATCTTGAAGGTGCCTAAAACCAAGTCCTCCACAAGTTTTGGGCTGACAAATATTTTCCCATCCAATCAAAGCTAACTTTGAGTTTTCAGGTGAGCCTCCCCAAATGAACTGTCTGGCTATCTTTTCTATCTCCTCACACACCCCTTTTGGAATAGCTAAGGACTGCATGAAGTAGCTAGGAATGGCCAAGAGAACCGATTGAGCAAGAGTAACGCGTCCAGCAAAGGAGAGCTTCATAGCATCCTAGTTTTGGAGCTTACTTCTAACTTTTTCAACCACAAAATTCAGTGTACTTTTAATGATTCGATCATGGAGAAGAGGGACCCCCAAATAACTTCCTAGATTAAGCACCTTCTGATAGCCAAAAAGTTGACTAATCTGATCACTTAAGCTGGCATCCACAACTTTTGAGAAAAACATGTTGTTCTTCCTTGCACTTATTTTGTAACCGAAAAGATCACAAAACCGTCTTAGGATCTCCTTAAGCAAGAGAGCTTGACTCATATTCGCCTTGCTAAAAATAACCAGATCATCTGCAAAAAATAGAAGAGATAGAGCCGGTCCCGATCTAGATAGTCTAATAGATTGCCACTTACCAGCTTCCATCTCTGACTTGATAAGACATCCTAACCATTCCATACAAAGGACGAACAGATAAGGTGATAACGGGCAGCCCTGTCGAATCCCTCTGACAGGCTTGAAAGATCTAGACGGGACTCCATTCCAAAGGATTTGCATAGAGGAAGAGGAGATGGCATCCATAATGACCTTGCGAAGTTTCTCAGGGATCCCAGCAGAGACCAATGACACTTCAATGAATTTCCAGCTGACCCTGTCATATGCTTTTTCTAAGTCTAACTTAATAGCCATCCAGTCTTTGCCACGTTTCGTATTACGCATTGAGTGTATAACCTCCTGAGCAATAATAATATTGTCCGAAATGTTTCTCCCTGCAATAAATCCCGTTTGCTCTGGAGATATGTAGTTTGAAAACACTACTTTGAATCTATTAGCGATAACCTTCATCACCAATTTGTACAGAACGGAGCAGAGACTGATTGGTCGAAATTGACTAAAGTCTTCTGGGCTCTTCTTCTTCAGGATAAGGACAATAAAGGTGTTATTAAGCTCCTCCTCAATTCTGTTGCCATTAAAAATTCCTTGAACCCACTCACAAACTGCTCCTCCAACAATGTCCCAATGACTTTGGAAAAAAAGTGCGTGAAATCCATCGCTTCCCGGAGCTTTCAGAGAGGCCATATAAAAAGGGCTTTCTTGATCTCTTCATTCAACACCGGTTTATTAAGGAAATCAATGTCTTGTTCCTTAAGACTAGTAAAGATATCCGAAGGAACTACAGGCGTGGGCCTTGGATTTTCACCATATAAATCTTCAAAAAACTTGACGGCTTCCTCTCTAAGAATATCCTGCTCAGAACACCACTCCCCACTACTGGTTCATAAGGCCAAAATGCGATTGTATTTCCTTCTTTGCATCGTACGACTATGAAAATACTTGTTGTTCCTGTCTCCAAATTGAAGCCAATCACATCTAGCTTTCTGTCTCCATAGGAGCTCTTCATGGTTAAGAACATTTTCCAACTCATCTCGAACTTCCATCTCCAAGTTAGCTAATCTGCTAGAGTCCGAATGTTCCATGGCTTTTTGAATAGATCCAAGTGATTTCAACATTTGTCTTTTACGAGTTCCTATGAAGTCATAGGTGGACCTATTCCATTCTTTAACATGAGATGTAAAATCAGATAATGAAATAGCCATGTTACCTGAAAAACTCCATTTGTCAGAGACCAAGTCCTTAAAGTTTGCATGTTTTGTCCATCCAGCAAGAAATCGAAACGGTCTCCCTCTCGGGACATTGAGTAGAGGCCTGGTTATAAGGAAAATGGGTCTATGATCTGACTTAATGCGAGGTAAATGGTACACCAAAGCGTGCGGAAAAACAGATATCCATGCATCATTGGCCAGAGCTCTATCCAATCTTTCTGACGTGTTTCCTCTTTACCAGGTATAATAAGGACCTATGTATCCAAGATCCTGCAAATTACAAATATCAACAAAATTTCCAAACAAGTTACATCTCTTACCTATCGATCTATCACTTTCTTATCCTGAGAAGATAGAATGGCATTAAAATCTCCCAAAATCATCCATGGCAAGGAGGCCTGAGGCAGGACATTCATCAAGTCTGCCCATAAAGATTTCCTCCTAGTTCTATCCGGGCTACCATAAACAACAAAACCAAAGAAAACATCAGTAGGATTAGCGCCTTGAATACGAAGGAGCATAAATTGAGGGTGATTATGTATAATATTGATGGAAATATAATCCTTCCAACCAACCCAGATGCCGCCTGAAAAACCAACAAACTCAATGCGGTGAGAGCGATCAAAACCCAACTTCTCAATAATAGTGTTAGCTTTATTGCCACTGACTCTTGGTTCCAAGAGACATACAATATCAGGTTTATATTCAAGATTATACTCACGGAATGCACGAAGAAATTTAGTGCTAGCACATCCTTGACAGTTCCAGGAAAAGATTGAGAGATTAAAATTCATAATAAAATAAAATAAAAATTAATACCAACACTACCTATAATACAAGGATAATGGAGCTAGAAAAGCAAAATAAAAGTTAAACACTTTTACCCGTGCCCAATATAAGTGTATCAGAATCCACTTTTTGAACCGAGGAGATAGACTTGGTAAGCCTAGATATAGTATCACTCAGAGGAATTTTGGAGGCATTTTTATTTTTGAAATTACCTCATTTTCCATGATTGATCTTATTAATTTTCTTAGTTGCTCGAAAGCCACCTTCCTTACCTCCCGCTAATTTTCCAGCAACACGATTTTTAATCATACCTTCAGTTGATTCTTTGTCTTTGAAAGAAACAGCCGTATGTCTGATAACATTAGAACTTCCAGGAACATCAATCACCTGTGCTACATCCATATTGTCCGCAATTGGAGCGGGATTGAAAGACTTTGTAGCTTCCTCAACATCATTTGTCCCCTGAACATCAAACATTGAGTTTAGACATGATGTGTTTAGACTTTGTGGAACATTATTATTACTGCGCATTAAAAAATAATCAATAAATAATTTGTCTTTAAAAGCATTAGAAGTAATTTGCGAAGGTGTACTCCCTGTTTCAGTGATTAATGAGTTTTTATTAGCACTACGGTAATTCGACCCACTAGTGGACTTCACCGAATCTTTATTGAATGTGTCAGTTATAGCCTTGAAGGGTAGAGGATTGCCTGAAGCTGCCATTAAGTCCGCAGGGGTTAGCGAACGGCCCATTATTTCAAGATTATTTGGGCTCCCTGCTTCGGTGGAAGGGAGGACTTTATTAATAAAAGCTAGGCCCACCTCCTTATTGGCCTGACATTCAACTGCTCCTTGCACAGAATCCAAAAATGAATGACCTTCGGTGACCGTTCCATTCCCATCAATGCTATTTAATTTATCTGCATCCATATTAATTGTTTTATTAATAGGGTAGGTCGACGGTCCAAGAGCCTTGTTGCTCCTTTCCAGCTGTAAATTTTTAAAGTTCCTAATCGTTTCCCGAGATAAATGCTCCTGTTCTTCTCTATTAATGTCACCATTCTTTGAATTCTGAGGAGATGCTATCTTTCTATTTTCCCTTTGATTATGCGCATTTTCAGTATCCTCTTTCCTTTCAGACTGAGACTAGGCTTGAAATCTGGAACCCGAAGGAGCTTTTTCATTAACATCTTTTTTGGAAAGATTATTTTTCCGAAAATAAGTCCTTGATTTCCTGTCCACCACCATCCAAGGCCCGTATGTCTCCTCCTTTCCTTCTTTCACCACCTCCGCCGGAATGCCATTCGTCTGGGCTTTTTCCGGTGAAGCCTCCGTTCGTGGTAAAGGGCATAATTATTTAGTGTGACCATATTTCCCACACGAGAAGCATATCGCGGGAAGCGCTTCATACTCCACCCTTTGTTTCATGCCATTAACCAAGACATGAGCCGTTAAAGGCTTATCTAAATTAATGTAAACAGCCATCCTAGCAAAACGACCTCGAGTTCTACTATCGGTATTAAGATCAAGCCGAACAACTTTCCCAATAAGTCTTCCGATTTCCTCAAGGATTTTCTTTTTATACAGGTACCCTGGAAGCCCTGGTAATCTTATCCAAGCCAGAACAGTGCTTGGAAAGGGTTGAGATGGACTAAACTCTTTTATCCACGGTTGAACAGTCAGATACTAGCCATAAACCAACCATGGTCCCTGAGATAGCACTTTTGTGTAATCTTGAATGGAATAGAACTTGGCCACGAAATATCCATTCTCGATATCCATGAGATGGAAGGGTTTGGAAGGGGTCCATAAGTTACTGATCCTGTTAGAGAGAGCCCCATAACCAATATTTCTTCCGAGCAGTTTAATAACAATAGTTAATTCCATTTCTTTGAACAAGATTCGTTGGATCCTCTCCGAGAAGTCGATGGCAGGAGTACCATTAACCATAGATCTGCGGATATCACCCTCCAGAAATTCAAGATCTTCAACACTATCTCCTCTAAGAAAATCCATTTGACCCTCATCAGATGAACCAGATTTGAATCCCAGAAGTTTATCTTTCCAGGAAATTTTTGGACTCGATTCCGTTTCAACCACCATATCCATACCTTCCTCGCCTATTCCTTCTTTAAAACGCATTTTCTTAGTGTTACGATCCACCACCGCCTGAGAACTATTTCCGTTATCGACTTCTAGATGAGAAGCAGCATCGCCATAATCAAGAGAGATTTCTTGCATCGCCATTTTTTTTATTACGATTTGATGTGAATTTAATGTTATTCCAACTTGATAACATGTTTCAAACATCATAACTTTTTATTTTTAAGCTCATAATAAATATATTTATCTATTATTATTTTAAATGTTTTATTGAGTATAGTGTTCGTGGAGTGCAGTTATTAAACTACTCTTTATTTTTTAACAAAACAATAATAATTAATTAAATTTGAATTTTTATATAAAATTGTGGTTGTATTACAAAAATTCTCCGGAGCCGAAGAGAAAGGACATTAGTAATAATTGCTGAAACGACATAGTTTGACAATGTATGGAAATTGAGGAATTTTTATCCAACGATAAAAAAGTTGGTTGGGTTGATGATTTCAACAATCGTAAAAGATTAATTAATTATAAATTTCAAAAGGATGTGAGTTGATTATATTTATTTTATGCACCGCTTTTAGTGTTGTCTGTCCACATTTGATTTAGTTTTTCTATAATTTGGATTAATGTTTTTTTTCCACTTCACATATAATAAAATTCAAACGGAAATACAACTGATAAAAGTAAATAAATTCTACATATTAAAATAAAAATATATAAAAAATTATTTGAGTGGTAAATTTAAAATTTTATTAATTCAATTGGTATGAGTTCATATCCCAATATATGCATATATTTATTGGTTTTTATTAAAATAAAAAGACTAATGTACCTTCAAATAATGTTATTTATTTTAATTACAAAAGGATTTTTTCATAAGTTTCTTAACCAAGTTAATATATTTGATTTACATAAAAAAACTTCAACCGTTCAATAAATATTAATATATACATTATTCTAGATCAATATGATAAAGATATCGGATCGATTCAAAATTTTATATGCATGACAAGTACAATTACATCAATAAATTCAAATATTAGATAGTTAAAATATTTATAAGAATGGTATAAAATGACTTTAATTTTACACCCGTATAAATGGAATTATATTATATCAAATATAAATTCAATTTTCACATAATTTGTGATCTATTGTAAGAAATAATAAATAAGCCAAAACACAAGAAAATTTGACTCAACTTATATATCATACTCTCATTTTGTTCGGGCATAAGCAACAAACAAGTAAAATAGAGAAGATCAAACACACAAATATTTACATGGAAAACTCCTCTGAAAAGGAGAAAAACCACAGGCAAATGCAGGCTTTGGCTTTTCATTAAAGGAGTAAATCAACAATAGTATAATATGGAAAAAATAAACCTAAATGTACTAAACGTATATTACCCAAACCCCGAAAATAAAACATTAACTTGGGAACAAAATTCTCTCCATAGTTATCACAAAACTCTCACTAAAACTCATATGGACCATATCTTGTCGCCCTCAAGAAAAACCTTTGTTAATTGACATATTAAAACAGGGATACAATGCCCCTTTAAATAGGCTAAAACTAGAGTTCTAATATGATTATAATATTTCTAGAATAATCAGAATTTAATTAGGGAATAAATAGTAAAGTTTAACTAGGGGAAAAAAATCTGGTTGAATTTAAAAACACATCGTCACGTTGTTTTCTTCTTGTCGGGACATCGTCCGTCGCGTCGTCGCAATGTCGCCTTATAAATACGAGTCACACCCCACACATTTATAAAAAGATTAAAGAATTGAATTTAATATCAGGTATTATAATTTGGAAAGATTGAAATAATAGTGAACTTTAACAATATGGAATGGATGTATGAAGAAGAAAAACCATGAATGGTGGAGGGGGCTGCCATTTTTATCCATCCATTTCGAATTTTGATATGTCCAACAAATCTTCCATGATTTTTCTTCTGAATTTATCTTATTTTCGACCAACTTAATAATGTTCATTTTTTTCTTTTAACCTAATAAAGAAGTAGATTTTTTTTCTCTTTTTCACTCAGGAATATTGGAATTAGTTTATTTAAGAAAATAAAGAAGTGGAGGAGCCTAAACGCCCTTTTTCTCACTCTGATCAACATCTAAAGGTAGTGGGTGGGGAAAAGTTGTTTAAAAATAAGCTTTTTGGTCGGTAATGGGGGGCTCCGAATAAGTGACAAGTCATGGCTGTAGATAAAAAGTAAGGCTGGAGTTTGATCACCGCAGCAGGCAACCGTCTTTTATGGCCGCCTATAATCCTTACCTTCCTCTCTTAACTTTCTAATCATATTTAATTTATTATATATCATGCTCATTTCCTCTTTTTAGGAAAATGATAAATTTCCTATTGTAATCACTCAAAATTTAAATTATATAATAATTAAATTTTAATTTTAATCTCTATATTACACTCAAATTTGACATTCAATTTTTAGATTTTAACTTTTTGATATTATTCGGTACTTCAAATTTTTACAATATTATTGATTAACTCAAATAATTTGTTTTAAACTTTTAAGATTCTTAATAGTATTAAAATTATTTGTTAAATTCAAATCTATTGTAATGACATTATTTTATTACATGGCTATTAAGTGATTTTTCTTTAAAAATTTTAAAATGTTACACCGGTGAATTTAACAAAAGAATTCAACAGTGTTAAAAATTGGATGTGGTTCTTTTAAATTTGAAAAATAGAGGGACTAAGTTTCTAAAAGTAAAAGTACAAATACTAAATTTCAAATATACAAAGAGTACATAGACTTGAAGTATATTTTAGTATTGTAACACCCTTAACTCGTCTCTGTCGCCGGATTAGAGTTACGGAGTATTACATTACAATTCGGAACATATAAATGCAAATAGAAACGATTATACAAATTATCTTATATCATTCAATAAGTCATATAAATCAAGGTAATAATACATTTATGAACCTTAAATCAAGCCTACGGGACCCTAAAAAAATTTGAAAACAATTAGGAGTCATTTTGAAACAAAACAGAAAAATTTGGAAAATTTAAAAATTTTTTAAAATAGCGGTCACACGGCCATATGGCAAGGTCGTGTGATAAAGCCTAGACCGTGTGGCTCAAAACATGACCGTCTAGCTACTCCACAAGCCATGTGGCTATTTCACACGCCCGTGTACACAGACCATGTAACTAACTGTGCCCATGTTAAATAAGGTCACACAGCCGTGTGGCCAGGCTGTGTAACTCTCAGTGCCTGTGTGGACCAACCTGCATTGAAAACAAATAAAACACCGGCCGTGTGCGTAGGCCGTGTGATGGCTTGTGTCCCAGGCCGTGTGTACCTTAAAAAGTTTGCAAAACAAGGCACATTTTCATCCAAAACTTAGGTACCAAGCCAAATCAAAACTAACCAATTCCATGCCTTAAAAACACATTTAACAAACCTAAAATATGCCAAAATATTCATCACAAGTGCCTAACCAAAGTGTCCTCATTGACACCACAATTCAAACACCTAAACAAAAGTACATTCATCTATCACAAATTCACTCATCAATTCATCCATTTAAACATTAATTACCAATTCAATATGAGTTATGCCATATATAACCAAAAGATCAAACTTGCAATATAATTATTAGCACTAAACTTAATAAGGATCCATTACAATACAAGGTACCAAAACATGTCCATATTCTTACAAAACAAACACCCTATTTACATGCCATGATTAATCATAGATTGAGACTCCAAAAACTACCGAAAAGTGACAAAGGTAGGTGTATGCTCCGGTGACCGACCAACACGATCCAATAGTTCAAGATCTACAGAGAAATAATATCCAATGTAAGTATAAGAAATACTTAATAAGTTACCACAAATTAATTCCTTACTTACTATATTCATTAAGTAGATAAAGGAAAATAATCAATTGAACTTCAACCTTGTTTCAACGTGATTCGAAAATTCAAAGTCAGTAACGTTTAAACATACGGATATTCAGAATTCTTGACTTCTTATACTTCGTTGGAACAAATCCGTATCGGATAACTTTTATTATTACGATGGATCTTTGTAAAAGTACACAATACGTAAGTCCAGAAACATATAATGCTCATAAGAGCTAACTGGATACAAATTAGTTGCATTAGGTTACCCTTCCGGGTTAAACCAATGACAGCATAAGAAAACTAGCTTGGCTAGAGCTAGGTAAACGTATTAAACGACAGCAGATAACTAATTCAGGCTAAATTTGAGTCTCATGTTAACTCGAGTCCACAACACATGCAAGAGCTCGATCTAGAACAGATATTCAAATAGAATTCTCACATATGAAACTTTTACTCGATCCATCAAAATCTTTTTAGAAAATTTATTTCTACTCTTTATAAATCAAATTATTCACTATAATGACAACTCAATATGTATATAGGTACAAGTAATAAAATTAATATCAAATTATAACCAAAACATCAGTAGAAACTTACCTGGTAAATGATTTAGCTATCAAGGGCTAATAAGTAATTTTCCCTTTTCCTCGTATGTCATCCACACGTTGAAATTCTTAATCTAGAATATAATTTAGTTCAATTAAATCCATTCAAACCTTATAAATACTCAATTTATACATTTAAGTCCTTCTAACCCCAATTACAAATTTTACCCTTAAACTTTCACCTTTATATAATTTAGTCATTGGTTCAAAAATATACCAAAATAAACATAATCACGCTTAAATCAAATTAGCCGATTCTTCTACTCCCCAAAATAGCCCACACATTACTCTTTTTCACAATTTTACCTTGAATTTTTTAACTTTATGAATTTAATACTTAAATATCAAAATCAATAAAATCTACTTTACAAACTATCAATACTTAACTACAAACTCACAAAAGCCAACACCAAACTTCAAATTACTCATGAATTTAACAATGGCACATGACAAAATCTCAAAAACATAAAAATTACTAAAAAATAAAACTAAAATCACTTACATGCAAGCTCTTTAAGTGACCGGCTGCTCAAGCCCTAACCATGGTGAATTCCTTCTTTAATTTCGGCAAAGACAAGCAAAAATGATGATAGTTTATTTTTTTTCTTTCATTTGTTAATGCTTAAATTTCTTATTTACTTATTCACCCTCAAATAACATATTAATCTAACAATTTTAAAGCCAATAACCGTCCATACAAAACTATTATGGTCAAATTACTAATTAAAGACCTCAAAACAAGTTTCTAAAACTATTAAACCCATTTTATAAATAGCAATCAACTTTCTCATTTTTACGACTTAGTCCTTTTTACTTAATTACTCGACTAATTTCAAAATTTCTAAATAAAACTTTAATAAGACGCTATAGAAATTCTATAAGTATTCAATAAATAATAATTCATTGACTTACTTGCCAGAATTGTAGTCCCGAAATCACCGCTCCCGACACCATCGGAAAATATGATGTTACAAGTATTCAAATATTTACTCTACAATTTGACTCAAAATATAATTAATAATTTAGGTAATGCGAAACGTGTAGGATCCATACTAGTTCAGTTTTAATTGTAATTCCTCTATGCTTTTTTTAAAGGTTTAATGCACACTATAATCTTTTAACTAAATCATTTTTCTCAATTTGGTTTTTAAAGGTTTTTTTTTCACATTTCAAATTTTAACATTATTAGACTTCTCAATTTTATCCATTGTGATGCGAGTCTTAAGGCACAATTTTAGACCTATGAATGTGATGGGCTCACACTACCTCAAGGCCCAACAACAATGTCAAAGGCTAAGCAAATCAAATCAGGATTCGATCAAAGACAAGATTTGAGGATGAATCTTTTCGAGGAAAGGGAGAATGATACATGCACGAATGGGGTGAAATTTATTAAATTCCAATCACCAAAGCTGCCAATTTTCAAGCTTGGAAAATCAGCAGATTTGTGATGACTTTTTGGATGGGATACTGACATTTCTGGGTTGAAATGTCTTCATGGCGTTTGTGAAGCACTAAATGGATGAGATTGACGTTGTTGAAACTGATGCTCAATCTCAATGGCCTTGTGTACCGTATCCTCAAGATCAATGTAGGTTTGAAGATTAAGAGCATTGGCTATTGAAACATTCCAACAAAACATTTATATGCCATCATTGGACAAATTAACCTATACATGCCATTATAACCAAAATTAATTTACTAATTATATCGAAAAGGCTGCTAGATAGTGTGAAGTTACTCCAACCAGCTTCCAACCAAAATGAGCTTCTGAAATACTATAAAACATGGAAAATAACAAATAGTAAGCATTTAAGCTTAGTAAATTTGTATAACAAAGAAATTAACTTACCATTTAATCACATTTAAGGTAAGCATGCTAATATAACCAAACTAATTTGGCTAAAAGCCTAAACACATATCTTCAACATGTTAGCCATGTAACACTTTCCATAAGCAATAAACATGGTTGTACATAATCACTAGGTAAGATTCATATACATGTATCAACCATCTCATATTTCAACATATCATGTAATATCATTTTCCATGTAACTCAAGTATATACTCGTAATTGTTCATTTCGAACTCATATTGTTTCATATCAGAACTTTGCCCTTGAACCATTTAAAATATTGTTGGATACACGGGTAGTACACACGAAGTGTACAAATCTGTAATCCGTCAATCATATACATATGTGCTCATACGAGCATGTTAACAGGAAGCTCTTCTAAGCCATACAATGGGAAGCTCATACGAGCTAAATATCGGGAAGCTCAAGAGAGCCATTAATTGGGAAGCTCATGAGAGCCAAATATCGGGATGCTCATAAGAGCTAAATAATGGGAAGCTCGCGAGAGCCATGGTGTGTTCGCTACACATGCAGGATCACAACCCAATTGGGAACCCTAATGACATGTCATTTGTATCCTTCGAATTTCTAAGGTTCAAATGGGACTTTGTAATGCCTCGAATTTTGGGCCTAGAGGTATGGGGTCTTGGGCATAGGGGCAATGAGGAGTCGCACATATGTAGTAAGTTGTGCAATGTAGTGACAAGAATGGGCCTGCTGATTTAGTGGATAAGTGGAGTGTTATTATGCTTGAGGTCCTGTGTTCGAATCCCTGCGTGAGCTAGGGAGATATTTTGACTTTTTTATTTATTTCATTTAGATATTATTTTATTATAATAATAATTCGATATTTTTGTTATGTTAAAAATTATTATTATTATAATTTTTATTTTAATTTTCTATTTTGACGTTTCTTCTTCCTTCTCCTCTCCGTTTTTCTTTCTTTTGTTTTTTTTTCTTATTGCTCAAACGTTTTTAACTGCAGATTCGCTCCTCTGCCATTTTCTTCATCATCAAATCAGGTGTGGGATTCGAATCTGGTTACTACTTTCTATTTTAAATCGATTGCTAACTTGTTTTAAGAATCATTTTCCTTTGGCTTTTCGTAGTTATGCAGTACCCTTCGTTTTTGAGTTTTTAGACGATAGAAGTGAAGGAAAATCATTGTTTTCTAATATATTTTGATAGGGTAAAGGTTAGGGACTGTTACGGTGGCCAAAATGGTGTTTTTGGGCTGAATCGGGGTGGTTACCTAGCCTCATTGACTGCCAGGCACATGACCGTGTGGATTTGTGAATTAGGGTTTCTGGCCAACTTTGGGTGCCACACGGCTTGGCCACACGGGCGTGTGGCCGATTTGAGAATTTTTGTCAGAATCCACACGGTCGTGTCCTCTAAGTACATGAGCGTGTGAATTTGGGGAATTAAGGATTTAAAGTCACACGGTCTAGCCACACGGCCGTGTGACAGATTCGAGGAAATTACGGTTCTTACACGGGCATGTGCTTTTGGACACACGGCTGTGTGACTGATTTGGGGCCTAGGGATTCCACATGGGCGTGGGTTATAGGACACACAGCCATGTCTGATGGCCACACGGGCATGTGACACCTTCGCACGGCTGTGTCTGCCCTTCACCTAATATTAGGGAAATTGGACATTGGGTTACACGGCCTATTACACGATCGTGTCCTTGCACCACACTGACGTATGCCTCTGTCACACGACCATGTCCACCCCTCACACGGGAGTTTGGATCCCCACACGGCCTAGATTGCTTCACACGGCCGGAGAACACGGGCGTGTGGCCTTAACTCGCCAAATTATGATTTTAGGGTAAATCGAATGCCATTGTGAGTCTATGTGTTTCAACCCCTCGACTAAGCTTATTGAGGGTGAATACGATTCTGTTCTTACTTCGAATTATGTACTGCTTGTAAGTGAATGTGTGCTATGCTAAGTACTGAATCTGAGTGCATAAGTGTGCACGTTTCTATAACTGATTGAGTGACTGTAAGCGACTGCTTCTGAATGACTGCCTGAAATTGTATTCTGAATTGGTGTATCTGCATTCATACATCTGCATACATATATTTGCATACATACATCTGCATATAAAGTATTTTGGGTTGGGATATTGTAGAGAAGGAATATTTACAATTTGATAGTTTAACTGCATACTGAAGCCCCTAATACCCAGAGGGTCGAGGGCAGTCCTAATACCCCGAGGGTCGTGGACGATTTGACTGTACTGCTGATTTTCGCACTACACTGTACAGCACATACGTCAACATTGCTGCGTATCATTGACTGATCTGGCAGTTTTACTGCAACTCATCGGTATAACGAATTACCGCATTGCAGTGTACCACATGTATGTTAGCTACGCTACGTACCATTATTTGATTTGGCATTTCATACTGCATGTCTGTATTGCGGTTTACCGTATTGCACAGTACAACTTATACGCTAGCTTTGCTGTGTAATATATGAGACTGGCAGTTTATCTGCACACTGTTAGCCCCAAATCCTAGAGGGTCGAGGGCGGTCCCAATTCCCTGAGGGTCGAGGACAATGCTAATGATCATCATTGCCAGGCAACTCGGGATGACATCCTATGCAGTATAAGGCTGGATGGGCTTTTCGAGGTCCTACTTGGAGTGCAGGGATCGATGGATTGATTAAATCCCCATAGTAAGTGTAGGGTTGGACGGAGATGGTGTGCTGGCTGGATGGGTGGGTTATTTTATAACTCATTTGCACTCATATACATCTGAATGAATCTATGTGTCTGAATGTGACTGTAATATTTGACTGAAATGTTTGATTGATCAGTTTGGCTGAATGTGATACTACGACTGAATGTGATAATATGACTGAATGTGTTACTGATCGACTGAAAGGCACGTGTGCTTATGCGATTTCTGTAGACTTTCTCTATAAATGTCTGACTAAACTGTTATTGTGATAGTGTGACTGACTTGTGAACTGTTGCTATTGTATTTGAATAGCACGTGAGATTAGGTGTGTTTGTTTGTTCCATATGACTGTAAGGTACATATGGTGTGTGTTTGATGTTAAGCGAACTCGCTTAATTGTTATCTGTCTGTAAGTATGTTCTTCTTCTGAACTACTTCTAGTTCATTGTTTCTGTTTCTATAGTTAACTAATTTTGATCTCACACTGAGCTTGAGTAGCTCACCCCCTCTTCTGTTTCCCCTTTCAGGTACAGTTTTGGATTTTGGATGTTGGACTCAGTACGCGGAGGACTCAGACAGTCTTGGTGGAAATGAGTATAAGCTTTTATTTTCTGATTTAATTGTTATTCGTTTAAGTTGAACTGTAAAGTTTTATAATACTGTGGTACAACTTTTGTTTTAAGTTTTCATTCGTAAGTGTTATATTGTTGAACTTACTGGGGAATTTAAATGATTAAACGTTTTTGAATTGATTCGGGATAAACGTTTTTGGAATTAAATTTTTAAACGACTTGATTTGTAAAATTTTCTCACGATCACATTGGTGATCAATGTAACGTTTCGAATTCGATCTAGACTTTTAGGCCAGGTTTAGGGTGTTACAGACTTGGTACTTGTCGGATATGTGATCAATAATTATACATGGCAATTATACAAATCACACATAATAATATTCAATTCAAAACAAATAAATTTACAATTTAGTTACACGAATTTACCTCGATAAGTTTTCGTAGATACGAAGGCTACTAATTCGATACTTTTTCTTTGCCTCGATCTAACTCCGTATTAGGTCTATACGGATCTATACAAATGAATTTAACTCAACTTAATATAATTCTTATTCAATTCAATCCAACACACATATTTTAGCAAAATTTCTATTTTGCCCCTATACTTTTATTAATTATGATTTTGTCCCTAAGCTCGAAAAATGAAATTCATACAATTTAATCCTTATTCCAAGCCTAGCCAATTTTCATATATATCAACAGCAGCCCATGAATTTCATAAAATTCAGAATTTTTCCATGAATTTATCATTTTTTCAATTTAGTCCCTAAATCATAAATTCATCAAAAATTCTCTTTACAAAAGTTGTTTATCTAACAACAACCTTTCATATTCTACCATAAAACTACAAAATCCAAGTATACTCATCCATGGCATGTAACAAGCCGGTTTAGACCCTAGTCAGAACAGTGGTTTCGAGACCACAAATTCGAGGTTAAAGAAATAATTTAACATTATTTTTGATGTTTATGGCATGTGATAAAGTATGTGTGAAAGTTCTGTGTGAAAATTTTATCGTTTGTATGTCGATTTGTGAAAAAGGACTTAATCGCGAAAAATGCAAAAGTTGTGTGCTAGTAGTTAAAAGTGCGCCTGTTCCTGCTCAAGGGACAGTGCCGGCTGAATTTAGGTCGATTACTAGTAGTCACGAGGGAGAGGCAAAGCAAGCCTTTTTCCAAATGATGAGCGAGTGGTTCACGGAGTTCGTTCAAAAGAATCCAGCTGCTCAACAACCTCCACCCTCGTAAGTTCCTGTAGCGCCACAAGTTATAGACCCGATTCGATTGAGTAAACCTCTAGTTGATAAGATTCGTAAGTATGGGGCCGAAGAGTTCAGGGCCATAGTTGATGATGATGCCGAACAAGCTGAATTCTGGCTTGTGAATACCATTAAAGTGTTTGATGAATTAACATGTACTCCTGATGAATGCCTTAAGTGTGTTGTTTCACTGTTGAGAGATACGACGTATCATTGGTGGAAAACATTGATATCTGTGGTTCCGAGAGAACAAATTACCTGGGGTTTCTTCCAAATTGAATTTTGAGAGAAATATATCAGTCAACGGTTTATAGATCAGAAACGTAAAGAGTTCCTTGAGCTGAAATAGGGCAGTATGTCTGTTAGGGAATACGAGCGAGAATTTGTGAGATTGAGCCAATATGCATGAGAATGTGTTTCGATAGAAACTACTATGTGTAAACGATTCATTAAAGGGTTGAATGAAGATATTAAACTTCTGGTCGGAATTCTTGACTTGAATGAATTTATGGTATTGGTTGAAAAAGCTTGTAAAGACGAGGAGCTTAGTAAAGAAAAGAAGAAAGCAGACTCAGAAGCTAGAGACGAGAGAAAAAGGTCGATGAGGAAGCCGTATCACTCTTCGTCAAAGAGATTCAGAGATGCAACCAGTCGCTCAAATGCTTCGATTGGACATTCGAGTAGAGATCGTGTGAAGCAATATACGAGTCCTAAAGCTCAAATTCCAATGGAATCAAGTGTTGTTAGTGTCAGAAACAATAAGTCTGAGTGTAGACAGTCTGGGAGACGTCATATTGGTGAATGCTGAGGCAAGTATAATAATAGAGTTTGTTATAAATGTGGATCACGAGATCATTTCATTCGGGACTGCCCGGAGTTGGCTGAAAAAGATAATGCTCAGAGTGCGAGGCCGAGTAACACATCAGCTAGGGGTAGACTACCCAGAAACACATGAATTGTGAGTGGTAGTCAGAGAGGGACAACGAATACAGCTGTGAGATCCGAGCGAGAGCACCTGCCAGAGCCTACGCTATTTGCGCTTGTGAAGAAGCGTTATCCCTTGACGTCATTACTGGTACTTTCACTCTTTATGATACTGATGTGATTGCATTGATAGATCCAGGATCTACTCATTCATATGTGTGTATGAACTTAGTATCTAGTAAGACTCTGCCTGTTGAGTCTACTAAATTTGTAATCAGAGTATCGAACCCCTTAGGCAAGTGTGTTCTGGTTGACAAAGTGTGCAAAAATTGTCTGTTGATGCTTCGAGATATCTATTTCCCGGCTAATCTGATGTCATTACCCTTTGATGAATGTAACGCCCAAAAATTTTAGGGTCTTTAATTTTGGCTATTTTGACACAAATTGCATGTTTGGTGTGTTGGTTAGGTGATTTAGGAGTGTTTGGGAGTGTCTGAGAAGTCCTGGGTTCAAGCCCTGGCTTTTGCAAAATTTTTGGTTTTTCCCCTTTAATAAACTTGGACACTCGCACTTAGGCTTTATTAGTAATAATGCTTGGTTAATGACACAAGAAGAGCTTGTGGCCTAGTGGCAAGTGGCGTGTTGGGTATCAATATTTGAGGTTCAAATCCTGGGATAAGCAATGTAGAGTTTATTTTGCAGGTTGGACGACTAGAGTTTGTGTTGCAGTGAAAGTTTGATAGATGAAAGGTTTGAATTGGTCATGGAGAGATTGTAGGAGCAAATCGGGGAGAAGATTAAGGGAAGGTTTGGTGGAGGGAATCAAGGAAGTGGATGTGTGTGGGAGTGTTGTGCCGAACGGGTATTGGAAGCATAGGAAATTCGACTGAGGGGTGTTTTCCCTCATTTTTGTCAGTTTCTGTCACCGATTTTGCACCTTTGTTGCCTCAGTTTGCACTTTTTCTTCAAGCATTGTTGGCCGAATCTTTGCTTCCCCCTTCCTGTTCCAATCTAGCCGAATACACTTCCTCTCCCTCCCTCGTGCATTTAGTTTCGCTTTTTCTTTCTTTCTTTCTTCCCTCTTCTCCCTTTCTTCTCCTAGGCCGAACACCATCCATCTTTTTCTGGTTTCGGTTTTCTATTAGCTTATGAACCGAATCTTTTCCTAATTAGTTCTGTGGTGACCAAATTCTCCGTTTTCTTTCCCTCTCTGTTGCAGTTCTGCAAGTGCTCCTGAAATCGGTAGGTGTTCATTTTTTTCACTTTTTTGTTTAAAACTGTTCTCTCCTATTCCCTTTTTTCTCAAATCCGAATGTTTTTCCTTCATGATCTGTGATGGCCGAATGGTGATCCCTTCCTCTTGGTGTGGTGATCGATGGGTTTAGGTATTCCTGAGGAGTGGAGAAGTGCAAAAGTTATTCAAGTCATCAAACTCTGTCTCTCGTTAAGAGTAAGATCAATACCCTACTATTAGATTAGGCTGAATATTCCGACAGTTGGTAAGTGGCATTTGTGCATTAAGGCCACATATTAGATCACATTTTTGGTTTATAAGAACTATTTTGATACAGATATTCGGCATAGGCGTGTGATCAATCCTGATCGGTGGCATTAAGAGATTAAAGTCTGTCATCAAGCAAGGTAAGGGAGATATTTCAGATTAAGTGCTATTAAGAGGGCGTTACCCTAACGATTAAGGACTAACATCAGATTTTGATGATTCTAGGTTAGGTTCTCGTGGATCTTGGAATGACTCCGAAAAAAGGTGTGTAATCACATTATCGTTTTTGGGAGTCGGCAAAAGCCGAAAAGTCGAAACTTCGGCATTTGAGGCCTCACGAGCGTGCGATCGCTCGTGTGGAAAAAACTGGGCCCACAACCGAGGGCGATAGATTGAAGAGGCCAGTACGAGTGTTCTCGTGCACTTGGGCCATATTAGGCCTTGTTGGGCCGAAATGGGCCGTGTGGGCCCAATGGGCTCATGGGCCCCACACGGATAAACTTTACAAAAAGTAACAGAAACTATTTTGGGCTACGTACATCACATAACTGTGATAGAATTTGGGTTAGACAGGCCACACGAGCGTGGGGCCCATTTGGGCCGAATATTGGGCTTAGAGCCTATTTACACTGTTTCGACCAAATGGACTATCTGTGTCACTCGAGGTGACTATAGGCCTTAGGAAAGGTCATAAAATGACTGAAATACCCCTAATGAGTAGAACTACCGAAATACCCTTGTAGGGTAGAATTACCGAAATACACTTAAGGGGTGAAATATCGTTTTACCCCTAACTGACAAAAGGACCATTATACCCCTAGTGGTAGTTTAGTGATGTGTGTATGATATTTATATGACTGGTTATGAATATGGCATACTGCATGCACGTAATATTTATGACACGACATTCTGTATTGGGGTTGGGATTCTGTTTTGAAGGAAGTACTATACTAGTGGCTCTGCCACATTTTTACTGTTCTAGTGGCTTCGCCACGTGTTCTGATTTTAGTGGCTTGGCCATGTTTATTGTTATTAGCAGCTTTGCTGCCGTACTATTAGCAGCTATGCTGCGATATTGGTGTGTTGGCTGAGTGGGTCGACTTACTCCTTACATGGTGTGTTGGTTGGTACGGGTGGTATGTTGGCTGGATTGGGTTGGGTTGTATCACTGTTCTATACTGTTATTATTTTGGGCGTATACCCACACTGTTACTGTATTGGGCTAAGGCCCACACTGGACTGTTACTGAATAGGGTTCTGGCCAAGACTATTACTGCATGATAGGGGATTACACACTGAGTTCTCGTAACTCACCCTTTTCTTTTAACTGTACAGGTAATCCCTAGCCTTAGATGATTTGGAGCTGCGAGGGACTCAGAGGTGGCCACATGTTCGCGAGTGTTTTAATTTATACCTAGCTTTTTAAATATTTTATTTTGGGGTTTATATTTTTGTAATAAGGTCATTTGAGGTTTTAACTTTTATTTGATTTTAACTTCTTACTTCAACCTGCTAGATTAGGAAACACGGGTTTTCAAAATAATAACTGTTTCCAAAGGAAATCACGCATTTCAAATTTTAAAGTTTACAATTAGAAAAGCTTCCGCAGTTTTTAATCTAGAGTAATAAACTTGTAATAAATGATATGACCAACAAGTGATTAACAAGTTTTGATTTTACAAATCCAACATTTTCAATAGCAATTAGTTTTAAAAAGGATTTAAAACTTTAGTCACGAATTTTCATCGACAAGACCGATTTTAAACCAACACTTCGATGTGACATGTCAGATTCAGTCGTAACGTCTAGGCCGAGTTTGGGGTGTTACAATGAATTTGATAAAATTGTGGGTATTGATTAGCTAACTTTGCATAATGCTATTGTTAATTTCAAACGGAAGACTATTGATTTGAGAAGTCAGAATGACGTGATAGTCCGAATTGAATCCAGTGATTTGAATGGGTTACCGATCGTAATATCTTCGATGAAAGCTCTGAATTATGTGAAAAAGGGATGTGAAGCTTATCTTGCATATGTGATTGATACGAAAGTGACAGAAAAGAAAGTTGAATCTGCCTGCAGTTTGTGAGTTTCTTGATGTGTTCCTTGAAGAATTACCGGGATTACCTCCGATACGAGAGGTTGAGTTTTGTATTGAGTTAGTGCAGGGGACGACCCCTATCTCAATAGCTCCGTATAGAATGGCTCTGACAGAATTGAAAAAATTGAAATCTCAGTTGCAAGAATTGACAGATAGAGGTTTCGCACGACCGAGTTTTTCTCCTTGGGGCGCTCCTATTCTGTTTGTGAAAAAGAAAGATGGTACGATGAGAATGTGCATTAATTACCATCAGTTAAACAAAGTAACTGTCGAAACCAATTTTGAAAAAACATAGGGTCGACTTTAAAATGAAAATGTAGTTGCCACCAATCCTTTTTTTGAGGTGTGATCGGATCACCTTGAGATTGATCATTAAAACATTTTGATTTATTAAAACAATGATTTTGGCCTACAAAATTCGAGAAAACGAGTTCGGGAGTCGGTTACGCACGAGGAAGGATTAGCACCTCGTAACACCCAAAATTGGTACCGAATTGATTGATGAACGTCTTAATGTCGAAAATTTGAAAAGATTTTAAAATACAATCCTCTTTATTTAATAGAAAACTTGAATAAATTAAATTGGATGCTAAGACCCTCTTCTTTCGAAGAAGTAAAATGTCACGCCCAGTGAGGTAGGATATTCGATTATTTGGGTCAAATAAAAAATCGGAACCCAGTAAGTTAGGGCACAATTTCTCAAAATTTCAAATACAGAATATTGCCTTTATTTTTAGAATTCCTTACCTCGAGATAACAAAATGTCACATCCAGTGAGTTACGGCAGAACATTTTGGAATTCTAGAGAATAAGTTTTTATTTAACTTATACGCTTTGATTTTAAAAAAAAGATAATCGGTTCTTTAGGCTCGACGAGAAAAATCAAAACCCAGTAAGTTAGGGTACAATTTCTTGAATCTCGAATTACAAAAAATTGCTTAATAAAAAATTTATATTGGACAAAGATTAATGTAACACGATTTTATAGTAAAATGCAAAAATACGGTACTAATATGCATAACAGACTAATAATTAATGCATTAATGCATGACAATATAATGTCTTTATTCACTTTACGAGGAATGAATACTCAGATAGATTTGTGTGATGATGATTCAGTTATAGCTGAATTGAAAGTGAGGTCGTTGTTTATACAACAGATTTGTGATGCTCAAGAAATTGATATCGAGATGATGGCAAAACAAGCTTAATGTGATTTGAATCCTGATTCAGAATTTTGAATTGATGATGATGATTGTTTAAGATTTCGAGACAGAATTTGTATTACGAGAAATCTAGAGTTAATTCAGATGATTTTGAATGAAGCACATAATAGTCGTTTATCGGTTCATCCGGGAAGTACAAAAATGTACTATGATCTGAAACAGTTTTATTAGTGGCCTGGGATGAAACAGGATATCTTAGAGTTTGTTTCGAGATGTTTAGTTTGTCAGCAAGTCAAAGCTGAACATCAGGTACCTTCGGGCTTATTACAACCAATCATGATTCCTGAGTGGAAATGGGAGAGAATCACGATGGACTTTGTGTCGGGATTACCCCTATCTCTGAAAAAGAAAGATGCAATCTGGGTGATAGTTGACAGATTAGCGAAATCAGCTCATTTTATTTCAGTGAGAACAGATTATTCGTTTGATAAGTTAGCTGAATTGTATGTTTTTGAGGTTGTGCGATTGCAAGGGGTACCATTATCTATTGTGTCTGACAGAGATCCGAGGTTTACATCACGGTTTTGGAATAAATTGCAAGAGGCTTTAGGTACGAAGTTGCATTTCAGTACTGCTTTTCATCCGCAAACGGATGGTTAATCCGAGCGGACCATTCAGATTCTCGAGGATATGTAGAGATGTTGTATTCTTGAGTTCGAAGGTACGTGGGAAATGTACCTGGCGTTGATTGAATTTGTGTATAATAATAACTTTCAATCAAGCATTAAAATGGCACCATATGAGGCTCTTTACGGTCGTAAATGCAGAACTCCATTATATTGGACTGAGCTTAGTGAGAATAAGATTCACGGTGTAGATTTGATCAGAGAGACTGAGCAAAAAGTAAAAGTGATTCGAAACAATTTGAAAGCGGCATCAGATCGTCAGAAGTCTTATGCGAATTTGAAACGAAAAAATATTGAATTTGATATCGGTGATAAAGTGGTTTTGAAAGCATCTCCGTAGAAGAAAGTACTTCGTTTCGGCAGAAAAGGCAAGTTGAGTCCAAGATCCATCGGGTCGTATGAGATTATCGAACGTATCAGGCCGGTTGCTTATAGATTGTTGTTGCCACCTGAGCTAGAGAAGATTCATAATGTGTTTCACGTATCGATGCTTCGACGATACAGATCTGACCCATCGCACGTAATTGCCCCTACTGAAGTTGAGATTCAGTTTGATCTATCGTATAGAGAAGAACCAATTCAGATTCTGGCTCGTGAGATCAAAGAATTGAGAAATAAGAAAATTGCTTTAGTGAAAGTGTTGTGACATAGACACGGGGTTGAAGAGGCTACGTGGGAGCCTGAGGATGCTATGAGGGAACAATATCCGAATCTATTCGCTGGTAAGATTTTCGGGGACGAAAATCCCTAGGGGGGAGAGTTGTAACAGCCCGGTTTAGACCCTAGTCGGAACAGTGGTTTTGGGACCACAAATCTGAGGTTAGAGAAATAATTTAATATTATTTTTGATGTTTATGGCATGTGATAAAGTATGTGAAAGTTCTGTGTAAAAATTATATCGTTTGTGTGTCGATTTGTGAAAAAGGACTTAATCGCGAAAAATGCAAAAGCTGTGTGCTAGTAGTTAAAAGTGCTTAATTGTTATGTCTCATTAAATGTGAGATCCTTATGTTGTAAATGGACCATTGGTTTAATGGATGGACAAAAGTGGTCATGAATTAGTGGGATTTTAATGACATTAATAAGGCTAATTTAGTAATAAGCTAAATAAGTGTAAATTAAATAAAACAAAGGCTAAATTCATGCAATAATCTTTGTTCTTACCGAAAATTGAAAGAAAAAGTAAATAAAAAGAGCTAGCTAGGGTTCGGCAAGCTCAAGCTTCAATTAGGTATGTGTTTTCGATCCGTTTTTGATAATTTTTGTGTTTTTGAGATTGTTGTTAAGTACTCTAGCAGGCCCATGCTTAAATTTCTAAATTTTTTAATGATTTTAAGATGTTCCATTGATGAATATGTGAGCTTTGTGTTGATAGTTGGTGAAATATGAAAGCTTGATGAATGATAAATATGTTTTGTATTTGAAAATTTTGATGAAATTGATTATTATGGGCTAATTTGTGAAAATGAAACTTTGAAGGGTTAAAATGTGAAATAAATGACAGATATGGGCTGCTAGGGACTAGTATGAAATTCAGCCAAGCTTGGGTGTGAGTAAATTATGTGTATTTTGTGTAATTGTGAAATAGGGATTAAAATGTTAAAATATGGATTTATAAGGGCTAAAGTGTAAAATGCCCTAATTATGTGTTTATGAATTGTTTTGGATAAAGATGATATTGAATGAGTTGAATTTGATATTATACAGATTAAGAAAAGAGAAATTCGGACCTAGATCGAGGCAAGAGCAAAGTGCTCAATTGATCGACTAGTATTGTTGTTTCTACATCGGAGGTAAGTTCGTGTATAATACGTATTCTTTTAACAATGTTCATATGTGAAGAAATGAATGGAAATGTGATTGTGGAGTTTGGTAATGTGGAATGTGAGCTAGAAGATATGTGGCACTAAGTGTGCGTAAAATAGAATAGTTACATTGATGAATGGTACTAAGTGTGCGAGAATAAGAAAGCATCGACTATATTATTTGGCACTACATTTTCGATATCGAGACAAATTCAGTTTAATGTGATGGCACTAAGTGTGCGATATTATTATAGCTTCGGCTAATTAATCGGCACTAAGTTTGCGAGTTCATCGAACGTTTAAAGAGGATCGAATGAATTATGGCATCGAGTATTGAAGTGGTAAATGTGATAGATAAATACGTGATGGTACAGGTATGTATAGAACCTATGTGGTTGATGATATTGTGTATGAGATGGATGGAAGATTATGTGAATGAATGATGAAAAGGGTTAAATTGAGTAGCATTATAAATGCTTGTACATGAACCTATAGATATGGTATGAAAGTGAGTATTAGCCATGGGTGAGATTGAGTAGTGATGTGAATTGAACTAAGTGTTAGTTAATTTTGCATATTGAATTTGAATTGTTGAGTTAATTGTGTTATCTTACGAACTTACTAAGCTTTAAAGCTTACTGTGTGAAGTCTTCCTCTGTTTTACAGTGTCATTAAAGCTAGCTCGAATCCGAGGATTGTCAGCAACTTAATCACACTATCAGACATTTATTTTGGTACCTTTTGAAAGTTGTATTTATGGTATATGGCATGTATAGGCTAGTGAGATTGTGGAATGTTTTGAGATGTATAAATCTTGCCATGTGATATGGCTTGATAATGGAATGATTTTGGTACATGTTTTGGCTATGTGAAAACGGTGTATGTAATGTGTATATATGGTCTTGTGTGAATGGCCATTATGGTGTGCTTTGGTGAAATAGAAATGGTATGTTTCATACTTGATTTGGTATTTGAGGTGGTGAATGATTTGTATGTTATTTGATGTTGGAATTGAACATGTAGGGATGACCCAAATTGGGTTGCAATTTGGCCTTATAAATGGTCTATAATTGCCCACACAGGTGAGCACACGGGCGTGGGTCTCGAATGTGTCCTTCAATGTCTCAATTCGAAGCAAGTCAAACTTGCACATGGGCTAGACACACGGGCGTGTGACAAGTCGTGTGATTCAAGTCAGTGTTGCACACGGGCCAGACACACGGGCGTGTGACAGGCCGTGTGACCCGATTCAGTGTTGCCCACGGGGTAAGACGTGGTCTAAGGCATGGTTGTGTGAGGCACACGACCTAGCCACACGGGCGTGTGCCCTGTTTTGAAAGAAAAATTTTCTAAGTTCTGCCAAGTTTTCGTATGAGATCGGTTTAGTCACGAACCTTCTCCAAAGCATGTTTAAGGCCTCGTAGACCTACAAAAGGGACTTTGTGTTATTGATTAATTATGATATGCTGATGTGTGAGCCATGGTGGTTTAATTATTGTGATTCGATCGGTAATACCTCGTAACCCTAGTCTAGCGGTGGATACGGGTTAAGGGTGTTACATAGCACAACTCTAATACTTTAATAGTTTTGCAAATTAATCCTCGAGATAGCTAGATTAAGCTATTAAAATCTCGGAACATAAAAAACATTAAAAACGGGACAAGAATACATACCCAATTAAGTCAAATAAGTTTGCTAGAACTCAACTTCCATGGCTAGGGTTTCCATTTTTTTGTTTTAGGAAAGATGATGAAAATTATAATAATTTAATTATTTATTTCATTTATCATCATTATTTTATCATCTTTCCAAAATTAACCTTAATATTTTCTTCAATTTCCAATGATGAATAATCATCCTTATCTACTAACTCCTCTAAAAAGTCTATTTTCCATATAATGACCTCAAATTTTAAATTCCATGGCTATTTGATGCCTTTAGCTATTAGAATTCAATTTTTGCACTTTATGCAATTTAGTCCTTTTTATCAAGCTAGGCATGCAAACGGTAAAATTTCTCAATGAATTTTTCAGACGATATTTCTATCATATTGTAAACCATAAAATAATATTAAAATAAAATTTTTTTCTGACTTTGGATTTGTGGTCCCGAAACCACTGTTCCAATTTGACTGAAAACAGGTTGTTACAACTCTCCCCCTAAAGGAATTTTTGTCCTCGAAAATCTTACCAGTAAAAAGGTTAGGATATTTCTTTCTCATAGTTTCTTCAGGTTCCCAGGTAGCTTCTTCTATTCCGTGTCGTTGCCAAAGGACTTCTACTTAAACTACATTTTTATTCTCAATTCTTTCATCTCACGTGCCAGAATTCTGATTGATTCCTCACTATATGTTATGTCGGGCTGAATTTCAACATCCGTCAGAGAAATAACATGTGAAGGGTCAGATCGATATTGTCGTAACATAGACACATGGAAGACATTTTGGATTCTTTCAAGTTATGACGGTAAAGTTAATCGGTATGAAACAGGTCTGGTTTTCTCTGTAATCTCATATGGTCTGATAAATCGCAAACTCAGTTTTCCTTTACGACTGAACCGAAGAATTTTCTTCCAGGGTGAAACTTTCAAAACTACTTTGTCGCCAACTTGAAACTCTATTTCTTTACGTTTAAGATCCGCATAAGATTTCTGAAGATCAGAAGCTGCTTTCAAGCTATCTCGGATCACTTTCACTTTTTCCTTAGTCTCACGAATCAAATCAACTCTGTGTATTCTTTTCTCACTAAGCTCAGTCCAATAAAATGGATTTCAACATTTGCAATTGTATAGAGCCTCATACAGTGCCATCTTTACGCTTGACTGATAACTATTATTATATGCGTATTCGACTAACGACAAATATTTCTCCTAATTACCTTCGAACTTTAAAACACAACACCGAAGCATATCTTCAAGAATCTGAATCACACGCTCTGATTAACCATCAGTCTGAGGGTGAAATGCAGTGCTAAAACGCAACTGCGTACCTAGAGCTTCCTGTAATTTTTTTTAGAATCGCGATGTAAATCACGGATCTCTATCTGAAATAATGGTGACTGACACTCTATGTAGTCTGACAATTTTTGAAACATACAATTCTGCTAATCTTTCCAGAGAGAAATCCATACTTACTTGAATGAAATGTGCAGACTTCGTCAAACGATCGACGATAACCCAAATAGCATCTTTGTTTTTGGGAGATAGGGGTAACCCTAATACAAAATCCATTGTAACTCTATCACATTTCCACTCCGGTATTATCACTGGCTGTAACAGTCCCGAAGGTGCCTAATGTTCAGCTTTAACTTGCTAACATATCAAACAGTTAGATACAATATTTGAAATATCACGTTTCATTCCTAGCCACCAGTACACCTGTTTTAAATCATTGTACATTTTATTACTTCCCAGATGAACAGACATACTACCCCTATGAGCTTCATGCAAAAGTTTCTGTGCAAGCTCTGGATTCTTCGTTATACAAACTCTGCCTCTGAAAAACAAATAATCGTCAAATCATGTAACAGCCCGATTTTGGGGCTAGTCAGAATAGTGGTTTCGGAACCACTAATTTGAGGTCGAAGAAATTATTTTTAATATTATTTTATGTGTTATAGCATGATTATATGAGTGCATGAAACTTTTGGTGAATTAATTTTAGTGATTGCATGCTTAATTGCGAAAAAGGACTAAATCGTATAAAGTGAGAAAGTTTTATTTTACAAGCTAGATGTGTTAAATAGCTATAGAACCTTAAATTGGAGGTCCTTAATGAGCAATTAGGCCTTTCTAAGGGTGATAGCCGGCCATAGGGGGACAAGAAATTAGATTTCGTCAAGGTTTAGTGACATTAGGTGACTAAAAGAATAAAATAAAATAAAATAAAAGTAAGTGATTTTGGTGGTCATTCTTGATAATTTTTGTACTTTTGGGACCCTTTTAGCTTAATCTAGCTAATGAGGGGACTATTTTGCAAAATGGTTGAGAGTCTAGGGTTTTTCCAAGTGAGTATTCATGTGTTTGCTGAAATTTTATGGAAGAAAATAAATCTTGGTTGTTTAATAAACAACTTTTGTGAAGGGATTTTTCATGAAACACCTAATAGGACTATTTTGTAAAAGTTATAAAATGGATAGTAAATGTGTGAAATAATTGGAATTGTGAGTTGCTATAAAAGAGAATATGAATCGTCTAGTCTTGGGTGTGAGAAAAATGAACACATTTCATTTTCTGAGTCTAGGGGCAAAATTGTAATGTTGTGAAAGTCTAGGGCAAAATGGTAATTTTTCCAAAATAGGAATTTTTTGAGTGATTTGATTAATTTGGTTAATTATTAAGCTAAATATGTCGTTATAGATCAAGAAGAATGTGGAATCAACCTTGACCGAGGAAAAGGCAAGGTTTCGGACTAAATTGCAAATTGACATATTTTGTATCGAGGTAAGTTTATATGTAAATGATACATCATTTTATTTATGTTTTCACATATTACTGTATTGTGTGAGATGTGAACGAATATTATGAATATCTATTGAAATGATGGAAAGTGAGGAAATTATCGGATGAACCTACGGAATAGGGAAGATATGGATAAAAACCGTGAAGAAGTGAATATTGGTGGGCTGTGTGTAATACCACCATATTTTTTATATTTGGTGGGCTGTGTGCGTTACCACCAAGGATATGTGACTATTGGCGGGCTGTGTGCGATACCATCGGGTTATTTGTTAATGGTGGGCTATGTGTAAAACCACCGTGTATCCGATATTATTCCGAAGTGTTCATCGAGAAACCTGTACTAAGTGAGATTTCGTGTGATTGTGTGATGACAAGTGCAGGGTATAAGTGCATGTAAAATGTAAGCAATGTTATGATATGTATTTGGAATGTGGTAAGATTTGGAAAATAAGTAGGTACAACTACAATGATCTGAATTATTCTTGATTAGTGTGTAATTTTTGATAATTATGTGATATGATGTTCTTTGTTTACATACAGACTTACTAAGCTTAAAGCTTACTCCCTTTTCTTTTCCCTTATTTTATAGTGTCAAAAAGCCAGCTCGGGATACGGAGACTGTTAGAGGATCACCCACACTATCCACACATTTTGGTATATTGAGATTTACATTAAATTATGGCATATATAGGGACTTGGTCTTTTTGGGTTATGTGTCATATTGGTTTAGCCAAATGTGTTGCCTTATTATGATATTTGATTTATTTTGTATAAGGCCATGAGAAGTGGCTCATAATGATTATTTGGTTGTAAACCTATTTATATGCATGCATGTGCCAATGTTATTATGATATGGCCTATGGTTATTGATGGTTGAATGAGGATGTGTTGCATATGATTATGGATGTTTGATGATGGTGAAGCACTTAGTTATGCTATTTATATATATTTGGATTGATGTGGTTTGATGTTGTGTAGGTTAGTGCAAGTATGGGTGGCAAAAAGGCTTGGTATAGCCTTATTTTGTCCACACGGGTAGAAATACGGGCATGTGTCTAGTCCGTGTGTGACACACGGCATGCCCCATGGGCGTGTAGTCCGGTCGTGTGTCCCCCTGTACCCTAAGTTGACAAAACAAAATACCCAGTAGTAACCACACGGGCTGAGGCACGGCTGTGTGTCTCAACCGTGTGGAAGACACAGCCATAGGACATGGGCATATGCCCAGGCCGTGTAAAGTCTGCACTTGAATTTAGGAATTTAATTCACCACATGGTCTAAGGACACGGGCGTGTGATTTGGCCTTGTGACCATATGAGGTTGCTGACGTCAGAAACAGAATGTCAAGGTTTTTACATACGGGGGTTGACACGGGCGTGTCATGGCCGTGTGAGAGACTCGGGCCATGGACACGGACGTGTACCAAACCGTGTGAAAACCCCTGTAGTTTCGAATTGAGAAATAGATCCACACAGCTAGGGACATGGGTGTGTGTGACCACACGGTCTGCCCACACGGGCGTGTCTCTTGCCACACGGACGTGTGCCCCTGTTTTTCTGTGAAATTTTCTAAAGTTTTCTAAGGTGCCTGGTATGGTACCGAACCATTTCTAAAGTATGTTTTGGGCCTCATAGGCCCATATTAAGGATGTTATGAGAAAGTTGGAAAAGTTTTAAATTTGAACGAACTTATATGACCCGGAAATATATGTTAACATGTGTTTAAGTTAGGTAATGCCTTGTACCCTGTTCCGGCTTCAAACATAGGTAAAGGGTGTTACATTTAGTGGTATCAGAGCTATGTTTTAGTTGGTTCTCGGACTGTCGTAGCGTGCGTGAGAGTCTAGCTATACATGCAATAAATATATTATGATAGTGTAGTAACTCCTGACAATTTCAAACTATGTTTTCATATAGTAAATGGATCCTGACTAAGCTGCTGCTGATGCTGCTAGTAATGTGCCAGCTCCCGCGCAAGGGACCGCGGCAGTAAAAAGTAGACCTGAGACCTTGGGTCAGGAAGAAAAGGCTCGGGAAGCTTTCTCCATATGATGAGTAATTGGTATTCTGAATTTGTTCGAGCAAATCCTAATGCTCAACCTCCTCCACCCACCTATACCTCAGCCGGTCCCCGTTGCTCCTCAAGGTATTGATTTGGTAAGATTAACTAAACCCCCGGTTGACAAGATTCGAAAACAAGAGACTGAGGAATTTAGAGCTAACATAGATTATGATCCCGAGAAAGCAGAGTTCTGGCTTGAGAATTCCATGCGGGTGCCCAAAGAATGCTTAAAATGTGCTATATCATTACTGAAGGACTCGACATATTGCTGGTGGAAACACTGATATTTGTAGTTCCAAAAGAGAGAGTGACATGAGATTTCTTTTTAGAGGAGTTCTGAAAGATATACATAAGTCATCGATTCATCGATCAGAAATGGAAGGAGTTCCTTGAATTGAAGCAAGGCAAAATGTTTGTGGCAGAGTATGAACGTGAATTAGTTAGACTTAGTAAATATGCTCAAGAGTGCGTGTTTACTGAAGCTATTATGTACAGGAGGTTCGAAGATGGGCTGAACGAGGATATTAGATTGTTAGTTGGGATCTTAGAGTTGAAAGAATTTGTAGTATTGGTCGATAGAGCTTGCAAGGCTGAAGAGCTGAATAAAGAAAGGAGAAGAGCTATGATTGAGGCCCGAGATGCAAGGAAGAGGCCGACGAGTAAGTCGTTCCAATCCCAATCAAAGAGGTTCAAGGAAACGAATCCTCGGATGACCGTTTCAGCTGGGTATTCACACCGAGATCATGGTAATACATAATCGGACACTAGAGTTCAAGCCACCTCAATGGCAAGTGTGGGTAATGTGAAGTATAATAAACCCGAGTGTCAGAAGTATGGTAGACAACATATTGGAGAGTGTTGGTGTAACAGACCAATTTTGACCTAAATCGGAACGGTGGTTTCGGGACCACGAATCTGAGCCTGAGAAATATTTTTAATATTATATTTTGTGTTTATTATATGTGATTTAGTGAGTGTGAAAGTTTCATAGAAAAATTTAGTCGTTTAAGTGCTCAATTTGATAAAAAGGATTTAATCGAGAAAAGTGCAAAAGTTGCATGCTAAAGTGAGGAGTACTAATTTGATTGTGGCTTTTTAAGTGGGTGTACTAAAAGGGCAATTAGCCCATGTACAACTAGGGAAACGGCAATGGGCCTTTCTAATTTCAAATTATATGTTATTTTAGCCTATTATATGTTATGTTATTATATTAGTAAATAAGGTAAATTATGTGTTAGTATAACATTAAATAATGAAAATAAGTGAGAAGAAAGAGAACATATCTTGTTCTTCTTCCTTGGCCGAATGTAGGAGCTAGAAACTCCATGGTTGAAGCTTGATTTTCGGCTAGATAAGAAGCTTGATTAAGGTATGGTCGGTTTTCGGTTTTTGATAATTTTTACGTTTTTTGAGATCGTTGCTTCGTGTATTACCCGACCCATGTCTAAATTTTTGAAAATATTATGTATATAGAATTCGGCCATTAACATGCTTGGATAGTTTTGATGATTTATGGTCTTAGATTAAATGTATGCTAAAGATTTACAAGTTTTGTATTGGAGTTTTTGGTGATTTAGAGTATATAGGGCTAAATTGAAAAGGATAAAATTGTGAAGGATTGAAATGTCAAATAGATGAAATGCATGGACACCCATGGCTATGGGGAAGGTTCGGCCTAACTATAGTGTTAGGAAATTGTGCATATTTTGAGTTTTGTGTAAATTGGACCAAATTGTAAAAATGGAAAACATTAGGGGCAAAATTGTAAATTGCCCATTTGTGTGTTTTGGGACTAAATTGAGATGAAATGCAATTAAATGAGCTAAATTTTAATGTGTTTTAGATCAAGAGCAAAGAAAAACGGAATTAGACCGGGGAAAGACAAAGGTTCTCGAATAGCCGATTCGCACGGACTATCGACAACCGAGGTAAGTCCTTTAGCTAAAATATGTCAATAAATCAATTATGAACTTAGTGAATGATGAATTGTGGAAATTTAGAGTATAAATTCATGATATAGCCGAATGTGAATGTATAGTATTGAAGTGAATTTATTTTGGCTAATGCAAGGTGTATAAGTAAGTTCTTGAGCTACCTTATGTTTAAAGGTTAATTACAAATCTAATGAATGATAGAATTTGTATAAGTTTGGTGTAAAACCATGAGTTGGCCGAATGTGATGATGATGGATTGGATTGATTTCAAATATATTTTATGCAATGTGAATAAATGCATATGGTTCGATATGTGATAGTGAAATGTGAAAAGCATGTAAAATTATTCTGACATTCGGGCTTCGAGCCTAGCAGGCCTTGTGCCGGTGACAAAATCGGGCTTTATGCCTAGCAGGCCTTGTGCCGGTGTTACTTTTCAGGCTTTGATGCCTAGCAGGCCTTGTGCCGGTGTTATTTATCGGGCTTTACGCCTAGCAGGCCTTGTGCCGGTGTTACTTTTCAGGCTTTTACGCCTAGCAGGCTTGACGCCGGTGATGTAATTTATAAAAGAGAAATTGAATCTTTGTTCAAGACAACTTAAAGCTAATTTATTGAGTATACGGTTCAGGTAAGCATGTAAGGTATGCTATGCTTAATATTACTTGGGTCAAATTAATATTATGAGAATTGTGTTATATGTGTTCGAAGTTAATATTGATGGATGTAATATGATGGAATTCGAGCTTAGAATGTGCTATTATGGAACAATTGGTTTTCAAGTTTAAATGTTAAGAAAGGAGATTTTCATGCGATATGCTTTTATGAACTACAAAGAAATGTAGGTTGAAGGAAATGATTCCTAATTTACTTGGGTTAATGAATTACTAGTATCTGGTTTTGTATAAATAATTTACTTAATTACCTATGTGAAATGCCATAAGTTGATTGCTTTCATTTCGTAAATAATTAAATGTTTTATTATCATGAGTTAGGACTTACTAAGCTAGTAAGCTTAATTATGTGAAATGTTCTCCTTTGTTTTATAGATTTTGGTCACGTTGCGGGCTCGTAAAGGATCTTCAAGAAGTCAACCACACTATCGCCTTCCTTTGGTATTTTGAATTTTGGTTACGAATTAGAAGGCATGTATAGGCTAGATGAAGTTTTAGAAACATATGATGTTTGACCTTGTATAAAATAGCCATGCGAATATGGCTAAATTTTTAGTTAAGTACGCTGTTGTGTCTTGATATGTATGTTGGTTCATGATGGCAATGTTTATGCATTCTTAATCAAAGTTTAATCGTTTTTGTTAAGGAAATGTTTGTATACGAAATGAATCCTTGAATTAGGGATGTAGGTAGGTTCGGTTAGAAGCTAGTCTTTCATAAAATGCAACAAAACAGCTTGTAGTAGCAGCAGTGATGTGAGTTAGAAAAATCACCAAAAATAGGGTATATTGAATTAGAAGGTGAATGAGATATGAAATTAAACCTCATTGTGTCTATTTTTACATGAAAGAAACAGGGTAGGCAAAAGATTTATATATTATGAGATAATTAAGTTTCAGTGAGACCTGCCCTGAATGAATTCGGGAGTCACTGTTCTGTTTTAGAAAAATTGTCAAAAATTGTAAAAAAATAATTAAGAAGCATGGTTTATATGTGTAGAACCCTTAATGAGTCTATTTTTCATTGGTATAAACAAGAACATTATAGGAAATTTGTGCAATGAGATAACTGTATTTTTGTAGAGACAGGTCAGAATTGTCAAGCAGTGTAATAAGGGTAATTTTGATGAATAAACTGTACCAATTGGCCACATGAAAAATTCTGGAAAAATTATGGTGAAATTTTATATGAGTCTAGTTTCAAGGAAAATTTAAGGATCTAAATTTCGAGTTTTGAAACTCGAGTTATGGTCGATTTAGTCAGCATGACGCAGTTGGACAGCTTTAAAATCTTACACCCCGAGTTAATAGTCAAGTCTAGTAATGCCACGTACTCGATTCCGGAAAGGGTTTCGGGTAAGGGGTGTTACATTTGATTGGTATCAGAGCTTATGGTTTAGTCGATTCTAGGACTACCGTAGCGCGTGTGAGTCTAGCTATACATGCCTTTATTATATGTTGATAGTGTGGTGACTTCTGACAGCCTGAACTTTGTTTTATATAGTAAATGGACACTGATCCTGAAAGAGCCGTAGCTGATGATGGGGAGAGCGTAGCGCCTGTCTGTGCCCACGGATCAGCGCCGATAGACTCTCGACCTGTTTCGGGTAGCCACGAAGGAGAGACTAAACAAGCCTTTTATCAGATGATGAATGAGTGGTTTGCCCAATTTATTCAAAATAACCCGGCTGTACCCCAACCTCCACCCCCGAATAATCCAACTCCGATCCCTTCAGCTCCCCCGATGATAGATCTGATGAGATCTAGTAGGCCCCCAGTTGATAAAATCCGAAAATTTGGGGCCGAAGAATTTAAAGCTAATGACGATGATGACGCTGAGAGAGCCGAAATGTGGCTTGATAACACTATTCGGGTACTTGATGAGCTGTCTTGTACTCCGGATGAATGCTTGAAGTGTGCTATATCTTTACTGCGGGACACTGCATATCACTGGTGGAATACACTAGTATCAGTGGTTCCGAAAGAAAAAGTGACATGAGATTTCTTCCAAACTGAATTTTGCAAGAAGTATATTAGCCAAAGATTCATTGATCAAAAACGAAAGGAGTTCCTTGAGCTGAAACAGGGGCGAATGACCGTAACGGAATATGAAAGAAAATTTGTCAGGCTCAGCCGATATGCTAGAGAGTGTGTTTCTACTGAAGCTATTATGTGTAAAAGATTTGAAGACGGCCTAAATGAAGATATAAAGATGTTTGTTGGCATTCTTGAAATTCAAGAGTTTGTAACTTTAGTTGAGAGAGCTTGCAAAGCTGAAGAGCTCGGGAAAGAGAAAAGAAAGGCTGAGACAGAAGCTAGAGACATCCGAAAAAGGTCTTCGGGTAAAGTCTTTCATTCCACGACCAAGAAGCCCAGAGATGACTACAGCCGACAGAAAGCTACTACAGATCCACCTAGACGGGATCGACCTCCTATGAGCTCCCGAGCTACCTCGATAGCCAGTGTTGGTAACGTTCCACAAAATAGAGTTGAATGCAAGCACTGTGGGAAATGGCACTCAGGGAGTTGTAGATTTCATGATCGGTCTTGCTATAAATGTGGATCGTCCGATCCTTTTATTAGAGAGTGTCCGAAGTTAGCTGAGCAGAATACAGTTCAGAACACTAAGCCGAGCAACGTGTCAATGCGAGGTAGACCACCCAGACATTCAGGCAATGTAGGTGGTAGTCAGAAAGGAACGAAGAACACTACAGATCGATCTGAGGCTAGAGCTCCGGCTAGAGCATATGCTGCACGAGCTAGAGAGGATGCTTCCTCCCCCGACGTCATTACCGGTATTTTCATTCTTTATGATACTACTGTAATTGCACTAATCGATCCTGGTTCGACTCATTCTTATATGTGTGAAACTTTAAAATTTGGCAAGACTCTGCTAGTTGAGTCTACCGAGTTTGTGATTCGTGTGTCTAACCCTTTGGGTAGATGTGTGCTTGTTAATAAAGTGTGTAGAGGTTACCCGTTGATGATTCGAGATTATTGCTTCCCAGCTGATTTAATGTTGTTGCCCTTTGATGAATTTGATATAATCTTGGGTATGGATTGGTTAACTTCGCACGAGGCAGTAGTGGATTGTAAAAGAAAGCTTATCGATTTGAAATGTCGAAACGGTGAGACCATCAGAATTAAATCCTGTGACATAAATGGGTTGCCTACAGCAATATCTTCAATGTTAGCCCAAAAGTATGTGAGAAAAGGGTGTGAAGCTTATTTGGCCTATGTACTGGATAATAAAATGTCCGAGAAACAAATTGAATCTGTATCAGTTGTATGTGAATACCCCGATGTGTTTCCTGAAGACTACCGGGTTTACCCCCAGTGCGAGAGATTGAGTTCGGCATTGAGTTAGTGCCGGGTGCGACTCCGATTTCGATAGCTCCGTACCGAATGGCGCCTACTGAATTAAAAGAGTTGAAAGCGCAGTTGCAAGAGTTGACAGATAGAGGCTTCGCACGACCGAGTTACTCTCCTTGGGGTGCACCAGTTTTATTTGTGAAAAAGAAAGATGGAACTATGCGAATGTGCATCGACTACCGACAACTAAATAAGGTAACCATAAAGAATAAGTACCCGTTACCTCGGATTGATGATTTATTTGATCAATTGAAGGGGGCTTCAGTGTTTTCGAAAATAGATTTGAGATCGGGCTATTATCAGTTGCGAGTCAGAGATTCAGATGTGCCAAAGACTGCATTCCGAATGAGGTACGGACACTATGAGTTTTTGGTTATGCCTTTTGGACTTACTAATGCAGCTGCTATTTTTATGGATCTAATGAACCGGGTCTTCCGACAGTTTTTGGATCGGTTTGTAGTAGTGTTTATTGATGATATACTGATCTACTCCAAAAATGAAACGGAACATGCTGAGCATTTGAGATTAGTACTACAAACTTTGAGGGATCAACGATTGTATGCAAAGTTTAGTAAGTGCTAGTTCTGGATGAATGAATTTAATTTCTTGGGTCATGTTGTTTCGGTGTCAGGTATTCGGGTGGATCCAAATAAAATAGCAGCCATACTCGATTGGAAACCACCAAAGAATGTTTCCGAAATCCGAAGTTTCCTAGGCCTGGCGGGGTATTACAGACGGTTTGTAAAAGGTTTTTCTGTTATAACTACACCGTTAACGAGACTACTACAGAAAGATGTCAAATTTGAGTGGTCGGAAAGGTGTCAGAAAAGTTTCGAGCAGTTGAAAGCCTTTTTAACCGAAGCCCCAGTGTTAACTCAGCCTGAATCGGGTAAAGAATTTACTATTTTTAGTGATGCTTCCTTGAATGAGTTGGGTTGTGTTTTAATGCAAGAAGGCAAGGTGATAGCCTACGCTTCGAGACAATTGAAGCCGCATGAGAAAAATTATCCAACTCATGATCTGGAGTTAGCAGCTATTGTGTTCGCACTAAAAATTTGGCGTCACTACTTATTTGGTGAAAAATGTCATATTTATTCAGATCACAAAAGTTTGAAGTATTTGATGACTCAGAAAGACTTAAACTTGAGACAACGCAGATGGTTAGAACTGCTGAAAGACTATGAATTAGTGATTGACTACCATCTGGGGAAAGCTAATGTAGTTGCGGATGCGTTAAGTCAAAAATCATTATTTGCTCTTCGTGCATTGAACGCACGGGTGGCTATGTCTGATGATGGTTCAATCATAGCCGAGTTACAAGCAAGACCGATGTTTATTCAACAGATTTGTGATGCACAGAAAGTTGACAAAAATTTGATTGCTATTCGAATTCAGTGTGAAAACGGTACGGAATCAGATTTTCAGATTGATGCAAATGATTGTTTAAATTATAAAAGTCGATTGTTTGTTCCTAAGAACTCAGATTTAATACAGATGATTCTGAGTGAGGCCCATAATGGTCGAATGTCGATACACCCGGGTAGTACAAAAATGTATAACGATTTGAAGCAGTTTTATTGGTGGCCTGGCATGAAACGGGACATATCTGAGTTTGTTTCCAAGTGCTTAATCTGTCAACAAGTGAAAGCTAAGCATCAGGTACCGTCCGGATTACTTCAACCAATCATGATACCCGAATGGAAATGGGATAGAATTACAATGGATTTTGTATCCGGTCTCCCTATGACACCGAGTAAGAAAGATGCAGTATGGGTTATCGTTGATAGACTGACTAAATCAGCTCATTTTATACCGGCACGTACCGACTATTCACTGGATAAACTTGCCGAACTGTATGTGTCACAGATTGTAAGGTTGCACGGTGTACCGAGTTCCATTGTTTCAGATAGAGACCCGAGATTCACATCGCGGTTTTGGAAGAGATTGCAAGATGCTCTAGGTACTAAACTCCATTTTAGTACAGCTTTCCATCCGCAATCAGACGGTCAGTCTGAGCGGACTATTTTAATACTTGAGGACATGCTGAGGTGTTGCGTTCTCGAGTTTGAAGGTACGTGGGAATGATACCTACCTTTGGTTGAATTTGCTTATAATAATAGTTTCCAATCTAGCATAAAAATGGCGCCTTATGAAGCCTTATATGGGCGAAAATGTCGCACACCGTTGTACTGGACTGAGCTCAGTGAAAACAAGATACACGGGGTTGATTGGATTAAAGAAACAGAACAGAAGGTGGTACTTATCAGAAATAATTTGAAAGCTGCTTCGGATCGTCAGAAGTCTTATGCCGATTTGAAGCGTAAGGATATTGAATTTCAGGTCGGAGATCGGGTGTTCTTAAAAGTTTCTCCGTGGAAGAAAATACTCCGATTTGGCCGGAAAGGCAAGTTGAGTCCGAGATTTATCGGACCGTATGAAATCATCGAGCGTATAGGGCCTGTTGCTTATCGATTGAAACTGCCCCTTGACTTAGAAAAGATACACAATGTATTTCACGTTTCGATGCTTCGCAGATACAGATCAGATCCGTCCCATGTGATCACCCCGTCAGAGATTGAAATTAGATCTGATTTGACATATGATGAGGAACCGATCCGTATCTTAGCTCGGGAAATAAAAGAGTTGAGAAATAAAAGAATTCCATTAGTAAAGGTTTTATGGAATCGTCACGGAGTTGAAGAGGCTACGTGGGAGCCTGAGGAGTCAATGAGGCAACAATATCTGAACTTATTTAACGGTAAGATTTTCGGGGACGAAAATCTTTAAGGGGGGAGAGTTGTAACAGACCAATTTTGACCCAAATCGGAACGGTGGTTTCGGGACCACGAATCTGAGCCTGAGAAATATTTTTAATATTATATTTTGTGTTTATTATATGTGATTTAGTGAGTGTGAAAGTTTCGTAGAAAAACTTAGTCGTTTAAGTGCTCAATTTGATAAAAAAGATTTAATCGAGAAAAGTGCAAAAGTTGCATGCTAAAGTGAGGAGTACTAATTTGATTGTGGCTTTTTAAGTGGGTGTACTAAAAGGGCAATTAGCCCATGTACAACTAGGGAAACGGCAATGGGCCTTTCTAATTTCAAATTATATGTTATTTTAGCCTATTATATGTTATGTTATTATATTAGTAAATAAGGTAAATTATATGTGTTAGTATAACATTAAATAATGAAAATAAGTGGGAAGAAAGAGAACATATCTTGTTCTTCTTCCTTGGCCGAATGTAGGAGCTAGAAACTCCATGGTTGAAGCTTGATTTTCGGCTAGATAAGAAGCTTGATTAAGGTATGGTCGGTTTTCGGATTTTGATAATTTTTACGTTTTTTGAGATCGTTGCTTCGTGTATTACCCGACCCATGTCTAAATTTTTGAAAATATTATGTATATAGAATTCGGCCATTAACATGCTTGGATAGTTTTGATGATTTATGGTCTTAGATTAAATGTATGCTAAAGATTTACAAGTTTTGTATTGGAGTTTTTGGTGATTTAGAGTATATAGGGCTAAATTGAAAAGGATAAAATTGTGAAGGATTGAAATGTCAAATAGATGAAATGCATGGACACCCATGGCTATGGGAAAGGTTTGGCCTAACTATAGTGTTAGGAAATTGTGCATATTTTGAGTTTTGTGCAAATTGGACCAAATTGTAAAAATGGAAAACATTAGGGGCAAAATTGTAAATTGCCCATTTGTGTGTTTTGGGACTAAATTGAGATGAAATGCAATTAAATGAGCTAAATTTTAATGTGTTTTAGATCAAGAGCAAAGAAAAACGGAATTAGACCGGGGAAAGACAAAGGTTCTCGAATAGCCGATTCGCATGGACTATCGACAACCGAGGTAAGTCCTTTAGCTAAAATATGTCAATAAATCAATTATGAACTTAGTGAATGATGAATTGTGGAAATTTAGAGTATAAATTCATGATATAGCCGAATGTGAATGTATAGTATTGAAGTGAATTTATTTTGGCTAATGCAAGGTGTATAAGTAAGTTCTTGAGCTACCTTATGTTTAAAGGTTAATTACAAATCTAATGAATGATAGAATTTGTATAAGTTTGGTGTAAAACCATGAGTTGGCCGAATGTGATGATGATGGATTGGATTGATTTCAAATATATTTTATGCAATGTGAATAAATGCATATGGTTCGATATGTGATAGTGAAATGTGAAAAGCATGTAAAATTATTCTGACATTCGGGCTTCGAGCCTAGCAGGCCTTGTGCCGGTGACAAAATCGGGCTTTATGCCTAGCAGGCCTTGTGCCGGTGTTACTTTTCAGGCTTTTATGCCTAGCAGGCCTTGTGCCGGTGTTATTTATCGGGCTTTACGCCTAGCAGGCCTTGTGCCGGTGTTACTTTTCAGGCTTTTACGCCTAGCAGGCTTGATGCCGGTGATGTAATTTATAAAAGAGAAATTGAATCTTTGTTCAAGACAACTTAAAGCTAATTTATTGAGTATACGGTTCAGGTAAGCATGTAAGGTATGCTATGCTTAATATTACTTGGGTCAAATTAATATTATGAGAATTGTGTTATATGTGTTCGAAGTTAATATTGATGGATGTAATATGATGGAATTCGAGCTTAGAATGTGCTATTATGGAACAATTGGTTTTCAAGTTTAAATGTTAAGAAAGTAGATTTTCATGCGATATGCTTTTATGAACTACAAAGAAATGTAGGTTGAAGGAAATGATTCCTAATTTACTTGGGTTAATGAATTACTAGTATCTGGTTTTGTATAAATAATTTACTTAATTGCCTATGTGAAATGCCATAAGTTGATTGCTTTCATTTCGTAAATAATTAAATGTTTTATTATCATGAGTTAGGACTTACTAAGCTAGTAAGCTTAATTATGTGAAATGTTCTCCTTTGTTTTATAGATTTTGGTCACGTTGCGGGCTCGTAAAGGATCTTCAAGAAGTCAACCACACTATCGCCTTCCTTTGGTATTTTGAATTTTGGTTACGAATTAGAAGGCATGTATAGGCTAGATGAAGTTTTAGAAACATATGATGTTTGACCTTGTATAAAATAGCCATGCGAATATGGCTAAATTTTTAGTTAAGTACGCTGTTGTGTCTTGATATGTATGTTGGTTCATGATGGCAATGTTTATGCATTCTTAATCAAAGTTTAATCGTTTTTGTTAAGGAAATGTTTGTATACGAAATGAATCCTTGAATTAGGGATGTAGGTAGGTTCGGTTAGAAGCTAGTCTTTCATAAAATGCAATAAAACAGCTTGTAGTAGCAGCAGTGATGTGAGTTAGAAAAATCACCAAAAATAGGGTATATTGAATTAGAAGGTGAATGAGATATGAAATTAAACCTCATTGTGTCTATTTTTACATGAAAGAAACAGGGTAGGCAAAAGATTTATATATTATGAGATAATTAAGTTTCAGTGAGACCTGCCCTGAATGAATTCGGGAGTCACTGTTCTGTTTTAGAAAAATTGTCAAAAATTGTAAAAAAATAATTAAGAAGCATGGTTTATATGTGTAGAACCCTTAATGAGTCTATTTTTCATTGGTATAAACAAGAACATTATAGGAAATTTTTGCAATGAGATAACTGTATTTTTGTAGAGACAGGTCAGAATTGTCAAGCAGTGTAATAAGGGTAATTTTGATGAATAAACTGTACCAATTGGCCACATGAAAAATTCTGGAAAAATTATTGTGAAATGTTATATGAGTCTAGTTTCAAGGAAAATTTAAGGATCTAAATTTCGAGTTTTGAAACTCGAGTTATGGTCGATTTAGTCAGCATGACGCAGTTGGACAGCTTTAAAATCTTACACCCCGAGTTAATAGTCAAGTCTAGTAATGCCACGTACTCGATTCCGGCAAGGGTTTCGGGTAAGGGGTGTTACAGTTGGGGAAACAACCGAGCTTGCTACAAGTGTGGTTCTTGAGAACATTTTATCAGAGACTGTCCTGAGAATGTTCAAGGAGAGAAACTTTAGAGTGTTAGACCGAGTTACACTACTAGCAGAGGTAGGCCACTGCGAAATGCCGGAAGTGGAGCTTTAGCTGAAAGGTCAGAAACGAGAGCACCTGGTAGAGCTTATGGCAGACGAGCTCGTGAGGATGCATCATCCCCCGATGTGATTACTAGTATATTCTCTCTTTATGATACTAATGTTGTTGCATTAATTGACCCCGGATCCACCCATTCTTATATTTGTGTGAATTTGGTAAATAGTAAGAAATTATCTGTTGAATTGACTGAATTTGTGATTAAGGTGTCAAACCCTTAGGCAAGTATGTGTTAGTAGATAAGGTTTGCAAGAATTGTCCTTTGACGGTTCAAGGTCACTGTTTTCTGGCTAATTTGATGTTGTTGCCATTTGATGAGTTTGATGTTATTTTAGGCATGGATTGGTTGACATTACATGATGCTAAGGTAAATTGTAAACAGAAAACTCTTGAGTTGAAATGTGAAAATGGTGAGATTCTTTGGGTTGGAACAGATGACTCGAATAAGATGCCTGTGGTGATTTCGTACATGGCTACTCAGAAGTGTATGAGAAAAGGGTGTGAAGCATACCTTGCATATGTGTTGAATACTGAGATGTCTGAGTTGAAGCTTGAATCTGTGCCAATAGTTTGTGACTTTCCATATGTATTTCCGAAAGAATTACCTGGTTGCCTCCAGTTAGAGAAATTGAGTTTGCTATCGATTTGATACCTGGGACTGCATCGATTTCTATTACTCCGTATAGAATGGCTTTGACCAAATTGAAAGAGTTAAAGACTCAGCTGCAAGAGTTGACTGATAAGAGATTTATTAGACCGAGTTTTTCTCCCTGGGGTGCTCCCGTATTATTTGTAAAGAAGAAAGATGGAACAATGAGGCTTTGCATTAATTACCGTCAATTTAACAAGGTAACTATAAAGAACAAGTATCCATTGCCAAGAATTGATGATTTGTTCGATCAACTGAAGTGAGCAACAGTGTTCTCGAAATAGATTTAAGATTCGACTACTATCAGTTAAGAGTCAAAGAATCCAATGTGTCGAAAACCACTTTTAGAACGAGGTGTGGACACTATGAATTTCTTGTGATGCCTTTCGGTTTAACTAATTCACTAGCTATGTTTATGGATTTAATGAACTGAATTTTTCAGCTATATTTGGATAAGTTTGTGGTAGTGTTCAAATATGATATATTGATTTTTTCCCGAGATGAGTCCGAGCATGCCAAGCACTTAAGAACGATATTGTAGATTCTAAGAGAGGAGAAATTGTTTGCTAAGTTCAGTAAAAGTGATTTTTGGCTTTGTGAAGTCAGATTTCTGGGACATATAGTTTCAGGTGATGGTATTCGGGTTGATTCGAGTAAAATCTCGATGATTGTTGATTGAAACCGCCAAAGAATATATCTGAAGTTAGAAGCTTTTTGGGCTTAGCTGGGTATTATAAACGTTTTGTCGAGGGATTTTCGATAATTGCTTCTGCTATGACTAAGTTGTTGCAAGAGAATGTTAAGTTTGAATGGACTGATAGATGTCAACAATGTTTCGAGAAGCTGAAGGCACGATTAACTGAAGCACCAGTTTTGGTACAACCTGAGTCAGGAAAGGAGTTTGTAATCTATAGTGATGCCTCATTGAATGGTCTTGGTTGTGTGTTGATGTAAGGGGGTAAAGTAGTAGCTTATGCCTCGAGACAGCTAAAACCACATGAAAAGAATTATCCGGCGCACGATTTGGAATTGGCTGCCATCGTATTTGCCTTGAAGATTTGGCGTCATTATTTGTATGGTGAGAAATGCCGAATCTTTACCGATCACAAAAGTTTGAAGTACTTGATGAACCAAAAAGACTTCAATTTGCGACAACGTAGGTGGCTCGAATTATTGAAAGATTATGAGTTAGTGATTGATTATCATCCAGGAAAAGCGAATGTAGTCGCAGATGCCTTGAGCAGAAAGTCCTTATTTGCTTTGAGAGTTATGAGTACGAATTTGGCTTTGTCTGATGACGGTTCGGTTTTGGCCAAGTTAAGGGCTAGCCCGTTATTTCATCAGCAAATTTGTGAAGCTCAAAAGAAAGACAAGGAATTGCAAGTTAAAAGAGTTCAGTGTGAATCGAGTAGTGATTCAGATTTTCGAATCGGACCAAATGATTTTTGATGTTTCGTGACAGGGTATGTGTACTGAAAGATAATGAGTTGATTTGGAAAATTTTACATGAGGCACACAGTGGTTGTTTGTCAGTACATCCGGGTAGTACAAAAATGTATAATGATTTGAAGAAGTTGTATTGGTGGCCGGGTATGAAAAGAGACATCTCTGAGTTTGTGACAAAGTGTTTGATCTGCCAACAAGTGAAAGCCGAGCATCAGGTACCTTCAGGTTTACTTCAGCCAATGATGGTTCTCAAGTGGAAATGGGACCGAATCACGATGGATTTTGTAACAGGATTACCTATGACTCCGAAAAGAAAGATGTCGTGTGGGTTATTGTTGATAGATTAAAGAAATCGGCTCACTTTATACCAGTACATACTGATTACTCACTTGACAAGTTGGTTGAGCTGTATATTGCTGAAATTGTGAGATTACATAGGGTGCCTACGTCCATTATTTCAGATAGAGATCCGAGGTTTACTTCGAGGTTTTGGAAAAAGTTACAAGAAGCCTTGGGTATGAAATTGAATTTTAGTACCGCGTTTCATCTACAAACTGATGGTCAATCCGAAAGAGTGATTCAAGTTCTCGAAGACATGCTTCGATGCTGTGTTTTAGAGTTCGAAGGTAGTTGGAAAAAATACCTACCTTTGGTCGAATTTGCCTACAACAACAATTATCAGTTGAGTATATAGATGGCACCGTCTGAAGCATTATATGGTCGCAAGTGTCAAACTCCTTTGTATTGGACCGAGCTTACTGAGAAGTAAATTCACGGAGTTGATTTAGTTAGAGAAATCAAAAAGAAAGTGAAAGTGATCCATGATAGTTTGAAAGCTGCTTTAGATCGACAAGAGTCATACACGGATTTGAAAAGAAAAGAAATTGAGTTTCAGGTGGGTGATAAAGTGTTTCTGAAGGTATCCCCGTGGAAGAAAATATTGAGATTTGGTCGAAAGGGGAAATTGAGTCTGCGTTTCATTAGGCCGTATGAGGTTATTGAAAGGATTGGACCAGTAGCTTAGCGGTTAGCTTTGCTGGCGGAGTTGGAGAGATACACAATGTGTTCCATGTGTGGATGTTGCGACGATATCGTTTTGATCTTTCGCATGTAATTCCCCCGACTGAAATTGAGATACGACCGGATATGACCTATGAAGAGGAACCAATTAAGATTTTGGCTCGAAAGATTAAACAATTGAGGAATAAAAGTATAACCTTAGTGAAAGTGTTGTGGCAAAAAATGGAGGCTACGTGGGAACTGGAAGAAGCCATGAGAAAACAATACCCAAACCTCTTTATCGGTAAGATTTTCGGGGACGAAAATCCTTATAGGGGGAGAGTTGTAACAACCCGATTTTAGGGCTAGTCAGAAAAATGGTTTCGGAACCACTAATTCGAGGTCAGAGAAATTATTTTTAATATTATTTTATGCGTTATAGCATGATTGTATGAGTGCATGAAAATTTTGGTGAATTAATTTTAGTGATTGCATGCTTAATTGCAAAAAAGGACTAAAATCATATAAAGTGCGAAAGTTTTATTTTACAAGCTAGAGGTGTTAAATAGCTATAGAACCTGAAATTGGAGGTCTTTAATGCTCAATTAGGCCTTTCTAAGGGTGATAGCCGGCCATAGGGGGACAAGAAATTAAATTTGGTCAAGGTTTGGTGACATTAGGTGACTAAATGAATAAAATAAAATAAAACAAAAAAAAGCTATCATCTTTTCCTATTTTCTTCTTCTTCCACCGAAAATATCAACAAGAAGAGGGGTTTGGAAGCTTGAAATTTTCAGCAACTTACACTCCTTGCAAGTAAGTGATTTTGGTGGTCATTCTTGATAATTTTTGTACTTTTGGGACCATTGTAGCTTAATCTAGCTAATGAGGGAACTATTTTACAAAATGGTTGAGAGTCTAGGGTTTGTCCATGTGAGTATTCATGTGTTTGCTGAAATTTTATGGAAGAAAATGAATCTTGGTTGTTTAATAAACAACTTTTGTGAAGGGATTTTTCATTTAAACACCTGATAGGACTATTTTGTAAAAGTTATAAAATGGATAGTAAATGTGTGAAATAATTGGAATTGTGAGTTGCTATAAAAGAGAATATGAATCGTCTAGGCTTGGGTGTGAGAAAAATGAACACATTTCATTTTCCGAGCCTAGAGGCAAAATTGTAATTTTGTGAAAGTCTAGGGGAAAACCAGAATTTTGCCAAAATAGGAATTTTTGGAGTGATTTGATTAATGTGGTTATTTGTTAAGCAAAATATGTCGTTATAGATCAAGAAGAACGTGGAATCAATCTTGACCGAGGAAAAGGCAAAGTTTCGGTCTAAATTGCAAATTGACATATTTTGTATCGAGGTAAGTTTATATGTAAATGATACATCCTTTTATTTATGTTTTCACATATTAATGTATTGTGTGAAATGTAAACGAATATTATGGATATCTATTGAAATGATGGAAAGTGAGGAAATTCTTGGATGAACCTTCGGAATAGGGAAGATGATACAGATAAAAACCATGAATAAGTGAATATTGGTGGGCTGTGTGCGATACCACCGTATTTATTATATTTGGTGGGCAGTGTGCGATACCACCTTGGATATGTGACTATTGGTGGGCTGTGTGCTATACCACCGAGTTATTTGTTAATGGTGGGTTGTGTACGAAACCACCGTGTATCCGGCATTATTCTAAAGTGTTCATCGAGAAACTTGTACTAAGTGAGATTTCGTGTGATTGTGTGATGACAAGTGCAGGGTATAAGTGCATGTAAATGTGAGCAATGAGTAAGTACAACTACAATGATCTGAATTATTCTTGATTAGTGTGTAATTTTTGATAATTATGTGATATGATGTTCATTGTTTACATATAGACTTACTAAGCTTAAAGCTTACTCCTTTTTCTTTTCCCTTATTTTATAGTGTCAAAAAGCCAGCTCGGGATACGGAGACTGTCGGAGGATCACCCACACTATCCACACATTTTGGTATATTAAGATTTACATTAAATTATGGCATGTATAGGTACTTGGTCTTTTTGGGTTATGTGTCATATTGGTTTTGCCAAATGTGTTGCCTTATGATGATATTTGATTCATTTTGTATAAGGCCATGAGAAGTGGCTCATAATGATTATTTGGTTGTAAACCTATTTATATGCATGCATGCGCCAATGCCATTATGATATGGCCTATGGTTATTGATGGTTGAATGAGGATGTGTTGCATGTGATTATGGATGTTTAATGATGCTAAAGCACTTAGTTATGCTATTTATATATATTTGGATTGGTGTGGTTTGATGTTGTGTAGGTTAGTGCAAGTATGGGTGGCAAAAAGGCTTGGTAAATAGCCTTATTTTGTCCACATGAGTAGAAATACGGGCGTGTGTCTAGGCCGTGTGTGACACACGACATGCCCCATGGGTGTGTAGTCCGGTCGTGTGTCCCCCTACACCCTAAGTTGGCAAAACAAAATGCCCTGTAATAACCATACGAGCTGAGGCACGACCGTGTGTCTCAACCGTGTAGAAGACACGGCCATAGGACATGGGCATATGCCCAGGCCGTGTGAAGTTTACACTTGAATTTAGGAATTTAAATCGCCACACGGGCGTGTGCTTTGGCTGTGTGACCACATGAGGTTGCTGACATCAGAAACAAAATGTCAAGGTTTTTACATACGGGCGTGTCATGGCCGTGTGAGAGACACGGACGTGTACCAAACCGTATGAAAAACCCTGTAGTTTCAGATTGAGAAATAAATCCACACAGCTAGGAACATGTGCGTGTGTGACCACACGATCTGTCCACACGGGCGTGTGCCCCTGTTTTTCAGTGAAATTTTCCAAAGTTCTCTAGGGTTCCTGGTATGGTACCAAACCATTTCTAAAGTATGTTTTGGGCCTCATAGGCCCATATTAAGGACGTTATGAGGAAGTTGGAAAAGTTTTAAATTTGAACGAACTTATATGGCCCAGAAATATATGTTAACATGTGTTTAAGTTAGGTAACGCCTCGTACCCTGTTCTGGCTTCAAACACTGGTAAGGGGTGTTACAGATCCTACCTGAAATTCTAAATTAGAAGTTGACTCACACTGTACCCGTTTAGCTTGCAACTCATTATCACATTTCTAAGCTTCACAGATCTGTTGTAGAAACATTGGTTTAGCTTTTAACTCAGCTAAAATTGAGCCATCATCAGACAATGACAATCGGGTATTCATTGCTCACAAAGCAAACAAAGATTTTCTATTCAGAGCATCCGCAACTACATTTTCTTTTCCTAGATGATAATCAATAACCAACTCATAATCTTTTAACAGTTCGAGCCATCTAAGCTGTCTCAGATTCAAACCTTTCTGCGACATCAGATACTTTAAACTTTTATGATCGGTAAATATATGACACTTTTCATCGAACAAATAGTGTCGCCAAATTTTCAGTGCAAACACAATAGCTGCAAATTCTAGGTCATGTGTCGGATAGTTCTTTTCATGTGGCTTTAACTGTCTAGAAGCATAAGCTATTACTTTACCTTCTTGAATAAAAATGAATACGAAACATTTTGGTTTTAATTTAATTTAATTTAATTATCAAATTACCATTTTGCCTTTGGTTAAATAAATAAATAAAACACCAAAATTATGTCCATATTTATCCATCACATAAATATATGGCATAATTTCCATCAAAGGAAGGTTTAATTTCACAATGGGTCCTTCAATTTAATTAAATTGATGTTGTATGGGTTGTGGTTGATAGTGTCGTCAAAGAAGAAATAGTGTCGCCAAAGAAGAAAGATGTTGTATGGGTTGTGGTTGATAGGCTATCTAAGTCGACTCATTTTATACCGGTGCGTACCTATTATCCACTTGAGAAATTGGCCGATTTGTATGTTTCTGAAATTGTGAGACTTCACGGGGTACCTTTATCGATCATTTCAGAAAGAGATCCGAGGTTCACATCTTAGTTTTGAAAAAAGTTGCAAGAAGCGTTGGGGACAAAACTGAATTTTAGTACTGCTTTCCACCCGCAAATCGACGGTCAGTCGGAAAGAGTAATTCAAATTCTTGAAGATATGTTGCGGTGCTGTGTTCTCGAGTTTCAAGGTAGTTAGGAAGGGTACTTACCGTTGGTAGAGTTTGCCTACAACAATAGTTATCAGTCGAGTTTGGAAATGGCGCCTTATAAGGTTTCGTATGGGCGTAAGTTTCGAACGCCCTTGTATTGGACTGAACTCAAAGAAAATCAAATACACGGGGTTGACTTAGTCAAAGAAGTAGAAGAGAAAGTAAAAGTGATTTGTGGTTGTTTGAAGGCTGCTTTGGATAGACAGAAATCCTATGCGGACTTGAAACGGAAAGAGATTGAGTTTCAAGTCGATGATAAGGTATTTTTGAAAGTATCCCAGTGAAAGAAAGTCCTCTGATTCGGTAGGAAAGGCAAATTAAGTCTACATTTTATTGGACCTTATGAGGTGACTAAGAAAATTGGACCGGTAGCTTATCGACTAACCTTACCATCCGAGTTAGAAAAGATCCACGATGTATTCCATGTGTCTATGTTGTGCCGTTACCGTTCTGACCCATCACATGTGATTTCACCAACAGAGGTTGAGATTTGTTCAGACATGACCTATGGTGAAGAGCCGATTAAGATTTTAGATGGAGAGGTCAAGCTATTGAGAAAAAAAGTATAGCACTGGTGAAAGTACTATGGCATAGACATGGGGTTGAAGAGGCCACATGGGAGCCCGAGGAGACTATGAGAGGCCAATACCCGAACCTTTTTGCTGCTAAGATTTTTGGGGACGAAAATTCCTAAGGGAGGGAGAATCGTAACAGCCTAATTTTGGGGCTAGTCGGAACAATGGTTTCAGAACCACTAATCTGAGGCTGGAGAAATTATTTTTAATATTATTTTATGTGTTATAGCATGATTATATGAGTGCATGAAAATTTTAGTGAATTAATTTTAGTGATTGCATGCTTTATTTTGAAAAAGGACTAAATCGCATAAAGTGCGAAAGTTTTGTTCTACAAGCTAAAGATGTTAAATAGATATAGAACATTAAATTAAAGGTCCTTAATGTGTAATTAGGCCCTTAAAAGAGTGATGGCCGGCCATAGGGGACAAAAAAATGAAAATTGGTCAAAGTTGGTGGCATTAGGTTATTTAATTGATGAAATAAAATAAAATAAAGAGAAAAAAAAAGGATATCACCTTTCATCTCCATCCTCTCCATCGAAAATATCAGCAAAATAGGGGTTTTGGAAGCTTGAAATTTTTAGCATATTACAACCCTTGCAAGTAAGTCATTTTGATGGTCATTTTTGTTGATTTTTTTTTTTTTTTGGAAGCCTTGTAGCTTAATCCAACTAATGAGAGGACTATCTTGCACTATGGTTGAAAGTATAGGGTTTTTCCATGAGAGCATTAATGTTGTTTTCTGAATTTTTATGGAAGAAAATGAATCTTGGTTGTTAAATAAACAACTTTTGTGAAAGGATTTTTCATGAAAACACCAAAAAGGACTATTTTGTAAAAGTTATAAAATGGGTAGTAAATGTGAGAAATAATTGGAATTGTGAGTTGCTATAAGCTTAAAATAGATTTGGCTAGGCTTGGTTAATGAAGAAATTTGATGAAAATAGTTTTACGAGCCTAAGAGCAAAATCGTAATTATGTGAAAGTCTAGGGGCAAAACAGTAATTTTTCCAAAGTAGGAATTTTGGAATGTCTTGATTTATGTAGTGATTAAATAAGTGAATTTGTCATTATAGATCAAGAAAAATGGAGTCCAGACCTAGACCGGGGGAAAACCAAGCTAGTAGACTAATTCAATCTAGTCGCTCATTTTTTGTATACCGAGGTAAGTTGTACGTAAATAATACAACTTTATTGTTATTATGCATTAAACAATTGATATGGCATAAAAAGTTTGATTATTGTTATGAAATGCATGACGAATATGATGTGGTATACTTCCTGTTGAACTTTAGGAATAGATTGGATATCCATGCCATGACATTTGGGTGATATGTGTGCCAGTGTAAGACCATGTCTGGGACATGGCATTAGCGTTGATATGAGAGCTAGTGTAAGACCATTTCTGGGACATGCCATCGGCATTGAGACAAGAGCAAGTGTAAGACCATATCTGGGACATGGCATCGGCCTCGATATGTGAGCCAGTGTAAGACCATGTCTGGGACATGGCATCGGCATCGTACCCTCTTGTGTGAGGCTTGTCGGGTACCCTTTGGTATTCCAACTGGTTCAATGGGAAATTTAAAGTTTGTGTCAAAAGTGAGAACAGTTACGACTATGTTGTAAGTGATACAGGTACCTACACGAAATTCATGAGAAATGAGCTCGATTTATGTTGTATGATTAGTAAGGATGAAAATGAGTAAGTTATGCCCTTAATTATCTGAGAATTTGGTGCAAGTTTAAGATATGCTATGAGTATGCTAATGCATGGAAATTGTTGATAATTATTTATATGCGACTTACTAAGCTTTATGCTTACTCCCTCTCTTTTCCATTTTCTTATAGTGCCATTAGCTCGGGGATCAACAGATGTTGGAGGCATCGATCACACTATCAATCTAAACATTTGGTATAGTTAGATTTATCATTTTGAGTATGGCATGTATAGGGACTTGGTATTTTGTTAAGTGTCATATTGTTTTGGCCAAATGTGTTGGCTTATCTTGAAGATGAATTCATTTTTGTATAAGGCCATGGATGATGTCTAATACTTGTTATTGATATGTGCAAATGATGATGCTTTTCATGATTGAGCAAATTACATGGTTAAGTATTTAGTATGTTAATGCATGAATGAGTAGGATGTATGATTGAATTAATAAAGTACGTGTGAAATGGTTTTGCTTGATGTGGCTTATATTAGTGCAAGTAAGTGTGGAAAAAGGGCTTGGTAAATAACCTTGTTTTTGTCCACACAGGTAGACACACGGGCGTGTGTCTAGGCCATGTGTGACACACGGTCTGCCCCATGAGCGTGTAGTTCGGCTGTGTGTCCCCCTGCCGTGTGTCTCAACCGTGTGGAAGACATGGCCATAGAATATGGGCATGTGCCCAGGCCGTATGAAGTCCGCACTTGAATTTAGGAATTTAATTCGCCACATGGCCTAAGGACACGGGCGTGTGCCTTGGCCGTGTGACCTTATTAGGTTAATGATGTCAGAAACAGAATGTCAAGGTTTTTACACACGGGCGGAGACACAAGCTTGTCATGGTCGTGTGAGGGACATGGGTCATGGACAGGGCCGTATGTTGTGCCGTGTGAAAATCCCTGTAGGTTAGAATTGAAAAATAAATCCACACGGCTAGGGACATGGGCGTGTGTGACCACACGGTCTGCCCACACGGACGTGTCCCTTGCTATACGGGCGTGTGCCCCTGTTTTTAGTGAAATTTTTCAAAGTTTTCTAAAGTGCCTCGTTTAGTACCGAACTCTTTCTAAAGTATGTTTTGGGCCTCGTAGGCCCGTATTAAGGACGTTAAGAGGAAGTTTCAAAAGTTTTGAATGTGAACGAACTTTTACTGCTCAGAATTGTATGTTTGTATGTGTTTAAGTAAGGTAACGTCTCGTACCCTGTGCTGGGGTCGAATACAGGTAATGGGTGTTACATAGGTCTAAAATTATGCCTTGAGTCTCACATCACTTTGATCTTTAAAAACTAACAATGGAGATATCAAGTTAATCATTTGCTACCACGTGTCCCAAAAAATCTTTAGAAAATGAGAAATATAAAGTATAAAAAATACAAAAATTATCAAAAATTATAAAAAATTAAAAATTACAAAAAATATATAAAATGTTAAAGAACACTAACTTTTTTAAAAATAAAAATAAATTATCAAATCACATTTACTAGAACTTGAACATTGGAAAGATATCACCTATGATAATTGTTTTATAATTCAATAAATCGAAATTTATAATGAGTAGATATTTTTAGGTGAAAAGTTTACTTTTAATGACCCAAAAGTCAATGGTGTCAATAAATGCGAGTTTGAGACCTTATTTTCGTAAACCCAACCTGTAAATATTATTATATTAATAGTTAATTGAATTCTAAATAGGTAATTTTTGCCGAATAGTAAGCAATTAAGGTTCAAGGACTAAATTGTAAAAGTGATAAATTTTCAATCACTATAGATTTGTGGTTGGAAAATGAATTAAGGACTAAAATGAAAATTATACCATCTTAGAAATAATAGTAGATGGTTGGTAAAAAAATGTATAAAAACAAGTTATAAAATTTCTAATTTAATTAATTACATTATAAAACTTAAAATAAAATAAATAATAAAACAAAACTTAATGGTAAGAAAGGGAAACATTTTTACCTTCTTCATCTACCGGTTCTCCATAGCTAAAAAGAAAACATTCGGCCTAGGGTTCTAATCTTTGAAGCTTCAATTGGTTAGTTTAATTTAGTCATTTTCTTGTAAATTCTTTGTTTTTGAGATCATGAGAGTTTAATCTAGTTAGCCCATGTATAAATTTTTAAAATTTTTAGAGTTTTAGAAAGATGTCATTGTTTATTCCTTGAAGTTTTAGGTGTTAAATTGATAGATTTGAAACTTAAAAGTGAAAAAGGATTAAATTTTGAGGTTGTTTCATAGTTTTGTACATTAGGGATTAAAATGCATAAATTTTAATTTTCTTTGTATAAATGAGAAATAGGAGGTCCCTAATGAGAACTAGTGAAATCGGATGTTAAATTGGAGTTTTAAATTGAAAGATATGTTAGTTTTGGTTTTAGGGGCTAAATTGAATAAAATAAAACTTTTGTATAAAATGCTTATTGATTGTGAAATTTATTGAATACTGATGAAATTATATGCTTATATTAATCCATAGCTAACGTCAGCCTAAAATCCTCGAGAGGGAAAGGAAAAGCTAAAGCCATCGGCGAATAGCTCGGAGTTTTCGATTTGTATTTCTACAATTTGAATTGCTTAGATAGTTGCATAATTGCATTGTATAACATGGTAAGATATTGAGGTAAGTTGGGATTGATTAGTTGGATGGTATTGGTGTGAAAATGTTGGTTTCCGGATGAAGAACTAAATTGAAGAAATGTGAAAATAGTGTAAACTGATGAAAATGAAAAATTGAATTGGAATTGGACTAATTCATGCTATTATATGAATTAAAAGATTATTTTATTGATGAATCAAAAATTATAAATTATGAATTGACTATATTGAAAATTGAATGGTTATTACCCTATTAACTGTTCGGGTAGAGTCAAATATAATTGGCATGCCATAAGGTAGATCAAGTACGAGTTACTTCAGTGTTGAGAACATTTTTACTTAATTTATACCGATCAGTGCAGGGCGTGGCTTATTTATTTCGAAATTGTCCAATGAAGCATTGGGTGCCAAATTAGTGTGTTGGTTGGATCCGCGGATCCATTTGAGTTCGGATCAAATTCATAGGGACTGATAATGAAAATGTGAAAATAATATTTAAAATGAATTACTATTGTGAAATATTATGCGAACCAGATTAAAAGTCAAAACTTTGGTATGACGGTGGACGAATCAAATGATTCGATTTAAAATTTGATATGCTAATGTGATTACTCCCAACTTAACCTTTTAATGTGTGGATTAAATCATATGGTATAGATGATGTAATTGATAACATGATTTGCATATGATAGCTTAATTAGCATTGATATTTGAATTGTTGAAATACAATTGAGTTTATTACTCAGTATACGGTTTTGTTTTTCATGCACAGACTAGGTTAATTCGAGATCGCAAGTACCTACAATAGCATCTAGACGTAATCCCAGACTTAACAAAGTCGGTGATGTTCTTTTGTTAGTTTGATGGCATGCACCTAAGAGAGTCATTTAGTATTTTTCTATGTTAGTATAATTTGATTATATGTTTTTGTAACACCTCAAAATTTTAATTTTTGATTTCGTGTATGTGTGACACACAATATCTGCTTTAGTGGTTATATGTTCTGGGTGTGTGTGAGAGGTCCCAAGTTCAAGCCTTACTTAGGCAAATTTTGGTATTTTTATAAATAAAGCCTTAAGTTTAATTGTTTAATTTTGGTATTTTTAGGGCTTAAGTTTAATTGTTGGTAAGTTTATATCAGAATGGGCCTGCTGGTCTGGTGGTTAAGGGGAGTATTAGAGTGTTGGAGGTCCTGTGTTCAGTTCTCTGTGATGGCGTGGAGACAATATTTTTGCTCCAATTTCGGCTAAGAGTTATGTTGGGGCAAAATTTTGAGTAGTTGTGTTTTAGTGGGTTAATAGGGAGTGATTTTAGGAGATAATTGGGGAGAGGTTATCAGAAATTAATCTGATTTTCTTTTTGTTGCAAAAAAAAAAAAAGAGTAGAGTTTTGGTTTTCTCTCCAATTCCCCAAACTTTTTCCGACGTTTTCTTCTTCTTCTTCTTCTTTTTTCCCTCCTCTGTCGATTCTTTCCCCTAGTTGCTGTCGAAATTTCCATTATTTTTTCCCCTTTCATTTCTTTCTCTTTTTTTCTTTTTTTTTTCCAATTGATTCGGCTATCGGTAAGTAACGGTTTTGTCTATTGTTAATCGTTCTTGGTTAATCTCTAAAAGGGGGATTCCTTTTTTGTGTTTAGCAGTTAATCAATGTGCTGATGGTTTTGAATCGACACTGTGATTGTGCGAAGTCATGGTTACTCAAGCGAGGTAAGGGTTTTTCTAGGTTTTTAGTCGAGTTCCTTCCGAAATTGGTTGATTAAAAACGAATTAAGTGATTAATCTGAAGATATGTTGGTCGATTTTTAGGTTCTGGAGGCTTAGGAGTGCTTACACATCAGAAATGATACCAGGTGTCTACCCGAAACGCAAAAAACGGGATTCAGAGAAAAGCCGAAATTTCTTGTTGTCGAGAAATAAGAGAAAATGATGCGAAAAATTGTAGAGAAAGGAAATAAGGGTGTTATAAACTTGGAAATCAACATTTTGCACTAAAATAGTTCTGGACAGCAGCAGCAGTCTAACTTTGAAAAATCATCAAAAATAGTGGGAATTGAGTTAGAGGTTGAATAAATTATGAAATTAAATTTTATTTAGTCTAGTTTTTCATGGAAGAAATAGTGTAAGCAATGGAATTGTAAATCATGAGATATAATAAATTTTGTGAGACAAGGTTAGAATGATTTCGAGTTCCCCTGTTCTGACTTAGGAAAATCATCAAAAATTTTAAAAAAATGATTAGGGGCTTAAATATATATGTTTAAATCCTTAATGAGTCTGTTTTCAATAGAAATAAGCGGAAGCATCATCTAAGTTCCGTACTAAGAGATAAATAATTTTTAGTAAGGAAAGGATGAAGTTGTCAAATAGCAGAATAGGGATAATTTTAAAGATTTTATTTTACTTATTTGATAAACTATAAATTCTGAAAATTTTATGGTAGAAAGATATTTAAGTCTAGTTTCAAAAACATCAAGCAGATCTTAATTTGGAATTCTGTAACTCAAGATATAAATAATTTAGTGATAATGATGCAAGTAGACAGCTTTGGATGAACATATAAGTAAATAGTGAAAACATATATGAGTATTGAGCTAGCATGGGTTACTTTAAAAATGGATCACACAGCCAAGGCCAATTTGGGCCGAGTGGGCCACATGGGCGTGTGGGCCCATTTTTACCGAAATGTTTTTAAGGTTGCACGGGTCGCCCAAGTCGACTGTGAATCTACTGTAGGGTCAGTAAGCACTACTTAGACCCCTAAATGTGTGAAATTGACTAAATAATATCTGTACTGGGCATGTTAATATCTGAACTAAATATATGTAATGAAATTACATAATAGCATGTCATCCATTGTGTGTTGCATTGCATTGGGTTGGGGGTTGTTATTCGGAGGAAGTGTACTGAACGGCTTTAAGCCTAATTTACTGGCAGCTCAGCGCCAAACTACTGTTTTGTGCCGCATTCGGTACTATTTGGAGTGTAGAGATGGGTGGGTTGATTATATCTCCACATGAAGTGTAGGGTTGGAAGGAGATGGTGTGTAGAGGCTGGTTGGGTAGGATTTTTCTACCGCATAACTGTTACTGCTACTGATACTGTGATGGGCTAAGGCCCTACTACATTTTGACACTGTACTGAGATGAGCTAAGGCCCAAACTGTCACTAATACTGAAAAGGGCTTAGGCTCAAGACTGTTCAACTGTGCACTGTGAATACTGATTGTTTGTTTGTTTCTGTGGGATTACACACTGAGTTTACGTAAACTCACCCTTTTTGTTTAATGTGCACAGGCAATCCCCAGACTCAGATGGATCGGTGCGACGAAGGACTCAGCGGTGACCATAGTAATTTTTGGACTTCATGGTTTTCAATTTATGATTTACGATTTGATTATTATTGATTATTTGGGTTGTAATTTAAGAACCCTCTGGGACTTTGGTTTTAAATTTGGATTTTTATTTATTTATTTTACTTCATGGATTTATACCTGCTGGTCGTAAGAAATTCGGGTTTCAAAAAGTTAAAGTAATTTCTAAACGCATGATCACCTAGACTGTTTTATTAAAGCTTCCACAATGAGGGATGTTTCAAAACAAATGTTTGAAATGAATAAAGATGACTTCCTAAGTTCTAGCAAAGGTTTACTAAAGATAATAACATGGAATGTTTTCATTGTAACAACGAGGTTTCAAAAATACTATCCTGTGACATTGCAAGATAAGGCCATAACGTCTAGGCCGGGTTTGGGGTGTTACAGTTTTGTTGTTAATAGACAGTATGCTAGAATTATACAAGTTGGATGGAAATATGGTATGAATGATTAGTACTTGCTGATATAAGTATATATTGACCATGCTTGGAATGCTTAGATAAGTGTAGAGGTATTCAAGTGGCTAACTGATCGATTAACTGAATTAACCGAATCAAAATTTTTCCAAAAAAAAATTAACCTAACCGAAATATTTCAGTTAATTCGGTCGGTTAACCGAATTAACAGAAAGAAATTTATATGTTGTTTTTTTATTAAAACAAGTACAAAACATATAGGTCTGGTATTGGAATTGAATGCTGATAGAATTTTAGAAAAAGTTTGTTGGTTTTTCTTGTTGGGTAGTTGTAACGAACCGGTTTCTAGTGGTGTCAAAAATTACAGTTTTAAAATTTCATTTTCATAAAATATGTTTGTATATATTAATATTTAATATTTAATATTTATAATACTAGTATAGAAACATATTAAAGTTGGTCTTGTAATTTTGCTAAATTGATAGTAAACTAAGGTACAAGTGTAACGATACTAAAGTCAATGGAGTTGCTAATTACGATTCCGAGATCCCGTTTTCATAAAACGAGTCAATAAATATTATTAAATAATTTTTATGAGTTAATTATAATTTTATATTAAATTTTGATCTAATAAATTTGCTAATTGGACAATTAGTAAAAGTACAAGTGTATCGGTTCTAAAGTTAGTGGTTTTGGAAATTGAGGTATCGGGACCTCGTTTCTGTAAACTGGACTAGTAAATATTTTTTATTAAATATTTATGAATTTAATTTGTAAACAAATTGAATTTTGGTTAGATAACTTCGTATACTTAGTGCTTTATTAATAGAAAAGAAGAAGAAAAAGTATAGAATAGTATAAAAAATGGGAGATTTAGTAAGTTAAAACGGTGGTGGTCGATAAAAAGAAATATTTTTGTTTCTTTTCATTCTCCAACCATTCGAAGCAAAATTGGTAGGAAGGGAGAAGCGCACGGCCTTAGGGCTTGAAAGTTTCAAGCTTAAATTGGTTAGTACGATTTAGTCATTTTCTCGCAATTTTTATATTTTCAGAATCCCAATACTATAAACTATTTCACCCATGTGGTAATTTTTTTTATTGTCAAAATTTGAGGATGCTACTATAGTTGAATGTTTGAAGTTCTGGTGTTAAATGGTTAACTTTTAAGCTTAGATATGGAAAATGACTATTTTATAAAGTGAAAATTATTAATTTTGAACATAGGAACTAAATTGTGAATATATCAAAATTGATATGAAATTTATATAATTATTGATAATAGAGGGATATTGAAGGGTGAATTTGAAATGGGTTTAAAAATCAAACCTCAAATATGAAAGTTCAGCATGTTTCGATTTTAAGGACTAAATTAAATAAAATGCAGAACTCTAGAGAAATTGTGAAAAAATGTTAATAGAAAGAAATATGCATTATATTGAATGTTATAAAGCACTTGGGACTAATAATTGAAATAAATTGTTATATAGATCAAGATTTGAGCTAATTGGTAGATTAGTCCTCAAAGTTTTGTATGTCGCTATTTTTGTGAGGTATGTTCATATGGAACTTATTTTATTAATTAATGGTTCAATTTTTATTATACTGTTTTGCTTAATATTAGAACTGTTACTTATATAATATTTTTGGTGTCAAAGGATTAAATCGAAAAATATAAATGAAATGATTACGATATGAATAGCTCGAAGTTTACGGTGAGCAAATTCTTGGTTTGATGTTTATTAAATTCTATATGTTATGATATTTTATATTATTATTGTACAGTCCAATGCTAAGAAATAATTGATTTATCTTAAATCAGTTATATGGAATTGATTTATATATATTAACCGGATTGATATTGAGCAGAAGCATGTTTGTATCTTTTTAACATTTGATATGCTTTAAATGCTGGTAAATGCTGGCAAAAGTATGTATCAAATGTTGTTAAACTAAGATTTAAATGTTGTCCAAAATATGTTTTAAATGTCATCCAAAACATGTTTTAAGTGTTGTCCAAGCTAGACATTTCTATTCTGTTTATGTTAAATTAAATGTTAAGATTAAATAAGTTTATGCTGATCTTAATGTTGATATTATGGGCGAATAAGTGTGTAATAGGCCCATTTCGCCCGGGCCCATTTTCTTTAAAGACCAAAAAATAAACTAAATTATAATAAAACCAAAACAGGGTATAAAACCAATAATTAAATGTCCAATAAAAATGTCCATTACAAATGATAGGCCCAATAACTTAAACCTGTCTCTACCCAGTGGCCCAAATTTTAGACCCAACTAAGCCCAAACCTAAGTCAAACCCAAATCAGATCCTAACCCGAAACAAAGCAGAACTGCAGGAAACCCTAGAGGCTTCCAGAGCCTTCAGCGCCGCAGCCTTCACCACGCGCGCCTCGCGTCTATCCTCATCAACAACCAAAGCTCACGCGCGCCTGCAGCAGCCTTCTCCCATAGCAGTACCTGCAACAGAAACAGAAAAAGGCAGAAAGTGGGAATACAGTAGAAGATCGGAGAATACAGTAGAAGGAGGATTTTAGTTTTTCTTTTTGTTTTTAGGCTATAAAATCCTGATGTAATCCTTATTTTCTTTTTTACGCACACAAAATACAAGAAATACAAAAAAAAAACAGAAAGAAAGGTGATTTCATCTCTCAAAACTTTTTCTCTTTTCGTTTTTGTCCTTTTCTTTTCGAAGCATTTTCTTTGTGTGTTCATGTGAAATAAGAAAAAGGAAAGACGCGTACCTTTGTATCCTTGTTTTCTCCGTCGCGATCGGAGTTAGACGAGGGTACCATCGTTCTTTTTCTCTGTCGAAATCGGAGGTAAACAAGAAAATGGTCAGAGGACAAGGTTCTAAGATCTGCGTTGCAGAAGCAAATCGAACCTCAGGTGCTACTATTCGCCGTTCATGGTAGCGTTTTAGAGGCTTGAGGGGAGGGTTTCGGATTGCGGTTGGAGACCAGATGAAAATGGGGAGGCTAGGGTTTGTTTAAAACGATATTTAAACATGTTTTAATTAGGTTTAGTTGATTAAGAAAAACGGCCCCGTTTGGATTGTTTTAATAGTCTTAAACGTTACCGTGTGAGCTGCCCCGACCCGGTCCGATTCGAAAACCCAAGATCCACGTGTCTTTTGCGGGAATGGAATATTTTTGTAATTGGTCCATCTTTATTGTACCATTTTTCAATCAGATCCATCATTCAATTTCTTTTGTTTTTTAATTTATCTCTATGATTTGCTCGTATTTTCAATTTGATCCAATAAGTATGCTGCGTTTTGGCCATGAGATTATTTATATTTTTAGTCCCTGATTACTTGAGTGCACTACATTTAAATCCTGATTATACTTAATAGTTTTGTTATCTATAAATTAACCTTTTTAATTTTGTTCAATCGAATTGTTTTTTTCTTGTTGATATTGAATTAAATGTTTGATTGATTTTTAATAAATTATCTCGAATTAGCTTATTAATTTCTAACATGTTTCAAATTATTTATATGTATTTTATTTGGTTTATCTTCTTGTATATAAAGAAATGTTTATTATTAATTCTTCAATTAAATATTTATATGGTTCAAAATTAATATGATTTAAGCTATAAATATGTTATTATTATATTGCGTGCATAAATGTTTGTACATAAAATTTTATTTAAATTATTTTCTTATTATATATATATTGCTTTAAGTTATATTATTTTAGGTATATATTTGTACATTAACATTTTTTTACATATATGTTATATCTTAGAAATATTTAATTTTTAAAATATTTTTTTTCACTTTAAATATTACTTATGTATGTAGGCATACATTTGTATGTATTAAATTTTTCTTCAATATAGATTTGTTACTATATTATATATGTCATATTTCTAAACTTATCTATATGTATGTATTTTTGTAAATCTAGTTAAATGATCCATACTTTGAAGTTTCAATTTTATTTGTAATTCCGTTTATTTTCATCGAACATAAATTGTTGAGCTATAAGTGATATATGTATGAATTTAATTTTTTATCATCTTTATGTTATTGTTGCCATAATTCCATACATAACTTTACATCTTATTGCTAATAATAGTTCTTTTTTAAAATAAAATACATTTTGATTTTTAATTTTTTTAAACTGATATTTGGTGTTTTGGAAATCTGGGAAGTTGTACCCTAACGTATTGGGTCGTAGTTTCTTCGTTTGACCAAAAGACTTAATATCCTTTTCAATCGTATGATTTTGAAATTATAAGATGATCTCAACTTTAAGGGGCCAAGATATTGCATCCTAACGTACTGGGTGTAGTGTTTTGTACTTTTGGAGCGAAGGAATCTTGCATTTAAATTTGGGATATTCTGCTCTTTTTCAAAGAAATTGCGCTTTCAAAACTTTTCAAACTTTTCGACATTAGTATATCAACTAATCAATTTGGTACCAATTTTGGGCGTTGCGAGGGTGCTAACCATTCCTCGTACGTAATCGACTCCCGAACTCGTTTTCTCGAAATTCGCAAACCAAAATATTTTTGTAGGTGATCCGATCACACCTAAACAAAAAGGATTGGTGGCGACTCCTTATTTTTAAAAGTCGATCCCTATTTTTCAAACCCAAAAAAATGGTTTCGACAGCTTGGCGACTCCACTGGGGACGGGTTGAGAGTCAGGCCATAAATTGATTAATTTTTGTCCTTTTGATTGAAATTTTGGAAGATTGTTTTGAAGAATCATGTTTCTTTATGCATTTATTGGTGCTATTTCGAGTTTCATAGAATACTCCTGCATTACATTGCATGACCGTCGTGGTCACACTTTTAAGTGGGAGTAAGAAGCTATGCTTTCGTGAGGTTTTCACCTCCACATGGGCTAGTGGATTGCTTCCGGGATAGATCTGTACCTATGTGCTTCGTGAGCTTTTCATCTCCGCATGGCCATAGGGAAATGTATTCCCTTGAACCGAACTCGATCTATATGAGCCTATAATGGGTGAGGATTGATGAATCTGTTGGTTTAGGTACCCTCTCTTTAGAACCAAACCACATATAATGAACCCTAGGAGCCCACTTTAGGTCGAACTATGCGGTCACCTGGATAGATGTTTGACTATTTTCTGTTTGATTTGATTTTTACCATTTGTATATGATACTAACGTGTTTTCTTTTGTTTTGATTGCATTGCATTGCATCATCATAGAAAGGAGATGTTGATTAATATTCGATTGTTAATAGAGAAGTTTGTCATAAGGAAATGAACTTCTTGATAAAATGGATTATAATACGGTTGTCCGGACATGGTCTGAGTAAACACAATGGAAGAAGGTTGATAATCCATGGAGGAATGTAAAACCTTACCCAAAGGATTCAAATTGACAAAAACTGTGCAAGAGCCGTCATGCCTCATCTTTCTTAAAGAAGCTAATTAACACCGTAAGAGATAAGTGAGCAGCGAACCACGACCCGGATCAAGCCGAGTGGAAATAAGAGAGACATCTTTTGGGAGGTTTTGAAAGATTCGATCGCAGCGTCCGGATATGAAGGAGAAGATTGATGAAGATGAAGCCGTATATATAATCCATTTTATGTAAAGATATTTGTTTTCTAGAAAAGTTCTTCTAATGGAATTGAATTCAGAATCAACGTCTCTCTTTCTTCTTGCGTTGCATTTCATGCATTTGCATTACATCATATCACATGCATTAAAATTCGTAGAAAGTTTCTAATTGAATAAAAATTATTTCAGCAAGTTGGGGAACCGACGAAAGTCTACTGAACTGAGTTCAAAGCCATAGTGCAAAATTTGATGGATAATAAAGAGATGGAATTTTACGAGGAGATTAAAGAATCAGAAAGACGGGAGGTTTATACTTCAGGGCAAGGATCAACGGAACGGGTCCAAAAGGGCAACCGCCCAGTAGTGATCATTTCGAAGCCAAGAGTCAATGAAGCCAGAACACAGGTAGCACCGCGAGTTATAATTCAAAAGCCAGCAGTTTTTCTGTATAGGGATAGCAAGAGAGTCCCTTGGAACTATGATTGTAATGTGACAATTCGAGGAAAAGAGAATCCAGCTAGTGTTTCAAAGGAGGATCAAGATGTAGGTTCTCATACTCGTAGTGGGAGACACTACGATCTGGTAAAAGGGAAAGCTCCAATGGTGGAGTAAGAGAAAGAAAAATTAGTCGAGCCTGAGTCGCCCGTCAATGAGCCAGTGAGAGAGGGGGGAGTTAGGGAGTTCCTAAAATTTTTGAAACACAATGAATACTGTGTTGTAGAACAGTTGCATAAACAGCCAGCGCGTATATCTGTGTTAGCTTTGCTTCAGAGTTCGGAGGTACATAGAAATGCACTAATGAAGGTATTGAATGAGACATATGTGGCCAATGATATTTTAGTTGGTAAGCTGGACCGGCTAGTCAACAATATAAGCGCTGATAACTTTATTTACTTCAACGATGATGAAATTTCGCAAGGCGACAGAGGATCTACTAAGGCTTTGCATATTACCACTAGATGCAAAGGGTGCACACTGCCAGGGGTTTTGATAGACAACGGGTCGGTGCTAAATGTATTACCCTTATCCACATTAAACAGATTACTTGTGGATAGTTCCCACATGAAAGAATGCCAGAACATATTTAGGACATTTGACGGCACGCAAAGAAAAGTTATGGGGAGGATTGAAATACCGCTGCTAATCGGTCCGACAACATATGAGATGGACTTCTTGGTCATGATATCAAACCTTCCTATAACTGTTTACTAGTAAGACCGTGGATTCATTCAGCGGGAGTGGTACCTTTATCATTACATCAGAAGCTAAAATTAGTATCAAAGAGCCGGCTAGTGACAATAAATGTCGAAGAGGATATTATCGCAGCTGTAACCAGTGATGCACCATATCTGGAGACAAATGACGAGGCAATCGAGTGCTCTTTTCGATCCTTGGAATTCATGAATGCAACATTCATTACGAAAGGAAACAAAATATCTAAAACTACAAGAATGGGATTGCAGATGACCGTAGGAAAGGGAGCTTTGCCAGGAAAAGGGTTTGGAAAATATCTTCAGGGTAGAGTTGTGGCTCCAATACTAAAAAAAAGCAAGATCGCTTTGGCTTAGGATTCAGGCCAGATGCAAAACAAAGAAAGAAAGAGTGGGAAAAAAGGCAAGAAAGAAGAAGGACTCGTTTGAGTGGTGAAGAAATCAAGTGGGAACCCATGATAATTCCACACATTTCTAAAACCTTTGTGTCGGGAGGGGTCATTCATGCTGAGCAGAAGGAGCCAAAAGAAGAAGACATCATAGCCATGTTGGGCAATGTCTATATCAATGCCATATCCGAAGAGGGAGTTGGGGAATAAAATTTCTGAGCCCTTACATACTTGGGAAGATTTTTAAACAATAGGAATGTGGAAAGGATCCCTGTATTTTTAGAGTTAATCTAAAGTAATATTCAAAACATGCTTGTTGCTTTAAGCCCAGAAGCAATAAGAATCCTTTTGTGAAATGGGCTTGTGTCCAGAATTTTTATTTCAATGAAATGCATCTTTTTTAAGTAAATATTTTTTTATTCTTTACATTTCATACTGTACATTCTTTTGTGTTTTAGAAAATTCTTTCATTTCTTATTCATGACCATACTATAAAAAATAATCATCCTTAGAATTATTTATCCTTTGGATTACCCTTGTACTTGGGTACCCAGATATCAATGACATGAGCGACGTTGTTACAGATTCCCTTTTTGAATGAGGTATGGGTCTAAGGGATCTAAGGACTTTGAATATGACATAGATTGTAGCCTATCTTTTGATTTGTTAAGGGCGGTTGAATGAGTGAAAATAGACTTCATTTTGCAAAAGGTCAGTGGATGTTGCGAGCTTAGGAAAGGGGTAAAGATCGAATCCTAACTCACCACAGAAATAGAGCGAGACATCATTAAGTTATTTCAAGATGTTTTCGCACGATCATATCAAGGCACACCAAATTACTGAAACGTAGGGATTTTGCTAAAGACCCATGTTAATGACCAGGCTAGTCAAGAGGTTTGGGCTACTTGGAAATTGCATCAGTTACGCCGTGAAAGCCAAATTGGGGAAGGCAAGGCTTATGTGCTTCTTCCATTCTTCCTATAGGTGGGACATAGATGTTATGGGACAGATCTCGTCAAAAGCATCTAGCCGATACCAATTCATCTTCGTCGTTATCAAGTACTTCACTAAGAGTGTGAAGGTTGCTTCATATGCCAAAATTACAAAGTCAGCAGTCATCAAATTCAAATCCAAATTCAAATTCAAAGCCAAATTCAAATTCAAATTTAAAAAAAAAAACAAAAAGTGGCAATAAAGAATGTCAGAAAGAAACATAATTGCACAATGTCAAAGATTTACAGTCTGTTCAAAGATCAGACACCATATCAAAGCAGCAAAGGCAGCCAAAAAAAAAACTCATTCAGAATTTTTTGAAAAATGACTGAGACTTGTAAAGGTTGGCATAAAGAAGTTACCATTTACTCTCTATGTTTCTTGAACCTCTATGTTTCTTGAACGTTGGTTAGGACCTTCAGTGGGGCAATATCTTTCTCATTGATTTATAAAAAGGAAGCAATTGTTAGAGGTTAAGACTCTTTTCCTCCAAGCTTTGATTGAATTAAAAAAAACAGAATGTTTCTAGTAAGCTTGATTGAAAGTATTCAAAACGGATGATACGGGCTTATAACAAAAAGATTCGCCCAACGGAATTTCATAATAGGGACCTGGTATTAAGAAGAATCCTTCTCATACAAAAGACTTCAGAAGAAAGTAAATGCCAAATTTGGAAAAACCTTATGTAGTGAAGAAGGTTTGTTCTCGAAGATCATTAATGTTGACTAAGATGGATGGCAAGGACATGCTCAAGCTGGTGAATTCAGATTTCATCTAAAAGGAGAGGCCAAGGTGAAAACCCGCAAAGGGCGCCTTGAGACCTTTTAAAAAATTCAAGAAAATAAAAAAACAAAAATTCAAAAAAAAAGAAAAAGAAAAAGAGAAGAAAGAAAAAGGAGAGGCAAAGGCGAAAACCCGCAAACGGCGCTTTAAGACCAAAGGGGATTTGAGTTGAAAACCCAATAAGGGCGGCTCAAATTTTGATCAAAAGTGGAGCGTACAGTAGTCTCGCTACGCTTGAATTAACAATGAGGAAGTATGAGACATCTTGGGGCATCGACAAAGTATTCCGGATCCCCTACGCACATATTGAGCTTAAAATGGTCCTCAAGAAGTTTGAACAAGAGAAGCTCAGGCTGCGATATCTGGGGCACCTGGTTTCCATCTTATCCATTCTGAATTTGTCATCTTTAATTGTTGTATTCATTTCAAAATACATTACCATTAAACTTCCTTCTTGGTTGCGATTGCTATCTTTGCCTAGCTTATTTGTTTCGAGCTATGCTCTTAATTAATTTCCTTCTTGTTCATTGTTATGATCTCTTTCAAGTATTTCGCATTGAAATAACGATTAGTGGACTAATAATACTTTCATGAAAGGAGTTTTGCATATTACTCTGGAAGCTTCTGAATAATACAAGAATCTGAAACGGGACTATTATTTAAAAACTCACCAAGTTTAAGGAAAAGTCTAGACTAAGACTATCTTTCCGGATTTTTGTCAAAATGGTGACAAGATATTGCGTCAGTAATACAATCTTGATGAAAAATGGGCAATGTTAACCCAAGTTTAAAAGGGGAATCATTTTCAAGAAAAAGTGATATCCTGTATCCATGCGAGCATTATGCATACACATCTGGTTGGGTCACCCGGAGAGTAATTAGTGGATGGAACAAGTCACAGATCCTATATCCCTAAGCTACAGTGGGATAAATGGAAGCTGATACAGATCCTATACCTTTGAAAAGTAATGGGATGGATTGAAGAAGAAACAAATTCTACATTGTGAAGTTGCAGTGAGATGGATGGGAAAAGATTCAGATCCTGTACCCCTAAGACATAATGAGATGAACCCTACAGTTACAGTAGGGCAAATCGGTTGAACAGTTATAATTGTTTCCTCGAGTTTTCTGTCAAGAATACCAGCCGAACAAGAGGGCAGCATAATACGTCAGCGATAAAGCCTTGATAAACAATGGATGATGGCACCCTAAGTTTTTTTTTAAAAAAAAAGATCATTCTCATGACATTTTGCATTCATGCAAATGTCATCCAGTCAGGAGCATTTCATTCATTCCAATTATTGCATCCTAATCATTGTAAGAAATCATTCTCATGACATTTCTGCATTCATACAAATATCGTCCATAATACATTTAGTTGGGAGCATTAGATCATTGCATCCTAACCATTTCACATAAGCATAAACACAAAACTGATTTTACAGGACAGGTCCCCTAGAGGACGTTGCCGCAACATCGATGAATTCAAAGATCTTGCCTTCCTGAGCGAAACAGACTGAAGATAGCAAATATTATTTCCCTGAAGTTGCAGTGGAACAGATTGAAGCTATAAATGACAGATTTTATCTCTCTAAAGATGTACTAGAGCAAATCAAAACAAGTCTTATCTCCCTGAAGTTGCAGTGGAGCAGGCTGAAGACAGTTAATCCTATCTCCCTGAAGTTGCAGTGGAGCGGATTAAAACGATGAATCCTATACTTCTGAAGTTGCTGTAAGTCAGATTGAATTTACCATACAAGTCTTATCTCCCTGAAGTTGCAGTGGAGCTGACTGAAGATAGTGAATCTTATTTCCCTGAAGTTGCAGTGGAACAGATTGAAGCTATAAATTACAGATCTTATCTCTCTAAAGATATAGTAGAGCATATCAAAACAAGTCTTATTTCTCTAAAGTTGCAGTGGAGCAGGCTGAAGACAGTTAATCCTATCTCCCTGAAGTTACAGTAGAGCAGATTAAAACGATGGATCCTATACCTCTGAAGTTGCAGTAGGTCGGATCGAATTCACCATACAAGTCTTATCTCCCTGAAGTTACATGGAGCAGACTGAAGATAGCAAATCTTATTTCCCTGAAGTTGCAGTCGAACAGATTGAAGTTATAAATTACAGATCTTATCTCTCTGAAATTGCAGTAGAGCAGATCAAAACAAGCCTTATCTCCCTGAAGTTGCAATGGAACAGGTCGAAGTCACAAGTCTTATCTCCCTAAAGTTGCAGTGGAGCAGACTGAAGATAGCAAATCTTATTTCCCTGAAGTTGCAGTGGAACAGATTGAAGCTATAAATTACTGATCTTATTTCTCTGAAGTTGCAGCAGGCCGGATTGAAGTTACCATAGAAAGTCTCATCTTCCTGAAGTTGCAGCGAAGCAGACTGAAAATAGCAAGTCTTATCTCCCCGAAATTGCGGCGGAGCAGATTGAAGCTACAAGTTTAATCCCTTGAATTGGAACGAAGCTCTAGTTCCTATACTTTTGAAGATGCAGTGGGATGGAATGAGGCTACTCCAAGACGAAAAGCACTGAAGGAATTCCAAGATTTGAAGATCGGGCAAAAGTGGTTCGTTTTGAAGTCTTTGCCCTATTCTCGTTACACGACAATGAGCAAAGAGGGGCAGCTGTAATAGGCCCATTTCGCCCGGGCCCATTTTCTTTAAAGACCAAAAAATAAATTAAATTATAATAAAACCAAAACAGAGTATAAAACCAATAATTAAATATCCAATAAAAATGTCCATTACAAATGATAGGCCCAATAACTTAAACCTGTCTCTACCCAATTACAGTGGCCCAAATTTTAGACCCAATTAAGCCCAAACCTAAGTCAAACCCAAATCAGATCCTAACCCGAAACAAAGCAGAACTGCAGGAAATCCTAAAGGCTTCCAGACCCTTCAGTGCCGCAGCCTTCACCACGCGCGCCGCGCGTGTATCCTCGTCAGCAACCAAAGCTCACGCGTGCCTGCAACAGCCTTCTCCAATAGCAGTACCTGCAACAGAAACATAAAAAGGCAGAAAATGGGAATACAGTAGAAGATAGGAGAATACAGTAGAAGGAGGATTTTTATTTTTCTTTTTGTTTTTAGGCTATAAAAGCCTGATGTAATCCTTATTTTCTTTTTTACGCACACAAAATACAAGAAATACAAAAAAAAACAGAAAGAAAGGTGATTTCATCTCTCAAAACTTTTTCTCTTTTTGTTTTTGTCCTTTTCTTTTCGAAGCATTTTCTTTGTGTGTTCATGTGAAATAAGAAAAAGGAAAGGCGCGTACCTTTGTATCCTTGTTTTCTCCGTCGCGATCGGAGTTAGACGAGGGTACCATCGTTCTTTTTCTCTGTCGAAATCGGAGGTAAACGAGAAAATGGTCAGAGGACAAGGTTCTAAGATCTGCATTGCAGAAGCAAATCGGACCTCAGGTGCTACTATTCGCCGTTCATGGTAGCGTTTTAGAGGCTTGAGGGGAGGGTTTCGAATTGCGGCTGGAGACCAGATGAAAAGGGGGAGGCTAGGGTTTGTTTAAAACGATATTTAAACATGTTTTAATTAGGTTTAGTTGATTAAGAAAAACGGCGCCATTTGGATTGTTTTAATAGTCTTAAACGTTACCGTGTGAGTTGCCCCGACCCGATCCGATTCAAAAACCCAAGATTATCGTGTCTTTTGCGGGAATGGAATATTTTTGTAATTGATCCCTCTTTATTGTACCATTTTTCAATCAGATCCATCATTCAATTTCTTTTGTTTTTTAATTTATCTCTATGATTTGCTCGTATTTTCAATTTGATCCAATAAGTATGCTGCGTTTTGGCCATGAAATTATTTATATTTTTAGTCCCTGATTACTTGAGTGCACTACATTTAAATCCTGATTATACTTAATAGTTTTGTTATCTATAAACTAACCTTTTTAATTTTGTTCAATCGAATTGTTTTTTTCTTGTTGATATTGAATTAATTGTTTGATTGATTTTTAATAAATTATTTCGAATTAGCTTATTAATTTCTAACATGTTTCAAATTATTTATATGTATTTTATTTGGTTTATCTTCTTGTATATAAAGAAATGTTTATTATTAATTCTTCAATTAAATATTTATATGGTTCAAAATTAGTATGATTTAAGCTATAAATATGTTATTATTATATTGCGTGCATAAATGTTTGTACATAAAATTTTATTTAAATTATTTTCTTATTATATATATTGCTTTAGGTTATATTATTTTAGATATATATTTGTACATTAACATTTTTTTACATATATGTTATATCTTAGAAATATTTAATTTTTAAAATATTTTTTTTCACTTTAAATATTACTTATGTATGTAGGCATACATTTGTATGTATTAAATTTTTCTTCAATATAGATTTGTTACTATGTTATATATGTCATATTTCTAAACTTATCTATATGTATGTATTTTTGTAAATCTAGTTAAATGATCCATACTTTGAAGTTTCAATTTTATTTGTAATTCCGTTTATTTTCATCAAACATAAATTGTTGAGCTATAAGTGATATATGTATGAATTTAATTTTTTATCATCTTTATGTTATTGTTGCCATAATTCCATACATAACTTTACATCTTATTGCTAATAATAGTTCTTTTTTAAAATAAAATACATTTTGATTTTTAATTTTTTTAAAGTGATATTTGGTGTTTTGGAAATCTGGGAAGTTGTACCCTAACGTATTGGGTCGCAGTTTCTTTGTTTGACCAAAAGACTTAATATCCTTTTCAATCGTATGATTTTGAAATTATAAGATGATCTCAACTTTAAGGGGCCAAGATATTGCATCCTAACGTACTGGGTGTAGTGTTTTGTACTTTTGGAGCAAAGGAATCTTGCATTTAAATTTGGGATATTCTGCTCTTTTTCAAAGAAATTGCGTTTTCAAAACTTTTCAAACTTTTCGACATTAGGACATCAACTAATCAATTTGGTACCAATTTTGGGCGTTGCGAGGGTGCTAACCATTCCTCGTACGTAATCGACTCCCGAACTCATTTTCTCGAAATTCGCAGACCAAAATATTTTTATAGGTGATCCGATCACACCTAAACAAAAAGGATTGGTGGCGACTCCTTATTTTTAAAAGACGATCCCCATTTTTCAAACCCGAAAAAATGGTTTCAACAAAGTGTTTTTCCAAAGCTAGTTATATCTTATATGCTTCATGTTACAGAAGTGGATATCTAAATATTAACATACGAATCATTGCCTTAAAATATTTGAATATAAATATTTTTTGAATACTTAATATTTATTATCACAATTGCAAATCAAGTATTCACAAATATTCGAATGACATTGTTCTCCCTAAGTCCACCATTATTGTTAAGTGTTTGACCATTCTAAAGAACTTTAATATAAAATAAAGAGAGTATGAGCACGATGATAGATAAAACAAGTTTACTTCGAACATTAAATAGGGGCCAAGTCAAATAAACATGTTGTTAGTAATACTAGAAAAGTACTAAAACATGATGTATTTTAAAATATTAAAAATTTGATATAAGATTGATTCAATTTTTATTTAAATATTTTTAGATTTTTTTATAAAAATTTATTGTATTTTTAACTAAATACTATTCTTATATAAAATTTTTAATATTTTAAATGTAATTAGTGCATGTATACTTTATTTCAAGTTACAATAATTTTTATTATTTTTGTAATACCCCAAACCCAGCCTAGAAGTTTAAGCCGAGTCTGCACGAGTTACACCAACGTAGTAAAAACGTACTTGTTTTTAGAGTTTTAACTTTGAAAACCAGGAATTCATTTTAATCTGGATGATTTTGTAGTTTCTTTTTAGACTTGGCAGATACTGATGAAATTATAAAAAAGAAAAATAAGACAAGTCCAAAACAGATTACAAATCCAAAGGATTAAATTGTAGTTATCTTAGTGCAAATCAATCCGAGCTCCTGCATGCCGTCCAATCCTAAATCAAATGTCTACCTGACAGATAAAAGTAAGACAATGGTGAGTCACCAAGCACACGTATAACTAAACTCAAATACAAATAAACAGAATGTAATATATAAATCATAGTAACGCAAGCATTTGATAATAGTTATATAACCAGTACGGAACAGATCTAGAGTATCACAGAGGTTTCAACAGAACAAAGCAAAATAGAACAGAGCAGAACAACGCAATTCAAACAAAATATAATCGAATAGAGTAGAACAAAACATGAATGTTTATGCAGATGCAATGTTTTTCAAACAGATCAGAATGCAGATTTATCAGAAAGAATCATCCCAAACTCCGTTACACACCAAAATAGAGTTCTCTCCCAAACTCATCCATCCAAAACACACCAATAAAGTCATCCCGGGTTGCCAGGCAATGATGACCCGCCACCCCGGGTTGCTCGGCAACAATGGCTTATCAATCAAATGTATATGGTCAAGCCACTATAGTACAGTTGAACTGCCGAAACAGAAGTGTGGATAAACCACCAGATAGTGCAGATTATTAAACTGCCAGAAACTTCCTTCTTTTATTTCAACCCAAGTCCCATGCAATGTGTCATGGCATGCTCATGCAGAATTAGAGTAATGAGCATGTAAGTCATGCTATCTCTCAATAACAGAATTAGTAAATATGGGGGTCCATGTTTTGTAAAACAAACTTATCAAACCTCAACGAACCATATGAGATTTGCCATGAAGTCACATGCACGGTTATAAATTAGAATTAGTAACAATCAGTCTAACATGTTCAGATATCACATATTCTTCATCAATAGAGCAACGCAGAGGCGTACCAACAAACTTAACAGAATATAGGTCGTACTTGATAATTTGCACACATAGACAATAGCACATTACGTTCTGGCAGATCCTACTCATTTAGTTTCAAACATAACAAATATACGTACAGATCACAAGTTGTTCATCATCAGTCTAACACATTCAGGTATCGCATATATCATCCATATATCAGTCTTAGAGCATCAGATAGTCCTCTTACGATCAAATTCAGGTCATAAATACATTATGGAGGTTAGTGCTCATGTTGGGCAACGCTCACAGCCTCAAAAAATAAGATTTGGATCTTATTCATATGCCACACAGCCTAGACACACGCCTATGTCTTTGCCCGTGTGGCTCACACGGCCTAGGCACATACCCATGTCGTCTACTCGTATGGTTCTAAATCATAAACAGTGAGTTACACGGCCTGGAAACACGCCCATGTCCCTGCCTGTGTGGCTCACACAGTCTAAGCACACGCCGATCTCCTTGCCCATGTAGCTCAAACAGCCTAGGCACACGCCCTTGTCCCTAGCCGTGTGGCGTCGACAGTCCCATTTTCCGACAACTGAAAACGTAGAAAAAGAGGGGTTTCAGCACCCACCTAATAAGGATGAATTCTCATCCTTAAACGACAAGCAATTTCCCAACAAAACGATTAATTCGCAGTCAAATCACTAAAAACTAACATTCCAAAATCGTAGTTATGTCAAAGAACTTTCGACACCAGAACTTTAAATTGAACTTACCAGCCAACGAATTGAACTAAAACGGAGAGATCAAATCCTGTACAGAATCAATGTAATGTAACATAGCACAAAAAGAAAGGAACTTGAAACAGTGTAACTGAATCAATAAAAAAGAAAGCAAAAACGTAACGTTAGAAAAAAATGAAACAATGTGAAACAAAAAGGGAGTTTTTGTTTTGGGAAAGTCTAATTAACTAAAATAAACTACCTCACAAGGCAATTCAGTAAAAACATCTCCCTAACTTTTGCCAAGACTCGAACCCAAGACTAAAGGGTATGCAAACATTTAACCATTAAACCAACAAGCTCATTCTTATCATTAGTTTATCGAAAATAGAACTTATGCCAGGCGATCAAGAGTAAGGGTTTGATAAAAATAACAAAATTTCAAGGAATAAGGTTCAAACCCAGAACCTCTCACACATGACCAGAACACTTAACTATTGAATCAAATCAATTTCCTTGTTAAAAATTTCCAAAATCTAAACTCAAAATCAAAGGATGACCATATTTGGTTTCCAAAACTCAATTTCTTCTAACCCGATTTTCGGGGTGTTACAATTTTTTAAAATTTTAATATTTTTTACAGTCTTTTTCAATTTCTAATAATTATTATAATATGTATAATATTTTACAATTTCTAATAAATTTTATAATTTTATGATATTTTTATTATTTTTACAATTTATAAAAATTATAACATGTTTTTAAATATATTAATAAATTTATAATTTTTATAATTTTATTTATATTTTTAAATTTTTTACAATTCTTAGTAGTATTTCATATTTTTAAAGATTTTTGTAAACAACTTTGGACATTACGAATCTACGAAGCAAAGTTCAAACAATTTTTTTCTTTAATCTCCAATACTGACTATCAGATCAACTTAAATCCAAAATATGTTGTTATTTTTTTAAAATGAAAACTTTAGAAATAATTTATTCTCTATTTGGTCTCTCTCTTTTTCTTTTTCTTTTTCTTTTAAAAGTTTAAGAAAAATATATTGGCAGTCATCTGGAGTGGTTGGTGGTTGGTTTGATCTTAAAATTTAGCCCAAGTGCAGAGGTGATGCAATACTCATGAGTTGGAAATAGAACATTGCTTGCCCCTAATGAAAATGAGTGATTGTAGACTAAAGCCTCAGTTTATTGAATTATCGTCACTAGACCGGTTATATAATAAAACAGATCTTTTGTAGGCACAAAATCAGTACTCCATAAAGTTAGGTGAGATGGCAAGAATTTCTCCTACCTTAACCAATGGTTGATGGTTCAATTTTCGCCCTGGATATGGAGCAGACATCTACCCTTTAATATGCCTATAAATGCAGAGAATTAATTGCTGGGCTTAACCTAACCTTGAGAAATAAGAAAAAAAATAGTACTACTAATTATACTTCATATTCTTAACTCATCAGCTGGCTTATTTATTAAACACCTTGCCCTTCGAGAGAGTTTATCATTTTTAGTCTCCACTAAATATTAAAATTTTTATCTAAGCTTTTAATTTTTTGAATAAAAAAATATTTTTTCCTCCTAAAATTTAATTATTTAATTTAAATCCTTTTAAAATAAAAATTTTAATTTAAACCTTCAAAATTTTATAATTTTACTTCATCCCTACGTAAAAGTACTCAATTCATTTGTAAATAATATAAAAATATATACTAAGCGTCATAAGATTTTCGCTATTTTTTTCCATATTAAGGGAAGTTTTGCAACTTGCAAAATTAAATAAATAAATAAAAATCACTTCAACCGACCGGGCATAATTATATTAGCACCTGTTAGCAAAATGAAAATGAAATTTGGGGAATAATAGTCCCAACTCTAGCTGTGGTAATTTAAAAAAAGTTAATTTCTGCCATTAGTATTTATACTTTTTAATTTTTGAAATTTTAATTCCGATATGAATAGTAGCAATTGAATTTGTTTGGTTAAATTTAATTACTAGTCATGTATTATCCGTACAGTTATAAATTTAGTTCATATTCTTCAATTTGATCATTTTAAATCCCTATACTTTTCTAATTTTTAAATTTTAATATTGACACAAAAGACAGTCGTTAACTTATTTAACTAGATTTTTAGTGAATAATATGTAAAAATAACAAGTTGATATATTTACCACATCAACTTTTGTAAATGGTAAACTTAACAATTATCATTTGTTACTGATTAAAATTTTAAATTTTGAAAAGTACAAGACTAAAAATAATAAAATTAAAATACAAAGATAAAATCCACAAATTTTGTAAAGTACATGGACTAATAGAAGAACTTAACCTAAAAAACATAAGTATAGCTAGATAGCTAGACTTCGAGTTAAGCCCCCAAAACAATCAGCAAAGCATAAGGTAGTGAGTGCTATGGATAGAGTTGGAGATTACAAAACAAAACCGTTAGCGTTGATAGGAAATTAAACTTGAGTGTAAATAAATAAAGCAATCACTGTGCCATAGAAGAATCACGGCCTTAAAAGCAAATTTTCCCTGATCGGTGTAATTGTGTAGTGAACGTCACTTCCCAAGGTTAATACACTATTTCAATATTTGTACAATCAAATAAAGAAGGTAGAACACAATTGGTATTACTCTTCTTGAAAGGAATCGAAATAAAAAAAAAACGAAAGCAGTTGGTTGAAAATCTGATCGAAAAATAAGCTGGAAGAAAATTGACAAAACCACACTAAGTTCAATTCCCAATAAGGACTGGAGGGTCATAGATCAAGTCTCGCTTAAAACACAATCTCCTAGGTAGAATTTTTCTCTCGTGTAATTTCACAAAACACCAGAATTTAGAGAAAAGAAGAATGAGAGAAATTGTTTTCTCTTATGTTGTATGAAAAATAAGGAAAATAACATCGGGGTAAAACAGTAAATTTACATAATCAATTCTCTAAAATAGTAGCGGTTTAAAAAAAAAAAATTTCTCAATTTCTTTGCAATACCAACGGAAGTGAGTTTTCATCTTTTACAATTGCAGAGCCGTCTTAATGCATGGCGCATGCAGCAGCATAGTTTTATTTATTCAAATATATGAAGGAATCTTCATTTAACTTTCTCGGAAATTCCCTCACCGGGAGTGTCAAATCTAGAATATCAGTTATCAGATTTTCTGTTGCCTTCTCAGTAAACATAACCACAACACAGTAGATTACCAGAAACAATAAAACACAAAACACTATTATAAAGATTAGCATTCTAAATTTTTAAATCCCCCTTCTGCAACATCTTGTCTCTTCTGCCTGTAAGAAATGAACACAAGCTGGCATCCTATTCCTCGTGCATGCATTCTTTTTTTCTTATACCAGTTGATGTCACAACACCCAACAACTTACTCTGACTTCCGAGTATGTGTATTCAATATGAATATGATCCTTTTTTTTTTAAAGCTACTCATATATTTGGAATATCGTATTCTTGATCTTTTATCTATTTTATATATATATATATATGTAGGATAAAGAAAGTGAAAAGACGTCGGAATATCATAAAAATGGCTTCTCTCTATCTCATGCGGAAGGTTCCTACAGACAAATTTGGTCCCTTAGCTGTTACCAATTGTCCCAAGCCCGTACTGACTGTCAACGATACTTCGTAGTCCTTTTCCCATGGATCTGAGATCTAGTTTAGGATAAGTTGTCGTTTATGGTATCAATATAAAGCCAGGTTGAAGAAGCAATTGGCCTTCCACAGCCCCCCCCCCTCCGTCAGCCTCAATCCATTCTTGTTAATCTCTTTATATTTCGACAATGGCAAACCTGAATTTCAATGCTCTCAGAGACTTGCATAACTCAGCTAACGACCTCCTGCACTCACCAATAATCAAGCGAGCGCTTGTTCACCAAGGTCAAGAACAATGGGTTCATCAAGTGTCCGAATCATCTCTAAGGATGTTGGATGTTTGTGGCATTTCCAGGGACATTCTTTTACTTGTCAAGGAACATGTACAAGACCTACAATTCACTTTACGCCGTGTAAGCACCGATGAGGCTGATATTGGAACCAAAATAGCAGTTTACAACCGATACTCAAAGAAACTAAAGAAAGAGACCCTCAAGTGCTTGCAATCACTGAAAGGGATGAGAAACAAGCCCATCATCACTTGTGACATTGACGGCAACCTGACGGTGGTTGTAGATGTGCTAAGAGAAGTGAGTGCGACTGCCATATCTGTGGTGGAGTCGCTGCTTTCCCTCATTTCTATTCCTTGGTTGGAAAGAAGGTCAAGTAAAGGCTATTTGGCAGCCAAGTTCATGAGATCGAGTTGGCGGAGAGTTTATGATGTAAGCGATGAAATGGCAGTTCAAAGCGCGAATAAAAGATTGGAGGCAGTGGAAATAACGATTGAGGATCTTGAAGCTGAGATAGAGTGCATGTTTAGACGTTTGATTCAGACTAGAGTTCTACTTCTTAACATACTTACCAACTAATTAATCAACATATACACAATATAAATATACTCTCTTTTTTTTTTTTCCTCCTTAATTTCACTGTGAATTGCCAAACTTCATGGTTTTTACCTTATGGATCTGATGCTAATTAGAACTAAATAGCTAGATAGGCTGACTCAGTAATTGAATAACCTTATGCTGTTGTATTCTTTCATTCTTTTCAATAAATAACGCACTCCTGTGCTTTACATTTTCAGAGTGATTGTGTATTTAATAGAAATTGAAACTCAAAGCTGAAACAAAACTAACTAGGTCAAAATTCAGTCATGATCCCATTTAAATCCTTCTCAATAGTGATTGCAACCCTGACTTGAAGTTCTACCACTGTGACTCCCCTTCAAATTCATCCCTATTTAAAATATAATAATTCGATGTGAACTTAATTTACAAATTTTATAATATTCGATTCGATTCAATCCAATTTTTGTTGCTTCAAACCAATTATTTTAATAAATTTATTAAACTGGATTCATTGATACCGTGTGGATCTTACAAACATATATATTTATATACGGTTTACGTATATTAGTTGCTAACAAATCATGCTTAGTTTACAAACATATATATTTATATATGGTTTACGTATATTAGTTGCTTTGCCTACAAATTTTGAGTTAAAATGAATTTGGGAGACTAAAATTTAATTAGGAATTAAAAACATAAATATGTACGGGTGAATAGAATCTGATTTCAATTTATCCAATTATTATTCAAAATTAACTTAATTTGACTTAAAAAAAATGTAACACTATCAAATCGGATCGAATGGATTTGATATATATATATTTACAATCCCTACTTCTGAATTACTTAAATTTGAATTCAAGAGTAAAACTTGCAACTGTTAGTTTTCTCCCTTCAAGAGTCTCATCTTAATTGAGCTAACCAGCAGTGGTTAATTTAAGCATAGTGGTAATGTTTGATTAATAATCTAGAAATGGATAATTGATTTGCACATGTTTAGCTATATATCAGGATTCAGCCCCCCAAAGCATCCGACATAATAAATTGCTTATAAATGTTGACACAGCCTGGTTGGATAACCAGCCTAATGCAACAGTTGATTCTGTACGACTACGGGAAATAAATAAACATAGGTGGTGGTTCGCTGTTCCCTAAAATGCGCATGCAATGGGGACGAGGATGATCAGGTTTAATTATTTTTGTTTCGTATGCTTAAATTGGCAGCTTAACAACTAAACATAATTGGCTGCCCACCAATCAAAGCAGGTGAGGGCAGAAATTTAGGTTGACTGTATAACTAAAAGACAAAGTACATCACTCACAATCAATACAACTAAATTCGTAGATTAAGGTATAGTTAGAGTTTGTGGGTATAGATTTAAATTTGGAATGATTTGGGCTGGAGAACAATTCAAGCTTCAAAATTTTGAGCATAAAATATTTTTAACCCCAAACAATTTGAGACTTTGTATATGTATAATATGTCGAAACTATTTTTTTTATGTTGGTGAAGACGGGATCGACTTTTGAAATGAATTTGGAGCCGCCACCAATCCTTTTTTTGAGGTGTGATCGGGTCACCTTGATATTGATCGTTAAAACATTTTAATTTATTAAAACGATGATTTTAGCCTACGAAATTCGAGAAAACGGGGAGTCTGTTACATACTAGGAAGGGTTAGCACCCTCGTAACACCCAAAATTGGTACCTAATTGATTAATTAATGTCTTAATGTCGAAAATTTGAAAAGAATTTAAAATATAATCCTCTTTGTTAAAGAAAACTTGAATAAATTAAAAAGGAGGCTGAGACCCGCTTATCTCGAAGGGGTAAAATATCATACCTAGTGAGTTTGGATACGGCATTTCGAATCCTCGAAATTGAGCTCGTCTTTTGGCTTTTAAAACTCATGCATTTAATAATTAAGAAGGATATTCGGTTATTTGAGTCGAATGAAAAATCGAAACCCAGTAAGTTAGGGCACAATTTCTCAAAATTCCCAAATACAGAATATTGCCTTTATTTTTTAGAAATCCTTACCTCGAGATAACGAAATGTCACATCCAGTGAGTTAAGACACAACATCTTTGAATTCCCGAAAATAAGTTTTTTATTTAACTTATGCTTTTGATTTAAAAAGAATAATTGATTCCTTAGATTCGACGAGAAAATCAAAACCCAGTAAGTTAGGGTACAATTCCTTTCGAATCTTAGAACGCGGGGTATTTGCTTATTTTAAAACGAAAATTTTAATGTATCGAATAATCATAATAGAAATAAATAAATAAGAATAATAATAATAATCATAATGAAAATAATAATAGTAATGAAAATAATAAAATAAATATTCTACTATTTGAAAGTATATATATAAGGATACAAAATAATAAATAATAAATAAATAATCGTAATGAAAATGATAAAATAAGAAATAAGTAGAGTTTATTTAAAAGTAGTAAATAAAATAAAAATAAAAATTAAATATATTAATTTAATAATATAATAGTAATAGTAATAGTAGTAGTAATAAAATAATAAATGAAAGTAATAATACTAATAAGTACAATAATAATAATAGTAATAGTAATAGTAATAGTAATAGTAATAATAAGAAGAATTAAAATTAAGAATAATAATAAAATTAATAATAAAATATCAAAAATTTTAAAAGAAATAAAAAAAAGGACGAAGATTGAACTTAAAATAAAAGTTTAGGGCAAATCTGAAAATAAATAAAAGGAAAGGGACCTTATTGAACGCGCGAATAACAAGGAGGGCCTAAAAGAGAAATTAATCCCTACCCTTCAAAACGCAACGTTTTGCTGGGGATCTAATTGAAATCAGAACAAAACTTAAGGGAAAAATTAAAAATAAAAGAAAACTTAATCGCAGAAACAATAAAAAGTGGAATAACTGATTTGGCAATAAGACCATTAAGAAAAAACGCGCGGATCCTCCCCAGGCCGGGTCAACGCGCGGATCCCATCTCTGAAACGACGTCGTTTTATACTTGGGGTCTTAAGCCAAAACGGCATCGTATTGGTAGGGCTATATAAACCTAAATTTTCAGAAAAAAAACATTTTGCCTCGTCCGTTTTTTAAAAAAAAAAGGAAAGAAAGAAAAAAAAAACCACTTTTGCGATTTTCGGTGACTGGACCACCGTTGGTCAGTCACCGATGACCACCGCGCACGGCGGTCAGAGCTCTGAAAACCACTTTTTCAGGTGAATCAAGGTACGGGTATCTTTCCTCCCTTTTTTTTTCTTTTATTGACGTATATAAAGCTAAATAAAAAAGAAACAGATTAGAAAAAAATGAAATAACCTTTTTCAATTTGGTTTCTCTATTTTTTGATTCGTATCTCGTAAAAATTGTAGCCAGGAATACAGAGATCTCTATTTCGATTTTATAGCCGAATATTCGAAAATAAGAAAAAAAATACAATATTTCTTTGTTGTGTTGTTATTTACTATTGTTGCTTCCTTTTTCGCAGGTACAACCACCGTACGGAGGAGCTGACGTGGTGGCGTGCGTGGAGAAGGGATTCGGCTGTTGCGGCGCTGAAGCTTCTAGAAGCCTTTAAGGTTTTCTAAAACCCTAATCTGTTTTGGGTTATTCGGTAAAATTGGGCCACTGTAATTGGATTTAGTGTTTAGTATTTGGGCCACTAGGAATTTTGGGCCTGCTATTTTATTTATTTATTTATTTATTTGTAAATTTGGACTGCTAATGGACTTTATTAATTATTTTGTTTTTTTTTTAAGTTTTATTTGGATAGTTGGCCCGGACAAAAATAGGTTCTTACATATAATAAAGATACAAAATTAAATATTATCATTTTGACCAACTGATTTATTATATAATACTAAAGTATGTGATACCCACAATATAAATGGGAGTAAAATTATTTGTTGAATGAGATATACGTGAAGTGATAAAAGTTTTGTATGCAAATTTTCAGTTTGATTTTTAAATTCTTAGTTTCTTATGTAACACTAATGATATAAGTAATAAATTAAATTTATTTATTTATAACATAAAATTTAGAAACTTGTAAAACATATCCAAATAAAAGATATTTGAGTTTGAATTTAGATATAAATATTTTGAATATATAAAAAATTAATAAGGTTACACGTTTTAGCCATAATCTCTCCAATGGTCCACAATCAAAGTGAATCGATTTGGATGGTTAAAGTCGATTTTTAATCATCGTTTGCTTATCCATAGAAACATAGACCAGAGGTTTAGATTTTAGGTTTATAATTTTAATAAAATATTTTTAATATTGAAAACGTAATGAAGAAAAATAAAAATAATTGAAACGTAAATGTGATATATAATAAATAATAAATAATAAATGATATTTTTATTAGCTCAAAAGTTGTGTATAGAAAAATTACACGTTAGATTATAATGTAAAGTTACCACAATAAAACCACAATAAATTATTTTTTTAAACTTGTTGCTTAAATTATACTTGTATCTTCAGATCAGGTAGATTAAGTCATTCTTGGTTTTCAACCACTTGATATTTTTCAGTATTTTCAACTTCGATTTGTTAGTGCATGGGCTCTATTTGTAAATCAATGAAAAATTTTAATGAAACTTTAGGGCTAGAAGCCAAAGATTGCCAAAGATCATTTTTTTTTTAAAATATAGAATTTATTCTTAAAATAACTATATTTTGACAGAACGTGGATGTAAAGAAATTTGTTATTTAACCTAGCCCTTAGTCTCTATTTATAGTAAAAATAACAAAAGTCTTAGTAGAATAAGAAATAGTGAAATAATGATATTTTAATAGGAAAACATGATTACTACTAGGAGTGTGTTACAAGGGGCGGTGACAACCGTCTTTAGAACTTAGGGTTTGCTGCCCCTTTCCCTTTAAATCGGGCCTATTAGGCCTCTTCATGTATTAAGTCAATTATATGTGTTATCTAATCTTTAAATTAACTCATATAATTTATTCAATCTTGATAAATGTATTTTCTATGCCCAACATATAATTTATTCATTTAATTAATTAAATTAATTAAGTTATTTCCTCAACCCAATTCTATTTTCGTTAAAATCATGATGACTTTACCATATTAAAATCTATGAGCAAATTAATTTAATTAACTTGTTCTCATGAAACTACTATGACTTAATTAATTTAATCTCCACTTTGAACTTTAATTATTTAATTACAAATTAAATAATTATTAGAAGAAATTAATTTAATTCGCAAGTCATCTTTTGTTTATAGTGAAAAACACATTCATTATGGATAGTACATGCAACCTATTTCTCTTACTTCATTGTTTCACAAATTTTCATTTCATCAATTAATGCAAACCATCAAGGTTTCGAGTTAGGGGAGGGACCAATTGGATATATAAAGTTAGAGCTCAAATAATTTGTAATAAAGTTCCGACCCTATGGAGGGACCAATTAAACATATAAATTAGAGATCAAATAATTTGTAATTAAGGCTCAAACCTACGTCTATAATTACAACATTATTTAGTAATGGATTCATTCCACTAAAGTGTCATGAATGAGTTTCCCCTTCCAACCTCCTAGCTCCACCCTTGATCTTCCTTTATGAAATATTAATTACTAGCACATAGCAATTAAATAATTCATCTTAGGACAAATGACCCGTGGCCACATTACTTTCCATCTATTATGTAATGCCGATGAGAGGATATCATTTACCTTTTATTGGGCTATAAATTTCACTATTGTAATTGAAATTATGTCATGCAAAAGTCAGATACCCAAGTACCAACTTTTGGCTCTATTACCAATTGAACTCGAGCTATCAATACATCAAAGTATAAGAGTCATGCATATATAGTTCGTCACTTACTCAGGATTTAGGTAAGCCACATTATGAACATCACAAGCAAATAATTCAATAAACGGATTTAGGATTTATTCTACTTGAGTCTTGTCCAACGTACTACCAGTCCAATCAGTCACATATGTCTTTATCTTCTAGGAGTCATCCGCTCTGATGCCTAAGACGGGATATCTCTCCGTTTGGACTTGATAGACGACATATTATTCTTTTAACTAACTTGTTCAATTTCAATTAGACTAAAAACTTGTTTAGATTATCTATTAATACAAGATATCTTCTTGTATTACAAACCAACCACATAATGCAACTTAGTGTTAGTTAAACTGTAACACCCCAAACCCGGCCTAGACGTTAAGCCCGAATCTGGTGTGTCACATGGAATTTTTTTTTTTCAAACCATCTTTGAGATTGTTAAAAACTTGTTTGAGAATTACAGCCTCTTTGTTAAAACCCAAAACACTTAAGCAATTGTTATTTACTTGAAAACGTAATTATCTTTAAAAAACCTTTTTGGTTGTGAAAATATATTTGAAATAAACAATTTACGAAAATGGGACGTTTGGGAATAGAGTTGCAGAAGCATTTTGAAAGAAAATCCGAGGCCTTGTTACAACATTTAACCCAAAATAGTAAAGTAATAAAATAAACGAGAAAGAAGTCTAAAGTCCAAATAAACCATTTCTGAAGTATGGTCTCCATCGAGTCATCCAAGGCCCAAGTCCACGTCACTGAGCATTACCTGAAAAGGTTAAGAGAAAGGGGGGTGAGTTACAAGAACTCAGTATGTAATCCCCTTACCATCATCCACTAGGTCAGAACACACATAGCAATATTTTGGGCCTAAGCCCATTTACAATTATAACATAATAACATGTATATAATATGCATATGATATGCAAATCCCAAACCAAACCTAATTTCCATCCGCTACACACCACCCGTACCAACCAGCACACCTGTGGGGATCAAGTCAACCCACCCCGCCAACACACCAATCGCAGGCATAAAGCCATTTAAAATGTTTGTGGCAGAGTCACCGAACTAGATTGTGACAGAGTCACCGAACTAGATTGTGGCAGAGCCACCGAACTGGATTGTGACAGAGTCACCGAACTAGATTGTGGCAGAGCCACTAGCACTTCTCTTCAATTTTATCCCAACCCATGCAATCATGTATGCATATACAAAGCATAACAATATTCATAGAATAATTTCATCATAAGGCCCATAATACAAGTTGGCCCATTAAGCAATCTAGCAATTTGGCCCATTAATCAATCTTAACAATTTGGCCCATTAAGCGATCTAGCAAATTTTGGCCCATTAATCGATCTAGCAAATTTTGGCCCATTAATCGATCTAGCAAATTTTGGCCCATTAATCACATGAGGCCTTTTTTTTTCAAATTTCACACTTGGCCAATTTATCAAAATAATTCATATGGCCCAAAATATCACTTTTTAACAAAACAACCCATTAAGGGCAAATTCGTAATTCCCACAACCTTAATACCGGTTTCATGCATTTACACAAAAAGTGTTTTATACCGTATTTTCTGATTTTACAAATTTTACGATTTATTCTAATGTTTACGGTATAATATCTAACCCATGAGATAAGTGTGAAATTACACACTCTGACTCATATCACAAATATCAAACTGCCCATATATCAAATATCACATTTGGCCCATAAAGGGTATTTTCGTAATTCGGTCCATAGGGACATTTCGTAATTCGGCCCATTAGGGGCATTTTCGTAATTCAGCCTGTAAGGGCATTTTCATAATTCGGTAATTGTACCCACTAAGGGTAATTCGGTAATTTACTCTCTAAGGGTAATTCAGAAATTTTACCCACCAAGGGTAATTCGGTAATTTACTCTCTAAGGGTAATTCAGAAATTTTACCCACCAAGGGTAATTCGGTAATTTACCTTCCAAAGGTAGATTCGATAATTTACCCTCCAAGGGTAATTCAGTAATTTACTCCCTAAGGGTAATTCAGAAATTTTACCCACCAAGGGTAATTCGGTAATTTACCCTCCAAAGGTAAATTCAGTAATTTACCCTCCAAGGGTAATTCGGTAATTTATCCTCCAAGGGTAATTCGGTAATTTACCCTCCAAGGGTAAATTCGGTAGTTTTACCCACCAAGGGTAATTCGGTAATTTACCCTCCAAGGGTAATTTCGGTAATTTCATATTCAACGATGTTTCCGAAGGCCTACTATCGCCTCGAGTGGCACAAAATTCTATTTGGGTCTCTTCAGAACTATTGGGTCAAAATTTCATTTTAGGCCCAAACGGGGTAATTTCGCAATTCTGGACTTAACTACTAATTTGGGCATAAAAATTTAAAACTGTCCATCTGCGTCATACTGACTAAATTGATTATAACTCGAGTTAGGGAACTTGAAATTTAGATCCGTAAAATTTCCTTGAAACTAGACTCATATATCTCCTTACTGTAATTTTTCCAGAATTTTTGGCCTAGCCATTTAGTACAGTTTATTCCTCAAAATTTCCCTTATTTCACTGTCCAATGATTCTGACCTCTCTTACCTTAATTTCAAATATCTCATTGTACGGTTTTCATATACTGTTCCAACTTGTTTCTCTTGAAAATAGGCTCACTAAGGAATCCATAAATATAAATTATAACCCATAATTCATTTTGTACAATTTTATATGATTTTTCCAAAACAGATCAGTGAACCCCGAAGTTAATCAGAACCAGTCTCACTAAAATCAAGATATCTCAGAATATAAAATTCCTTTTCCTTCTCTGTTTCTTCCATATTAAAATAGACACAGTAAGCTTTAATTTTATCTTATTCACTTTCTAATTCCTTTTTCTCCTATTTTTAGTGATTTTTCAAAAACATGTCACTGCTTCTAATTGAAACTGTTTTATTACGAAATACGATTACCACTACGATCATACGCACACCCGAGTGATTACGGTTGCCGATTTTTAGTTTTCTTCGGTATTTCCACTGATTAACAGCATATTTCATACAAACTTTCGGAGAAGTGTGAGATTACACACCATTTTAGATATGTATATGGAAGGGTATGAGATTACACACCTTATTCGGAATCCGTAACGCGATGCTCTCCGCGACACCAAAAATACGAGTCACTTATTACGAGGGATAGATGATCAGGCGATTTGATTCCTATCGTGACCGATTAATCCAAACTATTAATCCATTTAGGAACCAATCGAATAAAGAACGATATCAAATAATCCATAAGGAACTCCTTACCTTGTTGACATTGGATTCGATTTCCACCACTTGACTTATGACTAGAATGATACACGGCCACCCACTTAGAACACAATTTAATCGGAGAAAAGAGTGTCTACCCAAATGAGAAAGAATTTATGAAGGAGTGATTGTGGATTTGAGAGTTTAGGCAAAACAAGGGAGAAAGATGAGCAAATGTGCTAGAGTGTTGACCAAATTTCTATCCATAAATTTCTATCCAAACTTCTCACCTCAATTCCCATAAATTTTCTTCTCTTTTTTTTTATCCACCTACTCCACTCTCCAAATTCTTTTATTTCTTTTTCATCCACCTACTCCACTCCTCAAATTCTTTTATTTCTTTTTCATCCACCTACTCCACTCCTCAAATTCTTTTATTTCTTTCCTTTCTTTTTCCTTATTTTCCTCCTTACCTTATCTTTTTTAGTCATCATTTCATTTTTATTTTATTTCTTTCCTTTAATAATGCCATGGTTGACACTTGGAAGAGCATACAAAAATAAATCCAAAATTTGCAAAAGATGAGATTTGAACCCCTTCCCTCAAGGTACTTCACTTGATGCCATAACCTCCTTGCCATATGCTCATTTATGCTAGCAATTTACTCTTTTATTTCCATAAGCCTTAATGCCACTTACTATCTCTCCTTAATAGGCTTAAACACAAAATTTTACTAAGGCCCAACTTGAACTCGAAACTTCATAGAACCCCGTAACTTTCTAAAATCATCTTCTTAATAAGTCCAACTTGAAATAATGTCATTCTCTTGTTCTCAAAAATTTTAAACACTCCTATGCCCAAGGCCCAATGGGCCCAATCCTACTAGGCCCAATTTAGGGATGTTACATAAACGCTAGATAATCAATGAGCAATATTTGTTTTCATTTTTCTTTGTATATAAAAATCGTTGAGGACAATATATAAAAGATATTAATGAAAATAATAGTTTTATTGATAAATTTATTTGAAAAATTACAAGTACATAAACATAATCACTACACTAAATACATTAGATCCCAACACTTTTGGGGGTGATTCTACTATTTAAATTTTAGACCTTCTAGTTCTCTTTGAAAAGGTTTTTGAATTTCTTGATTTCGTGGCCTATAGCTCGAGATATGATCATTTTCGTAAGGTAGTGTAATTCCCTATAGGAAGTTCAAGATTAATTGTTGGGTTTCGTTTGGGATAACTTTGGCTTGACTTTCTGAGACCATCTGACCACATTTTGGGGTGATTCTTGTGTTGAAATTGTAGATCGTCGAGTTTTCTTCGAAAGTTCAAGATTAATCGTTAGGTTTCACAATGGTCAATTGGACTTGACTTTCCAAAACCTTCAGACCACCTTTTGGGGTGATTCTTGTGCCGAAATTGTAGATATTCAAGTCCATTTTGCAATTATTTTTGAATCACTAGTGTCGAAACCATTTTTTGTTTGGAAAACGGGGCCAACTTTAAAAATGAAAATGGAGTCGCCACCAATCTTTTTGAGGTGTGATTGAGTCACCTTGATATTGATCGTTAAAACATTTTGATTTATTAAAACGATAGTTTTGGTCTACAAAATTTAAAAAAACGGGTTCGGGAGTCGATTACTCATGAGGAAGGATTAGCACCCTCGTGAAGCCCAAAATTGGTACCTAATTGATTATTTAATGTCCTAATGTCGAAAATTTGAAAAGATTTCAAAATACGATCCTCTTTATTCTAAAGGAAAACTTGAATAAAATATGAATGATAGGACCCTCTTATTTCAGAGAAGTAAAACGTCACGCCCAGTGAGTTAGGGCACAACATTTCAAATTCCCGAAACTGAGCTTGTCTTTTGATTTTCAAAATTCATGTATTTAAACTTAAGAAGGATATTCGGTTATTTGGGTCCAATGAAAAATTGGAATCCAGTAAGTTAGGGCACAATTTCTCAAAATACCAATTTCAGAACATTGCCTTTATTTTTTAGAAATCCTTATCCCGAAATAACGAAATGTCTCATCCAGTGAGTTAGGACGCAACGTTTCGAACTTTCAAGAATAAGCTTTTATCTAACTCATGTGCTTTGATTTAAGAGAGTAATCGGTTCTTTTAGATTTGATGAGAAAAATCGAAACTCAGTAAATTAGGGTACGATTCCTTTCGGATCTTAGAACGTGAAATGTTTGTTTATTTCAAAACGAAAATTGTAATGTATCGAATAAAATATGATATGATTTAAAATAAAATGTAAAACGAGTTACCATGCTAGTTTGTATAACAACATAATGATGATAGAATATAAATAACAATAATAAAGGTAGAAATAAAATACGATAAAATAAAAGCAAAATAAACAAATGAAATGAAATAAAAGAGAATAGTAACGAAAATGCAATAATAATAATGAAATATACTAATAAACAAAAAATAAAAAATAGAAATAATAAGAATAGTAATAATAATGTTAATAATGAAAATAATAATAATAATACAAGTGAATATGATAATAATAATAAAGTTAATAGTAAAAATAAAAATAGAATTAGTAATAATAAAATAATAGTAATAATATTAAATTAATAGTAATAATAATAATAATAGTAGTAGTAAAATAAAAGTAATATTAATAAAAAATAATAGTAATAATAATAGAATTAATAGTAATAATAAAATAATAGTAATAAATAATAATAATAACGGTAACAAAGATAATATTAAATAATAATGATACTAATAATATTAATAGTAATAAAAAAATATTAAATAATAATAATACTAGTAATAATAAAAATATTAAATAATAATAGTTGCAAAAATAACTAAATAGGACTAAATTAAAAGAGAAATAAAATTAAAGAACCAAATTTAAAAGAAAAACAGAATCGGGGGCCCCTTGTAACACGTGTAAGAACAGGGGAACTGGTTGAGACATTATTCTCTCTCCCTAAAACGCGGCGTCTCAATAGGGACTAAAATGAAACAATTGTGAAACTGTCGAGCCAAATTAAAACAAAAAAAACCTAATTGAAATAGACTGAAAAAGCGGAAGGGCTAAAAGCGCAAATAGCCCTTCCGCAAGAAAACACGCGGATCCCTGGAGCGGGTCGGGTCAACACGTGGGTCGTTTCTATACGGCGCGTTTTGAGGCCACTGAAACAGGCCCTAAACGGCGTCGTTTTGGGTCCTTTATAAAAGCAAAAAATTTTGTAAAAAAAATCAGTTTTCCCCTAGTTTAAAAAAAAAAAAACAGAAAAACTGCCCCTTTCTCTCTCGCCTGGGCGATTTCCGGCCTTGGTCTCGGACGAGGGCCTCCTGCTGATCGCTGCTGCCGCCGGCCACCGTACACAGTGGTCGAATTCCAAAAAAGTAAGTTTTCTTTATATATATATATATATATTAATATATATTTGTTATAGTTTAAAATAATAAAAAAAAATAGAAACGAAAATGTTATAGGGAAACATATTCAAAAAAATGCAAAAGAAAAAAATTAAAAAAAGGAAATAAACCTTTGCTACTCTTTTTGATTCTTTGTATTCCTATTCGTAAAAAAAAGTTAAGTCCCTTTTACATTGTATTATTTCGGCTTTTATAGCCTTTTAGTACAACTGATTTCCCCTTGTTTTGTAGGTGCAAACGTCGTGGAGGCGCACGATGCAGAGGTGAGGGGCGACGTGGTCGAGTGCGCGAGTGTGGACGGCTGGCTGTTGCGGCGCGTGGGGGTTGCTGGCGGCGCTAGGAGTTGTCTACTAGGGTTTCGTTTTTGCGTTTAGGTTGTGGGCTAGGTCTAGGTTTGGGTCTAGGGCTATTGGGTTTGTATTTGGGCCTGCTGTAAATGGGTTTTATTTATTGGGTTTTTTTTTATTTTATTTTCTATTTGTTTTGGTTTTGTTGTTTGGTTTATTGGGCCCCAGGCGAAAATTTGGGCCTTACAGCTAGATTTACATATATGTAGCTCAGGATATGGCCCTCTCCATAAAGAAGTGTAGTTCCCCGCAAACAGTTCAAGTTCAATCACAAATCAACTTCTCCAACTTGTTAAAGCATACCAAAACACAACTAGGTACCAATGTCATGGGCCGCAGGTCGAAGCCCATGACGAATGCACACAAAATGTCTTATGAATGTCAACTGATTAAATGGGGCTCATTTGACCAATTTGAATGGGCTCGATTCATGGAACGTATGAAGAAACCCATATACTTGAAGTCTTGGTGACCCAATGGAACACTCCAGTAAAACTTGAGTTGCCATGGTTAATATTTGTAATCCTAAGGGATAATATTGTATAGAATTTAAATCTCTTATGACTCTTATCTTGTAAATAGGCTTTGATCTTGACTGTCGATGTAATTTAAATTGTACCGTTAGATTTGAGGGCTCAACTATAAATAGAGACATTCTCCCTCATTTGTAATCACTCAATTGTATTCCTTCAAAGTAATAAAAACAATTAAAGAGCATTTACTCAAACACTTGGTGTGCATTACGTTTCTGTGGCTTTTCTATTCGTTCATAGCTTCTTTTCCTTTCGAGTGTGCTTCTGCTTTATTTTAGCGCCTTAGAGAATTTCCTTTGTAAATTATTACTTTCGATAGTAAAGTTGACTTAGGCGGATTTAAAACAAATGGATCGCCTAAGGCCACGCGCTTTGCCAAACTAATCTAGCCCAATCACATGAAATGATTGATATTCTATTGTTTTTAACTATTTGAGTTGATCCTAGATACATAAAAAAATTTAAATTTTCACGGCGCACACATTCCATGTTTTCCAACTTTGGTATCACCCACATTGATTTAGTTACTTACATTGATTAGATCATTTGAAACTCTCTTTTTTGTGTATGGATTCGATTGATAAAGAGTGACATTCTAGGATCTTCTGCATGTTATAAAAAATATATGTGAATGAATGTTGATGAATTATATAATTGTTATTATGTAATTTTGTCAAGGTTGTGGTACCTAAAATTAGAATAATATTCTAAGATCTTTTGCATGTTATTGAAATACATGTAAATGGATGTTGATTAATTATATAATTGTTATTATGTAATGTTATCAAGGTTGTAGTTACAAAAATTAGAATAATTGTATTTAGGTTAGTTATGTAACTAAAACGTAGACTATCATTTTCAAGTAGGTATTTTAGTTTATTGCAATTAGAAAATTTTATGAACTGAAAACAAATTAAGAATCTTATAACAAAACAGGAACTCTAAACTATCTAGAAGAAAAAATAGGCACCCTCCCTAGACTTGGATGTTTAGAGGGAAAATTCAAATCTAAAGAAAGTGGTTAAAGAGATGAACAAAACCTATTGTCAATCTCTTGTTCGTGAGGAAGGATTTCGGCTCTTCACTACCTGCTTCTATTATTTAAATATTGATTAGAATGCAAATTTTTAGAATGGTAGTCTGCCTTTGTCATGCTCAACAAGTAGGTTGGACATGATGACTACTTGAGACACTTAATTCATTAGAGGTTTGTGTCATGGAACGAGACTTTAGCTCCAGCCACATGCGATCTTAGGCTTAGTTTCTACAACAAGAAGCCTAAGGACAACGAGAAAGAATTTGGGAGGATCTGGAAGTATATTCGCCCAAGCACAAGAGAGAACAATAAAGAATAAGTGGGGAATGAACTAAAAGTCTTCCAAGTCATTTCAACAACCTCTGGCACATTTTTCTCGTGTTTGCAGTGTTTCGAACTTATCGCCGTGCTTGGGCTAGCCTTGCTAACGGGCAGACTGAGACACTTGCACATGATCAAAGCAAATATTCAGCAAGTTGGACCCCAAATAAGATTGCGTGCATGCGCTTTGCATCCTTCAGATCCCCTAGTTCAGTCTTCAGCACTTTTAGCATCAATTAAATCCGCTTCTTTAATATGGTATTAGATTCTACTTTGCTTTAGCTAATGCATCAAATAAACTTTAATTGATATGTCTTTTGTGTCCACCCTCTAAAAAAGAGAAATTTGACGTGTATTGCGTTTTTCAAATTAAATGATCTCATTGTGGTTGACATGCTGCTCATTGAGAATTTTAAAATTCAATTAGTATCCAGCATACGATAGACTAATATCAGGAATACTTCAACTTAGCCTAAATCTACATTCAGCTGAACAAAGGGGTGCACAAACAACGCATTCATTCAGAAAAATCCATGCTTAAAAACAGCAAAAACAATCATGTTGAAATGGAGTTTCATATTTCATCTCATTATGCTTACAAGCTTCCTTCACAATCACTTTATTGAAACCGAAGAAATTAACAAAAGACATTTGGAACAACATCTGCAACAGCAAACCTGTAATCAGATAATCTTCCTGCGCCTAAACACAATCCAGGAGTCACTGAAATGGAAAACAAGTTTCTTTCATGTCACTCTGCACTCTTAGGACATGAATATAAATATACCCAAACATAAACTAAAAGCACCAATGAAATTAGCAACAGACAAATTAAAAAATGCTGGCAAAGCAAATGAATGCTAAAATCCTAAGGCCTCCTAACAAAGTAACAAGGATAGGCAAATAGAAAAATCAAGGAAAAAATATCTAATAGTAATGCTAGTTCTCGGTTTTCTCTCCTCTTTTATTGTATCAATCCTTGAACCTTGTGGATACACATGCAAATGAAATCAATTACATGCCATTATGACAGAGACAGGCCATAATTCCTTAAAGATATTTTGACTTAGAGCACAAAATATATAGGCATAAATAAAGTAACAATGAATTGGAGTTTCATAGTAACTCCTAGTAGAGGAAAAAGAATCAAATTTTCAAGCATCAAGAATAAATGACCTCCCTCTTAGTTGTGTTCGATTAACCTCTTATAAATGCAAAATATGCAAAATCAAAAACTCAACAAATCATACTACGCAGAAAGAAAAACTGCACCTAATGCTTATCTCCATGACCGTGAGAATGATCATCATGGCCCTCCCAAGGGTGTCGCCAACCCTAAGAGTGACAAAGTCAGTCCGGGAATGAAAGCAAGTTACTTCAGATAAGGATTGATTATGAAGGCAGCTGAAAAGTGGAACTTCTTACCAATACAACAGGACCATCTTGCTTAGCCCTGTACAAGACCCAAAACCTGAAACACCAGATTCAAGAAACTTCAAAAAATCCATCAGCATTGCAATCTAATTTTTATTAATGTTTGCAAGCAACATGACTTATATCATCTAGGAATCACAAGGTTAATACAGTGACAATGTACACAGCCATCAGTATCCATGATCGTTAATGGAAAAGCTTGCAGACAACAATTCTAAAACATAAAACCTTCGGCATCAACTAATTTGATCCAAATTCAAGCCTTCACTGCACATCTTTCAAACTAAACCCCCAATTTTTTATAAATTAAATTTCCACTTTCAAGGCGTATCCATGAATTCTTTTTACAAATATGCTAATTGAAATTGCACCAAATTCCCAAATGTCTTAGCGCAACAGAATCACTCGATAAACTAAATCCAATAAACGTCAGATTGGTAACAAATGAGGATACCGATTAATTCAAACAAAAAGGAAAAACAAAAATTACCACATAACGGCACACAAGCCTTTGCCGGTGACAACATGCCATCGCTTTGGATGATGCAAAGTTAGACCTTTGTAAGTTGTACTCCCTCCATGGCCTCCTCCCATCTCTCCCTGTAACCAAACCCTAAACACCAGAAATGTCCCAAGTGTTCGAAGGTGGATTAATCACTTGCCGGTTGCTTAGATTTAAACCGATCCTGAACCGTTGGATGCGAATTTGACCAACCGAAGGCCTAGTTCCCATATGTGCCGGTTTCTTTTCGTTGTACCAGGCCTTGTTCACGAAATCGGCTAAGCCCAAGCCATTGATCCATAGATCCGACACATTGTAATTATTTCAGTTAAAGTATCTGAGAGTTGATGTATTATAGGGATTACATCCATCTATTATTAAATAAATTAATTTAGTCCTATATTATTAAAAAGTATCAAATAGATTTAACATTTAATGTATAAAAAATGGTCTTTGAAAATTATTTTTTTTCAATTGTAATTTAATTCTAAACAGAATATTTCATTTACAAAACCATAAAACTTTTAAAAATATTAACTATATTAAATAGTAAATGATATATATATATATATATTAAAATAGTATATGTTAAATCTACTCTAATTTAGTTTTATTTAATTCTTTTTAATAATATAAGGACTAAATTGATTTATTTAATAATAAAAAATATTAATTTAATAAGAGGACCTCCTCGTTTCACTAAAGGAGAGGAAAACAAAATTCATTTCACCCCTTTCACTTGTAGTTTAGTTTATTTAATTCTTAAAAATTGTAGATTTTTTTAATATTTATTTCTTTTAATTTTAATATAATTTATATTTTTTAATTATTATTAATTAGCACAAATATAGTTTTAATTATTTAATTTAGATTTTTATTATATTTTAATTTTTACTTACCAAATATATACTTTTTATTTTATATTTCATTAATCAATATACATATAATTTTAATGATTTTAAATTATTTATTATATATAAACACACTTTAATTTAAATATCTTTAATGATTATTTTCTATTCTTGTCTCCATTGTTATGTTTGAATTTAAATACAACTATTGCTCTTGGTAAATTTACCAAATATGAAAATGATTTATTTGATATTATGTATGACTAGTTATGTAGGGCCCGTTTCGTTTTTGTAGGTTGGTCCGTCCTATTGCTCTTTCCCTATGCCTATTTCGTTTTAGGGGGTTGGGTTATAGGTTCAACCTTTGTAACTTCATGGTATACTCATGGATTGTCCAGCTCCTATTTGGAAGGTTGCAATTTCTTAATCACCGCAGTTTCTACCCCTAGCACATTCTTTGTAATTACTATATGGTCCTGAAGCAGAAGGAGATTTTACTTGTTGGTGTCAATTAGGTGGTCTGTGGACATTTGTTGCTCTCTACGGTGCTTTCGAACTAATAGGTTTTATGTTACGTCAATTTGAACTTGTGTGGTCTGTCTAATAGTGACCTTATAACACAATCGCATTCTCTAGTCCAATTGTATGTACAATGTAGCACCACTTACCCGTATTCAACGCCTGAACAGGGTACGAGGTATTACCGAACTTACCACACAAACAATCATACAATTCCGATTCATAGATTTGCATACAAGTTAAAACCATTCGCAATTAATAATAGAGTCCCTAATACAAGCCTACGAGGCCCAAAACATGCATTGGAAGTGGTTCGAGACTAAACCGAGAACTTTAGAAATTTTTCCACTATGCAGGGGTCACACGCCCGTGTGGATATGGGACACGCCCATGTGGGTAGGCCGTGTGGTCACACACGCCCGTGCCGCAACCCCATGTAACTCTCTGACTTGTAACTCATGAACAAATTGAGATCACAAAGCCAAGTCACACGCCCGTATGCTAGGCCGTGTGGAAAATTAATTTTCACAAAATAGGTTTAGACTTCACACGGCCAGGGCACACGCCTATGTTTGAAGCCGTGCAGTCCACACGGCTGAGACACACTCCCGTGTCTCTGCCCGTGTGCTCAAATCTGAGCATTCTGTTTCTCATAATTAAGGTGCAGGGGACACACGACCAAACCACACGCCCATACACATAACCGTGTGTCACACATAGCTGAGACACACGTCCGTGTCTCCGCCCATGTGGATAAAAATGGGCTATTTTCCAAGTCTTATTTCTCACCCAAATTGATATCAACCTAAATTCAATCATATGCATATGACCATGATATAATAGGCATTCAATCCAACCCAAAATTAGACTCAAAACATGTATCATCATTACATCCAACATTGAATTTGTTAATTGCACATTCTTCAAGTTATCATTCATATTCATCCCATTTAAGCAAACATCATTTTAACATTGTATAAAATGTCAATAAATACTTAGAATTATATACAGTTACAAAAAGAACTAGTACTCTAAAGTTCATTAAACAAAAGGGCACTATCATTAACCTTGCATCCTAGGTACATGCCAAAACACAAAAAGAAGAAACGTCACCAACTTTGAGGACGTGATTCTCACTGGACGCCGAGTCCAACTTTACTATCTATCTAACCTGTAACATGTAAAGCAATTTATCATTAATAGGTTTCATTTATTAACTAAACACAATCCCAATCTCTATTTATATAATTTCCAACTTCACCAAACAAGAATTCTAATTCCTCGATAATTCATTTAACCTTATCGTATTATCAGTTAACGATGTGGCACCCGGCGCCTAACAGTAATCCGCAGAAGAGGTTGCGCCCAGCGCTAGTCGGATTAACTAACGATAATGAATGTGAGCCCAACTCTAGTTGGTTAAACCAACAATATTTGCACCCAGTGCTAGTCGGTTTAACCGACGATAATAATTGTGAGCCCAGCTCTAGTTGGTCAAACCAATAGTATTTGCACCGAGTGCTAGTCGGATTAACCGACGGTTGTGTGCCTAGCACTAGTCAGTCAAGCTGACAAAGATTGCGCCCAGTGCTAGTCGATTATATTTACAATTGTACGTGATAAACCGTAATATGAACATATTTTAATCCCACATTTAGCCTTGAATTGTGGAATATGGTGCTCTCAATCCTTTGTTTTCATGTTCTATACTTAGGAGAGCACCGGAGGATGAAAAGAAAGAGAAACGGGTCTAAAACAGAGCAAATGGGCCAAAGCACGAAATCGACACGGCCTGGGCCCAAGACCACACGGCCGTGCCTCCTTAGTAGACCCGAACACGGCTTGGCCACGATTCACACGGGTGTGTGCCATGGGCGTGTCCCTGAAGTGACAAAGAAGAGTTTCACTCGGATTAGGGTACTTAGAGGCAAAGAAAGCCATTCCAAAAGCCTATATAAATACCCTAGAGGCAAACCTTCAAAGGGAGTCCAGTTGAGAGTCCAGTTAGGCGTCCAGTGAGGCCGAAGAGCCGAGCCAGAGAGGCCAGAATTGTGGAATTTACTCGAAGAAAGCCAGTTGATTCATCTCATGAAGCCGGAGTTATACTCAAGACGGAAGATCTTCTCTTCAATTCCTTCAGGGGGTTTTAGGGTTTTTCTTATGTTTTGTTTTATATTTACTTCTGAGATGTATTATTTTATTATTATGAACTAAACCTCTCAAATACCTGAGGGGGATGAAACCTAAGACGGATCTTGTTATTATTTTTTGAACTCTATGATAAATACTTGATTTGTTCTTAATTATGTGTTCTTAATTCTTGCTTTGATATTTCAGGATATTGATTCAAGTATTGATGTGCTTAGGCAGTGGAGCAAAAGTCCATGCTTAAGAGTAGATCTAGCATAATTAAGCGGAGTTGATCGCAACCCTAGAAATAGGATGACAAAAATCTGCCGAATTAGGGTCAAACCTAATATGGGAGTCCATAGATCGAGTTAATGCAATTCTAGGGGTTTTAATTAGAAAGAGATTTCAATTAATCAACCTAGGGTTAGACATTAGTAGCCTCGAAAGAGGTATTAATATAAATTAGGGAATCCTACGGATCAAGTCAAGTGAATAAATCGTCTGGTTCAGAGTTAAATAACAAGTGAAGTCTAGGTGGATTCTTCCTCGGGTATTGTCTTAATCAATTGGTTTTTCCCACAAGTATTTTCCCAATTCATTCTCTTTGTCTTTGCATCTTTAGCTTAATAGTTAGTTAATTTTAGATTAAATAACAAATCCCTTAATTCTTAGGCTAAATAATAAAAAGAAAGTTAGTATTAGTACTTTTGGTTCCTTTGGCTTCGACAATCCGGTCTTGCCACTAAACTATACTACTGTTTGATAGGTGCGCTTGCCTCAATCGTTGTCATAGTTAGTTTCTAGGCTCGATCATTCTTTTCATAAATTTTTAAGACTCTGACACACGATCAGTACGATTATTTACTTCCAAAACTTCCTCATTTATTTTCTTAACATTAATTTCATAATATGTTGATGACGTCACGAACTAACTAAAGTACGACAAAGGCAAGCGCACCTATCGAACAATAGTATAGCTATGGTGAGTCTGGAACATCGTATCCACGAGGACTAAAAGTACTAGTAATTACTATCTTTTTATTATTTGGCCTAATAATTAAAGGGTGTTTTAATCTAAAATTGAACTAACTAATTAACTATGAACGCGACAGAGATAAAATTGGGAAAATATTTGAAGAAAAACCAATGAGAGAGACAATACCCCGGAAACAATCCACTTAGACTTCACTTATTATTCTAAATCTAAATTAAAGGATTTATTCACTTGTCTTGATCCGTAGAAATCCCTAATTTATGTTAATATCTCTTTCAAGACTAAGAACAACTGACTCTAGGTTGATTAATTGAAATCTCTTCCTAATTAAAACCCCTATTGTCGCATTAAATCGATCTATGGATTCCTTTATTAGATTTGACTCTAATCTGGCAGATTTATGTCATCCTATTTCTAGGGTTACAATTAACTCCGCTCAATTATGCTAGATCTACTCTTAAGCAGGGACTTTTGATCCACTAATTAAGTACATGAAACTTGGATTAATATCCTGAAAATATTAAGGCAATGATTAAGAATACTTAATTAAGAACAAGAGCAAGTATTTATCATGTAATTCAGATAATTAAATAATAAAATCCATCATAGGTTTCATCCTCCCTAGGTATTTTAGAGAGTTTAGTTCATAATGTAAAAGGAAAACATCTTAAAAATAGGAAAACAACAAGACATAAAGAACCCAAAAACTTCTAAGGAAACTGGATAGAAATCTTCAATCTTGAAGGAGATCCTACTTCTGAATCAATTTCGACAGTTTTCTTCGAGTAATTTCTTCCTTCTACTTTGTGTGTATGCTTTAGGTTTTCTTCTCGTGTGTTTTTGTAGACTTTGGAATGCTCAAAATACCTAAAAATTGTCTTTTTCTGCGTGAAAAAAATGAAACAGGGTTCGACAGGGAACGAGCTTGTGATCGGCCCGTGTAAGAATGCCCAAGCTGTGTGCAATACTGACATGGTTCGAAATCGACACGGGCATGTGACCAGCCCGTGTGTCTCCCACGGGAGTGTGAGAGGCCCATGTTAAAGTGCCCAGTCCGTGTGCAATGCTGACATGGTTCGAAATCGACACGGGCTAGCGCACGGGCATGTGGCCAGCCCGTGTGTGATACTAAAATCAGCTCTTTTTGCTCGATTTTGGCTCGTTTTTCACTCATTTCACTCCCCTATGCTCACCTAAGTATAGAAACATGTAATTAAAGGATTAGGAGCATCAAATTCACTAATTTATATAATAAATCATCCAAAAACATGCTTAACATGAGATTAAAATGTGTTACTTTTATGGTTTATCAAATATCCCCACACTTAAGCGTTTGCTTGTCCTCAAGCAAAATCTTCAACTCACAATTAAAATTAAACTTTCTCAATTCATAATTCTCATCAATAATGTTTTATCATAATTCACAAATAATCATACATTGATAATTCAACTACAAGAGCACTAAAGATTCAAACAATCCAAGTCACACATTTTTAAAGCATGAAAACATAGGTATTTCCCCTTATCCAAATAATTACCTTTAATTCAAAATCGACAAGATTTGACATCCTCACTAAAGATTCACTCAAATCACATAAAGTGTTTAAGGTTCAAAAATTAAGCACTTAAAAGTCAATCATAAAAAGTTATTACCATAGGCTTGCATGAAAATCAAATCTCCACCACTATCAAATGAGATGATACACAAATCAAAAGGTCTTTAAAGGGTTGTAATGGGGCTTGGGTTAAAGGTGTGGATAAAGGATGAAAAAGAAGGTTAGAATTGAGATTGAATTGATAAATTACCTAACTAGAAGAATAAATTACTACTGAATAATTACATCAATCGAAATTATTAAGGAAAAATACGAGCTTCTTCTCAGAATATGAAATTTTAAGCTCAGACCAAAGAACTAGTAAATAAATATAATTTTTTTTCATCATGCATGGATAAAAAGAGATAATTTAACAACTAAAACAAAAGAACATAGTTAGGCAATTGACCAAATCAAATCTCGACAAAAAGGGAGTCAACACAATAGGAAAATTTCTTAATGAATCAAAAAGAATGAGTTATGGGTTAGTATTAAGGGTAGATCAAGAAACGGTTTATTAGGCTCAAAGGGGTTCACTAAGGGTTAATTATGAAGGTAGGCTTTTTATAGAATAAGTGGGTTAGAACCTAAGTGCCTTTATCATTTCGGTATATTAAATCAAATGCGTGGTCTTGATATGCATAATCGAAGCAAGTTCTAGAATAACAAATCAATATTGACACACTCATAACCAATAATAGAAGTGAGCAAGAAAAATATATGCTCTAAAGGCTCAAAATCTCACAAAAATTTATGGCTTTTGATGTCAATCCTGTAAATCTCAAATTTCAAGATAATACCTCAATTTGGGGAAACAATCTAGAAAATTTTATTTCTCAAAAATCAACTTATCATGGTTGATTCTCTAATGTATTAAAGTTTAAACAATCAATGCACAATTACCTATGACTTAATCCAAAACACATCAATAAATATCATAAATCAATCAAAATTCATTCCAATAGTAATATGAGACAATTAAAACAAGACATGATTTAGAGATTTTCTGATAATGATATAATTAACCTCCCCACACTTAAGATGTATATTGTCCACAATGTACCAAAATAGATAATAACAATATAATCAAAATATCATAAGGGAGGGAGAGAAGTGAAACTGTCCTGAATTTTGGATGAAATCCGTGGAATAGTGAAAGCGGAATTATGGATATAGCAAAGTAAAGTGCATGATTTTGAGCAACTATTAAGAAAACAAAAAAAACTGTGGAAGAAGATTAAAGGATTACTCGATAACAACCATAAATATAGTTTGAAATATAAAAGACAAGTCTTGAAAAGAGAATTAAGAAACATAAGAAATAAAGAAAATAAACATAAAAATAAAAAAAATAAAAAAAAGTAAATGGACTCAAATGTCTTCATCATCAGACGCGTCATGAGTCGTCGGCGCCGAAGATGAAATATGGATATGGTGGCAAATCTGTTGCAATGTAGCCTTAAGACTGTCGAACCGCTAAAAGAACTGATGCTCGAAGCAAGTGAGACGCTCGGATATGTCTATCAAAGTAGCAACAGAAGGAGGAGGTCGGTGACTCAGAAGTGAAGGATGAGGTTAGTCCTCGTGAGAGGGAGGAACATCATCAGTGATGCCATCGGGGTTCATCCTGAGCATCAGAATGAGGCAATCGGTACTGAGGAGTATCCACTCCACGACGTCACTCTATCATCCTCATGTGGATCATGGTTGAGAGTCCTTGCGCAAACATCCGGTCGACTAATGTGAGTGACGAGGATTGCACCGGTGTGTTTAAAAGGCCGAATTGTCGAGCGATACGAGTCACATAAGGATCTAAGCAGATAGGGCCCTTCCTATGGCGTTCGGTCTGATGGCGAAAAGCGAGGGCAATAAAGTATGCCAAGTCAAATACATATCTTTGCGCTATGCTCCATAAGAAATAAACGTCATGAATATTAACGATGCCGGTGCTCTCTCGCCGACCTATCAAGGTGTGAGCTAATAGTGCGTGAAGGTATCGAAGAGCCGGAGAGAGAGATGTCGCCTTCGAGCGACTCGGATCACAGGGGCCTATACTTGCAAGAAGATCCGCCCAACAGGAGGACGGTGGGTAATGAATATGGCGATGGAGGTGAGGGAAGTTTTTGGCACCCATAAACTCCTCTGTATAAAGCCCCAAGGTAACTCCGAGCTCTGGGACACTCAGCTAGCGCACTAAGCCGCCAAGTCGGAATGTAAAGGTACCTGGCTCATCATGCGTCGACATGACTGATTGTAGTTGGAACGTCAAGAAAAGTTCCAAAGTGAGCTCTATATATGTGGGCTCGACGATATCAAAGAAGCAGTCCCATTAAGCTGTAGTGAGAAGGGTCAGAATGAGGTCAGCAAGGTGGACTTGCTCCAAAGTGGCCCAATCTATGCATCGGCCCACGCCGAGTGGTCATGCGAGAAGAAGCTAAAATAAATCATCCTGAGGTCTCGTTGGGAATCGCAAATAAGGATGGCGATCATCGGTAGATGCACTCGAATAGGTCGCGCCAGGGCCCTTCCGCTTTTTCAAAGAGGGGACAATGACCTTGTATTTACCATGAGTATTTGTCATGATGTGCCTGAAATAAAGTGATCAACTGAATTAAATTGACGAATGAATGAAATAGAAATAAGCTAAGAAGAAACCACAGTGTAAGTTGAGCTCACTAATTGAATAAATACAGGAATGAACTTTTAACATGATAGAACTAAACAAAGCCGTAATATAAATAAATAAAACGAAACTAAATGAAATTAACAAGAATAAAATCAAAATTGAAATTAACTAAAACAAACTAAATGAATAATCCAACTGAATGAAAATAAAATCAACTAGTATTAAGAATTAGCTAAATCAATCCAATAACTAAATCAAGAATCAATCCAAAATCAGAAAGCAACTAGAATAAACACGAATGAAGAAACCAATAACATAATAATAATTAGTAAAAAACTAACAAAATAAAATAAAGAAATAAATATTATAATAATAATAAATAAATAAAAGAAGAATGATCAACTAAGGGGGATTGACGGTGGGATTGGGGTAGAGAAAAGAAAGGGAAAGAAAGGAGAGGGGAAGGGGGGTTGGTGTGTGCGTGCAAGGGAGAAGGGGAGGAGTGCGGCGGCCGAAGAAGAGGGGTGGGTTTGGGGCAGTCGGCGGCTAGGGTTTTGGAGCTTTGGAGAAGAAGAGAAAAAAATGAAAGGTAAAAGAAAAGAATAGGGTTTGGGGTTAAAAAGAAGGACACGGTCATGTAAGGCACGTGTTGGGCTACACGGTCGTGGCCCACGCCCGTATAGTGGCCTGTTTAGCTCGTGTTTGAAAATAAATGAAGTCAGTCTGTCGCACGGCCTCGGACACACCCGTGTGTCCAGGCTGTTCATTTCACACGGCCATGTCGCACGGCTGTGTGCAATGTCCTTCACTTCTCCCTCACTCGTGTGACCTCTCACATGCCCGTTGTGCATTAAAAATTTAAACCCAGTTTTCACACGGTCTTAGACACACCCGTGTGGTTCACAGGGCCGTGTCGCACGGCTATGTGCAATCACTTTCGCTTCTCCACGCCCGTGTGACTTCTTTCATACCTGTGGGCTTCGACCATGTCTCGCACACGGCCGTATACCTTGCCCGTGTTCCTTCCTGACTTGTGTTAAACTTAGGAAGTTTAGCTCCAGGGTTTACACGGCCTAAGACACACTCGTGTGTCCAGACTATGTGTCCAACACGGTCGTATCGCACAGCCATGGGTATTAATCGTAGGCCGTGTCTCTGTCATTTTTGGGAAAAATTTAAGTCATGTTTGCACACGACCAGGGACACACCCGTGTGTCCAGGCCGTGTGGTTCACTATCGATTTTCTTAAAGTTTTAAAACTAAGTCATGAGAGTTTACACAACCGAAGACACGCCCGGATGTCTAGGCCGTTGGGTCCACACAACTAGGGGCACGCCCGTGTGTCCAAGCCGTGTGAGTTAAAAAACTTGTATTTTAAACACGAAGAATAGATAAAAATAAACTAATTAGTAGCGTTAGTGCTCGGGTTGCCTCTCGAGAAGCGCTTGTTTAAAGTCTTTAGCTAGACTTACCTTGTGTTCATCACTTACGAGGGTTCACGGAGCTGAAGCTCCTCTCTATTATCTCTAAAATCCTCACCATTATAAAGTTTAAGTCGTTGACTATTTACATTGAATGTGCCATAAGTCGGGTGAGTTACCTCCATTGAGCCGTAGGGAAAGACGGTTTAGATTACGAATGGACTTGACCATCTTGATTTCAGCTTTCCAAGAAGCAATTTGAGCTTTGAATTGTATAGCAAAACAAGATCTCCGACTGCAAATTGCTTAAGTTGCTTCAAACGAGCATCATGGCGTCGCTTTGTCGCTTCTTTGTATAATCGTGAGTTCTCATAAGCATTTGCTCGCCACTCATCTAGCTCGTTCAACTGCATCAATCTTTTCTCATCTGCAAGTTTAGGATCATAGTTTAGGAATTTTATAGCCCAGAATGCTTTGTGCTCCAATTCAAATGGTAAATGACAGCTTTTCCCGTAAACAAGTCTGTACAGAGATGTTCTTATGGGAGTTTTAAAAGCGGTTCTATAGGCCCATAAAGCGTTGTCTACTTTTATTGCCCAATCTTTCCTATTTGATAATACGGTTTTCTCTAAGATACGCTTAAGCTCTCGGTTTGCCACTTCAACTTGTCTACTAGTTTGAGGATGATAAGGGGTAGCTGTTCTGTGGTACACTCCATATTTTTTTAGGACTTTATCAAATTGAGCATTACAAAAATGAGTACCCCTATCACTAATAATTGCTCTAGGTGTTCCAAATCTAGAGAAGAGCTTCTTAAGAAATCTCACTACCACTCTAGCATCATTAGTAGGTAAAGCTTGAGTTTCTACCCATTTTGACATATAATCAACCGCTACTAAGATGTATTTATTCCCAAATGAGCTAGGGAATGGACCCCATAAAACCAATACCCCATACATCAAATATTTCACATGATAGCATATATGTTTGAGGCATTTCATCGCGTTTAGAGATATTACCTGTTCTCTAGCATCTATCACAAGAAGTAACATACCTGTTAGTGTCCTTGAACAGTGTGGGCCAATAAAAAACTGATTCGAGCTTTTTATGTGTTGTCCTAGTCCCACTGTAATGTCCTTCTGTTGGTCCTGAATGGCAATGTTTTAGGATTTTGCTGGCCTCTGACTTTGTAACACATTTTCGAATTACCCGATCTGTACATATATGAAAAAGAAAAGGATCCTCCCAAAAATAATTTTTCACATCGGCAAAGAATCGCTTCTTTTGATGATGTGTCAACCCTTTTGGTAGGATATTAGCAGCTAAGTAATTCGTAATAGCCGCAAACCAAGATACCTCAGAGTTAGATATAACCAAGAGTTGTTCCTTAAGAAACGAGTCATTTATCTCACTCTCATCGAGCTCTTTGAGATGTGGATTCTCAAGCCTAGAAAGGTGGTCTGCCGTAAAATTTTCAGCCCCTTTCTTATCCTGAATTTCCAAATCAAATTCTTGCAAAAGTAGAATTCATCTTATGAGTCGAGGTTTTGCATGAGACTTAGTTAAGAGATAACGAAGAGCTGAATGGTCAGTGTAAACGAAAACTTTAGATAATATGAAGTATTGTCTAAGTTTATCAATTGTAAAAAACCACAGCTAGCAATTCTTTTTCTGTTGTAGTGTAGTTTTCTTGTGCGGCCGTCAATGTCTTGCTAGCATAATAAATCGGTTGAAAATGCTTGTCTCTTCGGTGTCCAAGAACTGTACCTACTACAAAATCACTCACATCACACATTAGTTTAAAGGACAAATTCCAATCAGGTGCAATTATAATTGGAGCATTGATTAATTTATCTTTAAGTGTATTAAATACTTCTAGACATTCTTAATCAAAATTGAAAGGCACGTCTTTTTCTAGTAGCTTTGTTAAAGGCTTAGTTATTTTAGAAAAATCTTCAATAAATCTTCTGTAAAACCCAGCATGTCCTAAAAAGCTTCTAATAACCTTAACTGAACTAGGAGGAGGTAATTTTTCTATGGTATCAATTTTTGCTTTATCAACCTCAATCCCTTTACCAGAAATTTTGTGACCTAACACAATTCCTTCTTGAACTATGAAGTGACATTTTTCCCAATTAAGCACAACGTCTCCTCACATCTCATTAGAACTTGTTTTAAATTTTTAAGGTAAAGGTGGAAAGAATTACTAAATATCGAGAAGTCGTCCATAAATACATCCATAATATCTTCTCTTGATCCTCAAGAGCTATCGAAATTTGGAAGTAGCCAGAGAGTCCGTCTAGAAAGCAATAATACATATGCCTAGATAATCTTTCTAACATTTGATCAATGAATGGTAAGGGAAAGTGATCTTTTCTCGTGGCATCATTCAACTTCCTATAGTCGATACAAACTCTCCAACCTGTGACTGTTTTTGATGGAATTAATTCATTCTTCTCATTGGCTACAACAGTCATGCCTCCCTTCTTTGGGACAACCTACACAGGGCTCACTCAAGTACTGTCAAAAATAGGATAAATAACTCCAGCATCTAGAAGTTTAATTACCTCAATTTAACAACTTCTTTCATGTTGGGATTTAGTCGTCTTTAAGCTTGCACACACGGTTTATATTCATCTTTCATTAAAATTTTGTTGGTGCAAAATAAAGGGTTGATCCCTTTAATGTCAGAAATCTTCTAAGCTATGGCTCTTTTATGTTCCCTTAGTACTTGTAGTAGCTCATCTTTCACATCGGGTCGCAAGTCTGAAGCAATAATTATCGGTAGTGTAGAATTATCTCCAAGGAGCGCATACTCTAAGTGATTTGGTAATTGCTTCAGTTAGAATTTGGGAGGTTCTTCAATAGAGGGTTGTTTTAGTTCATTATTCATTTCAATGCCCTTATACTTCTTTTGTCTTGGGAAAGACTTGTTAGAGTTTAACTCAATTTTTATCTCATCTATCTCAGTGGTATCATCTACCTCCTCACCTTGGACAATACATAGTTCTAACGTGTCTTTATGAATGATTTCCTAAAAAGAATCTTGAATAAAATGATCAATAGAGTCAATAAAGTAACAGGAATAATCTTGTGCTCTAGAGTATCGCATAGCATCATAAATCTTAAAAATAATTTCTTCGTCACCTACCCTAAGCACAAGTTTACCATCACCTACATCAATGACAGTCCTAGTAGTGGCTAAAAATGGGCGACCTAAAATTAAAGGTACCTCGACGTCCTCATCCATGTTAAGCACAACAAAATCAATAGGGAACATGAATTTATCTACTTTTACCAAAACATCTTCAATAATTCCCCTAGGATATTTAATAGATCTATCAGCTAATTGGATACTCATCCTAGTGGGTTTTGGTTCCCCAAGACCAAGCTGCTTGAACATTTTGTAAGACATCAAATTAATGCTGGCACCTAAATCACCTAATGCTTTCTCAATGTTTAAACTACTGATTAAACAGGGAATAGTAAAACTTCCTAGATCTTTCAATTTGGTTGGTAGCTTATTTTGAAGAATAGCTGAACATTCCTCGTTGAGTTTCACGGTTGATAACTCTTCAAACTTCCTTTTATTTGTTAAAAGCTCTTTTAAAAATTTTGCATATGTAGGCATCTACGAAATAGCTTCAAAAAAAGGTAAGTTAATATGCAATTGTTTAAAAAGTTCAAGAAATTTACCAAATTGTGCATCCATACGGTCTTTCTTCAACTTTGCTGGATATGGGATCGGTGGTTTATATTCTTTAAGCACCGGTGTTACACTCTCGTTGGAGTTTACTTCCTCACCTTTCGCCTTATCAGCTTCCTGTGGCATCTTCTTTTCAGTTTCAACCAACACCTTCCCATTCCTTAGTGTAACTGCCTTCACATGCTCTTTTGGGTTAGGTTCGGTGTGTAACACCCCTTACCCGAGACCGTTGCCGGAGTCGAGCACGAGGCATTACTAAACTTTACTACTAATTCGGCATAAAATTTAAAACTGCCCATCTGCGTCATAGTCACTAAAATATTTATATCTGGAGCTACAGGACTCCAAATTAAGATCCGTTAATTTTCCCTAAAACTAGACTTATATATATTTTTACTATAATTTTTCCAGAATTTTTGGTATGGCCAATCAATACCAGATTTTTCTTAAAATTTCCCCTGTTTTACTGTTTGACTGTTCTGACCTCTCTTCACTACGAATCAAATTACTCTTTGTACAGAACTTAGATGGCCTCATTGTTTAGCTCATTTGAAACTAGACTCATTCAGGATTTCATACATATAAATTTTAAACCACAATTATTTTTGTGCAATTTCTAATGATTTTTCAAAGGTAGAACAGGGGATCACGAATTCATTCAGAACCAGTTTCACTAAAATTTAAATATCTCATTATTTCCATTTCTTTTGCTTACTCTATTTCTTTCATATGAAAATAGACTCAAAGAGCTTTCAATTCATATCTCCTTCACTTTCTAATTCCATTTCTTCTATTTTTGGTGATTTTTCAAAATCACGTCACTGCTGGAATTCAAAAAACTGTTTCATTGCAAAATATTGCTAACTAGTTTATAACATCTTTACTCCATCTCATTTAAACTCTATACATGCCATATAAATCTTCAAACATAAAACAAAAGCTACCGGAATTGATCTGGATAGTGAGCTTTGCTGTGATGATCCGATCTATCTCTTCTCTTTAACTCAATCTACATAAAAATATCAAACAAACACAAGTAAGCTTGATGAAGCTTAGTAAGTTCATAGGTTCAAAGTAATGCTTACCACACATAATATTTCCAAACAATAACAAAACATTTTCTAAAGTTCCCTGCCATTCACAACCATTGTTAAAATACTTCTCATAGTTGAGACATTTGATTCACTCATTTTATATTACTTTTTATCAAATTAGGAAACATCTTACGAATTTGAGTACGTCGTTGCTCAGTGCCACGTTTCACAACTCAGTATGGTTAATACCATACCTACATTTCACAACTCAGTATGGTTGATACCATACCTACATTTCATATCTCAGTATGGATGATACCATACCTACATTTCACAACTCAGTATGGTTGATACCATACCTACATTTCATATCTCAGTATGGATGATACCATACTTACATTTCACAACTCAGTATGGATGATACCATACCTACATTTCACATTTGCCATGGATTAACCATGGTCTTATCCGTCAATTCATCACATGTCACGACACGAACATACTCAATTCTGCGTTTTTCCTAATTTGAATTACCGCCATTTATTCTTTCATTTTATCATATTTTCCACAATCCCACAACAAATTCACATTTACAGCACATTATATCATTCAATCCTTCACAAATAAACATATAAATTCAACCATATGAACTTACCCGGCTGATTTGTAGAAGATTTTGAAATTTAGGGACTACTCTGCAACTTTTTCTTTTCCTCTTTCTTCTTTGGTTTCTTGATTTATAATGTAAAATATTTTCACTCATTAGCATATATTTCATTTCCATTTCACTTCACAAATTATGCTCTTTAAATTTCGAAATTGCACTTTTACCCCAAAATTTACAGTTTTTACAATTTAGTCCCTGCTCAATTCAGCCATCAATTGAACTAATTTTTCTCAATTAACACTTTATTCTATCATTACAAACTATTTCACAACCTTTTATATTCTGAATTTCAACAGCAACCTCTAATTCACAACTTTTTCACAATTAGGTCCTAAATATCATTTCCTATCAAAATCACTTAATAAAACCACCTTAATATGAAATTATAATTTAAATTTCATAATAATTCACCATAAACTTCCATTTCTCAGCAAGGGTAACTTTTAATTTTACCCACCAAATCAAAAACTAATGAATTCTATAAGTGGATCTAGTTGTAAAAGTCATAAAAACATAAAAATTATCAAGAAAAAGCAAGAATCAAACTCACATGGTGTAAAAATATGAAAACCAGCTTTCTCCAGACTTTTTATGGCGTTTTGGCTGAGAAAATATGAAGATATCTCTAGGTTTTTCAATTTTATCTTTATTATACATATTAAAATCACAAAAATTCCAATTTTGCCCCCATTTCCCTTATCTCCTGCTGATTCCCTTGCCTTAGCCGTCCAACCTTCTCACTTTTAGGTTTAATTGCTCTTTAAATCCTTTTTCTTTTAACACTTGAGCTATTTAATTCTTGTAGCAATTTTGTATTTGTTACAATTTAGTCCTTTTTATTTAATTGACTACCCAAACATTTAAATTTCTCAACCAAACTTTAATATTAACTTAATAACACTCCATAAATATTTCTAAAAATATTTATGGCTCGATTTTCAAATTCGAGGTCTCGATACCTCGTTTTTGACCCATTTGACTTAGTAAATTCTTTTAATTCACCAAATTCACCAATCCACAAATTCTTCTAAATTCTCATTTGACTCATAAATATTAAATTACTATCTTACTCAATTTTACCTGTCGGATTTAGTGAACTCATATCACCGTTTCCGACACCACTGAAAATTAGGCCGTTACAACTCTCCCCCCTTAAAAATTTCGTCCTCGAAATTTGTTACCTGAAAATAGATTTGGATACTGTGATCTCATTGACTCCTCTGTTTCCCAAGTTGCCTCCTCCATACCATGTCTGTGCCATAATACTTTAACCAATGGTATCTTTTTGTTCCGCAATTCTTTAACTTCACGAGCCAAAATCTTCTTTGGTTCTTCTGAATAAGTCATATCTGGTTGAAGCTCAATTTCAGTATGAGGAATTACGCGTGAAGGATCTGACCTATACCGTCTTAACATAGACACATGAAACACATTGTGAATCTTTTCAAGTTCCGGAGGTAAAGACAACCGATAAGCTACAGGACCAACCCTTTCCACAATTTCATAAGGCCCTATAAATCTCGGACTCAATTTCCCTTTCCTGCCAAACCGTAACACCTTCTTCCACGGTGAAACTTTTAAAAATACTCGATCACCCACTGCATATTCTATGTCTCTTCGTTTCAAATCTGCATATGACTTCTGACGATCTGAAGCAGCTTTTAAACTATCTCGAATAACCTGAACTTTCTCTTCAGTTTCTCGAATCAAATTAACCCCAACTATTTTTGATTCACTCAATTCAGACCAACACAATGGAGTTTTGCATTTCCTACCATAAAGAGCTTCAAATGGTGCCATTTTTATACTAGACTGATAACTATTATTGTAAGCAAATTCAGCCAAAGGTAAATACCTTTCCCAACTGTCACCAAACTCGAGTATACAACATCTTAACATATCTTCTAGAATTTGAATCACTCGCTCTGACTGTCCATCTGTTTGAGGATGAAACGCTGTACTAAAATTTAATTTGGTACCTAAAGCTTCTTGCAGTTTGTTCCAAAATCTCGAAGTAAACCTCGGATCCCGGTCTGAGATGATAGATACTGGAACTCCATGTAGTCTCACAATCTCTGACACATACAATTCTGCTAACTTCTCAAGTGAAAAATCTGTTCTGACTGGAATAAAGTGTGCTGACTTTGTCAATCTATCAACAATCACCCATATCGAATCTTTCTTTCTTGGAGTCATAGGCAATCCTGACACAAAATCCATTGTAACACGCTCCCACTTCCATTCAGGAATCATAATGGGTTGTAATAAACCCGTTGGCACTTGATGCTCTGCTTTAACTTGCTGACAAATCAAACATTTTGCAACAAATTCTGAAATTTCTCTTTTCATACCAGGCCACCAATATATCTTTTTCAAATCACCGTACATTTTTGTACTGCCCGGATGAATAGAATACATACTATTATGTGCTTCAGAAAGAATATTATTCTTCAAATCAGAATTGTTTGGAACACAAATTCTGTTATGATAACGCAACATACCTTCATCATCAATGCTGAACTCTGAATCTAAATTATCTCGAACCATTTGTCGTTTAAATACCAATTTCGGGTCTTCATTCTGCAGTTTCTGAATTTGTTGAAGAAACATGGGTTTCACTTTCAATTCTGCTAATACAACACCTTCTTTATTAAGAGTCAAATGAGCATTCATTAACCGAAGTGCAAACAATGATGACTTTCGACTAAGTGCATCAGCAACTACATTAGCTTTCCCTGGATGATAGTCAATAACCAAATCATAATCTTTCAGCAACTCTAACCACCGTCTCTGTCTTAAGTTCAGTTCCTTCTGAGTCATTAAGTATTTTAGACTTTTATGATCCGTATAGATATAACACTTCTCACCATATAAATAGTGTCTCCAAATTTTTAAAGCAAAAACAACTGCAGCTAATTCAAGATCATGTGTAGGGTAATTCTTTTCATGTGGTTTTAATTGCCGTGAAGCATAAGCCACTACCTTGCCTAACTGCATTAACACACAACCCAACCCATTCAAAGATGCATCACTGTACACAACATACGGTATACCTGATTCTGGTTGAGTCAAAACTGGAGCTTCTGTTAACATTTTCTTTAATTGGTCAAAGCTCTGTTGACATTTATCAGACCATACAAACTCAACATTCTTTTGTAACAAACGAGTCATTGGTGAAGCAATTATGGAAAAATTCTTTACAAAACGGCGATAATACCCTGCTAGTCCGAGAAAACTTCGCACTTCAGTTACATTCTTCGGTGTTTTCCAATTCACCACTGCTGAAACTTTACTTGGATCCACACGAATTCCTTCAGCTGATACAATGTGACCTAGAAATCCAACTTCATGAAGCCAAAACTCACATTTACTAAATTTTGCATATAACTGTTTTTCTCTCAAAGTCTGTAATATAATTCTCAAGTGTTGTGCATGCTCGGATTCTGTTTTTGAATAGACCAATATGTCATCAATAAATACCACCACAAATCTATCCAAATAAGGCTGAAAAATCCGGTTCATTAAATCCATAAATGCAGCAGGGGCATTTGTTAAACCAAAAGGCATTACCAGAAATTCGTAGTGACCATACCGAGTTCGAAAAGCAGTCTTTGGTACATCACACTCTTTAACCTTCAGTTGATAATACCCAGATCTAAGGTCTATCTTTGAAAACACTGCAGCACCTTTCAATTGATCAAATAGATCATCGATACGTGGTAATGGATATTTATTTTTAATTGTTACCTTGTTCAGCTGTCTGTAATCAATACATAATCGCAACGAGCCATCTTTCTTTTTCACAAATAAAACAGGTGCGCCCCAAGGTGACGTACTCGGTCTGATGAACCCCTTATCCAATAACTCTTGCAATTGCGTCTTCAACTCTTTTAACTCAGCTGGTGCCATTCTATACGGTGCTATTGATATCGGAGCTGTACCCGGAGTTACATCAATTACAAATTCAACCTCACGATCTGGGGGTAAACCAGGTAATTCCTCAGGAAACACATCAGTAAACTCATTAACAACTGGCAATTGTTCCGTCTTCAATTCAGAACCTCGAGTATCAAGAATATAAGCTAAAAATGCTTCATTACCCTTCCGAATCAATTTCTGAGCTGTAATGGCTGAAATAATTCTGACATCATCCTTTTTATCTCCAAACTCAGCTGAAACTATTTCCCCTGTCTGACATTTTAAATCAACCCGTTTTTCTCTACAATTTACTATGGCATCGTGTTTAATCAACCAATCCATGCCAAGAATAACATCAAATTCTTGGAAAGGTAACAACATTAAATCAGCAGAGAATTCACAGCCTTGTATTTTCAGTGGACACTTCCGACATATTAAATTAACTAACACACTTTGCCCTAACGGATTAGTGACTTGCATATCAAAATCAGTGGACTCAACAGTCATTTTCTTTTCTGACACTAATGCAGTGCAAATATATGAATGCGTAGATCCAGAATCAATTAAAGTATACACAAAATCATTAAAAAGATGGAAAATACCAGCTATCACATCTGGAGCAGAAGCTTCTTCTCTTGCCCGAGTAGCATATGTACGTGCAGGTGCCCTTGTTTCTGATCGGGTTACAGTATCTCTCATTCCCGAACGAACAGTCTCAGCAGCACTACTTTGACTCGAACGTCTACTTTTCTGAGAAGTATTTGTTTGTTTCTCGCTTAGCTCTTTATTTTCTTTTAATGATTGAGGACAGTCCCGAATAAAATGATCAGTTCCACCACATCTATAACAAGCTCCGATTCTTCCCCAACATTCACCAATATGAAATCTACCACAATTTTTTGCATCTAGGTCTCGAAATATTTTGTACACTACCAGTACTAGCTGCTGGTTTATTAGTCACTCCGACATCTCTTTGAGTTGTTTTACTTTTATTCGATCGTTCCGGAATTGTAACAGATCGACTAGAATCATCTCTGAACTTTTTAGCCGGAAAAGTCGAAGTTGGTCTAGAGAAACTTCTTTTATATACTTCTTTGCCTTTTCTTTCTCTTTGCATCTTTCTATTATACACTTCTTCCATCTTTTGAGCTCGATCAGACAAAACCACAAATTCTCGAATCTCAGTGCCTCCTATCATCATTCTGATTTCATCATTAAGCCCTTCTTCAAATCTAATGCACATTTCTTCCTCTGTCGGTACAACATCCCGAGCATATTTACTGAGATACACAAATTCTCTTTCATATTCGGCCACTATTTTATTCCCTTGTCGAAGATCTAGAAATTCCCTCTTCTTCTTATCCAAATATCTCCTTCCCACATACTTCTTTTTAAACTCATTTTGGAAGAATTCCCAAGTAAGTTTATCTGCAGGTACCACTGCCTCAATGGTTTCCCACCAATTATATGCTTCTTCTTTCAGTAATGAAACCGCACACCTCAAATAATCCTCCGGAGAACACATCATCTGTTTAAAAACTCTTTCCAAGCTTTTTAACCAATACTCTGCTTTAACTGGATCATCGTCCGATCTTCCTCTAAATTCTTCAGCTCCAAACTTTCTGAGTTTCTCAATCGGTGTTCTTTTGTTAGATTCATCTATTAAAGGAGGAGCAACTGGGGTTGTAACTGGTGGTACAGTAGGGGGAGGAGGAGGTTGTTGTGCCTGACTTCTTCCTTGTATTGTTTCACTAAACCACTGATTCATTACCCCGTAAATCAAATTTTTAAGTTCTTCCTCTCTCATCAAAGAAATCGGAACATTATTACTTGTTCCCTGCTCAGAAGTCTGTACTCTACTATTAACTTCCTCTTCATGATCAGCACCCTCGGGTCTATCAGACATCTTTACAATCTATAACAAAAATTAATAGTTAGATCGGATCATTCACATCTCACTATCACAGATTTATATGGCATGCATTTCTAGACATTTTATACATCACATTCGTTCCGAGAATCGTCTAAACCAAAGCTCTGATACCAATAAATGTAACACCCCTTACCCGAGACCGTTGCCGGAGTCGAGCACGAGGCATTACTAAACTTTACTACTAATTCGGCATAAAATTTAAAACTGCCCATCTGCGTCATAGTCACTAAAATATTTATATCTGGAGCTACAGGACTCCAAATTAAGATCCGTTAATTTTCCCTAAAACTAGACTTATATATTTTTACTATAATTTTTCCAGAATTTTTGGTATGGCCAATCAATACCAGATTTTTCTTAAAATTTCCCCTGTTTTACTGTTTGACTGTTCTGACCTCTCTTCACTACGAATCAAATTACTCTTTGTACAGAACTTAGATGGCCTCATTGTTTAGCTCATTTGAAACTAGACTCATTCAGGATTTCATACATATAAATTTTAAACCACAATTATTTTTGTGCAATTTCTAATGATTTTTCAAAGGTAGAACAGGGGATCACGAATTCATTCAGAACCAGTTTCACTAAAATTTAAATATCTCATTATTTCCATTTCTTTTGCTTACTCTATTTCTTTCATATGAAAATAGACTCAAAGAGCTTTCAATTCATATCTCCTTTACTTTCTAATTCCATTTCTTATATTTTTGGTGATTTTTCAAAATCACGTCACTGCTGGAATTCAAAAAACTGTTTCATTGCAAAATATTGCTAACTAGTTTATAACATCTTTACTCCATCTCATTTAAACTCTATACATGCCATATAAATCTTCAAACATAAAACAAAAGCTATCGGAATTGATCTGGATAGTGAGCTTTGCTGTGATGATCCGATCTATCTCTTCTCTTTAACTCAATCTACATAAAAATATCAAACAAACACAAGTAAGCCTGATGAAGCTTAGTAAGTTCATAGGTTCAAAGTAATGCTTACCACACATAATATTTCCAAACAATAACAAAACATTTTCTAAAGTTCCCTGCCATTCACAACCATTGTTAAAATACTTCTCATAGTTGAGACATTTGATTCACTCATTTTATATTACTTTTTATCAAATTAGGAAACGTCTTACGAATTTGAGTACGTCGTTGCTCAGTGCCACGTTTCACAACTCAGTATGGTTAATACCATACCTACATTTCACAACTCAGTATGGTTGATACCATACCTACATTTCATATCTCAGTATGGATGATACCATACCTACATTTCACAACTCAGTATGGTTGATACCATACCTACATTTCATATCTCAGTATGGATGATACCATACTTACATTTCACAACTCAGTATGGATGATACCATACCTACATTTCACATTTGCCATGGATTAACCATGGTCTTATCCGTCAATTCATCACATGTCACGACACGAACATACTCAATTCTGCGTTTTTCCTAATTTGAATTACCGCCATTTATTCTTTCATTTTATCATATTTTCCACAATCCCACAACAAATTCACATTTACAGCACATTATATCATTCAATCCTTCACAAATAAACATATAAATTCAACCATATGAACTTACCCGGCTGATTTGTAGAAGATTTTGAAATTTAGGGACTACTCTGCAACTTTTTCTTTTCCTCTTTCTTCTTTGGTTTCTTGATCTATAATGTAAAATATTTTCACTCATTAGCATATATTTCATTTCCATTTCACTTCACAAATTATGCTCTTTAAATTTCGAAATTGCACTTTTACCCCAAAATTTACAGTTTTTACAATTTAGTCCCTGCTCAATTCAGCCATCAATTGAACTAATTTTTCTCAATTAACACTTTATTCTATCATTACAAACTATTTCACAACCTTTTATATTCTGAATTTCAACAGCAACCTCTAATTCACAACTTTTTCACAATTAGGTCCTAAATATCATTTCCTATCAAAATCACTTAATAAAACCACCTTAATATGAAATTATAATTTAATTTTCATAATAATTCACCATAAACTTCCATTTCTCAGTAAGGGTAACTTTTAATTTTACCCACCAAATCAAAAACTAATGAATTCTATAAGTGGATCTAGTTGTAAAAGTCATAAAAACATAAAAATTATCAAGAAAAAGCAAGAATCAAACTCACATGGTGTAAAAATATGAAAACCAGCTTTCTCCAGACTTTTTATGGCGTTTTGGCTGAGAAAATATGAAGATATCTCTAGGTTTTTCAATTTTATCTTTATTATACATATTAAAATCACAAAAATTCCAATTTTGCCCCCATTTCCCTTATCTCCTGCTGATTCCCTTGCCTTAGCCGTCCAACCTTCTCACTTTTAGGTTTAATTGCTCTTTAAATCCTTTTTCTTTTAACACTTGAGCTATTTAATTCTTGTAGCAATTTTGTATTTGTTACAATTTAGTCCTTTTTATTTAATTGACTACCCAAACATTTAAATTTCTCAACCAAACTTTAATATTAACTTAATAACACTCCATAAATATTTCTAAAAATATTTATGGCTCGATTTTCAAATTCGAGGTCTCGATACCTCGTTTTTGACCCATTTGACTTAGTAAATTCTTTTAATTCACCAAATTCACCAATCCACAAATTCTTCTAAATTCTCATTTGACTCATAAATATTAAATTACTATCTTACTCAATTTTACATGTCAGATTTAGTGAACTCATATCACCGTTTCCGACACCACTGAAAATTAGGCCGTTACACGGTGTTACTAGGTAGACTACTTTGTTGCCTTTCGGAAACTAATTTAGCCAACTGTCCAATTTGATTTTCAAGCCCTTGAATCGATGCTTGCTGATTTTTCAATGCTGCCTTGGTATTTTGAAAACGAGTCTTTGAAGCCTCGGTATTTTGAAAACGAGTCTTTAAAGCCTCGGTATTTTGAAAACGAGTCTTTGACACCGAAATAAATTTTGCTAGCATATCTTCAAGATTCGGCTTCTTCTCTTACTGATAGGGTGGTTGGAAATCTGGAGGGGGTTGTAGTCTTTGATTCCCTTGACCACTCCATGAAAATTTTGGGTGGTTCCTCCATCTTGCATTATATGTGTTACTATAAGGATTATTTGGGGGTTTAGAATTATTACCCATATAATTCAATTGCTCATTCTCCATGCTATGACTGTAAGGTAGATATTCTGAAGTATTCATCCCTCCTCCATTTGTGTCGCATTGCCTCACCGGATGTAACTGCGTAGAAACACATAAACCATCAATCTTTTTATTTAAGAGCTCTACCTAGTTTGATAACATGATGACCACGTCGAGGTTGAAAACACCAGCGGCTTTTATCGGCTTTGTTCTCATGACTTGCCACTGATAATTATTCAATGACATCTCCTCTATAAACTCATAAGTCACTTCAGGTGTTTTGTTATCCAGAGTCCCACCGACGGTTGCATTAATCAGTTGCCTAGTTGAGGAGTTCAAACCGTCGTAAAAAGTTTGAACATGTAGCCATAGAGGTAACCCATGGTTAGGGCACCTTCTAAATAAGTCCTTATACCTCTCCCATGCATCGTAAAGAGTTTCTAAATCTATCTGCACAAATGAAGAGATATCATTCCTCAACTTTTTCGTTTTAGCCGGTGGAAAATACTTTAATAGAAACTTTTCAGTCATTTGTTCCCAAGTAGTGATGGAACCTCGTGGTAACGAGTTCAACCACTGTTTAGCTTTATTCCTCAGTGAAAAAAGAAATAACCGAAGGCAAATGGCATCGTCAAAAATGTCATTAATTTTAAAAGTGTCGCAAAATTCTAAGAAATTAGCCAAATGAGAATTTAGGTCTTCGTCCTGCAAACCATCAAACTGAACAAGCTGTTGAATCATTTGAATAGTGTTAGGTTTCAGTTCAAAATTATTTGCAGCAATAGCAGGTCTAACAATACTCGATTCAGCCCCAGTTAAATTAGGCTTGGCATAGTAGTACATAGTACGAGGAGCAAGATTCTGATTTACAGGATTTGCGGCAACCACAGGCGGTAGCGGATTATTCTGATTTTTAGCCATCTGCTCGGTAATATTGGTATCGTCCTCTTGTTCTTCCTTTATATACTGAAGACTTTGCCTTATTTCCCTACGATTTCTGTGAGCTATACTTTCAATTTCGCTATCAAATAATAGAGGTCCTGTTGGGTTTCTTCTAGTTATAAACTAAAGATACCTTCCAGAAGCAAATAAAAGAAAAGTTAGTAAATTAAAATGAAAAATAAATAAATTGCAATAAAAATAAAAATAGCTAAAGTAATAAAAATTAAGTGTTCCTAATATTTTAGTCCCGGCAACGGTGTCAAAAACTTGATGACGTTACGAACTAACTAAAATACGACAAAGGCAAGCGCACCTATCGAACAGTAATATAGCTATGGTGAATCCAGAATATCGTATCTACGAGGACTAAAAGTACTAGTAATTACTATCTTTTTTATTATTTAGCCTAATAATTAAAGGGGTGTTTTAATCTAAAATTGAACTAACTAATTAACTATGAACACGAAAGAGATAAAATTGGGAAAATATTTGAAGAAAAACCAATGAGAGAGATAATACCCAGGAAAGAATCCACTTAGACTTTACTTATTATTCTAAATTTGAATTAAACCATTTATTCACTTGTCTTGATCCGTAGGAGTCCCTAATTTATGTTAATATCTCTTTCAAGACTAAGAACAACTGACTCTAGGTTGATTAATTGAAATCTTTTCCTAATTAAAACTCCTATTGTCGCATTAAATCGATCTATGGATTCCTTTATTAGATTTGACTCTAATCTGGCAGATTTATGTCGTCCTGTTTCTAGGGTTGCAATCAACTCCGCTCAATTATGATAGATCTACTCTTAAGTAGGGACTTTTGCTCCACTGATTAAATACATCAAACTTGGATTAATATCCTGAAAATATTAAGGCAAGGATTAAAAATACATAATTAAGAACAATAGCAAGTATTTATCATGTAACTCAGATAATTAAATAATAAAATCCATCACAGGTTTCATCCTCCCTAGGTATTTTAGAGAGTTTAGTTCATAAGGTAAAAGGAAAACATCTTAAAAATAGGAAAACAACAAGACATAAAGAACCCAAAAACTTCTAAGGAAATTGGATAGATATCTTCAATCTTGAAGGAGATCCTGCTTCGGAATCGATTCCGACGGTTTTCTTCGAGTAATTTCTTCCTTCTATTCTATGTGTACCCTTTAGGTTTTCTTCTCGTGTGTTTTTATAGGCATTGGAATGCTCAAAATACCTAAACATTATCTTTTTCCGCGTGAAAACAAAACAGGGTTCGACAGGGACACGGATGTATGATCAGCCCGTGTAAGAATGCCCAAGCCGTGTGTAATACTGACATGGTTCGAAATCGACACAGGCTAGCACATGAGCATGTGGTCAGCCCGTCTCCCACGGGAGTGGTAGAGACCCGTGTTAAAGTGCCCAGTTCGTGTGCAATACTGACATGGTTCGAAATCGACACGGGCTAGCGCATGGGCATGTGGCCAGCCCGTGAATGATACTAAAGTCAGCTCTTTTTGCTCGATTTTGGCTCGTTTTTCACTCATTTTGCTCCCCTATGCTCACCTAAGTATAGAAACATGAAATTAAAGGATTAGGAGAATCAAATTCACTAATTTATATAATAAATCATCCAAAAACATGCTAAACATGGGATCAAAATGTGTTACTTTTATGGTTTATCATATGCATACATTTTATATCAAGAATTAATTTAGCAATAATCAGTTTAAATAATAATTAGAAATAAAATTAAGTTCAAGTCCACGAACTTACCTTAACAAAATAGTCGTAGAAGTAAGACCGCTAGCTACCCCGTTACTTTTGTTTTTCCACGATTCACGTCTGATTGATTCGTTCCTTAACAAAGTTCATCATTTCATTATCAAACCACAAATCTAAATTTAAAAAAAAATTATACATTGCTAAATTTATTTATAGCATTTAACTAATTTCTAGTTATTGCTAATCAATTTCATGTCACAAAATAATTTACATCCTTAATGAACTTAGTAATTAAGTCCCAAATTTTCCAGCATATGAATAGTCTACTAAATCAGTCCCTATACTTCACCAATTTAACAATTTAAGCTATGTTATTTTGAATTTATAACATTTTAGTCCCTAGAATTTATTATCAATAAAATCACCACACAATATGACCAACTTAGTCCACAAGATTTATACTCTAATCATCATCTCAAAGACATTAAATATTCAACAAAATAACATCAAATCTTTAAATTCCTCCTCCCATGGTAACTTCCATTATTTCCATCCACTCTCAAAATTTCAGCATGGGTAAACTAATTTATAACATTAAAACACAAAAAAAATATCATTTTCATGTTAAAACAACCAAGAATCACTTACCAATTTAGGCATGCATTAACACCCCCAACCCAAGTTGAACACTCTTCCCCTTTTCTTCCTCAAAATTTCGGCAGTAAGAGTAGAGAAAATTTTTCACTTTCCCATTCTATATTTCTTGATGGCTGTCGATTCCACCGATATAAACCTACACCTAGTTGCAAATTTTAGCAGTATAGGGAGTATGGTCGATCCCACAGAGACTGGTGTTACTGAAAAATCGTCTATCTCTTGACCAGGTTAATGTCTGGGCAATTGTCGTGCCCGCGATGCTTGGGGGCGAGTAAAATATTAAACCTGAAACAAATACAGAAAATAAAAATATAAAAAGTAACAGACTAAATAGGAAAATAAAATTGAAATAATCTGAAAAGAAATCGATAAAACTTAGCTCAGCCTCAAGCACGGGTTTTTCCGTCTTTGACCCGATCCTCGAAATTAGATGAACTCGTCTTTTCCGATAAGCTAGTTATAGCTACCAAGGATGCCTCGGGAACCAACTCTACCTTGTGTAAATTAGCTATGGAACGTCCTATAACTAACCCTTACCGATCGAACAACCTACGAAACGTTCGTGGTTTAGAACTCCGGCAGCTTTGCGTTCTAAAAGAGCCCAGCTCGAACCAGTGCCCTCAAACGTTGGGACATTTAAATCCGGTTACTACTTCCCTTGACGGAACCAAACAGCAATCCCCACTTGGCACGCCAATGTGTTCACAGAAAACCGATTAGACAATCGACCCTTTCGGAATCCCAACTGTACGCCCAGCCGCACTAACTCAAACGACGTCTTTTTCAACTTAGCACAACTTGACTTTATGAGTTGACAAAATCATACTCTTAATTCGGAGAAGTAATAAGTATCGAAAATCGGGAGTTGAATAGCTCGGCTTCGTAACTCACGGGTTTTTGACAGGGTTAATACAGCTTAAAGCTGAAAGGGGTTTAGTGTGGCATGATTTTACTCATGCTTGAAGGTGGTGGAAAGTGTTTGGGCTTTTGTAGAGGGTGATGGAAATTGGAAAGGGAAGGGGCTTTGAAGGCAATTAAATCAATTTTGGGAAAACAAACAAAAAGAATTGAAATAAGCAGAATGTTAGACGTTGGCTAAAAAAATAGAATAAAAGAAATCCTATTCAAAATTGAAATAAGAAAAGAGAGAAAAACAACTCCAAATAGGAATAGGAAAAGAGAGAATTGATTGATGATTATCCAATTACAAATAACCCCTATTCATACTAATGGGTTTACTAAAAATAGACTTAACTAATTTAATATAAAATCTTAAATAATTAAAAATAAAAATGAAATAAACTAAAAGTAAAATTTTCTATTCTTGGCTTTTTACAAAGTCAAATTGCTTGACGAGTCATTGGCTTCCTCCATCTTTTTGATCTGGCCCCATTTCCATGATATTCTTTCAATTTGGCCCTTTTTAGCATGCTTTTGATCAATTGCATCCCTTACAAGAATTAAATCATAAAAACACTAATTTAGTAGGGATTAATTCAGAAATAAACCGAATTACATACAAAAAATCATGCAAAATAATCATGTTATCAAATCCCCCTACTTAGCTCATGCTTCCCCTCAAGCATGTTGTTCGTTCAAACATTAGAATTAATTCCACAATTTATTAAGAACCGAGCCTCTTTTCTGCATCCTTACTCAACGTAAACAACATAGGCAAAAATAATTAAATCAATGCTCAGAACATATAGTTTAATCAACAAGACAAGTGTCATAAAATTTGACATATGTGAACTAGATAATTTCATGAAATAGAGTTTGAATCCAATAAATTGCAAGGCATTATTAATATACTTTTAGAAAAAATAAACTAGACATGGTCAAACCTTTTTACGCTAACTAGGATGACAACCCAAGCACCCTATCCCGGTTACTCAGTTCAAGCAGTCTTTATTATTGGGCTCTGTTAGCGAAATGTTATTAAGTTATCGACTTGTCACTCGAACCTTTTTACGCGAGACGAGATAACAACCCAAGCACCTCACCCCGGTTACTCAATCCGGTCACATTTTCGAAACTTTCACTCATAACTTGAGCCTTTATTTATTTAATTAATTTAATTTTTTCATTTTTTCATTTTTTCATTATTTCATTATTTCTTTATGCACAAGCAAATATTTTTTTTTCAAACAATCAATTCATGAAAATCTAGCTACATACATCAACCTTAAAACACAAGTGTCAATACTTGAGCATTTAAATTAAAAAAAAAGTTTTTCCCAATTGTTCAAGTTGACTAAGTATGAGATTAAAGGCTCATCGTTAAAATAAATTGTTGAATGAATACAATGCAAGATTTAACAAATGTAAAAGAGAAACATGCAGCAAGAACCAATCAACCATTCATGCATACTTCATATATACTCATCCCCCCTACTTATTCTAAGCTTGTCCTCAAGCATGTGCATATTATAGATAGGAAAAGAAAAGAAAAAAAAATCAGCAGCTGAAATTAACAAAATGAAAAGTTCAGAGTACTCCCTAAGTGTGTCTTCAATGATTTTGTCGATGTTGGGGGTAAAGGTTTTGCAGGATATCAAAGATTGTGGAGACTTGATTAAAGTGAACAGATACTATGCACCAGGTAGGATTCCAGAGAAGAGGAGGTGGGTCATTAAGACCGCTTAAGTACCAAGCTTTCCCTAGATCCAATCCTAGACATGCATATACCCATTGCCACACCTTAACCTTATAGCAAAGAGGGGGGAAGACGGTGACGGTAGTGCAGTGGTGTCGGAGATGGTAGTGCGACAGCAACGACGATGATGATGGGTGCTACGACGGTGACGGAGATGGTGACGGCAGCGTGGGTTGGTTGCGGAGGAGAGGGTTTGTTTTGAGGGTGTTTTTGGGTAAGTGTGGATGGGTTGAATGAATGGGTATTGGGTTTGGGTTTTGGTGTTTTATGAAGGTTAAGTAGTTGGGTTTTTTTATTTTGGTAAATACTTGTCACCTTATTGGCATGTCGTGCCCGCGCCACCACTGTTATCCGACTCTCGGGAAAAATTCATGCTCTCCATTATTTTCCTGAAAACATCAAATCAATTGAACTAAGTAAAAATTTATTTATTTACACCCTAAATTTACTAAAATTTAAAATTAAATATATGAAAAGAAATTTGGGGTGCCTCCCAAAAAGCGCATTTGTTTAACGTCTTTAGCTCGACGACCTGTTTATTCAAATTCCGGGCTCGTCGAGAATAATCTCCTTAACTGTGTGCGTTTGAAAATTCTCGAAAAAGGGTTTTAGTCGTTGCCCATTCACCTTAAAGCACTTTCGTGTTTCTTCACTTTGAATTTCCATTGCACCATTAGAAAATAAATTAGTAATAATAAACGGTCCTATCCATTTGGATCGAAGCTTACCAGCGAAAATTTTTAAGGTGGAGTCGTATAGGAGAACTTTTTGTCCTATTGAAAACTGCTTCCGAGTGATGAATTTGTCATGAAACGCCTTCGTCTTTTCTTTATAAACTCGAGCATTTTCATACGCGTCGTTTCTAATTTCCTCGAGTTCTTAGATGTCCAATTTCCGATATTTTCCTGCAGACTCCATCCCCATATTACACTGCTTAACTGCCCAAAACGCCTTGTGCTCTAACTCGACCGGAAGATGGCACGGTTTACCGAAAACGAGTCGGTAAGGTGACATGCCTATTGGGCCCTTGTAAGCCGTCCTATAAGCCTAAAGTGCATCATTAAGTCTCGAACTCCAATCCTTCCTGTTAGGTTTAACCGTCTTTTCCAGAATGGACTTGATCTCTCGATTCGACACTTCGGCTTGCCCGTTCGTTTGTGGATGGTAAGCGATGGCAATTCGTTGAGTCACTCCATATTTCTCCATTAGTGCTCTTACAAGCTTATTGCAGAAATGAGTTCCTCTGTCACTGATTATCGCTCGTGGAGTGTCATACCTGGAAAAAATAGAACTTTTAAGAAAGTCAACCACGGTCTTAGCATTATCATTACGAGTGGCTTTCGCCTCTATCCACTTAGAGACATAATCAACAGCTAAGAGTATATAAAAATTACTGAAAGAAGAAACGAAGGGACCCATAAAGTCAATGCCCCAAACATCGAAAATTTCGCAAATATGAATGAGGGTAAGGGGCATCTCATTTCGACGACTAAGGTTGCCAACTCTTTGGCATTTTTCACATGTTTTGCAAAATAAAAAGGCATCACGAAATATGTTTGGCCAAAATAGTCCACATTCGAGAATTTTGTGTGCGGTGCGTTTAGGTCCAAAGTGTCCTCCACATGCATAAGAATGACAAAAAGTTAAGATAGATTGTACCTCTGTTTCAGCTACACACCGTCGAATTACCTGGTCTGAGCAATGTTTCCAAAGGTAAAGATCGTCCCAAATGTAATACCTCGCATCCTTCTTTATCTTATCTCTTTTAGACCTTGGTAATTCTGAAGGAATAGTACCTGTAACGAGGTAATTTACCATGTCTGCGTACCAAGGATGAATCGTATTTGCTGCAAACAGGTTTTCATCTAGAAAGTTATCCTTCAATGGTGTGTCATATACTGGAATCGGTAATCTACTCAAATGGTCAGCTACTAGGTTTTCGCATCATTTTTTATCTCGTATTTCAAAGTCGAACTCTTGTAGGAGCAGAATCCACCTGATCAATCGGGGTTTTGCCTCCTTCCCTATAAAGTACTTTAAAGCTGCATGATCAGAAAAGAAAATTACTTTAGTTCCCAATAGGTAAGATCTAAATTTATCTAAAGAAAACACAACAGCTAATAATTCTTTCTCGGTAGTTGTGTAATTGCTTTAGGCAGCGTCCAAAGTTTTCGAAGCATAGTAGATAACATGAGGCTCTTTCCCTATTCTTTGGCCAAGAACAGCTCCCACACTTTGGTCACTGGCATCACACATAATTTCAAACGGGAAGTCTCAATTTGGTGGCTGCACTATGGTAGCGGAAACCAATTTCTGCTTCAGCACGTCAAATGCATCTTTACAAGTCTGGTCAAATTCAAATTATTTATCCTTTTGTAATAGACTGCAAAGCGGTCGTGCGATTTTCGAGAAGTCTTTCATGAATCGTCTTTAGAACCCTGCATGACCAAGAAACGAATGAACTTCCCTCACAAATGTGGGGTAAGGTTATAAGTTAATGACATCCGTTTTCGCCTTATCGACCATAATTCCTTCCGAGGAAACTATATGACCTAAAATTAACCCTTTGTCAACCATGAAATGGCATTTCTCATAATTTAAAATAAGATTAAATTCTAGGCATCTTTGTAATATTTTAGCAAGATTATCGAGACATTCGTTAAAAGAGTTACCGTATACCGTGAAGTCATCCATGAAGACTTCGATGATTTTCTCGATGTAATCGGAGAATATACTCACCATGCATCTTTGAAAAGTGGCCGGAGCATTGCAGAGTCCAAACGGCATTCGTCTATACGCAAACGTTCCGAAGGGGCATGTGAAAGTTGTTTTGTCTTGATCCTCCGGAGCCACTGGAATTTGGAAAAATCCTGAATATCCATCGAGACAACAATAATGGGTCTTACCAGCTAATCGTTCGAGCATCTGATCGATGAAGGGAAGTGGAAAATGGTCTTTCAGTGTAGCTGCATTCAATTTTTTGTAATCGATGCAAACCCTCCATCCATTCTGGACTCGTATAGGGACCAGTTCTCCTGACGAGTTTTTCACCACTGTCATGCCAGTTTTCTTGGGCACGACATGAACCGGGCTAACCCAATTACTGTCAGAAATCGGGTATATCATTCCAGCATCTAACAGTTTCTGGATCTCCTTCTTCACTACCTCCATCATGGGCAGATTAAGACGCCTTTGAGCATCTCTCTATGGTTTCGCGTTATCTTCGATGGAGATTTTATGCATACAAGTTGATGGACTTAGCCCTTTTATGTTCGCTATCGTCCAACCAATAGCTTCCTTATAATCTTTCAGCACACGGACTAGACTTTCCTCCTTGTTTTGGGTTAGTTTCTTTGATACTATCACCGGTAAGGTGTCTTTTTCTCCCAAAATGACGTACTTAAGGTGGTCCGGCAATTCTTTAAGCTCCAAAATTGGTGGCTGCAAAACCGAAGGTAACATTTTAGTTTGGGAAGGCAATAGTTCAAATGGATTACCTTGGCTCGTCAATGATGGTTACGTTTCTAAGTGTTTGACAATTTCTCGCAACGGATCGTCAATGACGGCTAATTCCTCGAGATGACGTAAAATGACAGTTTCCAACTTATCAAAGTTATGATATTCAGAATAAGATTGAGTTAAAAAATCTATAATATCGATACTAGAAATATTTAATAGTGAGTTAGGATGACTCATGGCTTCGTAGACATTGAATTTCACGATTTCTCCATCAAACTCCATTGTTAGCGTTCCACTCCGAACATCAATCTTTGCGCTTGCAGTACTTAGAAACGGCCTTCCAAGTAAAATGTCAGACGAATTAGTTGAGTTATCATATTCCATATTGATAATGTAGAAATCTGCAGGGAAAACTAATTCGTTAACTTTAACAAAGATGTCTTCAAGCAGCCCTTCGGGATAGACGACTGACCTGTCCGCCAACTGGATTATTACTCTTGTCTCTTTTAAAGGACCCGCGTTAATCAACTTATAAGTAGAATAAGGCATAACATTAATTGAAGCCCCTAGATCACACATGGCTTTCTTAATGCCTACATTACCTATCTCATAAGAAATGGCAAACATACATTGGTCCTTGTATTTGGGAGGAACCTTCTTTTGCAGTACTGCGGAAACATTCTCTCCTACATTTACTCTTTCGTTACCTATCAACCTTCTTTTGCTAGAACACAGTTCCTTGAGAAATTTCGCATAACGAGGAATTTGTTTGATAGCGTCGAGTAAAGGAATATTTACCTCCACCTTTCTAAATGTCTCGAGGATTTCTTTTTCCTCCTTCTCTTTCTTGTCTTTTGCAAGCCTCCCTGGAAAAGGAGGTGGCATTGCAATCGGTTTCTGAATTTTTGACTCCGGCCTAGCTGTTGGATCCATCATTTACTTTTCCCCTTCCTGGTCTTGCCCACGACTTTTGGCTGGCACTGTTTCCAGTACCTTACCGCTACGAAGAGTTATTGCACTTGCGTTCTGTCGAGGATTCGGCTCTGTCTGGGAAGGTAATTTACCTTGAGATTCCAAACGATTAACTGCCATCGAGAGTTTACTAACCTGATTAGTCAACTCTTGTATTGATGCGTCTGTCCTCTGTTGATATTTTGCAACATCGGAAACAAGTCTTTATACAATGGCTTCTAGAGATGTGCTCAGCTTGGGTTGCTGTTGTAGTGGCGACAGAGGTCTCGGTTGGTACGATTGATTATATCGGGGATTACCTCCGTAACTTAAGTTGGGATAATCCTTCCACCCAGGATTATAGGTGTTGGAGAAAGGATCATAGCGTCTTTGTGGAGGTCCCGGAAAACCTCCGACAGCATCAATATGTGCCGTTGAATTGTCGTTAAGAATTGGGCACGAATCTGTCGGATGTTCAGATGTAGCACAAATTCCATACAGTTGGGTCGGATTCTTCTTTTCTGTAAGCAAAGATTGAACAACATTGGTAAGTTTATCCAATTTATCTTCTAAAGATGAAACGTTTACCCCATGAACCCGTCTCGTGGGTTCTGAATTTGGTCGATACTGTTGAGAATTCGCCGCCATGGTGGATATCAGCTCTCTCGCCCTTTGAGGAGTCATATTGACAAGCGCCCCTCCACTAGCAGCATTGATCATCTTCATTTCCATAAGGAGTAATCCCTCGTAGAAATACTGAAGGAGTGATTATTCGGTCAACCCGTGTTGAGGAAAACTTGCACATAGTTTTTTATACCGCTTCCAATAGTCGTAGAGCGATTCATTCTCCATTTGGCGAATTCCCACTATGTCCCTCCGAAGTTCAGCTGCTCGTGATGCTGGGAAGAACCTGTCGAGAAAAACACGAGATAAGTCATCCCACGTTGTGATAGAACCGGGAGGTAAGTAAAATAATCACTCTTTTGCTGTATCAACTAAAGAAAAAGGAAAGGCCCGAAGTTTGATTTCATCTTCGGGTACTCCCTGCGGTTTCATGCTTGAGCAGACCATGTGTAATTCTCTTAAGTGGGTGTGCGGATTTTCATTCTTCAAGCCTCGAAAGGTTGGCAAAAGGTGAATCAAGCCTGATTTTAGCTCGAACGGGGTTCCCCCAGTTGGATAGTTGATGCATAATAGTGTTTGCTCGTTGGGAGCAGCGGCTAGTTGACGAATGGTTCAATTCGCCATCCTTTCTGGTTCACCAAGGTTGCCTTCTGCTTCTTTTGTTTCAGGAAGTGGTTCAGTCTCAAGTTCAACCACTTCGACTTGTTTCCTACGTCGAATTGCCTCTGTACGAATTGCTTCGCTCAACTTTTCGACGTCGGATTCTAGGATCCCTTGTCCTAGTTCAGCTTCTGCTTTGCTTGCACGTTTAAGAGTTTCTGTCTCTTTTCGTCGTGCTCGCGCTGATTTCTCAATCTCTGGGTTGTATTCGAGATCTCCTAATGAAGATCTGATCATGAAGACGATTTAACAATTGTAAGTGTTGCCAGTCCCCCGGCAACGGCGCCAAAATGATGGCTATCGATTCCACCAATATAAACTTACACCTAGTTGCAAATTTTAGCAGTATAGGGAATAGGGTCGATCCCACAGAGAATGGTGTTACTGAAAAATCGTCTATCTCTTGACCAAGTTAATGTCTGGGCAATTGTCGTGCCCGCGATGCTTGGGGGAGAGTAAAATATTAAACCTGAAAAAAATACAGAAAATAAAAACGTAAAAAGTAACAAACTAAATAGGAAAATAAAATTGAAATAATCTGAAAAGAAATCGATAAAACTTAGCTCAGCCTCAAGCGCGGGTTTTTCCGTCTTTGACCCGATCCTCGAAATTAGATGAACTCGTCTTTTCCGATAAGCTAGTTATAGCTACCGCCTCGGGAACCAACTTTTTCTTGTGTAAATTAGCTATGGAACATCCTATAACTAACCCTTACTGATCGAACAACCTACGAAACGTTCGTGGTTTAGAACTCCGGCAGCTTTGCGTTCTAGAAGAGCCCAGCTCGAACCAGTGCCCTCAAACGTTGGGACATTTAAATCCGGTTACTACTTCCCTTGACGGAACCAAACAGCAATCCCCACTTGGCACGCCAATGTGTTCACAGAAAACTGATTAGACAATCGATCCTTTCGGAATCCCAACTGTACGTCCAGCCGCACTAACTCAAACGACGTCTTTTTCAACTTAGCACGACTTGACTTTATGAGTTGACAAAATCATACTCTTAATCCGGAGAAGTAATAAGTATCGAAAATCGGGAGTTGAATAGCTCGGGTTCGTAACTCACGGGTTTTTGACGGGGTTAATACCGGCTTAAAGCTGAAAGGAGTTTAGTGTGGCATGATTTTACTCATGCTTGAAGGTGGTGGAAAGTGTTTGGGCTTTTGTAGAGGGTGATGGAAATTGGAAAGGGAAGGGGCTTTGAAGGCAATTAAACCAATTTTGGGAAAATAAACAAAAAGAATTGAAATAAGCATTAGACGTTGGCTAAAAAAATAGAATAAAAGAAATCCTATTCAAAATTGAAATAGGAAAAGAGAGAAAAACAACTCCAAATAGGAATAGGAAAAGAGAGAATTGATTGATGATTATCCAATTACAAATAACCCCTATTTATACTAATGGATTTACTAAAAATAGGCTTAACTAATTTAATATAAAATCTTAAATAATTAAAAATAAAAATAAAAATAAATAAAAATAAAATAAACTAAAAATAAAATTTTCTATTCTTGGCTTTTTACAAAGTCAAATTGCTTGACGAGTCCTTGGCTTCCTCCATCTTTTTGATCTGGCCCCATTACCATGATATTCTTTCAATTTGGCCCTTTTTAGCATGCTTTCGATCAATTGCATCCCTTACAAGAATTAAATCATAAAAACACTAATTTAGTAGGGATTAATTCAGAAATAAACAGAATTACATACAAAAAATCATGCAAAATAATCATGTTATCATTTCTTTTTACCTACACTCTCATTTATATATTATTATCACTTTATTTCTTTTTTTTTTTACAATAATAGTTATCTATAGTAATGATATCCTATACATATATTTTAATCTCATATACACACCAACTCCATTTGATTGTTTTCTTAATAAGTCCCTCATACTAGTTCTAGATTACACTTTAGTAGTAATTCCTACTTTTATTCATTAATCAATTTAATCACTTTTTATTTAAATTATCTAATTAACATTCAATTTACTTCTAAAGTAATTTTCCAAAATATAATATTAATATATTTAAACTCGACACACAAGGACGGAGTTCCGGGAGTATGTTTTCCAACGACCCCAACTTCCGGGTCGTTACATACAACATTTTGGAATCTGCATCATGTTTTCAAAAACGTAAGAAATCAAAGTATCTTGGTTCTTTCTTATGAGTTGATCCCGAAGGAAATTGATTAGAAATTTTTTGGTAAATCATTAATTTATCAACTATTTTTATTTACAAGTTTAGTAGATTGAAATTTTATGATGTTTAAAAATTTATAGACCCCATGTTACATTCAGTAAAACTTTATGATAAATGTATTGGGTCTACTCAATGTGTCCGAACCTGCTCCACCGATGTGTTAAAAATGATACCTTGCAATGGATGTAAAGCTAAGCAAATTGCTTCTATAGGCTGACTACTTAATTGATTAATTTCTTTACCACCACTATTTTCAATCTTAACAAAGTCATTTCATTGTCATATAAGTAGAAAATGCATGTATTTTGAATATTGATAGGTAAATCAAAGTAGATGAGTAATATGGAGCCAAATCAAGGATAAGTTTATAACTTTTCTTCAAAATTTAACAAAAAGTAAATAGAAATAATATATTTTTTTACTCCTAAATTAAACAATTAGATTCACTTTGATACTTTTATCTTTTACATCCATTTTAATACCTAAATTTAACAATTAAATATATTTCAAACTCTAACAGGGAAAACATAAGAACACCAAAATGAGTTCGCTGCCTTCACTCCTAGACCTAAGATTATTGGTGTTCAATCGGTTAATCAAACTGAACTAGTATTAACCAAAATTTTTAATCATTTAACCATTACTTGTACCGAATTTTTTTCAAAAAAATTAACCATACCGAAATATTTCGGGTAATTCGATCGGTTAACCGAAATTGATATGTTTTTTTGTTAAAACAAGTATAAAAACATATCAAAATAAATAAACGGATAATGTTTATTTGACCGAATTAATCGAATTAGTAATAGATTAATACATATAATATATAATATTATTTATTAAGTTCTTAATTAATCGATTTCAAATCAAATTAACCGTTAACCAAAATTTCAAAAAACTTTTAACTGACCTTCAACAAAACAAAATCGATTAACCGAATCAGATCAGTTCAATCAATTAATTCAATTTTAATCGAAGTTTGAAAACTAAAGATTGATATATTTGATGGGGCAAATCCCAAGGGCTGAATAAAAGAATCTGGACATCTTTATTGCTAATGATAAAAAAAATTAGAAGTAGGGTGTGAGTGGCAAACATGGCCCTGACGCAGGGGCGAAACTAGAATAATTTTTTAGGGGACGGATAAAATTTTAATTTTTTATAATTTATATCTTTATAATTTGTAAAGGATTAACTTAAATTTTTATAATTTTCGGAGGGGCTAAAGTACAATTTTACTTTCCTAATTTAAAATTTTTAAAAAATTCTAAAAGTTTAAATAATAATTTTATATTTTTCGGGCCATCGCTTGCCCCCTGGTATAGAATTATTATTTAATATCACTTTTGTCAGCTTTATGGATAATTTTTTTTCAAACCCAAAAATACTGAAAAGAAGATTTGCCTAGCGAAATAATGGAAAATAATTGCACCAAATCCACTTAGAAAATGCATTCATTGCTAAAGCTGTCACATCTTATATAATATTATAATTGTAGACGTTATGTACGTACTCAAGGGGAAGTTCTCAATCCTAAAAATTTTCATACCACGTCTGTTTGATATTATTTCTTCAAATGATATTATTCTTTATGATACAAATTTTTTTTCTATTTACATAATTAATATCAATTTTTATAATATTTAAGTTTATAATTCAAATAATATATAGCTTTAATTATAAAAATTTATTTCAAAAGATTTATACTAACTTATATTCCTTTTGATATCTATTTCAATATTGACAACTTTATAAAAAACAAAGTGTATAAAAGATTATTAATTTTGTTATACATTTTATAATACAGTTATTGTTATGCTAATATTGCAATAAATGATACCGTGTCATTTTAATTAAAGTAAATATGTATTTTCAACATTGACATATTATATAAAATAAATAATGTCATAAATACATGTAAATTGTCTTACGAATTGCGACACAACATTGTTAAAAAAATTAATATTTAATATTTCCGTCGTTATTATCATTAGAAGAAATAATTTGATTTATTTTTCAAGGATTGAGGATATAATTCAACTTAAAAAAATAACAAATTGATAATAATGTAATTATTAATAGCGGAATTTGACATTATGCTAGGGATACCACAATAGGTAGATTGCAAGTGATCACAGGGTACTGCTCTTAATCTACATAAAAATGCGAGAAAGGCAGGGAGAAGGTTAGTGAGAGAGAATAAAACCCCAAACCATTATTATGGCTGAAATTAGCAGCTTAAGAATCGATCCCAGGAGTGGGTTTTGTTCTTCCAATTCTACTTTCTACAGCAAACGCGTTCCCTTTCCACTTCCATCCAACCATGCCCTTGACATCACCACTTTTATCTCCTCTTACCCTCACCATGGCAAAACCGCCTTCATCGACGCCACTACCGGTCGCCACCTCTCCTTTTCCCAACTTTGGCAATCAGTTGACTCCGTTTCCACATGTCTGTTCGAGTTGGGTATTCGGAAAGGCAACGTCGTCATCATCATCGCACCAAACTCCATCTTCTTACCCATTGTTTGCCTCTCTGTGATGTCTCTCGGAGCTATTATAACTACTAGCAACCCCCTCAACACGTCTCGTGAATTCGCGGTACAAATGGCTGATTCAAAGCCCGTCCTCGTCTTCACCACCACTCAAGTCGTCCCAAAATTGGCTGGATCACCCCTCCCCATCGTACTTCTCGACGAGCAAGTGGCGACCGAAAAAACAGGCCAAGTCAAAATAGTTACTACTATTAGTGAAATGTTAAAGAAGGAAACAAAGGACAAGATCCGAGTCAGGGATCGAGTGTACCAAGATGACGCAGCGACTCTACTCTATTCCTCGGGCACGACGGGTGCCAGCAAGGGAGTAATATCATCTCACAGAAACCTCATGGCTCTAATGCAAAGTTTTTCACATTTGAGCAATCCAGAGAAAGGGGAGCAAACCCATATCTGCGCCGTTCCCATGTTCCACATCTACGGCTTCGGAGCTTTTGCCATCGGGAAACTCACGCAAGGATCAAAAGTAGTTATTTTATCAAAGTTCGACATGAAGGAAATGCTGTCGGCAGTAGAGAAGTACCGTGTCACTTGCCTCCCCCTGGTGCCACCTATACTCTTGGTAATGGTGAAGGAAGCTGATGAGATACGAAAGAAGTACGATTTGAGTTCGTTGCAATCAATAGTGTGCGGCGGCGCTCCGTTGAGCAAGGATTTGATAAATAGGTTTATGGAAAAATTTCCAAGCATTGATATTCGGCAAGGGTACGCGATGACAGAATCGACAGGGTTTGGCGCATCAATGCAAACGCCGGAGGAGTGTCTCAAGTATGGCAGTGTAGGGTTGCTATCGCCCAACTTGGAAGCCAAAATTGTAGACCCTACAACTGGTACGGCCTTGAAGGTCAATCAGAAAGGGGAGCTTTGGCTAAGGGGTCCCTCCATTATGAAAGGTACGTAATTTTATGATCAATCAATTTGACGCGCTTTTAGGTGGAGACAGTGAGTGTGTCCCCCATATTGCGTATATTCAGGACAAGTTCAAATAATTTTATCAATTGCAAAGAGCTTGGCTTTGATTTTGTTTTCGGCAGTTGTTTTTAACCCCAGGAGAAAGATCTTTGCAAAAAAGAATAAACACAAGATTTGCCTGGCGAGTCCCCGGGAACACGAAATCCACTTAAAAAATGCATTGCTGTTATTTTTCTAATATTGATAATTATTTTATTGAAAGTATATGTTTTGCTGACTATTTAACCATTTCAATTTCAACTATGGGAGTAAATTATTAATATTAAAATTAAAAAATAATTATTAAATTATTTTTAAAATATTCATAACGCCAGTTAAAATACCGTTTGAAACACATGTATAATATATTTAATATCCACGTAATTATCAAATGTTCTTTTATAGTTTAATAATTAAAATATGAATTTATTAATAATTTAAGGACCTAATTTTTATTACTGTTTAACGAAATTGAATCCAATTAGACTGAAATTTCAATTTATCAAGATAACATAAGAAAACTATGGGATTATCCAAAGTTTAAACATTATGAGCTCAAGGGAAAGTTGTTGAATCATATATTCTAATTTAGTAATGAAATCTTACATCCCTATCCAGAGCTTCCTAAATTTTATACTAACAAAAAAATCATAATTTTTCTTAATCTAAGCCCCCAATCAGTAATGAACTCTAAACTTATATAGTAGGATTGATATATGTAATATTTTAACATGAAATTTGGATATCCTAAAAAGTTAGAGATGTGTGTTGTTGATTGGTGGGCCTGCTGCTGCTGCTGCTGCTGGTATTTTAGGCTATCTGAATAATGCAGAAGCCACAGCCGCTACTCTCGATTCACAAGGATGGTTAAAAACCGGTGATCTTTGCTACATCGATGATGATGGCTACGTCTATGTTGTTGATAGGTTGAAGGAGCTTATCAAATACAAGGGATATCAGGTCACCGCATAGTTCACAATTTGCTTCATATATTCTATACAAAATCACAGGTTAATCATTTACAGGCTCTGTTTATATTTGTTTTAGGTTCCTCCTGCTGAATTGGAGGCATTGCTACTTTCTCACCCACAGATTTCTGATGCTGCTGTTATACCGTAAGTTTATATAGAGCTGCTTCCACTTGAAACACCCTTTGTTGCACGAGATTCAGAGATATTATGTGATTTGCGATTAGGTTTCCGGATGAAGAGGTTGGGCAGTATCCCATGGCGTATGTGGTTAGAAAAAGTGGAAGCAATATATCAGACACTGCACTCATGGGTTTTGTAGCAAAACAAGTAAGCAATTATATACATACATACATACATACATACATACATACATAGTGTTTTAAACCCAAGATTGCGAATGGGTATGTTGATTTAGCTTAAGCTATGAAATGAACAAAACAGGTTGCACCATACAAGAGAATTCGGAAAGTGGCATTTGTAACTTCAATACCCAAGAATCCATCTGGGAAGATTCTAAGAAGGGATCTCATCAAGCTTGCAATTTCCAAAATTTGAGGGCATCTCGTTTGCAGCTCTATAATAATAATAATAATAATAAAGATGAATGCATTTCCAAAGTAAAGTTTCACTTCTTTGCTTGTTTCGGAGATAGGAGTTATTCATTTCTCATGTCTGGTTCATCAATGTCGTTCTCAATAATTTCATCTTTTAAAATTTGAATTTATATTCTCTTGATAAAAAGTACAATATACCGTATCAATGCGTTGGTTGTCTGGAATAAATTTTAAGGGGGACAATGATTGATCTGATAAATTGTTTAGTGTTATCATTGCTATTCCCTTCTGTCCATGTCATTCATTCGGCTTTATGTTTTTTGTTTGATCTGATAAAAGTGTTTATACATTAATGTTTTCCGTTAGTTTTGATTGATACAATAATAAATTTAGTTCTTAAAATTTAAATATTTTGTCTATGTGGTTCCAATTTAACAGATTTAACCTCCACATTTAATATATATCAAGGGCTAAATTTGTTAATTTTTTTAGAATCAATGCTAAATTGATAAAACATGTAAATATTAGAGGTTAAATTTGTTTATATACCAATCAAAATTGTGTACAATTGATGAAAGATATTTACACCATAATTAATTGCCCTTAATTGTTCACTTCCAAAATTAATAAAAATTAAAATACTCTAATCTTTTTGAAAAGAACTAATTTACTTAATTTCAAAAATAAGAGGGATTGGAAAGTTATTTTTACCAAGAAATTATAGAGATGTTTAAAATTCTTTATGTTATAGACTATTCAAAATTGAATTCAATTTCTAAGCCTCCTCTGTTTGTATCCCTTATTATCAGAAAACAAAATCCTTGCATTATAATAATGGCATGATTGGTACTCGGCCATTTCGAATTATTTAGTTTCTCTATCACGACACTGTGTTTGTTTTTTAAATTTATTATTTTTATAATTTTAAAATATATATTTATTAGTTAATGAAAATTGGACTAATTTATAATATTAAAAAGTTCATTAATTTTAAAAAATAATAGAAAGAATAAATAATATTAATATACTATCATATTAATTAATATTATCACGTAATAATACTAATAAATTATTTTTTGGTAAATAAAGCCTCAAAATAATTACATTATTATGTCAGTATCATTATGTATAAACATCTATCAAATCCACAATTTCACGTGCAACGATGTAGGAGAGGTTTTGTTGGAGACCCTTTGTAATGACCCGATAGTCACGAGTATTGTAAAATGTATTTTCGGGTCTCCGTTTTGAAAAACGGAATAATAAATATTTATGAAATTAGTTGTGTGGTTAATTAGGTTTTTGATAGGTGAATTTGTTTAAATTAGGAGTAATTGGGTATAAAGACTAGATTGAATATAGGGTAAAAGTTGAATTATAGAATAGAGAAAATTCAAGAGACTAAATAAGAAATTAAACCATAAATTGACATGTGTATGGTAAAAATAATTTCTATGTGTATAAATAATAAACATATATCAGTAATTATTATATATTTACTTATAATTTAAGTAAATATTATATTATTATATTATATTAATTAAATAAAGTAATAAATTAAATTAAATTATGACAATTGTGTGGTAATTATAATGTAAATGTGTAATAAATACATATGTACATTTGTAATACAGATATGTATTTACTTATTATTTAAGTAATATATATATATATATATATATATATAATATAACTAAATATAATAACTAAACATAATAATATAACTAAACATAAAACAAATAAACTAAAAGAAACAAAAATAGGAAAGAAAGAAAGGAGAAAAGAAAGAAAAGGGAAATTTAGGGTTTCAAGTTCAAAGGTTTAATTGGTAAGTCAATTTAGCTCATTTTCTTGAGAATTTGATGTTTTTGGAATCCTAGAGACAAAAACTATTTGATTTATGTTGAAATTTTGAAAGATAGTAGATTTTTAGATGTTATTCATGTTGAACAATTTGAAGAATTAGGGGTTAAATTGATAGAATTTCAAGTTAGAAGTGAAATAAGGATTGAATTGTAAAATAAATCATAAGTTTTGAATAGTAGGGACTAAATTGAAAGAATTTCGAAATTAGGATTTTATGATGAAATTAGAGTGTTGAAATTAGTCTAAAGTGGGAATTGAATGAAAAAATGAGATTTGTTTTGGAAAATAAAGTTAGTCTAAATTTAGGGATTAAATTGAAATTTGAGTTAAAGTTGAATATGAATTGAAATATTCAATGTGAAATTGTGTGTATTGATGATTTTTAATTGTTTTAAATTTTCGTAACTAACGTTGTGCCGGAGATATCGGCTAAGAAAGGAAAAGAGAAAGTCGACGAGGAGTGATTCAAAAATTACGGTTTGTATTTCTATAATCCGAATTTAATAATTAATTGTTGAATTATTACTTAATATGTATGGTAAGTGCATTGAGGTGAGTATTGATATTGATTTTGTGATATTGACTTGAATTAAATGTGTAACGCCCCAAAATTTCTATTTCTGTTTCTGTTATAATTGGACATAATTGTGTATCTGCTTCAGTGGTTAAGTGTTCTGGGTGTGTGTGTGAGTCCTAAGTTCAAGCCTTAGCTTTGGCAAATTTTGTTATTTTTGGAATTAAACCTTATCTCTGTTCAATGTGCTTATATTTAGTTATTTGTAAAATTATATCAGAATGGGCCTGTTGGTTTGGTGGTTAGGTGGAGTGTTGGTTTGTTGGAGGTTCTGTGTTCGAATCCTATGTATGTAAAGGAGCTTTTATTTTTGCCTGGCTCTGCGTTAGAGTTCCAGTGGTAGTGGAATTCTAAGTAGTGGGTGGTTAGGATAAGAATTAGTGGGATTTGGGTAATCGGTTTTCCCTAAAAATCTCTTATGCAGAAAAAAACTGACGTTCACCTTTCTTCCTCTTTCGTTTTCCCTTTTCTTTTTGAACAAAATCTTTTCTTTTATTTTCCATTCTAGCAATGTTTATTCTTCCTTTTCGGCATTGTGTTTTTACGTGGGTAAGTAAGCATTGTTTGCGGCTCGATTAGGGGTTTCTCTTGTTGTTTGTTTCTGAATTTTTGGATTCTTTTCTTTGGAATCTAATTCGCTGTTTTGATAGTAGCAAATCAAGAAGTAAAGGGCTTTCTGTGTGCGGAAACGTGAACGCAATCTTTCAACATAGTTGGGATAAGTGTTGAATGCCCTTTTTGGATTATTGTTGATGTTGGGTTTCTGTTTAAATCAAGAATTGTGACTGATTTTGGAGCGTTGTATGTCGATTATAGGTTCTGGAAGGCTCGGAGGTGTTTTTGCATCGAATCTGTAATAGGTGTGTACCCAAAAATGTAGAAAACAAGGTTTCAACGAAAGCCAAAAACCCTACTGTCGATGTCATACAGACTTGTGGTTGCTCGTGTGGTAGGTCGTGCGCGCAAGACACAGCCGTGTGCGACACACAGGCTAGACTGATTTGGGCCAGGCCATGTGATCCACACGCCAAGGCCAATTTGGGCCGTGTGGCCCACACAGACGTGTGGGCCCTTACAAGTAGTCCACACGGGCGTGCGAGCCCACACGGGCAAGCCGCATGGGCGTGTGAGCCCATTTATCTGAAATGACTCCTAGGGTTGCACGGGTCGCCCAAGTCGACTGTGAACCTACTGTAGGGTCGGTAAGCATTACCTAGACCCCTAAATGTATGATTTGAGTGTATGTGATGCATGATAAATTATGCATGATTACTGATGTATATATGTATCTGTATGACTGATGGTTGCATAAAAAACATGACATATTGTATGTTTGCATTGCATTGGGTTGGGATGATGGTATTTGGAAGAAGTGTACTGAAAGGCTTTAAGCCTATTATCTAGCAGCTCAGCTACAATATACTGAATATGTGCCGCATTGGGTATTACGTGGAGTGTAGGGATGGGTGGGTGTTTAAACCCCACATGGAGTGTAGGGATGGACGGAGATGGTATGTAGAGGCTGGTGGGTAGGACTCTGTTCACTGATTACTGTTTGCATTACTGTTATTGTGATGGGCTAAAGCCCTAATGCATATCTGATACTGAACTGAAATGGGCTAAGATCAAAACTACTACTGAAATTGTAATGGGCATAGGCCCCAGACTGCATTTGACTGTTTACTGCTAATTGACTGTATGCATGTTTTCTGTGGGGATTACACACTGAGTTTACGTAAACTCACCCCTTCTTGTTAATCTGTATAGGAAATCTCCAGACTTGACGGTTCGATGCAGCGGAAGACTCGGCGGTGGCCACACATATTCTAAATTGCTTACTTTCGTTTATGGTTTTTATTATTCTGGGAGTATTTTGTTGTAAATTGGATTTTTTGGGACTGTTTACCTATACTTTGGTCATTAACTGTTTTCATGAATTTTTGAACTGTAACGAAAACTCGATTTTCTTTAAAATAATATTTTTCTAAACGCGAACGGTTTTATTTAAATCTCACGGTTTTAAAAGCTTCTGTGATAGAATATGTGTTTAAATGAGTCAAATTAACGATAAAAGGATTTTGAAACCAACGAGAGATTAATAGAAGCTAATAAACGGAAACGATTTTAACGTGATAAATTTATTTTCAAAATTCCATTCCTTGTGACACCGCCAGATTTGGCCATAACGTCTAGGCCAAGTTTCGGGTGTTACAGAATGGAATTGATTTCATGTACATATGTGAATATTTGAATTGGAATGAATATTGGTTGAAATTGAAAAGTGAATTTAATTATTAATTGTTGTATTTTGATTAAATATTATGGTAAGTAATTAAGGTGAGAATTATTTGTGTTCTGTTTTACAATTGAAATGGATTGATTGAGAATGTGATGAAATAGATATGAATATGTGATTATTGTGGAATTTGAATATTTGTTATTGAAAAGTGAATTGAATTGTATTGGATTATGAATTTATGTGATTAATTAAAATGTGTATTGATTGGAAACTGAAAAGTGAATTGAAAAGCGTTCAGGGATACTTCGACCTTGAGTCGATGAGGCACTATAAGTGTCGTATTGTTTCTTCGAATAATTCCGATAAGGTACCGAGTACCATAATGTTTTACTTCGGCTTGGCCAATGAGCCACTGAGTGCCGTACTGGTGTGTTTTGGTTGGATCCGTGTATCTGTCAAAATCCGAGTTTTGTTAATAGGGGTAAACAAATGATTTGGTCAATTGGTTGACAATGAATGATATTGAATATGGATTGGAATGGACAATGAAATGAAATATGCAATTGAAATGCATGGAATTGCATGAATCAGGAATTCATGAAATGGATATTGGTTTGAAATTGAATGGTGTATCCTATTGAGAAAAGCTATTGAATAGCAATTATGAAATTGAAATAGTATGATATGAGAATCGAAAGTGTTATGAATGATGCATTTATGAAATTGATTATTTGTTGAATGATTTTGTTTATGTGTGATTATATAAATAAATATTATAAATTTTTGTTTAATAAATATTCGGATTATAGGAATACCATTGAGTTTTATACTCAGCGTACGATTTGTTTTCGTGCGTAGGTTAGGTTAAAGTCAAATTGTCGAATCAACCTCCAAGGCCGATCCCGAACTCATTGTGGTGAAGTATATTTCTTTTTGGTAAATGGCATGTACCTAGGATGTTATGTTTGTTATTTTGAAAAATAATTGTATATGATGTTATATGTGAATAATTATACATTGCTCGTATTTGATCTGTAATGTTCGGTAATGCTCCGTAACCCTATTCCGATGACGAATAAGGGTTAAGAGGTGTTACATCCTTCGTACGCAAGTTGTGGGTATGTTGAAGAGTCTATTATTCATGTTCTACGAGATCGTGTCAATGCAAGAGAAGTGTGGAGGCAATTAGTCTCTTCAAGGATTTTGGGGGATTTTCTTTTTGTTCCACTGCTGGAGTGGATCTTGTTGAATTAAAAAAAATAAATTATTATTTTAAAGTTTGTTTTATATATTATTGATTAATTGATGCATTATTTCTCATTTAAAATATAAATTTTTAATCAATTAAGTTTTAACTTAATTGATATAAATATTATTATTAATACAAGAAAACGTGAATTGGTGTGTATGTGATTGAAGTATTGTATAAATAATTACAAAAGCATTACAATAATGAGCTAAAGACGTGAGCTTTTAAAATTACATCTCATATGAGTTGATAAGACTTATTCAAATATCTAAATTTGTCGCCTTCTTTCCATCTCCCTTATCCAATTATATTTAATGGTTTTTCCATTCTTAATTCCTATCACCTAGTAAGTGGGTAAAATCATAAACCGGCCACTTGTCCGTGGGGCTGCGCTGCAAGTAACGTATCCTGGGAAAGCGACGAAAATAAAGTGGGGGATAAGTTATACTGAAGCCGAGGCCATGGGGGCCCTCCACAATCTCGAACCCTCCTCCTTACTCACGACGTAATTCGACACCTTTCTCCAACAATCGTCTCTTTGTATGGGCCCCATTACACCGACCATCGGGTCCCGCTATCCACGTGTCATGATTCCAGTGGTACCGTGCTCTCATGATAGTGCTACACTAATTTTTTATTTCTTTTTCGCCTTTTGACTCTTATTTCCCACCAATAAAGCATATTTGCACTCGCTTTCTTTATTTGACACGTACGTTCAAGGGACAGGTTTCGAGTAGAGAAAGCGAGTAAGTAGAATCAATTAGGGGTGCGAGAGTAGTATTGTTTAGACATATTTCCCGAAGTTTAATGCAGAGGTCGGCTACATGGCGCTGGATTTCCCATCCCATTTAAATTGCGTTAATTTTTTAGTGTTTTTCTCCTTTCCCTAAACTGCGTCAGATCCGTGTTTGAAACTACTATAAAAACCCAGTTCCTCTCGTTTCTTAAAATCCATCAATCTGTGTAGCCAACTTTGTACGTACAAGTGAAGTGATCCACAATCTTGATACGGTAATACGTTAGGTAGCTTTCATCATACTTGTTTTAGTGGTAGTAGATAAAGAAAAAATGGCTGAGGAGCATACCAAGGTTGGTGGTGAGGAAGCAGTGGAGAGCAAGGAGCGAGGGATGTTTGATTTCTTGGGGAAGAAAGAAGAGGAGAAGCCTCAACCTCAAGAGGAGGTGGTCGCCACCCAGTTTGAGAAAGTCAAGATAGAAGAGGAACATAAGGAAGATGAGAGGAAACACAGTCTCCTGGACAAGCTTCACCGATCCAATAGCAGCTCCAGCTCTGTAATTACTTTTTTTACTTCCTTACTTACTAGTCATAGTTCAAACAGTCAAATCTTTTTCATATATATTATAACATGCGTTGTATGAATGTTCAGTCTAGTGACGAGGAAGAAGCTGAAGGCGGAGAGAAGAAGAAGAAGAAAAAGGAGAAGAAGGGAAAGAAAGAAGAGGACAGTGCAGTCCCAGTGGAGAAGTGCGATGAGGCAGCAACGGTTTACCACTCAGAGACGCCGGAAAAGAAGGGTTTCATGGAGAAGATCAAAGACAAACTCCCAGGACAGCATAAGAAAGATGAAGAGGTCACCACCCCACCACCAGCTGCTGCTGCCCCAACTGAGAACGACCACCATGAAGGAGAGACAAAAGAGAAGAAGGGATTTTTGGAGAAAATCAAGGAGAAAATTCCTGGTTACCACTCCAAAACAGAGGACGAGAAGGAGAAAGAGACCACTGCTCCCCATTAATGAATCAATATAATGCATTTCAAGTAAAAGATGTCTATGAGATTGTGCGGTTTATTAATTTGTTGGAACTGTTTGTTCTCGGTTTTTCTTTTTGGGGTTGCATACATCATATAAATTTCTGCGTCTGTTTTCCTGCTTGTAAGTAAAAAAAAGAAGAGAAAAGGGTATGTTTATTTAATGTTTTTAATGTTATTATAATAATTAAGAAATGATAGTATTATTTCCTTTTTATCAACTAGGTTTGTGCACTCTAAAAGTTAAATGTAAGTTTTAACAAATATAAATTATTTACATATACATTTAGTTTTTGAATTTAACATTTGATGTTACTCAAATTTTTATTTCATTAACTAAATTAGTATTAATTTAATTGAGGGAATAAAAAATCTGACTAGAAAAAAATTACAAAAACCAATTTAGAAAAATGTCAAATTTAACGACTAAATATATATTTAAATTAATATAAATTATAAAATGAATATAAAATTCTAAAAAAAAAAACTTTTTTCGACCGTAGTTAATGAATAATGATCAATGAAAGATAGTGAAAAGAATTCATGTAACAAATTGTTTTCATACGTATATATATAATCTATAGGTTTTTAAGCAAAAATACAATAATATTAGGTGGCAAGCTTAATTGTTTGACAATTGATATTCTATTTATATGAACATAGAATATGTTTAAATACTTTGGTTAAAATGTTGGTAAAATTTATGATTTAGCGTAAAAATGAAAAAAAGAAAATCTTTTATGGATCAAAATGTTTCAAAGTGATTACAAATAGAAAAAAGAGAAAATATTTAGTATAGTGTTAATGAAGTTTTTAAACTTCATAAATAAGGTTAAAGGGTTGTCAAGTGTCTTATATGTTATAGTAAAATATTAAAAATGTATAAATTTAAAAAAACACATGACAATTTTTTCAAGTCGTGAAATAAAAATATATACTACTAGTGTATTAAATACTAATCTATAAAAAAAATCAATCTCGTAATGTTTAAATATCATCCCCTTAAGTCATGAGGTGTGGTGTGGTAATTGCTCATCTCATTCCTTAACCATGAGGTCAAGGGTTTGATCCTCCCTTATGGTCATAGAGCACATTTTATGGTCAATCATTTATCTTTTTAGAGAACATCAAAGGCGACAGAATTAGTCACTACTACCACCAGTGGTGGATACTATAAAAATATTTACAACTTTGTATATATTTATATAATAAACTTTGCACCTTAATTCAAAGGGTTAATAGCTAATTTGGTCCCTGTGTTATAGTTAAAAAGTCAATTTGATTTTTTTGAAAATTTTCTTAACAATAATTGTAAAGAAAATCTTAAACTAAAAATTAATAGAAAATCTATAAAAATAATTGAAAATTCATAGTTTTTTAAAAATATTAATCTATTTAAATATGTATAAATCTAAAAATTTCTTAAAATTAAAACCAAAAAGATTTTTAAACTAACATTTCTTACAAATTTTTATTATATAAAACAACTTAAAATTTTCAAATTTGTTAGAGTAATATTTTTCTCGTATCGTATTAAGGGAATGCAATGGGTATTTATATATGTTCCTATTGCTACTATTACAGCTCACAATAGGGCCCACTATTTTGTCTTAGTCTTTGGGCCGATGGTACTGACATTCCTTGTTTCTGGTGTTGACATTCCCTGGGCATCCCTTGGCTTATCGGACACATGTCTACGGAGCATGCGGTCTTTTCTGATCCTAGGACTGACTCCTCCAACGAGCCTCGTACCTACTAGTCACAAGCGGGGATCCTTGACAGGGCTCGCGATCCCTTCTGTGGACATAGCTCGCAACCTCATTCCTACGAGGCTTACGTGAACTCTCCTCGTGAGCTTCCCGTGTGAGCTATCTTTGCGAACATCTAGCATTCCAGTGGGGTCCCCAGCAAACTATGCCTGTAGGTGAACATTTTTCTTCTGAGTCGGGTCTATCTGGGTCAGAGATCCGGATCTTATTCAGTCATTTGGGTTGGCGGTTCCCAAATCCTAACAATCTAATCCCCCCTTAGTGGGCCTAAGGGACGTTATAAAGTGACGAGCCTTAGGTCCATTTCAAATGCAACTTGCTAGGTACGCCGTGGGCCATGGTGCATGACAATTACCTTGCCACGTGTGAATCCAAATATTAGGTGCGTAAATATGACCGTTGAGAGATGAATTGTTTCTTCTTACTCACATCTGGGCCATTGGTCTTTTTTTTGGCCATTTGAACTGCTTAAGGAACCTTTTTTTAAAAGGGGATCTTCGGGGTTTTAGGTTTCTTCACTGTTTGGCATTTTCTGCAAATTGGAATTAAGGTAATTTTCATAAATCTTTTCTGTTTCTTAGTTTCCAATTATGTTTTCTTTTTACTCAAAACATGGTGAAGATGAGAGGAGCCCAAAATCAGACCAACTCCAGTCATTGTGACTGATAAGTCTTATGTCTGCACCACCATGCCGGAGGAAATGAAGTGGGCTCTAGCTATACGGGGAATCCAACTTCCCCATTTTGCCTATGAATTTTCCATTCTTTTGGGGTCGTGTCGGGTGTACGACGCAACGGGAGATAGTTTCCTTCTCCCGTTACATGTCTTGGAGACAAAATTCCACCTCCCACTACATCCCTTTTTCTGCAATCTCCTTAAGGACTACCACCTTGCTCCTGGCCAACTCTCTAGTTTTTCCTGGTGGCTAGCCATGGCGTACTTTCTCGACAGCTGCTAGTGTGACTAAGTGTGTTTTGTTGCGAGGAATGTTTTCAAATTCTGCCAGGAGGATATTAGCCTAAATTGTTGGAGGGTCGACGACAACTAAGAGGTCACACGGTCAATTGGTGGGCGACTAGCGATGAGTACTTGACCTCACAATTCCCTCGATCAGCTGAAAATGATATTGACAGGGTGTTTGGAGGAACCTACAAACTTCTTCTACCATTATTATGGGATGACGCTCTGTCCCTTTGCCCTTCCTGAGTTCGAGCAAGAGGAGAGAGTTAGAGGAGGTACTGACTTGTTAATTACTTTTACTAATTCGGGCAGTCAGGGCTGCGAGGATAATTTCAATGATAGTGATAGCATCTTGCGTGAGCTTAACGAAGTTATGGATATTGACGCTTTGATTGGCAGTGGTCGTAAGAGGCACAAGACGTCTGCTGGAGCCGCGCGTATCAACCCTTCCAGCAAGGAGGAGGGAGTGGTGTTCTATTAGAGCATCGCCAAAAAAGGAGAGCTGATAGCAAAGGCCCTGTTACTGCAGTCACCCCCATCCATTCTTCCTCTGTGGTGAGTTTGCCAACTGTTGCCCAGGTAAACTCATCCATTACCATTAATGAGGACACCCCTCCCCTTACTCTTAAAAATTCTCTAGTGGCTCTCGCGGTTGAAAAAGTGCCTATTGAGGCTGGGGAGGACTTCTCTTCATCTCTATGCCACTTACTATATGAAGTTGAAACTCTTGGTCTGAGGTACACGGAGGCCCATAATAAGGACCTCGCAGATACCAAGGTTGAGCTGGAGAGGGTGTGCGAGCTGCATCACAAGGTGAGGTAAGAGAGTGAGATAATAAATGAGAAACAGGGGGTCCTCACCGAGCGCCTTGCGATTATAGAGATAAAGGCAGAGGAGTGTGGAGCTAAGCTCACTACAGAGAAAGAAAGACGTATAATTGTGGAGTCGGAGTTAACGAGGATCACCGCGAGGCACTCCACTTAGCTGAAAAAGATTATTAGGGAGTGCCAAGAGCAGGTGGATAGTACCCTTCAGAAGCAAGGTGAGACCCTCCAGCTTTCAAGCAACAGACATCCCAGAACATCCAGTGCTCCCTCTAGAAGTTCAAGAAGAATCTGCTTCTTCATGCCCAGGTTGCTTGTGGCCCTTTTAATGTTTACAAGGTGGATTTCGATGCACTTGTTGATGTAGACATGAGTAGCCTGAATTTTGATATTTTCAATCCTTTTAGGTCTACTTGGGAATCCTTCATGGCTACTTGGAAGGGCGAGCTTTTTGTGGAGGAGGGGAAGAGCTTTACTACTTCGAACATGGCTCCATCTGTTGTTGGGGATACTGTGAACTTGGTTCCTCCTTCGGTAACTATGGGTGTTACTATTGCTTCCTTAGCTAATAAATGTATCGCTTCTGTCAATGCAGACCAGGGTGCTAGGGGGTTGAGGATGTAATTGAACAATAATGTTGTATTTTTATTTTTCTTAAATAAAGAAGTATTTGTTTTTATTTCCTGTTGATTTTCTTTCTGTTGTTTGTGAGCTTTGTATCATGTAGCATGCTTTGATAATGTGTTGAGGATGTGGTTTTACGAACTGTTATTTACTTAAAGAAGATTTTTTATGATCTTGCGAGTTGTTTCATACTTGAGAATTTTTTAGAATTTTTCATCTGCGAACCTTGATCGTACAGCTATGAGCTTTGATTTTGCTGACTGTTCTGGAGGTCGCGACTCTTCACCTACGAACCTTGATTTTACAACTGGAAGCTTTGCTCTCGCTAACTATTTTGGAGGTCGCAACTTTTCGCTTGCAAACCTTGATTTTACAACTGGGAGCTTTGCTTTCGCTAACTGTTTTGGAAGTCGCGGCTCTTCGCCTACGAACCTTGATTTTACAGCTGGGAGCTTTAATCTCGCTAACTATTTTGGATGTCACGGCTCTTCGCTTGAAAACTTTGATTTTTTAGCTCGAAGCTTTGCTTTCACTAACTGTTTTGGAGGTCACGGCTCTTCGCCTACGAACCTTGATTTTGTTGATGATAGTTTTATTGGAATGAAATTTTATTCATAGGATAGGTATTCATACATAGTATTTTTTGATGTGTTGGGCATTCCAGGTTCACGATACTATCGTGCCTTTTATTCTTGCCAACTTATATGCTCCATAGCTTATCTTCTTTACCACTTTGTATGGTCCTTCCTAGCTCGGAGCCATTTTCCCATGTTGGGAAGCAGGTAAGCTAGCTTCAGTGTTTCTCATCACAAGGTCACCTACTTGAAACTACTTTCCTTTGACCTTGGAGTTATAGTAGCGAGCTACTTGTTGAGCATGAGCTACATTTCTAATTTTAATCATTTCTCTTAGCTTATCAACTAAGTCCATGTTGAGTTTCAAGGCCTTATGTTTAGCTTCTTTGTTGAAGTGTTGCGTTCTATGTGATCTTAGACCTATCTGCGAGGATTACAACTTTTGTGCCATAAACGAGTAAGAAGGTCGTTTCACTCGTTGAGGATTCCTGGAAACTCTTCCAACCAAGCCCCTTTTAGTTTGCCCACGTTTTTCTTGAGAGCAATTAAAATTTTCTTGTTTATAGCCTCCACTTGGCCATTGGTTTGCGGGGTCTTGACTGAGCTTTGAGCCAAGGATATCTAAAGGTTTGTGCAAAATTTCATGAATTTCCCTTGAAACTTTGTACTGTTGCATGTGATAACAGTGCTAGGTATTCCGAATCTACAGACAACAGACTTCCACATGAACGACTCCACTTGCTTCTCTGTTATAGTTGCCAGAGCTTTTGTCTCGTTCAATTTGGTGAAGTAGTCTACAACTACTATAGTGAACTTTTTCTGCGTCATGGCTATAGGGAATGATCCGAAGATATCAAACCCCCACGTTGCAAAAAGCCAAGGTCCTGTCATGATTTGGAGGGGTTGTAACACCCCTAACCTGTATCCGTCGCCAGATTAGGGTTATAGAAGATTACTATACAACCAAAAAACATTTAATATCTTAACATTTAAATAAACTAAACATATTATAATTCAATCAATCATATGCATTTTGTCCCTAAATTGAGCCTTCGAGACCCTAAAAATGTCATAGAATTAATTCGGGACTAATTTGAAGCAATTCATAAGTTTTAAGAGAAAGATGCAAAATTTGGAAAATAGAGGTAACACGGCCATGTAATTTTCGAACAAGGGACACACGGCAGTGTTCCTGCCCATGTAACTAACTGAGATGCCCCACACACCTGTGTGCCAGGCCATGAAATAGGTCTTGTGTGTCACACTGTCGTGTGATAGCTTGTGTCCCAGGCCGTTTGAATCCAAAAATTTACCTAAAATCAAGCTATTTCAAGTCAAATTTATGCCTAGACATTCAAACCACTTGGGCACACATTCAAGGGATTTGAACACCATCCAAACACACATAAATATACCATTTCAAACATCTTAAGTCACCTAACCAATATGCCATTTAAAGGCACCACAAACATACCAAAACAAGTCAACATTACCTTATTTCAACCATAAGAACCTAGTTCAAATATCTACCAATACATATCACAACTGACCATTTTCAAGCCATCACAAACATACCAGAAGACCAAACATTTCAATTACCTAAAGGTGGTCAAGATGACCTAACTTAACAAGCATTACAAGTCCATCAACTAAACATAAACTCAAAGATATAAGCATACTAAATTTACACTTTCATGAACTACCATTACAAAGATCCTATACATGCCATTATTTGTAACATCCTTAAATTGGGGGTCTGGCATTTTTGTGTTGTTACATGTGTTTAGCTCACTTAGCTTGTTATTTAGGTGTGTTTGGGGGTCCTGGGGAGGCTCGGATTCGAGCTAGAACTTTGGTGAAATTTTGTTTTTTGGGCATAGGGGGAGAGAGCTAGGGGAAGCAGGAGTTAAGCATAATTATTGGTGTTTGTGACGTAAAGGAGCACTTGGTGGAGTGGTGTTGGCATCACAAGGGAGCATGGAAGAGGGTAGTGGGGTTCGAATCCCACATGTTGCATTTTGGGAATTTCATTTTGTGCTAGGATGGAGAAGTGGTGGAGTTGGCGTTGGACTCTTCTAGGAAGAATTTGAATTGGTCAAATGGGTTTGAATGAGTGGTGGAGAGAGGCTTGTGGAATGAAGAAGGGAGTGAATCATGGGATTTTGAGAGAGAGAGAAGGAGTTTGGCCGAAAGAGGAGTGTGTGGGGGGTAGATTTTCGGCTAGAGGTTGGTATAGTGGTGCAAATTTGGCATTAGTGGGAGGAAAGCAAAATCGAAACCTTTTGAAGAGTGTTGTGCCGAATTCCTATAGTTTTTCTTTAGCATCTTTTGACGTTTTGTGCTTTTTACCCATAAGGCATTTCAGGTCATTTCCTTTTCTTTGTATTGCTTGCTAACCGAAAGCATTCTTTTATTCTTTTCTCCAAAATTTGAAGTTGTTCCTACTATTCCTTGCTGTTTGCCGAACCCTCCCTCACTCATATTACCTCTCTTTTCGTTCAATTCTTCTCTTCTTCTACACCCTTTTCTCCATAGCCAAATCTCAGCTTGCCCCACTCTCTTTTCTTTTCGTTTCTTTCTTGTTCTATTCTAGAGCCAAACTCCCCTCTTGACTCTTGCTGTTTGTGCTGAATATTATATCCCTATTTCGACTCATCTCTGATCCAAGTAAGTATTACTCTTTTGCTAGGTTCTTGCTTTGTTCACCCCTTGTTTCCTTACTAAAAGTTGAAGTTGTCATCCTGTTGTTTTTCTGCGACCAAGGCTGAATCTAAGTTCCTTCTCCATCTTGGATCTCGTTCACTGTCCTTTTGGGTGGAAGCCGAAATCTTGGTTGTGCTACCACCGATTTGGTGGCACTGTGGTAAGTGTTTTTTTGGCCGATTAGGGGGTGGATAATTCAGGTGTTATTTTATGGGTTTCTAGGGCCGAATGGCCATTACTTTGTTGTCTTGGAATAATGTGACTAACCTATGTTTTTAGGGACGCAATTTCTTAATCGAAAGGAGTAGACCGGTTATTTCGGGTATAGCAAGAAAGTGCCGTATTCTTGGTAAGTAGTGTGGTGTGTTGTCGCTTTCGACCTTTGAGTTTTGACATTCTCTGATAAAGACTCTCTTCATGGATGCGAATGCTAGCAGATCTGAGGAGGTTGCTTTAAGGGAGCCTGAGGGGAGTGGACTCGTAGTCTCTGCTCCCAAGTTCAAATGGCGTAGGGTATCAGCCGTTCGGGATTTCCCACCGGGTTGTGAAAGAGAGGTGACATCGGATCTGAATAGGCAGATCGTAGTGGTTTGTGATAGTGAGGGTGACGACGATCAGGAGTGTATAGTTCTTCTCGTAATCAGGTGTGTAATCTCACACCTTTATTTCATTTGATCTGTATTTTACTATGTGTCGGCTAAAAGCCGAAATACCCTTAACGGGAATGCAGTTGAGATACCCTCGTGGGTAAGGTTGGAGATATACCAGGTAAGTAACATTTATGACTATGCCATTTGAATAAATTATCATGGATGTATGTGTGCTCTGAATATCTGATGTACATTGATATAGGTTTGCATTCACCACATTATGAAGATATGTCGCATGGGATTGGGATATGATATGGATGAAAAGGGGAAGTGTTTTTCAGTGGCCCTGCCACATATTTCGGCGACTTTGTCACATTATTTCGGTGGCACTGCCACAATTTCGGCGATGAGCAGCGTGACTGCCATCGATGGTGTGTAGCGGATGAGGGTTGATTGTAGAAATCCCCATCGGTGTGTTTTAGTTGGTCGGGTGGTGTGTAGCGGATGGATAATTAGGTTGGGCTGGGTTGCATTGCATGCTTTTACCTGTTTTACCATGTTAAAAGGGCTCAGGCCCAGTTCGTTTTCGTATGGGCTTCGCCCAGTTTGCTTTCGTGAGGGCTAAGGCCCAAATTGTACCTGTGATTGTTCGTTTCGGGGATTATACACTGAGTTTTAGTAACTCACCCCTCTGCTTAATTTTTACATATAATCTCTAGCTTTGAGGATTTGGAGCCGAGGCGGACTCTGTGGTGGCCATTCGTCGTTATTTAAGTAAATTAAGTTTTACTTTATTTTAAATTTCATTTTAAATTTTGGGATTATGTTCTGTAATAAGGCCTATGGGATTTTATTTGGTTTTTAACTTTAAATTTAACTGCTATCTTTTATCAAACGCTCAATACGGGGTTTTTCTAAAACATCAATTACTGTTTCCAAAATATCACGTTTTGCAAATATTCAAATTCGGTTTTCATAACAAAGGCAGTTTTCATTTAACCCCTACTTTTCTATAATAGGCACTGAGTAAATCGGGTTTTATAACAAGCAACGAAATACAAAATGTTTTTAAAAAAAAAATCGTAACATTTTCAACGAACAACTTCTCTAAACAATTGCTTAGCTTCTCAACTTCCTGAACCTCTTTTCAAAACAACATTTTTCTAAAAGTCATCAGACTAAATTATTTATAAGTCATCAAAAACAGCAACCCTAATGTTTTTGCAAGAAAACTATTAAACAAGATAAATTTTAATAAGCAACAAAACTTGATGTTTTACGAACGCATAGTATCTTTCACAAAACCTTCCATGTGACATGCCAGATCTGGTCGTAACGTCTAGGCCGGGTTTGGGGTGTTGCATTTTGTGGTATCAGAGCCCAGTTTCAAAACTCGACTGTGGATTGGGTTCGACAACGTTTTTCCAAAACTGGATTAAAATATAGTTTAGAAAAATGTCTTTTTTGGAAGAATGGCACCCGAGTCTCCGGCACCAAATCCGTAAGTCTTCTGACTCTGTTTGGTGTTATGAAATGATGTTAGAAAGAAAATATTAGAATTAGTGTTGTATGACTGCTAGCTATAAGAGTTAAGATTTTAGAGACTGAGACATTAGGAAATTCGATTTGCGAAAACAACTACTATACTCAGTTTGCATAAAACATTGTTAATAGACATTGAGATGATATACTAATTCATAAAATTTTTAATCAGATTAATTCGATCTAACGAACATGAGAACTAGAGGACGTGGGGTGCTGGGGCTGGGTCCTCAGAATCAGAGCATGTGCCGGAAGGTGAAGCGCCAGCATCGCCAGTAGCGGAAGCAGGGTCTCAAGACAGAACTAGAGGGGACGATGCATTGTCCCAAGCGATGTTACGAGTCTTGAAATGGGTTGCTGGAGCAAGCACTGGATCGGTAGCCCGAAAATCTATCCTTGAGCGACTTCGGGCCAATGGGGCTGAGATATTTAGGGGCATTTCTGGTGTGGCCCCAAACATAGCCGAATACTGGCTGGAAGCAGTTGAGAGGATTATGGATGACCTGGACTGCACGACGGAGGAAGAATTGAAAGGAACAGTGTCCCTTCTACGGGATGAGGCGTACCAGTGGTGGCTCATAGTGAGGGAAGGTACTACAGCAGACCGTATCACCTAGGACTTCTTTAAGACAGCGCTCCAGGGAAAATATGTTGGGGCAAGTTATGTGGACGCCCAGAGGAAAGCGTTTCTGAATTTGGTTTAAGGGAATAAGTCCGTGGCTGAATCTGAGGCGGAGTTCCTACACTTGAGTCGTTATGCTCGGGGTATCATCGCAACTGATTATGAACGTTGTGTTCGGTTCGAGGATGGTCTGCGGGATGAGCTACGAGTACTGATAGCTTCGCAGCTAGAAAGAGATTTTGCCATACTGGTTGAGAAGACTAAAATAGCCGAAGAAGTGAAGCGGTCTGAGAGGCAGAACCGGGATAAGGATAGGGGTAAGAATAAGAGAAGTTTTGGGTTGTCAGGATCATTTGGTGGCTTCCAAAAGAGGCTAGGTTTGATGGGCCAGGCCGAGTTGCGATGCCTGTTGCTATTAGACAGTTGCGACCGTGTGCTCAGTGCGGGAAAATGCATTCGGGAGAGTGTTGGAGAAGAACTGGAGGATGCTTCAAGTGTGGCTCTAGGGATCATCTGATAAAGGACTGTCCACAAGAGGTGGCTAGGGTACGGACGGTAGGTGAAGGACTTGTACAATCAAGAAGAGGTGGTCAGCAGCTGCCGAGGGGTCGTGGTCAGCCCAGAGGGGGAAATGGATTTGCCCGAGGTCGTGGGGCACCGGGTAGAGGTGCTGGGAATATAGATGCAAGATAGCTTGGATTGGTGTATGCGACTAGACGTTGAGAGGATGGCGACACACCGGACGTCATAATCGGTACGTTTCTTATATTTGATGAACTGTTTACTGCTTTGATTGATATTGGATCAACCCATTCATATGTTGCTTATACTATGTCTGGGACTTTGGGTATAAAATCTGAGGTGGCTTCTAGAGAAATGTCTGTGATTAGCCCTTTAGGACAATCTGTGGTAGTGAACAAACTATTTAGGGATGTGCCATTAGAAGTGCAAGAAATTATTTTCCCGGTAGACTTGATGGAATTACCGTTCGGCGAGTTTGATCTGATCTTGGGCATGGACTGGCTAGTTAAGCATCATGCAAACTTGGATTGTGCTGCTAAGCGTATGGTTTTAAGAACTCAAGAGGATAAGGAAGTAACTGTGATAGGAGAAAGGAAAGATTATCTGTCCTATGTGATTTCGGCACTAAAGGCCGAAAAGATGGTGCGAAAAGGGTGCGAGGCGTTCCTAGGTTTCGTCAGCACATCAGATGTTAAGGAATTGTCTGTAGGGGATGTTAGAACGGTGAAGAAGTTCTCAGACGTCTTTTCTGAAGAGCTTCTGGGGTTACATCCGGATCGCAAGGTGGAATTTGGCATTGAGCTATTTCCGAGAACGGCTCCAGTGTCCATCGCCCCTTATAAGATGGCGCCGAAGGAGCTGGTGGAACTTAAAGCTCAGATCCAAGAGCTGTTGGATCGTGGATTTATCCGACCAAGTGTATCTCTGTGGGGAGCGCCGGTGTTGTTCGTGAAGAAAAAGGACGGGTCGATGCGTATGTGCATTGACTATGGGCAATTGAACAAGTTGACTATTAAGAATAAATACCCATTACCAAGGATTGACGATTTGTTCGATCAGCTACGAGGAGATTTGATTTTCTCGAAGATAGATTTGAGATCTGGGTATCATCAGCTAAAGGTTAAGGAGGCGGATATTCATAAGACTGGTTTTCGAATTCGTTATGGACACTACGAGTTTTTAGTGATGCCGTTCGGGTTAACGAATGCACCAGCTGCATTTATGGATATGATGAACTAGGTATTCCAACCCTACCTAGATCGGTTTGTCGTGGTATTCATAAATGATATCTTGGTGTACTCAAGGACTGAAGAGGAGCATGATTCGCATCTTCGGGTTGTTCTGCAAATATTGAGGGAGAAGCAACTTTAAGCTAAATTCAGCAAGTGCAAGTTTTGGCTGAAGGAAGTGGCGTTCTTGGGTCATGTTGTGTCTGCTGAAGGGATTAGAGTCGATCCTCGGAAGGTTGAAGCCGTGTTGAATTGGAAGCAACCGAAGTCAGTGTCTGAAATTCGAAGTTTTCTGGGTTTGGCTGGGTACTACAGAAGATTCGTTGAGGGGTTTTCATTGATTGCTGCACCTTTAACCAAGTTATTGCGAAAAGGAGTACCATTTGTTTGGGCCGATAAGCAACAGGAAAGTTTCAAGAAGTTAAAGAATATTCTGACTGAGGCGCCAGTGTTGATTCAGCCTGAGGCTGGAAAGGAATTTGTCGTCTATTGTGATGCATCGCACACAGGTCTGGGTTGTGTGTTGATGCAAGAAGGGAATGTAGTAGCATATGCATCTCGTCAGCTAAGGCCGCATGAGATGAACTACCCCACTCACGACTTGGAGCTAGTGGCAGTGGTGTTCGCCCTAAAGATATGGAGACACTATCTGTACGGAGAGAAGTCAGTTATCTATACGGACCATAAGAGTCTGAAATACCTCCTTACTCAGAAGGAGTTGCATTTAAGACAACGAAGGTGGATTGAGTTGTTGAAAAACTACGATTGCTCGATTGAGTATCACTCGGGTAAAGCTAACGTAGTGGCAGATGCGTTGAGTCGTAAGGTGATAATGGATTTGAGGGCAATGTTTGTTCATCTCAGTTTGTATGAAGATGGTAGCTTGTTAGCCGAACTCCAAGTGAAGCTGACATGGGTAAGTCAGATTAAAGAGAAGCAATTGTTAGACGAATTGTTAAGTTCTCGACTTCAGCAAGTGGAAGGTGGTGAGACAGGTGAGTTTGGTCTGAACAGTGAAGGGGTATTATGTTTCCGTGGAAAGGTTTGTATGTCGAAGGACTCTGAGTTGAGACAGATGATTTTGCGGGAGGCGCATAATAGCCCTTACGCTATGCATCCCGGTGGAAGTAAGATGTATCAAGATCTGCGGGAACAATATTGGTGGCCTGGTCTGAAGTGGGAAGTTACCGACTTTGTAGGTAGGTGTTTGACATGCTAGCAGGTGAAGGCGGAACATCAGTTGCCTTCAGGATTGCTGCAACCGGTGAAGATTCCACTTTGGAAGTGGGAGAGGATAACGATGGATTTTGTTAGTGGGCTCTAGGAAAGATTCAGTGTGGGTAATTGTTGATCGGTTGACTAAGTCCGCACACTTCATACCGGTTCGTACCGACTATTCGTTACAGAAGTTGGCCAAGCTGTATGTGGCGGAAATCGTGAGGTTGCATGGAGTACCCGTGTCTATCATTTCAGACAGGGATCCTAGGTTTACATCACGGTTCTAGAAGGCATTACATGAAGCTTTGGGTACAAGGCTAGATTTCAGCACGGCATTCCACCCACAGACTGATGGTCAGTTGGGAAGGGTAATTTAGATTTTGGAGGACATGTTAAGGGGCTGTGTGATTGACTTTAGGGGTAGTTAGGAGGATTACCTGCCGTTGGCTGAATTTGCGCACAATAACAGCTATCAGTCCAGCATTCAGATGGCACCCTACGAGGCGTTGTATGGTGTAGGTGTCGTACCCCTACCTGTTGGACGGAGTTAGGTGAGCGAAAGTTGTTGGGTCCGTAATTGATCTCAGAAATAGAGGAAAAGGTTAAGCTGATTCGAGACCGGTTAAAAGAAGCTTTTGATAGATAGAAATCGTATGCAGATCTGAAGCGTAGGGAGATAGAATTTTCAGTGGGGGATCGCGTCTTCTTGAAAGTCTCACATTGGAAGAAGGTTTTAAGGTTTGGACGGAAGGGCAAGTTGAGCCCCAGATTCATCGGGCCTTATCGAGTATTGAAACGTGTGGGACCAGTTGCTTATCAGCTTGAGTTACCCCTAGAGTTGAATCGGATACATAATGTATTTCATGTTTCGATGCTAAGGCGCTATCGTTCAGATCCATCTCACGTAATGCCGGTGGAAGAAATTGAGGTAAGACCTGATCTATCTTTTGAAGAGGAGCCAATGCAAATCTTGGATCAGGATATTATGGTATTGAGAAGGAAGTTAGTTCCATTGGTCAAAGTGTTGTGGTGTAATCACGGCTCGAAGGAAGCGACGTGGGAGCCGAAAGAGGCAATGCGACAGCAATACCCTCACCTTTTTTGACCAGGTAAATTTCGAGGCCAAAATTTCTTTAAGGGGGTAGAACTGTAACATCCTTAAATTGGGGGTCTGGCATTTTTGTGTTGCTGCATGTGTTTAGCTCGCTTAGCTTGTTATTTAGGTATGTTTGGGGGTCCTGGGGAGGCTCGGGTTCGAGCCAGAGCTTTGGTGAAATTTTGTTTTTTGGGCATAGGGGGAGAGAGCTAGAGGAAGCAGGAGTTAAGCATAATTGTTGGTGTTTGATGACTCAAAGGAGCACTTGGTGGAGTGGTGTTGGTGTCACAAGGGAGCATGGAAGGGGAGAGTGGGGTTCGAATCCCACATGTTGCATTTTGGGAGTTTCATTTTGTGCCAGGATGGAGAAGTGGTGGAGTTGGCGTTGGACTCTTCTAGGAAGAATTTGAATTGGTCAAATGGGTTTGAATGAGTGGTGAAGAGGGGTTTGTGGAGTGAAAAAGGGAGTGAATCATGGGATTTGGAGAGAGAGAGAAGGAGTTTGGCCGAAAGAGGAGTGTGTGGGGGGTGGATTTTCGGCTAGAGGTTGGTATAGTGGTGCAAACTTGGCATTAGTAGGAGGAGAGCAAAATCGAAACCTTTTGAAGAGTGCTGTGCCGAATTTCTATAGTTTTTCTTTAGCATCTTTTAACGTTTTGTGCTTTTTACCCATAAGGCATTTCAGGTCATTTCCTTTTCTTTGTATTGGTTGCTAACCAAAAGCATTCTCTTATTCTTTTCCCCAAAATTTGAAGTTGTTCCTACTATTCCTTGCTGTTAGCCGAACCCTCCCTCACTCATATTCCTCTCTTTTCGTTCAATTCTTCTCTTCTTCTACACCCTTTTCTCCATAGAATAATCATTTTGCCCCACTCTCTTTTCTTTTCGTTTCTTTCTTGTTCTATTCTAGAGCCAAACTCCCTTCTTGACTCTTGCTGTTTGTGCTGAATATTATATCCCTATTTCGACTCATCTCTGATCCAAGTAAGTATTGCTCTTTTGCTAGGTTCTTGCTTTGTTCACCCCTTGTTTCCTTACTAAAAGCTGAAGTTGTCATCCTGTTGTTTTTCTGCGACCAAGGCCGAATCTAAGTTCCTTCTCCATCTTGGATCTCGTTCAATGTCCTTTTGGGTGGAAGCCGAAATCTTGGTTGTGCTACCACCGATTTGGTGGCACTATGGTAAGTGTTTTTTTGGCCGATTAGGGGGTGGATAATTCGGGTGTTATTTTATGGGTTTCTAGGGCCGAATGGCCATTACTTTGTTGTCTTGGAACAATGTGACTAACCTATGTTTTTAGGGACGCAATTTCTTAATCGAAGGGAGTAGACTGATTATTCCGGGTATAGCAAGAAAGTGCCGTATTCTTGGTAAGTAGTGTGGTGTGTTGTCATTTCGACCTTTGAGTTTTGACATTCTCTGATCAAGACTCTCTTCATGGATGCGAGTGCTAGCCGATCTGCGGAGGTTGCGTTAAGGGAGCCCGAGGGGAGTGGACTCGTAGTCTTTTCTCCCAAGTTCAAACTGCGTAGGGTATTAGCCGTTCGGGATTTCCCACCGGGTTGTGGAAGAGAGGCGACATCGGATCTGAATAGACAGATAGTAGTGGTTCGTGATAGTGAGGGTGACAACGATCAGGAGTGTATAGTTCTTCACGTAATCAGGTGTGTAATCTCACACCTTTATTTAATTTGATCTGTATTTTACTATATGTCAGCTAAAAGCCGAAATACCCTTAATGGGAATGCAGTTGAGATACCCTCGTGGGTAAGGTTGGAGATATACCAGGTAAGTAACATTTATGACTATGCCATTTGAATAAATTAGCATGGATGTATGTGTGCTCTGAATATCCGATATACATTGATATATGTTTGCATTCACCACATTATGATGATATGTCGCATGGGATTGGGATATGATATGGATGAAAAGGGGAAGTGTGTTTCGGTGGCGCTGCCACATATTTCGGTGACTTTGTCACATTATTTCGGCTGCACTGCCACAATTTCAGCGATGAGCAGCGTGACTGCCATCGATGGTGTGTAGCGGATGAGGGTTGATTGTAGAAATCCCCACTGGTGTGATTTGGTTGGTCGGGTGGTGTGTAGTGGATGGATAATTAGGTTGGGCTGGGTTGCATTGCATGCTTTTACCTGTTTTACCATGTTAAAAGGGCTCAGGCCCGGTTCGTTTTCGTATGGGCTTCGCCCAGTTTGATTTCGGGAGGGCTAAGGCCCAAATTGTACCTGTGATTGTTCGTTTCGGGGATTACACACTGAGTTCTAGTAACTCACCCCTCTACTTAATTTTTGCAGGTAATCCCTAGCTTTGAGGATTTGGAGCCAAGGCGGACTCTGTGGTGGCCATTCGTCGTTATTTAAGTAAATTAAGTTTTACTTTATTTTAAATTTCATTTTAAATTTTGGGATTATGTTCTGTAATAAGGCCTCTGGAATTTTATTTGGTTTTTAACTTTAAATTTGACTGCTATCTTTTATCAAACGCTCAATACAGGGTTTTCCTAAAACATCAATTACTGTTTCCAAAATATCACGTTTTGCAAATATTCAAATTCGATTTTTATAACAAAGGTAGTTTTCATTTAACCCCAACTTTCCTATAATGGGCATTGAGTAAATCGGGTTTTATAACAAGCAACGAAACACAGAATGTTTTTCAAAAGAAACGCAACATTTTCAACGAACAACTTCTCTAAACAATTGCTTAGCTTCTCAACTTCTTGAACCTCTTTTCAAAACAACATTTTTCTGAAAGTCATCGGACTAAATTATTTATAAGTCATCGAAAACAGCAACCCTAATGTTTTTGCAAGAATACTATTAAACAAGATAAATTTTCATAAGCAATAAAACTTGATGTTTTACGAACGCATAGTATCTTTCACAAAACCTTCCACGTGACATGCTAGATCCGATCGTAACGTCTAGGCTGGGTTTGGGGTGTTGCATTATTAACCTTAGCCGAAATACTCAAAAACTACTGAATTGGTTTCTGGATAGTATGATAAATCTCTGACGAGCTTCCAACCGGTCGAGCTTCTGGTAATCTATAAAACAACAAAAAGTAACTATGTAAGCAATTAATGCTTAGTAAACTCGTATAAACTTAAACATAACTTACCATGTCAATTATACAATTCATAAATTAAGCATAAATCATTACCAATGCTAAAATATTAGTAAAAGCCTATACAACATCATTAAACTCACAAGTTAGTATACTTGTCCATGATACAAATGAAATCAACCATGAGATAAATAAATTTCCATAGGTAAATACGTCATTTAGTTCATAATTATTTTTTTATAAGATTATGATTCAATTCATTTACATAGTTACCATTTCTTTTCCTTTTCTTACCCGTTGAACCATCTAGAATTACATCGGATACTCGGGAAAGCTCACACATAGTGTGCCTTTACATATAACCGTAATATTTCCTTTACATCAATGCTCACATGAGTTATAAAATGGGCCTGCTCACACGAGCTGTGGGCTGGAATGTAAGCTACACGATGCTGCTCACATGAACTGTGGAGAATCCGCAACAAATGCAGGACCTCATTCATCGGTAGGACATTCAAGATCAGCACCCGAAACATGAAATCCCTAATGACATGTGATCACTGTAAAATCAGAGCTTTAAAATTTATAAAAGAATGATCGAACCTGGAGGCTAACTCTGACAACGATTAAAGGCAAGTGTACCTATCGAACAGTAGTATAGCTTAGGCAAGACCGGATTATCAAACCTAAAGGAACTAAAAGTATTAATACTCACTTTCTTTTTATTATTTAGCCTTAAAGTTAGAGTGAAGATTACTTTTTAAATTAAATTGACGACAGCTAAACTAAAGACACAAAGACAAAAAAGACGAATTGGAAAATAACCTTGAGGAAAAACTCAATTGATTTTAATGATACCCTCGGGAAGAATCCACCTAGATTTCTCCTATTATCTAACCTTCAATTATATGATTTCTTTTACTTAGCTTGATCCGTAGGACTCCCTAACCTATATTAAACCCTCTCTCAAGGCGAATAACGTTTAACCCTAGGTTAATTAGTGGAACTCTCGTTCGCTTATAATAACCCCTTAGGACAGCAGTAAATCGATCAATGGACTCCCATATTAGGTTTCACCCTAATCTGGCAAAATCTCGTAACCCTATCTCTAGGCGTTCGATCAACTCCGCTTAATTATGTTAGATCTTCTCTTAGGCAGGGTCTATTCCTCCTCCACCTAAGCACATTAGATTTGGATTAAGCAACATAATTAAGAATAAACTAAGTAATTCATCATATAACTTAAAAGTCAAATAATAAAATCCATCTAGGTTTCATCCCCTTCAGGTATCTGAGGGGTTTAGTTCATAATGAATAAACAAACCATTGCAAGAGAAAAGATAAAACAAAACATAGGAAAAATCTTAAAACCCCCTGAAGGAATCGAAGGAGAATTCCGCCATCTTGAGTATAACTCCGGCTTCTTGGGATGGATCAACTGGCTATCCTCGCGTTATTCCCTAACTCTGACCTTCTCGGCTTGGCTCCTTGGCCTCGCTTTCGCTCCCCTCAACAGGTGATACTTGGGGGTTATTTATAGGCTCTTGAAATGCGATTCTTTCTCCCTAAGTATCCTTTTCTGACTAAAATTTATCTTTCCAGTGTCAGAGGCACGGCCATGTCACACGCCCGTGTGAATCGAGGCTTGACAGTGCTCGGATTTCTCTTGAGGCACGGCCGTGTGTGGCGGGGTTGAGCCCGTGCTCTAGGTGTTCGTCAAGGCACAGCCGTGTGTGCTTTGGGCCAGGCCCATTTACACCGTTTTAGGCCCGTTTTGTGTTTTTTTCATCCTTGGGTGCTTTCCTGGGTATAAGACATGAAAAGAAAGGATTAAAATCACCTTTTTATATAAAACAAGGGGTAAATCATCCAAAAGCATATTAAATGTGGGATAAAAATATGTTACTTTTACGGTTTATCAAATACTCCCACACTTAAGCTTTTGCTTGTCCTCAAGCAAAATTCTCAACTTACAATTAAAATGAACTTTCCATGATTCATAATTTTCATCAATAGTGTTTCATCATAATTCAGAAATAATTCATACATGGATAATTCAACTCAAAGAGTCCTTAAAGATTCAAACAATCAAAGTCTTACATTTATAGCTTGAAAATGTTAGGTGTTTCCCTTTACCTAAATAATTACCTTTAATTCAAAATCGACAAGAGTTGACATCCTCACTAAAGATTCACTCAAATCACTCCAAGTGTTTAAGGTTCAAAATTAAGCACTCAATAAGTCGAACATGAAAAGTTAATCCCATAGGCTTGCATGAAAATCAAATCTCTACCACTGTAAAATGAGATGATACACAAATCAAAAGGTCTTTAGCAGGGTTGTAACGGGGCTTAGGTTAAAGGTATGGATAAAGGCTGAATTAGAAGGTTAGAATCGAGACTGACCTAAAAAATTACCTAACTAGAAAAATGAACTAATCCTAAATAAATACATCAATTGAAAACTAATAATACAAGCTTCTTCTTTTTTTGTTTTTCAATATTTGAGATTTAAACATGTAATCTCACTAATAATGAATATACTTCATTTTTTTACAATTCAATAATAATAACGAACTTTAGCAACTGAAATAGAGAACATAGTTAGGTAATTGCTCAAAATCAAATCTCGACAAAAAAGGTAGTTAAAAAGAACGGTGATAACAAATACAAAGGGTTTTGGGTTAATGTTAGTAGGTAAGTCAATGAAAAGGGTTGTTAGGCTTAAACAGGGTTCACTAGGGGTTAATTATGGAGGTAGGCTTTTTAGTGGAGTGAGTGGGTTAAAACCTAGGTGCCTTTATCATCTCTGTATATCAAATCAAAGGTGTGGTCTCAACATGTATAATCGAGGCAAGTTCTAGAATAACAAATCAATGTTGACACACTCATAATAGAAAGTGAGCATGAAAGAATGTATGCTCTAAAAGGCTCAAAATCTCACAAAAATTATGGGTATTTTGATGTCAACCTCGTAAATTTCAAATTTCAAAGTAATATTCAGATTCAGGTAGACAACCTAAAAATTTTAATTCTGAAAAATAGACTTATCATGCTTGATTCTCTAGTATCCTTCAAATTTAATCATCAATGCACAATTATCAATGACTTACTCCAAAACATATCAACAAAGATCATAAATCATAGGAAATTTCATTCTAATCATAATATGAGAGACTTTACTTTTGAACAAGGCATAATTCAGAGATTTTCAAATAATACTATAGTTAACCCCCCCACACTTAAGATGCACATTGCCCTCAATGTACAAAGATGGATAATAACAAAATAATCATAAAAATCATAAGATGGGGAGAGAAGTGAAACTTCCTGAATTTTGGATGAAGTTAAAGAAACCGGATAGGATTGGAGGTGAGCGTGGGGAAGCGCCTCGAACCGTTTGAAATTGAATCCTCGAAGTAGCTGTCCTAATTTTATTGAATCCTAAGCTAAATCTAAATATCATAAAGAATAAGAAGAAAATAATAAAGAGAATAAAATAAAATAAAGGGGAAAAAATAATGAGAATAAAAATAAATAATGGCAAATGAAAGACAACTAGAAAAAGGGAGAATGAGGTTTAAATAGAGATGTAGCTCCGTGTTCGATAAGAAAAAAGTTAGCACGGTGGGGTAACACGGGCGTGTCAAGCCCGTGTATAGCAAGTCAGTAACCTAAGTAATGTCACACGGTTGTGAGGCACGACCGTGTTGTGCTCGTGTATTATAAGTCAGCAACCTCAGTTATTTTACACGGTTATCTAGCACGGGCGTGGTCTGGTGTTGCAGCCCGTGTCACCGAAAATTTTTTTACCCTGTTTAGGCACGGTGTTTTGGCACGCCCATGGTCTATTTCCTGGCTATGCACGGCTATGTACACGCCTGTGTCAAGGCCGTGTTACCTAGAAATCTGCTCTTTATTTTGGTTAAGTGCTAAAAGGAAAATAAAAGAGAAAAAGAAAAAAAGAAAAAAATAAAGAAGATAAAAAATGTAAAAATAGGGTTAGTGCTCGGGTTGCCTCCCGAGAAGCGCTCATTTATAGTCTTAAGCTAGACTTTACCTCTCATTCGTATGGTCATGGTGGTTTGAGGAGGTGAAATCCTTTCTCATGCGATCACTTCGGTTATGGATATATAGTTTAAGTCGAGTAATGTTTACCTCAAAAGTGTCGAATTTAGGATTGCTTACCTCGACTGTGCCGTATAGGAAGACATTAAGTACCTCAAAAGTGATTTCTTCGTTTGTCTTGAGGTCTGAATTGGTGATTCGAGGGTCTTCCTTATTCAACAATACCTGATCCTCTATTTTGATGTGATTTGTTGTTCCTATCAGCTTGTCTGGGGTCTCCTTCAGTTTCACTTCGTGCGACTCCTGTTCCTCTCTGATTTGTGTTTCCTGCTTTTTTAGTTTGTCAACCCTAAGGCTTTGTTCCTTATGTGTTACTTCTTTGTCGGCACTAGGTCTAAGATCTAGCTCAGTTAAGTGATTTCGTGATGCTTCCTGTAAAGAAGGTTGAACCAAATGATTATCAATAGAATTAACGTTCGTACCTTTATTACTCGATGTCCTAGCTGAGTCAAGAGATTGAAGAGTGATTGTTTTGTCGTCTACATGAAGTGTGAGTTCACTGAATTCTTCCTCTGTGTGGTCTTTCTTTATTGCATCGGGATATGGCACACGAGCTTGGTACTCTGTATTTACCGGATTTGGTAAATCATGGCTTACCTCATCCTTACCTTCACTTACCATAGGTTCTTGCCTTGGGTCAGATTCCACTAACAATTCACTGTTATGAGCTTGTACGGCTTGAGGCCCATGATTCAGCTCAGGTTTGTAGCCTTGTGGTGTTTCCTGTAGTGAAAGTTGAACAATTTGATTATCAACTGAATTTACTTTCTCACCTTCATCACTTGATGTCCTGGTCGAGTCAAAAGCTTGTAGACTGATTGATTCGTCACTTACACGAAGAATGAGTTCTCCTGTACCAACATCAATTTTAGTCCTGGCAGTTGCTAGAAAGGGTTTTCCTAAAATTAAAGGAATCGAATTGTCTTCATTCATGTCTAAGACAACAAAATCTACTGGGAATATGAATTTATCAATTTTGATTAGAACATTTTCTATTATACCTCTAGGAATTCTGATAGTTTTATCAGTTAACTGAATGCTCATCCTAGTTTGTCTGGGTTTCCCTAGACCTAGTTGTTTAAACATTTTATAAGGCATAACATTGATACTTGCCCCTAAATCAGCTAATGCATTATCAATAGATAAACTACCAATTAAACATGGAATTGTAAAACTCCCTGTGTCTTTTTCCTTCTGCGGTAGTTTGTTCTGTAACATTGTCGAGCATGCTGCATTTAATTCCACGTGGTGCACCTCGTCTAATTTGCGTTTGTTTGTCAAGAGCTGTCTTAAAAATTTCCTCGAGTCTGGCATCTGAAAAAGAGCTTCAAGAAGAGGTAAGTTAATATGTAATTTCTTTAAAAGTTTAAGAAACTTACCGAATTGTTCTTCTGAATCGTCTCTTTTCATTGCTTCGGGATAAGGTATGCGAGGTTGGTACTCTTCGATTACCGGTTTTGGCTTTTCCTGTGTTGCCTCAACTTTACCTTCTTCTACCTTGTTTCCTTTTATCGGATTAGGTTTGTCTACCCCTGTGCTATTCTGAGTTGTGACAGCTTGAATTTGCTCTCTTGGGTTAGTTTCAGTATCGCTTTGTAGACGCCCTTGCGATCGTTCGGACATTAATTTTGCAAGTTGTTCGACTGCCTTAGTGGCTTCCCTTACTTGGCTCTGGATCTCTTCAATCGATGTTCGTTGGTTTGTTTCAGTGTCTTTGAAATATTTTTCTGTGGCTGCCATGAATTTTGTCGGCATTCCTTCAGTGTCTGACTCCTTTTCCTGTTGGTGAGGTGGTTGTTGAAGATCTGGAAGAAGTTCCGATCTTTGGCTACTTTGATCATCCCATGAGAAATTGGGATGGTACCTCCAACCTGTATTGTAAGTGTCATTATAAAAATTATTTTGAGGTTTAGAATAGTTACCCGTATAGTGAGCTTGCTCGTTTTCCATGCCATATCCGTAGGGTTGGTACTCAGGATTCGCCACGCCTCTTGAATTCGAGTCATATTGCATTATTGGGTGTACCTGCGAGAGACTATGCAAACCATCAATCTTTTTATTCATCATTTCTAGCTGGGTAGATAACCTGGTGACCACGTCGAGGTTGAAAACACTGGCGGCTTTTGTTGGCGTTGTCCTCATAACTTGCCACTGATAGTTATTTAGTGCCATCTCCTCTATACACTATACTTATCTGCCAAAATAAAAGAAAAATTAGCAAGGAAAAAAATTTAAAATAAATAAAAAGAATAACAAAAAAATTTGGCTAAAATAATAAAAATTAAGCTTTCTTAATATTTTAGTTCCCCGGCAACGGCGCCAAAAACTTGATCGCTGTAAAATCAGAGCTTTAGAATTTTTAAAAGAATGATCAAACCTGGAGACTAACTCTGACAACGATTAAAGGCAAGTGTACCTATCGAACAGTAGTATAGCTTAGGCAAGACCGGATTATCGAACCCAAAGGAACTAAAAGTATTAATACTCACTTTCTTTTTATTATTTAGCCTTAAAGTTAGAGTGAAGATTACTTTTTAAATTAAATTGACGACAGCTAAACTAAAGACACAAAGACAAAAAAGACGAATTGGAAAATAACCTTGAGGAAAAACTCAATTGATTTTAATGATACCCTCGGGAAGAATCCACCTAGATTTCTCCTATTATCTAACCTTCAATTATATGATTTCTTTTACTTAGCTTGATCCGTAGGACTCCCTAACCTATATTAAACCCTCTCTCAAGGCGAATAACGTTTAACCCTAGGTTAATTAGTGGAACTCTCGTTCGCTTATAATAACCCCTTAGGACAGCAGTAAATCGATCAATGGACTCCCATATTAGGTTTCACCCTAATCTGGCAAAATCTCGTAACCCTATCTCTAGGCGTTCGATCAACTCCGCTTAATTATGTTAGATCTTCTCTTAGGCAGGGTCTATTCCTCCTCCACCTAAGCACATTAGATTTGGATTAAGCAACATAATTAAGAATAAACTAAGTAATTCATCATATAACTTAAAAGTCAAATAATAAAATCCATCTAGGTTTCATCCCCTTCAGGTATCTGAGGGGTTTAGTTCATAATGAATAAACAAACCATTGCAAGAGAAAAGATAAAACAAAACATAGGAAAAATCTTAAAACCCCCTGAAGGAATCGAAGGAGAATTCCGCCGTCTTGAGTATAACTCCGGCTTCTTGGGATGGATCAACTGGCTATCCTCGCGTTATTCCCTAACTCTGACCTTCTCGGCTTGGCTCATTGGCCTCGCTTTTGCTCCCCTCAACAGGTGATACTTGGGGGTTATTTATAGGCTCTTGAAATGCGATTCTTTCTCCCTAAGTATCCTTTTCCGACTAAAATTGCTCTTTCCAGCGTTAGAGGCACGGCCATGTCACACGCCCGTGTGAATCGAGACCTGACCGTGCTCGGATTTCTCTTGAGGCACGGCCGTGTGTGGCGGGGTTGAGGCCATGCTCTAGGTGTTCGTCAAGGCACGGCCGTGTGTGCTTTGGGCCAGGCCGTGTCGATTTCGTGTTAAGGCCCATTTACTCCGTTTTAGGCCCGTTTTGTGTTCTTTTCATCATTGGGTGCTTTCTTGGGTATAAGACATGAAAAGAAAGGATTAAAAGCACCTTTTTATATAAAACAAGGGGTAAATCATCCAAAAGCATATTAAATGTGGGATAAAAATATGTTACTTTCACGGTTTATCAACATGTCATTTGTATCCTAAGAATTCTTAAGGTTCAACCGGGACTTGATATATTTCACTTCATCAGAGCATTAATAAATTTGTATATATAATTTGTTTATATCAAATTTACATAATGAACATTCAATTTAACTAGCATAAAAGCGGTTACAGTTCATACGAATTTACCTCGATAACTAGGGCGTAGTAGTTTAATCGAACTAGTTTGAAGCTTAAGCCTCAATCAAAGTCCGAACGTGGTTTATCTCAATCTACATAGATAATTTCAATCAACTAAGTACTTCTAGAATTCAATTTAATCCATAGTTCATATTTATGCAAAATTATCAATTTGCCCCTAACATTTTAACTTTTCACAATTTAGTCCTTAAGCTCATAACTTAAAATCTAACTATTTTAACCTAAATCCATGTTAACCATAGATACAAGGGACTTTGAAACAACCCATATTTACCATCTTTTCACAACAAAACCCTAGCATTTATACCTTTAACAATTTAATCCCTATTTCCAAAATTCATCAAAAACCACTTAACAAAACTGTTTATTTTTCAACAAGGATTCATAATCTATCAATTAAAATTAAAACGTAACCAAAAAAATTCATGGAAAGTCCCTCAACCTTTAACAGTTTTGCAAATTAACCTCAGGGCTAGCTACATTAAGCTAAAACAGACTCAAAAACATAAAAATCATTAAAAACATGGCTTGAATACACTTACATGAAAGGAAATAAGCTTGATTGAACTAACTATCTTCTCTAATGGTGGAAACAACTAGGGCTTGAAGACAATGAAAAAGATGATAGTTTTCTTATCCTTTAGTTTATTAACATTTTAACTAATTTATCAAATTACTTAATTAACCTTTTAAAACCATTTAAAATTTCATTAAAACCTATCCATAAACATCCACTATCAACATATATGGTATAATTACCATTCAAGTCCATTAACTTCCCTTCCCAAAGCCATTTAGCCCTTTAACTAATAGAACTGAACTTCTACACTTTTTACGATTTAGTCCTTTTCACTTAATTAACCACTTAAATATTAAAATTTCTTAACAAAATTTTAATACAATACGACCTTATTATAATCCCATAAGCATTAAATAATAATAATTTACTCGTCAGAATTGTGGCCTCGAACCACTGTTTTCGATATTACTGAGAACAAACTGTCACAACTCTCCCCCTAAAGGAATTCTCGTCCCCGACAAATCTTACCAGAAAATAGGTTCGGTGTAACATCCCATTTTTCAATGGTTTCGGGGCCACAAATCTGACGAGTAAGTTCGTAAATGTTATTATTTAATATTTACGAGTCAAATATGGTATTAAAATAAATTTTGAATTAGCAGTTTATGCTATTTGAATGAATAATTAGGTTCAAGTGGTGAGACCCTAAAGTCAAGTGATTTTATAAAATGAGGTATTGGGACCTCGTTTCTATAAACTGGGCCATAAATATTTTATTAAATATTTACGAAGTGTTATTAACGTCATACTAAAATTTGATTAAGAAATTTTAATATTTAGATAGTTAATTAATTGGGAAGGGGTAATAGTAAAAGATGTGAAATTTAATAGCTATAGCTTTCTTTGTATTAAATGGATATAAAAGCATGAAATAAGGGCCCGAAGTAGTAATTCAACCAATTTTAAGGTTAGTGGATGATCATGACTTGACATTTGGTGAAATTTGGTTTAATAATTAAGGGTAAAATGGAAATTAACTAATTAAACTTAAAATTAAGTAAGGAAAAAGATATCATCTTTTTCATTTGGAGAAGGGGATGACCGAAACACCATTTTTAAGGATGAAGCTTTTGGCCAAAGCTGAAATTTCATGCATGGTATGTAATCATCACCCGTTTTTAGTAATTTTTATGTTTTTGTTATCGTATTAGCTTAATCTTGCTAACCTAAGGGTCAATTTGTTAAATTTTCAAATGTAATGGAATGTGCCATTGATGAATTTGAGATGTTTTTGAAAGTTTATGGTAGAATCTTAAGCTTGGTTGCTAGATATGACTATTTTGTAAAGTAGTTTTTGGTAATTTTAATGTTTAAGGACTAAAATGTGAAATTAGTAAAAGTATAAGGACTTGCCGTGATATAATAGAAAATATGGGCTCTAATAGGGTTCCAAACAATTTGGCTAAACTTGAAATTGAATTAAAATAATTAATTTGCATGTTTTGGGCGTAGAGATTAAAGTATGAAAGTAAAATGTTGGGGGTAATTTTGTAAAAATGTCAAAAAGGACTTAATTACATAAAATTAATTGATTTTTCTGTTAGAATTAGTGAATTGAATGAAATTATTATTTTAGATAAAGAACGAGTGAAAAATCAAGGAGAAAAGAAAATTACCAAATATCCCCTATACTTAGTCGTTGTTGCAATTTAGTCTGGTAAGTTTGTATGAACTATGATTGTTTTAATGATAGTTAAATTAACTATTTATTATGTTGTTGTAATATAAATGAATTAGATTATAAATTTATCAATGATATGATGATTTAATGGATAACAAGTCCCGATTGAACCTTAAAAAATCTTAGGATACAAATGACATGTCATTAGGGATTTCATGTTTCAGGTGTTGGTCTTGAATTCCCTACCGATTGCTGAGGTCCTGCATTTGTTGCGGATTCTCCATAGCTCGCGTGAGTAGCATCGTGTAGCTTACATTCTTACCCACAGCTTGTGTGAGCAAGCCCATTTCACAGCTCGTGTGAGCATTGATGTAAAGGAAAGGTTGTGGTTATTTGTAAAGGCACACTTCGTGTGAGCTTTCCCAAGTATCTGATGTAATTCTAGATGGTTCAACGGGTAAGAAAAGGAATGGAACAGTAAGTGACTTAATGGAAAGGTTCATGACTATGTGCAAGGGTTTATGCTTATGTAATGTATCTTATGAAATTCTACTTATGATGTAAATGGGTTTATATGTGTTGTTGATGAACCTATTAACATGTGAGTTTGATGATGCTTGAATAGGCTTGTACTAAACTCAGGACATTGGTAATAGTTTATGTTTAATCTCTGAATTGTAATATTGGAATTAGTAAGTGAGCAAATGGAATGAATCATGATCATATAGTAACGGTGGTGAATTAAATGTTATGTTTATACATGGTTGATTTCATATGTATCAAGAACAAGTATACTAACTTGTGAGTTTGATGGTGTTATGTAGGCTTTTATTAAGCTTATGGCATTGGTAAAGGTTTATATTTATTCTATAAATTTCATTATTGAAATGGTAAGTTATGTTTTAAGTTTGTACGAGCTTACTAAGCATTCATTGCTTACGTAGTTATTTTCCTTATTTTATAGATCACCAGAAGCTCGATTTGGTTGGAAGCTCGTCGGAGACCTATCACACTATCCAGTAGACAATTCGATAGTTTTTGAGTAATTTGGCTAAGGTTTATAATGACATGTATGGGGTGATTTGTAATGGTATTTTGCTGTATGTGTTAATGGTGTTTTGGCTTGTATAAGCTTTGAAAAGCTATGTTGTTTTGGTAACTTTGAAGTGCTTGTTTATAAGGTTCTCTTAGCATCTTGAAGATGGCTTGAAATTGATTGCTTGTTAAATGTTTTAGTTCATATTTGAGCTATGTTATCATGTATGGAAATGACAATATTATCATGTACAGGTCTTTTGTATTGATAGCTCATGAATGTATGATGTTTTGGTATGCTAGTGGTGGTTTGAAAAAGGTAATTGTGATGTGTTTTTGGTAGGTGTTTGAATTAGGTTGTTATGATTGAACAAAATGGCATGTATTGATAGTTGATGTTTTGGTATGTTTGTAGTGCCCACGCATGGTCTATTGCTTTGTTAAGATGTTTTGAATGGTATGTTTAAGTGTATTTGGATGATGTTTAAGTCCCTCGGAAGTGTGCACAAATGGGTTGGATGTTTATGCATGGTTTGGTTATGAATTGGTTTGATCTTAGGAGAATTTTGGGTTCGCACGGCCGTTTGGAATCACCCCAAGCCGTGTAACTTTCGAACAAGGGACACACGACCATGTGTCAAATTTGACCCCTTAGGGTTCCAAGTCAGTGAGTTACACGGCCTAGCACACGAGCGTGTGAGGCATCTCAGAGAGGTACACGAGTGAGGACACAGGCTGGGACATAGCCGTATATCCCTTGTTCGAAAGTTACGTGGCCTGGGGTGATTCCACACTGCCGTGTGACCCCTGTTTCCAATTTTTGCAAATTTTTCATAAACTTTTCGATTTGATTCAAATTAGTCCTGAATTGCCTCAAAGCAATTTTTAGGGCATCGAGGGATCGATTTAGGGACAAAATGCATGTGATTGAATGGATTATGACATGTTTAATTTATTTAAATAGTATGATATTAAATGTTTTCGATTGTACAGTAATGCTTTGTAACCCTAATCCGGTGACGGAGATGGGTCAGGGGTGCTACATTCGGGTATTGCACATTCATAGCTTCTTCTAGTTCCCACGTAACTTTTTCAATTCTGTGACATTTCCAGAGAACTTTAACTAAAGCTATACTCTTATTTCTTAGAGCTAAAATTCTGATCGGTTCTTCACTGTACGATATATCTGGCTGAATTTCAACATCTACAGGTGAAATCACGTGTGAAGGGTCTGATCGATACATTCGTAACTTCGATACATGAAATACATTAAGAATTTTCTCTAACTCCGACGATAAAGCCAATCGATAAGCCACTAATCCAATTCGGCCAAAACGAAGAACTTTTCTCTAAAATGATACTTTTAGGAATAATCTGTCGCCGACTTGAAATTCTATATCTTTTCTTTTTAAATTTGTATAAGATTTCTGACGATCAGAAACAGCTTTCAAATTGTCACGTATTACTTTGGCCTTTTTTTTAGTTTCTCGAATCGAATCCACACCGAATAAGTTTTTCTTGTTTAGCTCTCCAGTATAACAAAGTTCAACATTTTTTACCGTGTAAAGCTTCATAGGATGCCATTTTTATGCTCGTCTGATAGCTGTTATTATAAGCAAATTTTACCAATGGAAGACATTTCTCCTAGTTACCTTCGAACTCTAAAACACAACATCAGAGCATATCTTCGAGTATCTGAATTACTCACTCAGACTGACCATCGGTCTGTGGATGAAACGCTGTATTGAAATGTAGTCGAGTACCCAGAGCTTCGTGTAATTTACTCCAGAATCGAAAAGCAAACCGTAGATCCCTATTAGAGATAATTGAAACCGACACATCGTGTAGTCTAACAATCTCAGAAACATACAACCCTGCCAATTTCTCAAGTGAGTAATCCGTATGTATTGGAATGAAATGCGCGGATTTAGTCAATCAATCCACAATAACCCACACAACATCTTTCTTTCTCGGAGATAGAGGTAATCTCGATACAATTGTAATCCGTTCCCATTTTCATTATGGAGTCATCGCAGGCTGTAATAAACCAAAAGGTACCTGATGTTTGGAATTAACTTGCTAACAGATCAAATATTTTGATACGAATTCTGAAATTTCTCAATTCATACTTGGCCACCAATACATCTATTTCAAATCCCCGTACATTTTATTGCTACCAAGATGTATCGATAAGCTACTGTTATGTGCTTCTTGTAAAATCTTCTGAAAAATATCAAAATTTCTTAGAACACATATTCTGTTTTTGTAATACAAACTACTGTCTGAATTAACATGAAAGTCTGAATCAAGTGTCAACTCAATCTACTCTAGTTTTGCGATCAACTCAGCATCACTTTTCTAAATCTCACAAATCTATTGCAAAAATGTCACTTTATCTTTTAATTCAGCTAATATAGAACCATCATTAATCAACGTCAATCGTGTGTTCAAAGCTCGTAAAGTAAACAAAGATTTTCTACTTAGAGCATCAGCAACGACATTAGCTTTTCCCAGGTGATGGTCAATGATCAAATCATAATATTTCAGCAATTCAAGCCATCTACATTGCCTTAAGTTCAGATATTTCCATGACATCATATACTTCAAGCTTTTGCAATCCATGAAGATATGACATTTTTCTCCGTACAAATGGTGTCGCCAAATCTTTAAAGCAAACACAATAGCTGCAAGCTCTAAATCATGAGTCGGGTAATTCTTCTCGTGTGGTTTCAACTGTCGAGACGCATAAGCTACCAGTTTTCCTTCTTGCATCAAAATACAACCTAAACCATTCAATGAAGAATCATTATAAATCATGAATTCCTTACTAAACTCTGGCTGAACCAACACAGTGGCTTCGGTCAACAACGCTTTCAATTGATCAAAGCTTTGCTGACAGTTTTCTGACCATTGAAATTTGACATCTTTCTGAAGCAGTTTTGTCAACGGCATAGCAATCATCAAAAATCTTTTAACAAATCTCCAATAATATCTGGATAAAACTAGAAAACTTTTGACTTCTGAAACATTTCTCGGAGGTTTCCAGTCAACTATGGTTGATATTTTACTGAGGTCGACCCTAATACCGCCTGCCGATACCACATGTCCCAAAAATCCAACTTCTCGGAGCCAGAACTCACATTTGTTAAACTTAGCTAACAGCTGTTTTTCACGCCAACTCTACAAAACTATTCTTAAATGCTGGGCATGCTCTGTTTCATCTTGTGGATAGATCAGAATGTCATTAATGAACACAACAACAAATCTATGTAAAGACGACCTGAATATTCTGTTCATCAAATCCATAAACACAACAGGTGATTTGGTAAAACCAAATGGCATAACAAGAAATTCATAATGTCCGTACATGGTTCTGAAAGCAGTCTTCGGTACATCCGAGTCTTTAGCTCGTAACTGATAATATTCAGAATAGAGATCGATCTTTGAATACATTGTCGCACCTTTCAGTTGATCAAAAAAATCATCAATACATGATAAGGGATATTTGTTTTTGATTGTGCCTGTATAAAAATCATCAATACGTGATAAGGGATATTTGTTCTTGATCGTGACTGTATTGAGTTGTCAGTAGTCGATACATAACCGCATTGACCTGTCCTTTTTCTTAACAAATAATACAGGAGCACCTCAAGGACAACAATTGGGCTGAAAAAAGTCCCTATCTGTCAACTCTTGCAACTGCGTTTTTAACAGTTTCAACTTTGTAGGTGCCATTCTATACGGAGCTATCGATATCGAAAATGTCCCCGACATTAACTCAATAGCAAACTCAACCTCTTTAATCGAAGGTAACCCTGGTAACTCTTCTGGAAACACATATGTGAATTCAAAATAGTCGGAACTGACTCTAATTTCAATTCTGAAACCCTGGAATCAAATATGTAAACCAGATACGCCTCACAGCCCTTTCTAACATATTTTTGTGCCGTCACAGCTGAGATAACATTAGATGTACCATCCAACGTATTTAATTCAACTCGGATCCTTTCACTGTTCTGACATTTCAACACAATATGATTTCATCTACAGTTCACTACAGCATCATGCAGAGTTAACCAGTCCTTACCCAAAATCACATGAAACTCATCAGATGGCAATAACATCAAATCAGCCGGAAACTTGCAATCTCGAATCATCAAATGACAGTGTTTATAGACTTTATCAACTAACACATATTGACCTAAATGATTCGTTACTTCAACCAAAAATTCAGTAGACTAAAAAGGTATTTTCTTATCTAACACTAAAGTTGTGCATACATAAGAGTACGTTGACCCCGGGTCAATAAAAGCATTAAAATTAGTATCAAAGATAGAAAATGTACCAGTGATCGCATCAGGTGCTGAAGCTTCCTCTCGAGCACGAATCGCATAAGCCTTAGCTAGTGCCCGTGCCTCAGATCTAATAGTAGAATCTTTTGTTTCGCCTTGACTGTTACCCACATTACCACTATTTCTAGGCGGTCTCCCATTCACGGCTGTATTACTCGAATGAGTGTTCTGAACTTTCTCTTTATCTGATCTTTCAAGGCAGTCTCTAAGAAAATGATCATAAGAACCACATTTGAAACACGACATGTCTTTCAATCTACACTCCTTGAAATGTCGTCTATTGCATTATTGACATTCAAGTTTGTTGTTTTGAACACTACCCACACTCGCTACAGATGTAGCCTAAGGTCTCAAACTCGAATGTTGCTTCACTTTATCTCTCCCCGAGAAACCTACTGAAGCTGATGAACGGGAGTGAAATTCTTTTGATTTCTTTGATGGAGATGAGAATACCTTTCCCATAGGTGATTTTCCCATACCACGAACCTCAGAATCTGCTTTTCTTTTGGCTTTACTAAGTTCTTCAACCTTATATGATCTATCAACCAAAACCACAAATTCTTTCAATTCTAGAATTCTAACTAATAAATTGATGTCTTCATTTAAACCATCTTCAAACCAGGTACACATAATAGCCTCTAATGGTATACACTCCTGAACATATTTTCTGAGTCACACAAATTCTCTCTAGTACTTGGCCACTATCATACGATCCTGTTTCAATTCTAGAAACTCTTTTCGCTTTTTGTTGAGAAACCGATAGCTAACATATTTCTTTCTAAACTCTATCTGAAATAATTCCCAAGTTACACGGTCTTTAGGTACTACCGCAATCAAGGTGTTCCACCACTGATACGTTGAGTCTTTCAATAGAGAAACAACATACTTTAAGCATTCAACCGGTGTACAAGATAATTCATCAAAAACCATCACGGTGTTTTTTAACTAGAACTCGACTCTTTTTGGATCATCTTCGGTTGAACCACGAAAATCTTTAGCCCCATATTTTCGAATTTCATCAACTAGAGGCTTGCTTGCACGTAATTGTTCCAAACCTTGAGGAATAACAGGGACAGGTTGGGGTACGGGAGGGGGTGGAGGTCGTTGAGCCATCAGGTTCATTCTCACAAACTCTGTAAACCATTCAGACATCATCTGGAAGAAAGCTTCTTTAGCCCTACCTTTCTGGCCCTTGGTTAAGGGCCCACTACCAGAACTACCTCACCGGAATCAGCTCGGTTGGTTGCCATCTTATCTATACAAAAACATAGTTCAGTTTGAGTAAGGAGCTATTACACTATCATAGGTTATATAAAGGTATGTATTTGTAGACTCCATACATGCTACGTTCAGTCCAAGAACTAACTAAACTGTAGCTCTGATACTACTAAATGCAACACCTCTAACTCGTCTCCGTCGCTGGATTAGGGTTGCAGAGCATTACCGCATAATAAAAAATATTTAAACATCATAAAATTTAATAATTTAAATATATCATAAACCATTCATTCTCATACGTTTTGTCCCTAAATTGAGCCTTTAAGGCCCTAGAAATAGCTTAGAGGTAGTTCGAGACTAATTTGAAACAAAACAAAAAGTTAAGGAAGTTTCGAACAATTGACACACGACCGTGTCCCAGCCCATGTTACTCACTGAGTAGGGTCACACGGTCGTTTCACACACCCGTGTGCTAGACCATGTAACTCTCAGAGTTGCCCCACACGCCCATTTGCTAGGCCGTGTGCTAGGCCGTGTAACTCACTGACTTGAATACTAAGGAACTCACAAATGACACACGACCGTGCCGCCAGGTCGTGTACCTCACACGGTCGTCTGAAAGCCTGTGTCTCAGGCTGTATGGACCCAAAATTTTACCTAAAAGCAAGCCGTTTCTTAACCAATTCATGCATAACTATCCAATCTATTTATGCATACTTTCAAGAGACTAAAGCATCATTCAAATACACATAATCATGCCAATTCAAACAACCTAATTCACCTAACCAATTTGCCATTCAAAGGAACCACAATTGCATCTAAACATCATATACATAAACATGTCAATATAGCCTTATTTCAAGCATAAAACCTAGTTTAAACATCTACCAAATCATGTCTCAATTGACCATTTTCAAGACATTATAAACATACCAAAAAGGAGCCTTATTTACAAGTATTAGCAAGTGACCAAAAATAAAAAAGTTTGGTAAGCATTAAATTGCACCAACCGAACATAATCTTCAAAACATAAACATATCAAAGCACCATTACATAACATCCTATACATGCCATTATTATCCTTGGCCAAAATACTCAAAAACTACTTGATTGTGTGTCAGAGTCTTAAAAATTTATATAAAGAATGGTCGAGCCGAGAAACTAACTATGAATTCTAATAGTTTTATCAGCTAATTGGGAATACAAATTTATCAATTTTCAAAAGAACATCTTCAATTATACCCCTAGGAATTCTAATAGTTTTATCAGCTAATTGAATGCTCATCCTAGTTTGTTTGGGTTTCCCTAGACCTAGTTGTTTAAACAATTTATAGGGCATAACATTGATGCTTTCCCCTAAATCAGCTAAAGCATTATCAACAGATAAACTACCAATTAAGCATGGAATTGTAAAACTCCCTGGATCTTTTAATTTTCGTGGTAGTTTATTTTGCAACATTGCTGAGCATACTGCGTTTAATTCCATATGCGATTCCTCTTCTAACTTCCGTTTGTTTGTCAAAAGCTCTTTTAAAAATTTCCTTGAATCTGACATCTGCGAAAGAGCTTCAAGAATAGGTAAGTTAATATGTAAATTCTTTAAAATTTTAAGAAATTTACCGAATTGTTCGTCTGTGTTGTCCTTCTTCATTGCATCAGGATAAGGTATACGAGGTTGGTACTCTTTAATTACCGTTTTTGGCTTCTCGTGACTTACCTCGACCTTACTGTTCTCTACCGAATTCTCTTGGTTTAATTTAGGCTCATCTAACCCCACTATCCTGAGCTGTTATGGCTTTAAGTTGCTTCTTTGGGTTAGTATCAGTGTTGCTTGGCAAGCTGCCTTGTGGTCGTTCAGAGATCAGCTTAGCGAGTTGCCCTAGTTGGTTCTCGATCCCCTGAATCGATGCTTGTTGATTTTTAAGTGTTGTCTCGGTGTTTTGAAAACGTGTTTCTGACATCGCTATGAATTTTGTCAGCATCTCCTCAAGGTTTGGCGTCTTTTCCTGTGGGTAGGGCTGTTGTTGGAAGTTTGGAGGGGGTTGTTGTCTCTGGTTTCCTTGACCACTCCATGAAAAATTGGGGTGGTTCCTCCAACCTGGATTATAAGTATTACTATAAGGGTTATTTTGAGATTTAAAATTGTTACCCATATAGTGAACATGCTCGTTCTCAGCGCTCGGGTTGTAAGGTGGATATTCTGTTGCTCATCCCTCCTCCATTCGTATCACACTGCATAATTGGATGTACCTGCAAACAATCACATAAACCATCAATCTTTTTTTTTAAAAATTCTACCTGGTTTGATAGCATGGTTACTGTGTCGAGGTTGAAAACACTGTCTGCTTTTATTGGCATGCTCTTTGTGGCTTGCCACTGATAGTTATTCAGTGACATCTCTTCAATCAACTCGTAAGCAGCCTCAGGTGTTTTGTTATTTAAGGTTCCGCCTACGGCTGAATCAATTAATTGCCTGGTTGAGGGGTTCACACCATTATAAAAAGTTTGGACCTGTAGCCATAAGGGTAATCCATGGTATGGGCACCTTCTCAATAGATCTTTGTATCTCTCCCATGCATCGTAAAGTGTTTCTAAATCCATATGGACAAAAGAAGAGATATCATTCCTCAACTTGGCCATTTTAGCCGGTGGAGAATATTTTAATAAAAATTTTTCGGTCATTTGTTCTCATGTAGTGATTGATCCTCGTGGAAGAGAATTCAACCACTATTTAGCGTTATTACTCATAGAAAAGGGAAATAACTGAAGACGAATGGCATCATCAGAAACACCATTTATTTTGAAGGTATCGTAAAATTGTAAGAAATTCGCCAAGTGATTGTTTGGATCTTCATCCTGCAAACCATCAAACTGAACAAATTGCTGTATCATCTGAATAGTGTTAGGTTCCAGTTCAAAATTATTTGCAGCAATAGCAGGCCTAACAATACTTGACTCAGTTCCTGTTAAATTAGGTTTAGCATAATCATACATAGTTCGATGAGCATGATTTTCGGCCATCTCTTCGGTGGTATTGGTGTCAACTTCTTGCTCTTTTTCTATGTAATTTAAGCTTCGCCTTATCTCTCTATGATTTCTGCGAACAGTACCCTCAATATCACTGTCATAAATTAGGGGTCCTGTCGAGTTCCTTCAAGTCATAAACTAGAGGTACCTGTTAAGAAATAAAAGAAGGAAAATTAGCAAAGCAAAATTAAAATAAAAATAAATTGCAAAAAATAAAAATGGCTAAAGTAATAAAAATTGAGCTTTTTTAATATTTTAGTTCCCTGGCAATGACGCCAAAAACTTGATCGTGTGTCAGTCTTAAAAATTTATATAAAGAATGATCGAGCCTAGAAGTTAACTATGACAACGGTTGAGACAAGTGCACCTATCGAACAGTAGTATAGTTTAGTGGCAAGATGGATTGTCGAACCCAAAGGAACTAAAAGTACTAATACTAACTTTCTTTCTATTATTTAGCCTAAAAATTAAGGGAATTATTAATTAATCTAAAACTAACAAACTATTAAGCTAAAGATGCTAAGACAAAGAGAATGAAGGGAAGATCTTCCGTCTTGAGTATAACTCCGACTTCTTGAGATGAATCAACTGGTTTTCTCTGAGTAAATTCCACAATTCTGGCCTCTCTGGCTTGGCTCTTCGGCCTAACTAGACGCCCCCTGAAGGTTGGCCTCTAAGGTGTTTATATAGGCTTTTGGAATGGCTTTACCCTATTCCGAATGAAATTCAAACAGGTCACGTTAGGGACACGCCTATGGCACACGCCTGTGTGAATCGTGGCCAGGCCGTGTTCGGGTCTGTTAAGGAGGCACGACCATGTGGTCTTGGGCCCAGGCTGTGTCGATTATTGAGTTGGCCTATTTACTCCATTTTAGGCCCGTTTCTCATTCTTTTCATCCTCCGATGCTTCTTTTCATCCTCCGATGCTTTCCTAAGTATAAAACATGAAATTAAAGGATTAGGAGCACTAAATTCCACAATTCAAGGAATAAATCATCCAAAAGTATGCTAAATGTGGGATTAAAATATGTATATATTACAGTTTATCACTACTGAATTAACTGGTGGATAGTGTGATAGATCTCTGACAAGATCCCAAATCGGTCGAGCTTCCGATAATCTATAAAACAAAGGAAAGAAACTACGTAAGAAACAAGTACTTAGTAAGCTCATATAAACCTTAAACATAACTTACCATTTGTATATTACAATTCATAGCATAAGTATAAACCAAAACCAATGCCATAAGCTTAGTATGAGCTTATACAACATCATCAAACTCACAAGTTAGTATATGGAATGGTGGATATGTGCAAGTGTACACAATCGCAACAAGTAATAAAGTGACAAGTAAATGTCGAGTATCGTACCCACAGGGACTGTAAAAGAATTATTTATGAAAGTAAGTTTAAACACTTTGGTAAAGGAAAAATATTTTGATTTGGGAAGTGATTAAAAACTAGAGAACAAAGTAAAATAAAATAAAATAAAATAAAGTTCTAATGCACGATTTCAAAAGCTGAATTTAATCAAGATGATATAATTGTGTTGGATTAATTACATTTCTTACCTTAGAATTATTAAACTCATGCTTATACTTGTTACGAATAAATTCATAGCAACTCGGTAATTTGCTAACTTATGAACATATTTACAAATAAAAAATCCATTCATCTCTTGTACATATTCCTATGTCAATTCGACCGTTTAAACAGATTTATAAAAGTAAACATATTATTGCACATACATACTTATTAAATTAAAAAACCTCTCGCATATTCCTATGTCGATTCAAACAATTAATTCAACCTAATAAGCATATAAAAGACTATGTGATGTAGCAAAGTATCCTTACCTTGAAACAGTTTAATCACAATAATCTTGCAAGTTATGCAAGGCACATGTATCGCCAAATACAATGCTAATTTAATCTTCAGCTACCTTAGAAGAATTAAACATGCACTGATTAAGTATTGTGTCCATTAATAAAAATTTCAATGCTTTTAAATAATTAATTCTTTAGTTATCTAAACAATTATAATGCCAGAATAACTTAAGCATGATTTTACTTAATCAAGCATTTTACCGAGGCCTATAACTGCATAAACACAATTTTAATAATTTAAAAGGACGACATGCAATCAACCCAACAAGAATTAAATTCAAGCTAAGCTTATTAAATTAACCATTCCAATAGCATAAATATTCATAAACATGTTTGTAAAAACAACAACGAAATTTAAAGAGATAGGGAACAAGAAGCAAATCTGGTGTTTCTCTGTGGCTTGACTGATTTCTCCATTCTTCGTCCTTCGTTGTCCTCGGCTATCAAGGTGGCTTGTGAACACTCTAATTGCTGCTCAATGATGGCTGAAGAAGACCCCTTTCCCAAGGGGAGAAATCGACACAAGAGCAAGGAAATAGGAAAATGAAAAGTTGAGAGAAAGTGAGAGAGGAGAAGAGAGAATGAGAGAGTGAATGAGAAATGAGGGATGCCTTGAATGATCAGCAAGGGGTGGCTTTTATAGATGACTGTGGCTGCTAAAAATAGAAAATTCCATCAGCCAAAGAGACCCCCCTTGGCTGGCCATCTATGTGGCAAAGTTGATGGCTTCAACTTTGCTAAATATGGCTTGGGACAAATCTACAAAGCCACTAATTGTGGAGGGGGTTGAATGCAACTTTGAAAAGTCTTCAAGGGCTTCTTTGTAAGCTTAATTAATCAGCTAATAAGATGATTTGGGTCAGCATATGGACGGTTTGGGCTGCCCAATTCTTTGATCGATTCGGTTCAATCGATTTGGTTCAACTGGTGCGGTTCAACTGGGCCCTTTTTCCATAATTAATTAAGATTAATTTATTTAGCCCAAATTAATTAATTTATGATTTAATATTCATAATCGGACCGTCTTGGGCTGGAAATAAATTTGCCTCGATACTTCAAATTGCTTCTCAGGTTTATTCTTCGAGCAGTGCCTGCCGAGCCAATTTTCGCTCTTTGTGCGAATCTGTCGAAAATAGTCAAAATTAATCAAAATTAACTATAAAATTAATTAAAATTCACCATGTTCATATTTTTAACACAATTTAATTATTTTATAATCATTAATTATTTTTCGACAAGAATTTAACCGAAATAGCATGATTTTAAGTTAAAAAGGGCATGTAAAAACACGTAAATTTTTGTGTTTCCACACCCCAAACTAATTCATTGCTCGTCCTGAGTAATGCACAAATTTGAAATGAATTTTCTTGGAAACACTTTTGAAAAACTCCTTCAGAACAACATTCTTCCCAAAATCATGAAATCAATATACTTATGCTCACAAATAAGAAATTTGATAATTATGCTACTCAAATATATATGTCGTTCAAATTAATCTCAATAATTACTACAATAGCAAAATTAGACTAAATGTTTCTTAATAAAGACATGTTAATCCCTACCATTTTGATTTTAATCCCTTATTCAAAAATTAAATTGCAATCATTAAGCTTAACTGATGTCTTCATATGTTGAATAGATCAATTTCTCTCCACTAATGTAGGTAACATTGGAACTTTGAACCAATAGGTCTTTAATAAGGTTGTAACGTGGCTGGGCTTAAGGGTAGGTAAAAGATAGATAATTTTAGGTTTTAAAACCCTAGACTCAGCGTAAAATCGAACCTTCAGAATTTTTACCCTTGATACACCAACTTATGCTTTTTCATACATCTATTTTATTTCGAGTGCATGTGCTTTTCCCTTTTTTTTGTTTTTCTTTGTTTTTTTTTTAAATTCGACCACTTGCTTCATGTACTACAAGTTTCGACCAATTGATACTTCTTTTCAATTCCCCCAAACTTATTTTCAAAGAATACCCTGAATAGTACTGAGTCTAGTGTTTGGGACATTTTAATATAATTAATAGAAGTGATGGCTAATTTTGTAAGGGTTCACATAAAATTAGGCCATGAAGTCTCAAAGTTGGGTTTCAAAGGATAAGAATTTCATCATGGTTAGCTTGAAAGGCTCAAACGATCCAAACAATAATTGCCTAAATCATTTTTAATATTCCATGCTTCTTAGGATTTCGCCTCAAGAAATTACTTAGTCAATTCTAAAGACTTAAACTTTCATGCAAGCCTAATTTTTTCGTAGGGAACTAAAAATTTTATGGTACGAATTTACATGCTTTATTAAAAATACATTCATGTCATTATTAAGCTAACATAATAACTTATTGAAATAATAGAACTTTACTAATACTAAATTTTAGCATACTTAAAAAAAATTCAAATTATTGAAAAAAATATATCCTAATCATAATTAAAAGAAAATTTTATTCTGAGTGGAATTAATTCAAATTTTCGGTCCCCCCTACTTAAGGTGAACAATGTCCTCATTGTTTAAAGTGAATAGATACTATACACCAGGTAGGATTTTAGAAAATAGGAGGTGAGTCAAATTGACTGCTTAAGTACCAAGCTCTCTCTAACTCTCATCCTAGACATGTACATACCTATTGCCACACTTTAGCCTTTGTGACTTGTTCAGATTTTATTCATGATTCCTATCTCTTGTTTTATTGTGCACAAATAAAAATTCCTAATTAACCTAATCCTAAAATAACTTAAGAATAAAAATAAAGTTGAAGTCCTCCATTTTTTTATTTGTTTGCCGATCCCTTCGAATTTGACTCATCTTTTGCTCCATCGTTATTGCCTTTGCATGAATCGCTTTTCTCCCTCTTCGATACTGAACTCCATGATTCAAATATGAAATCTGGAAACTCAGGCACAGAAATAAATGGGTCATTATAAATTTTCTTAAGGGCTCTCCTCATAGAGTCATCCCTTATTTTTGAGTATCTCCAGTAGGCTTGTTGCTGCCATTGCATGTGTTGCATTAAGTCCATCAGCTTTGACAGCTCATCACAAAGATCTGGGCTAGGCGGTGGAGCTCCAAACATTAAGGCTTCGGTATTAGGTTCAGCTTCTGGTTCCATTGGTTCTACCTCACTAGGAACTTCAGTTGATTGCTCTGGCGGGATCTCTGTGGGGTCATCTTCTGCTTCTTCGGGATCCTCACTCTCTTCAACTCGTTGCTGTAGAACAGAATCTCCAACTACTCGACAGAGGTCCCAATCGGTGATTGTACCTTGACTATACCCTGTCTTCTTAGCAAGTGGTGTCAAATACTCTCTTCGACACGTGTGGATTCTTTGCTTTGACACAGTCCACTTAGAACCTGGAACTGTAAGTAAGAATTTAATAATAAAAATATTCTAATTTTACTCAATGTTAACAACAATTTAATAATCAAGCATATTGGATTATCAATTGCTATTAATTTATTAAAATAAAGATAAATTATGATTAAAATTAAACTAATCCTAATTCTATGCTAAGTTGATAAAAATTAATATATAAATTATAATATATATAATTATGTATTAAAGTTTATCATATTTATATAAATATATTAAGTAAAATATTTATTTTAGATGCCTTTTGGAAATATTTACAAAAAGAGGCACCTAGTTTTTATTATTTACGAAAATAGCAACCAAAATTTAAAAATAATTAAATTAAGTCCCTAGACTTAATGAAAATTTGAAATTGAGTTGTAATTTAAAGCTTGGGTCAGGATTGACCTTTTATTTGAAAAACCAAAAATTTATTTGGTCATTTAGGGAATAGTTTCTCAGAAAATTATATAAAAATCAATTCCCAGGAAAGATTGGAGGGGTTACAAGCAGTCCCGCTTAAGTTCCAATCTCCTAGACAGAATTTATTTAAACATAATAAACCCGGAAATATACCTTAAATAATTTATTAAAAACAAGACAATTTAAATATCTGATAAACTGAACAAGATTTGATCCCGTTCAGGTTTTTCTCCGTAGTAATGTTTCAAATGCTGAGCGTTGACTTGAAAATTACCTCCCTTACCTTGGAGTTCAACAACTCCATATGGATAGTCGCGATGAATCATACATGGACCAGACCAACGTGATTTTAACTTACTTGGGAAGAACTTCAATCTGGAATTAAATAACAAGACTTGCTGACCTGCTTCAAATACTCTAACTCGAATGTGCTTGTCATGCCATTTCTTGAGTCTTTCTTTGAGTAATTTGACATTTTCGTAGGAGAACATTCGAAATTCCTCTAGCTCGTTGAGTTGGAGCATCCGTTTCTCTCTAGCAAGCTTAAGATCAAAGTTGAGTCGTCGAAGAGCCCAGTAAGCTTTGTGCTCTAACTCCAGAGGTAGATGACAGGCTTTCCCAAAGACCAACCTATAGGGTGACATTCCTAAAGGTGTTTTGTATGCTGTTCTGTAAGCCCATAAAGTATCATCTAGTCTCTTGGACCAATCTCGTCGGTTCGGGCAAAATACCTTCTCAAGTATGCCTTTGATCTCCTTATTCGCTAGCTCAGCTTACCCATTTGTCTGCGAATGGTAAGCTATAGCAACCTTGTGTTTCACTCCATGTTTATCTAACAACCATTTTAACCACTTGTTCACAAAATGGGTTCCTTCATCGCTGATAATAGCTCTTGGGGATCCAAACCTTGTGAACACGTGTTTCTGCAAAAACTTCATCACAACCTTAGCATCGTTCGTTGGATAAGCTTCAGCCTCGACCTACTTGGACACATAATCTACTACTACCAATATGTACTTGTGACCAAAAGATGGAGGGAAAGGACCAAGAAAGTCAATACCCAAACATCGAACAATTCTACCTCAATGATATATGTTCGAGGCATCTCATTTCCGTTGGTGACATTTCCAACCTTCTGACATCGATCACAACTTTTTACGTAAGGGTAAGCATCCTTGAATAGTATGGGCCAAAAGAATCCAGCTTGCAATACTTTGGCCGCTGTACGTGTACCTCCAAAGTGTCCCCTACTCGGGGCTAAGTGACAGTGGTATAAAATATTCGATTTTTCATCTTCTTCCACACATCTCCTAATCATCTGATCTGCACGCTTTTTAAACAAGTATGGCTCTTCCCAGAAATCACATCGTGAAGAAACTTTTTCCTTTGTTGATACGTTTTATCAATCAGCATCAAACCACAAGCTAAATAGTTAGCAATATCAGCAGACCAAGGAATATTATGGACATGATTTACCTTCAGTATGTGCTCATCTGGAAATGTCTCCTGAATCGGTACAAATGGAGAATTTCCCTCTTGCGGCTCCAATCTAGACAAGTGATCTGCTACTTGGTTTTCTACTCCCTTTCGATCTTGAATTTCTAGATCGAACTCTTGAAGTAGTAGTACCCACCGGATCAATCTCGGCTTAGTGTCTTTCTTGGCCAGTAAATATTTAATTGCCAAGTGGTCCGTATAGACAATCACTTTGGTACCTACAAGATAAGATCGAAACTTGTCGAAAGCAAACAAAATAGAAAGTAACTCTTTTTCCATTACCGTATAATTCAGTTGAGCTCCGATTAGAGTTCGACTTCCGTAGTAGATGGGATGAAAAACTTTGTTCCTTCACTGGCCCAAGACAGCTCCAATTGCGAAGTCACTTGTGTCACACATCAATACGAATGACAGATCCCAGTCTGGTGTGATGATTATGGGTGTCGTGACTAATCGTCTCTTCAAATCGTTGAAGGCTTTTAAGCATTCCTCATCAAACTTGAATATTGAGTCATTCTCCAATAATTTGCATAAGAGTTTAACAACTTTGGTGAAGTCCTTGATAAATCTTCGATAAAAACCAGCGTGGCCCACACTACACCAAAACAGACTTTTAGCGACGTTTTTTTGGGCCTTTAGCGGCGTTTTTAAGCGCCACTAATAGTACTCGCGGCGCTTTTAAAAGCGCCGCAAAAAACGCCGCTACGAAAACCGCCGCAAAAATTAGTGGCGTTTTTTGCGAAAAAACGCCGCTACAGGTATGGACTTTTAGCGGCGCTTTTAAAAAAAACGCCGCTAAAGGTATGGGCTTATAGCGGCGCTTTTAAAACAAACGCCGCTAAAGGTAGGGGCTTTTAGCGGCGCTTTTAAAACAAACGCCGCTAAAAGTAGGGGCTTTTAGCGGCGCTTTTAAAACAAACGCCGCTACAGGTATGGGCTTTTAGCGGCGCTTTTAAAAAAAACGCCGCTAAAGGTATGGGCTTATAGCGGCGCTTTCAAAACAAACGCCGCTAAAGGTAGGGGCTTTTAGCGGCGCTTTTAAAACAAACGCCGCTACAGGTAGGGGCTTTTAGCGGCGCTTTTAAAAAAAAACGCCGCAATAGGTATGGGCTTTTAGCGGCGCTTTTTAAAAAAACGCCGCAATAGGTATGGGCTTTTAGCGGCGCTTTTTAAAAAAACGCCGCAATAGGTATGGGCTTTTAGCGGCGCTTTTTAAAAAAACGCCGCAACAGGTAGGGGCTTTTAGCGGCGCTTTTTAAAAAAACTCCACTAATTTGCACAGATCTGCTGTGCACTTTTTTCCCAATATCCTACCCTCCCTGCAGTAAAAACCAGCCAATAACAGCAACAATTGCATATAATTCCAACCCAATGCAGCAAATAAAACATTTAAATCTCAGTAAAAGCATTAAATCTAAACAAATACTTCAAATTTAATAAAAGATGATATTTATTAAAAAATGAATCATAATTCAAACAATTCTTAGAATAATGTTTAACTGTAACAATGTTAAAAAAAAAATCTTACAATAAGAAAAGAAATGTCTAAGATGGCGGCCTCTGCGGCTGCTGCTTGAACAAATTCATCATAACCTGCAGCTGTAGCTGGAGTTCTTCATACTTTCTGTTCTGCTCTGCCTCCCGCGCTGCTGCCTCCGCTCTAAGTTGAGCAACATGTTCCGCCTCTCTCGCTGCTGCCTCCGCTCTAAGCTTAGAAATTTGTTCCGCCTCCCTCGCTGCTGCCTCTGCTCTAAGCTGAGAAATTTGCTCAGCTGTGCTCGCTTCCATCAGGGATATCTGTTCTTTCAGTCTCTGAACTTCAGCACGAGATTGACTCCCGGAAGGCATGTATTGCCGGGAGCCGGATCCAAAATATTGGGTCGGAGTAACACCTGATCCTTGACATCGAACCCGACCATACCTTGTAAGACCCAAAACATTAGTGATAATTCTGTTATAAATATACTCAAGATTAACAAAACTATCAATCGAAGCAGTCGTACCTTTCGGGACCCAAAACATCAGTAATAATTCTGTTATCAATCTCGTCGAGATTAACAGAACTGTCAGACGAAGCAACCGCTTCATACTCCGCCTTTTTCTCCTTTAGTTTATCCTAATAAATCAATAAAAGAGTTAGAAACGAAATATATAATAAAAATGAATGGAACATAACTTAAAATTAGAAATTTAAAACTACAAACGATGAATTAAACCATTATAATTAAGCATTATAAATATTTATAAAAATCAACATTTATTAAATAAATATACCAAAATTTCTGCAGCCTTGGATGTCATCGGAGATCCATCCTTCTTCCTATGCGTAATGTCAAAAGTTGAAGCCGTCCAACTTTTTGACCTGACGAAACTTCCTACATTATAGCAGAAAAAATATAAGTTAATAGTATAAATCATTAATATTTGAAAGAAGTAATAAATTATAATACCTCAGCCTCAGCCACACGAGCAAAACTTCTGGAACCTGCCGTGTGCGTGAATTGTTGTTTCTGTCTGCTGCTTGTTCCAACTCGCTCACGGTCCTACATAATGGGATTTGAATTATTTATATAGTAAATACGATAAACCGAAAAATTTCTAAGACTTTGAAAGTACGTAATACCTCTCCTTTCTTTGAATTCCAGAATCTAACTTGATCTTCCCATTGGTACCTCAACATTCCCGGCGGGACATTTCGCAGTTTTTCGTCGAGGCTGATGTCTTTCTTAAAATATTGTTTTTTTAGGGTGCTTTTATTGTCTCTCCATTTTTTACCCAACGTCTTCTTAATATAGTCATCGGAGACCTCTAAATCAAATCTACCCTGAATTTTTTTTTTAAAAAAGTTAATATAAATGAAGGTTAAATGAAAGTATTATAAATTACATTCACCTTCTATTACCTTAATATTTTCGAGAGCCTGATTTTTGTTGGCATCAGGCATGTGATGCCATGATTCATAGTTAATGGGCAACATATTCGGATTTCGTGCTATAACGCCCAAATAGCCTGCCAACAATCGAGCTTCAGATCCGATAGGCTGGCCATGATCGTTTCTCCTTACTATAACACGCTGGGTAGGCTGTAAGTCATATAAATCTGTAAGCAACGTACGTCCCCGAGCTCTGCGCGTCCTACCACCCTCAGCTGAAAAATGATATATTATTATATTAAAATTGAAAAATGAATCAATAATAAAATTCAACATGCATGTAAAATAAACTTAACATTACTTTGGAATTCTCCATGCTCGTCATCTATGTCCGGCAGACTAGAAGATCCAACAACTGTATCCTGTCCACTATTTACGTCTGCTGAATTTGCAGTATAATTTCTAATATTTAAACCTCGTAATCGTCTTCTAGGCATTTTTTCTGCAAAACACATAAAAGAGTTCAAAATTTTAGTAACAAATAACAACAATAATAGGACATTTAAAATAGTTAAATTATATAACATGACCAACATGAAAATTATAATATTACATATAGAAAATAAATCATTAAATCTTACTACATCATATTTCGTAAATATCTTCGTCCACATCCTGACGAACCCATTGAAATTGTTGACTAGTACTAGGGATATTTTCAGTTAAGTCTTGTTCTGGAAAAGGCAAAGTTTTTGATCTTTCGACTATGTCATCTCTACTTCCACTGCCAATGTCGAACAAGTCTCTAGGGGTGTTTCGAAGTACAACGTACCAACCCTCATCAGTTGGATCTTCGGAGTAAAAAACTTGTTTAACTTGAGAAGAAAACACATACGGCTCGTCCATCAGTTGTTCTCCGGTGTGAATCAATCGAGAGAAATTCACCATTGTAAGCCATATTGATCGTTTTTAATTCCGCGAGCCGTATTCACATCAGCCCAATCACCTCGAAATAAGACAACTTTGCAATTGCCATAATAATCCAACTCAATGATGTCAGTAATAAGTCCGTAATACTCCAGATTCCCCTCGACCGGATTACTGTCCCTAGCACTAGCATAACTTGTAATCGAAGAATTAACAACAATTCCGCAATTTTGGGTTCTTCTCAATCTCTCGCGATACCTTGTATGAAATCTGTATCCGTTGATGAGAAAGCCATTATATCTTTTAACTATTCTGTTTGGACCTTGTGAAAGCCATTTAACGTCGTCATTTACTTCATTCCGGCTCCAAACCTATTGATGGAAAGTAAATCGAGAAATTATGAATGTTATGAGAGAACATTATGACTTGTCAATGAAAACTTAAATTACATACCATTTGGCTTAACCATTCATGGAATGTTTCTGTGAACAACTTATTAATTTCTCGTCGATTTAATCTTCGGGATCGTGAACGAGCTCTTAATATTTGTTTGTACTCACTGTACGGTAAAAAAGGTTTTACCTTGTTAGAAGACAAATAAATTATAATTGATGAGTATTTATCAAATTCTAGAACTTACGTCCGAAATGGTTCCATTGAATCGTGATGAAAAAGAATGTATCGATGTGCTTGGACCCACGATCTATCGTCTAATTCTACAATTTCGACTTTGCCGATCGGTTCTCCGAAACTTTGAAATAAATAAGTGTCGACCAAATTATGATCTGTGAGCCCAGCATTTCTACTTGGTCTGTTCATTCTTGTTTCAACATCTTCCAATACCTCGAACAGAAAGTCATACATTCCTCTGCCAAGTAGCCCTCGGCAATTGATCCTTCCGGATAACGCTTATTGCGGCAGTATGACTTCAATTTGGAAAGGAACCTAAACACGGTATACAACATTAACAAAGTTGCAACTAAAGGCATTGAGCTGAATGAAGGAATATGTTGCAAATAAATTAAGACCTTTCAATGGGATACATCCATCGATAGAAAACGGGTCCACCAAGAAGTGCTTCACGCGGGAGATGAATTAACAAGTGCACCATAATAGTGAAGAAGGAAGGCGGGAAGATCTTCTCCAGATTGCATAAAGTCAATACGACTCGATCTTGTAGTCTCTCAAGTTCTTGAACATTCAAAACTTTACCACAAATACCTTTCATTATATTTGACAGTTCAATTATAGGAGCCGTCACCTTTTTCGACATACAACACCGCATAGCAACTGGCAGTAAGTCTTGCATCAAGATGTGATAGTCATGCGATTTTAAGCCATATAGTCTTCGATCCTTAAGACTCACACATCGCGAAATATTTGATGCATACGCATCCGGGACCTTTATATCCTTCAACACCGTACAGAACACTTCTTTCTCCGTCTTTGACATTGAAAAAATAGCAGGCGGCAACCGATATTTCATATTCGGAAGTTCTCGGGGATGAAGCTCACGCCGAATTCCCATGTGGACTAAATCAAGTCGACTCTGAAGATTATCTTTCGATTTTCCATCGACATTCAAAATAGTCCTAATGATGTTCTCGCAGACATTTTTCTCTATGTGCATGACATCAAGATTATGGCGTAAAATCTGATGCTTCCAATAAGGCAACTCCAAAAGAATACTTCTTTTTTTCCACAAGTCCGCCTCATGAGGATCATCCTCTTCATCAGATTCATCATCAGATTCATCCCTAGATCTTCTATTTCTTTGCGGGTTAGTCGGTTGATTCACCTTCCCATAAATGAAATTCATATCTTTCAACATTAAGAATATTTCGGATCCACAGGTCTGCGGAGGAACTGGTCTGAACTCTTGAGTACCATCAAATTGAGCACTCTGAAATCTAAATGTATGATTTTCCGGTAACCACCGGCGATGCCCCATGTACGAGAACTTCTTCCCATTATATAACCATTGCGAACATGTCTGTGCAGCACAACACGGACAAGCATAACGTCCCCTGGTACTCCAACCAGATAAATTAGCATAAGCCGGGAAGTCGTTAATAGTCCACATTAAAGCCGCACGTAAATTAAAGTTCTCTTTTCTCATTGCATCGTATGTCTGAACACCAGCCCATAGTTGTTTTAACTCCTCAACAAGTGGCTGCAAATAGACGTCAATATCATTCCCCGGCCCTTTCTCTCCAGGTATAATCATAGACAAGATAAAAGAAGATTGTTTCATGCAAACCCATGGAGGCAAATTGTAGGGAACAAGCACCACAGGCCAAGTACTGTACGTTGTGCTCATGAGTTTGTAAGGGTTAAATCCATCGGATGCTAGCCCAAGCCTCACACTCCGAGGATCGCTTGCAAAGCTTGGAAATTTTGAGTCAAAAGATTTCCAAGCTAAAGAATCTGCGGGATGCCTTAACAACCCATCATCTGTTCGTCCATCCCGGTGCCACGTCATTGATTCGGCTGTCTTCGAGGACATGAAAAGCCGTTGAAGCTTGGTATTAGCGGAAAATACCGCAAAATCTTAACTGGCTGCTTCTTTGACTGTGTATCGTGTTCATCCTCGTTACCGTCCTCTGTATTTCTATTAACCAACGGGATTGGCCGCATACATGACAGCACTGTTGGTTTATCCGGTCGCCCCAATACAACATGCAGTCATTTCGGCAACTGTGAATTTTGTTTGTAGCCAAGGCCTAAATCCTTTATCAATTTCTTCATATCTTTGGAAGATCGAGGGATTTTTGCAAAAGGGAACATTTCTTGCAGAAACTCTAACAGCATTGTCAACGAGTTTCCGGTCCACCCCCCCAAACATTTCAAGTGAAAAAGACGAATACAGAATGATAGTTTGGAAAATTTTGAACCCTCATACAGTTCATCGTTCATTTCACCAAGTAACGTGTAGAATCTTGCCGCTTCTTCATTTGGTTGTTCATCTGGTACACTTCTTCCCCCTTCGGTGAAAGTATTTCCAACAAAATTATGATCATCGGTTGCACCCAAGTCAGGTGGAAACGACCCGAAACCATCACTACGCATATTAAAAGCATCCCGCAACATGTTTTCCATGTTATCGTCTCTAACATTCTGATTGAAAGCACTATGATGATACCCCTGATTCATCGATGAAGATGCTACACTAGGTGTACACTCTCCATGGAAAAACCATATTTTGTACCCCCGGACAAAGCCATCAACAACTAGATGTTCGTAGACCACTTCACGACAATGCCATAAACCATTGCAACACTTCTTACACGGGCAAAGAATCATATTCTCTTGGCTTGCATTTTGAAATGTGAAATTCAGAAAAGTTTCTACTCCATTTCGATAGCCGTTACTTACCCTTGACAGTTTCATCCAACTCCTATCCATTTCGTTGTTGTTGAAGTCTAAAGTTGACAGTAATTTGCACGGCTAAATTGTTAATTGTTAATTGACAAGAATTTGATTTTTAAAACAAAGATTTATTTAAGCTTCATCATACATGGCATTGTAAGTATTATTTAAATTGCATGTATTATTCAAGATTCTTCATACGTGGCATTGTTACATCTGGGGAGGATCCGTTATATCTTCCAGTGAGATATAAGGCAACCCGTCAGGTTTCCAGCCTATATACTTTGAATCTTATTATTATGTAAGTTATGTATTATGTAAGTTAAATAATTTTATGTTAGGTATGTATTACGTATTATGTAAGTTAAATTAAAATTTCAAATCGAGAATCAGTATTATTATTATTACTACTTTAATCATTATTATTATTACTATTACTTTAATTATTATTTAGTTATTATTATTATTATTATTATTTATTATTACTTTAATCATTATTATTATTATTACTACTTTAATTATTATTATTACTATTATTACTACTTTAATCATTATATTTTATTATTACTATTACTTTAATCATTATTATTATTATTACTACTTTAATCATTATTATTATTATTATTTATTATTATTATTTATTATTATTATTTTTTACTTTAATCATTATTATTTACTATTACTTTTTTATTATTATTATTACTTTAATCATTATATTATTTTATTACTATTACTTTAATCATTATTTATTAAATTACTATTACTTTATCATTATTATATTATTATTATTACTATTACTTTAATTATTATTATTATTATTATTATTATTATTACTTTAATTCTTATTTTATTACTATTGCTTTAAGTTATTATTATTACTATTATTACTACTTTTCATTCTTATTATTATTATTACTATTACTTTATTATTATTATTATTACTACTTTAATCATTATTATTTATTATTACTTACTTTAATCATTATTATTATTATTACTACTTTATCTTATTATTATTATTATTATTATTATTATTATTATTATTTATTATTATTATTATTATTACTATTATTATCATTATTATTATTATTGTTACTATTACTTTAATCATTATTATTTACTATTACTTTATTTATTATTATTATTCTTTAATCATTATTATTATTATTATTTATTATTATTATTATTATTATTATTAATACTTTCATTATTGTTATTATTACTACTTTAATCATAATTATTAAGCTTAAGCTTCATATCTGATTTCTTTTGTTTGCTTAACAAGCATCTAGGCTCAAGCTCAAGTATATTAAAAACGTATTATTACAAATATATATTAAATGTTTTCTTCAATCAAACCAATGTTTTGAGGTAACTGAACGATGTACATATACTTATAATATATATATATATTGAAATTTTGTAAGCCCTGTATCAATACGAGTAAGTCCAACTTCAAATTTTGGCAACCAACTTCAGAAGTACCAGTACTTAGGAGTAAGAGCTGATACTTACCATGCCTACTCCAAAACATACAACTTAAGTTCAAACCAATGCTACAAAAATTGACATAGCAGTTTAGAAAAATCAAGGGTCCCAGCATGTAGAAAGATCGTGTTTAGAAACTAAAATTAGTTGAAATAATTTCAACTCAATCAACTCACCTCAGATGAAAAGATAAAGCCGCAATCCACCCGTATAAATCCACAGGCGAAGAAGTTTCTGTTCGGTTTCGTTTCCTTCAAAAAATGTTTTCGTAATCTGATTCAGTCCGCTCCTAATCAGTCCAATACAAACAAGTCTGCAATGTGAATTCAAGCACACACAAAAACAGAAAAAAAAATCAGAAAAGAAAAATCATTAAAATCATGAAAATGTTAGTACTGCACTAAAATATTAATAAATTAATATTTTTTAGAATTAATGGAAAATCATCAGCATATATTGTAATAGGGTATTAGAAAATTGGAATTTGGGGTAAACAAAACACTGTTCGCAAATGTAGACCTAATTCGGAAACTGAACAGAGGATTAAAATTACTAAACAATTATAACAGGAGGAAAAATTATGAGAACTGCAACTTCAGTTCGAAAGCAATTGGGATCATGAAGCAAACTTAATTCCAATACCAGGAGAAATCAAACTGATTCAATTGACTTATTGGGGCTAAGTTATTACCAAAATTGAATGCCTATATCCAAGAATAAGAACAAAAAGAGTGTGCTTACCTTTTCGGCAACTTAACCGTAATTGAAACAGAGGCCTCCTTACTTTGCGATTTCAATCGAAACAGAGAAACCCAATTCACAGCAAAATAAAAACAAAATTAAGAACAGTAGAACAAAACAAAATAGAATTAACGATATTTTCTAATCTTTAAATTGACAGAGAAGATGAAGAGAACCAGCCTCGTACCTTTGCTGAAGACGACGATACAGGCCACGAAATCCACCAAGTTTTTTTTCTACCTAAATCATACTCAGCATCACAAAAATGAAGAAGTTAAACAAAAAAAAAAACAAAATCCCTAAATCAAAACAGTTTCTATTTACAAATTCCATACCGTCGTTGTTGGTTGAATGTAGGGATATTGCGAAATATGAGCAAACAAAGGACGACAGAACGACGGATATTGCGAAATCCACCAAGTTTGAGCAGAAAATTTTAGGGACGAGGGAATTTAGGGGAGATGGACTTTCGGCAGAAAAATTGAAGCAGAAAACCAAGCCAAGAAAAATTTTAGGAGCAACACTTAGGGATTTCGGGGAAAAAGGGGGATAAAACCGAGCAGAGCCGAACGACGGCGTTTTGCTCAAAGGCAGTTTATGTTTTGCGGCGTTTGTAACAAGCGCCACTAATCATTCAGAAAACGACGTCGTCCACCTTAATGAACATTACACTGTTGATAAAACGATGACGTGAAGATAAAGTCCGTACAAACTTGCGGCGTTTTGGTAAAAACGCCACTCAATATAAGGTTCGCGGCGTTTTTGAAAAGCGCCACTACCTGTTCACAAAACGACGTCGTCCTACTTAATGAACATTATACTCTGCCTAAAACGACGACGTCAAGATTAATGTATATACAAACTTGCGGCGTTTTCGTAAAAACGCCACGAAATAAAAGGTTTGCGGCGTTTTTGAAAAGCGCCACTACTTGTTCATAAAACGACGTCGTCCTCCTTAATGACATTATACTCTTGGTAAAACGACGACGTCAAGACTAATGTATATACAAACTTGTGGCGTTTTCTAAAAACGCCACTAAATACATCCTTTTGCGGCGTTTTTACTAGCGCCACTAATACGTCACTCCAATTGGGTGGCGTTTTACTAAAAAACGCCACTAAATTATGTTTCATAGTTTAGACTTTAATATTTATACTAACATTTTTTTTTTAAATTTTAATACTTTCTTAACATAAAAATGCTATGTCTAGGAATATATTTGTTGCGCCGATTCACACACTATGGCAAACACGTACGACATCATTATTGTAATATTTATACTAACATTTTTTTAAAATTTTTATTATTTCTTAAGATAAGACATGCTATGTGTCAAGAATATTTATCTATATGGCATGTCACATGTTACTTTTTGATTGATTTTGTATAACGTACGTGTTATCTTTCGTAAGGGTTAAATCCGTTAATAATAATTTTTATTAATAGAGGGGATTAATTGATTTTATTTTGACTAAATTTTATTAATATGTTAACTCATAATTAATTTTTAAAATAAATTATTAATATATTTATTTATTTTACAGGCAAATAGTTATAAATGAATAGAACTAGGATTATCACCACGCGTTGCATGATTTGATTGATTGTTATATTTTAATCATTTATTTTACATTTTAGCACTTTATAAATAAAATTCACAAAATAAGTTTCAATTTTAATTTTCTTTTAAGTGAAATAAAAATGAAATAGCATTATTTAAAAGTTATAAAAATAACTTCCAACAATAGAAAAAATTAAAGCATAATATTAAATTAAAATGTAACCTACGAGATTAGGGTTTAGACTGTATATGATTTACAATTTAGGGTTTTGAGTGTTTAGAGTTATGATTTATGGTTTAGAATCTAAATCTGATATTTAGAGTTTAGGGTTTAAATTGTATAGGATTTACAATTTAGGGTTTATATATGGATAACTAATTAGGGTGTTGGATTTGGGATTTAGAGTTTATGGTATAGGGTCTGGGATTTAGGGGTTAGGGGTTATGGGTCAATGGTTAGGGTTTTAGGGTTTATAGTTTAGGGTTTAATGTTTACGGTGTAGAGTTTAGGGTTTAGGGATAAAGAAATTATGCACAATCAGGTTTATAGTTTGATATTCTATCTTCATTAATCGATAACCCTAAACCTGTGAACCTTAAACTATAAACCCAAGTCATAACTGAAACCCTAAACTCTAAGCCATAGACTATATATAAACCCTAATTCCTAAATCTTAAAATACTGAACTCGAAACCCTAGTCAGCCCATACAAACGACTAAATTAAGTACCCTTAATTATAGCCTTAAACCCTAAATTATTTAGATAATTAGTTTTGAATATATATATATTTCTTTCAATATTTTAATAAATATAAATAACGTTAATTTCAATTTACTAATTACTTTTGTTTCTCTACATATGTATGAGTTACAATTTTTTAAATTTTAATATATATATATATAAAGCTTATCTATTATCTTTTAAATAATGTAAAATATATTTATAATTTATATATATATAGATATATATATATATATAATAAATTAATATGCTAGGTGTACTCCTTATTATACCCATGAAACCCTAACACATTAAACCGCAAATCATAACCACATATAATCCTTAAACATTAAAACAGTAACTCCTAAACTATGATGGTAATTAATTTAATATTTTCAAATTAATATATATCTTTTACGATTATATAATAAATTATTTAATATATAAATTTAAAAAATCCAAAAAATGGCTAAAGAAACGGTCGGACTGATAGCGGCGTTTCTACAGAAGCGCCGCTACAGGTCTGACTTTTAGCGGCGTTTGTAAACAAGCGCCGCTACAGGTCTGACTTATAGCGGCGTTTCTAAAGAAGCGCCGCTACAGGTCTGACTTATAGCGGCGTTTCTAAAGAAGCGCCGCTACAGGTCCGACTTTTAGCGGCGTTTGTAAAGAAGCGCCGCTACAGGTCTGACTTTTAGCGGCGTTTTGAAAGAAGCGCCGCTACAGGTCTAACTTTTAGCGGCGTTTTTAAAGAAGCGCCGCTACAGGTCTGACTTTTAGCGGCGTTTGTGAAGAAGCGCCGCTACAGGTCTGGCTTTTAGCGGCGTTGTTAAAGAAGCGCCGCTACAGGTCTTACTTATAGCGGCGTTTGTGTATTAAGCGCCGCTATATATCATTTTTTAGCGGCGTTTTTAAATAAACGCCGCTATTACCCATTTTTTAGCGGCGGTTTACTTCAAACGCCGCGAATGTATAAAATTAGCGGCGTTTTGATTTAAAACGCCACTAAAAACGCCGGTAAAAGTATGTTTTGGTGTAGTGCCAAAAAGCTCCTAACACCTTTTACAGGTGTTGGAGGTGGGATTTTCTCAATAACGTCTACCTTTGCTTTGTCTACCTCGATCCCATGTCTCGTTATCCGATGCCCTAGAACAATTCCTTCTCGTACCATAAAATGACACTTTTCCCAGTTGAGTACGAGATTCGTTTCTTCGCATCGCCTTAGTACCTTAGCTAGATTGGCTAAGCAATCATTGTAAGTATCTCTGAATACTGAAAAAAAAACTTCCAAGTACTTCTCAACCATGTCAGTAAAAATAGACATCATACATCTTTGAAATGTAGCAGGTGCATTACGTAAACCAAATGGCATGCGTCTAAATGCAAATGTACTATACGGGCAGGTGAATGTCATTTTGTGTTGATCTTTCGATGCTACTGTAATCTGATTATACCCTGAGTATCCATCGAGAAAGCAGTAGTAATCTCGTCCTGCGAGTCTATCCAGCATCTGGTCTAAGAACGGCAAAGGAAAGTGATCTTTCCTAGTCGCCTTGTTCAGCTCCCGGTAATCGATACAGATTCTCCATCCCGTAGCCATTCTAGTTGGTATCAACTCGTTGTTCTCATTTTCTACGACCGTGATACCTCCTTTCTTTGGCACGCACTGGACCGGTCTCACCCATGAACTGTCTGAGATGGGGTAAATTATACCCACATCCAACCACTTGATAATTTCCTTCTTTACTACATCCTTAATAATGGGGTTCAGTCTCCGTTGTCCATCAATCGTTCCTCTCTCGCCATCTTCTAATATGATCTTGTGCATGCATACATATGGGCTAATACCGCGAATATCAACTATGGCCCCTCCGATAGCCTTCTTGATTTATTTCAAAACTATGATAAGTTTCTCTTCTTGTTCAGTAGTTAATTCTGCTGAAACAATCACAGGCAGAGTAGAGGCGTTACCTAAATAAACAAATTTTAAATGTGTAGGTAATACCTTGAGTTCTAACTTAGGTGGCTCCTTGATTGATGCTTTTGGCTGGGTGTAATCCCTTTTCTCTAATTCCAAAGATTCAAAACGGGATTACGGATTAAGTCCCTTTTGATTAGCTCCTAGTAGAGCCAAGTATTCATCCTCCTCTTCATCATTTGGAGGATCCAAAGTCAAAATTCTTTCCAGTGGGTCCTAAACACAGTTGAGTTCCTTCTCCACTATTAAATCCTCTAGATCGGACACTGCAAAACAAACATCAATTGTGTCAGGAAATCGCATTGACTTAAAAACATTAAATGTTACCAGATCATCCTGAACACGCATAGTCAGCTCGCCCTTCTGCACATTAATAAGGGTCCTTCCAGTTGCTAGGAACGACCTTCATAGGATGATTGGTACTTCTTTGTCTGCTTCAAAATCTAGAATTACATAGTTAGCAGGAAAGATAAACTTATCTACACGTACCAATACGTCCTCGATTTTTCCTTCTAGATGTGCTAAGGATCGATCTGCTAGTTGAAGTGTAACCGTAGTTTGTCTAACTTCTCCTGTCCCTAAATTCCTAAATATTGACATAGGCATCAAGTTGATACTTGCACCTAAGTCACATAATGCCTTACCACAATATGTTGCTCCAATGTTGCACGGTATGGTAAAACATCTAGGATCCTTCAATTTTGGGGGTAGTTTGTCTTGAAGATATTCATTGCATTCCTTTGTCAGAGCTACCGTCTCAAATTCTCCAAGTCTTCGTTTCTTAGACAAGATATTTTTCATGAACTTGAGGTAGTTCGGCATTTGCTCAAGTGCTTCAACCAATGGGATGTTGATATGAAGTTGCTTGAGTACATAAAGGAACTTCTTGAATTGAATCTCCTGCTTCTACTTCTGGAGTCTTTGAGGGTAGGGTGGTGGTGGTTTCATTACTGGAACTACTTCTGGTTGATTCACCTTTGGCGGTAATTCTGCACCTAACCGAGTTGTTAGTTGGTCAGAATTAGCTGGTCTTGAGGCTACATTATCGGGTTTTGCAGATTCTGGTTGTAATGAAACTGGTATTTCAACACTTGGTTGAACTGCTTCTAAATCTTGGGCGTCAGCTTGCTCCTTTCCAGATTCAATGGTATTGGGCTCTATCGTCTTTCCACTCCTCAGTGTTAGCGCTTTGCCGTGCTCCTTTTCTGGATTTCTCGAATTTTCCGTATCACTTGTGGTCGGTTCCTATGTTCAGTTGTAAGCTGGCCCACTTGATTCTCCAAATTCTTCAATGTAGCTGCTACTGGATTAAGGCATCATTCTTTTCTATGTATGCCTTCAGCAAACTGTCCAAGCTATTGGATGCTTCAGCTTGAACTGGTTTCTGAACTTGTTGCAGGAAATCAGGCGGCTGGGTTGGTCTGGGTTGGGTGTAAGTGGTACTGGTTCCAGCCCCTTGGTTATTCCAGGAGAAATTCGGGTGGTTTCTCCATGATGGGTTATAAAAATTTGATTGCAGCCCTTGCCTTCCTCGGTTTTGGTTCTAATTACCCATGTAATATACAGATTCTGGGTTCGACGGACATTCTTCAAACAAATGTCCCTCCCCACAATAGACACAAGCTATATTCTCAAATTGATTAGGCGGCTGTGCTGCAAAACTATTAGACCCATTAGTAGTAAGATTTTTAAGCATTGAGGATATTGATGATACCTAAGATGCGAGTGAAGTAAGAGCGTCTACTTCATGTATTCCAGCGACTCATCTTCCTGACGCTGCTCGACTGGTTGGCCATTGATAATTGTTACTAGCAATCCTCTCAATAATTTCATAAGCCTCGTTATAAGACTTAGAAAGGAGAGCACCATTAGTAGAGGCGTCCACTACCATCCTTGTGTGAGCGTTGAGACCATTATAGAATGTCTCAAGTTGAATGCAATGTGGGATTCCATGATGAGGGCACTTTCGTAGTAACTGTTTAAATCTTTCCCATGCCTCATACAAGGACTCATCATCCATTTGGTGGAAGGTAGTGATCTCGTTCCTCAGCTTAGCATTCTTGCTTGGCGGGAAATACTTTATCAAGAATCTCTCGGCTAATTCTTGCCATGTAGAAATAAAGTTCGGTGGCAATGAGTTCAACCAGGCACGAGCTCTGTCCCTTAACGAATATGGGAACAACTTCAATCGTAAGGCATCTTCGAGAACTCCGGCTAACTTGAAAGAATCGCTCACTTCCATAAATAGTCTTAAGTGAAGATGAGGATCTTCAGTAGGCATTCCACTGAATTGGCCCACAGTCTGAAGCATCTAGAACATGACTGGCTTCAGCTCGAATTGTTGTGCCTTGATTTCGGGTCTCCTAATACCTAGATTAAGATCGTTAAATACTGGCAGAGCATACTGTCGTAAAGCTCTATCCCTATCATCAGCAATAAGGATAGGATTCTGAGCAGGGTTTGCTCCGTTTCCTTGATTCATATTCTCGAAGTTCATTGATAAACCGTAAAAGTAACATATTTTAAGCCCACATTTAGCATGCTTTTGGATGATTTAAGCCTTGAATTATGTAATTTGGTGCTCTTAATCCTTTGTTTTCATATTTTATACTCAAAAGAGCACCGAATGATGAAAAGAACAGAAAACAGGCCCAAAACAGAGTAAATGGGCCATATCATGAAATCCACACGGCCTGGGCCCAAGACCACATGACTGTGTCTCATTCAACAGCTTCGAACACGGCCTGGCCATGACTTACACGGGCGTGTGCCATGGGTGTGTCCCTGCCGTGAGAAAGAAGAGTTTCACTCGGATTAGGATACTTAGGGGTATAGAAACATATTCAGAAGCAACTTAGTCAATGGTGCCGCAACTGAAGAAAATCCTTCAAGAAACCTTCGGTAGTACCCAGCCAAACCAAGAAAACTCCTAATCTCAGCCACAGACCTAGGTGGCTTCCAATCCAACACCACTTCAATCTTTCTAGGGTCAACCCTAATCCCTTCTGCCGTCACGACGTGCCCTAGAAATGTAACTTCCCTTAGCTAAAATTCACACTTACTGAATTTGGCATACAACTACTTCTCCCTTAAATTCTGCAAAACTATCGCAGATGAGCATCATGCTCCTCCTTCGACTTCGAATAAACCAAGATATCGTCTATAAACACCACGACACACCGGTCTAGGTAGGGTTGAAACACTCGGTTCATCATGTCCATGAACGCTGCTGGTGCGTTGGTCAATCCAAATGGCATCACCATAAACTCATAATGACCGTAGCGAGTCCTAAAAGCTGTCTTATGAATATCCGCCTCTTTGAACCTAAGCTGATGGTACCCTGACCTCTGATCTATCTTTGAAAAGACTGAGGCCCCCTTCAACTGGTCGAACAAGTCATCGACCCTTGGCAACGGGTACTTGTTCTTGATTGTTAGCTTATTCAACTGGCGATAATCTATGCACATACGTATTGATCCATCCTTCTTCTTAACAAAATAACACCGGCGCTCCCCAAGGCGACACACTCGGTCGAATAAACCCTCTATCCAGCAACTCCTGAATCTGTGCTTTCAACTCCAACAACTCCTTCGGCGCCATCCTATACGGAGCAATAGATACCGGCGCTGTTCCCGGAAGAAGATCGATACCAAACTCCACTTCACGATCTGGGGGTAATCCCGGAGCAATAGATACCGTCTTGATGTCCCCAACAGTCAGGTCCTTGGCTTCCAGAGCCCGAACAAACAATAAAACTGCCTCGCATCCTTTCCTCACCATCCTTTCTGCTCTTAGGGCAGTCACTACATTCGACAGACAGTTCCCCCTTTCTCCTATCACCAACACTTCATCACCCTCGGGGGTTTTTAACACCATACGCTTGGTCGCACAATCTAGATTAGCTTGATACTTCACAAGCCAATCTATGCCTAAAATTAAATCAAACTCCCCGAACGGTAATTCCATTAGATCCGTTCGGAAAACTATCCCCTGAACTTCTAGAGGTACTTCCCGATAGAGTTTATCCACTACTACAAGATTGTCATAACGGGCTAACTACAGTCATTGCCCTAGGGGTAACTTCAGATTCTAACCTTAGAGTTCCAGATACGCTACTAGCTACATACAAATGCGTCGACCCAATGTCAATCAATGCAGTGTAAGGCAAGCCAAAAATTAAAAACGTACCGATTATGACATCCGGTACGTCGGCCTCCTCTCGACGTCTGACAGCATAGACCAACCCTGGCTGTCTCGCCTTAGTGTTTCCTGCCCCTTGACCTGGTGCTCCACGACCCCGACCAACGCCATTACCACCTCTGGCTGCACCACGACCTCTTTGTGGTTGCTGACCTCCTCTACCAGGCTGAGCATTCCCTCGGCCCATGGTCCCTTCACCGTCCCGTTGCTGTGGACAGTTTCTAATCTGGTGGTCCGTAGATCCACACCTAAAACACTTTCCACTGCCTGCCCAACATTCACCGGCATGAAATTTGCCACATCGAGCACACTTTGGTGTCTGGTTAGCGGCAGCAGATTTCTCTTCCCGTTTTGGTCCATCAGACCTGGGCCTTTTCTGAGTACGCCCAGTTGCTCCTAACGATCCAAAATTTCTCTTATTTCCACCCCTATCTCTATCCCGATTTAATTTCTCAGTCTGTTTTACCTCCTCGGCTATCTTAGCCTTTTCCACCACGACAGCAAATTCCCTCTCTCGCTGTGGGGGCTATCAAAAAACACGCAAATCATTCCTCAGGCCATCTTCGAACCTAACACAACGTTCATGCTCCGGGGCTACCATCCCACGAGCATAACGGCTAAGGCGTAAGAACTCAGCTTTATACGCAGCCACTGACCTACTCTCTTGCACCAAATTCAGAAATGCTCTGCGCTGCGCATCCACATAACTCGATCCAATGTACTTATTCTAAAACGCCGTTTTAAAGAAATCCCAGGTGATACGGTCAGCCACAGCACCATCCTTAACCGTAAGCCACCATTGATATGCTTCATCCCGCAGGAGAGATACAACCCCTTTCAACTTCTCCTCCTCCGTGAAATCCAAATCATCTATTATGCGTTCTATCGCCTCCAACCAATACTCAGCTGAACTTGGGGCTACACTAGAAATTCCCCTAAACATTTCTTCTCCGTTGGCCCTAAGCCGCTCCGGCACAGATTTTCGGGCTCTTGTGCCCATACCAGCCCTAGCAGCCCTTTCTAAAACCCTTAACATTGCCTGAGATACCGCATCTTCTCCGGTAGTCTGGTCCTAAAATTCCTCCTCCGCAGCTGGCATCTCGTTTCCAGATCCATGACCAGATCCTACTGGTTCCGACACCATCATCCTACCCCTACCACGACCACGTGGCGAACGTCCTCGACCCCTTGTACTCATTCTACCGATTCGCGTTTATCTGATTAGAAATTTTATGAATTATTAGTTTTCTTCCACTGATTAACCAGGAACAGTCTTATGAATAGTAGTTTTAAGAGTAGTTCTTTCGAATTCGCAATTACATTCACAATTCAGTCTCAAGTTCGTATCTTCTAATTCTAGGAAGCACATACATTAAATCATCAACATACAAATAACATCCATGAACTTACATTCATCACGTAAGGGTGTTTTTGTTGTTTCACTACCCAGAGGTATTTTCGTAATTTTTCCTACAGGGGTATTTTCGTAATTTTCCAAAATTGGGTTCCTTGGTAATTTCGTGAAATAAGGGTATTTTGGTAATTTTGCAATTCGGGGGTATTTCGGTAATTTTGCAATCTGGGGGTATTTCAGTAATTTGGCAATCTGGGGGTATTTCGGTAATTTGACAATCTGGGGGTATTTCGGTAGTTTTGCGAATCAAGGGTGATTTGGTTATTTTACAAACCAGGGATATTTTGGTCATTTTGCAAAACAAGGGTAATTTGGTGATTTTACAAACTAGAGATATTTTGATGTTGTTGTTGTTTTTTTTAAACAGCGGTACTTTAGAAAATCTAGGTTCATAATCCGGGTTACTCTTGTAAACATGAGATTTTCGGTTAAATTTTCAAAACATAGGTATTTTATAAATTCACGGTTGATTGGAAATTTTCACAAATCAATTGTATTTTGAAAATTTTACAAAACTTGGGGATTTTTTTCTCTTTTTTTTTTTGAAATAAGGTGGCTGGTCCCTTTCGGGTTTTAATTATAAGGTCTAGCGCATCAACAAGTCCTCGTAGCTAGGGTGAACAGTCACTACGCACCAGGTAGGATTCTAGCAAAGAGGAGGTGAGTCACTAGGACTGCTTAAGTACCAAGCTCTCCCTGAATGCATTCCTAGACATGCGTATGCCCATTGCCACTCCCTAACTCAGCTAAGGTGAACAATCACTACGCACCAGGTAAGATTCCAGCGAAGAAGAGGTGAGTCACTAGGACTGCTTAAATACCAAGCTCTTCCGGATCCAATCCTAGACATGCGTATGCCTGTTGCCACACCCTAGTCTTGCGACTCGTTTACGGGTTTGTTCAGAGAAATTAAGTCTTATGAAATTGAAGAGTTGTTTATTCTAAGCCTAAATGGGCCATACCACGAAATCCACACGGTCTGGCCCAAAGCCCACACGACCTTGCCTTGTCGAGCATCTAGAACACGGCCTCACCCCCGATTTACACGACCGTGCCTCAATTAAGAAATCCGAACACGACTCAAAGATTCGTCACACGGGCGTGTGACATGGCCGTGTCCTTGTCGTGGCAATGAATAATTTTAGTCGGAAAAGGATACTTAGGGAGAAAGAATCGCATTCCAAGAGCCTATATATACCCCCCTAAGTTCATCCTTGAAAGGGCGATTAGCTAGGCCAATGAGCCAAGCCGGAAAGGTCAGATTTGTGGGAATCACTCGAAGATAGCCAGTTGATCCATCCCAAGAAGCTGGAATTCTACTCAAGACGACAGATTTCTCCTTCAATTCCTTCAGTGAGTTTTAGGGATTTCTTATGTTTTGTTTTATCTTTTCTCTTGAGATGTTTTCATTATTTGTTATGAACTAAATCCTTCAGATGCCTGAAGGGGATGAAACCTAGATGAATTTTGTTATTGATTTCTGAATTATATGATAAATACTTAGTTTGTTCTTAATTATGTGTACTTAATCCAAATTTGATGTGCTTAGGTGGAGGAGGAATAGACCCTGCCTAAGAGTAGATCTAGCGTAATTAAGCGGAGTTGATCGCACGCCTAGAGATAAGGTGACGAGATTTTGCCGGATTAGGGTGAAACCTAATATGGGAATTCATAGATCGATTTACTACTATTCTAGGGGGTTATTATTCGAGAAAGAGATTTCTGTTAATTAACCTAGGGTTAGACGTTATTCGCCTCAAGAGAGGGTTTAATATATGTTAGGGAGTCCTACGGATCAAACTAAGTGAATAAATAGTATGGTTCAGTGTTAGATAATAAGTGAAGTCTAGGTGGATTCTCCTGAGGGTATCGTCGGTCTTCACGTCTTTAGCTTAGTAGTCGTTAATTTAGATTAAGGAAACTTCACTTTATTTTAGGCTAAAGAATAAAAAGAAAGTTAGTATTAGTACTTTTAGTTCCCTTGGGTTCGACAATCCGGTCTTGCTTAAACTATACTACTGTTCGATAGGTACACTTACCTTTAATCGTTGTCAGGGTTAGTTTCCAGGTTCGATCTCATTCATTATAAATTAAAAACTCTGATTTCAGCGATCAATATAAAAATAGGATGAATTATCCAAAAATGCTTATTTTTAACCATAATTATCATATTATGCTGATTTCGGGAAAACGTGTTCAGCTGGAAGCGTTTTCAGTGAATATAGCAAGAAAATGCTTCTAATTAGATATGCTTTCAACTTTGGCTAAATGGCTAAATGCTAGTATTTTTATCTTTGAATTTCATGTTCGATTCCTTTCCTACTAACATTTGCACTTTTTATTTCATGTTGCTTTAATCTTTTTTAAAATTTTAATTATTTTTTATCATATTAGTTCTTTGGTTAGATAGTTAGATAATTGTAATTACATACTTGAGTCTCAAGTTTGATTTCTCTCCTACTCATATTTGTATTTTTTTTTGTGATAAAAAAGTTACAAGTAAAAACTTAAACCCCCAGAGGAGGATCTTCAAATAATCTTAAGCCTAGTCTCCTAGTATGAACAGGCTTTGCAAGATAATCAGCAATTAAGTTTTCTTCTCTAGGAATATATTGTATTTTCCACTGCTCCATCTTCATCAGGATATGATGAATTTTCCTGACTAAGGAAGAGTTAGAACTCCCTGAAGAATCCTCCAAGATGACATTAATAGCTTCAATACTATCAGTTTGGATTAGGATTTTCTCAAAACGCCTATCCAGAATAAGGCTCAGCCCATCAAGGATTCCCCAAAAGCTCTACCTCCAAAACGGTGAAATTGCCCAAATATTTAGCGAATCCAATGATCCACTCACCATTATGGTCTCTTAACAACCACCATCAGCAGCGAAGCCTTCATCAAACCTCACTAAACCATCTGTACTCAAACTCACCCAATTGTTAGGTAAAGGCCAACTAAAAATATGGCTTCGTGCTTTATGGGATGAGATCCTCAAAGTGGAGGAATACAGTTTTGCCTAACTGAATGAGATTTTGATAATCTCATCAACACTCCATGTGATGCCTTGAAAAATGAACAGGTTCTGATTCTTCCAGATACACCACACGATAATCCCAAAAAGGCATGGCCGATCAATTCTATCCAAAGGATAAAAATGGAACTGCAAATTACTCTTTATCCAGTTAAAGAGAGACCTAGTATAGAAGACCCAAAGATCTTGCTGTAGAATAAGCTTTTTCCCAAATGCCTCTGGCAGCATTACAATCTTTGAGTATATGCAAAACATTTTCATATTCACGTCCATAGGAGCCATAAGCACTGCTACTCCCAAAGTCGCGTCTTGCCCTCTAGGAATTAGTTAAGAGACGTTGTTTGAGAGCTAACCAGATGAAAAAACAAATCCGATGAGGGCCGTGAAACTTCCATGGAATCTCCCAGAGCTGATCTTTTAAGTTGAAAGTGCCTTTACGAACCTTTCCATAGGCACTTTTCAGAGAGAAAGAGCCAGACAAGGTAGCTCCCCAGATAATTCGATCAGGACCTGACGAAGAATGTAGTGGTGGAATACCTATTATTTTGTTGATGATCTCTTCAAGAACCCAAGGTCTAAAAAAATCCAACTCCTAGGAGCCATCACCTGCAACCATACTATAAAGAGAGCAATCTAGAGAAGGGTTAGCAGAATAGGGGATAATCTTAAATAAAGGGCCACAATTGGGGATCCAGGGGTCTTGCCAGCACTTGATGCTGTTTCCATCTCCGACTGACCAGATAAGGTTTTCACAAATGAGGGGTCATACCTTAGAGATGGATCTCCAAAGAAAGGAACACTGACTCATTGATAAATCATCTGGTAACCCGTTTGGGACTCTATATTTAGAACGGAGTACCTGAATCTAGAGGGCATTAGTATCTGAAATGATGTTAAAACCAACCTTCATCATGAAAGAGGCATTGTGGTCTTTCAACTGTCTGATACCAAGACCTTCGTAGGACTTAGGTTGGCACACCAAATCCCAACTGACCAGTGCCGTCTTAGAGCTGCCATTATGGACTTCTCATACAAATTTTTGAACTATGCTCTCAATCTCATCGCAGACACCTATGGGAACATCATTGTCTGTATAAAATAATTGGGAATTGAGAGAAGAACAGATTGCGCCAAAGTAACCCTTCCAACTAAAGAAAGTTGTCTAGCAACCCAACTGGACAATTTATTACGCACCTTTCCACCACTAAATTCAAGGTGTTTTTGGTGACTTTGTCATGAAGAAGAGGAACTCCTAGGTAGTAACCCAAATTGGTAACTTTTTGAAAACCAAAGAAATTACTGATACGCTCCCCCAAGTTGTTGTCAACAGCTTTGGAGAAAAAAACATTAGTCATCTGCGAGTTAATCCGATGTCCTGAATAATCACAAAACTCATCTAAACTATTTTTCATAACTCGAGCTTGATTCTCATCGGCATGGCGAAAGAGTATCAAGTCATCTGCACAAAAAAAAAAGATGAGATAGCAGAGGGCCACCACGGGACAGTCTAATAGGAGACCAATTACCAGCATCAATAACATTACGAATACTATGACCTAACCACTCCATGCAAAGAGTAAATATAGGTAAGGAGATAAAGGACATCCCTGACGAACGCCCCTAGCTGGTCGAAATTTTTGGGTTGGGACGCCATTCCACAAGACCTGCATAGTAGAGCTAGAAATTGCAGACATAATAACATTTCGTAAAAAGACAAAAATACCTGCAGCTTGAAGCAACTCCTCAATGAAATCCCACCGTACTCTATCAAAGGCCTTCTCCAAGTCAATTTTGATGGCCATCCACTTCCTGCTTTTCTACGTACCTCCCATGGAATTAATAACCTCTCGAGCAATGATGATGTTGTCAGTGATATTCCGTCATGCAACAAAACCAACTTGCTCGGGAGTTAAGAGCCTTGGAAAAACCTTTTTGAAACAGTTGGCAATGACCTTCATGACTAGCTTATAAAGAATAGAACATAAGCTGATTGGCCGAAACTAAGAGAACTCTTCAAGATTATGAGTTTTATGGATAAGCACAATAAGAGTATTATTTAACTCCGAATCAATGCTTTTCCCATCAAAGACCTCCTTAACCCATGTACAAACCGAGGTACCCACATGATCCCACTGACTTTGATAAAACAAGGCATGAAAACCATCATCCCTTGGAGCCTTAAGGGTGCCATATAAAAAAGAGTTGTTTTAATTTCCTCATCCGACACATGTCTATTAAGAATATTAAAGTCTTATTCTTTTGAGGCGCGGGAAAGCAACAGATGAGAAATGCAACACCCCTCACCCGTATTCAATGTCGGAATACGATTATGGAGCATTACCAGGCTTATAGAACATTTAACTATTAATTCACATATAATTTCACATTTCATGCAAACTTTATTCAAACTCAAGCACAATGTCCCTATAACGAGCCTACAAGGCCCTAAATGTAACGCCCCAAAATTTCTAATTTCGTTATTGTGAAAATATGACACAAATATCTATCAGGTTTAGTGGTTATGTGTTCTGGGAGTGTTTGGGAGGTCCCAAGTTCAAGCCTTCGCTTAGGAAAATTTTGGTATTTTGAATGAATTAGGCTTTACTCTTGTTCAATAGGCTTTTATTTGGTTGTTGGTAAAAATATATCAGAATGGGCCTGCTGGTCTGGTCGTTAAGTGGAGTGTTAGTATGTAGGAGGTCCTGTGTTCAAGTCCCTGTGCAAGTAGGGGAACTAATTTTTGTTTGAGACGTATGGCGTGGTGGAGTTCAAATTAAACTTGATTACTGAGTAGTTGTGTTTTAGAGGGTTAATAAGGAGTGTTTTTAGATAATTGGGGAGAAGTTATCAAAATAAGGTTTTCTTCTTATCAATTTTCTATTTTCTTTTTTCCCAACAAATTTTCTAACGTTAGAATTTTGTTTCTTTGTCGTTTCTTCTCCTGATAAATCGTAAAAGTAACATATTTTAAGCCCACATTTAGCATGCTTTTGGATGATTTAAGCCTTGAATTATGTAAAAAGGTGCTCTTAATCCTTTCTTTTCATGTTTTATACTCAGGAGAGCACCCAATGACAAAAAGAACAGAAAACGGGCCCAAAACGGAGTAAATGGGCCATATCACGAAATCGACATGGCTTGGCCCAAATCCACACGGCCATGCCCAATTTAATAGGATCGAACACAGCCTGACCACGACTTATACGGGAGTATGCCATGGGTGCGTCCCTGTCGCGGAAAGAATAGTTTCATTTGGATTTGGATACTTAGGGGCAAAGTAACATATTCAAAAGCCTATATAAACACCCTAAGCATGACGAGAAAAGGGGGAACCCAAGGTTTTAGAAGCCGTAATGATACTCAATACGAAGGATCTCTCCTTCAATTCCTTCAGGGGGTTTTAGGGATTTCTTATGTTTTGTTTTATCTTTTCTTTTGAGATGTTTTCTTTTATTGTTATGAACTAAACCCTCAGATACCTGAGGGGGATGAAACCTAAGATGAATCTCGTTATTTTTTGCTGAACTATATGATAAATATTTGACTTATTCTTAATTATGTGTTCTTGATAAACCGTAATAGTAACATATTTTAATCCCACATTTAGTATGCTTTTGGATGATTTAAGCCTTGATTTATTTTAAAAGGTGCTCTTAATCCTTTCTTTTCATGTCTTATACTCAGGAAAGCACCCGAGGATAAAAAGAACGAAAACGGGCCCAAAACGGAGCAAATAGGGCCAAGGTGGAAATCGACACGGCCTGAACTTAAGCCTACATGGTCGTGCCTTGTTGATCATCTAGAACACGGCTTGACCCTCGATTTACACGGCCGTGCCTCATTAAAGAAATCCGAACACAGCTCAAAGATTCGTCACACAGGCGTGTGACATGGCCGTGTCCTTGTCGTGGCAATGAATAATTTTAGTCAGAAAAGGATACTTAGGGAAGGCCAAGGAGCCAAGTCGAAAAGGTCAGAGTTGTGGGAATCGCTCGAAGATAGCCAGTTGATCCATCCCAAGAAGCCGGAATTCTACTCAAGGCGGCGGATTTCTCCTTCAATTCCTTCAGGGAGTTTTAGGGATTTCTTATGTTTTGTTTTATCTTTTCTCTTGAGATATTTTCTTTATTTGTTATGAACTAAATCTTTCAGATACCTGAAGGGGATGAAACTTAGATGAATCTTGTTATTATTTTCTGAATTATATGATAAATACTTAGTTTGTTCTTAATTATATGAGCTTAATCCAAATTTGATGTGCTTAGGTGGAGGAGGAATAGACCCTGCTTAACAGTAGATCTAGCATAATTAAGCGGAGTTGATCGCACGCCTACAGATAGGGTGACGAGATTTTGCCGGATTAGGGTGAAACCTAATATGGGAGTCCATAGATCGATTTACTGCTATTCTAGGAGGTTATTAAGTGACAAAGATATTTTCGTTAATTAACCTAGGGTTAGACGTTATTCGCTTCGAGTGAGGGTTTAATATACGTTAGGGAGTCTTACGGATCAAACTAAGTAAATAAATTGTATGGTTCAGGGTTAAATAACAAGTGAAGTCTACGTGGATTCTTCCTAACGGTATCGTCTTAATCAACTGAGTTTTTCCAAAAGTTATTTTCCCAATTCATCCTTTTTTTCTTTGTGTCTTTGGCTTAGTAATTAGTTTAGATTATATTAAAGCAAATTCACTTATTTTAGGCTAAATAATAAAAAGAAAGTTAGTATTAGTACTTTTAGTTCCTTTGGGTTCGATAATTTGGTCTTGCCTAAGCTATACTACTGTTCGATAGGTACACTTGCCTTCAATCGTTGTCAGAGTTAGTTTCCAGGTTTCATCATTCTCTTTATAAATTTTAAAACTCGATAGACATACGATCAGTTCTTAATTCTTGTGTTGATATTTCTGGGATATCAATTCGAGTATGATGTGCTTAGGTGGAGGAGCAAAAGTCCCTGCCTAAGAGTAGATCTAGCATAATTAAGCGGAGTTGATCACACGCCTAGAGATAGGGTGACAAGATTTTGCCGGATTAGGGTGAAACCTAATATGGGAGTCCATAGATCGATTTACTGCTATTCTAAGGGGTTATTAAGTGACAAAGAGATTTTCGTTAATTAACCTAGGGTTAGACGTTATTCGCTTCGAGAGAGGGTTTAATATACATTAGGGAATCTTATGGATCAAGTCAAATAAATAAATCGTCTGGTTCAGAGTTAGATAACAAGTAAACTCTAGGTGGATTCTTCCTTGGGTGTCATTTTAATCAATTGGTTTCTCTCAAGCTATTTTCCCAAATTCATTCTTCTTTGTCTTAGAGTCTTTAGTTTAGTAGTTAATTAATTCAGATTAGATAAATAAATCCCTTTATTCTTAGGCTAAATAATAAAGAGAGAGTTAGTATTAGTACTTTTGGTTCCTTTGGGTTCGACATTCCGGTCTTGCCTTAACTATACTACTGTGTGATAGGTGTGTGATACGGTCCATCTCGGGTTAGGAGGCGAATCGTAAATATTGCCCGATCGTAAATTAGGTAGTTTCTCGTTTAATTAACAAAGGGATAATTTTATTGGAAATAAAATCTTTGAAAGGTAAAGATAGGTGATTGGTTGAAATGGATACGTATTTGAAACAAGAAAGAACCTTTAATAAAAATTAAAGACCCGAATCTTATAAGTTTCAAATTGATGGAATGAGTTTTGAAACAAAACCGAGACCCACTATCTAGCGAGATAGGAACCAACGGTATAGGTAGATGAACGCCACACCCATGAGGATGATAAGTTCAAAACAAGGAAAGAACGACGCCACTAGAAAACTAGATAAGTCAATTCAACCTTGAGAATCAGGAGAGTGAATACTCACCAAAAGAAAATTTTCTTTCATTCAAATTCAAGTTCTGTTACAAAATGAAAATGTGCAAAATATTTATAGGCCTTTTCAAAGATAGCCGAATAGGGAAAATAAATTTGATGGCCTCATCCTCTAGTTGTGCACACGAGTAGTTGACTTGGTGAACATTCGGCCAAGGGAAAAATCATGGAGCTAGAAAGTATAGCCAACTTGAAATTAAAATAAGGCATTTACCTAATCTCCATCAAAGTTTGCTGCCACTTTCATTTGCCATAAGTTGACTAAAATTTGAGTGTGCCGTCCCATTTTAATAAACAAATGATTCCATTTATTCCTAGCATTGCCGTCCAACAAATCACTAACCCTTCATGTTTTATTTCTTTAATATTCCACTAGCACATGCTTAAATTCTATTTCTTTAATATTCCACTAGCACATGCTTAATTATTCTTCTATAGCCGTCCAAGCCTTCATACCTATCCATTCAATTTTCACCATTGTTTATTCAACCCACAAACATATTTTTCTATCATGTGCCTTTCACGCATGGACTTATCTTCAAATCCCATTATCATGTAATTGCTTCAATTGTTTATTTCATTAATTCCACCATGATGATTCATGCTTGCCGTCAATGCCTCCATTCTTTAATTTATTTCTCAAGCATGCGGCATATTTATCTTATGCACCCACATGTTCATTAATTAATTCCCACATAGCTAAACCTCCAAGCCGTCCAAGGTAATTTAATCCTGCAGCAAATTAATCAATTCCATTAGTTCACAATAAAATAGCACAATTAGACTTTATTAATTCAGCAGCCACTTAGGATAGTTAACACCATAATTTAGACACCAACAACATTTAATTCAAGTTCGTGTTTAGCCAAAATAAATGTTAATATAACTTAGACATACTAATAATCATTTCGACAAAGACTAACAAAAAAAACTTGTACTATCTAAACAAACAAATATGAAATAAGAAAATAAAGCTATTACAGAAAAAATAAAACATGCGTAATTTAAAGTGTTAAATAAACTAGCAGTCAGACTGGCTAGTATATTCAACTTCAAATAAGTTGTACGAGTTCAGCATGTTTTTGGGCTCTCTTTTATGATCATCCCAAATTTGTGCCACCAACACCGTTGCGGCATCTTTGAATTGTTTGGTTCGGGAACGTGTAATCGGCCCATTAGGTAGACTCATCGGGTCAGGATTGACGTCCGTCACAGGCTTCATAGGTGAGCTCGTATCATCCCCTCCCTCTTTAAGTTGATTCATCCTCGAATCATCACCTACATCGAAAGGAGAAAGATCAGAAACATTAAAACTCGCGCTCACATTATAGTCACCTGGCAAGTCCAATTTGTACGAGTTGTCATTTATGCGTTCAATGACTTGAAATGGACCGTCCCCCCTTGGGAGAAGTTTAGATCGCCTTTGCTTGGGAAACCTTTCTTTTCGCATATGAACCCGAACCCAGTCCCCTGGTTCAAAGAGAATGCGTCTACGACCTTTGTTAGCTCGTTGGACGTATTGCTTGGTTCTTGCTTCAATATTCTCGCGCACCTTTCGATGCAACTCTTTTATGTATTCCGCCTTTTTCCTATCATCAGGATGGATAAATTTATCTGAAGGCAATGGCAATAAATCAAGAGGGGTGAGAGGGTTAAACCCGTAAACAATTTCGAAAGGCGAGAATTTAGTTGCAGAATGAACAGCTCGGTTGTAAGCAAATTCAATGTGGGGCAGACAGTCTTCCCATGTTTTGAGATTTTTTTGCACTAATGCCCGCAACAAGGTTGATAGGACTCGGTTTACTACTTCGGTCTGTCCATCCGTTTGAGGATGACACGTGGTCGAGAATAGTAGTTTCGTCCCTAACTTTCCCCACAGAGTTCGCCAAAAATGACTTAAAAATTTTACGTCCCGATCAGATACGATCGTCTTCGGAACTCAATGCAATCGTATAATTTCCCTAAAAAACAAGTTTGCAATATGCATTGCATCGTCAGTCTTAGAACAAGGGATAAAATGGGACATTTTAGAGAAACGATCAACTACAACAAAAATCGAGTCCTTCCCAGTTTTTGATCTTGGTAATCCAAGGATGAAATCCATGGAAATGTCGACCCACGGAGTGTCTGGAATAGGAAGGGGCGTATATAAACCGTGAGGCTGGACCCGTGATTTGGCTTGTTTGCAAGCAATGCAACGTTCACAAATCCGTTCAACATCCTTGCTCATTCCTAGCCAAAAAAAATGTTCTTGAAGAGTGGACAATGTTTTGTCTCTTCCAAAGTGACCTATAAGGCCACCACTATGTGCCTCTATCACAAGCATGTCTCGCATAGAACCTTGCGGTATACATATCTTGTTTTCCTTGAAAAGGAATCCTTCATGCCTGTAAAACTTATCAAAAGCACCACTCTCACAAGCATTATAGACATTGCCAAAATCAGCATCATTAGCATATAATTCCTTAATGTGATGGAAACCAAGTATTTTAGAATCAAGAAAGGCTAATAAAGTGTACCTTCGTGATAACGCATCCGCAACCACATTTTCCTTACCTTTCTTATACTTAATTACATACGGAAACGATTCTAAATACTCGATCCATTTTGCATGTCGTTTGTTGAGCTTGTGCTGACCTTTAATATACTTGAGTGCTTCATGATCTGAATGAATAACAAACTCTTTCGGCCTCAAGTAATGTTGCCACGTTTCGAGCGATCTTATTAGAGCGTACATCTCTTTGTCATACACGAGGTAATTGAGTGCAGCTCCGTTCAAATTCTCGCTGAAGTACGCCACCGGTCTTCCATTCTGAGTTAGAACGGCTCCAATCCCTACTCCTGATGCATCACACTCAATTTCAAAAGTTTTAGTAAAGTCAGGAAGGGATAACAATGGAGCTTTAACAAGACATTCTTTAAGGGTCTTAAAGGACCGTTCTTGCTCATCGGACCAATGGAAAGCTGAATTCTTCTTGATCACGCTCGTTAAAGGAGCGGTTATCGTGCTGAAGTTGGGCACGAATCGGCGGTAAAAACTAGCCAACCCATGGAAACTTCGTACTTGGCTAACCGTTGTAGGACGGGGCCATTCTTGGATTGCTCTAACCTTCTCTTGGTCCACCTCTAATCCATTTGCACTTACGATGTATCCTAAGAAAATAACCTTGTCAGTACAAAAAGAACATTTCTTGAGATTGGCGTACAATACCCCTTTCCGCAGTGTTTCTAAGATCGCACGTAAATGTTGGAGGTGATCCTCCAAAGATTTGCTGTACACTAATATGTCATCAAAATAAACAACACATGATTTGCCAATGAAAGCTCGTAAAACATGATTCATAAGTCGCATAAAAGTACTCGGAGCGTTTGTAAGTCCGAATGGCATTACCAACCATTCATACAAACCTAACTTTGTTTTGAAAGTCGTTTTCCACTCATCGCCTTCCCGCATCCTAATTTGGTGATAGCCACTTTTGATATCAATCTTTGTGAAGATTCGAGCTCCACTCAACTCGTCGAGCATATCGTCGAGTCGGGGTATTGGGTGTCGGTATTTGACGGTAATCTTGTTGATAGCGAGACAGTCGACACACATTCGCCATGAACCATCTTTCTTTGGCACTAGTAGCACCGGTACCGCGCATGGACTAAGGCTTTCTCAGATATATCCCTTTTCTAGCAATTCAGTGATTTGCTTTTGGAGCTCTTTTGTTTCTTCGGGATTGCTCCGGTACGCAAGTTGATTGGGCAGTGAAGCTCCCGGCACCAAGTCAATTTGGTGTTCTATACCTCGAATGGGCGGTAAGCCACTTGGTATCTCTTCTGGAAAGATGTCCTTGAATTCCTGAATCAGAGACAACACAGAAGAAGGAAGATTCTCGGGTAAGTCGTTAGTGTTCAAAAATGATTCCTTGTATAGTAAGACATACATCGGTTGTCCCACACACAAAGCTTTTCGAATATCTCTTGCCTTCGCAAAAACACTCATTTTTCCATTTTCTTTTTCTTCCTTCGTTTCCTCTTCTTTTTGTTCACACTCTCTTGTTTTGTCACTTAATTTCTTGCCCCTCTTTTTTTTTAAATTTTTCTCTTTTTCTTTCTCATTTTTCCGCTCGCTTTCTTTTGATTTTTCTATTGATGCCTTCATCTTCAACTGATCTTCGTAAACTTGCTTGGGTGTTAGCGGAGCTAGTGTCACGTTCCGGCCCAAGTATTTAAAGGTGTATCGATTAGTATAGCCGTCATGGATTGCTCGCTTGTCAAATTGCCAAGGTCATCCAAGCAGGAGATGTCCCGCTAGCATCGGAACCACATCGCACAAAACCTCATCTTGATACTTCCCTATTGAAAAGGAAACCAAAACTTGTTTTGTAACCTTAAGTTCTCCCGCGTCATTAAGCCATTGTAGCTTATATGGATGGGGATGTTTGGTGGTAGTCAATTCAAGTTTCTCCACCAATATGGTGCTGGCCACATTAGTACAGCTTCCTTCGTCAATAATGACGCAACAAATCTTCCCCTTTATTTGGCAACGCGTATGGAAGATGTTTTCGCGTTGTTGTTCATTTTCGACACCTTGTAAACTAAGGCTCCTTTTTACCACCAAGATTTCTCCACTTTCGGCTTGTTCTACCTCTTCCTCATCTTGGGATGTCTCACTGGCATCATCTTCCTTTTCACTTTCGGATTCAATCTCGCCATTATCTCGAACAAACATAGTGTTTCGGTTTGGACATTGACTTGCAATATGTCCTCGTCCCAAACATTTGAAACACTTAATGTCTCGGGATCGATTCGGAAGAGCTTCCATTTTGCCCTTGCTCGTTTCACCGATCGGTTTGTTAGACTTGGGTGCGCCACTTGTTTCTTTGGCTCAGTTCGGTATGTCCTTTTTGTTGGTCACTTGTCCCCACTTAGATGTTGAAGCATGATTGGGGGTTGCTCTAGGCGTAGCTTTTCGTTTCAGCTGTTTTTCGACTTTTATTGCCATGTGGACCATTTCGATGATATCGATGTAATGGTGTAATTCTACAATATTTGCGATATCTCGATTAAGGCCAGCGCTAAAACGTGCCATGGTGGCTTCTCGTTCTTCTTCTACATTAGCTCGGATCATGGCCACTTCCATCTCCTTGTAGTAATCTTCCACGCTTCGGCGACCCTGAGTTAGGCTTTGCAACTTTTGATGCAACTCGCGGTGATAGTAGGTTTGGATGAATCTTTTCCGCATTAATGCCTTCATATCCGCCCATGTGGATATTGGGCGTTCACCATCCCGTCTTCGACTCGTCATTAATTGATCCCACCAAATGAGGGCGTAATCAAAAAATTCGATGGCAGCAAGTTTCACCTTCTTATTTTCTGAATAATTATGACAGTCGAAGATTAATTCCACCTTCTTTTCCCACTCAAGGTAGGCTTCCGGATCGGATCGCCCTTGAAAAGCAGGAATCGTCATTTTAATGTTCTTCAAGTCGTCATCGGCCCATTCTCGATCCCTTCGCTCACGGACTCGTGGACCTCCTCTTTGTTCATCGTGTTCGAAAGCCGGGTTGCTGTCGGCTTCACTTGGTTCGTAGACGTCGTTGTTACGTAACCAAGGTTGTTCTCGTCCCCTTCTCGGAATTGGAGGATTATTTGCTCGAGGTCTTCGTTCATCTCTTTGATCTAATCGTTCACTGATTGTTCTGAACATACGTGTGATTTCTTGCATTACTGTTTGCAATTCTGGATCTTTCCCTTCAGGATCAGTCCTTCGGGGTTGCAATCTTCTTCCACCTCCGGCGGCGTCGGATGCTTCGTCACTTATTATTCGACATTCGGGGCTCCTAGACATGTTTTTAAACAAAATTAATGAATCCTCACTACAATCCTCACTTGTTCACTCACAAAGAAAATTATCAACACTCACACTCGTGTTTTTACTCAATTCTGGCTTTTTTTCTTAATGTATTCACTCTTGCCTTTTACCGCTCGAATTCACTCTTCTAGATTCTAGAAGGTTGTCTTTGACTTACTAGCAACTCGTAGGTCGTTTCGAGAGTTAAAAAGGTAAGTTTGGTCTCGGAAATGGGTAGGCTTAGAAAGGTGCGAATCAAGCTAATTGAGCATTAAGCTGGGAAGCAGTTTAATGTAGAAAAGCCAAGAGATGACCAAGATATGTTGGAGGAGGTAACAATTGCGGGGAAGTCAACTATAGTTGATTCCCAACATCTTATAGAGCTAACTAACTATACAGACAAGTGCTCGTCTCAATTAGTATACTTTGTAAAACACTGGGAATATAAGCAAGCAAATGGCGTTCGTCTTGTTAGAGAAGAACTTGACAATCTAAACAGGCCAAGGTAGGAAGAGGGTTCTTTTTTTTTTTTTGAATTTTTTTTGAAACTTACTCGGAAAAACTCAAGACGATCAAAACGTGCCTAATTTAATTGGCTCTGATACCAGATGATACGGTCCGTCTCGGGTTAGGAGGCGAATCGTAAATATTGCCCGATCGTAAATTAGGTAGTTTCTCGTTTAATTAACAAAGGGATAATTTTATTGGAAATAAAATCTTTGAAAGGTAAAGATAGGTGATTGGTTGAAATGGATACGTATTTGAAACAAGAAAGAACCTTTAATAAAAATTAAAGACCCGAATCTTATAAGTTTCAAATTGATGGAATGAGTTTTGAAACAAAACCGAGACCCACTATCTAGCGAGATAGGAACCAACGGTATAGGTAGATGAACGCCACACCCGTGAGGATGATAAGTTCAAAACAAGAAAAGAACGACGCCACTAGAAAACTAGATAAGTCAATTCAACCTTGAGAATCAGGAGAGTGAATACTCACCAAAAGAAAATTTTCTTTCATTCAAATTCAAGTTCTGTTACAAAATGAAAATGTGCAAAATATTTATAGGCCTTTTCAAAGATAGCCGAATAGGGAAACTAAATTTGATGGCCTCATCCTCTAGTTGTGCACACGAGTAGTTGACTTGTGAACATTCGGCCAAGGGAAAAATCATGGAGCTAGAAAGTATAGCCAACTTGAAATTAAAATAAGGCATTTACCTAATCTCCATCAAAGTTTGCTGCCACTTTCATTTGCCATAAGTTGACTAAAATTTGTGTGTGCCGTCCCATTTTAATAAACAAATGATTCCATTTATTCCTAGCATTGCCGTCCAACAAATCACTAACCCTTCATGTTTTATTTCTTTAATATTCCACTAGCACATGCTTAAATTCTATTTCTTTAATATTCCACTAGCACATGCTTAAATTCTATTTCTTTAATATTCCACTAGCACATGCTTAATTATTCTTCTATAGCCGTCCAAGCCTTCATACCTATCCATTCAATTTTCACCATTGTTTATTCAACCCACAAACATATTTTTCTATCATGTGCCTTTCACGCATGGACTTATCTTCAAATCCCATTATCATGTAATTGCTTCAATTGTTTATTTCATTAATTCCACCATGTTGATTCATGCTTGCCGTCCAATGCCTCCATTCTTTAATTTATTTCTCAAGCATGCGGCATATTTATCTTATGCACCCACATGTTCATTAATTAATTCCCACATAGCTAAACCTCCAAGCCGTCCAAGGTAATTTAATCCTGCAGCAAATTAATCAATTCCATTAGTTCACAATAAAATAGCACAATTAGACTTTATTAATTCAGCAGCCACTTAGGATAGTTAACACCATAATTTAGACACCAACAACATTTAATTCAAGTGCATGTTTAGCCAAAATAAATGTTAATATAACTTAGACATACTAATAATCATTTCGACAAAGACTAACAAAAAAAACTTGTACCATCTAAACAAACAAATATGAAATAAGAAAATAAAGCTATTACAGAAAAAAGTGTTAAATAAACTAGCAGTCAGACTGGCTAGTATATTCAACTTCAAATAAGTTGTACGAGTTCAGCATGTTTTTGGGCTCTCTTTTATGATCATCCCAAATTTGTGCCACCAACACCGTTGCGGCATCTTTGAATTGTTTGGTTCGGGAACGTGTAATCGGCCCATTAGGTAGACTCATCGGGTCAGGATTGACGTCCGTCACAGGCTTCATAGGTGAGCTCGTATCAGTGTGCTTGCCTCGAATCGTTGTCAGAGTTAGTTTCCAGGTTCGATCATTCTTTTTATAAATTTTAAGACTCGACAGACACGATCATCTCCCTTCTTGTTCACTTTTGGTTTTTGTTCCCCTTTGGCCGAATCTTGTTTCTTCTCTTTCCCCTCTCTTTTCGTTTCTGTATTTTTTGCGAGTCATCTCTTTGGGTGCAACTTTTGACTTCATTTGTTTTGTTAAGTGGAATTTTTCCCCTTAGTTATTGTATTTCGAGTAGGCAATTTAGAAAGGGTTCGTTTTACACTCGTTTAGGTGTTGTTCAAAGGTTTTAAGCGAATTTTCCAGTGTGTTGAGACGACTGGTTATTGGATTTGTCGCAGTAAGTTTTCGAGTCATCGTTGGTTTAGTTTCTCGAGTTTCATGTTGGGGATATTTGATTGACGAATCAAGTGATTAATTAAGGGATATATTGGTCAAATATAGGTTTTTGAAGGCTCGGGTTACTTTGCGTAGCGAATCGATACCCGGTGTATACCCGAAACGCAGAAAACGGGATTCGGTGAAAAGCCAAAATTGCTTGCTATCGAAAAATAAGAGAAATAAGAGAAAATGATGCGAAAAATTATAGAGAAAGGAAATAAAGGTGTTATAAACTTGGAAATCAACATTTTGCACTAAAATAATTTTGGACAACAGCAGTAGTCTAACTTTGAAAAATCATCAAAAATAGTGGAAATTGAGTTAGAGGTTGAATAAAATATGAAATTAAATTTTATTGAGTCTAGTTTTTCATAGAAGGAACAGTGGAATCAATGGAATTGCAAATTATGAGATATAATAAATTTTGTGAGACAAAGTCAGAATGATTTCAGGTTCCCCTATTCTAACTTAGGAAAATCATCAAAAATTGTAAAAAAAAATAATTAGGGGCTTAAATTTATATATTTAAATAATTAATGAGTCTATTTTCAAGAGAAACAAACGGAAACATCATCTATTTTTTGTACTAAGAGATAAATAATTTTTAGTAAGGAAATGATGAAGCTGTCAAACAACAGAATATGGATAACTTTAAAGATTTTACTGTACTTATTTGATAAACTATAAATTTTGAAAATTTTATGGTAGAGAGGTATTGAGTCTAGTTTCAAAAACATCAAGCGGATCGTAATTTGAAATTTTGTAGCTCAAGATATAAATAATTTAGTGATAATGACTCAAGTAGACAGCTTTGAATGAACATATAAGTAAATACTGAAAACATATATGAGTATTGAGCTAGCATGGGTTACTTCAAAGATGGATGATCGTCGAAATCAGAGCTGTAAATTTATAATGAGAATGATCGAACCTGGAAACTAACTCTAACAACGATTGTAAGGCAAGCGCACCTATCGAACAGTAGTATAGTTTAGGCAAGACCGGAATTTCGAATCCCAAAGGAACCAAAAGTACTAATACTAACTCTCTTTCTATTATTTAGCCTAAGAATTAAGTGAATGTTTATCTAATCTAAATTTAACTATCAACTAAACTAAAGATGCAAGGATAAAAAGAATGAATTGAGGAAAAATAATTTGGAAGAAAAACCAATTGATTAAGACGATACCCTTAGGAAGAATCCACCTAGACTTCACTTGTTACCTAACACTGAGCCAGACGATTTATTCATTTGACTTGATCCGTAAGATTCCCTAAGTTATATTAAACCCTCTCTTGAAGCGAATAACTTCTAACCCTAGGTTGATTAATTGAAATCTCTTTCTAATTAAAACCCCTAGAATTGCATTAACTCGATATATGGACTCCCATATTAGGTTTCACCCTAATCCGAAAAAATCTCGTCACCCTATTTCTAGGCGCGCGACCAACTCCACTTAATTATGCTAGATCTACTCTTAAGTAGGGACTTTTGCTCCACCACCTAAGCACATCATACTTGAATCAATATCCCGGAAATATCAACACAATACTTAAGCACACATAATTTAGAACAAGTCAAATATTTATCATATAGTTCAGTAAACAATAACAAGATCTGTCTTAGGTTTCATCCCCTTCAGGTATCTGAAGAGTTAGTTCATAACAAATAAAGAAAACATCTCAGGAGAAAAGATAAAACAAAACATAAGAAATCCCTAAAACTCCCTGAAGGAATTGAATGAGAGATCCGCCGTCTTGAGTAGAATTCTGGCTTCTTGAGATGGATCAACTGGCTATCTTCGAGTGATTCTCCACAAATCTAGTCTTTCTGGCTCAGCTCCTTGGCCTAGCTAACCGCCCTCTTTCAGGTAACACTTAGGGGGTTTATATAGGCTTTCAAAATATTTTTCTTCGCCCCAAAGTATCCAAATCCGAATGAAATTGCTCTTTGCCACGACAGGGACACGGTCATGGCACCCACCCGTGTGGATCATGGCCAGGCCGTGCTCGGACTTCTTTAATGAGGCACGACTGTGTAAGTCGAGATCAGGCCATGTTCTAGTAGATTGGCGTGGCACGGCCGTGTGGGCTTAAGTCCAGGCCGTGTCGATTTCCTCTTTGGCCCAATTTGGTCCGTTTTAGGCCCGTTCCTCGTTCTTTTCATCCTCGGGTGCTTCCTTGGGTATAAAACATGAAAAGAAAGGATTAAGAGCACCTTTTTACATAAAACGAGGCTTAATTCATCCAAAAGCATACTAAATGTGGGCTTAAAATATGTTACTTTTACGGTTTATCAAATACCCCCACACTTAAGCTTTTGCTTGTCCTCAAGCAAAATTCTCAACTTACAATTAAAACGAACTTTCCATGATTCATAATTCCTACCAACAATGTCTCATCATAATTCATAGATAATTTATTCATGGATGATTTAACTCAAAGAGTCTTAAAGATTCAAACAATCAAAGTCATACATTTGTAGCACAAAAACGTAGGTGTCTCCCCTTATCTAAATAATTACCTTTTAATTCAAAACCAACAAGGAATGACATCCTCACAAAAGATTCACTCAAATCACTCGAAGTGTTTAAGGTTCAAAAATTAAGCACTCAAAAGTCAAACCTGAACAGTTAATCCCATAGGCTTGCCTGAAAATCAAATCTCCACCACTGTAGTATGAGATGATACACAGATCAAAAGGTTTTTAACAGGGTTGTAATGGGGCTTCTGTTACGGGTATGGATATAGGCTGAATTAGAAGGTTAAAATCGAGATTGAATTGATAAGTTACCTACCTAGAAAAAAATGAACTCATCCTAAATAATTACATCAATTGGAACTAATAATACTACTATTGATAATACTCTAATACGAGCCTCTTCTTCAATAATTGGAATTTAATGCATAAGCTCACTTAATCACACAACTAATAATGAATATAATTCGATTTTTTTTAAGAACAAGTTAAATATATAAAGGATAAATTTAACTACTGAAATAATATAATTAGGTAACTAATCAAATCAAATCTCGATATAAGGGTAGTCAAAAAGGAATGGTGATAACAAATACAAAGGGTTTTGGGTTAATATTAGTGGGTGAGTCAATAAAAAGGGTTATTAGGATCAACGGGGTTCACTAGGGGTTAATTATGAAGGTAGGCTTTTAGTGGAGTAAGTGGGTTAAATCCTAGATGCCTTAATCATCTCTGTATATCAAATCAAAGGTGTGGTCTCAACATGTATGAACGAGGCAAGTTCTAGAATAACAATTCAAAGTTGACACACTCATATTCAATAAAGTGAGCATGAAAAAGAATGTATGCTTTAATAGGCTCAAAATCTCACAAAAATTATGGGTATTTTGATGTCAACCTCGTAAATTTCGAACTTCAAAGTAATATTCAGATTTAGGTTAACAACCTAACAAAAATTTTAATTATGAAAAATAGACTTAGCATGCTTAATTCTATAATATTCTTCTAATTTAATCATCAATGCACAAACAAAAACATGTCAATAAAAATCATAAATTATCATAAATTTCATCCTAATTAGTAATATGAGAAAATTGATTAAAAACAAGACTAACTTCAGGGATTTGAGAATAATGAAGAAAGTTAGGCCGAATATGAGAATAATGCAAAAAGTTAGGCACTTTCTTCAAATAAATATTCACCCCCCACACTTAAGATGTACATTGCCCTTAATGTACAAAGATAGATATTCAATTTAAGAGAGAGGGAGAGGTGAAACTTCCTGAATTTGGATGGTTTCCCGGAGTTGGAAGTCGATAGGGGTGGTGGTGGCTGCTACCGAGCTCTGTGCTAGATGAAGAAATTGGGGAGCTCGTAGAGAGTTAGCCAGGAGTTATTAAGACAAATATAAAATAAATTAAATATATAAATAAAGATAAGAAAGAAAAAGAAAAAGAGACTAAGAAGGAAAATAAACTAAGACTAGAAAATAAAAGGGCTTGAGAATCCTTATTGGTAGATGGTTCGTGAGGTGGGTGCGACTTCTAAGGCGACGGAGGTGCTGGCGATGGCGGAAGTGGCGTGATTCCTAAGCAGCCTTTTGAACTTCTCAGGCTGCGGTGGAGGTGGTCGTGGTTCCCAAGGTTTGATTCCCTAGCAGCCTGAAGAACCTAACACTAAGAAACTAAAATATATTAAACTAAATTAAGCATAAGATTGTCAAATAGAAGGAAATTGAAGCAAAAGAGAAAAGAAAAAGAAAAGATAAATGGTCTCAAAGACCCTTGGCTTGTTGTTTGGATGAAGCGGCCGGCATGAGCTTTTGTACAGGGGTCTCCCTTGAGGAGACTACGCTTGCCTTCTTCCGCTTCTTTGTCATGGCTTTGGTGTGGCTCAAGGGTTTTAGAGACTTGTTATGGAGAGGAGAATATGAGAGAAGGGGATAAGAAAAGAAGTGGGAAGTGGATGAGAAGGATAGGGAGGGGGTTGGTGTTTAAATAGAGGCTCAATTCTGGTACTTTCCCACGCCCATGGACCGAGGGCGTGTCGTTTCCCCGGCAACGGTGCCAAAAACTTGATCGTCGAACTCAGAGCTTTAAATTTATAATGAGAATGATCGAACCTGGAAACTAACTCTGACAACGATTGTAAGGCAAGCGCACCTATCGAACAGTAGTATAGTTTAGGCAAGACCGGAATATCGAATCCCAAAGGAACCAAAAGTACTAATACTAACTCTCTTTCTATTATTTAGCCTAAGAATTAAGTGAATGTTTATCTAATCTAAATTTAACTATCAACTAAACTAAAGACGCAAGGACAGAAAGAATGAATTGAGGAAAAATAACTTGGAAGAAAAACCAATTGATTAAGACGATACCCTTAGGAAGAACCCACCTAGACTTCACTTGTTATCTAACACTGAACCAGATGATTTATTCATTTGACTTGATCCGTAAGATTCCCTAAGTTATATTAAACCCTCTCTCGAAGCGAATAATGTCTAACCCTAGGTTGATTAATTGAAATCTCTTTCTAATTGAAACCCCTAGAATCGCATTAACTCGATCTATGGACTCTCATATTAGGTTTCACCCTAATCCGGCAAAATCTCGTCACCCTATCTCTAGGCGAGCGACCAACTCCGCTTAATTATGCTAGATCTACTCTTAAGTAGGGACTTTTGCTCCACCACCTAAGCACATCATACTTGAATCAATATCCTAAAAATATCAACACAAGACTTAAGCACACATAATTAAGAACAAGTCAAAAATTTATCATATAGTTCAGAAAACAATAACAAGATCTATCTTAGGTTTCATCCCTCTCAGGTATCTGAAGGGTTTAGTTCATAACAAATAAAGAAAACATCTCAGGAGAAAAGATAAAACAAAACATAAGAAATCCCTAAAACTCCCTGAAGGAATTGAAGGAGAGATCCTCCGTCTTGAGTAGAATTCCGGCTTCTTGAGATGGATCAACTGGCTATCTTCGAGTGATTCTCCACAAATCTGGTCTTTTTGGCTCGGATCCTTGGCCTAGCTAACCGCCCTCTTTCAGGTAACACTTAAGGGTTTTATATAGGCTTTTGAAATATGTTTCTTCGCCCCAAAGTATCCAAATCCGAATGAAATTGCTCTTTGCCACGACAGGGACACGGCCATGGCACACTCCCGTGTGGATCGTGGCCAGGCCGTGCTCGGACTTCTTTAATGAGACACGGTCGTGTAAGTCGAGATCAGGCCGTGTTTTAGTAGATTAGCGTGGCATGGCCATGTGGGCTTAAGTCCAGGCTGTGTTGATTTCCTCTTTGGCCTAATTTGGTCCGTTTTAAACCCGTTTCTCATTCTTTTCATCCTCGGGTGCTTCCCTGGGTATAAAACATGAAAAGAAAGGATTAAAAGCACCTTTTTACATAAATCGAGGCTTAATTCATCCAAAAGCATACTAAATGTGGGCTTAAAATATGTTACTTTTACGGTTTATCAATGGATCACAAGGCCAATTTGGGCCGAGTAGGCCAAACGGGCGTGTGGGCCCACATGGGCAAATCACATGGGCATGTGGGCTCATTTTTACCGAAATGTTTTTAAGGTTGCACGGGTCGCCCAAGTCAACTGTGAACCTACTGTAGGGTCGGTAAGCATTACTTAGACCCTTAAATGTGTGAAATCGATTGAATGATATCTGTACTGAGTATGTTAATATCTGAACTGAATATATGTACTGAAATTGCAAAATAGCATATCATCCATTCTATGTTGCATTGCATTGGGTTGGGGGTTGTTATTTAGAGGAAGTGTACTGAAAGGCTTTAAGCCTAAATTACTGGCAGCTAAGCTACAAACTACTGTTTTGTGTCGCATTCGGTACTACTTGTAGTGTAGGGATGGGTGGGTTGATTATATCTCTGCATGGAGTGTAGGGTTGGACGGAGATGGTGTGTAGAGGCTGGTTGGGTAGGATTTTGCTACTGCATAACTGTTACTGCTACTGATACTGTGATGGGCTACGGCCCAAACTGTCACTGATACTAAAAAGGACTTAGGCCCAAGACTGTTCAACTGTGCACTGTGAATACTCATTGTTTGTTTGTTTCTGTGGGATTACACACTGAGTTTACATAAACTCGCCATTTTTGTTTAATGTGCACAGGTAATTCCCATACTTAGACAGATCGGTGCGACGGAGGACTCAACGGTGACCACAGTAATTTTTGGATTTCATGGTTTTCAATTTACGAGTTATGATTTGTTTATTATTGATTATTTGGGTTGTAATTTAAGGACCCTCTAGGAATTTGGTTTTAAATTTGGGTTTTATTTATTTATTTTACTTTATGGATTTATACATGCTGGTCGTAGGAAATTCGGTTTTCAAAAAAAAAGGTTAAAGTATTTTCTAAATGCACGATCACCTAGATTGATTTATTAAAGCTTCCACAACGAGGGATGTTTCAAAACAAATGTTTTAAATGAATAAAGACGACTTCCTAAGTTCTAACAAAGGTTTACTAAAGATAATAACATGAAATGTTTTCATCGTAACAACGAGGTTTCGAAAACACTATCGTGTGACATTGTTAGATACAGCCGTAACGTCTAGGCCAGGTTTAGGGTGTTACACTAAACATACTTTAATAGTGGTACGGGACTAAACCGATAACTTAAGAAACTTTCACAAAACTTAGAAATTTTTTCTCAAAACAGGGGACACACGCCCGTGTGGTCAGACTGTGTATCTCACACGGCCTCCAGACACGCCTGTGTCACAGGTTGTGTGGACATTCGAAATGGGAGCACATGACCGTGTCCCAGCCCTTGTCCTACCCCGTGTCCAAATAAGTGAGCTTACTGATTTGGGTTACACGGCCAACCACACACCCATGTGTCTAGCCCTTATGCGCTTCGAAGTGGCCACACACGCCCGTGTGCCAGGCCATATGCTAGGCCGTGCCAAATCTGTAGGGTATACTGACTTATGCAACACAGCCAAGACACACACCCGTGTGCTAAGTCGTGTCTAAATTATAGGGTATACTGACTTATGTCGCACGGTCGATCACACGCCCGTGCGTGAGACTGTGTGAAGCATACTGACTTCATTTCAAATTCAACACCAGGGAATACAGGCCGTGTAACATGACCGTGTGTCACGCAGGAATGAGACACACGCCCGTGTCTCTGCCCGTGTGGACAAAAAAAGCTATTTACCAAACCAATTTTCCACCCAAACTTATGCTCACCTAAACAACCAAAATGGCACCAATTATGAACATCTAATTTAGCCACAATCAAGGCTAATTCATACCATTTCCAATACTAACAACCAATATGCTTATAGCCTCAAGTCTTACTCAATCAAAACATACCAAAACACATATACCTATCAACAACTAAACCTTTACCAAACATACATCATTTTGCACCAATTCACAAGCATAATTCATATCTAATATCAACCATTTAATATTTACTAATTCCATATCCACAAGCCTCATAATATAAGCCATTCACATATCCATCCATGAACTCAAAATATTAACCAAATATGCACATAACCAAATCCATCAAATTAAGTCAACACTTATGGCCATATTTACAAACCAAAACATATGTCATCACAAGCCATTACAAATAACCAAAATCACTATCAACCCATAATCAAAATGACTCAAAATATCTATACATGCCATATACTTAAAATACCAAAGTTCAAATGTACCAAGTGATAGGTGGTAGTGTGAAACGATCTCCGACTATCCCCGAAATCAAGCTAGCTTTGATATCACTATAAAACACGAAAAAATACACAAAGTAACATATAAAACTTAGTAAGCTCATATGAAATAAACTTCATAAAATCATAACACATAATTCAACAATTGATTGAAGATACATGAATTCACATCAACTAACAAACCTTTCCATTACTCATTCACGAAGTTTTATACTTTCTTTACCATTTCTTCGATTCAAAACTAATATAGTTTATGAACATACCTGTACCAACTGGTAACAATCTCATACATATTCTCGTCTTTCATTTACCCGTTGAACCATTCAGAATAGAAGTCGGATACTCAAGGGTCTCACACGATAAGTACCTATACCATGGCCTGAAGCCAAATCAAGGTAACTTATTCGAAATACTAATATCATGGCCTGAAGCCAAATCACTCGATATGCATGGCCGGAAGCCAAATCGGTATATCTCGCACCCGAAGTGCTAATATCATGGCCCAAAGCCAACTCACGGTATCCCCTAATGACATGTCACTAGTATCCTAATCTATTCCTAATGTTCAACCGAGATTCCAACTGTCGAATTATCGTCTAATCATTTCCAAACTTGTCCGTAGTCACATAATCGCATTTTATGCTATATCAAGGCATATAAAATACATTTGAAATGAAATTATAACATACGAACTTACCTCGGTTGCTAAAACGGCAAATCAAGTCAAATATTCTATAACTTTGTTCTTTCCCCGATCTAAATTCGTATTTCTCCTTTCTTGATCTAAATATATTCAAAATTGACTTATTTAATTATCTATTTATTCAATTCAATCCACAATATACATTTGAGCTATTTTACATATTAGCCCCTAAACTTTCACATTTTTACAATTTAATCCTAATTACACAATCACAAATTCATGCAAATTTAAAAACACCCATGCTTACCCGAATTACCATTATGCCCCTAGCAGCCCATATTTTTCATTTATTTTACATTTTAACCATAAAGTTTCAACATTTCTCAATTTAATCCATATTTTCCATTTTCACTAAAAATCACTTAACAAAACTTGTATAATTCATAACAATTATTTATAATCTATCATCAAACATCAAAACTCATACATATTAATCAATGGCAACATTCAAAATCTTTAAAAGTTTTGCAAATTAGTCCCTGGGCTAGTTAGACCTAGTTGGAACGATCTCAAAAATATAGAAATCATTAAAAACCGAGTCAAAATCACTTACCAATTAAACTCCAAAGTGACTGAACCCTAAAACAACTTCTATGGCTTCTTCTTCTTTGTATTTTTGGTGGAAATGAATAATATGAAAGCTTTTTCTTTTTTTTTTCTTATTTTATCTTAATTAATAACTAATTTACTATATTAACCTTTTAAATAAAACATTAATATATCACATAAACCATGGACATAAATGTCCACTAACCTTAACAATGGTCTAATTTTAGCATAAAGACCTTTACTTTAAGGTTTTATAGCTATTAGGCACATTTAGCTATTAGAACTCAAGTTTTACACTTTACGTGATTTAGTCCTTTTTATCAAATTGACCAATTAAATGATAAAATTTCTTAAAAAAATTTTTACACCCAAATGATATCATACTTTAAACATTAAAATAATAATAAAATAAATATTTTGACCTCAGATTTGTGGTCTCAAAACCATTATTCTGATTTGACTAAAAACGAGCCATTACAAGAAATCTCTCCGGGGCCCAGGATGTTCACCATAAAGCTTAGAGTAAAAATTAACTGCTTCAAGCTTCAAATGATCATCATCCATAATCCACTCTTTCAAGCTATTTTTCAAAGCAGTAATTCTATTCTGATTACGTCTTCGCAACGCGCGAGAGTGAAAGAATTTGGTGTTACGGCCCCCCAAAACCAATCAATCACAACGCGCTTTTTGCCGCCAAAGAATTTCTTCATGATGAAGCACATTCTGCAATTCCTCCCTTACATCCATCTCGACCTGCTCAAGAAGCTCCGAGCTAGACCTATCACGTTCAATCTCAATATGCTCAAGTTTGCGAGACAGGAGCTTTTTACGAGTGAAAATATGTCGTTAAACCTCTTTGTTCCAAATCTTAACTTGGTTAGTGAACTTAGAATGCAAGGAAGACATGCTTCCAGAACTCTTCCAATTTTCTTTAACAAAACCGGAAAAGGATGGATGTTCAATCCTACCGGCTAAAAATATGAACGGGCGCCCTTTCAGTGAATGAGCCTCAGAAAAAAGTGATAATTTAATAGGCTTATGATCAAATTTAATCCGAGGTAAGTGGGTCACCATAGAGTTCGAAAAAATAGAGAACCAAGAAATATTGCAAATAGCCATGTCCAAGCGTTCAACAATCCCCCCTCTCTGCCAGGTAAACTGTGACCCATGAAAACCTAAATCTTGAAGTTGGGTAGAGTCCATAAAATTACCAAAGAAAGGACACATTTTCCTTAAAATTAGTCCTCATTTCTTTTCACTAGAGGGAAGGATGGCATTAAAGTCACCAATCGCCACCCACAGGGACCCGTCCATCGGAATAGTACTTTGCAAAACATCCCATAGATATCTCATATTCTGACTATTGGGACTGCCATACACAAAGGAGACCGGAAAAGGTTTCCTGAAGGATATATCAATAACTTTGGCTAAAATAAATTGGGGATGACTTTGAAGCACCTCCACATTAACCGAATCCTTCAAACCAATCCAAATGCCTCTAGAAAAATCGATTGCTTCCACACGATAAGAATTATAAAAACCGAGCTTAGCAATAACCAGATCCGCTTTCTCACCACTGACTCTAGTTTCTAACAGACTGATCAAGTCTAGTCGGTGCTCTCGGTTGTATTCATAAAGGCTCTAACAAATTTAGGGCTCGCACATCATTTACAATTCCAAGAAAAGATAGTAAAAGTCATAAATAAATTAAAAATGAGAAAAAAAGACTGACCTCGTAAAGGTTATCATTAACTCAGACATAGCCTGATTTAACGTCTGATTTATCAGTAGATATTGCAGTTTGCACACTAATGATCTCTACCATAGAGTCCATAGCTTCTGGAAGGGAGACACGCGAACTACTGCCAAGTTTAAATTTCCCTCATGCCCACGAATAGATTTAAATAAATATTTCCCACTTTGTCCATTTCATTTTTTATTTTCACCATTGTACCCTTTAGGAATTGGTACGCACCTTAGAATTTGATTTAATTTCCAGCTTCTCATGAAAAGTAACAGCAGAGTGTTTTTTGGGGTCAAGGGCATTGGAAATTAGACCCACTTTAGCTTCAGGGTGTTTTTCAAAAGTGGGATTGACATACAAAGAAGTCGCATTATTTTTGGATAAAGAAATAGGGACGGATGGGTATGTGCTCCCAAAACTCATTGCGCCTTCAATGCCCAGAATAATTGAAGAAGGAGGCTAGCCCACGAACAACTGAGGACCAGGACGCTTAAGCGAAGATTCAGAGCCCTACTACTGAAGGCCCAACGCTGAGATTGGCCCAGAACTAACAGGTGGTAGAATGTTCGCCTGCGGCACGACATGGTTATTTAAATCCAACACCTGTTCCACACTATTTTCCTTTAAATGCCCAGATTTTGTGCCCGGCCCAAATTCATTAACACTGCCTTAAAGCCCTTCACCCGAATTAATATTAACCCCCGAACCAGTCCCTTTTTCAATTCCTTTGCCCTTCAGATTTTTTAGGAAATATCCTTAGATAAACCTAGCCATTCCAAGGTCCTTAAAAGACGCATTCAAATTCTGCATTAAGGATTCAGATTCCATGATAGCAAGCATTTCAAATTTGGAACCAGCCAAATTCTCTTCCGCAAATTTTTCATTTTATCTCCTAATCCCATCCTGTTTTCTCCTAGACTTATGCTCAACCACCATCCACGGGCCAAAGGCTTCACCCTCTATTGGCAGAGCATCCCCTGTCTTCACCGAAGTTGAGTCACCACTCAAAGAATTCTTGGAATCTCCCTCCCGCTGATAAACCGTAATATGTTCATATTTTAATCCCACATTTAGCATACTTTTGGATGATTTATTTCCCGAATTGTGGAATTTGGTGCTCCTAATCCTTTAATTTCATGTTTTATACTTAGGGAAGCATCAGAGGATGAAAAGAACGAGAAACGGGTCAAAAACAGAAAAACAGGCCAAAACAGAGAAAATGGGCCAAAGTACGAAATTGACACGACCTGGGCCCAAGCCACACGGTCGTGCCTCCTTAGCAGACCCAAACACGGCCTGGCCTCGATTTACACGGGCGTGTGCCACGGGCGTGTCCCTGCTGTGACCTGTTTTAACTCCACTCTGATTAGGATACTTAGGGGCGAAGAAAGACATTTCGAAAGCCTATATAAACACCCTAAGTGTGACCTAAGAGTGGGGCGTCTAGGTAGGCTAAGGAGCCAAGCCAGAGAAGCTAGAATTATGGGATTTACTCGAAGAAAGCCAATTGATTCATCCCAAGAAGCCGAAGTCATACTCAAGATGAATGATCGTCCCTTCAATTTCCTTCAGGGGGTTTTAGGGATTTTCTTATGTTTTGTTTTATATTTTCTTCTGAGATGTTTTCTTTTATGATTATAAACTAAACCCCTCAAATACCTGAGGGGGATGAAACCTAAGACGAATCTTGTTATTATTTTCTGAACTATATGATAAATACTTGATTTGTTCTTAATTATGTGTTCTTAATTCTTACTTTGATATTTCAGGATATTGATTCAAGTATTGATGTGCTTAGGCAGTGGATCAAAAGTCCCTGTTTAAGAGTAGATCTAATATAGTTAAGCAGAGTTGATCGTAACCCTAGAAATAGGATGACGAAAATCTACCGGATTAGGGTCAAACCTAATATGAGAATCCATAGATCGAGTTAATGCAATCCTAAGGGTTTTAATTAGAAAGCGATTTCAATTAATCAACCTAGGGTTAGACGTTAGTAGCCTCGAAAGATGTATTAATATAACTTAGGGAATCCTACGGATCAAGTCAAGTGAATAAATCATCTGGTTCAGAGTTAAATAACAAGTGAATTCTAGGTGGATTCTTCCTCAGGTATTGTCCTAATCAATTGGTTTTTCCCAAAAGTATTTTCCCCAATTCATTCTCTGTGTCTTAGCATCCTTAGCTTGGTAGTTAGTTAATTTTAGATTAAACAACAATTCCCTTAATTCTTAGGCTAAATAATAAAGAGAGGTTAGTAGTAGTACTTTTGGTTCCCTTGGGTTCGACATTCCGGTCTTGCCACTAAACTATACTACTGTTCGATAGGTGCGCTTGCCTCAATCGTGGTGATAGTTAGTTTCTAGGCTCAATCATTCATTATATAAATTTTAAGACTTTCTCACTACGATCAATAGTTCAAATAATAAATAAGAAGGATTTAAAGAGCAACTTTGCCCAAATTTCAAAGGCTGGACGGCAAGGATATAAAAATTATTAAGGATATAATGTGAACTAAGGGCAAAATTGGAAATTTTACAAATTAACTAAATAAAATAATGACCAAATTGAAATTCTAGACAAATTTTCACATTTCTCCAGCCAAAAACAGCCATTGAAGAGTCCTTCTAAGCTGGTTTTTCATATTTTTGCTACAAATCAAGAACCCGAAGATAAACATGGAAAAGAGAAATTAACAGATTAGTCCCTGAATCTCTAAAACTTCTAAAAACTACCCTAGGTAAGTTCATATGGTTGAATTTTCATGATTAATTGTTAATTTAGGAATGATATAATGTATTATTTCATAATTTTTGTTATAGAATTATGATTATTGTAAAAATATGGAAATTGAATCGAAAGTTCAAATTAAGTGAAACGCATGATTGAGTACGACCGTTTTGCAATAAAAGATTACTTGATGGATAAGACCATGGTTGGACCATGGCAATGTTTAAATGTGAGACCATAGTTGGGCTATGGCATTTTAGTGAAAAGACCATAACTGGGTTATGGCATCGTGTACGTAAGACCATGGTTGGATCATGGCAGTAAATATACGTGTAATACCATAGCTGGGCTATGGCATCCTGATGGTAAGACCATAACTGGGCACTACTAGTGTAAGACCATGGCAACATTCGTGTAAGACCATAGTTGAACTATGGAATCAAAAAAATGATGTACTCAAAATCCGTAAGACATTTCTCTAATTTGACAAGTATTGGTAAGTGTCATATGGATTTATGGTGGAAGAATCTAAGAAATTATTGATATTGAGCTCAATTAAGTGAATTTTATTAGTTGAAGTTGTGATTGGCAGACAAAGTTAGTGACATCCTCTATTTAATGTTCTATTATAGTATGTTCGGTAAGATTTAATTTTTTAAAGCCTATGAACTTACTAAGCTTCTATAAGCTTACTCTTGTGTATTTAATGTTCCATGTAGATTGATGTGAGTTCGGTGGATCGGATCAACACATCGAATCATACTATCCAGATTACTCCTGTAGATTTTGTATTTCATCTTATGGGTTTTATGGCATGTATAGGGTTGGATTAGAAAAGACTTAAACTTGAAATATGGTTGTGAATGATACATATGTATATGTTTGTATGCATATGTTTAGTAGTAGTCTTTAGTAATCAATGAATGAAGTTATTATGATAATTTTATGCAAATGAGTCTTGTGATGATATATTTTGTGTAAAACAAGATTTTTGACCTGTATTGGTTGCTTGGTTGGGATACATTGGTATATGAGAGTGTTGTGTGCAGGTAGATTGTATAAAGGGTGAGAAAAGTGGCCTTAAAATGGCCTATTTTCGTCCACACAGGCAGAGACACGGGCATGTGTCTCAGCCATGTCATGTGGCCCTGTCGTGTGTCCCCAGTACCTTGAAATTTCAAAGCAGAATGCCCAAGTTTTTGCACACAGCCTGACACACGGGCTGAGTCTAGTGTTTGGGACAATTTAAAGATAATTAAGAGAAAAGTGATGGCTAAATATTACAAAGGTTCAAATAAAATTAGGCCATATAGTCTCAAAGTTGGGTTTCAAGGGATAAAATTTCATTATGGTTGGCTTGAAAGGCTCAAACGGTCCAAACAAAAGTTGCCTAAATCATTTTCAACATTTCATGCTTCCTAGGATTTCACCTCAAGAAACTACTAAGTCAATTCTAAAGACTTAAACTTTCATGCACGTCTAACTTTCCTAAGGAACTAAAAATTTTATGGTACGATTTGCATACTTTATTAAAAATACATTTATATCATTATTAAGCTAACATAACAATTTGTTGAAATAATAGAACTTTATTTATACTGAAGTTTAGCATACTTAACAAAATTTCAAATTATTGAACAAAATATATCCTAATCATAATTAAAAGAACTATTTATTCTGGGCGGAAATAATTTCAATTTTTCGGTCGCCCTACTTAAAATGAACAATGTCCTTATTGTTTAAAGTGAATAGATACTATACACCAAGTAGATTCTAGAAAATAGGAGGTGAGTCAATTTGACTGCTTAAGTACCAAGCTCTTTCTAAATCCAATCCTAGACATGTATATATCTATTGCCACACTTTATACTTCGCGACTTGTTCAATTTTATTAATGATTTCCATCTCTTGTTTTATTATGCGAGAATAAAAATTCCTAATTAACTTAATCTTAAAATAACCTAAGAACATAAATAAAATAAAGTCGAGATCCCCCCTTCATTTATTTGCGGATCTTTTCGAATTCGACTCATCTTTTGCTCCATTATTATTATCTTTGCATGAATCGCTTCGCTCCTTATTCGATAATGGGCTCCATGGTTCAAATATGTAATCTAGAAACTCAGGCACAAAAATAATGGGTCATTGTAAATTTTCGTAAGAGCACTTCTCATCGAGTCATCCCTTATTTTTTAGTATCTCTAATAAGCTTGTTGCTGCCACTGCATATGTTGTATTATGTCCATCAATTTTGACAGCTCATCTTAAAGATCTAGGTGAGGCGGTTGAGCTTTGAACATTGAAGTCTCGACATCAGGTTCAGCTTCTGGTTCCATTGGGTCCACTTTATCAGGGACTTCAGCCGATTGCACTCGCTCGATCTTTGTGGGATCTTCTTCTTCTTCTTCTTCTTCTTCGGGATCCTCACTTTTTTCAACTCGTTGCTGTATAACAGAGTCTCCAGCTATTCGATAGAGGTCCCAGTCTGTGATTGTACCTTGGCTATATCCTGTCTTCTTTACGTTTGCAAGAATTTTAGCTTTCAAGCAAAGAATTTTTATTGTAAAAGGAAAGTAAGCTGGTCCAGAACGTCTAACGGCACAATTCCGCATTTCTCTCAGAATGATTTTTCCCACATCAATGATCTTTCCAGTTAAAATCGAGTATAATAAGACCATTTGCTCTAATAAGATTGTAGTCCCATGCAAACTAGGCATAAGGCTGAAACGGATAAAATAGAACCATACATTTGCGAGTGGTGTCAAATATTCTCTTCTACAAGTGTGGATTCCTTGCTTTGACACAGTCTACTTAGAACCTGGAACTGTAAGTTCCTCAAGTATTTCTTGCAAATTTTCAAGCTTAATATTGCTCGTTAAGGAAGAATATTCATCGTTTTCGAAATCAGGTAATTCAAAGAACTCATTAATAGCATTTGAAGTTATTGGTACCTTGATTCCGTGAATTGGAACTTTCGTCAACTCACTTGAGGTTAAATTCGCATAGAATTCACGCACTAACTCTTCATCCACACTAGGTCTCTTCTCACAAAACAACTCCCAGTTGAGAGTTTCAGCAACCTAACGAATACGTGCCATAAAATCAATACAGTTGCTTTCTTTCAATGTGAAGTCTTTCTCTGGATGCATCTGTTGATTCTTGAAAACACTTTCATATCTTGCTTTGGCTTCTACACAGTGGAATTTGCTTTGTGATTCGTCAATTTGGGCAGAGGCACGAGTTCTTTTGCGAGGCATGATTAACCTGAACATAAGATGAGAAAAATTATTTTCTCAAAAATTTAATTAATAAAAATTATTAATAATTCAATAAATTGAAAAACTAAATAATTAAATAAAATTTAAATTTAGGAGAAAATTTGTCTTACCACCTTTTTTGTAAAAATTAGGAACTCCTAAAAAAATAATTATGAATCAAAAGATGGAAAATTAAAAGAAGTTGGAGGGTTTTCGGCTAAAGGGGTAGGTTTGGTGCAAGGTCGGTATGTCATCCAGGTGTGCGAGGCAGCAGCGCGCAGCAGGGGTTGGATGCAAGTAGCAGCTTTGATATTTCAGGATATTGATTCAAGTATTGATGTGCTTAGGCAGTGGAGCAAAAGTCCATGTTTAAGAGTAGATCTAGCATAGTTAAGCGGAGTTGATCGCAACCCTAGAAATAGGATGACGAAAATCTGCCGGCTTAGGGTCAAACCTAATATGGGAGTCCATAGATCGAGTTAATGCAGTTCTAGAGGTTTTAATTAGAAAGAGATTTCAATTAATCAACCTAGGGTTAGACGTTAGTAGCCTCGAAAGAGGTATTAATATAACGTAGGGAATCCTACGGATCAAGTCAAATGAATAAATCGTCTGGTTTAGAGTTAAAAAACAAGTGAAGTCTAGGTGGATTCTTCCTCGGGTATTGTCCTAATCAATTGGTTTTTCCCAAAAGTATTTTTCCCAATTCATTCTCTGTGTCTTAGCATCCTTATCTTGGTAGTTAGTTAATTTTAGATTAAACAACAATTCCCTTAATTCTTAGGCTAAATAATAAAGATAGAGTTAGTAGTAGTACTTTTGGTTCCCTTGGGTTCGACATTCCGGTCTTGCCACTAAACTATACTACTGTTCGATAGGTGCGCTTGCCTCAATCGTGGTGATAGTTAGTTTCTAGGCTCAATCATTCATTATATAAATTTTAAGACTTTCCCACTACGATCAATAGTTCAAAAAATAAATAAGAAGGATTTAAAGAGCAATTTTGCCCAAATTTCAAAGGCTGGACGGCAAGGATATAAAAATTATTAAGGATATAATGTGAATTAAGGGCAAAATTGGAAATTTTACAAATTAACTAAATAAAATAATGACCAAATTGAAATTCTAGACAAATCTTCACATTTCCCTAGCCAAAAATAGCCATTAAAGAGTCCTTCTAAGCACAGTTCGCAGAAACCAAAGAGAAATAAGGAGAAGCCTACAATACATACAAGAAGAGCAAGAAGACGAAATTAATACTACTGAAGAGATGGCTTAGAATAATCCGCTACCTCCGGAGGTGGCCAAAAATCATGCTCCTCGAACTATGTATGATTATGCTAAACCTAATTTAATAGGAACTGAGTCAAGTATTGTTAGACCTGCTATTGCTGCAAATAATTTTGAACTGAAACCTAACACAATTCAGATGATACAGCAGTTTGTTCAGTTTGATGGTTTGCAGGATGAAGATCCAAATAATCACTTGGCGAATTTCCTAGAAATTTGTGACACTTTCAAAATAAATGGCGTTTCTAATGATGTCATTCGTCTTCGGTTGTTTCCCTTTTCTTTGAGGAATAAAGCTAAACAGTGGTTGAATTCTCTTCCACGAGGATCAATCACTACATGGGAACAAACGACCGAAAAATTTTTGTTGAAATATTTTTTGCCGGCTAAAACGGCTAAGTTGAGGAATGATATCTCTTCTTTTGTGCAGACGGATTTAGAGATACTTTACGATGCATGGGAGAGATACAAAGATCTATTGATAAGCTGCCCACACCATGGATTACCCTTGTGGCTACAGGTCCAAACTTTTTACAACTGTGTGAACCCCTCAACCAGGCAGTTAATTAATTCAACCGCCGGCAGAACCCTGAATAACAAAACACCTGAGGCTGCCTATAAATTCATTGAAGAGATGTCACTGGATAACTATCAGTGGCAAGTCACGAGGACAAGGCCAACAAAAGCCGCCAGTGTTTTCAACCTCGACGCAGTAACCATGCTATCAAACCAGGTAGAACTTTTGACTAAGAAAATTGATGGTTTATGTGGTTCTTCGCAGGTACATCCAGCTATGCAGTGCGAGATGAATGGAGAAGGGATGAGCAATACAGAATATCCACCTTATAACCCGAGCGCTGAACACGAGCAAGTTCACTATATGGGTAACAATTTTAGACCTCAAAATAACTCTTATAGTAACACTTATAATCCAGGTTGGAGGAACCACCCCAATTTTTCATGGGGTGTCAAGGAAATTACAGACAACAACCCCCTCCAAACTTCCAACAAAAGCCTTATCCGCAAGAGAAGAAGCAGAACCTTGAAGAGATGCTGAAAAAATTCATCGCGGTGTCAGAAACTCGTTTCCAAAACACCGAGACAACACTTAAAAATCAACAAGTATCGATTTAAGGGATCGAGAACCAGTTAGGACAACTTGCCAAGATCATATCAGAACGACCACAAAGAAGCCTACCAAGCAACACTGAAACTAACCCAAAGGAGCAACTTCAAGCCATAATAGCTCATGACAGTGAAGGGTTAGATAAGCCCAAATTAAGGAAAGAGAAAGTGGTAGAGGAAGGAAAGGTTGAGGTAAACCATAACAAGCCAAAATCGGTAATTAAAGAGTACCAACCTCGTATACCATATCCCGATGCGATGAAGAAAGACAACAAAGACGAACAATTCGGTAAATTTCTTAAACTTCTAAAGAAATTACATATTAACTTACCGTTTCTTGAAGCTCTTTCGCAGATGCCAGATTCGAGGAAATTTTTAAAAGAGCTTTTAACAAACAAACGGAAGTTAGACGAGGAGTCGCATATGAAACTAAACGCAGTGTGCTCAGCAATGTTACAAAATAGACTACCACGAAAATTAAAAGATCCAGGGAGTTTTACAATTCCATGCTTAATTGGTAGTTTATCTGTTGATAATGCTTTAGCTGATTTAGGGGCAAGCATCAATGTTATGCCTTATAAAATGTTTAAACAGCTAGGTCTAGGGAAGCCCAAACAAACTAGGATGAGCATTCAATTAGTTGATAAAACTATTAGAATTCCTAGGGGTATAATCGAAGATGTTCTCGTGAAAATTGATAAATTCGTATTCCCAGTAGACTTTGTCGTTTTAGACATGGATGAGGACAATCATATTCCTTTAATTTTAGGAAGACCCTTTTTAGCAACTGCGGGACTAAAATTGATGTCGGCGCAGGTGAACTCATACTCTATGTAGGTGACGAAACAATCACTCTTCAGGCTCTTGATTCGGCTAGGACATCGAGTAATCAATGTGAGAACATGAATTCTATTAATGACCATTCGGTTAAACCTTCTTTTCAGGAAGCACCACAGAACTACACAATTGAGCCAGATCCTAGACCTCATACCAACAAGGAAATAACTCATGAGGAACGAAGGCTTCAAATCGATGAACTAGACGAGTGGAAGACACATTTCAAAGAGAAATTAGGAATACACAAAGCAGAAGCAACGCCATTCCGTGGGACAAACAAATTTAATATCGAAGATCAGGTACTGTTAGATGAGACAGACCCTCGAATATCTCCTCCTGGCCTTCATACAAATGAAGAACTCCCTTTTAAGGTACTCAATGTTTTCCCATACGGAACAGTCGAGTTAAGTAATCCTATATTCGACACTTTTAAAGTAAACGCTACTCGACTCGAGCTATATATTGATAATAGAACTGATAGCATGAGAAAGGATTTTCAACTCCTCAAACCATCATGATTATGCGAATGAGAGGTAAGTCTAGCTTAACACTTTAAACGAGCGCTTCTCGGGAGGCAACCCGAGCACTAACCCAATTAATTTTTACATTTTTATTTTTACTTTTATTTTTCCTTTATAGCACCTAACTACAAACTAACTAAGACGCAGATTCCCATACCACACGGCCTTGCACACAGCCATGGTCGTGGCCGTGTGGACACCACAGATTTCTGTACCGATGTGGCAGAGATAGTACGAAACAAGACGAAAAATATCTTCAAGCCACGGCCCCCGACTAAACACCACGGCCATGCGATACAGCCGTGGTCGACACTGTTTTATAAACACAGGCGTGGCGACCTACACACAGGCGTGGGAGAAACGAACGAAGCACAACACGGTCGTGCGACTTAACACGCCCATGACTCACGGGCGTGGGGATGTACTAGATCTGAAATTTCTATTTAAAACACCCCTCTCCCCTTCTCACCTACTCCCCATTCCCCTTCTTCCATATCCTTTACACTCCCCTCCCTTTTCATTTTCATTCTTCTAAATCTTGATCTACACCATATCCATGTTGAAGAAACGGAAGGATCCTAGCACAGTCTCCCTCTGCGAGACCGATCTACATAAGTTCATGATGGCCGCTTCATTAACTCGACAGGACAAGGACCTTTGAGTCCATTTCATTCTTCTTTTTCTTTTCTCTTCTCCTTTATTTTTCTTTTCTATATTTCTCTTTTACTTAATTTAATCTATTTTATTTTATTTTATTTTATTTTATTTTATTTTATTTTATTTTATTTAGGTTCTAAAGGCTGTTAGGGAATCACCACACCACGCCTTAGAAATCACACCCACCTCGCGAACCATCTAACAATAAGGACTTTTCAGTCCATTAATCTTTTCTTTTAGTCTTATTTCACTTTTTATTTTCTTTCTCTTTATCTTTCTTGTCTTTAAATATATAATTAGTATATTTTGAATTATTCTTATTATTTCCTAGTTAATTCTTCACGAGATTCCCAATCTCTTCATTTAGCGCAGAGATTGTCGACAGCCATCACACCACGACCACTGCCAACTCAAGGAATCCATCCAAAATTCAGGAAGTTTCACTTCTCCCCATCTCTTATGATATCATATCTATCTTTGTACATTGAGGGCAATGTACATCTTAAGTGTGGGGGTAAATTTTATTTTGAAAAGTTCCTAACTTTTTGCATTATTCTCAAATCCCTGAATTATGTCTTGTTTTAAAGTAATTTTCTCGTATTATTATTAGAATGAAATTTCCTTTGACTCATGATTTTTATTGATATGTTTTGGATTTAGTCATTGATAATTGTGCAGTGATGATTTAAACTTTAGGAGACTAGAGAATAAAGCATGATGAGTCTATTTTCAAAAATCAAAATTTTGTTAGGTTGTCTACCTGAACCTAATTATTACCTTGAAGTTTGAAATTTACAAAGTTGATATCAAAAACCCATAATTTTTGTGAGATTTTGAGCCTTTTAGAGCATACATTCTTTTCTTGCTCACTTTATTGATTATGAGTGTGTCAACATCGATTTGTTATTCTAGAACTTTCTTTGATTATACATGTCAAGACCACATTATTGATTTGATATACAGAGATGATAAAGGCACTTAGGATTTAACCCACTTACTCCACTAAAAGCCTACCCTCACAATTAACCCCTAGTGAACTCCTTTGATCTTAACAACCTATTTATTGACTCACCCACTAATATTAACCCAAAACCAATCTTGTATTTGTTATCACCATTTCTTGACTCCCTTTTTGTCGAGTTTTGATTTTGAGCAGTTGCCTAACTATTTTCTATATTTCAGTTGTTAAAGTTCTTTCTTCTTATTGTAAATATTGTTCTTAAAAAAATGAAGTTATTCATTGTTATTTCTATGTTTGAGCTTAAGCAATTAATTCCACATTCTGAGAAGAAGCTCGTGTTATTAGTGTTTCAATTTTTCAATTGATGTAATTATTCAGGATTAGTTCATTTTTCTAGTTAGCTAAATTGTCAATTCAATCTCGATTCTAACCCTTTAATTTAGCCTTTATCCACACCTTTAACCTAAGCCCCGTTACAACCCTTTTTAAAGACTTTTTGATCTGTGTATCATTTCATTCTATAGTGGTGGAGATTTGATTTTCATGCAAGCCTATGGGATTAACTTTTCATGTTCAACTTTTAAGTGCTTAATTTTGAACCTTAAACACTTTGAGTGATTTGAGTGAAGCTTTAGTGAAGATGTCAACTCTTGCCGATTTTGAACTAAAGGTGATTAGTTAGGTAAGGGGAAACGCCTATATTTTCATGCTGCAAAAACTATAACTTTGATTTTTTGAATCTTTAGGACCCTTCTACTTAAATTACCAATGTATGAATTACCTTTGAATTATGATGAAACACTATTGATGAATATTATGAATTAAGGAAGTTCATCTTAATTGTGAGTTGAGAACTTTGCTTGAGGACAAGAAATGCTTAAGTGTGGGGGTATTTGATAAACAGTAATATGTTCATATTTTAATCCCACATTTAGCATACTTTTGGATGATTTATTCCCCGAATTATGGAATTTGGTGCTCCTAATCCTTTAATTTCATGTTTTATACTTAGGGAAGCGCCGGAGGATAAAAAGAATGAGAAACGGGCCAAAACAGAGAAAATGGGCCAAAGTACGAAATCAGTACGTCCTGGGCCCAAGCCACATGGCCGTGCCTCCTTAGCAGACCCGAACACGGCCTGGCCTCGATTTACACGGGAGTGTGCCGCGGGCGTGTCCCTGCCGTGACCTGTTTTAATTCCACTCAGATTAGGATACTTAGGGGCGAAGAAAGACATTTCGAAAGCCTATATAAACACCCTAAGTGTGACCTATGAGGGGGGCATCCAAGTAGGCTTAAGAGCCAAGCCAAAGAGGCCAGAATTGTGGGATTTACTCGAAGAATGCCAATTGATTCATCTCAAGAAGCCGGAGTCATACTCAAGACGAAGGATCTTCCCTTCAATTTCTTTCAGGGGGTTTTAGGGTTTTTTTATGTTTTGTTTTATATTTTTTTCTGAGATGTATTCTTTTAAAAACATGAACTAAACCCTTCAAATACCTGAGGGGGATGAAACCTAAGACGGATCTTGTTATTGTTTACAGAACTATATGATAAATATTTGATTTGTTCTTAATTATGTGTTCTTAATTCTTGCTTTGATATTTCAGGATATTGATTCAAGTATTGATGTGCTTAGGTAGTGGAGCAAAAGTCCCTATTTAATAGTAGGTCTAGCATAGTTAAGCGGAGTTGATCGCAACCCTAGAAATAGGATGACAAAAATCTACCGGATTAGGGTCAAACCTAATATGGGAGTCCATAGATCGAGTTAATGCAATTCTAGGGGTTTTAATTAGAAAGAGATTTCAATTAATCAACCTAGGGTTAGACGTTAGTAGCCTCGAAAGAGGTATTAATATAACTTAGGGAATCCTACGGATCAAGTCAAGTGAATAAATCGTCTGGTTCAGAGTTAAATAACAAGTGAAGTCTAGGTGGATTCTTCCTCAGGTATTGTCCTAATCAATTGGTTTTTCCCAAAAGTATTTTCCCCAATTCATTCTCTGTGTCTTATCATCCTTATCTTAGTGGTTAGTTAATTTTAGATTAAACAACAATTCCCTTAATTATTAGGCTAAATAATAAAAAGAAAGTATTAGTACTTTTGGCTCCCTTGGGTTCGACATTCTGGTCTTGTCACTAAACTATACTACTGTTCGATAGGTGCGCTTGCCTCAATCATGGTGATAGTTAGTTTCTAGGCTCGATCATTCAATATATAAATTTTAAGACTTTCCCACTACAATCAACCGCCATAACCGTTACAATCTACCAAAGAAGAAGGACATAAATTCTTAAGGTGTCCATATTTGCCACATGAAAAACATACCTCGGGTAGTGCCTCAAATTCCACGTGTTGAAGTCGACCATTGACAAGCACTTGAGAGGTTAGAGGTTTCTCTAAATCGACAAAAATAGCCATTCGGGCGAATTGCCCCCTTTCCCGATTGTTTGTTTTAATGTCAAGTTTAAACACTTTTCCAACCAGACTTTCGAGCTCTTCTAAGATCTTCTTCTGATACAGGAATCCCAGTAGACCCGAAAGCGTATCCAGGCCAACACACCGCAGGGGAATGGTCTTGACGGGTCAAAATCCAATATCCATGTTTGGACTGTGAGATAGTGTCCAAACACTATCCAAGGGCCTTGTGTTAGTGCAGCATCGTAATCAACTCTACTCTGGAACCGAACAAGATAATACCTGTTAGCAATATCCATAAGACGAAAGGATTGTGTATGCTTCCAGAGGTTTGTGATACGATTATAAAGAGCCCCATATCCGATATTGCGCCCAAGCAATTTGACCACCACAGTGAGCTTCATTCCTTTAATCAAGATTTTGTTAATACGATCCGAGAAGTCGATGATAGGTATACCATTAAGGGTGGATCTATGAATATCACCGTCTTCAAACTCCAAGTCAATATTAGCGGCATCATCGAGAGAATTGGAACTCGATTCTCCCAAGAGTTTGTCTTTTCATGAAACTCCGCTCACTGAGGACGAGTCAACCACCATGTTAACCAAGGAGTCAACACTTCCATCCTTGAACCGAAATTTTTGGTATTACGATCAGCAGTAGAGTCCTCTCCCGTGCCAATCCAATCGTCGAACAAAGATTCAACGCCGTTCATAAGAAAAACTTATTCAATTGTAATGAATTCTTTTTAATGTACTTTATTGGTTGATTTTTTATACGTAGTTGCTTGAAGTTTTCATGGAAGAGGCTTAAGAGAAAGTGGATGTGAGATATATTTGTATTTTTTATTTCATGTTACTTCAACCTTTTTAAATTTTTAATTAATGTTTTTTAACATTTTAGTTTTTTTCCTTAAATGGTTAGATAGTTGTAATTACATCTCAAGTTAAATTCTTTTACTAATCACATTTATATTTTTTATTTCATGTTACTTCAAGCATTTTTTTTTATTTTTAATTAATATTTTTAGCATATTAGTTCATTTTATTAGATGATTAGATAATTGTGATTACATTCTTGAGTCTGAAGTTCAATTATTTTTATAAGCATATTAATATTTTTTTATTTCATATTGTTTCAAGTTTTTTATTTTTAATTATTTTTATAAGCATATTATTATTTTCTATTATTAATATTTGAAATAATTATTTAATTTTATAAATAAAAAATATATATATATTTTCTCAATTTACTCACAAATTTTAAAAAATTCAAAACATATAAAAATATATAAATTTAAAAATATACAACCATGAAAGGTTAGATTTAAAAATATAATACAATCAAATCAAAGCATCAAGTACCACTAAAGATACCACAATAAATGCATAAAACATGTTCAAACAAAACCAACTGGCACCGACACATACCAAAACACAATAAGGCCCGCAAAATTACGTAAAGTTTAATAAGATTAATATATTATTTAATGTCTAAGTTTTACTTGATAATATATTTTTTTGATTTGGTTTTTGTTGCATAGTAACAATAATGTGATTATTCGAAAACTATAAAATTATATAACATATATTTTTTTAATTTCTTTTATAAAAGTAAAAGAAATTACGTCTCTCAATGAATATTTTCTTGATTTTATTTTTATAACAATTATATTTTTCAATTTTAATAAAGATATTTCATTCTAATGTTTTTGGCTTTTTATAAAAAATTATAAAAATATTTTAATTTTTATTTAACTTTTGAGTTTATAAAATTTTAAATACATATTTTGATTTTTTTATTTATACTTTTTTTATTTTTTATGATAATATCATTTTTGTCAATAGCCTACGTGTTAATATGCATTAGGCTGTGCAAAAAGTGTTAGCTTGGGAACCAACTTTTGTAATGAAACCAAATATAAGTATTTGATTGGTCCAAAAAAATTTGAGTATTGAAACCAAAATTTTATCCTTAAATTGTTAAATATCCACAATTTTCTTTTTAAAAAAACAATCCAAAAGTTTAGAATTTAATGAGGGTAAATTAACCTAAAATATTTTAATTAAAATAAATTTTTATTTATATAGATTTAAATATAAATAAGTTAATGCAACCTACTTATTTAAAATTTATATATTTTGTCTGTCAGTTTTCTCTGGCACAGTTTTTTGTTTGTCTTTTTTACATGCTTTGGTTGTTTTTCAGTTACTGGTGGTTCTTCTGACCATCTATTTTGCTTTTTTGCTCCAATGGAGGATGAATTGGTGAATCTGCATCTTGCAAATGAAGAAGAGGAGGCTTTTCGGGAGGATCCGAAAAATTCTATTGATGATTTGCAATTTTGTCTAGTGGGTTCTTATTTGACGGATAGTGTAGTTCATTTCCCATCACTGCGAAATACTCTGGCTGATCTCTGGCATCCAATTAGGGGAATAGTCATTATGAATTTGGGAGAGAAACATTATTTGTTTAAGTTCTTTTATGTTGTTGATATGAACAGGGTGGTTGACGGAATGTCGTGGTCTTTTACCAATCATCTCCTTTTAGTGCAAAAATTGGGGAGGATAACCTTCAACTGTCTCTCCATCATGCGTTGTTTTGGGTTCAAATACATGATCTACCACCGTGACTTATGTCGAAAACAATGGCAAGGAGATTTGGGGCTTTTTTGGGAGAATTTTTAGATTATGATACACAAATTCCTTCTATGGGGGTACAACGTTTCATGCAAGTTAGAGCTCGTATTGATGTTCAATTGCCTCTTAGACGGAAGAAGAAGGTTCTGTTGGTTGAGTGTAACACCCCGAACCCGGCCCATGCGTTTCGACCGGATCTGGCATGTCACTGCTTGTACTTTGAAAACTTTTGCTTTGTTGGTTTTTGAAATTGTGAGTTTATTAGACAATATTTAAGTAAATAAGCGGCATTTTAAAAAAAATAACCTTGTATTAATTATTATTAAGTATAAATAAACCTTATCATAAAATTCATAAGTTGCTTAACATTGTAAACTCATAAGTTGAATAAAAACTAGGGGCCTTATTACAAAAATATTCCCATAATGAAAAAAAAATGTAAAAAAAAATAACTTAAAGAAACTCCAAATTAACTTGTCAAAAGAAACTTGATGGCCCCTCGAGTCTGTCTCGGCTCCCATGTCCACGATCTACTGTTCATCTGGAAGAGTAGAGAAAAGGAAAGCGTAAGTCACAAAGACTCAGTGTATAAATCTCAAAACACACATTGACCTGAGCCCACAAACACATTATGGGCCATGGCCCATACAGGAAGGCATCAATCATAATCATATAATAACAATAAAGAATGAATAACCCAACCCATCCTAGGTTTCCATCCTCTACACACCATCCCGTACCAACCATCACACCGTGGGGATTTCTACAATCAACCCTCCATCCGCTACACACCAAAACGACAGCCGTACTACCTATTCCTATTAAGTAGGAATCATTAAACGTGGCATAGCCACCGATCACAATGTGACCTTACATTTAAATTATGTGGGATTTCTACCACCGATCACCAAGTGACCTATCATGCACTTCCCCTTCAATTATCATCATTCCCACCCCATGCATACATACATAAAGAAACATCAAGCAGATATATATATTCTTCAATACACATAGGGAGTTCTATGTTTACGTACCTGGCATCCTTGCCTAACCCTTTTTAGGGTTCCATTCGACTGTCTATACAGCCTTATTCCGGCTTTTTAGCCCATAACATACAAAAAATAAATATACATACAGGTTTATCAGTAGCGTGTTAGAGATCTACACACCTGATTAATGTTGATACCCTTGCTAAACCGATCTACAACTTTGCTCAAAAAGCAGGAAGGATGTGAAACTAGGGCCTCTCTTATATTCGGCCATGGTTAGTGTTCTACCCAATTTTTATGTATTTGAATAAACAACTCTTCTTACCTTAAAATCCCGAAATTGAAGACTAATAATTTTCGGCTTTTTGATCTAGTCGACCAAGCTTCCTCAGTTTCGGAGATTCGGCTAGCACTAGAGAGAGGATTCGACAATGCCAATGGAAGATTTAAATGCCGGAAGTATAGAATAATTTCTCAAATAGGATGAATAAAAGAAAAAGCGATGGATGCTTCGGCTTTTTAGAGAAATCGGCACAAGAGAAAAGAAAGTGGGGAAAAGTTTCGGCTTTTGAAAAAATTGAAGAAATAAATTTGGAGAGGGATAGGCTAGGGAATTTCGGCACCAATAGAGAGGATTTTAGGGTTTTTCAATGTCAGAAACAAGGAGCTAGCCCCCCTATTTATAGATTTTTGACACCTACTGCTAAATATAGAAATTGCCCTTAAAATTTAAGCTAGAAGAGAGGAGAATTTCGGTACCCTCTATGCCATGCAGTAGCTGAATTTTACACTCCTCTAGGTGGTGGGTTTTCGGCCAACACTTCCTTTGAAGATAAGCTCCTAACTTTTCTCCTTTTTATCTATGATATTATCACTTAAAAATCCATATATATCTTCTTATTTTTAAGCCTTGTAGTCGTCCACCTCATTAATTCTAAATGCCGAAATTTAACTCATTTAAATTAAAAGATTTGGGCTTCATTAAACTTACATTTTTGGGCCCCTAAATCCCTTGTTGTGGCGTCACCCTTGCTCCCATTTAATTGCCGAAAATGGCCCAAAAACATGGGCTCCTTGCGACCCAAAACTTGTTCCTTTTTAATTGTTAATGATGCCACCTTAAAATAATTTAATCTGGGCCTTTGCCTTATTCTAAGCCCAAATTTAGACCCCTATCACTTAAATTAACAAATTAATTCTATCCCTACACTAAATGAATAGGCCCATAATTTTAGGATGTTACAGTTCTACCCCCTTAAAGAAATTTCGTCCTCGAAATTTCCAACTAACTAGTAATCATACTACCTAAGTCTCACTACTATGCTTTCGCTGCGCACTCTAATTCTAAAGCCAAAATAAGCACTTAGTATACTATGGTAGGGTACCCACTGGTATTCGCATCTAGAGTGTCCTCGTCCCCTTGGCGACGTGCTGCATAGACCAAGGCGGGCTGCCTCGCCTCAACATAACCTGCACCTCCACCACCATGTCCAGTGCCATTACCACAATTGACTTGACCACGGCCCCTTGGTGGTTGTTGACCTTCTCTTCCCGGCGGTGCATTCTCTTGACCTGTGGGCCCTTCACTGCCCCGTGGCTGCGGACAGTTTCTAACTTGGTGGTCCGTAGATCCACACCTAAAACACTCTTCAGTGCCTGCCCAACACTCACCGGTATGGAACTTACCACATCGAGCACACATTTGTTTCTGGTTAGCCGCAACAGGTCTCTCATCCTGTTTCGGCTCGTCTGACCTAGGTCTTTTCTGAGTTTGCCCAACTGCCCCTGACGATTCAAAATTCCTCTTATTTCCTCCCCTATCTCTATCCCGATTCAACTTTTCAGTCCGCTTAACCTCCTCGGCTATCTTAGCCTTTTCCACTAGGACAGCAAATTCCCTTTCCCGCTGTGGGGCTATCAAAACACGCAAATCATCCCTCAGGCCATCCTCAAACCTAACACAACGTTCATGCTCCGTGGCTACCATCTCACGAGCATAACGGCTAAGACGTAAGAATTCAGCTTCATACGCAGCCACTGACCTACTCCCTTGAACCAGATTCAGAAATGCTCTGCGCTGCGCATCCACATAACTCGATCCAATGTACTTATTCTGATACGCCGTTTTAAAGAGTTCCCAGGTGATACAGTCAGACACTGTACCATCCTTAACAGTAAGCCACCATTGATATGCTTCATCCCGCAGGAGGGATACCACTCCTTTCAACTTCTCCTCCGTGAAATCCAAATCATCCATTATGCATTCTACCGCCCCCAACCAATACTCAGCTGAACTTGGGGCTACACCAGAAGTTCCTCTAAACATTTCTGCCCCATTGGCCCTAAGCCGCTCCGGCACAGATTTCCGGGCTCCTATGCCCATACCAGCCCCAGCAACCCTCTCTAAAACCCTTAACATTGCCTGAGATACCGCATCATCTCCGGCAGTCTGATCTTGAAATTCCTCCTCCACAGTTGGCATCTCGTTTCCAGAACCATGACCAGACCCTACTGGTTCCACACCGTCCTCTTACCCCTACCACAACCACATGGCGGACGTCCTCGACCCCTTGTACTCATTCTACCGATTCGCGTTTATCTGATTAGAAATTTTATGAACTATTAGTTTTCTTCCACTGTTTTAACCACGGACAGTCTTATGAATAATAGCTTTAAGAGTAGTTCTTTCGAATTCGCATTCATATCCTCTAAGAAACATATACATGAACTCACATTCATTACAGAAAAGTGTTGTTGTTGGTGTTGTTGTTGTTGTTTTCACTACCCAAAGGTATTTTCGTAATTTTTATCCTATAGGGGTATTTTCGTAATTTTTTGAAATAAGGTTCCTTGGTGATTTTGTCAAATAAGGGTATTTTGGTAATTTTGCATTCCCGGGGGTATTTTGATAATTTTGAAAACCGAGGGTATTTTGGTAATTTTAAAATCCGGGGGTATTTCGATAATTTTAAAATTCAGGGGTATTTCAATAATTTTTGAAATCTGGGGTATTTCAGTAATTTTGAAGTCTAGGGGTATTTCGGTAATTTTGAAATTTGAGAGCATTTCGGTAATTTTTGAATTCTGGGGGCATTTCGGTAATTTTAAAATCTGGGGGTATTTCAGTAATTTTTGAAATCCAAGGGTATTTCGAAAATTTTGAAATCCAGGGGTATTTCGGTAATTTTGAACTCCGGGGGTATTTCGGTAATTTTACCAAACAAGGGTAATTTGGTAATTTCTTCAAACCAGGGTTATTTTGGTCATTTTGCAAAACAAGGGTAATTTGGTAATTTCCTTCATGGCTGTGAACATTTTCAAATCAAGTATTTTTTTTTTGAAGTGTACAAAACTTAGGGTTTTTTTTTTTGCAAAATAGGGTGGTTAGTCCCTTTCGGGTTTTAATTATGGGTTCAGTCCATGAACAAGTCCTTATTGCTAGAGTGAACAGTCACTACGCACCAGGTAAGATTCCAGCGAAGAGAAGGTGAGTCACTTGGACTGCTTAAATACCAAGCTCTTCCGGATCTACTCCTAGACATTCATATGCCTGTTACCACACCTTAGTCTTGCGACTTGTTTACAGGTTTTGTTTAGTAAAAATTAAGTCTTATGGAATTGAAGAGTTGTTTGTCTAAGCCTAGAGTCCATCAAGTTCTAATCTAGATAGTCTACGTCCCATAAAGCCCACTAAGCCCACATTTATATCACAACCAGGAGTTCAGAATACTTACCTAGGTGGATCGGATGCCGGTAGACTCGAAGGCCATGTCTTCAAACCAAAATCTTTTTCTTAAATTCAATTTTTTTTTCTAAAACACTTCTAGACCCATTTCACAGCCCGAGTTTTGAACTGGGCTCTGATAACAAATTGTAACACCCCGAACCCGGCCCATGCGTTTCTACCGGATCTGGCATGTCACTGCTTGTACTTTGAAAACTTTTGCTTTGTTGGTTTTTGAAATTGTGAGTTTATTAGACAATATTTAAGTAAATAAGCGGCATTTTAAAAAAAATAACCTTGTATTAATTATTATTAAGTATAAATAAATCTTATCATAAAATTCATAAGTTGCTTAACATTGTAAACTCATAAGTTGAATAAAAACTAGGGGCCTTATTACAAAAATATTCCCATAATGAAAAAAAATATAAAAAAAATAACTTAAAGAAACTCCAAATTAACTTGTCAAAAGAAACTTGATGGCCCCTTGAGTCTGTCTCGGCTCCCATGTCCACGATCTACTGTTCATCTGGAAGAGTAGAGAAAAGGAAAGCGTGAGTCACAAAGACTCAGTGTATAAATCTCAAAACACATATTGACCTGAGCCCACAAACACATTATGGGCCCTGGCCCATACAGGAAGGCATCAATCATAATCATATAATAACAATAAAGAATGAATAACCCAACCCATCCTAGGTTTCCATCCTCTACACACCATCCCATACCAACCATCACACCGTGGGGATTTCTACAATCAACCCTCCATCCGCTACACACCAAAACGACAGCCGTACTGCCTATTCCTATTAAGTAGGAATCATTAAACGTGGCATAGCCACCGATCACAATGTGACCTTACATTTAAATTATGTGGGATTTCTACCACCGATCACCAAGTGATCTATCATGCACTTCCCCTTCAATTATCATCATTCCCACCCCATGCATACATACATAAAGAAACATCAAGCAGATATATATATTCTTCAATACACATAGGGAGTTCTATGTTTACGTACCTGGCATCCTTGCCTAACCCTTTTTAGGGTTCCATTCGACTGTCTATACAGCCTTATTCCGGCTTTTTAGCCCATAACATACAAAAAATAAATATACATACAGGTTTATCAGTAGCGTGTTAGAGATCTACACACCTGATTAATGTTGATACCCTTGCTAAACCGATCTACAACTTTGCTCAAAAAGCCGGAAGGATGTGAAACTAGGGCCTCTCTTATATTCGGCCATGGTTAATGTTCTACCCAATTTTTATGTATTTGAATAAACAACTCTTCTTACCTTAAAATCCCGAAATTGAAGACTAATGATTTTCAGCTTTTTAATCTAGTCGACCAAGCTTCCTTAGCTTCGGAGATTCGGCTAGCACTAGAGAGAGGATTCGACAATGCCAATCGAAGATTTAAATGCCGGAAGTATAGAATAATTTCTCAAATAGGATGAATAAAAGAAAAGGCGATGGATGCTTCGGCTTTTTAGAGAAATCGGCACAAGGGAAAAGAAAGTGGGGAAAAGTTTCGGCTTTTGAAGAAATTGAAGAAATAAATTTGGAGAGGGATAGGCTAGGGAATTTCGGCACCAAGGGAGAGGATTTTAGGGTTTTTCAATGTCAGAAACAAGGAGCTAGCCCCCCTATTTATAGATTTTTAACACCTACTGCTAAATACCGAAAATGCCCTTAAAATTTAAGCTAGAAGAGAGGAGAATTTCGGCACCCTCTATGCCATGCAATAGCTGAATTTTACACTCCTCTAGGTGGTGGGTTTTCGGCCAACACTTCCTTTGAAGATAAGCTCCTAACTTTTCTCCTTTTTATCTATGATATTATCACTTAAAAATCCATATATATCTTCTTATTTTTAAGCCTTGTAGTCGTCCACCTCATTAATTCTAAATGCCGAAATTTAACTCATTTAAATTAAAAGATTTGGGCTTCATTAAACTTACATTTTTGGGCCCCTAAATCCCTTGTTGTGGCGTCACCCTTGCTCCCATTTAATTGCCGAAAATGGCCCAAAAACATGGGCTCCTTGCGACCCAAAACTTGTTCCTTTTTAATTGTTAATGATGCCACCTTAAAATAATTTAATCTGGGCCTTTGCCTAATTCTAAGCCCAAATTTAGACCCCTATCACTTAAATTAACAAATTAATCCTATCCCTACACTAAATGCATAGGCCCATAATTTTAGGATGTTACAGAGAGCGATTTTATTATGCTTGTTTTCAATATGAAAAACTTAGTCTTTTCTGTTTCATTTGTGGCAAATTGGGACATGAAGAAAGCTTTTGTCTGGTGCAAGTGAGGGTTGATCCGACTATGATTATTTTTGGCTGGGATATCATTCTAAGGGCTCCGTCAGGAAGAAGATCGGTGGGTGTCATTAGGTGGCTGCGTGAATAAGATGGAACGATGGGTCATTATGCGAATAAGGAAAAAGTATCGATGCAGCGTAATTTAGGGAATCTTGCTAGGAATTTTGTTCCCAATTTCGTAATTGACGCCACTAATAAGGAGATTTGCTTAGATTTTCAGGGTAACATTTTGAATGGAGTTGGATTACGAGGTAAGATGGATAATACGATTGGGCTTATAGAGATAGGGTCGGATAGGGATGATAGCCCAATTCAAACGAATGAGGGGAAAAACATCAAAGAACTATTTGTAACACATATTCTATTCCGGGTTTGCGAGGTACAAGTGCTTTGCACGAAAATGAAGACTTATCGGTTGGCTCTGCGAGGTAGGGTAGGCGATCGCAATGAAAATCTTTAGTTGGAACATTCATGGGTTGGGGAAGCCACGGACAGTTCGTCGTCTCAGAAATAAACTGAGAGAATTTAGTCCCCAAATATTGTTTCTGATGGAAACGAAAGTTAGTGTTAGACGTATGGAAAGAACTAGAAGGAAGTGCAAGTTTTAACATGGTACTGATATCGGTGCGGATAAGTCTAAAGGTGGTTTATCGTTAGGGCGGAGACAACATACTGTAGTGACTTTACGTAGTTATTTACAACATTACATTAATGTTGTGATACAGGATGCAGATGACAGATTTCCTTGGCGTTTTACTAGGTTTTATAGGCATCTTGAAGAACGATTCAGAGAAAGAACATGGGATATTCTTCGACAATTGGGTTGGTCCAAAGCTTACCATGGCTTGTCGTGGGTTATTTTAATGAGATTGTTTATTCTTTTGAGAAGCAAGGTGGTCGTTGCCGGGCAAAAAACAGTATGGCTGCTTTTCGATCAGTGTTACTTGATTGTGAGCTTAGTGATTTGGGATATACAAGTCGTTAGTTCACTTGGGAACGAGGCCGGTTTGCTTCAACTAATATTAGAGAGAGACTAGATCGAGGGGTTGCGAACTCAGCCTGGTGGAATTGTTTCTCAGATTTTTCAATCACTTATCTGAGTCATTTTATCTCTGACCATTGCCCAGTTTTGGCGGATACAAAAGGGAGGCATACATTGACTCAAAGGATCCAACGAAAACCTTTTAAATTCAATGCTGAATGGTGTCTAGATGAGTCATATAAGAAATTAGTACGAGATTATTAGGAGTCGATTAAGGAACATGTACCTATGAAGCTTGACAATTTAAGAAAAAAAAACTTGTCAAGTGGAGTCATTCTATTCGCAAAGATCGACAGACTTGAAAAAAAAAGTATGAGGATTGGCTAAATGAACTAATTGCAAGAGATCTGGATGGCGACACCCTCATTGAGTTAACAGAAATCCAATTAGGGTTGAATATTGAAGCTGATATAGAGAAGATTTATTGGGAACAATGGGCTCGAATTAATTGGCTTTCTAACAGTGACCGCAACTCTACCTTCTTTAATAAGATGGCTAATGGAAGAAAGCAGAGGAATACTATTCAAGGTTTGGAAGATGATGAGGGGCATTGGGTATCTGATGAATATGGGATTAAAAAGCTAGTATCCGATTATTTTTGAAAAATGTTTATAGCTTCTGATGCTGGCAATACCTCACAGATTTTTGCTAAAGTGGAAAAGAAAATTTCAAAATTAGATGAATGCTACTTTATTAAACCCATTTTGAGAGGAGGGGAAATGGATGGAAATTAAAGGCATGGTCTCTCTTAAAGCTCCAGGAGTTTATGCCTTTTTCGCATTTTTTTTTAACAATATTGGCAGATTTTAGGAAAGGACATCGCGTCATTTTGCCTTGCAATGTTTCGAAGAGACATTGACTTGGAAGGTATCAATCAAACACATATTGTTCTCATCCAAAAGGTTAATAAATTGCGTACTATCATGCAATTTCATCCTATTAGTCTCTGTAATGTGCTATGCAAAATTATTGCGAAGGTTTTAGTCAACAGGATAGGTGGTTTTCTCACACAGTGTATCACTGAAACATAATGAGCTTTTATACCCGGAAGGCAAATATCTGACAATGTTTTGATTGCTTATGAGATTTTGCATTTGCTAAAATCCAGATGATAGGGAAAGGTTGGAAACTTTGCTTTCAAATTGGATATGAGCAAAGCTTATAATTGGGTGGAATGAGATTTTCTAGCTGGGATGATGCTTCATTTGGGTTTTCATATTAATTAGGTTACTTTAATTATGAGACGTGTTGCATCGCTTTCCTATACCGTCGGGATTAATGGGGGTCTTAGCTCCAATTTTTGCCCGTCGAAAGGTTTACATTAAGATGATCCCCTCAACCCTTATTTATTCCTACTATGTGCAAAAGGTTTTTCAACTATTTTGAATGAGGCTAAATCTGAGGGGTCGATAAATGATGTGCAGATAGGCAGAGGATATTTGACCATTAATCATTTATTATTTGCTAATGATTGCATAATTTTTAGGGATGCAACAAAAGATAGAGCTAAAAAGGTTGCCTCAGTTATCTCTACATATGAGAATGCGTCTGTCCAGAAAGTGAATTATGATAAATCACTTTTGTATTTTCGGGCAAACATCAAAGAAGTCGAGAAGGATCTAGTTGGAAACATGTTGGGGGTCTGTATCTTAACAAATTCGAAGAAATACTTAGGTCTACCTATGATGGTGGGTAAAAATAAATGACGGGCTTTTACGACCTATGTTGACAGATTTTGATCCAAAGTTGAAAATTGGAATATGCGGTTCCTATTTATCGGAAGAAAGGAGGTTCTAATTAAATCAGTTTTACAATCCATTCTAGTTTATGGCATGCAATGTTTCCTTTTACCTAAATCTTTATGTATTGAATTAGAAAATATTTTCTTCCAATTTTGGTGGAGGAACTCTAAAACGCTTAAAGGAATTCATTGGAGCTCTTGGCAAAGGTTATATTTCCCGAAATCGCAAGGTGGATTGGGTTTTCGTGATTTATCAATTTTTAATATTGCTTTGTTGGCAAAGAGTATTGGCGAATACTAAAACACTAGATTGCTTATAACTAATGTCTTTAAAGCGCGCTATTTCCCTCATACCACTTTTGAATCATCTGAGGTAGGTTATTACCCTTCCTTTACAAGGAGGAGAATTCTAGCTGCTAGGGGTCTGATTGAGAGAGGAATGGGTTGGCGAATAAGAAATGGATCTACTGTGAATATTTGGAATGACTTGGATTCTCGGACCTGGAAATGGCAGAATCAATTGTCACAATATTGATATCAATTCCACTACGGTGGACCATTTGATTAATTCGTAACACTATACTTGGAAGGAAGACACTGTTCCTGCTATTACTGCTGGGGAACAAGTTGACCGCATATTGCATATCCCATTTGCCAAGTCGAAGCAGAAAAATATTGTGGTTTGGAGGTATTAGGGTACGAGGGATTACACAGTCAATAGTGGTTATAAATTACTAGTACAGGACAAACTTAAAAGGCCAGATGTCTATCCTAGTAGCATGAACCAGAATAATAGCCCATTCTACACAACATTGTGGGCGCTACAGCTACCTGGTAAAATAAAAATTGCAGTATAATAAATTTATAATGATTTCATTCCTACATATGTTAATTTAAACAAAAGAAATATGCATGATTCTATGTTCTATCCTCTGTACCAAATTGGAATGGAATTGATTAATCATCTGCTGCGATTTGTTCGATCACCTACCAAATAATAAAAAGGTTAAACCTGTTGTTTTCTCGTCTCATCTTACCCTGACTACAGGCCCTGGTTGGATGAAACTTTTCGTATGGAAAATGAGAAGTCTAGGAAATTATTATCACTTATCTTATGGGCAATTTGGTTTGCAAGGAATTGTCTTGTTCATGACAGTGTTTGACAGACAGTAAGTGAACTAGTGGGTTTATTTCCAGGTATTTACAGGAAATTGAGGAAGTTAGATCTGTCAAGGTTATCACAGTACCTACTCAACAACAAATCTGGAGACCACCTGATCCAGGATTTATTAAAATTAAGGGTAAATTACACCAACAGTCACTCAACTTTAGGGTAGCTAACAAAACAGTCACTTAGGTTTCATTTCAGTCACTCAACTTTTAAAATATAACAAAACAGTCATTAACGTTATAAAAAAGTGACAAAACAGTCATTGATTAATAGTTTCTGTTAGAGTCTTAATGGGACCGTTGATATGGCAAGTTAATTGCTGATGTGGCCAATTAACTTGCCACGCTCGAATGTATACAGTAGAGACCCACCTAATTTTACAAGAAATTAAAAAAAACCCCTTAATGACAGAGAAGAAGAAGAGACTGTAAAAAAAAGTTTTATTTGCTTAATTTGGCAGGGTCTGATTCTTTGCCATTGAAACATCATGTCTTTGCTCTTCTTCTTCTTGGCTCTCTTCCTTTGTAAACTTTAAATGAAGTGATCAGTACATAAGAAAATACTAAATAATCAAAAGATGCAACTCTTGATAATTCTTATTGAAGACATAACATTTCATTTATGGAACATATTATTTTACGTATAAAAGAATGTTTTCAAAATGTTCCAAAAAAAACTATAGGTTTCTGCTTCTCTAAATCCTCTACTATACTACATCTGTTCCTGCCAATTTGCCATTAGTAATTTTCTTGAAATGAAAATACAGAGAAATTTGGTAACTCTTAAAATAACTTCGGCATTTTTAGTGCACCCAATTTAGTTTTTCAGCAGTAGAGATTTATTCAATAAATGGTTACCAAACCAATTTAAAACATAGCATACAGCAGAGCTTCTTCAGTGAACACATATATGGAAAACTATGTTCTATGGATCTTTTCAATCTTTATAAACTTTTTTAAATTGGTGAGAAGTGGGAATGAGCCGGGATTTGAGGGCACAATGTCATCATGGAACCTCTGGGTTCAAATTTTGTATTTGTTTTCAACTGGAGTTGGTGAATAATGAGTTAAGAGTTGCCATTTTCATCAAGCCATGGCCTACTTATGCTCTTAAATTAACTAACTAGGACAGCTGACAGAAAAATAATTCGACAAAAGATCCTCTAATCTGCTCTAGCAAGGTATTACTATCTATTTAATTTAAACAAACAGGAGTTAATTATATTGCCTATTTAAACAGGAAATCAAACTAAATATTGAGAAATGAAGAGACAAGACAAAGTGTGAGACTTATTTATTTTACAAAACTCCCTCAGAGCGGTTACCTAACTTTTTTTTTTATAAACTCCTCCTCTTCTTCTTCTTCTCTATTATTAATGGTTTTTTAGGGGTTTTTTTTTTCAATTTCTTCTTAAATTGGGTGGATTTCTACTGTTTACATCCAACTTGGCAAGTTAATTGGCCACATCAGCAGTTAACTTGCCATCCGTTAACTGACTATTTTGTTATTTTTTAAAAGTTTAGTGACTAAAATAAAACCTAAATGATTATTGTGTAATTTACCCTAAAATTAATTTTAACAGTTCTTAGAATGCAACGACACACTCAGCTATCTCAGGAGTTTTAGCAAGAAACCACTTGGGATAGATTATGAGGGCATGTACTTACCTTGTGATTCATGTGGCAGATGCGTTTATAGCTGAAGCTAGGGCATGTGAACAAGCTATCAGATTTGCAATTGATCTGGGCTTTTGTCAGGTACAAATGGAAGGCAACTCCTTGACTATCATTAAGCGATTGAATTCCTGCAGCAAGGACAACTCTGTTTTAAGCCCGATCTTTGAAGACACTAAAGATTGTGTGGGTTTTTTTTATACAATTATCTTCTTGCATGTTCGACGAAATGCAAACAGAGCGGCACATTTCTTGGCAACGGAGGGTCATCAATTCCAATAGGCACGATTCTAGGTCGAGGAGGCATCGGCAACGGTGGAAAGAATAGCAAAAGTGGTCTGGTCGCACTAGGTAAAGAACGTATGATTTGGGTATTTTTGGGTTTGGTCTGTTCAGAAGCTCTCATCTTTCACTCCGAATTTGGCTACCAATCTCTTTTCTCTCTTTGGGATGTGCACTGTTGACCTATCAGCTGGTGTGATGTAGATTTGAGAGAGTTTTTCAGTTGGCTATTTGATTTTCCTGTTTTGAAAGGGAGGGTTTTCTTTGTGTTTCTATTTTTGGTTTTTTTTTTTTTTCTTTTGTTTAAAGGTTAGTTTTTGTTAATCAAATTTTTGGCTTTTTTATTAAAATAACCTAAAAAATTATTTAATTATCAAAATGACTCACATTTTTAATTAAATACGAAAATAACCCAAAATCTACAGTAAAAGTTGGTAGAGCCAAATTATATGGCGCCACCAACTTGCCACGTCAGCAAGGGGCATAAAAAATAATTTTTTGGTGGAGCCATGTTGAATGGCGCCACCTGTATAAAATACAATGGGAATACTGTAAAACTTGGAAAATTGGAGGTCTTTTACACCAATTTCCCTTTTTTGTGAAGCCATTTTAAATGGCGCCACCACCTGACACCCTCTACCCGTTTCAGTTTTTTTTTAAACTTTTTTTTAAAAAAATTTCCTTTTTCTCTTTTTATTTTTTTACTTTTTTGAAGTTTTATGTTTTTTTCTTATTTTATTTTGTTTATTTATTTTATTATTAATTTTAAAAAATTGAAATGTATATTTGAAATGTTTATAATATATATTTTAAAAATTTTAAATATTATTTTTAAATTATTTTTTAAAATTTTAGATATATTTTTTGAAATTATTTTTTATAAATTTTAAAATATATTTTTCAAATTAATTTTTTTAAATTTTAAATATTATTTTTAAATATTAACCATATTTTTAATAATATAAAAAATTTAAACATTAAAAATTTTAAATACAATTTTTTAAATCCATTTAAAAAATCAAAATTTAAAAAATTATGAAAAGATGGGGGGCTTTTAAAACAATTTTCCATTTCTGGTGGAGCCATTTTAAATGGCGCCACCAGACTGACACCATGCATGTTTAATTTTTTTTTAACTTTTTTTTAAATTTCTGAAAAGTTTAGGGCCCTTAAAAATAATTTCTCATTTTCTGGTGGAGCCATTTCAAATGGCGCCACAGTGTTGACACACGCAATTTACCTTTTTTTTTAACTTTTTTCTTAAATTTTGTCTTTTTCTTAAATTTTTTTTTGAAGTTTTATATTATTTTCTTATTTTATTTTGTTTATTTAATTTATATTATTAATTTTAAAAAATTTGTAATGTATATTTAAAATGTTTTACAATTAGAACTGGGAAAAAGAGTTTTTCGTCGACTGTTCTGGACTTTCGATCCATGTGTTATGGCCTTCTCCCACTGCAAACCGCTAGTGCAAGTTGATGGAACATGGCTTTATGGAAAACACACGCAGATACTTCTGATTGCGGTTGCACAAGACGGTAATAGAAATGTACTACCAATCGTTTTTGCCATCGTAGAGTCGGAGAACTCTGAATCATGGGCATATTTCATTCGAAACTTACGAAGACATGTTGTCAGGCAAAACAACATTTGCATTATATCCGACAGATCGAAGGGTCTTGTTGCTGCAATTCGGCAATCGAAGGTTCCGTGGAGGCCTGTCTATTATATTCGTCACATCGCTGTCAACTTCCACAATGAGTATAAGAACAAAGACTGGCGCAAACGAATTGTGAACATAGGTACAAATATCGTATTTAAATTCGTATTTGTAATTATTTCGAGTCCATTTTCTAATTTTAACGCATTTTATTGAAATATATACATAGGATACGAGCTGGAAGCACACCGGTTCAGACATAAGTTGGAGAGCTTAGAAACTGATATGGCAGGGTCTAAACCTTCTCTTAGACAGTGGTTGGGTAGAAAGGAGTCGTGGCAATGGGCTCAATGTTTTGACGAGGGGTACCGTTATGGTCATATGACAACTAACCTTGTTGAGGCCGTTAACTTCGTCTTGAGGCGTACGCGTCACTTGCCAATTTCAGCGGTTTTTTCAGCCACGTTTTACAGGTTAGCAATCTTAATGCCAAAAATGGTGTTAAAACAAGCAAAACAGTTAGAGGCAGGACACGTGTACGTCGAAAAAATTAGAGATGCCATGAAAGATAACACTCAAAGGGCTAGGTTGATGAATGTAGAACTATATTCTCGAAATTTGAAAACTTTTCGAGTGACAGAGTATATCAGTCGTCGGTCAGGGATCCCGCCACGGTCCTATGGAGTTGATCTCCAAAACAGGCAATGTGAGTGCGGGATGTTCCAAACACTACGGTACCCGTGTGCGCATGTGGTTGCAGCTTGTGCTACCTATAGTTTGAATGTCGAACAATATATCGATGATGTGTACACACTTGAACGTACGTTGCGTATTTAGGGTAACGAGTTCCCCGTAATAAGGGATATATCGACATGGGAAGTGCAACCGCCTGCATTCGATATGTTGCCAGATCAGTCACTACGTAGGAGAGTCAAAGGTAGACCGACAACAATGAGGATTCGAAACGACATGGATATAAGAGAACAAGTCGATCCTAAGCGTTGCACCATAAGTAGAACAGTTGGCCACAATCGGAGAAAATGTCCCCATGGAAACGTCTACACTGGCCAATCTTCACGATCTGAAAGAAATTAAATGTTGTACCTGATGTTTGAATTTTATGATCTTTTAGAAATAAAGTTTGTATTATTTAGTGTTAAAATTTTATTTAAAATTAATAGTTGCAACTTTTAATAATATTATAATAAATTATATAAAAAAAGACTAATATATAAGTTGTGAAACCTTAAACCAATACAACAAACATGACATAACACTTGAAATTTACATAACTTAAAATTAGAAAGAACTAGGAGTGGTATCATCGTTCGGGGTATAACGATTTACGGGCCTTCGTTGACGGGGTGGACGTTGAGGTGTATTGTACACATCAAGAGGATTGGCAGTTGGGTCGATCGTGGCCTGAGGCGGGGTGGAGTACATGTTATTACCAAACATATCAAATGATGTCGGTGGTTGCTCTGGGTGAAATGGACTCGAACCGCCTATATCCGAGTAATATGAACTCGAACCGCCTATGTCTGGGTGATATGAACTCGAATCGCCTATGTCCGGGTGATATGAACTCGAACCACCCATGTCCGGGTGATATGAACTCGAACCACCGATGTTCGAGTGATATGAACTGCTCTGGGACTCATTACAAAAAGCGCCAACCCATTGCTCCGATGTGTTAAAAAGTTGGTCCTCCGAGTCAAGCTCCGCAATATATTGATCCTCTACCTCCCCCATAGGTTGATTTCTACGTATGTAGTCGTGACCTGGTACTATCATAAGTCGTCCACCATATAAATAAACCCGTCATCGATTCATGTACCATTGCATATATTCAATCGAGGGACTGAAGTCAAACATGCAGGAGTGCATTTCAGGCCGCCTGTCGTACCGGGTATTCCATAGTGATAAAACATAATATGTACATATTTTTATCCCACATTTAGCATACTTTTGGATGATTTATCCCCTGAATTGTGGAATTTGATGCTCCTAATCCTTTAATTTCATATTTTATACTTAGGAGAGCATCAGAGGATGAAAAGAAATAGAAACGGGCCAAAAACGGAGAAAATGGGCCAAATTAAGAAGTCCACACGGCCTGGAGATAACCACACGACCGTACCACTTTGTCAGACCCAAACACGGCCTGGGCTCGATTCACACGGCTGTGCCACACGGGCGTGTCCCTGCCGTGACTCATTTTAATTCCATTCGGATTAGTTACTTAGAGGCCAAGAAAGACATTCCGAAAGCCTATATAAACACCCTAAGTGTAACCTAAAAATGGGGAGGCCGTGGAGCGAAGCCAGAGAGGGCTGAATTGTGGGATTTACTCAAAGACAGTCAGTTGATCCATCTCAAAAAGCCGGAATCATACTCAAGACGGAAGATCTTCCCTTCAATTTCCTTCAGGGGGTTTTAGGGTTTTTCTATGTTTTGTTTTATACTTTCTTCTGAGATGTATTCTTTTATAAACATGAACTAAACCCCTCAAATACCTGAGGGGGATGAAACCTAAGACGGATCTTGTTATTGTTTTCTGAACTATATGATAAATACTTGATTTGTTCTTAATTATGTGTTCTTAATTCTTGCTTTGATATTTCAGGATATTGATTCAAGTATTGATGTGCTTAGGCAGTGGAGCAAAAGTCTCTGTTTAAGAGTAGATCTAGCATAGTTAAGCGGAGTTGATCGCACTCCTAGAGATAAGACGACAAAAATCTACTGGATTAGGGTCAAACCTAATATGGGAGTCCATAGATCGAGTTAATGCAACACTAGGAGTTTTAATTAGAAAGAGATTTCAATTAATCAACCTAGGGTTAGACATTTGTAGCCTCGAGAGAGGTATTAATATAAATTAGGGAATCCTACGGATCAAGTCAAGTGAATAAATCGTCTGGTTCAGAGTTAAATAACTAGTGAAGTCTAGGTGGATTCTTCCTCGGGTATTGTCTTAATCAATTGGTTTTCCCAAAAGTATTGTCCCAATTCATTCTCTGTGTCTTAGCATCTTCAGCTTAATAATTAGTTAGTTTTAGATTAAACAACAATCCCCTTAATTCTTAGGCTAAATAATAGAAAGATAGTAATTACTAGTACTCTTGGTCCTTGAGGATACGATATTTCCGGTCTTGCCATAGCTATACTACCAAACGATAGGTGCTCTTGCCTTATTCGTTGTCATAGTTAGTTTGGACATGATCATATAGTGCTACATAACATTGATGTTCCACGCTCCAATCTAATGTATGTCTCCCCTTCATGGTCTTACCGTGGACATCAGCAAATTGTTAGGGCTCGACCGGCACAAATTGTCTACACTCAAATTGTTGCATAACTCGATCACCGTTGTACCACTCAACGGTTGAGAAGTTGAGCACCGGCGTGTTAATGCACCACATATGGGCTTCAGCGTAAACCCTCTGAGGAATAAGGGTTGCAATATTCAGTGCAGAATACGACATCCACAAGAACTGCACAATATAACATAATGAGTCAATTCACATCACATACCATAAGTGGATAAGTTAAATAAACGTTACTTAAACTATATTAATATATATTACTTTCTCTCCATCCTACGCCTCTATCATTTGAAGGTAAATGATTAATGTTTGGCTCGCACCAATTCCCGGAGACGTTGCCCATCTGAAATCGAAACAAACACGTTGGCAGTTAAACTTTGAAAAATATTATCCACACTTATGAGTCGTTAAATGTTAAGTATAATTTTATTTTTACCTATTTATAAGTAGCCACGAATATGGTTGGTGCCTAACAGCCGCTAGAAACGGCATCCTGTACAAAGCCCAAGACTGCAGTAGACCCAGACAACCAGCCATATTACTAACCCCATGTTTTTTGCTCGACAAAGCTCATAGTATAATGCGGCCAACACTACTGATCCCCAGCTGTAACTACCGGCACGAGAAAAATCCTCCAATAGAGGCAAGTACTTTAAGTGGACTCTATTATACGTGTTGTTTGACATAAGTACCCCCCAATCAGCTGCATAATATAGGCTCGAGCAGCACACATCACCTCCTGCTTAGTGGCAGTGCTCGATAACCGCTTAAAATTTACTCTCAACCATGCCAATGTCAAGCATGTGAAATTTTGTTCCCCATCACTAGGGGACCGTCCAAGCAGTTTGTGGCATACTACTAAAGGTTCCAACACTTTGCTTCGACCCGTGACCACAGCACCGTTAATTCGTAACCCAAGTTGCATAGCGACGTCTTCTAATGTGATAGTGCACTCCCCCGCACGGCATAATGAAGGTGTGGGTCTCCGTACACCACTGCTCAACCAAGGCGGATATTAAGTTCGGCCTCAGGTCAAACTTCTGGATCAATACGACGTCCCCAAATCCCGCCAACCGTAAGTATGGCATGATCCGCTCGTCCGGATCGTACTTGGGAAAATGACACCGCAACCTCAAAACCCGATAACCATCCTGTATGGTAAATTTTTTATAAAAATATGATAAATCAATTATCTATATAATTTAAACATAAAAAAATATATTGAAGAGTAAAATTGAAAGGTTGAGAAAACAAAAACATCACACTTATACTATACCAACGTAGCCATTCTAAGTATTTTTTTTTATTTAAGTTAAGTTAAATAAGTAATAATATATTAATAATAGAATGAAAATTTGTCATAAAATATTAATAATAACACGTAGAAATCAAATGTGATTATTATGTCCTAATCATAGTTAAGCATTAAAACTAAAGACAACCATATAACTACATTCTCTACCTTCTTATATTAATTTTTAATAGGATATTATAATAACTACATTCACTGCTTCTTATATTTATTTTTAATTGGATATTATTAGTAATAATAACATGTCGAAATGAAGTTTAGTTCTAAAGGTTTAAGTTGTGGAATTTAACAACATTTTTTATTGCATATTTATGCTCTTTGTACTTGGATTATTATTTGGATTATTATAAATTTAAGTTTATTGAAGTTTTTTTTCTATTTAAGGTTAAAATTTAAGAGAAATTACAAATAGTTTTAGATATTGAATATACTAACATTATAACTCTACTACATCGAGATTTTTAAAATTTTATTTGATTATGTTAAAATTTTAATTTTAAAATAAATTTTATTAAATTATAATATTCTTTTACTATAAATAATTAAACATATTATAATTATTTAGGAGTTGTGAAGTTGCCCACTCCTTTTTCCTATTAAAATTTTAAATATATTAAAAAATATTTTTTAAAGCAGTTAAAAAAGGAATAATAACAACTAAATAGAGATTAATATCATGCAAGAAAATAGTTAAAAATGAATAATAACAACTAAATAGAGATAAGTATTTTAAAGCAGTCAAAACACGTTCAGCAGAGTAGCCATTAGCAAGAAAAAACTAGATGTGACTAGTTATAATATAGGGCAAAACACTCAATAATACCAAAAATTTTATTTAATAACGGAAAAGGGCCAGTTTCAAAAATATTTACGGGAAATGGCCGTTTCCCCCCAAAACGCGTCCACGTCAGCGCGTTTTGAGGGGAAATGCCAACAAAGCGCTCCCCTGGGGACGCGCTTTAGCCCGTATTTTTTAAAAAAAAATATTCTCGAATTTTTTAAAAATTTACGAGAATAAACCTTTATAAAGGCTTAAAATGACAACACATTTTTTTTCAAGGTGTCATCAATTAATAAGGAAATATAACTTACAAAGGAAATCTTTATATAGACCCAAAGTCTCATTTCCCTTGTTTTCTTGAGCAAAGTGGGATATGAGATATGTGTATATATAGACTCATGAGTAGTTTTGCAGCTTGTTCCTAAACAATGTGGGATTCCTTCCTCTTTTAACTAACAACATGAGATGACATGCTACACTATATTTGATTTTTTTTTTACAAACAATTTCTCTTTTTTTTTTTATATTTGTTAACATTTTCTTATATTATAAAAACAAGAAACAAAACAACTCAAATATATTTTTTGCAAATCTAATTATAATTATAATTATAATTATATTATATTATATTTATATTTATATTATTATATTATTTTAATAGCAGTATAAATTATTATTTATATTATATTTATATTATATTATATTTAATAGAGTAGAAGTCTCGAGTCTTTTTCTACCAAAAGAAAATGTTTTTTATTATTATTAATTTTAATTTATAATTGAATTTAAAAATAGTATGAAATTTAAGTTGATTTTTATTAAATATAAGAGTACCTTAATTTTAGTTTGTATCTGACTATAAAAGTAAAATTCGATTAAGCTCAAATTAAAATTTTCAAACATTGATTACAAATTGGCCGTGATTAAAGTTTTCGCCTACTACTCAAATGAAATAAGTTTAAACTTTATCCTCCATTCATATTTATACTGCATTCTAAAAAAAATTCATATTTATAAACATTTAATTGTTATTCAGGGATTTCGATTATTTGATTATTGTTTTCAATGGACTGTTTTGTTAACTTAAAAATTAATTAATTATTTTACAAGTATTTTTTGTAATTTTTTTTAAGAAAATACTTAGTAAAATTTGTTAATGGAAAAGCTAAAAAACTTAAGCAGCCATCAAAATACCTATCACCCTTAAATTAGCTCCATACCTAATACTAGCCTTTGATTCGATTTTATAAAATTTGATTTTTTTTTTCAGTTGTTACTAAAATACATTTAATTCAAGTTAAAAAATTATAATATATACAATCGAATCGAATCGAATCGAATCGAATTTTATTTTATTTTTATTTAATTTAATATCAATTTTTAATTCATAGTAATCAGGTGGGAGCTGCTCTATACTATCATATACTACACCCAACAAACCGAGGTGGTATAAATCGACGGGCAAAAGTTTGATGTAGTAATATAATTATAATTAGATTTGCAAAAAAATATATTTGAGTTGTTTTGTTTCTTGTTTTTTATAATATAAGAAAATGTTAACAAAATATAAAAAAAAAGAGATTGTTTTGTAAAAAAAAAAAATCAAATATAGTGTAGCATGTTATCTCATGTTGTTAGTTAAAAGAGGAAGGAATCCCACATTGTTTAGGAACAAGCTGCAAAACTATTCATGAGTCTACATATACACATATCTCATATCTCACTTTTTACTCAAGAAAACAAGGGAAATGAGACTTTGGGTCTATATAAAGATTTCCTTTGTAAGTTATATTTCCTTATCAATTGATGACACCTTAAAAAAAAATGGTGTTGTCACTTTGAGCTTTTATAAAAGTTTATTCTCGTAAATTTTTAAAAAAATTTGAGAATAATTTTTTTTTAAAATACTGGCTAAAGCGCGCCTCTGTGGACGCGCTTTGTGCCACTTCAGCAAAGCGCGTCCACGTAGGCGCGCTCTGCTGAGGTGGCACAAAGTGCGTCCCCAGGGGCATGCTTTGTTGGCATTTTCCCTCAAAACGCGTTGACGTGGACGCATTTTGGGGGGAAACGGCCATTTCCCGTAAATATTTTTGAAACTGGCCCTTTTCCGTTATTAAATAAACTTTTTGGTATTATTGAGATTTTGCCCTATAATATATATATATATTAATTCAAACTTCTACGTTTTAATGTATATTTTTAAATAAATTTTTTATAAAACTTTAAAAAAGTTTAAATATCTTTAAAAGATTAAAAAATCTTAATGTAAAATTAATAAAATATTAAACATACATTCAAATATTATAAAACTAATAATTTCAAAAATAATTTAAAAAATATACATTTAAATTTATAAAAAAATAATTTCAAAAATATATATCTAAAGTTAAAAAAAAATTTAAAAATAATATTTAAAATTTAAAAATATATTATAAAACATTTAAATATACATTACAAATTTTTTAAAATTAATAATATAAATTAAATAAATTAAATAAACAAAATAAAATAAGAAAATAATATAAAACTTCAAAGAAGAAAAAAAATTAAAGAAAGGACAATTTAAAAAAAAAAAAGAAAAGAAAATGGAGGATGGCAAGTGGTGGCCCCATTTAAAATGGCTCCACCAGAAATAGAAAATTATTTTAAAAGCTCCCCATCTTTTCATAATTTTTAAATATGATTTTTAAATGTATTTAAAAATTGTATTTAAAAATTTTAAATGTTTAAATATTTTATATTATTAAAAATATGGTTAATTAAATTTAAAAAAATTAATTTGAAAAATATATTTTTAAAATTATAAAAATAATTTCAAATATATCTAAAATTTTAAAAATAATTTAAAATTTTAAAAATATATATTATAAACATTTCAAAATTTTTAAAATAATAATAAAAATAAAAATAAATAAACAAAATAAAATAAGAAAAAAATACAAAACTTCAAAAAAGTAAAATAAAATAAATTTTAAAAAAATTAAAAAAATGAAACGGGCAAAGGGTGAGAGGTAGTGACACCATTTAAAATGGCTCCACCAAAAATAAAAAATTGTTTTAAAAGTCCCTCAATTTTTCAGATTTTACAATATTTCCCTTATATTTTATACAGGTAACACCATTCAACATAGCTCCACCAAAAAAATTATTTTTTTATGCCCTTACTGACATGACAAGTTGATGGCGTCATGTAATTTAGCTCTACCAACTTTTACTGTAGATTTTAAGTTATTTTCGTATTTAATTAAAAAAGTGGGTCATTTTAATAATTAATTACTTTTTTAGATTATTTTAATAAAAAAACCCAAATTTTTCTTTGATGTATTTATGGTTTTTTTTTTTTTTTATGTTTTCCAAGTAATTGTTTTTGATTTGACGTTGATTTTCCCCTTTACTTAATGGATCCCGCTTATTTTTTTTTTAAAAAAATTATTAATTTTAACATAAATTAATACAGCATACACGCATAGGGAGTATTGCAAACTCCTTAACTTGATGAGAATAAAGGGGCAGGTGTGTAAATCACTTATTTGTCCATCCATATCACACATCGGATGCACTTCCCTCCCATAAGTAATTCAAATGCTTTGTTGATGTCTTGGAACTTTACCTCGTGAGTCACAAATTCGTCTACCTGCAACTCCTGCAATACATATATGCATCGCATGAGAACCGCCAATGGATTCCAATCTTTCAAGAAAAACAAGTTAATAAATGTGAAGAGAGTTTACGTTGTCTGTGTAACGTTTTAGCAGAAGTGGAAGGTCAGACTTGGCTTTGACCCCTCCAAACAAGGCTCCAGTGAGGGTTTTCCCTGAATGAAGAACTTCAAATGAGCTTAAGCTCAACTGAGACCCTGGCTTCTGCACTCCCAAAACTATAGTCTTTCCCCAACCCTGCAAAAAAGTTGCAGACAAGTCTTAATCTTTACAATTTGCAAACCCCAAAATGCCAGAATGCTATAACATCATAGAGTACTTACTAATCTCATCACTTGTAATTATATATCATATAGGACAAGGAAAAAACCACACAGAGACACATGCAAATATAGTAAGCTAGTGAGGAAGTGATGATAATCTGGGAACATATGCTTACCTTTCGACAGCTTGCATAGGCTTCTTGTACCAAGGATGCTAATCCAACACATTCAAAGCAATAATCCGCACCTACTCCAGTCATCTCTTTCACTACCTGCTCAAAGTTAGATACGAAATATAACAAACACAACCTAAAAACGTTACTAAATTCATCATTCAAGATAACTGTTCCTCAGAATCTGCTTTTCTGCTACATATCTATTTTAAACAATATTTCACAAACATTTACACTCCTCCATCAAAAACTACTTAATCAGTCATCAAGCTATCAACAAGGACGTCAAAAATCACAAGCCATGTGGTATTAAATATCTTATTTTTATGCATGATTGGCATACGGGGCATGCCTTCAAAATTGACTCATCTGTAAGGTCGCATCTATACAAGTCACAATCACTATACATGTTTGAGTAGGAGCAAGACCTGGCTTAGAGATTCGTTCCCACAGTCTTTTGAATTGATAAACTCGGTCACTCCAAATTTTTTTGCTGCATAAATATGAAGGAAGAAACATCAACAAAGAAACCACACGAAACAAGCCATTATTGTTGTGTAAGAACTGTTCAGCTTAGTAATCAACCACTATAAGGTGACTCTGGCCATCGTTAAAGTGATCTTTGAGTCCCAATTTAATGAAAATTCAGTGACATAAATTTACTTACCAATCTCAAATTTATCTGGGTTTACATCGACTCCTATAATTCTATTTGCACCACACAGTTTTGCTCCCTTTGCAACCTAGAAAACGAAGCAAGCAGTGAGTCGGTCATTCAGAACATGTCGATCAATATACAGCTGCGCTATTCATGCTGTGTTAATCGTTTGAATAAAGTTTTCAGGTTGTTGTGCTGTTATACAACAGCTGGTTGTTTTTTGAATGTGAGTCAGTTGTTCAAGTTTGAAACAGGAGGTTATGAGACTGTTAAGCTGCTGAAGAAGTACTTGGTCTATAAAAACTGTGCTACTACTCTATCGTACTCAGGTTGTTGATTCAATAGTACTTCATATATTTTCAGAATTTATTCTTTGATTTTTGAGTGTATTTAGTGTTAATTCAACAAAACATAAATAGGTGTCAAATAGCGAGTGGAAGTTTTGTTCAAGATCATACCGCTAATCCAATCGATCCCAGCCCAAAAATAACAACAGTTGATCCTGCCTCAACATTTGCCACTTTGCAAGCAGCACCAACCCCTTAAAAACCGAAAAGGTTAGATGTCAGATTTGGAAACCGAAGTGCAAATAAGATGAAAGCCCCATTACCTGTAGCTATACAACAGCCAAAGAGGCATGCCCTGTTTGGAGGGATTGCAGGATCAATCTTGACTACATGGTTAATATCCACAACCGTGTACTCGGAGAAACTGGAGACGAATAGGAAATGATATAAGACTTCTCCCTTAAGGTCAGTGAATCTACTGTTCTCATATCTAGGCATCCAAGGATGAACCTTGAATGGAAATTTTGAACATAAATTACTCCTTTTTGAACAGCAATCTTCACATTCCCCACATTCTGACAAAAAAGTTGGAATGACAACATCTCCTGGTGCTACCTCGTTTACATTCTCACCCACACTCTCCACCACCCTACAACAGTTGTGAATTATACGAATATGAATTTATTCTCAGGGTTTGAATCATAAAGATTGGCTAAGATCATCATTTCAGTAATGTTGAAGTCTTGAAGATATTTTCTTAACAAAGATTTTTCCTGCAGTAGGATGGTCTAAACCATTAAAAAAGATGTCCCTATCTCATCAAAACATAAAAAAATTATATTAGCGATTTTCAATATTTTTCGTGAAATGTAGGAAGTTTTTATTGATCAATCTGAAGTAAAATGTTTTACCCGCTTTGATTTTTTTTTTTCTATTTAACTTTTCTAACAAGAAGTCAATCTTCTGCTGTCATGCTGAGAAAAAAAAATATAGTTAAGAAGAAAAAAAAAGTCAACGAAGCTCACCCGACGGCCTCGTGACCAAGAATTCTGGGAACACAAGCAGGAGGCACCTTCAAGCAGAAATAAATTTCGGGTAAGTAATAGAAAAAAAAAAAAGGACGAAATTCAAGAAAAAATGTTAATAATGAAGAGAGTTGGAAAGACCGTCAATTTCCAAAATGTAATGTCGCTGTAACAGAGCGAGGTGCAAATAATTCGGATTCGAACTTCGTAGGGACACGGAGGAGCCACCATGATTTCCTCTATCACTAGAGGCTCCCCTGCTTCGCGACAAATTGCAGCTGAAAGCAAGTAGCAACACCCGGTTACATTATGCTCTATCGATCAAAGCAAAGCAAAGAAGGAAAAGAAAAAAAAAAACTTGGAAACAGGTCATTGACAGACACAGATACCTTTGCATCGAATTGGTTTTCCGGCAGATTGGCTTGAGGATTTACCGTCTTCCATGGTAACAAAAATACTAAAACTGATTATAGGTTGGTAGCGGTGAAGATTGGAGCCCTATCGGCCAGTTGTATAAAGCTGAAGAAAGCTTGAAACACGACAAATCTTGCCTACTCGAATCCTGCGTAAGTTGCGTAAATAAAACAAATTTCAGATGTGATGAATATACTAACTAATTATATCGTAGTTCGTGACGCCAATTTATTAAACAATACTAATAAAAATAATATTTTTTTTAAAGAAAAACTCATATAGTGCCACGATACCTAGAAATAGAATAATAAACGACGGATTTCAATAATTAATTTATAGGATTATTCATTTTAGTATTTAATTATTTTTTGTTATTGAAGTGAAAAAGCCGATATTTGATGTTGAGTACTAACCAATAACCTTAAATTTAAATTAATATTATGTTGCAGTTGCAACCAGTAACATCATTAAAAATTTTAGATAATTGATTGATAAACAATTTATTTTTAAATAAAATAATTCAAAAGGTAGAGTTGATTTTTTAAAACCATAAATTAGTAAAATATAATTATTTTGATAAATCATAATTTATTTTCTAAAAACATTTACATTTTACATAAAGAAATAATAATAAATAAATGGTTAGAGCTTAATTATGATAAAAATAAGGGGAAACCAATCGATGTGATCAACACCATCCACTAACATCATTTCGTTTAAAGTAAAATTATATTTAGTGCCATGGCTTAATTGCAAGATAAGGGCCCACTCAATTCTCCAATTAATTCTTTCCATTTCGCTCACTTTACAAATTAATCCTTGTACTATATTTACTCATTAATCTAGTTTAATTCCTCTTAATAAGTCCACCGTAATTATTTAACCTGAACTTTTTGTAGCTAACCTGATTTAATAAATTCCACCTTAAAATCAAATTTTTCCGACTGTTGAAAATCGGGTAGCTAAGGTCATCAAATAAGAAACAATGGTCAATTGTGTTGGAGAAATTGGGGATTATGGTTTGAGATTTGAGATTTTTTTGAATATGAAGATAATTTTTTTTAACCTCAATTTTTTTTTAAATGAGGATTGACCTATTGTCAAATATAGTAGTCAATTCGGGTCAATTCACACTTAAGGAGCTTGTTTTCTAGGTAATTTAGTATTTTAATTTATGTCTTCAGTAATTAGACCTTAGGATAGAAAGTTAATAAAAATAAGTATTTTAAACACATTTTGTAGGTGTTGTGACCCTACAGGTCGACACGGGGCTTAGGTTATACTAATTGGTTCAATTAAGTGTGTAAGATGGAGATATAAATGCCCAATTGACGTTAAAAAGAAGGTCGAGTGATGCACAAGCTTCCCGAGACATCAAAGCACCAAAAGAACGACATTAGGCTGAAGTTGCATGTTGTGCCGCGCCACGCAAGGGGAGTGGCACGACACAAGGCTAGCGTGTTGCCAAGTTAATTAGGGTTATTTTCGTCCATGCAATCAAACTTATTCGAAGACCTAGGACGTGCCGAAGACTTAATTTGGGCTGCCAACACCACTATAAACAAGACATTAGGGAATGAATGTAACTAAGTCATCCTAGACGCCTTCAAAAACCCTAGTAGTTTAGAAGTAATTCTAAATTATTTTCTTTTCAGCTTTTTATAACTTTATTATTTTCTTCTTGAATCAGTTTAGATTCAAGAGCTTGTTTATTTAATTAAAGTGTTCATTTTATATTTTCCTTTGCATTGTTTTATTTCTTCATTCCAATCAAAAGATTTGCTACTCCGTTCCCCATTCGATATTCAATCCATGATTATTCAAATATCTTTTCTTCCCCGAATCAATCGTGTTTTTCGCATGGTTTATTCAATCGAAGTTGAGATTATGAATAACATGAGTGGCAAAATCCCTTAGGGGAGATTAACAAATGGATGAGGATGCGATTAACGAAGGATTTGGGGTTTCCCAAGTGAAAAAAAAAATATAACGTCGGTAATGACAATATATCGCAAAAAAAATAGAAATAAAGATAAAGAACACACAAATTTTACGTGGAAATCCTTTCGGGAAAAACCACGGGCAGAGGAGAAGAAAATTCACTATGTCGAATTTGAATCAATTATAAGAGGAATAGACCATGTCTATTTATAGGCTTATAAAGCCATATTCTAATAGGAGTGTAATAAGATTGAAACTCCTTATTCTAATCAATATCAAATAGATGGAGTTTAATAAGGTTTAAAAAACCTTATTCAAAATAAAATAAAAGAAGTGTAATTCTATAAGGATTCTTCTTTTATTTTATTTTACCATTGTATTTTATTTAAATAAGAATTTGGGTCACTTAATTCTAACAATCTCCACCTTGACACGAATTCTCAATAAACAAGTTCTTCATCGCGAACTCTCAACGAACAAGTTCTCCACCTCTTCCATAAAACCCCTTAAGGGTTTAACTTCAACAATGAACACCAACCAAGTCTAAGCAATGCTTAAACTTGGTTATAGGAAGTGACTTAGTCATCATATCTGCAGGATTTTCATGAGTACTAATTTTGCTCACAACAATATCACCACGAGCAATAATATCACGAACAAAATGATACCGAACATCAATGTGTTTTGTTCTCTCATGAAACATTTGATCTTTTGTAAGGAAGATGGCACTCTGACTGTCACAAAATACTGTGCTGATTTGAATGTCTTCATTGAGCTCACTAAAGAGTCCCTCCAACCAAATAGCTTCTTTACAAGCCTCAGTAATCGCCATGTACTCAGCTTCAGTGGTAGACAAAGCGACTGTAGTTTGCAAAGTAGCTTTCCAACTGATTGCACAACCTCCGATTGTAAAGACATAACCAGTGAGAGATCTTCTTCTATCAAGGTCTCCAGCAAAATCAGCATCAACATACCCAATGACTCCATCTCTAGTTCTTCCAAACTGTAAGCAAGCATCAGTAGTACCTCGTAAGTATCTTAAAATCCACTGAACTGCTTTCCAATGTTCTTTACCGGGATTTGCCATGTATCTGCTAACTGCACTGACTGCATATGATAAATCTGGACGTGAACAAACCATAGCATACATGAGAGATCCCACTGCACTGGAGTATGGAACATGTGACATGTACTCAATCTCATCATCTGATTGTGGAGACAAAGCTGATGAAAGTCTAAAATGGACTGCTAAAGGAGTACTAACAGGCTTAGCACTCTGCATATTGAACCTGCAAAGAACTTTCTCAATGTACCCCTTCTGACTTAGGTACAATTTACTTGCTTTTCTATCTCTGAGAATCTCCATACCAAGTATCTTCTTTGCTGGTCCTAAATCTTTCATCTCAAATTCTTCACTTAGTTGGGCTTTGACCTTTCTTATCTCTCCTTTATCTTTTGCTGCTATCAACATGTCATCAACATAAAGAAGTAGATACACAAAAGAACCATCACTGTTTTTCTTAAAGTAAACACAGCTGTCTAAACTACTTCTTTTAAAATCATGAGAAGTCATAAAGGAATCAAACCTCTTGTACCACTGTCTTGGTGACTGTTTCAAACCGTAAAGAGACTTTTTCAGCAAGCAAACATAGTACTCTTTTTCTGAGACTGTAAAACCCTCTGGTTGTTGCATGTAAGTATCTTCCTCAAGCTCTCCATGCAAAAATGCAGTTTTTACATCTAACTGCTCAAGCTCCAAATCTTGCATGGCCACAATACCAAGCAAAGCTCGAATCGAACTATGCTTCACAACTGGGAGAACACATCTGTAAAGTCCACTCCTGGAATTTGACTGTAACCCTTTGCAACAAGCCTTGCTTTATATCTGGGTTCTTCAACTCCTGAAGTCCCTTCTTTCTTTTTAAACACCCATTTACAGCGAAGAACCTTTTTACCTTTAGGAAGTTTCACAAGATCCCATGTTTTGTTTTTGTGGAGTGATTCTATTTCCTCTTGCATAGCAAACATCCACTTTTCTGAGTCTTCACAGCTAACCGCCTCAGAATAATTTGACGGCTCTTGGTTTGCATCTATATCTTTAGCCACATTTAAAGCATAAGCAACTAGGTCAGCCTCAGCATACTTCTTTGGAGGTTTAATTTCTCTTCTAGTTCTGTTTTTGGCGATAGAGTATTGTGGTGAAGAAGCAACTCTATTCTCAATTTTTGTACTGGCTTGAGGAGTTGACTCTGTATTAATCTGATGCTCCACCTGCTTTTGATTTTCTTTATTGGAAGAGTCTTTAAGAGATAAGTTAGGTAGCATAGCAGTTTCATTAAAAACAACATCTCTGCTGATCATAACTTTTCTATTTTCAGGACACCATAACTTATACCCTTTTACACCAGCTTTATAACCAAGAAAAACACATTTAATGGATCTTGGTTCCAATTTTCTATTATTAACATGAGCATACGCAGGACACCCAAAGATCTTTAAATCAGAATAATTAGCAGGATTACCAGACCATACCTCTTGTGGAGTCTTTTTCTCAATGGCAACGGATGGAGATCGGTTGATCAAAAAACATGCAGTAGAAGCTGCTTCGGCCCAAAACGACTTTGGTAAGTTGGCATTTGACAACATGCATCGAACCTTCTCCGTAATCGTTCTGTTCATTCGTTCTGCAATGCCGTTTTGTTGTGGAGTATGACGAACTGTCAAATGTCTCACGATTCCTTCTGACTTGCACAGTTTATTAAACTCATCAGAACAAAACTCTAAGCCATTGTTTGTGCGGAGGTATTTTATTTGTTTTCCCGTATGTTTTTCAATCATAGTTTTCCAAGACTTAAATGCGGAAAACACATCGCTTTTCTGCTTCAGGAAGAATGCCCAAACTTTTCTGGAAAAATCATCAATAAAAGTTAGCATATAATTAGCTCCACCTCTCGAAGGCACTCTTGATGGCCCCCACAGATCAGAATGAATATACTCCAATGTTTCCTTCGTGTTATGAATTCCTCTGGTGAATCGAACCCTCTTTTGTTTCCCAAAAACACAGTGCTCACAGAACTTCAGTTTGCAAATTCCTTGCCCATCAAGAAGTCCTCTTTTGCTCAATTCTGCCATGCCATTCTCACTCATATGCCCTAGGCGCATATGCCAAAGTTTAGTAATATCATCATCTGACAAAGAAGAGGAAGCGACAGCTGCATCACCAATAACAGTAGAACCCTGCAAAACATATAACTTGGCATTCTTTCTCTGCCCTTTCATCACAATGAGGGAACCTTTGGAAATCTTCAACATCCCACTTTCAGCTGTGTATTTGTACCCTTTTGAATCAAGAGTACTCAACGAAATTAAATTTCTCTTCAATTCTGGAACATGCCGTACGTCACTAAGTGTTCTGACAACTCCATCAAACATCTTAACTTTAATTGTTCCAACACCTGCGATTTTACACGAAGCATTATTTCCCATCAAAACAACACCTTCAGACACCGTTTCGTAATTTGTAAACCAATCCCGATTGGGACTCATGTGGAAGGTGCAGCCTGAATCAAGTATCCACTCCTCGCTCTCTTTAGAATTGTGACAGAAGCGACTAGAAGTTCACCATCACTGTAGTCTTCTACAATATCAACTTCACCAGAATTTTCTGGTTGTTTTCCCTTTTGATTCGCAGCCTCCCTTTTAATCTTGTTCTGTAGCTTATAGCACTCAGATTTAATGTGCCCTTTCTTCTTGCAGAAGTTACAAGTTTTACCTCTGTTTGAAGACTTTGATCTACCCTTAGATTTACCGCGAGGATTCCTTTCCTGTGTCCTTCCACGATCATCATCAGCATTCCGATCTTGTCTCCCACGAACAATAAGACCCTCTCCCTGGGAGTTGGGTTTAACCACAAGATGCTTCATCTTATCATACGAGGTCAAAGAATCATAAACCTCATCAACTGTGAGAGACTCGCGGCTATATAAAATCGTGTCTCTAAAGGTTGAATAAGACGGGGGCAACGAACAAAGTAGAATCAACCCTAGATCTTCCTTATCATACTGAACCTCCATGGCCTCCAAGTTTGAGAGAATTTCTTTAAACACTGTTAAGTGTTCGTGCACAGACGCACCTTCCTCCAAACGATGAGCATAAAGTCGTTGCTTCATATGCAACTTGCTGGTTAGAGTTTTCGACATACATATTTGTTCTAGCCTCTTTCATAATGCTGCGGCAGTCTTCTCCTTCATCACATCCTGCAAAATTTCGTTAGATAAATGTAGATGTAAATGTGTTAACGCCTTTCGATCCTTGCGCTTCTTATCTTCCTCCGTCAATGTCGAAGACATCTTATCTACCCCTAGCAGGGCTTCCTCTAAATCCATCTGTGCAAGAACTGCCTGCATCTTTATCTGCCACAACGCAAATCTGGTGTTGCGATCCAACAGCGGAATTTCATACTTTAAAGACGCCATTACCGTGATCGAGATGAAAAAAAAAACCCGAAAGCTCTGATACCAATTTGTAAAAAAAAATATAACGTCGGTAATGACAATATATCGCAAAAAAATAGAAATAAAGATAAAGAACACACAGAATTTACGTGGAAACCCTTTCGGGAAAAACCACGGGCAGAGGAGAAGAAAATTCACTATGTCGAATTCGAATCAATTACAAGAGGAATAGACCATGTCTATTTATAGGCTTATAAAGCCATATTCTAATAGGAGTGTAATAAGATTGAAACTCCTTATTCTAATCAATATCAAATAGATGGAGTTTAATAAGGTTTAAAAAACCTTATTCAAAATAAAATAAAAGAAGTGTAATTCTATAAGGATTCTTCTTTTATTTTATTTTACCATTTTATTTTATTTAAATAAGAATTTGGGTCACTTAATTCTAACACCAAGAGGGGTTGGTATAAATTATGTGTTCTTAAATTGTTAGGTTTGACAACCTAATAAGTTATCATAGGCTAGACGAGGTCGGAAGATAAATCGAACCGAGTAAATTGTAATTTATCCTAGTTGAGAAAGTGAGGTCGGGAGTTAAGCTAGTATCAATTAGTTAATTAGAGCCCGAGAGGTAATAATTAGTTAATCGATTACTAACCACTCTAAAACCCTAATTCGAAATTAGTTACTAACCTGAAACGAGCTAATCTTCCTAATTGGTTTATTGATATATTTCGTTTGTTTATTTTTCTTTATTAATTTCTTTTTGTTGTTTATTTATTTTTATTTCTCAACCTATTTTATGATTTATCGCAATATAGGAATTAATTATTACTATTTAGACTTATTATTGTAAAAAATATTTTTATTATTTATTCCATCATCCCTTTGGGTATGATCCTCATAATACTTCCAAGTATTTCATTGTACTAAATTATATTACGATTTGACTAGTGCACTTGTGAACACCCCCGTTCTTAGTTCTTATATTTTTGGTGTTATATATATTCTATAAAATATAGTGCGTTTATAGGCGGTCAAGGACCCATGAACCTCAACTGATTGCTATGGCCACACTTCTTCTTCCTACAGCTTTCACTTGCAGACGAGCACAACACTATCATTTTGTCTTGGTTGGATTTACGAGCCAAAGCCATTAAAGAAGGCTCAATGATTCCACCACTCAACCTCAAAACAAGATGTAATGTTGATTCTTTCTGGTATGAAGAAGAAACAAAACTAAAAAGATAAGAAGAAACGAAATTGGGGATTAAGATTTGAGATTTTTGGGATATTGGTTTTTTGGCTATTGGAAAATGAAAATTGATTTTTAATTGAATACTATAGAAGAAGGAATTGAAAGTGGAGACGGGAAAGAAGATGAATTAAATAATAAAAACTTTTTTTTATATTTCATACATGTGTAGTAATTTAATTGGTTGTTTTAATACATATGACATTATCTTATTAGTTGAGATGAAAAAAATAGTACCGTTTAGATACTAACTAGATCAAAAAAAAAAAAAATTTAAATATCAAATAACTATAAATTGTGAAATTCAAAAAATATTGTATATAATAATCCTAATTTATATTGATTACAATACAAATAATATATATACACTAAAGGTAAAAGGGAAATTCAATTTGTTGGAAGAGTTTTGCAAATTGGTAGCATAATAATATGACATGTGGAAATCTAATATATAAGCCTAAAAAAATTAATTATAATGAAAATCTTGAAAAGAGTTATACATAGCAATTAGCAACACACTTTTAAGGATATAAAAAGTGTTGATAGTAGGTTACATTCCAAATGTCTGCAAAAGTTAGTGAAAAATATTCTGTAAATATAAAAAAACAAATAAAATTATTACCATAATTGAGTCTCAATTACCTAAATATTTTTCCAGACCTAAAATTTGGTGAACCATTTACAAGTGTTACGGGGTTAGAACTTTCGTCTCACGTTCCGTATGGCCTTAGGCAATCCTTTCGATACAAACATGCCTAAGTCAACCTAACCACCAAACAGTTGAGGATTCACAAACAATTCCTTCAAGACACCAATTTAAATAGCGGAAGCAACACTACCAAAAGAAAGCACAAATGAACAAAATGCCACAAAAAACTATGCACGAGAGGTGTTTGAGTAAATTTTCTCAACTGTATTACTTTCTCTCAAAGAATACAAGAAACAATGAAAGAATGGATTTACAAGCGAGGGGGATGCTCTTTATTTGTAGTTGAGCTCCCCCAAAACCGACGGTCTAGATCAAGTTACATCAACGAACGAGATTAGTCTATCCCTTAAATCTAGGGATTTACAAGATTACATAATCAATTTACATAATCAAATCAAATTCAATCTAATCTTATAAGATATAATTTCCCTTAATCTTCTAATATTAGTTTCCCTATTTACCAAGGTAGCCTATGTTGTCATATCTTCATCATTGGGTCACCCAGGCTTCAATCTGATAGGCTTCTCCAACAGCTCTTTAAATCGGGCCAACTCTCGTGGGTCAAATGAGCCCCATCTAACTGATAGACCTCTTTGGGATGCATTTGGTGCAAGAACTGCGTCCCATGACATTCTCCCCCACCCATTCTCGTAACACCTTATTGCGCCTTCAGAATGGCACTGACTTGATTCGCCTTGGTCTTGTCTCAACACCTTAGAATTTTCCTTCCTTCAAAACTTTTGCCTCAACTTTCTTCACCTCTTAACTCAAACCGTCTCACTCGTTGGTACATTTCATCAGCAAGAAGCCACAACTCTCTCTTGCCTATATCCTGACTCACTTCGAACAGAATCCTCTTTATTCACACAACTTGGCTCCGAATTGCCCATAGTCCATCGGCCTCCCTACTTAACAACTTTGAAAGGGCCCTTACGTTTTTGCCAAGCCAACAAGTTAAAATGAAAAACACTATAAAAGTGTTTGGAATGTACCTTTCTCACATTTACTCTGGTCAACTGTCCAACTTGCATCACCACTTTCCCAAAATTTGATGCATAACCCACATCTCCCATAGGTGGTAGCTCCTCTGATGTGTCAATAGTGTTGGGAAATTTGTCCATATTGTAGTAAACATGTAACTATTTTCTATTTATTTGAATGATGAATAAATAAATAAAGTTAATTTCACATTTCACTATTATGTCTTTTATATGTATGTCTTTTATATTTTACATGCATAGAAAAATTGTGACAAGCAAATATTAGCTCATTGATTGTCTAAAGTTCAAACTGAAGATAAGTGGCATTGTAAAGAATGTTTACATTGCGAGAAACATGAATTACTTTAGTAAATAATCTAAATGAGTTCGTAATCCTGTAAAAGAATCAAAGTAAGCATTTGATTCAAATACTGAGAAGGATTATTATGTCGTCTACAATTCCAATTGGGGAGATGACTAGTTTTGGCTATCGAAGCAGTTGACTCCACGAGTAGAGACATAGATGTATTCATTGGTAGAATGATACATTGGACTAGACCCAAGATGAATTAATTCTAAATCTGTTTGTGAATTAATTCACTTGTGATGTTCATGGTGTGATTTACCTAAATCCTGAGTTAGTCATTGACTATGCGTATGCAACTCATGTACTTTGATATAAGTGAAGGCTTATGCTCTAAAGATGATCGAGTCAATAGTCAGTATATTGGGTGCATGACTTGTGTATGGCACGGCTTTACTAGCAACAGTGGAATTCATAGATCAATTAAAGAGTTAACGATATCCTCTCATTGGCATTATTTGGATTTATAAATATGAAATGTGGCGACGGGTTGCTCGTTCGAGAACGAGCAATTTATCACAGTCATTTGTTGACGGTGATTCTATTAATCATTAAGAAGACACAATGGTGACAATGAGATACAATAGGATTGTATTGAGTGAACATGTAATGGCCTAAATTCAAGGTTATCGGAATAATGGTTTCGCAACCATAAATCCGATTTAAATAGAAATTTATTTCAATATATTTGCATGAATATTTATATGATAGGAAATATTTTTATAAATATTTATAAAATGTTAGTAATGTGGTATTAAATTTTCGTTAGAAAATTTTATCGTTTGGGTAGGAAATTAAATGAAAAGGACTAGATTGAAATGAAAGTAAAAGTTAAATTATAGATTAAAAGAAATTATGAAGGACCAAAATGGCAATTATGCCATTTGTAAAGTTGAGGCGGTGTATTGATGAAAATCTGAGATTTTTTTTAAGTATATTATTATATTATTATTATATTATATTTTATATATATAAAGAAAGGAGAAAAGAAACAAAAAAAAAAAAAAAAGAAGAACTGAGAGCAAACGTGAAGGGAAAAAAGAAAAAGAGAAAAGAAAGAAGAAAGGGGATAATAGAGTTTTTAAAGCTTGGAGTTTAATTTGGTAAGTTAATTTAGTCCTTTTCTTTTAATTTTGATGCTTTATATGTTTTAGAACCAAGTTTTGATGAATTTAAGTTGAAGTTTTTGAAGTTTTAGAGTTTTTAAATACAGCATATGATGAATAAAATGATGAATTAGTGGTTTAATTGAAAGAATTTGAAGTTAGAATTGGATAAAGGACTTAATTGTAAAACAAGCTATAAGAAAACAGTTTTGGGACAGCAGCAGTAGAGTAAGTTTGAAAATTCACCAAAAATCGTAGAAGTGGAATTAGAAGTTGAGTGAGATATGAAATTAAAGCTTATTGAGTCTATTTTCATATGAAAGAAACAAAAAAAGAAAAGAGGTTCTGTATTTTGAGATATTTAGATTTTTGTAAGACTGGTTCAGAATGAATTCGGGTTCCCCTGTTTTAACTTTAGAAAATCATCAAAAATTGGATAAAAATAATTAGGGGCTTAAATTTATATGTTTAGAATTATTAATGAGTCTATTTTCAATAGGAATAAACAAGAACATCATCTGAATCTTGTATAAAGAGATAATTAATTTTTAGTGAAGAAGGGTCAGAACTGCCAGATAGCAGAACAGGGGTGACTTTGATGAATAAACTGTACTTATTGGCTAAACCAAAAATTCTGAAACTTTTATGGGAAGAAGATATGTGAGTCTAGTCTCAGGGAAAATTAACGGTTATTCATTTGGAGTTCTGTATCTCGAGAAATAAATAATTTAGTGACTGTGACTCAAGTAGACAGCTTTGAATAAACTAAAAATAATAATAGAATTATAGAAAATGCTACATGTGAACATGAAATGTATTGAATTGATGATTGAATTTATTTATTTAGATTCGGAAAACTCAAATACGAAGCTAGATCGAGAAAAGGAAAAAATCCCGGATTAGTAGATTTTGTAAACGAACTAGTATCGAGGTAAGTTCATGTAACTTGAATTGTATTCTTAAATGCTTGAAATGTATGTTATTGATGTGAATATAATTTGAATGTTCATTGTATGAAAATTGATGAAACATTGATATATTTGGTAAAAAGGGGAAGAAATCCCGGTTGAATGAAAGGAAAATTCGATGGATCTCTGAAAAGGAATTGACGGTAAAAAGGATCTAGCCCAGACGGGTGATCCTATCTTGATATAGCCCTCCCGAAGAATATGTGGAAAATGGATTTAGCCCGGACGGGTAATCCAAATTAGGGTCTGAATTTAGCCTGGACTGGTAATTCAGATCCAAGCTCATTAGAGTAATTGTCGTTGCAGGGGATTTAGCCTGGACTGGTAATCCCGACAATACTCTATGAGTTTATATTACAGGGGATTTAGCCTGGACTGGTAATCCCGCTGTAAGGATGAGGTTCGCGGGAGTGTGCTCTCTGAAATGGAAATGTGCGCACATGAATATGAATTGACGGACCCGAATTTGTACACTAAAGTGTACCTCTGAAAATCCATCGAAATTCCGAGTAATTCAATGGGATAAATATAAAAAAAAAATATGGAAATTATGGTATTGATGAGCTCATCAATCATAATATATATTATTGATATATGAAAATTATTGGACTGACTTGAATGTTGAGTTTGTAAATGTTAAGGTAATAATGCATTGAATGGGTATATGAATGTGTATCGCTTGTATTGTAAATATTAGGTAAGTATAATTCTTGTTATATGGGCTTACTAAGAACAAAGTGCTTACCCTATTTCCTTTTTCCCTGTTTTGTAGTGTTAAGAGCTCGGAGGTCGGATCGGTGGGAGACTCATCACACTATCAACCCCAATATTTCGGTATTTAAAGAAACTTTAGTTTGGAAATGAATGGCATGTATAAGCTAATAAAATAAATATTAATATGAAATGAATGTAAGGTCAGCCATTGGTATGGCTTATGTGTTTAAGTTATCTTATAAATATGCATGAATTATTTTGAAAATATGTTGAATTGGAATGGTCTCGGTTTTTAAAAAAAAAATTCGTAAATTCTGGTAATGCCTCGTACCTTATTCTGACAACGAATACGGGTAGGGGTGTTACAGAACAGATTAAACTTAAAGGAATCAATGATATCATATTAGTGTAACACACACGACGAGGTCATTGGACAAAGTAGTTAGATGAATTTATTTTGTAAAGAGTGTACAATAAGGAGTTTTTAATCATAGTACTTCTTATGGACTGACTCCATGATTAAGTAATTGCGAATTATCGGAACGATGCTTTTGGACATAATTACAATCACTAGAGCCTAATTGTAAATGTCTAATTGGTCCCTCTGCTAACTCAACAAAAGCTCGATCAGACTGCATTTGAATTAGAAGAAAATTCTACCATGTTGGGAATAATTTAATTGAGTCAATTTATTCTATGTGGAATTAAATTAGGTGGTCGTGAGAATTATTCAATTAGAGAATTTGATTAAAGAATTCTCTTGAAAAATTAATTTGGAAAATCTAAGTGATTTTTGAAAAAATTAATTTTGATCAAGTAAAATTAAATTTATCAACTTAAATAATATTAATATGATAATTTTGGAAATTTATTTTCAAGTCGGACAATTGGTCCAAGGGGTAATTGAACTTGAAAATTGGATATGATATCGTAAATTAGGCCCGAGAGTCTAAAACCGAGACTAAAACCCAAAAACTGGTCGAACCAGACTCGGTATGTGAAACCGGGTCGATGGTCCAACGTGTGGCTAAACAGTACCGGTCGGATCATCACTGATCTGAACTGAACTGGCAGCAGCCAAACCGGTTCGGGGTGTCATAAGGGCATTACACCTACATCACCGGACACGGTGGTGCCGGTAGCTGTTGGTCATCGGTGGCTAAGCAGTGGAAGGGTTACACTTCTCTGGACTCTACAAGAGAATTTGATTTCAGATTAACTATTCCAAAAATAATATTATTTTCATAGTTTAATATTTAATTTAATTTAATACTTATCTTAATAGTATTTTATTAATTTAATATTAAAGTGATTATCTTAATATTAAATTTAATTTAATGTTTATCTACAAGATAAATTTAATTTTATTATTTTAATAAGATTTAATATTAAATTTAATCTAATATTTATATTAATTTAATATTAAAGTGATAAGTTTAATCATAGTTGAACTCTCTCAACTCCCTCTATATAAAGAGATCATTCAGTCATTATTTACACACACTTGAATTCAAGATAAAGTTGTAGAGAGAAAATTCTCTGTAGAGATTATTTTGGAAAATTTCTAGAGATATTTTTTTGATTTACAACTTGACCCAAAAGTTTAGAAAAATTGTAAAATTACCTCACTGGTAATTTTTGTGAAAAATTTTCTGATTCAAAGCGAGCCCACACTCGGCAGACGTGAGCTTGAAGATAGCGGAGAAGACTACCTGGTTAAAGCGTTCATCCTAGACGAATCGAAAAGGTACAATTTTGATTAAGTGTTTATTAATTTAGATATCACAACCAAGATTTTGTTTTGAAAAAAAATTTAAAACCCTGATTTTTTCTTAAATTTATTTTCCACTGCATTTTCCAAACCTGTTTTTCCAACAAACAGAAGTGAGCCTTATTGATCCTAGCTTCAAAGTTTGCATCGCTATTTCTTCCTCTAAGTCCGATGCCAAACTCACCTCTTCCATGGATGGAAGCCTCACCAAAAACTCGGCCAACTCTGTCGCTTTACCCGAATTGAGCCTCATTGGTCTCAGCTTCACTGTTTTCATCGTACTTTTTCCCCTAAGTCTGATGACAAACTCACCTCTTCCTTGGGTGAAAGCCCCTCTGATGACTCAAGAAGCTCCGATGTTGCCTTTTATTTGACCACGATTTTCTTTGGATAGTTCCGCAACTTATGCAAACCACAGCACAACAAGCATTTTACTCGCTTCTTCTTGCTCCTCTTTGCACCATTGGCTTCGAATTTTCTGTTGCTCAAACCAAACTTCTTGGGCTTCTTGTCTGACGCATTGTCCAATGGTAGACTTCCTCAGACATTTTCGCAACCTATGCGACCATGCCACAAAAAGCACTTCACTAGCTTCTTCTCACTTTTGGCCTTCTTGGCTTCAACACCCCTTACATCCGAATGAAGTCTCACGGCCTTACCTTCCGGCTTGTCCTTCTTAGAAAGTGTGAATTTCTTTGGACATTTCTTCAGCAAATGTGAACCATCGCAAAGAAAACATCTCAATTTCCCCCTCTTTTTGTTGGGTTTCTTCTTCCCAACTCATGGTTTCCCATTACCACAATCGTTGTCGTTGCCACTGCCATTATCTTTCTCGTGATTCCCTTCACATACCCCTAGACTTGGAAGACTCGAGATTGTCTTTCCCTAAACCAAGCTTGACCATAGACTCCACCTACTATCATGGCTTTCGACAGCTCTCGGACATGTCCTTGTTCCGCTTCCTGTCTGACCCATGGCTTTAATCCATTCATGAAGGCAAGTAATGCCTCTTTCTTGGTCACATCTGAAATTTGGAGCATGAGTTCATTGAACTCTCGAATATACTCCCCCACTGTACCTCAATGTGTAAGCCATCGCAACTTTGCCTGAGCTTTGTCCTCGGTAAATTCTGGATAAAACTACCCCTTCAACTCACCGTGGAACTTGTCCCAAGTCCCAATCTCACAATGCCTTTTATCTGTGGACCTGCCTCGCCACTGTAAAAGTGAAATATCAGTAAGAAATATGAAAGTAGTATTTACCTTACTCACATCCTCCATGATGCCTTTGGCACGAAATTAGTGCCCTATCCTCCATAAGAAATTGTCCACATCGTATGCAGACCTTGTCCTTGCAAACTCTTTCGGCTTCGGGACATCCTAACAGTTAAGTGCTGCACTCAATACTCCATTACCCACGGCTACTGCATACAAGGTAAGCTCTCCCTCAAGCTCCTCTATTCTTGTGCTCAAAGCCTTTGTCGTGGCCCTTATTTCCTCCTTCAAAGCCACCACCATGGCCTCGAGAGCATTGCTCCTCTCTATCAACTTATCCCTGTGTGAATTTAAGAACTCATTTACCTTATCCACAGTGGATTTAAGAGACATAGTTACATAGTCTCTAGAGTCCTCCAGACAGTCTTCTATGCAATCCTTTACGTCTTCCCAGGAATCCTCGAGTTTGTCCACACGTTCCTCAACATCTGACAACATATCCTTCAAAATGATTGATTTTTTGGCTCACTCTTGATCAGAAACTTCTTTCGACATCCCAATGGTGCCTTGGCAACCAAAGCTCAGATACCACTTTCATTGGGCTAAAACTTTCATCTCGCATTTCGTGTGGCCTTAGGCAATCCTTTCGATGCAAACATGCCTAAGTCAGCCTAATCACTAAATAATTGAGGATTCACAAAGAATTCCTCCAATGCACCAATTTATATAGCGGAAGCAATACTGCCAAAAGAAAGCACAAAAAAATAGAAAGCCACAAAAAATTATGCACAAGAGGCGTTTAGTAAATGCTTTCAACTGTATTACTTTCTCTCAAAGATTACAAGAAACAATGAAAGAATGAAGTGAGTTACAAGTGAAGGGAAAGCTCTCTATTTATAGTTGAGCTCCCCCAAAACCGACGGACGGACAAGATTATCCCATCTCTTAAATCTAGAGTTTTGCAAGATTACATAATCAAATCCAATCTAATCTTATAAGATATGATTCACTTTAATTTTCTAAGGTTAGTTTCCCTATTTACGAATGTAGTCTTTGTTGCCATATATTCATCATTGGGCCACCCAGGCTTCAATTTGACAGGCTTTTCCAACAACTCTTTGAGTCGGGCCAACTCTCTTAGGTCAAATGAGCCCCATATAACTGATAGACCTCTTTGAGATACATTTGGTACAATGGTTACGGGCTTTGAACTGCTGCTTGTGACACAAGAGTCAACATGGAAAAAGAATGTATAACTCTTATGATTTACATCTATCAAATATATCTTGTTCAAGTTAGTTAATCTCAAATTTTATGATTTTTAGTAGTAATATGTGTTTTTTATTATCATTGTATCTTTAATTATTATGCTATAACACTAAATTACCAAAAACAAAGCTATATCTATCTATTTATATATGCATGCGTTATATATAGTATATAATATTACCGTCAATTTCTGCATTTGTTTGCACAAGTGTCCTTCACTTGGCTCAATGAGAAGCTAATCAATAGCTCATTGGTTGGCTCGGGTGCCCTCTTTCTTTGCTCACTTGTGTACGCAAACTGTCGTTCCAAGTACTTTGTGTGATATTCTTTTGGCTGATGCATCGAATGTAGCCATTATGGAAGGGCACTAGGAATTGGGTGTATGGCACATTACCTATGGGCTTGGGGTTAAATTTTGTCTTTCTTTTTGGTATGATATTTTCTATCCGATAATGAAACCTTATTTTCCTAAAAAAATACATGTAATATATATGTTACTTTATTTATATAAATATTATTATTTAAGCTGTCATTGAGTTGTTGTCACTTTTAATTGGGTCAATTTAATTAAAAAATTTATGAAAATATCTTTTTGTAATTAAAATAAGTTATATTATTCAAAAGTGCTTTAATCTTTTTTATTTAAAAAATCAATAAAAATATGCATATGGTGAAATTTATCAAACCAATCGTATTAGCAAAACCTTTAATTTATCACTAAACCAAAGCTTTACTTTAATATTTTTATACATTTTAATTTTATTTTGCACATTTGGTTTTTTTTATAAAAACAATATTAAAAAATTAATTAAATAAAAAATGGGGTGAAGAACAAATTAATTACAAAAATGGAGCGTTTGCTACAGTATAAGGGTAGAGCTAGGGGGCTGACAGGGGCCTCAACCCCCCTAAAATGAAATTTTTTTCATTTATTCCCTTTATAATTGATAAAATTTTAAATTAGTAATAATAAAATTGATATTTTAAAAATTATAAAGATATAAACTATTAAAATGGTGAGATTGCCTTTTTACTATCATAAAAAAATATAATTTAATTTCACCCCTAAAAAATTGTTTTTTAGCTTCGCCTCTGCTACAGTGCTTCTCGATGTTGCCTGACACTTTGGAAGCACCATCCGAAAACTAGTGGCGGCAATTTATAATATCACATCCAGAAAAGAAAGCAAACAAAAAAGGAAAAGAACGAAAAAAAAAAGAAAACTGACATGAAAAAAAAAGAGGAGAGGAGAGGTAGAAAATGAGAGCTATTTTAGTGATAATTCCTTTTTTCCAAAAACTACCCATACCCCCACCAACTCTCATAACTAACATCCTATCAGATTCTGTGAAATTCAAATTCATTCCAATTTCAACCACATTGGTGGCACAATAGAGCATAACAAAATTATTTCTCGTTTGCACGCATCAGGATTCGAACACGTGATTAAAGGGTATGCTAAAACCTTACCACTAAACCAGCAAGCTCATTTTGTCATTAGTTGAGCAAAAATATTATTTATACCAGATAATCAAGGATAGGGGTTAAGGCAAAAATAACAAAAATTCAAAGGAAAGGTTTGAACCCAAATCCTCACACACACAAGTACAACACCTATCCACTGCACCAAATTAACTCATTTGACATGATTTCACAATCTTAACTAAAAAATCAAAACATGACCACTCTAGTTTTCACTAACTCAAGTTCTTCTAACCCAATTTTTGGGATGTGACAACTAGTGTGGTGTAGGTACCTATGTATCTGAGTCCATTTACTAGGGTTCATCATGAGAAACGGTAAATATGAAAATGAGAAATTGAAATGGGATGATATGAACTTGATGTTCAAATGAAAAAAAAAATTATTGAATTGAGCATGAGCAATGTATTGGAATATTGACTTTATCATGTATGTGATCGTATTATCCCTTGATTGAATAAGTTTTGAAATTAGGTAATTAAAATGACATGAATTGGTATGATAAATGATTGTGGTATCATATGGTTTTGATTATAAGTTAATGCTCACTCTGTTGATGTTTTGATTTTCCATGTCTAGCCAAATTATGCCAAGTTAAGGTTGCTTATTGTATTTAGATAAAAAATAAGGTAAATTTTATTTAATATATATGAACTTACTCAGCATCTTATATGCTTATCTAGTTTGTTTTCCCTTTTCCTTGTAGACTATCACTTTATGGAACACGACAAGCAAGATTGTCTTGAAGCTCACACTATCATTGAATCGGTAGTTATATGATCATTTTGAGTCTAGGGTTGTGGCATGTATATAAGTGTCATGGTTTGTATCTTAGTATGTGAATGTGTTTAATACTTAGCAAGTTGACTTAACCATTAGATATGATATATTGATTTGGTGTTTTGAATCATACATGTTGTTGGGCATATATGTATTTTTATGCTAAAAGATGTAATGAGCTATAATTATATGTACGATATGTGAAATGGCATGGAATGAAGTGAAATGGTAATTCTCAATGTGGTATGGTATAGATAAGGTTTGGTATTGGAATAACTTGGTTGATTTGTATTCCATGACAATGAATTATTAAATTTAATTGATGAATAAGTGTTGATTGTCTTGTTAAGATGTTGAATTTGAATGTTTGAGCTTGTTTACCATGATTTGGTAAGTTTTGAATCAAGTAAAAGTGATGACTTGTTGTAGTTGGAAACTATGAAATAGGTACCAAATGGTTCATTTTTACCAAAAACAGGGGTCATGTCTCGACAATCAACCTTCCTCGTCACAATGCCGGTTGACAATAAGTGACGTCGTGGGGTCGAGTGGCCTGGAGTCATGACGTGACGTGACTTACTATTTTGGTGACGTCGACCCTAAACTTCTAAAATTTTGCAATTTGGACCTATTTCGTGCTCGGGTTGACAAAAGAGCTTTCGTAAGCTCAATTAAGACTCAAAAATTGATTGTTTAACATGAATTGACTGTGATTAATAATTGCATGTGTGAATGAGTAATTACTGCGTATTTGACTATAATTGCTCTGGCAATGAATGTAGCATCTTGTAGCTCAAACCTAACGATCGGGTCCAGCGAGGAGTATTACAAAATGTATATTATTATGAATATTTTAATCTAATAAAATTTCAAAACAAAGGGTAAAATATAAAATATAGAATTGTTTAATTTTTTTGGCCAATGAAATTGTTTAAAAAGAAAAAAAAAGATTTTTTTTATAATTTTCAATTTTTAAAATTTTATTAGTTTAAATGATGTTAATAATATACATGTACTTGATTGAATAAAATAAATTTTTGTATATAATATTAGAAGTAGGGGATAGGGATAACACGGTTCAAAAGTGTGTGAAATGGGTGTGTGAAAAGAGCTTTAACATGTAAAATCTTATTAGGTTAAGTAATTTGTTTTTCATATTGTATAATTAGACTAATATGTTTTTCCAAACAAGCAAATAACTCTCATATTATTTTCTCAAATTATATTTCATATCATCAAACAATGTCGACTTTTTAAAACAAGGTCTTTTATCAATAAGCTATTATAGTTTGAGGACATTTTTAAATATATTGTTACACTGCAACAAAACAGACTTTTAGCGGCTTTTTCTAGGCCTTTAGAGGCATTTATAAGCTCCGCTAAAACTATTTGCAGCGTTTTTACAAGCGCCGCAAAAAAAACGCCGCTATAGACGATGCCGCTAAATTTTGCAACGTTTATGTGAAAAAAAATGCCGCTAAAGAACATGACCTTTAGCGGTGTTTTTATCACAAAAGCCACAATAGTACATGACCTTTAGAGGCGCTTTTCTCACAAATGCTGCAATAGTACATGACCTGTAGCGGCGCTTTTATCACAACCGCCGCTATAGAGCATGACTTTTAGCAGCGTTTTTTTACAAACGCAGCTAAAAGTATCGTTCTTTAGCAGCGTTTTTAGGAAAAACGCCACTAACTTTGGCAGATTTGCAACATCCTATTTTCATCCATATACAACCCTTCCTGTAACATGAAATCCAACCAAAAACAGCAAATCTAATAGCAAATTTAAATGATACTTCAAATTCAACGAAAGATATATGATATAAATTAATAAATGAAGTATAATTCAAAATATTCTTACAATAATGTTAAAAGTTATAATGTTAAAAATATTCTTACAATAAGAAAACAAATGTCTAAGACGGTGGATTTTGCGACTGCTGGAACATTTTCATCATATTCTGAAGTTGTAGCTGGAGTACATAGTACTTTCTGCTCTGCTCTGCTTCCCTCGCTGCTGCCTCCGCTTTAAGTTGTAGCTGAAGTTCTTCATATTTTCTTTGAACCTCAGCTTCTCTCGATGCTGCCTCCGCTTTAAGTTGAGTAATTTGCTCAACTGTGCTCGCTTGCATCTGAGCCATCTGTTCTTTTAACCTCAGAACTTCAGTTTGAGCCTGACTCCCCGAAGGCATGTATTGTTGCGAACTAGATCCAAAATATTGGGTTGGGATAACACCAGATCCTTGAAATCGAACCCGGCCATACCTTTCAGGACCCAAAACTTCAGTAATAATTCTATTATCAATGTCATCAAGATTAACAGAACTATCACTCGAAGCAATCGTTTCATACTCCGCCTTTTTATCCTTTAGTTTCTCCTAAAAAATCAATTAAAGAGTTAGAAACGAAATATATAATAAAAAAATGCAACATAACTTAACATTATTTAGAACTACTAACGACAAATTAAACCATTATAATTAAACATTATAAATATTTAAAATAAATTAAATTTTATTAAGTAAAGATACCATAATTTCTCTAGCTTCAGAAGTCATAGGAGATCCATCTTTCTTCCTATGTGTAATCTTAAAAAGCTGAAGGCATCCAACTTTTTGACCAGACGAGAGTTCCTACAATATAGTAGTAAAAATATAATTTAATAGAAAGTAATTAATATTTGAAACAATTAATAAATTCAAAATACCTCGGCCTCAGCTACACAAGCAAAACTTTTCGACCCTGCTGTGTGCGTGAATTTTTGTTTTTGCCTGCTTGTTGTTCCAACTCGCTCACGACCTTACATTATGAAATTATTAGTACGTATATAGTAAATACTATAAATCAAAATAATTATAAGAGTCTGGAAGTAAGTAATACCTCTCTTTTCTTTGAATTCTAGAATCTAACCACATCTTCCCATTGGTACCTCAGCATTCCCGGTGGGACATTTCGCAATTTCTCTTTGAGGCTTATATTTTTCTTAAAATATTCTTTCTTTAAAGTGCTTTCATGGTCTCTCCATTTTTTCTCCAATGCCTTCTTGACATAATTATCCGAGACCTCTAAAACAAATCTCTCCTACAAAAAACACAAGTTTAGAAAGTAAATATAAATGAAACTTAAACCAAAGTATTATAAATTACATTCACGTTTTGTTACCTTAATATTATTGAGAGCTTGATTTTTTGTTACTATCAGGCATTTGATGCCATGACTCGTAATTGATAGGCAACATATTGGCATTTCGTGCTATAATGCCCAAATATCCTGCTAAAAGTCGAGCTTCTGATCCAACAGCTGACCATGACTGTTTCTAGATACTTTGACACGCTCGACAGGATTTAACTCGTATAATTCTTTTAGTAGCGTATGTCCTCGAGCTTTGCGCCTCCCACCACTTTTAGCTGAAAAATGGTATATTATAATATAAGAATTTGAAAAAGAAATCAATAATAAAAGTCAACACGTATGTGAATTAAAGTTAACATTACTTTGAATTTCTGCAGATTCGTCAGATGTATTTGGAACATTCGAAGATCCAATGGCAGTCTGTTGTTCACTATTTGTTTCTTCCAAATTTGGGGTATTCTGAACAATACTTAGATATCGCAATCTTCTTCTAGTCATTTTTTCTGCAATACACATAAAATAGTTGAAATTTTAGTAACTAATTACAACAAGAATAGTACATATAAAATAGTTGAAATATTTAACAAGACCAAGATTTAAATTATAATATAACATATAATTAAAAAATCGTAAAATCTTACTACATCATAATTCGTAAATATCTTCATCCACATCCTGGTGAACCCATTGAGATTATGTACTAGTACTAGGGATATTTTTATTTAAGTTTGTTCTGGAAAAGGCAAAGTTTCTGATCTTTCGACAATGTCATCTCTACTTATATTGCCCATGTCAAACAAGTCTCTAGGGGTGTTTCGGAGTATAACGTACCAACCCTCATCAGTTGGATCTTTTGAGTAAAAAACTTGTTTCACTTGAGAAGAAAATAAATACGGCTAGTCTATCAATTGTTGTCCAGTGTGAATTAATCGAGAGAAGTTCACCATTGCAAAACCATATTGATCTTTTTTAATTCCGGAAGTAGTATTAACATCAGCCCAATCACATCGAAATAAGACAACTTTCCATTTTCCATAGTAATCCAACTCAATAATGTCAGTAAGAAGTTCGTAATACTCCACATTTCCCTCAATAAGACTACTATCCCTAGCACTAACATAACTTGTAATTGAAGAATTAACAACTATTCCACAATTTTGAGTTCTCCTCAATCTCTTATGATATTTTGTATGAAATCTGAATCCATTGATGAGGAATGCACTATATCTTTTTACTACTTTATTCGAACCTTGGGAAAGCCATTTAACTTCTCATTAACGTCCTTTTCACTCCAAACCTATTGAATAAAAAGTAAATTGAGTAATTATAAATGTTATGAGAAAACATTATTATTTGTCAATGAAAGCTTCAGTTGCATACTGTTTGGCCTAACAATTCATGAAAAGATTCTATGAATAACTTATTAATCTCTTGATGTTGTAATCTTCGGGAGCGTGAACGAGATCTCAAGATTTGTTTGTACTCGCTATGTTAAGAAGTGGATTTACTTGGTTAGAGGATAAACAAATAAAAAAATGAATATTTATCAAATCCTAAAACTTACTTGCGTAATGGTTCAATCGAATTTTGGTGAAAAAGATCATATCGATGTGCTTGTACCCAAGATATATCATCTAATTCTGCAATTTCAACTTTACCGATTGGTTCCCCATAACTTTGAAATAAATAAGTTTCGGCCAAATTATTATCAGTGAGCCCAACATTTCTACTTGGTCTATTCAGTCTTATTTCAATATCTTCTAAATATCTAGAACAGAAAGTCATACACTCCTTTGCTAAGTATCCTTCAGCTATTGATCCTTCTGGATAACCCTTATTACGACATTAAAACTTCAATTTGAATAGGAACCTAAAGATGATATACAACATTATCAAAAGTTGTAACTCAAGGTATATTCATGAATGAATGAAAAACTTTACAAATAAATTAGCACCTCTCTATAGGATACATCCACCGATAGAAAATCGGTCCACCAAGTTTTGCTTCATGAGGGAGATGGATTATTAAGTGCACCATAATAGTGAAGAAGAAAAGTGGAAAGATCTTCTCCAATTTGCATAAAGTCAAGGCGACTCGATCTTGTACTTTCTCAAGTTTTTCAACATTCAAAACTTTGCCACAAATAACTTTCATTATATTGGATAGTTCAATTATACAAGACGTCACCTTTTTTGACATACAACACTGTAAAGAAACTGGTAGTAAATCTTGCATCAAGATGTGATAATCATGTGATTTAAAGGAATATAGTCTTTGATCTTTAATACTCACACATCGAGATATATTTGATGCATACACATCTGGGACCTTTATGTCCTTCAACACCGTGCATAACACTTCTTTTTCTTTCTTCGACATTGCAAAAATTGAAGGCGGCAACATATATTTCCCATTCGGAAGTATTTGGGGATGAATTTCACGCTGAATCCCTATGCCAACTAGATCAAGTCGACTCTGAAGATTGTCTTTCGATTTTCCATCGATATTCAAAATTGTCCTAATGATGTTCTCACAAACATTCTTTTCAATATGCATGACATCAAGATTGTGTCGCAGAATGTGGTGCTCCCAATAAGGCAACTCAAAAAAATACTTCTTTTTTTTCCACAAGTCCGCCTCATTAGGATCATCCTCTTCATCAGATTCATCATCAATCTGCTCATCAACATCGCCAACATACGCCTCCCTCGGTCTTCTTGTTGCTTGCGTGTTGTGTGGTTGATTCATCTTCCCATAACTAAAATTAATATCTTTTAACATGAATAAGATTTCAGATCCAATGGTCTGCTCAGGAGCTTCTCTGAACTCTTCAGTATCGTCAAATAAAGTCCTCTAAAATCTAAATCTATGATTTCCATCTAACCACCGACGATGCCCCATATAAGAGAACTTCTTCCCATTATATAACCACTTCGAACATGTTTGAGCCGCACAACAAGGACAAGCATAACATCCTTTGGTGCTCAAACCAGATAAATTGGCATAAGCCGGGAAATCATTAATAGTCCACAACAAAGTTGTACGTAAAAAAAGTTCTTTTTTCTCAAGACATCATATGTTTCAACACCCGCCCATAACTGTTTCAACTCTTCAATAAGTGGCTGCATATAGATGTCAATATCATTTCCGGGACCTTTCTCTCCAGGGATAACATAGATAAGATAAAAGAAGATTGCTTCATGCAAATCCACGGAGGCAAATTGTAAGGAACAAGCACTACAGGCCAAGTACTGTACGAAGTACTCATGATTTTATAAGGATTAAACCCATCAGATGCTAGCTCAAGCCTCACATTCTGAGGATCAGTTGCAAAGCTTGGAAATTTACTGTCAAATGATTTCCAAGCTAAAGAATCCGCAGGATGCCTTAATAATCCATCATCGGTTCATTGATCATGATGCCACCTCATAGACTCGGTTGTCTTTGACGACATGAAAAGCCTTGTTATTAGTGGAAAATATCGCAAAATCTTTACTGGCTTATTTCTTGACTGTGCCTCACCTTCATCCTCATTCACATCTTTTGTATTCCTATTCATCCAACGAGATTTACCACAAACATGACAAGACTGTTGGTTTTTCTGATCACCCCAATACAACATACAATCATTTGGGCAACTATGAATTTTCTCGTACCCAAGGCCTAAATATTTTATCAGTTTCTTCATATCTTTGCATGAATGAGGGATTTTTGCAAACGGAAACATGTCTCTCAAAAACTTTAACAGCATTGTAAAAGAGTTTCCGGTCCATCCTCCCAAACATTTTAAGTGAAATAGGCGAATGCAGAATGACATTTTTGAATATTTTGATCCGTCGTAAAGTTCTTTATTCATTTCATTAAGTAACTTGTAGAACTTCGCCGCTTCTCTATTTGACTCTTCATCACGTTCACTTCTTCCCGTTTTGGTAAAAACATTTCCACCAATATTACAATTATCAGATGCAATAAAGTCAGGTGGAAACGATTGCAAACCATGACTGTGCATATTAAATGCATCCTGCAACATACCTTCCATGTCATCTTCTCTAATAGACTGATGGTAAGAACTACGAGGATAAGCCGGATTAATCATTGAAGAGGTTCTACTAGGTGTACACTCTCCATGGAAAATTCATTTTTTATACCCCCGAATAAATCCATCAACAATTAGATGTTCGTATACAACTTCGCGAAAATGCCAATTGATGTTGCTACATTTCTTACACGAGCAAAGAATCATATTTTCTTGGCTTGCATTTTGAAATGCAAAATTTAGAAAAGTTTGTACTCCATTTCGATAGTCGTTACTTACCCTTGACAAATTCATCCAACTCTTATCCATTTCGTTGTTCTTGAAGTCTAAAGTTGACAATAAATTATGATTACTTAAATGTTCTCAATTGATTTAAATCATGTCATTGGTCTAAAATAGATAATACATATCAAGTATCAAGTATCTAATGGGTGTAAACTAATTCAAGTAAGTTGCGGGATTTTCAAGTATATATTTATGTATTACGTAAGTTAAGTAAGTTTTGTAAGTTATGTAAGTTATGATATGATATATATTTATGTAAGTTATGTAAGTTATGTAAGTTATGTAAGTTATGATATGACATATATTTATGTAAGTTATGTAAGTTATGTAAGTTATGTAAGTCCATATATATGATATATATTTATGTATTATGTAAGTTATAATCCAATGTTTTCTTTAAATGTTTATATAAGTTATGATTATCATCTTTAATTTCTAACTTTAAATTTTAACCCTTTTAATTATACTCTTTTAATTTATAAATTTTAACTTGTCCATGTGCTTGAACCCCGAAAGCGCTCTGCTTAATTTGTGGTTACTCATTTTGGGGATTAATTAGGTGAGTTCGTCATATAATATCTTGCCGGAGAAAGTCATACAGTGATCCATTTTTTAAAAAATATACTAGTACGATAAATCCATTTTATATGCTTATATTTTTCTTTATTTAGGATAAGAATGGGTTATAATTTGATGGTTAACAAAAATAACTTTTCATTTTAAAAATCTTTTAAATCAATTTTTTTTTGTTAAAAAGATAAGTAATTTGATTTTTATATAAAAATAAATTTAATTAATGGTAAATATTTTTATATTGATAAAAAATTTATTTTTAAGTTTTTGCATACATTTAAAAATATTAAATATTAAAATCAAACATTATAATTTTCAATATTATTAAACATATACATTAATTAGTATTAAATATATATTTTTAGTCAAAAAGAGAGTATTTAATCATGTAATAAATTAATATTTTTAGTCAAAATATTGAAAAATCATGTTAATATTTTAATAAAATATTGATCTCCATAACAGTGAAAATAATAAAATAAATGAAAAATAAAAGAGTTTTAAATAGCAAAATTACGAGTTCAAATAGTGCAACTAATGCTAAACCCTAATTATAGAGTTAAATTAATCATTAAAATGTAAGAATTAATTTGAAAGTCACAAAATATGTACAGTAATAAACTTAAAAATTTATAGACTAAAATGGAAACAAAAAAACCCTTTCAAATTGATTGCAAAAAAGGAATGAATATTCAACCAAACTTTCCTAATAATCAACAGCATGGAACATTATTAAACCAAAACCGATTTAATAACTAAGGAGCAAAAGAGATCACATACATACTCCACGAGCATACAGGTTAAACATTCAGCCAAATAGTTTGCAAACAGCATATGAGAAAGAAGGCTTTAAATATAGGACAATGAAGGCTTTAACAGTTTGCAAGTAGCATATCCAGAGAAAGACAATAGCATGCTCCATTCTCACCTCCATTTACAACTAAACAGCCTATTGAAATTCAACTCCATTCTCAAAGTATCTAGTAGATAAAATGTGGGGTATTGGGCATATCGCAATATTTCCAAGTATCAAATATCAATCGAAGTGAAAACAACAGTTTTAAATATAAGGGTGAAATTCACTGTTATTACCTTTACAAACTTTGGCCTGCTTAATTCGGTATGTAACACCCCCAAACCCGGCCCATGCGTTTCGACCAGATCTGGTATGCTACGTGTTGTACATTAAAAACTTTTGCCTTGTTGGTTTTGGAAGTCGTAAGTTATTCGAACATTTTTTTGAATAAATAAATGACATTTTAAAAATTAAATCCTTTGTATTATTATTATTAAGTATAAACCTCGTCATAAATTCATAAGTTGCAGAACATTGAAAACTACTTAGTTGAATAAAAACTAAGGGGCCTTATTACATAAAAATTCCCAAAATAAAATGAAATAAAACTTAAAGAAAACTGAAATAATTTGTAGAAATAAAAACTTGATGGCCCTTCAAGTCCGTCTCGGCTCCCATGACCATGATCTACTGCTCATTTGGAAGAGTAGAGAAAAAGGAAAGCGTGAGTCACCAAGACTCAGTGTATAAATCTCAAAACACACAACGACCTGAGCCCACAAACACATTATGGGCCCTGGCCCATACATAAAGGCAACAATCATGATTATATATCAAATAATAAGCGATTAATAACCCAACCCATCCTAGGTTTCCATCCTCTACACACCAACCCGTACCAACCATCACACCTTAGGGATTTCTACAATCAACCCTCCATCCGCTACACACCATAACGACAGCCGTACTGCCTATTCCTGTTATTCAGGAATCATTAAACGTGGCATAGCCACCGATCACTATGTGACCTATCATTTATATTTGTGGGTTTTCTACCACCGATCACCAAGTGACCTATCATGCACTTCCCCTTCAATATCATAATCCCCACCCCATGCATACACACATAAAGAAAACATCATGCAGACTTACATATTTTTCGATACACATAGGGAGTTCTATGTTTACGTACCTGGCATCCTTGCCTAACCCTTTTAGGGTTCCATTCGACTGTCATACAGCCTCTTTCCGGCTTTTTAGCCCATAACATACATATATATAGACATACATACAGGTTTAAAAGTGTGTTAGAGATCTACACACTTGATTACCGATAAAACGATGCTTTCTATGTCGACGCTATCCATAGTCGACACAACTGCTATCTGCCTAAGGTGTTGTTCAGAAGCCGGTCCACAACCAAGTGGCCAATCTCGAACGGGAGATACCGCTCGTTTCATAAACTTAGAGATTCTCTCCTTTGCCTGATCCATATTTAATTCCATCACAAGTCCTTGTCAGAACTACTATCACAATGTATGATCGTTAGTCCTCATCATAAAGTTAAGATCTTGTGTACTATGAACGAATCTAGTAAAAATCTAGGGAAAATCTCTTTACCTTAAAATCCCGAAATTGGAGACTAGCGATTTTCGGCCTTTAGATCTAGACGACCAAGTTTCCTTCAAATCCCGGAATGCTGCCCAACATAGAACCATTAAACTATTAGCTTTTCGGCTTTTGCCTTTCAAGAACCGAAATAGAACATGAGATCTAACAAAAGTCGACACTTACCTTAGCACAGGGAATTCGGCCAGCATTGGAGAGAAGATTCGACAATGTCAAAGAAGAAGTTTTAAATGCCGGAAGGAATAGAGCCGATTCACAAATGAGATGAATAGTGAAAAAACTATGGAGATTTCGGCTTTTAGATAAATCGGCACAAGAGGAAAAGAATGGAAAAGAGAGTGAAGGGAGAGGTTTCGGCTTTTGAAGAAATTAAAGAAAAGAAATTGTAGAGGGAGAGACTAAGAATTTCGGCACAATGGAAGAAGAAGAAATTAGGGTTTAAATGCCAGAATCAATGAGATATCCCCCCTATTTATAGAAATTTCGGCACTCCTATAAAAAAAATCGAAAGTACCCTTCCTGATAACTAAAAATCAAGCTAATAAAAAGGGAAAGTCGGCACCCCTTTTCCATGAAGTAGCCGAATTCTTTACTCCTCTAGGTGGTGGATTTTCGACCATCACCTTTCCTTGATAGCTCCTATCTTTTCTCCTTTTTATCTTCTATATTATCAATTATAAAATCCATATAAATCCTCCTATTTTGAGCCTTGTTGCCGTCCACTTCACCTAACCCTAATGCCGAATTTAGCTTACTTAAATTAAGAGAATTGGGCTCTATAGAACTTAAATTTTGGGCCCCTTACACCCTTGTTGTGGCGTCACCCCTTGCTCCCTTTTAAGTGCCGAAAATGGCCCCAAAACATGGGCTCCTTGCGGCCAAAACTTGGGCCCTTTTAACTGTTAGTGACGCCACCTTCTAACTCCCTTGCAGCGCCACCTATTGTTGGGCCACAAGCCCACATTGGTATTTTAAACACAATTACCACCTTTTAACTCTATAATGCCCAATTAGATAATTTAACCAAGGCCTTTGCCTAGTCCTGAGCCCAAATTGGACCCCTATCACTTAAATGAACATATTAAACATATCCTTACACTAAACGCATAGACCCATTAATTCAGGATGTTACAGTTCTACCCCCTTAAAGAAATTTCGTCCTCGAAATTACCTGATCAGAAAAGATGGGGGTATTGCTGCCGCATTGCTTCTTCGGGTTCCCACGTAGCCTCCTCCGAACCATGATTCCTCCACAGCACCTTAACCAATGGAACCGTTTTTTTTCGCAACACCTTGACATCACGATCCAAGATTTCCACTGGTTCCTCTTCGAAGGATAAATCAGGTCTTACCTCAATTTCCTCCACAGGCACAACATGAGATGGATCTGAACGGTAACGTCTTAGCATGGAGACGTGAAATACATCATGAATTTGACTTAACTCCGGAGGTAACTCCAGCTGGTAGGCTACTAGTCCTACTCGCTTCAACACCCGATATGGTCCGATAAATTTGGGACTTAATTTACCCTTTCGACCAAACCTTAGTACTTTTTTCCACGGCAACACCTTTAGGAATATTTTATCACCCACTGCAAACTCTATGTCCTTACGCTTTAAATCAGCATAGGATTTTTGTCTATCTGACGCCTCCTTCAGTCGAACCCGAATCAATTCAACCTTCTCTTTTGTCTCGGCCACCAACTCCGGACCCAGAATCCGACGTTCCCCTAATTCCGTCCAACAGGTAGGAGTACGACACCTCCGTCCGTACAAAGCTTCATAGGGCGCCATCTGAATACTTGACTGGTAACTGTTGTTGTAAGCAAACTCTACTAACGGTAAGAACTCTTCCCAACTACCTCTGAAATCAATGACACATCCTCTCAACATGTCCTCCAAGATCTGGATCACCCGCTCAGACTGTCCATCGGTCTGAGCATGAAACGTTGTACTGAAATCCAACTTTGTACCCAACGCTCGATGCAATGCCTTCCAAAATCGTGAGGTGAACCTAGGGTCCCTATCTGATATGATCGAAACCGGTACTATATGCAACCTCACCACCTCCATTATGTATAACTTAGCTAACTTCTGTAAGGAATAGTCAACACGCACTGGTATGAAGTGTGCGGATTTCGTCAAGCGATCCACAACTACCCAAACCGCATCTTTCTTAGTGGGTGTGAGGGGAAGCCCACTAACAAAGTCCATGGTAATTCTTTCCCACTTCCATTGTGGAATCTTCACTGGCTGCAATAATCTTGATGGTAACTGATGTTCCGCCTTGACTTGCTGACAGGTCAAGCACTTGCCCACTAATTCAGTTACTTCTTACTTCAAACTCGGTTACCAGAACTGATCTCGCAAATCCCGAAACATCTTACTTCCTTCAGGTGCATAGTGTATGCACCACCATGCGCCTCATGCAAAATCTTACGCCTCAACTCCGGATCTTTTGGCATGCACACTCTCCCTCGAAAACATAACAGTCCTTCCTCATTCATACTGAATTCCGTTGGTCCATCCTTTGATATTAGCTGCAATTTCCCCTTTAGCAACTTATCGGTCTGTTGCCTCTCCTTCACTTGGCTAATCCAAGAGGGTTTCACTTGAAGCTCAGCTAATAAACTTCCATCCTTATACAAACTAAGGTGACCAAACATTGCCCTTAAGTCAGAAACTACTTTACGACTTAGAGCATCCGCCACTACATTAGCCTTACCCGGGTGATACTCGATCGAGCAGTCATAATCCTTTAGCAACTCGATCCACCTTCTCTGCTTTAGATTCAGCTCCTTCTGAGTTAAAAGATACTTTAAGCTCTTATGATCTGTGTAAATGACAGATTTCTCCCCGTACAAATAATGCCTCCAAATTTTTAAGGCAAACACCACCGCCGCCAATTCCAAATCATGGGTGGGATAATTCGATTCATGCGGTCTTAACTGCCGAGATGCATATGCAACCACCTTTCCCTCTTGCATCAACACACATCCTAGTCCTGTGTGTGACGCATCACAGTAAATTACAAACTCCTTCCCTGCCTCCGGCTGAATCAACACCGGAGCCTCCGTCAGAAACCTCTTTAACTTTTCAAAACTCTCCTGCTGCTTATCAGACCAAACAAACGGAACTCCTTTCCGTAGCAACTTAGTCAATGGTGCCGCAACGGAACAAAATCCTTCAACAAACCTTCGGTAATACCCAGCTAAACCAAGAAAACTCCTAATCTCAGCCACAAACCTAGGTGGCTTCCAATCCAACACCGCTTCAATCTTTCGAGGGTCAACCCTAATCCCTTCTGCCGATACAACGTGCCCTAGAAATGTAACTTCCCTTAGCCAAAATTCACACTTACTGAATTTGGCATACAACTGCTTTTCCCTTAGAATCTGCAAAACTATTCGCAGATGAGCATCATGCTCCTCCTCCGACTTCGAATAAACCAAGATATCGTCTATAAACACCACGACACACCGGTCTAGGTAGGGTTGAAACACCCGGTTCATCATGTCCATGAACGCTGCTGGCGCGTTGGTCAATCCAAATGGCATCACCATAAACTCATAATGACCGTAGCAAGTCCTAAAAGCCGTCTTATGAATATCCGCCTCTTTGACCCTAAGCTGATGGTACCCTGCCCTCAGATCTATCTTTGAAAAGACTGAGGCTCCCTTCAACTGATTGAACAAGTCATCGATCCTTGGCAACGGATACTTGTTCTTAATTGTTAGTGTAACACCCCAAACCCGACCCAAACACTACAGCCGGATCTGGCATGTCGCTAAAAAGATTTTTGTAAAAGATGTCGCAATTTCGGGAAATATTTTTCAAAATAAAGTATTTAATCTTTTGCTCGGGAAAACTTAATAACTTGATAGGTTTAAATAAGATACAAATTTCATTTGTTGGTTTATGAATTAAAACCAACATCATACTATATGCCTTAGTTTAATTAAAATTTAAGCGTCTAACAATAATAAAAGCCCAAAGTAAAACCCAAAACAAAGTGTAATAGTCTAGTGGCCCAAGGCCTTATTACAACGAAATTTAAAGCCCACTTAAAACAAATTTCTTAAGAATAAATAAATGAAGTAAAGTCTTTTGCGGAAGTCCTTGGTTCTCTATCGCATGGCCACCTTGCTCTCCTCTCCAGCCCGGTCTGATGCGCTAAGTGTCACCTGAAATTGTTAAAATAATAGGGTGAGTCGCGAAACTTAGTGTGCAACCCTCGTGCACCATCAGATTGGGCCTTAGCCCACAGATCAGAATATAGACATAATATAGAAGATAACATACATAAAACCCAACCCAATCCTAGGTGTCTATCCGCTACACACCACCCTTACCTGCCAATCACACCATTGGGGATTTCTACAATCAACCCACACCGCTACACACCATCGATGACAGTCATGCTGCAGTTAGCTACTCATTGTCAAAGTTGTGACAGAGTCACCAGGCTGAAATGACAGAAGCCACCAGAAACAGAGTTGTGACAGAGTCACCAGGCTGAAATGGCATAAGCCACCGGAACAGATCACTTCCCCTTTCATCAATCACCCAACCCCAAGCATATAGAAAAAAGTCGACATATATCACATTTCGTTTTAACAGAATCATTCACTGATGAATGGCAGAATTCACTAACCTGATATTTAGCCTTTACCCTTCTTGGGTTTCCAAACGTTATGCCGGGATTTCGGCATTTAACAGAGTATAGCAGATTTATTACATATATATATATATATATATATATATAAGCAATCAGTCTAATGGTGTGAGAAGTTACACACCTGATTAAAGTTGATATCCTTGCTAAACCGATCTACAACCTTGCTCGAAAAGCCGGAAAGATGTGAAAATAGGGCCTCTCCTATAATCGGTCATGGTTAGTGTTCTACCCGATTTTACACACTAAAATCAATAGATTTCCTTACCTTGAAATCCCGAAAGTACCATGATTCGAGTCTTACTGAACTTATGACTCAGAGATCTACGCGATTGACTCCTCTTCAAATCCCAGAATGCCGAAAATAAGAGAGAAGTAAGAGATTAGTTTCTAAATAGCCATTCGGCTAGGGACTTTGAAAAGCCAAAAAAAAACTTGAAATCCCAAAATCGACACTTACCTATTGTTTCCTTCAAAATTCGGCACAAGTAGACTCCCCAGAGTGATTTCGGCAATCACAGGAGACGAGATCTCACGATTTCGGCTTTTCTAAAAATCCCGGAAAAGATGAACTAATATGGTTTCGGCTAAAAAGAAAAGTGAAAAGAAAGCAAAGAGGGGCTTGAAGATTCGGCTAAAGTGTCTTGAAAGAGATGAGAAAGAATCTGTCAGAGGATTCGGCCAACTAAAGAAAAAGAGAAGAGAGGAAGAATGGAGCAGGAAATTCGGCAGAGAAAAGAGAAGAATGATGAGAACTTTGACAGCAAATTTCGGCACATGTTTGGCCTATACTAAACCGATTCCTCCCCCTTTACAGAGTTTAATTTTCGGCCAACTCTAGCCTCTTGGATGAGCTCTCATCTTTTCCCTTATCTTGATCTATTATCTCCTCAAAAATAGCCCTAGTTAGCACCAACTCCTCTCTTCATTATCTGCCTAGTATCCTCATAAATTAAACATTAAAAATCCCTAAAAAATAGCCTTGTGCCGTCCCCCCTATTGCTCCCTTTTAAGTGCCGAAATTTAGCCCTAAAACTTGGGTTCAAGCAACCACAATTTGGCCTTCCTCATGCACTAGTAACGCCACTTGTAGCTTCCCCTTACTGCGCCCCTAGCTGCTGGGCCACAAGCCCAATGTGACAATTAAACTGCTAATACTTTATTTTAAAACCAAAAGTGTCTGAACGGAATATTTAATCAGGGCTTCAGCCAAAACCTGGGCCCCATTTGCACCTCAAACCCCTAAATTAATATTTTAAGCATACACTACACAAAATGCACAAGCCCATAAATTCAGGATGTTATAGTTCTACCCCCTTTAACATCCTCTGGCTCCCACGTCGCCTCTTCTGCGCCGTGATTTCGCCACAAAACCTTGACCAAAGGGACGGACTTCCTTCTCAATCCTTTTACATCTCGATCCAAGATTTGCACTGGTTCCTCCTCAAAAGATAAACCTGGCCTTACTTCAATCTCTTCCACCGGCACCACATGCGATGGATCAGAATGATAACGTCTTAGCATCGAGACATGAAACACGTCATGTATCTGCTCCAACTCTGAAGGCAACTCCAAACGATAAGCCACTGGCCCCACGCGTTCCAATACCCGATAAGGCCCAATAAATCGGGGACTTAGCTTACCCATTCATCCAAACCTCATTACCTTCTTCCACAGAGATACCTTCAAGAAGACTTGGTCTCCTACTGCAAATTCCATCTCCTTTCGCTTTAGATCTGCATAAGACTTCTGCCAATCAGACGCTTCCTTCAACTAAGCCCGTATTAACTTAACTTTCTCCTCCGTTTTCGAGACTAGCTCTGGACCCAGCACCTGACGTTCACCTAACTCCGTCCAACAAGTAGGGGTACGACATCTCCTTCCATATAACGCTTCGTAGGGCGCCATCTGAATACTAGCTTGATAACTATTATTGTATGCGAATTCTGCCAAAGGTAAATACTCCTCCCAACTACCCTTAAAATCGATGATGCAACCCCTTAGCATATCCTCCAAGATCTGAATTACCCTCTCAGACTGATCATCAGTTTGTGGGTGAAAAGCGGTACTAAAGTCTAACCTTGTTCCCATTGCTTGATGAAGAGCCTTCCAAAATCGTGACGTGAACCTAGGGTCCCTATCCGATATGATCGACACCGGTACACCATGTAGTCTTACAACCTCAGCCACGTACAACTTAGCCAACTTTTGCAGAGAAAAGTCCACTGGAACTGGTATGAAGTGAGCAGACTTCGTCAACCGATCCACGATTACCCAAATCGAATTCTTCTTAGTGGGCGTAAAAGGTAACCCACTAACAAAATCTATCGTGATTCTTTCCTATTTCCATTGGGGAATCTTCACCGGTTACAACAATCCCGAAGGCACTTGATGTTCAGCTTTCACCTGTTGGCACGTCAAACACTTCTCCACATATTTCGTAACTTCTTGCTTCAACCCTGGCCACCAGAATTGCTCTCGCAAATCCCGATACATCTTAACTCCTCCAGGATGCATAACATAAGGGCTACTATGCGATTCCCGAAGAATCATCTGCCTTAACTCCACATCTGTTGGCATACAAAATTTTCCCACAGAAACATAAAACTTCATCACCATTCCAACTATAGTCCTCTCTTTCACCATTCTGCATTTTTTAGATCCGAGTACTCAAAACATCATCCAAAAGTTGCTTTTCTCTGATCTATCTTGTCCACGTAGGTCTTACTTGAAGTTCGGCTACCAAACTGTCATCTTCATACAGACTGAGATTAGCGAACATCGCCCTCAAATCTGCTATCGCCTTCCTACTCAACGCATCTGCCACCACGTTAGCCTTACCCGGATGGTATTCGATCGAACAGTCATAGTCCCTCAAGAGTTCAATCCACCTACGTTGCCTCAGATTCAATTCCTTCTGGGTAAGGATATACTTCAGACTCTTATGGCCCGTGTAAATAACCGACTTCTCCTCATACAGGTAATGCCTCCAAATCTTTAGAGCAAACACTACCGCTGCCAATTCTAAATCGTGCGTAGGGTAGTTCAATTCATGCGGTCGCAACTGTCGAGACGCATATGCAACAACTTTTCCGTCTTGCATCAACACACATCCTAAACCCGTGTGTGACGCATCACAGTAGATGGTAAATTCTTTTCCCGCCTCTGGCCTAATTAACACTGGCGCTTCAGTTAAGATTCTCTTCAGCTTCTCAAAGCTCTCCTGCTGTTTGTCAGTCCATACAAACAATACTCCCTTCCTTAACAACTTAGTTAAAAGTGCCGCTATTGAAGAGAACCCCTCAACAAATCTCCTGTAATACCCTGCCAATCCCAAGAAACTTCGAATTTCCGCCACACGGCTTCCAATCTAATATAGCTTCTATATTCCGAGGGTCTACCCTAATTCCCTCTGCAGAAACTACATGCCCTAAGAAAGTCACTTCCTTCAGCCAGAACTCACACTTACTGAACTTTGCGTACAGCTACTTCTCCCTCAGAATTTGCAACACTACACGAAGATGTGCATCATGCTCCTCCTCGGACTTGGAGTAAACCAAAATATCGTCAATAAACACCACGACGAACCGATCAAGATATGGTTGGAACACCCAGTTCATGATATCAATGAATGCTGCTGGCGCGTTCGTCAAACCGGACGGTATTACCAAGAACTCATAATGACCGTAGCGTGTTCAAAACACCGTCTTATGAATGTCCCCTTCCTTCACCTTTAACTGATGATAACCCGACCTTAGATCAATCTTCGAAAAGACCGAAGCTCTTTTAAGCTGATCGAATAGGTCCTCGATTCTTGGCAATGGGTACTTGTTCTTAATCGTCAACTTATTCAGTTGACGATAGTCCACACACATACGCATGGATCCGTCCTTCTTCTTCACGAATAGGATCGGCGCTCCCCATAGAGACACACTCGGTCGAATAAAACCTCGATCCAAAAGCTCCTGGATCTGAGCTTTGAGTTCCACCAACTCCTTCGGTGCCATTCGATAAGGACAACGGATACCGGAGCCGTACCCAGAAGTAGCTCTATTCTAAACTCCACCTTGCGATCCGGGGGTAATCCTAGCAACTCCTCCGGAAAGACATCTGCGAAATCTTTGACTATTCGAACCTCATCGATAGTCACCTCCTTAGCATCCAAAGCACTAATAAAAGCTAGGAATGCGTTGCATCCTTTCTGAATCATCTTAACAGCCTTCAATGCTGATACTATATTAGACAAATAGTTCCTTCTTTCCCCTAACACAACCACCTCCCCGCCTTCCGGGGTACTCAACACCACACGCTGGTCTTACAATCCAACTTAGCACGGTGCTTAGTCAACCAATCCATTCCTAGGATAAGATCAAACTCTCCAAATGGCAACTCCATTAAGTCTGCCGGGAACATTACCCCTTGAGTCTCTAACGGTACATCCTTAAATAGCTTGTCCACTACCCTAGATTGTCCTTAGAGACTAACCACGGTCATCTTTCTAGTAGTTGTTTCAGAGTCTATATTTAGGGTCTCAGACATCGAACATGCAACATAGGAGTGGGTTGACCCAATATCAATCAAGGCAAGTAAAGGGTTATCAGCAATGAGTAATATACCGGTTATGACATCCGGTGCGTCACCATCCTCCTGTCGATGAACTGCATAAATTAGACCCGGCTGCCTTGCAACTACATTACCTGCACCTCTACCAGGTGCTCCACGTCCGCGACCAGCCCCATTTCCACCTCTACGTGAACCACGACCCCTCGGTCCAGACTGGTCAGCTCTCCTAGTCTGGTCAGAACCTCGGCCCGTTGGCTGTACCTGATCCACTTGCGGACAGTCCTTAATCAGATGCTCCATGGATCCACACTTGAAACATCCACCCGTTCTTCTTCTACACTCCCCAGAATGTGCTTTCCCGCACCAATTACATAATCAATTCTGATTCCCCGCAGTAGGTGTCGGAGCACGAGCTGGCCCATCAGACCTAGGCCTTTTCTGCGAATTCCCAGATGCTCCTGTCGACCCAAAATTTCTCTTATTCCTTCCCTGCTCCTTATCTCTTTCCTGTCTTTCAGTCCGTTTTACCTCCTCAGCTATCTTAACCTTCTCCACCAAAACAGCAAAATCTCTTTCTCTCTACGGTGCTATCAAAACCCTTAACTCATTTCGCAATCCATCCTCGAACCGAACACAACGTTCATATTTGGTTGCTACCATTCCTCGAGCGTAGCGGCTCAAGCGCAGAAACTCCGCCTCATACTCAGCCACAGATTTACTTCCTTGCACTAGATTCAGAAATGCCTTCCTCTGTGCATCCACATAGCTAGCCCCAACATACTTCCCCTGGAATGACTCCTTAAAGAAGTCCCAGTCAATCCGATCTGCGGCAGTACCTTTCTTTATCGTGAGCCACCACTGATAAGCCTCGTCTCGAAGAAGAGACACGACCCCTTTCAACTTCTCCTCCACCGTGAAATCTAAGTCATCCATTATGCGCTCAGTCGCTTCCATCCAATACTCAGCTGTGTTAGGGGCTACGCCAGAAACTCCCCTAAACACTTCTGCCCCATTGGCCCTAAGCTGCTCCGGCACAGATTTTCGAGCTCCTGCGTCCATGCCTACTCCAGCAACTCTTTCGAGAACCCGCAGCATCGCTTGAGATACTGCATCATCTCCGGTCGCCTGATCCCGTAACTCTCCTTCCACAGCTGGAGGATCCGACATTTCATTTCCTGACCCGTGGCCAGACCCTGCTGGCTCAGACAAAGCCATCCTACCCCTACCACGTCCACGCGGCGGACGCCCTCGACCCCTTGTACTCATTCTTCGCTTAGCGTTTATCTGATTAAGAATTTTATGAATCATTAATTATTTCCACTGATTAACCACGAACAGTTTTATGAATAGTAATTTTAAGAGTAGTTCTTTTGAATCCACAATCCAGTCTCAAGTTTACCTCCTAATTCTAGAGGCCACATACATTCAACAATCAGCATACAGACAACATCCATGCACCCACATTCAACACATAGGGGTATTTTTGTCATTCCACTATCCAGGGGTATTTTCGTAATTTTTAAAAAATAGAGTTCCTTGGTGATTTTGTGGAATAAGGGTATTTTGGTAATTTTGAAATCCAGGGGTATTTCGGTATATTTGAAATTCGGGGGTATTTCGGTAATTCTTCAATCCGGGGGTATTTTGGTAATTTTTTTTTAAAAAAATAAGGTGATTGGTCCCTTTCGGGTTTTAACTATAAGGTTTAGCCTGTTAACAAGTCCTCGTGATAAGGGTGAACAGTCACTACGCACCAGGTAAGATTCCAGCGAAGAGGAGGTGAGTCGCTAGGACTGCTTAAATACCAAGCTCTCCCTGAATCCACTCCTACACATGCGTATGCCCGTTGCCACACCCTAACTCGGCTAAGGTGAACAGTCACTACGCACCAGGTAAGATTCCAGCGAAGAGGAGGTGAGTCACTAGGACTGCTTAAATACCAGGCTCTTCCGGATCTAATCCTAGACATGCGTATGCCTGTTGCCACACCCAAGCCTTGCGACTCATTTACGGGTTTGTTTAGTGAACTTAAGTCTTATGAGTTTTAGGAAGTTGTTTAAACTAGGCCTAAAGTCCATCAAATTCTAATCTAACTAATCTACGTCCCATAAAGCCCATCAAGCCCACATACATATATTACACACAGGGAGTTCAGAATACTTACCTGGTGGACTTGGGCCGGAGACGTAGGTGCCATGCAGAGAAGACAAACCTGTTATCATTTATAAACATGCGTGTTTCAAAAGCCCATTTTTCCAAAAATGTTTTGAGCCCAAAAACCCCAGAGCCTAGTTTTGAATCGGGCTCTGATACCAATATGCAACACCTCAAACCCGGCCCAAACACTACAGCCGGATCTGGCATGTCGCTAAAAAGATTTTTGTAAAAGATGTCACAATTTCGGGAAATATTTTTCAAAATAAAGTATTTAATCTTTTGTTCGAGAAAACTTAATAACTTGATAGGTTTAAATAAGATACAAATTTCATTTGTTGGTTTATGAATTAAAACCAACATCATACTATATGCCTTAGTTTAATTAAAATTTAAGCGTCTAACAATAATAAAAGTCCAAAGTAAAACCCAAAACAAAGTGTAATAGTCTAGTGGCCCAAGGCCTTATTACAACGAAATTTAAAGCCCACTTAAATCAAATTTCTTAAAAATAAATAAATGAAGTAAAGTCTTTTGTGGAAGTCCTTGGTTCTCTATCGCATGGCCACCTTGCTCTCCTCTCCAGCCCGGTCCGATGCGTTAAGTGTCACCTAAAATTGTTAAAATAATAGGGTGAGTCGCGAAACTCAGTGTGCAACCCTCGTGCACCATCAGATTGGGCCTTAGCCCATAGATCAGAATATAGACATAATATAGAAGATAACATACATAAAACCCAACCCAATCCTAGCTATCCATCCGCTACACACCACCCTTACCTGCCAATCACACCGTTGGGAATTTCTACAATCAACCCACACCGCTACACACCATCGATGGCAGTCATGCTGCAGTTAGCTGCTCATTGTCAAAGTTGTGACAGAGTCACTAGGCTGAAATGGCAGAAGCCACCAGAACAGATCACTTTCCCTTTCATCAATCACCCAACCCCAAGCATATAGAAAACAGTCGACATATATCACATTTCGTTTTAACAAAATCATTCACTGATGAATGGCAGAATTCACTAACCTGATATTTAGCCTTTACCCTTCTTGGGTTTCCAAACGTTATGCCGGGATTTCAGCATTTAACAGAGTATAGCAGATTTATTACATATATATATATATAAGCAATCAGTCTAATGGTGTGAGAAGTTACACACCTGATTAAAGTTGATACCCTTGCTAAACCGATCTACAACCTTGCTCAAAAAGCCGGAAAGATGTGAAAATAGGGCCTCTCCTATAATCGGCCATGGTTAGTGTTCTACCTGATTTTACACACTAAAATCAATAGATTTCCTTACCTTGAAATCCCGAAAGTACCACGATTCGAGTATTACTGAACTTATGACTTAGAGATCTACGCGATTGACTCCTCTTCAGATCCTAGAATGCCGAAAATAAGAGAGAAATAAGAGATTAGTTTCTAAATAGCCATTCGATTAGGGACTTTGAAAAGCCAAAAAAAATATTGAAATCCTGAAATCGACACTTACCTATTGTTTCCTTCAAAATTCGGCACAAGCAGACTCCCCAGAGTGATTTCGGCAATCACAGGAGACGAGATCTCACGATTCCGGCTTTTCTGAAAATCCCGGAAAAGATGAACTAATGTGGTTTCGGCTAAAAAGAAAAGTGAAAAGAAAGCAAAGAGGGGCTTGAAGATTCGGCTAAAATGTCTTGAAAGAGATGAGAAAGAATCTGTCAGAGGATTCGGCCAACTGAAGAAAAAGAGAAGAGAGGAAGAATGGAGTAGGAAATTCGGCAGAGAAAAGAGAAGAATGATGAGAACTTTGACAGCAAATTTTGGCACATGCTTGGCCTATACTAAACCGATTCCTCCCACTTTACAGAGTTTAATTTTCGGCCAACTCTAGCCTCTTGGATGAGCTCTCATATTTTCCCTTATCTTGATCTATTATCTTCTCAAAAATAGCCCTAGTTAGCACCAACTCCTCTCTTCATTATCTGCCTATTATCCTTATAAATTAAACATTAAAAATCCCTAAAAAAATAACCTTGTGCCGTCCCCCCTATTGCTCCCTTTAAGTGCCAAAATTTAGTCCTAAAACTTGGGCTTCAAGCAACCACAATTTGGGCCTTCCTCATGCACTAGTAACGCCACTTGTAGCTTCCCCTTACTGCGCCCCTAGCTGCTGGGCCACAAGCCCAATGTGACAATTAAACTGCTAATACTTTATTTTAAACCCAAAAGTGTCTGAACAGAATATTTAATCAGGGCCTCAGCCAAAACCTGGGCCCCAATTGCACCTCAAACCCCTAAATTAATATTTTAAGCATACACTACACAAAATGTACAAGCCCATAAATTCAGGATGTTACAGTTAGCTTATTCAACTGGCGGTAATCAATGCACATACGCATTGATCCATCCTTCTTCTTAACAAATAACACCGGCGCTCCCCAAGGCGACACACTCGGTCGAATAAATCCTCTATCCAGCAACTCCTGAATCTGCGCTTTCAACTCTACCAGCTCCTTCGGCGCCATCCTATACGGAGCAATAGATACTGGCGCTGTTCCCGAAAGAAGATCGATACCAAACTCCACTTCACGATCTGGGGGTAATCCCGAAAGTTTTTCAGGGAAAACATCAGGAAATTCCTTTACCGTCCTGACGTCCCCAACAGTCGGGTCCTTGGCTGCCAGAGCCCGAACAAACAATAAAACTGCCTCGCATCATTTCCTCACCATCCTTTCTGCTCTTAGGGCAGTCACTACATTCGACAAGCAATTTCCCCTTTCTCCTATCACCAACACTTCATCACCCTCGGGGGTTTTTAACACCATACGCTTGGCCGCACAATCTAGATTAGCTTGATACTTCACAAGCCAATCCATGCCTAAAATCAAATCAAACTCCCCGAACGGTAATTCCATTAGATTCGTTTGGAAAACTATCCCCTGAACTTCTAGAGGTACTTCCCGATAGAGTTTATCCACTACTACAGATTGTCCTAACGGGCTAACTACAGTCATTGCCCTAGGGGTAATTTCAGATTCTAACCTTAGAGTTCCAGATACGCTACTAGCTACATACGAATGCGTCGACCCAATGTCAATCAATGCAGTGTAAGGCAAGCCAAAAATTAAAAACGTACCGGTTATGACATCCGGTGCGTCGGCCTCCTCTCGACGTCTGACAGCATAGACTAACCCCGGCTGTCTCGCCTCAGTGTTTCCTGCCCCTTGGCCTGGTGCTCCACACCCCGACCAGCACCATTACCACCTCTGGCTGCACCACGACCTCTTTGTGGCTGCTAACCTCCTCTGCCAGGCTGATCATTCCCTCGACCCATGGTCCCTTCACCATCCCGTTGTTGCGGACAGTTTCTAACTTGGTGGTCCGTAGATCCACACCTAAAACACTTCCCACTGCCTGCCCAACATTCACCGGCATGAAATTTGCCACATCGAGCACACTTTGGTGTCTGGTTAGCAGCAACAGATTTCTCTTCCCGTTTCGGTCCATCAGACCTGGGCCTTTTCTGAGTATGCCTGGTTGCTCCTGACGATCTAAAATTCCTCTTATTTCCACCCCTATCTCTATCCCGATTTAATTTTTCAGTCTACTTTACCTCTTCGACTATCTTAGCCTTTTCTACTAAGACAGCAAATTCCCTCTCCCGCTGTGGGGCTATTAAAACACGCAAATCATCCCTCAGGCTATCCTCGAACCTAACACAACGTTCATGCTCTGTGGCTACCATCACTCGAGCATAACGGCTAAGGCGTAAGAATTTAGCTTCATACGCAGCCACTGACCTACTCCCTTGAACCAGATTCAGAAATGCTCTGCGCTGTGCATCCACATAACTCGATCTAATGTACTTATTCTGAAACGCCATTTTAAAGAGATCCCAGGTGATACGGTCAGCCACTGTACCATCCTTAACCGTAAGCCACCATTGATAGGCTTCATCCTGCAGAAGAGATACAACCCCTTTCAACTTCTCCTCCTCCGTGAAATCCAAATCATCCATTATGCGTTCTACCGCCTCCAACCAATACTCAGCTGAACTTGGGGCTACACCAGAAATTCCCCTAAACACTTCTGCCCCGTTGGCCCTAAGCCGCTCCGGCATAGATTTCCGGGCTCCTGTGCCCATACCTGCCCCAGTAACCCTCTCTAAAACCCTTAACATTGCCTGAGATACCGCGTCATCTCCGACAGTCTGATCCTGAAATTCTTCCTCTACTGCTGGCATCTCTTTTCCATATCCATGACCAGATCCTACTGGTTCCGACACCGTCATCCTACCCCTACCACGACCACGTGGCGGACGTCCACGACCCCTTGTACTCATTCTACCGAGTCGCGTTTATCTGATTAGAAATTTTATGAATTATTAGTTTTCTTCCACTATTTAACCACGAACAGTCTTATGAATAGTAGTTTTAAGAGTAGTTCTTCCAAATTCGCAATTATATCTACAATTCAATCTCAAGTTTGCATCTCCTAGTTCTAAGAAGCACATACATTCAATCATCCATCATCAGCATACATACAACATCCATGAACTCACATTCATCACGTAAGGGTATTTTCATCATTTCACTACCCAGGGGTATTTTCGTAATTTTATCCTGCAGGGGTATTTTCGTAATTTTCCAAAATAGGGTTCCTTGGTGATTTTGTGAAATAAGGGTATTTTTGTAATTTTGGAATCCAAAGGTATATCGATAATTTTGAAATTCAGGGATATTTTGGTCATTTTGCACATTAAGAGTAATTTGGTAATTTTACAAATCAGGGATATTTTGATGATGTTGTTGTTTTTTTTTTAAAAAACAGGGGTACTTTGGAAAACCTAGTTTCACCATCCGAGTTACTCTTGTAACCATGAGGATTTTGGGTAAATTTTCAAAACATAAGTATTTTATAAATTCATGGTTGGTAATTTTCACAAATCAGGTGTATTTTGAAAATTTTACAAAACTTGGGGGTTTTTTTTTTTGAAATAGGGTGGCTAGTCCCTTTCGGATTTTAATTATAAAGTTTAGCCCATCAACAAGCCCTCGTAGCTAGGGTGAACAGTCACTACGTACCAGGTAGGATTCCAGCGAAGAGGAGGTGAGTCACTAGGACTGCTTAAGTACCAAGCTCTTCCGGATCCAATCCTAGACATGCGCATGCCTGTTGCCACACCCTAGTCTTGCGACTCGTTCACGGGTTTGTTTAGTTAAATTAAATCTTATGGAATTGAAGAGTTGTTTATCTAAGCCTAAGGTCCATTAATACTATCATACTAATCTACGTCCCTCAAGCTCATTAAGCCCACATATAACACAGTAAGAGTTTAGAATACTTACCTGCGTGGATCGGGTGCCGGTAGACTCGAAGGCCATATCTTCTACAAAGACACATTTTTTTTCAAACTCACATTACTTTACAAAACATTACTAGGCCCATTTCACAGCCCGAGTTTTGAACTGGGCTCTGATACCAAAATGTAACACCCCCAAACCCGGCCCATGCGTTTCGACCAGATCTGGTATGCTACGTTTTGTACATTAAAAACTTTTGCCTTGTTGGTTTTGGAAGTCGTAAGTTATTCAGACATTTTTTTGAATAAATAAATGACATTTTAAAAATTAAATCCTTTGTATTATTATTATTAAGTATAAACCTCGTCATAAATTCATAAGTTGCAGAACATTGAAAACTACATAGTTGAATAAAAACTAAGGGACCTTATTACATAAAAATTCCCAAAATAAAATGAAATAAAACTTAAAGAAAACTGAAATAATTTGTAGAAATAAAAACTTGATGGCCCCTCAAGTCCGTCTCGGCTCCCATGACCACGATCTACTGCTCATCTGGAAGAGTAGAGAAAAAGGAAAGCGTGAGTTACCAAGACTCAGTGTATAAATCTCAAAACACACAACGACCTGAGCCCACAAACACATTATAGGCCCTGGCCCATACATAAAGGCAACAATCATGATTATATATCAAATAATAAGCGATTAATAACCCATCCCATCCTAGGTTTCCATCCTCTACACACCAACCCGTACCAACCATCACACCTTGGGGATTTCTACAATCAACCCTCCATCCGCTACACACCATAACGACAGCCGTACTGCCTATTCCTGTTATTCAGGAATCATTAAACGTGGCATAGCCACCGATCAATATGTGACCTATCATTTATATTTGTGGGTTTTCTACCACCGATCACCAAGTGACCTATCATGCACTTCCCCTTCAATATCATAATCCCCACCCCATGCATACACACATAAAGAAAACATCATGCAGACTTATATATTTTTCGATACACATAGGGAGTTCTATGTTTACGTACCTGGCATCCTTGCCTAACTCTTTTAGGGTTCCATTTGACTGTCTATACATCCTCTTTCCGGCTTTTTAGCCCATAACATACATATACATATATATTGACATACATACAGGTTTAAAAGTGTGTTAGATATCTACACATCTGATTACCGATAAAACGATGCTTTCTATGTCGACGCTATCTGTAGTCGACATAACTGCTATCTGCCTAAGGTGTTGTTCAGAAGCCGGTCCATAACCAAGTGGCCAATCTCGAACGGCAGATACCGCTCGTTTTTTAAACTTAGGGATTCTCTCCTTTGCCTGATCCATATTTAATTCCATCACAAGTCCTTGTCAGAACTACTATCACAATGTATGATCGTTAATCCTCATCATAAAGTTAAGATCTTGTGTACTATGAACGAATCTAGTAAAAATCTAGGGAAAATCTCATTACCTTAAAATCCTGAAATTGGAGACTAGCGATTTTCAGCTTTTAGATCTAGACGACCAAGTTTCCTTCAAATCCCGGAATGCCGCCCAACATAGAACCATTAAACTATTAGCTTTTCGGCTTTTTCCTTTCAAGAACCAAAATAGAACATGAGATCTAACAAAAGTCGACACTTACCTTAGCACAGGGAATTCGGTTAGCACTGGAGAGAAGATTCGACAATGTCAAAGAAGAAGTTTTAAATGCCAGAAGGAATAGAGCCGATTCACAAATGAGATGAATAGAGAAAAAGTTATGGAGATTTCGGCTTTTAGAGAAATCGACACAAGAGGAAAAGAATGGAAAAGAAAGTGAAGGCATAGGTTTCGGCTTTTGAAGAAATTAAAGAAAAGAAATTGTAGAGTGAGAGACTAAGAATTTCGGCACAATGGAAGAAGAAGAAATTAGGGTTCAAATGCCAGAATCAATGAGATATCCCACCGTATTTATAGAATTTTCAGCACTCCTATAAAAAAACTGAAAGTACCCTTCCTGATAACTAAAAATCAAGCTAATAAAAAGGGAAAATTCGGCCCCCTTTTCAATGAAGTAGCCGAATTCTTTACTCCTCTAGGTGGTGGATTTTCGACCATCACCTTTCCTTGATAGCTCCTATATTTTCTCCTTTTTATCTTCTATATTATCAATTATAAAATCCATATAAATCCTCCTATTTTTGAGCCTTGTTGCCGTCCACTTCACCTAACCCTAATGTTGAATTTAGCTTACTTAAATTAAGAGAATTGGGCTCTATAGAACTTAAATTTTGGGCCCCTTACACCCTTGTTGTGGCGTCACCCCTTGCTCCCTTTTAAGTGTCGAAAATGGCCCCAAAACATGGGCTCCTTGCGGCCAAAACTTGGGCCCCTTTAACTGTTAGTGACGCCACCTTCTAACTCCCTTGCAGCGCCACCTATTGTTGGGCCACAAGCCCATATTGGTATTTTAAACACAATTACCACCTTTTAACTCTATAATGCCCAATCAGATAATTTAACCAAGGCCTTGGCCTAGTCCTGAGCCCAAATTGGACCCCTATCACTTAAATTAACATATTAAACATATCCTTACACTAAACGCATAGACCCATTAATTCAGGATGTTACACGGTATGACCAAAAAAGAGAAAGAAATAGATAATTTGGAGATCAATAACAGCCCTGCAAAACCGTGCTATATATCAAGAAATTGCTGATGTAAAAACTCAACTATGCTAGCCTTAGTCAACAAGGGACTAAACACCATTGTAAAGCACATATTTATACATGGGAAGCCCTTAATAACTTAAAAGCATATCCGACAAAAAAAGAAAAGATAATAAAGATGGAATTATACCTGTTAACTTGTTATTGGTAAGAGAAAATATTTGGAGAGAAGTCTGCAGGAGCCCATTTTCGCCCTAGCCTATTAGCCAAACAAAACCAAATTAAAAAACCCAAAAAAATTATTATTATTATAAAAGTCCAATAATTAAAAGTCCAGATCACAAAAAAATAAGGCCCACTTATCCTAGCCCAAATCAGCCTACCCACTTGCACTAAACCCACACCCCGATTGGCCCAATACACAAACCCTAACTAAGCCCGAAACCTTAACATTTCAGAAACCCTAGAACCCTTTGGCCAGGCAGATCCGCAAGCAGCCCCACGCACGTGCGCTTCATGCACCTACACCTCCGTACGCCCCGTGCACCACCGCGACACGTCACAGCCTCTGTACCTGCACAACGAAACAAAACCAACAACAAGTGCCCAGCGAGGATAATAGAAATGAAACAATTTTTGTAATTTTCTTTATTTTCATTTTTATCTTTCTAAATCGGCTATAAAATCGAAGAAAGATGATTGTAAAAGGAGGACAATTTTTCGAACAACAGAATAGAGAATACAGAAAGAAATTGAAAAAAGGTGGCTTTCTATTTTAGTTATTTTCTTTTCGTGTTTTTTTTTGTTTTGAAAGGAAGAGAATAAACGGGCAGAAAAGGAGGGTTACCTTCACAGAGGGGACCATCAGAGCCCTTCTCTCCTTTGCTGAAATCGAAGCTTGAGACAGGGATCTCGGGTTGGAATCACATGGTCTTTGGGTCTTGGTCCTAAGCAAGGGAAGGAGAGCATTGCTAAGCGCCACCATACGTCGATTACAATAGCGAATTGGTGGTCGAACGGTGCAGTCCTCTGAATCGGCAGAGTAGCGAGGGAGAGGCTCTGATTTTGTCTGTAGGCCTAAACGTTACGACCGGATCTGGCATGTCACATAAAAGGGTTGTTTAAAAACTACGCGTTTGTTAAAAATTTTAAGTTTAAATATTTATTCGCTTGTTATCCTTTTGTTAACATTTTTGAAAACGGTTATTAAGGGTTTAGGAAATTCCCGTATTGAACATTTAATAATAATAGGCAGTAATCAAATTAAAAGCTAAACCAAATAAAATATCAAAATTAAAGTTTTAGTGGCCTTATTACATAACAAAACCCAAATAAAAATAAGCCAAAATAAAAGAAACGAGTTTACGAGAAAACATTGCATGGCCACCACAAGTCCGCCTCAGCTCCCAAATCCGCGACCAGGGATTACCTGAAATATTTAAAAAGAGGAGGTGAGTTTATGAAAACTCAGTGTGTAATTCCCCTTACGAGTGATAACTGGGCCTAAGCCCACAGAAGCAGATTGGGCCTTAGCCCTCACAATAACATACTTGGCCGAAGCCCACATAAATCGAATCGGGCCGTAGCCCTAACATCACAGTATAGCAGATAACACATGCCAAATGATGCAAAACCCAATCCCAGCCTAAGTTTCCATCCGCTACACACCACCCGTACCTGCCAATCACACCAATGGGGATTTCTACAATCAACCCTCACCGCTACACACCATCGATGGCAGTCATGCTGCTCATCATCAAAATCGTGACATAGTCACCAGAATAGATCGTGGCAGAGCCACTACAACAGACCGTGGCAGAGCCACTACAACACCTCCCCTTTCAATCATATTCCATTCCCATGCAATATGACATAATAATTCGTGTATGCAGTATGTCATGTATGCAAAACATATATTAGATAATGTATTGAACGAATTACCATCATAATCGGAATAACATAATACAACATAATCAAGCTAGTCAACCTCGAAGGGTATAATCGTAATTTTACCTACCAATGGTATTTTCTTAATTTACCCACCAAGGGCATTTTCGTAGTTTACCTTCAGGGGTATTTTGGTACTTTACCCTTCCAAGGGTATATCAGTAATTTTTCACCTGCAATGGCCTTTCTCAAAGGCCCAAATGACGCCCTGAGCGGCTCGGTTACCATCTCCGGTCTTTACCGGACTATTGGGCCTTAAACCCGATTTTGGCCCATTCGGGCCCACACGCTCGTGTGGCCCACCTAACACAAATCTAGCCATGTATATAAGTTCCACCTAGTCTAGTTCACTATATACTACATCATCATACAATTTATTCAATTAGACCCACGGGCTCATTGGGCCCATCGCGGCCCAAGCAGCCTTAACCCACAAGAATACCACTGATGGCCTCAACTATCGCGTTCAAGCCCCACATGTGCGCTCGCACGCTCGTGTGGCTATTATTGCCGTGACCGGCACTTCGGCATTTGCCGCTCTACAACTAGAGTAGAGAGAGTTACACACCTGATAGGAATCTGGTGTTAAACCGCGCTGCGACCACTCCTGTGCCCAAACGCCCACCAAGGTATCTTAACTCTCCTCCTGGAATGCTCTTTATATAGCTAGCTCTTCACCTTCCTTCTTTGTATCTTTCCGATGTGGGATCCCTTCGTCAGTAGAGTTTAAATTCAACTGAAACTCTTGCCGTCCAATCCGCAAAATAATTACTCCCTTGCTTCTCATGAGATTCGAACCCAGGCTCCCTTGCAACATAATCCACGCCGCTAACCACTTGGCCACAAGCTCCTCTTGTGTCTTAAACCATGCGCAACTAAATATAAATCTATAGCCCAATTCTAAGGTCCATGTAAAAAGAAAACCAAAATGCAAAAGCCAAGACTTGAACATTAGACCTCTTTCCTTCCTTGTGGCGTCACCCCCTTGTCTCTTATGTGGCGTCACTTTGCCACTACACCACACACTCCACTTGTATCATTTTCCTCCACATTTTATTCTTAAGGCCTACCTGCCAACTTTCAGGGTTTTTTTCACCTAAAACTAAAATTTCCCCAAAGCCAAAGTTCGATCCCGGGACTTCATAGAAGCCCTCTAACCTTCCAAAACCACTTATCTAATAGGTCCAACTTACATTTAAGCCGATCTCTTGTTCTCCAAAAATTTAAACGCTACTACGCTCAAGGCCCATTGGGCCCAATCCTACTAGGCCCAATTTCGGGATGTTACAAATTTACCCTCCTTAAAGAAATTTCGTCCTCGAAATTTCCAACTAACTAACAGTCACACATCCAAACCTACCATATTACGCTCTTCCTGCGCACTCTGATCTTAATAAAACTAATATACTTTTAACTAGAATTCAGAACTCCTACACATACTCAAAAACACCTAGCCATTAAAACAAACGAATATTTCATACGCAACCAACTCTATATTTGAACATCACATCCAAACCAAACACACAGAATATATACCAGAAATACAGCATATAACAAAGAAAAGTATCAGGAAACTTACAGTACGGATTGGTACCGGAGACTCGGGTGCCATATTTACAGAAAAAAGATATATATTTTTCTAAACCATCCTTTGAAAACATTTTTGAACCCAAACTCACAGCCGAGTTTTTGAACCTAGGCTCTGATACCATAATTGTAACACCCCAAACCCGGCCTAAACGTTACGACCGGATCTGGCATGTCACATAAAAGGGTTGTTTAAAAACTGCGCATTTTTAAAAATTTTGAGTTTAAATATTTATTCGCTTGTTATCCTTTTGTTAACATTTTGGAAAACGGTTATTAAGGGCTTAGGAAATTCTCGTATTGAACATTTAATAATAATAGGCAGTAATCAAATTAAAAACTAAACCAAATAAAATATCAAAATTAAAGTTGTAGTGGCCTTATTACATAACAAAACCCAAATAAAAATAAGCCAAAATAAAAGAAACGAGTTTACGAGAAAACATTGCATGGCCACCACAAGTCCGCCTCAGCTCCCAAATCCGCGACCAGGGATTACCTGAAACATTTAAAAAGAGGGGGTGAGTTTACGAAAACTCAGTGTGTAATTCCCCTTACGAGTGATAACTGGGCCTAAGCCCACAGAAGCAGATTGGGCCTTAGCCCTCACAATAACATACTTGGCCGAAGCCCACATAAATCGAATCGGACCGTAGCCCTAACATCACAGTATAGCAGATAACACATGCCAACTGATGCAAAACCCAATCCCAGCCTAAGTTTCCATCCGCTACACACCACCCGTACCTACCAATCACACCAATGGAGATTTCTACAATCAACCCTCACCGCTACACACCATCGATGGCAGTCATGCTGCTCATCATCAAAATCGTGACATAGTCACCAGAATAGATCGTGGCAGAGCCACTACAACAGATCGTGGCAGAGCCACTACAACACTTCCCCTTTCAATCATATTCCATTCCCATGCAATATGACATAATAATTCGTGTATGCAGTATGTCATGTATGCAAAACATATATCAGATAACGTATGGAACGAATTACCATCATAATCGGAATAACATAATACAACATATTCAAGCTAGTCAACCTCTAAGGGTATAATCGTAATTTTACCTACCAAGGGTATTTTCGTAATTTACCCACCAAGGGTATTTTCGTAGTTTACCCTTCAAGGGTATTTTGGTACTTTACCCTTCCAAGGGTATATCAGTAATTTTTCACCTGCAATGGCCTTTCTCAAAGGCCCAAATGATGCCCTGAGTGGCTCGGTTACCATCTTCGGTCTTTACTAGACTATTGGGCCTTAAACCCAATTTTGGCCCATTCGGGCCCACACGCTCATATGGCCCACCTAACACAAATCTAGCCACGTATATAAGTTCCACCTAGTCTAGTTCACTATATACTACATCATCATACAATTTATTCAATTAGGCCCACGGGCCCATTGGGCCCATTTCGGCCCATCGCGGTCCAAGCAGCCTTAACCCACAAGAATACCACTGATGGCATCAACTATCGCATCGAAGCCCCACACGTGCGCTTGCACGCTCGTGTGGCTACTATTGTCGTGACCGGCACTTCGGCATTTGCCACTCTACAACTAGAGTAGAGAGAGTTACACACCTGATAGGAATCTGGTGTTAAACCGCGCTTCGACCACTCCTGTGCCCAAACGCCCACCAAGGTATCTTAACTCTCCTCCTAGAATGCTCTTTATATAGCTAGCTCTTCACCTTCCTTCTTTGTATCTTTCCGATGTGGGATCCCTTCGTCAGTAGAGTTTAAATTCAACTGAAACTCTTGCCGTCCAATCCGCAAAATAATTACTCCCTTGCTTCTCATGATATTCGAACCCAGGCTCCCTTGCAACATAATCCACGCCGCTAACCACTTGGCCACAAGCTCCTCTTGTGTCTTAAACCATGCGCAACTAAATATAAATCTATAGCCCAATTCTAAGGTCCATGTAAAAAGAAAACCAAAATGCAAAAGCCAAGACTTGAACCTTGGACCTCCTTCCTTCCTTGTGGCGTCACCCCCTTGTCTCTTATGTGGCGTCACTTTGCCACTACACCACACACCCCACTTGTATCATTTTCCTCCACATTTTATTCTTAAGGCCTACCTGCCAACTTTCAGGGTTTTTTTCACCTAAAACCAAAATTTCCCCAAAGCCAAAGTTCGATCCCGGGACTTCATAGAAGCCCTCTAACCTTCCAAAATCACTTATCTAATAGGTCCAACTTTCATTTAAGTTGATCTTTTGTTCTCAAAAAATTTAAACGCTACTACGTTCAAGGCCCATTGGGCCCAATCCTACTAGGCCCAATTTCAGGATGTTACATTGTCTTTTTAAGGCGGCTAGGGTTTTGATTTTAGAAGAAGAAAAGAGGAGGACCGAGTCTCTGATTAGTTTTTAGGTTTTATTAACCTTTTAAATCGAACGAAATGACGTCGTTTGAAGTCTAATTAAATGGCTCCAAAACGAAGTCGTATAGGACGACCCGTTTTGAACCGACCCGATGTCCATGGGATCCGCGTGTTTTATTAAAATGGGTTATTTTCTATTTAAGTCCTTCCGCTTTAAATTCGTTATGCAAATTAAGTTTTATTTTATTTTAATTTTGCCCAGAAATTTTGCGCCGTTTTTAATTTAATCCTCCTTTAAATGCAGCATTTAATAGATTGGGTAAATAGCATTTTTAGTCCCTTTCAATTCACGCGCCTGGCGTTTTAATCTTTTTCGATCTCTTCTTGAAATTGTTTTTTTTTTAGCTCTCTAATTTTGTTCTGATTTCAATATGGTCTTTCAATTATTTTATTTAATTATTTGTTTATTTTTTAATTATTCTTCTTTTAAAAATTAATATTATATATTGTATATTTTAAATCATGCAAGATAATATTTGTTTCTCTTTATATATGGTTTATTTTCTTAAATTTTATATATTTTTATATACATATATTATTAATTTCATATTATTTTATATATGCCATTTAAAATCTATCTATATGAATTCATTTCCTTTTAAACTTATCCATACATTTAGTTTCTTCTAAAATTATTTATATATATATATATATATATATATATATATTTAAATGCATAATTTCTTTTTAAAATATGTATCTAATGAGTTCATTCATAAATTATTTCATTTTTAAATAATTCCAAAGTGTAAAATTCATATCCAATTTATTTTAGTTGCTTTAAGTTTATTTGATTTGCCTTTAAAGTTTTTGTTTGACATTGTTAAATCTTGTAAGAGTATTGTATAATTTGTTGATCAATATTTTTAAATTTGTGCATTTCATGTGTAACACCCCAAACCCGGCCCAAACACCACGACCAAATCTGGCATGTCATTAAGAAGATTTAGTAAAACATGTCGCATTTTTGGCAAAACATTTGTCAAGTTTCAACATTTATACCGGAAAACTTAATAATTTGATAATTTATATAAGATATAAATTCTATATGATGCCTTTGTGAATTAAAAATCGAAATTTAGTACATGCCTTAGTTCCAATTTTATCGGATAATTCAAGTGTCTGAAAGTAAAGCCCAAAAAACCGAAAATATAAAGCTAATGGCCCATGGCCTTATTACAAAGAAATAATAAACCAAGTTGACTAAAAGTATTAAGAATAAATAATTTTAACAAAGCCCTTTTTCAAAATCAAATAAACTCCTGCATGGCCACCTTGCGCTCCCTTCCAGCCCGGCCCGATGCACTAAGTGCTACCTAAAAAAAATATTAAACAACGGGGTGAGTCACGAGACTCTGTGTGCAACCCTCGTGCACCATCCGATTGGGCCTTAGCCCCACAGATCAGAATAACAGAATACCATCTGATAGAAATTTATGCAAAGCACAACCCAATCCTAGGTTTCCATCCGCTACACACCACCCTTACCTGCCAGTCACACCATTGGGGATTTCTACAATCAACCCACACCGCTACACACCATCGATGGCAGTCATGCTGCAGTTAGCTGCTCATCGTCAGAGTTGTGACATAGTCACCAGAACAGATCGTGGCAGAGCCACTACAAAGATCGTGGCAGAGCCACTACAACAGATCACTTCCCCTTTCCTTAATCACCCAACCCTGTGCATACATAGAAATCAGCATACATATAAAACATATCATCTCAACAGAAACATTCACTTATGAATGACAGAAATCACTAACCTGGTGATTCGCCTTTACCCTCCTCGGGTTTTCAACCGTTATGCCGGGATTTCGGCATTTAACAGAATATAGCCAAATATATCTACATATACTAACAGGCAATCTAAATGGTGTGACTGTAACATCCTGATTTAATGGGCCTGTGCATTTTGTGTGTTGATGGTTTAAAATATTAAATTGAGGGTTAGGGGTCTAGATTGGGCTCAGGAATGGGCTGAGACCTTGGTTAAAATATTCTGTTTAGTCACCATAGGGTTTGAAGGTAGGTATCTGTGTTTAAAAATATCAAGTTGGGATTGTGGCCCAAAGTAAGGTGGCGCCATAAAGGAGCAAAGGGTGGCGTCACTAGTGGATGGAGAGGGCCCAAGTTTTGGTTGCTTGGAGCCCAAGTTATTAGGCCAAATTTGGCACTTAAAAGGAAGCAATAGGGGACGGCAACAAGGCTAGAAAATAGGGATTTTTAATGTTTAAAATATGTGGATATTATGCTGATAAAGGAGGGAGGATTTGGAGCTAATTAAGTCTCTTTTGGATGAGTTAGTAGATTAAGATAAGGGAAAAGGATATGAGCTATCATTTAGTTGCAGAGTTGGCCGAAAATCAACCACAGGGGGGAGAGAGAATCAGTTTAGTATAGGCAAAAGGGTGTGCCGAATTTTTCATTTGTTTTCTCTGAGAACAGCCTTTAGTTTTTCTCTCTTTCGGTAAACAAGAATCATCTATTCTTCTTCTTTTTCTTTTCCGTCAGAAAACCGAAACCCTTGAGGTCTCACCAATTGCCGAAACAATGCCATTCACATTCTCTTTTCTTTAGTACTCCTTGGTTGAATCTCTCTATCTATTTCTTGCCCATCTTTTCAATTCTTTGTTCTTCTAAAAGCCGAAAACGTATCAGTATTTCTCTTGTTCATCTTTCCGGGACTCTCTTAAAAGTCGAAATCCCTAGATCTCACCACCTGTGATTGTCGAATCTTGAAGGAAACTGAAGGTAAGTGTCGATTCGCGTGATTCAATTTTTTTCCAGTTTTTAGAGACCCTAGCCGAATGGCTATATGGAAACTGATCTTGTGTTTTTCTTTCTTTTGCGGCATTCTGGGATTTGAAGGAGATCCAATCGCCTAAGGTTCTAAATCGGTAGCACTCGAATCATCCTACTTCCAGGATCTAATCGATTTAAGTAAGGAAATTTGTTTATTTAAACATATAAATTTGGGTAAATAATAATCCTTGGCCGAATGTAGGGGAAGCTTTATCTTCGCGTTCTTCCGGTTTTTGAGCAAAGTTGTAGACTGAGAGCAGTGGTTCCGATTAGCGCAGGTATCGACGTAGAGGGTAGTCCTACGTATTTATCAGGTGTGTAACATTCTCACACCATTTAGATTACCTGTTAGTATATGTAGATATATTTGGCTATATTCTGTTAAATGCCGAAATCCCGGCATAACGGTTGAAAACCCGATGAGGGTAAAGGCGAATCACCAGGTTAGTGATTTCTGTCATTCATAAGTGAATGTTTCTGTTGAGATGATATGTTTTATATGTATGCTGATTTCTATGTATGCACGGGGTTGGCGATTAATGAAAGGGGAAGTGATCTGTTGTAGTGGCTCTACCACAATCTGTTGTAGTGGCTCTACCACGATCTGTTCTGGTGACATGTCACAGCTCTGACGATGAGCAGCTAACTGCAGCATGACTGCCATCGATGGTATGTAGCGGTGTGGGTTGATTGTAGAAATCCCCAATGGTGTGACTGGCAGGTAAGGGTGGTGTGTAGCGGATGGAAACCTAGGATTGGGTTGGGCTTTGCATAAATTTCTGTCATATGGTATTCTGTTATTCTGATCTGTGGGCCTAAGGCCCAATCTGATGATGCACGAGGGTTGCACACTGAGTCTCGTGACTCACCCCGTTGTTTAACATTTTTTTTAGGTAGCACTTAGTGCATCGGGCCGAACTGAAAGGGAGCGCAAGGTGGCCATACAGGAGTTTATTTGATTTAGAAAAAGAGCTTTGTTAAAATTATTTATTCTTAATACTTTTAGTCAACTTGGTTTATTATTTCTTTGTAATAAGGCCATGGGCCATTAGCTTTATATGTTCGGTTTTTGGGCTTTACTTTTAGACACTTGAATTATCCGATAAAATTGGAACTAAGGCATGTACTAAATTTCAGTTTTTAATTCACAAAGGCATCATATAGAATTTATATCTTATATAAATTATCAAATTATTAAGTTTTCCGGTATAAATGTCTAAACTCGACAAATGTTTTTCCAAAAATGCAACATGTTTTACTAAATCTTCTTAGTGACATGCCAGATCCGATCGTGGTGTTTGGGCTGGGTTTGGGGTGTTACAAATTGGTATCAGAGCCTAATTCAAAACTCGACTTAAGGGTTTTGGGCTCAAAACATCTTCTAAAGATGGGTTTTAGAAACATGCATATTTATAAATAACACAGGATGGTTTTCCCGGCATGGCACCTGCGTCTCCGGTCCAAGTCCGCCAGGTAAGTATTCTGAACTCACTATGTGTTATGTATGTATGTGGGCTTTATGGGCTTTATGGGACGTAGACTATTTACATTAGAACTTGATGGACTCTAGGCTTAGCTTAAACAACTTCTTAAATCTCATAAAACTTAAGTCAACTAAACAAACCCGTGAACAAGTCACTGGGTTGGGGTGTGGCAACAGGCATGCGCATGTCTAGGATTGGATCCGGAAGAGCCTGGTACTTAAGCAGTCCTAGTGACTCACCTCCTCTTCGCTGGAATCCTACCTGGTGCGTAGTGACTGTTCACCTTAACCGTGAGGACTTGTTAACGGGCCAAAAGTTTCTAACTAAAACCCGAAAAGGACCAGCCACCCTAGTTTTGTAAAAAATTACCAAAATGCCCCTAGTTTTAAAAAATTATCAAAACACCCTTGATTTGAAAACCATCAAAACGCTCTTTATTTGGAAAATTAACAAAATTTGTGAAATTACCGAAATACCCCTGGTTTACAAAAATTACTGAAATACCCCCGGGTTGCAAAAAATTCCAAAATACCCCTACTTCACGAAATTACCAAAATACCCTTATTTTGAAAATTACCAAGATACCCATGATTTGTAAATATACCCTCAGATTTATGGAAATACCCCGATTTACAAAGTCAACAGAATTTTAAAAACCACACACACACACACAAAACACACAACACACAACAACAACCAAAAAACACAAACACCTGAACGCCACTATTATTCTTTTGAAATTAAATTCTCCAGAATACCCCTATTTTAAAAAAATATATATACCTCTATTTCAAAAATCCCCAAGACACTTTATTTTGCTAGATTACAAAGAAACCCTGTAGGATGAAATTACGGAAAAACCCCTGGGTAGTGAAATGATGAAAATACCCTTATGTGGTGAATGTGACTTCATGGATGTGATATGTATGTTGAGGTGTAAATGTATGTGGTTTCTAGAATTAGGAGGTTTCTAGAATTATGTAGATAGGTTGAATTCGAAAGAATCATTCTTAAAACTACTTTTCATAAGATTGTTCGTGGATAATCAGTGGGAAGAGTTAATAATTCATAAAAATTCTAATCAGATAAACGCCAATCGGAAGAATGAGTACAAGGGGTCGAGGACGTCCGCCGCGTGGTCGTGGTAGGGTAGGATGACCGTGTCAGAGCCGGTGGGTCTGGCCATGGGTCAGGAAATGAGATGCCGGATCCGCCAGCGGTGGAGGGAGAATTTTGAGACCAGGCGCCCGGAGATGATGCGGTATCTCAGACGATGTTGCGGGTCCTCGAAAAAGTTACTGGGACAGGCATGGGTTCAGGAGCTCAAAAATTTGTGTCGAAACGACTCTGAGCCAACGGAGCGAAGATGTTTAGGGGTGTTTCTGGCGTAGTCCCTAATACAGCTGAGTATTGGTTAGAGGCAAGTGAACGTATAATAGATGACGTTGACTTCACCGTAGAGGAGAAGTTGAAGGGGGTCGTGTCTCTTCTTCGAGATGAGGCTTATCAGTGGTGGCTCACGGTAAAGAAGGGTACTACCGCAGATCGGGTTGACTGGGATTTCTTTAAGGAGTCATTTCAGGGAAAGTACGTTCGGGCCAGCTATGTGGATGCACAGAGGAAGGCATTCCTGAACTTGGTACAGGGAAGTAAGTCTGTATCTGAATACGAGGCAGAGTTTCTGCGGTTGAGCCGTTACGCTCGAGGGTGACTGACTATGAGCGTTGCGTACGGTTCGAGGATGGACTAAGGGATGAGCTGAGGGTATTAGTAGTACCGCAGCGGGAAAGAGACTTTGCGGTTTTGGTTGAGAAAGCTAAGATATCTGAGGAGGTTAAGCGGACTGAGAAACAGAATAAGGATAAGGATAGAAATAGGAATAAGAGGAATTTTGGGCCGTCGGGATCATCTAGAAATTTTCAGAAAAGGCCTAGGTCTGATGGGCCAGCTCGTGCTCCGACAGGTCAGAATCGATCATGTCCTTCGTGTGGGAAGGTACATTATAGGGAGTGCAGAAGGAGAACCGGTGGACGCTTCAGGTGTGGATCCATGGAGCATATGATTAAGGACTGTCCACATGTGAATCAGGCACAGCCCGCGGGACGAGGTTCTGATCAGGTTAGGAGAGGTGGTCAGCCAGTACCGAGGGATCGTGGTGGAGCCAGAGAAGGAAATGGATTCGGTCGGGGTCATGGAGCACCTGGTAGGGGTGCAGGTAATGTAGACGCGAGGCAGCCGGGTCTAGTTTATGCAGCTCGTCATAATCGGTACGTTTCTTATTACTGATAACCCTTTTCTTGCCTTGATTGATATTGGGTCAACCCACTCCTATGCTGCATGTTTGGTATCTGAGACCCTAAGTATAGACTCTGAAACAACTACTAGGAAGATGACTGTGGTTAATCATTTAGGACAATCTAGGGTAGTGGACAAGCTGTTTAGGAACGTACCCTTAGAGACGCAAGGGGTAGTGTTCCTGGCAGACTTAATGGAATTACCATTTGGAGAGTTTGATCTTATCTTAGGAATGGATTGGTTGACTAAACATTGTGCTAAGTTGGATTGTGAGACTAAGCGCATGGTGTTGAGTACCCCGGAAGGCGGGGAGGTGGTTGTGTTAGGAGAAGGAAGGAATTATTTGTCCAACGTGGTATCTGCCTTGAAAGCTGTTAAGATGATTCGGAAAGGATGTAACACATTTCTAGCTTTTATCAGTGCTTTGGATGCTAATAAGGTGACTGTCGATGAGGTTCGAACAGTCAAAGATTTCGCGGATGTTTTCCCTGATGAACTGCCAGGGTTACCCTCGAATCGCGAAGTGGAGTTTGGAATAGAGCTACTTCCGGGTACAGCTCCAATGTCTATTGCTCCTTATAGAATGGCGCCGAAGGAGTTGGTGGAACTCAAAGCTGAGATCCAGGATGTAACAGACCAATATTGACCCTAATCGGAACGGTGGTTTCGGGACCATGAATCCGAGTCCGAGAAATATTTTAATATTATATTTTGAGTCTATTATATGTGAATTGATGTGTGTGAAAGTTTCGTATGAAAATTTAATCGTTTATGTGTTTAATTTAGAAAAAGGACTTAATCGCGTAAAGCGTAAAATTTGATAACTATAGTGAAAAGTGTTTAATTGATTATGGCTTTTTAATTTGGGGTATTAAAAGGGCAAATAGCCCATTTTAGGAGTAAGTGGACGGTAGATGACAAATTTGTCCATGATATTATGTTATTATTAATATATTAATAAAGGTTAAAATAGTAAATGATTAATTTTATAATATATGTTAAATAAAACATAATGGAATGGCCATTATCATCTTCTCTCTTGCTCGGCCAAAAGTTGAGAAAGAAGAAAGGGTTATGTTCTTTGATTTTCGGCAATTAGAAGCTTGATTTCAAGGTTAGTTTGAATTCGATTTTTGTTAATTTTACGTTTTTGAGATCGTTGCTTCGAACCGTAGCTAACCATGTTATAATTTTTGAAAATAAGCATGCTTGATATTCGGCCATTGTAGTGTTCATATGATTTTTGGTGTTTGATGATTTTAAATTATAGATATGAAAAAGATTAGCATGTTTTGTATTGAAAGTTTTGGTGAAATTGAACAATTAGGGCTAATTTGCAAAAATAAAATTCTAGAGGGACCTATTTGCTAAATAAATGAAAAATATGGACTTGTATAGTCCCTAGGAGTATTCGGCCCTAAAGAATTAGGTGCAAATTATGTGTATTTTGTGTTTTGTGCAATTAGGACTAAAGTGTAAAAATGTGAAACCCTAGGGGTAAAAGGGTAATTTTCCCATTTATGTGATTTGGGACTAAATTGAAATGAAATGTACTTGAATGAGCTAAATTTTAATGTGTTTAGATCAAGAACAAAGAAAAACGGATTTGGATCGGGGAAAGACGATGGTTATTGAATAGCTGGTCTACGCGGTCCGTCGACAGTCGAGGTAAGTCCCTAAGCTGGATTATATTAAAGAATGCATTATGAATGTATTTAATGAAAATATTTGATAAATTTGGGTATATTTTTATGTGATAGCCGAATGTAAAGATATTACATTGAATTGGATATGTTTTGTTAATACAATGTGAATGTGTATAATCGATATGATATACGGGTTATACAATGTTATAATGATTTTATTTGTGAAAAGTGAATAAGCTTAGTTGAATTGGGAATGTGATAGAATTATGAAATTTAAGTGATATAAGTGGTTATGATACTATTGAAATGTTCATTGAAATGTTGAAAATGTTGATATCTCGGGCTTTAAGCCTAGCAGGCCTAGTGCCGGTGACTTATTTCAGGCTTTAAGCCTAGCAGGCCTAGTGCCGGTGACTTATTTCGGGCTCTGAGCCTAGCAGGCCTTGTGCCGGTGTTACTTATCGGGCTTTGACGCCTAGCAGGCTTGATGCCGGTGATGTGTTTTAATAAGGAGAAACCGAAATTTGTTCGAGGCAAAACATAGTTAATGTATCTAGTTAAAGGCTCAGGTAAGCAAGTAAGGTATGTTATGTTTAATATTACTTGAGTCGAGTTAATTCTATAAGAACAGTGTTATGTACAATTGAGATTAAGATTGATGTGCATGAGTATAATATGATTGGATGTGAGCTTAAATGTACTATTTGGGTAGTCTCGGATACAAATAAAAAGGTCAATGATGAAAGAGTTGAAATTGTTTATCATATGCGTATAAGTAAATTTCAAAGAACAATGCCTAAGGTTGGTTTATGTGAATTGAAAAAGAATGCGATGCATATGATATTACATGTATCGATGACATTTAAGCTAAGTGTGTGCTTGGTATTCGGCTATGTGTATTTTTTTTATCCTATTGAAATTATGCTTAATATTATAAGCTTATAGGTTAAATGTTACATGTATGTTTATTACATTTATCATGGCTTGAGACTTACTAAGCTAGTGAGCTTACTTTGTGTGTTTTTGCTGCTCGTTTTATAGATTTTGGTTCTGCTGTGGGCTCGAAGGATCATTGTTGACGTCAGCCACACTATCATCTTTTTGGTACTCTTTTATTTTAGTCCACAAGATAAAGGTATGTATAGGGAATTGTCAAGGGTTATGTTTGAGTTATGCACTTTGTTCATGTATATATATATTAGCCATGTGAATATGGTTTATATCTTTTGATGGGTGGAAATTAGGTGAATGGTTGAAATAAACAAGTGATGGTTATGTTCATGTCATGAATGTATTAATTGTATGAAGTCTTGACTAAGTTATATTCGGCTAAGGTAAATGTGTTGATGATAGGTTTAATTTGGTCTTGTTACTAATGGCGGTTTGAACTAGGAATATGAGTTGATGAATTATGTAGGTAATCGGTCATGTTATATAAATGATATGGGTTGACTATGGGTGTTATGTTATATGTCCCTTAAATTCGGTTGGAAAATGCGGAATGGTGATTATGTAATCATATAATTATATATATATATATATATATATATATGCATTCATACAATATATATATTGAATGAGTAGTTTGGGCCATATGCTAATAATGTGTATGCTGGCATATTCGGTCCTTATAAGTGAATTGGTAAATATGGAAATTGCATTAACATGTAGTTATATTCAAAAATGTAATATGTATGTTTAAATTATACTTGTGCTGGTTATGACTTAATTTTTATTTATATATATTTAGTAATAATATGTTTCATGCATTAGATACTATTTGCTTATATGTATAGCATTATTTAATTATAATTATATTTTATATATATGGGAGTTGTCTGCTTATAATTGAATGGTTGGAATAAGATATTTATTTAAGATGCTTTTAAAGAATAAAAGTTTTGACTTCTGGTAATACCCGTAACCCTAATTCGGCGACGGATATGGGTTAGGGGTGTTACACAGGAACTGCTGGATCGTGGTTTTATCCGACCGAGCGTGTCTTCGTGGGGAGCGCCGGTCCTATTTGTGAAGAAGAAGGACGGATCCATGCGTATGTGCGTGGACTACCGTCAACTGAATAAGTTAACGATTAAGAACAAGTACTCACTGCCAAGAATCGACGACCTGCTCGATCAGCTCAAAGGAGCCTCGGTGTTTTCTAAGATTGATTTAAGGTCGGGATATCATCAGTTAAAGGTGAAGGAAGGGGACATTCATAAGACGGCGTTTCGAACTCGCTACAGTCATTATGAATTTTTGGTGATGCCGTTCGGGTTAACGAACGCACCAGCAGCATTTATGGATATGATGAATTGGGTGTTCCAACCATACCTTGATCAGTTTGTTGTGGTATTCATTGACGATATTCTGGTTTATTTCAAGTCCGAGGAGGAGCATGATGCACATCTTCGTGTGGTGTTGCAAGTTCTGAGGGAGAAGCAGCTGTTCACTAAGTTCAGTAAGTGTGAGTTCTGGCTAAGGGAAGTAACTTTCTTAGGACATTTGGTTTTCGCAGAGGGAATTAGGGTTGACCCTCGGAAGATAGAAGCTGTATTGGATTGGAAATCGCCGAAGTCTGTGGCAGAAATTCGAAGTTTCTTGGGATTGACAGGGTACTACCGGAGGTTTGTTGAGGGGTTCTCATTAATTGCGGCACCTCTAACTAAGTTGTTGAGGAAAGGAGTACCGTTTGTTTGGACTGACAAACAGCAGGAGAGCTTTGAGAAGCTGAAGAAGATTTTGACAGAAACACCGGTGTTAATTCAGCCAGAGGCGGGAAAAGAGTTTATCGTCTACTATGATGCGTCACACACAGGTTTAGGATGTGCGTTGATGTAAGATGGGAAGGTTGTTGCATATGCGTACCGACAGTTAAGATCGCATAAATTGAATTACCCTACGCATGATTTAGAATTGGCTGCGGTAGTGTTCGCTCTGAAGATCTGGAGACACTACCTGTATGGGGAGAAGTCTGTTATTTACACCGACCATAAAAGTTTGAAGTATCTCTTTACCCAGAAGGAGTTGAACCTAAGACAACGTAGGTGGGTTGAACTTTTGAAGGACTATGATTGCACGATCGAATATCATCCGGGCAAGGCTAACGTGGTGGCAGATGCGTTGAGTCAGAAGGCGATAGCAGATTTAAGGGCGATGTTCGCTCATCTCAGTCTGTCTGAGGATGGCAGTTTGGTAGCTGAACTCCAAGTGAGACCAGTATGGACTAGTCTGATCAAAGAAAAGCAGCTTTTAGACGATGTTTTGAGTGCTCGACTCCGGCAAGTGCAAAGTGGTGAAGGAGAGGACTATAGTTTAAATGGTGATGGGGTTCTGTGTTTCCGTAAGAGAATTTGTATGCCAAAGGATGTTGAGTTAAGGCAGATGATTCTGCGGAAAGCGCATAGTAGCCCATACGCTATGCATCCTGGAGGAGTTAAGATGTATCGGGATTTGCGAGAGCAATTCTGGTGGCTAGGTCTGAAGTGAAAAGTAACGGAATTCGTGGGTAAATGTTTGACGTGTCAGCAGGTGAAGGCGGAACACCAGCTACCTTCGGGGTTGTTACAGCCGGTAAAGATTCCGCAGTGGAAATGGGAAAGAATCACGATGGATTTTGTTAGTAGGTTACCTCTTACGCCCACTAAGAAGGATTCGATTTGGGTGATGGTTGATCGATTGACGAAGTCTACTCACTTCATACCGGTTCGTGTTGATTATTCTCTGCAAAGGTTAGCCAAGCTGTACGTGGCTGAGGTTGTGAGACTGCATGGTGTACCTGTGTCAATCATATCAGATAGAGACCCTAGATTCACGTCACGATTTTGGAAGGCTCTGCATCAGGCAATGGGAACAAGGTTAGACTTTAGTACCGCTTTTCATCCGCAGACTGATGGTTAGTCTGAGAGGGTAATCCAAATCCTGGAGGATATGTTAAGAGGTTGCATCATTGATTTCAGGGGTAGTTGGGAGGAGTATTTACCTTTGGCAGAATTCGTGTACAACAACAGCTATCAATCTAGTATTCAGATGGCGCCTTATGAGGCGTTATACAGACAGAGGTGTCGTACTCCTACTTGTTGGACAGAGCTGGGGGAGCGTCAGGTGTTGGGTCCCGAACTGGTTTCGGAAATGAAAGAGAAAGTTAAGTTTATTCGGGCTCGATTGAAGGAAGCGTCTGATCGGCAGAAATCTTATGCGGATCTTAAGTGTAAGGAGTTGGAATTTGCAGTGGGAGATCAAGTCTTTTTGAAAGTGTCACCGTGGAAGAAGGTAATGAGGTTTGGCCGGAAGGGTAAGCTAAGTCCTCGATTTATTGGACCTTATCGAGTACTAGAACGTATGGGGCCCGTGGCGTATCGATTGGAGTTGCCTTCAGAGTTGGAGCAGATACATGACGTGTTTCATGTCTCGATGCTAAGACGTTATCGTTCCGATCCATCGCACATTATGCCAGTGGAAGAGATTGAAGTAAGGCCAGACTTGTCCTTTGAGGAGGAACCAGTGCATCTTGGATCGAGACATAAAGGTGTTAAGAAGGAAGTCCGTCCCTTTGGTCAAGGTTTTGTGGCAAAATCACGAAGCAGAGGAAACGACATGGGAGCTAGAGGATGTTAGGCGACAACAGTATCCCCATCTCTTCTGATCAGGTAAATTTCGAGGCCGAAATTTATTTTAAGGGGGGTAGATTTGTAACATCCTGATTTAATGGGCCTGTGCATTTTGTGTGTTGATGGTTTAAAATATTAAATTGAGGGTTAGGGGTCTAGATTGGGCTCAGGAATGGGCTGAGACCTTGGTTAAAATATTCTGTTTAGTCACCATAGGGTTTGAAGGTAGGTATCTATGTTTAAAAATATCAAGTTGGGGCTTGTGGCCCAAAGTAAGGTGGCGCCATAAAGGAGTAAAGGGTGGCGTCACTAGTGGATGGAGAGGGCCCAAGTTTTGGTTCTTGGAGCCTAAGTTATTGGGCCAAATTCGGCACTTAAAAGGGAGCAATAGGGGACGGCAACAAGGCTAGAAAATAGGGATTTTTAATGTTTAAAATATGTGGATATTATGCTGATAAAGGAGGGAGGAGTTGGAGCTAATTAAGTCTCTTTTGGATGAGTTAGTAGATTAAGATAAGGGAAAAGGATAGGAGCTATCATTTGGTTGCAGAGTTGGCCGAAAATCAACTACAGGGGGGAGAGAGAATCGGTTTAGTATAGGCAAAAGGGTGTGCCGAATTTTTCATTTGTTTTCTCTGAGAACAGCCTTTAGTTTTTCTCTCTTTCGGCAAATAAGAATCATCTCTTCTTCTTCTTTTTCTTTTCTGTCAGAAAACCGAAACCCCTGAGGTCTCACCAATTGCCGAAACCCTGCCATTCACCTTCTCTTTTCTTTAGTACTCATTGGCCGAATCTCTCTATCTATTCCTTGCCCATCTTTTCAATTCTTTGTTCTTCTAAAAGCCGAAAACGCATCAATATTTCTCTTGTTCATCTTCCCGGGATTCTCTTAAAAGTCGAAATCCCTAGATCTCACCTCCTGTGATTGCCGAATCTTGAAGGAAACTGAAGGTAAGTGTCGATTCGCGTGATTCAATTTTTTTCCGATTTTTAGAGACCCTAGCCGAATGGCTATATGGAAACTGATCTTGTGTTTTTCTTTCTTTTGCGGCATTCCGGGATTTGAAGGAGATCCAATCGCCTAAGGTTCTAAATCGGTAGCACTCGAATCATCCTACTTCTGGGATCTAATCGATTTAGGTAAGGAGATTTGTTTATTTAAACATATAAATTTGGGTAAATAATAATCCTTGGCCGAATGTAGGGGAAGCTTTATCTTCACCTTCTTCCGGTGTTTGAGCAAAGTTGTAGACTGAGAGCAGTGGTTCCGATTAGTGCGGGTATCGACGTAGAGGGTAGTCCTACGTATTTATCAGGTGTGTAACGTTCTCACACCATTTAGATTGCCTGTTAGTATATGTAGATATATTTGGCTATATTCTGTTAAACGCCGAAATCTCGGCATAACGGTTGAAAACCCGAGGAGGGTAAAGGCGAATCACCAGGTTAGTGATTTCTGTCATTCATAAGTGAATGTTTCTGTTGAGATGATATGTTTTATATGTATGTTGATTTCTATGTATGCACGGGGTTGGGTGATTAATGAAAGGGGAAGTGATCTGTTGTAGTGGCTCTGCCACAATCTGTTGTAGTGGCTCTGCCACGATCTGTTCTGGTGACTATGTCACAACTCTGATGATGAGCAGCTAACTGCAGTATGACTCCCATCGATGGTGTGTAGCGGTGTGGGTTGATTGTAGAAATCCCCAATGGTGTGACTGGCAGGTAAGGGTGGTGTGTAGCGGATGGAAACCTAGGATTGGGTTGGGCTTTGCATAAATTTCTGTCATACGGTATTCTGTTATTCTGATCTGTGGGGCTAAGGCCCAATCTGATGGTGCACGAGGGTTGCACACTGAGTCTCGTGACTCACCCCGTTGTTTAACATTTTTTTTTCAGGTAGCACTTAGTGCATCGGATCGGGCTGGAAGGGAGCGCAAGGTGGCCATGCAGGAGTTTATTTGATTTAGAAAAAGGGCTTTGTTAAAATTATTTATTCCTAATACTTTTAGTCAACTTGGTTTATTATTTCTTTGTAATAAGGCCATGGGCCATTAGCTTTATATTTTCGGTTTTTGGGCTTTACTTTCAGACACTTGAATTATCCGATAAAATTAGAACTAAGGCATGTACTAAATTTCGGTTTTTAATTCACAAAGGCATCATATAGAATTTATATCTTATATAAATTATCAAATTATTAAGTTTTCCGGTATAAATGTTTAAACTCGACAAATGTTTTTCCAAAAATGTGACATGTTTTACTAAATCTTCTTAGTCACATGCCAGATCCGGTCGTGGTGTTTGGGCCGGGTTTGGGGTGTTACATCATGAATAATGTTTACGCATATTTCAAACTCCAACATATTCAAACCTTTTCTAAATATTTTATTACATTAAAAATAAATGTTGAGCCAATTTTAAGAACGAGGCAATATTTGTGTGTTTAGAAGTACGAAAAATTACATCCTAACGTGATGGGTGTCGATTTTTCGTTCAACTAAATAACCAAATACCCTTTTACATGTTTTGAAGATCAAAGATGATCTCGGTGTCAGAGCATAAGTGTGTTATATCCTAACGTGCTGGGTATGATACTTTTGTCCCTTTGAAACGAGTTAATCTTGATATTCAACTCCGATTTAATTAACTTTCTTCTAAAATTCCTTACCCTAAATATTTTCAAGTTTTAGATATATTCGAATTCTTTCTGAATGTTTTCTGTCGTTAAAAACATACATTGAACCAATTTCAAGATGGCATATTTGAAAAAGAAATGCAATATTTGTGTGTTTAGAAGCGCGGAAAATTACATCCTAACGTGCTGGGTGTCGATTTTTCGTTCAACTAAATACCCGAGTACCCTTTTTTACATGTTTTGAAAATCAAAGATGATCTCGGTGTCAGAGTATAAATGTATTATATCCTAACATGCTGGGTATGATACTTTTATCCCTTTGAAACGAGTTAATCTTGAGATTCAATTCCAATTTAATTAACCTTTTTCCAAAGTTTTTGACCCCAAATATTTCCAAGTTTTTGACGTTAGGACAACATTAATCAATTTGGTACCAACCCTGGGCGTTGCAAGGGTGCTAGCCCTTCCTTGCACGTAACCGACTCCCGAACCCGTTTTCTCGAATTTCGTAGACCAAAATATTTTTATAGATGATCCGATCACACCTAAACAAAAAAAGATTGGTGGCAACTCCTTATTTTTTAAGTCTATCCCCATTTTTTCAAAACTTTAAAAAAAATGGTTTCGACAGCTTGGCGACTCCACTGGGGATTGGTTGAGAGTTAGGCTATAAATTGATTAATTTTTGTCCTTTTGATTAAAAATTTGGAAAATTGTTTTGAAAAATCATGTTTTTTTACGCATTTGTTTGTGCTATAATGTCGAGTTTCATGAAATACTTTGGTATTCATTGCATGACCGTTGTGGCCACGCCTTTAAGTGGGAGTGAGAAACTAAGCTTTCATGAGGTTTTCACCTCCGCATGAGCTAGTGGACCGCTTCCGGGATACATCTGTACCTATGTGTTTCGTGAGGTTTTCACCTCCGTATGGCCATAGGGAAATGTGTTCCCCTGAACTGAACTCGATCCATATGAGCCTATAATGGGTGAGGATTGAGGAATCTGCTGGTTCAGGTGCCCATTCTTTAGAACAAAGTCGCATATAGCAGCCCTAGATGCCTACCCTAGATAGAGCCACGCCAAACCCTAGTGGTCACCCTGTTAGATGTTCTATGTTGTTTATTTCTCTTGCACTAATGTGTTTCCTTTTGTTTTGATTGCATTGCATTCATTCCATTGCATGCATGTGCATTACATCATTTGCATTACGCTGTTTTCATGACATTACATCATATGCATTAGATTTCATGAGAAGACCCTGATTGGTTGAAGTTATTTCAGCATTAACCTGGACACCGGCAAAACCAAACATCCCTACAGTACCCGAACCAAGATGAAAGATATGGATCAGAGATTAGAGAAGCTTGAGCAACTCCATGGGGAGATGCAGGATAAACTTTAGCTGCAAATGCAAGAGTAGCTCGCTAAGATCCAGCAGGATATGATGGACAAAATGATGGAATCGCAGAGAGATATGATGACTCAGATGACGCAGCTATTGAAGGGGCATGTGGATAAAGGAAAAAGCCCCATGGTTAATATTGAGGAGAATGCTGAGTATCCTCAACATTCCCCTGGTTTTACCCCACTGTATGTGCAAACACGACCTGAAGTGACTTTGCAGAGACCATCTGTTATGATTAATCCTCAACAGTTTCACGCTGGGGCCGTGATACCATTGAATTCCCAAACTGGATCAGGTTTTATTCCAGAGGGTGCCAATCTCGTTGTTCCTAATCTAGATAATATAGCAGAGGAGAAAGAGCAAGAATGGAATCACAAAAGCAGTTAGAGGACCGATATAAATGGCTAGAAGAAAAATTCAGAACAATGGAAAGTGTTGATAATTATAGAGGGATTGATGCTAAGGATCTAAGCCTGGTTCCAGACCTAGTACTTCCCCACAAATTTAAAATGCCGGAGTTTAAGAAGTACAACGAAATAGTTGTCCTGGAGCTCATATCACCATGTTCTGTAGACGTATGACTGGGTATGTCAATAATGATCAATTACTGATCCACTGCTTCCAAGACAGTCTAACTGGGGCAGCGTCCAAATGGTATAACCAGTTGAGTCGAACCAAGATTAGTTCATGGAGAGATTTAGCTCAAGCTTTCATGAAGCAGTATAGTCATGTAACAAATATGACCCCCGATAGAATCACTTTGCAGAATATGGAGAAGAGAATAAATGGGAGTTTCCGACAGTATGCTCAAAGATGGAGGGAAGTCGCTATACAAGTCCAGCCACCTTTAATGGAAAAAGAATCCACGATGCTCTTCATTAATACTCTGAAGGCCCCGTTCATTAACTATATGTTGGGAAGTGCCACCGTGAGCTTTTCAGATATGGTAATGTCCGGTGAAATCATTGAAAATGCTATAAGAAGCGAAAAAATAGAAATGGGAGAAAGCACCAAAGGATCAACTTCAAGAAATAAGGAAAATGAGGTAAATATCTTGAGTACGCATCAAGGCTCTTCAAGGCAAACACCCAGTTCAAGGTCAAGTACGGAAATGCCCCAGTTCACACACATCCCAATAACATATAAAGAGTTGTATCAGGATCTTTATGATGCACATGAAGTGTCTCCATTCTACGCAGAACCTGTGCAACCACCATACCCAAAATGGTATAATGAGAATGCCCAATGTGAGTACCACGCAGGAATAACGGGGTATTCAATTGAAAAGTGCACTACATTTAAAAAGTTGGTTGAAAGGCTCATTGAAATAGGAGTCATGAAAGTCAAAAATTCCTCATAATCCAATCACTCGGATATGGTAGTTGAAAGTGGAGGTAGAAAAGTTGCAATTCCTTGAAGAATTCAGAGGGAATCTGAACATTAATGACATATCTGAAGAGAGAATCAAAGTTTCCAAGCCCTTACATACTTGAGAAGATTTTAAACAATGGGACTGTGGAAGGGATCCCTGTATTTTTAGGATTAATCAAGAGTAATATTCAAAACATGCTTGTTGCTTTAAGCCCAGAAGCAATAAGAATCTTTTTGTGAAATGGGCTCGTGTCCAGAATTTTTATTTCAATAAAATGCATCTTTTCATTCTGTCTATTTCATACTGTACATTCTTTTATTTTTAGAATATTCTTTCATTCTTTATTCATGACCATACCATACAAATAATCATCCTTAGAAGCATTTATTCTTTGGAATTTTCGCCTTCGAACCTAGGTACGCAGATATCAACGACATGAGCGACTTTGTTACGGATTCCCTTTTTGGATGAGATATGGGTTTAGGGGATCTAAGGACTTTGAAGATGACAAAGATTGTAGCCTATCTTTTGATTTGTTGAGGATGGTAGAGCAAGTGAAAATAGACTCTACTTTGAAAAGGGTCAGTGGACATTGCGAGACTAGGTAAGGAGTGAAGATCGAAGCCTAGCTCGCCATAATAAGGCAAGACATCATTGAGTTATTTTCAAGAATTCAAGGATGTTTTCGCACGATCATGTCAAGGCGTGCCAGGGTAATGAACATGGGTATAAGGTTGGGAAAATCTTAGAAAAAATCTGTGAAGGTGTTTAAAAAAAACCACGTTAATGGTTCTACAATGACCAGGTTAATCAAGAGGATTGGGCTACTAGTTTACCAAGAAAAGGAAATTGCATCAGTTGCACCGTAAATGCCAAATTAAGGAAGGCAAGATTTATGTGCTTCTTCCATTCTTTCTATAGGTGGGGCATAGAAATTAAGGGGCAGATCTCGTCAAAAGCATCTAGCTGATACCAATTCATCTTCGTGGTTATCAATTACTTCACTAAGAAGGTGAAGTTTGCTTCATATGCCAAAGTTACACAGTCAATAGTTATCAGAACCAAAAAAAAGAGAGAGAAAAAAAAGGAAAAGAAAAAGAAAGAAAGAAAAAATACCGACAAAAAGAAAATGTCGAAAAGATCACATCTAACCGCATAATGTCAAAAGTTTGTGGTCTGTTCAAAGATTAGAGGCCACATCAGTACAACAAAGGCAACAAAAAAAAGGATCGTAAAAAATGACTAAGACTTGTAAGGATTGGCATACAGAAGCTACTATTTACCCTCTATGCTTATCAAACGTTGGCAAGACTGTCACGGGGGCAACACATTTCTCATTGGTTTTGCCCATTGGATTCGAAATTCTGTCAGAGCTGAAATTGGATGAGGCAGAATAGATCCAATCTCAATATGATCAGTTGATGTTAAAAGCTATCTGTCACGATCAGGGGATGCGAGCTCACAACAAAAATGATTCGCCCTAGAAAATTTCATGATAGGGTTTTGAAGAAGACTTTTCCCATGTAAAAGAGACTTCAGAAAAAAGCGGATGCCAAATTGGGAAGGACCTTATATGGCGAAGAAGGCCTGTTTTGGAGGAGCATGGGTATTGTCTGATATAGATGGCAAGGACCTGCCCAATCCAAAAAAAAATCAAAAAAAATAAAAAAATCAAATCAAAAAAGAAAAAATAGAAATTTTCAGCAAAAAAAAAGAAAGAAAAAGGAGAGGCCAAGGCGAAAACCCGCAAAGGGCGCTTTGAGACCAAAGGGAATTTGAGTTGAAAACCCGAAAAGGGCGGCCAATTTTTGATCAAAGGGGAGGCATACAGCAGTCTTGCCATGCCTGAATTAATAATGAAGAAGTATGCTACGTCTTGGGGCATCGACAAAGTACTCTAAATCCCCTAAACACATATTGAACTTAAAAAGGTCCTCAAGAAGTTGGAACAGAGAAGCTCAAATTGCGATATCTAGGGCACCTGGTTTCCCTTTTACACATATTAAATTTGTTATTTGTGATTATGCTATTCTTTTCAAAATATGTTCACAATAAATATCTTTCTTGATTGCGATTGCTATCTTTGCTTAGCTTACTTGTTTTGAGCTATGCTCTTAATTAATTTCCTTCTTGTCCATAGTTATAATCTTTTTCAGGCATTTTGCATTGAAATAACGATTAGTGGACTAATAATACTTTCATAAAAGGAGTTTCGCTCTGGAAGCTTTTGAATAATACAAGAACTTGAAACAGGACTATTGTTTAAAACTCACCAAGTTTAAGGAAGAGTCTAAACTGAGATTTTCTCTCCAGATTTTTGTCAAGGATGGTGCTTGAGCAAAGTAACAAGATATTGCGCCAGTAATACAATCTTAAAAAAATCGACAATGTTAACCCAAGTATAAAAGGGGAATCATCCGCAAAAAAAATTGATATCCTGCATTCATGCGAGTATCATGCATACCCATCTGGTTGGGTCACCCGAAGAGTGATCAGTTGATGGAACAAGTTACAGACCTTATACCCCCAAGTTATAGTGGGATAGATGGAAGTTGATACAGATCCTATACATTCGAATAGCAATGTGATGGATTGAAGAAGAAACAAATCCCACATTCTGAAATCACAGTGGGATGGTTGGGAAAAGATTCAGATCCTATACCCTAAGTCATAATGAAATGAACCCTGAAGTTACAGCGGGGCAAATCTGTTGAAAGTTATAATTGTTTCCTCGAGTTTTCTGTCAAGAATACCAGCCAAACAAGATGGTAGCATAATACGTCAGCAATAGAACCCTGATAAATGATGAGTGATAAAGCAGGGATCACTCTCATGAAATTCTGCATTCATACAAAACACATTTAGTTAGGAGCATTTGATTCATCCTGATCATTGCATTCCTATCATTGTAAGAAATCATTCTCATGACATTCTGCATTCATACAAATGTCATCCATAAAACACATCTATTTAGGGGCATTTGATTCATTTCGATCATGGCATCTTAATCTTTGTAAAAAGACCATTCTTATGACATTCTGCATTCATACAAATATCGTCCATAATACATTTAGTTAGGAGCATTAAATTCATTCTAATCATTGCATCCTAACTATTTTGTATAAGCATAAACACAAAACTGATTTTACAGGATAGGTCCCCTAGCGGGCGCTGTCGCAACATCAGTAAATTCGAAGATCTTACCTTCCAGCAAAGCGGATCGAAGACAACAGATCTGGTAATCCTAAAGTTGCAGGAACAGATCGAAGCCAGACAATTTCTATCTCCTCAAAGTTCTAGTGGAGTAGGTTGAAGCTACAAACCCCTCCTCCCTGAGTTTACAATGAGGATCAGTCAGTATTTCTTTGAAGTTTCAGCAGAGAAGATTGAAGTTAAAAATCTCTTCTCCCTGAATTTCTATCTCCTCGAAGTTCCAGTGGAGTAGGTTGAGGCTACAAATCCCTCCTCCCTGAGTTTACAATGAGGATCAGTCAGTATTTCTTTGAAGTTTCAGCAGAGAAGATTGAAGTTACAAATCTCTTCTCCCTGAATTTCTATCTCCTCGAAGTTCCAGTGGAGTAGGTTGAAGCTACAAATCCCTCATCCCTGAGTTTACAATGAGGATCAGTCAGTATTTCTTTGAAGTTTCAGTAGAGAAGATTGAAGTTACAAATCTCTTCTCCCTGAATTTCTATCTCCTCGAAGTTCCAGTGGAGTAGGTTGAGGCTACAAGTCCCTCCTCCCTGAGTTTACAATGAGGATCAGTCAGTATTTCTTTGAAGTTTTAGCAGAGAAGATTGAAGTTACAAATCTCTTCTCCCTGAATTTCTATCTCCTCGAAGTTCCAGTGGAGTAGGTTGAGGCTACAAATCCCTCCTCCCTGAGTTTACAATGAGGATCAGTCCGTATTTCTTTGAAGTTTCAGCAGAGAAGATTGAGGTTACGAATCTCTTCTCCCTGAATTTCTATCTCCTCGAAGTTCCAATGGAGTAGGTTAAGGCTACAAATCCCTCCTCCCTGAGTTTACAATGAGGATCAGTCCGTACTTCTGCGAAGTTTCAACTGAGAAGATTGAGGTTACGAATCTCTTCTCCTTGAATTTCTATCACCTCGAAGTTCCAAGGTACTAGATCGAAACTACAAATCTCTTCTCCCTCAATTTACGTTAGAATTGGATCGAAGCGCTAGTTCCTATGCCTTTGAAGATGCAGTGGGATGGAATGAAGCTACTCGAAGACGAAAAGCACTGAAAGAAGTCCAAGATTTGAAGACCGGGCAAAAATGGTCCTTTTTGAAGTCTTTGCTCTATTTTCGTTACACGACAATGAGCAAAAAGGGACAGCTGTAGGAGCCCATTTTCGTCCGGGCCCATTAGCCAAACAAAACCAAATTAAAAAATCCAAAAAAATTATTATTATTATAAAAGTCCAATAATTAAAAGTCCAAATCACAAAAAATTAGGGCCCACTTATCCTAGCCCAAATCAGCCTACCCACTTGCACTAAACCCACACCCCGATTGGCCCAATACACAAACCCTAACTAAGCCCGAAACCTTAACATTTCAGAAACCCTAGAACCCTTTGGCCAGGCAGCGCCGCAAGCAGTCCCCACGCACGCGCGCGTCATGCGCCTACACCTCCGTACGCCCCGCGCACCACCGCGACACGTCACAACCTCCGTACCTGCATAACGAAACAAAACCAACAGCAAGTGCCCAACGAGGATAATAGAAATGAAACAATTTTTGTAATTTTCTTTATTTTCATTTTTATCCTTCTAAATCGGCTATAAAATCGAAGAAAGATGATTGTAAAAGGAGGACAATTTTTCGAACAACAGAATAGAGAATACAGAAAGAAATTGAAAAAAGGTGGCTTTCTATTTTAGTTATTTTATTTTTGTTTTTTTTTTGTTTTGAAAGCAAGAGAATAAATGGGCAGAAAATGAGGGTTACCTTTGCAGAGGGGACCATCAGAGCCCTTGTCTCCTTCACCGAAATCGAAGCCTGAGACAGGGATCTCGGGTTGGAATCACATGGTCTTTGGGTCTTGGTCCTAAGCAAGGGCAGGAGAGCATCGCTAAGCGCCACCATACTTCGATTACAATGGCGGATTGGTGGTCGAACAGCGCAGTCCTCTGAATCGGCAGAGTAGCGAGGGAGAGGCTCTGATTTTGTCTTTTTAAGGCGGCTAGGGTTTAGATTTTAAAAGAAGAAAAGAGGGGGACCGAGTCTCTGATTAGTTTTTAGGTTTTATTAACCTTTTAAATTGAACGAAACGACGTCGTTTGAAGTCTGATTAAATGGCTCCAAAACGACGTCGTATAGGATGACCCGTTTTGACCCAACCCGATGTCCATAGGATCCGCGTGTTTTATTAAAATGGGTTATTTTCTATTTAAGTCCTTCCGCTTTAAATTCGTTATACAAATTAAGTTTTATTTTATTTTAATTTTGCCCAGAAATTTTGCGCCGTTTTTAATTTAATCCTCCTTTAAATGTAGCATTTAATAGATTGGGTAAATAGCATTTTTAGTCCCTTTCAATTCACGCGTCTGGCGTTTTAATCTTTTTCGATCTCTTCTTTAAATTGTTTTTTTTTAGCTCTCTAATTTTGTTCTGTTTTCAATATGGTCTTTCAATTGTTTTATTTAATTATTTGTTTATTTTTTAATTATTCTTCTTTTAAAAATTAATATTATATATTGTATATTTTAATCATGCAAGATATTATTTGTTTCTCTTTATATGGTTTATTTTCTTAAATTTTATATATTTTTATATACATATATTATTAATTTCATATTATTTTTTATATATGCCCTTTAAAATCTATCTATATGATTTCATTTCCTTTTAAACTTATCGTTTCTTCTAAAATTATATATATATATTATTTAAATGCATTTTCTTTTTAAATAATTCCAAAGTGTAAAATTCATATCCAATTTATTTTAGTTGCTTTAAGTTTATTTGATTTGCCTTTAAAGTTTTTGTTTGACATTGTTAAATTTTGTAAGAGTATTGTATAATTTGTTGATCAATATTTTTAAATTTGTGTATTTCATGAATAATGTTTACGCATATTTCAAACTCCAACATATTCAAACCTTTTCTAAATATTTTATTACATTAAAAATAAATGTTGACCCAATTTTAAGAACGAGGCAATATTTGTGTGTTTAGAAGTACGAAAAATTACATCCTAACGTGTTGGGTGTCGATTTTTCGTTCAACTAAATAACCAAATACCCTTTTTACATGTTTTGAAGATCAAAGATGATCTCGGTGTCAGAGCATAAGTGTGTTATATCCTAACGTGCTGGGTATGATACTTTTGTCCCTTTGAAACGAGTTAATCTTGAGATTCAACTCTGATTTAGTTAACTTTCTTCTAAAATTCCTTACCCTAAATATTTTCAAGCTTTAGATATATTCGAATTCTTTCTGAATGTTTTCTGTCGTTAAAAACATACATTGAACCAATTTTAAGATTGCATATTTGAAAAAGCAAGGCAATATTTGTGTGTTTAGAAGCGCGGAAAATTACATCCTAACGTGCTGGGTGTCAATTTTTCGTTCAACTAAATACCGGAGTACCCTTTTTCACATGTTTTGAAAATCAAAGATGATCTTGGTGTCAGGGTATAAATGTATTATATCCTAACGTGCTGGATATGATACTTTTATCCCTTTGAAACGAGTTAATCTTGAGATTCAATTCCAATTTAATTAACCTTTTTCCAAAGTTTTTGACCCCAAATATTTCCAAGTTTTTGACGTTAGGACAACATTAATCAATTTGGTACCAACCCTGGGCGTTGCAAGGGTGCTAACCCTTCCTTGCACGTAACTGACTCCCGAACCCGTTTTCTTGAATTTCGTAGACCAAAATATTTTTATAGGTGATCTGATCACACCTAAACAAAAAAAGATTGGTGGCGACTCCTTATTTTTTAAGTCGATCCCCATTTTTTCAAAACTTTAAAAAAAATGGTTTTGACAATCAATTTTTCAATAACGGAAGAAATTTCACCTGAAACATATAATTAAATTAATCAAATTTACAAATAAATAATCCAAAAATTGCAAACAGCAGCACAAACTTAAAAAGGGAGAGGAAGCTAGTTTTTTTACAATTTTTAAACTCAATTTACGATTTTTTAAGTTTTTTTAAAACATGCTTTTTTGGTTTAATTTTGAAAGGGGATGTTCATGGATCAAACCATGAAAAATTTGAAGACACCAAATCTGTTCTACTTGTTGACGTTGGGATGATTTCAATATGTTCTTTTACAGGGAAACTGGACCTAGGAACATGCAAAACTTAAAGCTAGAATGGAGACTTTACAAAGAAATGGTGTGAGTGAATTAACTTACATGACGAGTGAGAATGGTGAGAACATAACGAATTGCAGCAAATACTAAGTATTTTTCCCTTCTACGAGTCAATAACAAAACTTTGTCTATAACATTGTTAAGAATAAAATTACACCTGAAAGCAATGAAGATAAGATAATTAACACCCAAACCAAAATATTAAAATAATATTTAAGTAATTAAAAAAATGATAATGCATTCAATGTAAAAATAATATTAAATTAATTAAATTTAAGTCATCTTCAGCGACAATTATTGAAATTAATTCAAAGGCGTCGCTTTCTTTCATTAGTATTATTCCATACATAATTTTATCAGCATAATTATTATTGATCATCTTTCAAAAGAATCTATGTTTAAGACATATTGCCTACTGTTTAGGAAATAAAGGGATCATTATGCATAAATAAACTTAAAAGCTAAGTTATGGTTGCAATAAGGTAGCATTACAAACTTATTATAAATGTGTTATAGAGGCCCACAAGTTAAGTAAACTTCTAGATTTAATTGGGATTTTACTATCTCTCTGTTCTCTAATGAGAGACCTTGGATGACCCAAGAGAAAATGATTCTAATATGCATGATCCATACTCAAACTAAATGGCCCAAAGCAATAGCATCTTTTACATAAAAGACTACAATTTCAACGGTTTCAATGAGTAACTAATAACTGCTAAATGCTAATCGTTTTTCGAACATCAAATGTGACAGTAAGACTGCAGAACCATATGTTCTTTGGGTTTTAATGAATAAACAATTTAAGCCAGCATCTTAATTCCATTAGAGAACACATGAAATGCCAATAATCAACAATATCATCACCTTGCAAGGACAATCAATAAGCACACTTAACAATATGTAGTCACTCCATGGACCATGCTAATCAAACGCCTTTAACACCATAACAAGACCAAACAGTAAGACTTCAAAAACTATATGTACTGTGGTTTTTAATGAACAAACTATGTAAGCCAACATCTAAATTGAGACATTAAAATGCACCAGCACATGAAGTAAAACGAGAGAAAGAGAGAGAGATCATCGGCGTACCAATTTTGTCCCTTCAAATTTTGAAGTTAACTCCCAGCTTCTAGTTATTTAAAAGAAAATGCAAAACAAAAAAAGGAGGTTGCCGACAGAGATGCAGCAGCAGGCTGCCGACAAAGAAGCAGCAGAGGGCTATCGACGAAGATGCAGAGGGCTGTTGATTTGGGGAAATTGAGGGAAACATAAAGGGAGTCGGGGTATGGAAGAAGCAATTTGGGAAAAGTAAAATGGGAAATTGGGATGTTGGTTAAATTAAAATCAGGGAAATCTGAATTGGAGAAAGTAAAGGAAATTTGGGGATAAAACATGACGTCGTTTAAGCTAAGTTTAATAAAATTTGCGACAAACTCCACTAAAAACAAAGCATAAAAACGGCGACGTTTTGTAAACACTTAATACATATTCGCGGTATTTTTGGCTAAAACGCCGGTAACGCACAACCTTTTATGGCGTTTTAGACAAAACGCCATTAAAAACAAGGATAAAAACGCAGCCGTTTTGCACTCTTAAATACATTTTTGCAGCGTTTATATTGAGAATGCCGATAATCCATAATCTTTTGCGGTGTTTTAGAGAAAACGCCACTAAACATGCAGAATAAAACGACGCCGTTCAACAATTTTTTTCATACATATTAGCGGCGTTTTAACAAAAAACGCCAGTATTGCTAACTTTTTTGCGGTGATTTGACCGAAAACGTCACTATTGTTAAACATAATTAAAATTTAATTCAAGTTATACCCTAATCTAGATTTGAGCCAACTTTTAATGCCCAAGCCAACAAGTAAATTGACAGATGATTGATAAGACACTGATTATTCGATGACTCAAATAAAACGTTTTAAAACAACTAAATTAGAATGCTAACCATAATTTAAGAGAGATAATTATGAATTCCGAAAAAATTATTTTTCATAAGCCTAAAAATAAACATGAAATATATGTTGAATTGAAAAGGAAAATTAATAAACCTAAAAATGCATCATTATGCCATTTCACTTTTTTTTTCCTCTTCTATTGTTTGTGTTTTGCTTTTTGACTTTTTAATCAATATTAAGTGCTTCCAAAAATTATTATAAACATAAGCTTTTACATTAATATCTATATATATACACATCAATATATATCCATATGAAATATATTTTCAAGGTTTAGAGTTTTGGGGTTTATTATTTGGGGTTTAATGGATTAATAGTTTAGTGTTTGTAGTTTAGGGTTTTATGGTTTAGGATTTTGGTTTTTGGGCTGAGGGTTTAGAGTTTATGGTTTAGTATTTAAGATTTAGAGTTTATGGGTTTAGGGTTTAGGGATAAATAGATGCACAATCAGAATTTTTTTAGGGGTTGAAATTAAATTGTAAGTAAAAAATGCAATCTCATCATTTTGATAGGATATGTTTTTATAATTTTTTAATGATTAAATCAAATTTTTTCTATTTTTAGAGGGACAAAGTGTAATTTTACCTTTAAAATTTTAAAAAATTTCAAAGGGCCTAAATGATAAATTTTTCATTTTAAGGGGGCCGAGACCCTTTCGGCCCCCTAATTATGCCCCTAAATGTATATTAATTATAGGGTTTAGTATTTAATTGAATATGATTCACTTGAGATTGTAAAAACTCAAATTCAACTTGGATTTGTAATTTGAGACATAAAGTTTTATTTAAGTTGGATTCAATTTTATAAGATTCAAAATAAAAATCGAGGCATTCAAAGGTAGTTGGTTAAGTTTGATTTTGGAATTTTGGGGAGGGGGAACTGATTTTCAGAAAAAGACCAAGGCATTTTGGAGATAACAAAACAGAGTCGTTTTGCAAAAAATAATACATATTCGCGGCGTTTGAACGAAAAATGCCACTATTGCTCAACTTTTAGCGGCGTTTGGCCTAAAAACGCCATTATTGCTCAAAATTTTGTGGCGTTTTCCTTTTAACGCCACTAATATATTACATTTGCGGCGTTTTTTATCCAAGTGCCACTAAAAACGCCGCTAAAGGTCTATTTTCCTGTAGTGTTAATATTTGTACACTGATAGTGTACTTTTTTTTATTTCATAAATAACCTTAAAAATTATTATGTATCATTTTTTTAATATTTTACTATACCTATAAAACACTGGTAAACCTAATTACAACTCCATTTATAACCAATTTATTGAGAGCTCATCATGCAAGCTGACAAAAACTTCCAACCCATAAAAACCAATTGTTTCTATGTTTTTTTCATCCTAACCAATTTTATGTCTTAAATGTTTACTTTTAAACATGTTATACAAATTATTTCAATTTATAGTATAAAAAGAGATGCCAATCAATAATTCTAAATCTTACTCACCAAATCCAATAGCTAAATTTTAATATTAAACTATTAAAATAATATTATTTTTGAAATAGTTAATTTGAAATCAAATTATCTGATAGAGTTATAGTAGGAGTGTAACTTTTCTATTGCTCAACCATTGAAAACCAACCGCTGCCGGCGATCGGGATATCGTTGTCACAACTGCCGTGTCTGATGATGCAGGTGCGACACCCTCACGACACCCCGATCCGGTTCGGCTATTGCTGATTTGGTCCGGGTCAGTGACAACCCGACCAGTCCAGTCTAATCACCGGTTAGATTGTCGGTCCGGTTTCACATACCGGACTTGGTTAGACCAGTTTTTAGATCTTGGTCTCAGTTTTGGGCTCTCGGGCTCAATTTACGATATTATGTCTAATTTTTAAGTTTAATTACCCATTGAGTTAATTGTCTGACTTGAAAATTAATTTTCAAAAATATCATATTAATTTTAATTAATTTAATTTTACTTGATGAAAATTGTTCCTTTCACCGTATTTAATTTGGTGAATTAATGATTAATAATTATTTGCACATTCAATCATTAATTTGATTAGATATTTCATTAAGTGTTCTAAAGGCTCCTTTGGATGCCCGTTTTCCTCCAGTGTGGTGAGATTAGGCTACCAATCTCACTGTACTGCTGTTTGGTTTAGCGTTTCAGTGCAGTGAAAATTGGTTTCAAACTCACTGGTGTGTTAAAACGGGATTGGAGAATTCAGCAGCAGTTGAAGGCAATTGGGGCAGTAGGTATTTTTCACAAACAAAAATACCCATTTTGCTTACCTTCAAGATATGGGTAAACTTCCTTCTTCAAGATATGGGCAAAAGGAAATTTACAGTTTATTTTTTTTTTTTTCGTTCCTTCAATTGAACTCCCAATTTAGAAACTAAAAAAGGGGAAGGGGGGAGCAAAAAGAAGAAGCAGAAAAAGAAAAGAGAGAAGGAAATGAAGGAAGAGAAAAGAGTTTGGAGAAGGATGGGATTAGATGCAGATGGCATAACCCAAATTTGAGTTTGGGCTAGTTAATTAACATGATAATAACCTCAAAAATATCAAAAACAACAAAAACTAAGTTAAAGTACCCACCTTAATGAAGCATGCATATGCCGAAAATGGTTGGAAGCTTAACACTTCTCTTCTTCCTTTACTTTCGGTCAAAAGGGTGGAAGAAGATGATAATGCACTTCCCTTATGTTTTATTATTTTAATGTTATTATAAAATATACATATACATCATTATATTCCTTATTTAATAATAAAACAAAACTATAAAATACTTAAATAAAAGCCTAGTGCCGTTCACTACTATAGGAAATGGAATATTTGTCCTTTAAGGACTCATCATTAATAAGCCACTCTCTAATTGGCACTATTAAAATTTGACCATAAATTTCCATTTTATGCAATTACCTCCTTTTTATAAAATTAAGCACACAAATACAAAAATTTTTATACGAACTCACACACATGCTAATTCACACAAAAAATTACTTAGAAAATAATACTTAAAGAAAATTTTTCAACTCGGATTTGTGGTCCCGAAACTACCATTCCGATTAAGGTCGAAATCGGGCTGTTACAAATAAGGTATTCTTATTTTTCATTTATTTATTTTTGGATGTAATGAAATTTTGGGTTAATATATATTCTGCCCCTAGACTTGAATTATTTATTCTTATTTGGTACTCATCTCAATTTATATTCCCCTAGTACTTATTGATTAATATCATTCACACTGATAATTAATTAAGCGATGAATGTGACAATCTTTTAACATGCTATATGACACACATAAATAAAAAAAAATCTTTAAAACTATATATATAAAATCCTTTTACATCAAGAATCAACTTTAATATATAATTGTCTAGACAATCACTTGTTATGTATAAAATATATATTTTTAGTAATTTTACATATTTTAAATTTATTCTAATTTTTTAAGTTATTATTATTTTTGAAAAATATATAAATATGAATTTATAAATTTATAATAAAATATCATAAGATACATTTTAATATTTTATTTTAAATGAATTTATAAATTAACATATTTTTAATAATTTGTAAAAGTTTATATACCAATTCTAATCTGATGTCCTTAATAGTCATTTTATATTTTCACCTCACCGCTACAGCTGCGTTTGAATCCAAACACATACTCCACCATTGTTTCTAATCTCACTGCTACAGTATCTAATCTCACCGCTACAGTAACTAATCTCACCGCCACCGCTGTTTTTAAGCCTAAGTAGGATGGAAACTGCCAATCTTTGAAGATATCAAAATTTTCCTTCGGGACGTCAAACATCATATTGCAACCAAGAGACAATTACCATCCGAAAAGCGAGGCAATTTGTTGGACTGAGAATGCTTTTGAATTGTTTTTTAACTTTATTTGGTCTTAATTATTTTTTTACCTTTGTACCAAAATTTTAATTACATGCAGTTAGTCCACATCTTTATGATGCAAGTCGATTATTTTCATATTTATTTAGAAATTAAAATCAACTTATCAATTTTTATTGCAACATATTTGAAGTAATTATGTTATTAATATACTAAAACTTCCGTCTTCCGATTTCAAAAGGTAAACCTTATTTAAATATATTATTAAAAACGAAATAAATTTAAAATTATCCATTTAATTTATAAAAATATAAAATAATTTAATATTTAATTCAAAATAATGAAGACACAATTAAAATCACTATTTAAAAAGTAAATTAAACCATAATCAATTTAATAAATTAAAACCACTATGATATACATAATTTAAACAACATATTAAAAAATAAAAATTTGATAATGGTAATGGGTTTAATAATTTTTTTATATAATATTAAGGGTGGGAGATGAATGTGGTAGATCAAATAAATGTCCGAAAAAAACTTTAAGTATCACTCCATACAAGCAAAACATATATTATTTTGTTACATCAATTAAAATAATTGCTACATAAATTTTTAAAATATATTTTTAATCATATTATTTGTCAAATAAGAAAATAATTAAAATCAATTTAATTAATACATACTATTAACCATTTCATACAAAATTTAATTTTTAGTAATAATATAAAATCATATCATAATAGTGACAAGGTATATTTTACGATTTGCTTGTGATTTTCTTGCATGCAAATGCAAAAATTTGGTGTGGGTTTGGATGGGTAATGGGGTGCAGTGTGTTTAATATCCAGAGGCAAAGTTAGAACAATTTTTTAGGGGGCTGGATGAAATTTTAATTTTTTATAGTTTATATCTTTATATTTTGTAAATGATTAAATCGAATTTTTATAATTTTAGGGGGGCAAAGTGCAATTTTACCTTTACTAATTTAAAATTTTTTAAAAATTTTAAAGGCCTAAATAGCAAATTTACATTTTAGGGGGGTCGGGCCCATGCCAACCCCCCTGGCTTCACCCCTGTTAGTGTCTCACGTTACAGTATTGCTACATTATCTTATCTTACCGCTATCGTTATTTTTACACTAACAATATATAAACACACCGTCCATCCAAACCTACCCTAAATCAACAAAGCATTCTCTTGCATTACATAATAAGAAAAAGTTTAGGCTTTTCAATCTCTATTCTCCCTTCAACATTACTTTCTAACCCACAAGCTTTTAGTATTATAGCATTATTTTTTTAATATTAAGGCACTTAAAATTAAATTTAATATTTTCTTAATATTTTTAACAAAGGTCAACCACTGCCATTCAATCTTTTATAATTAGCACTTAAAATTAAATTTAATATTTTCTTAATATTTTTAACAAAGGTCAACCACTGCCATTCAATCTTTTATAATTAAATTTACATAAAAAATATTTTTGATTTATAACTAATATGATTTAAATAAAAGAAAATTGTTCAAATTTGATTTAATATGTATGTTAAGTATAATTTCTATTTCAGTCAAATTTAAGAAATAATCTTTTAGTTAAACTCTATTTATTTGTTTCAATCAAACTCTGATTAGTCTAGATTATTTTATTATTATTTGACATATAAATTTAGCCTATACTCTTTTACAACCTTAGAAAATACACACATTAGATATTAGAACTCATAACACATTTAGAGAATTTTGTATTTACGTTTTGAGGGTTCTTTGCTTTCAGGGTTTAGTTTTTATCTCCATTTTTTGTACTCTTCGTTCTTTTGTCATTATAGTAATATTATCTTTGCCCGTAGTTTTTTATCCTCTTTGAAGGGGCTTTTCCATGTTAAATTTGTGTGTTCAATTTCTTAATTTCTTTCGTTATTTTTACTTGTTTGTTGCTTAATCGGGCCGATCTCCAACAAGTGGTATCAGAATTAGTTCAATTTTTGTAGATCAACTCGTTCAGAGATGGCTGCAGCAATATTTAAAATTGAGAAGTTTGATGGTGTCACAAATTTCAACTTGTGGCAAGTTCGGATGATGGCAATTCTAGTTCAAACAGGCCTGAAAAAGGTTGTTACCGGGAAAAACCCTGAGAATTTAAATCAAACAGAATGGGAAGAGCTTGATGAAAAGGTATTATCTGCAATCCAATTGTGCCTCACGAATACAGTATTGCAGGAGATATTAATGGAGAAGACATTATTCGTCTTGTGGAAAAGATTAAAAACTCTTTATGCTACTAAGTCTCTAGCTAACCGTATAGTGTTGAAACAACATTTATTTACATTTCACATGAACGAAGGTGAGCTTCTTAGAGATGACATCAGTCAATTCATTACTATTTTAAATGATTTAAAGAACGTTGAGGTTCAGATTGACGATGAAGATCAGGCTATGCTATTATTGTGCTCTTTACCTCCTTCATACAAGTCTTTCAGGGAGACCCCGATTTATGGCAGAGACAAACTCTCGTTCGAAGATATGAATGGTCATTTATTGAGTAGAGACAAACTCGACAATAAGTTTGGTTTGGATAGCAAGGCAGATAGGCAAACTTCCGTTTTGGTAGCATCAAAGAAGCGAGACAAAATGTGTTGCTATTGAAGAAGTTAGGTCACGTCAAAGTAGATTGTTATAAATTGTGAAATAAAAAGGATTGCTAAGAGTAACAAGGAAGATATAGCTGGTGCTAATTTGGCCGACAAAAGCGGTAATGATTTCTTGTTAGTGTCAATGAGCAAAAGCTTCGAGCTTACGTCTGAGTGGATCTTAGATTCATGATGTTCTTTCCACATGTGTCCCAATAGAGAATGGTTCTCCACATACAGTTCGGTTGAATTTGGAGTTGTGCGCATGAGAAACGATTCATCCAGTAAGGTAATTGGTATTGGTACTGTTAAAATTAGGATGCACGATGGGATGATTAGGACACTCTCAGATGTCAGGTATGTACCTGATTTACGAAAGAATCTCATCTCCTTGAGTATTTTAGAATTTAAAGGATGCAAAATCAACATCAAGTCGAGCCATATTAAGGTATCTCGTGGAGCTCTCGTTTTGTTAAAAGGTGAAATGATTGACAGTCTTTATATTCTAGAAGGTTCTACAATGACCGGTGAAATCAGACGTCCCTCGTACATTATGGAGTCGAAGTCAACTCGTTTTGGAGCAGAGGCAACTTGGTCATAGGAGGGAAAAATGTATGACCATTTCATTGAAGATAGGTTTTCTTTTGGATGTAGGTTTTGAAAAGTTAGGGCACTGTGTTCGTAAAAATTAGACCCATGTTAGTTTTGATTTGGTAGTGTACAAGTCGAAGGCTAGAAGTCTTCCAGTTTTTAAACACAGATTCGACTCAGTTAATTTCCACATAGTTCAAGATGCACTCGTGGCGAGTTTTGACAAAGATGGCGTTGTGGAAATATGAATCTAGGTGGAGATTTGTTAAGTATAACTCCTATTTCAGTCAAACTCTGATTAGTCTAGATTATTTTATTATTATTTGACCTATGAATTTAGCCTATAAATAGGCTCTTTTACAACTTTAGAAAATACGCCCATTAGAGATTAGAACTTATAACAAATTTAGAGTACGTTTTGAGGGTTCTTTGTTTTGGGGTTTTAGTTTTTATCTCCATCTTTTATACTCTTCGTTCTTTTGCCATTATAGTAAAATTATCTTTACTCATAGTTTTTTATTCTTTTTGGAGAGGTTTTTCCACGTTAAATTTGTGTGTTCAATTTCTCAATTTCTTTTGTTATTTTTACTTGTTCGTTGCTTAATCGGGTCGATCTCAACAATGTAAATAAATAATTCAAATCTTGGAGAGACCTTATTACCATTAATGGAGTAAGAAGACATTTTTCTTTAAATTTTTTTACTTTTTATATTTATCATATTTTTTAAAATTGTTTTAAAAATTAATTTAATTTTTAAAGTTTTTAAATTTTCACAATCTTTTATAATTTTCATTGAAAAAACATTTAATTTTTAAAATATTTTTTAATTGTTTAACTACATTTAAAGAGTAAGGATCAAAATTGTAAATATTACAAATAAAAAGTATAAGGCATTGAATTTTAAATCTCGGTAAACGACATTTAGTCACTAAATTATGTTTAAATTTTTGTTTTACATTTAATTAAAAAAGTTATAATTTGGTCTCTAAAGTTTTCGAAATTGTTTTTTGGTCATTTGACTATTAAGTGGCACTTTTTTAGTTGATATAATAACAATTTGAGTCCTCAATTTTTATACTTTTTACCAAATTGACCCTGATTATATATAAAATGATAGAAATAGTTTTTAAATATAAAATTCTAAAAATGTAAATTAAAATAAAAGTAGACAAAAATTTCTAAAATAGAAAAGTGAGAGAAAATGAGGAAAAATTGTTTTTGAACCTTCCAAATTTTCTCTTCGTATTATCTGTATAAAAATATTCCACACTCATTCTTTAAAAAAATAAAAAAAATTAAGCATTTTATTGGATCTCTATTTTCTTTACCTCTTAACATAGCTTTTTCATTATAAGAAAAGAAAAAATTTAAAATATAATTTTTTTTTACAATTTGAGTTCTGAAAAATAATTTACATGAATTGAGTTTGAAAAAGAAAATTTTGTGGTATATATTGTATTTTTTTGCTGAAAAAACGACATTAGAGTCGATTTTACAGGCTCATGTAATATTAGTCAAGCAAATAAAACTTGATTTGAAGATATTACTAATTGGGTTAATGTGTAAATCTGTCACTATACTTTAAGTTAAACTTGAAATTTGCTACTATACTTTATTTTAATTGATATTTGTCATTATACTTTTGAGCTCAAAGAGAAAATTACCACTATATTTTTACTTTATCTTGAAATTTTCTGCTTTAGATTGAATTTTGTCAATAAAAATTGATTTCTGTTTTAATTTAAAAATATTTTAAAGACAAATTTAATAATAATTTAATATTTAAAATAAATAAATAAATATAGTATCAACAATTTATAATAACAATTATTTATAAAAGAGTAAACTTAATCTTTTATTATTTTTTATTTTTCATTACAAAACTAATAAACTACAAAAGGATGGATTATTTTGTGAAAGAATTTTTGGACCTATAAAAAGTGGAATTTGTGCTTGTGAAAATTATCGAGTAATTGAAAATCAAAAGATGGACATTAAATTTTGTGAACAATGCAGAGTTGAATTTGTTAATTTTCGGATACGTAGATATCAAATGGGATACATAAGGATGGCATGTAACACCCCTAACCCCGAACCATCGCCGGAACAGGGTTACGAGGCATTACCGGACATATCAGACAATTTGCAAATATAAATTTTGTTTAATATAAATTTCGGCAGCATTTCTGCTTATTAATATATAAAACCCCCTGTAAAATAAATCGTATTCATTTCAATAATTTACCAATTTAACCAATTCATTTGATAAATTCATTTTCTATTCTAAATACCTTCTAATCAAACTCAATCAATATAATATCAACTTAGTTTCATCAAAATCTTGCTTTAAAGCTTCTAAAACATCAAAATTAAAAGAATAGGACTTGATTGACTTACCTTTTAAAGTTTAAAACCTTGAATCTTTAGTTTTTCCTTTTTCCTTCTTTTTCTTCTTTCTTTCCTGCTTGTTTCGTATGCTCTCTGTTCTTTTCTGTTCTTCTTTGTTTCTTTTTTTTTATTATTATTTCATTTACTATTTACTTTATTATATAATATAATATTATATTAATATAATTATTTAATAATATTAATAATATATTTTAACACATAAAATCTCAGATTTTTTTTAAGCTTATGCCGCCTCAACTTATGCTAAATGGCATAATTGCCATTTTGGTCCTTTTTATTTTCTTTTAATCTACAATTAGACTTTTACTCCTTATTCAATTTGATCCTTTTTCCTAATTACTCTCAATTAAGCTAAATTCACTAAATAAAAATCTAATTAAGCACACTACTAGACTCATAATTACTCCTAATGATTATTTACTAACTCGATTTACTAAGACAGAGGCCCGATAACACATTTTTTTTTCTGGTGCCCACGGATTTCGGGTCGTTACATGGCATCTCCACTAACTCATGTATGGTATTTGAAACGTCTTCCTAGTTATATCGTCAATTGTTTAGACAAACCTCTTAACGAATTAGAGAGTCTAGTATACTGTAAGTATTTCTTTTATTAAATAAAAATTCCATGTTAATTTATTACCTGTTAATATTTGTAAATTAAATTTTTATTAACTATTAAAATAAAATATATTAAATAATATTATGTTATCAAATTATATTTTCAAATCATCAAAAATCAAGATTAATGGTAAAATTTAATAAAATTCAAAGTTGAGTGATAATCAAAAAATAAAGTATAGTAATAATATGGTGGCAAATTTACACTTTATCTCTTAATAACTTTTATATAAAATCAAGATTAAGTTCATTGATGATTAAAATTGTTATTCTACCAACACAAAAGGTAAATATTTTGGAAAGCTTTAGTGACAGGACTAATGATGTAGTTTACACTTTGAATTTATATATTATTCTCTCTTCTCTAATTACACATTTACACCCTAATTTTTTGTTCATTTATTTGAAAAGTCTTCTCTTTTTCCTATCATCGTCCTCCTACAATCGTCCCGCTTCTCTCTGTCGTCTCTGCAAATCAGTTTTTTTTTTTACTTCTTTTCTTATCTCAGTTCTCACCCAACTCCGTGACCGCTGGTTTTTTCCGGATCTGACCCGTATCCCGTGTCGGATCGTGTCGACACGGTACTGCACCCGAAATTGCCGAGTCCTGGTAACGAAGAATGTTGGTATGATTGGCTTTTGCTGGAACTCAGAGTTGTAGTTTCATTTCTGAAAATTTAGACAACCTGATTGTTTTTGGCCAACAACTGAATTTTCCAATTTTCTGTTACTTTATCTTATATGTCTAGCTGTGGGATTTTAATTTTTGGTACTTACTACTAATGAGTTGAACTGTAGTCTTTAATGCAGTGCATCTCTCTTGTTTTGCCACTTTCATACAAGTTGATCATTTACCTAAACTGTTTTTATTTCTAGTTTGCATGGGGTTGGTTGAAAATTATGAACTTTATGAGATTTTGGGGCTGCACATTTTTGGGAGAAAAATGCAACATGTGAGCTGATTTTCCTTTTCATTTATGCATAAAATTGTTATAAGAGGATACACGTATCTGCATACCGGCGCATTTTCTTCATTATGTGCAGTAATCTACGTTCTACTTTGCGTGGTTTGTACTGCAACTGTTTAATTGGTTGTAACCTGTGAAGATCTCACAATTAGTGTAGGTATTAATTGGCTAATTTGGTTTGTAGGAACTTATTCTCATTGATGATCTCCTGTTTGCGTTGGTTGGAATTGAAGGACGATACATTTCAATCAAAAGAGTGCATGGAAAGGCTGATGTTGTCAGTTTCCAGGTTGATGCATCTATGGATTTAGCACTTCAGGTTAGAAATTTTCTTCTGTTGGCACAAACAAGTGTTCAGCTATCCTTTGTGGCTGAATTGCTTTTACTCTGGAATTTTACTGTTATGGTGATTGAAAAAACTTGATGCACTGCTGTGCTACTATAAATACCTTTTTGTCATTCTTCGTTAACCATGAAAGGGATATGCAGTTTAGCTTTGGGTTCGATTCCATAAAGTAAAGAACCTCTAGTAGCAGACTGCTTGAGCATGGTTTCTTTAGAGACTCTAGAAGCACACTTGCTCTAAATCCAGATTGCTGAAGATAAAAGACTATATTCCTGGAAGTAAAAATAATTCCCTTGAGTATCGATAAATTACTTCCCTGGACAATTTTAGTCTTGGAGCATGATGGAGGCCGTTTTTAATAATTTTTGTCTATGTTAATAATTGATGAGATGGTGTTGCAAATGTATCATGTGTGATTTTCTCACTTGCATTTGCACAATACTTTAACTGATTGAGAAACCATTGCAGGAATTAGCAAAACGGATATTTCCTTTGTGTGAGAGCTATCTCCTGATTGATGAGTTTGTAGAGTCGAGATCTCAGTTCAAGCATGGGCTTGTCAATCATGCCTTTGCTGCTGCACTGAGGGCATTCCTTTTGGTAGGTTCTTTAGGCTACAATGCTTTTCATTAGATAATATACTATTTCTTTCTATTCAAGAAGTGGTTAGGCTATCTGTTCTTTTACCATCCTTGTAAACATTATTTTTTATAGTAATGGCTATTATTGTCTAATTTGCACATGTAGGTTGTCATTTCCTATAGTTTGTTGTTTCTTTGTCAAGCAAATAAATATATGCCAAGTTGTGATTGTATCCATGATGCATGCTTGCTAGTTTATTTGATATAGATGTCCACAATAGATAAATGATAGGCATTTTATTTTATAGTTGGAAAAAGCGTAATCTGTCAGGTTTTTAGGCCATTGAGAAAATAGGGTTTTGGGGGTTCAAATGACTTGTTGTCAATTGAAACATATGGTTCCCTGGTCAGTATGGTCTTTATGTAGGATGTTAGTGTTTTGTTTATCATCCTTCATATTTTGTATGATTTGCTGTTAAATAGTTTCATGATAACTGTTTTGACGTTCTGCATAATGTTTTCCTCTCCATATGTCAACTTTCTTGGTCAGGATTATCAGGCCATGGTTGCACAACTTGAACACCAATTTCGACTTAGAAGACTTTCTATTCAAGGATTGTGGTTTTATTGTCAGGTTTGGCTCTATTCTTAATCCTTTTGTTTTTAGAGTGCTTCACTAAGTATGCTTTCATCCATTGTTCGCAGCCCATGATGGGCTCCATGCAAGCATTGTCCACTGTGATAAGGAAGGTTTCAGCTAATAATTATGCAGGTTCTGCTGTGCTTAATTTGTTGCAGAGCCAGGTAAGATGTTATCTTAGTTGATTGATGCAGAAAATATAGTTATTTTAGTTATTTATTATCGCATTAGAACTTAAAAAAATGATATTTGTTTGCTTTGTCCTATTTGCTTATTCGATTTCAGGCTAAGGCTATGGCTGGTGATAGTGCAGTGAGGTCATTGCTTGAGAAAATGACTCAATCTGCTAGCAATGCATACCTTAGCATATTGGAAAGGTACCCCTTCCCTGTAATAACTGCAGTATATCTGATTTTTGTTGTTACTATGTTTGAAAGTCTGTTATGCTTCAGGAGTTTTAACTTTATCTTGTTATGTGTATCTGTTTCCCCCACTCTAAAAAGTATATTATTGGTGGAGAGTTGGAAAAATGTGTTTCCAAGAAATTTTTTTCCCATGAATCATCAACTGATATGGAATGCTCGTCACTTATTTCACTACTATATATAGAGTTGTTATGAACATGCGAACAGGACTGAGTCACAGGGCGACTGACGGGGAAGTCGAAGTCAATTGTCTTAACTTTATATCTCGATTCATGTAATGACCTATTGTGATTGATAGTTCAACACATCAAAGGGAGATTGAAACCTTAGGGCTCGTTTGAGAGAGAAAGCCAAATCTCTTTAGGGTTTTTTTATAGATTTTCTTCTTTGGATTTTATTATTTCATACGCCCCTTTAAATAAGGACTAGTTTTATTACATAAAGAGGAAGCCTATTCCTAGAAGGAAAATGAATCAACTTAAATAAAAGTATAATCAAGAAACCTAAGGAAAGAAATAAAAGCGCAATGTAAGCTTTAACTAGAGAATCGAAATTAATGGCCTTTCCTAACATAGGTTCGGCCCATAACAAAACTTGAATATGTATGTATCAGGTCTGACTATCTTGGCTTGTTTGAATGAAATAATATAATGGATTTAGTTAAATTTGGGTATCTGGTTAGTTTTGGGGTTTATGCTAGGGGTTGTGTTGGTTGAAGGCTGGGCTTTCAAAGAGAATGAGTGTTAAGCAGGACAGTAGTGTTCTCCCAAACCCATATCTGGTCCTTACATGAAATGAGAGAGTTGCTTTTGTTCAGTCTGGTCATGCATGTTTGAATGTAATAGTAGATAGCTTCCTTTATTACCATCCATGTTATGTGATATTTACACCCTTGATATATAAATGAGTTAAAATTATGGCAAAACATCCTATGGCTAGTAATGGAAAAGTCCCCATGTCACTTGAGATGATAAGTATTAGTTCACTGAGCAGATTGCTTTTTCTTGTAAGTCTCAGAAAGATATCATGGTTGCAAGAAGACCATGTTTCATTTTTTACTGGAGAAGTGCAGGTTATTGATAACATCAAAATTCGAATTTGTACAATAAATTTGTGAACATTCTAAAAATATTGATAAGTGTCTTGTTTTTGAAAAGGGGCTCTATTCTAAATGGAGAAATTGCATATATGGAATGGCATTCAATGCTTATGCCTTTACAATTTATTTTGTAGCTTGATCCTGAAGCAGCTCTCTATAATTTGCATCTAGCCTTTTTAGATTTAAATGCCTAGAAATTGAATTCAGTTTTACTTATCATGAAGGCCTACAGTTAGTGGCTTACACATTTTTTTGCTTAAATATTTCGGCTTTTTTTAATTGTTTTTGAGTGAAGAAGTTGCTTATAGTTCCTAGACAAGGTATTTAGGAAGCTCTTCTTGTGACCTAGTAATAAAAAAATGTTTAGTGTTCTTTTCTACTTGTGAAGTCTGATTATGACTTTAAAGTAGGGATGGCACTGACACTTTTTAAATTTCCATATCTGAATTGATTAATTTTCATAATATTTGAATTTGTTTATTGTCTAATTAAATGTGAATATTGTTATCCAAATCCTAATCTGAAATAGATAGAACCATCTGTTAAAGGCTTGAATCTGTTAAAATACCCGGTTACTTACATCTGTTTCTTTTTCCATAACAAAGATATAAAATCAAAGAAGAAAATACTTGGTTATTTAAATCAATTTCTTTTGTCAAAATAAAGATATAAAATCAAACTGTAATTAAATTAAAGTTTTAGTTTACACATTATTAACAAGTAACAGCTTTTAAATACAACAAAAGAAAACATTAGATAATAAAAGTCCATTTATGAAACTAAAACAACCATTAATTGATAAAGAAACAACAATCAACTAAAAATGAATTTGGATAATGTCCCGATTCTCTCCAAACCAAAAGTAAATTGGATTTGGATATTGGATATCCAAACATTACTACCTGAATCTGAAAACTATTAAATCGGATACTATCGCTACTCCAAAATTTAATCCATTCCCATCCCTATTTTATAAACGTCAATGTGTTCAACATGAAAATGCTATTAAATTTTCTCAGTTTCTTACCTTTTGAAGAGTTGTAGGGTTTTTTGAAGCATTATAATTAAATTAATTATCATGGGGAAATTCCAACAAATAGGTGGATCTATGAAGGAGTAATTGATGATCCATATGGTGAATTTTTTATTGCTGAGAACAAGTCTCTTCAAAAGGTATATTGTTTCTATCCACGTATATTTGTGTTTCAAATTTGTGCTTTCTTTACTTATAATTTTTAGGTTTGTAGGAGAGCCTTACTCAAGATTATGATGCTAAGTATTGGAGGCAGCGTTATAGTCTCAAGAAGGACATTCCTAGCTTCCTTGCAAATATTGCTGGTACAATATTGACTACTGGGAAATATCTGAACGTCATGAGAGAATGTGGGTACAATGTTCAGGTCTGATTCTTTAAACGAGAACCTCCTTTGTCCATTTTGCTTTGTGACATACCTCTAACTAGATATTATTTTTAGGTCCCTGTGTCTGAAAATTCTAAATTAATGACTTTTGGATCAAACCATCAATACCTTGAGTGTGTAAAAGCTGCTTATGAATTTGCCGGTGGTGAGCTCTTAAGTCTCATTAAGGAAAAGGTGAGCATGAATTGTTACTACTTAGTATTTTAAAAGCTAATTTTCAAGAGTTTTTTTTGGTCATCCATTAAGAGAATTTGCCAGAACTTTATCTAATTTTGACTTCCATGTCTAATGTTCCAGTATGATTTAATAGGAAAGTTGCGGTCTATAAAGCACTATCTTCTACTTGACCAGGTAAATATGTTAAATATTGTATACTTTGGGATGAAAATCAATCCTTATTTATGTATAGTATGGTTTTGAATGTGGTTACCAGTTATCTCTAACAGAAAGTACACAATTTGTAATTGTTTTTTCTAGTATGCTGGTTGAGATAGATAAGGACCACTTTTTGTAGATCACAACTTTTGATGAGTGTATGTCAGCGCCAAGATTTCAATAGCCTTATGCAGGGCATGCTTGGCATTCAGTAGTCACACTAGGTTGAGTTGTGATTCGGTTTATATGATTATTGGCCAATATTTAAACCATATTGGAACCATTTGGGACTAGTTCTCAAGTTCTAACTATTTAACATGATTAGTACTTAGTTGAGCTTTGTAAAACTCAAGCACCAAAGCTTTAACTGTTCTGGTGCATGGTAAAAGTAGTAGTATCATTGCTTTGGTCTTATTTCTTGGCCAGCAATGGATCTAACAGGAGAATTTAATAATGTAAGTGTTGTTCTGATAACTGCATAAAGGATTGAAACTAGAAGTTTCAAGGATTTAAAAGTTTTTCAGTCCTGGAGTGGCTTCTTAGAAGAATCTTTCAAATGAGAACATGTTGAGTGCATTCAATGAGAGGACCTACAATTGGTGAAGCCCTAAATGCATTTTCCTGGAAGCCAAGCACTTGCATTTGTAGGGATCTATACCCTTTTATATTGCTTAGATCATCTTTTCCATTTTCATCATTGACCATTGTATTTTCTATCTCTATGTTTGATATTTATCAAAATAAGTTTTGAAATTGATTGGGTTTTTAACTAAAACTTTTACCTAAAATTAGTAATTTAATGATACTAAATGAAATAAATGTATAAATACTGAAGAATGCATAAATTGAAGATGATAATTCAATAGGGGACATAATAAATTGTAAAGTGATACCAGTTGATAGATGGATAGAAAACTCCTTGAAGTATCCAAAGCTACTTTGAAAAATATTAGGTGAAAAGTATGATCTTAATATACTAGAAAACTGAAAAGAGAATAAGAAATTGTTTGTGTGTATTTGGTAGGGGAAAAAAAAACCTATTTTCAATTTTCATTTTCATTGAAAATAGAAATGTTTGTGTGACAAGGAGGTGGCATATGCTAAAATACTATCTAGCGCATGGATATTTTTTGTTAAGTTATAGAATGGGTAACTCCCATATTTCTTCCTAAGGGATCAACCAAATTGCTTTTGCAGTAGCTAGCTACTAATTGGGATTGCCAAACTCTAGGAAGTTTGACCTTGTAGAATTTCTAAAGGACCCTTAAAGTAAAGGGCTTTGAGAGGCACCCTAATAATAGGGTATGCTGTTGGACCTTAACTTTAAGGGTGTTGAGAGAGGAAATTAGGGTGCCTATTTTCCTCTCAAAGGGCTTTGAGAGGCACCCTAATTTCCTCTCGGAGGGTCCTTTAGAAGTTCTCAAAGTTGCTAAAACTCTAGTAAGTGCCTATTTTCCTCTCTTCTACACCATTTTAAGCACTTGTAAACACAACTAGTTTGGTTCAGCTTTTATTATCTCTTTGCTTGGTAAGAATAATGGAAATGGATACGGATGAAAAAACTGTTAATCCAATGTTTAAAGCTACAAAGTAGAAAAGTGGCTACCTAACCATGGGAGTAACATTTTCCTTTCTTAGCCATCTCAATCATTCCTATCAAGAAGAGCCTGAGACAATGTGTTTGCGAAACTGAGAAGATATAAGAAAAGGAAAACATGTAGATGCTTGCAAAACTGAGAAGATAATAAGAACAAGAAAACACATAGATGTTTGCAAAACTGAGAAGAACATGTTGGCGGCTGTGAAAATAGTTGGTTTACTGGAAAAGTATTGACTTAGCATCATAGGAAGGGATTGATAGAGTGAGGGATAGAAATAGTTGAGAGAGGGCAGGAGTCCGAGTAGGGAGAGATAAAAGGAAGATGAAGGCAGTCTCAGATAATGCCTGATTCTGGCTACCAAATACATGCTTAAAGTGCTGGAGCATTTTGAAAATCCTTTCTATATTTTAGACAAATAAGGTAATTTGCTTTATAGATTAAAATAGTTTTAAATTTGAGTTCTTTCTTGGAGTGATCATATGCAAACACAGCACTACATTTTGGAATAATAGGATCTAGAATAAAATTAATATTCTATTCCTATTCCTATCCAACATTTAGAGAGTGATTGTATATAGTTGTATGATAGACATATGTTTTCATAATGATTTATGTAGTCATTCTAATTCAGGTGCTATCAAATTGCAGGGTGATTTCTTGGTTCATTTTATGGATATAGCTCGAGAGGAGCTCTTGAAAAAGCATGATGAGATATCTGTAGAGAAACTGCAGGTTTTATCATCTTTCCCGTCTTTTTCTTTGATTGTTCACCATGTGAGGTGCATATGACAAGGCTTCTACATCTCTACTCAATAAAATTTAAAAAGGAAACTGCAAAATAAATGTTATTAAAAAGGCAAGCTATCTGACATATGTGAATTTATTTCTCTTCATCCATTTTTTCTTGAATATGTAGTCTCTGCTGGATCTAGCTTTGCGTACCACGGCTGCTGCAGCAGATCCTTGTCATGAGGACTTAACATGTTGTGTGGTAAGTGGTTCCTCTGTTCCTCGTTTCTTTGTATGGGAAAAACTTGGATTGTATCTATATTGTATTATTATTTAATGTTTTAACTCTCAGGAGAGGTCTTCGGTTCTCAAAGGATTGAGCAGACTGAAGGATCTTGACATCAAGAATGTTTCTCATAGTAATGATCTAGAGGAGCCAATAAGCATTACTGGTCTTGAGACATTTTCCTTGAGCTATAAGGTAGGCCTTTTTTTTTTTTTTTTGTAGTTACTGTACAATGTCCGTTCTTGCATGAGTCTTCAAATTACAAGTTAATTAAAGGGACCTACTTGCAGGGAGTATAACCATTGTTAGTGAGTCTCTTGAATGTTGTGATTTCTTTTAAGGTTAAATTTTTTTAGTAAAATTGTATTTGGTTCTTCCAATATTTTCTGGATTATGTTTAAACTTCTTTTTCAAGGTGAAATAATAGTCAATCGTAATAATTACATGATTTGCGTGGTAGTTTCTCGGGGTGTGCACTTTTACTTTGGTTAAATAAAAAACAAACCAAGAAATTGATTTCTAACTTTTTTTTTTGAAACCAAATCAAACTATATTAAAACGAAAACCAATTGAAGTAATTTAGTTTGGTTTGCTTTCTTATTTCGTTTTGACCAAATAAGCAAAAAAAAAGAAAAAAAGAAAAGAAATCAAATAATTAAAAATTAAAGGAGCCCTCAATTCAAGTCAAATATAAACAATTAAATTAAAATAAAAACAAGAGTCTAAGTGTCTGTTCACTGAATGGCTTCATTGTTTTGGGAATTCATTCTCTTCTCATTCTCCCAACACTAGAGTCATGCAACAAATTCAAGTCAAATATAAACAGTTAAATTAAAATAGAAAACAACAGTCTAAGTGCCTGTTCTGTGAATGGCTTCAGTGTATTGGGAATTCATTCTCACCTCATTTCCCTCAACACTAGAGTCATGCAACAGATGAAGCCTGCCTAAATTGGCAACTAAGAACTGAATTTGTAGCATCATAAATATAAACTGGTTCACATAAAACACTTTAGAAAACACAGTGAATGATAGTACGTAATACATAGGTTTCTTTGTTTTTGACCAAATTGTGCTCTGCCCTAGTTGTTTCTTTATACTTGCTTGATGGTTTATTGTGAGTGGAAGCTCCTTATATTGTAATCCATTGGTGACATCACTTTTACATCATTTCACGGTGCAACCATGTATTATCATCCTTATGCTTATGATATTTTGTGTGTTTTCAGATTCACTGGCCACTGTCAATTGTTATATCAAGAAAAGCTTTAACAAAATATCAGTTGATTTTCCGCTTCCTTTTTCATTGTAAACATGTGGAACGCCAGCTCTGTGGGGCTTGGCAAATGCATCAAGTATGGACTTGAACTTAATTGTTGTAATCTGGCGACCTTTTATGTGTTTGCTCTATGCTATCCTATAACTTCAACAAATTTTGCAGGGAGTTCGTGCTCTTAATTCTCATGGAACTGTCATCTCTAGATCATCTCTCCTCTGTCGTAGCATGCTGAGATTTATTAACAGTCTTCTGCATTATCTAACATTTGAGGCAGGTTTCTTTGTATCCTTTGCACCATAGCAGCTCTGAATACTTTTGTAGGGCCTAGAAGGAATAGCTCATGAAGTCAGACGAGTCTTACATACTCTTTATCTTCCATTCCACTTTATTTCAGTTTTGGGCATAACTGAACCTCAGTATTTCTTTACTTCGGGAAATCTCTGCATTTGTGGTAGTCAAAGCCACTAGCAAGATGGACTTTGGGTTTTGACTCTTAGCTTTATCAAGGAAAGGCACAAAAAAGAATGAGGAAGAAAATATGAACTTATATTGAGATGTTCAATTAGTTGGCTTGGTGCTTTTAAGTAACATTCTTGAAATCCTTCTTTTCAGGTTCTTGAACCCAATTGGCATGTGATGCATGGTAGACTCCAGACTGCAAAAAGCATTGACGAGGTACTATCCTAATTAGACTTCTAAATGCTGCATATCTGTTTTTAATATAAAATATAATTTTTTTGGTGATAAACTAGTGCATCACAAGTTATATTTGAACATCCTTCCATTTGTAACAGGTCATCCAGCATCATGATTTTTTCCTTGATAAGTGTCTGAAAGAATGCTTACTTCTTTTGCCTGAACTGATAAAGGTTTGTTGCTTCTCATTTATCAGTATTTTTGGGACAGCTTTTAATAAATTGGACATGCTAGTCTGTTGCTATTTGTTAGACTAAAATGGTGTTTTAGAGTTATATTATTAGAATCTAATAAGAACTGGTGAATGAAGCATATTTCAATTTTTGAAGTGAAAAAAAAAAAAAAGATGTAGTTGGAAATGAAGTCTGAAACAGCCCTTGAATACACAAGATTTGATTGTGGGAAATTCACTTTCATTATTCATGTTTGTTTGTTTTTACTGTCGCAGAAAGTGGAGAAGTTGAAATCATTGTGCCTACAATATGCAGCAGCAACACAATGGTTAATCTCGTCGTCTATTGACATCCCCAAGTTAGATGAGCAGTCTGATGGTTCGGTTGGCTCAGGAAAATTGAAATCAAAGAATCCATCTCAAGTACAAAAAGTCATGACTAGAAACTCAGCCGTTACTGATTCCATTCTGTAAGTGTGGAGAATGGATGGCTATGATGACCTCTTTCTCTCATCACTCTAACCTGAACTAATATACATTGCAGTAAATTTGAGAGAGAATTCAATGCTGAGCTTCAGAGCCTGAGACCAATTTTGAGCAGCAGCTCCCAAGCAGAACCATATTTGACACATCTTGCACAGTGGATACTTGGTTTTGGAAATGATCAGTAAGTTCAAATATTGTGTTGCATGTGCTTTAGGTAGGGATTATTGTTTGTGTCGTGTTTTGTCTGTATCTTTGTTTCTTCTTTATACTGCATTTTTTAGGTCTCTAATTTCACAAAACAATTGCTTGCTATATATTTAGTAAAACTGTGATGTGGTTGAAATTTTGGGTTACATCTTCTATTAGATTTTTATTCGGGTAAGTCTTTTTTCTTTATTGCATGTTAGATGTAATATCAATCAAAAATATATATTATTGTTGATTTTGGAGTAACATTTTGTGATATTGATATTCTAATTAAATTTGTATATTAATATCAAATCTATCGGCACACATATATAAATCAATTTGTTAAATAGTTTACTACTAAACATTATGTATATATATAGAACAATCGATGAACTCTAATCTTCGATATGTATTTGTTTTAAAGGTTTTTATGATTCATGTTATACATGAATACTTATGTGAATATAATTATACGATTGTAATTTCATAAGAATGAACAAATGATTATATTTTCTTAAGAAATATAAAATTTAAATTCAGAATTGGTAAGACAATGTCAAAATAAGTTATCATTAGTTAATCGCTCAATTATTTATCGTGTTGGTTTAGTTTTTTTAATGGATTAAAAATTACTTTATATATATATAAAAAAAAAAACCTTGAACTTAGCACTGCGAGTCTCAAAATCTGAACTTTGCTATTCCAATTTAAGTCTCATTGTTTCTTATATAATCTTTTTATATATATGGTTCAATTATTTTATGGCTTCAATGTAAAAAGTTCCAAATTTTGACAAAAAAAAATTTAAGTTTTTTCGTGAAAAATAAATTTAATTAAGTCCTCAAATTTTCGAATTGTATTAATTAGGTTCGTTGATCAACATTTTCGTTATGCTCGTAGCCGACTTGGACATCAAGAAAATTTTCCTTCTAAAAGTATATAAATATTTTAATTCTTTTAAAAAATTATAAATTTGTTAAAAATTATTAAAAATTATAAAATGTTGAATAGAATTTAAAAATAAAAATTTATTAAAAATCATTCAAGAATTCAATTCTAGAAAGAATTTCGACATGATTTTCCGAATCTTTTTGGAATTTTGACAACTATGTGTCGAGATTTATTCGGGATGATTTTTAAAAATATAAAAAATTATTTTTAATATAATAAATTTTAAATTGTTCATTCTTCAAGTTATTTGATTATTTTTTTTTATATTTAAGACTCTTTTAAAATTTAGTAATTTTAAAATTCTTCTAAATTGTTCTTTTTGTTGAAGTAAAATAAAAAAACATTATATGAAATATTCGTAGAAATAGTTTATTTATTTTTTAAATTCTATTACTTATGGTCGAGTACATTTAGTGCTACACATGTCAGAAAATAATTGGGATACATTCATTTTTAAATTCTGAGTAGAATTAATAAATCTACAAAAAAATTATATATATATTTTATATTTTATATAGTGTAACACCCCTCACCGGTATTCAACGTCGGAATAGGGTTAACGAGATTATTGGACTTACAACTCAATTATACATACTATTAGCATACATTTCATCAATTCAAACATTCTTCAATCAACCTCAATCAATATGTCCCTAATACGAGCCTACGAGGCCCTATTCATGCATTGAAAGTGGTTCAGGACTAAACTGACAACCTTTAAAACAATTTGAGCACTTAGAAATTTTTTCTCCAAAACAGAGGACACACACCCGTGTGACCAGGCCGTGTGTCTCACACGACCACCAGACACGCCCGTGGGGACATTCGAAATGGGATCACATGGCCATGTCCCAGCCCGTGTCCTACCCTGTGTCCAAACAATTGAGCTTACTGACTTGGGTCACACGACCAACCATACGCCCGTGTGTCTAGCCCGTGTTCCCTTCAAAGTGGCCACACACGCCCGTGTGTCAGACTGTATGCTAGGTCGTGCCAAACCTGTAGGGTATACTGATTTATGCAACACGGCCAAGTCACACACCCGTGTGCTAGGCCGTGTGCCAATTAGGGGGTATACTGACTTGTGCCAAACGGCCGATCATACGCTTGTGCGTGAGACCGCGTGGAGCATACTGACTTCATTTCAATTTCAACACCAGGGAACACACGACCGTGTAAAAAGACCGTGTGTCACACAGGCTGAGACACACACCCGTGTCTCTGTCAGTGTGGACAAAAATAGGCTATTTACCAAGCCATTTTGCCACCCATTTCACACATACCTAAACAAGCTCAAATAGTTCCATTTCAAGACACAAATAAGTAGCCAAAAGTCATCAACCAAAGTTCAAATCATACCAATTCTTTTCCATCAATATAAATCACAAATATACCACAATTTGCCATATACTTTTATACCTAATTCACATATACCATTCAATTAACTAAACCATTCCAAACATGCAATATCCATTCAACCTCAATCACTCATTATAGGTCAATTACCTAACTCAAAATAATACCCTTTGCACATTTATAAACAAGATCAAATTCACCATCACAAGCCAACTCAAATGGCCTAAATACATGTTCATCAAACATACTAAAATGACTCAAGCCTACATCAAACATACTAAAATGACTCAAGCCTATACATGCCATATACCATATATACACACTTCAAAAGTACCAAAATAGATGTCCGATAGTGCGATGAAGTCCTTGACGATCCCCGAATTTGAGCTACCTTTGTAGAACTATAAAACATTGAAAATTAAACAAAGTAAACTATAAAGCTTAGTAAGTTCGTATGTAAATATGAAATAATCTCAACAATCATTAACACTTCAAAATGGATAACATAATTAACATTTAAAGCATCAATCAATGAGCTAACGTAAAGTTTAACCATATGGTAACTCATAAGTCCTCAACTTCTTCTAACTCATTACTAGAATAGTTTACAGTACATACCTGTACCGATACATATCTATTTACCACCAACTCTCTTACCAAATCACTTCTAGCTAATAAATGTTTACGATACAAAATACTTCGATTTTTCGATGCCATAGTCCAACTATGGTCTTACACATACGTTGCCAAGGCCCTGCCGTGGTCTTACATTCACATGCCATAACCCGGTTATGGTCTGATTATCCGATTTTCCATAGCCTAGCTATGGTCTTATTCAGCAACTCGTCCATTTAAATCATACATTTAAATTAAGTTCTACACATTTAACCATAGGATAAATACAATCTCAATACCATCCATCCATTGAATAAATACACATTTAAGTTCAAATATACAAACTTACCTCGTGTACAGAAATGACGAAACGACCGACTATTCTACTTTGCTTTTTCCTTGATCTAAGTCCGAATTCCTCTTTTCTTGATTTATAAATAATCAAAATTAACTTATTTAATCAATTATTCATTCAATTTAGTCCAAAACATACTTTAATGCATTTTTACACTTTTGCCCGACATATTTCACATTTTTCACAATTTAGTCCTTATTTCATAAAATCACAAATTCATGAAATTCAAGACTAACTCATGCTAGCCGAATTACCATAATGCCCTTAGCAGCCCATAATTTTCATTTATTTCACATTTTAACCACTAACTTTACACATTTCTTAATTAAATCCATATTTTGCATTTTTACTAAAAATCACTTAACAAAACTTGTATATCTATCAACAAGCATTCATAATCTATCAAGAAACTTCAAAATACACATGTATTCATAAATGACATCATTCAAAATCTTTAACAGTTTTGCAAAATAGTCCCTGGGCTAGCTAGACCTAGTTGTAACGATCTCAAAAACATAGAAATCATTAAAAATGGGACAAAACACATACCCAATTGCTTGAATTTTTGCTTAGCCGAATGAAGAACCCTAGTTTCTTCTTGTTATTCTTTAATTTCGGTTATAAAATGATAATGGAAGCCTTTAATTAACTTTGTTTTATTTATTTTATGTTTAATAACCAAATTAACCATTTAAAACACCTAAAATGTGTCCATATATGTCCACTAATCTTTCAAATGGTTTAATTACCATTTAAGGCCGCCATATTTAAAAACCAAAGCTATTTGACACCTTTAACTAATAGAACACCTATTTTGCATTTTACGCAGTTAAGTCATTTTTCTCAAATCGACTATTTAAACGATAAAATTATTTCACGAAATTTTCACACATACATGCTATCATGCTGTAAACACTAAAATAATAAAAAAATAATAATTTCAACCTCAAATTTTTGGTTTCAAAACCACTATTTTGGTTCGACCAAAAACGGCTTGTTACAACTCTCCCTCCTTAGAGATTTTCGTCCCCGAAAATCTTACCAGTGAAAAGGTTAGGGTACTGTTTTCTCATAGCTTCTTCGGGCTCCTACGTAGCCTCTTCAACAACGTGTCGTTGCCAAATTACTTTCACGAGAGCTATGCTTTTATTTCTCAACTGTTTAACCTCACGTGATAGAATTCTGATAAGTTCTTTGTTATACGTCATATCAGGTTAAATTTCAATCTCTGACGAAGAAATCACATGTGATGGATTAGATCTATATCGGCGCAACATTGACACATGGAATACATTATGAATCTTTTCTAACTCCGATGGTAAGGCTAATCGATATGCTATTGGCCTTATTCGTTCAATAATCTCATATGGCTCGATGAATCGCAGACTTAATTTACCTTTGCGACCGAAACGTAGTATTTTCTTCCACGAAGATACTTTCAGAAACACTTTTTTACCGATCTGAAACTCAGTATCTTTTCGTTTCAAATCCGCATACGATTTCTGTCGATCTGAAGCCGCTTTCAAACAATCGCGAATTACTTCCACTTTCTCTTCGGTTTCTCTAACCAAATCAACCCCATGAATCTGTTTCTAGCTAAGTTCGGACCAATACAATGGTGTTTGACATTTATGACCATACTATGCTTCATACAGCACCATCTTTATACTCAATTAGAAACTGTTATTATACGCAAATTCAACCAGCGACAAATATTTCTCCAAATTTCCTTCGAACTCTAAAACACAACATCTGAGCATATCTTCGAGAATCTGAATTACTCTCTCAGACTGACCGTCGGTTTGTGGATGAAAAGCTGTACTGAAATTCAACTTCGTACCCAAAGCTTCTTGCAATTTCTTTCAAAACCGCGACGTAAACCTCGGATCTCTATCCGAAATAATTGAAATTGGCACCCCATGCAATCTAACGATTTCATAAATGTACAACTCAACCAATTTATCAAGCGAAAAGTCAGTACGTACAGGGGTGAAATGTGCTGATTTTGTCAGTCGATCAATGACAACCCAAACTGCATCTTTCTTTTTTGGAGACAGGGGTAATCCCGATACGAAATCCATCGTCACTCTATCCCATTTCCATTCCGGTATCATCACAGGCTGAAGCAAACCTGAAGGCACTTGATGCTTGACTTTCACTTGTTGACAAACTAAACATCTCAATACAAACTCTAAAATGTCTCGTTTCATACCTGACCACCAATATAATTGTTTCAAATCATTGTACATTTTGGTACTCCCCGAGTGAACAGATAAACAACCGTTATGTGCTTCGTGTAGAATTTTCTGAATAAGCTCAGAATTTCTTGATACACAGATTCTGTTTCGGAACATTAAACAATCATCGGCTCCTATTAGGTACTCTAAATCACTAGTCGACTCACTTTGCACTCTTTTAGCTTGCAATTCACTATCACATTTTTGAGCTTCGCAAATTTTCTGAAGAAACAACGGTCTCGCTTTCAACTCAGCTACAATCGAACCGTCACCAGACAAAGCTAACTGTGTGCTCATCGCATGTAAAGAAAATAATGACTTTCTACTCAGAGCGTCAGTGGAAACACGAAAATTTATATACTTTTTCATGCCCTTTTTGACCCAATTTCATGTGGTTCCGAGTAAATTCTTGTCGAAAAATAATTAAATATTATAAAATAATTAATTTGTGCTAAAAATATGAAAATTCTGAATTTTAATTAATTTTATAGTTAATTGTGTTTAAATTTTGACTATTTTCGACAGAATCGCAAAGAGGGAAAAAATCGGCTCGGCAGACACTGCTCGAAGAATTAAACTGAGAGGCAATTTGAAGTGTCAAGGCGACTCTATTTCCAACCCAAGACGGTCCAATTATGAAGATTTAATCATAATTTAATTAATTTTAATTTATTCCCAATTTAATTTGGGCTAAATAAATTATTATTAATTAATTATGGGAAAAGGGTCCAGTTAAACCGCACTGGTTGAACCGAACCGGTTGAACTGAACCAACCACCAATTGGGCAGCCCAAACCGTCCACAATGAAGGCCCAAATCAGCTTATTTGCTGATTTATTCAGCTTGCAAAGGAGCCCTTTAAGATCTTTCAAAATCTCATTCAAACCCCTCCAAAATTCAAGGCTTTTAAGATTTGTCCAAGCTAATTTTAGCAAAGTTGAATCCATCAACTTTGCCACATAGGATGGCCGGCCAAGAGGGACTCTTTACTGCTGATTTTTTGCTATTTTTAGCAGCCCCTAAACACTATAAATACAGCTCCTAGCTGCTCATTCAAGGCATCCCTCAATTCTCCAACATTCTCTCATTCTCTCAACTTTTCTCCCTTCATTTTCATTCCATTTTCCCCTTGTTCTTGTGCCGATTTCCCCTCTTGGAAAAGAGGTGTTTTCCAGACATTTGAAGCAGAATTTGAAGTGTTCATAAGCCCTCTTGATAGCCAAGGACAACGAAGAACGAAGGAGGAATCAATCAGACAAGTCACGGAGAGCCACCGGATTTGTTTCTCGTTCCTATCTCTTTAAATTATTTGTTGTTGTTTTGACGAACATGTTTATGAATATTCATGCTTTTGAAATGTTTAATTTAATCAATTTAGCTTGAATTTAATTTGTGTTGGTTTGATTTCATTTTGCCCTCTTAGATTATTAAAATTATGTTTATGCTGTTAAAGGCCTCGGTGAAATGTTTGATTAAGTAGAATTATGCTAAGTTATCTGGCATTATAATTGTTTAGATAGCTAATGAATTAATTATTTAAACGCATTGAAATTGTAATTAATGGACACAATACTTAATCTGTGCATGTTTAATTCTTCTAAGGTAGCTGAAGATTAAATTAGCATTGTATTTGACAATATGTATGCCTTGCATAACTTGCAGGATTTTTGTGATTAAATTGTTTCACGGTAAAAATACCTTGTTACTTCACATGATCTTTTATATGCTTGTTAGGTTGAATTAATCATTTGCATCGACATAGGAATATGCGAGAGATTGTTTAATTTAATGAGTATGTATGTGCAATAACATGTTTACTTTTTGCAGTCTGTTTAATCGATCGAATTGGCATAGAAATATGTACAAGAGATAGATGGATTTTTGATTTGTAAATATGTTGAATAGTTAGCAAATTACCGAGTTGCCATGTTTTAACAAGTATAAACACAAGTTTAATAATTCTAAGGTAAGAAATGTGATTAAACCAACACAATTATATCATCTTGATTAAGATTAGTTTTCGAAATCGCACACTTGAACTTTGTTTTATTTTAATTTACTTTGTTTTTGTTTTAGTTTTCAAATAGTTTCCAAAAAATCAAATATTTTTCCCTAACCAAAGTGTTTGAAATTATTTCATAAATAATTCTTTTACAGTCCCTGTGGGTACGATAACTCGACATTTACTTGTCACTTTTATTACTTGTTACGATTGTGTACACTTGCACATTTCCACCGTTCCAAGTTTTTGGCGCCGTTGCCGGGGACTGTTTTTCAAAGTCATTATTTGTGAATCTGTTTTACATTTTGGTTTATTTATTTCCCTGTTTAAATTTTAACTTAATTAATTTTTCTGTGAATATTTCAGGTGTTTATGAGTATTGACCAGATTATTGACTTACTCCCTGTGGACCCTGAAATTGAAACACCCCACACCCGGCCCACGAGCCTGAACCGGATCTGGTATGTTCCTTAAATAAATCGGTTTTCAATGTTCTAAATGACTTAGAGAAAATTTGTGTAATTTAAAAAAAAATTGTTTTGGGTTGGGCTTAATTTGAAACCTATTTAATAAATTCTGGAAATCCAACTTAAATAAGATGACAAAATAATTTTTGGGTTTATTATTTTAAAAGAAATAAATTTACTTATCTTTAATCAAACATAAATTGTATCATATTCAAATAAAAATAAACAGAAATAAAGAAAATCCAACTGGGCCTTATGGCCTTATTACATCATTCAAACCCAAAATAAAGTTTTAAAGTACTAAAATTTCATAAAGTCCAAATTCCAAATAATTTCTTCAAGCGATGCATGGCCACCTTTAGCTCCTGCCGACCCGGTCCATTACTGCTCATCACCTGAAAAATAATTCCCCAACGGGGTGAGTCAACAGACTCAATGTGTACATAGTACTAATTTCCAACAAACCAGGCATACAAGTCATATCAATATCATGTTCATACAAAAATAAAGGATGATGCAACCCAAACCCAAACCTATTTGTCCATCCGCTACACACCACCCGTACTAACCTGTACACTGCGGGGACTACTAAGTCGACCCTCCATCCGCTACACACCATCGAAGGCAGTCGCTGCAGTCGACGTGCTCATCGCCCACTTATGTTGTGTCATTAGACACTGTATTCACTGGATGTAACCGAAGTTACCACTTTTCACTTTATGTGACCGTAGTCACCACTTTACGTTGGTGAGACCGTAGTCATCACCTTCACTTTCTTCCTCCACAAATATCCCGAATGCCCCAATTATTTCATAACAAATTTCACATACTAAATTTTCATTCATGTTACTAATCACATGTTCAAAATATATCACATTCACAATCCTATCCAAAGTAGGAAACGTACCTGGGTACTCCTTACCACATTTGTGGTGCTTAGCCACATTCACACACTGTTACATATTTACATATCTAATGATTGCCATGCAATTTATTGAAAGTTAGTAAGAGTACACACCTTTTTCGCTTAATAGTTTCCGTGAATTCCCGTAGAGCGATCTACCGATCTAGATCTTTCACTCCTATATTCGGCCATTAATTAAAACATATAAATAAACCTATTTGGTCTTAAAACCAAATCCTACTAGAAGTAGAATTACTTACCTAGTTGCCGAATTGATTTAATCAAGTCACAACAGTTGCTAGAATTCCTCTTCCTTGAAATCGGCTAATACTAGGTATGTAACCAAGTCAGTTTTCGGTTTTTGAAATAATGGAAAACACTTAAACAATTTATGCCTTGGCCGAATATCCCTTACCTTATGATGGGATTCCAAATCTGAAGAGGATTCCTTTATAAGCCTGTTGAAATCCTATAACTTCGTGTTAGATTAGATCTAACTTTGAAAACGTGAATCATAATCTTTAACTGCATATTTATATTTATAATCCTTACCTTAGATCCTTAGATTTCCCGAAAAATCCCCTTTTGATGTTGTGGATGATTGCCCTCTTTCTTAGAATCCACAAAGATTCAGCTTAACAGTAGAACGGAGAAGAAAATAGAAGAAAAAGAGAGGGATTTTTGCTTAATGAAAATTCGGCAGAGAGGGGTTTTGCCTAGGGAGAATTTCGGCAGAGAGGAAGAGGGAGCAAATGTTGATGAGTAGCCCTCCTGTCCTCCTTTTATAGCCAAAGTTATCAGCCTAGGAGTCCTTTACTTGGCCACCACTCCTCTTTTTGATAATATTATCTCTTTTATTTAAAAGATAAAAGCCTTTAATCCATCAATTATCTCCTCAATTATCTCATTAGAAAATAATCCTTTATTTATCTCTTATTATTCACATATTTATGTGAATAAAACTCCTTTATTTATCTCTTATTATTCACATATTTATGTGAATAAAACTCCTTTATTTCTCTCTTATTATTCACATATTTATGTGAATAAAACTCCTTTATTTATCTCTTATTATTCACATATTTATGTGAATAAAACTCCTTTATTTATCTCTTATTATTCACATATTTATGTGAATAAAACTCCTTTATTTCTCTCTTATTATTCACATATTTATGTGAATAAAACTCCTTTATTTATCTCTTATTATTCACATATTTATGTGAATAAAACTTCTTTATTTATCTCTTATTATTCACATATTTATGTGAATAAAACTCCTTTGTTTATCTCTTATTATTCACATATTTATGTGAATAAAACTCCTTTATTTATCTCTTATTATTCACATATTTATGTGAATAAAACTCCTTTATTTATCTCTTATTATTCACATATTTATGTGAATAAAACTCCTTTATTTATCCCCTAATTAATCAAATATTTATGGAAATAAAACACCTCTATTTCTAGAATGCTTGTGCCGTCCACCTTGGTGTGTCTAGAAGCAAAAATAAAACTTCATTATTTGCTTCCCAAGTGACTCGAACCCAGGCCCAACAGCTCTTGCACATGGCGCCATTTCCATAGGCCCTAAGTGACATCTTCAGGCCACTTTTCCAAGCCTGTTTGTGTGTCAAATTTCTCCAACTTTTTCTTTTAAGGCCCTCTTGCCTTTATTTCCTATTTTAAACTTTAAAATTTGACATTTCAGCATCATTTCTAAGTTTCCTAAAATTTTCGATCGGCTCTGTAACTTGCCATTTTTCTTACATATCCAAGTTTCCTAAAATGTTCAAGTTTCCATTTTTGGATCATTTCCAAAAATGTTCAGGTTTCCAAAAATGTCTAAGTTTCCAAAAACGTTTGGGTTTCCAAAAATGTCTAAGTTTCCAAAAGTGTTCATTTCCATTTCCATTTCCATTTTCATTTCTATCTCCCTTTTCATTTCCATTTTCATTTCCATTTTCATGCATTTCTAGGTTTCCAAAAGTATAAAAAATTTATTGATAGTACTTGAAACTTGTCATTTCATACAATTAAACTGAAAATGCATAGGCCCTATTCAGGATGTTACAGTTCTACCCTCCTTAAAAATAATTTCGTCCTCGAAATTACTTATTAACGAATAATCGTACTGTCTAACTCACCTCACTACGCTATTGCTGCGCAACTCTGATCTTAATAGAACCATCATACTTTCTAGGCACAATCTCTAAGTTCACATCCCTTAAAACTCATTTTCTAACGTCGCGATTTAATCTGATTTAAAAGTTTTATACATTAGTACTTGTTTCACTTATTACCCGCGAAGAAGTTTTATGAAAAGAGTTTTAGGAGTGGTTCTTTCGTATTCATACATGCACATAGTCTTTACATTCATTCATCCATCAAACAATTATGAACTTTCGTTCATTCAGAGAAACGTTGTAGTTTTCATTGTTGTTGTTTTTCCACTACCCAGGGATATTTTCGTAATTTGTCTTACAGGGGCATTTTCGTAATTTTTCAAAAATAAAAGTTCTCTGATGATTTTGTCAAAAAGTATTTTGGAACTTTTAAATTCCCGGGGTGTTTTGAAAAATTTGGAAATTCGGGGGTATTTCGGTAATTTTGAAGCTCGAGGGTATTTTGGTAATAAACCAGGGTAAATTTGTAAAGTTTGATAATTCTGGGGTATTTCCAAATGTTGCAAAACTTTGAGGGTTCTTTTTGAGAATTTGTTTTCCAAGTTGATGGTGTTGCAAAAATTTTAAAAATTAGGGTCATTTTGGTAATTTTGTAGGTTAGGGGTAATTTTGTAATTTTACCAAAATCAAGGTATTTTGATATTTGCAAAATAAGATTCTTGGGTGCTTTTTTAAAGTAAGGAAAATTTTATTGAAATTGGGGTGGTATTGAAATTTTAGAAACCAATGGCATTTTTGTAATTTCGCCACTAAGGGCATTTTGGTAATTTTTGTAAATCAGGAATTTTTCGAAAAATTTTGTAAAAGTAGTTCTCACAAATTATAAGGGTAATTTTAAAAGTTTTAAAACTAGGGTTTTCATAAAAACATGGCTAGTCCCTTTCGGGTTTTAGTTATTGAGTTTAGCCTATGAATAAGTCCTCATGGTTAGGGTGAACCGTAGCTACGCACCAGGTAGGATTCCTGCGAAGAGGAGGTGAGTCACTAGGACTGCTTAAGTACCAGGCTCTTCCGGATCCAATCCTAGACATGCGCACAATGGTTACCACACCCTAACTTAGTGACTTAGCCATAGGTTTGTTAAGTGCATTAAGTCTTAATGTATTTGTGTTTGAGTAGACTAGTCCTACGGTTCAATAGATTCTAGTTCACTAATCTACGTTCCATTCCATTTCTACCCTTCTACAATTCACAATATAAATCACACAAAGGATAGGGGTACTTACCTGATGGACTGCGGGTCGGAGACTTAGGTGCCATGCCAGAAAACCTGCTTATTTCATAAAATACTTTCATAAAACCCATTTAAGCTCGCTTTGAAAATGTTTTGGGCCTTAGCCCACAGGCCGAGAGTTTTAAAACTGGGCTCTGATACCAACTGAAACACCCCACACCCGGCCCACGAGCCTGAACCGGATCTGGTATGTTCCTTAAATAAATCGGTTTTCAATGTTCTAAATGACTTAGAGAAAATTTGTGTAATTTAAAAAAAAATTGTTTTGGGTTGGGCTTAATTTGAAACCTATTTAATAAATTCTGGAAATCCAACTTAAATAAGGTGACAAAATAATTTTTGGGTTTATTATTTTAAAAGAAATAAATTTACTTATCTTTAATCAAACATAAATTGTATCATATTCAAATAAAAATAAACAGAAATAAAGAAAATCCAACTGTGCCTTATGGCCTTATTACATCATTCAAACCCAAAATAAAGTTTTAAAGTACTAAAATTTCATAAAGTCCAAATTCCAAATAATTTCTTCAAGCGATGCATGGCCACCTTTAGCTCCTGCCGACCCGGTCCATTACTGCTCATCACCTGAAAAATAATTCCCCAACGGGGTGAGTCAACAGACTCAATGTGTACATAGTACTAATTTCCAACAAATCAGGCATACAAGTCATATCAATATCATGTTCATACAAAAATAAAGGATGATGCAACCCAAACCCAAACCTATTTGTCCATCCGCTACACACCACCCGTACCAACCTGTACACCGCGGGGACTACTAAGTCGACCCTCCATCCGCTACACACCATCGAAGGCAGTCGCTGCAGTCGACGTGCTCATCGCCCACTTATGTTGTGTCATTAGACACTGTATTCACTGGATGTAACCGAAGTTACCACTTTTCACTTTATGTGACCGTAGTCACCACTTTACGTTGGTGAGACCGTAGTCATCACCTTCACTTTCTTCCTCCACAAAAATCCCGAATGCCCCAATTATTTCATAACAAATTTCACATACTAAATTTTCATTCATGTTACTAATCACATGTTCAAAATATATCACATTCACAATCCTATCCAAAGTAGGAAACGTACCTGGGTACTCCTTACCACATTTGTGGTGCTTAGACACATTCACACACTGTTACATATTTACATATCTAATGATTGCCATGCAATTTATTGAAAGTTAGTAAGAGTACACACCTTTTTCGCTTAATAGTTTCCGTGAATTCCCGTAGAGCGATCTACCGATCTAGATCTTCCACTCCTATATTCGGCCATTAATTAAAACATATAAATAAACCTATTTGGTCTTAAAACCAAATCCTACTAGAAGTAGAATTACTTACCTAGTTGCCGAATTGATTTAATCAAGTCCCAACAGTTGCTAGAATTCCTCTTCCTTGAAATCGGCTAATACTAGGTATGTAACCAAGTCAGTTTTCGGTTTTTGAAATAATGGAAAACACTTAAACAATTTATGCCTTGGCCAAATATCCCTTACCTTATGATGGGATTCCAAATCTGAAGAGGATTCCTTTATAAGCCTGTTGAAATCCTATAACTTCGTGTTAGATTAGATCTAACTTTGAAAACGTGAATCATAATCTTTAACCGCATATTTATATTTATAATCCTTACCTTAGATCCTTAGATTTCCCGAAAAATCCCCTTTTGATGTTGTGGATGATTGCCCTCTTTCTTAGAATCCACAAAGATTCAGCTTAACAGTAGAACGGAGAAGAAAATAGAAGAAAAAGAGAGGGATTTTTGCTTAATGAAAATTCGGCAGAGAGGGGTTTTGCCTAGGGAGAATTTCGGCAGAGAGGAAGAGGGAGCAAATGTTGATGAGTAGCCCTCCTGTCCTCCTTTTATAGCCAAAGTTATCAGCCTAGGAGTCCTTTACTTGGCCACCACTCCTCTTTTTGATAATATTATCTCTTTTATTTAAAAGATAAAAGCCTTTAATCCATCAATTATCTCCTCAATTATCTCATTAGAAAATAATCCTTTATTTATCTCTTATTATTCACATATTTATGTGAATAAAACTCCTTTATTTATCTCTTATTATTCACATATTTATGTGAATAAAACTCCTTTATTTCTCTCTTATTATTCACATATTTATGTGAATAAAACTCCTTTATTTATCTCTTATTATTCACATATTTATGTGAATAAAACTCCTTTATTTATCTCTTATTATTCACATATTTATGTGAATAAAACTCCTTTATTTCTCTCTTATTATTCACATATTTATGTGAATAAAACTCCTTTATTTATCTCTTATTATTCACATATTTATGTGAATAAAACTCCTTTATTTATCTCTTATTATTCACATATTTATGTGAATAAAACTCCTTTATTTATCTCTTATTATTCACATATTTATGTGAATAAAACTCCTTTATTTATCTCTTATTATTCACATATTTATGTGAATAAAACTCCTTTATTTATCCCCTAATTAATCAAATATTTATGGAAATAAAACACCTCTATTTCTAGAATGCTTGTGCCGTCCACCTTGGTGTGTCTAGAAGCAAAAATAAAACTTCATTATTTGCTTCCCAAGTGACTCGAACCCAGGCCCAACAGCTCTTGCACATGGCGCCATTTCCATAGGCCCTAAGTGACATCTTCAGGCCACTTTTCCAAGCCTGTTTGTGTGTCAAATTTCTCCAACTTTTTCTTTTAAGGCCCTCTTGCCTTTATTTCCTATTTTAAACTTTAAAATTTGACATTTCAGCATCATTTCTAAGTTTCCTAAAATTTTCGATCGGCTCTGTAACTTGCCATTTTTCTTACATATCCAAGTTTCCTAAAATGTTCAAGTTTCCATTTTTGGATCATTTCCAAAAATGTTCAGGTTTCCAAAAATGTCTAAGTTTCCAAAAACGTTTGGGTTTCCAAAAATGTCTGAGTTTCCAAAAGTGTTCATTTCCATTTCCATTTCCATTTTCATTTCTATCTCCCTTTTCATTTCCATTTTCATTTCCATTTTCATGCATTTCTAGGTTTCCAAAAGTATAAAAAATTTATTGATAGTACTTGAAACTTGTCATTTCATACAATTAAACTGAAAATGCATAGGCCCTATTCAGGATGTTACAGAAATAGAATGAACCTTTCGTCAACGAAGAAGACAAGCAAACCAGAGAAGGACCGAAGGAATGAATCCCGAGAATATAAACCAAGGGAACGGAGCAAATCCTGCTCAGAATCCTATCCTTATTGCTGATGATAGGGATAGAGCCTTAAGACAGTATGCCGTGCCAGTGTTTAACGATCTTAATCCGGGTATTAGGAGACCCAAAATCGAGGCACAACAATTTGAGCTGAAGCCAGTCATGTTCCAGATGCTTCAGACAGTGGGCCAATTCAGCGGGATGCCTACTGAAGATCCTCATCTTCACTTAAGACTATTCATTGAAGTGAGCGATTCTTTCAAGTTAGCCGGAGTACCCGAAGATGCCTTAAGATTGAAGTTGTTCCCATATTCGTTAAGGGACAGAGCTCGTGCCTGGTTAAATTCATTGCCATCAAACTCCATTTCTACATGGCAAGAGTTAGCCGAGAGATTCCTCATGAAGTATTTTTTGCGAAGCAAAAATGCTAAACTGAGAAATGGGATCACTGCTTTCCATCAAATGGATGAAGAATCCTTGTATGAGGCATGGGAAAGATTTAAGGAGCTATTACGAAAATGCCCTCAGCATGGAATTCCTCATTGCATTCAACTTGAGACATTCTATAATGGTCTCAACGCTCACACAAGGATGGTAGTGGATGCCTCTGCTAATGGTGCTCTCCTTTCTAAGTCTTATAACGAGGCTTATGAAATTATTGATAGAATTGCCAGCAATAACTATCAGTGGCCAACTAACCGAGCAGCGTCAGGAAGACGAGTTGCTGGAATTCATGAAGTAGACGCCCTTACCTCACTCGCATCTCAGGTATCATCGATATCCTCAATGCTTAAAAATCTTACTGCTAATGGGTCTAATAGTTTTGCAGCACAGCCGACTAATCAATTTGAGAATATAGCCTGTGTTTATTGTGGGGAGGGACATTTGTTCGAAGAATGTCCATTGAACCCCGAATCTGTGTACTACATGGGCAATCAGAACCAAAACCGAGGAAGGCAAGGCTGCAGTCCAACTTTTATAACCCATCATGGAGAAATCACCCGAATTTTTCCTGGAGTAACCAAGGGGCTGGAACCAGTTACACCCAACCAAGACAGACCCAGCCGCCAAATTTTCCATAACAAGTCCAGAAGCCAGTTCAACCTGAAGCATCCAATAGTCTGGAGAGTTTACTAAAGGCATATCTAGCAAAGAATGATGCCTTAATCCAGAGCCAAGCAGCTACATTGAAGAATTTGGAGAATCAAGTGGGCCAGCTTGCGACTGAACTTAGGAACCGACCACAAGGTGCTTTACCTAGTGACACGGAAAATCTGAGAAATCTGGGGAAAGAACGCTGCAAAGCGTTACAATTGAGGAGCGGGAAGATAGTAGAGCCCAACACTGTCGAAGTTGAAAAGGAGCAAGCTGATGCTCAAGAAGAAGTTCAACCAAGTGTTGACACACCAGTTTCGCCAGAACCAAAATCTGCAAGACCCATCAAAGTAACCGCAGGACCAGCTAATTTTGATCCCCCAACAACATCGTTAGATGCAGAATTACCGCCAAAGGCGAATCAACCGAAACCAGTTCCAGTACTGAAACCACCGCCACCCTACCCTCAAAGACTTCAGAAGCCGAAGCAAGAAATTTAATTCAAGAGGTTCCTAGACGTACTCAAGCAACTTCACATCAACATCCCGTTGGTCGAAGCACTTGAGCAAATGCCGAACTATGTGAAGTTCATGAAAGATATTCTGTCTAAGAAACGAAGACTTGGAGAATTTGAGACGGTAGCTCCGATGAAGGAATGCAGTGCATATCTTCAGAACAAATTACCCCCAAAATTGAAAGATCCTGGATGTTTCACCATACCATGCAATATTGGATCAACATGTTGTGGTAAAGCATTATGTGACTTAGGTGCAAGTATTAACTTGATGCCTATGTCAATATTTAGGAAATTGGGGATAGGAGAAGTTAGACCAACTACGGTTACACTTCAACTAGCAGATCGATCCTTAGCGCATCCAGAAGGAAAAATCGAGGGCGTATTGGTACGCGTAGATAAGTTTATCTTTCCTGCTGACTTTGTAATTCTGGATTTTGAAGCAGACAAAGAAGTGCCAATTATCCTAGGAAGACCATTCCTAGCAACTGGAAGGACTCTTATTGATGTGCAGAAGGGCGAGCTGACTATGCATGTTCAGGACGATCAGGTAACATTTAATGTTTTTAAGTTAATGCGATTTCCTGGCACTATGGGTGATTGTTCTGCAGTGACCGATTTAGAGGAATTAATAGTAGAGAAGGAACTTAACAGTGTTGATGACCCTTTAGAAAGAATTTTGACATCGGATCCCCCAAATGAGGAAGAGGAGGATGAATACTTAGCTTCGCTCGAAGCTAATCAAAAGAGATTTAATCTGCAAACTCGTTTTGAGTCTTTGGAATTAGAGAACAGAGATTACATGTGGCCAAAAGCATCAACCGAGGATCCACCTAAGTTAGAACTCAAGGTATTACCTTCACACTTAAAATATGTTTATTTAGGTAACACCTCTACTTTGCCTGTGATTGTTTCAGCAGAATTAACTACTGAACAAGAAGAGAAGCTTATCATAGTTTTGAAACAATTCAAGAAGGCTATCGGATGGACCATAGCTGACATTCGCGGTATTAGCCCGTCAGTATGTATGGACAGCGAAGACTGAACCCAATCATGAAAGATGTCGCGAAGAAGGAAATTATCAAATGGTTGGATGCGGGTATAATTTACCCCATCTCAGATAGTTCATGGGTAAGTCTAGTCCAGTGCGTACCGAAGAAAGGAGGTATCACGGTCGTGGAGAACGAGAACAACGGGTTGATACCAACGAGGATAGTTACGGGATGGAGAATCTGTATCGATTATCGGAAGCTGAACAAGGTGACTAGGAAAGATCACTTTCCTTTACCATTCTTAGACCAGATGCTGGATAGACTCGTAGGACGAGATTACTACTGTTTTCTCGACGAATACTCAGGGTATAATCAGATTACGGTAGCACCAGAAGATCAACACAAAACGACATTCACCTTTCTGTACGGTACATTTGCATTTAGACGCATGCCATTTGGTTTATGTAATGCACCTACTACATTTCAAAGATGTATGATGTCTATTTTTACTGACATGGTTGAGAAATACTTGGAAGTTTTCATGGACGATTTCTCAGTATTTGGAGATACTTACGAGGATTGTTTAGCCAATCTAGCGAAGGTACTAAGGCGATGCGAAGAGACGAATCTCGTACTCAATTAGGAAAAATGTCATTTCATGGTACGAGAAGGAATTGTTCTAGGCCATCGGATAACGAGACATGGGATCGAGGTGGACAAGGCAAAAGTAGATGTTATTGAGAAACTCCCACCTCCAACATCTGTAAAAGGTGTTAGGAGCTTTTTGGGCCACGCCGGGTTTTATCGAAGGTTTATCAAGGACTTTTCCAAAGTGGCTAAGCCTTTATGCAAATTATTGGAGAAGGACTCAATATTCAAGTTTGACGAGGATTGTTTAAAAGCCTTCAACGATATGAAGAATCGATTAGTCACGGCACCTATAATCGTCACACCAGACTGGGATTCGCCATTCATATTGATGTGTGACGCAAGTGACTTCGCCATTGGAGCTGTCATGGGCCAGCGAAGGAACAAAGTTTTTCATCCTATCTACTACGCAAGCAGAACTCTAACCGGAGCCCAACTGAACTATACGGTAACAGAAAAGGAGTTACTTGCTATTGTCTTTGCTTTTGACAAGTTTCGATCTTATCTTGTAGGTACCAAAGTGATTGTCTATACAGACCACTCCGCAATTAAGTACTTATTAGCCAAGAAAGATGCTAAGCCGAGATTGATCCGGTGGGTGCTTCTACTCCAAGAGTTCGATCTGGAAATTCAAGATCGAAGAGGAGTAGAGAACCAAGTAGCAGATCACCTATCCAGATTGGAGCCGCAAGAGGAAAATTCTTCACTTTTACCGATCCATGAGACATTTCCAGATGAACAAATACTGAAGGTAACTCATGTCCATAATACTCCTTGGTTTGCTGACTTTGCTAACTATTTAGCTTGTGGTTTGATGCCAATTGATAAAACATATCAGCAAAGAAAAAAATTTCTTCACGATGTAAAGTATTATTTTTGGGAAGAGCCGTATTTGTTCAAAAAGTGCGCAGATCAGATGATTAGAAGATGTGTGACAGAGGACGAAATGCCAAAAATTTTATACCACTGTCATTCAGCTCCAAGTGGAGGACACTTTGGAGGTACCCGTACAGCGGCCAAAGTATTGATTGTACATATATTGAATTGTATGTGTATAATATTTTGTCAACCATGTGTACAAAGGTTGTATTCACCTATTATTATTCTATGCTTGATACTACATTTTTGTTTCTCATTATTTAGTGATTCAATAAAAAGTATTTTGAGTCATTTTTAAGCACTTATTTAAAAGTTTTAAACCAAGGCAATATTTGATATTTGGAAATTCGAGGAATCGTGCCCAATTGTGCTGGGTTTCGATTTTTTGTTTAACCAAAAAACCAAATATCCTTTTAAAATTTTGTCCATATTTTCGAAATAAGGCAATATTTGTACGTTTGGAAATTTGAGGAATCGTACCCTATCATGCTGGGTTTCAGTTTTCTGTTTGACCAAATAACCAAATATCCTTTTAAAATTCCGTCCTTGTTTTCAAAATAGGGCAATATTTGCGTGCTTGGAAATTCGAGGAATCGTGCCCTATCGTGCTGGGTTTCGACTTTCTGTTTGTCCAAATAACCAAATACCCTTTTAAAATTTTAATGCATGAGCTTTGAGAATTTTGGGATAATCTTGAATTCGAGGACTTAAATTGTCATATCCTATCGTGCTGGATGTGATATTTTATTCCTTCGAAATAAGGGAATCTCAATATCCAACTCGAGTTATTTAAAATTTTTAGAAAAAAACAAAATTTCAAAATTGTTTCAAACTTTTCGACATTAGGACATCAATTAATCAATTTGGTACCAATTTTGGGCATTGCGAGGGTGCTAACCCTTCCTCGCACGTAACCGACTCCTGAACCTGTTTTCTCGAATTTCGCAGACGAAAATATTTTTTATGGGTGATCCGATCACACCTAAACGAAAAAAAGGATTGGTGGCGACTCCACATCACATTTTTAAGTCGACCCCATTTTTTCAAACTTAAAATAAAAAATGGTTTCGACAGCTTGGCGACTCCACTAGGGAATGGTTGAGAGTCAGGCCATAAGTTGATTAACTCTTGTCCTTTTGATTGAAAATTTGGAAAACTATTTTGAAAAATCATGTTTCTTTTGATGCATTTGTGCTATGATTAATGTTCAGTCTCGTAGAATACTTTTGAATTGCATTGCATGATCGTTGTGGTCATACCCTTTAAGTGGGAGTGAGAAACTATACCTTCGTGAGGTTTTCACCTCCGCATGGGCTAGTGGATTGCTTCTAGGATACATCTGTACCTATGTGCTTCGTGAGATTTTCATCTCCGCATGGCCATAGGGGAATGTATCCCCCTGAACCGAACTCGGTCTGTATGAGCCTATAATGGGTGAGGATAGAGGAATCTGCTGGTTCGGGTACCTCTCTTTAGAACCAAACCACATGTAGTGAACCCTAGGAGCCCACTTTAGGTAGAACTATGCCAAACCCTAGTGGTCACACGATTAGGTACTTTATTCTGTTGTTTATTTCTCTTGTGCTAACGTGTTTCTTTTGTTTTCATTGCATTGCATTGCATCATCATAGAAAGGAGGTGTTGATTAATATTTGATTACTAACTAGAAGAGTTTGTCATAAGGAAATGAATTACTTGATAAAGTGGGTTATAATACGGTTGTCTGAATATAGTCTAGGTAAACGACAAGAGAAGTCCGCAGAAGAATACAAGACCTTGCTCAAGGATTCATGCCGACAAAGACTATTCGAGAGCCGTCACTTTTTGACTTTCTTAAAGGAGCTAGAAGAGGCATCTATTGAGAAAGTCCACAGGACACGACTATAACATCCAGATACGAAGAAAAGGATTGGTGTCTTCACCTGGACTATGAGGACAAAGCCGCATACGTAACCCATTTTATGTAAAGAAATTTGTTTTCTAGAAAATTTCTTCTAATGGAATAGAATTCACAATCAACATCTCTTTTTCTTTTTGCATTCATTCCATGCATTTGCATTGCATTTCATGCATTTGCATTACATCGCATCATATGCATTACAATTCGTAGAAAGTTTCTAATTGAATAAAAATTATTTCAGCATTAACCTGGACACCAAACATCCTTACGATACCCGAACCAAGACGAAAGACATGGATCAGAGATTAGAAAAACTTGAACAACTCCAAAGGGAGATGCAAGATAAACTTCAACAGCAAATGCAAGAGCAGCTCGCTAAGATTCAGCAGGATATGATGGAAAAAATGGTGGAAGCTCAGGGAAATATGATGACTCAGATGACGCAGCTGTTGAAGGGGCTTATGGATAAAGGAAAAAACCCCATGGTAAATGTTGAGGAGAATACTGAGTATCTTCAATATCCCCCTGGTTTTACTCTACCACATGTGCAAACTCGACCTGAAAGGCCATCTGTCATGATCAGGCCTCAACAGTTCCAAGCGGGCGCTTCAGTGAACCTCCAAACTGGCTCGGGTTCAGGAGATAATCAAATCATTACTAATGTCCCTGATTTGGATGAAGTAGCTGAAGGAGAGAGGACAAAAGTAGAACTGCCAAAGCAGCTAGAAGATAAATGTAAATGGTTGGAGGAAAAGTTTAAAGAGATAGAAAGCGCCGATAGCTGTTATGGAATCGATGCCAAGGATTTAAGCTTGGTCCCAAACTTGGTGCTCCCATACAAATTCAAAATGCCTGAATTTGAGAAATATAATGGGACAAGTTGCCCCGAGGCTCACATCACTATGTTTTGTAGAAGAATGACGGGGTACATTAATAATGACCAACTGTTGATCCATTGCTTCCAAGATAGCCTGGTGGGAGCAGCAGCCAAGTGGTATAACCAGTTGAGTCGTGCCAGAATTGGTTCATGGAGAGATTTAGCCCAAGCATTCATGAAACAGTACAGTCATGTGACAGACATGACTCCCGACAGAATTACTCTTCAAAACAGGGAGAAAATGGCGAATGAAAGTTTTAAACAGTATGCGCAGCGGTGGAGAGAGGTTGCCACCCAAGTCCAGCCACCACTTCTGGAGAAAGAGACCACTATGCTCTTTATTAATACACTAAAGGCCTCGTTTATCACTCATATGCTAGAAAGTGCTACAAAGAGCTTCTCGGACATCGTAATGACGGGAGAAATGATCGAGAATGCCATAAAAAGTGGAAAGATCGAGGCGGGAGAAAGTAACAAGAGAATGGCCACAAGGAAGAGAGAAAATGAAGTGGATAATACAAGCATGGGGTGCTCAAAGTCGATTACTATTAAACAGCCAAAAACAGTGACTACTGGGTATCAAGGTTCATCAAGGAAAGAATCTGGCACAAGGCAAAGCAATGAGTAACTCCAGTTTACACCAATTCCAATGACATATAGAGAGTTGTATCAAAGCCTATTTGATGCACATGTGGTGGCTCCTCATTACATGGAATCAATACAACCCCCGTACCCCAAGTGGTATCATTTGAATGCTCAATGCGAGTATCACGCGAGAATAACGGGTCACTCAATCGATAACTGCATTGCATTTAAGAAATTGGTTGAAAGGCTTATTAAAATAGGGGTTGTAAAGTTCGATGAGTCGAACGAAGCAGTAAATTGTGATAATTGAAGGAGGGGGCAGGAGAGTTGTGATTCTTTGAAGAAGTCATCAGAAGCCTAGTAATTTGGGAATCAAAACACCAATGACATATCTGAAGAGGGAATCGGGGAATAAAAGTTTCCAAACCCTTACATACTTGGGAAGATTTTAAACAATGGGACTGTGGAAGGGATCCCTGTATTTTTAGAGTTAATCTAGAGTAATATTCAAAACATGCTTATTGCTTTAAGCCCAGAAGCAATAAGAATCCTTTTGTGAAATGGGCTTGTGTCTAGAATTTTTATTTCAATAAAATGCATCTTTTTAAGTATATATATATTTTTTCATTCTTTACATTTGATACTGTACATTCTTTTATGTTTTATAATATTCTTTCATTCTTTATTCACGACCATACCATAAAAATAATCATCCTTAGAATCATTTATTCTTTGGATTTTCTGCCTTCATACCTAGGTACCCAGATATCAACGACATGAGCGACGTTGTTACTGACTCCCTTTTTGAATGAAATATGGGTCTAAGGGATCTCATGAATTTGAAGATGACATAAATTGTAACCTATCTTCTGATTTGTTAAGGATGATAGAGCTGGATGAAAAACAGATCCTACGTCGCGAGCCAATGAAAGAGATGAAGATCAAAGCCTAAGCTCAATGCAGAAATAAGATTTCCTATATGTGGGGCATGGATGTCACCAAGCTAGACTCATTAGAAGCTTCTGGCAAACAGCGATTCATTTTCGTGGATGTCAGTTACTTCATTAAGATGGTAAAAGTCATTTCATATGCCAATATTACAAAGTCGATAGTCATCAGAACAAAAAGAAAAAAGAAAGAAAGAATATCGAAAAAATGTTGAAAAGATCATATTTAACTGCACAATGTCAAAAGTTTGCGATCTGTTCGAAGATCAAGTGCCACATCACAGTGCAGCAAAGGCAGCCAAAAAGAAAAACAAAAGATCATTAAAAAAAGAGAAAGAAAGACCGAGACTTGTAAAAATTGGCATACAGAAGTTACTATTTACCCTCTATGGCCAGGACTGTCACCGGGGCAACACATTTCTCATTGAAGTCGAATTCCTTTGTTCTGAGTTTTATCAGAACTGAAGTTGGATGAGGCAGAATGGATCCAATCCCGATATGATCAATCAAATTTGTGAGGAAAAGTTAATAGCTATCCGTCACGGTCAGATGATGTGAGCTCACAACAAAAATGATTCGCCCTAGAAAATTTCATGATAGGGCTTTGAAGAAGATTTTTCCCATGCAAAAGGGACTTCAGAAGAAAGCGGATGCCAAACTAGGAAGGACCTTATGCAGCAAAGAAGGCCTGTTCTAGGGAAGCATGGATATTGTCTGAGATAGATGGAAAGGACCTGCGGTGAATTCAGATTCAATAAAAAGTTTTCCAAAGAGAAAAACACAAAAAACAAATTAATTAGGAAAAGAAAGAAAAAGAAAGAAGAAGGAGAGGCCAAGGCGAAAACCCGCAAAGGGCGCTTTGAGACCAAAAGGGAGTTGAGTTGAAAACCCGAAAAGGGCAGCTCAAATTTTGATCAAAACTAGGGCATACAACAATCTTGCTATGCCTGAATTAACAATAAAGAAGTATGCTACGACTTGGGGCATCGACAAAGTACTCCGGATCCCCTAAACGCATATCTAGCTTAAAATGGTTCTCAAGAAGTTTGAACAGAGAAACTCAGGCTGCGATATCTGGGGCACCTAGCTTCCATTTTACCCATTTTAATTTTGTTATTTGTGATTATATTATTCTTTTCAAAGAATGCTCCCAATAAAATTTCTTTGCATTTGCTATCTTGAATTATCTTATTTGTTTCGAGCTATGCTCCTAATTAATTTCCTTCATGTGCATGGTTATGATCTTTTTCAGGCATTTTGCATTGAAATAACGATTAGTGGACTAATAATATTTTCATGAAAGGAGTTTCGCATATTACTCTGGAAGTTTCTGAATAATACAAGAACTTGAAACAGGGCTACTGTTTAAAACTCACCAAGTTTAAAGAAAAGTCTAAGTTGAGGCTTTCTCCTTGGGTTTTCTGTCAAAAATAGTTGGTGATACAATCTTGACGAAAAATGAGCATTGTTAACCCATGTGCAAAAGGGGAATTATTTGCGAGAAAAAAATGATATTCTGCATCCATGCGAGCATCATGCATACACATCTGGTTGGGTCACCCGGGGAGTGATCAATAGATGGAGGCTGATACAGATCCTATACCTTTGAATAGCAATGGGATGGATTGAAGAAGAAATAATTCCTACATTTTGGAGTCGCAGTGGGATGGATGGGAAAAGATTTAGATCCTATACTCCTAAGTCATAATGAGATGAACCCTGAAGTTATAGTAGGGCAAATCTGTTGAGCAAGATATTTGTTTTCTCGGGTTTTCTGTCAAGAATACCAACCGAACAAGATGGCAGCATGATACGCTAGTGATAAAGCTCTGATAAACAATGAGTGATGACAACCCTAACCATTTAAAAAGGGATCAATCTCAGGAAATACTGCATTCATACAAAACACATTTATTTAGGAGCATTTGATTCATTCCGATCATTGCATCCTGATCCTTATACATTTAACAAAGGATCATTCTCATGACATTTTGCATTCATGCAAATGTCATCCACAATATCATTTAGTTAGAAGCATTCGATTCATTCTGATCATTGCATCCTAATCTTTGTAAAAAGACCATTCTCATGACATTCTGCATTCATACAAATGTCGTCCATAATACATTTAGTTAGGAGCATTAGATTCATTTTGATCATTGCATCCTAATAATTTTACATAGGCATAAACACGTAAAATCGATTTTACAAGATAGGTCCCCCAGGGGGTGGTGTCGTAACATCGGTGAATTCGTAAATCTCGCTTTCCTAAGCAAAGCGGATCGAAGAGACCAGCCTTATCTCCCTGACCAGTAGTGGAATAGGTCGAAGATTGTAGATCTTGTCACCCTAAGTAGTAGGGAACCAAGATCGAATGGCAAATCTTGTCCCCCTAAGTAGTAGTGGAACAGATTTAAGCCACCAGCCCTATCTCCCTAACCAGCAGTGGAATAGGTCGAAGATTGTATATCTTGACACCCTAAGTAGTAGGGAACCAAGATCGAATGGAAAATCTTGTCCCCCTAAGCAGTAGTGGAACAGATTTAAGCCATCAGCCCTATCTCCCTGACCAGTAGTGGAATAGGTCAAAGATTGTAGATCTTGTCACCCTAAGCAGTAAGGAACCAAGATCGAATGGCAAATCTTGTCTCCCTAAGCAGTAGTGGAACAGATTTAAGCCACCAGCCCTATCTCCATGACCAGCATTGGAATAGGTCAAAGATTGTAGATCTTGTCACCCTAAGCAGTAGCGAACCAAGATCGAATGGAAAATCTTGTCCCCTAAGCAGTAGTGGAATAGATTTAAGCCACCAGCCCTATCTCCATGACCAATATTGGAATAGGTCGAAATTGTAGATCTTGTCACCCTAAGCAGTAAGGAACCAAGATCGAATGACAAATCTTGTCTCCCTAAGTAGTAGTGGAACAGATTTAAGCCACCAGCCCTATCTCCCTGACCAGCAGTGGAATAGGTCAAAAATTGTAGATCTTGTCACCCTAAGCAGTAGGGAACCAAGATCGAACGGGAAATCTTGTCTCCCTAAGCAGTAGTGGAACAGATTTAAGCCACCAGCCCTATCTCCCTGACCAGCAGTGGAATAGGTCAAAGATTGTAGATCTTGTCACCCTAAGCAGTAGGGAACCAAGATCGAACGACAAATCTTGTCTCCCTAAGCAGTAGTGGAACAGATTTAAGCCACCAGCCCTATCTCCACGACCAACATTGGAATAGGTCGAAGATTGTAGATCTCGTCACCCCAAGCAGTAGTGGAACAAGATCGAATGGCAAATATTGTCTCCCTAAGCAGTAGTGGAACAGATTTAAGCCACCAGCCCTATCTCCATGACCAGCATTGGAATAGGTCGAAGATTGTAGATCTTGTCACCCTAAGCAGTAGGGAACCAAGATCGAACGGCAAATCTTGTCTCCCTAAGTAGTAGTGGAACAGATTTAAGCCACCAGCCTTATCTCCCTGACCAGCAGTGGAATAGGTCCAAGATTGTATATCTTGTCACCCTAAGTAGTAGGGAACCAAGATCGAACGGTAAATCTTGTCTCCCTAAGTAGTAGTGGAACATATTTAAGCCACCAGCCCTATCTCCACAACTAGCATTGGAATAGGTCGAAGATTGTATATCTTGTCATCCCAAGTAGTAGGGGAACAAGATCGAACGACAAATATTGTCTCCCTAAGCAGTAGTGGAACAGATTTAAGCCACTAGTCTGGCATCCCTGAGCTTGTAGTGGAGCAGACCGAAGATAGCAGATCTTGCCTTCCTGAGCGAAGCGGATTGAAGATACCAGTCTGGCATCCCTGAGTTTGCAGTGGAGCAGATTGAAAATAGCAGATCTTGCGTTCCTGAGCGAAGCAAATCGAAGATACCAGTCTGGCGTCCCTGAGTTTGCAGTGGAGCGGATTGAAAATAGAAGATCTTGCCTTCCTGAACGAAGCGGATCGAAGATACAAATCTTATCACCTCGAAGTCCCAGTGGAGTAGGTTAAGGCTACAAATCCCTTCTCCATGAGGCTATTGAGGATCAACCTTCATTTCTGAGAAGTTTCAGTAGGAAGATCGAAGCTACAAATCTCTTCCCCCTAAAATTACATTGGAGCAGATTGAAACGCTAATTCTCATGCCCTTGAAGATGCAGTGGGATGGAATGAAGGTACTCGAAGAAGAAAAGCATTGAAAGAAGTCCAAGATTCGAAGACCGGGCAAAAATGGTCCATTTTGAAGTCTTTGCTCTATTCTCGTTACACGACAATGAGCAAAGAGGGGCAGCTGTAATAGACCCATTTCGCTCGGCCCATTTTTTTAAAAAACCAAAATAGAACAAAAAAATTAACCAATAAAACAAAAAATAAAACACCAAAAATTCAAAGTCCATTAAATTACAGTCCAGGTTACAAACCAAATAAACCCGTATTAACCCAAAACCCATAGGCCCAACAGAACCCCATACCGAAAGGCCCAATTTCTAGAATCGGCCCGAATGGCCCAAATGGTTTTGGCAAACAGAAACCTTAAGGGGTTCCAAGGGCAGTCTTTGTAACACCCCAAACCCGGCCCATTCACTACGACCGAATTTGAAATGCCACTGTGGAAAGACGGTTGAGAGTATTTTGAGACTTAAGATAAAGCATTCAAATTTGTCATCTTTTGGAAACCATGTCCATTTAAAAAAAAAACTATGAAACTTTGATGTTACAACATATCCGAATTAAACCTTTGATATATATATATATATATATAATTTGAAGAAATAAGTTGCTAAAAATAAAATCATTTGCACATAGTAAATTAATTTAATCCAGCCATAATAAAATAATACCAAATATAATAATAAGGCCCTTATTACAACCAATACTTAAACAAAGTACTTAATATAAAATTCATAAAATAATTAAGACGTCTTCTTCTGCATGGCCACCTCGTGTCCACTCCAACCCGGTCCAAACTTTACGCATCACCTGAAATGGTTTAGAAACATTGGGTGAGTCCACAGACTCAGTGCATAATCATCACACATGTCTCCACATAGGGCTTAGCCCATATCCACACAGTCCATTCATTAAATATGCAGTTACGAAGCCCAACCCAATCTAGAGTCCATCCGTTACACCAACCTTAGCAGACTCCCTGCCCAAGGCCGTGGCTAATCCACCACTGATCACATCGTGATCCACATATCTTACCTTGGCAGACGTGCTGCTCAAGGCCGTGGCTGAGCCACCGATCACATGAGTGATCCCAATATTAATCCGTCTACGGTGACGCACATAGCTATCAACCGCCGAAATGGGCACCTAGCCAACATTTCCCTTGATGAGCACGCAGCTAATCATCAAGCGCTAATGTAGCACGAGGCTCACATTAGACCACATACATAAATATGTACACTCCGTCCTTCCTCGATCGAATCCAATCCCCATGCATATATGTAAATGTACCATGTCAAATCAACATATAGAGTGAATATACATCACATGCTTATTATCATATCACACATACACCATAAATAATTTAATAACACATACTACTAACCTGTTAATCGATTACCCCAACATGGGTATCCACCACTTAAGCCATTATTGACGGCTACCACACATCATACACAAGTATATACATCAATACACAATTATTAGGAGAAACAGTGCGATAATTACGCACCTTATTACTTGAAGTTCTAAACTCTCGATCCCTATGCTATCGCTAAGCGAGACTACGGCTATCTGCCTATAGTTTTCTCCTGCTGCTGGCCCACACCCCGGTGGCCAATCCCGAACCGCCGAGACAACTCTTTTCTTAAACTTCGGAATAGGGACTTTCCCTTGCCCTCCTTGACTGGTATTTGCCTCCATTAATACACTTAATCAGGTCAAACGGTTAAACCTCCAAGTCATAAATCTAAGTACCGAATCTTACTAAATATTTCTTACCAAAACACACTTGAATCCTGGCTGCTCCTGCAAACCTCAAGACTCCAAATTCCGGTAGATCACTTCTGCAAACGCTGACTATACGTCTCCCGGAAAGGTCTCCTGCGTTAGGCTCTCCTCCCCTACAATCGGCCTTAGCATTTTAGAGAAATCTTAGGGCCATTCGGCCAAGACATGAATCCCAAAACAACGAAGAGTTATCACAACCTTACCTTGATAACCACTCCCTTTCGTCCTAACAAAGAATCGACCACCACAAGAATTAAGGTTCGGCCTCAAGGACTTGCAAACAAAGCAGAGAGAATGAGAGACTGAATGATTCGACAATGATTCCTAGATGGAGTTGGAATATTCGGCCATGGCAAGCTTTAGGGGTGATTTCGGCTTAAGCAGAGTTAAAAGAAAGGTGTGAAGGAAGAGAGGAAATAGATGCACAAAAGGTCACACCCACCTTCGGTTTTAGCTTCAAAGAAATAAGAGGAAAAGAGAGGGTTTCTTTTGACTTACCTTCGGCAAGGGACTAAGGGAAGGAACACAATAATTCGGCACAAAAGAAATGGGTGAACCAATTTTCGGCAAGGAGAGAATGAATGGAGAAAAAAAGGGTGGCCAAAAGATGAGTACCCCCTATAAATACTACTAGATTTCAGCACACACCTAAACACACTCCACCAAGCCGAAAATGCCCTCCTCAAGCTCCCTAAATTCGGCCACTAGCTCATCTCCTCCCAAATCCCAAAATTCCCTCCTATTTTTCCTCCTTGACACTCATTCAAAAAGTTTGAATGAGTCCAACCTTCATCCTACTTTCCTAGCCGAATTTCAAAATAGAAGACCAAGTCTTTAACCTCATCTTTTCAGCATCCACAAGCCGCCCAACTCCTCTCCTCCTTGACGCAAAAACAAAGGCCAAATTGCTGCCTTTGCAGCTCGAACCCTGTCCTCCCTTTGCTCCTTGAGGCGTCACTTCCCCATGCTCTAAGTGGCGCCCCCCTTGCCACTCTACTAGCTCAATTCTTGTGTCTTAACCTCCCCAATATTTCTCTTAAGACCTCTATAGCCAAGCTCCCCTTCTTAACACTAAAATTTCAATAATTCCTTAAGCCTTCTCCTACCTTCTAGGGTTCTCCAAACCCCTTAAAACTCATCCAAACACACCATAAGCCTACCATCACTTGAGTTATGCACTAAATGCATAACACCTAGAACCCGAATGTTACAGTCTTGCACCTCAGCAGCCTCCACTCCTTACGCGCGCCGCAGCTTCCAGAGCACAGCCTCCGTACGCGCCACGTCCACGCCTTCGTACGCCTCCTCCGTACCTGCAAAAAATGACAAATAGACAGCAAGCAAAAATGACAGAAAGGAAAAACAAATTTATATTGTATTTTCTTTTTATTTTTCATCTATATAAACAAAAAAGCCAACAAATGTTTTTTTTGGCAATTTTCACACGCACAGAATACAGCAATACAAAAAATCACAAACAGATATTCGAAAAAGTTGCTTTTCTTTGATTGTTTTTTTTCTTTGATTGTTCATTTCTTTTTTTTTGAATCTATTTCAAGTACTTCTTTTTCTATTTCGATACATTAACAAAAAAGGGGAAGAGTTACCTTCTTGAGATTCCGTCCGTGTCTCCTCCGTCGCGATCGGAGTTCGGATATGGGCGTAGACCGAGGGGCGAGGCTTCAAGCCCGATGCGAAAGAGCCTCCTTTTGACCTTCGTGTACCATCAAGTGCCGTTTACAGTGACGCTCTGGTGGTCGGACTGAAAGGTTTTCCTTGGTTGCGGCTGGGGGCTGAACAGAAAAGGGATTTTAGGGTTCAATAAAAGAGGGTCAGATAGTTTTAATTTAGTTAAAGGGGGTTGTAGGCTATTAAGGAAACGGCGTTGTTTGGGGATCATTACAATAGCCTCAATACGACGCCGTATGAGGCAAGCTCTGGCCCGACCCAATTTGGTCTCCTAGGACCCGCGCGTTTCCGTAGTGATGGACAAGTTGCGCTTTTAGTCCTTGTTGTTTGTGCTGACTTTGGATTAGACCTGTTATTCATTTTCCTTATTTTCTTAATCTATCTCTGTAATTCACACTTTTTAATTTAGTCCAGCCTATACGCTACGTTTTTAGTCACGGAAATATTTACTGATTTAGTCCCTGATAGTGTACGCGCATTCCTATTTGATCCTTGTGCATAGTTAAATGATTTTATTCATTTATAAAGTAGCCTTTTGATTTTATTTTTATTTTGATTAGGTCCTTTCTCAACTTTTGCTAATAATCTTTACAATTTTTTTTAATTTATTCCTTACCTATTTTTAAAAGCTGTTTTAATAAACAATTTTGAATCATTTTATTGATTTTACAATGTATTAAGTGTTTTTTTTGTACTTCCATTTGTGTATAATCTGTTTATTTGTCATATAAATATTTGATTTCGAATTTCCTATTTCTGTGTTTTAATAATTTGCAAAACTTTTAACTTAAATACTCCTACGTATTGTTACTTTACACATGTACATATATAATTTATACTAAAATCATCTCATTTTATGTATATTTATTAGTTTCATATTATTTTATGTATTTTCTTTTAAATATATTTATATATCTTATTTTTAAATCTATGTATTTATTTTATTTTAAATCTATATAAATATATAATTGTTCATTTAAAGATTTTATTTTAAAATTATGTATTTATTTATTCCAATTACTTTTATATATACATTTATTTTATATCAAGTTTCATTATGTAAATATTCTTTAAATTGACACATATTATTTTATGTATAATATTTGCTTATTTATTTTAAAGTTTTCTATATTTTATTTTATTCTTAATTAGTTATATTTTCAATTTTTGATTCTTGATTGACAATGTTGGTATGTTCAAAATACAAATTGTGAGATTATTGATTGTACATATATTGAATAGTATGTGTATAATATTTTCTCAACCATGTGTACAAAGATTGTATTCACCTATTATCATTCTATGCTTGATACTACATTTTTGTTTATCAGTATTTAGTGATTCAATAAAAGTATTTTGAGTCATTTTTAAGCACTTATTTAAAAGTTTTAAACCAAGGCAATATTTGATATTTGGAAATTCGAGGAATCGTGCCCAATCGTGCTGGGTTTTGATTTTTTGTTTAACCAAATACCGAAATATCCTTTTAAAATTTTGTCCACATTTTCGAAATAAGGCAATATTTGTACGTTTGGAAATTTGAGGAATCATACCCTATCATGCTGGGTTTCGATTTTCTGTTTGACCAAATAACCAAATATCCTTTTAAAATTCCGTCCATGTTTTCAAAATAGGGCAATATTTGCATGCTTGGAAATTCGAGGAATCGGGCCCTATCGTGCTGGGTTTCGACTTTCTGTTTGTCCAAATAACCAAATACCCTTTTAAAATTTCAATGCATAAGCTTTGAGAATTTTGGGATAATCTTGAATTCGAGGACTTAAATTGTCATATCCTATCGTGCTGGATGTGATATTTTATTCCTTCGAAATAAGGGAATCTCAATATTCAACTCGAGTTATTTAAAATTTTTAGAAAAAAACAAAATTTCAAAATTGTTTCAAACTTTTCGACATTAGGACATCAATTAATCAATTTAGTACCAATTTTGGGCATTGCGAGGGTGCTAACCCTTCCTCGCACGTAACTGACTCCCGAACCTGTTTTCTTAAATTTCGCAGACCGAAATATTTTTTATGGGTGATCCGATCACACCTAAACGAAAAAAAGGATTGGTGGCGACTCCACATCACATTTTTAAGTCGACCACATTTTTTCAAACTTAAAAAAAAAATGGTTTCGACACCCCCATTCTCCAAATTGTTCACGATAAAAAAACCTCCCCTTTGTTGTGTTGCCGTCCCTTTTACTCTCTCATCTCTCCTAATTGATTTTTACTTCCAAATCCTAATTCCTATTGATTTCTACCATCAACCTAACCATAAATCTTAATTGAAACCAAGAAAAATATCTAAAAGTCTCATTAATTTCATCATCTTTACCTGTGGGTTTTTCGGATTTGTGTCAAAGCCATTTTTCTCCCATCAAAGGTAACCATTTGTCTTTCTATTTGTTTTAAATGATATCTAGTTTCTTAAACTGAATTTTTAGCCATTAAAATGCATGTTTTAAATAAAAGCCAAAATTTGGGTCGTTAATGGTGAATTTCAGGATTGTGGATTAAAGCGTGGTTTCAAGTTTTTTTTTTAAATTTTTTAAGGTTTCTAAAGTTACTTTGAAGTTTCATTAAATATTTCTCAAGTTTTAATGAATTTTTGTCATAATAGCCATTGTACGTCAAAAAATTTCAATACCTTGAAACGTGTAATTTTGAATAGTTTAAAGGTTGTGAATTAGTCGTTGATGAATATGTAGATGAATATGTAGATGAATGGAATATGTAGATGAATTAGTCGGTGAAAGTTTATTTTTGGTGAGTGTTTTGGAATCGTTGCTCGTAGATGATTCATTGTGTAATTGGGAATTTAGAGGTAGCCTAAACCCCTACTCTAAATTCCGAGTGTAAGTGTTTTCACACCTATGATTAAATGTGATATATGTGTGCATGTGCAATTGTGAAAATATGAACGTATATGAGATGCTACGACATGTGCCATAAGCTTATGATGATTGTTGTGAAAGAGAATATGTGGGTATGTTATTCATGCCATGTGACAGTAAATATGTGGGTATGTTTCCATACCTTGTGATAGTGATTATAATGTGCTAACGATGTGAATATGCAGTGAATATGTGCGAAAAATGATAAGTAAATATGTGATAATAATGTGGATATTTTGGCCTTGTGATCTTATGAGACTGTTGGATATAGTTAGCATGTCATAAGATTGTGAGTACTCATCTTTGTGATGTGATTTTTGAGGCGAGGCTTAGGGACAATTTTCAGAGAGATAAGGTGTAACACCCTTTACCCGTATTTGACGCCGGAATGGGGTACGAGGCATTTTCGAACTTAACATACTTAATCATACAAAATCAGGCCATAAATTTCCATTCCAACTTAATTCGTGTTCATAACGTCCCTATTATGGGCCTACGAGACCCGAAACATACATATAGAGTGGTTCAGGACTGAACCGGAAGCTTATGAACACTTAGAAAATTTTTGCTCAAAACAAGGCCACACGCTCGTGTGGAAAGGAGCACGCCCGTGTGGGCAAGCTGTGTGGTCACACATGCCCATGTCCCTAGTCCGTGCGGATTTATTTTATTTTATATTTCAAACCTACAGGGGTTTTCACACGGCTTGGCACACGACTGTGTCTATGGTCCGTGTCCCTCACCCGGCCATGACACGCCCGTGTCTTAACCCGTGTGTGAAAACCTTGACATTCTATTTATGACGTCAGCAGACATTTAAGGTCACACAGCCGAGTCACACCTATGTACTAGGCTGTGTGGCAAATTTAATTCTTGCAATTAATGTGCAGACTTCACACGGCCTGGGCACACGCCCATGTCCTGAGGCCGTGTCTTTCACACGTCTGAGACACACGGTCGTGTCTCTGCTTGTGTGTTTACTAATAGGCATTCTATTTTGCTAAATTTGGATGCAGGGGACACACAGCCTAGCAAGATGCCCACAGGGCTGATCGTGTGTCACACATGGCCTAGACACACGCCCGTGTGTCTACCCGTGTAGACAAATATAAGGTTATTTACGAAGCCTTTTGCCACCCTGAAAAGTAACCACACTTATACCATTTTCAACAACACATAGCATAACAATAATGCACCTTTAATATCCACAATCAAGACATCCACACCTTAATTTCACACTGCGTTCATGATACATATACTTCACACATTACTCATTCAATTGTGCAAGCTTGCACTTCATGAATTTCATCATCATTGAATAGATATAACTTAACTAGTATTGGCCAATTCCAATGGCCATTTACAAAATGAAATAAGTAACATTAATAGCCAACACATTGGCTAACCAATATGACATATAACAAAATGACCAAGTTCCTATACATGCCATACCCAAAATAATCAAACTTTACTATACCCAAAAGAATATATTGATAGTGTGAATCGAGCTCCGACGTCCTTCGATCCCCGAGCTAGCTTGGCGATACTACAAGAAAAGGGAAAAGAGAGGAAGTAAGCATAAAGCTTAGTAAGTTGCATGTAAATAAGTAACAACGTCAACCATGCATCTTTAAACACATAGAATATTATAAACCAACACAACATTCTTGATTTAGCAATGGTAGATTTACTACATATTTACACACCATAAGTATAAGCCAAAGATTACAAGATCGTCTCGAAATCATTCTCATAAATAGAACTTACTCAAATTCATCCTTACCATTAAGGCATCTTAACTAAGCTCATATATCATGAGTTTCGAGTAAGAACCTGTACCACTCACAACATGATTATTGATAAACCGTAATATATACATATTTTAATCCCACATTTGACATACTTTTGGATGATTTATCCCTTGAATTATGGAATTTGATGCTTCTAATCCTTTAATTTCATGTTTTATACTTAAAAGAGCATAGGAGGATCAAAAGAATGAGAAACGGGCAAAAAACAGAGAAAATGGGCCAAAGTAAGAAATCCACACGACTTGGAGTTCACCACACGGCTGTGCCACTTTAGCAAACTCAAACACGACCCAGGGCTCGATTCACACGGGCGTGTCCCTGTCGTGACCTGTTTTAATTCCACTCAGGAAGGGATACTTAGAGGCAAAGAAAGACATTTCGAAAGCCTATATAAACACCCTAGAGGGCAACCTAAAGGGGGCGTTCGAGAGTTTGACAGAAGGTGATACGAGCACGCCCAGAGCAACTCAATATTCAAACTTCAATCCTCTTGAGCTCAGATTCCTACCTTTGCCTGCTTAGATTGTCAAGTTCTTCTATAAGAAGACGAACGACATTTGCTTGCTTATATTCCCAGTGTTTTATAAAGTATACTAACTGAGACGAGCCCTTGTCTGTATAATTAGTTAGCTCTATAAGATGTTGGAAAATCAACTATAGTTGGCTCCCCCACAATTGTTACCTCCTCCTAGATATCTTGGTCATCTCTTGGCTTTTCTACATTAAACTGCTTCCCAGCTTCATGCTCAATTAGCTTGATTCGCACCTTTCTTCAAGCTAGTTTAGTCGTGTTAGCTTAGTTCAGCTTCGTTCGGCATTCAACTAGCCCAATGCCTTTTGGTGAACATGAAGAGACAAAGTTGCCAGGTGCCTTTTGGTGAACATGAAGAGACAAAGTTGCCAGGTGCCTTTTGGTGAACATGAAGGGACAAGGTTGCTGGTGCCCTTTCGAAAACCTAAGGGTTAAGGGACAAGGTTACTAGTGTCTTTTCAAAAACTTAAGGGTTAAAAGGTTGTTAGGTGCCTCTTCAAAAACTCAAGGGTTAAGGGTTAAAGGTTGCTGGTGCCCTTTCAAAAACTTAAGGGTTAAGAGGCAAGATTAGAAGACTATTTGGCTAGCCTTTGTTCAGCCTATAAAAAGGCTATGTAATTCTCATTTGACAACAATTCAGACTTTAAGAAAATTTTATGAACTTTTGTTCATTTGAGTGAGCTCATCTCCTCTTCATTTTCGTACAAGTTTCGTTAGACTTATCAAGCTTGCTTGTGGCGTCTTCGACTTGTTTGAATTTATCACCAAATTCCCTTTGGTGTGGCGTTCATCAACCTATCTTCATCTTTCCACCTTAAACATTATAGAATCCGGGGTGACACTCTTTAGTGTTGAATCGCTTCTCGTTTAAGTTCGTTTATCCATCTCCATTAAATTATCCTTTTATCTATCTTATTTAATTTTTATTTTATCAAAACCGAACCAAATCCTATTTTTATTCACTTAAGCTTCCGCAAACTCATTTATATTTTTCAATTATTTTCCGAAGGCTTGATTCCTCCTCATAGACAATTGGGCAACTCGTATACGTTTCGACTCATCCCGAGCCAGCCCGTATCATCTGGTATCAGAGCTACAAAACGAGGAGTTCCGACAACCATCGTAAAGCCGGAATTAGGTTCGTAAGTTTAAAAAAAATTTTAAAAAAATAAAAAAAAATTTTAAGTTGTACTTTTTGTTTCTTGCATTTCATTATAGTATATTCAAAGTTAAAAAAAAAAACAAAAAAAAAATATACGAGTTAAAAAAAAAGAGATAAAAAAAAGTTAAAAAAATCGAGGTTAAAAAAAATTGATTGAGTGAAAAAAAAATTACCATCATTTAAGTTCTCATCATTTCACCCCAACGCCACACGTACCAATTTTTTTTTATTTTTTTCCAGCATCCCCTATACCTGTAAATCATTTAACCCTTGTAACCAACTTGAAGCCGACCCTCAAGCCGCAATAAGTCTTTTTGAAACGAAATACGAATTTGTGAGAAGAATTTGAGCGGTAAAAAGGCACGAGTGTATTCATCAAAGAAAAGCCTTAATACGAGTGAAACACGAGTGTGAGTGATTTTTCTTTCTGAGTGACTTGTGAGTTTTGTGGTAAGTAATTTTAAATTTTTCTATTTATTTATTATTTTTTTATAACATATTTCTTTCAGCAACGATAGCATGCCTCTAAATTTTGAAAGAAGAAGTGCTGTAGATAGTGGTTGGTACAATCCATCATGCAACCCAAGTGAAAGACGACACGAACAAAGAAACCAAAGCTTTAGAGATCAAGGATGCTTTAATGGCGTCAAGAGAAGTAACAAGTCAAACATTCCACTGTTTCAAGGTAGAGCCGATTCGGAGGTATACATTGAATGGGAAAAGAATGTAGATTTGGATTTTGAGTATCACGACTACTCGGAAAGCAAGAAAGTAAGGCTGGCGGAAAAGAGTTTCACCGATTATGCCATGACTTGGTGGGATCAATTCAACACGAGTCGAAAACGAAATGGAGAGTACCCAATATTAACGTGGTCTGAAATGAAAGATGTGATGCGCAAGCGGTTCCTCCCATATTCCTATCATCGAGGGCGAACTTCTTCAACACAAAGGACGGAGTTAAGATCAGCACGACAATACCCGACTAAGAACTATTCTAGAAAAGATTATTACTGGGACTCCTACTCAACGAGGCCTTCGAGACGGAGAGAAGAAAGTTACGAGCTAGATCCCTTTCAAAGCGATGAACGAGAAAGCACGAGTTGTTCCTCGTATGCCTCAACAAAGTCATGCACGAAGAATTTTACACGAAAGATCGAACGAGACTTCTATGAAAAAATGACTTCCTCCTTTGAATCAAATCCTTCTCTTTTCGATTCTTTTGAAACATCTACGAGTTGTAATGAAATTGAAAAAGAGAAAGAAGTCAAAATAGAAAACGAGAGAGAAAAAGAAGAGAAAATTGAAAGGAAAAGAAAAGAGCTTGTGAGGGAAAAAGAAACAAAAGAACAAGAATGGAGAGAAAAGATGAGTGTTGATTTAACTAATCCACTTGAAGTTTGTTCTTGTTCTACTTCTTCTTTTCAGGTTTCTGAGAAATCGAGTGATGAATGCCAACTACAATACCTTCCCGACAAACGACGTTTCTGTTTGATCAAAAAGGGTAAAGTTGAAAATGTAGTCGAACCACACGAGTTCGAAGGTAAGGAAGGTAAGTGCTTTGATGAGATTCAATCTCCACCGAATCTTTCTACTGTTTGTGATTATGTGGATAATTTTGTCATTTGCCATCCTTTGATTCGTTATGATGACTTAAAAGATGGTAAGGTGGGTTTACCCCATAATAACCACTGTGAAGCAAAGTGTGAAAGTGGAGTAACGTCAATTCGACAAGTGCAAGACTCGAGTAAGTATGACGATGAATTTTCTTTTAATCCCAAGTTGTTTGATTGTGGTTATTATGAGATTTGTTCATTGTCTAATACAAAATCTATGAGTTTTTGTAGATCAGTTTTGAAACTTGTCAAGAATTTCGATCGTTCGATTTTGAGTTTGCACAATTCCTATTGGTTTAACATGTTTGATTTTTCTAAACCGTTGTCACATATTGAATTTAATAATCAAAATCATGTTTTTAAACCGGGAATATGTTCTATATCATCTGGTATATTTTATTGGAAAATCAATCAATCCCAATTGTGCTTGAAATATTTCAATCATTTTGGAAATTGGTTTCTGAATAAGGTAACGAATTTTGTCAACCTTGTTTTCAAATTTTATTCGTTCCTTAAGCAAATTTTGTGTTTGTACATGCAATTCGTGTACATGGAGTCCTCATTTTGTTTGAAAAATGTTAATTCGCGAATAAAGCATAGACTACATTACATGCCCGAGGAGAGAAGATTCGTCTTGATCGAGCAAGGTAAATTCGATCTTCGAGTTTCAACTTGTGAAGACAAGCAAGGTAAGAACGGTCTCTGTCTTTTTGCGCCTAAAAGTAAGTCTTTTGAAATAGTTGATATATTTTTGTTCTCTTCGGATGATGATATGCATTATGTTGATGAACTGCCTTTTGCAAAGCAATTAGATCATAATATACTTAGCCCTTCCAATTTGCTTTTTTATGATCTATCTGTTGTGGATATTGATAGAACACATGGTGATGAATTCGTTTTTGTAAAGCATTTAGATCTTGATATGTTCAAATGTTCTGTTCTGCCAATTAATGGTCTATCTGCTTTAATGATTGACAAAAAGATTCTTGTGTTTGATACTTGTTACAATTCATGTGCGAGTGGTTCCTTATTTCGAACAAAGCAAGGTTTGGATGTTCAACTTCTAGTGCCATACGCACTTTCTCCACTACTTGTTTGCGATGAATATATTTACCTTTTGGTGTGCTACTCGCATGATCATCTTGTCTTGTGGAATCCAATTAGATTGTATGCATGCTTTGAAGCTTATCCACTTTTGTTCCAAAATTATGACAAGGCATTGATCCTTTTGTATGATAAAGTGCTTATACCAGTCCGCATTCGATTTATTTGTTTGGTGTTGTTTTTCTTCGAATTGCAAGTATGTTTAAAACAGTTCTTGCTAATTCTTGAATGTTCTTTTCAGGTGTTACGATTATTATCTATCCCGTTTGATCGAGGAAAGACAAGCAAAAGAGAATGTTGTTCGAGAAAACCAACGGGTCGATTCGAGGACGAATCGTCTTGAAAAGGGAGAGGATGATACGAGCACGCCCAGAGCAACTCAATATTCAAACTTCAATCCTCTTGAGCTCAGATTCCTACCTTTGTCTGCTTAGATTGTCAAGTTCTTCTATAAGAAGACGAACGACATTTGCTTGCTTATATTCCCAGTGTTTTACAAAGTATACTAACTGAGACGAGCCCTTGTCTGTATAATTAGTTAGCTCTATAAGATGTTGGAAAATCAACTATAGTTGGCTCCCCCACAATTGTTACCTCCTCCTAGATATCTTGGTCATCTCTTGGCTTTTCTACATTAAACTGCTTCCCAGCTTCATGCTCAATTAGCTTGATTCGCACCTTTCTTCAAGCTAGTTTAGTCGTGTTAGCTTAGTTCAGCTTCGTTCGGCATTCAACTAGCCCAATGCCTTTTGGTGAACATGAAGAGACAAAGTTGCCAGGTGCCTTTTGGTGAACATGAAGAGACAAAGTTGCCAGGTGCCTTTTGGTGAACATGAAGGGACAAGGTTGCTGGTGCCCTTTCGAAAACCTAAGGGTTAAGGGACAAGGTTACTAGTGTCTTTTCAAAAACTTAAGGGTTAAAAGGTTGTTAGGTGCCTCTTCAAAAACTCAAGGGTTAAGGGTTAAAGGTTGCTGGTGCCCTTTCAAAAACTTAAGGGTTAAGAGGCAAGATTAGAAGACTATTTGGCTAGCCTTTGTTCAGCCAATAAAAAGGCTATGTAATTCTCATTTGACAACAATTCAGACTTTAAGAAAATTTTATGAACTTTTGTTCATTTGAGTGAGCTCATCTCCTCTTCATTTTCGTACAAGTTTCATTAGACTTATCAAGCTTGCTTGTGGCGTCTTCGACTTGTTTGAACTTATCACCAAATTCCCTTTGGTGTGGCGTTCATCAACCTATCTTCATCTTTCCACCTTAAACATTATAGAATCGGGGGTGACACTCTTTAGTGTTGAGTCGCTTCTCGTTTAAGTTCGTTTATCCATCTCCATTAAATTATCCATTTATCTATCTTATTTAATTTTTATTTTATCAAAACCGAACCAAATCCTATTTTTATTCACTTAAGCTTCCGCAAACTCATTTATATTTTTCGATTATTTTCTGAAGGCTTGATTCCTCCTCGTAGACGATTGGGCAACTCGTATACGTTTCGACTCATCCCGAGCCGGCCCGTATCATCGATGATACGAGCACGCCCAGAGCAACTCAATATTCAAACTTCAATCCTCTTGAGCTCAGATTCCTACCTTTGCCTGCTTAGATTGTCAAGTTCTTCTATAAGAAGACGAACGACATTTGCTTGCTTATATTCCCAGTGTTTTACAAAGTATACTAACTGAGACGAGCCCTTGTCTGTATAATTAGTTAGCTCTATAAGATTTTGGAAAATCAACTACAGTTGACTCCCCCACAATTGTTACCTCCTCCTAGATATCTTGGTCATCTCTTGGCTTTTCTACATTAAACTGCTTCCCAGCTTCATGCTCAATTAGCTTGATTCACACCTTTCTTCAAGCTAATTTAGTCGTGTTAGCTTAGTTCAGCTTCGTTCGGCATTCAACTAGCCCAATGCCTTTTGGTGAACATGAAGAGACAAAGTTGCCAGGTGCCTTTTGGTGAACATGAAGAGACAAAGTTGCCAGGTGCCTTTTGGTGAACATGAAAGGACAAGGTTGCTGGTGCCCTTTCGAAAACCTAAGGGTTAAGGGACAAGGTTACTAGTGTCTTTTCAAAAACTTAAGGGTTAAAAGGTTGTTAGGTGCCTCTTCAAAAACTCAAGGGTTAAGGGTTAAAGGTTGCTGGTGCCCTTTCAAAAACTTAAGGGTTAAGAGGTAAGATTAGAAGACTATTTGGCTAGCCTTTGTTCAGCCTATAAAAAGGCCATGTAATTCTCATTTGACAACAATTCAGACTTTAAGAAAATTTTATGAACTTTTGTTCATTTGAGTGAGCTCATCTCCTCTTCATTTTCGTACAAGTTTCGTTAGACTTATCAAGCTTGCTTGTGGCGTCTTCGACTTGTTTGAACTTATCACCAAATTCCCTTTGGTGTGGCGTTCATCAACCTATCTTCATCTTTCCACCTTAAACATTATAGAATCCGGGGTGACACTCTTTAGTGTTGAATCGCTTCTCGTTTAAGTTCGTTTATCCATCTCCATTAAATTATCCTTTTATCTATCTTATTTAATTTTTATTTTATCAAAACCGAACCAAATCCTATTTTTATTCACTTAAGCTTCCGCAAACTCATTTATATTTTTCGATTATTTTCTGAAGGCTTGATTCCTCCTCGTAGACGATTGGGAAATTCGTATACGTTTCGACTCATCCCGAGCCGGCCCGTATCATCGATGATACGAGCACGCCCAGAGCAACTCAATATTCAAACTTCAATCCTCTTGAGCTCAGATTCCTACCTTTGCCTCCTTAGATTGTCAAGTTCTTCTATAAGAAGATGAACGACATTTGCTTGCTTATATTCCCAGTGTTTTACAAAGTATACTAACTGAGACGAGCCCTTGTCTGTATAATTAGTTAGCTCTATAAGATTTTGGAAAATCAACTACAGTTGACTCCCCCACAATTGTTACCTCCTCCTAGATATCTTGGTCATCTCTTGGCTTTTCTACATTAAACTGCTTCCCAGCTTCATGCTCAATTAGCTTGATTCACACCTTTCTTCAAGCTAATTTAGTCGTGTTAGCTTAGTTCAGCTTCGTTCGGCATTCAACTAGCCCAATGCCTTTTGGTGAACATGAAGAGACAAAGTTGCCAGGTGCCTTTTGGTGAACATGAAGAGACAAAGTTGCCAGGTGCCTTTTGGTGAACATGAAGGGACAAGGTTGCTGGTGCCCTTTCGAAAACCTAAGGGTTAAGGGACAAGGTTACTAGTGTCTTTTCAAAAACTTAAGGGTTAAAAGGTTGTTAGGTGTAACATCCTAAAAATGGGGTTATTTGGAATTAAATTATTTTTCTTATGTTTGAATCACTGTGATATTATTTAAGGAATAATAGGGCTTAGTTAAAGGCTTTGAGTAGGCTCGGTTTGGTAGAAAATATTATTTATAGGCTTAAAAGGCAAGGAGCCTTAGCAGAAGGGTGTTATAAAAATAAATGTGGATAATTTGACACAAAAATCAGCTTGGAAAAGTGGCAAAAAGAAGGCCACTTAAGGGCTAGAGATGACGCCACAAGGGGGAACAAGGGAGCTTGTGTTCGAGTCACGGAAATCCCTCTTTTTGCTCATTAGTGGGACGGCACAAGGGAGGGAGTTTTCCCTCAGTTTAAACTCTTTTATTAATTATTATTATTAAGGGATAATATGAGCACTTTAAATTGGTTTTAACTTGCTTAAATCTGGAGATAATAAGGGATATTATTAAATGGATTATTAAGAGGTCATTTAATTATTTGGGGATTAATAGATTTTTATCTAAGGATAGTCAGTGATAAATAAGGATATTAATTGGATTAATAGGGGATTTTTGAGTGATTAATTGGGGATTAATTCAAATTATTTTTGAATTAAATTAAACAAGTGGCTCAGAGTGAATTAAGGAGATTAAATGGATTTTGAACTCCTCAAATGGAGTGGACGGCAAGTATAGGGAGTCTAAGTGCTGAATTTCCTTTGTCCTTCTCATGATTTTCGGCTAAGCCTCCATTAATCCCTATTTCACCTTTTATTTTTCTTTCTCTCACACTTTTGGCCGAATCTCCTACACCACCTTCAACCTATTTTCTTTTTCTTCTCTTCCTTGAACCAAAACTCCTCTCTACTCTCTACTTTGCCGAATCCCTCTCCCACTTTCACCATCTTTTCTTCTCTTTTCCACACTAGCCGAACTTTCTTCTCTCCCTTTTGTTAAACTTTAGCCGAATCTCAAGGAAGGGGTGATCTCCTTCGATTTTCTTCTTCAATCGATCCTGAGAGAAGGTAAGTATGCCGAAACCCCATGGTTTTTCCCTCCCTATTCTTTGCCGATTTCCATTAAGGGGGTAAGTGCCGATTTCGGCAATGGCTCATAAGGCTTCTAAACGTTCTTATAAACAATCTCTCCTAGGTACTCCGGGACATTTGGAAACAGGCGATCTGAGCCCCAATCTCTAGCAATCAATTTTGGAAGTAAGGTGGTAAGATTAATCTCTTTATTCTGACATTCAATTAAGCCGAAGGTTATTAGTCTTATTTACTAATCAGTGGTAGTTGATTAAGCAGATTCGGGAAATTAAGTACTGTGGTTGGTAGCCGAAAGAATAAAGGTAAGGATTCGGGTTCAAAAAGAGAACCCTTTTAAATATTTGGGTTGGCCGAATAGGCCATGATACTAACATTATTTTTGGCCGAATATAGGGATAGGTAGATCTAGGTGGCTGACATCACTTTTCGGGATTTAGACTCCTCGTTGGTGACAGGTGTGTACATACACACGTATAACTATTTAAATGTGCTGAGTGCTATGTATGCTAACTTTGATTTGTGTAGCATCGGATTAATACCATAACGGTATGAGTGGTGATTCAGGTAAGTACCTGTTAATATGAATGTGTTATTGATGCTTTTGGGAAGCATGATGTATTGATACATGAGATTTAAGTATGTGATGACATGAAATATATATATATATATATGACTGTTGTGGGATTAATGAGTGGAGGGGGCAGTGTATTCGTGCCGACGGGCACCAGTGTTTTGGTAACACACTGTGACTACGGTCACCAGAGGTTTGGTACCTCCAGAGGTTTGGCACCTCATAGCGACTTGTCCCTGTGGTTAACACCACCGTGGGTTGGCCCCACTTGAGATATGGGATCGTCTGCCAGTGATTTGGTATCACACGATGGGTTGGCCCCATCAAGCGATTCGTGTCTACGAACACCAGTGTTTTGGTAACACATCGTGACTATATGTCACCAGTGGTTTGGCACCACCAGTGGTTTGGTACCACAGCGGGGTAGACAGTGGCGTTTGGTTGGCTAGGTTGGGGGTACATAATATTCTGCATATTGATTGTTATATGTTGTGTATGAAAATGTCTTTAAAACGGGGGAAGGGTTACATACTGAGTCTTGGTGACTCACCTTCTCCTTTAACATTTTTCAGGTGACACGTAGATCGCGGATGTGGAGCCGGGTTGATTCGAGGTGGCCATGCGGTGGATTTAAATTAAATAAACTTTAATTTTAGCTATGATAAATTTTATTTCCGGTTTTTATTTTATTTGGATGTAATAAGGCCTCCTGCTATTTTATTTTTGTTATTTTTCATATGTCGAATAATTGTTTTAAACTATGATTATCAATATCAAATTAAAGTCACATGTTTTCCCAAATTAACACGAAAATGTTTTCATCGTGCCATCGGGCACACTTGATATTTCATAATAACTTGGTTGAATTAATTTCAAATAAATTCTAAGTAAGGTTTAACAAAACAATCAATTGAAAAGGTTTCCGGCAACTAAGAATTTTTACTTAGCAAAAGTGTTTTCCAAAAATATTTTTCCACTGTAGCAAACTAGATTCGGCCATAGTGTTTGGGCCGGGTTTGGGTTGTTACAAAATTGGTATCAGAGCCTAGTTCAAAGCTCGGCTGTGGGGGCCCAAGGCCCAAAAAGGTTTTGGTAGGCCTTATGAAATGATTTTTGGTTTCTGAACAGCATGGCCCGAGTCTCCGGCACCGATCCGCCCAGGTAAGTACATCGAAACCTCTTTGTGAATTATATTCTGTAGAAGGGTAGGAAGCATGGAACGTAGATAGACTTATAGGAACTTGAACCCTAGGATTAGGCTACTCAAACACACAAACGAAGCATAAGACTTAAGGAACTTAACCCACCTATGACTTAGTCAGTGAGCTAGGGTGTGGTAACCCTGTACGCATGTCTAGGAGTGGATCCGGAAGAGCTTGGTATTTAAGCAGTCCATGTGACTCACCTCCTCTTCGCAGGTATCCTACCTGGTGCGTAGCTTCGGTTCACCCTAACTCAGAGGGCTCAGTGGTGTGGTAACCTCTGTGCGCATGTCTAGAAAGGTTCGGTGAGAGCTTGGTATTTAAGCGGTCCGCGTGACCCACCTCCCCTTCACTCGAATCCTGCCTGGTGCGTAGCTTTGGTTCACCCTGACCAGGAGGGCTCGGTCATAGGCTAAACACAATGATTAAAACCCGAAAAGGGAATTAGCCATGTTTTCGAAAATGGAATGAAACAACAAACCCTAATGTTTTCAAAACTTGTGCAATAACTTTTTCAAATCCGAGAACATTATTTTTATAACGTTTTTCTCGAAAAACTTGATTGTGGAAAATTACTAAAATGCCCTTGATTCATAAAATATTAGTTCAAAGGTTTTGCTCAAAATTTCAACTATTTTACAAATATTCAACAACTTAGCTTTGAAAATCATCAACAAAATATTTTGGTCTTGGAAAATTACGAAAACGCCCTCAAATTGTAAAATTACCAAAATGACCTTGACTTTTGAACTTTTTGCAAACAGCAACGTTTTAAGAAAGAAAACTCTCAAAATGGACCCTCAGAGTTTTACAATTGTTAAAAACATCTTCGACGTGCAAATTTTACAAAATTACCCCTGATTGACAAAATTCCCAAAATACCCCTGGTTTCCGAAATGATGCCATAACTTCAAATTTTACAAATTTTTAGAAATACTCTTCAATTTTAAGAATTTCGAAGTGACCAGTTTTATTAAAGTTATGGAAATTTCTCGGAATTGATTACGAAAATACCCCTATAGAAAAATGACGAAAATACCCCTGGGATAGAAACAGGGTAGAAATGTCCGAAGAGCGAATAGGTATGGAAAGTATTAGGGAATGAATGTATATACTCCCTTGTGTGAACTAAGATAGAAGACTGAAATCTTGTTTGCACGAAAGAATCTCTAATTAAAATTCCTTCATAAAATTTCTTCGCGAGTAATGAAGTGGAACAAACGCTAATGCATAAAATTTCTCTTAATCAGATTAAAAGTGCGGTAGATAGAATGAGTTCCAGAGGACGTGGACGCCGTGGACGCGGTAGGGGTAGGATGACGGTGTCTGAACCCGTCAGGTCGGGACAAGGTTCTGAAAATGAGGTACCACCGCCACCACCACCTCCTACTTTTAGAGCTGAGGAGCAGGATCAGACCAGTGGTGAGGCTGTATCGCAAGCTGTTTTGCGAGTCTTGGAGATGGTGGCTGGGGCTGGTGGAAATTTGGGAGCTCGGAAATCTGTTCCCGAGCGACTCCGATCTAACGGAGCGGAAGTATTCCGGGGTGTGTCAGGAGTGGCACCCAGTGCAGCAGAATACTGGCTAGAGTCAACTGAAAGGATCATGGATGATCTTGACCTGACTGAGGAAGAAAAGCTGAAAGGGGCAGTGTCGCTTCTAAAGGATGAAGCGTATCAGTGGTGGCTTACGGTTCGAGACGGGGCTACAGCAGATGATCTGACTTGGGAGTATTTCAAAACCGCTTTTCAGAAAAAGTATGTAGGCACTAGCTATACTGATGCTCAAAGGAAAACTTTTCTGGGACTAGTGCAAGGAACTAAGTCAGTGGCGGAATATGAGGCGGAGTTTTTAAGGCTGAGTAGGTATGCTAGAGGCATCGTGTCTACTGAGCATGAGCGCTGTGTCCACTTTGAGGACAGACTCCGAGATGATTTAAGGTTACTGATTGCCCCGCAGCAGGTTCGTGAGTTCTCATCTCTAGTGGAAAAGGCTAAGGTAGCCGAAGGGATCAAGGAGGTTGTGAGGCAAAGTTATAGTAGGAATAATCAGAAGAGAGGATTTGGATCAGCTGGATCAAGTGGTAGTGTCCAGAAAAAGGCTAGGCCAAGTGGGCCAAATCAGACGGCAAGACCCATGACTACTAATCAAAGGCCGACTCAGTGTAACCGCTGTGGAAAGACCCATTGGGGAGGTTGTTGGACCGGTGATAGAGGATGTTTTGAGTGTGGGTCTTTGGAGCATCGTGTCAGAGATTGTCCTCGGAAACTAGCTAAGAATCAGCCAGAGGGGCAGAATCGTGCTCAGGATAGAAATATGGGACCACAGAGGGGTCGTGGTAATGGCAGAGGAAACAACGATCCTAACCGAGGTCGTGGAACTCAGGGCAGAGGTTCAGGCAACACAGAGGCTAGGCAGCCTGGCTTAGTTTACGCAGCGAGGCGTCGCGAGGGGGGTGACGCACCGGATGTCATAACCGGTACGTTTCTAATTTTTGGTCTTCCTTATGTTGCATTAATTGATGTGGGCTCGACGCACTCGTACATTGCTAGTAGTGTGGTAGGAACTATGGACCTAAACTCTGAAACTGCTTCTAGGGAGATGACTGTAGTTAGCCCTTTAGGTCACTCTGTAGTGGTAGACAAACTTTATAGAGACATACCCCTAGAACTCCAAGGGGTAGTATTTGTGGCTGATCTGATGGAACTACCGTTTGGGGAGTTCGATTTGATCCTTGGAATGGACTGGCTGGTTAAGCATCAGGCGAATTTGGATTGCGCGGCTAAGCGCATGATTCTTAAGACGGCTGAAGGTGATGAAGTGGTTATGATTGGTGATAGAAGGAATTACCTATCCAACGTAGTGTCTGCCTTGAAGGCTGAAAAGATGGTCAAAAAGGGTTGTGAGGCGTATTTGGTTCGAATCTGTGCTTTGGAAGCCAAGGAGTCAGTGGTTGGAAAGGTCCGAACGGTTGGGGAATTCGCTGATGTGTTCCCAGAAGAGCTTCCGGGTCTGCCTCCAGATCGGGAAGTTGAATTCGGTATAGACTTGCTACCCGGAACGGCACCTGTGTCTATAGCACCATACTGAATGGCACCAAAGGAATTGGTGGAGCTGAAGGCTCAAATTCAGGAGCTCTTGGATAGAGGGTTTATCCGACCAAGCATATCTCCGTGGGGAGCACCTGTGTTGTTTGTCAAGAAGAAGGACGGTTCTATGCGGATGTGCATCGACTACCGTCAGTTAAACAAGTTAACGATAAAAAACAAGTACCCGTTGCCTCGGATCTATGACTTGTTTGACCAACTGAAGGGTGCGTCGGTATTCTCAAAGATTGACCTTAGGTCAGGATATCATCAATTAAGGGTGAAGGAGGCTGATGTTCACAAGACGGCATTCCGAACTCGGTACGGGCATTACGAGTTCTTAGTGATGCCATTCGGGTTGACCAATGCACCGGCGGCATTTATGGACTTAATGAATAGGGTATTTCAACAGTACTTGGACCAATTCGTCGTGGTGTTCATCGACGACATATTGGTTTACTCAAGGACGGAGGAGGAGCATGACAAGCATTTATGGATAGTTCTGCAAGTATTGAGGTAGGAGCAGTTATATGCCAAATTCAGTAAGTGCGAATTTTGGCTGAGGGAAGTGGCTTTCTTAGGGCACGTAGTGTCGGCGGAAGGAATTAGAGTAGACCCTCGCAAGATTGAAGCGGTGGTGGATTGGAAACCGCCTAGGTCGGTGGCTGAAATACGAAGTTTTCTGGGTTTAGCGGGGTACTATCGGAGATTCGTGGAAGGATTCTCTCTAATAGCAGCGCCGTTAACTAAGTTACTAAGGAAAGGTGTTCCATTTGTATGGACGGAGAAGCAGCAAGAAAGCTTTGATAAGCTAAGGAAAATTTTGACGGAAGCTCCAGTTTTGGTGCAGCCTGAAGCAGGAAAGTTATTCACAGTCTATTGTGATGCATCTCACACTGGTTTGGGATGTGTGCTGATGCAGGAAGGGAAGGTAGTAGCCTATGCATCTCGTCAGTTAAGACCGCATGAGGTTAACTACCCAACGCACGACTTGGAGTTAGCGGCAGTCGTCTTTGCTCTGAAGATATGGAGACATTACCTGTATGGGGAGAAGTCGATAGTTTACACGGATCACAAAAGCTTGAGGTATCTTCTGACCCAGAAGGATCTGAATCTGAGACAACGTCGGTGGATTGAACTATTAAAGGACTACGATTGTTCAATCGAGTACCATCCGGATAAGGCTAACGTGGTAGCTGACGCGTTGAGCCGGAAGGTTGTGACAGACTTAAGAGCAATGTTTGCTCGGTTGAGTCTATATGATGATGGGAGTCTCTTGGCAGAGCTGCAAGTTAAGCCAACGTGGATCGATGAGATTAGGGTCAAGCAGTTAGTGGATGAAGGATTGAATGCTAAGAGGGTACAAGTCCAGGATGGTGGTCTGGAAGGGTACAGTCTGTCTAGTGATGGAGTGCTTTGTTTTCAAGGGCGAGCATGTATGCCAAAGGATATGGAGTTGAGGCGGAAAATTCTCCATGATGCACATTGCAGCCCATACGCTATGCATCCGGGGGGAAGCAAGATGTATGGAGATCTACGGAAATAGTTCTGGTGGCCCGGGTTGAAGCGTGAGGTAACTGAATTTGTGGGAAAGTGTCTGACGTGTCAGCAGGTTAAGGCTGAACATCAGTTGCCTTCAAGGCTACTTCAACCGGTAAAGATCCCTCAATGGAAGTGGGAGCGGATCACTATGGATTTCGTCAGTGGGCTACCCCTGACACCTAGCAAGAAGAACGCAGTTTGGGTGATTGTGGACCGTCTGACTAAGTCAGCACACTTCATACCGGTAAGGGTGGATTTCTCTCTTCAGAAGCTAGCTAAGCTGTATGTGTTGGAAATAGTGAGATTGCATGGTGTGCCAGTGTCGATCATCTCGGATAGGGATCCCAGATTCACGTCAAGGTTCTGGAAAGCGTTGCATCAAGCTTTGGGTACACGGTTGGATTTCAGTACAGCCTTCCATCCACAGTCTGACGGACAATCGGAAAGGGTGATACAGATCTTAGAGGACATGTTAAGAGGATGTGTCTTGGATTTTAGTGGTAGTTGGGAGGAGTACCTACCATTAGCGGAATTCGCTTATAACAATAGTTATCAAGCGAGTATTCAGATGGCTCCATATGAAGCCCTATATGGACGAAAATGCCGTACTCCTACATGTTGGACGGAGTTGGGGGAACGACAAGTTCTGGGTCCAGAATTGGTAGCAGAGACTGAAGACAAAGTCAAGGTGATTCGGTCTCGTCTCAAGGAAGCATCAGATAGGCAGAAGTCTTATGCCGATCTCAAATGCAAGGAAATGGAGTATGCTGTGGGAGACAAGGTCTTTCTGAAAGTGTCGCCTTGGAAAAAGGTGTTGAGATTTGGCCGAAAGGGGAAGCTGAGCCCAAGGTTCATTGGGCCATATACAGTTGTAAAGCGAGTAGGACTGGTAGCTTATCAGCTGGAGTTGCCGGCAGAACTGAATCAGATCCATGACGTATTTCATGTATCGATGCTGAGACGGTATCGGTCAGATCCTTCACACGTTGTGCCAGTAGCAGAGATTGAGGTGAACTCGGATTTATCTTTTGAAGAAGAACCGGTTCAGATCTTAGATCGAGATGTGAAGGTTCTACGAAGGAAGTCAGTGCCCTTAGTGAAAGTGCTATGGCGGAACCATGGTATGGAAGAAGCTACGTGGGAACCTGAGGATGTGATGAGGCAGCAATACCCCTACCTCTTCTAATCAGGTAATTTCGAGGACGAAATTTATTTTAAGGGGGTAGAACTGTAACATCCTAAAAATGGGGTTATTTGGAATTAAATTATTTTTCTTATGTTTGAATCACTGTGATATTATTTAAGGAATAATAGGGCTTAGTTAAAGGCTTTGAGTAGGCTCGGTTTGGTAGAAAATATTATTTATAGGCTTAAAAGGCAAGGAGCCTTAGCAGAAGGGTGTTATAAAAATAAATGTGGATAATTTGACACAAAAATCAGCTTGGAAAAGTGGCAAAAAGAAGGCCACTTAAGGGCTAGAGATGACGCCACAAGGGGGAACAAGGGAGCTTGTGTTCGAGTCACGGAAATCCCTCTTTTTGCTCATTAGTGGGACGGCACAAGGGAGGGAGTTTTCCCTCAGTTTAAACTCTTTTATTAATTATTATTATTAAGGGATAATATGAGCACTTTAAATTGGTTTTAATTTGCTTAAATCTGGAGATAATAAGGGATATTATTAAATGGATTATTAAGAGGTCATTTAATTATTTGGGGATTAATAGATTTTTATCTAAGGATAATCAGTGATAAATAAGGATATTAATTGGATTAATAGGGGATTTTTGAGTGATTAATTGGGGATTAATTCAAATTATTTTTGAATTAAATTAAACAAGTGGCTCAGAGTGAATTAAGGAGATTAAATGGATTTTGAACTCCTCAAATGGAGTGGACGGCAAGTATAGGGAGTCTAAGTGCCGAATTTCCTTTGTCCTTCTCATGATTTTCGGCTAAGCCTCCATTAATCCCTATTTCACCTTTTATTTTTCTTTCTCTCACACTTTTGGCCGAATCTCCTACACCACCTTCAACCTATTTTCTTTTTCTTCTCTTCCTTGAACCAAAACTCCTCTCTACTCTCTACTTTGCCGAATCCCTCTCCCACTTTCACCATCTTTTCTTCTCTTTTCCACACTAGCCGAACTTTCTTCTCTCCCTTTTGTTAAACTTTAGCCGAATCTCAAGGAAGGGGTGATCTCCTTCGATTTTCTTCTTCAATCGATCCTGAGAGAAGGTAAGTATGCCGAAACCCCATGGTTTTTCCCTCCCTATTCTTTGCCGATTTCCATTAAGGGGGTAAGTGCCGATTTCGGCAATGGCTCATAAGGCTTCTAAACGTTCTTATAAACAATCTCTCCTAGGTACTCCGGGATATTTGGAAACAGGCGATCTGAGCCCCAATCTCTAGCAATCGGTTTTGGAAGTAAGGTGGTAAGATTAATCTCTTTATTCTGACATTCAATTAAGCCGAAGGTTATTAGTCTTATTTACTAATCAGTGGTAGTTGATTAAGCAGATTCGGGAAATTAAGTACTGTGGTTGGTAGCCGAAAGAATAAAGGTAAGGATTCGGGTTCAAAAAGAGAACCCTTTTAAATATTTGGGTTGGCCGAATAGGCCATGATACTAACATTATTTTTGGCCGAATATAGGGATAGGTAGATCTAGGTGGCTGACATCACTTTTTGGGATTTAGACTCCTCGTTGGTGACAGGTGTGTACATACACACGTATAACTATTTAAATGTGCTAAGTGCTATGTATGCTAACTTTGATTTGTGTAGCATCGGATTAATACCATAACGGTATGAGTGGTGATTCTGGTAAGTACCTGTTAATATGAATGTGTTATTGATGCTTTTGGGAAGCATGATGTATTGATACATGAGATTTAAGTATGTGATGACATGAAATATATATATATATATATATATATGACTGTTGTGGGATTAATGAGTGGAGGGGGCAGTGTATTCGTGCCGACGGGCACCAGTGTTTTGGTAACACACTGTGACTACGGTCACCAGAGGTTTGATACCTCCAGAGGTTTGGCACCTCATAGCGACTTGTCCCTGTGGTTAACACCACCGTGGGTTGGCCCCACTTGAGATATGGGATCGTCTGCCAGTGATTTGGTATCACACGATGGGTTGGCCCCATCAAGCGATTCGTGTCTACGGACACCAGTGTTTTGGTAACACATCGTGACTATATGTCACCAGTGGTTTGGCACCACCAGTGGTTTGGTACCACAGCGGGGTAGACAGTGGCGTTTGGTTGGCTAGGTTGGGGGTACATAATATTCTGCATATTGATTGTTACATGTTGTGTATGAAAATGTCTTTAAAACGGGGGAAGGGTTACATACTGAGTTTTGGTGACTCACCTTCTCCTTTAACATTTTTCAGGTGACACGTAGATCGCGGATGTGGAGCCGGGTTGACTCGAGGTGGCCATGCAGTGGATTTAAATTAAATAAACTTTAATTTTAGCTATGATAAATTTTATTTCTGGTTTTTATTTTATTTGGATGTAATAAGGCCTCCTGCTATTTTATTTTTGTTATTTTTCATATGTCGAATAATTGTTTTAAACTATGATTATCAATATCAAATTAAAGTCACATGTTTTCCCAAATTAACACGAAAATGTTTTCATCGTGCCATCGGGCACACTCGATATTTCATAATAACTTGGTTGAATTAATTTCAGATAAATTCTAAGTAAGGTTTAACAAAACAGTCAATTGAAAAGGTTTCCGGCAACTAAGAATTTTTACTTAGCAAAAGTGTTTTCCAAAAATATTTTTCCACTGTAGCAAACTAGATTCGGCCATAGTGTTTGGGCCGGGTTTGGGTTGTTACATTAGGTGCCTCTTCAAAAACTCAAGGGTTAAGGGTTAAAGGTTGCTGGTGCCCTTTCAAAAACTTAAGGGTTAAGAGGTAAGATTAGAAGACTATTTGGCTAGCCTTTGTTCAGCCTATAAAAAGGCTATGTAATTCTCATTTGACAACAATTCAGACTTTAAGAAAATTTTATGAACTTTTGTTCATTTGAGTGAGCTCATCTCCTCTTCATTTTCGTACAAGTTTCGTTAGACTTATCAAGCTTGCTTGTGGCGTCTTCGACTTGTTTGAACTTATCACCAAATTCCCTTTGGTGTGGCGTTCATCAACCTATCTTCATCTTTCCACCTTAAACATTATAGAATCCGGGGTGACACTCTTTAGTGTTGAATTGCTTCTCGTTTAAGTTCGTTTATCCATCTCCATTAAATTATCCTTTTATCTATCTTATTTAATTTTTATTTTATCAAAACTGAACCAAATCCTATTTTTATTCACTTAAGCTTCCGCAAACTCATTTATATTTTTCGATTATTTTCTGAAGGCTTGATTCCTCCTCGTAGACGATTGGGCAACTCGTATACGTTTCGACTCATCCCGAGCCAGCCCGTATCATCGATGATACGAGCACGCCCAGAGCAACTCAATATTCAAACTTCAATCCTCTTGAGCTCAGATTCCTACCTTTGCCTGCTTAGATTGTCAAGTTCTTCTATAAGAAGACGAACGACATTTGCTTGCTTATATTCCCAGTGTTTTACAAAGTATACTAACTGAGACGAGCCCTTGTCCGTATAATTAGTTAGCTCTATAAGATGTTGGAAAATCAACTATAGTTGGCTCCCCCACAATTGTTACCTCCTCCTAGATATCTTGGTCATCTCTTGGCTTTTCTACATTAAACTGCTTCCCAGCTTCATGCTCAATTAGCTTGATTCGCACCTTTCTTCAAGCTAATTTAGTCGTGTTAGCTTAGTTCAGCTTCGTTCGGCATTCAACTAGCCCAATGCCTTTTGGTGAATATGAAGAGACAAAGTTGCCAGGTGCCTTTTGGTGAACATGAAGAGACAAAGTTGCCAGGTGCCTTTTGGTGAACATGAAGGGACAAGGTTGCTGATGCCCTTTCGAAAACCGAAGGGTTAAGGGACAAGGTTACTAGTGTCTTTTCAAAAACTTAAGGGTTAAAAGGTTGTTAGGTGCCTCTTCAAAAACTCAAGGGTTAAGGGTTAAAGGTTGCTGGTGCCCTTTCAAAAACTTAAGGGTTAAGAGGCAAGATTAGAAGACTATTTGGCTAGCCTTTGTTCAGCCTGTAAAAAGGCTATGTAATTCTCATTTGACAACAATTCAGACTTTAAGAAAATTTTATGAACTTTTGTTCATTTGAGTGAGCTCATCTCCTCTTCATTTTCGTACAAGTTTCGTTAGACTTATCAAGCTTGCTTGTGGCGTCTTCGACTTGTTTGAACTTATCACCAAATTCCCTTTGGTGTGGCGTTCATCAACCTATCTTCATCTTTCCACCTTAAACATTATAGAATCCGGGGTGACACTCTTTAGTGTTGAATCGCTTCTCATTTAAGTTCGTTTATCCATCTCCATTAAATTATCCTTTTATCTATCTTATTTAATTTTTATTTTATCAAAACCGAACCAAATCCTATTTTTATTCACTTAAGCTTCCGCAAACTCATTTATATTTTTCGATTATTTTCCGAAGGCTTGATTCCTCCTCGTAGACGGTTGGGCAACTCGTATACGTTTTGACTCATCCCAAGCCGGCCCGTATCAGAAGGCCTCTGTCAGGGCTTTTGATAAGAACGAAGCCAGAGAGAGCTGAAATTAGGGAATTACTCCAAGAAGCCAGTTGATCCATCTCAGAAGTCAGAATCACGCTTAAGACTGAGGATCTTCCCTTCAATTTCCTTCAGGGGGTTTTAGGGTTTTTCTTTATGTTTTGTTATTTAATTACTTTTGAGATATATTCTTTTATAATTATGAACTAAACCCTTCAAATACCTGAGGGGGATGAAACCTAAGACAAATCTTGTTATTGTTTTCTAAACTGTATGATAAACACTTGATTTGTTCTTAATTATGTGTTCTTAATTCTTGCTTTAATATTTCAGGATATTGATTCAAGTATTGATGTGCTTATTCAGAGGAGCAAAAGTCCCTGTTTAAGAGTAGATCTAGCATAGTTAAGCGAAGTTGATCGCACTCCAAGAAACAGGACGATGAAAATCTGCCAGATTAGGGTCAAACCTAATATGAGAGTCCGTAGATCGAATTAATGCAACACTAGGGGTTTTAATTAGAAAGAGATTTCAATTAATCAACCTAGGGTTAGACGTTAGTAGCCTCGAAAGAGGTATTAATATAAATTAGGGAATCCTACGGATCAAGTTAAGTGAACAAATCGTCTGATTTAGAGTTAAATAACAAGTGAAGTCTAGGTGGATTCTTCCTCGGGTCTTGTCTTAATTAATTGGTTTTCTTAAAAGTATTTTCCCCAATTCATTCTCTGTGTCTTAGCATCCTTAGTTTAGTAATTAGTTAGATAAATATCAATCCTCTTTATTTTAGGCTAGATAATAGAAAGAAAGTTAGAACTAGTACTTTTGGTTCCCTTGGGTTCTACATTCCGGTCTTGCCACTAAGCTATTCTACTGTTCGATAGGTGCGCTTGCCTTAATCGTGGTGATAGTTAGTTTTTAGGCTCGATAATGCTTATTATAAATTTTAAAGCTTTCAGACACCATCAATTATATCCTTTTATATCTCTATCATAAGCTTTAAATAACCTGTGAAACCATTTAGAATACTAAAGGATATTCGATAAGCCTCACACAAGAGTGTAAAATGCCAATGCCATGTCCCAGACATGGTCTTATACTGGCTCTCATAATGTGGTCGATTGCATGTCTCAGACATGGTTTTACACTAGCATACATATCAACTTCGATGCCATGTCCCAGACATGGTCTTACATTGGCTCTCATAATGTGGCCGATGCCATGTCCCAGACATGGTCTTACACTTACCCAAATGTCATGGCATGGATATCTAATCTATTCCTAAGGTTCAACCGGAAGTTTTTACTACATCAATTCTCATCATGCATATTTAAAACAATAATCAAACACTTTATTCCATATTAATTGTTCTATACGTAATAACAATAAAGTTGTATTATTTACTTACAACTTACCTCGGTATACAAAAAGTGAGCGACTAGATTGAATTAGTCTACTAGCTTGGTCTTCCCCCGGTCTGGGTCCGGACTCCGTTTTTCTTGATATATAATGAAAAACTCACTTATTTAATCACTACATTAATCAATACAATCTATAATTCATACCTGGGAAAAATTACCATTTTGCCCCTAGACTTTCACATAATTACGATTTTAATCAAATTTCCTCCTTTAACAAACATAGCCAAACATTTATTACTCTTATAGGAACTCACAATTTTCAATTATTTCACACATTTACAACCTATTTTATAAACTTCACAAAATGGTCCTTTTAGGTGTTTTCATGAAAACCCCTTTCACAAAAGTTGTCTATTTAACAACCAAGATTCATTTTCTTCCATAAATACTCAGCAAACAACAAAAATCCTCTCATGTTAAATCTCTGGATTATCAACCATTTTGCAAAATAGTCCCCCTTTAGTTAGCTTATGCTACAAGGGTCCCAAAGGTACAAAAACTTATCAAGATTGACCATTAAAATCACTTACTTGCAAGGGTGAAGAGTTGCTGAATCCAAAACCCTTATTTTTACTGATATTTTCTGTGGAGAGGAGGAAGATGAAAATGTGATATCTTTTTCTCTTTATTTTATTTTATTTCTAGTTAAATTTGTCACCAAAACCTCACCTAACCTTTGACAATTTCATTCCCTTGTCTCTATGGTAGGCCACCACTCTCTTAAAGGCCTATTTGCACATTAAAGACCTCTAGTTTAAGGTTATATATCTATATGGCACTTCTAATTAGTAGAACGTAAATTTTGCCTTTTATGCGATTTAGTCCCTTTTCAAAATTAAGCATAAAATCGCTAAAATTATTTCACCAAAATTTTCATGCACTCATATAATCATGCTATAACACACAAAATAATATTAAAAATAATTTCTCTGGCCTCGGATTAGTGGTTTCAAAACCACTGTTCTGACTAGCCCCAAAATCGGGTTGTTACATAAGGGACTATGAGCTAAGCTCCATTCACCGAGATATGTGTGTTTGGTGTGTTAGTTATATGCTTCACTTATGGGACATGTTCGACTCTGAGTTATTTTGGTGTGTTGGAGATCTATGTATCCGATGTTTGGTGATAGAGTCCACTTTATGTTTCATAACCTTAAGAGCCAAACTAGCATAAAATGTGACTGAATGTGATTAAATGTGATTTATATGTGTTGTGTTATAGACTTAAATATTCATGTGATTAATGTGTAAAAGAATTCATGGAAGATGTTTAAACGTGTGAAATGTAATATTAGAGTTAGAGATGTTTCGCTGTTGCATAATGACTTGTTTACATAGTGGTTATTCTGAGCATTCACCAAGCTTGTTAAGCTCACCCACACCTTTTTAACCATTGCAGATAAGTAGTGCCGGTGTGAGCGATGTGGTCTCGAGGGGTGATCCAAGCCAAATATTTTGGTTGCTATTAGTAGGTGTTATTTGTTTAATTATGTTTCGGGAAATAAAAGGCAATGTGGTAGACTTTACGTTGGTTTTGCTATGATATTTAGTTGTTTGCATGCCAAATGTGCTTGGTAAGTTGTAGAATTAAAATATGACATTGAGACTAATATTTGAGACATTTTGGTGCTAAATTTACATGGTATTTGATGCATGATGTTTAAAACTAATTTGGAATGATCTATGTGATGATAGTTGTGTTTTTAAGGTTTGGAATAGAGGTATCGATATTCGGGTTTTAAAAAATGATGCCTCTAAAATTTTTAAAATGCAGGAAGTTAGTTTTGCTAGTTGGTATCGATATTTTAGTACGAGTATCGATACTCGGGATAAAATTATCGATACTTTTCTTGTTGTACCGATATTTTTTGAAAGTTGGGTTCTTAAGATGAGAAACAGTAAGCTAATTTGGTATCGATTTTCCAAGCGGTATCAATACCACTTGAGAGAATTATCGATACCACACTTCTAGTACCGATACCTACGTAATAGTTTTGGCAAATTTTGCTAAATGGTCCTAATGCATGTTTAGTACTAATTTTATGATTATTCAATGAATGTTTAGCATGATTCAACCTCCTTAGAGTGTGTATGACTTACGTTTCATGTGAATGCTATTATATTAAAATAAAAAAAAGATGCATGTGTAATAATATGACAGTTTATGATGAATATGAAGGGAGACGGTGGTGTAGCGTCCTAGAATTCAGGCTCAGCGACTGGGTCAGGTATAGGGTGTTACAAAATTGAATTCAAGTTTGCTTATTTTAATTAAGATGTCTAAATTTGTCACACCCAATTTCCCCTTAAATTCGGAAACTAGGTACAAGTTAAGGGTTAAATTGAAAGATATTGTAAGTTAGCAGACTATTTTGGAAAATTAGGAAAAAGTTAGAAACAAAATAGGACCTGGTTGGAATCCAATTCTGGTTTTTTTAGATTATAACAAGTTGATCCCTTAGTGAGGGACAAAATGATTGAAAACAGGTGGATTTTACATGGTTGAAGACCGTACGAGAAGGGCTATAAATAGTTGGAGAATGACTTCTCGGGAGACTTCTTCTTCATATTTATTTTTTTTCTTCTTTATCATCTTCCTTAGGTTACTTCGAGGATGGGGTGGTTAAGGAAATCTCTGCATGGAGTGATGATCATGGGATTTCTGTAGGAAAGAAGGAGAATTCAATGAGCTGGTAAGGTTCTAAGTCCTTCATGGTACATAAGATTTAGAAAACAAAGTTAAGGGTTTTTAGAACCATATTAAGGGTTCTGCATGTTTTTGGAAAACTAAGTTTAAATTGGGATTTGTTAAGGTTAACACATGAATTGGTTGTCTTGCTTAGTTGTCAGTAGAATGGAAGTTCCGGCGTCTAGAAAAGCTAAGCGGACAAGGCCAGAAAACATCAAGTGAGTTTCTGCCTTCAACATCTAAAAAGCTAAGTATGCAGTAAGATTGCGTGGTCTAAAAGTATCTTCCATGTTAGTTCAGTAAGAATGAATTAACTATGATTCCATGGTAGTTCATCTAAGAAATGCATACACTGCATGCCTGTTGAAGCATCACATGAATGAGAAACACTTATAGGTTAGACAAAGTTAGGAATGGGAAAGAGAGTGATTTTATTAGATACCATGATATGGTGTTGTCGAGTGCAAATCGTGATAAGCGAAGATCCAGGCCTTGCAGAGGGGACAATATGGTGTTCGTGCATCAAGATTAGGATGGTGAATGGAGAAATGGTTGGACTGCAACGGGGAAAAGTAAATAAACATCATGGCTAGGCCATGGGACCAATCGGAGGCTATACGCCTAAAATGAGTAAGACCACAGCTGAAATATGTTATGGCTTCATGATAAAAATAAGTAAAACCATAACTGAAAGATGTTATGGCATCACCATAAAGATGAGTAAGACCATAGCCGAAAGACGCATGGCTGAAAGACACTATGGCATTATGGTAACAAGACTAAAACCATAGCTGAAAGACACTATGGCATCCTAGTACTTCGCTAGGATGGTAAACATGGGTTAAACTGTGTAAGAACATAGCTGAAAGATGTTATAGCATCATAGACAGTTTGCAGGGACACTAAACACGGGACAGTCTGATGGGACACTAAACATAGGATAGTTCGTTGGGACAGTAAACACGGGGTTATATCATGTAAGACCATAGTTGAAATATGCTATGGCATCATAAATAGTCCACCGTGATGATAAACATGAGAATACTAAAGTGAAAGACCATAGTTAGACTATGGAAACTAATGGAGTCCACTAGGACATTAAACATGGGAGGGGTATACTGTGCAAGACCATGAATCGACTATGGCAACATAGAAAGTCTGTTGGGACAATAAATGCGTGAAAAATCTAATAGAAGGTTTGGGACAACCCATAAACAAGGAAGAAGAGTTGGAAGGAAAATGTAAGTATGGACATGCAATAGTTGAGCAACGGGTTGAAGGAATCCGCCCATGAATAGGAACGTAATGGAAATAAGAAAGGACTGCGGGAATAATAGTCGTGTGAACTAGCAGGGTATAAGGATGATAACTAATGAGAAGTAATAACAGGAGTTGACGTACTAGTGTTACTTGAAGTATAGGCAAACAAAATAGGGTATAACCTGGGATCTTAGATAAGGATCTGCCATCAAGCATCTCCAGAGGGTGTTCAAGGTACCCTGTATATTGGTGGTTGATCGAAAGAACGCCGATTAGTCTACATGGATAGGAGGGGTTAGTCAGATCCCAATCATAGAGAGAGTTACCAAAAGGGGGAAACCATTGGAAAAGTACCCGCCATATGGTTGGTTCCATAGAGGAACAATTAGAGAGGGATAGTAGGCACAGATAACCACTCCAACGATAGTCAGGGGTGAACTAGAGGTTAGAGTGACCCACAACAGACAAATATATTGCACTTATGAGTATAGTATCTCGAACAATATGGATTACCAAGATGTGATCCAACCACGACTTGCTGCGAATGGGACTTAATCCACCAGAGTAGCTGGAAATCTTCTAGGTATTGATAAACAGTAAAAGTAACATATTTTACTCCCACATTTAGTATGCTTTTGGATGATTTAAGCCTCGATTGATATAAAAAGGTGCTATCAATCCTTTCTTTTCATGTCTTATACCTAGGAAAGCACCCGAGGATGAAAAGAACATAAAACGGGCCCAAAATGGAGTAAATGGGCCATATCATGAAATCCACATGGTCTGGACTTAAGCCCACACAGCCGTGCCACATTGATCATCTAGAACATGGCCTTACCCTCGAGTCACATAGCCGTGCCTCATTAAAGAAGTCCGAACACGGCTTGAAGACTAGTCACACGGGCGTGTGACATGGCCGTGTCCTTATCGTGGCAAAGAGCAATTTCATTCGGATTTGGATACTTTGGGGCGAAGAAACACATTCCAAAAGCCTATATAAACCCCCTAAGTGTTACCTGAAAAGGGGGCGGTTAGCTAGTCCAAGGAGCCAAGCCGAAAAGGTCAAAGTTGTGGGAATCACTCGAAGAGAGCCAATTGATCCATTTCTAGAAAGCCGGAATTCTACTCAAGACGGCGGATCTCTCCTTCAATTTCTTCAGGGAGTTCTAGGGATTTCTTATGTTTTGTTTTAACTTTTCTTCTAAGATGTTTTCTTTATTTATTATGAACTAAACCCTTCAGATACCTGAAGGGGATGAAACCTAGATGAATCTTGTTATTGTTTTCTGAACTATAAGATAAATACTTGATTTGTTCTTAATTATGTGCGCTTAATTCTTGTGTTAATATTTTTGGGATATTGATTCAAGTCAGATGTTCTTAGGTGGAGGAGCAAAAGTCCCTGCTTAAGAACAGATCTAGCATAATTAAAGCGGAGTTGTTCGCGCGCCTAGAGATAGGGTGACGAAATTTTGACGGATTAGGGTAAAACCTAATATGGGATTCCATAGATCGATTTACTGCTATTCTAGGGGGTTATTAAGTGAGAAAGAGATTTTCATTAATTAACTTAGGGTTAGACGTTATTCGCCTCAAGAGAGGGTTTAATATAAATTAGGGAGTCCTACGGATAAAGTCAAGTGAATAAATCGTATGGTTCAGGGTTAGATAACAAGTGAAGTCTAGGTGGATTCTTTCTGAGGGTATCTGTAACACCCCAAACCCGGCCCATTCACTACGACCGAATTTGAAATGCCACTGCAGAACACATTCGAAAATATTCTTACTTAACAGTAAAAACCGTTAAAAATTTGTTGCCTTCGATAAAAACATTTTCGTGATTTAAAATATTCTAGGTAAAAGTTAAGTTGTTATAAAAATACCGGATTCAAAACTTTAATATGACTTTTGAGATTTAAATAGCTTTTAAAATTAAACTTACAAAATAATATCCCACTTATAAATCCAACTTAAACATGACAAAATTCAAATACTTTAAGGCCCTTATTACAACAAGTAACTATTCAAAAATACTTAAAATACTGAAATTAATAAATTCTATTATATAATGAAAACAACTTCTTCTGCATGGGCCACCTCGTATCCACTCCAAACCCGGTCCAAGCATCACCTGCGATGTTGATAAAATTTTGGGTGAGTCATACAGACCCAGTGTGCAATTATTCTACTGAATTCCACCCACATGTCAAACCATATAATAACCTATATAACCAACAGTAATGCAACTTAATATCACATGCTTTCACTTATTGGGCTTGGCCCACATTCACATTAATGGAGTTCATATACTGGGCTTGGCCCATAACCTTATCACATTCTTATAACAGTGTATTTAACCACATGTTTCCACATACTGGGCTTGGCCCATTACCACAATAATCCACATATCATACTGGGCTTGGCCCATTTTCACATTGATCCACATATCAAACCACATATCATATTGGGCTTGGCCCATTTCCACATATATTCATATCACATGTTATGCAATTATGAAACCCAACCCAGCCTAGGGTCCATCCTCTACACACCCCCTTATCCAGCCTACCACACACCAGGGGATTATTAAATCACCCTCTCCTTTTTACTCCAATAAGGCAACAAATGCCATCCACGCGAACTTAATCGCAAATAATCCACAACGTGACCTCAGTCAACGTCAATCCACGATGTAGCCGAAGCTATCATCAAAACCACGATGAGCATAAAGCCATTAGTAACCACGATATGGCACATAGCCTATATCAATCACGATGAGGCACAGAGCCATTCATCAAACCACGTACTCGAAGTACACCCTGTCCTTCTTTCATATCATATCCCACCCATGCACATGCAACATAAAATAATGCCATGATGATAATGCATGTACATGTTATTTAACATATTATCACATATTCATAACAATAGTCACATTTCATCAGATTGAGTACTTACCGGATTATTGACATACCCCTTGAGGGTATCCATATCACATATTCCACTGCACTAGTTAGCACATTCATAACACATACACATATCACATTCATATCACATACCCGGAAAACGGTAGGCTAACTACACACCTGATCACTTGGAGAACTATGCTTTCGATACTGATGCTATCACTAAGCGATACTACGGCTATCTGCCTACTCTCTTATTCTGACGCTGGCCCACACCCCGGTGGCCAATCCCGAACGGTAGAAACGGATCTCTTCTTAAACTTCGGAATAGGGACCTTCCCTTTACCTTCTTGACTGGTATTTGCCTCCATCATGACACTTAATCAGAACAATTGATTTAATCATCAATATACGAAATCTTAACCAAATATCCACAACTTAACATACTTACCAAAATAATCTTGATTCCCGAAAGCTTGCTCTACTTCTGTCGATTTGCCCCTAGGAGACCATAATCCAAATCGGTCAACACTTAATCACATAGTATGGCCTAGGGCCAAATACTACTGTCACCATACCTAGCTTTTCCAAGTCCCGAAATATTTGCTTACCTTAACGAATCGAATCCACGAAACTCCTTTGATGCTTCCTTAACGTTGGCTACACAAAGAAACACCTATAAGGACACTATGATTATTCGGCCATGACTAAAACCAAGGCCTCACTCACTTGATTTGTCACACAAATAAAAAGAAACAAATCAAATACTTAAATACTTACCACCTATGATACTTCGGTCTCTAAAACTTGCGACAGAAGAACAGAGAATAGAGCACCTTTGCTATTCGGCTATGGCTTAACAAATGGTGATGAAGAAGAAAAGAAAATAAGGCTTATAGGGTTCGGCTATGGCCCTCCAAAGGAGAAGGTTTCGACTATAACGATTTCAGGAAAAGAAAAGAGGAGAAAAAGGCTATCAAATTCGACAAAAGGAGAAATAAGTGAAGAAAGAATTTCCAAAGGATGATCCCCCTTATTTATACTACTCAAATTTGGCACCCATAGAAGCCCCTTAGCCGGCCACTTTATCATCCCCCATCTACTCATTATCATCTTAATTAATAAAAAAAAATTATCCATCCTTAATCCCTTATCAATCCCCTATATTATCTCTTTAACACTCATAAAAAAAATAACTAAAATATCACATAATTATCTCCTATATCTACCAACTTAAAATAAATAAAATAAAACTATCTTTATCCTCTCATCACCCATTCTAAATTAATAAAATAACCATCCATTATCCTTACTAAGCTTTTATTTAATCTCTTATCCTATCAATTAAACTAAATAAAATAAACCAACAATTATCTATTATCTATAGCCAAAATTTAAAAGAAAATCAAGGCTTATCTTAACCTTTACAAAGTCCATAAGCCGTCCAACTTTTCCCCCATTCTTGACGTCACATGCCAAAAATAAAACACCCATATGCTGCCCCCAAGTTTCGAACATAAGACCTGCTGGAAACACCACACGCTACCAGCCACTTCGCTGCTAGCTTCTTTGTGTCATAAACTCCCAACAATTCTTTTTAAGATCTCCTTCCCTAGCTCCCCCTTGTCTTAACGCCAAAAGCAAAAATAACACGCCTTCCTGCTGCCAACAAGACTCGAACCAAGGCCCTTGCCCAGGCGTCATTTCCAGGCCCTTAAATGGCGCATTACAGCCACTTTACCAAGGCTCTTTTTGTGTCCAAAAGCGCTTATAACTTCCCTTAAGGCCTCCCTGGCCCAATTCCCCTTTTAACGCCAAAAATAATTTCTGCAGCTCGAACCTCCCCCCCTTGGCACTCCATGTGACGCAACCTTCCATGCCCCCTAGGGTAGCGTCCCAAGCCAGTTTACCACATGACTTCCTTGTGTCCTAAACTCCCCAAAACTTTTCTTAAGGCCTCTTCAGCCTAGCTCCTCTTTTTAACTTAAAATCCAATTATTTTTCCAAAGCTTTCTCTTCCACACTAGAATTTTAAAAACCCTTAATACACTTCCAAACACTGCCAAAACTCATGAATTATGCACGAACGCATAACCCCTAATCTAGGATATTACAGTATCATCTTAAATCAACTGAGTCTTCCTTCAAGATACTCCCCAATTCATTCTTTTTGTCTTTGCGTCTTTAGCTTAGTAGTAGTTAAGTCTAAACAACTTCACTTATTTTAGGCTAGATAATAAAAAGAAGGTTAGTATTAGTACTTTTAGTTCCTTTGGGTTCGACAATCTGGTCTTGCCTAAGCTATACTACTGTTTGATAGGTACACTTGCCTTTTAATCGTTGTCAGAGTTAGTTTGCAGGTTCGATCATTCTCTTTATAAATTTTAAAACTCTGATTCCAGGGATCAAGTTTTTGGCGCCGTTGCCGGGGAACTAAAATATTAAGAACGCTTAATTTTTATTACTTTAGCCATTTATTATTATTATCGCAATTTATTTTCATTATTATTTTTCATTATTATTTTTTTTTACTTTGCTAATTTTTTTTTTAATTTTTGGCAGATAATTTTAGTTTAAAAGAGATGGCACTGAATAATTATCAATGGCAATTCATGAGGACAGAGCCAACAAAAGCAGTCGATATCTACAACCTCGACCCAGTACATCCAGTCATGCAGTACGAACCAAGTGGAGGCGTGGCGAATCCTGAGTACCCACCCTACGGATATGGCATGGAGAACGAACAAGTCCACTATATGAGTAACTATCCTAGACTTCAAAATAATTTTTATGGTAACACTTATAATGCAGGTTGGAGGTACCATCCCAATTTCTCGTGGGATGATCAAAATAGCCAAAGATAGGAACTTCCTCCAAATTTTCAACAACCACCTTACCAACAGGAAGAGGAGTCAAACCTGAAAAAGATGCTGGCAAAATTCATAGCAGCCACAGAAACCCGTCCCCAAAAAACTGAGACAACGTTCGATAATCAACAAGCATTGATCAAAGAGATCAAGAACCAAGTTCAGGAAATTACTAAGTCAGTTGGAAAACCTGCAAAGTTAATGTCCGAACGACCGCATGGGCGTCTACCAAGCAACACAGAGATTAACCCAAAGGAGCAAATCCAAGCCATAACAGCTCAGGAGAGTAGGGTTAGATGAACCCAATTCAATACAAGAAAACAAGGTAGACGAAGGTAAAGTTTAGGTAACACAAGAAAGGCCAAAACCAGTAATCAAAGAGTACCAACCCCGCATACCTTATCCCGAAGCGATGAAGAGAGACGATACAGAGGAACAGTCCGGTAAGTTTCTTAAACTTTTAAAGAAATTACATATTAACTTACCGTTTCTCGAAGCTCTTTCGCAGATACCTGATTATAGAAAATTTTTAAAAGAGCTATTGACAAACAAACGAAAACTAGATGAGGCATCGCATGTGGAGCTAAATGCAATGTGCTCAGCAATTCTACAAAATAAACTGCCACGAAAATTAAAAGATCCAGGGAGTTTTACAATTCCATGTTTAATTGGTAGTTTATCTATTGATAATGCTTTAGCTGATTTAGGAGCAAGCATCAATGTTATGCCTTATAAAATGTTTAAACAACTAGGTCGAGGGAAACCTAGACAAACTAGGATGAGCATTCTGTTAACTCATAAAACTATCAGAATTCCTAGGGGTATAATAGAAAATGTTCTAATCAAAATTGATGAATTCGTATTCCAAGTAGATTTTGTTGTCTTAGACATGAATGAGGACAATTAGATTCCTTTAATTTTAGGAAGACCCTTTCTAGCAACTGCCAGGACTAAAATTGATGTTAGTACAGGAGAACTCATTCTTCATGTAGGTGACGAATCAATCAGTCTACAAGCTCTTAACTCGGCCAGGACATCAAGTGATGAAGGTGAGAAAGTAAATTCAGTTGATAATCAAATTGTTCAACTTTCACCACAGGAAACACTACAAGGTTACAAACCTGAGCTGAATCATAGGCCCCATGCCGACAAAGAAGACTTACATGGGGAACGAAGCCTTGAGGTCGACAAATTAGAAGAGTGGACGACACACTTTAAAAAGGAACCAGAACCACACGAAGTAAAACCGAAGGAACTCCCAGACGAGCTAATAGGAACAACAAATCACTTCAAAATAGGGGATCAAGTATTGATGAATAAGGAAGACCCTCGAATCACCACTTCAGGCATCAAAACAAACGAAGAAATCACCTTTAAAGTACTTAATGTCTTCCTATACGGGACAGTCGAGGTAAGTAATCCTAAATTCAGCACTTTTGAGGAAAACACTACTTGACTTAAACTTTATATCAAAAACCGAGTTGATCGCATGAGAAAGGATTTTCACCTCCTCAAACCACCATGACCATACGAATGTGAGGTAAAGTCTAGCTTAAGACTATAAACAAGCGCTTCTCGGGAGGCAACCCGATCACTAACCCCATTTTTATTTTTATTTTTTATTTTTTTATTTTTATTTTCCCTTTTTAGCATTCAAATAAACCAAAAGTGCAGATTTCCAGACCACACGACCTTGCACACGGCCGTGGCCGCGACCGTGTGGGCACCACAGATTTAGCTTAGGATACAATAAAATCAGGACGGCTGCTTCGAGGATTCAATTTCAAACAGTTCGAGGCGCTTCCCTATGTTCACCTCCAATCCTATCTGGTTTCCTTTCATTGAATCCATCCAAAATTCAGGAAGTTTCACTTCTCTCCCTATCTTTTGATTATTCTATTGCTATTATCTATCTTTGTACATTGAGGGCAATGTACATCTTAAGTGTGTGGGGGGTTAACTATAGTATTATTTGAAAATACCGGAATTATATCTTGTTCTTAAATAATTTTCTCATATTACTAATTAGGATGAAATTTCTGATGATTTATGATTTTTATTGATATATTTTAAAATAAGTCATTGATAATTGTGCATTGATGATTAAATTTGAAGAATACTAGAGAATCAAGCATGATAAGTCTAATTTTTCAGAATTTATATTTTTAGGTTGTCTACCTGAATCTGAATGTTATCTTGAAATTTGAAATTTACAAGGATGATGTCAAAAACACCCATAATTTGTGTGAGATTTTGAGCCTTATAGAGCTTATATTCTTTTTCTTGCTCACTTTATTGATTATGAGTGTGTCAACATTGAACTGTTATTCTAGAACTAGCCTTGATTATACATGTTAAGACCACACCTATGATTTGATATACAGAGATGATAAAGGCGCCTAGGATTTGACCCACTCACTCCACTAAACAGCCTACCTCCATAAATTAACCCTAGTGAACCCCGTTGATCCTAACAACCCTTTTTATTGACTCACCAGCTAATATTAACCCCAAACCCCTTTGTATTTGTTATCACCATTCTTTTTGACTACCCATATATCGAGATTTGATTTGATCAGTTACCTAATTTTATTTCAGTAGTTGAATTCATCCTTTATTATTGATTTGTTCTAAAAAAAAATCAAAGTATATTCAGTATTAGTATTATGAAAAGTGAGCTTATACAGTTAAAGTCAATTTGTCAAAAGAAAAAGCTCGTATTATTAGGGTTATTACTTTTCAGTTGATGTAATTATTTATTTTTAGATAGGTAACTTGTCAATTCAATCCCGATTCTAACTTTCTAATTCAGCCTTTATCCGCACCTTTAACCCTAGCCCCGTTACAACCCTGTTAAAGACCTTTTGATCTGTTTATCATCTCATTTTACAGTGGTGAAGATTTGATTTTCAGGCAAGCCTATGGGATTAAATTTTCAGGTTCGACTTATGAGTGCTTAACTTTGAACCTTAAACACTTTTTGAGTGACTTGAGTGAATATTTAGTGAGGATGTTAATCCTTGTCGGTTTCGAATTAAAGGTAATTATTTAGATAAGGGGAGACACCTACGTTTTTGTGTTACAAGTATATGACTTATATTGTTTGAATCTTTAGGACTCTTTGGATTAAATTATCCATATATAAATTATATATGAATTATAAAGAGACATTGTTGATAGGAATTATGAATTATGGAAAGTTCGTTTTAATTGTAAGTTGAGAATTTTGCTTGAGGACAAGCAAAAGCTTAAGTGTGGGGGTATTTGATAAACAGTAAAAGTAACATATTTTAATCCCACATTTAGTATGCTTTTGGATGATTTAAGCCTCGATTGATATAAAAAGGTGCTCTTAATCCTTTCTTTTCATGTCTTATACCGAGGAAAGCACCCGAGGATGAAAAGAACATAAAACGGGCCTAAAACGGAGTAAATGAGCCATATCACGAAATCCACACGGCCTGGACTTAAGCCCACATGGCCGTGCCACATTGATCATCTAGAACACGGCCTTACCCCGAGGCACACGACCGTTCCTCATTAAAGAAGTCCGAACACGGCTTGAAGACTAGTCACACGGGCATGTGACATGGTCGTGTCCCTAACGTGGAAAAGAGCAATTTCATTCGGATTTGGATACTTTGGGGCGAAGAAACACATTCCAAGAGCCTATATAAAGCCCCTAAGTGTTACCTAAAAAGGGGGCGGTTAGCTAGGCCAAGGAGCCAAGCCGAAAAGGTCAAAGTTGTGGGAATCACTCGAAGAGAGCCAATTGATCCATCTCTAGAAAGCCGGAATTCTACTCAAGACGGCGGATCTCTCCTTCAATTCCTTCAGGGAGTTCTAGGGATTTCTTATGTTTTGTTTTATCTTTTCTTTTGAGATGTTTTCTTTATTTATTATGAACTAAACCCTTCAGATACCTGAAGGGGATGAAACCTAGATGAATCTTGTTATTGTTTTCTGAACTATAAGATAAATACTTGATTTGTTCTTAATTATGTGCGCTTAATTCTTGTGTTAATATTTTCGGGATATTGATTCAAGTCAGATGTTCTTAGGTGGAGGAGCAAAAGTCCCTGCTTAAGAATAGATCTAGCATAATTAAAGCGGAGTTGTTCGCGTGCCTAGAGATAGGGTGACGAGATTTTGCCGGATTAGGGTAAAACCTAATATGGGAGTCCATAGATCGATTTACTGCTATTCTAGGGGGTTATTAAGTGAGAAAGAAATTTCCGTTAATTAACCTAGGGTTAGACGTTATTCACCTCGAGAGAGGGTTTAATATAAATTAGGGAGTCCTACGGATCAAGTCAAGTGAATAAATCGTATGGTTCAGGGTTAGATAACAAGTGAAGTCTAGGTGGATTCTTTCTGAGGGTATCGTATTAAATCAATTGAGTCTTCCTTTAAGATATTCCCCAATTCTTTCTTTTTGTCTTTGCGTCTTTAGCTTAGTAGTAGTTAAGTCTAAACAACTTCACTTATTTTAGGCTAGATAACAAAAAGAAGGTTAGTATTAGTACTTTTAGTTCCTTTGTGTTCGACAATTCGGTCTTGCTTAAGCTATACTACTGTTTGATAGGTACACTTGCCTTTAACCGTTGTCAGAGTTAGTTTGATGGTTCTATCATTCTCTTTATAAATTTTTAGACTCTGGTTCCAGCAATCAGGTATCCTAATGGATGGAATGATAGCAAGCCCATTGTGGTTAGGGTGATAATACGAGTCTACCATAGGCTATTCAAATTTGGAGTGATAGCTGAAAGAAATATACTTAAGAACCTTTAGGAGGAAGTCTGGGGGGTTGCATCAATAGGGCATGATGGTGGAAGAAGAAATCCACACTGAGGATAAGTGGAAAAAATAAGTTGAGTATAAGAAAGGGTAGAGCCCACAGAAGTGGCGAGACATTTAGTGGAATTGTAAGGTTGATCGAAGACTAGTAGAATGGTCGAAAGGGGAATCACTCAACGATTTGTCCGCCATTAGATAGGATTGAGAATAAGATAAAATCTATTATAACGGGTTTAAAAGAAATTTCCCAGATAGATCATGGAGTTTACTGTATCTAAATATACTTATTTAAACCTTTGCAAGATGGGGCCTATTTTGTTGTAAAGTGGAAACTCACTAAGTTTATTTGAACTTACAAACAATGGATTTTTGGTTGCAGGATTCACGGAATAAGGAACTTGATGAGGAACTAAGCCAAACTATGTGGGATCAAGAAAATGCGTCGGGCAAGTGTCATGCACATAAGGAGGGGGTACCATTGAGACTTCGCTAATGGGTGAATATGTTGTAACCGAATAGTTTCTTTAGGGTCTGGAGTTGGGATAATGAACTTTATTTTGTAATTTGGTCTTTATTGTAAGTTTATTTTATAAATAGGTAATACAATACGATTCTAAAATAATGTGTTCTATGTATGTACATTAACCTGATTTAGCAGTGATGCCCATATTCGGATCCGACAAACGGGTCAGGTGGGGGTGTTACAAGTTAAGTGCTACTAAAGCATGGTTTAGTTGGTCCTTTGGAGCTAGGAATTGGGAGAAGTACCCCTTATGTGCATGATGATTAATCTAGCTGAGCCCCTCGAGTCCTTAAATTACTAAATCCATAAGTGCTGAGTATGGATGCATTTGCTTAGATAAACGAATAGTAATGATAGAAGAGACAAATGAATTGAAAGGCTATAAGGAAAGTATAATTAAGTAAGTACAGTGGTTGAAGTTACAATTACCGAGGAAAGGAAATTACGATAGAGAAAAGATACGATGGGAAATAAATATTTTTACCCATTTAGTAGAATGTGGCCTCAATGCTGTCTTCACTCTTTTCGGTTGACTCCTTCGGAAGGAGTAGGGATGATTGAGCTAATGCTAGAAACAAAAGAATTCATCGGGTTCCTCTTGTCAATCTCCTTATAGGAATTGGAAGAATAGTGAGATTCATCTTGGAGGGGCCCTTAGTAGCGGGAAAAATTAGCCACGAGTTTGAAACCTGGCAAGGAGGACCCTTTTGTCAGGTTTGAATGGGGACTAAGTAAGGTGGTGAGTGGTACTGACGTGGCTTCCCCACAAAGTTGCAAAAGAAGTCGTAGTGAGTCAAGACTAAGGGAGGATCTGGGAAGCTGAGGAACAGAACTTCCTCGGGCCTATAGACAAATACTTGCCTTGTTCTAGGATGATAAAAACGGAGAGGGTGCATAACTCCCTATGATAAAATATCTCATTCGGGAAAAGAAGTAGCCTTTAACGTCGCCTAGTCGACCCCTTTCTTGGCTCACCTCAAGAACAAAAATAGGGATGAGAAAATAGGTTTCTCGAAGGAACATGTAAATCACCATGTTGTAACCGGTAGGCTTATACTTGAAAATTAGGAGCTATTTGTTGGGAACTATTGCCTTGTCTATGAATTCTATAAAGGATTTAGCTGATGGGGAAGTAAAGAAAGTAGAGAATAAAAGATTTATTTTTAGGATTTTTGCGATGAGAGTACTTGAGAACTACTCCCCTAGGATGTATTCAGATGAGAGATAGAAAGCTAGGAAAGGAGAGGTGAGAAACATTAGGCAAGATGATCAAGCAGAATGTTTGAGGAGTTGTAAAAATCCTCTTGACGTTTTGGTTTATTTATAACCAAGGAAGAGTGTGGGGAGTTGTGGATAAATTTAATGGGTTCTAAGGAACTGTTCAAACCCATTAATGCTTGTAAGCCACTAGTTGGCATTGGGAGAATGAAGTATCCTTTAAGACTCCAAGGCGAGAATAACTGCCAAGTGTTATCCATTAGCGTGTGGCCCTCATGAAAGTAGAGCTCGTCATAAGTCTATTTAGTGACCAGTCTTTTCAGGCAGGGTTTGTAAGCCATTTTTATTGTTGAAATAGGAATCCAGAATCAGATTAATAACTTTGGTATTCCACAAAAGTAGAAGTGAAAATGTTTTGTAGGCAAACTTAACTGCCCAGTGATAGGGAAGGAACTGACCCATTAGGTGGGTGAGGCTAGTGTATAAATGAATTTAGGAACAACTAGATTATTTGCCAGAAATTGAGACAAAAGGATGACAGTCAGACTGTGTTTATTACAGTGCATTCACCAAAAGTTAGACTTAAAGGAACTTATGGACTAGGATAAGTCTAACGACGGAAGGGTTAGATACCCACCAATAAACAAGAATTCACATTTGTCCAGTGCTTGAAAGGATCCGCAAGTTGGGCGGAGTAAGATAACACAAATGTATGAATGATGAACCAAGCTAGAGGTTCTGTAAGCCATAAGAAGGCAATGATAAGGGAGAGTATCTTTAAGTCTGCCTTTACGGATGAGTGAAAGAGGAAATTTTGAGGATGAAATTTTTGTCCACCAAGTTTCCCCTTAAATCTAAAAACTAGAAGCAAGTTAAGGGTTAAATTGAAAGATATCGTAAGTTAGCAGACTCTTTTGGAAAATTAGGAAAAGTTATAAACGGAATAGGACTTGCTTGAAATCCAATTCTGGTTCGGTTGGATTAGAACCAGTCGACCTCTTAGTGGGGGAAAAAATGATTGAAAACGAGTATATTTTACACGGTTGAAGACTGTGTGGGAAGGGTTATAAATAGCTGGAAAGTGACTTCCTAGGGAGACATTTTCTCCAAATTTATTTCGTTTTCTTCTTCATCATCTTTCTTGGGTTGCTCTGAGGAAGTGGTGGCTAAGGAAAGCTTTGCATGGAGCGATGATCGTGGGATTTTAGTAGGAAAAGTGTAAAATTCAGTGAGCTGGTAAGGTTCTAAGTCCTTCGTGGTACGTAAGATTTAAAAAAATAAAATTATGGGCTTTCATAACCATTTTAAAGGTTCTGCATGTTACTGGAAAACTGAGTTTAAACTGGGATTTGTTGAGGTTAATGCATGAATTTGTTGTCTTGCTTAGTTGTCAGGAGAATGGAAGCTTCGGCGTCCAGAAAGTTAAGCGGACAAGGCCAGAAAATATTAGGTTAGTTTCTACACTAAACCGTTAAAAAGCTAATTATGCAGTAAGATTACATGGTCTAAAAGTATCCACCATGTTAGTTCAGTAAGCATGAATTAACTATGATTCTATGGTAGTTCATCTAAGAAATGTATACACTGCATGTCTGTTGAAGCATAACATGAATGGGAAGCACTGACGGGTTAGACGAAGTTAGGAATGGGAAAGAGAGTGATTTCATTAGATACCGCCATTCGGTGTTGCTGAGTGCAAACTATGATGAACGAAGCTCTGGGCCTTGCGGAGGGGACACTACGGTGTTCGAGCATCAAGGATAGGATGGCGAATGGAGGAAATAGTAAATAATTATCATGACTAGGCCATGGGATTGATCGAAGGCTATATACATAAAATGAGTAAGACCATAGCTAAATGATTCTATAGCATTATGATAAAGATGAGTAAGATCGTAGCTAAAAGATGTTATGACATCACCATAAAAATGAGTAAAACTATAGCTGAAAGACATTATGGCATCATGATATAAATGAATAAGACCATGGCTGAAAGATGCTATGGCATTATGGTAAACAGGACTAAGACCATAGCTGAAAGACATTATGACATCCTAGTAGTCTACCAAGACACTAAACACAGGATGCTCCACTGGGATGATAAACACGAGGTTATATCATGTAAGAACATAGTTGAAAGACGCTTTGGCATCGTAGATGGTCCACCGGGATGATAAACACAAGAATAATAAAGTGAAGGACCATTGTAATGCCTTGAGGTTGGGCCTAGTAGAATTGGGCCTATTGGGCCTTGGGTGTAACACCCCAAACCCGACCCATAAGTTTCGACAAGATCTGGTATGCTACGGATTGTACATTGAAAACTTTTGCTTTGTTGGTTTTTGGAAATCATAAGTTAATTAGACAATATTTGAATAGATAAGTGACATTTGAAAAGAAAACTTTGTATTATTATTATTTCGTATAACTAAACCTTTGACATAATTTTAGGAGTTGCAAATAATAAAAACTACTTAGATGAGTATAAACTATGGGGCCTTATTACATAAATATTCCCAAAATAATAAATAAAAGAAACTTAAAGAAAACCGAAAATAATCTATAGCGATAAAACTTGATGGCCCCTTGAGTCCGTTTCGGCTCCCATGTCCACAATCTACTACTCATCTGAAAGAGTAGAAAAAAATAATAGGGTGAGTCACCAAGACTCAGTGTGCAAATCCCGAAAACACAAAAAAAGGCTTGGGCCCACAAACACATTATGGGCCTTAGCCCATACACAATGGCAACAATCATAATTACATGATAAATAATAAATGATGAATGACCCAACCCAAACCTAGAAATCCATCCTCTACACACCAACCCGTACCAACCATCACACCTTGGGGATTTCTACAATCAACCCGCCAACCGCTACACACCATATCGACAGCTGTGCTGCCTGTCTTAAAGACCGATCACTGTGTGACCTATGTGGCAAAGCCATCGATCACCATGCGACCTTAATAATACATCGTAGCATTTCGACAGCTGAGCTGCCTGTCATAAAGACTGATCACTATGTAACCTATGTGGCAAAGCCACCGATCGCTATGCGTCCTTCTTCCCCTTCATCACATCCATCCCATCCCATGCATACATACATGCAAAATCAAGCAACGTATTACCTAAGAGAATTCAGTTTATCTCATACATCGATACACATAGAGAAGTTTCTATGATTACGTACCTAGCATCCCTTGCCTACCCTTTTTGGGTAATCCGACTGTCTATACAGCCTTTTTCCGGCTTTTAGCCTATAACATATATTTAGTTCTGATTACTATTCAGCCTTTTTCCGGCTTTTAGCCCATAACATACATAATACAGTTTAATTAGTGTGTTAGAGATCTACACACCTAATTACCGACAAGATGATACTGCCTATGTCGACGCTATCCGTAGCCGATGCAACCGCTATTTGCCTAAGGTGTTGTTCAGAAGCCGGTCCACAACCCGGTGGCCAATCTCGAACAGCAGACACCGCTCATTTCTTAAACTTAGGGATTGGGTTTACGGACCCAATCCTCTCCTTTGCATGATCCATATTCGATTCCATCAAAAGTCCATGTCAGAACTACTATAACGAAATAGGGTTGTTAAACCATAACCTATGGTGATGATCACAGGTATGATAGCGAATCTAACAGAAATCTAAAGAAACCCCTTACCTTGAAATCCCGAAATTAGAGACTAGTGACTTCCGGCTTTTAGATCTAAACGTTCAGGTTTCCTTCAAATCCCGGAATGCCGCCCAAAACGAAAAAAGAGAGAAAGTATTAGCCCCAATTGACAGCCTTAACAAACCAAGTGGCCATTCAGCCTTGTCTCCTAAAAAAAACCAAAAGAGAAAGTGAAGAGATAGGGAAATCGGCACTCACCTTAACACAAAGAATTCGACTACCCCTTGGAGATTCCGGCTTTTTGAGAAGATCAGAAGAGAAGATGATAGGAAGGAGTCTATGTAAATTCGACTTTTAATGAAGAAATCGGCAGGAAGAAGAAAAGATAATTTCGGCAGACTAGGGGTAGGTTCGGCCTTAGCAAGGATCAAAAGAAATATAGAGAAAGGTTTATGAGGTTTCGGCTTTTAGAAGTAAGAAGAGAAAGATGGCTTAAGAAAGTTTTCGGCTTTTTGAAAGAAAGTTAACAGAAATTGCAGAGGGAGAGACTGAGAATTTCGGCACAGAGAATGAAGAAAAGAGTAGGGTTTAAATGCCGGAATTGATGAGCTACCCCCCTATTTATAGAAATTTCGGCACTTACCTATCAAAAACCGAAAGTGCCCTTCTTGATAACTAAAAATTAAGCAAATAAAAAGGGAAAATTCGGCACCCCTTTGCCATAAAGAAACCGATTTCTTCACTCCTCTAGGTGATGGAATTTCGGCCAACACCTAGCCTTATAGATAGCTCCTATCTTTTCTCCTTTTATCTTCCATATTATCAACTATAATATCTACATTATCCTATTCACATAAATCCTCCTATTTTTGAGCCTTGTTGCCGTCCACTCCACCTAACCCTAATGTCGAAAATTAGCTAACTTAAATTAAAAGATTTGGGCTCCATGAAACTTAAATTTGGGCCCCTTACTCCCTTGTGTGGCGTCACCTCCTTGCTCCCTAAGTGGCGCCACTGACCACTGGGCCACAAGCCCATTTTGATATTTTAAACACAGATACTACCTTTTAAACCCTATAATGCCCAAACAGATAATTTTAACCAAGGCCTCTGCCTAAGCCTGAGCCCAATTTGGACCCCTAACACTTAAATTAACTCATTACACATGTTCACCCATTAAATGCATAGGCCCAAAAATTCAGGATGTTACATTGGGCATGAGAGTGTTTAAAAATTTTGAGAACAAGAGAACGTCACTAATGCAAGTTGGATCTATTAGGTGAGTGATTTTGGAAGGTTAGGGGGCTTCTATGAAGTCCTAGTTTCAAGCCATGTGATTTGGAAAATTTTATTTTTAGCATTAGGGGACCCTGACTCCTGGTATTAAGCCTTATAAGTATTTGTGATTAAAAAAGAGACACAAGAGAGCCTGTTGTGGAGTGGTTGTGGCGTCACAAGTATGGCAAAGAGGGCAGAGGTTCAAGTCTCACTGCATGCAAAAGGGGATTATTCATTTTACTCTGGTGTGGACAAGAGTTTGTGTTGGATTTGAACTCTGTGTTGGGGAGTTTGAATTGGTCAAGTGAGTGTTTAGGGGAGTGTTTCAAGGGATGAAAATTGGATGAAGGGGTTTGATTGTAATTCAAACTCGGTTGGTGGCTGGATTCAAGGAGAAAATCAAGGAAATTGAAATGGGTAGGTGTTGGCCGAATATTGGGGTCTTTGCTCTTGGAAATTCGGCTAGTCTATGAAGGGATGTTGTTTTTCTTTTAGCCATATTGGCTTTTGACTCATTTGTTTTCTTTTCTTTTCACCTTTTTTAAAACCGAGCAATACCCCTTTCTCTGTTATTCTCTTTGCATCAAGTGCTGCCTGTGCTGAATTGAAATTATTCTTCTCCTCTTTTGCTAAATCGAAGTAAGGTTCCTTTGTTTCCTTTTTCCTCCAATGATAGCCGAATACCCTTTTCCTTTTCTCTCTTTGCTTCGATTCTTTTCAAGTGTCCCTCATTGTATTGCTAAAGCTGAATACTTTCCCTTTCCCAAACTCTTTTTCCCTTATTTCGTAGTATTGAGTTACTTCTTTGGCCGAATAGGTGTTTATCTGTTGGTCTCATTTTGTTGCCAAGCTTTGCTTCTTTCTTCTTAAACCCTTGCTGAATTGACCTTGCCTCTCGCCATACGTTTTCTTCCGGTTTCTAAAAACTTCTCAAGGTGTGGAAAAGTTTTCAAGTATTATTGGAGCATTCGAATTTGCGTTTTGTCTTTCGATAGAATATCTAAGGTAAGTTAGATTGTATTCTTGGCTTGGGCCGAATGCCACTTTCCCTATTCTAGGGTGTTGTGCTTGTTGTAGATTAATATATGTTTAACCCGTAAGCAAGTAGTAGCCAGTCTGAGGGGGATGAGGAAGCGTGCCTACTCCCAAGTTTAAAAGGCGTGCGATATCGGCTATTCTGTACTTTCCGCCAGGATGCGGAAGGCCGGCTGCACCAAACTCTGGTTCGAGTCGGCTAATCACAGTCGATCGATCTAGTCAAGGCAAGTGGCAGTCGACCTCTCGGTTAAGTGGTTGTTAAGGGTTTTTCTAGACACTATTTGTTAAGTGATTAACTATTGTTATGTTTGAATAGGTTCCGGCGCGAGAATTCTTAATACTCTACGTGATCAGATGTGTAACGGTGCTGTGTTTGATAAGCGACTAAAAAGCCGAAAGTAGGTGTTGTTTACATTGCGATGACGGTAGATCAGCAAAATGCCGAAAAGCTGAAATATCGGAGAATGATGCCTCACGAGCATGCGATCGCACGTGTGGTGGACCGAGCCCACGAGTATGGGCGTAAGATGGTTGGGGCCACCATGAGCGTACTCATGGGATTGGGCCGAAAGTGGGCCGTATGGGCCCAATGGGCTTGCGTGGGTAAACTTCACTGTTAAGTGAGACGTAGATAGACTTGTCATGTCGCGCACATGGCTTAGGTAGTTCTGGGCCTCGTTGGGCCGAAGTGGGCCCAGTGGGCCCACACGGATAAAATGTATGTGGTGGTTTCTATTGGTTTGAACTGTGATGTTTGCATAACCGTGGCTGTTTCTGGGCTAAATGGGCCACACGAGTGTGTGCCACTTGGGTCGAGTAATGGGCCTTAGGCCCATTTACATTGTTGTGTCTGTTTGGGTTCTTAAGTCGCTCGAGCCGACGGTGGACCTTCTGTTGGGTCGTTGATACCCTCAATTTGCAAAAATTATCAAAATACCCCCGACTTGCAAAATTACCAAAATACCTCGGTTTGTAAAATTATCGAAATACCCCGACTTGTAAAATTATCGAAATACCTCCGGTTTACAAAATTACTAAAATACCCCAACTTGCAAAATTATCGAAATACCCTTGATTTGTAAAATTACCGAAATACCCCTGATTTGCAAAATTACCAAAATACCACAGCTTGCAAAATTATTGAAATACCCTCATTTTGCAAAATTACTAAAATACCCCTGACTTGCAAAATTACCGAAATACCCCCGACTTACAAAATTATTGAAATACCCCCAGTTTGCAAAATTACCAAAATACCCCCGATTTGCAAAATTGCCAAAATACCCCTGTAGGGTAGAATTATCAAAATACCCCTGAAGGGTAGGATTAATGAAATACCCTTATAGGGTAAAAGGACTATTTTGCCCTTGCGGGTAACTGACTGATTAGGACTATGACTAATTTAACTGTGAATGTATGACTGTGTTTTAACTGATTTGACTGTGGTAGTGTGATTGATATGCTTTTACTATGTGTGAAATGACTGTTACTGAGCATGGCCATTTTGCATACACGTGTAATGATTGAGCATGGCATACACGACATATTGCATGGGGTTGGGACATTGATACGGAGGAAGTTCTGATAGGGTCGCATGGGTCGCATGACGACTGTGGATCCAGTATTGATCTCTTAAGGTCGCACGGGTCACATGAGACGACTATGGACTGACGGACGGCTTAAAGCTGCGTAATCTGATTATGGCTCTGTGCCAACCTAAACATGGCTTTGTGCCATCTTGATTATGGCTTTGTGCCAATCGTAGTTACCCGTGGCTATGTGCCTAACATATATATCGATGACTCTGTGTCGATCATATTTACCCAATGCTGTGTGCCGGTTATATTACCGTCGCTAATGGCTATGTGCTAAACATAATACAGTTACTGATGGCTTTGTGCCAATTATAATACCACTACTGAAGGCTTAGAGCCGTATATATATACTAGCAGCTTTGCTGCGATTTCGGTTAGGGCCGCAACCGGTGCTAACAGTGGTGTGCTGGCTGGGTGGGTCGATTTTATCCCCACGTAAGTGTAGGGTTGGTATGGGTGGTGTGTTGGCTGAATTGAGGTGGGATGCATCCTCATACTACTTCATATCTGTTATGAGATTTGTCACTATACTGGGCTTAGGCCACTTGTTCTGTCATTGGTTTGGGCTAGGCCCAATTGATTCTATTATGGGCTGTGACCCAAATAATATTTTAGTGGGCTTTGGCCCACGTATGCTCTGATCTGTACTGTACTGTTACTGTTAAAAGGGCTTTAGCCCCGACTGTTTAGGTTTCTGTTTCTGTTTACTGACTGTTACTCTAGTAAGGGGAGTACACACTGAGTTTTTGTAAACTCACCCCGTTTTTAACTGTTCAGGTAATCCCCAGCCTTAGACGGATCGATGCTGCGAGGGACTTTGAGAAGGCCACACACTGCTTGTGTTTTCCGTTTTGATTATTTACATTCAAGTTTTTTTGATTTGGGTTGTAATAAGGCCTCTTTAAGTTTCTGGATTTTAACTATGGGTCTTTTTTTACTTTGAATTATATCTGTTGGAAGTAAATCACGATTTTCCAAAATGCTAACTATTTTTAAAACAACACTACGTTTTCGCAACATAGAAGAAATGGTTTTCCGACTTAATCTATTTCTTAAATCAATTACTTTCAAAATCATCTTCCGCATCAGAAAAGATGTTTTGGGATTAAAACTAATAATTTTTCAATGTACCACGTTTTAAAAATAAACTAACGTAGCTGGGATTTTACTTAAGCTTTCTTTAAGAAGGGTTTTCAATGAAAACATGGTTTTCGAAAAACACTTCAATGTGACACGCCAGATTTGGGCCTAACTTTTAGGCTGGGTTTGGGGTGTTACAACCATAGTTAGACTATGTCAACCAATGGGGTTCGCTAAGACATAATTAGACCATGGATCGACTATGGCAGCATAGAGAGTTTGCCGAGACAATACATGGGTGAAAAATTAGATAGAAAGCATGAGACACCCCACAAATAAGGAAAAATGGTTGAAAGGAAAATGGAAGTATGGACATGAAACAGTCGAGTAATGGGTCGAAGGAATCTGCTAATGAATGTGAATGTAATGAAAATGAGAAAGGACTGCGAGAATAGTAATCGTGTAAAATAACAGGGTATAAGGATGATAACTAACGAGATGTAATACCCTGGTTTAGGGGCTAGGAAATTCAAGTATAATTCAAGTGTTGGAAAGGTTTTGGGGTGTTTTTGGATGTGTTTTAGAGGTCTAAGAATGCTTGGATGAAAATGAAAGGCTTTGGAAAATTTTGGATTTTTAGCGCAAAAAGGGAATCGGGCCAAGGGAGGCCTTAAGAATAATTTTTGTAAATTTTTGGCACAAGAGAGGCTGTGGTAGAGTGGCCTCCGTGCGCTGCTTAAGGGGGGCTGGAAGTAGCGCCTTGGAGGGCTTGGGTTCGAGTCCAAGCGACAGCACATGGGGTTTTTATTTTTGGGTTTGGGCGTTAGGCCTAGGAAGGCCTTATAAATAAATTTGGGGGCCTTATGGACATGAAAGGCAGGTGGCGGAGTGGCTAAGGCGCTAATTGAGAAGGGTCTTTGTGCAGGTCACGGGTTCGAGGGGCTGGAGCTGCATTTGGGCGTTTTTGTTTTGCTTTTGGTGATGGGCTGAAGAAGGTAGGTGTTAAGAATAATTATTGGGGGTTTTTAGCATAAAAATCAAGGTGGCCCAAGTGGCCTGGGCGCTACCTAGCAGCAGGGTTCCCCCAGGTCCTGTGTTCGAATCCTGGGGGCTGTAGGTGGATTAGTTTTAATTTTTGTTGCTGCCGATTGGGGTGTTGGACAGCACATGGGGAGGGGCTTTAAATGGATAAAGATTAAGATTAATTTTGGTTTTAATTCGGCTGAAGGAGAATTATTAGATTATTCTTTTATTTTTTTTAGTTGGTAAAGGTATAGAATAAGAAGGGAATTTGAATTAGAATAAAAGAGGTTTTGGTGGTATTGGAATTCGGCTGGAGTGATAAGGGTGGGTTTTGGTTTTTGATAATTGTAGGAGTATTTTAATTAGTTTAAAATTAGAGATAATGGTGGCTGATGGATTATTATTATTGATTAGATGAAGTGGGATAATAGTAGAACAATTCAAATTGTTTTTGAATTGAACTAATTCAAATTAAATTGAATTAGCAGGCGGTGGTCGAATGCTTTAAATAGGGGAAATCAAGTGCTGAAATTCTCTTTTGAATGGGCAGCTTTCTTTTTGCTTTCTTTTAGACTCTTGTGCCGAATTTCTTCTACCATTCTCTTCCTATTACTTCCATTCTTCCAACCTTTTTATTCTTTTCTTGACTGGGCCGAAACCTCTCTAGCCTTGAGCACTAATTGCCGAAACTCTTTCAACTTTCTTCTACTACCTCTTAACCTTGGTTTTACATCTATTTAGTGTTGGCCGAATGCTTCATTTTCATTTGGAAGCCTAGCCGAAACCTTGAGCTTCTCTATTATTTCACCAAGCGTAAAACCAACCCTTGTTCACCATTGAATCTATTTTGTTCGTGATCGAGGCAAACTCCCCTTGAATCTCTTCAAAGCACGTAGGTGGTAAGTGTACTCTTGTGATCAATCGATTTATGTACCCCTCTTATAGTGGCCAAAACCGAATGGTTGGCCTTAGTTTTGGTGTGGCCGAATATCTCTAGGGCCAAGTTGATGCTCTGTTTTATGTTGATTGTAGACGGCACCAAGGAGATTAAAAAGGGATTCTCTCAAAGTTAGACTCATCAAAAGGGTAAGTGGGTTGATTTTCGGCCTTAGGCCAATATATGTGGTTATGTGTTAACCGAATGGTGGTCTTTTTAGGGGCGTATCGTCAGAAGCAAAGGAAGGCCTTCGGGATCTCAGTTTATTTCGGTAAGGAAATTAGTAAGTAACTTAGATTTGTTAATGGTAGATTGTGGCTTTGATTGATTAATCGTGTGATTCTGATTAAGTGTCGATGGATGCGAGTGCCAGTCAAGAGGGGAAAGGGAAAGCCCCTATTCCGAAGTTTAAGAAAAGAGCTGTCTCGGCAGTTCGTGATTGGCCACCGGGGTGTGGGCGTACAACCGAAAACGATAGGCAGATAACGGTAGTCTCGCTAAGCGATAGCGTCGAAATCGAGGGTTTAGAGCTTCAGGTTATAAGGTGTGTAACTAACCCACTGTTTCCGGGTTTTATGTGTTAAATGTTTTACTAACAAGTGCAGTAATAAGTGTGCCATGTATACCCTAAAGGGTATAGCGATGATCAGGTTAGTATCGGACCTGTGCAATGTGATTATTTGTTTGTATATGAGTATGTTTATGAATATTAATAAGCATGTGCATGCATTATCATGATTATATTTTATGTGGCATGTGCATGGGTGGGTTATGAAAAGAAGGTACGGGTGTACTTCGAGTACGTGGTTGATGTCAGCTTTGTGCTACATCATGGATTGGCGCTGACTGAGGTCGCGTTGTGGATCTTTGCGATTTAGTTCGCGTGGTTACCTTGATTGATATCGGCTTTATGCCATATCGTGGCTTGATGGGTTGCTATGTGCTCCATCGTGGATGGCATTGGTTGCCTTTTTGGAGGGAAAAGGAGAGGGTGACTCGATAGTCCCCTGGTGTGTGGTAGGCTGGATAAGGGGGTGTGTAGCGGATGGACCCTAGGTTTGGGTTGGGTATCATGCTGCATTATTTTTGTAATAATATGGAATGGGCCAAGCCCAATATGACATGTGGATAGGTATGTTTGGGAACATACGTGGAAATGGGCCAAGCCCAGTTGATATGTGGTTTATTGAGAAATGGGCCTAGCCCAGTATTTGTGTATGATTTGAATATGGGCCAAGCCCAGATTGTGGTAATTGTTAAAATGAATATATTATTTATTGCATCTGATAATTGGGATATTATGTGGCTAGCATGTGGGTGGATTTCAGTGGTTAACTTACACACTGAGTCATTATGACTCACCCAATTATTTTCAAACATCGCAGGTGACAGGTTGATCGGACCGGGTTGGAGAGGATGCAAGGTGGCCCATGCAGAAGGAGATTAATTTAATTATCTTTAAGCAATTTTTAATACAAAGTGTTTTGGGTTAATTATTTTTTTGTAATAAGGGCCTTATTATTATTATTATTTTTGTTATCACTATTTTTGATATTTTTTTGATATTATGGTTTACTTAAAAGAAATTATTATGTGAAGATGATTTTAATCTTAGCAACTTATTTAATCAAGGTATTTATATATTTTTATACTAAAGTTTTAATATGGATTATTTTTAATAACAAAGCTTTATTTATAATTTCAAAAGAAAAGACATGGTTTCCAAAAGTTAATAGAATTTTCAAGTTTTATTCTAAAGTCAAAGATTTCGCAAACGGTTTCCGAAGTGACATAACCAGATCCGGTCAGGACTTGTGGGCCGGGTTTGGGGGTGTTACAGATTGGTATCAGAGCCAGGTTCAAAACTCGGCTTTGAGGGTTTTGGGCCCAAAAACATTTTCAAAATGGGCTTTTCAAAAATATGGGCTTTTAAGAGATTTTTCAGGTATTCTGGCATGGCACCTGTACCTCCGGCCCGAGTCCACCAGGTAAGTACTTCAGACTTGTGAAGTAATTTGTTATATGAACTGTTATGGGCTTAGTTGGGCTCGTAGATTAGTGAACTAGGATCTATTGAACCCTAGGACTAGTCTACTCAAACATATGCATAAAACTTAAAGCTACTAAACAAACCTACGACTAAGTCGCCGAGTTAGGGTGTGGTAACCCCTGTGCGCATGTCAAGGATTGGATCCGGAAGAGCTTGGTACTTAAGCAGTCCTCGTGACTCACCTCCTCTTCGCGGGATTCCTACCTGGTGCGTAGCTTCGGTTCACCCTAACCAAGAGGACTCGGTCATAGGCTAAACGTACTGAATAAAACCCGAAAGGGATTGGCCTTGCTGTTTTAAAACCTTTAATTTTTTTTTAAAAAAAAAAAAAATTCAAACTTACCCTTTTATTTGTAAACCCTAAATCTGATTTTGAAAAACGACTTCCCGATTTACAAAATTACCAAAATGCCCCAGCGGCAAAATTACAAAAATACCCCTGTATTGTAAAATTACCACACTACCCTTAACTTTTGGATAAACTGATTTGACCTTGCAAAATACCAAAACCTTTAGTTTTCAAAATATCAAAATACCCGAATTGCAGAAATTTACGAAAATACCCCTATGTTGAAAATTACTAAATTGCCCTGACTTTCAGAAATGCCCGTTTAACCCCAATTTTAATAAAATTTCCCTACCTTGCAAAAGTATTCAAAAATGCTATTTTGTAAAAATTCAAGACACCCTGATTTTGAAAATTTACAAAATTGCCCCTAACTGAAAAAATTACCAAAATACCCCTGGTTTGCAAGATCCTGTCATACCTTTAATTTGAGAATTTTTCGAAAATACCCCTAAAGTTTTGGAATATCAAAATATCTTGATTTATTAAGGCTTTCAAAATTTTTCTGATTATTCACGAAAATACCCGGTAGGAAAATGACGGAAATACCCTTGGGGTAGAAACGGGCAGAAAGGTCCGAATAGTAGATGTGAGTGGTGGATACCACTGAATGTGCCTCTACTGAGGGAGAAATGTGTTCTTGTGGATGAATGAATGTGTGTGTGAATGTGATTCTTGAATTAGAGTAGTAAAACTCGAACTGAACTTTTGCGTGATCGAAAGAATTACTTCTAAATACCCTTCCTTCATAAAATGTGCTCGTGGTTAAATAGTGGAACAAAATTTCTAATGCATAAAAATTCTTAAACCAGATTAAATCGCGACGATAGAGATGAGTTCTAGGGGACGCGGTAGAGGTAGAATGGCAGCATCGGAACCGGCAGGGTCTGGCCATGGGTCAGGAAGTGAAGTGCCAGCAGTGGACATAGGGGAGCAAGACCAAACAGGAGAATATGACGCAGTATCGCGAGCCATGTTGCAAGTGCTAGAACGAGTAGCCGGGGTTAGTAAGGGAAATGGAACTCGGAAGTCGGTGTCCGAAAGGCTTAGATCGAACGGAGCCGAGATCTTTAGAGGAGTGTCAGGAGTAGCTCCGAATGTAGCAGAGTATTGGCTAGAAGCAGTCGAAAGAATCATGGACGACTTAGACTGCACCAATGAAGAGAAACTGAAGGGCGCTGTTTCGTTGCTTCGCGACGAAGCTTATCGTTGGTGGCTCACTGTTAAGCAAAGTGTACCGGCAGATCGATTGGATTGGGATTACTTTAAGGCAAAGTTCGAAGGAAAGTATGTTGGAGCTAGCTACTTGGATTCGCAAAGGAAAGCGTTTCTAAATCTAGTACAAGGAAGTAAGTCGATAGCTGAGTACGAAGCGGAATTCATGCGGTTAAGCCAGTATGCTAAGGGAATTGTGGCAACTGATTATGAGAGGTGCGTCCGGTTTGAGGACGGATTGCGAGATGAACTTCGAATGCTGATTGCACCGCAGAGGGAGAGAGACTTCGCAGTGCTAGTGGAGAAAGCTCGGATTGCTGAAGAGGTTAAGAAGACTATAAGAGAAAAGCGAGAAAAGAATAGGAACAAGAATAAGAGAAGGGTTGAGCCGTCAGCATCGTTTGGTAATGTCCAGAAAAGACCAAAGATCGAGAATCCTGTGCGTGCACTGGTACCAGTAGATCGGAATCGTTCTTGTGTTCGATGTGGAAGAACTCATTCAGGAGAGTGTTGGGGAAATAGTAAAGAATGCTTTCGGTGCGGATCTAAGGCACATTTGGTTAAGAATTGTCCTCGAGCAACGAAGGGTCGTGATTCTAGTCAAAGTCAACCAAGGAGGTGATATCGGGTAAGCTCCTTTGTTATGGAATTTTCTTTAATTATTTTCTTTGTTTGTAAGTTAGCTTTTTCTTGTGTGGTTTGGATCTTGAGTGAGAACTTAGAGACTACGATTGGGAAGTATGATGAATTGAAATCAGAGTGCGCAGCGGAGGCGTAGAGTAGGGAGTTAGGATTGCATGGTAGTAAGTAATTTCGGGGACGAAATTATTTTAAGGAGGGTAGAATTGTAATACCCTGGTTTAGGGGCTAGGAAATTCAAGTATAATTCAAGTGTTGGAAAGGTTTTGGGGTGTTTTTGGATGTGTTTTAGAGGTCTAAGAATGCTTGGATGAAAATGAAAGGCTTTGGAAAATTTTGGATTTTTAGCGCAAAAAGGGAATCGGGCCAAGGGAGGCCTTAAGAATAATTTTTGTAAATTTTTGGCACAAGAGAGGCTGTGGTAGAGTGGCCTCCGTGCGCTGCTTAAGGGGGGCTGGAAGTAGCGCCTTGGAGGGCTTGGGTTCGAGTCCAAGCGACAGCACATGGGGTTTTTATTTTTGGGTTTGGGCGTTAGGCCTAGGAAGGCCTTATAAATAAATTTGGGGGCCTTATGGACATGAAAGGCAGGTGGCGGAGTGGCTAAGGCGCTAATTGAGAAGGGTCTTTGTGCAGGTCACGGGTTCGAGGGGCTGGAGCTGCATTTGGGCGTTTTTGTTTTGCTTTTGGTGATGGGCTGAAGAAGGTAGGTGTTAAGAATAATTATTGGGGGTTTTTAGCATAAAAATCAAGGTGGCCCAAGTGGCCTGGGCGCTACCTAGCAGCAGGGTTCCCCCAGGTCCTGTGTTCGAATCCTGGGGGCTGTAGGTGGATTAGTTTTAATTTTTGTTGCTGCCGATTGGGGTGTTGGACAGCACATGGGGAGGGGCTTTAAATGGATAAAGATTAAGATTAATTTTGGTTTTAATTCGGCTGAAGGAGAATTATTAGATTATTCTTTTATTTTTTTTAGTTGGTAAAGGTATAGAATAAGAAGGGAATTTGAATTAGAATAAAAGAGGTTTTGGTGGTATTGGAATTCGGCTGGAGTGATAAGGGTGGGTTTTGGTTTTTGATAATTGTAGGAGTATTTTAATTAGTTTAAAATTAGAGATAATGGTGGCTGATGGATTATTATTATTGATTAGATGAAGTGGGATAATAGTAGAACAATTCAAATTGTTTTTGAATTGAACTAATTCAAATTAAATTGAATTAGCAGGCGGTGGTCGAATGCTTTAAATAGGGGAAATCAAGTGCTGAAATTCTCTTTTGAATGGGCAGCTTTCTTTTTGCTTTCTTTTAGACTCTTGTGCCGAATTTCTTCTACCATTCTCTTCCTATTACTTCCATTCTTCCAACCTTTTTATTCTTTTCTTGACTGGGCCGAAACCTCTCTAGCCTTGAGCACTAATTGCCGAAACTCTTTCAACTTTCTTCTACTACCTCTTAACCTTGGTTTTACATCTATTTAGTGTTGGCCGAATGCTTCATTTTCATTTGGAAGCCTAGCCGAAACCTTGAGCTTCTCTATTATTTCACCAAGCGTAAAACCAACCCTTGTTCACCATTGAATCTATTTTGTTCGTGATCGAGGCAAACTCCCCTTGAATCTCTTCAAAGCACGTAGGTGGTAAGTGTACTCTTGTGATCAATCGATTTATGTACCCCTCTTATAGTGGCCAAAACCGAATGGTTGGCCTTAGTTTTGGTGTGGCCGAATATCTCTAGGGCCAAGTTGATGCTCTGTTTTGTGTTGATTGTAGACGGCACCAAGGAGATTAAAAAGGGATTCTCTCAAAGTTAGACTCATCAAAAGGGTAAGTGGGTTGATTTTCGGCCTTAGGCCAATATATGTGGTTATGTGTTAACCGAATGGTGGTCTTTTTAGGGGCGTATCGTCAGAAGCAAAGGAAGGCCTTCGGGATCTCAGTTTATTTCGGTAAGGAAATTAGTAAGTAACTTAGATTTGTTAATGGTAGATTGTGGCTTTGATTGATTAATCGTGTGATTCTGATTAAGTGTCGATGGATGCGAGTGCCAGTCAAGAGGGGAAAGGGAAAGCCCCTATTCCGAAGTTTAAGAAAAGAGCTGTCTCGGCAGTTCGTGATTGGCCACCGGGGTGTGGGCGTACAACCGAAAACGATAGGCAGATAACGGTAGTCTCGCTAAGCGATAGCGTCGAAATCGAGGGTTTAGAGCTTCAGGTTATAAGGTGTGTAACTAACCCACTGTTTCCGGGTTTTATGTGTTAAATGTTTTACTAACAAGTGCAGTAATAAGTGTGCCATGTATACCCTAAAGGGTATAGCGATGATCAGGTTAGTATCGGACCTGTGCAATGTGATTATTTGTTTGTATATGAGTATGTTTATGAATATTAATAAGCATGTGCATGCATTATCATGATTATATTTTATGTGGCATGTGCATGGGTGGGTTATGAAAAGAAGGTACGGGTGTACTTCGAGTACGTGGTTGATGTCAGCTTTGTGCTACATCATGGATTGGCGCTGACTGAGGTCGCGTTGTGGATCTTTGCGATTTAGTTCGCGTGGTTACCTTGATTGATATCGGCTTTATGCCATATCGTGGCTTGATGGGTTGCTATGTGCTCCATCGTGGATGGCATTGGTTGCCTTTTTGGAGGGAAAAGGAGAGGGTGACTCGATAGTCCCCTGGTGTGTGGTAGGCTGGATAAGGGGGTGTGTAGCGGATGGACCCTAGGTTTGGGTTGGGTATCATGCTGCATTATTTTTGTAATAATATGGAATGGGCCAAGCCCAATATGACATGTGGATAGGTATGTTTGGGAACATACGTGGAAATGGGCCAAGCCCAGTTGATATGTGGTTTATTGAGAAATGGGCCTAGCCCAGTATTTGTGTATGATTTGAATATGGGCCAAGCCCAGATTGTGGTAATTGTTAAAATGAATATATTATTTATTGCATCTGATAATTGGGATATTATGTGGCTAGCATGTGGGTGGATTTCAGTGGTTAACTTACACACTGAGTCATTATGACTCACCCAATTATTTTCAAACATCGCAGGTGACAGGTTGATCGGACCGGGTTGGAGAGGATGCAAGGTGGCCCATGCAGAAGGAGATTAATTTAATTATCTTTAAGCAATTTTTAATACAAAGTGTTTTGGGTTAATTATTTTTTGTAATAAGGGCCTTATTATTATTATTATTTTTGTTATCACTATTTTTGATATTTTTTTGATATTATGGTTTACTTAAAAGAAATTATTATGTGAAGATGATTTTAATCTTAGCAACTTATTTAATCAAGGTATTTATATATTTTTATACTAAAGTTTTAATATGGATTATTTTTAATAACAAAGCTTTATTTATAATTTCAAAAGAAAAGACATGGTTTCCAAAAGTTAATAGAATTTTCAAGTTTTATTCTAAAGTCAAAGATTTCGCAAACGGTTTCCGAAGTGACATAACCAGATCCGGTCAGGACTTGTGGGCCGGGTTTGGGGGTGTTACACGAGAAGTAGTCACGGGAGTTGATGTACTAGTGTTATCTGGAGTACAAAAGAATAAAATAGAGTGTAACCAGGGATATTAGATAATGATCTGCCATCAAGAATCTCTAGAGGGTGTTCAAGGAACCTTGTATGTTGGTGATTGATTGAAAGAACACCGATTAGTCCACATGGACAGGAGGGGTTAGTCAGAACCTAGCTATATTGCATTTATCCCATGCATTGAGAATAAAAATATCAAAGAAGAACTGAATGATTAATATTGGATATTGGCTATACAAGAAGAGTTAAATCAATTTGAGATAAGTAAAGTATGGACCATAGTTGAAAGACCTTGTGATAAATTGACTATAAATGTAAAACTCAATTTCAATGAAATCGGAACAGTGGTTTCGGGACCACAAATTCAAGCCGAAAATAAAATTTATTTTTTATTTTATTATATGGTCCGTAATATAATAGACGTGACATGTGAAATTTTTGACATGAAAATTTTATTGATTTGGTGCCTAATTACGAGAAGGACTAAATCACATAAAACGTGAAAGTTGAATTCTAGTAGCTATAAGAATTAAATAGCTATGGAATTCAAAACTAAAGGTCCTTATATGGTAATTAGACCATTAAGAAAAGTATGTAGATTTTTCTTGGTGACTCATCCATGGAAAATGAGAAAAATGCTAGGGACTAAATTAGAAAGTGAAAATTTTAATTAATTAAAAGATGATAAAATAGATATAATCTTATTTTATGTCATCTTCTTCCCCAAAATAAACATGGAAACCCTAGGAGAGAGAGAAGAGACTTTCATGGCATAATTGGGTAAGTTTCCTTGTCCCGTTTTTAATAACTTTGGTATTTTTGGAATCGGGATAGCTTAATCTCTCTATTTGGGGGATTAATTTGAAAAGTTATCAAAGTATGAAAATGGATCATGGATTTATATGCTAGAAATTAGAAATTTATGGTAGAAAATGAAAGATTATTGATAGATAAACAACTTTTACAAAGTGATTTTTGATGAAAACATGATTTAGGGACTAAAATGAAAAGTTGTAAAATTTGAAGGAAAATTCTGAAATTTTATAAATACATGTACTGTAAAATTTGTAATGGGGTTTGGTTAGGCTTGGAATAGGGAGTAATTTGCAAAAGTTTCATTTTCCGAGCCTAGGGACGGAAATGGAATTTATGGAAAAGTTAGAGGCAAAATGGTAATTTTTCCTAAAATGTAAATTGAGTCCAAATAAATATGATATATGTGAAATTGATGTAAAATTTACTAGTATAGATCCAGATAGACCAAATTCAGAGTTAGAATGAGGAAAAAGAGGAAAATATCGGATTAGTAGATGTTTGTACACGAACCTTTGTCGAGATAAGTTCGTGTAATCAAATTATGTTTATTTAAATGTTTATTTTGATTATGAATATGTAAATTGTATAAATGTCATATATATATATGAAAGGATTAAATATCCGATCAAGCCCGATAAATAAAAATATTCTAATTAATTGTTAATGCCCGATAGATGTTAAAAGGGTAAACGATGGAAATGTTGCTTTCATGCCCGGAATGGATGCGGAATATTATCATATGAATTATGTGGTGTTAAAGATGTATAAAATGATCACATACCCGAAAATTGCCTGATAAATGTTAAATTTCATTTGAATAAATGGAAGTCGATGGATAAAGGTGATTTCCCTAATAAAACTGCATGTGTTGCAGAATGGATTTAGCCCGAACGGGTAATCCGAAATGAGTCTCTTGAGAATATGTTTCAATTTGGATTTAGCCTGGACTTGTAGTCCTAATTAACTGGATTTAGCCTGGGCTGGTAATCCAGATCGGACTCTATAAGAAATTCTTTGTCATATAAAGGATTTAGCTTGGACTAGTAATTCGACAAAGCCCTTAGAGTATATGTTACAGCTAGAATTAAGCCTGGACTAGGAATTATGCTGTATGATACGTGGATCGAGAGTGTACCTACAAGGTACTACTGAGTATGAATTGACATATTCTGATTTGTACACTTCGAGTGTTCTACCAGTGTATCCATTGCTATTTCAAATAAATTCAACGGGTAAAACTCTTGACATGAGATGAATATGAATAAGAAATGAGTTATTACACGTATATGTCTGAAATACACGAAAATGATGATACGTGACGATTGATATAAGAAAACATGAGATGATGATACTTGTACATGAAATTCATTTGATGAATATGTCATCCTTGATTATAGACTTGTACACTTTGAGTGTACTACGACTCGTGTGACATTGATATTTCGAGAATTATGAATAAAGTTCAGATATGAAATAATCTGAACTTGAGATGAACTATTATGAAATTATACTTGTAATTTAAAGAGATGATTTATGCATGTTAAATGAACAAATGTTATAGAATGCAAATGTGCATGGAAACTTGATTGTTGTTGAGCCAAACATGTTTTGTGGTTATTATGGAATATATGACTAACAAGGGAAATGAGAATATTTGTAGGCCTTGAAGTCAAATTGAATGAATGTGCTTTACATATTTATCTCAAAATAGAATGAATGGTAAGTTAAGTACCATGTTATACGAACTTACTAAGCATACAATGCTTACCCCGTTTTATTTTCCCCTGTTTTAGAGTAAATCAGAAGCTCGTTGGATTGGAAGCTCGGTGGAGATCACTCACACTGTCCATCAGTTAATGTTGGTACAATATGGTAAATCAGTTACGGTTGTAATGGCATGTATAGGATATGTTGGCCATATTGGCATGTAAATATAAATGATGCTTGTAATCTAACCATTGGAATGGCTAGTAATAGTTGTTTTGATATACTTGTAAGGTTATGCTATGGTAACCATATACTCTCTAATCCTGTTTCGGTGACGGACACGAGTTATGGGTGTTACATTTAGTGGTATCAAAGCTATAGTTTAGTAGGTTCTCGGACTGAACGTAGCATATGTGAAGTCTAGAAATACATGCCATTATTTAACCTATGATAGTGTGATATATCCCGACTCTGATGGAAAATTATTTTACAAATAGATAGAGATGCTTTCCAATCGAGTTAATTCCGATGACTCTGAAAGAGATACTCAAGTATCTGAGTAAAATGTTACTGATGATGGAATAGAATTTGAAAAGGTTTGGATAGATTTTTTATAGTACATGAAAATGATAAATGTTATGTTATATGAGTATATATATGAAAGTTAAATTTTGAGGCTTACAATTTCCACCCCCTTACCGGTATAGTGCTATATAATGAAATTCACAAGATTTATATGGATTAAGCTCATGAATGTAGAACTAAAAAGTTCAAAGGCTGAATGACTAATAATGTAGTCAGAATGAGAACGGGTTAATAAGTAAAGATGGTATTAAAGAGATATCAAATTTTTCTGAAGATTATTCTGAATATGTGATGTCATTGTTAAGGAAGAAGTTATTCATGAGTATTGACTTACCCAGATATGATAATTACAGAATGGATTAGCCGAAAATTCTTCTGAATTGACTCTTTTAGTGAACTGAATGATGTAAGATTATTGATGACCTTATTGGTCAGTGGAATAGTGATGAAATTACAAAGATATTTGAATACAGCTGTTATAATTAAGTATATTACAACAATCCCTTTTGGGTATTCTATATATTCTGTTATTTTTAGAGGCATATGAAATTGTGCATGTATAGATGCAATATTTATCGTATTGAAAGACTAGTAAATTATGGTAAATGGAATTAATGAAAGTCTGGTTGATTCATGAGCAGTATTGCTCTATTTTACTTGGGTTGCTAATTCATTATGAATGATATAAGATTTGAGGATAAGATTCATGTGATGTTATTTTCTACTTCTATTGATTGAAGCCCTGAATTGCGAATGTGCAAGTTATATTGTCTTTATCACAGTTGTTTCTACTGAGTATGTTTGACAATATACTTCTAAATTTTCTCTGAGATATAATCAATCTCTTTATTATGTAAACATGGGTTACTTGTGAAGGATATTCTTTGATCGAAGGTAGTTACATTCATTATCGTTATAAATATTGACTCGATCATGAGGTATAGTGATAGAGATCACAGATTATAGAAACTGTATTACTGTATTGGCTAATATTGGGGGCACTTTTGGTTTTCCCTCTTTTAAGTTGAAGTGCACTATTGATGTTTAAGTGTTACTTTATCTATACAGCTGAAATGCCAGTCATATTATTGCACAATGGTTTAAAATCTATCTAATGGTTGTTGTTTTGGGAAAAACTCAAAGCTTCAATGCTAATAATTGACATAGCTACATTGATGACCCAGTTATTACGGAAAAGATGTAAGAGTTGAATGGACTGATAAATGTTAGTAAAGCTTTGATCAGTTGGAGGCCCTGATAATCGAAACCTCAGTTTTGGTTCAGTTTGAATCGGGTAAGGAATTTATTATAACAGTGATACATCATTGAATGGATTAAATTGTGTTTTGATGAAGAAAGATAAATAAATGGTCTATACTTCCAGCCAGATAGAACTACGAGAAAAGAATTTCCTGAAATATGATCTTAAGTTGACAATTATTGTGTTTGCACTGAGAATTTGGTAACAGTATGTGTATGGTGAAAATATCATATAAGTGTTGTTCATAAAAATTTGAAGTATCTGATATTGCTGATCGTGTGTCAGAGTCTTAAAAATTTATAAAAAAAATGATCGAGCCTAGAAACTAATTGTGACAACGATTGAGGCAAGCGTACCTATCGAACAGTAGTATAGTTTAGTGGCAAGACTGAATTGTCGAACCCAAAGGAACCAAAAGTACTAATACTAACTTTTTTTTTATTATTTAACGTAAAATAAAAGTGAATAATTAATTATTCTAAAATTAACTAACTATTAAGCTAAAGATGCAAAGACAAAGAGAATGAATTGGGGAAAGTACTTGTGGGAAAAACCAATGAAGAATCCACCTAGACTTCACTTGTTATTTAACTCTGAACCAGACGATTTATTCAATTGACTTGATCCGTAGGATTCCCTAATTTATATTAATACCTCTCTCGAGGCTACTAACGTCTAACCCTATGTTGATTAATTGAAATCTCTTTCTAATTAAAACCCCCAGAATTGCATTAACTCACTCTATGGACTCCCATATTAGGTTTGACCCTAATTCGGTAGATTTTCGTCATCCTATCTCTAGGGTTGCAGTCAACTCCGCTTAACTATGCTAGATTTACTCTTAGACAGGGTCTATTCCTCCTCTGCCTAAGCACATTAATACTTGAATCAATATCCTGAAATATCAAATAAAGAATTAAGAACACATAATTAAGAAAAAATCAAGTATTTATCATATAGTTCAGAAAACAATAACAAGATCCGTCTTAGGTTTCACCCCCTCAGGTATTTGAGGAGTTTTGTTCATAATAATAAAAGAATACATCTCAGAAGAAAATATAAAATAAAACATAAGAAAAATCCTAAAACCCCCTAAAGGAAATTGAAGAGAAGATCCTCTGTCTTGAGTATAACTCTGGCTTCTTGAGATGAATCAACTGGCTTTCTTCGAGTAAATTCCACAATTCTGGCCTCTCTAGCTTGGCTCTTCGGCCTAAGTGGATGCCCCCTGAAGGTTGGCCTTTAGGGTGTTTATATAGGCTTTTTGGAATGGCTTTCTTTGCCTCTAAGTACCCTAATCCGAGTAAAATTCCTCTTAGTCACGGCAGGGACACGCCCATGGCACACGCCTGTGTGAATCGTGGCCAGGCCGTGTCGATTTTGTAACTTGGCCCTTTTACTCCGTTTTAGGCCAATTTCTTGTTCTTTTCATCCTCCGGTGCTTTCCTAAGTATAAAACATGAAATTAAAGGATTAAGAGCACCAAATTCCACAATTCAAGGCTTAAATCATCCAAAAGTATGCTAAATGTGGGATTAAAATATGTTCATATTACAGTTTATCAAATATCCCCACACTTAAGCATTTGCTTGTCCTCAAGAAAAATTCTCAACTCACAATTAAAATGAACTTCCTCAATTCATAATATTCATCAATAATGTTCTGTCATAATTCAAAGATAATTCATACATTGATAATTTCATTAAAAGGGTCATAAAGATTCAAACAATCAAAGCCATAGTTTGTAGCATGAAAATATAGGTGTTTTCCCTTACCTAATTAATCACCTTTAATTCAAAATTGACAAGAGTTGACATCCTCACTAAAGATTCACTCAAATCACTCAAAGTGTTTAAGGTTCAAAATTAAGCACTCAAAAGTCGAACATGAAAAGTTAATCCCATAAGCTTGCCTGAAAATCAAATCTCCACCACTGTAAAATGAGATGATACACAAATCAAAAGGTCTTAAAAAGGGTTATAATGGGGCTTGGGTTAGAGGTGTGGATAAAGGCTGAATTAGAGGGTTAGAATCAAGATTGAATTGACCATTTACCTAACTAGAAAAATAAACTAATATTTGAATAATTACATCAATTATAACTTCACTAATAATACGAGCTTTTTCTCAATATGTGGAATTTTAAACGTATAAGCTCACTTGATCATAGAACTAATAATGAATATACTTCATTTTTTTAAGAACAAATCATTACAATAATAAGAAACAACTGAAATATAGAACATAGTTAGGAAATTGTTCAAAATCAAATCTCGATAAAAAGGGAGTCAAGGAATGGTGATAACAAATACAAGATAGGTTTTGGGGTAATATTAGTGGGTAAGTCAATAAAAAGGGTTGTTAGGATCAAAGGGGTTCATTGAGGGTTAATTGTGAGGGTATGCTTTTTAGTGGAGTGAGTGGGTTAAATCCTAAGTGCCTTTATCATCTCTGTATATCAAATCAATGATGTGGTCTCAACATGTATAATCGAAGCAAGTTCTAGAATAACAAATCAATGTTGACACACTCATAATCAACAAGTGAGCATGAAAGAATGTATGCTCTAAAAGGCTCAAAATCTCACAAAATATTACGGGTTTTTGATATCAACCTTGTAAATTTCAAACTTCAAGGTAATAATTAGATTCAGGTAGACAACCTAACAAAATTTTAATTTTTGAAAATAGACTCATCATGCTTGATTCTCTAGTCTCCTAAAGTTTAAATCATCATTGCACAATTATCAATGACTTAATCCAAAACATATCAATAAAAATCATAAATCAAAAGAAATTCATTCTAATCATAATATGAGAAAATTACTTAAGAACAAGGCATAATTCAAGGTATAATTCAGGGATTTGAGAATAATGCAGAAAGTTAGGCACTTTCTCGAAATAAATATTCACCCCCACACTTAAGATGTACATTGACCTCAATGTACAAAGATATATATGAAATTTAAGAGAAAGGGAGAGGTGAAACTTCCTAAATTTGGATGACTTCCTTGAGTTGGGAGTGTCGTGGTGTGGTGGCCGCCGACAATCTCTGCACTAGATGAAGAAATTGGGAAGCTCGTGAAGAATTAGCCAAGAAATAATAATAATTCAAAATATAATATATATATATATATATATATATTTAAAGACAAGAAAGATAAAGAGAAAGAAAATAGAAAGTAAAATAAAATTAAAAGAAAAGATTAATGGACTGTAAAGTCCTTATCGTTAGATGGTTAGCGGGGTGAGTGTGATTTCTAAGGCTGTGGTGTCGTGGCTATGGTCGTGGTGTGGTGATTCCCAAGCAGCCTTTAGAACCTAAATTAAAGAAAATGAAATAAAATAGATTAAACTAAGTAAAAGAAAAATAAAGAAAAGGAAAATAAAGGAGAAGGAAAAATAAAAGGAAAAGTTAAATGGACTCAAAGGTCCTTTTCCTGTCGAGTTAATGAAGCGGTCGGCATGAACTTATGTAGATCGGTCTCACAAAGGGAGACTATGCTAGGATCCTTCCGTTTCTTCGACATGGATGTGGTTAGATCTAGGGTTAGGAGGAATGAAGAAGAATGAGAATGAAAAAGAAGGGGAGGTGTAAAGGAAGAAGAAGGGTGGGGAGTAGGTAAGAAGGGGAGAAGGGTGGTTTAAATAGAAATTTTAGGTCTGGTACATCCCCACGCCCGTGTACCGTGGGCGTGTCAAGTCACACGGCCATGTCGCACGTCTGTGTTATGCTTCATTCATTTCTCCCACGCTCATGTGCAGGCCGCCACTCCTATGTTACTAAAACAGTTTTATCAGCTAATTGAATGCTCATCCTAGTTTGTTTGGGTTTCCCTAGACCTAGTTGTTTAAACATTTTATAAGGCATAACGTTTATGCTTGTCCCTAAATCAGCTAACGCATTATCAACTGATAAACTACCAATTAAGCGTGGAATTATAAAACTCCCTGGGTTTTTTAATTTTCGTGGTAGTTTATTTTGCGACATTGCTAAGCACACTGCGTTTAATTCCACGTACGATTCCTCGTTTAACTTCTGTTTGTTTGTCAAAAGCTCTTTTAAAAATTTCCTTGAATCTGGCATCTGTGAAAGTGCTTTAAGAAACGGTAAGTTAATATGTAATTTCTTTAAAAGTTTAAGAAATTTACCAAATTGTTCGTCTGTGTTGTCCTTCTTCATCGCATCAGGATAAGGTATACGAGGTTGGTACTCTTTAATTATCGATTTTGGCTTCTCGTGACTTACCTCGACCTTATCATTCTTTACCGAATTCTCTTGGCTTAATGTAGACTCATCTAACCCTACACTATCCTGAGCTGTTATGGCTTGAAGTTGATCCTTTGGGTTAGTCTCAGTGTTGCTTGGCAAGCTGCCTTGTGGTTGTTTAGAGATTGGCTTAGCGAGTTGCCCTAATTGGTTCTCGATCCCTTGAATCGATGCTTGTTGATTTTTAAGTGTTGTCTCGGTGTTTTGCAAACGTCTTTCTGACACCGCTATAAATTTTGACAGCATCTTCTCAAGGTTCGACTTCTTTCCTACGGGTGGGGCTGTTGTTGGAAGCTTGGAGGGGGTTGTTGTCTCTAATTTCCTTGACCACTCCATGAGAAATTGGGATGGCTCCTCCAACCTGGATTATAAGTATTACTATAATGGTTATTTTGAGATTTAAAATTGTTACCCATATAGTGAACTTGCTCGTTTTCAGCTATCGGGTTGTAAGGTGGATAGTCTGTGTTGTTCATCCTTCCGCTATTCGTATCGCACTGCATAACTGGATGTATCTGCAAAGAACCACATAAACCATCAACCTTTTTATTTAACATCTCTACCTGATTTGATAGCATGGTTACTGAGTCGAGGTTGAAAACACTGGCTGCTTTTGTTGGCTTTGTCCTTGTGGCTTGCCACTGATAGTTATTTAGTGACATCTCTTCAATGAATTCGTAGGCAGCCTTAGGTGTTTTGTTATTCAGGGTTCCGCTGGCGGCTGAATCAATCAATTGTCTCGTTGAGGGGTTCAAACCATTATAAAAAGTTTGGACCTGTAACCACAAAGGTAATCCATGGTGTGGGCATCTTCTCAACAGATCTTTGTATCTCTCCTATGCATCACAAAGTGTTTCTAAATCCATCTACACAAAAGAAGAGATATCATTCCTTAACTTGGCCGTTTTAGCTGGCGGAAAATATTTTAATAAAAATTTTTTGGTCATTTGTTCCCATGTAGTGATTGATCCTCGTGGAAGAGAATTCAACCACTGTTTAGCTTTATTCCTCAAAGAAAAGGGAAATAACCGAAGACGAATGACATCATCAGAAATGCCATTTATTTTGAAGGTATCGCAAAATTCTAGGAAATTTGCCAAGTGATTGTTTGGATCTTCATCCTGCAAACCATTAAACTGAACAAATTGCTATATCATCTGAATAGTGTTAGGTTTCAGTTCAAAATTATTTGCAGCAATAGCAGGCCTAACAATACTTGACTCAGTTCCTTTTAAATTAGGTTTAGCATAACCATACATAGTTCGAGGAGTATGATTTTCGGCTACTTCTTGAGGTAGCGGATTATTCTCAGCCATCTCTTCGGTGGTATTGGTTTCGATTTCTTGCTCTTCCTCTATGTAATTTAAGCTTCGCCTTATTTCTCTACGATTTCTGCGAACAGTGCCTTCAATATCACTGTCGTAAATCAGGGGTCCTGTCGGGTTCCTTCTAGTCATAAACTAGAGGTACCTGCTAGGAACAAATAAAAGAAGGAAAATTAGTAAGGTTAAAAGAAAAATAATAAATAAAAATAATAAATTGCAAAAACTAAAAATGGCTGAAGTAATAAAAATTGAGCGTTCTTAATATTTTAGTTCCCCGAGAACGGTGCTAAAAACTTGATCGTGTGTTAGAGTCTTAAAAATTTATAAAAAGAATGATCGATCCTAGAAACTAACTGTGACAACGATTGAGGCAAGCGCACCTATCGAACAGTAGTATAGTTTAGTGGCAAGACCGGATTGTCGAACCCAAAGGACCAAAAGTACTAATACTAACTTTCTTTTTATTATTTAACCTAAAATAAAAGTGAATTATTAATTAATCTAAAATTAACTAACTATTAAGCTAAAGATGCAAAGACAAAGAGAATGAATTAGGGAAAGTACTTGTGGGAAAAACCAATTGATTAAGACTGTAACACCCCAAACCCGCCCATTCGCTATGACCGAATTTGAAATGCCACTGCGGAAAACGTTTGAAAAACTTTTGACTTAGAGTTAAAAACATAAAATTTTGTTGTCTTTACTAAAACATTGTGTAATTAAAGTTCCAAATAAAATCAAGTTGTTTAAAATAAAACATTTTCAAATAATAATATAATCGACAATCCAACTTAAAACATAATAAAAGTCCTTAAATACTTAAAATGGCCCTTATTACAATAAATAACCTTTCATAAGAAAAATGTGTAAAACAAATAAATTTATCTTCTACATGGGCCACCTCGTATCCACTCCCAACTCGGTCCAAGCTTTATGAATCACCTGAAAGGTTTGAGAAAAAAATTGGGTGAGTCAAACAGACTCAGTGCATAGTTAATACACATGTCCCCACATATGGGCTTGGCCCACATCCACACATCAATCACATATCAGATGATAAGGCAATATATCCACATAATTTCACATATTGGGCTTGGCCCAAATCCACATTGATCCACATAAATAGTCATGCAAAATGCATAAATATGCAACATGAATCCCAACCCATCTTAGAGTCCATCCGTTACTCCTACCTTAGCAGACTCCCTGCCCAAGGCCGTGGCTAATCCACCGATCAAATAATGATCCTCATATCTTACCTTGGCAGACTTGCTGCCCAAGGCCGTGGCTAAGCCACCGATCACATAGTGATCCACATATCTTACCTTGACAGACTTGCTGCCCAAGGCCGTGGCTAAGCCACCGATCACATAGTGATCCACATATCTATATCCACAAGGTGACTCGAGGTCATCCTCAATCTACGGTGATGCACACAGCTATCATCCGCCGAGATGGGCACCTAGCCAACACCTCCCTTGATGAAGCATATAGCCACCATCAAGCGCTAATGTAGCACAAGGCTAACATCAGACCACGTACATAAAGTACACCCTTTCCTTCGATAGTCACATCCCAAATCCCATGCATATATATGTATCATGGGAACATATCACTTGAACAATAATGCATCACATGCCATCACATTTCATATATTCATCAATGATCATTTAATATCGTAAATCACTGACCTGAGTATTCGATCACCCACCACGGGTATTCACAATCTTAGCCCTTAATTCGGCTACCATTAACATCATATCACATATACATAAATATAACACATACACACAATCAAGAGACAGTGCGATAACTACGCACCTTGTAAACACGATGAACGATAGAATACTCAAGATTTCCGGATTTTGCTTACAACACCGACAGCACCTACATATCACTATATGAGAAATCGCTTAACACTAAAAAGATATGGCCTTTGGCCAAATATCATGCTTGCTTACCTTGGATTATTCAAATCCCGAACGATCTCCCCCTAAACGTTAACTACAGAGAAACCCCGAAACTTCCTTCAAGATTCGGCCAAAGATAATAAAAGGGATTAGATTCCTAGATTCGGCTAATACAAAAGAAAAGAAAGAAAATGATTGATAGATAATCCTTACCCGTAACACGAAGATTGATTCACCCTTACTTGAACTATAAAGGGATTCGACCTTACAATTAAAAAGAAAAGAAATGGTGATTTCGGCTTTAACAAAAGAGAAGAGAAAAGATGATGGTAAAATAGAGGATGGTTTCGGCTAAGAGAAAGAAGGAGAAAAGAGAAAGAGAAAGAAAAAGAAAAAGAAAATATGAGATATGCCCTTGGTGCTGGGATGATTTCGGCACTAGAGAGGAAGAAAAGAAATGAGAAATGTCTTCTAAACTTTTTGGTGTTTTCGGCAATAGAGGAAAATAAATTTGAGAGAATTGGCACCTAAACCAAAATGACCAAAAAAAAAATGATAGCCACTCAAGACAAAACTTACACCTATTGTAAATGACCAATTCGGCTAAGAAGAAAAATTTGGAGAAAAGGGAAAAGATGCACAAATTGTTAAAATTTTGGCCAACTATCACCCCCTAATCCCATACCACATTCGGCCAACTCACATGCCAACATAATCCCCCTTTTTCCTCCTCATTTCTTCCATATCATCCCCTTAATCACTATCACAATTAAACCAACCCCCTTAGCCCCTTATGCCGTCTAGGTTCATGGTCAAATGACCATGGAAAAACTTCCAAAACATCCCCCACTCATCAAGCCTTTTGTCCCCTAAACCTTCCATAACATCTTGATTCCCTACCTTAACTACTAACTTGCCTTTTCCCTTTGGTCTACTATCCATAAATGATAAAGTCCAAACTTATCTTAATTATAGTTGACCAGCACATGCCATACACATGTAAAAATAAAAAGTCCTCTTAATGTCATCCATGAGACTCGAACCTAAGCCTTCTCACACTACTTGTGGCGTCACCTTCAAGGTTCTAAGTGGTGCCTCCTTGCCACTTTACCAAGCCAATTCTTGTGCTAAAATTCCCCACGAATTACTCTTAACCCCTAGCTCCTTCAACTCCCTTTAACTAAAGCTTAAGAATAAAATTTTTCCCACAGCTCGAGCCTACCCTTGGCTTATTCCTAAGCCCTAGAACATCTCACTTAACAACACGACAAACCGAACTCTTGCAAAACAATACCATCACAAATAACCCCTAATTCAGGATATTACAAAGACAATACCCGAGGAAGAATCCACTTAGACTTCACTTGTTATTTAACTCTGAACCAGACGATTTATTCACTTGAATTGATCCATAGGATTCCCTAATTTATTTTAATACCTCTCTCGAGGCTACTAACGTTTAGTCCTAGGTTGATTAATTGAAATCTCTTTCTAATTAAAACCCCTATAATTGCATTAACTTGCTCTATGGACTCCCATATTAGGTTTGACCCTAATCCGACATATTTTCGTCATCCTATCTCTAGGGTTGCGACCAACTCCGTTTAACTATGCTAGATCTACTCTTAGACAGGGTCTATTCCTCCTCTGCCTAAGCACATCAATACTTGAATCAATATCCTGAAATATCAAATAAAGAATTAAGAACACATAATTAAGAACAAATCAAGTATTTATCATATAGCTCAGAAAACAATAACAAGATCCGTCTTAGGTTTCATCCCCCTTAGGTATTTGAGGATTTTGGTGAGATAAGAGGGAGGATTTTAAGGAAAAATTTTAAGGATATGAAGGGAGAGTTGGTGCCAAATTGAATTCCTTGTTGCTTTCTCAAATTTTCGGCTGGGGTTTGGTTTTCTCCTCATTTTGGCTTCTGTCAATTGTTTTTCCATTCTTGAAGGCCGAATATTGATAAGGGTTCCAACTAGTTTCTCTCTTTTTTTCTTCTTTTCCGACTTCGTGCTTCCCTATGGCAATCGTTTACTTCCCTCCATTGTTTACCAATTTTCTCTACTTCTTCTTCCCCACTAACAAATGTTCTCTTCTTCCTTTCTTTGGCAGAACCTTCTCCCTCCCTCTATTTTTCCTTTTTCATCTCTTTTAGCCGATTCATTCTTTCTCTTGCACTCAACTCCTAATTCCGTGGGCTCGATAAGTTTTGGTGAGTGCTAACTCAAACTTTTCTTTTTGGAATATCATTTAAGAGGGGTTTTGTTGTTGGTAGGAATTATTCAGCGGAATGGTGATCTTTGATTAGCGTGCAAAGTGTGCGAAACCCCGTTGGTGCGTGTGAAGGTAACATTTGTGAATTTAGTATTTGGATTTGATTGTGCGTTTCGATTTAGCGCAACTTTAAGTGATTAAGTGGCGTTATTTTGGCTAAATGAAGGTTCTAGGGTGCTTGTGGTTCTCGAATTAATGGCGTTATCGAAGGGTCTTCCTCGGCGGTATTCGGGCTTAGGGAGTGTTTCGACATCAAAGTCGTGACAGGTGTGTGTAAACACTGTTCTACAATTGGAAATCGACAAAAAGCCAAAAAGTGTGAATCGTCGACTCCACACGGGCGTGCGGCTACCCGTGTGGTAAGCCGTGTGACTAAACAAGGGTGTGTGATTGATGAGGCCGGCCATGTGCGATTTCATGGATCGAGGCCAAACTGGGCTGTGTGGGCCTCACACGAGCAAACCACACGGACGTGTGGAAATTATTGGGCCAGGCTGTGCATTTCACACGACCAAGGCCATTATGGGCCGTGTGGGCCATACGGACGTGTGGGTTCACATGGGCTAGCATCATGGGCTCGTAGGCCTATTTTCACTGTTTGACTGCTAAGGTTGCACAGGTCGCCCGAGTCGACTGTGGACCTACTATAGGGTCAGTAAGCTTACCTGGACCCCTAACTGACTGAATGACTGTTATACCCCTGTGTGATATATATATGTACATGTATGACTGTATTTTAGCATGTTATTTAAATTGTACTGAATACATGTATGATACCGTGGTATGTCATGGCATGATTGCATGTTTCATTGCATGGGGATGGGTTTTACATTGATCAGAGGAAGTGTACTGAAAGGCTTCGAGCTTAAATTACTGGCAGCCCAGCTGCATGTTACTGTATAATGTCACATTCGGTACTCTCTGGAGTGTAGGGATGGGTGGGTTGACTATATTCCCACATGGAGTGTAGGGTTGGACGGAGATGGAGTGTAGAGGATGGATGGGTAGGACTTGTATACTGTTTCATATGTTATCGCACTGATTAGTGTTACTGTAATTGTAACAACCCTAACCCTTAATCGTCGCCGGCCTAGGGTTAAGAGGCATTACCGAATCATCGGAACATTTACAAACAAATCATTTCACGACACAAAGTCAATCATAAATCAAACATACATAAATATAAGCATATAGTCCCCTATCTGGGTCTACGAGACCTTAAACACGTGTTAGAAAGGGGTCGGGACTAAACCGAACACTAATTAAAGTTTTTAAAATTTCAAATATTCTTCAATACTGTTGAGGTCACATGCGCGTGCAATCAGGCCGTGTGCCTCACACGATCACCAGACACACCCATGTGTCTAGGCCGTGCCAAAACAGAGCATGTATTCTGACTTCTCCACACGGCCACCAGGCACGCCCGTGTGATATGGCCGTGTACTCTTAAAGCAAGATACTGACTTATTCACACGGTAACTAGGCACGTCCGTGTACCGTGGCCGTGCATACTTGGACTAGCTACTGACTTTATCCCACGGTCACTAGGCACGCCATTGTGCCATAACCATGTAGGCAAAACAGGCCATTTGCAAGGCCAAAATGTCATCCACAATAGGATCATGCCTACAAGCATCAATACAATACCAATTCATGCATTATTCAACCACCAGCTATACCATCTACTTCCATGCTCATTATCATCACAACTAAGACTATTCAAAGTAACAATAGTACATCTCAAACATCATGTAATCCATATCAAAATTCATCTTCAAAACACATCTTTCATCATCCACAATGTCATGAAATATACCACATTCATTGTTCATTCATTAATTCTACATCATTCAACTTCCAAGCCAAATCTCATGGCAAGGACTAAACCTTTCAAAACATATCATAACTTCTAGCCTATACATGCCATATTCCAACTATATACATCTTTCCAAAGGTACCAAGATAGATTGCCGATAGTGTGATAGAAAATGCTAACGATCCCCGGATCCGAGCTAGCATTACTAACATTGTAAACAAAGAAACAAATCACACAGTAAGCTTACAAAGCTTTGTAAGTTCGAAATACAATACAATTAACTCATTGAATCAAATCAATGTACAAATTGAACCATCACATAGATAATTTACCAATGATACACAATTTCAACTATATTCAATTCTCACATGGCATTCCATTCATCTACTTTCAATTTCACTAACTACATAGGTATCATACATACCTTTGTCAACACTTAGCTATTCACTAACCATGCTATCCAACCATCACATAGATAAAGACACAACTAAACACATTATCAATCTCAACCACATACTTAAATGTCTATTCATTCAACTCTTAAATCTATCATCAACCACATAGGTTCAAATGTACCTTGATCAACACATAGTTACTCATCATTCATGCTAATCAATTTCTCGATATTACCTCTCGTTCAACCTTTTCTATTCCTTTAATAATTTCGCACACTTAGTGCCAATTTCATAACCGAAACATAATTGTCATCGCAGACTTAGTGCCAATATGTTAAACTGGACTTATATCGGTATCGTACACACAGTTCCAATTCGATAAGCCGAAGCTTCTATCTTTTCGCACACACAGTGCTAATCATTTAAGCTGTAGCTTCTATCGTTTCGCACACACAGTGCTAATTCAACTCTGTATCAACTTAATTTCGCACACTTAGTGCCTCAATACTCGAACTCGTACATAACACATTCTATTTCATTAATATACATTCATTCATTATTCATCACATAGATACTAGTTTAATAGCAAGTATTATATCCGAACTTACCTCGAACGTCGAAATACCGAAATGGTCGATTAATCGATCACATCTTTGCCTCGATCTCGATCCGAACCTCTTCTCTCTTGGTCTATACACATTCAAATTCAATTCATTCAATCACCAAACCATTTGTTTTAGTCCACACACACTTATTTAGGGCATTTTACAAAATAGCCCTCACATTTCAACATTTCAACACTTTAGTCCCTAATTCATCAAATCACCAAATACACATAATTTGCCTGTACTCATGCCAAGCCAAATTCTAAATATACTCATACAAGACCAATTATTTCATTTATTTCACATTTAAGTCCTTCAATTTATCATTTTCACAATTTAGCCCTAATTAGCTAACTTCACCAAAAATCCAAGAACAAAACATGTTCATTAAACACATATCTTCCATTTAGCACTAATATTTGTCACAAAGCTCACCATTTCATCAATAGCTCATCACAAAAACATCATCAATTCACAAAATTATGACATGGGTTAGCTAGAGCACAAAGCAACGATTACGAAAACATAGAAATTAACAAAAATTGAGCTCAAACATACCTTGAATTGAGCTTGTAAATAACTGAAATCTTCAAAGCTCTTAAGCCTTTCTTTTTTCATCTAATTTTGGTGGATGAAAACCATTAAAATGCCACCATTATGTCTTTATTTTATTATAATAACATTGTTTATTCATTTACTTATTTAGCCCTTATTAAACATATATATATAACATATATACACTAAGGTTATTTTTATCCATTGTCACCCACTATCACTAATAATGGTCAAATTGCATCTTGAGGCCTCCATATTAAAACAACCACAATGAGGCTCTTATAAATCAGCACACAGCTTTTGCATTTTATGCGATTAGATCCTTTTTCTTAATTCGGCACACAGTCAATAAAATCTTCACACAGAAATTTCACATAGGCTAAATCACATGCTATTCACCCAGAAAATAATATTAAATTATTATTATGACCTCGAATTTATGGTCTTGAAACCACTATTCTGACTAGGGTCTAATTCGGGCTGTTACAGTAATGGGCCAAGGCCCAAGCACATGACTGTTCTGTACTAAGATGGGCCAGAGCCCAAACTAAAATTGATACTGCTACCGTGAAGGGCCTAGGCCCAGTCTGTTACTGCTTACATTTGACTGTATAATTGCATGGGGACTACACACTGAGTTTTCGTAAACTCACCCCTTTTGTTTTACTTTACAGGTAATCCCCAGTCATAGGCGGATCGGTGTAGCGAGGGACTCAGAGATGGCCACACGTCCGCATATATTTTCGTACTTGACTATGTTTTTAAGTATTATTATTATTTGGGGTACTTTTACTGTAAATGGCCTTTATGAGTTTTTACTTTAATTTGGGATTTTTTTTATTTTTATTTATAACTGCTAGTAGTAGAGACAATCGAGTTTTCAAAAAAGTAAACCTTCGTAACAAATTACACACGAAAACGCAAACTATTTTAAAAGCTTCTGCAATAAACGACGACTTGAAAACTAATAACTTTTTTAAGAATAAATAACTTTTCACTGATTCATGCTTTAAAAATGAACGACTCGTTTTTGAATCATCATTGAATAACACAAAGTGATTAAATAGAAATGAGGATTTCAACGACAACATATTTTAAGAAAAACACTTCAATGTGACATCGCCAGATCCGGCCATAACGTCTAGGCCGAGTTTAGGGTGTTACAGTAATTGAAAAGGAAATATTTGCTGTTGGTTGAATTTGCTTATTATAACAGTTAACAGTCAAGTATAAAATTATATTGTATGAGGCTTTATATGGTCACAAATGTAAAACTCTGGTGTTTTGGACGGAGTTCAGTTAGAAAAAAAATACATGTAGTAGGTTTAATTCTTTGAAACCGAAGAAAGGTGAAAGTGGTTTGAGACAGTTTAAAAGCAGTATTTGATCGTCAGAAAATCTGATGTGGATCTAAAATGAAAAGAAATAGAGTTTCTGATAGTGACAAGGTATTTCTGAAAGTTTACCATGAAAAAAAGTTATTTAGATTGGCTGTTTAGGCAAAATTGAGTCTGCGTGCTTACTGAGTCATATGAGAATATTGAAAGGAATCGGACCTATTGCGTATTGATTTGCATTATTATCAGAGCTTGAAAAAATTTATAATGTTTTCCTTTAATTATGTTATGAAGGTAATGATCTAATCCATCACATGTTATTTCTCCGGTAGATATTGAAATTTACCCTGACCTGATTTAAGTGGAAGATTTATTGAAATTTTGACATTTGAAGTAAAAGATTCTGACAGTGACATGATATAGAAGGAGCTACCTAGGAACTGGAGGAAATTATGAGAAAGAGTAATGTCTTAATTTCTTTACTGGTAAAATTTTCGAGGACAAAAATTTCTTAAGGGGGAGAGTTGTAACAACCCAATTTCAGTGAAATCGGAACAGTGGTTTCAGGACCACAAATCCGAGCCGAAAATAAAATTTATTTTTTATTTTATTATATGGTCTGTAATATAATAGACGTGACATGTAAAAATTTTGACACGAAAATTTTATAGATTTGGTGCCTAATTACGAGAAGGACTAAATCGCATAAAATGTAAAAGTTGAATTCTAGTAGCTATAAGAATTAAATAGCTATGAAATTAAAAACTAAAGGTCTTTATATGGTAATTAGACCATTAAGAAAAGTATGTAGATTTTTCTTGGTGACTCATCCATGGAAAATGAGAAAAAGGCTAGGGACTAAATTGGAAAGTGAAAATTTTAATTAATTAAAAGATGATAAAATAGATATCATCTTATTTTATGTCATCTTCTTCCCCAAAATAAACATGGAAACCCTAGGAGAGAGAGAAGAGACTTTAATGGCATAATTGGGTAAGTTTCCTTGTCCCGTTTTTAGTAATTTCGATATTTTTATAATCGAGATAGCTTAATCTCTCTATTTGGGGGATGAATTTGAAAAGTTATCAAAGTATGAAAATGGGTCATGGAGGATATGCTAGAAATTAGAAATTTACGGTAGAAAATGAAAGATTATTGATAGATAAATAACTTTTACAAAGTGATTTTTGATGAAAACATGATTTAGGGACTAAAATGAAAAGTTGTAAAAGTTGAAGAAAAATTCTAAAAAATTATGAATACATGTGCTGTAATTTGTAATGGGGCTTTGGTTAGGCTTGGAATAGGGAGTAATTTGCACAAGTTTCATTTTCTGCGGCTAGGGACAAAAATAGAATTTATGGAAAAGTTAAGGGCAAAATGGTAATTTTGCCTAGAATGTAAATTGAGTCCAAATAGATATGATATATGTGAAATTGATGTAAAATTTACTCACACAGATCCGGATAGACCATATTCGGAGTTAGAACGAGGAAAAAGAGGAAAATGTAAGATTAGTAGATGTTTGTACACGAACCTTTGTCGAGGTAAGTTCGTGTAACTAAATTATGTTTATTTATATGTTTGTTTTGATTATGATTATGTAAATTGTATAAATGTCATATATATATGAAAGGATTACATATCAGATCAAGCCCGATAAATAAAAATATTCTAATTAATTGTTAATGCCCGATAGATGTTAAAAGGGTAAACGATGGAAATGTTGCTTTCATGCCCGGAATGGATGCGGAATATTATCATATGAATTATGTGGTGTTAAAGATGTATGAAATGATCACATACCCGGCAATTGCCTGATAAATGTTAAATTCCATTTGAATAAATGGAAGTTCATGGATAAAGGTGATTTCCCTGATAAAATTGCATGTGTTGCAGAATGGATTTAGCCCGAACGAGTAATCCGAAATGAGTCTCTCGAGTATATGTTTCAATTAGGATTTAGCCTGGACTGGTAATCCCAATTGACTGGATTTAGCCTGGACTAGTAATCCAGATCAGACTCTATAGGGAATTCTTTGTCATATAAAGGATTTAGCCTGGATTGGTAATCCGACAAAGCCCTTAGAGTATATGTTACAGATAGAATTTAGCCTGGACTGGTAATTCTGCTGTATGATACGTGGATCGAGAGTGTACCTACAAGGTACTACTGAGTATGAATTGACGGATTCTCATTTGTACACCTTGAGTGTTCTACCGGTGTATCCATCAATATTTCAAATAAATTCAACGGGTAAAATTCTTGACATGAGATGAATATGAATAAGAAATGAGTTATTACACGTATATGTTTGAAATACACGAAAATGATGATACGTGACGATTGATATAAGAAAACATGAGATGATGATACTTGTACATGAAATTCATTTGATGAATATGTCATCCTTGATTATAGACTTGTACACTTTAAGTGTACTACGACTCGTGTGACATTGATATTTCAAGAAATATGAATAAAATCTGATATGAAATAATCTGAACTTGAGATAAACTATTATGAAATTATACTTGTAATATAAAGAGATGATTTATGCATGTTAAATGAACAAATGTTATGGAATTCAAATGTGCATGGAAACTTGATTGTTGTTGAGCCAAACATGTTTTGAGGTTATTATGGAATATGCGACTAACAAGGGCAATGAGGATATGTATAGGGCTTGAAGTCAAATTGAATGAATGTGTGTAACGCTCCGAATTTGGGCCTAGTAGAATTGGGCCCATTGGGCCTTGGCCATTGGAGCGTTTAAAATTTTTGAGAACAAGAGAACGGCACTAATGCAAGTTGGACCTATTAGGTGAGTGATTTTGGAAGGTTAGGGGGCTTCTATAAAGTCCCGGGATCAAACCTGGGCTTTAGGAAAAATTTTGGTTTTAGGTGAATAAAACCCTAGGAGTTAGTAAGTAGGCTTTAAGAATAAAATGTGGAGAAAAATGACACAAAAGGAATTGTGGTCTAGTGGCAAATGGCGCCACATAGAAGACAAGGGAATGACACCACACAAGGAAGCAAGGGGTCCAAAGTTCAAGTCTTGGCGCTTGCATTTCATTTTTGATTTCTTTTTTAAATGAACTAAGACTTTGGCCATAGACTTATATTTAGTTGCGCATGTTTTAAGACAACAAGGAGCTAGTTGGTAAAGTGGCTAGCGGCGTGGATTATGTTACAAGGGAGCTTGAGTTCGAATCCTATTGCAAGCAAAAATGGATATTTATTTTGCTAAGTTGGGACGACCAGAGTTTGTGTTGGAATTAAACTCTGCTGAAGGAGGGATCCCACATCGGGAAGCTAGCAAGAGGGAAGGTGAGAAGTTGGCTTTAAAAAGAGCAATCTATGAGGAGAGTAAGCATACCTGGGTTGGCGTTTGGGCATAGGAGTGTTCGGAGCGTGGATCAACTCCAGATTCCTATAAGGTGTGTATTTCGCACTACTCTAGCTGTAGAATGGCAAATGCTGAAATGCCGGTCACACGATGATAGTAGCCACACGAGCGTGCGAGCGCACGTGTGGGGTCTTCGACGCGATAGTTGAGGCCATCATGAGTGTTCTTGTGGTTTAGGCTATTTGGGCCGTAATGGGCCATGTGGGGCCCGTGGGCTCATAGGAATAATTTGTATGATTGTGTAGTAGATAGTGAACTGGTCTATGTGAATCTCATATCTGTGGCTAGATTTGGGATAAATGGGCCACACGAACATGTGGGTCCATTTGGACCGAGAATGGGCCCTAGGCCCATTCGCATTGTTATCTCTGTTTAGAATTCCTTGATTTACAAAATTACTGAAATACCCTTAGTTTACAAAATTACTGAAATACCCTTGGTTTATAAAATTACCAAAATACTCCTAATTTGCAAAATTACTAAAATACCCCTGATGTGTAAAATTATCGAAATACCCTCAATTTGTAAAATTACCAAAATACCCCTGATTTGTAAAATTACCGAAATACCCTCAGGTTACAAAATTACCAAAATACCCCTGGTTTACAGAATTATTGAAATACCATGGTTTACGAAATTACCAAAATACCCCCAGTTTGCGAAATTACTAAAATACCCTCTATGGGTAAAGTTACCGAAATACCCTTTATGGGTAAAGTTATCGGAATACCCTCGACGGGTAAAATTACCGAGATGCCCTTACCAAGCGAAATGACTGTTTTACCCTTAACCGATTAAATTACCGTTGTAACACCCCAAACCCGGTCAATACGCCATGACCGAATCTGGCATGCCACAGAGGAAAACGTTTTGGAAGAAAATCGAGTTAACAATTAAATTTTAGTGAAAAACTCTTTGTTGTTCCATGTTTGTAGAAATCAGGTGTATAATAAGTTAAAACTGATAATTCACTTTGAAATTCCGTAAATAAATCTTTAAAACATAGTTGCAAATCCATAGATTAGAAAACCTTTTATAATTTTTAAAGAAACCAAAGCGATTAGTTTGAAAACCATTTCTAATTGAAATTTGGAAACTTGAGTTTTGGAAAATAGTATGAGTTATCGAAAACACTTAAGTTGTTAAATATTATCAAATGATTTATATTACCCGATGGTAATGTTTTGAAAACCATTGCGTTTTGTAGTTTAGAAAACTTTGTGCTCAAATTATTATATCAACCATGTATTTTATAAGCCATATTAAAAATATCAAGTCCAAAGCATATAAATAATCCAAAAACATAATTAAAGAGGCCTTATTACAAATCCAAATAAAGATGAAAAACCAAATTTAAATAAAATATAGTACCCAAACCAAAATCCGTGTAAAATCGAATTTTTATTGCATGGCCTCCTCGAGTCCATCCGGCTCCTCATCCGCGATTTACGAATCACCTGAAAAGATAAGGGAGAAGGTGAGTCACCAAGACTCAGTGCATAAATCCTTCCCCCGGTTAATGCAACATTCTTACACAATTCATAACCAAGCAATATATATATAATGCACCCAAACCTAGCCATCCATAACTCCTTTTCTACCCCGTGTGGTACCAAACCACTGGTGGTGCCAAACCACTGGTGACCCAAAGTCACGATATCCAATAATAATGTGGTGCCAAACCACTGGTGACCCAAAGTCACGAATAATCCATCTGTGGGGCCAACCCACGTGTGATACCAAATCACTGGCGACGATCCCGTAATATCAAATGTGGGGCCAACCCACTGTGGTACTAAGCCACTGGGACGAGTCGCTATGAGGTGCCAAACCTCTGGTGTCCCAAAGACACAAAATATCAACGATCCAGGTGTGGGGCCAACCCAAGTGTGATATCAAATCACTAGCGACGATCCCAATATATCAACTGTGGGGCCAACCCCCTGTGGTGCTAAGCCACTGGGACGAGTCGCTATGAGGTGCCAAACCTCTGGTGTCCCAAAGACACGAAATAATCTGTGGTACCAAACCACTGGAGGTGCCAAACCTCTGGTGTCCCAAAGACACGGATGTCAAATCCTTCCCCCTCCTCTCATATCACCCACAACAGTGCAATTATTATGCAAATCATGCCATCATGCTTTATTATGAATCATATAGAAACATATCACATATCATGGTAATAAGCATCATATAGCAAAACATATCGAAACGGACTTACCCGAATCCTTGCTCATACCCTTATGGTATCATATCGAGATTTTCACATTTTTCGGCTTTAAAACATGATCAAGTTATTAATATATTACCAAGTTATAAAGTGTGTAAGTTACACACCTGTTACTAGCGAAAACTCTAAATCCCGCAGACCCGATCTACCGCACTAGATCTCCTTGTCCTACATTCGGCCAAACCACAAAACTATTAACAAGGCCATTCGGCCACACCAACAAACCTTAGTCTCAAAAGCCTTCGGTTTTTCAACCACTTAAAGAATGATGAACAAACATGAATCCTTACCACTTGACTTACCATCTTCGATTGCTAGAGAATAGGGTTAAATCGATTGCTTCCAAAGTCCCGAAGAGCCTAAAAGAATTCGGTTCCTATGAATGGTTAGAACCTTGCTAACAAATGCCCAAAATTTGGCTTTTTCCCTCATGAGAATCAACAGAGAAAAGAGAAAAGAACCAAAAGAAATACGGCCATGAACACTTACCCCTTTCCAAAACTGATTGAAGAAAACCAAAAGAAGACCTACCCTTGTAGATATTCGGCCAAGACAATAACAAAAAAGGAAATGGAAATTTCGGCAATAAAAGAAAAAAAAAAGAATTGAAAAGAGTGTTCCTACCGATTGATCAAGGTGTGAATAAGAAAAAATGGTTGAGAAGTGAATATATGTGAAGAGAAAGATTCGGCTAAGGAGATTGTCATCAACATTCGGCCATGGTGAAGAATTATGGAGAGAATAATGTTGAAAGTCTCTTGTGGAAAGCAAAGAGGAGAAAGAATAGAAATGAGGAGTTTGGGTTTCGGGTTCTCAAGGATAGAAGATGAATCAAGGAAGAACTTTGAGTCAAAGTGCGTTCGGCAATAAGGGAAAAAGAGAAGAAATGGTCTTTGATGATTTTGTAGTTTCGGTCACAAAAAGAAGGAAAAGAAAGAATGGACTAGAGGGGAGAAAGAACAACTAAAAACCAAAATGGTCAAAACTCAAATGGCCAAAAGAAAAGAAAAATGGTTACCTTTTGTCCAAAATACAATCGGCTAAGAGGAGAAAAAATTAGAGAGAAACACAAAATAACCAAAAGAAAGATGTGCTCATTTAGCACTTAATTCTACCAAAAACTAGCACCATACCATACCAAAAGCTAACCAAAAAATTCGACCATCCCCCCTAGCCCCTAATACCGTCGAAATTCATGGACACCAAGGTCAAAGTTTTTGCCACACAAAACTTTCTAAAACATTCACCTTATAATGTGCCTTGTAATCATCTACTTTCCCTAAGTTAAAGAAATTCTATCCCCAAAATCTAGCAATTCTATCCCTTATTTCATGCTTACCATAACCTTAAGTCTTCTTGCCATAAAAAAAATGTCCATCTTATCCATAAATAACTCTTTGACCGACACTTAAGGAAAGCATGCAAAAATAATCAAATTTGCACACCAAGAGATTTGAACCTCTTCCCTTCAAGTCCATCATGTAGCATCTTATCCTCTTTACCAATTGCTCTTTTATGCAAGTTATCTACTCATAAATTTCTATATGTCTTGAAGCTACTTACCATCTCTCCTTAAAGTGCTAAAATACCAAATTTTTCCTAAAGCCCAATTAAACCCGAGACTTCATAAAAACCTCGTAACCTTCCAAATCCACTTAACTAATAAGTCCAATTTGCAATAACACCATTCTCATATTCTTGAAGATTTTAAACACTCCTAAGCCCAAGCCCAATCCTACTAGGCCCAAATTTCGAGATGTTACAACCGTTGTACCCTCGTGGTAGTACTAGTGTTGTATGTGTTAATTGTATGATTGATTATGTTTGAGATGCACTGCATACATGGATTAGTTATGAGTAGAATTACCGAATTACCCCTGTAGGGTAGGATTACCGAAATACCCTTATAGGGTAAAATGACTATTTTGCCCCTGAGGGTAAAAGACTGATTTTGTGCCATGATTTGACTGTGATGGTATGACTGTGTTTTAATCGACTTGACTGTGGGCGTGTGTCTGATTTGCCGTTAATATGTGTTGAAATGACTGTTACTAAGCATGGCCATTTTGCATACACGTGTAATGATTGAACATGACATACACGACATACTGCATTGGGTTGGGTTGCTGATTTAGAGGAAGTATTGTACTGGTGGCTATGCCACGATATGCTAATTTTAGTGGCTCAGCCACGTATACTGTTACTGGCAGCATTGCTGCGTTTATACTGGCAGCTCGGCTGCGTTCTTGGTGAGTAGGGCTGGGTGGGTTGACTTGGTCCCCACATGAAGTGTAGGGCTGGTACGGGTGGTGTTTGGTTGGATTGGGTTGGGCTGCATTAATTTGTTTGCATTACTTTTTTTTGGCATTACTTTGTTTGCATTACCATGATTTTTGGGCTAGGCCCAATTGATTCTGTTATGGGCTGTGACCCAAATGATATTGTAGGGCTTTGACTCAGGTATGCTCTGAACTAGACTGTATTGTAACTGTTAAAGGGCTTTGGCCCAGACTGTTAAATTTTTTATTCTGTATACTGACTGTTACTCTAGTAAGGGGATTACACACTGAGTTCTCGTAACTCACCCTTTTCTTTTAACCATGCATGTAACATCCAGGATTTAGGGGTCTTGCATTTTAATTCATGTTTATGTGTTAGTATGCTCTGTGTGCTGTTTGAATGTGTTTGGGGGCTTCGGGAAACCTTGGGTTTAGGTAGGAGCCTTAGGTAAAATTTTTGGTTTAAGCTGATAAGAGGGAGCTAGGCCTTAAGGGATTTAACGTGGTGTTCACTGACACAATAATTCAAGTGATAAAGTGGCAAGTGAGGCGCCACTTAGAGCACAAGGGAGTGACGCCTCAGGGAGCTAAAAGGGACAAGGTTCGAGTTGCATGAACTGCTTTTTGGGAGGTTACTTTTTGCGTCAAAGAGGGGAGGTGTTGGAGGGCGGCTAGGATACTTCAAGGATGAAGTGTGGATTGAGTTAAACAACTCAAATATGTGGCTTAGAGGGGAGATAGGTGTTTGACTCATTCAAACTCATTTCAATGAGTGTTGTAGAGGGAATTTAGGAGGAAAACATGAAGGGTGTTGGCTAGTTGGATGATAGCCGAATTTTTGAGGGGTTGAGAGGGGGAACATTCGGTTTTGAGCCTAAGAAGAGGGTGCTGAAATTTTGTATTGGTATAGTGGGTATTTTCTTTTCGGTATTTGTTTGGTGCTTAACACTTTTGGTAGTTTTCTCTCATTTTCTTTTGTGCCGAAAAACGCTGAGCATCTCAACTCTTTTTCTTTTTTTTTTTAACTCCTTAGCCGAAACTTGGTAGACCATCAAGGTCACTTTTATTCATTCTTTTCTTCTCATCCTTCAAAAGCCGTCTAGTTCATCTCTCTATATCTCTTCTCTTCACTTTTCATCTTAGCCGAAACTCCATAAGCCTCTACCCTCTCTTTTCATTTTTCTTTTCACTGATTCTCTTATCTTCAGAAGCCGAATAACCCATCTTTCTTTGTGGGTTGAAGCCGAATCTCCTTGAGTGTGGTGATCATCTACATTTGTTAATCTCTAAGGGAAGTGCCATTGTTTATTTTTCTGCCAAGTCTCTCAATCGATTGCTAGTAATCGTGGTAAGGGTTGTCTTTTATTTGATCTTTCTTCTTTCTCTTGGGTTTGCCAAAATCTAGAAGCCTAACTCTGTATTTATGTGGTGGCCAAATCTATGAAGGTTGGTTTCGGGTTCTTTGTGTAGACTAGCGTTAAGGGAGTAAGGTGATCTTTCTAGATTTGATCAATCGAGGTAAGAAGGTATTTGGTTCGGTCAAAGGCCATTTTGTTGGAACAATTAATGTTAGGCCGAATCTAACATGGCTCGTGTTGGAATTGTGACAGCTTTCAAGGCCAAGTGAGAGTCTTCGGGATTTGGATCTACCTTGGTAAGATTATTCGATTAAGATCTTGTTTAGTCTTGTTTAGATCTGATTTAGCACTTTAACCGGGTCTTCTGATTAAGTTGTTGTTCGATGGATGCGGGTACCAGCCAAGGAGAGAAAGGGGTTGGACACGCAGTCCCTACCCCTAAATTCAAGAAGCGGTCAGTTTCAGCAGTTCGTGATTGGCCACCGGGGTATGGGCCAGCGTCGGAGTAGGATCGTAGGCAAATACCAGTATTATCGTTTAGTGACAGTGTCGACATAAAGGGCGTGGTGTTACGAGTTATCAGGTGTGTAACTAACACACTGTATATTTATTTGCTTTAATTAAAAATATGTGTATTGTGTGTGGTAGTCGAGTTAGTGGCTGTGGTGATGTTATTTCCTGATTTGGGGTAATCCGGTAACCAGGTTGGTTTACTACCTATCTTGTGGTTGTGGTTAAATATTGTGGATGCATGTAAGCATGTCATATGTGCCTACTTGGTATGTTCATACGTTATATTGCCATATCATTATTAATTTATGACACGTTGCATGGGCTCGGGATGTAATGATAAAGGGGAAGTGTGTACATTTATGTACGTGGATTGATGATGGCCTCGTGCCTCATCGTGGATTGATGACGACCTTGAGTCTCATCGTGGATTGATGTTGGCCTCGTGCCTCATCGTGGATTAATGATGGCCTTGAGCCTCATTGTACATTTATGTACGTGGATTGATGATGACCTTGAGTCACATCATGGATATTATGATTTAATCACGTGGATCAGTGGCTAGACCACTAAGTGGACTTTGAGCAGCATGACTGCCAAAGAGGTGTGTAGTGGATGGAGGGTCAAATTAGTAATCCCCTGGTGTGTGGTGGCAGGATATACGGGTGGTGTGTAGCGGTTGGATACTAGGTTGGGTTGGGTTAGCATTTTGCATCATTATGTGTGGTATGTGGATTTGTGTGGATTTGGGCCAAGCCCATTTGTGGATTGTGTGGTTAAATTGCACACTGAGTCTGGTGACTCACCTTATTTTCAACAACGCAGGTAATTCGTGATTCGCTGGACCGGGCTGGAGTGGATTCGAGGCGGCCATGCAAAAGCTGTTTTATTTTATCCATATATATATATTTTAAATTTTCAATTGCTATTTGGGATATTTTTATTGTAATAAGGCCGCTTTAAGTATTTCGGAATTTTATTATGGTTTAAGTTGGAATTAATAAAGGATTATTAATTAAGAATGACTTGAAACACTTGCAACTTAAAAATCAAGCTATAGTTTTCAAATTCGGATTACTGACAATTAACTCGTTTTCAATAATTTCTTTCAAATAATGACTTAACCTTTTTCTCAAAACTGTAGGTTTTATTTCCCGGCAAACTACGATTTTCTAAGCTATAAACCCCTTATAAACTGAATATTCATTTTTTTTTAAAACTTAGCATGTGATTTCACCTTCAAAACCAAACTCTTTTCAAACATTTCCCCAGTAACATTCCGAATTCGGCCGTGGTGTTTTGGGCCGGGTTTGGGGTGTTACAATTTGGTATCAGAGCCCAGATTTTAAACTCAGCCTAGGGGTTTTGAGGCCTACAACGTTTTCAAAACTGAAATTTAGAGTTAACTGAAAAGAATTTTTCGTGGAATGGATTTGTGAAGGCATGGCACTCGAATCTTTCGGCCCAGGTCTGCCAGGTAAGTCTTTTGACTATTTAAATGAATTGAGTGGAAGTGGATATATGATGCATTATTGTGGACATTGTTATGGATATTAGAATTTAAGGTATTCTCCCTAGAGACTGGAACTTTTAAGGATGTGTGCTCTTTACGAAAGAATAACTTGAGATTCTACATCATAAAACTTCTCCTTTAATCAACAAGTGGAAAGAAGCTAATGCATAAAATTTCTTAAAACAGATTAAAGCACGAACATAGACATGAGTTCTAGGGGACGTGGTCGTAATGCTCGTGGGCGTGGTAGAGGCAGAATGGTTGTATCGGAACCAGTGGGGTCTGGTCATGGATCGGGGAACCAGCCACCGCCGCCAGATGCGGAGACTGAATTTCAAGATCAAACGGGTGGAAATGACGCAGTGTCTCAGGCTATGCTGCGGGTTTTGGAGAGAGTTGCGGGAGCAAATATGGGTACTGGGACCCGGAAGTCCGTGTCTGAGCGACTCCGAGCGAATGGAGCCGAGATATTTAGGGGTGTCTCTGGGGTAGCTCCGAATGTGGCAGAGTATTAGTTGGAGGCAGTCGAGAGGATCATAGATGACCTGGACTGCACTGCTGAGGAAAAGCTGAGGGGCGCTATTTTTTTACTTCGGGATGAGGCCTACCAGTGGTGGCTCACCGTCAGAGAGGGTACTCCGACAGACCGAGTGGATTGGAATTTCTTTAAGGTGAAGTTCAAAGGGAAGTACATCGGGACTAGTTATGTGGACGCCCAGAGGAAACCGTTCCTGAACCTAGTGCAAGGAGTTAAGTCAGTAGCGGAGTATGAAGCAGAGTTCTTGCGGTTAAGTCGGTATGCCAGGGGATTGTTGCTACTGACTACGAGCGCTGTGTGAGATTTGAGGACGGGCTGCGAGATGAGCTACGGGTGTTGATAGCACCTCAGTGGGAGCGAGATTTTGCGACTCTAGTCGAAAAAGCTCAGATAGCCGAGGAGGTTAAGCGAACGGAGAGGCAGAACAGAGATAAGGACAGAGGCAGGAATAAGAGGAGTTTTGGTCCGTCAGGATCTTTAGGGGTTTTCAAAAAAAGTCTAGGGTTGAGAGTTCTGCTCGTTTCTATGCCAACTGTTGGGAATCAGGTCCGTCCGTGTGCTCAGTGTGGGAGGACTCATGTAGGAGAGTGCTGGGGAAGGAGTAAAGAGTGTTTCAGGTGTGGGTCCAAGGATCACTTGGTTAAAATTGTCCTCGGGATGTGGATAGAACTCGGCCAGTAGGTCAGGGGTATGTGCAGCCAGGAAGGGGTGGTCAACAGGTGTCGAGGGGTCGTGGTCCGAGCCGAGGAGGGAATGGTTTTGGTAGAGGTCGTGGAGCACCGGGCAGAGGTGCTGGGAGCTCAGATGCTAGACAGCCTGGGTTGGTTTACGCAGCCAGACGTCGTGAGGAGGGGGATGCACCAGATGTGATCACGGGTACGTTCCTTATTCTTGGGTTACCCTTTACTGCTTTGATTGATGTTGGGTCGACTCACTCTTACATTGCTAGTCTGGAATCTTGGATGTGAATTCTGAAATTGTCTCTAGGAAGATGACTGTACTTAGTCCTTTAGGGCAATCTGTAGTGGTAGATAAACTTTTTAGAGACGTGCCTTTAGAGGTTCAGAGGGTAGTGTTCCCAGCTGACTTGATGGAGCTGCCGTTTGGAGAATTTGACCTGATCCTAGGTATGGATTGGTTAGTAAGGTATCGTACAAACTTGGATTGTGCTGCTAAGCGCATGTCATTGAAGACTTCCGAGGACAATGAGGTTTTGGTGATAGGTGAGAGGAGAGACTACCTGTCTAATGTAGTGTCTGCTCTTAAGGCGGAGAAGATGGTGAAGAATGGGTGCTTGGCTTTCTTAGTGGTTGTTAGTGCTTTGGATGCAAAGGAAGCAGTTGTGGGGGAGGTTAGAACAGTAAAGGAGTTTGTGGATGTTTTTCCGGAAGAGCTTCCAGGGTTGCCTCCTGATCGTGAGGTGGAATTTGGAATCGACCTGCTGCCAGGTACAGCGCCAGTGTCCATCGCTCCGTACAGGATGGCACCAAAGGAGTTGGTTGAGCTTAAAGCCCAGATCCAGGAGTTGTTAGATCGCGGTTTCATTCGACCCAGTGTTTCTCCTTGGGGAGCACCGGTCTTGTTTGTAAAGAAAAAGGACGGCTCTATGCATATGTGCATAGATTACCGCCAGTTGAATAAACTGACGATCAAGAACAAGTACCCGCTATCGAGGATAGATGACTTGTTTGTTCAGCTAAAAGGGGCTGCAGTGTTTTCGAAGATAGATTTGAGGTCGGGGTATCATCAGCTTAAGGTGAAGGAAGCAGATATCCACAAGACGGCTTTCCGGACTCGATACGGGCACTATGAATTCCTGGTAATGCCGTTCGGGTTGACGAACGCACCAGCTGCGTTCATGGATATGATGAACCGGGTTTTCCAACCCTATTTGGACCAGTTCGTCGTGGTATTCATAGACAATATCCTGGTATATTCCAAGTCAGAGGAGGAGCATGATGCGCATCTTCGAGTGGTGCTGCAGATCTTAAGGGAAAAGAAGTTGTATGCCAAGTTTAGCAAGTGCGAATTTTGGTTAAGAGAAGTCGCTTTTCTGGGTCATGTGGTATCTGCGGAAGGGATAAGAGTGGATCCTCGGAAGATCGAGGCAGTGTTGGATTGGAAACCACGCAAGTCGGTGGTGAAGATTGGCAGTTTCTTGGGGCTAGCAGGCTACTATAGAAGATTTGTGGAAGGGTTTTCTTTGATAGCAGCACCTTTGACTAAGTTATTGAGAAAGGAGGTACCTTTTGTGTGGACAAATAAGCAGCAGGAGAGTTTTGAGAAGCTTAAGAGGGTTTTGATAGAGGCTCCGGTTTTAATTCAGCCTGAAGTGGGGAAAGATTTTGTGGTATATTGTGATGCTTCTCATACTGGGTTAGGCTGTGTACTGATGCAGGAAGGGAAAGTAGTTGCCTATGCGTCTCGGCAGTTGAGGCCACATGAAGTCAACTATCTGACGCATGATCTGGATTTGGCTGCAGTGGTTTTCGCTTTGAAGGTGTGGAGGCATTATCTGTGTGGGGAGAAGTCGGTGATCTACACGGACCATAAGAGTTTAAAGTATATGCTGACTCAGAAGGAGCTGAATTTGAGACAGCGTAGGTGGGTGGAGCTATTAAAGGATTATGACTGTTCGATTGAGTACCACCCGGGTAAAGCGAATGTGGTGGCAGATGCACTAAGCCGGAAAGTAGTATCGGATCTGAGGGCGATGTTCGCTCATCTTAGTCTATATGACGACGGGAGCTTGTTAGAGGGGTTGCAGGTGAAGCCAACATGGATAAGTCAGGTAAAAGAGAAACAGTTGTTGGATAATGGTCTGAGTGCTAGACTGTAACATCCTAGATTAGGGGTTATGCGTTCGTGCATAATTCATGAGTTTTGGCAGTGTATGGAAATGTAAGGAAATGTATGGAAATGTAAGGAAATGTATGGAAATGTAAGGAAATGTATGGAAATGTATGGAAATGTAAGGAAATGTATGGAAATGTAAGGAAATGTGAGGAAATGTGAGGAAATGTAAGGAAATGTAAGGAAATGTCTTGTCTTGGAAATGTAAGGAAATGCTTTAGAAATGTTAAGTTTAAAGGAGGCAAACAAACATTTTTGGAAACTTAGAAATGTAAGGAAATGTCTTAGAAATGATAAGTTTTAAGGCAATGTGGTCTTAAGAAAATTAAAAGAAGAAATTTGACACACAAATGGGCATGGAAAAGTGGCTTGGAGATGCCACTTAAAGCCCAGTAAGTGACACCACAAGCATGTGCAATTGGGCCTGGGTTCGAGTCACATGAGAAGCAAATAAAAGAATTTTATTTTGCTACAAGGAGCAGAGAGGTGGACGGCACCAAGGAACTCAAGGGAGGAGTTTAAATTCTCTTAAAATTTCGGCTAAGGGGTGGATAAATGATGATTTATTTTAGATTATTTTTAAGAGATAAATGGTGGATAAATAGTGGATAAATAATGGATTTATTTTTAAGAGATAAATGAGGATTTTTCTTTAATTTTAAAATAAGGAGATAAGGAGGAAAATAAGGAAGAGTGGTGGCCAAGTAGGGGACTCTGGCCTAGTAAATTCGGCTATAAAAGGAAAAGAGAGGCCAATCAGCATTATTTTCTCTTCCTTGATAACCTTTGCCGAATTTTCTCTGCAACCCCTATTCTTTTCTTCTTCATTCTTCTCCTCTCAATATTCCAAAAGCCGAAAGCTTGCTAAGATCAAGGCCATAGCCGAATAGTTTGAGACTTTAAGCAAAGGAACTATCGATATCTAAAGTAAGGGTAGGATCTCATTCGGTTTCATCCTTTTTCTTTTAAGATTTGCCGAAATCTAGGACTAACCCCATTAATATCTTGTTGCCAAAACCTTGAAGAGATCTTTCGGGATTTACTAAGTGTCGACTACAAGGAAGGAGAAGTTCTTTTCCCGAAGGTACACCATAAGCCGCGTGTTCCCTAGTTATTCGGTGAGTTTCGGGATTTAAAATCCACAAGGTAAGTGTCTATAGCATTCGGCCAAGGCTTATTTTGATATCTAGATCTATTTCATAATTGTTTAAAAAGCCGAAACTAACCTGGGATGTGATTTAATGTTTGGCCGAATACAAGAAGGAATACAACAACGTTTCGGGACTTGATTCTTAAGTCAATCGGCAACAAGGTAAGTTTTAGTGTACTAATCCTACTAGGATTTGGATTTATGGTCGAATGGCTCTTTACTAAGTATTAAATGATTGATTAAATGTAGAGATCTAAGATCTAAGGCATTAGATCAAGCTTTTCGGGATTTGGATTGGAAACCTTAAGCGAATCAGGTGTGTACCTCACACTATTTCTTGATATATTTATGGCAATAATTAATATGTATGTGACTATAAGAATGTGTAAGAATATGGCTAAGGTACCATGTAATGGTACAAAAGTACTCAGGTATGTTTCCTACTCCTACTAGGAATATGAAATTATGTTATATATGTAACATGTGAAAAGTGATAAGAATGTGAATTTATGTAATATGCATGATATGAATGATATGGGGCATTCGGGTTATATGAAAGGGGAAGTGAATGTGGTGACCTAAGACCACGCTATCTGAATGCAGTGACCTAAGACCGCGATATCTGAATGTGGTGACCTAAGACCACGAAATCTGAATGTGGTGACCTAAGACCACGATATCTGAATGTGGTGACCTAAGACCACGAAATCTGAAAGTGGTGACCTAAGACCACGAATTTTATAAGGGCGATGAGCACGTCGACTGCAACGACTGCCTTCGATGGAGTGTAGCGGAAGGAGGGTCGACTTAGTAGTCCCCACGGTGTACAGGTTGGTACGGGGAAGTGTAACGGATGGCTAACTAGGTTTGGGTTTGGGTTGCATCATATTATTTAAATGATATATGTATGTGTATGACTTGAAATGCCTGAACTTGTTAAGACTTAGTGTTTGTGTACACATTGAGTCTGTTTGACTCACCCCGTTTGGGGAATATTTTTCTTCCAGGTGATGATCAGTAATGGACCGGGTCGGCAGGAGCTTAAAGGTGGCCATGCACAGCAAGGAAAATTTTATTATTTGGACTTTTATTCTATTTAAGCATTTTAATTTATTTTTGGGAATTATTTTGATGTAATAAGGCCATAGGGAATTATTTTATTTCTGTTTTATTTACTATGTTACGTAAAGATTAAGTCAATTTATTTTAAGATAAACCTTAATTATTTATCACCTGAAATAAATGGGTTTTCAATATAAAATAAACTCTTTTTCAACTCAAGCCCAACCCAAAACAAACTTTCTTTCAAAACACACAAGTTTTCCTAAGTAACAAAAGAATTTTGAACCGGTTTACATCGAGGAACATACCAGATCCGGTCAAGGCTCGTGGGCAGGGTTTGGGGTGTTTCATAGACTTATGCAAGTACAGAATGGGGGATTAGAGGACTACAGTGTGAACAGCGACGGAGTTTTGTGTTTCCGTGGTAGGCTTTGTATGCCGAAGGATGTGGAATTGAGGCAGAAGATTCTTCGGGAATCTCATAGTAGCCCTTACGCTATACATCCTGGAGGGAGTAAGTTGTATAGGGATCTACGGGATCAGTTTTGGTGGCCTGGTCTGAAGCGGGAGGTTACAGAATTTGTGGGGAAGTGCTTGACGTGTCAACAGGTCAAAGCTGAACATCAAATGCCTTCGGGGTTGCTACAACCAGTAAAGATTCCGCAGTGGAAGTGGGAGAGAATCACAATGGATTTCGTTAGTGGGCTTCCTCTTACGCCTACTAAGAAGGACTCGGTATGGGTGATTGTGGATCGGTTGACAAAATCCGCTCATTTCATACCTGTTCGGGTGGATTGCTCTCTACAGAGGTTAGCGAAGCTGTATGTGGCAGAGATTGTGAGGTTACACGGGGTGCCGGTGTCGATCATATCAGATAGGGACCCTAGATTTACGTCGCAGTTTTGGAGGGTGTTGCATCAGGCATTGGGCACCAGGTTGGACTTTAGTACGACATTTCACCCGCAGACGGATGGTCAGTTTGAAAGGGTGATTCAGGTGTTGGAAGATATGCTGAGGGGATGTGTTATCGACTTCAGAGGTAGCTGGGAAGAATTCTTGCCTTTAGCAGAATTCGCGTATAACAACAGTTATCAAGCTAGTATTTGGATGGCGCCGTATGAAGCACTGTATGGACGGAAGTGTCAGACTCCTACTTGTTGGACAGAACTGGGTGAACGTCATGTTTTGGGTCCAGAGATAGTGGCAGAATCAGAAGAGAAGGTTAAGGTAATCCGAGCACGGTTGAAGGAGGCATCTGACAGACATAAGTCGTTTGCGGATCTTAAGCGGAAAGAGATAGAATTTGCAGTAGGTGATCAGGTGTTTCTAAAAGTTTCACCGTGGAAGAAGGTGATGAGATTTGGTCATAAAGGTAAGCTGAGTCCCAGGTTTATAGGGCCTTATCGGGTTCTGAAGCGGGTTGGACCAGTGGCGTATCAGTTAGAGTTGCCTTCAGAGTTGAAACAAATGCATGATGTGTTTCACGTGTCAATGCTACGGCGTTATCGATCGGATCCATCTCACGTGGTGCCAGTTGAGGAAGTTGAGTTAAGACCAAACTTGACTTATGAGGAAGAACCAATTCAGAGGAGCTAGATGTGAAGGTGCTTCGGAAGAAATCAGTTCCTCTAGTCAAAGTGTTGTGGCAGAACCATGGTTCAGAAGAGGCTTCGTGAGAGCCGGAAAAGGCGATGCGATAGCAATACCCTCACTTATTTTGACCAGGTAATTTCGAGGCCGAAATTATTTTTAAGGGGGGTAGAACTGTAACATCTGGGATTTAGGGGTCTTGCATTTTAATTCATGTTTATGTGTTAGTATGCTCTGTGTGCTGTTTGAATGTGTTTGGGGGCTTTGGGAAACCTTGGGGTTAGGTAGGAGCCTTAGGTAAAATTTTTGGTTTAAGCTGATAAGAGGGAGCTAAGGGAGCTAGGCATTAAGGGATTTAACGTGGTGTTCACTGACACAATAATTCAAGTGATAAAGTGGCAAGTGAGGCGCCACTTAGAGCACAAGGGAGTGACGCCTCAGGGAGTTAAAAGGGACAAGGTTCGAGTTGCATGAACTGCTTTTTGGGAGGTTGCTTTTTGCGTTAAAGAGGGGAGGTGTTGGAGGGCGGCTAGGATACTTCAAGGATGAAGTGTGGATTGAGTCAAACAACTCAAATATGCGGCTTAGAGGGGAGATAGGAGTTTGACTCATTCAAACTCATTTCAATGAGTGTTGTAGAGGGAATTTTGGAGGAAAATGTGGAGGGTGTTGGCTAGTTGGATGATAGCCGAATTTTTGAGGGGTTGAGAGGGGGAACATTCGGTTTTGAGCCTAAGAAGAGGGTGCCGAAATTTGGTATTGGTATAATGGGTATTTTCTTTTCGGCATTTTTTGGTGCTTAACACTTTTGGAGTTTTCTCTCATTTTCTTTTGTGCTGAAAAACGCTGAGCATCTCAACTCTTTTTCTTTTTTTTGACTCCTTAGCCGAAACTTGGTAGACCATCAAGGTCACTTTTATTCATTCTTTTCTTTTCATCCTTCAAAAGCCGTATAGTTCATCTCTGTATATCTCTTCTCTTCACATTTCATCTTAGGCGAAACTCCATAAGCCTCTACCCTCTCTTTTCATTTTTCTTTTCACCGATTCTCTTATCTTCAGAAGCCGAATAACCCATCTTTCTTTGTGGGTTGAAGCCGAATCTCCTTGAGTGTGGTGATCCTCTACGTTTGTTAATTTCTGAGGGAAGTGCTGTTGTTTATTTTTCTGCCAAGTCTCTCAATCGATTGCTAGTAATCATGGTAAGGGTTGTCTTTTATTTGATCTTTCTTCTTTCTCTTGGGTTTGCCGAAATCTAGAAGCCTAACTCTGTATTTATGTGGTGGCTGGATCTATGAAGGTTGGTTTCGGGTTCTTTGTGTAGACTAGCGTTAAGAGAGTAAGGTGATCTTTCGGGATTTGATCAATCGAGGTAAGAAGGTTTTTGGTTCGGTCAAAGGCCATTTTGTTGGGACAATTAATGTTAGGCCGAATCTAACATGGCTCGTGTTGGGATTGTGACAGCTTTCAAGGCCAAGTGAGAGTCTTCGGGATTTGGATCTACCTTGGTAAGATTATTCGATTAAGATCTTGTTTAGTCTCATTTAGATCTGATTTAGCGTTTTAACCGGGTCTTCTGATTAAGTTGTTGTTCGATGGATGCGAGTACCAGCCAAGGAGAGAAAGGGGTTGGACACGCAGTCCCTACCCCTAAATTCAAGAAGCGGTTGGTTTCAGCAGTTCGTGATTGGCCACCGGGGTGTGGGCCAGCGTCGGAGCAGGATCGTAGGCAAATAGCAGTATTATCGTTTAGTGACAGTGTTGACGTAGAGGGCGTGGTGTTACGAGTTATCAGGTGTGTAACTAACACACTGTATATTTATTTGCTTTAATTAAAAATATGTGTATTGTGTGTGGTAGCCGAGTTAGTGGCTGTGGTGATGTTATTTCCTGATGTGGGGTAATCCGGTAACCAGGTTGGTTTACTACCTATCTTGTGGTTGTGGTTAAATATTGTGGATGCATGTAAGCATGTCATATGTGCCTACTTGGTATGTTCATACGTTATATTGCCATATCATTCTTATTTTATGACACGTTGCATGGGCTCGGGATATAATGATAAAGGGGAAGTGTGTACATTTATGTACGTGGATTGATGATGGCCTCGTGCCTCATCGTGGATTGATGACGACCTTGAGTCTCATTGTGGATTGATGTTGGCCTCGTGCCTCATCGTGGATTAATGATGGCCTCGAGCCTCATTGTACATTTATGTATGTGGATTGATGATGACCTTGAGTCACATTGTGGATATTGTGATTTAATCACGTGGATCAGTTGTAACATCCCCAAACCCGGCCTATTCACTACGACCGAATTTGGTTATGTCACTGCGGGATAACGGTGGAAAATTCTATTTAACTTAGAAAAAGAAAAAAAAATTTTAGCAAAACTTGTTAAACTTTTGAAAATCCATGTTTGTTTGATATTGTATGAGAAAAACTTTGATATTATATAAATATTATAAAATGCCCAAAAGTAAACCTTAGTGAATATATAAGACAAATTTTGAATAAATAAGTTGTCAAAACAAATTCGTTTCCACTTAATAATTTAATATAATCCATTCATAGTTTAAAATAATGATAAAATATTTCCAAGGTATATAAAAATCAAAAGGCCCTTATTACATCAATATTTAAAAGATCAAGAACTTAATATAAATAAGCTTTAAAATATTTAAAATCCTCTTTCTGCATGGGCCACCATGAGTCCTCTCCGATCCCGGTCCAACTCTACGCATCACCTGAAATGGTTAATGAAAAGAGTGAGTCCACTGACTCAGTGCATAACCACAACACATATTTCCATCCGTATGGGCTTGGCCCATACCCACACAGCCATCGAAACAAATCATGCAAGAATGCATCACAGCCCAACCCACTATCCAACCGTGACACCCACCTTAGCAGACTCCCTGCCTAAGGCCGTGGGAAACTCCCCACCGATCACATCGTGATCCATAACATCTTACCTTGGCAAGCTCGCTGCTCAAGGCCGTGGCTGAGCCACCGATCAACCCAAGTGATCCCAGTATCAAAATCCGTCTACGGTGATGCACATAGCCATCAACCGCCGAGATGGGCACCTAGCCAACATCTCCCTTGAGGTAGCACAAAGCTAACCATCAAGCACTAATGTAGCCGGAGCTATCATTAGACCACGTACATCTTGTGTACACTTCCTCCTTCATCGAATCAAGCCCCACCTCATGCAAATATGTAGATGCTACAAGTGAAGTCATCATATAACATAAGTATATAAATATATATACATACATAAATACATCACAAACAATCATACCATCATCAGTTCTCATCACTTAAGCCATTGTAAACGGCTACCACACATAACACACAGGTTTAAACGTTAGCAATCAAACCGAGAAATAGTGCGATGATTACGCACCTTAACACCTGTAGTTCTACGCTTTCGATTCCTAAGCTATCGCTCAAAGAAACAACAGCTATCTGCCTATAGCTATCTCCTGCTGCTGGCCCACACCCCGGTGGCCAATCCCGAACTGCCGAGACAGCCCTCTTCTTGAACTTCGGGATAGGGACTTTCCCTTGCCCTCCTTGACTGGTTGTTGCCTCCATCAACACACTTAATCAGAGCAACGATTAAATCCCAAGTCATAAGCTAAGCAACAACACTTACTAGAATGTTTTTACCTAAACCACTTACCGAGCTATAAATCCCAGATGACTCCCTCCAAAACTTCAGGGCTCTCCACCAATTCGGCTTCCACAAGAGAGTAAGGTTCGGCTCAGGGACTTGTAACCAAAGTGAAGAGAATGTGAGGATGGATGATTCGGCAAGGCTCTTATATGGTGTTGGGATATTCGGCAATGGTAGTTTTCTATGGATGATTATGGTTTAAGCAAGGTTTAAAAGAAAAAGGTGAGAAGGGAGAGGGATATAGGTTCATAAAAGGTTAAGCCCTCTTCTACTTTTGGCTACAAAGAAATAAGATGAAAAAGGGGTTTGCTTGGACTAACTTTCAGCAATGGACAAGGGAAAATAAATAAAAACAAAGGGAAAAACTTTTTGGCAAGGGAGAAAGCAAATGGTGAAAGAAAATGAGCACCACCCCCCCTTTATATAATATTTGGCCAAGCTCCTACCCCCCACAAAAATCCCTCAAATCTCTCCTAAAACACCTCCCTTCCATCCATTCAAAAAGATTTGAAAAAGTCAAACCTATCTAGCTAAATTCAAAAAGAGAAGACCAAGTCTTCCTCCACCTTTTAAGCCTTTCAAAACCGTCCAACCATCTCTCCTTCATGACGCCAAAAAACAACCCACAATGCCATCCTTGCAACTCGAACACTGCCCCCCTTCCCCTTCATGTGGCGTCACCCTCCAAGCTCCAGAGTGGTGCCTCCTTGCCACTCTGCCACACCAATCTTTGTGCCCTATTTCTACCAAAAATTCTCTTAAGGCCCCTCTATCCAAGCTCTCCCTTTTAGCCCCTAAAACTAAAAATTTTCTAAAGCAACCTACCACCACCTAGGGTTCTCAGGACCCCTAAAACTTACCCAACCACACACTAAAGTGTGCCAACACCTGAGCTAAGCACCAAAAATCTAACCCCTAAAACCAGGGTGTTACATCAGTGGCTAGACCACTAAGTGGACTTTGAGCAGCATGACTGCCAAAGAGGTGTGTAGTGGATGGAGGGTCGATTTAGTAATCCCCTGGTGTGTCGTGGCAGGATATACGGGTGGTGTGTAGCGGTTGGATACTAGGTTGGGTTGGGTTAGCATTTTGCATCATTATGTGTGGTATGTGGATCTGTGTGGATTTGGGTCAAGCCCATTTGTGGATTGTGTGGTTAAATTGCACACTGAGTCTGGTGGCTCACCTTATTTTCAACAACGCAGGTAATTCGTGATTCACTGGACTGGGCTGGAGTGGATTCGAGGCGGCCATGCAGAAGCTGTTTTTTTTATCCATATATATTCATTTTAAATTTTCAATTGCTATTTGGGATATTTTTATTGTAATAAGGCCGCTTTAAGTATTTCGGAATTTTATTATGGTTTAAGTTGGAATTAATAACAGATTATTAATTAAGAATGACTTGAAACACTTGCAATTTAAAAATCAAGCTATAGTTTTCAAATTCGGATTACTGACAATTAACTCGTTTTCAATAATTTCTTTCAAATAATGACTTAACCTTTTTCTCAAAACTGTAGGTTTTATTTCCCGGCAAACTACGATTTTCTAAGCTATAAACCCCTTATAAACTGAATATTCGTTTTTTTAAAACTTAGCATGTGATTTCACCTTCAAAACCAAACTCTTTTCAAACATTTCCCCAATAACATTCAGAATTCAGCCGTGGTGTTTTGGGCCGGGTTTGGGGTGTTACAATGCAGGTAATCCTCAGCCTTAGACGGATCGGAGCTGCGAGGGACTCAGAGGTGACCACACGTCCGATTGGTTTTAAAGTACACGTCCTATTTTTATTTAATTTGTTGGGTTATAAATTTTGTAATAAGGCCTTAAGATTTCTGAACTTTAAGTTTTGGGATTTTATTGATTGTTTTATAATTGCTAGAAGTAGAACATGATTTATCGGAAATAACTACTATTTTTCAAAACATCACGTTCCGCAGCTGTTTTAAATTAAGCTTTCCGCAACAAACAAGGTTTTAAAGATAATAATGTTTTCCAAGAATGATTTCTAATAAACCACGTTTTGAAAATAAGCAAGCGAAATCTGAGGTTTTGAATAGCAGAAAGTTTTAAGTTGTAAGAAGGGTTTCTAATGAAAGCATGGTTTTTGAAAAACTCTTTAATGTGACACATCAGGTTCGGGCCTAACTTCTAGGCTGGGTTTGGGGTGTTACAATGTGCCTTACATAGTTACCTCAAAATAGAATGAATGGTAAGTTAAGTACCATGTTATACGAACTTGCTAAGCATACAATGCTTACCCCGTTTTTGTTTTCCCCTATTTTAGAGTAAATCAGAAGCTCGGTGGAGATCACTCACACTATCCATCAGTCAATATCAGTACAACATGGTAAATCAGTTACGGTTGTAATGGCATGTATAGGATATGTTGGCCATATTGGCATGTAAATATAAATGATGCTTGTAATCTAGCCATTGGAATGGCTAGTAATGGTTGTTTTGATATACTTGTAAGGTTATGCTATGGTAACCATATGTATATGTGAGTAGTTGATCAAATCATGTTTAACACATGAACCGAACCAAGGTAAGGTAGTAAACATGTATGCATGCAATGATAGGCCATGTTGAATGATGAAATTTTCTATTTGAATGCTTGGAATGGTTGGATTGTACTTGGTATGTTTTGGTGCAGGAAAATGGTAATTTTGGGTGACAAATGAGGCTAAGAAATGGCTTTATCTTGTCTACACGGGTAGACAAAAGGGCGTGTGTCTACACCGTGTGTGACACACAGCCTACCCCATGGACGTGTAATCTGGCCGTGTGTCCCCTACACCTTAAACTTGAGAAAATAGAATGCTCAAAATTGAGCACACGGGTAGAGACACGGGCGTGTGTCTTAGCCATGTGGGTGACATGACCTTGAACACGGGCGTGTGTTTTGGCCGTGTGAAACCTGCACTTAATTCGAATTGAATTAATTAACCACACGGCCTAGCATACGGGCGTGTGGTATGGCCGTGTGGCACAAGCCAGAGAGCAACCTAATCGAACACGGCCTGAGGCACAGGCGTGTCTAAGGGTCACACAGGCGTGTGAGCCTTGAACCTTGGAAAATTTTTGAAATGTCATGAAAAATTCTTAGAGTTTCCGATTAAGTCTTGAATCGATTCTAATGCTCATATTGGACCTCGAGGGTCCATCTAAGGGAATTTACGAATGATCTCAGTTAATGAATAGTGATTGACATGATTTATCTAAAAATGTTCTGAATGTTCCAGTAATACTCCGTAATACTGTTCTGGCAAAGTGCACGAGTTAAGGGTGTTACAATAAATACTAAATGAGTTTTTAGGAACAAGCTAGATGGCAATATAGTAAGGAACAAGGATAGGCTTGTTGCTCAAGGTTACACTCAAGAGGAAGGAATAGGTTATGATGAAACTTATGCTTCCGTAGCTAGGATTGAAGCCATTAGGATACTTTTAGCTTTTGCATGCTTTAATAATTTCAAATTATATCAAATGGATGTTAAAAGTGCTTTTCTAAATGGTTTTATAAATGAAGAAGTGTAAGTTGAACAATCACCCGATTTTGAAGATTCAAAATTTCCAAGTCATGTTTTCAAACTTTCAAAAGCATTATATGGTTAAAAAAAAGAGCTCCTAGAGCTTGGTATGAAATATTATCAATTTTTATTGTTGAAAAAGGTTTTTGTAAAGGGAAGGTTGACACAACACTTTTTATTAAAAGAAAATATAAAGATTTATTAGTAGTACAAAATTATGTTGATGATATTATCTTTGGCGCTATTAATGATTTTTGTTGTAAATGATTTTCAAAGCTAATGCAAAGTGAATTTGATATGAGCATGATGGGAGAACTAATTTTTTTTTTGGGACTCCAAATTAAGAAAAGAAAGGATGGTATCTTCATCAATCAAGCTAAGTACACAAAGGAAACGCTAAAGAATTTTGGGATGGACAATCTCAAACCACAAGATACACCCATGAACTCTTCTACAAAGCTTGACAAAGATGAGGAAGGTAAATGTGTCGTTTTAAAGTTATATAGGTATATGGTTGGCTCTTTTCTTTATCTTATTACATGTAGACCCAATATTATGTTTAGTGTTTGCTTGTGTGCTAGATATCAATCATGTCCTAAGGAATCACATTTACAAGCCCTTAAGAGAATCTTTAGATACCTTAAAGAGACTTCTGACTTAGGTATTTGGTATCCTAGAGACTCATCCTTTAGCTTGCATGCATTCTCATTTACGGATTTTAGAGGTTGCAAATTAGATAGGAAAAGAACATTTGGTACTTGTCAATTTCTAGGCAACATGCTCGTATCATGGTTTTAAAAAAAATAATGTTGCATTGTCCACCATCTACATTTCTAACGGTAGTTGTTGTGCTCAAGTTTTATGGATGAAATAAAAACTTATGGACTATGGAATTGATGTAGATACCATTCCTATTAAGTGTGACAATACTAGTGCTATTTGTCTCACTAAGAATCTCATCCAACACTATAGAACTAAGCATATTGTAATTAGACATTATTTCATTAGAGATGATGTCCAAAGAGGAGATGTAGTTCTAGAATTTTTGACACTTTGCACCAAATAGCAGTCATTTTTACTAACCTATTATATAAGGAAAGATTTTGGACACTTAGGAGATAACTAGGTATTACTAACTTACCTTGATTTTGTGTTCAAATGAATTTTTGCACTTTGATGTTTTCAAAATGTTTATGACTTAAAGTTGATTGCAAAAGCATGTATGCATGATTTCTATGGCTCTTATATGCAAATAGTTAAGTGGAGTTAATGTTGCATGTTTAATCTATTTTGGCCAACATTGTCTAGTATGCTATGTTTTCAATGCCTTTTGAATGTGTTTGAATAGACTTCCCTTAGTTGATATAATCAAAATTTTTAATGCATTTATGACATTTTATGATTCATATGTATCATATTTAAATTTTGCATTTTTAAGCATATGAAATTATTATAATTTGCTAAGTCATTTTAGGATAGTTTAAGATGTTTTTAAGACTTAAAAGTTCACTTAGGCAAATTTTTTGCATTTGTAAAACATAATGGGCATTTGGTATCGATACCGATACAAAAATATCGATATTTTATAAAAAGTATCGATACTTACGAAATTTTATTGATATCCATCGAGTTTTAAAGGTTCCTACACCGTGTTTTTTCAAAATCAGTTTCACTTTATTCCTAAATCTCTTTTTACCAATTTTAAACACCCTCAAAACCCTAACACTCAAAAACTCTCAAATCCTTCATTTTTCCTTAAATCTTCAAACAAAACAACCCACATTCCCCTCTCGATAAGATTTCAACAAGGGTTGCTCTAGAATTTTATCTCTTTCAAGCCATTTTTGAGGTAAAAATCACTTGTTTTCATTTCGAATTTTTACTCAATATTTTGTTTTTATTTGGCTAAAAATTGTGTTAATGGGATTATTTAAGATCTATATATTATTGTTTTGATATAGGAGGTTGCCTAAAACCAAAAAAATTTCTTGCATTTTTTTTCAAAACCCTTGCTCGCGAATTATTCGAAAAAAATTCCCCAACCATATTTTTAAGTCATTTAGTGAATCTATTGCATCCATTTAGCTAATATGCCTTTAAAAAACGTGCTCGTACCGATACCTCGTCTCTAACCCACCTAGTGGTTCGACCTTTTTGATAAACGATTATTTTATAACCTCTGACGAATGTTATCATTTTAACACTTATTTTTCTACTCGCAAAGTAAATGTTTCTCGGCCACTTGATTTGAATTCTTTAACTAGTTTTAACTTTGCCTATCTTACTACTTTGGTTGAATGGATTGGGTTGATTTTTTTCAAAATTCGCTCTCAAACCCATGCCAATCTCATTCAAGCATTTTATTCGGATGCCTTGCTCGAACATGATGAAATGAGTGAGATTGTTGTTGCTATCAAATCCTTTTTAATGAATACCCCTATTCGTCTCATCGTAGAAAATTTTGGAGAATTTGAACACTTCCCTCTGATAGGGTGTCGGATGAAAAAGGCCTTTATAATCTAACCTTAACCATTCTGAGCTCGAATGCATCTGGGCTTAATATCCATGATCGTTTTCTTCATTTAATACTTACATGGATATTACATCCTATTTCTAAACATGTTTTCGATCCATTGATTATTGGTGGATTGGTTACTTTCAAAACAATAGGCGTCTTGATCTTGCACTTATCATGTTTAATGACATTACCAAGGTTATTGGTAAGGACCTTTCTGTTAGAGTATGCCTAAAAACCAATCATGAGATGATTGTAATAATATACTTATTTTACCTCATTTTTTAATACAAGGCATAACCATTATTATTTCAGTTTGTTTTCTATGTATATAAATAAACTGTTTTATAATAATGTCCTGAAAATGATATGATTATTCTTAAAAGGTTCTTAGTCGAGTATTTTTGTAGGCTTGGACAACAATAATGCATTAAGGTTAACGTGTACTTGATTGATGAAAAAGTGTTGTCATTGATATGAGATGTCAAAATCAATACATGAGTATGTGTGTTAGAGAACAACATATTGGACTGACCCACTATGAGTATGTTTCTTGGATTATTATGTAATAGTCACAACATTAATTACAATGTATACAATCCTCAGACTTGAGATCATCATTATCCCAACATTGTGAGTCTTATATTTTGATACAGTCAAATGTCCACCGTAATTGGTTGTTCTATAAAGGCTAATGTTGGATATACCATAATCTATGTAGTGGGATATGGTTGAGCAATATAGAATTTGTCCCTCCTACATAATGGGAGCAATATCCTAGGCCACTTGATTGAGTAAGACTAAAAATGCATGACCATGCTCGAATAAGTTGATATGAGATATTATACTTATTTTTTTTTCATAGTCTACTTAGGATATCAAGAAACATTAGATGAACTATACAAGTGTGAGTATTCCATGAACTGTGCCCATTCTAGATGTAAAGGACAAAAGGATTTAATACATGAAGGGTTAATCACAGAGAGGTTATGTCGAATCATGACTTATTGTAACTTAGGTAGCAATGATGTATTGCTAGATGCCACTCATTGTTTGTAATATTAGAATCATTCTAGTATTACTGTTAACGCTACAAGAACCTACGGGGTCACACCCTATGGTTGAAACGAATGAAATCTAAACATAGTTGGTATTATGTTTAGCTGCCACATGAATTAAATTGATTATAGAATTGATTTAATTGGGCAGTTAAATATCAAACGAATTATATGTACAAGTATGTTGTACACATAATGAAAAATATGGTTAAATGAATATATGAATTTGATTCGTATAAAATTTAACTAAAAATAATTTACCAAAATCCTTGTTATAATTATTGTAATTATAATTTAGAATCGAATATTATTAGAATTATTATAATTGTAATTTTTTGGTCAAACATTATTATAATTATGGTAATTATAATTATTATATTCGGTTAATTATTATGATTTGATTTATATAAAAATATCAATTATTCCTGAATTAGGATATATAGGGTTTTTAAGAACAACCTAAAATACCTGAAATAAGGTGTGTGTGAGGTCTAGCAACCGTCAAGAGATTTTTCTCTCCCTAAAAAAGTTTTAGAGAGTGCTTATCGTTCGTTGTCACACCGGGTGGATTACGTAGAGGCTAAAACGTTTCGTAGCGACTTGGAATCGACATACAATTGTTCAATTTGTTTCTTTAATTTTCAGAAGATTAAAGGTAATCATTCATACCCTTCTCACACTGATTTGTTCCTTGCATATGGATCCCTGGATGTGATTGCAGGACTTAATTTTCTGCTACGCCATGGGGCGTACCGGAGGTCCAATACTTTCCAACTCTATTACTTTTACCTCTGGAACGTATCTCTCTTATATTTTAAATGTCTAAAAATCCCATCCCGTGGCGACCCTCCTTTAGCCTCACCTACTTCTCTTGGCATTGGTGCTTTTCATCATTTCGGCTATAAGAAAGATCCACTTACCGACAATTGGGTCAAGGGTGTTCAACCAGAACTGCACAAGGTTGATTATAAAGAAGTTGGAGGTGAGCATGATGATGTTCCTCCACTCGAGCCAGCTCCGACACTTGCCACTTCATCTGCTCCAACACAAGCACCAACGTTCTCAGTCGATACTCTTGCTATACTTGACGCTATTGGATCATTATGCGATGACTTTAAAGGTTTAAATATTAGGGTGTCTAGGATGGAGGATAACATTGGCTCTAGTTTTTCCTCTTTGGAGGATCAATTAGCTCATCTTATGGTTAATTTTCCTCCACCGCCTCCTCCTTCTTAAGAGGATTGGTCTAGCATTTGCATTTGCATTTGCATCATTGGTTCATTATGCCTTTGTTTCCTATGACTATGAATGAATGCACTTTAATGTCTATATTTGTATTTTTTAGATACTTGCATGCTTACTTTGCATATGTTAGTTCTTTGTTCTGAATTTTCAATTCCTTTTATTGAACAAACAATATCTCTCTCTTAAGCTTTACTTGTTATTTTTTTGATATAACAAAAAGGGGGAGAATAGAAAGGTAAATTTTGGCTAATGATTGATTCTTTATACTTGTGTCAAAATGTTTTTAACTGAAAATGAATGGCCAATTTATAAATGAATGCCAAATTTTGATATGAACAACAAACTTTATCTAAGCCTTAAATTGAAAATGATTTTTAGAAAAAGGGAGAAAACTTATTCAAAACTGAATTTACCAAAATGTTTTATTATATCAAAAAAGGGGAGATTGTTTAACTAAGCTTTACTTGGCAAATTATTTTGATATAAAAAATATTATGTTTTGTATAAAACTCAATTTAAACAAAACTCGACAAAAAATTTCATTTTAAATTATATCTACAAAGATAAGTTGTTTATACTTAGAAAATATTTTAAGTCCAAGTTGTTAAGCAAACTTTCAAACATTTTAAAATTGCTCCAGGCCAAAAAATACCGATCCAAAATTGATATTTTTTGTCAAGTATCGATAAATTTAAATGAGTATCGATAGATTCACAAATTTATCTATACATTTTGCAGTATTAATACGAAAATGACATTTTATTTTCCAAAATATTTACCAAGTATCGATCCGGTATCGATACCTTTTGCTTGGTATGGATAAATTTCTTCAAGTATCGATAATGGTATACTTTTATCTATACATTTTTCAGTATCGATACGAAATTGACATTCTAACTTCTGAAGGATTCATCAAGTATTGATACGGTATCAATACATTCTATTTGGTACCGATAGAATTTTCTTGGTATCGATATTAATGGTTATAATAGTCACTAAAATGGTATTGGTATCGATCCTCATAGAAATAGTATCGATACTACTTGTTGCAAGTGACATTAATGCACTGGTATTGTCATCCCCAACGACTCTATTCAATATCCCAACAACCAAAATGGTTGGAAATCAATTGGAGGGTATAAATACCAACTTCTAAAGGTCCTACAACAGCAAGAGAGATTATCAAAGAAAAAAAAATTCCAATCAATCAACCTTCGTGCTTAAAGTTTTCATACTTTTCTTGTATACACTTGTGAGCTTCCATTGTTTTTCTATTAACTCAAGTGTTTTTCTTTGTAGTTGTGCTTAATTGGCAAACACTTTGATCTTGTAAGGGTTATTTCTTTGTTTGCTTATTTGTTTCTCTTTGAGAGGGTTTGAGTTTTAAGATTTGTATAGAAATCTTAAGGGAGTTATAAGGTTAAACCTTGTCCTCAAATGTTGATCAAATTAGTAAATTTGAGAAAATCCTTAGTTGTAGAAAGATAGGGCAGCGAAGTATGCAATTGGGGTCGAACCACTTTAAATTGTTATGTTCAATTTTCTTATCATTTCGCTCAAGCTTCCACAAATTTTTAAAAGCCAATTCACCCTCTCTTAGCGATTTTGGATTGAATTATCTAGCTAAAATTATAAATAGGACTCCACAATAAAGGGATTCGCCTGTATGTTTTTGCCAAGAATGAGTTTGTTCTCCTGTAATCCATTACTATGTGCGAGCTATCTGATTTCACAAAATCGTATATGAAAGGTATGATAGTCCGCCATGACTATCTCACATGGATGAATCTGCAAATAGGGGATTCGCTCTTAAGAATCCGCCTACATATTATTTATTTCAAAGAAAAGACCATCGGGAATGGGCTATCTAATTGTGAAACAGAGGCGGGATGAGACATATTGTTAGATTTGTCTACTTGATTGAGATGAGTAGACATTCTATATTAAGTTGTGACAGAGTCTTCTTTATGGATCCAGGAGGGTTGTAATACGAACTTGAGTTTGATAAGATAAATTGTTATTAATAGTCTGCAACAGGGATTATTTGCCAAGATCCGCCTTGTGTGGATATCTGTAATCATTAGTGCAAGCGTGTTATGGAAAATATTTATGGAGTATCTTTTATAAGTTTGCAAGTAAGAATCCAAGAGGATTCTCCTCTCGAAGAAATAGATGCGTAAGGAGCCATGAAGGCAACTAGTGAAAATAGAAATCGCAAGGGAAATCCGCCAAGTAATCATTTGTTATTAGATCAGCATTATGGTATTGCATCTACGAGATCTCATTGGTTGAAGCTATATGTATGCTAGGATTCGTATAGCCAAACATGAATTTTTTTGCTTTCAAGTCATCAACAATAGATCAATTGAAATAAAATAAGATGAATTGTTCTCCATATTAAAAGAACAAATATGCGATGGTATCACTGAGGGAAATGTGTAAAGTTTAAGTAAACCAGTTGTGTGATGTAATTACTATGTCAATGAAATCGGCGTACTGTCCTAATACAGACAAGTCAAACATGAAGTAATGCCTAGATCTCTGAATAGTAGTAGAAACATTCTTATTATTTTTTGGGCAAAATCAAGCTAAATGTTTTAGGGATCCGCACCAGTAACGTACTCCTATTTTCTTTTAGCATTCACTTCTGTGCTTCTTTCCATAGTGTTCACATGTTGGAATGGTCACATTTCTCATTGGACACTCAACAACATACTTCAACTCATCAAAAATTTTCAAATAGAAGGCAAAATAATTAATCATTGATAAACCGTAATATGAACATATCTTAACCCCACATTTAGCATACTTTTGGTGTAACACCCCAAACTCGGCCCATACGTTTCGACCAGATTTGGTATGCTACGGTTTGTACATTGAAATCTTTTGCTTTGTTGGTTTTGGAAATCGCAAGTTATTAGGCAATATTTGAATAAATAAGTGACATTTGAAAAGAAACCTTGTATTATTATTATTTGGTATAAATAAACCCCTGACATAAATTCATAAGTTGCAAATATTAAAAAAACTACTTAGGCGAATATAAACTATGGGGCCTTATTACCTAAATATTCCCAAAACAAAACTTAAAGGAAAACTGAAAATAATCTATAGAAATAAAAACTTGATGGCCCCTCGAGTCCGTCTCGGCTCCCATGTCCATGATCTACTGCTCATCTGAAAAGTTAGGGAAAAATAATAGGGTGAGTCACCAAGACTCAGTGTGTAAATCCCGAAAACACATAAAAGGCTTGGGCCCACAAACACATTATGAGCCCTGGCCTATACACAATGGCAACAATCATAATCACATGACAGATAATAAATGATGCAAAGCCCAACCCATCCTAGAATTCCATCCTCTACACACCAACCCGTACCAACCATCACACCTTGGGGATTTCTACAATCAACCCACCAACCGCTACGCACCATATCGACAGTCATACTGCCTATTCCTTATCAATCAGGAATTTAACGTGGGTTTTCTACCACCGATCACCAAGTGACCTAACATTTCATTAGGTGGGTTTTCTACCACCGATCACCATGTGATCTAACATTTCATTAGGTGGGTTTTCTACCACCGATCACTATGTGATCTAGCATTTCATTAGGTGGGTTTTCTACCACCGATCACCATGTGATCTAACATTTCATTAGGTGGGTTTTCTACCACCGATCACCATGTGATCTAACATGCTCTTCCCCTTTTCATAACAAACCCATCCCATGCATACATTCATGCAAAATCAAACAATCTACTACCTAAGAGATTACAGACTTTCGCATACATCGATACTCATAGAGAAGTTCTATGATTACATACCTGGCATTCCTTGCCTAACCCTTTTTGGGTTTCATTCGACTGTTTACACAGCCACTTTCCGGCTTTTTAGCCCATAACATAAACATACATATATTCATACAGATTATTAGTGTGTTAGAGATCTACACACGACAGCCTCATTTTCCGGCTTTTCAGCCCCTAACAGGTATAATACAAAATAAAACTTATGTGATAAGGATTTACACACGACTGTTCATACAGCCTCATTTTCCGGCTTTTCTAGCCCATAACATATATATATAGACATACATACAAGATTAATAGTGTGTTAGAGATCTACACACCTGATTACCGTTAGAACGAGACCCTCTAAGTTGATGCTATCCGTAGCCAACACCACTGCTATCTGCCTAAGGTGTTGTTCAGAAGCCGGTCCATAACCAAGTGGCCAATCTCGAACGGCAGATACCGCTCGTTTCTTAAACTTAGGGATTCTCTCCTTTGCCTTAAAATCCCGAAATTGGAGACTAACGATTTTTGACTTTTAGATCTAGACGACCAAGTTTCCTTCAAATCCCGGAATGCCGCCCAACATAGAACCATTAAACTATTAGCTTTTCGGCTTTTGCCTTTCAAGAACCGAAATAGAACATGAGATCTAACAGAAGTCGACACTTACCTTAGTACAGGGAATTCGGCTAGCACTTGGAGAGAAGATTCGGCAATGTCAAAGAAAAGATTTAAATGCCGGAAAAATAGAACTAATTCTCAAATAGGATGAATAACTATGGAGATTTTAGCTTTTTAGAGAAATCGGCTCAAGGGGAAAAAAGAATGGAGAAAAGGTTTCGGCTTTTGAAGAAATTGAAGAAGAGAAATTGGGGAGGGAGAGACTAAGGAATTCGGCACAGAGAAGGAAGAGGAAATTAGGGTTTAAATGCCAGAATCAATGAGATATCCCCCCTATTTATAGAAATTTCGGCACCTCCTGTATAAAACCGAAAACGCCCTTCCTAATTAATTAAAATTCAAGCTAAATGAAAGGGAAAATTCGGGACCCCTTTGCCATGCAGTAGCCGATTTCTTTACTCCTCTGAGTGGTGGATTTTCGGCCGTCACCTTCCTTGTAGATAGGCTCCTATCTTTTCTCCTTTTTAGCTTCTACTTTATCAATTATAAATCCATATAAATCCTCCTATTTTGAGCCTTGTTGCCATCCACTTCACCTAACCTAATGCTGAAATTAGCTAACTTAAATTAAAATAATTGAACTCCATGAACTTAAATTTGGGCCCCTTACTCCCTTGTGGCGTCACCTCCTAATATTGGGCCACAAGCCCACTTTGGTATTTTAAACACAGATACGACCTTTTAAACCCTATAATGCCCAAACAGATAATTTTAATCAAGGCCTCTACCTAAGCCGGATGAAAAGAACGAGAAACAGGCCTAAAACAGAGTAAATGGGCCAAATTACGAAATCGACACTGGCTGGGCCGAAGACCACACGGCCGTGCCTCCTTAACAGACCCGAACACGGCCTGGCCACGATTCACACGGGCGTGTACCATGGGCGTGTCCCTCCCGTGATAAAGAAGAGTTTCATTCGGATTAGGGTACTTAGAGGCAAAGAAAGCCATTCTAAAAGCCTATATAAACACCCTAGAGGCCAACCTTCAGGGGGTCCAGTTAGGAGTCCAGTTAGGCCGAAGAGCCAAGCCAGAGAGGCCAGAATTGTGGAATTTACTCGAAGAAAGCTAGTTGATTCATCTCAAGAAGCCGGAGTTATACTCAAGGCGGAAGATCTTCCCTTCAGTTTCCTTCTGGGGGTTTTAGGTTTTTTCTTATGTTTTGTTTTATATTTACTTCTGAGATGTATTCTTTTATCATTATGAACTAATCCCCTCAAATACCTGAGGGGGATGAAACCTAAGACGGATCTTGTTATTGTTTTCTGAACTATATGATAAATACTTGATTTGTTCTTAATTTTGTGTTCTTAATTCTTGTTTTGATATTTCAGGATATTGATTCAAGTACTATGTGCTTAGGTAGAGGAGGAATAGACCCTGTCTAAGAATAGATCTAGCATAATTAAGCGGAGTTGATTGCAACCCTAGAGATAAGATGACAAAAATCTGTCGGATTAGGGTCAAACCTAATATGGGAGTCCATAGATCGAGTTAATGCAATTTTAGGGGTTTTAATTAGAAAGAGATTTCAATTAATCAACCTAGGGTTAGACGTTAGTAGCCTCGAGAGAGTTATTAATATACATTAGGGAATCCTACGGATCAAGTCAAGTGAATAAATCGTCTGGTTCAGAGTTAAATAACACGTGAAGTCTAGGTGGATTCTTCCTCGGGTATTGTCTTAATCAATTGGTTTTTTCCACAAGTATTTTCCCAAATTCATTCTCTTTGTCTTAGCATCTTTAGCTTAATAGATAGTTAATTTTAGATTAATTAATAATTCCCTTAATTCTTAGGCTAAATAATAAAAAGAAAGTTAGTATTAGTACTTTTGGTTCCTTTCGGTTCGATAATTCGGTCTTGCCACTAAACTATACTACTGTTCGATAGGTGCGCTTGCCTCAATCGTTGTCATAGTTAGTTTCTAGGCTAGATCATTTTTTTTATAAATTTTTAAGACTCTGACACACGATCAAGTTTTTGGCGCCGTTGCCGGGGAACTAAAATATTAAGAGCGCTCAATTTTTATTACTTTAGCCATTTTTATTTTTGCAATTTATTATTTTTATTTTTATTTTTCTTTTAACCTCACTAATTTTCCTTCTTTTATTTGTTCCTGGCAGGTACCTCTAGTTTATGACTAGAAGGAACCCGATAGGACCCCCTGATTTACGACAGTGATATGAAGGTACTGTTCACAGAAATCGTAGAGAAATAAGGCGAAGCTTAAATTACATAGAGGAAGAGCAAGCAATTTATTATTTTTATTTTTATTTTCTTTTAACCTCACTAATTTTCCTTCTTTTATTTGTTCCTGGCAGGTACCTCTAGTTTATGACTAGAAGGAACCCGATAGGACCCCCTGATTTACGACAGTGATATTGAAGGTACTGTTCACAGAAATCGTAGAGAAATAAGGCGAAGCTTAAATTACATAGAGGAAGAGCAAGAAATCGAAACCAATACCACCGAAGAGATGGCTAAGAATAATCCGCTACCTGAAGAAGTAGCCGAAAATCATACTCCTCAAACTATGTATGATTATGCTAAACCTAATTTAACAGGAACTGAGTGAAGTATTATTAGACCTGCTATTGCTGCAAATAATATTGAACTGAAACCTAACACAATTCAGATGATACATCAATTTGTTCAGTTTGATGGTTTGCAGGATGAAGATCCAAACAATCACTTGGCGAATTTCCTAGAATTTTGTGATCCCTCCAAAATAAATGGCGTTTCTGATGATGCTATTCGTCTTCGGTTATTTCCCTTTTCTTTGAAGAATAAAGTCAAACACTGGTTGCATTCTCTTCCACGAGGGTCAATTATTACATGGGAACAATTGACTGAAAATTTTTTATTAAAATATTTTCTGCCGGCTAAAATGGCCAAGTTAAGAAATGATATATTTTCTTTTGTGCAGATGGATTTAGAAACACTTTACGATGCATGGGAGAGATACAAAGATCTATTGAGAAGGTGCCCACACCATGGATTACCCTTGTGGCTACAGGTCCAAACTTTTTACAACGGTGTGAACCCCTCAACCAGGCAGTTAATCGATTCAGCCGCCGGCAGAACATTGAACAACAAAACACCTGAGGCTGCTTATGAATTCATTGAAGAGATGTCACTGAATAACTATCAGTGGCAAGTCACAAGGACCAAGCCAACAAAAGCAGCCAGTGTTTTCAACCTCGAAGCAGCAACCATGCTATCAAACCAAGTAGAACTGTTAAATAAAAAGATTGATGGCGTATGTGATTCTTTGCAGGTACATCCAGTCATGCAGTGCGATACGAATATAGGAGGGATGAGCAATACAGAATATCCACCTTACAACCCGATCGCTGAGAACGAGCAAGTTCACTATATGGGTAATAATTTTAAATATCAAAATAACCCTTATAGTAATAATTATAATCCAGGTTGGAGGAACCACCCCAATTTTTCATTGGGTGGTCAAGAAAATCAGAGACAACAACCCCCTCCAAACTTCCAACAACAGCCTTACCCACAGGAAAAGAAGCCGAACCTTGAAGAGACGCTGAAAAAATTCATCGCGATGTCAGAAACTCGTTTCCAAAACACTGAGACAACACTTAAAAATCAACAAGCATCGATTCAAGGGATCGAGAACCAATTAGGGCAACTCGCTAAGCTGATCTCTGAATGACCATAAGGTAGCTTACCAAGCAACACTGAAACTAACCCCAAGGAGCAACTTCAAGCCATGACCGCTCACGATAGTAAAGGGTTAGATGAGCCCAAATTAAGCCAAGAGAATTTAGTAGGAAAAGGTAAGGTCGAGATAAGTCACGAGAAGCCAAAACCGGTAATTAAAGAGTACCAACCTCCTATACTGTACCCTGATGCGATGAAGAAGGACAACACAGATGAACAATTCGGTAAATTTCTTAAACTTTTAAAGAAATTACATATTAACTTATCGTTTCTTGAAGCTCTTACGCAGATGCCGGATTTAAGGAAATTTTTAAAAGAGCTGTTAACAAACAAGCTGAAGATAGACGAGGAATCGCATGTGGAACTAAACGCAGTGTGCTCAGCAATGTTGCAAAACAAACTACCGGGAAAATTAAAAGATCCAGGGAGTTTTACAATTCCATGCTTAATTGGTAGTTTATCTGTTGATAATGCTTTAGCTGATTTAGGGGCAAGCATAAACGTTATGCCTTATAAAATGTTTAAACAACTATGTCTAGGGAAACCCAAACAAACTAGGATGAGCATTCAATTAGCTGATAAAACTATTAGAATTCCTAGGGATATAATTGAAGATGTACTTGTGAAAATTGATAAATTCGTATTCCCAGTAGACTTTTTCGTTTTAGACATGGATGAGGACAATAGCATCCCCTTAATTTTAGGAAGACCCTTTTTAGCAACTGCCAGGACTAAAATTGATGTCAGCGCAGGTGAACTCATACTTTGTGTAGGTAACGAATCAATTAGTCTCCAGGCTCTTGACTCGGCTAGGACATCGAGTAATCAAGGTGAGAAAATTAATTTTATTAATGACCATTCGGTTAAACCTTCTTTTCAGGAAGCACCACGGAATAACACAACTGAGCCAGACCCTAGACCTCATGCCAACAAGGAAATAACTCACGAGGATCGAAGGCTTCAGATCGATGAGCTAGACGAGTGGAAGACACACTTCAAGGAGAAATTAGGAATACACAAAGCAGAACCAACACCATTCCGGGGGACAAACGAATTTAAGATCGGAGAACAGGTATTGTTAGATAAGGCAGGCCCTCGAATAACTCCTCCTGACCCTAATCCAAACAAAGAAATCTCTTTTAAGGTACTCAGTGTTTTCCCCTACGGAACAGTCGAGATAAGTAATCCTATATTCGACACTTTTAAAGTAAACGCTACTCGACTTGAGCTATATACTGATAAAAGGACTGATAGCATGAGGAAGGACTTCCAACTCTTGAAACCACCATGAATGTGCGAATGAGTGGTAAGTCTAGCTTAAGACTATAAATGAGCACTTCTCGAAAGGCAACCCGAGCACTAACCCCATTAATTTTCACATTTTTTTATTATTGTTTCTTTAATTTTACCTTTTTTAGCACCTAACTATAAACTAACCAAGTGCAGATTTCCATACCACACGGCCTTGTACACGGCTATGGCCGTGACCGTGTGGATGCTACGGATGTACGTACTAACATAGCAGAGATAGTACGAAATAGGACGAAAAATATCTTCAAGCCACGGGCTCCAAACAAACACCACGACCGTGAGATGCGGCCGTAGCCGACACTGTTTTAGTAACACGGGACTGGCGACCTGCACATGAGCGTGGGAGAAATGAACGAAGCATAACACGGCCGTGCGACATGGCCGTGTGACTTGACACGCCCACGGTACACGGACGTGGGGATGTACCAGACCTGACATTTCTATTTAAACCACCCCTCTCTCCCCTTCTTACCTACTCCCTACCCTACTTCCTCCTTTACACCTCCCATTCTTTTTCATTCTCATTCTTTTTCATTCCCCCTAACTCTAGATCTAATCACACCCATGTCGAAGAAACGAAAGGATCCTAGCACAGTCTCCCTTTGTGAGACTGATCTACATAAGTTCATGCCAGCCGATTCATTAACTCGACAGGAAAAGGACCTTTGAGTCCATCTAACTTTTCTTTTCCCCTTATCCTTTATTTTCTTTTTCTTTAGTTTTCTTTTACTTAGATTAATCTATTTTATTTCATTTTCTTTGATTTAGGTTCTAAAGGCTGATTGGGAATCACCACACCACGACCATAGCCAGGACATCACAGCCTTAGAAATTACACTCACCCCGCTAACCATCTAACGATAAGGAGTTTATAGTCCATTAATCTTTTCTTTTAATTTTATTTTACTTTCTATTTTCTTTCTCTTTATCTTTATTGTCTTTAAATATATATTTAGTATATTTTGAATTATTATCATTATTTACTGGCTAATTCTTCACGAGCTTCCCAATTTCTTCATATAGCGTAGAGATTGTCGGTGGCCACCACACCACGACACTCCTAACCCAAGGAAGCCATCCAAATTCAGGAAGTTTCACTTCTCTCCCTATCTTATGAATTTATTACTATATTGTTAATATATATCTTTGTACGTTGAGGGCAATGTATATCTTAAGTGTGGGGGGGTGAATATTTATTTCGAGAAACTGCTTAACTTTCTGCATTATTCACAAATCCCAGAATTATACCTTGAATTATGCCTTGTTCTTAAGTAATTTTCTCATATTATGATTAGAATGAATTTCTTTTGATTTATGATTTTTGTTGATATGTTTTGAGTTAAGTCATTGATATTTGTGCAAGTGATGATTTAAAGTTTAGGAGACTAGAGAATCAAGCATGATGAGTCTATTTTCAAAAATTAAAATTTTGATTAGGTTGTCTACCTGAATCTAATTATTACCTTGAAGTTTGAAATGTACAAGGTTGATATCAAAAACCCATAATTTTTGTGAGATTTTGAGCCTTTTAAAGCATACATTCTTTCGTGCTCACCTTTTCATTATGAGTGTGTCAACATTGATTTGTTATTCTAGAACTTGCTTCGACTATACATGTCAAGACCACATTAATTGATTTGATATACTGAGATGATAAAGGCACTTAGGATTTAACTCACTCACTCCACTAAAAAGCTTACCCTCACAATTAACCCCTAGTGAACCCCTTTGATCATAACAACCCTTTTTATTGACTCACACACTATTATTAACCCAAAACCCAATTTGTATTTGTTATCACCATTCCTCTTGTCCACCCTTATATCGAGATTTGATTTGATCAGTTGCCTAATTATAATCTTTAATTCAGTAGTTAAATTCATCTTTGATTATGACTTGATTTGTTCTTAAAAAAATCAAAGTGTATTTAATATTAGTTCTATAACTAAGTGAGCTTATACGTTTAAATTCCACATCTTGAAGAAAAAGCTCGTATTATTAGTATTACAAGTTTTCAATTGATGTAATTATTCAGGCTTAGTTCATTTTTCTAGTTAGGTAAATTATCAATTCAATCTCGATTCTAACCCTCTATTTCAGCCTTTATCCACACCTTTAACCCAAGCCCCATTATAACCCTTTTAAAGACCTTTTGATTTGAGTATCATCTCATTTTACAGTGGTGGAGATTTGATTTTCAGGCAAGATTATGGGATTAACTTTTCATTTTCGACTCTTGAGTGCTTAATTTTGAACCTTAAACACTTTGAGTGATTTGAGTGAATCTTTAGTGAAGATGTCAACTCTGGTTGATTTTGAATTAAAGGTGATTATTTAGGTAAGGGGAAACACCTATATTTTCATGCTACAAAAACTATGACTTTGATTGTTTGAATCTTTAGGATCCTTCTATTTAAATTATCAATGTATGAATTATCTTTGAATTATGATGAAACATTATTGATGAATATTATGAATCAAGTAAGTTCATTTTAATTATGAGTTGAGAATTTCACTTGAGGACAAGCAAATGCTTAAGTGTGGGGGTATTTGCTAAATCGTAATATGAACATATCTTAATCCTACATTTAGCATACTTTTGGATGATTTAAGCCTTGAATTATGGAATTTGATGCTCTTAATCCTTTAATTTCGTGTTTTATACTTAGGAGAGCACCGAAGGATGAAAAACACGAGAAATGGGCCTAAAACGGAGTAAATGGGCCAAATTACGAAATCGACATTGCCTAGGCCCAAGACCACACAACCGTGCCTCCTTAACAGACCCGAACACGGCCTGGCCATGTTCACACGGGCGTGTGCCATGGGCGTGTCCCTTCCGTGACAAAGAAGAGTTTCATTCGGATTAGGGTATTTAGAGGCAAAGAAAGTCATTCCAAAAGCCTATATAAACACCCTAGAGGCCAACCTTCAGGGTGGTCCAGTTAGGCGTCCAGTTAGGCCGAAGAGCCAAGCCAGAGAGGCCAAAATTGTGGAATTTACTCAAAGAAAGCCAGTGATTCATCTCAAGAAGCCGGAGTTATACTCAAGACGGAAGATCTTCCCTCAATTTCCTTCAGGGGGTTTTAGGGTTTTTCTAATGTTATGTTTTATATTTACTTCTGAGATGTATTCTTTTATCATTATGAACTAATCCCCTCAAATACCTGAGGGGGATGAAACCTAAGACGGATCTTGTTATTATTTTTTGAACTATATGATAAATACTTGATTTGTTCTTAATTATGTGTTCTTAATTCTTGTTTTTGTATTTCAGGATATTGATTCAAGTAGTGATGTGCTTAGGCAGAGGAGGAATAGACCCTGTCTAAGAGTAGATCTAGCATAATTAAGTAGAGTTGATTGCAACCCTAGAGATAGGATGATGAAAATTTGCCGGATTAGGGTCAAACCTAATATGGGAGTCCATAGATCGAGTTAATGCAATTCTAGGGGTTTTAATTAGAAAGAGATTTCAATTAATCAACCTAGGGTTAGACGTTAGTAGCCTCGAGAGAGGTATTAATATACATTAGGCAATCCTATGGATCAAGTCAAGTGAATAAATCGTCTGGTTCAGAGTTAAATAACAAGTGAAGCCTAGGTGGACTCTTCCTCGGGTATTGTCTTAATCAATTGGTTTTTCCCACAAGTATTTTCCCAAATTTGGTTTTTCCCACAAGTATTTTCCCAAATTCATTCTCTTTGTCTTAGCATCTTTAGCTTAATAGATACTTAATTTTAGATTAATTAATAATTCCCTTAATTCTTAGGCTAAATAATAAAAAGAAAGTTAGTATTAGTACTTTTGGTTCCTTTGGGTTTGATAATCTGGTCTTGCCACTAAGCTATACTACTGTTCGATAGGTGCACTTGCCTCAATCGTTGTCATAGTTAGTTTCTAGGCTCGATCATTCTTTTTATAAATTTTTAAGACTCTAACACACGATCAACCATCAGCATCTAAATCTTGACTTAGACTGACTCAGCCTTTGCATGTTCCCTTGGACTCAATTTTCAAGCTTGATTTAGTCTTAGTAACTGTTAAAGCTATAACTTTGACACCATTAAATGAAACACCCTTTTACTCGACTCGATCGCAGGGTCCGAGCAATAAGATGTCACATTCATTGTCGGAGCAACTACGAATACAAACTATCTAATTTTATGTATCAATTCATGTAGACATAAGCATTTCAGTATAAAAACATGATATACTAACTTTCTCGGGACTTATATTGTAACAGCCCGTTTATCAGTGGTGTCGAAAATAGTGGTTTTGGGGCCACAAATCCGACGAGTAAGTTCGTAAATTTTATTATTTAATAGTTACGAGTAAAATATGGTATTATAATAAATTTTTAATTTTTAATTTATTCTATTTGAATGAATAATTAGGTTTAAGTGGTATGACCTTAAAGTCAAGTGGCTTTAGAAAATTAGGTATCGAGACCTCGTTCCTATAAATCGAGCCATAAATATTTATTAAATATTTTTGGAATGTTATCAAGTTTGTATTAAAATTTGGTTAAGAAATTTTAATGTTTAGATAGTTAATTAAAGAAAAAGGACTAAATCGTAACAGATGCAAAAGTCAATCGCTATTAGCTTAACTGTATTAAATGGCTAAATAACCTTGAATTAAGGGTTTTAAAAGTTAAATATACCTTGTTTAATATTGGACAGTTTCAAGGTGTAACACCCCTAACCCGTGACCATCGCCGGACTAGGGTTAAAGGTATTACCTGACAGATCGGAAACTTTTACTGACATTACAAACATTCATTCATCAAACACACTCATAATGTCCCTTAAATAGGTCAACGAGACCTTAGTCGTGCTTTAAACCGAGTCAGGACTAAACCGAAACATATACAAAAATTCTCAGACAATTTTAAACTTTCTAAGTTTTAGGGGTTACACGCCCGTTTAGGCAGTGCCTCCCACAGCTGTTAGACACGCCCATGTGTCTCCCCCGTGGTCGAATCTGACTTAACTCCACGGCCACCAAGCACGCCCGTGTACCTTGGCCGTGGTCAAATCAGAATTGGCTCCACGACCACCAAGCACGCCTTTGTACTTTGGCCGTGGTCGATCATGACTACACCACACGGCTACCAGACACATCTGTGTGCCAAGGCCGTGTACTCTTATCTAGCTACTAACTTAGTCCCACGGTCACTAGGCACGACCGTGTGCCACAACCGTGTAGCAAAATAGGCCATTTGAAAGGCCAAAATGCCACCCACATTAGGGTCATACCTACAAGCAATTACCAATACATCTCATGCACATTTGGCAACCAATAACATATCAAAATAAATGTCCAATCACTACATATAAAATCCAATTTCAACCAAGCCAATTTACAAGACTAAAACTCATGTAAACACAAGCATAATTCATTCAAATACTTACCTTGAACTTAACCACTTCATATACTATCAAAACTATACCAAAATATACATCACATATCATATTCATTAATGCATATTGCCAACACATAACTAGCCAAATCACATGGCTAAGTTCACTTCATATTCAATAACAAATAACTAGCCTATACATGCCATATCTAGCTATATACATTTCCAAAATGTACCAAAACAAGTTGAGTAGTGTGATGACGATCCTCGACGGTCCCCGAGCCTTCAATAGCTCTGACAATCTATAAACAGAGAAAACATACACACAGAGGAAGCTTTCCAAAATCTTAGTAAGCCATATACAAATAAACTTAATACACAATGCATAACCAAATTGTATCATTGGTACTTATAAATCTCATAGTCATTTCATTTCATAGACTTTTGCACTTTTACTCACACAAAGCTTACCACATATTTCATTTCATATATTACATATATACTTAGCTTATTCATATCCATTCTTGTATCTCATTCAAATTCTCATGTTCAATCATACATTCCTTCAAAACAAATGCATATAGGTACCTACCTTTTATATACACTTAGTGTATATACCAAACGTACCTGAAACGAATATACATTCACGTAATTGTGTAACACCCCAAACTCGGTCAACACACCACGACCGAATCTGGTATGTCACAAGAGGAATCGATTTCTAAGAAAACAATTTGTAGATTTAATTTTGAAAGAAGGGGTCATTATTTAAAACGAGTTGTTTGATTTAGTAAAAACATGGTTTGGAAAGTTGTGTGTAGTTTCTTATTTTAAGAAAGCCATTGGTTTTTATTGAAAAACCGAAATAGTTTTAGCCCAGTTGTCAAAACCGTTTGCAGTTTTTAAGAAAACCGAGTTAACCTACTTATGCTACTTGTTTGTCATTACCCGATGGTAAAGTTTTTAGAAAACCCGATAAGTTGTGAATTTTAGAAAACTTCCATTTTAAAGGTTATTTAGGCATGCCATTCCATTTAACTTATACAAAATCTTCGTGATAATCTAAGCAGATAGATAAACTTCAAAGTGAAAGTTAATGGCCTTATTACAACCCAAAAACCAATTTAAAAGTAAAGCAAAATCCAGATTATAATTTAAATCAAAACCCAAAGCAATGAGCATGGCCACCTCGAGTCTGTCCCGGCTCCACATCTGCGATCTCCGAATCATCTGCAAAATGTAAAGGAAGGGGTGAGTCATCGAGACTCAGTGTGTAAATCCCCATCCAGAAAATATCCATGCTCAAACACAATTTCATAAGCCAATATGCAAGTCATGCAACCCAACCTAACCATCCGAACTCCTGTATCTACCCCGTGTGGTCAAAACCACTGGTGGTCAAAACCACTCATGACCGCAGTCACAATTAAGATAAGTGTGGTCAAAACCACTGATGACCGTAGTCACAAAATAATATGGTGGGGCCAACCCACCTTGTGGTCAAAACCACTGATGACAATCCCGTATATCAATATGTGGGGCCAACCCACTGTGGTCAAAACCACTGGGACGAGTCACAAAGATAGCAATATGTGGTACCAAACCACTGGTGGTCAAAACCACTGAGACTTAGTCACAAATATAGAAAGCGGGGCCAACCCACTGTGTGGTCAAAACCACTGATGACAGTCTGAAATCATCCTTCCCCCTCCTCTCATCATACCCTCATCAATGAACTTACTTTTCATGGCATGAATGTCAAGCTTAGCATACAATAGTCACATATCATGGCATATACAGCTTTTAACCAAGGCATTTAACATCAATCAAATCAAAAGGGACTTACCTGGAGTCCTCGCTTATACCCATGAGGGTAGCACATCATAAAACATCGTTTTACGCCACTATTCCGACATTTAACAAATCACATAACAAAATCATATTAACCTACGAAGTGTGTAAGAGTTACACACCTGATTACGCGTAATACGACACTATCTACGCTGATGCTGTTGTTAATCGACACCACCAGGATCTGCCTACTCTCTTGCTCAGATGCTGGTCCACACCCAAGTGGCCAGTAAGAACAGCAGACACCGCTCTCCTTTTGAATTTAGGGGCTGGGGTCTCAGATTTGACCCCTCTCACTGCTTGGCTAACCTTCGAGTCCATAACCCACCTTAGTCACTAACTGAATCAAAGCAGAGAATCACAAATCAATAAAGTTAACGATTTAGACTAAAGTCCTTACCTAGATCGACAACACCCGAGCCTTTAGGCTTAAATCACAAGCCAACAAATCCCAGAGATCAACAAAATGCAGCTACACTCCTTCCTACAATCGGCCAAGCACACCACTATGAATCCAATAGCCATTCGGCTTTGGTTAAGAAATCCCGAAAGAAATAACGATCCAAAAGAACTCCACTCACCTTAACGCAAGAGATCCCCTTGGCACTTAAGGGAATTCGGCACACCCTCAGGACTGGGATTCGGCCTTGAGTACCAAAGAGGAGATGGATTTCGGCACCTAGGTAGATTAAGAGAAAACACAAAAAGAAAATGAAAGTATGAACAATGATATTCGGGTTTGCAAGAAATCAAAAGTGAAAAGAGGATTAGGGAGTTTCGGCCTTAAAAACAATTGAAAGAAGAAAAACAAACTTACCCCAAACAAGAAGAGAGATCCGGCTCCTTAAAACCTTTGAAAAGAATTAAGGAAAAAGGGATGGTAAGGTGATTCGGCTATGATCACACAAGAACAATAGGAAAGAAAAGAAATCCAAACAAAAGGAGGACTGGTGGTTTCGGCTAATATGAACAAAAAAAAAAAAAGAAGAAAAGAGAATATGGGTTTTCGGCTTTTCAAGCAAATGGCATGAAGGTAAAACGCAAAAGATGAAAAGAAACAATGTTGGTTCGGCCAAACACCAACAGATGCCGAAAAGGTAAAAAGAAAAGGAGAGAAGAGATGTAGGAGAGGTTTTGATTTTGACAAAAGAAAAGAAATAGATGAATGCCCTCAAGCTAGCCGAAAATACTACCTAAAGAGAACCCCAAATTTGGCACACCTCCCTACCAAACACCAAAACCGAATGCACACAAAAACTCCCTTCAAATTTTGGCTACCAACTCCCTCCAATTCAATCCCTTCCTTTCCTCCTCATTACCCTCTCATCCACTCATTCAAACCGATTTGAATGAGTCAAATTCCTAAAATCCCTCTTCTCCACCCATTTCGAATATGTTGACTCAATCCAACCACATCTAGCAGAGTCCCTCCTGAGCACACCTCCTCCCTGATTCTGGCGTTAAAAAGAGTAAGCAGAAAGGTATTTCTGTAGCTCAAACCCAAGCTCCCTTGATCCCCCTTGTGGCGTCACTTCTCCAAGCCTTAAGTGACGTCCCTTGCCACTCCACCAAGGCTCCTCTTGCGTCAACACTTGCTACCCAAAAATACTTAACTCCTAGCTCTATCAGCTCCCCTTCCAAGCACTCAAAACAAAAATTTCTACTATGGCTCTGGGCTATCCAAAACTCGAGCCTAGACCCTAAAGTAGTCCAAACTAGCACACCTACAATACAATACACATGCAAACACACAAAAAATGCAGAGACCCCGATTTAAGGATGTTACAACTCTACCCCCTTAAAAATAATTTCGGCCTTGAAATCACCTGATCAGAAGAGTTGAGGGTATTGCTACCGCATCACATCCTCTGGTTCCCACATGGCCTCCTCAATTCCATGATTCCACCAAAGAACCTTCACCAAAGGAACCGACTTCTTACGCAGGACCTTGACGTCCCGATCTAGAATTTGCACTGGTTCTTCTTCGAAAGACAAATCCGGACTCACCTCAATCTCCTCCACTGGCACAACATGTGATGGATCTGATCGATAGCGCCTAAGCATTGAAACATGAAACACGTCGTGAATCTGACTCAATTCTGCTGGCAACTCGAGCTGATAAGCTACTGGTCCCACACGCTTCAATACTTTATACGGCCCGATGAACCTAGGGCTCAGCTTCCCCTTTCGACCAAATCTCAGCACCTTCTTCCATGGCGATACCTTAAGAAAAACCTTGTCACCCACGACAAACTCTATATCCCTTCGCTTGAGATCTACATAAGACTTCTGCCTGTCTAAAGCGTCTTTTAAACAAGCCCGAATCAGCTTAACCTTATTTTCTGTTTCCACCACTAACTCTGGACCCAACAACTGACGCTCACCCAACTCCGTCCAACATGTAGGAGTGCAACACTTCCGTCCATACAGTGCTTTATACGGTGCCATCTGGATACTTGCTTGATAACTATTGTTGTACGCGAATTCGGCCAACGGTAGAAATACTTCCCAACTACCCCTGAAGTCCAAAACACAACCCCTCAGCATATCCTCTAAAATCTGAATCACCCTTTCTGACTGCCCATCTGACTGCGGGTGAAATGCCGTGCTGAAATCTAGTCTTGTACCCAAAGCCTGATGCAACGCTTTCCAAAACCTTGACGTGAATCTGGGATCCCTATCTGAGATAATCGATACTGGTACTCCATGCAGTCTCACTATTTCTGCCACATACAACTTAGCCAACCTTTGAAGCGAAGAATCCACTCTAACCGGTATAAAATGAACCGACTTAGTCAGATGATCAACAATCACCCAAACTGAATCCTTCTTGCTAGGCGTAAGAGGTAACCCAGTGACGAAATCCATCGTAATCCTTTCCCATTTCCACTGTGGAATCTTGATCGGCTGCAACAGACCCGAAGGTACCTGATGTTCAGCTTTGACTTGCTGACACGTCAGACACTTATCGACAAATTCTGTTACCTCATGCTTAAGCCCCGACCACCAAAACTGTTCCCTCAAGTCTCGATACATCTTGCTACCCCCAAGATGCATAACGTATGGACTGCTATGTGCCTCCTGGAGAATCTTCTGCCTTAACTCAACGTCTTTCGGCATACAAACTTTCCCTTGGAAACACAACACTCCATCACTACTCAAACTATAACCTTCTGATCCCCCATTCTGCACTTGCAAACATCGGGCACTTAAAACTTCATCGACCATCTGCTTCTCCTTAACCTGACCAACCCATGACGGCTTCACTTGCAACTCTGCTAGCAAACTTCCGTCATCATACAAACTCAGATGAGCAAACATTACTCTCAAGTCCGCTACCACCTTGCGACTCAATACGTCAGCCACTACATTAGCCTTACCCAGGTGGTATTCAATCGAGCAGTCGTAGTCTTTTAACAACTCGATCCACCTCCGCTGCCTCAAATTCAAGTCCTTCTGAGTCAAAAGGTACTTCAAACTCTTGTGATCCGTGTAGACGATAGACTTCTCCCCATACAAGTAATGTCTCCAAATTTTCAGGGCGAAAACTACTGCAGCCAACTCCAGATCATGCGTCGGGTAATTCACTTCGTGAGGTCTCAACTGCCGAGACGCATACGCCGCTACCTTACCCTCTTGCATTAGCACACATCCAAGACCAGTATGCGACGCATCACAGTAAACCGTGAACTCCTTCCCTGCCTCAGGCTGGATCAAAACCAGAGCTTCTGTCAGAATCCTCTTTAACTTATCAAAACTTTCCTGCTGCTTGTCTAACCACACAAATGGAACTCCTTTCCTCAGCAACTTGGTCAACGGTGCTGCTACCAAGGAAAACCCTTCCACAAATCTTCTGTAATATCCTGCCAAGCCCAGGAAACTTTGAATTTCTGCCACCGACTTAGGTGGTTTCCAATCCAACACCGCCTCAATCTTCCGAGGATCCACTCTAATCCCCTCAGCTGACACCACATGACCCAAGAAAGTCACCTCCTTCAACCAAAACTCGCATTTGCTAAACTTTGCAAATAATTGTTTCTCCCTCAGAATCTGTAATACCACACGTGCATGCTCCTCCTTAGATTTTGAGTACACTAATATGTCGTCTATAAATACTACTACGAACCGGTCCAAGTACGGCTGAAACACCCGATTCATCATGTCTATGAATGCTGTCGGCGCATCTGTCAACCCAAACGGCATTACCAAGAACTCGTAGTGCCCATACCGAGTACGAAACGCTGTCTTGTGAATATCAGCCTCCTTCACCTTGAGCTGGTGATACCCCGACCTTGAATCAATCTTTGAAAAGACTGATGCACCCTTAAGCTGATCGAATAGATCATCTATCCTTGGCAACGGATACTTGTTCTTGATCGTCAACTTGTTTAGCTGTCGGTAGTCTATACACATCCGCATCGTACCATCTTTCTTCTTAACAAAAAGCACAGGCGCTCCCTAAGGCGAAACACTCGGCCAGATAAAGCCCCGGTCCAACAATTCCTGAATCTGTGCTTTCAGTTCTACCAACTCTTTCGGCGCCATCCTATATGGAGAAATAGACACTGGCGCGTTCCGGTAACAGATCTATCCCAAACTCAACCTCACGATCTGGGGGTAAACCCGGAAGCTCCTCTGGAAATACATTGGTAAATTCCTTTACCGTGCGAACATTCTCTACCACTGATACCTTAGCCTCCAAAGCACAAACATGAACCATGTACGCCTCACATCCTTTCCTCACCATCTTCTCGGCCTTCAAAGCGGACACAACATTGGATAGATAATCTCTTCTATTACCTATCATCACCACCTCTTCACCCTCAACGGTTCTCAATACCATACGCTTAGCTACGCAGTCCAGACTCGCTTGGTACTTCACTAGCCAGTCCATCCCTAGGATCAAATCGAACTCCCCGAATGGCAGTTCCATCAGATCAGCCAAAAACACTACCCCTTGGAGTTCTAGGGGTACATCCCTATAAAGTCTGGTTACTTCTACAGAGTGACCTAGAGGGCTAATTACTGTCATCTCCCTAGAAGAAATCTCAAAGGCTAAGTTCAGAGTTTCCACTATGCTACTGGCAACATACGAGTGTGTCGAACCAACATCAATTAAAGCAATATAAGGTAGTCCAAAAATTAAGAACGTACCGGTTATGACGTCCGGTGCGTTATTCTCCTCTCGACGCCTCGCTGCATAGACCAATCCATGCTGTCTTGCATCAATATTCCCGGCACCTCTGCTCGGTGCCCCGCGACCTCGTCCATTACCATTACCACCCCTGACTAAACCTCGACCCCTCTGAGGTGGCTGTCCATCCCTCCTGAATTGCGTACGACCTTGACCCTCAGACTGAATCTTAGCTGATCTTCACGAACAATCCCTTATCCGATGTTCCATTGACCCACACTCGAAACACCCTCTGTTTCCGGTCCAACATTCTCCTTTATGAAACTTCCCACAACGAGCACACCGTGGCGGCCACTGAGTAGTAGCAGCAGGCCTTACAGCTTGATTTGGCCCACCATATCGAACCCTTTTCTGTGAATTCACAACAGACCCTGATGACCCAGAACTCCTCTTAGACCAATTCCTATCCTGGTTCCGTCTCACTAACTGTTTCACTTCATCAGCAATCTTGGCCTTCTCTACCAAGACCACAAATTCTCTCTCCTGCTGTGGTGCAATCAACATTCGCAGCTCATCTCTTAAACCATCTTCAAATCTGACACAACGCTCGTGTTCCGTAGCCACAATAGCCCGAGTATAACGACTTAACCGAAGAAACTCTACCTTATACTCTGATACTGTCTTACTCCCCTGAACCAAATTTAAGAATGCCTTACGCTGCGCATCAATGTAACTAGACCCAACGTACTTCTTTTGATAAGCTACCTTAAAGAAATCCCAAGTGAGATCATCAACTGTCGCACCTTCCCGAACCGTGAGCCACCACTGATAAGATTCATCCCGGAGAAGAGATACTATCCCCTTCAGCTTTTCTTCAGCCATAAAGTCTAAGTCGTCCATGATACGTTCTGTCGCCTTCAGCCAATACTCAGCCGTATTGGGAGCCACTCTAGACACACCCCTGAATACCTCAGCTCCATTAACCCGGAGTCGTTTAGACACAGATTTTCGAGCTCCTGCTCCTCCACTTGCTCCAGCTACTCTCTCCAGAACCCGCAGCATCGCCTGTGACACTGGGTCGTCACCACCTGTTTGATCCTGAAACTCAGTGCCCTCAGCCGGTGGCGGTGGTACCTCATTCTCCGACCCATGGCCTGACCCTACCGGTTTCGACACAGTCATCCTACCTCTACCATGTCCACGTGTATTACGCCCACGACCTCGAGTACTCATGACCACGATTCCTGAATTAATCTGATTTAAGAATTTTATGCATTAGACTTATTCCTCTGATATTACAGCACAGTCTTATGAACAGTTGTTATAGAGATTGTTTTCGGAAGTTCACACAATCCTACGGGTTTCAGTCTCTGAAGTAATATCCTACTACTATTACTCATATCACAAACATCATAATCAAGTACACAGTAGTTAGGGGTACTTACCTGGGCGGATCAGTGCCGGAGACTCGGTGCCATGCTTCCCAAAATCATGCATTTCTATTTAAAATCATTTTTGTAAACCGATTATTAAAACATTTTGGGCCTCGGGCCCACAGCTGAGCTTTTGAACTTGGCTCTGATACCACAATTGTAACACCCCAAACTCGGTCAACACACCACGACCGAATCTGGTATGTCACAGGAGGAATCGATTTCTAAGAAAACGGTTTGTAGATTTAATTTTGAAAGAAGGGGTCATTATTTAAAACGAGTTGTGTGATTTAGTAAAAACATGGTTTGGAAAGTTGTGTGTAGTTTCTTATTTTAAGAAAGCCATTGGTTTTTATTGAAAAACCGAAATAGTTTTAGCCCAGTTGTCAAAACCGTTTGCAGTTTTTAAGAAAACCGAGTTTACCTACTGATGCTACTTGTTTGTCGTTACCCGATGGTAAAGTTTTTAGAAAACCCGATAAGTTGTGAATTTTAGAAAACTTCCATTTTAAAGGTTATTTAGGCATGCCATTCCGTTTAACTTATACAAAATCTTCGTGATAATCTAAGCAGATAGATAAACTTCAAAGTGAAAGTTAATGGCCTTATTACAACCCAAAAACCAAATTAAAAGTAAAGCAAAATCCAGATTATAATTTAAATCAAAACCCAAAGCAATGAGCATGGCCACCTCGGGTCTGTCCTGGCTCCACATCCGCGATCTACGAATCATCTGCAAAATGTAAAGGAAGGGGTGAGTCATCGAGACTCAGTGTGTAAATCCCCATCCCGAAAATATCCATGCTCAAACACAATTTCATAAGCCAATATGCAAGTCATGCAACCCAACCTAGCCATCCAAACTCCTGTATCATCCCCGTGTGGTCAAAACCACTGGTGGTCAAAACCACTGATGACCGTAGTCACAATTAAGATAAGTGTGGTCAAAACCACTGATGACCGTAGTCACAAAATAATATGGTGGGGCCAACCCACCTTGTGGTCAAAACCACTGATGACAATCCCGTATATCAATATGTGGGGCCAACCCACTGTGGTCAAAACCACTGGGACGAGTCACAAAGATAGCAATATGTGGTACCAAACCACTGGTGGTCAAAACCACTGAGACTTAGTCACAAATATAGAAAGCGAGGCCAACCCACTGTGTGGTCAAAACCACTGATGACAGTCTGAAATCATCCTTCCCCCTCCTCTCATCATACCCTCATCAATGAACTTACTTTTCATGGCATGAATGTCAAGCTTAGCATACAATAGTCACATATCATGGCATATATAGCTTTTAACCAAGGCATTTAACATCAATCAAATCAGAAGGGACTTTCCCGGAGTCCTCGTTTATACCCATGAGGGTAGCACATCATAAAACATCATTTTACGCCACTATTCCAGCATTTAAAAAATCACATAACAAAATCATATTAACCTACGAAGTGTGTAAGAGTTACACACCTGATTACGCGTAATATGACACTATCTACGCTGATGCTGTCGTCAATCGACACCACCAGGATCTGCCTACTCTCCTGCTCAGATGCTGGTCCACACCCAAGTGGCCAGTCACGAACCGTAGACACCACTCTACTTTTGAACTTAGGGGTTGGGGTCTCAGATTTGACCCCTCTCACTGCTTGGCTAACATTCGAGTCCATAACCCACCTTAGACACTAACCGAATCAAAGCAGAGAATCACAAATCAATAAAGTTAACGATTTAGACTAAAGTCCTTACCTAGATCGACAACACCCGAGCCTTTAGGCTTAAATCACAAGCCAACAAATCCCGAAGATCAACAAAATGCAGCTACACTCCTTCCTACAATCGGCCAAGCACACCACTATGAATCCAATAGCCATTCGGCTTTGGTTAAGAAATCTCGAAAGAAATAACGATCCAAAAAAACTCCACTCACCTTAACGCAAGAGATCCCCTTGGCACTTAAGGGAATTCTGCACACCCTCAGGACTGGGATTCGGCCTTGAGTACCAAAGAAGAGATGGATTTCGGCACCTAGGTAGATTAAGAGAAAACGCAAAAATAAAATGAAAGTATGAGCAACGATATTTGGGTTTCCAAGAAATCGAAAGTGAAAAGAGGATTAGGGAGTTTCGGCTTTAAGAACAATTGAAAGAAGAAAAACAAACTTAGCCTAAACAAGAAGAGAGATCCAGCTCCTTAAAAGCTTTGAAAAGAATTTAGGAAAAAGGGATAGTAAGGTGATTCGGCTATGATCACACAAGAACAATAGGAAAGAAAAGAAATCTAAACAAAAGGAGGACTGGTGGTTTCAGCTAATATGAACAAAAAAAAAAAAGAAGAAAAGAGAATATGGGTTTTCGGCTTTTCAAGCAAATGGCATGAAGGTAAAACGCAAAAGATGAAAAGAAACAATGTTGGTTCGGCCAAACACCAACAGATGCCGAAAAGGTAAATAGAAAAGAGAGAAGAGATGTAGGAGAGGTCTTGGTTTTGACAAAAGAAAAGAAATAGATGATTGCCCTCAAGCTAGCCGAAAATACTACCTAAAGAGAACCCCAAATTCGGCACACCTCCCTGCCAAACACCAAAACCGAATGCACACTAAAACTCCCTTGAAATTTCGGCTACCAACTCCCTCCAACTCAATCCCTTCCTTTCCTCCTCATTACCCTCTCATCCACTCATTCAAACCGATTTGAATGAGTCAAATTCCTAAAATCCCTCTTCTCCACCCATTTCAAATATGTTGACTCAATCCAACCATATCCAATAGAGTCCCTCCTGAGCACACCTCCTCCCTGATTCAGGCATTAAAAAGAGTAAGCAGAAAGGGATTTTTGCAGCTCGAACCCAAGCTCCCTTGCTCCCCCTTGTGGCGTCACTTCTCTAAGCCTTAAGTGACGTCCCTTGCCACTCCACCAAGGCTCCTCTTGCGTCAACACTTACTACCCAAAAATACGTAAGTCCTAGCTCTATCAGCTCCCCTTCCAAGCACTCAAAACAAAAATTTCTACTATGGCTCTGGCCTATCCAAAACTCGAGCCTAGACCCTAAAGTAGTCCAAACTAACACACCTACCATACAATACACATGCAAACACACAAAAAATGCAGAGACCCCATTTAAGGATGTTACAAATTGTTCATAGCTCATAATTTGCCCGTTGAACCGTTCGGAATCTAATAGGATATACAGAATACTCAAAATAGTCACACAATACCAACGTCCCAGATGTGGTCTTATATGTAATCAGATGTCAATGCCACTATCCCCGACAGGGTCTTACACGAATTAATACGATGTCGGTGTCCCAGACATGGTCTTACACGTATAGATCATATCGATGCCAATGTCCCAAACATGGTCTTACACGTAATCTCGAATCAATGCCAACGTCCCAGACGTGGTCTTACATGATAAAACAGAACAAATACCTATGTCATGACATAGCTAATCCTATCCATTCCTAGGTTCGTACGGGACTTATCAGACATTGCTACTATGTCGTTCTTATCTCAAAAATCATGTACACATCATTGCATAGTCATTCATCGTATTCAATAGTTATAAGGACCTACACAATTCAATACAAATATGTTTATTTGCGTAATGACTTACCTTGGATTCGATTTAACTGAAAGGAAACGGCTATACGGTTACTTTCGCTTTCCCGTGATCTAAGTCCAATTTCTTAGGCTCTTGATCTATACATATTCAACTTTAATCCTTTTATTCAATAATTTATTCAATTCGATCCAAATACACACTTTTAGGGCAATTTACAAATTAGCCCTCACATTTGCACATTTATCAATTTAGTCCATTTTTCTCAAAACATCAAATACACAAAATCATCACATACTCATGCTTAGCCGAATGCTTATGTAATTTAGTCCCTCAAATTAACATTTTCTCAATTTAGCCCTATTTAGCTAAATTCATTACAATTTCAAGAATAAAATATGTTCATCTTACACATATCTTTCATTTAACAACTAAATTCATCATAAAGCTCACTAATTCATCCATGGCACAACTCACAAATATCATCAATTCTTCAAATTACAACATGGGCTTGATAGTAGACTAAGCAACAATCTCAAAAACATAAAAATCATCAAAATCTAAAGCCAAAACATACCTTAATTTAAGCTTGAAATGGCTGAAACCCTTTCACTAACAGAATTTTCTTGTTTCTCAACTCTTTCCCTTCACGAGCTAAGATACGGATCAGTTCCTCTTCATATCTCATATCAGATCAGATTTCAATTTCAAATGGGGCAATTACATGTGACGGATCGGATCGATATCTACGGAACATCGAAACATAGAATACATTATGAATCTTTTCTAACTCAGAGGGCAAAAGCAATCTATACGCAACTGGCCCAATTCGTTCAATAATCTTATAAGGACCGATGAACCTCGGACTTAACTTGCTTTTACGTCTGAAACGGAGCACTTTCTTCCATGGAGACACTTTCAGAAATACTTTGTCACCAATCTCGAATTCTATGTCTTTTTGTTTCAAGTCTGCGTAGGACTTCTGACTATCAGATGTTGTTTTCAGACTATCTCGGATTACTTTTACTTTCTGTTCAGTGTCTTTTATCAAATCGACGCCGTGCATCTTGTTTTCACTGAGTTCGGTCCAATACAAAGGTGTCTGGCATTTACGTCCGTACAAAGCTTCATATGGTGCTATTTTGATGCTCGACTGAAAACTATTATTATACGCAAATTCAATCAATGGCAGATACTGTTCCCACGTACTGTTAAATTCGAGAATGCAGCATCTCAACATGTCCTCAAGAATCTGAATAATTCTTTCAGACTGACCATCTGTTTGTGGATGAAAAGCTGTACTGAAATGCAGTTTCGTGCCTAATGCTTCTTGTAGTTTCTTCCAAAAACGTGATGTTAATCTGGGATCTCTATCAGATACAATGGATAGCGGCACCCCGTGCAATCTCACAATCTTAGAAATATAAAGCTTATCTAACTAATCAAGTGGATAGTCAGATTGTACCGGAATAAAATGGGAAGATTTCGTCAATTGATCAACTACGACCCAAATCGTATCTTTCTTTCTTGGAGTCTGTGGCAAACCAGAAACAAAATCCATTGTCACTCTATCCCATTTCCACTCGGGAATCAAAATCGATTGTAACAAACCAGACGGAACCTGATGTTCAGCTTTGACTTGCTGACAGATAAACACTTCGAAACAAAATCAGAAATGTCTCATTTCATACCAGACCACCAATAATGTTGCTTCAGATCCTGATACATTTTAGTGCTTCCCAGATGAACAGATAGTCGACTATTATAAGCTTCATTCAGAATTAACTATAATAACTCAAAGTTTCTCGAAACACAGATACGATCTCGAAATCTGAAGCAATCATCAACGACTTTAAATTCAGAATCAGAATTCAAATCACACTGAGCTCATTTCGTTAACAATTCATTATCAAATTTCTGAGCATTACATTTTACAACAGTTTCGCTTTCAATTCAACTATCACTAAACTATCATCAGACAGATCTAATTGAGCATTCATGGCACAAAGTGCAAACAATGATTTCCTACACAGTGCATCAGCAACAACATTTGCTTTACCCAGATGATAATCTATTACAAGTTCGTAGTCTTTCAAAACTCAAGCCATCTTCTCTGACGTAGATTCAAATCTTTTTGAGTCATCAGATACTTTAAACTTTTGTGATCCAAAAATACGTGACATTTCTCGCCGAATAGATAATCTCGCCAAATCTTTAATACGAACACAATCGCAGCTAACTCGAGATCGTGTGTAGGATAGTTCTTCTCACGAGGCTTTAACTGTCTTGAGGCATAAGCTATTACTTTGCCTTCCTGCATCAATACACATCCCAGACCATTCAATGAAGCATCACTGTATATTACAAATTCTTTGCCCGATTTCGATTGTACTAACACTGGAGCTTTAGTTAACAGAGTTTTCAATTGATCAAAGCTTTTCTGACACTTATCAGACCATTCAAATCTCACATCTTTTTGAAGTAATCTGGTTAATGGAGTAGCTATCACTGAAAATTCTTTTACAAACCAACGATAATAACCAGCTAGTCCCAGAAAACTACGAACTTCGAACACATTTCTTGGACATTTCTAATCCAGAATAGCAGAAATCTTGCTTGGATCAACTCGTATTCCAGTGCCTGATACAATATGTCCCAGAAAACTGACTTCACGCAACCGAATTCACATTTGCTAAATTTCGCATACAATTTCTTTTCTCACAGAGTTTGCAATACAATTCTCAGATGCTCGGCATGTTTAGCCTTATCACATGAATAAATCAAAATGTCATCTATGAACACCACCACAAATTGATCTAGGTACGGTCTGAAGATTTTGTTCATCAAATCCGTAAAAATAGTAGGAGCATTGGTAAGTCCAAATGGCATAACTAAAAACTCATAATGCCCGTACCTCGTTCTGAAAGCCGTTTTCAGAATGTCTGAATTTTTCACTCTCAACTGATAATATCCCGATCTCAGATCTATCTTTGAAAACACAATAGCTCCTTTTAAATGATCAAAGAAATCATCAATCCTGGGCAACGAATATTTGTTCTTTATAGTCACTTTGTTCAACTAACCGCATCATGCTATCTTTCTTTTCACAAACAGAACAGGAGCACCTCAAGGTGAGAAACTCGGTCTAGCGAACCTTCTGTTAGTCAACCCTTGCAACTGTGACTTTAACTCTTTCAACTCTGTTGGTGTCATTCTATACGGAGCTATCAAAATAGGCGTCGTACTAGGCAACAGATCAATACCAAATTCAACTTCACGAATCAGAGGTAAACCCGTCAATTCTTTAGGGAACACATCAGAATACTCACGTACAACAGGCATTGATTCAATTTTCTTTTCAGATACTTTCGAATCAATCACATAAGCAAAATAAGCTTCGTAACCCTTTTTCATATAACTTTGAGCTTTCAATACAGATATCACTGTAGGCAATTCGTTCAATTCACTAGACTTAATCTGAACTATTTCATCGTTTTGACCTTTCAAATCAATGATTGATCGTCGAAATCAAAGCTTTAAAATTTATAATAAAAATGATTGAACTTGGAAACTAACTCTGACAATGATTGTAAGGCAAGCGCACCTATCGAACAGTAGTATAGTTTAGGCAAGACCGGAATATCGAATCTCAAAGGAGCCAGAAATACTAATACTAACTATCTTTCTATTATTTAGCCTAAGAATTAAGTGAATGGTTATCTAATCTAAGTTTAACTATCAACTAAACTAAAGACGCAAAGACAAAAAGGGAATGAATTGAGGAAAATACTGTTTGGAAAACTCAGTTGATTAAGACGATACCTTAGGACGAATCCACCTAGACTTCACTTGTTATCTAACACTGAACCAGATGATTTATTCTTTTGACTGATCCGTAAGATTCCCTAAGTTATATTAAACCCTCTCTCGAAGCGAATAACGTCTAACCCTAGGTTGATTAATTGAAATCTCTTTCTAATTAAAACCCCTAGAATCGCATTAACTCTATCTATGGACTCCCATATTAGGTTTCACCCTAATCCGGCAAAATCTCGTCACCCTATCTCTAAGCGCGCGATCAACTCCGCTTAATTATGCTAGATCTACTCTTAAGCAGGGACGTTTGCTCCACCACCTAAGCACATCATACTTGAATCAATATCCCGGAAATATCAACACAAGACTTAAGCACACATAATCAAGAATAAGTCAAATATTTATCATATAGTTCAGAAAACAATAACAAGATCTGTCTTATGTTTCATCCCCTTCAGGTATCTGAAGGGTTTAGTTCATATCAAATAAAGAAAACATCTGAGAAGAAAAGATAAAACAAAATATAAGAAATCCCTAAAACTCCCTAAAGGAATTGAAGGAGAGATCCGCCGTCTTGAGTAGAATTTCGGCATCTTAAGATGGATCAACTGGCTATCTTCGAGTGATTCTCCACGAATTTGGTCTTTCTGGCTCGACTCCTTGGCCTAGCTAACTGCCCTTTTTCAGGTAACACTTATGGGGTTTATATAGGCTTTCAAAATATGTTTCTTCGCCCCAAAGTGTCCAAATCCAAATGAAATTGCTCTTTTCCATGACAGGGACACGGCCATGGCACACGCCCGTGTGGATCGTGGCCAGGTCGTGTTCGGACTTCTTTAATGAGGCACGACTGTGTAAGTCGAGATCAGGCCGTGTTCAAGTAGATTGGCGTGGCACGACCGTGTGGGCTTAAGTCCAGGCCGTGTCAATTTCCTCTTTGGCCTAATTTGGTCTGTTTTAGGCCCGTTTCTCATTCTTTTCATCCTCGGGTGCTTTTCTTGGTATAAAACATGAAAAGAAAGGATTAAGAGCACCTTTTTACATAAATCGAGGCTTAATTCATCCAAAAGCATACTAAATGTGGGTTTAAAATATGTTACTTTTACGGTTTATCAAATACCCCTACACTTAAGCTTTTGCTTATCCTCAAGCAAAATTCTCAACTTACAATTAAAACGAACTTTTCATAATTCATAATTCCTACTGACAATGTCTCATCATAATTCATAGATAATCTATACATGGATGATCTAACTCGAAGAGTCCTAAAGATTCAAACAATCAAAGTCATACATTTGTAGCACAAATATGTAGGTGTCTCCCCTTACCTGAATAATTACCTTTAATTCAAAACCTACAAGGACTGACATCCTCACAAAAGATTCATTCAAATCACTCGAGGTCTTTAAGGTTCAAAATTAAGCACTCAAAAGACAAACCTAAAATGTTAATCCCATAGGCTTGCCTGAAAATCAAATCTCCACCACTGTAAAATGAGATGATAAACAGATCAAAAGGTCTTTAACAAGGTTGTAATGGGGCTTCGGTTAAGGGTATGGATACAGGCTGAATTAGAAGGTTAGAATCGAGATTGAATTGATAAGTTACCTACCTAGAAAAAAAATAAACTCATCTTAAATAATTACATCAATTGGAAACTAATAATACTACTCTTGATAATACTCTAATACGAGCCTCTTCTTCAAGAATTGGAATTTAATGCATAAGCTCACTTAATCACACAACTAATAATGAATATAATTTGATTTTTTTAGAACAAGTCAAGTATATAAAGGATAAATTTAACTACTAAAATAATATAATTAGGTAACTAATCAAATCAAATCTCCATATAAGGGTAGTAAAAAAGGAATGATGATAACAAATACAAAGGGTTTTGGGTTAAATTAGCGGGTGAGTCAATAAAAAGGGTTATTAGAATCAACGGGGTTCACTAGGGGTTAATTATGAAGGTAGGCTTTTAGTGGAGTACGTGGGTTAAATCCTAGGTGCCTTAATCATCTCAGTATATCAAATCAAAGGTGTGGTCTCAACATGTATGAATGAGGCAAGTTCTAGAATAACAATTCAAAGTTGACACACTCATAATCAATAAAGTGAGCATGAAAAAGAATATATGCTCTAATAGGCTCAAAATCTCACAAAAATTATGGGTGTTTTGATGTCAACCTCGTAAATTTTAAACTTCAAAGTAATATTCAAATTTAGGTTAACAACCTAACAAATATTTTAATTCTAAAAAATAGACTTATCATGCTTGATTCTCTAATATTCTTCTAATTTAATCATCAATGCACAATTAACTATGACTTACTCAAAAACATGTCAATAAAAATCATAATTCATCAGAAATTTCATCCTAATTAGTAATATGAGAGAATTGATTAAAAACAAGGCTAATTTCAGGGATTTGAGAATAATGAAAAAAGTTAGGCCGAATATGAGAATAATGCAAAAAAGTTAGGCACTTTCTTCAAATAAATATTCACCCCCACACTTAAGATGTACATTGCCCTCAATGTACAAAGATAGATAATTAATCATGTAATACTAAATCAAAAAGAGAAGGGGAGAAGTAACACTTCCTGAATTTTTGGATGGATTCCTTGAGTTGGCAGAGGTCATGATAAAAGATGATTTATGTAATAGTGAATTACTCCTAGTGATTTGTTTGTTTAGATGGAGTGTGTAATTGAAACTGTGAAGTCATCAGTTAGATATCTCGGAGGCAGAAGTAAATATGTGTTAGGCATACTCGAAAGTTAGATAACCAATGATAATCACAAGAGTTTGCAAAAGTTCAAATTAAGACAAATAAAGATTAAAATAGAGAAACAATTAACATAAACTTAAAATAAAGAAAAGAAAAATTAGATAATTAAAAAGGACTCAGAAGCCCTCATCATCTGTCAAGTTGTGTGGTGGTGTAAGTGATGAGACATGGAAGTGATGGCATATCTGTTGAAGGGTGGCCTCGATCCCATCAAAATGTCGAGCGGTGTCAGTGAACTATTGAGTACAGTGCCGCTCGAATTGGGTGAGGTGTGCAGAGATATCTGACAAAGAATCTACTGTATGTGAAGGTCGCTGGCTCGGGACTAGTGCCTCCTGTGGTGGTGGTGGGACATCATCAGGAATGTCCTCATGCTCCTCCTCCTCAGTGAGGATGGCTAATCGGTATTGGGGAGGGTCTGTCCCGTGTCGATGCTGGATCATCTTCATATGTAGCATCGTCTGGATGCCCTATGGGGCCATCTGCCCTATTAATGTGAGTGGGGAGGTTTGAGCGTCGGTGTGGAGGAGACCGAAATATCTAGCCAATCGTGTGATGTAAGGTCCTATGGATATAATTCCTCTCCTGTGCTGCTCTGTTTGGTGTTGAAAGGCTTGGGCTATAAAATATGCTAAGTCGACGACATGTCCCTCTGCCATGCACCATAGATAGTATGCGTCATGAGTATTGACGACGCCGGTGCTCTCTCGTCGTCCTGTCAAAGTGTGAGCCAAAATAGCGTGTATGTACCTCAATTGCATGGGACTGAAATGTATATGGCGATGCAACTTCGGAAGGTCATTTTCTGCGACGAATTCTTCTGTATAAAGTCCTAAAGCAGCCCCGAATTGTGGTACGTTTAGCTGTAGTATGGTTCCTCCCAGACGGAATTGTATCGTCCCCAGATCATCATATCGTGTCATCACTGTCTGAAGTTGGAAAGTGGAGCAGAGTTCTAAAGTAAGCTCCAAGTACGTGGGCTCGGTGATGGTAAAAAATTGATCCCATGGATCAGTTGTAAGCAGTGCTCAGACATCGTCTGCGAGATGAACCTGCTCTAAAGCGGCCCAATCAATGCATCGACCGGTGCCTAGAGGTTGCACTCGTAGTGCCTTGTAATGGTCTTCTTAGGCGTCTTGAGGGAATTGGAGGAACCGGTGGCGTACTTCGGTGGTTGCACTAGCAGAGGATGAGCCGGGTCCCTTTCGTTTTTTAGTAGTGGTGGCTACGGTTCACTTTCCTCGTGACAATGACATTGTACCTGAAAATAGTTGATATTCAAGGATTTTTCTACCAAAATAGAGTAGGTATTTTAATACCCAAAATATTCAAAGTCTAAATAATAATATATCAACCATGATCAACCATTTCGATAGTGAGTATTTCTATCTAGTTCTAATTAACTACCTAAACAATGACTAAAATAATCAAGTTAGTTCTAAAATTCAAGAAATTATACTTAAAACTAAATAATACTAAAACTAAAAAGAAACTAAATAACATGAAGTTTTAATCAAACGATAGTTAAAATAGATGAAAATGAAATAGTGAAGAGTGACCAGCAATGTTTTGGGGGCGTGTGGCGACGTGTACGGTGGAGCACGGGCGTGTACGGTGGTGCACGGTCGTGTGCTGTAAAATTTTGGGTAGCACGGCGGTGGCGAGGGCGAGGGCGTAGGCTCCTGGTAACACGGGCGTGGCTTTGTTTTTGTATGAGTAATTGAGAGTTTGGAAGATTTTGGGTGGGGAGAGGAAATGGTGAGGGAGTTTCTTACTGGTGGCTGGATTTGGGGGGAGTTTTTGAGGGGAAAACGGCTAGGGTTGGGGTTTTGGGGAAAAACAGGGCTGTGTTTCTTTAAATAGGGAGGGGGCACGGGCAAGTGCCACGCCCGTGTGTGTTTTATTCAGCCCGTGTTTTTCGCGTGTTTTCAAATTTGGGCGCGTTTGCTATGTTGGCCATGCCCGTGCTACGTTTGCCACGCCCGTGCACATATAGTCAGTGTTGCACACGGTTGGTATGCACGGGCGTGTCTTGTGCCCGTGTTGGTTTTCTCAGGATAGACCACGGTCGCTTCACACGGCTGTGGTCTTTTTATCGCAGCCCGTGTTCGTGTACTCAGGATAGACCACGGTCGCTTCGTACGGCCGCGGTCTTTTTATCGCAGCCCATGTTGGGGAAAATTTTTCTTCTTCTTTTTCGCACCTCTACCTGCACGCTCGTTTTCTATCCCATGGAGAGCACACGGCCACGGGCACGTCAATGTGTAAGGCCGTGTGGTATGAAACCTGCACTTTCCTGCATCAGTTAGTTTGAAAATTTAAAATGTGAAAATTAATGTGGTTAGTGGAGTTAGTGCTCGAGTTGCCTCCCCAGAAGCGCTCGTTTAAAGCCTTAAGCTCGACTTACCCTATTTTCATTTCTAAAAGAAGGTTCACGGAGCTGAAGCTCCTCCCTTAATTCCTTGAAATCCTCGCCATTATAAAATTTCAGTCGATGGCCATTTACTTTGAATGTTTCTTGAGTTGGATGGGTTACCTCGACTGTGCCGTAAGGGAAAATAGATTTTATCACGAATGGTCCTGACCACCTTGATTTCAGCTTTCTAGGAAATAATTTGAGCCTTGAACTATACAGCAGGACTAAGTCTCCTACTTCGAATTGCTTTGATTGTTTTAAACGAGCATCATGGCATCGTTTTATTGCCTCCTTATATAGTCGTGAATTCTCATAGGCCTCAGTTTGCCATTCATTCAATTCGTTTAACTGCATCATCCATTTCTTACCTGCAGTTTTGAGATCGTAATTCAAGAATTTCATCTTCCAGTTGGCTTTGTGTTCTAACTCAAATGGTAGATGGCAACTCTTTCCGTAAATGAGTTTATACGGGGATGTCCCTAGAGGGGTTTTAAATGCTATTTTGTAGGCCCATAAAGCATCATCTACCTTTACTGCCCAATCCTTCCTATTTGATTCAACCGTTTTCTCTAGGATTCGCTTAAGCTCTCGATTTGCCACTTCCACTTGCCTACTGGTTTGGGGATGATAAGGGGTAGCTGTTCTGTGGTGTACTCCATATTTTCTTAAGACTTTTTCAAATTGAGTATTACAAAAGTGAGTACCCCTATCGCTGATGATTGCTCTGGGTGTTCCGAAAAGAGAGAAAAGTTTCTTAAGAAACTTTACTACAGCTCTAGCATCGTTAGTAGGTAACGCTTGGGCTTCCACCCATTTTGACATGTAATCGACCGCTACTAAGATTTATTTATTTCCAAATGAACAAGGGAACGGACCCATAAAGTCAATACCCTATACATCAAATATTTCACATGATAACATATATGTTTGAGTCATTTCATCGCGTTTAGAAATATTACCTGATCTTTTGCATTTATCACATGAAGTGGCATACCTGTTGGCATCTTTGAAAAGAGTTGGCCAATAAAATCCAGATTCGAGTATTTTGTGTGTTGTCTTGATCCCGCTGTAATGTCCTCCTGAAGGTCCAGAATGGCAGTGTTCCAGGATTTTACTTGCTTCCGCCCTTGTAACGCATTTCCGAATTACTTGATCTACACATATGCGAAAAAGAAAAGGGTCTTCCCAAAAATAGTTTTTCACATTAGCAACACTGAGAGACCACATCTCTAGCACAGAGCTCGGTAGCAGCCACCACCCCTATCGACTTCCAACTCCGGGAAACCATCCAAATTCTAGAAGTTTCACCTCTCCCTCTCTCTTAAATTGAATATCTATCTTTGTACATTGAGGGCAATGTACATCTTAAGTGTGGGGGGTGAATATTTATTTGAAGAAAGTGCCTAACTTTTTGCATTATTCTCATATTCGGCCTAACTTTCTTCGTTATTCTCAAATCCCTAAAATTAGTCTTATTTTTAATCAATCTCATATTACTAATTAGGATGAAATATGTGATAATTTATGATTTTTATTGACATGTATATTACTAATTAGGATGAAATATATGATAATTTATGATTTTTATTGACATGTTTTTGAGTAAGTCATAGTTAATTGTGCATTGATGATTAAATTAGAAGAATATTAGAGAATCAAGCATGATAAGTCTATTTTTCAGAATTAAAATTTTTGTTAGGTTGTTAACCTAAATCTGAATATTACTTTGAAGTTTGAAATTTACGAGGTTGACATCAAAACACCCATAATTTTTATGAAATTTTGAGCCTATTAGAGCATACATTCTTTTTCATGCTCACTTTATTGATTATGAGTGTGTCAACTTTGAATTGTTATTCTAGAACTTGCCTCGTTCATACATGTTGAGACCACACCTTTTTTTGTTTTGAATTAGGCTCGTCTAACCCTTCACTATCTTGAGCTATTATAGCTTGAACTTGCTCCCTTGGGTTAGTCTCAGTGTTGTTCAGTTAAGGCTATTAGAAGCTTTTTAGGACATGCTGGATTTTACAGAAGATTCATTAAGGATTTTTCTAAAATAGCTAAGCCTTTAACAAAATTACTAGAAAAAGATTTGGCACCTCATAGCGACTTGTCCCAGTGGCTTAGCACCACAGTGGGTTGGCCCCACAGTTGATATTACGGGATCGTCGCCAGTGATTTGGTATCACACGTGGGTTGGCCCCACAGATGGATTATTCGTGACTTTGGGTCACCAGTGGTTTGGCACCACAATATTGGATATCGTGACTTTGGGTCACCAGTGGTTTGGCACCACCAGTGGTTTGGTACCACACGGGGTAAAAAAGGTGTTATGGATGGCTAGGGTTGGGTGCATTAATTATATTGCTTAAATATGTTGGGTGTAAGAATGTTGCATTAATCGGGAGGGAGATTTATGCACTGAGTCTTGTGACTCACCTTCTCCCTTATCATTTCAGGTGACACTTGGATTGCGGATGTGGAGCCGGGCGGACTCGAGGTGACCATGCTATGAATAAATACGGTCTTTCACGGATTTGAACTTGGTAATTTATTTCTTTTATTTCGATTTGGTTTTGTTGGGATTGTAAAAAGGCCTTTTTAAGTTATGTTTTGATTATTTATGTGATTGGATGTGATTTCAAATATGACTTAACAAATTATTAAGTAATAATCGGCAAAAGATGAATAATAAGGTTTTCTAAACTACAAAACGACGTGTTTTAAACTTTACCATCGGGTATCACGTTACAACTGAAGATAACTTCAACTCAAATGGTTTTTTTTAGAACTTAAAGTTTTTCACACTCAATCCAAAAGATTTTAAGCAACTAAAAAGGAACTATCCAATGTTCTTAAATGATATTGAATTGTTTTACTTATGAACTCGACCAACTAAGTTTCAATGATCTAAGTTCGGGTTTTCAAAAACAACAAAAGCGGTTTTTAACTCATCATGCACTTGCTTTCTACAAAAATAAAACAAAGAGAAATTTTTACTCAAAACTTGATTTGATTTTCTTCAAAATATTTTCCTCTAACATGCTAGATTCGGTCGTGGTGTGTTGACCGGGTTTGGGGTGTTACAATTGTGGTATCAGAGCCAAGTTCAAAGGCTTGGCTGTGGGCCCGAGGCCCAAAAATGTTTTAAAAGTTGGTTGTAAGTGTTTTTTTCAAAATATATGGTTTGAAAGGCATGGCACCGAGTCTCCGGCATCAATTCGCCCAGGTAAGTACCCTTACTATTGCTTGTGATGTTTGATGTGATGTGATTGAATGACTAGCAATAGTAGATTACTTTGGAAACTGAAACTGATAGGACTCTATGGACTGCGAAAACGAAACTTCTTTAATAAGAAATATTCATAAGACTTTTCCTTTAAAGACAGTGGAATAATCACTAATGCATAAAACTTCTAAATTAGATAAGTCGAGGTATTAGTCATGAGCACTCGAGGTGGACGTGGTAGGATGACAGTTTCTGAACCTGTAGGGTCTGGTCAGGGGTCAGAGAATGAGATACCAGTACCACCACTAGCTGCAGGTGGTGAGTTTCAGGATCAGACTGGGGATGATGCAGTGTCGCAGACGATGCTGCGAGTTCTGGAAAGGGTAGCTGGAGTAGGTGGAGACGCAGGAGCTCGGAAATCTGTACCCGAGCGACTCCGAGCCAATGGGGCTGAAGTATTTTGAGGTGTTTCTGGTGTGGCTCCCAGCACGACTGAGTATTGGCTGGAGGCGACAGAGCGGATCATGGATGATCTGGACCTGACTGCTGAAGAAAAACTGAAAGGAATAGTATCGCTTCTCCGAGATGAGTCGTATCAGTGGTGGCTCATGGTTCGAGACAGTGCTGCAGCAGAAGATCTTACTTGGGATTATTTTAAGGCCGCATATCAGAAAAAGTACATTGGAGCTAGCTACATCGATGCATAACGGAAGGCATTTCTGAGGTTGGTTCAGGGGAGTAAGTCTGTATCAGAGTATGAGGCAGAGTTCTTAAAGCTAAGTCGGTATGCTAGAGGCATTGTGGCTACTGAGCACGAGCGGGGTGTTCGATTCGAGGATGGTCTGAGAGATGAGCTGAGATTGTTGATTGCTCCACAGCAGGAGCGTGAGTTTGCTGTCCTGGTAGAAAAGGCTAAGGTAGCCGAAGGGGTTAAAGAGTCTGTGAGGCAGAATATGGATAGGAACAGACATAAGAGAAGCTTTGGGTCATCTGGGTTGGCAGGAAATTCTTAGAAAAGGGCTAGACAGCCTGGGTTGGTGTATGCAGCGACGTGCCGAGAGGAGGCCGACGCACCGGACGTCATAACCGGTACGTTCTTGATCTTTGGTTTTCCTTATACTGCTTTAATTGATGTGGGTTCGACGCATTCATACGTTGCTAGTAGCATAGTAGAGACCATGGACTTGAACTTTGAGACTACTTCTAGACAGATGACAGTGATTAGCCCTCTAGGTCACTCTGTAGTTGTGAATAAGCTGTATAGAGGTGTACCCCTAGAACTTCAAGGGGTCGTGTTTGTTGCTGATCTGATGGAACTGCCGTTTGGGGAGTTCGATCTGATTCTTGGGATGGACTGGTTGGTTAAGTATCAGGCGAGGTTGGATTGCGCGGCTAAGCGCATGGTTCTAAAGACGGCTGAGGATGACGAGGTGGTCATGATAGGTAATAGAAGAGATTACTTATCCAACGTGGTATCTGCTTTGAAGGCTGAGAAGATGGTCAGGAAGGGCTGCGAAGCATTTATGGTTCATGTGTATGCCTTGGAGGCTAAGGAGTCTGCTGTAGGGAAGGTCCGAACAGTAAAGGAATTTGCTGGTGTGTTTCCAGAGGAACTTCCAGGATTGCCACTGGATCGTGAGGTGGAGTTTGGCATAGATCTGTTACCCGGAACCGCGCCAGTGTCTATTGCTCCGTATAGGATGGCGCCAAAGGAGTTAGTGGAATTAAAGGCTCAGATCCAGGAGTTGTTGGACCGAGGCTTTATTAGGCCAAGTGTTTCACCTTGGGGAGCACCGGTACTCTTTGTCAAGAAGAAAGATGGTACAATGCGGATGTGTATAGACTACCGCCAGTTGAATAAGCTGACGATCAAAAGCAAGTATCCGTTGCCGAGGATAGATGACTTGTTTGATCAGCTGAAGGGTGCAGCGGTATTCTCGAAGATCGACTTAAGGTCTGGGTACCATCAGCTAAAGGTGAAGGAGGCTGATATCCACAAGACGGCATTTCGTACTCGGTATGGGCACTATGAGTTTCTGGTAATGCCGTTTGGGTTGACTAACGCGCCGGCAACATTTATGGATATGATGAATAGGGTATTCCAATAGTATTTGGATCAGTTCGTTGTGGTATTCATAGACGACATCTTGGTTTATTCGAGGACAGAAGAGGAGCATGATGCGCATTTGCGAGTTGTATTACAGATTCTGAGGGAAAAGCAGCTTTATGCTAAGTTCAGTAAGTGCGAGTTCTGGCTTAGGGAGGTGACTTTCTTGGGTCATGTAGTGTCAGCTGAGGGGATTAGAGTGGATCCTCGGAAGATTGAGGCAGTGTTGGATTGGAAGCCGCCTAAGTCAGTGGCTGAGATTCGGAGTTTCCTGGGTTTGGCAGGGTACTACCGAAGATTTGTAGAGGGATTTTCGTTGATCGCAGCACCGATGACCAAGTTGTTAAGAAAAGGTGTTCTGTTTGTTTGGACTGAGAAGCAGCAAGAGAGTTTCGACAAGCTAAAGAAGATTTTGATTGAAGCTCCGGTTCTGATTCAGCCTGAGGCAGGAAAGGAATTCACGGTATATTGTGATGCGTCTCATACGGGTTTAGGTTGTGTGCTGATGCAGGAAAGGAAGGTAGTGGCTTATGCATCTCGGCAGCTGAGGCCACATGAGGTCAATTATCCGACGCACGACTTGGAGTTAGCGGCAGTAGTCTTCGCCTTGAAGATCTGGAGGCACTACTTGTACGGAGAAAGATCGATAGTCTACACTGATCACAAGAGTCTGAAGTACCTTTTGACTCAGAAGGATTTGAATTTGAGGCAGCGCAGGTGGATTGAGTTGCTCAAGGACTACGACTGTTCGATCGAGTATCACCCCGGCAAGGCTAACGTTGTGGCAGACGCGTTGAGCCGTAAGGTTGTATCGGACTTAAGAGCGATGTTTACCCATCTGAGTTTGTTCGACGACAGAAGTATTCTGGCAGAATTGCAGGTTAAGCCGACTTGGGTTGAGCAGATCAAGGAGAAACAGTTAGAGGATGATGTTTTGAGTGCGCGGAGGTTGCAAGTGCAGGATAGTGGTTTGGAGGGTTTCAGCTTGTCTAGTGATGGAGTGCTGTGTTTTCAGGGGAGAGCTTGTATGCCGAAGGATGTCGAGTTAAGGCAGATGATTCTTCAGGACGCACATAGCAGCCCATACGCTATGCATCCTGGAGGTAGCAAGATGTATCAGGATCTAAGAGAGTAGTTTTGGTGGCCGAGTCTGAAGCGGGAAGTGACAGAGTTTGTACGTAAGTGTCTGACATGTCAGCAGGTCAAGGCTGAACATCAGTTGCCGCCAGGGTTGCTTCAGCCAGTGAAAATTCCACAGTGGAAGTGGGAAAGGATCACTATGGATTTCGTCAGTGGATTACCTCTTACGCCTAGCAAGAAGGATTCAGTTTGGGTGATTGTTGATCGTCTGACTAAATCAGCTCACTTCATACCGGTAAGGGTTTATTACTCTCTTCAGAAGCTAGCTAAGTTGTATGTGTCAGAGATAATGAGATTGCATGGTGTGCCAGTATCTATCATCTCGGATAGGGATCCCAGATTTACGTCAAGGTTCTGGAAAGCGTTGCATCTGGCTTTAGGTACGCGCTTGGATTTCAGTACTGCTTTTCATCCACAGTCGGACGGGCAGTCGAAAAAGGTTATACAGATCTTAGAGGACATGCTGAGAGGTTGTGTTCTAGACTTCAGAGGTAGCTGGGAAGAGTTTCTGCCGTTAGCTGAGTTCGCCTACAACAATAGTTACCAAGCAAGTATCAAGATGGCACCATATGAGGCGTTGTATGGTAGGAAGTGTCGCTCACCTACTTGTTGGACGGAGTTGGGTGAACGTCAGATGTTGGGACCAGAGTTGGTTGCAGAGACCGAAGACAAGGTTAAGTTGATTTGGGCTCGATTGAAAGAAGCTTCGGACCGACAGGAATCTTATGCCGATCTCAAGCGGAGAGATATAGAGTTTGTTGTGGGTGATAAGGTCTTTTTGAAGGTCTCGCCATGGAAGAAGGTATTGACGTTCGGAAGGAAAGGCAAGTTAAGTCCAAGGTTAATTGGACCGTATAAGGTACTGAGGCGAGTGGGACCAGTAGCTTATCAGCTTGAGTTGCCAGCAGAGTTAAGTCAGATTCACGACGTATTTCATGTCTCCATGCTTAGGCGTTATCGTTCAGATCCATCGCATGTCGTAGCAGTGGAAGAGATCAAGGTGAACCCGGATTTGACCATGGAGGAGGAACCAGTTCAGATTCTAGATCGGGATGTGAAAGTGTTGCGTAGGAAGTCAGTTCCTTTGGTGAAGGTGCTATGGCGGAACCATGGCGTGGAAGAAGCTACGTGGAAACCAGAGGATGTGATGAGACAGCAATACCCTCAACTCTTTTGACCAGGTAATTTCGAGGCCGAAATTATTTTTAAGGGGGGTAGAACTGTAATATCCTGAGATAGGGGTTATTTTGTAACTGCATTGTTTACTTGTGTTTGGGCTGTGATGTTGTTATTTGTGATGTTTTGAGACTTAGTTGTAAGTCTAGTGTAGGCCTGAGTAGTAGGAAAAATTTTAGTTTTAAGTTTAAGTGGAAGGAGCTGAAGGAGCTAAGAGTTATAAGTATTTTAAGTGGGTTTTAGCACATGAAAGAGGCTTGGTAAGGTGGCAAAGAAGCACCACTTAGAGCCTGTGATTGACGCCACTTGCAGGGGAAGGAGGTCTCAGGTTCGAGCTGCAGAAATCCTACCTTTTGTCTTCTATTTTGACGCCAAGGAGGGGGAGGAGTTGTGTGCAGTTCAAACTCTGCCATGGACCAAGTCAAATATTCAAATGGTTGGCAGAGAGAAAAAGTAGGCATTTGACTGATTCAAAATGGTTTGAATTGGTGGCCAGGAGTGATTTCGGGTGTTGGCCGAATCTTGAACTCCTCTTGGGGAGGAGTGGCCGGTTTTGGTAGGTGAGTAAGGGGAGAGTACCGAATTCTCTTAGGCATTTGGGGTCATTTTCGGTCAGCTTGTGTCAAAGCCGAAACTTCCTTAGGTGATTGCCGAAATTTTTTAGGTGTTCCTTTTTTTGTTTTTGCTCCTAGCCGAACCCTCAAGTAAGTGCACACTTTTTCTTCTTGGTAACCGAAAGTCTCAAGCAACACATGCCCTTGCCGAAACTTGCTTTTGTTCTCTCTTAATTCTCTTTGGTGGCCGAATCTTCTACTCATCTTTCTCCCTCTTTCTTTTTTTTTCTTTCCAAACCGAAAACACCCTCCTCACATCCATCTTTTCTTTTCTCTGCTCAAACACTTTTGCCAAAACCCTATCTTCCTTTTTACTTCATTTCTTTCTCTTCTTCCACTCAGGCTGAACCATAATTGTTTGTGTTAAGCAACCATAGCCGAATCCTCTCCACTCTTGTTGCCGAAACCTCTCCTCTCCTATTAGTTCACCTTGGCCAAATATTAAGAGTGGTGTTGATCTCTTCGGGAATTCTTTTTCAATCGTTTGGAGAAGGTAAGTGCTAGGCCGAATGCTATTTCTTCTTCTCTCTGTTTCTTTGTCGACATCTATAAGGGTAAGAGCCGATTTCGGCATTTGGGAGTAAGAGTGTTAATCGCTTGTTTTGGAACCGATTTATTGTAGGTACTCAGGGGTTTTGAAGTACTCTTTCCAAGCCTCCTTTCTTTGTCAATTGGATTTGGTAAGTGGTGGTAAGGATCGATGTTAATAGTCTATTCTTTTAAGTATTCGTAAGCCGAAGGCTTTTGAGGCTAACTGTTTCTGCGTCTTAGGGGGGTGGCCGATTGCAAGAGGAGACCGTCTCATAGTGTTGGGATTTGATTGGAAATCAAATCGGCAGTAAGGTAGGGGGTTCATGCGTTAACCTTTGAGCTATTTGGTTTGGCCGAATGGCCTTGGTACTAATCTTTATGTTTCGCCGAATATAGGAGCAAGGAAATCTAGTGTCTTAGATCGGTTCTCCGGGATTTGGGGCTTGCGTTATAACAGGTGTGTAAACTTACACACTCTATACTTAGTAATATATTTTAATAACCTGATTGTTAAGTAAAGCCGAAACAGTACGGAAGTGATACGATACCCTATGGGTATGTGCACGGATTCGGGTAAGTCCGTTTCAATATGAGTTTTGTTATGTGATATATGATATCATGATTTATGACATATATGTTATGTGATGGGTAACTAGTCATGTTGGCATGATTTGCATGATGTATATGATTTACATGAGTATGGCATGATGATGGGTAATATGAGAGGAGGGGGAAGATGATATCCGTGTCTTTGGGACACCAGAGGTTTGGCACCTCCAGTGGTTTGGTACCACAGTTTGATTTTGTGACTTTTGGTCACCAGTGGTTTGGCACCTCATAGCGACTTGTCCCAGTGGCTTAGCACCACAGTGGGTTGGCCCCACAGTTGACATTATGGGATCGTCGCCAGTGATTTGGTATCACATGTGGGTTGGCCCCACACTTGGATTATTGATATTCGTGACTTTGGGTCACCAGAGGTTTGGCACCTCATAGCGACTTGTCCCAGTGGCTTAGCACCACAATGGGTTGGCCCCACAGTTGATATTACGGGATCGTCGCCAGTGATTTGGTATCACACGTGGGTTGGCCCCACAGATGGATTATTCGTTACTTTGGGTCACCAGTGGTTTGGCACCACAATATTGGATATCGTGACTTTGGGTCACCAGTGGTTTGGCACCACCAGTGGTTTGGTACCACACGGGGTAAAAAAGGTGTTATGGATGGCTAGGGTTGGGTGCTTTAATTATATTGCTTAATTATGTTGGGTGTAAGAATGTTGCATTAATCGGGAGGGGGATTTATGCACTGAGTCTTGTGACTCACCTTCTCCCTTATCATTTCAGATGACACTTAGATCGCGGATGTAGAGCCGGGCGGACTCGAGGTGACCATGCTATGAATAAATACGGTCTTTCATGAATTTGAACTTGGTAATTTATTTCTTTTATTTCGATTTGGTTTTGTTGGGATTGTAAAAAGGCCTTTTTAAGTTATGTTTTGATTATTTATGTGATTGGATGTGATTTCAAATATGACTTAACAAATTATTGAGTAATAATCGACAAAAGATAAATAATAAGGTTTTCTAAACTACAAAACGACGTGTTTTAAACTTTACCATCGGATATCACGTTACAACTGAAGATAACTTCAACTCAAATGGTTTTTTTTAGAACTTAAAGTTTTCCACACTCAATCCAAAAGATTTTAAGCAACTAAAAAGGAACTATCCAATGTTTTTAAATGATATTGAATTGTTTTACTTATGAACTCGACCAACTAAGTTCCAATGATCTAAGTTTGGGTTTTCAAAAACAACAAAAGCGATTTTTAACTCATCATGCACCTGCTTTCTACAAAAATAAAACAAAGAGAAATTTTTACTCAAAACTTGATTTGATTTTCTTCAAAATATTTTCCTCTAACATGCTAGATGCGGTCGTGGTGTGTTGACCGGGTTTGGGGTGTTACAGGCCATTATGGTATGCTTTGGCGAAATAGAAATGGTATGTTTCATGCTTGATTTGGTATATGAGATGGTGAATGATTTGTATGTTATTTGATATTGGAATTGAACATGTAGGGATGACCCAAATTGGATGGCAATTTGGCCTTGTAAATAACCTATAATTGCCTACACAGGTGAGCACACGGGCGTGTGTCTCGACTGTGTCCTTCATTGTCCTTATTCAAAGAAGGCCAGACTTGCACACGGGCCAGACACATGGGCGTGTGACAGGCCGTGTGACTATAGTCAGAGTTGCACACGGGGTAAGACATGGTCTAAGGCATGGTCGTGTGAGGCACGCGGCCTAGCCACACGGGCGTGCGCCCTGTTATAAAAGAAAAATTTTCTAAGTTTTGCAAAGTTTCTGTACGAGATTGTTTAGTCCCGAACCTTCTCTAAAGCATGTTTAAGGCCTCGTAGACCTTTTAAAGGGACTTTGTATTATTGATTAACAATGTTTTGCTGATGTGTGAGCCATGGTGTTTTAAATGTTATGATTCGATCGGTAATACCTCGTAACCTTCGTTCGGTGATGGATACGTGTTAAGGGTGTTACAATTGGTATAAATTTATGTTTTATTTATTTTGTACTAGAATTTAATATGTTTGGAGTATGTTAATATACTCTAGTTGTATGCATAGGTATCTTGGTTCAAATGGTTGGAATGTGAATTTTATTAGTTAGACATGGTTGTAAAGGTTTAATTTCGGCTTAGAATATCATACCATGGTGTAATGTGTAACAACATGTTTTCTAGTGGTGCCGGAAATAGTATTTTTGGGACCACAATTCTAACGTCGAAGTCTGTAAATATTAATTATTTAATATTTATGAGGTCATTAAGGTCATATTAAAATTTGGTCTAGATATTTTAATGATTGATTAGTTAATTAAAGAAAAAAGGCTCAATCGTAAAATTTAAAAAAGTTAATTGCTATTAGTTTTTATAGGCCAAATGGATGGGAAAACATCATTGCATGTAGTTAGCGTCCTATTTTGGACTTGATTAATTAAGTTTTATGATTAAAATTTTATATTAAACTAGTGTTAAAATTTTAATAAAAAACAAAAAGGGAAAAAGTCTTAATCTTCTCCATTCTTTTATTTTGCGAATCGAAACACCATTTCTAAAGCTTGGGAGCTTCGGCCTTGTATTTGTTCATGCATGTAAGTCCATTTTCACCCGTTTTTCATAAATTTTATTTTTTTGAATTCATTGTAGCTTAATCTAAGCCCAGGGACTATTTTGAAATATTTTGAAATATTTGAAAACTTTTCGTTGATATTTTTGAAGCTTTTTAGTTGTTAATAGTTTAGTTTGAAGTTTGGTGATGAATTAGTACTAAATTGTAAAGTGATTTTAAATAGTTACCTATAACACCCCAAATTTTGGGGTTAGAAGTTTTGGGTTTTGTGGTTAAGGTTAAAGAATTGGTGGTGCTATTGAGTTTAGTGGCGCGTTTAAGTATCAGAATGGGCCTGTTGGTCTGGTGGTTGAGTGAGTTTTAGTGAACCTTTGGGTTCTAGGTCCGAGTCGTTGTGTACGCATTCTGGGAACCTTTTTATTGTGTTTTATTTTGTTTAATTTTATGTTAATATTTCTTTTAATTATTTATTGTTGTTTTATTTTTATTTTTATTTTTTCTATTTTTCTTTTGCTAGACGTTTCTTCTTTTTCCTTTTTTCTTTGTCTTCTTGCTTTTTGGCCTTTGCTCTTTTATTTTTGCAAACGATATATGCTGGGCATATTTCAAAGAATTTCGCTCCTCCATCATCAAATAGGTGTGGGTTCTATATCTTTTTCTGTTTTAACTGCAAATTCTTCTTAGTCTTTACTAAAATTCGACATTATAGGTGTGGATGTTTGTAAACATGCTAGCCTCGATGTTGTATCATCATATTATGCTTAGAATTTGTGTGTTTTGGTATATTTTGAAATCATCGAAGGCTGGAGAGTGCTTCGGGGCTGGAAGCACGTTTTTGAGGCTATTTTTAAGGTGGTTTTGTGGCCACTGGGGTTTCCACACGGGCGTGTGCCAATTCACACAGCCGTGTGCTTTTGGGAATTAGGGTTTTTGAGCTTATTTGGGTGCCACACGACCGTATGGCTGATTATTTTATCGCTTCTCACACGGTCATGCTTCTCAGGCACACGGGCGTGTGAGTTTTGGGATTAGGGTTTAAGTGATTTGGAGTCACAAGGCCTGGCCACACGGCCATGTGTCTAAATTGGGGATTTAGGGATTCCATACAGGCGTGTGTTTCGGGACACACGGCCATGTCTGGTGGGCACTCTCACACGATCGTGTCAGCCCTGTACTCAAATTTAGTGCAAATGGACAGAGAGTTACACGTCTTGTTCCCACGGCCATGTCCTTGGTCCACACGGGTGTGTGCTTTAGTCACACGGTCGTGTGCCTCTCTTCACATGGGCGTGTGCTTCCATCACACTGTGTGCCCTTTTACATGGTTTTTTTTTACCTTCCACACAGCCTAGGGCACATGGGCGTGTGTTCCTAAAGCACTTAAATTGGTTCCAAGTGCGTTTCTGATCCGAATATGTATTGTGTATGCTCCGGCCCTTAGCTAAGTTTAGTGAGGGTGTTCATGACTCGACATCTGTGCTGAGTGTGTATGATGTGTGAGTTTGAATCTAGTCTGTGGAGTGTGTTGTTTATCAGTTCTGAATGATTGACTGTGTAAATGTCTCTGTTCTCTGAGCTTGAATGCATTCATGCATTTGTATAAAGTTTTTTGGGTTGGGTTGTGAAGAGAAGGAAGACTGTATCTATTCTGACTTGGCAGTTTAGCTGTAAGTTTATACGTACAGTGATTTATCACACTGTACCGCTCGTGCATCAACTTTGTTGTGCACTATTATTTGATCTGGTAGTTTTCACTGCAACATGACTGCACAACGGATTACGGCATTGCATAGTACTGTATGTACGTCAGCTTTGCTACGTACCATTATTTGATCTGGCTTGTACCGCGGTCTACCGCATTGCACAGTACAGCACATACGCTAGCCCTGCTGCGTATTATTATTTGAGTGGCTTAGTCCACCTATGTGGCATGTAGGGTTGGATGGGCCTTCCGAGGTCCTAATTGGTGTTATTGGTTGGATGAGCTTTAACAGCTCTTATGAGGTGTGATAGTGGGATGGGGAGGTGTGTTGGCTGGATGGGTGGGTTATATTTTCTAACTACATTTCATTTACATCTGTCTGTGAGATTTGTCTGTATTATCGCTTGACTGTACTCTGTCTGTGTGTGTGTGTCTTGGTGTGATCTGTTCTGATGGCATGTTGGAACATTGGTTCCTTGTCTGGTATCTGTTTCTACTTACATCCGTAAGTAAGTTTGTTTTGAACTACCATCTGGTGTTTTCTTTTAAAATCTGTTTTTAACCGTTTTAGAACTAACACTGAGCTCGTGTAGCTCACCCTCTCTTACTGTTTCCTTTTTAGGTACCTTTTCCTGAATTCTGATGCTGAACTCGGTGTGCGGAGGTCTCAGACAATCTTAGTGGAAATAAATGATTATCGGTTTATATTATCATTTTATACTTGGTTAAACGTTTTTGGACTGTAAGATTTTATAAAAACTATGGTACAAATTCCGTTTTAATTTATTTCTGGTTATATGTTTTACCTAATTGTAATTCTATATACTGGGTTTTAAATGTTTCGGTTTGACTTGAGAACTTGTTTTGTAAAATTTAACTACGGCTACTTCGGTGACCAATGTGACATCCGAGATTCGCTCTAAACTTCTAGGCCGGGTTTTGGGTGTTACAGGACCAAAATGATTAAATATTGAAATTTGGTGGGTTTTCTTGTAAAAATTTAGAATTAGATTGTTTTTTTAGGGATGGTTAAGAATTTAACACTATAGGTTGTGGATTAAATTATGAAAATAAGCTTCTTTCAGTCTTAAGGACTAAATTAAATAAAACGTAAAAGTTTAGGGTAATTGTGAAAATTTTCAATAAGAAGTCATATGCATCAAATGGGATTGTTATAAAGTATTTGGGATTGATAATTGAAATAAAATTAATGTATAGATCAAGCACGTAGATAATCGTGGAAAAGAGAAAATTACTTATTAGTCCTTGACATTGCCATCTTTGTTGTTTAGCCCTGGTAAGTTCATACGGTATTATTTTGTGTATTTTTGTAATGTTATTATTGAAATCCTATAATTTGATGACATTGGTTTTAAACTGAAATGTTACAGTTGAATTGGTGAGAAAATGCATTGAAATGTAAATTGTTATATGGTTTCGTGTGTCGAGCTTGGATGAACATAACCAACAAGTTATTTTTCGCGTTGTATGGGATTGACTTGTGATGGGATGATGATTCATGACTTGTTATTATAACTGAATATATTGAAATCCAGCATTTGTTGTGGATTACCAAGTTATATTTACAGTGATCCTGGCATTTTTCTAGGGATGGATGTAAAGCTACGGGCTAGGCATTAGGTGCCCAGGCGTCTTCTTGGTTGGATTGGCTCGGTTGAGCATTCTGGCATGTCTTGGGTGGATAACTACGTATCCGTATACATTCATTCATCAGGTTGAATTTCGATGGTTAAATGACATGATGATGATATGTATGTGATATTTGGTTATGTTACCTTTTAGATTACTTGTATATGTTTTCACAATTTTTGATATTATATCATGACTTGATAATTATTGATATCGTACAAATGAGATGATTAAATGACTTGTATGAATGAAACTCGCCTATTGAATGCTTGTGGTTGACAGGGTTAATGTTAGTTAATGAGTTTGTTAATTATTATGCTATGTTTTCAAGGTAAGTTATATCATTTTAACCTATGAACTTACTAAGCTCATTGAATCTTACTCGTGTCGTTTTCCTTGTTTTCTTATAGATATCGTTTTGCAGAACTGGGCAATCAGATCAAGTTGAAGATCACATTATCCAACTATCTTTCGATAGACTTTGAAAACATTTATTTTGGGATATGTGGCATTTAATAGGAGTATCATATATTTGCTAATAAGTGTTCTTTATAGGTGACTATATAAGTTGTATGTTTGAGATTAATAATGTGGTTGATTATGGATTGGTGAGTGATGATATAATGGTTGGAAATGTTTTGAAAGGTTTATTGCATGGTGAATGGTATGGTTGAGTGTCAAAGTTATATATTGGTCATTGGATACTTGATTCATGGTTAATGATTATGGTATTGTACTTTGATTGTTCAATTGGAAATGTCCTAGTTGAATGATTGAATTTGTATATTTGTTGAAAAATGTATGTCTAGATATACAATGGTATATAACTTGTTACTTGTTAGAAAAATGGATGGTATTTGACATTTTGGTACTTTACATAACATAGATTTGCTAAGTATGAGTTTGTTAGAAAATGAAGCTGAACTTTAGGTTGAAATGTTGTTTGTAAAGGTGCCTTATGACATAATGGTTAGAACTAGGGAAATGACATGTTCTGGTATGTTTTTGGTGTGATTTCAATGGGTTGAATGATTGGTTAATGGTATACTTTTCTATTTTGTTTCGAATTTGTCCCTGCTTGTTTCTAAATTGATTCTAAAGTTTCTTAGGCTCGGTTTAAGTCTTATTTTTTGTATTATTAGCATGATTATCGAATTTTTTATCTATTAATGATTGTTTAAATTGAATTTTGAGTTGAAATTGTATACTACTGACTTGTTAATTGTCGTAGCATCCCGTAACCCTAAACTGATGACGAAGACAGGAGAGGGGTGTTACATAATGTCAATAGTTATAAAGAAGTAGGAAATTTTGTTTGTGTTTTGTTTGAATGGCTTAGGAATCGGTTAATAAGAAATGAAACTTGGTACATGTTGAACAATGTTCATATATTTATGTTTTGGTGCATTGGTTTGGTATAGATTAGCTAGAAATTTATTGGAATAAGTATACTTATTGGTTTGGAAAGTTACAGGTTTTAATCAAAGGTAAAATTGCAGAAACAGTGTGTGATGTCGCAATGAGATATGGGCTCCAGGCCACAACATGACAACCAACCCCGTCGTCATGACGACGTCTAAATCAATATGTCACGTCACGACATCAATACTATATTTTGAAACTTTTACAATTCAATCTTAATTTGATCTCGAGTTAAATTTGAAGCTTTTGTAAGCCCATATATGTAACACTCATAACCAGTCTCCATCACCGGATTGGGGTTACGGAGCATTACCGTACAATCAAAAACATTCAAACATTATATCATTCAATAATTTAATCATATCATCAACCATTCATATAGACACATATTTTCCTTAAATCTAGCCCTCGACGCCCTAAAAATATCTTAGAAGCAAATTGGGACTAATTTGTAACAATCTGGAAACGTAGGAAAAACATGCAAAATTTATAAAACATGGGTCACACAGCCGTGTGCCTCACACTGCTGAGACACACGGCCATGTCTCAAGCCATGTAACTTTCGAACTAAGGACACATGGCCGTGTCCCAGCCCGTGTAACTCTATGAGTAGGGTCACACTACCGTGTCACATGCCCATGTGCTAAGTCGTGTGCTAGGCTGTGTAACTCATTGACTTGCACCCTAAAGAAACCATCAGATGACACACGGTCGTGCCCCTAGGCCGTGTATCTCACATGGCTGAGTCACATGCCCGTGTCTCAGGCCGTGTAGACCCAAGAATTTACCTAAACTCAAGCCATTTCATACCATTATATGCATAACCTTTCAACCCATTTAGGCACACTTTAAAGAGACCTAAACATCACCACAACACACATCAAAATGCCATTTAAAATTCCTAATTCAACTAACCAATATGCCAATAAAAGGCATCTCAAATGCATACAAACATGTCAATGTTACCACATTTCAAGCATACAAACCTAATCCATTTAGGTGTTAAAACATACCACATTTAACCATTTCCAAGGCATTCAAAACATATCATAAGAGCCATGTTTACAATCTTTAATAGACACTTAGAATGACAACATTTGGTAAACATAATGTGCATCAACCAAACATAATCTTTAAGACACATCAAAGTACCATTACACAACATCCTATACATGTTAATATTGCCAATTCCAAACATAATAACCTAGTTCAAATATGAACTAAAACATGTCACAAGTAACAATTTTCAAACTATCATCAACATGCCAAGAGAACCATATCAACAAGCATTTTAAAGTGACCAAAATCACATAACTTGGTAAGGTATCAAGGTGTACCAAACCAACATAGCTTTCCAAAGCTTACACATACCAAAACCCCATTAACACATGCACCATATTACCATTACAAATCACCCTATACGCAAAACCTTAGCCAAATTACTCAAAAACCACCGATTTGTCCACTGGATAGTGTGATAGATTGTAACGCCCCAAAAGTTAGGGGTTAGTAGTTTTGCTTAAATTCATGTTGTGCTTATTTGGCTTGTTATTTGAGTGTGTTTGGGGGTCCTGTAGAGGCCTGGGTTCGAGGTTGAGCTTTGGAAAATTTTTGCTTTTTGGCCATTTAGTGGAGAAGGCAATTGGAGGTAGGACTTAAGTAAATTTGGGTGTGTTAGGAGACACAAGTTGGCCATGTGCTAGGGAGGTTGTGGCGTCAATGGGAGAGCAAAGGGGAAAGGGGTTCGAATCCCCTGAGTAGCAAAAAGGGGTGGCTTTTATTTTATGGCTTGAATGAGCAAGAAGTGGAGTTTGAATCAAATTCTACCAAGGGAGTTGGGGGATTCGGTCAAACTTTTCAAATGGATGAAGGAGAGGGTTTGTAGGAGGAAAAAGGGGAGAAAATCGTGGGATTCAAGTGGGGGAAGTGTTTTGGCCGAATAAGGGGTCTTGTGTAGGGAAAATTCGGCTAAAGGGGTTGCGTTAGGCATTTGCTAGGGAAAAGTGTGGGTGCCGAATTCTTGTTCTTCTTTTCCTCTAAAACTGCCGAATTTGCTTGGAAATTGACCACTCGTGCATCTTTTCTTTTCTTTTTGTCAAACTATTTTCTTCTCTTGGCTCTCTTCTACACTTCTAACTTTGGAAAATACGGTCCCTCCTCCCCCATCATTGTTCCATCCGGTTCTCTTTAATAGTCGGCACCCTTTTCTCTCCTTAACTGAATCTATTTCTTTAATTTTCCTGCGTTTCTGACCTCTTCTTCTAATAGCTGAATCTATTCTCCACCAACACTTCATCTTGGGTTCTTTAATTGGTAACCTCTACTCCCACTTTCGTTCTTTCTTTCTTTTCTCATTGCGTTATTTTTCATTTTCTTTTTCTAACCGAATGCTACCCCCTTGTTACTTTCTCAAATACTCTGGTGGTAATAGGTCGAATGTTGCGCTCTTGCGGCTTAGTAGTGCTTTGGACAATTTTTTTCCCTTCTCCTTTGTTGGTGAGTAATGAAGATGGTAACGTAATCCCTTGTATTCTTTCTCCTCCTGTCTTTAGATTAATGGTTTTCTAACATTTTACTTTGCTATCAACGGTAGTTGGAATTGCGGGGGTGATAACTTGGTTTCAGATGAGAGGGTTTCTAAGTTTGACTTAAGGCCGATTAGTTCTCTTTTAATCTCGGTAAGTGACTGTGCCCTTACTTCAGCACTTTTATGTATATTGTAGTCTGTTAATGGTGGTTGGAAATACAGGGATTTTTGAGAGGAAGAAATTGCTGTTGGTCTTGGGTGACAGTTCTCGTGAGAAACCTCTTCTCGTTCAATCAAGGTTGGTGCTCAAGGGGTGTTCCGTAGGCTTGCACGAGAAGATGTGTAACAGTACCCCGTAATCAATAGGCGGCGAGAAAGCCGATAGAGTGCGTGTAACCACACTCGTTCTAATCGTAGATTGACAAAATACTGAAAAGTCGAAGTACCGGTAAATGATGCCACACGAGCGTGCGATCGCACGTGTGGTGGACTGAGCCCATGAATATGGGTATAAGATGCTTAAGGCCACCATGAGCATTCACTTGGGCCTAGGACGTTTTGGGCCTCGTTTGGCTGAAATGGGCCGAGTGGGCCCCACGGGCCCATGGGCCCTACGCGAGTAAATTTTGTGGATGGATAGGAAATAAGGAGCCGACCATGGCGATCACATGGCCAAAGGCAGTTTTAGGTCGAATGGGCCACACGAGAGTGTGGGCCCACCTGGGCCAAGTTTTGGGCTTTGGGCCTAAATACACCATTTTGATTAAATATGTCATCTTGTCGCTCGAGGCGACTGTAGACCTTCGGAAAGGGCATAAAATTACTAAAATACCCCGGTGGGTAAAATTACCGAAACACTCCAGGAGGGTAAGATGACCGTTATGCCCCTGAAGGGCAAAATGCCGAAAATGCCCCTACATGTTTTATAATTATTTTTTGTATGCGATTTATGGTTGTATGCATTCATGTGATATTATGCTGCATGGGGGATGGGATAATTGATACGGAGGAAGTTCTGTTAGGATCGCATGGTCGCTTGACGACTGTGGATCCACCGTTGGCTTTAAGCCGGTTATATGATTGGCAGCTCTGCTGCAATATTGGTTAGTGCCACAACCAGTGCTACATAAGGAGTGTAGGGATGGGTGGGTCGATTAAATCCCCACAGGAATGTAGGGTTGGAAAGGAGACGGAGTGCAGAGTTGGTATGGACATTAATGCATTGCATATATGGATTTTAATATTGAGATGGGCTTAGGCCTAGATAAATATGATATGTGACATTTGATATGTGTTAAGGCCCAACCGAGGCTATATTGGGCTATGGCCCAATTGCCACTGTTCCTGTAATGGGCTTAATCCCAGATTGATTGGATGCATGCCTTATGACCGATGAGGGTAGTACACACTGAGTTTTCGTAAACTCACCCCCTCTTTTTAATTTTTCTCAGGTAGTCCTCAGTAGGCGGTTCGAAGTACTAAAGGACTCGAAGGTGGCCACACTACGAGCATCTTTGAATTTTAGTATTCTATTCTACTTTATTTAAATCATTTTCTTATTGGGTTGTAATAAGGCCTCTCTTAAATTCTGGTTTTTAATGTGGGATTTCTAGTTTATTATGATTTATATCTGCTAAAAGTTGAACACGCTTTTTCCCAAAACATAATTGTTTTCTAAGCACTACGTATCCGCAACTCAATTTTGGATAACACGCCTTCGTAAATGATTACTTTGAATTAAGCTTCCACAACAACGAGGTTTTGAAATTAATAACGTTTAATAAATAAACGCAAACTGGGACTTTAGTTTTTAAATATCAAGAAGGGTTTTCAATGAAACCACGGTTTTCGAAAAACACCTCAATGTGGCACGCCAGATTCGGGGCCTAACTTCTAGGCTGGGTCTGGGGTATTACATAGATCTCTGACGAACTTCATACCGGTCGAGCTTTCGATAAATTGTATAACAAAGGAAAATAATTACGTAAGTAAAGAATGCTTAGCAAGCTCGTATAAACTTAAACATAACATACCATTTCAATATTGAAATTTATAGAAGAAGTATAAACCTTTACCAATGCCATAAACTTAATAAAAGCTTATATAACACCATCAAACTCACAAGTTAGTATACTTGTTCATGATACATAAGAAATCAACCATATATAAACATAAGATTTAATTTATCATCGTTACCATTCGGTCATGATTCATTCCATTTGCTTACTTACCATTTCTAATACCATGAGTTTAATAGAAGCCTATTCAAGCATCATCGAGCTCACATGTTAGTAGATTCATTGACAATCATATAAGCTCATATATAACATAAATAGATTTCATAAGATACATTATATAAGCATCAACCTTTTCATATAGTTATGAACCTTTCCATTAAGTCATTTACCGTTCCATTCATTTTCTTACCCGTTGAACCATCTAGGATTACATCGCATACTCAAGAAAGCTCACACAAAGTGTGCCTTTACATATAACCATAGCCTTTCCTTTACATCATTGCTCACACGAGCTGTGAAATGAGCCTGCTCACATGAGCTATAGGTTGGAATGTAAGCTACAGGATGTTGCTCACACGAGCTGTGGAGAATCTGTAAAAAATGCAGGACCTCAGCCATCGGTAGGACATTCAAGACCAGCATCCGAAACATGAAATCCCTAATAACATGTCATTCGTATCCTAAGATTTCTTAAGGTTCAACCAGGACTCGATATCCATCAATTCGTCATAATGTGGATACATTCATATATATATATTAATTCAACAACATAGTAAAAATTTAATTTAATTAACATTATAATGATTATAGTTCATACGAACTTTACCTGACTAAATTGCAACAATGACTAAGTACAGGGGCTATTTGGTAATATTCTCTTCTCCTCAATTTGCCACTCGTCTTTGATCTAAAATAATAATCCCATTCAATTCACTAATTCTAACATAGAAATCAATTCATTTTAAGCAATTAAGTCCTTTTTGACATTTTACAAAATTGCCCCCAACGTTTTACTTTTATACAATTAGTCCTTAAGCTCAAAACATGCAAATTAACCATTTTCATCCAAGTAATCTCATTCCAGCATTTAAAATAATTAATTTAGCTTATAACCCATAATAATAAATTTTTACAAAATTACCCTCAAAGTTTACCCTTTATGCAATTTAGTCATTAAACCTGAAACTTGCAATTTCATCATTTTTAATCATAAATCATGATAGCTGATTTTTACCCAATATTATAATAGCCCATATTAATCCATAATTTACATAATTTCCTCAAAATTTACCTTTTTCGTAAATCAGTCCCTAAACATGAAAATCATCAAAAATTACTTAACAAAATACTTAAATTTAACAACCAAGCTTAATAATCTATTATAAAATTTCAAGAACATTTCGATTTCATCCATGTTAAAATTCTAAACATTTAACAATTTAACAAATTGATCCCCTGGTTAGCTAGATTAAGCTGCAACGATTTCAAAAACGTAAAAATTACTAAAAACGGGCCTCAAAATCACAAGCATGCATGATAAAGAGTTGGCCAAACCCAAGCTACCATCAAAGGATTTTTCTTCCCCCTTTCAATCGGTTGAAGACCAAAGTAAAAGATGAAGATATGTTTTAATTTTATTTTTTGTTTTAATTTACTTACTAAATTAGCGTTATAACCTTTATAAATTAGCTAGAATTGCTTAAATCCATACCTTGTGTAATAGTCCAGTTTGTACCCTAGTCGGAACAGTGGTTTCGGGACCACAAATCTGAGTCCGTATAATATTTTTTTAAAATTTATTTTCTGTGCCTATGATATATGATTAAGCATGTGTTAAATTTTTGTAAGCTAATTTGTCTGTTCGTGTGTTTAATTTGAGCACAGGATTAAATCGCATTGAAGGCAAAACTAGCATGCTTTATGAAAAGATGCCTATTTGTTATCTCTTTATAAGTGTAAGGACTTATGTGGCAATTAAGCCAAAACTATTATAGTGGACGGCATTAAGTGTGGCTATGTATATTTATATGTTTAGTTATTAAGTTAAAATTTATATTATATATTATAAGTTATATTTTTATAATAAAAGATAGGAAGGCCATTATTATCATATGTTTGCCGAAAAACAAAAGAAAAAAAGAAAGAACAAAAGCATCAAGGGTTTCGGTCATTTCAAGCTTAAATTAAGGTATGTTTTGGCTTTAGATTTTGATGATTTTTATGTTTTTGAGATTGTTGTTTAGTCTACTATCAAGCCCATGTTGTAATTTGAAGAATTGATGATATTTGTGAGTTGTGCCATGGATGAATTAGTGAGTTTTATGATGAATTTAGTTGTTAAATGAAAGATATGTGTAAGATGAACATATTTTATTCTTGAAATTTTAATGAATTTAGCTAAATAGGGCTAAATTGAGAAAATGTTAATTTGAGGGACTAAATTGTGAATTTGATGGTAAATATGGGCTTGTATGATATACATAAGCATTCGGCTAAGCATGAGTATGTGATGATTTTGTGTATTTGATGTTTTTGAGAAAAATGGACTAAATTGATAAATGTGCAAATGTGAGGGCTAATTTGTAAATTACCCTAAAAGTGTGTATTTGGATCGAATTGAATAAATTATTGAATAAAAGGGTTAAATTTGAATATGTATAGATCAAGATCCGAAGAAATCGGACTTAGATCGCGGGAAAGCGAAAGTAACAATATAGTCGTTTCCGTTCAGTTAAATCGAATCCGAGGTAAGTCATTATGCAAATAAATATATTTGTATTGAATTATGTAGGTCCTTATAACTATTGAATACGATGAATGACTATGCAATGATGTGTACATGATTTTTGAGATAAGAACGACATAGTAGCAATGTCTAATAAGTCCTGTACGAACCTAGGCATGGATAAGATTAGTTATGTCATGACATAAGTATTTGTTCTGTTTTATCATGTAAGACCACGTCTGGGACGTTGGCATTGATTCGAGATTACGTGTAAGACCACATTTGGGATGTTGGCATCGATATGATCTATATGTTTAAGACCATGTCTGGGACACCGGCACCGTATTAATTCGTGTAAGACCCTATCGGGGACAGTGGCATCAACATCTGATTACATGTAAGACCACGTCTGGGACGTTGGCATTGTGTGACTATTCTGAGTATTCTGTATATCCTATTAGATTCCAAACAGTTCAACGGGCAAATTCTGAGCTATGAACAATTACGTGAATATATATTCGTTTCAGGTACGTTTGGTATATACACTAAGTGTGTATAAAAGGTAGGTACCTATATGCATTTGTTTTGAAGGAATGTATGATTGAACATGAGAATTTGAATGAGATACAAGAATGGATATGAATAAGCTAAGTATATATGTGATATATGAAATGAAATATGTGGTAAGCTTTGTGTGAGTAAAAGTGCCGAAGTCTATGAAATGAAATGGCTATGAGATATATAAGTACCAATGATACAATTTGGTTATGCATTGTGTATTAAGTTTATTTGAATATGGCTTACTAAGCTTTTGGAAAGCTTACTCTATGTGTATGTTTTCTCTGTTTATAGATCGTCAAAGCTATTGAAGGCTCGGGGACCATCGAGGATCGTCACCACACTACTCAACTTGTTTTGGTACATTTTAGAAATGTATATAGCTAGATATGGCATGTATAGGCTAGTTATTTGTTATTGAATATGAAGTGAACTTAGCCATGTCATTTGGCTAGTTATGTGTTGGCAATATGAATTAATGAATATGATATGTGATGTATATTTTGGTATAGTTTTGATAGTATATGAAGTGGTTAAGTTCAAAGTAAGTATTTGAATGAATTATGCTTGTGTTTACATGAGTTTTAGTCTTCTAAATTGGCTTGGTTGAAATTGGATTTTACATATAGTGATTGGACATTTATTTTGATATGTTTTTGGTTGCCAAATGTGCATGAGATGTATTGGTAATTGCTTGTAGGTATGACCCTAATGTGGGTGGCATATTGGCCTTTCAAATGGCCTATTTTGCCACACGATTGTGGTACACGGTCGTGCCTAGTGACCGTGGGACTAAGCCAGTAGCTAGTTAAGAGTACACGGCCTTGGCACACGGACGTGTCTGGTAGCCGTGTGGTGTAGTCAGGATCGATCACGTCCAAAGTGCAAAGGCATGCTTGGTGGCCATGGAGCCAAGTCAGATTTGACCACGGCCAAGGTACACGGGCTTGCTTGGTGGCCGTGGAGTTAAGTCAGATTCGACCACGGGGGAGACACATGGGCGTGTCTAACAGCCGTGGGAGGTACACGGCCTGCCCACACGGTCGTGTAACCCCTGAAACTTAGAAAGTTTAAAATTTTCTGAGAATTTCTGTAAATGTTTCGGTTTAGTCCAGACTCGATTTAAAGCACGACTAAGGTTTTGTTGACCTATTTAAGGGACATTATGAGTGTGTTTGATGAACGAATGTTTGTAATGTTAGTAAAAGTTTCCGATCTATCCGGTAATACCTTTAGCCCTAGTCCAGCGATGGTCACGGGTTTGGGGTGTTACATTTGGTTGGTATCAGAGCTACGGTTTAGCCGATTCTTAGACTAATGTAGCGTGTCAGAGTCTAGCTATACATGCCATATATTTGAACTATGATAGTATGATGAATCCTGATGTGTAAAATGCGATATTTGTATAGTAATGTATCCTGAAAGAGCCGTAGTTGACGATGTAGAAAGTAATGCGCTTGCTCCCGCCCAAGGGACAGTGCCTTCTGATTCGAGACTGGCTACGAGCGGTCAAGAGGGAGAAGCTAAACAAGCTTTCTTCCAGATGATGAGTGAGTGGTTCACTCAATTTGTTAGAAATAATCTGGCTGTTTCTCAACCTCCGCCCCCGCATAATCACCCTCAGACATCTACTATGCCTCCGGCTACAAATCTGAATTGGTTGAATAAGCCTCTTGTTGACAAAATCCGTAAGTATGGGGCTGAAGAGTTCAGGGCTACCAGTGATGACGATGCTGAGAAAGCTGAATTTCAGTTAGAAAACACTATTCAGGTATTCGAAGAAATGTTTTTCACTCTAGATGAAAGTATAAAATGTGTTGTGTCCTTGCTCCGAGATGAGGCTTATCAATGGTGGAAAACCTTAATTTCTGTTGTTCCAAAAGAACGAGTCACGTAGGACTTCTTTCAGATTGAGTTTCAGGAGAAATATATCAGTGAAAGATTCATCGATTAGAAACGAAAGGAATTTCTAGAACTGAAACAGGGCCGAATGTATGTTACGGAATACGAACGAGAGTTCGTGAGACTGAGTCAGTATGCTCATGAATGTGTACATTCTAAGGAAATAATGTGCAAAAGATTTGAAGATGGCCTTAATGAAGATATCCGTTTGTTAGTCGGGATCTTAGAAATAAAAGATTTTGTTGTACTTGTTGATCGAGCGTGCAAAGCTGAAGCACTTGGGAAAGATAAAAAGAAAATTGAATTTGAAGCTAGAGATGTGAGAAAGAGATTTCAGAGTAGATCATTTCAGCCTGTTGCAAAGAAATTTCGAGATGAGCATAGCTATTCAAAGGCTAATGTGGGACAATTGAATAGAGATCAAGCTAAATTACAGATGAGCCCCAAAACCCCAGCAACTTCAATAGAAAGTGCTGGAAATGTCCGTTCTGAAAGACCCGAGTGTAAGCATTGCAGAAAAAGGCATCCGGGAAGTTGTAGATTGAATGATCGGGTTTGCTTCAGATGTGGATCATTAGATCATTTCATTCGAGATTGCCTAGAGTCAGTTGAGCCAGAGACTAATCAGAATCTGAGATCTGATAATGCTCCGATGAGAGGTAGACTTCCGAAAAATGCAAGAAATGATAGTGGTGGTCAGAGAACTATAAGAAATACTATGAGATCCGAAGCTAGAGCGCCTGTCAGAGCATGTGCTATCTGAGCTGGTGAGGAAGCTTCATTTCCAGATGTTATAATGGGTACATTTACACTCTATGATACTTCTGTGATTGCATTGATAGACCCTTGTTCTACACATTTGTACATATGCATAAATTTAGTACTCAGTAAGACTTTGCCTGTAGAGTCTACCGAGGTTGTTATAAAAGTATCAAACCCCTTAGGTGAAAGTGTCCTTGTTGACAAAGTATGCATGAACTACCCGTTAATGTTTCGAAATAAATGTTTCCCTGCTGATTTGATGTTGCTACCTTTTGATGAATTTGATATAATTCTGGGTATGGACTGGTTGACATTGTAGGATGCGATTGTGAATTGCAAAAGAAAGATTATTGATAAATCGTAAAAGTAACATATTTTAAACCCACATTTAGTATGCTTTTGGATGAATTAAGCCTCGATTTATGTAAAAAGGTGCTCTTAATCCTTTCTTTTCATGTTTTATACCCAGGAAAGCACCCGAGGATGAAAAGAATGAGAAACGGGCCTAAAACAGACCAAATTGGGCCAAAGAGAAAATCGACACGCCCTGGACTTAAGCCCACGCGGCCATGCCACGCCAATCTACTAGAACATGGCCTGATCTCGACTTACACGGCCGTGTCTCATTAAAGAAGTCTGAGCACGGCCTGGCCACGATCCACACGGGCGTGTGCCATGGCCGTGTCCCTGTCGTGGGAAAGAGCAATTTCATTCGGATTTGGATACTTTGGGGCGAAGAAACATATTTTGAAAGCCTATATAAACCCCCTAAGTGTTACCTGAAAGAAGGCGGTTAGCTAGGCCAAGAAGCCGAGCCAGAAAGACTAGATTTGTGGAGAATCACTCGAAGATAGTCAGTTGATCTATCTCAAGAAGCCAGAATTCTACTCAAGACGGCGGATCTCTCCTTCAATTCCTTCAGGGAGTTTTAGGGATTTCTTATGTTTTGTTTTATCTTTTCCTCTAAGATGTTTTCTTTATTTGATATGAACTAAACCCTTCAGATACCTGAAAGGGATGAAACATAAGATGGATCTTGTTATTGTTTTCTGAACTATATGATAAATATTTGACTTGTTCTTAATTATGTGTGCTTAATTCTTGTGTTGATATTTTCGGGATATTGATTCAAGTATGATGTGCTTAGGTGGTGGAGCAAAAGTCCCTGCTTAAGAGTAGATCTAGCATAATTAAGCAGAGTTGATCGCACGCCTAGAGATAGGGTGACAAGATTTTTCCGGATTAGGGTGAAACCTAATATGGGAGTCCATAGATCTAGTTAATACGATTCTAGGGGTTTTAATTAGAAAGAGATTTCAATTAATCAACCTAGGGTTAAACGTTATTCGCTTCGAGAGAGGGTTTAATATAACTTAGGGAATCTTACGGATCAAGTCAAATGAATAAATCGTCTGGTTCAGTGTAGATAACAAGAGAAGTTTAGGTGGATTCTTCCTAGGGTATCGTCTTAATCAACTGAGTTTTTCCAACAGTATTTTCCTCAATTCATTCTTTTTGACCTTGCGTCTTTAGTTTAGTTGATAATTAAATTTAGATTAGATAAACATTCACTTAATTCTTAGACTAAATAATAGAAAGAGAGTTAGTATTAGTACTTTTGGTTCCTTTGGGATTCGATATTCCGGTCTTGCCTAAACTATACTACTGTTCGATAGGTGCGCTTGCCTTACAATCGTTATCAGAGTTAGTTTCCAGGTTCGATCATTCTCATTATAAATTTAAAGATCCGATTTCAACGATCAAGTTTTTGGCGCCGTTACCGGGGAACTAAAATATTAAGAAAGTTTAATTTTTATTATGTCAGCCATATTTACTATTTATTTTTATTTTTGCAATTTTATTTTATTTTTCTAAATTTTCTTTATTCTTTCTTTTGTCCCTTTCAGGTACCTCTAGTTTATGACTAGAAGGAACCCGACGGAACCCCTACTTTATGATAGTGATATTGAAGGTACCGTTTGTAGAAATCGCAGACAAATAAGGCGAAGCCTAAACTACATAAACTAAGAGCAAGAAGCCGAAATAAATACCACAGAAGAGATGGCTGAAAATAATCCGCCACCTCCAGAGATGGCCGAACATCATGCTCCACGTACTATGTATGATTATGCTAAACCTAGTTTAACAGGAATTGAATCTAGTATTGTTAGGCTTACTATTGCTGCAAATAATTTTGAACTGAAACCTAACACTATACAAATGATACAACATTTTGTTCAGTTTGATGGTTTGCAGGATGAGGATCCTAACACACACTTAGCAAATTTCCTAGAATTTTGCGACACCTTCAAAATAAATGGCGTTTCTGATGATGCCATCTGTCTTTGGTTATTTCCCTTTTCCCTGAGAAATAAAGCCAAACAGTGGTTGCATTCTCTTCCACGAGGCTCAATCACTACATGGGATCAAATGACCCGAAAAATTTTTATTAAAATATTTTCCACCGGGCAAAACGGCCAAATTAAGGAATGATATCTCTTCTTTTGTGCAGATAGATTTAGAGACACTATACGATGCATGGGAGAGATACAAAGATTTGTTGAGAAGGTGCCCACACCACGGATTACCATTGTGGCTACAGGTCCAAACTTTTTACAACGGTGTGAACCCTTGAACAAGGCAGCTAATCGATTCAGCTGCCGGTGGAACCCTGAACAAAAAAACTCCTGAAGCAGCCTACGAGTTTATAAAGGAGATGTCATTGAATAACTATGAGCGGCAAGTTACAAGGACAAGGCCAGCCAAAGCAGCCGGAGTTTTCAACATTGATGTAGTGACCGCACTATCAAATCAGGTGGGATTGTTACATAAAAAATTTAATAGTTTCTTTGGTTCTTTGCAGGCACATTCAGTTATGCAGTGCGACGCAAGTGAAGGAGTGGTGAATCCTGAGTACCCCCTACGGACAGGGCATGGAGAGCGAACAGATGAACTATATGGGTAATAATTTCCGATCTAACAATAACCCTTATAGTAATACTTATAATCCAAGTTGGAAAAATCACCCCAATTTTTCATGGGGCGGTCAAAGAAATCAAAGATCACAACTGTCCCAAAACTTCCAACAACAGCCCTTCCCACAGGAAAAGAAGCTAAACCTTGAAGAGGCGCTAACAAACTTCATAACAGCCTCAGATACACGTTTTCAGAAGATAGAAACAAAAATTGAGGCATTGTCACAAGAGTTCAAGGATCAATTCGGGCAACTTGCTAAGCAGATTTCTGAGAGACCACAGGGAAGACTACCGAGCAACACTAAGACTAACCCAAGGGAGCAAGTTCAAGCCATAACAGCTCAAGATAGTAAAGGGTTAGACGAGCCTAATACAAAACAAAAGAAGGTGGTAGAAGAAGATATGGTTAAGGTCAATAACAAGCCGAAACCGGTAATCAAAAAGTACCAACCTCGCATACCTTATCCAGAAGCAATGAAGATATACGATACAGAGGAACAGTTCGGTAAGTTTCTTAAACTTTTAAAGAAATTACATATTAACTTACCTTTTCTTGAAGCTCTTTTTCAGATGCCAGATTCAAGGAGCCACATGTGAAATTAAACGCAGTATGCTCAGTAATGTTACAGAATAGACTACCACGAAAGCTAAAAGATCCAGGGAGTTTTACAATTCCATGTTTAATTGGTAGACTAACTGTTGACAATGCATTAGCTGATTTAGGGGCAAGTATAAATGTCATGCCTTATAAAATGTTTAAACAACTAGGTCTAGGGAAACCCAAACAAACTAGGATGAGCATTCAATTAACTGATAAAACTGTTAGAATTCCTAGGGGTATTATCGAAGATGTTCTTGTAAAAATTGATAAATTCGTTTTCCCAGTAGATTTTGTTGTCTTAGACATGGATGAGGATAATTCGATTCCATTAATTTTAGGAAGACCCTTTTTAGCAACTGCCAAGACTAAAATTGATGTTAGCACAGGAGAACTCATACTTCAGGTAGGTGACAATCGATCAGTTTACAAGCTCTCGACTTGGCCATGACAACAATTGATGAAGATGAGAAAGTAAACACAGTTGATAACTAGATTGTTCCAGCTTCATCACAGGAAACGCCACAAGATTACAAACCTGAGCCAAATCATGGACCCTGTGCCAACAAAGAAGAAGTATATGAGGAACGAAGCCTTAGGGTTGACAAACTAGAAAAGTGGATGACATCCTTCAAAGAAAAACAGGAACCGTGCGAAGTAAAGCCGAAAGAGCCCCCAAAAGAGCTCATAGGAGCATCAAACCACTTCAAAATAGGAGACCAGGTACTATTAGATAAATCAGATCCTCGAATCACCATGTCAGACCTGAAAGCAAACGAAGAAATCCCCCTTGAGGTACACAATATCTTCCCATACGGAACAGTCGAGGTAAGCAATCCCATATTCGGCACTTTTAAGGTACACGCTTCTCGACTCAAAATTCATCAAGAAAATAGAACTGTCAGCATGAGAGATGATATTCAAACCTTTAAACCTCCCTGATTTTTCAATACGAGGAAAGTCTAGCTTAAGACTATAAAGAAGCGCTTCTTGGGAGGCAACCTGAGTACTAACACAATTTATTTTCACATTTTGTTTTCAATTCATTTTCTTCTCTTCTTTTTTTTATACCTAGTTGCAAACTAACCAAATGTGCAAATTTCCAAGCCACACGGCCTAGCACACGGCCGTGGCCGTGGCCGTGTGTACCTCAAGAATCTTTGTACTAACATGGCAGAGGCGGTACAAATCAAATCCCAACTAAATTTCGAAATCACGGACCCAACCACCCCACCACAGGCACTGAAAAAGCGCCACGGCCGTGCGAGGCGACCGTGGACAACACTGACTTTTCAGAAACGTGCGTGGCTGTCGAAAAAATAGGCATGGAGAATCAATGTGCCTAGACACACGACAGTGCGAGGTGGCCGTGTGAAAAGACACGACCTCAGTCCACGGGCGTGAGAAAGTACCAGAATTGGGCCTCTATTTAAACACCAACCCCCTCCCCATTCTTCTCATCCACTTTCTACTTCTTTTCTTATCCCATTTTATCACATTCTCCTCTCCATAACAAGTCTCTAAACCCTTGAGCCACACTAAAGCCATGACAAAGAAGCGGAAGAAATTAAGAGTAGTCTCCTTAGGGAGATCGATATACATAAGCTCATGCCGGCCGCTTCATCCAAACAACAAGCCAAGGGTCTTTGAGATCATTTATCTTTTCTTTTTCTTTTCTCTTTTGCTTCAATTTCCTTCTCTTTGACAATCTTATGCTTAATTTAGTTTAATATATTTTAGTTTCTTAGTGTTAGGTTCTTCAAGCTGCTAGGGAATCACACCTTGGGAACCACGACCACCACCACCGCAGCCTGAGAAGTTCAAAAGGTTGCTTGGGAATCACGCCACTTCCGCCAGCGCCAGCACCTCCGTCGCCTTAGAAGTCACACCCACGTCACGAACCATCTACCAATAAGGATTCTCAAACCCTTTTATCTTCTAGTCTTAGTTTATTTTCCTTCTTAGTCTCTTTTTCTTTATCTTTCTTATCTTTATTTATATATTTAGTTTATTTTAAATGTGTCTTAATAACTCTTGGCTAACTCTCTACGAGCTCCCCAATTTCTTCATCTAGTACAGAGCTCGGTAGCAGCCACCACCCCTATCGACTTCCAACTCTGGGAAACAATCCAAATTTAGGAAGTTTCACCTCTCCCTCTCTCTTAAATTGAATATCTATCTTTGTACATTGAGGGCAATGTACATCTTAAGTGTGGGGGGTTAATATTTATTTGAAGAAAGTGCCTAACATTTTGCATTATTCTCATATTCGGCCTAACTTTCTTCATTATTCTCAAATCCCTGAAATTAGTCTTGTTTTTAATCAATTTTCTCATATTACTAATTAGGATGAAATTTCTGATAATTTATGATTTTTATTGACATGTTTTTAGTAAGTCATAGTTAATTGTGCATTGATGATTAAATTAGAAGAATATTAGAGATTCAAGCATGATAAGTCTATTTTTCAGAATTAAAATTTTTGTTAGGTTGTTAACCTAAATCTGAATATTACTTTGAAGTTTTAAATTTACAAGGTTGACATCAAAATACCCATAATTTTTGTGAGATTTTGAGCCTATTAAAGCATACATTCTTTTTCATGCTCACTTTATTGATTATGAGTGTGTCAACTTTGAATTGTTGTTCTAGAACTTGCCTCGTTCATACATGTTGAGACCACACCTTTGATTTGATACACAGAGATGATTAAGGCACCTAGGATTTAACCCACTAACTCCACTAAAAGCCTACCTTCATAATTAACCCCTAGTGAACCCCGTTTGATCCTAATAACCATTTTTATTGACTCACCCGCTAATATTAACCCAAAAACTTTTGTATTTATTATCACCATTCCTTTTTGACTACCCTTATATCGAGATTTGGTTTGATTAGTTACCTAATTATATTATTTCAGTAGTTCAATTTATCCTTTATATATTTGACTTATTCTAAAAAAATTGAATTATATTCATTATTAGTTGTGTGATTAAGTGAGCTTATGCATTAAATTCCAATTATTGAAGAAGAGGCTCGTATTAGAGTATTATCAATAGTAGTATTATTAGTTTCCAATTGATGTAATTATTTAGGATGAGTTCATTTTTTTTCTAGGTAGGTAACTTATCAATTCAATCTCGATTCTAACCTTCTAATTCAGCCTATATCCATACCCTTAACCGAAGCCCCGTTACAACCCTGTTAAAGACCTTTTGATCTGTGTATCATCTCATACTACAGTGGTGGAGATTTGATTTTCAGGCAAGCCTATGAGATTAACTTTTCAGGTTCGACTTTTGAGTGCTTAATTTTTGAACCTTAAACACTTCGAGTGATTTGAGTGAATCTTTTGTGAGGATGTCATTCCTTGTCGGTTTTGAATTAAAAGTTAATTATTTAAATAAGGGGAGACACCTACGTTTTTGTGCTACAAATGTATAACTTTGATTGTTTGAATCTTTAGGACTCTTTGAGTTAAATCATCTATGAATAAATTATCTATGAATTATGATGAGACATTGTTGGTAGGAATTATGAATCATGGAAAGTTCGTTTTAATTGTAAGTTGAGAATTTTGCTTGAGGACAAGCAAAAGCTTAAGTGCGGGGGTATTTGATAAACCGTAAAAGTACCATATTTTAAGCCCACATTTAGTATGCTTTTGGATGAATTAAGCCTAGATTTATGTAAAAAGGTGCTCTTAATCCTCTCTTTTCATGTTTTATACCCAGGGAAGCAACCGAGGATGAGAAGAATAAGAAACGGGCCTAAAACGGACCAAATTGGGCCAAAGAGAAAATCGACACGCCCTGGACTTAAGCCCACACGGCCGTGCCACGCCAATCTACTAGAACACGGCCTGATCTTGACTTACACGCCTGTGTCTCATTAAAGAAGTCTGAGCACGGCCTGGCCAGGATCCACACAGGCGTGTGCCATGGCCGTGTCCCTGCCGTGGCAAAGAGCAATTTCATTCAAATTTGGATACTTTGGGGCGAAGAAACATATTTAGAAAGCCTATATAAACCCCCTAAGTGTTACCTGAAAGAAGGCGGTTAGCTAGGCCAGGGAGCCGAGCTAGAAAGACCAGATTTGTGGAGATTCACTCGAAGATAGCCAGTTGATCTATCTCAAGAAGCCAGAATTCTAATCAAGACGGTGGATCTCTCCTTCAATTCCTTCAGGGAGTTTTAGGGATTTCTTATGTTTTATTTTATCTTTTCTTCTGAGATGTTTTCTTTATTTGATATGAACTAAACCCTTCAGATACCTGAAGGGGATGAAACCTAAGATGGGTCTTGTTATTGTTTTCTGAACTATATGTGATAGCTGAAATCAGAGCTTTAAAATTTATAAAACAAATTATCAAACCTGGAAACTAACTCTGACAACGATTAAAGGCAAGTGTACCTATCAAACAGTAGTATAGCTTAGGCAAGACCGGATTATCGAACCCAAAGGAACTAAAAGTACTAATACTAACTTTCTTTTTATTATTTAGCCTAAAATAAAGTGAAATTGCTTTAATCTAAATTAACGACTACTAAGCTAAAGACGCAAAGACAAAAAGAATGAATTGGGAAATAACTTGAAGGAAAACTCAGTTGATCACGATGATACCCTCAGGAAGAATCCACCTAGACTTCACTTATTCTTTAACACTGAACCATACGATTTATTCACTTAGTTTGATCCGTAGGACTCCCTAACGTATATTAAATCCTCTCTCGAGACGAATAACGTCTAACCCTAGGTTAATTAGTGGAACTCTCGTTCTCTTATAATAACCCCCTAGAATAGCAGTAAATCGATCTATGGATTCCCATATTAGGTTTCACCCTAATCCAGCAAAATCTCGTCAGCCTATCTCTAGGCGTGCGATCAACTCCGCTTAATTATGCTATATCTACTCTTAAGCAGGGTCTATTCCTCCTCCACCTAAGCACATCAAACTTGAATCAATATCCGTGAAATATTAACTCAAGAATTAAGCACATATAATTAAGAAAAAACTAAGTATTTATCATATAGTTCAGATAACGATAACAAGATTCATCTAGGTTTCATCCCCTTCAGGTATCTGAGGGGTTTAGTTCATAACAAATAAAGAAAACATCTCAAGAGAAAAGATAAAACAAAACATAAGAAATCCCTAAAACTCCCTGAAGGAATTGAAGGAGAAATCCGCCGTCTTGAGTAGAATTTCGGCTTCTTGGGATGGATCAACTGGCTAACTTCAAGTGATTCCCTCAACTCTGACCTTTCCAGCTTGGCTTCTAGGCCTAGCTCGACGCCGGTTTCAGCTTCTGCCGAACTCCCCCTTTCAAGTTGCCCCCTTGGGTGTTTATATAGACTTTGAGATGCCTTACTTGGGCCCTAAGTATCCTAATTTAAGTAGAATTCCTAATAGGGTGTTTGAATAGGCTTTGGAATGTGTTTCTTTGCCTCCAAGTATCCTTTCCCAAATGAAATTGCTCTTTCTAGCGACAGGGACACGGCCATGGCACACGCCCGTGTGAATCATGGCCAAGCCGTGTTTGGACTTTTCATGAGGCACGGCCGTGTGGTTTTTGGGCCAGGCCGTGTCGATTTCTCTCTTGGCCCAATTTGGTCCATTTTAAGCCCGTTTCTCGTTCTTTTCATCCTTGGGTGCTTTCATGAGTATAAAATATAAAAAGAAAGGATTAAGAGCATCTTTTTACATAAATCAAAGGATAAATCATCAAAAAGTATGCTAAATATGGGATTAAAATATGTTACTTTTACGGTTTATCAAATACCCCCACACTTAAGCTTTTGCTTGTCCTCAAGCAAAATTCTCAACATACAATTAAAACGATCTTTCCATAATTCACAATTCCTACTGACAATGCCTTATCATAATTCATAGATAATTTATACATGGATAATTCAATTCAAAGAGTCCTAAAGATTCAAACAATGATAAGTCATTCATTTGTAATTCGAAAACGTAGGTGTCTCCCCTTACCTGAATAATTACCTTTAATTCAAAATTGACGAGAGTTGACATCCTCACTATAGATTCACTCAAATCACTCAAAGTGTTTAAGGTTCATAAAAAGAAGCACTCATATGTAGAACCTGAAAAGTTAATCCCATAGGCTTGTCTGAAAATCAAATCTCCACCACTGTAAAATGAGATGATAAACAGATCAAAATGTCTTTGTTAGGGTTGTAACGGGGTTAGGGTTAAGGTGTGGATAAAGGCTGAAATTAGAAGGTTAAAATCGAGATTGAATTGACAAGTACCTACCTAAGAATACTGAAATAATATTTACATCAACTGATAATAATCCTAACAATACGAGCTTTTCTTTTGGAAAATAAACTTTAACTGTGTAAGCTCACTATTAATACTGAATATACTTTGATTTTTTTAAGAACAAACTAAGTAATACTGAATGAATTCAACTCATAGCATAATATAATTCAGTAACTAATCAAATCATATCTCGATTAAAGGGTAGTCAAAAGGAATAGTGATAACAAATACAAAGGGGTTTTTGGGTTATTAATAGGTGAGTCAATAAAAAGGGTTGTTAGGATCAACAGGGTTCACTAGGGGTTAATTTATGAAGGTAGGCTATTTAGTGGTGTGAGTGGGTTAAAACCTAGGTGCCTTTATCATCTCTGTATATCAAATCATGAATGTGGTCTCAACATGTATAAACGAGGCAAGTTCTAGAATAACAGTTCAAAGTTGACACACTCATAATCAAAAAGTGAGCATGAAAAAGAATATATGCTCTATAAGGCTCAAAATCTCACAAAAATTATGGGTGTTTTGACATCAATCTCATAAATTTCAAATTTCAAAGAAATATTCAAATTTAGGTTAACAACCTAGTAAAAATTTTTATTCTGAAAAATAAACTTATCATGCTTGATTCTCTAGTATCTTAAAATTCAACCATCAATGCACAATTATTAATGACTTAATCTAAAGCATGTCAATAAAAATCATAAATTATCAGAAATTTCATCCTAATTAGTAATATGAAAAATTTACTTAAAAAAACAAGGTTAAATTCAGGGATTTGAGAATAATGAAAAAAATTAGACACTTTTATCCCCCGACACTTAAGATGTACATTGCCCTCAATGTACAAAGATAGATAATGAGAAGTAATAGGAAATCAAAAGAGAGGGGAGAAAATGACACTTCCTGAATTATGGATGAGATCCTTGGAAGATGGTAGAGAATACGTGGCGTCAGGTGACTTTATTGAATTTCTCCTAGTTATATGTTTGTGTATGTGGAGTGTGCAATTTATTCTGCAAAGTCACTTAGTTAAAAATCTTAGTGGCGTAATAGATATGTGTTAGGTATACTCGAATAGTTAGATAGCCAATGATAGAAGTTTGCAATAAAATAAATAAAAGTTCAAATTAAAAACTAAAATAAAAAGTGAAAATAAAGAAAAGAAAGTTAAAAATAACAAATTAAGAGGTCTTAGAAGTCTTCATCATCAGCCGGGTCCTGTGGTGGTGTTGGTGATGAGATATGGAGGTGCTGGCATATCTATTGAAGGGTTGCCTCTATCCCATCAAAATGTCGAGTATTTTCAGCAAAATACAGCTCGAACTGGTCGAGTCTTGTAGAGATATCCGCCAATGAGGTTACTGTATGGGATGGCCGCTGGCTCAGAACCGGTGCCTCCTGTGGTGGTGGTGGGACATCATCAGTAATGTCCTCAGGCTCCCCTTCAACTGTGGAAGTCACCAATCGGTATTGAGGAGGTTCAGTTCCTCGATGATGTTTAATCATCCTCATGTGTAGCATTGTTTGGATGCCCTGAGGTACCATATACCCGATCAGTGTAAGTGAGGAAATCTGAGCCTCGGTGTGGAGGAGGCCAAAGTATCGAGCCAGCCTTGTGATATATGGCCCCATTGATAGAATCTCCTTCCTGTGTGCCTCTGTTTGATGCTGAATTGCACACGCGATGAAGTATGCCAGGTCAAAAACATGCCTTTCTGACATGCACGATAGGTAGTAGACATCGTGTTTGTTGACCACACCGGAGCTCTCACGTCGTCCTGTGATGGTGTGAGCGAGAATGGCGTGAAGATATCATAGATGTGGGAGAAGGGTTGTCACCTTTGACCGACTGGGGTCGTAGATGCTTGTGGTGGGGCCTTGGCTGCGTCAGCAGTTGAGCAGAGTGCAATGGAGCTGACGGTTTAATCCGGAGAGTGGGTTTGCCTTTATGAATTCTGGCGTATAAAGTCCGAGTGCTGAGCCGAATTGCGGTACGCTCAATCGATGTACCGTGCCCCCTAGACGGAATTGGACTGTTCTTGGGTCGTCGAACTCTGCCATCATTGTCTGTAATGTGAAGGTGGTGCAGAACTCTAATGTGAGCTCCAAGTAAGTGGGCTCGATGATTGAGAAGAACTGTTCCCACGGATCGGTTGAGATTAAGGCTCGAATATCAGTTGCGAGCCTGACTTGTTATAGTGCATTCCAATCGATGCACCTACCGGTGCCTAGGGGTCTATCTCGAATGGCCTTGTATCGCTCTTCTTGAGTTGCTTGAGAGAATCGAAGGAATGAGTGTCGTAGTTCGAAAGAAGCACTTGCGGATGATGATTCGGGCCCCTTTCTTTTCTTGCTTAAGGCGGTTGTGGATCGTTTTGGTCGTGATGATGACAGGGTACCTAAAGAAAGAAACAAACAAAATTTTGTACCAAAATATAATCTAGACCCAAGATATTCCAATAAGCAACAAAATAAAAAAAAATAGAAATTTGCAATAGCAGATATGAGAAATGATGAATAGCACTATTTTTATGATGTTGCATGAATGAAATATTGAAAAACATGAGAGAATCCATACTTAAAACTAAACCAAATATTAATCAAATAACTACTATCACAAAACATAAAAAAAAAATCATGCTTAAAACTAAATAATATGAAATTTAGCAAACTCTAGCTAAAGAAGTGAAAAAAAAATGGAAGGAACCAGTGATGGTGGCGGTGGTTTTCTTCCGAACACGGGGCGAGCACGGCGGTGGTGCTTTTCTTTTTCAGCACGAACACGGTGGTGGGGAGGGCGTGGTCTACTGTAGCACGGCGGTGGCAAGGGCGTTCGGACGGTTTTTGTAAGGTTTTTTTTTTTTTGAGAGGGAGGCAAAGAGAGGGGTTTTGGGAAGGTGGGGAATATGGGTGTGGCCGGATTTTGGGAGGGAGGAGGTGCTGGAAATTGATTTTAGGGTAGGTTTTAGGAAAGTGACGGTTTAATTTGGTTAAATAGGGGAGGGGGCACGGGCCAGCGCCACGCCCGTGCTCTGTTTTAAAGTGCCCATGTTTTTCGCGATTTCGAATTTTAGGCGCGTTCAGGTGAATTCGCCAGGCCGTGTTTCATATTCCACGCCCGTGCTCGACAAGTCAGTAACCTCGCACGGTTGGAAGACACGAGCGTGTTATGCCCGTGGTGTGTAAGTCAGTAGCTTCACACGGTCGTGGGGCATGACTGTGTGTCGCCCGTGCTCAACAAGTCAGTGACCTCGCACGGTTGGGTGGAATGGGCGTGTACTGGTATCGCAACCCGTGCTGGGAAAAGAAATTCTTCTCTATTTGTGCGCGGCTACTGGTACGCCCGTTGTTCGTCCCCTTTCTTTCACACGACCATGGGCACGGCCGTGTTCACGGCAGTGTGGTTGAAAACCTGCTCTTTTATTAGACTAATTTACTATGGAGTTAGATGCTGAATAAATGAAAAATAAAATTTTAGTGAATTAGTGCTCGGTTTGCCTCCCGAGAAGCGCTTGTTTATAGTCTTAAGCTAGACTTTCCCTGTTTCTGATTCTAAAAGAAAGTTCATAGAGCAGAAGCTCCTCTCTCATATCTCCAAAATCTGCACCATTATAAACTTTGAGTCGGTGACCATTTACCTTGAATGTGCCCTTAATGGGGTGAGTTACCTCGATTGTGCCATATGGAAAAAAATTTTGGATCATGAATGTGCCTGACCATCTTGATTTCAGCTTCCTAGGAAATAATTTAAGCCTTGAGTTGTATAGTAGGAACAAGTCCCCTTCTTCGAATTGTTTTGATTTCTTTAGATGAGAATCATGACGTCGCTTTGTTGCCTCTTTGTATAGTTTCGAGTTCTCGTAGGCCTCAGCTCTCCATTCGTCTAGCTCATTCATCTGCATTATTCTTTTCTTTCCTGCAGTTCTAAGATCAAAATTTAAAAATTTTATGGCCCAAAAAGCTTTGTGTTCTAACTCAAATGGTAGATGACAACTTTTCCCGTATACAAGTTTGTATGAGGATGTCCCTAGAGATGTTTTAAATGCTGTTCCATAGGCCCATAAAGCATCATCTACTTTTAATGCCAATCTTTTCTATTTGATTCAACCGTCTTTTCTAGGATGCACTTAAGTTCTCAGTTTGCTACTTCAACTTGCCCACTGGTTTGAGAGTGATATGGGGTAACTGTCCTGTGGTAAACTCCATATTTTTTCAGAACTTTTTCAAATTGAGTATTACAGAAATGAGTACCCCTATCACTAATGATAGCCCTAGGTGTCCCAAATTGAGAAAATAGTTTCTTGAGAAATTTAACTACTACCCTAGCATCATTGGTAGGTAAAGCTTCTGCTTCTACCCATTTTGACATGTAATCAACTGCTACCAAGATGTATTTATTTCCAAATGAACTAGGAAATGGTCCCATAAAATCAATACCCCATACATCAAATATTTCACATGATAACATATATGTTTGAGGCATTTCATCACGTTTAGAAATATTACCTATTCTTTGGCATTTATCACATGAAGTAACATACCTGTTGGCATCTTTGAATAGAGTGGGCCAGTAAAAACCTGATTCGGGTATCTTGTATGCTGTCTTAATTCCACTGTAGTGTCCTCCTGAAGGTCCTAAATGGCAATGTTCCAGGATTTTGCTTGCTTCTGCCTTTGTAACGCATCTTCAGATTACCTGATTTGCACAAATGTGGAAAAGAAAGGGATCCTCCCAAAAATAATTTTTCACATCAGCAAAGAATCGCTTCTTTTGATGATGTGTTAATCTTTTTGGCAAGATGTTAGCTGCTAAGTTATTCGCAATATTTGCAAACCATGGTACCTCAGAATGTGTTATAGAAAAGAGTTGTTCTTCGGGAAACGAATCGTTTATCTCACTTTCATCGAGCTTTTTGGTATGTGAATTTTCAAGTCTAGAGAGGTGATCCGCTGCAAGATCCTCAGCTCCCTTCTTATCTTGTATCTCCAAGTCAAATTCCTATAAGAGTAAAATCCATGTATGAGTGAGGTTTTGCATCGGGTTTGTTTAAAAGATAACGAAGAGCTGAATGATCAGTGTAAACTACAACTTTGGACAATATTAGGTACTGCCTGAATTTGTCAAAAGCAAAAACTACATATAGCAATTCTTTCTATGTGGTGGTGTAGTTTTCTTGAGCGGGTGTTAATGTTCTGCTAGCGTAGTAAATTAGCTAAAAATGCTTGTCTCTTCGTTGTCCCAAAACTGCACCTACTGCAAAATCACTTGCATCACACATTAGTTCAAAGGGTAAGTTCCAATCAGGTGCAATTATAATCGGAGCATTTATTAATTTATCCTTAAGGACATTAAATGCATCTAAACATTCCTGATTGAAATTGAAAGGAACATCTTTTTCTAGTAATTTTGCCAACGGCTTAGCTATTTTAGAAAAATCTTTAATAAATCTTCTATAGAACCCTGTATGTCCTAAAAAGCTTCTAATAGCCTTAACTGAACTAGGGGGAGGTAAGTTTTCTATGGTTTCAACCTTTGTTTTATATACCTCAATCCCTTTACTAGAAATCTTATGTCCTAACACAATCCCTTCTCTAACCATAAAGTGACATTTTTCCCAATTCAAAACAAGGTTTGTTTCCTCACATCTCATTAGAACTCATTTTAAATTTTTAAGTCAAAAATGAAAAGAATTACCGAATACAGAGAAATCATCCATAAATACCTCCATGATGTCTTCCACGAGTTCATCAAAGATTGCTAACATGCAACGCTGAAAAGTAGCAGGAGCATTACATAATCCAAAAGGCATTCTATGATAAGCAAACGTACCATATGGGCATGTAAATGTTGTCTTCTCTTGGTCTTCAGGAGCTATGGGAATTTGGAAGTAGTCGGAGAGTCCGTCCAAGAAGCAGTAGTACATATGCTCGGATAGTCTTTCTAACATTTGATCTATGAAGGGTAGAGGGAAGTCATCTTTTATGGTGGCATCGTTCAACTTTCTATAGTCTATACAGACTCTCCAACCTGTAACCGTTCTTGCGGGAATTAACTCATTCCTTTCATTGGGAACTACCGTCATACTTTCTTTTCTTTAGAACTACCTGCACAGGACTTACCCAGGTGTTGTTAGAAATAGGATAAATTATTCCTGCATCTAGAAGTTTAATTACCTCGGCTTTGACCACTTCTTTCATGTTGGGGTTTAGCCGTCTCTAGGGCTGCACACACGGCTTGTATTCTTCTTCCATTAAAATTTTGTGGGTGCAGAATGATGGGCTTATTCCTTTAATGTCAGAAATTTTCCAAGCTATGGCCTTTTTATGTTCTCTTAGTACCTGTATCAACTCCTCCTTTTCTTTGGGTTTTAGTTCTGAAGAGATGATAACCAGTATCGTAGAATTTTCCCCAAGGAATGCATATTCCAAATGTTTCGACAATTGTTTTAATTCCAGATTGGGTGGCTCATCAATTGAGGTTTTCTGTTTTAATTCGTCATTGTCTTCAATGCTTTCTTCTTTCATTTGTCTAAATGAAGATGTATTCAAGTTCATCTCTTCACCTTCATCTTCTTCCCCCTCTTCTTGAGTCAGTCACAGTTCCATCGTGCCGTCATGGATGATTTCCTGTAATGAATTTTGAATGATATGATCAGTAGTATCAACAAAATAACAGGAATCATCTTGTTCTTTAGAATATCGCATGGCATCATAAATTTGAAAAATAATTTCCTCATCGCCTATTCTTAATGCAAGTTTACCGTCACCTACATCAATAGCAGCCTTAGCAGTAGCTAGAAAAGGACGCCCTAAAATTAAGGGAACATTAATGTCTTCATCCATGTCTAACACAACAAAATCAACAGGGAAAATAAATTTATCAATTTTTACCAAGACATCTTCGATAACTCCTCTAGGATATTTAATGGATCTATCGGCTAACTGAATACTCATCCTAGTGGGTTTTGGTTCCCCAAGATCTAGTTGTTTAAACATCTTGTAAGGCATTAAATTAATACTAGCACCTAGATTATCCAATGCTTTCTTAATATTTAAGCTACCAATTAAACAAGGAATAGTAAAACTTCCTGGGTCTTTTAATTTGGCTGGTAACTTGTTTTGGAGGATGGCAGAGCATTCTTCATTAAGTTCCACTGTTGACACTTGTTCAAGCTTCCTTTTATTCTTCAGGAGTTCCTTTAAGAATTTTGCGTACTTTGGCATCTGTGAAATAGCTTCCACAAAAGGTATGTTAATATGTATTTGTTTAAAAAGTTCGAGAAACTTACCGTATTGGGCATCTAATCTTTCTTTCTTCAATTTTGTTAGATATGGGATTGGTAGTTTACTTTCTTTGCGTATTAGATTTACGTCCTCCACCCCCTCATCTTTTGTGTTGTTATCTTCATGTGGTCTCTTTGGTTCGACTAACTCTTTTCCACTCCTTAGTGTAACTGCTTTTTGATAAATCGTAAAAGTAACATATTTTAGGCCCACATTTAATATGCTTTTGGATGATTTAAGCCTTGATTTATGTAATTTGGTGCTCTTAATCTTTTGTTTTCATGTTTTATACCCAGGAGAGCACCCAAGGACAAAAAGAACAGAAAACAGGCTCAAAATAGAGTAAATGGGTCATATCACGAAATCGACACAGCCTAGCCCAAAGATCACATGGCTGTGCCTCATTAAAAGTTCAAACACAGCCTGGCCATGACTCACATGGGCGTGTACCATGGCCGTGTCCCTGTCTCTGGAAAAAGCAATTTCATTCGAGAAAGGATACTTGGAGGCAAAGAAACGCATTCCAAATCCTATTCAAACACCCAAATAGGAATCCTATTCGGATTAGAATACTTGGAGGCCAAGTAAGGCATCCCAAAGCCTATATAAACACCCAAGGGGGAAACTTGAAGAGGGGAGTTCGGCAGAAGCCGAAATGAGGGCGTCGAGCTAGGCCAAGAACCCAAGCCAGAAAGATCAAAATTGAGGGAATTACTCGAAGTTAGCCAGTTGATCCATCCCAAGAAGCCGGAATTCTACTCAAGACGGCGGATTTCTCCTTCAATTCCTTTAGGAAGTTTTAGGGATTTCTTATGTTTTGTTTTATTTTTTCTCTTGAGATGTTTTCTTTATTTGTTATGAACTAAACCCCTCAGATACCTGAAGGGGATGAAACCTAGATGAATCTTGTTATTGTTTCCTGAATTATATGATAAATACTTAGTTTGTTCTTAATTATGCATGCTTAATCCAAATCTGATGTGCTTAGGTGGAGGAGGAATAGACCCTGCTTAAGAGTAGATCTAGCATAATTAAGCGGAGTTGATCGAACGCCTAGAGATAGGGTTACGAGATTTTGCCGAATTAGGGTGAAACCTAATATGGGATATCCATAGATCGATTTACTGCTATTCTAACGGGTTATTATAAGAGAACGAGAGTTTCACTAATTAACCTAGGGTTAGACGTCATTTGCCTCGAGAGAGGGTTTAATATACGTTAGGGAGTCCTACGGATCAAACTAAGTGAATAAATCGTATGGTTCAGTGTTAAATAACAAGTGAAGTCTAGGTGGATTCTTCCTAAGGGTATCGTCGTGATCAACTGAGTTTTTCTTCAAGTCATTTCCCAATTCGTTCTTTTTTGTCTTTGTTTCTTTAGCTTAGTAGTCTTTAATTTAGATTTAAAGCAACTTCACTTTATTCTAGGCTAAATAATAAAACGAAAGTTAGTATTAGTACTTTTAGTTCCTTTGGGTTCGACAATCTGGTCTTGCCTAAGCTATACTACTGTTCGATAGGTACACTTGCCTTTAATCGTTGTCAAAGTTAGTCTCCAGGTTTGATCATTCGTTTTATTAATTTTAAAGCTCTGATTTCAGCGATCAAGTTTTTGGCGCCGTTGCCGGGGAACTAAAATATTAAGAAAGCTCTATTTTTATTACTTTAGCCATTTTTTATTGCAATTTATTCTTTTATTATTATTATTAGTTTTATTTTTTTACTTTGCTAATTTTTCTTTTATTTGATTTTTCCAGGTTAGTTTATAGAGGAGATGGCACTAAATAACTATCAGTGGCAAGTTATGAGGACAATGCCAACAAAAGCTGCCAGTGTCTTCAACCTCGACGTGGTCACCAGGTTATCTAACCAGCTAGAGATGATGAATAAAAAGATTGATGGTATGCATAGTCTCTCGCAGGTACACCCAGTAATGCAATATGATTCGTATATAGGAGGAGTGTCGAATCCTAAGTACCCACCCTACGGATATGGCATGGAAAACGAGCAAGCTCACTATACGGGTAACTATTCTAGACCACAAAATAATCTTTATAATAACACTTATAACGCAGGTTGGAGTTACCATCCTAATTTCTTGTGGGATGATCAAAATAGCCAAAGACCGGAACTTCCTCCAAACTTTCAACAACCACCTCACCAACAGGAAGAGGAGTCACACCTTGAGGAGATGTTGACAGAATTCATGGCAGCCACAGAAAATCGCTTCCAAGAGACTGAGGAAACACTCAAAAGCAACGAGAACCGAGTCGGTGAACTTACTAAGTCAGTCAAGGAAGTCACTAACGCGGTCGAACAACTTGCAAAGCTGATCGCTACAAATCAAAGTTTTAAATATTTATAAAAGAATGATCAAACCTGGAAACTAACTCTGAGAACGATATTAAGGCAAGTGTACCTATCGAACAGTAGCATAGCTTAGGCAAGACCGGTTATCGAACCCAAATGAACTAAAAGTATTAATACTCTCTTTTTATTATTTAGCCTTAAAGTTAGAGTGAAGATTACTTTAAACTAAAGTGACGACAACTAAACTAAGGACACAAAGACAAGAAAACAAATTGGAGAATAACTTTGAAGGAAAACTCAGTTGATTTCGATGATACCTTCGGGAAGAATCCACCTAGACTTCATTTATTATCTAACCTTAAATTATATGATTTCTTTTACTTAGCTTCATCTGTGAGACTCCCTAACCTATATTAAACCCTCTTTCGAGGCGAATAACATCTAACCCTAGGTTAATTAGTTGAACTCTCGTTCGCTTATAATAACCCCCTAGGATAGCAGTAAATCGATCAATGGACTCCCATATTAGGTTTCACCCTAATCTGGCAAAATCTCGTAACCCTATCTCTAGGCGTTCGATCAACTCTGCTTAGTTATGTTAGATCTCCTCTTAGGCAGGGTCTATTCCTCCTCCACCTAAGCACATTAGATTTGGATTAAGCAACATAATTAAGAACAAACTAAGTAATTTATCATATATCTTAAGAATCAAATAATAAAATCCATCTAGGTTTCATCCCCTTTAGGTATCTGAGGGGTTTAGTTCATAATGAATAAGCAAAACATTGCAAGAGAAAAGATAAAACAAAACATAAGAAAACCCTAAAACCATCAGAAGGAATTAAAAGAGAATTCCGCCGTCTTGAGTATAACTCCAGCTTCTTGGGATGGATCAACTGGCTATCCTCGCATTATTCCCTAACATTAACCTTCTCGGCTTGGCTCCTTGGCCTCGTTTTTCCTCCCTTCGGCTTCTGCCGAACTCCCCTCTCAAGTTGCCCCCTTGGGTGTTTATATAGACTTTGTGATGCCTTGCTTGGCCCCTAAGTATCCTAATTTAAGTAGAATTCCTACTAGGGTGTTTGAATAGGCTTTGGAATGTGTTTCTTTGCCTCCAAGTATCCTTTTCCGAATGAAATTGCTCTTTCCAGAGACAGGGACATGGACATGGCCATGGCACACGCCCGTGTGAATCGTGGCCAGGCCGTGCTCAGACTTTTAATGAGGCACGGCCGTGTTATCTTTGGGCCAGGCCGTGTCAATTTCTCTCTTGGCCCAATTTGGTCCGTTTTAAGCCCGTTTCTCGTTCTTTTCATCTTTGAGTGCTTTCCTGAGTATAAAATATGAAAAGAAAGGATTAAGAGCACCTTTTTACATAAGTTGAGGGATAAATCATCCAAAAGCATATTAAATGTGGGTCTAAAATATGTTATAATTACGATTTATCAAATACCCCCACACTTAAGCTTTTGCTTGTCCTCAAGAAAAATTCTCAACTTACAATCAAAACAAACTTTCTTGATTCATAATTCCTATCAATTATGCTTTATCAATGTAATATCCTAGATTGGGGGTCATGCATTTTAATTGGTTTGTGTGTTAGTGGGCTTTGTGTGTTGTTTGGGTGTGTTTAGGGGCTTTGGGAAACCTTGGGTGTAACATCATAAAATAGGGGCTATTTGTGTTTGAATTATTTTGCTTATGTTTGGATTGCTGTAATATTATTCATAGTGTAATAAGACTTAATTAGGGGTCTTGAGCAGGCTCGGATTAGTAGAAAATTTATTTGTGAAGCTTTAAAGATAGGGAGCCTTAGTAAGTAGGAGTTACAAGGTTAAAAGAGGAAACATTTGACATTAAAAATGACTTGGAAAAGTGGCAAAAGGGAGGCCACTTAGGAGCTAGAGTTGACGCCATCAAGGGAGCAAGGGGAGCCTATGTTCGAGTCGCGGGTTTTCCGTTTTATTTTCATTTTTGGACGGCAAGAGAGAGAAAGAGATGAGCAATTTTTAATGTGAGGATGATAAGGATATTATTAAGGATATTATTAAAGATTTAATTGGATTTTGATTAAGTTGGCAAGAGGAAATTTAGGAGTATGATTTATTCCATTTATTTGGAATTATTTCAAATGAATGGCTTAGAGTGAATTTGGGAAGTTGCCAAATTTTGAACTCCTTGATCATAGGAGTGGACGGCAAGCATGGGGGGGATAGTGCCGAATTTTCTTAGTCTTTTCTTCATAATTTTCGGCTAGCATCTCTTGTCCTTTTCTTCTTCAACCTTTCTTCAAAACCGAAAATACTCTCCCTTAAACTTTTCTTTTCTTTTCAAATCCTTTGGCCGAAACTTCTTTTCCATTTCTTCTTCCTCTTTTCACTCAAAGCCGAATCTTGAGTGTTATTTTTATCAATCATAGCCGAAATCCCTATCCCTCTTGTCTCATTATTTTCTTTCTCCATTAGCCGAATCTACCCCCTTGGTGTGCCGAAATTTCCTTCTCCTATTTTGTGTAGCCTTGGCCGAATATCATAGCAAGGGTGATTTCTTTTTGTGTTTCCCTATCGGTCATAGAGAAAGATTGGTGTGCCGAAACTCTTCTCCCATATTCTTTTTGTCTCTGTCGACTTTCAACAAGGGTAAGAGCCGATTTCGGTATTGGATTGCAAGTGTGAATCGACTGATTTGGAATCGGTTTGTGGTAGGGCCTTCGAGGTGTTGGAAGCAATCTAGTGAAGCCGTCACCTTTGATTGATTGGTTGGTAAGTGGTGGTAAGAATGTGTTACTAGTTTAATCTCTTTAGTATTCGTTTAAGCCGAAGGCTATTAACATGTGATTGCCGATTTAGTGAAGAGCGCTTGGAGTGTGGTGGCTAGTATTCAAAGGCATTTGGGTAAGGTTTCGAGTTCACAAGGAACCCTTTGCAATTAATTTGGTTTGGCCGAATAGGCCATGGCACTAACCTTGTGTTTGGCCGAATATAGGGCAAGGATATTGTGGGTGGTCGATTGGTTATTTCGGGATTTAAGGCTTTCGTTAATTTCAGGTGTGTGTATACACACTTTATGATTAATAAATTGTGCTAAATGTTTATGTATGCTAAATCTGGTTCATGTAGCTTTGGATTTAATACCATAACGGTATAAGCGATGATTCAGGTAAGTTCCTGACAGTATGAGTTTACTATTGATGCTTTTGGGAAGCATGGCATACTTGATATATGTGATTTAAATATATGTTGGCATGAACTCTGCTATATAATTGATTGATGTGGGTTGATGAGAGGAGGGGGCAGTGATATTCGTGTCGACGGACACCAGTGGTTTGGTACCACATTGTGACTACGGTCACCAGAGGTTTGGCACCTCCAGAGGTTTGGAACCTCATAGCGTCTCGTCCCTGTGGCTTAGCACCACCGTGGGTTGGCCCCACTTTGAGATATGGGATTGACGCCAGTGATTTGGTATCACACGATGGGTTGGCCCCATCATTTGATTTGTGACTTCGGGTCACCAGTGGTTTGACACCACAATATGACGGATTTCGTGACTATACGTCACCAGTGGTTTGACACCACCAGTGGTTTGGTACCACACGGGGTAGAGAAAGGTGTTTGGATGGCTAGGTTGGGTGCATATTAAACTTGTGCATAGTAAATTAATTATGATTTGCGTATGATGTTACATTAAACCGGGAAAAAGGGTTACACATTGGGTCTTGATGACTCACCTTTTTCCTTTAACATTTTCAGGTGACTCGTAGCTGCGGATAAGGAGCCGAATGGACTCGAGGTGGCCATGCAATGAAAATGTGGACTAGGTGGATTTTGAACTATTTTTATTTTATTATGGGTTTATTTTATTTAAGTTTTAATAAGGCCTCCTAATATTGCACTTGGATTATTTTACATGTTTTGATAATTTGCTTAAACTACTTCATGATATTAAAATGGGTACACATGTTTTCTCAAATTAATACGCAAAATGTTTTATTGTGCCATCGGGTACACTTGAACCTGTAACAACCTGACCTAATATATTTTTAAACAACACTAAGTAATATTTTCTTCATACACCTCAAAATTTTTAAAACAAGACAATATCTTTTATCAAAAATTTAAATCGGCTTAAAGGGATTTTCAAAAAAATGTTTTCTCTGTAGCATACCAAATTATGTAATAATGTTTGGGTCGGGTTTGGGGTGTTACATTGGGCTTGGGTAGAAGCCATAGAAAAAATTCTTGTTTTGAGCTGAGCAAAGGGGAGCTAGGGGAGCTAGGGGAGCTAGGCCTTGAGAGGAATTATGTGTGAAACATGACACAAGAGTGGGCTTGGTAAAGTGGCAAGGGAGGCGCCACTTAGAGCTTAGGGGAGTGACGCATCAGGAGGTAGGAAGGGCTTAGGTTCGAGTTGCAAGGGAAGCATATGGAGCTTTTATTTTGCAGCAAGGAGGAGCAGTGGTGGACGGCACAAGGGGTCTGAGGAGATAAGGATTAGACTTGGTCAATTTATTTTAAAATTCGGCTAGAGAGGAGTGACAAATGTTGACTCATTCAAATTATTTTGAATGAGTGGTGTGGAGAGAAATTAGGAGGAGAATAAGGGATTTGGGTGAGGGAAGAAGAGTTGGCCGAATATGGGGTTTTGGAGGGGGCATTTTCGATTTTGGTTGAAGTGGGGTATGTGTGTGCCGAAATTGTGTAGTGTAAATAGGGAGTGATCATCTTTTTTGGCAATTCTTTTCTTCTTTAGTTCTCTTTTTGCCGAAACTGGTTCTCTCATCTCATTCTCTCTTTTGTGCCGAATACCCTTAGGTGTTCAACTTATTTTCTTTCTTTTTGTCAACTAGCTGAATTTTGGGGAGACTATCAAGAGTGCTTCTCTCATCTTTTCTTCACAATTTTCCATTGCCGAAACTTCTTCAACCTCAACCCTTCTTTTCTTTTCTCTCCATAAACTCTCAATAGCCAAACCTCTATTGAACCTCCCCACCATTTCTTTCCTTCTATTGTTTTCTTCAAAGCCGAAAGTATCATTGACTGAAACCTGCTCCAATCGATTCTCTATAGTGGGTAAGAGTTCTCTTCTAATCGTTTTTCTTCTATCTCTTTTGATTACCGAAAGTTGAGAATCTAACTCCATTTTCTTGTTATTGCCGAACCCATGAAAGGTGATATCGGGATTTCAGTAGGCTAACGTTAAGGGGTAGAGATCTCTCGGGATTCGATCCATCAAGGTAAGAGAAGTGTGGTATTAGGCCGAAATTCATTTGTTTTGGATTCATTAAATGTTAGAATCGAATCTAACATTGACCATGTAGGGATTTTGACATCTCCAAAGATGGGATATTTTCAGGATTTAGACAAGCAAGGGGCAAATCGACAGTGTATAGAAGGAGTCTCGAGATTTTGATCCATTTCGGTAAGGGTGTTTAAGTTGTGGTTTTTATTCAATTAAGATCTCGCAAGTTAGTTAACTGGGTTTTCTGATTAAGTGTTGATTCAATGGATATGGGTACCAGTCAAGGAGAGAAAGGGGTAGTCCCTACTCCTAAGTTTAAGAAGCGATCAGTCTTTACGGTACGGGATTGGCCACTGGGGTGTGGGCCAGCGTCAGAACAGGAGCGTAGGCAGATAGCTGTAGTTTCGGTTAGAGATAGCATCAATATTGAGAGTGTGATTCTTCGAGTTATCAGGTGTGTAGTTATCGCACTGTTCTCCTGTTATTTGTATATGTTGTTACATATACGCGTATATGATGTGTATGATAGCCGGAAATAATGGCTAAGATGGTGGCTACCCATGGTGGGTAATCGGTTAACCAGGTCAGTGGTTATGTTATTAATTTACCTATGGTATATGTGTGAAAGTGTGGTAAGCATGTTCTTCTGAATTGTTCTTCTGAATTGTCTCTTTTCATTGCTTCGGGATAAGGCATACGAGGTTGGTACTCTTTGATTACTGGTTTTGGCTTTTCTTGTGTTACCTCTGTTTTACCTTCGTCTACCTTATTTTCTGGTATTGCAATTGGGTTCATCTAACCCTTTACTGTCCTGAGTGGTGATGGCTTGATTTTGCTCCTTGGGGTTAATCTCCGTGTTACTAGGTAGACGCCCTTGCGGTCGTTCTGACATCAGCTTTACAAGCAGTTCGACTGCGTTAGTGACTTCCTTGACCGACTTAGTAATTTCCATGATTCGGCTCTCGTTGCTTTTGATTGTTCTCTCAGTTTCTTGGATACGTTTCTCTGTGTCTACCGAAAATTTTGTCAGTATCTCTTCAAGGTGCGACTCCTCTTCCTGTTGGTGAGGTGGTTGTTGACAGTTTTGAGGAAGTTCCGGTCTTTGGCTATTTTGATCATCCCACGAGAAATTGGGATGGTAACTCCAACCTGCGTTATAAATTTCATTATAAAAATTATTTTGTGGTCTACAATAGTTACACGTATAGTGAGCTTGCTCGTTTTCCATGCCATATTCGTAGGGTGGGTACTCAAGATTCGCCACTCCTCCTAGATTCGAGTCATATTGCATTACTGAGTGTACCTGCGAGGAACTATACAAACCACCAATCTTTTTATTCATCATCTCTAGCTGGTTAGATAACCTGGTGACCACGTCGAGGTTGGAGACACTGGCGATTTTTGTTGGCGTTGTCCTCATAACTTGCCACTGATAATTATTCAGTGCCATCTTCTGTTTAAAATTATCTGCCAAAATCAAAATAGAGGAAAAATTAGCGAAGTAGAAAAGAGAAAAAATAATAATAAAAATAAAAATAAAAATTAATTGCAAAAAAGGCTAAAATAATAAAAATAGAGCTTTCTTAATATTTTAGTTCCCCGGCAACGGCGCCAAAAACTTGATCGCTGCAAATCAGAGTTTTAGATATTTATAAAATAATGATCAAACCTGGAAACTAACTCTGACAACGATATTAAGGCAAGTGTACCTATCGAACAGTAGTATAACTTAGGCAAGACCGATTATCGAACCCAAAGGAACTAAAAGTATTAATACTCACTTTCTTTTTATTATTTAGCCTTAAAGTTAGAGTAAAGATTACTTTAAACTAAAGTGACGACAACTAAACTAAGGACACAAAGACAAGAAAACAAATTGGAGAACAACTTTGAAGGAAAACTCAGTTGATTTTGACGATGCCTTCGGGAAGAATCCACCTAGACTTCACTTATTATCTAACCTTAAATTATATGATTTCTTTCACTTAGCTTGATCCGTGAGACTCCCTAACCTATATTAAACCCTCTCTCGAGGCAAATAACGTCTAACCCTAGGTTAATTAGTGGAACTCTCGTTCGCTTATAATAACCCCCTAGGATAGCAGTAAATCGATCAATGGACTCCCATATTAGGTTTCACCCTAATCCAGCAAAATCTCATAGCCCTATCTCTAGGCGTTCGATCAACTCTGCTTAGTTATGTTAGATCTCCTCTTAGACAGGGTCTATTCCTCCTCCACCTAAGCACATTAGATTTGGATTAAGCAACATAATTAAGAACAAACTAAGTAATTTATCATATATCTTAAGAATCAAATAATAAAATCCATCTAGGTTTCATCCCCTTTAGGTATCTGAGGGGTTTAGTTCATAATGAATAAGCAAAACATCGCAAGAGTAAAGATAAAACAAAACATAAGAAAACCCTAAAACCCCCTGAAAGAATTGAAGTAGAATTCCGCCGTCTTGAGTATAACTCCGGCTTCTTGGGATGGATCAACTGGCTATCCTCGCGTTATTCCCTAACTTTGACCTTCTCGGCTTGGCTCCTTGGCCTCGCTTTTCCTCCCTTCGGCTTCTGCCGAACACCCCTCTCAAGTTGCCCCCTTGGGTGTTTATATAGACTTTGTGACGCCTTACTTGGCCCCTAAGTATCCTAATTTAAGTAGAATTCCTACTAGGGCGTTTGAATAGGCTTTGGAATGTGTTTCTTTGCCTCCAAGTATCCTTTCCTGAATGAAATTGCTCTTTCCAGTGACAGAGACACGGCCATGGCACACGCCCGTGTGAATCGTGGTCAAGCCGTGCTTGGACTTTTAATGAGGCACGGTCGTGTTAGCTTTGGGCCAGGCCGTGTTGATTTCTCTCTTTGCCTAATTTGGTCTGTTTTAAGCCTGTTTCTCGTTCTTTTCATCCTTGAGTGCTTTCCTGAGTATAAAATATGAAAATAAAGGATTAAGAGCACCTTTTTACATAAATTGAGGGATAAATCATCCAAAAGCGTATTAAATGTGGGTCTAAAATATGTTATAATTATAGTTTATCAAAAGCTAATATCAGAACTACCACAAAGAAACTTGCCAAGCAATACTGAAACTAACCCGAGAGAGCAAAATCAAGCCATTTACGATAGTGAAGGGTTAGACGAACCAACCCAAGGGAAGAACCTGTGGTAAGTGAAGGTAAGGTTGAGGTGTCCCATGATTTACCAAAATCGGTAATTACAGAGTACCAACCTCGTGTGCCATATCCCGATGCAATAAAGAAAGACCACACAGAGGAAGAATTCGGTGAACTCACACTTCGTGTAGACGACGAAACAATCACTCTTCAAGCTCTTGACTCAGCTAGGACATCAAGTAATAAAGGTACGAACGTTAATTCTATTGATAACTATCTGGTTCAACCTTCTTTACAGGAAGCATCACAAAATCACCTAGCTGAGCTAGATCTTAGACCTCGTGCCAACAAAGAAGAATTATATGAGGAACGAAGCCTTAGGGTCGAAAAATTAGAAGAGTGGAAAACACAACTTAAAAAAGAACCGGAACCACACGAAGTGAAACCGAAGGAGCCCCCAGACGAGTTGATAGGAACAATGAATCACTTCAAAGAAGGAGATCAGGTATTGTTGAATAAGGAAGACCCTCGAATCACCAATTCAGACCTCAAACAAACGAAGAAATCACTTTTGAGGTACTTAATGTCTTCCTATATGGCACAGTCGAGGTAAGCAATCCTAAATTCGACACTTTTGAGGTAAACATTACTTGACTTAAACTACATATCCATAACCAAAGTGATCGCATGAGAAAGGATTTTCACCTCCTTAAACCACCATGACCATACGAATGAGAGGTAAAGTCTAGCTTAAGACTATAAACGAGCGCTTCTCGGGAGGCAACCCGAGCACTAACCCTATTTTTACATTTTTACATTTTTTTTATTTTTTCTTTTTCTTTTCTTTTTCCTTTTAGCACCTAACCATAAACTAACCAAAGAGCATCTTTCTAGGCCACACGGCCCTACACACGGGCGTGCCCGTGGCCGTGTGGAAGCCAGGGGATGAACCATGGGCGTGCCAGTAGCCGTGCACGACATAGAAAAATTTCTTTTCCCAACACGGGTGGCGATAATAGTCCACGCCCGTGCCGACGCCCCGTGCGAGGTTACTGACTTGTTAAGCACGGGCTAAACACAGCCGTACCTTCCAATCGTGCCAACATTCTGACTTATCGAACACGAGAGGAGCACGCCCGTATTAAATGACCGTGTGAAGAAAGACACTGGCGTGCCACTACACCCACGGCCGTGCCCGAACACCCTGAACGCGTCCAAAATTCAAAATCCCAAAACACGGGCTACATCTCTACTTAAACCTCATTCTCCCTTTTTCTAGTTGTCTTTCATTTTCCATTATTTATTTTTACTTTTATTTTAATTTTATTTTCATTTCATTATTTTTTTACTTTATTTTATTTTATTTTCTTCTTCTTATTCTTTATGATATTTAGATTTAGCTTAGGATACAATAAAATCAGACCAGCTACTTCGAGGATTCAATTTCAAATGGTTCGAGACGCTTCCCCATGTTCACCTCCAATCCTATCTGATTTCTTTTTATTGACTTCATCCAAAATTCAGGAAGTTTCACTTCTCTCCCCATCTTATGATTTGTATGATTATTTTGCTATTTTTGTACATTGAGGGCAATGTACATCTTAAGTGTGGGGGGTTAACTATAGTATTATTTGAAAATCCCTGAATTAGGCCTTGTTCAAAAGTAAAGTCTCTCATATTATGATTAGAATGAAATTTCCTATGATTTATGATCTTTGTTGATATGTTTTGGAGTAAGTCATTGATAATTGTGCATTGATGATTAAATTTGAAGGATACTAGAGAATCAAGCATGATAAAGTCTATTTTTCAGAAAAGAAATTTAGGTTGTCTACCTGGATCTGAATGTTAATTTGAAGTTTGAAATTTATGAGGTTGACATCAAAATACCCATAATTTTTGTGAGATTTTGAGCCTTTTAGAGCATACATCCTTTCATGCTCACTTTTTATTATGAGTGTGTCAACTTTGATTTGTTATTCTAGAACTTGCCTCGATTATACATGTTAAGACCACACCTTTGATTTGATATACAGAGATGATAAAGGCACTTAGGATCTAATCTACTCACTCCACTAAAAAGCCTACCTTCATAATTAACCCCTAGTGAACCCCTTTGATCCTAACAACCCTTTTTTTCTTGACTCACCCACTACTATAACCCAAAACCCTTTGTATTTGTTATCACCATTCCTTTTTAACTACCCTTTTTGTCGAGATTTGATTTTGAACAGTTTCCTAACTATGTTCTATATTTCAGTTGTAAAAGCTCTTTCTTATTATTATAATAGTTTGTTCTTAAAAAAAAACGAAGTATATTCATTATTAGTTCTATGATAGATGAGCTTATGCATGTAAATTTCATGTCTTGAAGAAAAAGCTCGTATTAGTATGTTCAATTGATGTAATTATTTAAGATTAGCTTATTTTTCTAGTTAGGTAAATTGTCAAATTCGATCTCGATTCTAAATTTCTAATTCAGCCTATATCCATACCCTTAACCTAAGCCCCGTTACAACCCTGTTAAAGACCTTTTGATCTGTTTATCATCTCATTTTACAGTGGTGGAGATTTGATTTTCATGCAAGCCTATGGGATTAACTCTTCATGTTTGAATTTTGAGTGCTTAATTCTGAACCTTAAACACTTCGAGTGATTTGAGTGAATCTTTAGTGAGGATGTCAATTCTTGTCGATTTTGAATAAAAGGTAATTATTCAGGTAAGGGGAAACTCCTATGTTTTCAGGGCTATAAATGTACGACTTTGATTGTTTGAATCTTTAGGACCCTTTCAGTTGAATTATCCATGTATGAATCATCTTTGAATTATGATAAAGCATAATTGATAGGAATTATGAATCAAGGAAGTTCGTTTTAATTGTGAGTTGAGAATTTTGCTTGAGGACAAGCAAAAGCTTAAGTGTGGGGGTATTTGATAAACCGTAAAAGTAACATATTTTAGGCCCACATTTAATATGCTTTTGGATGATTTAAGCCTTGATTTATGTAATTTGGTGCACTTAATCTTTTGTTTTCATGTTTTATACCCAGGAGAGCACCCTAGGACAAAAATAACAGAAAACGGGCCCAAAACGGAGTCAATGGGCCATATCACGAAATCGACACGGCCTGGCCCAAATATCACACGGCTGTGCCTCATTAAAAGTCTGAACACGGCCTAGCCACGACTCACACGGACGTGTGCCATGGCCGTGTCCCTGTCACTGGAAAGAGCAATTTCATTCGGGAAAGGATACTTGGAGGCAAAGAAACGCATTCCAAAGCCTATTCAAACACCCAAATAGGAATCCTATTCGGATTAGGATACTTGGAGGCCAAGTAAGGCATCTCAAAGCCTATATAAACACCCAAGGGGCCAACTTGAAGACGGGAGTTCGGCAGAAGCCGAAACGAGGGCATCGAGCTAGGCCAAGAACCCAAGCCGGAAAGATCAGAATTGAGGGAATTACTCGAAGTTAGCCAGTTGATCCATCCCAAGAAGCCAAAATTCTACTCAAGACGGCGGATTTCTCCTTCAATTCCTTCAGGGAGTTTTAGGGATTTCTTATGTTTTGTTTTATCTTTTCTCTTGAGATGTTTTCTTTATTTGTTATGAACTAAACCCCTCAGATTTCTGAAGAGGATAAAACCTAGATGAATCTTGTTATTGTTTCTTGAATTATATGATAAATACTTAGTTTGTTCTTAATTATGCATGCTTAATCCAAATCTGATGTGCTTAGGTGGAGGAGGAATAGACCCTGCTTAAGAGTAGATCTAGCATAATTAAGCGGAGTTGATCGAACGCCTAGAGATAGGGTTACGAGATTTTACTGGATTAGGGTGAAACCTAATATGGGATATCCATAGATCGATTTACTGCTACTCTAGAGGGTTATTATAAGAGAACGAGAGTTCCACTAATTAACCTTGGGTTAGACGTTATTCGCCTCGAGAGAGGGTTTAATATACGTTAGGGAGTCCTACGGATCAAACTAAGTGAATAAATCGTATGGTTCAATGTTAAATAACAAGTGAAGTCTAGGTGGATTCTTCCTAAGGGTATCGTCGTGATCAACTAAGTTTTTCTTCAAGTCATTTCCCAATTCGTTCTTTTTTGTCTTTGTGTCTTTAGCTTAGTAGTCGTTAATTTAGATTTAAAGCAACTTCACTTTATTTTAGGCTAAATAATAAAAAAAAGTTAGTATTAGTACTTTTAGTTCCTTTGGGTTCGACAATCCGGTCTTGCTAAGCTATACTGTTCTATAGGTACACTTGCCTTTAATCGTTGTCAGAGTTAGTCTCCAGGTTTGATAATTCATTTTAGTCTCCAGGTTTGATCATTCGTTTTATAAATTTTAAAGCTCTAATTTCAGCGATCACTTTTGCCTGTTCTGTTCCTTTAGAAAGAGTCTCTGCCCGTATTTCGCAGATCATCTTAGTAAGTAGTCCAACCGACTTAGAGAGCTCTCCGAATGACTCAGTAAGTTTTTCAACTAACGCTTGTTGATCTTTAAGTGTTCTCTCAGTATCTTGGAAACGGTTTTCTGTGTCTGTCATGAAGTTTTTCATCATCTCTTCGAGGTTTGGCTTCTTCTTTTGCGGATAGGGCTGATTTTGGAAGTTTTGAGGAGGCTGCTGCCTTTGATTTCCTTGACCTCTGCACGAAAAATTTGGGTGGTTCCTCCAACCTGGATTGTAAGTATTACTATAGGGATTATTATTGGTTCTGAAATTGTTACCTATATAGTTCATCTGTTCGCTCTCTGCTTCCTATTGGTAGGGTGGGAACTCAGGATTCGCCACAGTTCCACTTGTGTCGCACTGCATGAGTGGATGTGCTCCGGTTCATTTTGTCGGTTTCGTCCTTGTCTCTTGTGTAACACCCCAAACCCGGCCTAGACGTTACGACCAGATCTGGCTTGTCACATGAGAGGAATGTCTAAAAACTGTGCGTTCGTTAAAAAATTCGTATTCCTTATATTTGTTGTGAAAACTCGAGTTTAAGTAATTTTGAATAAGAAACGTTTATTAACATTTTAGGAAAATCCCGAATTAAACATTTAACAATAATAAGCAATAACCAAATTAAAAGCTAAAATCAAATAAAACCAAAGGCCTTATTATATAACAGAATCCCAAATTTAAAATAAAATGAAATAAGTCCAAGTAACCATTTAAAATGAAAGAAACGCAATCTTGAGCATGGCCACCTCGAGTCCACCCCGGCTCCATAACCGCGGTCTAGGAATTACCTGCAAAATTAACTAAAGGGGTGAGTCATCGAGACTCAGTGTGTAAATCCCCATCCCGAAGATGTTAAGCTCATACATAGATTTATATGCAAATATGCATGCCATGCAACCCAACACCTAACCATCCGAAACTTCCGATTCTACCCCGTGTGGTACCAAACCACTAGTGGTGCCAAACCACTGGTGACCCAAAGTCACAAATAACATATGTGGTTCCAAACCACTGGTGACCGTAGCCACAAATAATCATGTGTGGGGCCAACCCACTTTGTAGTACCAAACTACTGGTGACAATCCATTTTATAAGATGTGGGGCCAACCCACTGTGGTTCTAAGCCACTGGGACGAGTCACGAAGATAAATACATGTGGTACCAAACCACTGGTAGTGCCAAACCACTGGTGACCCAAAGTCACAAATAACATATGTGGTACCAAACCACTGAGACTTAGTCACAAAATATCGAGAAGTGGGGCCAACCCACTGTGTGGTACCAAACCACTGGTGACAGTCTAATAATCACACCTTCCCCCTCCTCTCATCATACCCATGCAATATGTCATAATAATCCGTGTATGCAGTATGTCGTGTATGCTAGACATATATCAAATATAACGCATGAAACGAATTACCATCATAATCAGAATAACAAATATGGCATAACCAAGCTAATCAACCTCTAAGGGTATAACAGTAATTTACCTACCAAGGGTATTTTCGTAATTTACCTTTCATGGGTATTTTGGTAATTTACCCACTAAGGGTATTTCAGTAATTTCGTACCTGGAATGGCCTTTCCGAAGGCCCAATGTCGCCCCGAGCTACTCAACTACCATTTCTGGTCGAAATGGACTATTGGGCCTAAAACCTGATTTTGGCCCATTCGGGCCCACACGCTCGCGTGGCCCACCTAACACAAATCTAGCCACGTATATAAGTTCCACCTAGTCTAGTTCACTATATACTACATCATCATACAATTTCTCCAATTGGGCCCACGGTCCCATTAGGCCCACTTTGGCCCATCGCAGCCCAAGTAGCCTCGACCCACAAGAATACTACTGATGGCCTCAACTATCGCGTTGAAGCCCCACACGTGCGCTCGCATGCTCATGTGGCTACTATTGCTGTGATCGGCACTTCGGCATTAGCCGCTCTACAACTAGAGTAGAGAGAGTTACACACCTAATAGGAATCTGGTGTTAAACCGCGCTGTGACCACTCCTGTTCCCAAACTCCCACCAAGGGATGTTAACTCTCCTCTTGGAATGCTCTTTATATAGCTAGCTCTTCACCTTCCTTCTTTGTATCTTTCCGATGTGGGATCCCTTCGTCAGTAGAGTTTAAGTTCAACTGAAACTCTTGCCGTCCAATCCGCAAAATAAATACTCCCTTGCTTCTCATGAGATTCGAACCCAGGCTCCCTTGCAACATAATCCACGCCGTTAGCCACTTGGCCACAAGCTCCTCTTGTGTCTTAAACCATGCGCAACTAAATATAAATCTACCACCAAATTCTAAGGTCCAAGCAAGAAGAAAACCAAAATGTAAGAGCCAAGACTTGAACCTTGGACCTCCTTCCTTCCTTGTGGCGTCACTCCCTTTTCTCTTATGTGGCGCCACTTTGCCACTACACCACACACTCCACTTGTGTCATTTCCTCCACATTTTATTCTTAAGGCCTACCTGCCAAGTTCCAGGGTTTTTTTCACCTAAAACCAAAATTTCCCCAAAGCCAATGTTCGATCCCGGGACTTCATAGAGGCCCTCTAACCTTCCTAAATCACTTATCTAATAGGTCCAACTTACATTTAAGCCAATCTCTTGTTCTCTAAAAAAATTTTAAAAGCTACTACGCCTAAGGCCCATTGGGCTCATTCCTACTAGGCCCAATTTCGGAATGTTACCACTTGCCACTGATAATTATTTAGTGACATCTCTTCAATGAACTCGTAGGTTGCTTCAGGAGTTCTATTATTCAGAGTTTCACCTGCTGCTGAATCGATTAGTTACCTCGTTGAGGGGTTTACACCGTTATAGAATGTTTGGACTTGTAGCCACAATGGTAGACCGTTGAAACACCCCAAACCCGGCCCACGAGCCTCGACCGAATCTGGTATGTTCCTTGGGTAAGACATTTCAAAACTTGTATGTTAATTCAGAAAATTTTGGTCATTTTGAAGAGAAATCGATTGGTGTTGTGATTGAATTGAAAACGGTGTTATTTTTGAAGTCAAGATTTTATCAAAACGTTATTTTTATGCTTCAAAACTATAAGTTAAAAGAGATGCCGAATTTCAGAGTTTAACATTAAGTCGAAACTAGTTGGTGTTTAGGTGTCAAAACATTTAGAATTTATTATAAAGAAAAGTTATTTAACCATTTGTTTGATAATAATAGTATCATATTAAAAATAAATAAAATGCATGCATAAAATAGTTTAATAGCAATGGCCTTATTACAACAAAGCAAAACCCGAAATAAATCCAAAAATTCAATATAAAACTCAAAATAAAATAACACTGAGCTGAGCATGGCCACCACTAAGTCCCTGCCGACCCGGTCCATTTACTGTGTGTCACCTGCAAAATGTTAGCCCACGAAGGGTGAGTCAAACAGACTCAATGTATAACAACCAACACAAACTCCCAAACGATTTAGGCATATCAAATCGTATATAACAATTATAAGCAATGATGCAAACCCAACCCCACCTAAATATCCATCCTCTACACATCACCCATACCTGCCAATCACACCGTGGGGATTACTAAATCGACCCTCCATCCGCTACACACATCGAAGGCAGTCGCTACAGTCAACTGCACATCGCCCTTATAATCGTGGCATGACCACCAGATAATGTGACAGAGTCACCAGATATAATATGTGACATTAGTCACCAGATTCAGATTATGTGACATGAGTCACCAGATAGTGTGGTAAAACCACCAGATCACTTCCCCTTTTCATAATCGCCCACATGCCCATGCATAATACAACACATGCAGAAATCATGCCATACACCTTATTCCATGTTCATAACGTATTCACATATATGTCATATTCAATATTCATAACACTATTAACATAGTATTAAAGGTTAACGTACCTGAATACTCTGTACCACTGAATGATACCTTTAGCCACATTTTTCATATTTTCATTAACACATGTATTAAATTAATACCATAAATCTATTAGGAATCAATGTAGGGCTACACACCTGGTACTAACGTGTTCACTGAATCCCGAAAGTCTACCAAAACAGATTGTACTCCTTCCTAATACCTAAAGTTAAAATCGGTCAATCATTTAACAGTCAAAAAGACCTTTGGCCGAATATCAAGACTTCCTTACCTTGATTATCTAGATCCCGAAATTAACCCTTGTTCTTGGTGATGTCGAAAATCCTATAGACACATGTTAGATCCGATTCTAACATCTAATGAACTCAAAATAAATGGCCTTCGGCCTAAGGTTATACTCGCTTACCTTAGATCTTAAAATCCCGAAAGATCCCCTCTTGAAGTCGGCTACAATAGGAATCCTGAAACCTCCTTCAAAGTTTCGGCCAAGGAACATTAATGGGATTAGAGTCTTGATTTTCGATGGATAGAGAAAAAAAAGAACAAGAGTTTGACCAAGAGATCCTTACCAAAAAGAATGACCAAAACGTAATTGGCTCACCAACTCAAAGTGTCGACAAGAGGGAGGGAGTGTTTGAGTTTCGGCTTTTAATGGTAATGGAATCGGTAGAAGGGAAAAATGAGAGAAAGAAGGTTGCGGCTATGGTGTTTGGCTTTTGGAGTTTACGAATAAAGAAGAGAAAGGTTGATGATTGAGCAATTCGGCAATGGTGATAAATGAAGATTCGGCTTCAATGGAAAAGAAAGAATGGTATTGTGGTTCGGCCTTTATCAAAAATATGGAGAGGGAGAGTGTGAGTCTTAGGAGTTTCGGAAATGGTGAACAAGTGAGAAAGAGAGGCGTTTTTGGTGTGGTTCGTGTATGGGAAAGAAAAGAGTGAAGAGAAGGGCTGAATTTCGGCAAAGAAAAACATAAAACCCCTTAACAAAATTCGACTACTCCCCCCTACCTACATGACCGAAAATGTCATCAACACAATCCCTTGGCCGGCCAACTCTCTTCCCCCTATCTAATCCCTTCTTTTTCTCCTAAAACTTCTCTTCTTTATCCATTCAAAATAATCTGAATAAATCAACAATTTTAAAAGGAATTTGACCACATCTAAAGCTCATCCACCCAATCTCCCTATGCCGTCCACCTCTGCTTCTCCTTGCTGCAAAATAAAAACTCCCATTTGCTTCCCTTGCTGCTCGAATCTAAGCCCTTCTCCACTACTTGAGGCGTCACTTACCAAGGCCCTAAGTGGTGCCTTCTTGCCACTTTAACAAGCCCATTTTTATGTCCAATTTCCCCTACAAATTCTCTTAAGGCCTATCATGCCCAACTCCACTTCAAGACTTAAAATACAATATTTTCTAAAGCATTCTCCTACACTCTAAGGTACTCAAAATCTATAAAACACATTAAAACACACATAGGCATACTAGCACATGCAATTAAGCAAAAATGCACAAGCCCTAAATCCCGGATATTATAGTTCTACCCCCTTAAAATAATTTCGACCTCGAAATTACCTGGCTAAAATAAGTGAGGGTATTGCTGTCACATTGCTTCTTCCGGCTCCCAAGAAGCTTCTTCCGATCCATGATTACGCCATAGCACTTTAACTAGAGGAACTGATTTCCTCCGCAACATCTTCACATCTCGCTCCAAAATCTGAATCGGCTCCTCCTCGTAGGACAGATCTGGCCTTAGTTCCACATCTTCAACCAGCACTACATGAGATGGATCCGATCGGTATCGACGTAGCATAGAAACATGGAATACATCGTGCATCTGCTTCAACTCCGGAGGCAACTCTAACTGGTATGCCGCTGGTCCAACTCGCTTCATAACCCGATAAGGTCCTATAAATCTGGGACTTAACTTCCCTTTGCGACCAAATTTCATCACCTTCTTCCAAGGCGAAACTTTTAGAAACACCTGATCTCCCACAGCAAACTCTATTTCCTTCCATTTAAGATCTGCGTACGATTTTTGCCTATCAGATGCCTCCTTTAACCGTGCCCGAATTACCATAACCTTCTCTTCGGATTCTGCCACAATCTCTGGACCTAAAACTTGACGTTCCCCCAATTCGGTCCAACACGTAGGAGTGCGACACTTCCGTCCATACAGCGCTTCATATGGTGCCATCCGAATACTGGCTTGATAGCTGTTATTATATGCAAATTCCGCAAAAGGCAAAAATTCTTCCCAACTTCCTCTGAAATCTATCACACAGCCCCTCAACATATCCTCTAACACTTGGATCACTCGCTCAGACTGGCCGCCCGACTGTGGATGAAATGCCGTACTGAAGTCTAATCTGGTGCCCAGAGCCTGATGTAATGCTCTCCAAAATCGAGACGTAAACCTCGGATCCCTATCCGAAATAATCGACACTTGCACTCCATGCAACCTCACAATTTCCGCCACATACAACTTTGCCAACTTCTGCAATGAATAGTCAACCCGTACTGGTATAAAATGCGCGGACTTTGTCAATCGATCCACTATCACCCATACCGAGTCCTTCTTAGTAGGCGTAAGGGGAAGCCCACTAACGAAGTCCATGGTGATTCTCTCCCACTTCCACTACGGAATCTTTATCGGCTGAAGCAATCCTGACGGAACTTGGTGTTCAGCCTTGACTTGCTGACACGTTAAGCACTTCCCTACGAACTCTGTAACTTCTCGCTTAAGACCAGGCCACCAAAACTGTTCCCTTAGATCTCTATACAACTTACTATCTCCAGGATGCATAGCATAAGGGCTACTATACGATTCCTGAAGAATTTTCTGCCTTAACTCCTTATCCTTAGGCATACAGACTTTACCCTTGAAACACAATACTCCATCGCTGTTAACACTATACTCCTCTAACTCCCCATTCTGCACTTGCCGCAACTTAGCACTTAAATCATCGTCCACTAACTGACTTTCTTTCACCTCATTCAACCACGTTGGCTTAACTTGCAACTCTGCTAACAAACTTCCGTCATCATACAGGCTAAGATGTGCAAACATCGCCCTCAAATCCGACACAACCTTCTGACTTAGGGCATCCGCCACTACATTCGCCTTGCTCGGGTGATACTCTATAGAACAATCATAGTCTTTCAATAATTCTACCCACCTTCGCTGTCTCAAATTCAGCTCCTTCTGAGTCAGCAGATACTTAAGACTCTTGTGGTCCGTGTAGATCACTGACTTTTCTCCATATAGATAGTGCCTCCACACCTTAAGAGCAAAGACCACCGCCGCCAATTCCAAGTCATGCGTCGGATAATTAACCTCATGTGGCCTTAATTGTCGAGACGCATAAGCGACCACTTTCTCGTCTTGCATCAATACGCATCCCAAACTGTGTGAGAAGCGTCACAGTACACCACAAAATCCTTCCCTGCCTCCGGCTAATTCAAAACTGGAGCTTCAGTCAAAACCTTCTTAAGCTTCTCAAAGCTCTCCTGTTGCTTATCTGTCCATACGAAAGGTACCTCCTTTCTTAGCACTTCGTCAAAGGTGCAGCTATCGACGAAAACCCTTCTACGAACCTTCTATAATAGCCTGCTAACCCCAAGAAACTGTGAACCTCAGCCACCGACTTAGGTGGTTTCCAATCTAACACTGCTTCAATCTTCTGAGGGTCCACCCTTATTCCTTCCGCAGACACCACATGCCCTAAAAACGTCACCTCCTTCAGACAAAATTCACACTTGCTGAATTTGGCATAGAGCTTCTTCTCCCTTAACACTTGCAACACTATCCGAAGATGCTCGTCATGTTCTTCCTCAGACTTGGAATACACCAGGATGTCGTCTATAAACACAACGACGAACCGATCCAAGTAAGGTTGAAAAACCCGATTCATCATATCCATGAACGCAGCTGGGGCGTTCGTCAATCCGAACGGCATTACTAAGAACTCATAATGCCCGTATCTTGCTCGGAAAGCTATCTTATGGATATCCTCTTCCTTTACCTTGAGCTGATGATATCCAGACCGTAGATCTATCTTTGAAAATACCGCAGCCCCCTTAAGCTAATCGAACAAGTCGTCTATCCTCAGCAACGGGTACTTGTTCTTGATGGTCAGCTTATTCAACTGACGATAATCTATGCACATACGCATAGTTCCGTCCTTCTTCTTTACAAACAAGACCGGTGCTCCCCATGGAGACACATTGGGTCGAATAAACCCATGATCAAGCAACTCTTGGATCTGAGCCTTGAGCTCAACCAATTCCTTTGGTGCCATTCTATACGGAGCAATTGACACAGGAGCTGTACCCGGCAACAAGTCAATTCCGAACTCCACCTCCCTGTCCGGGGGTATCCCAGGTAGCTCCTTCGGAAAAACATCCACAAAATCCCTTACCGTTCTAACTCTACTAACTCCTTCTTTTGCATCCAACGCATTAACGAAAGCCAAAAATGCCTTGCACCCTTTTCAAACCATCTTATCAGCCTTTAACGCGGAAACTACGTTAGACAAATAGTTCCATCTTTCTCCTATCATAATTATTTCCTCATCCACCGGGGTCCTTAACTCCATTCGCTTAGCTACGCAATCCAACTTAGCTCGATGTTCCACTAGCCAATCCATGCCAAGAATAAGATCGAATTCTCCGAAAGGTAGTTCCATCAAGTCAGCAGGAAGTACTACTCCCTGAATCTCTAGAGGTACATTTCGAAATATCTTATTCACCACTACAGTTTGACCTAACGGGCTTACTACAGTCATCTCCCTATCAGACAGTTCAGATGCTACACCTAGCGTTTCAACTACTCTACATGCAACATAAGAATAAGTTGAGCCAACATCAATTAAAGCAAAGTAAGGCTTGTCAGCTATAAGGAACGTACCGGTTATGACGTCCGGTGCGTCTCCATCCTCCCTCCGGCGAACCGCATACACCAGACCCGGCTGTCTTGCCTCTGTATTACCAACACCTCTGCCAGATGTTCCTCGTCCTCTTCCAGAACCATTACCTCTGCCAATCAGACCACGACCCCGCGGTGGCTGCTGTCCACCCCTTCCAACCTGATTAAACCCTTGACCTGTTGGTCGGCCCTCGTCTGTCTTCATAGGACAGTCCCTAATCATGTGATCCTTGGACCCACACTTAAAACATCCCCCTGTCTTCTTCCAACACTCCCCTAGATGCATCTTTCCATACTGAGCACAAGTACGGTACTGTCCTCCTGTAACAACATGCTGACCTCGCGGCCCATCAACTTTGTGTCTCTTTTGAACATTTCCAGATGACCCTGATGATCCAAAACCTCTCTTCTGACTATTCCTATCCGTATTCTGTCTCACGGATTCCTTAACTCCTTCGGCTACCTTAGCCTTCTCCACCAACACGGCAAACTCCCGCTCTTGCTGTGGCGCTATCAACAATCTCAGGTCATCCCTCACTCCGTCCTCAAACCGAACACATCGTTCATGCTCCGTAGCCACGATTCCTCGAGCATATCGGCTCAACCTTAAGAATTCCGCCTTGTATTCCGCTACGGACTTACTTCCCTGAACCAGCCTCAGAAATGCCTTCCTCTGCGCATCAATATAGCTAGTCCCAACATACTTCTTCTGATACGCTGCCTTGAAATACTCCCAAGTGAGATCCTCAGCTGTAGCACCATCCCGAACTGTGAGCCACCATTGGTATGACTCATCGCGAAGAAGCGACACTATTCCTTTCAGTTTCTCCTCAGCAGTCAGATCCAACTCGTCCATAATTCGCTCCGTCGCCTCCAACCAATACTCAGCCGTATTGGGCGCCACACCAGATACACCACGGAATACCTCAGCTCCATTAGCTCGAAGTCGCTTGGGTACAGATTTCCGAGCTCCCATACCTCCACCTACTCCAGCCACCCTCTCAAGAGCCCGCAGCATCGCCTGCGATACTGCATCATCCCCTGTCTGATCCTGATGTTCAACCTCAGCAGCTGGTGGTGGTGGTGGTACTTCATTCTCGGACCCTTGACCAGACCTAACGGGTTTCGACACGGTCATTCTGCCTCTACCACGCCCTCGCACATTACGACCACGTCCCCTAGAACTCATGTCTACGATAGCGATCTAATCTGATTAGAAAGTTTTATGCATTAGTCTTTGTTCCACTGATTACCCACGAATAAGTTTTATGTAAGAAGTTTAGTAGTAGTTCTTTCGATCATTTCAAGGTTTTCATTTCAAGTCCTCTATCCTAATTCAGAGAAAACACATTCATTCAATAATATCCACTACACAATTTCACCACTCAACATTTTCGTTCATTCCAATCCTAGGGGTATTTTCGTAATTTGCCCTATAGGGGTATTTTGGTAATTTTCCAAATCGGGGTATTTTGATATTTTGCAAATTAGGGGTTTTTGGTATTTTTGTAAAAGTAAGGATACCTTGGTAGAAATCGAGGGTAGTATGGCAATTTTATAAACCAAGGGTATTTTACAAGTCAGGGGTATTTGGGTAATTTTGTAATCCGGGATTATTTCAGAAATTTTTTTTTCAAAATTGTTTTTACAAATCAAAGGGGAGATTTGGAGATTTTTAAAAACTAAGGTTTTTATAAAACAGTGTAGCTAGTCCCTTTCGAGTTTTAATTATTGGATTTAGCCCGTGAATAAGTCCTCTTGGTTAGGGTGAACCGTCACTACGCACCAGGTAGGATTCGAGTGGAGAGGAGGTGAGTCACTAGGACTGCTTAAATACCAAGCTCCCACCGAATCCAATCCTAGACATGCGCACGATGGTTGCCACACCCTAACTCGGCGACTCACTCACAGGTTTGTTTGATTAGGCTTTAAATTTTATGTAATTCCATGTTAGGGTAAGCTAATCCTAGGGTTAAATAACTCCTAATGTACTAATATACGTTCCTGTAATACCCACATACAAATCATACAATAATACAAATCATACAACAGTTAGGGGTACTTACCTGGTGGACTTCGGGTCAGAGACTTAGGTGCCATGCCAGAAAACCTGCTCAATTCCCAAAATTTTCACAAAAACTTATTTGGGCTAAATTTTGAAAATGTTGTGGGCTTTAAACACAAGGCCAAGAGTATAAAACTGGGCTCTGATACCAAATTGAAACACCCCAAACCCGACCCACGAGCCTCGACCGAATCTGGTATGTTCCTTGGGTAAGACATTTCAAAACTTGTATGTTAATTCGGAAAATTTTGGTCATTTTGAAGAGAAATCGATTGGTGTTGTGATTGAATTGAAAACGGTGTTATTTTTGAAGTCAAGATTTTATCAAAACGTTATTTTTATGCTTCAAAACTATAAGTTAAAAGAGATGCCGAATTTCAGAGTTTAACATTAAGTCGAAACTAGTTGGTGTTTAGGTGTCAAAACATTTAGAATTTATTATAAAGAAAAGTTATTTAACCATTTGTTTAATAATAATAGTATCATATTAAAAATAAATAAAATCCATGCATAAAACAGTTTAATAGCAATGGCCTTATTACAACAAAGCAAAACCCGAAATAAATCCAAAAATTCAATATCAAACTCAAAATAAAATAACACTGAGCTGAGCATGGCCACCACTAAGTCCCTGCCGACCCGGTCCATTTACTGTGTGTCACTTGCAAAATGTTAGCCCACGAAGGGTGAGTCAAACAAACTCAATGTATAACAACCAACACAAACTCCCAAACGATTTAGGCATATCAAATCATATATAACAATTATAAACAATGATGCAAACCCAACCCCACCTAAATATCCATCCTCTACACATCACCCGTACCTGCCAATCACACCGTGGGGATTACTAAATCGACCCTCCATCCGCTACACACATCGAAGGCAGTCGCTACAGTCAACTGCACATCGCCCTTATAATCGTGGCATGGCCACCAGATAATGTGACAGAGTCACCAGATAATAATATGTGACATTAGTCACCAGATTCAGATTATGTGACATGAGTCACCAGATAGTGTGGTAAAACCACCAGATCACTTCCCCTTTTCATAATCACCCACATGCCCATGCATAATACAACACATGTAGAAATCATGCCATACACCTTATTCCATGTTCATAACGTATTCACATATATGTCATATTCAATATTCATAACACTATTAACATAGTATTAAAGGTTAACGTACCTGAATACTCTGTACCACTGAATGATACCTTTAGCCACATTTTTCATATTTTCATTAACACATGTATTAAATTAATACCATAAATCTATTAGGAATCAATGTAGGGCTACACACCTGGTACTAACGTGTTCACTGAATCCCGAAAGTCTACCAAAATAGATTGTACTCCTTCCTAATACCCAAAGTTAAAATCGGTCAATCATTTAACAGTCAAAAAGACCTTTGGCCGAATATCAAGACTTCCTTACCTTGATTATCTAGATCCCGAAATTAACCCTTGTTCTTGGTGATGTCGAAAATCCTATAGACACATGTTAGATCCGATTCTAACATCTAATGAACTCAAAATAAATGGCCTTCGGCCTAAGATTATACTCGCTTACCTTTGATCTTAAAATCCCGAAAGATCCCCTCTTGAAGTCGGCTATAATAGGAATCCCGAAACCTCCTTCAAAGTTTCAGCCAAGGAACATTAATGGGATTAGAGTCTTGATTTTCGATGGATAGAGAAAGAAAAGAACAAGAGTTTGACCAAGAGATCCTTACCAAAAAGAATGATCAAAACGTAATTGGCTCACCAACTCAAAGTGTCGACAAGAGGGAGGGAGTGTTTGAGTTTCGGCTTTTAATGGTAATGGAATCGGTAGAAGGGAAAAATGAGAGAAAGAAGGCTGCGGCTATGGTGTTTGGCTTTTGGAGTTTACGAATAAAGAAGAGAAAGGTTGATGATTGAGCAATTCGGCAATGGTGATAAATGAAGATTCGGCTTCAATGGAAAAGAAAGAATGGTATTGTGGTTCGGCCTTTATCAAAAATATGGAGAGGGAGAGTGTGAGTCTTAGGAGTTTCGGAAATGGTGAACAAGTGAGAAAGAGAGGCGTTTTTGGTGTGGTTCGTGTATGGGAAAGAAAAGAGTGAAGAGAAGGGCTGAATTTTGGCAAAGAAAAACATAAAACCCCTTAACAAAATTCGACTACTCCCCCCTACCTACATGACCGAAAATGTCATCAACACAATCCCTTGGCCGGCCAACTCTCTTCCCCCTATCTAATCCCTTCTTTTTCTCCTAAAACTTCTCTTCTTTATCCATTCAAAATAATCTGAATAAATCAACAATTATCTTCCTACCTTAGCCGAATTTTAAAAGGAATTTGACCACATCTAAAGCTCATCCACCCAATCTCCCTATGCCGTCCACCTCTGCTTCTCCTTGTTGCAAAATAAAAACTCCCATTTGCTTCCCTTGCTGCTCGAACCTAAGCCCTTCTCCACTGCTTGAGGCGTCACTTACCAAGGCCCTAAGTGGTGCCTTCTTGCCACTTTAACAAGCACATTTTTATGTCCAATTTCCCCTACAAATTCTCTTAAGGCCTATCATGCCCAACTCCACTTCAAGACTTAAAATACAATATTTTCTAAAGCATTCTCCTACACTCTAACGTACTCAAAATCTATAAAACACATTAAAACACACATAGGCATACTAGCACATGCAATTAAGCAAAAATGCACAAGCCCTAAATCCCGAATATTACAACCGTGGTATGGACACCTTCTCAAGAGATCCTTGTATCTCTCCTATGCGTCGTATAATGTCTCTAGATCCATCTACACAAAAGAAGATATATCATTCCGTAATTTGGCCGTTTTGGCCGGTGGGAAATATTTCAATAAAAATTTTTCGGTCATTTGTTCCCATGTAGTGATTGATCCTCGTGGTAACGAGTTTAACCACTATTTGGCTTTATTCCTTAATGGAAAAGGGAATAACCGAAGACGTATGGCATCATCAGAAATGCCATTTATTTTGAAGGTATCACAGAACTCTAAAAAATTTGCTATATGCGTCTTTGGATCTTCGTCCTGCAAACCATCAAATTGAACAAATTGTTGAATCATTTGTATTGTGTTAGGCTTTAATTCAAAATTGTTAGTAGCTATAGCAGGCCTAACAATACTTGATTCCGCTCCTGTTAAATGCGGTTTAGCATAATCAAACATTGTACGTGGAGCATTGTTTTCCCCCACATCATGCGGTGGTGGATTATTTTCGTCCATCCCTTCAGTAGGATTGGATCTGCCTTCTTGCTCTTCCTCTGTGTAATTTAAGGCTCGCTTGATCTCTCTGCGGGTCCTACGAGCGGTAGCTTCAATTTCACTATCGTATACCAAAGGTCCTCTCGGATTCCTTCTAGCCATAAACTAGAAGTACCTGCTAGGAAAAGAAGGAAAGAAATTTAGCAAAAATTAAAATTTATCCTAAAAAAAATAAAATTGCGAAAAATAAAAATAATGGCTAAAGTAATAAAAATAGAGCGTTCTTAATATTTTAGTTCCCCGGCAATGGCGCCAAAAACTTGATCGCTGAAATCAGAGCTTTAAAATTTATAAAACAGATGATCAAACCTGGAAACTAACTCTGACAACGATTAAAGGCATGTGTAACTATCGAACAGTAGTATAGCTTAGGCAAGACCGAATTGTCGAACCCAAAAGAACTAAAAGTACTAATAGTAACTTTCTTTTTATTATTTAGCCTAAAATAAAGTGAAATTGCTTTAATCTAAATTAACGACTACTAAGCTAAAGACGCAAAGACAAAAAGAACGAATTGGGAAATAACTTGAAGGAAAACTCAGTTGATCACGACGATACCCTCAGGAAGAATCCACCTAGACTTTACTTGTTATCTAACACTGAACCATATGATTTATTCACTTAGTTTGATCCGTAGGACTCCCTAACGTATATTAAACCCTCTCTCGATGCGAATAACGTCTAACCCTAGGTTAATTAGTGGAACTCTCGTTCTCTTATAATAACCCCCTAGAATAACAGTAAATCGATCTATTGATTCCTATATTAGGTTTCACCCTAATCCGGCAAAATCTCATCACCCTGTCTCTAGGCGTGCGATCAACTCCGCTTAATTATGCTAGATCTACTCTTAAGCAGGGTCTATTCCTCCTCCACCTAAGCACATCAAACTTGAATCAATATCCGCGAAATATTAACTCAAGAATTAAGCACACACAATTAAGAACAAACTAAGTATTTATCATATAGTTCAGAAAACGATAACAAGATTTATCTAGGTTTCATCCCCTTCAGGTATCTGATGGGTTTAGTTCATAACAAATAAAGAAAACATCTCAAGAGAAAAGATAAAACAAAATATAAGAAATCCCTAAAACTCCCTGAAGGAATTGAAGGAGAAATCCGCCGTATTGAGTAGAATTTTGGCTTCTTGGGATGGATCAACTGGCTAACTTCGAGTGATCCCCTCAACTCTGACCTTTCCAGCTTGGCTTCTAGGCCTAGCTCGACGCTGGTTTCAGCTTCTACCGAACTCCCCCTTTCAAGTTGCCCCCTTGGGTGTTTATATAGACTTTGAGATGCCTTACTTGGCCGCTAAGTATCCTAATTTAAGTAGAATTTCTACTAGGGTGCTTGAACAGGCTTTGGAATGTGTTTCTTTGCCTCCAAGTATCCTTTCCCAAATGAAATTGCTCTTTCCAGTGACAGGGACACGACCATGGCACACGCTCGTGTGAGTCGTGGCCAGGCCGTGTTTGGACTTTTAATGAGGCACGGCTGTGTGGTCTTTGGGCCAGGCCGTGTTGATTTCTCTCATGGCCCAATTTGGTCCATTTTAAGCCCGTTTCTCATTCTTTTCATCCTTGGGTGCTTTCCTGGGTATAAAATATGAATAGAAAGGATTAAGAGCATCTTTTTACATAAATCAAATGATAAATCATCCAAAAGTTTGCTAAATGTGGGATTAAAATGTGTTACGTTTACGGTTTATCAATATGATAAATATTTGACTTGTTCTTAATTATGTGTGCTTAATTCTTGTGTTGATATTTTTGGGATATTGATTCAAGTAGGATGTGCTTAGGTGGTGGAGCAAAAGTCCCTGCTTAAGAGTAGATCTAGCATAATTAAGCGGAGTTGATCGTGCGCCTAGAGATAGGGTGACGAGATTTTACCAGATTAGGGTGAAACCTAATATGGGAGTCCATAGATCTAGTTAATGTGATTCTAGGGGTTTTAGTTAGAAAGAGATTTCAATTAATCAACCTAGGGTTAGACGTTATTCGCTTCGAGAGAGGGTTTAATATAACTTAGGGAATCTTACGGATCAAGTCAAATGAATAAATCGTCTGGTTCAGTGTTAGATAATAAGAGAAGTCTAGGTGGGTTCTTCCTAGGGTATCTTCTTAATCAACTGAGTTTTCCCAACAGTATTTTCCTCAATTCATTCTTTTTGTCCTTGCTTCTTTAGTTTAGTTGATAGTTAAATTAAGATTAGATAAGCATTCACTTAATTCTTAGGCTAAATAATAGAAAGAGAGTTAGTATTAGTACTTTTGGTTCCTTTGGGATTCGATATTCCGGTCTTGCCTAAACTATACTACTGTTCGATAGGTGCACTTGCCTTACAATCATTGTCAGAGTTAGTTTCCAGGTTCGACCATTCTCATTATAAATTTAAAGCTCTAATTTCGACGATCAAGTTTTTGGTGCCGTTACCGGGGATTGAACCCGGGTCGCCCACGTGACAGGCGGGGATCATTTCTTTTGATGATGTGTTAACCTTTTTGGTAAGATGTTAGTAGCTAAATAATTCGCAATGTCTACAAACCATGGTACCTCGAAGTTGGTTATAGAAAAGAGTTGTTTTTCAGGGAACAAGTCGTTTATCTTGCTTTCATCAAGCTCTTCGATATGTGGGTTCTCAAGTCTGGAGAGGTGATCCGCTGCAAGGTTTTCAGCTCCTTTTTATCTTGTATTTCCACATCAAATTCCTGTAAGAGTAAGATCCAATGTATGAGTCGAGGTTTTGCATCAGGTTTAGTTAAGAGATAACGAAGAGCTAAATGATCAGTGTAAACAACAACTTTAGATAATATTAAATATTGCCTAAATTTGTCAAAAGCAAAAACTACAGCTAGCAATTCTTTCTCTGTGGTGGTATAGTTTTCTTGTGCGGGTGTCAATGTTCTACTAGCATAATAAATTGGCTGAAAATGCTTGTCTCTTCATTGTCCTAGAATTGCACCTACTGCAAAATCACTCGCATCACACATTAGTTCAAAGGGTAAATTCCAATCAGGTGTAATTATAATCGGGGCATTTATTAGTTTATCCTTGAGGACATTGAATGCATCTAAACATTCCTGATCAAAATTCTGGTGACCCAAAGTCACGAATATCAATAATCCAAGTGTGGGGCCAACCCACATGTGATACCAAATCACTGGCGACGATCCCGTAATGTCAACTGTGGGGCCAACCCACTGTGGTGCTAAGCCATTGGGACAAGTCGCTATGAGGTGCCAAACCTCTGGTGACCCAAAGTCACAAAATCAAACTGTGGTACCAAACCACTGGAGGTGCCAAACCTCTGGTGTCCCAAAGACACGGATATTATCTTCCCCCTCCTCTCATATTACCCATCATCATGCCATACTCATGTAAATCATATACATCATGCAAATCATGCCAACATGACTAGTTACCCATCACATAACATATATGTCATAAATCATGATATCATATATCACATAACAAAACTCATATTGAAACGGACTTACCCGAATCCGTGCACATACCCATAGGGTATCATATCACATCCGTACTGTTTCGACTTTACTTAACAATCAGGTTATTAAAATATATTACTAAGTATAGAGTGTGTAAGTTTACACACCTGTTATAACGCAAGCCCCAAATCCCGGAGAACCGATCTAAGACACTAGATTTCCTTGCTCCTATATTCGGCCAAACATAAAGATTAGTACCAAGACCATTCGGCCAAACCAAATAGCTCAAGGGTTAACGCATCAACCCCCTACCTTACTGCCGATTTGATTTCCAATCAAATCCCAACACTATGAGACGGTCTCTTCTTGCAATCGGCCACCCCCCTAAGACGCAGAAACAGTTAGCCTCAAAAGCCTTTGGCTTACGAATACTTAAAAGAATAGACTATTAACATCGATCCTTACCATCACTTACCAAATCCAATTGACAGAGAAAGGAGGCTTGGAAAGAGTACTTCAAAACCCCTGAGTACCTACAATAAATCGGTTCCAAAACAAGCGATTAACACCCTTACTCCCAAATGCCGAAATTGGCTCTTACCCTTATAGATGTCGACAAAGAAACAGAGAGAAGAAGAAATAGCATTCGGCCTAGCACTTACCTTTTCCAAACGATTGAAAAAGAATTCCCGAAGAGATCAACACCACTCTTAATATTCGGCCAAGGTGAACTAATAGGAGAGGAGAGGTTTCGGCAACAAGAGTGGAGGGGATTCGGCTATGGTTGCTTAACGCAAACAATTATGGTTCAGCCTGAGTGGAAGAAGAGAAAGAAATGAAGTAAAAAGGAAGATAGGGTTTCGGCAAAAGTGTTTGAGCAGAGAAAAGAAAAGATGGATGTGAGGAGGGTGTTTTCGGTTTGGAAAGAAAACAAAAGAAAGAGGGAGAAAGAAGAGTAGAAGATTCGGCCACCAAAGAGAATTAAGAGAGAACAAAAGAAAGTTTCGACAAGGGCATGTGTTGCTTGAGACTTTCGGTTACCAAGAAGAAAAAGTGTGCACTTACTTGAGGGTTCGGCTAGGAGCAAAAACAAAAAAAGAAACACCTAAAAAATTTCGGCAATCACCTAAGGAAGTTTTAGCTTTGACACAAGCTGACCGAAAATGACCCCAAATGCCTAAGAGAATTCGGCACTCTCCCCTTACTCACCTACCAAAACCGGCCACTCCTCCCCAAGAGGAGTTCAAGATTCGGCCAACACCCAAAATCACTCCTTGCCACCAATTCAAACCATTTTGAATCAGTCAAATGCCTACTTTTTCTCTCTGCCAACCATTTGAATATTTGACTTGGTCCATGGCAGAGTTTGAACTGCACACAACTCCTCCCCCTCCTTGGCGTCAAAATAGAAGACAAAAGGTGGGATTTCTGCATCTCAAACCTGAGACCTCCTTCCCCTGCAAGTGGCGTCAATCACAGGCTCTAAGTGGCGCCTCCTTTCCACCTTGCCAAGCCTCTTTCATGTGCTAAAACCCACTTAAAATACTTATAACTCTTAGCTCCTTCAGCTCCTTCCATTTAAACTTAAAACTAAAATTTTTCCTACTACTCAGGCCTACACTAGACTTACAACTAAGTCTCAAAACATCACAAATAACAACATCGCAGTCCAAACACAAGCAAACAATGCAGTTACAAAATAACCCCTATCTCAGGATATTACATGGCCATTCACACAAGACCTTATATACACATCACATACACCATTTTCACATAGTCAAAACATGTACCAAAATCATACCAAGGTCTCATCCATTATCAAGCCATATCACATGGCAAGATCTATACATCTCAAAACACTCACAAACCTTACTAGCCTATACTTGCCATATACCATAAAAACAACTTCCAAAAGGTACCAAAATAGATGTTCGATAGTGTGATTGAGATGCTAGCAATCCCTATATCCGAGCTAGCTTTAATGATACTGTAAAATAGAGAAAGACCTCACACAGTAAGCTTTAATGTTTAGTAAGTTCGTAATATAACAAAATTAACTCAAAAATTCAAATTCAATATGCAAAATTAACTAACACTTAGTTCAATTCACAACACTACTCAATCTCACCCATGGTTATTACTCACTTTCATACCATATCTATACGATCATGTACAAGCATTTATAATGTTACTCAATTCAACCCTTTTCATCATTCATTCACATAATCTTCCATCTATCTCATACACAATATCATCAACCACATAGGTTTTGTACATACCTGTACCATCACAAATTTATCTATCACATTTACCACTTCAATACTCGATGCCATAAATCACTCGATCTTCTTTAAACGTTCGATAACCTCGCACACTTAGTGCCAATGAATTAGTTGAAGCTATAATAATATCGCACACTTAGTGCCATCACATTAAACCAAATTTTTCTCAGTATCGCTGGAAACAAAAAGATTTATATACTTTTTCATACCTAATTTTACTTAAAATCATGCATTTTCGATAGAATTTTTGTCATAAAATAATTAAATTGTATTAAACTTTTGAACATGTTAATTTTTAGTCAATTTTACAATTATTTTTAGTGAATTTTGATTACTTTTGACAGATTCATACAAAGGGCGAAAATGGACCTGGCAGACACCGTTAGAAGAACAAAACCGAGAAGCAATTCGAAGTAACAAGGAAAAATAATTTCAAGCCTAAGACGGTCCAAATATGTGTATTAATTCATAATATAATAAATTTTAATTTATTCCCAATTTAATTTGGGCTAAATAAATTAATTTTAATTAATTATGGAAAAAGGGCCCAGTTGAACCAAATTGAGCGAACCGAACCAACCACTAATAAACCGTAAAAGTAACATATTTTAATCCCACATTTAGTATGCTTTTGGATGATTTAAGCCTCGATTGATGTAAAAATGTGCTATTAATCCTTTCTTTTCATGTCTTATACCCAGGAAAGCACCCGAGGATGAAAAGAACATAAAACGGGCCCAAAATGGAGTAAATGGGCCATATCACGAAATCCACACGGCCTGGACTTAAGCCCACACGGCCGTGCCACATTGATCATCTAGAACACAGCCTTACCTCTGATTCACACTGCAGTGCCTCATTAAAGAAGTATGAACACGGCTTGAAGACTAGTCACACGAGTGTGTGCCATGGCCGTGTCTCTGTCGTGGCAAAGAGCAATTTCATTCGGATTTGGATACTTTGGGGCAAAGAAACACATTCCAAGAGCCTATATAAACCCCGTATGTGTTACCTGAAAGGAGGGCGGTTAGCTAGGCCAAGAAGCCAAGCCGAAAAGGTCCAAGTTGTGGGAATCACTCGAAGATAGCCAGTTGATCCATCTCAAGAAGCCGGAATTCTACTCAAGACGGCGGATCTCTCTGTCAATTCCTTCAGGGAGTTTTAGGGATTTCTTATGTTTTGTTTTATCTTTTCTTCTGAGATGTTTTCTTTATTTGATATGAACTAAACCCTTCAGATACCTGAAGGGGATGAAACCTAGATGAATCTTGTTATTGTTTTCTGAACTATAAGATAAATACTTGATTTGTTCTTAATTATGTGCGCTTAATTCTTGTGTTAATGTTTCCGGGATATTGATTCAAGTCAGATGTTCTTAGGTGGAGGAGCAAAAGTCCCTGCTTAAGAATAGATCTAGCATAATTAAAGCGGAGTCGTTCGCGCACCTAGAGATAGGGTGACGAGATTTTGCCGAATTAGGGTGAAACCTAATATAGAAATCCATAAATTGATTTATTGCTATTCTAGGGGGTTATTAAGTGAGAAAGAGATTTCCGTTAATTAACCTAGGGTTAGACGTTATTCGTCTCGAGAGAGGGTTTAATTTAAATTAGGGAATCCTACGGATCAAGTCAAGTGAATAAATCGTATGGTTCAGGGTTAAATAACAAGTGAATTCTAGGTGGATTCTTCCTGAGGGTATCGTCTTAAATCAACCGAGTCTTTCTTCAAGTTATTTCCCAATTCATTCTTTTTGTCTTTTCGTCTTTAGCTTAGTAGTAGTTAGATCTAAACAACTTCACTTATTTTAGGCTAGATAATAAAAAGAAGGTTAGTATTAGTACTTTTAGTTCCTTTGGGTTCGACAATTCGGTCTTGCCTAAGCTATACTACAGTTCGATAGGTACACTTTCCTTTAATTGTTGTCAGAGTTAGTTTGCAGGTTCGATCATTCTCTTTATAAATTTTAAGACTCTGATTCCAGCGATCAAGTTTTTGGCGTCGTTGCCGGGGAACTAAAATATTAAGAACGCTTAATTTTTATTACTTTAGCCATTTATTATTATTATTATTGCAATTTATTTTCATTATTGTTTTTCATTATTATTTTTTTACTTTGCTAATTTTTTTTATTTTTTGGCAGATAATTTTAGTTTAAAGAGATGGCACTGAATAATTATCAGTGGCAATTCATGAGGACAGAGCCAACAAAAGTAGCCAATATCTACAACCTCGACCCAGTACATCCAGTTATGCAGTACGAACCAAGTGTAGGCGTGGCGAATCCTAAGTACCCACCCTACGGATATGGCATGGAGAACGAACAAGTCCACTATATGGGTAACTATCCTAGACTTCAAAATAATTTTTATGGTAACACGTATAATGCAGGTTGGAGGTACCATCCCAATTTCTTGTGGGATGATCAAAGTAGCCAAAGACAGGAACTTCCTTCAAATTTTCAACAACCACCTTACCAACAGGAAGAAGAGTCAAACCTGGAAAAGATGCTGGAAAAATTCATAACAGCCATAGAAACCCGTCCCAAAAAAATTGAGACAACATTCGATAATCAACAAGCTCGATCAAAGAGACCAAGAACCAAGTTCAGGAAATTTCTAAGTCAGTTGGACAACTTACAATGTTAATGTCTGAACGACCGCAAGGGCGTCTACCAAGCAACACAGAGATTAACCCAAAGGAGCAAATCCAAGCCATAACAGCTCAGGAGAGTATAGGGTTAGATGAACCCAATTCAATACAAGAAAACAAGGTAGACGAAGGTAAAGTTGAGGTAACACAAGAAAAGCCAAAACCAATAATCAAAGAGTTCCAACCCCGCATACCTTATCCCGAAGTGATGAAGAGAGACGATATAGAGGAACAGTCCGGTAAGTTTCTTAAACTTTTAAAGAAATTACATAGTAACTTACCGTTTCTCGAAGCTCTTTCGCAGATACCCGATTATAGAAAATTTTTAAAAGAGCTGTTGACAAACAAACGAAAACTAGACGAGGCATCGCATGTGGAGCTAAACGCAGTGTGCTCAGCAATTCTACAAAATAAACTGCCATGGAAATTAAAAGATCCAAGGAGTTTTACAATTCCATGTTTAATTGGTAGTTTATCTATTGATAATGCTTTAGCTGATTTAGGGGCAAGCATAAATGTCATGCCTTAAAAAATGTTTAAACAACTAGGTTTAGGGAAACCCAGAAAACTAGGATGAGCATTCAGTTAACTGATAAAACTATCAAAATTCCTAGGGGTATAATAGAAAATGTTCTAATCAAAATTGACAAATTCGTATTCCCAGTAGATTTTGTTGTCTTAGACATGAATGAGGACAATTCGGTTCCTTTAATTTTAGGAAGACCCTTTCTAGCAACTGCCAGGACTAAAATTGATGTTGGTACAGGAGAACTCATTCTTCGTGTAGGTGATGAATCAATCAATCTACAAGCTCTTGACTCGGCCAGGACATCAAGTGATGAAGGTGAGAAAGTAAATTCAGTTGATAATCAAATTGTTCAACTTTCACCACAGGAAACACCACAAGGCTACAAACCTGAGCCGAATCATGGGCCCCATGCCAACAAAGAAGAACTATATGAGGAGCGAAGCCTTGAGGTCGACAAATTAGAAGAGTGGACGACACACTTTAAAGAGGAACCGGGACCACACGAAGTAAAACTGAAGGAGCCCCTAGACGAGATGATAGGAACAACAAATCACTTCAAAATAGCGGATCAGGTATTGATGAATAAGAAAGACCCTTGAATCACCACTTCAAACATCAAAACAAACGAAGAAATCGCCTTTAAAGTACTTAATGTCTTCCTATACGGCACAGTTGAGATAAGCAATCCTAAATTCAGCACTTTTGAGGTAAACAGTACTCAACTTAAACTTTATATCAAAAACTAAGTTGATCGCATGAGAAAGGATTTTCACCTCCTCAAACCACCATGACCATACGAATGAGAGGTAAAGTCTAGCTTAAGACTATAAACGAGCGCTTCTCGGGAGGCAACCCGAGCACTAACCCCATTTTCATTTTTATTTTTTATTTTTATTTTTATTTTTATTTTCCCTTTTTAGCATTCAAGTAAACCAAAAGTGCAGATTTCCAGACCACACGGCCGTGGCCGTAGCTGTGTGGGCACCATAGATTCAGTTTAGGATACAATAAAATTAGAACGACTGCTTCGAGGGTTCAATTTCAAACGGTTCGAGACGCTTCCCCACGTTCACCTCCAATCCTATTCGGTTTCTTTTCAACGACTTCATCCATTATTCAGGAAGTTTCACTTCTCTCCCCATCTTATGATTTTATGATTATTTTGCTATTATCTATCTTTGTACATTGAGGGCAATGTACAACTTAAGTGTGGGGGGTTAACTATAGTATTATTTGATAATCCCTGAATTATGCCTTGTTCGAAAGTAAAAATCTCTCATATTATGATGAATTTTTCCTGATTTATGATTATTATTTATATGCTTTATATTAAGTCATAGTTAATTGTGCATTGATGATTAAATTAGAAGAATATTAGAGAATCAAGCATGATAAGTCTATTTTTCAGAATTAAAATCTTTGCTAGGTTGTTGAGCTGAATCTGAATATTATCTGGAAGTTTAAAATTTACAAGGTTGATGTCAAAACACCCATTTGTGAGATTTTGAGCCTATTAGAGCATATATTCTTTTCCAAGCTCACTTTCTTGATTATGAGTGTGTCAACTATGAACTGTTATTCTAGAACTTGCCTCGATTATACATGTTGAGACCACACCTATGATTTGATATACCGAGATGATAAAGGCACCTAGGTATTAACCCACTTACTCCACTAAAAAGCTTACCTTCATAATTAACCCCTAGTGAACCCCGTTGATCCTAACAACCCTTTTTATTGACTCACCTACTAATAACCCAAAACCCTTTGTATTTGTTATCACCATTCCTTTTGACTACCCTTATATCGAGATATGATTTGATTAAGTTATCTAATTATACTATTTCAGTAGTTGAATTTATCTTTTATTACTTGATTTGTTCTTAAAAAAATTTAAAGTATATTCAGTGTTAGTGAGCTTATACAGTTAAAGTCTATTTTTCGAAAGAAAAGCTCGTGTTAGTAGGATTATTACTTTTCATTTGGTATTTTCTCAGTATTTTCTAGGTAGGTACTTGTCTAGTCAGTCTCAATTCTAACCTTCTAATTCAGCCTTATTCCACACATTTAACCTTAGCCCCGTTACAACCCTGTTAAAGACCTTTTGATTTGTGTATCATCTCATTTTACAGTGGTGGAGATTTGATTTTCAGGCAAGCCTATGGGATTAACTTTTCAGGTTCAACTTTTGAGAGCTTAACTTTGAACCTTAAACACCTCGAGTGATTTGAGTGAATCTTTAGTGAGGATGTCAATCCTTATCGATTTTGAATCAAATGTAATTATTTAGATAAAGAGAGACACCTACGTTTTTGTGCTACAAATATATGACTTTGATTGTTTGAATCTTTAGGACTCTTTGAGTTAGGTCATCCATGTATAAATTATCTATGAATTATGATAAGACATTGTTGATAGGAATTATGAATCATGGAAAGTTAGTTTTAATTGTAAGTTGAGAATTTTGCTTGAGGACAAGCAAAAATTTAAGTGTAGGGGTATTTGATAAACCGTAAAAGTATCATATTTTAATCCTACATTTAGTATGCTTTTGGATGATTTAAGCCTCGATTGATGTAAAAAGGTGCTCTTAATCCTTTCTTTTCATGTCTTATACCCAGGAAAGCACCCGAGGATGAAAAGAACATAAAACGGGCCCAAAACAGAGTAAATGGGCCATATCACGAAATCCACACGGCCTGGACTTAAGCCCACACGGCTGTGCCACATTGATCATCTAGAACACGACCTTACCCCCAATTCACACGGTCGTGCCTCATTAAAGAAGTCCGAACACTGCTTGAAGACTAGTCACACGGGCGTGTGCCATGGTCGTGTCTCTGTCGTGGCAAAGAGCAATTTCATTCGGATTTGGATACTTTGGGGCAAAGAAACACATTCCAAGAGCCTATATAAACCCCCTAAGTGTTACCTGAAAGGAGGGCGGTTAGCTAGGCTAAGGAGCCAAGCCGAAAAGGTTAAAGTTGTGGGAATCACTCGAAAATAGCTAGTTGATCCATCTCAAGAAGCCGAAATTCTACTCAAGACGGCGGATCTCTCCTTCAATTCCTTCAGGGAGTTTTAGGGATTTCTTATGTTTTGTTTTATCTTTTCTTCTGAGATGTTTTCTTTATTTGATATGAACTAAACCCTTCAGATACCTAAAGGGGATGAAACATAGATGAATCTTGTTATTGTTTTCTGAACTATAAGATAAATACTTGATTTGTTCTTAATTATGTGCGCTTAATTCTTGTGTTAATGTTTCCGGGATATTGATTCAAGTCAAATGTTCTTAGGTGGAGGAGCAAAAGTCCCTACTTAAGAATAGATCTAGCATAATTAAAGCAGAGTCGTTCGCGCGCCTAGAGTTAGGGTGACGAGATTTCGCCAGATTAGGGTGAAACCTAATATGGAAATCCATGATCGATTTACTGCTATTCTAGGGGGTTATTAAGTGAGAAAGGGATTTCCATTAATTAACCTAGGGTTAGACGTTATTCATCTCGAGAGAGGGTTTAATATAAATTAGGGAATCCTACGGATCAAGTCAAGTGAATAAATTGTATGGTTCAGGGTTAAATAACAAGTGAAGTCTAGGTGGATTCTTCTTGAGGGTATCGTCTTAAATCAACCGAGTCTTTCTTCAAGTTATTTCTCAATTCATTCTTTTTTTCTTTGCGTCTTTAGCTTAGTAGTAGTTAGATCTAAACAACTTCACTTATTTTAGGCTAGATAATAAAAAGAAGGTTAGTATTAGTACTTTTAGTTCCTTTGGGTTCGACAATCCGGTCTTGCCTAAGCTATACTACTATTCAATAGGTACACTTGCCTTTAATCGTTGTCAGAGTTAGTTTGCAGGTTAAATCATTCTCTTTATAAATTTTAAGACTCTAATTCCAGCGATCAACCACCAATTGGGCATCCCAGAACTGTTCAAATGCTGACCCAAATAAGCATTTTATCTGATTAAATGGGCTTATAAAAAGGCCCTTGGAAGACTTCCAAATTGCATTCAAACCCCACCTTAAATTAAGGCTTTACGGATTTGCCCCAGGCTAATTTTAGCAATGTTGAAAGTCTCAACTTTGCCATGTAGAATGGCCGGCCATGAGGGGGATCTTTGGTTGCTGAAATTTGCTATTTTTAGCAGCCATCCTCAGCCATATAAACCTCCCTTTGCTGCCCATTCAAATCACCCCTCATTCACATCTCTTCTCTCACAACTTTTCTCTCCTCTCTCACTTTTCTCTCATTTTCCCATTCAAAGTTCCTTGCTCTTGTGCGGATTTATCCTCTTAGGAAAGGGTTCTTCTTCAGCCATTTTGGAGCAGCAATTGAGTATTCATAGCAGCCTTGATCGGTGAGGACAACAAAGAAGGAAGAATGGAGCAACCTAGTCAAGCCACAGAAAACCGCCGGATTTGATTCTTGTTCCCTATCTCTTTAATTTTTGTTGTTTTTATGATGAACATATCTATGAATATTTATGTTGCTCGAATGGTTAATTTAATCAGCTTAGCTTGAATTTAATTCGTATTGGGTTGATTGCATTTTGTTCTCTTGATTTATTAAATTTATGTTTATACTGTTATAGGCCTCAGTAAAATGCTTGATTAAGTAAAATCATGTCTAAGTTATTCTGGCATTATAATTGTTTAGATAACTAAAGAATTAATTATTTAAACGCATTGAAATTGTAATTAATGGACACAATACTTAATCAGTTCATGTTTAATTCTTCTAAAGTAGTTGAAGATTAGATTAGCATTGTATTTGGAGATACACATGCCATGCATAACTTGCAAGATTATTGTGAGTTAACTATTTCAAGGTAAGGATACTTTGTTACGTCACATAGTCTTTTATATGCTTATTAGGTTGAATTAATCGTTTGAATCAACATAGTAATATGTGAGAGATTGTTTAATTTAATAAGTATGTATGTGCAATAACATGTTTACCTTTATAAATATGTTTAATCGGTCGAATTGACATAGAAATATGTACAAGAGATGAATGGATTTTTTATTTGTAAATATGTTCATAAGTTAGCAAATTATCGAGTTACCGTGATTTATTCGTAACAAGTATAAGCATAAGTTTAATAATTCTAAGGTAAGGAAATATAATTAATCCAACACAATTATATCATCTTGATTAAAATTAGCTTTTGAAATCGTGCATTAGAACTTTATTTTATTTTATTTTACTTTGCTTTCTAGTTTTTAATCATTTCTCAAATTCAAATATTTTTCCTTCACCAAAGTGTTTAAAATTACATTCATAAATAATTCTTTTACAATCCCTGTAGGTACGATAACTCGACATTTACTTGTCACTTTATTACTTGTTGTGATTGTGTACACTTGCACATTTCCATCGTTCCAAGTTTTTGGCGCCGTTGCCAGGGACTGTTTTTCAAAAGCCATTGTAATATCCCAAAAGTTAGGGGTTGTAAATTTTTGCATAATTGCATGTTGTGCTTGCTTAGCTGGTTATTTGAGTGTGTTTGGGGGTTCTAGGGAGGCCTGGGTTCGAGTGTGAGCCTTGGAAAAATTTTAGTTTTTGACCGTTTAGTGGGAGAAGGCTGTTGGAAGCAGGACTTAAGTAAATTTGTGTGTGCTATACTAACACAAGTTGAGCTTGTAGCTCAGTGGCAATGATGTCATGGGGAAGGCTTGGGGAGTGGGGTTCGAATCCCGCAAGTTGTAAATAAAGACTTTTATTTTGTAACTTAGGAGGGGAGGAAGCAAAGTTCGGATCAAACTCTTCAAGGGGAGTTGGAGACTGGGTCAACAGGTTCGAATGGGTGGCTAGGAGTGATTCAAGGAAAGGATAGTGGAGAAAATCAAGGGATGCTAGAGAGTGGGAGAGTTGGCCGAATGTAGGATTGTGGCTAAGGGGAAGATTTCGGCTAGGGGGTGGCATTGGGAGTCAATTTCGATAGGTTTGAATTTGTGTAGAAATCGAAACTTCTTTGTGCTACTACCTTTTGTCTTTTTGATTCTTTTCGAGCTTGTTTCATTCAGGCATTTCAGCTGAGAGTCTTTTGGAAGCATTTCGAGATTTCTCTTTAGCAGCATTCCGTTCACTTTCTCTTTCTCGCCTGCTTACCTTTCGTTCATTTTCGTTATTTCTTCTTTCTTTTGTTAATAGCCGAAACATTTGGTTGGTCGAACCACTACCTTTCTTCTCATTTCTCTTCACACCTTGTTCATCCCTTGTCTTTTCTCTAGCCGAATACCTACACCTCTTTCCTCTTCTCGCGTTACTCTTTCCTTTCTTGAACCGCCTTCTCTCCATAGCTGAATACATATTTCCTTTTCCTTTATTTTTCAACTAGCTTCTTTTCTCTTCATCTACGGTTCTGCAAGGAGTGTGACAATCGGTAAGTTATAGTTCTTTCTTGTCAGTAACTCTGTTCCCATTCGGTTTCTTCTTTAATAACCATATGTTCTTTCTTACACTCTGTGGCTAAAAATACATTTCTTTCTGTGTTTTGGCCATCGTCGGGTATAGGGATTTCTATAAGGCGAAGGGGAGCAAGTGGTTTGTATTAATCAAACCTTTATTGTGGATTCATCGTTCAAGGGAGGTAAGAATGTTGTCATAATACTTGGTTTGGCCGAATGTGCCACGTGTTTGTGTTGAGTGGTATGCGGGTTTTAGTCACACTTATGGGTGTCATTTTGTACAAATTCTTGTTAAGGATGTGAAGCCAATCAATCGTGCCTAGTAATCTTGGTGTTTAGGATCGTTTGCTCAAACAAGGTGAGGAGAACGTTTTGGGTTAGTTCTCTAAGTGATTAATCTTAAGAAACGTTTAGCTAATAAGGTAACCTGATGATGTGTAGGTTTGATACGAAGGGCTAATCGTGCGTCTCGCTAAGGTGTGTAATCTCACACCTTTGCTTGTGTTATTATGTGTTGTTCTGTTAGTTGGCCAAAAGTCGAAATACCAAAAAGCCGAAGTATCGGCAATTGAGATCTCTCGAGCGTGCGAGCGCTCGCAAAGATAAACTGAGCCACTTGTGACGGTGATAGAACGTTGAGAGTGTCACGAACTCCCTCGCAAAATTGAGGCCGTAATGGGCCTTGTTGAGCCGAAACGGGTTAAGTGGGCCTAATGGGTTAACGGGCCCAGATGAGCGAAATTGATGGAAAATCCCCGAATGAGTGATGCGATGCAAGGTTCGCAGAACTGTGACTGAAAACGAGCTGAGTAGGCCACACGAGCGTATGGGCTCGTTTGGGCCAAAATTGGATTTTAGGCCCAATTACACCGTAATGACCAAAAAGGGAGCATGTGTCGTCTGAGGCGATAGTGGGCCTTCGAAAAGGTCGTTAGATGATAAATTACCGAAATACCCTTAGCGGGTAAATTACTGAAATACCCTCGGTGGGTAAATTATCGAAATACCCTCAGTGGGTAAATTATAGAAATACCCTTAGTGGATAAGTTACCGAAATACCCTCAATGGGTAAAATTACCGAAATACCCCCAAGGGGTGAAATTATCGGTTGATCCCTAAGTGACAAAATGACCGTTACACCTTTGGTGATAGTTAAGTATCGTTTATGTGATTTTGTACATCTGTTTATAATTGTAATACACTACATTCATAACATATTGCATTGGGTTGGGTTTGCTGATCAGAGGAAGTACAGTTTAGTGGCTCTGCCACATACCGTTCTAGTGGCACCGCCACATACCGTTATAGTGGCTTCGCCACATATATGCTTTATTTAGTGGCTCAGCCACACATATCGTTATTAGCAGCTTGGCTGCATTATTGGAGAGTTTTGGCTGGGTGGGTTGACTTGGTCCCCACGGAGAGATTGGTTGGTACGGGTAGAGAGTTTGGTTGGATTGGAGTGGGTACACATCCATTGCATTGATTTGATTTGGGGCTAAGGCCCAGCTTGATATCGAATAGGGCTTAGGCCCAGACCGACACTGTATGGGCTCGGGCCCAGATTATGACCGTTATAGGGGATTACACACTGAGTTCTTGTAACTTACCCCTTTTCTTTTTAGCGTTAGAGGATTTAGAGCTGCGGAGGACTCGAAGGTGGCCATATGTCGGATTTGTCAATAAACGGAACTTAGCAATTTTTTTGGGTTTAATTTATTTTTATATTATTTTTGGGTTAATAATTTATGTAATACGGCCATTGGGATTTTCTTTTAATTTTCATTCGGTAATTCTTTAGTTATGAACTGTCAAACATTCAAACACGGGTTTTTAAACTAATAACTGTTGTTTTCAAATATCACGTTTCCGCAACTTTAAAAGTCAATCTTCTGCAACAAACAACATTTTGAAAATAATATTGTGTTCGCAAGGGAAACAACTTTAAGCAAACCTTATTTGATAAGCAACGAAACTCAGAGTTTTTCATTGATAAAAAAGTTTTTGAATTGAGGAAAGGTTTCTAGTGATCTGTGGTTTTATACAACCTTTTGATGTGACATGCCAAATTCGGCCATAACGTCCTGGCCGGGTTTAGGGTGTTACAGCCATTATTTGTGAATTTGTTAATCTTACATTTTGGTTTAATTTTCTGTTTAATTTTTGAACTTAATTAATTTTTCTGTGAATATTTCAGGTGTTTATGAGTATTGACCAAATTATTGATTTACTCCCTATAGACCCTGAGATAGAACGAACCTTTCGACAACGTAGAAGACAAGCAAATCAAAGGAGGATCGAAGAGATGAATTTTGAGAATATGAATCAAGAAAATGGAGCAAACCTTGCTCAAAATCCTATCCTTATTGCTGATGATAGGGATAGAGCCTTAAGACAATATGCTGTGCCAGTGTTCAATGATCTTAATCCGAGTATTAGAAGACCCGAAATCTAGGCACAACAATTTGAGCTGAAGCCAGTCATGTTCCAGATGCTTCAGACTGTGGGCCAATTCAGTGGAATACCTACCGAAGACCCTCATTTGCACTTGAGACTATTCATGGAGGTGAGCGACTCTTTCAAATTAGCCGGAGTACCCAAAGAGGCATTACGATTGACGTTGTTCCCATATTCGCTAAGGGACAGAGCTCGAGCCTGGTTGAACTCATTGCCACCAAACTCAATTTCCACATGGGAAGAGTTAGCAGAGAGATTTCTTATGAAGTATTTCCTGCCTAGCAAGAATGCTAAGTTGAGGAATGAGATCATTGTCTTCCAACAAATGGAAGACGAATCCTTATATGAGGCATGGGAAAGATTTAAAGAGTTATTACGAAAGTGCCTTTATCATGGAATTCCACGTTGCATCCAACTTGAGACGTTTTACAATGGTCTCAACGCTCACACGAGGATGGTAGTGGACGCTTTTGCTAATGGTACTCTCCTTTCTAAGTCTTATAATGAGGCTTATGAAATTATCGAGAGGATTTCCAGCAACAACTATTAATGGCCAACTAGTCGAGCAGCGTCAGGAAGACGAGTCACTGGAATACATAAAGTAGACGTTCTTACTTCACTCGCATCTCAGGTATTATCAATATCCTCAATGCTTAAAAATCTTACTACTAAAAGGTCTAATAGTTTTGCAGCACAGCCGCCTAATCAATTTGAGAATATAGCCTGTGTCTATTGTGGGGAAGGACATTTGTTTAAAGAATGTCCGTCGAACCCAGAATCTGTATACTACATGGGTAATCAGAACCAAAACCGTGGAAGGCAAGGGCTACAATCAAATTTTTATAACCCATCATGGAGAAACCACTCGAATTTTTCCTGGAGTAACCAAGGGGCTGGAACCAGTAACACTTACACCCAACCCAGACCAACCCAGCTGCCCAGTTTCCCTTAACAAGTTCAGAAACCAGTTCACGCTGAAGCATCCAATAGCTTGGAGAGTTTGCTGAAGGCATACATGGCAAAGAATGATGCCTTAATCCAAAGCCAAGTAGCTACATTGAAAAATCTGGAAAACCAAATGGGCCAGCTGGCAACTGAACTTAGGAACCGACCACAGGGTACCTTACCTAATGATACAGAAAATTTGATAAATTCGAGAAAGGAGCACTGCAAAGTGCTGACATTGACGAGTGGAAAGACGGTAGAGCCCAATACCAATGAAGCTGAAAAGGAGCAAGCTGATGCTCGAGACTCAGAGGAAGTACAATCGAGTGTTAAAATTCCAGTTTCACAAGAACTAGAATTTGCAAAACCCGACAAGGTAACCTCAGAACCAGCTAAATCTGATCAACTAACAACTTCGTTAGATGCAAAATTACCAAAGAAGACGAATCAATCATTACCAGTTCCAATAAAGAAACCATCACCACCCTACCCTCAAAGACTTCAGAAGCAGAGTCATGAGATTCAATTCAAGAAGTTCCTTGACGTACTTAAGCAACTTCACATCAACATCCCGTTGGTTGAAGCACTTGATCAAATGTCGAATTATGTCAAGTTCATGAAAGATATCCTGTCTAAGAAACGAAGACTTGGAGAATTTGAGATGGTAGCCCTGACGAAGGAATGCAGTGCATATCTTCAGGACAAACTACCCCCAAAATTGAAGGATCTTGGATGTTTTACCATGCCGTGCAATACTGGAGCAACCTATTGTGGTAAGGCATTATGTGACTTAGGTGCGAGTATTAACTTGATGCCTATGTCAATATTTAGAAAGTTAGGGATAGGTGAAGTTAGACCTACTACGGTTACACTTCAACTAGCAGATCGATCCTTAGCGCATCCAGAAGGAAAAATTGAAGATGTATTGGTACGTGTAGATAAATTTATCTTTCCTGCTGACTTTGTAATTCTAGACTTTGAAGTAGACAAAGAAGTGTCAATTATCCTAGGAAGACCATTCTTAGCAACTGGAAGGACCCTTATTGATGCGTAGAAGGGCGAGCTGACTATACGTGTTCAGCATGATCAGGTAACATTTAATGTTTTTAAGTCAATGCGATTTCCTAACATAATTGATGATTGTTCTGCAGTATCCGATTTAGAGGAATTAATAGTGGAGAAGGAACTCAACTATGTTGAGGATCCATTGAAACAAATTCTGACATCAGACCCTCCAAATGATGAAGAGGAGAATGAATACTTAGCTCTGCTAGAAGCTAATCAAAAGGGATTTAATCCGCAATCCCGTTTTGAATCTTTGGAAATAGAGAAAAGGGATTTCACCCAGCCAAAAGCATCAATCGAGGAGCCACCTAAGTTAGAACTCAAGGTATTACCTACACACTTAAAATATGTTTATTTAGGTAACGCTTCTACTCTGCCTGTGATTGTTTCAGTAGAATTAACTACTGAACAAGAAGATGAACTTATCATAGTTTTGAAACAATTCAAGAAGGCTATTGGACGGACCATAGCCAATATTCGCGGTATTAGCCCATCTGTATGCATGCACAAGATCATATTAGAAGATGGCGAGAGAGGAATGATTGATGGACAACGGAGACTGAATCCCATGGATGTAGTAAAGAAGGAAATTATCAAGTGGTTGGATGTGGGTATAATTTACCCCATCTCAGACAGTTCATGGGTAAGTCTGATTTAGTGAGTGTCGAAGAAAGGAGGTATCACGGTCGTTGAGAATGAGAATAACAAGTTGATACCGACCAGAACGGTTACTGTAACACCCCGAACCCCACCCATAAGTTAGGCCTGAATCCGACGTGTCACATCAAAGGCTTAATTCAAACGATTTTGCTAATTAAAAATTTAAGGCCCAAAAGCCCAAAATCCTTGAGTCTTGTTAAGTAATGAAAAAAAAAAACCCATTTTATAATTTTAAGTACTTCGGAGACCAAGTTTAAAAGTAAGAAATTTACTTAGGTTTAATAATTAAGTAAACAGTTGAAACAACAAAACCCAAAATCTAAAGTCAAATTGGAGTACAAGGCCTTATTACATCCAACAAAAATAAGCAATTAAAACTATGTCTTTTGAAACAATTAAATAAAAGTTTAAACATCTTGTAGTGTGGCCATCTCCGAGTCCTCTCCCACGTCGAGCCATTTACTAAGGATCACCTGAAACATTAAATAAAGGGTGTGAGTTTCGAAACTCAGTGTGTATAACCCTTGGCATTCAAATCAATATATAATTATCACATTGGCCTGAGCCCTATCAAAATCAGTGGTCTTGGGCCTTGGCCCACAATGACCTCGTATCATATCATATCATATCATATCATATGCAAAGCAAGGTAATGCAAAACCCTCCCCAAAAATCCATCCACTACACACCATTTCCCTTCCAACCCTACACACCTGTGGGGATTTCTAAATCGACCCACCCATCTTGTACACACTAAAGGTAGCACTCATAGCGGCACTACTTAACGTTGCAGCAAAGCTACTAATCATATAATGGGCTTAAAGCAACCGGTGGATCCATGGTCGTCAAGCGACTATGCGATCCTCAAATCTTCCTCCGTACCATAATCCCCACCCATATGCATCCTAATCAGAATATCATATGAATGCAACATGCACATGAGTAACATCCACAAAACTCATACTCATCACATAGGGGTATTTTCGTCATTTCACAACCCAAGGGTATTTCCGTAAATTACTCTACAGAGGTATTTAGGTAATTTTGCAAAATAGAGGTATCATGGGAGTTTTGTAAATCCAAGATGTTTTGGTAATTCTGCAAACCAAGGGTATTCTGGTAATTTCACAATTTGGGGCTATTTTAGTGATTTTATAAATCTAATGATGTTTTGGTAATGTAACAACCCGAATTTGGGCCTAGTAGAATTGGGCTTATTGGGCCTTGGCCAGGGGAGCGTTTAAAATTTTTTAGAACAAGAGGACGGCACTAATGCAAGTTGGACCTATTAGGTGAGTGATTTTGGAAGGTTAGGGGCTTCTATGAAGTCCCGGGATCAAATCTGGGCTTAGGAAAAATTTTGGTTTTAGGTGAATAAAACCCTGAGAGTTAGTAAGTAGGCTTTAAGAATAAAATGTGGAGAAAAACGACACAAAAAGGAGTTGTGGGCTAGTGGCAAATGGTGCCACATAGGAGACAAGGGAATGACGCCACACAAGGAGGCAAAGGGTCCAAGGTTCAAGTCTTGGCGCTTGCATTTCATTTTGATTTATTTTTAAGTCAACTTAGACTTTGGCCCATAGACTTATATTTGGTTGCACATGATTTAGACACAAGAGGAGCTTGTGGCCTAGTGGCTAGCGGCGTGGATTAAGTTACAAGGGAGCCTGAGTTCGAATCCCATTGCAAGCAAAAAGGGATATTTATTTTGCTAAGTTGGGACGGCTAGAGTTGGTGTTGGAATTAAACTCTGCTGAAGGAGGGATCCCACATTGGGAAGCTAGCAAGAGGGAAGGTGAGAAGCTGACTTTAAATAGAGCAATCTATGAAGAGAGTAAGCATACCTGGGTTGGCGTTTGGGCATAGGAGCGTTCGGAGCGCGGATCAACTCCAGATTCCTATCAGGTGTGTATTTCGCCCTACTCTAGCTGTAGAGCGGCAAATGCCGAAATGTCGGTCACACGTCGATGGTAGCCACACGAGCGTGCAAGCGTACGTGTGGGAGCTTCGACGCGATAGTCGAGGCCCTCATGAGTGTTCTCATGAGTCTAGGCTGCCTTGGGCCAAGTGGGCCCAGTGGGCCCATGGGCCCATATGAATAAATTGTATGATTGTGTAGTAGATATTGTATTGGACTATGTGAATCTCATATCTATGGCTAGATTTGGGCTAAATGGGCCACACGAGCGTGTGAGTCTATTTGGACCGAGAATGGGCCCTAGGCCCATTTGCACTGTTATCTCTATTTAGAGTACCTTGGTTTATAGAATTATCGAAATACCCCTGGTTTGCAAAATTATTAAAATACCCCTGATTTGGAAAATTACCGAAATACCCCTAATTTATAAAATTTTCGAAACACCTCTAATTTATGAAATTACTGAAATACCCTTAGTTTACAAATTACTGAAATACCATTGGTTTACAAATTACTGAAACACCCTTGGTTTACAAATTACTGAAACACCCTTGGTTTACAAATTACTGAAATACCTTTGGTTTACAAATTACTGAAATACCCTTAAGTGGTAAATTACCGAAATACCCTTAGTGGGTAAATTACCGAAATACCCTTAGTGGGTAAATTACCGAAATACCCTTGGTAGGTAAATTACCAAAATATCTTTGGTGGGTAAATTACCGAAAGACCCCTAGAGGGTAAGTTACCGAAATACCCTCAAAGGGGTGAAAATGACCGCTATACCCTTAGGTGACAAAATGACCGTTATATCCTCGATTGTGGTTAAATATCGTGTATGTGATTTTATTTATACTATTTACACTTGTAATACATTGCATTCATATCATGTTGCATGGGTTGGGTTGATGATTGGAGGAACTGCAGTTTTGGTGGCTCTGCCACATACTGTTTTAGTGGATATGCCATATACAGTTTTGGTGGCTCAGCCACATATACCGTGATTAGCAGCTTGACTGCAATATTGGTACGTTTGGCGGGGTGGGTTGACTTGATCCCCACATGGTGTGATTGGTTGGTACGGGTGGTGTGATGGTTGGATTGGGTTGGGCTGCAGTTTTGTGTTTGCGTTATCATGATTATATGGCTTAGGCCCAGACCAATACCGTAAAGGCTCAGGCCCAGATAGTGACCATTATAGGGGAGTACACACTGAGTTCTCATAACTCACCCCCTTTCTTTTAACCATGCAGGTAATCCCCAGCGTTAGAGGATTTGAAGCTGCGAAGGACTCGGAGGCGGCCATACTTCGGATTTGTTTCTTACGGAGCTTAGTAAATTCGGTTTTAATTTATTTTATGTTATTAATTTTTGGGTTAATATTCTGTGTAATAAGGCCGTTGGATTTTTCTTTTTAAACTTTTATTTTAGTAATTCTGCTAGTTAATAATTGTTAATCGGTTAATCACAGATTTTTAAAGCAATATCAACCATTTTAAAAATATCGCGTTTCCGAAATTCATTAAATCTAATTTCCGCAATAAACAAGTTTTCTTCGAAAATAATAACATTTTTTCAAGAACACACCTTAAGCAAATCTTGTTTATACAAACAATGAATTTCGGAGTTTCAAAAAAACGATACAAAGTTTTTAACGACTGCAATATTGGTGCGTTTGGCGGGGTGGGTTGACTTGATTCCCACATGGTGCGATTGGTTGGTACGGGTGGTGTGATGGTTGGATTGGGTTGGGCTGCATTTTTGTTGGCATTATCATGATTTTAGGGCTTAGGCCCAGCTTGCTTCCGAACAGGGCTTAGGCCCAGAACGATACCGTAATGGCTCAGGCCCAGATAGTGACCATTATAGGGGATTACAAACTGAGTTCTCGTAACTCATCCCTTTCTTTTAACCGTGCAGGTAATCCCCAGTGTTAGAGGATTTGGAGCTGTGGAGGACTCGGAGGTGGCCATACGCCGGATTTGCTTCTTAATAAAACTTAGTAATTTTGGTTTTAATTTATTTTATATTATTATTTTTGCGTTAAATTTTGTGTAATAAGGCCATTGGATTTTTATTTCTTTTTAAACTTTCATTTGGTAATTCTGTCAGTTATGAAATGTTAAACGATTAAACACTGGTTTTAAAATAATAACAATCGTTTTCAAAATAACATGTTTCCGCAATTCTTTGTGTCAGATTTCAGCAATAAACAAAGTTTTTGAAAATAATAATAACATATTTACAAGAAAACATTTTAAGTAAATCTTGTTTTCACAAGCAACAAAGTTCGGAGTTTCAAAAAGGATACAAAGTTTTTAACGAACGCATAGCTTTTAAACAACCTTTTGATGTGACATGCTAGATCCGGTCATAACGTCTAGGCCGGGTTTGGGGTGTTACATTTAATGGTATCAGAGCCCGGGTTGCAAAACTCGGCTGTGGAATGGGTTTGAAAATTTTTTCCAAATCTGTTTAAAACTTGGTTTAGAAAAATGATAGTGTTACTGGAAGTATGGCACACCGAGTCTCCGGCACCAAATTCGTAAGTTTCTTGATCTTAAACTTTATTATATGCTGAAATGACTGTATATTTTGTATTTATTTTGTGTGCGTTTTGTTTGGATGTGATGTTTGAATATAGAAATTGTATGCATGTGTGATAAATATCTGTTTGTTTCTGTGGTTAGATGGTTGATTGTGTGTAAGAGGTTTCAAGATTAAGTTAGAAGTGTGGTAGTCTTATTGGGATGAGAGTGCACAGCGGAAGCGTAGTGGGATAACCTGTGTTGTGCGGCTATTATATAGTTGGAAATTTCGAGGACGAAATTTCTTTAAGGGGGTAGATTTGTAACGACCCGAATTTGGGCCTAGTAGAATTGAGCTTATTGGGCCTTGGCTAGGGGAGCGTTTAAATTTTTTTAGAATAAGAGGACGGCAGTAATGCAAGTTGGACCTATTAGGTGAGTGGTTTCGGAAGGTTAGGGGGCTTCTAGGAAGTCCCGGGGTCAAACCTGGGCTTGGGAAAAATTTTGGTTTTAGGTGAATAAAAGCCTGAGAGTTAGTAAGTAGGATTTAAGAATAAAATGTGGAGAAAAACGACACAAAAAGAGTTTTGGGCTAGTGGCAAATGGTGCCACATAGGAGACAAGGGAATGATGCCACACAAGGAGGCAAGGGGGTCCAAGGTTCAAGTCTTGGCGCTTGCATTTCATTTTGATTTATTTTTAAGTCAACTTAGACTTTGGCCCATAGACTTATATTTGGTTGCACATGATTTAGACACAAGAGGAGCTTGTGGCCTAGTGGCTAGCGGCGTGGATTAAGTTACAAGGGAGCCTGAGTTCGAATCCCATTGCAAGCAAAAAGGGATATTTATTTTGCTAAGTTGGGACGGCCAGAGTTGGTGTTGGAATTAAACTCTGCTGAAGGAGGGATCCCACATCGGGAAGCTAGCAAGAGGGAAGGTGAGAAGCTGGCTTTAAATAGAGCAATCTATGAGGAGAGTAAGCATACCTGGGTTGGCGGTTGGGCATAGGAGCGTTCAGAGCGCGGGTCAACTCCAGATTCCTATCAGGTGTGCATTTCGCCCTACTCTAGCTGTAGAGCGGCAAATACCGAAATGTCGGTCACACGGCGATGGTAGCCACACGAGCGTGCAAGCGCACGTGTGGGAGCTTCGACGCGATAGTCGAGGCCCTCATGAGTGTTCTCATGAGTCTAGGCTGCCCTGGGCTAAGTGGGCCCATTAGGCCCATGGGCCCATATGAATAAATTGTATGATTGTGTAGTAGATATTGTATTGGACTATGTGAATCTCATATATGTGACTAGATTTGGGCTAAATGGGCCACACGAGCGTGTGGGTCTATTTGGACCGAGAATGGGCCCTAGGCCCATTCGCACTGTTATCTCTATTTAGAATACCTTGGTTTATAGAATTATCGAAATACCCCTAGTTTGCGAAATTACTGAAATACCCCTGATTTGGAAAATTACTGAAATACCCCTGATTTGGAAAATTATCGAAATACCCCTAATTTATAAAATTTTCGAAACACCTCTAATTTATGAAATTACTGAAATACCCTTAGTTTACAAATTACTGAAATACCCTTGGTTTACAAATTACTGAAACACCCTTGGTTTACAAATTACTGAACACCCTTGGTTTACAAATTACTAAAATACCCTTGGTTTACAAATTACTGAAACACCCTTGGTTTACAAATTACTGAAATACCCTTGGTTTACAAATTACTAAAATACCCTTAAGGGGTAAATTACCGAAATACCCTTGGTGGGTAAATTATCGAAATACCCTTAGTGGATAAATTACCGAAATACCTCTAGAGGGTAAGTTACCGAAATACCCCCAAAGGGGTGAAAATGACCGCTATACCGTTAGGTGACAAAATGACTGTTATACCCTCGATTGTGGTTAAATATCATGTATATGATTTTATATATACTATTTACACTTGTAATACATTGCATTCATATCATGTTGCATGGGTTGGGTTGATGATTGGAGGAAGTGCAGTTTTGGTGGCTCTGCCACATACCTTTTTAGTGGATATGCCACATACCGTTTTAGTGGCTCAGCCACATATACCGTGATTAGCAGCTTGACTGCAAGATTGGTGCGTTTGGCGGGGTGGGTTGACTTGATCCCCACATGGTGCGATTGGTTGGTACGGGTGGTGTGATGGTTGGATTGGGTTGGGCTGCATTTTTGTGTTTGCATTATCATGATTATATGGCTTAGGCCCAGACTGATACTGTAAGGGCTCATGCCCAAATAGTGACCGTTATAGGGGATTACACACTATGTTCTCGTACCTCACCCCCTTTCTTTTAACCATGTAGGTAATCCCCAGCGTTAGAGGATTTGGAGCTACGGAGGACTCGGAGGCGGCCATACTTCGGATTTTTTTCTTACGGAGCTTAGTAAATTTGGTTTTAATTTATTTTTTGTTATTAATTTTTGGGTTAATATTCTGTGTAATAAGGTCGTTGGATTTTTCTTTTTAAACTTTTATTTTAGTAGTTCTGCTAATTAATAATTGTTAATTGGTTAATCACGGATTTTTAAAGCAATATAATCCGTTTTCAAAATATCACGTTTCTGAAATTCGTTAAATTTGATTTCCGCAATTAACAAGTTTTCTTCGAAAATAATAACATCTTTTCAAGAACACACCTTAAGCAAATCATGTTTATAAAAAAAATGAAGTTCGGAGTTTCAAAAAAAAAAGATACAAAGTTTTTAATGAACGCACAGCTTTTAAACAACCTTTTGATGTGACATGCTGGATTTGGTGATAACGTCTAGGCCGGGTTTGGGGTGTTACAGGTAATTTTCAAACTAAGGGTATTTTGGTATTTTCCAAATTAGGGGTATTTTAGTAATTTTACAAATCTAGGGGTATTTGGTCCCTCTCGGGTTTTAGTTATGAACTTTGGCCCATTAACAAATCCTTGCGACTAAAGTGAACAGACACTATGCACCAGGTAGGATTCTAGAGAAGAGGAGGTGGGCCGCTAGGGCCGCTTAAGTACCAAGCTCTCCCTAGATCATATCCTAGACATGCATATGCTCGTTACCACACTCTAACCTAGCAACTTGTCCACGGACATGTTTAATTATTAGAAACTCTTATGCGGTTTAAGAGTTGTTCAGTACTAAGCCTAAAGTCCATAAAACCCTATCATACTACTCTACGTCCCCATAAAGCCCATCAACCCATTTCACGTTCATATAACCCATAATGGCCACATCACATTTTTATGGCCCACTAGGCCCAAATCTCAGTCATATGACCTATTAGGCCCAAAACAAATCCAGATCATGTAACATGCATGCCTAACCCAGTTCATATAATCAAATTAATACATTTCATCAAACTTAGCCTCAGGGCCCACCGGGCCCATTTAGCCACTTTCAGCTTTTCGACATTGCCGATTTCGTGTGTGCATAGTGTTTGTACACACCTGGTTACAACGCGTGTTGTAAACCCCTTAATCACGAACCTACAATAGTCACCACTTAACGATTAATCTTGGCTTAATACACATTTTATCAAAAACCGAAACCTCACCGTAACCTTACCATGTGCCACACGTTCTAGTAGCCCTTCCTTAACTACTAATCGCGAATATCCCTAGATCTGCACCCAAACATATATCATCAAAATCGAGTGACTTATTATCCACACAAGTCACCCCTATAGATCACACACACATTCGGCCATTCACTTAATCCACCATCGAGTTGAGTACACTTACTCTTGCTAACGATCCTACCACGCTCGCGATCTTGAACCTTATCCTTGTTACCATAGAGTTAATGACAGGTCAGTTAGATAGCCTTTCAGCTTTTAAAAAATCGTACAAGAGAGGTTAACCATACACTTACCAAATCTAATTTCGATCCTGTGGCCTAAATTCGGCTTTTGAGATTAGTATGGTGACAGAGACAATTCAGCACCAATAGGGAGAAGAAGAGGAGAAGTGATCGGCTAGAACTAAAGGTGAACAAGAGAAGGAATTTAAGAAGAGAAGCTACGGAGAATTCGGCTAGAGAGAAAACCGAAATTTCGGCAAAGAAATGATGGGTTTCTTTTCGGAAAATGGAAGAATTCGACTAAGGGGGAGAAAAAGAAATGTAATGGAACCCAAGGAACCTCTCCAAGGAATTTGACACCTCCTTTTATAGCCAATAGCCGAATCCTACCTTCCCCCACAGTCTAATTCGGTACCAACTCTTCCCACCTCTCATCTCCTAATTTTTCTCCATGATATCTCCTTTATCTCATCCGAAATCCTTTATCAGCTCACAAGACCAATTCAAACACTTCAACAAACGAGTCCAAATTCCACACAACTCTGGCCGTCCACTAAGCAAAATAAACACTACAAAAAAACTTTACCACTACTCGAACCTTGGACCTCTTCAAGCCACCTTGTAGCTCCCCTAGTGATGCCACCTTGCCACTGGACCACAAGCCCATTTGTGTCCTATTTTCCCCTTAATCTGCTTAAGAGGCCTAATGCCTGGGAATAGGGTCCACTAAAGCAAGAAAAATAAATTTTTCCCTATGGCCATCCTTGTCTTTAAGACTTCAAATAATATCGATAATACCTTAAAATTAATATTCCAAGTGCTACCCATACATACCAACCTCAGTGCACAGAAATTTAAAGTTTTGGGATTTTTGGGGCGTTACAGCCCAATAGGCCCAAATCTACTAGGCCCAAATTTGGGGCGTTACAATTACGGGATGGAGAATTTGCATCAATTATCTAAAGCTGAACAAGGCGACCAGGAAAGATCACTTTCCTTTGCCGTTCTTGGACTAGATGCTTGATAAACTCGAGGAGCGAGACTATTATTGTTTTCTCGATGGATACTCAGGGTATTATTAGATTACAGTAGCACTGGAAGATCAACACAAGACGACATTCACCTACCCGTACGGTACGTTTGCATTTAGACGCATGCCATTTGGTTTATGTAATGCATCTGCTACATTTCAAAGATTGGTTTATGTAATGCACCTGCTACTATAATACCCCAAACCCGGCCCATACGTTTCGACCAGATCTGGTATGCTACGGGTTGTACATTGAAAACTTTTGCTTTGTTGGTTTTGGAAATCGTAAGTTAATTAGAAAATATTTGAATAAATAAATGACATTTTAAAAAAAAAACCTTGTATTATTATTATTTTGTATAATTATACCTTTGACATTATTTCATATGTTGCAAATATTAAAAACTACTTAATTGAATATAAACTATGGGGCCTTATTACATAAATATTCCCAAAATAAATAAAAAGAGAAACTTAAAGAAAAACCGAAAATAATATATAGAATTTAAATTTGATGGCCCCTCGAGTCCGTCTCGGCTTCCATGTCCACGATCTACTGCTCATCTGCAAAGTTAAGGAAAAATAATAGGGTGAGTCATCAAGACTCAGTGTGTAAATCCCGAAGACACATCAAAGGCTTGGCCCACAAACACATTATGAGCCCTGGCCCATACATAAAGGCATCAATCATAAATACATGAAAATAATGAATGATGAATAGCCCAACCCATCCTAGAAATCCATCCTCTACACACCAAATCGTACCAACCATCACACCTTGGGGATTTCTACAATCAACCCGCCAACTGCTACACACCATATCGACAGCTGTGCTGCCTGTCTTAAAGACCGATCACTGTGTAACCTATGTGGCAAAGCCACCGATCGCCATGCGACCTTAATAACACATCGTAGCATTTCGACAGCTGAGCTGCCTGTCATAAAGACCGATCACTATGTGACCTATGTGGCAAAGCCACCGATCGTTATGCGACCTTCTTCCCCTTCATCATATTAATCCCATCCCATGCATACATACATGCAAAATCAAACAATGTATTACCTAAGAGATTTCAGTTTCTCGCATACATCGATACACATAGAGAGATTTCTATGATTACATACCTGACATCCTTTGCCTACCTTTTCTGGGTAATACGACTGTTCACACAGCCTATTTTTCGGCTCTTAGCCCACAACACATATATACACATACAGATGTAATAGTGTGTTAGAGATCTACACACCTGATTACCGTTAGAACGAGACCCTCTAAGTCGACGCTATCCGTAGCCAACACCACCGCTATCTACCTAAGGTGTTGTTCAGAGCCGGTAACGAAACATTAGGTTAAGGCACAACTAACGAAAAGAAAACGGTTGATCATCTTAAGGAGAATTGAAATCCTTACCTTGAAATTCCGAAAAGTGATATAAGATTCAGGGACTAGTGTTTTCGGCTTTTAGATCTAAGAGATCTACTTTAATTCCTGATGTCGCCCAATAAGAAAATACATAAAACCATTAAACCATTAGCTTTTCGACTTTGTCTTCCAAAAACTGAAAGAGAAAGTGAAGAGATAGGAAAATCGGCACTCACCTTAACACAAAGAATTCGACTACCCCTTTGAGATTTCGGCTTTTTGAGAAGATCAGAAAATGATAGGAATGAGTCTATGTAGATTCGGCTTTTAATGAAGAAATCGGTAGGAAGAAGAAAAGAGAATTTCGGCAGACCAGAGATAGGTTCGGCTTTAGCAAAGATCAAAAGAAAAGAATGTAGAAAAAGGATTATGAGGTTTCAGCTTTTAGAAGAAAGAAGAGAAAAGAACAATGGAGTTTCGGCTTTTGAATCAAAGTGAAGATGAGGGAATAGGGTTAGGAATTTCGGCTTTTACTCAGAGAAGAAGAGAAAGAAAAGATGGAAACTCTAAATGCCGAAAAATAAATATGAGAACCCTCACCTGACTATTTAAAGTTTTGGCACTCCTACTAACCAAAAGCTGGAATTGCCCTCTTTTGACAACTAAAACCAGTTAATTAGCAAGGGAAATTTTGGCACCCCTTAGCCATATCAGAAACCAATTTCTCCTCCCCCTCAGAGTTTGAAATTCGGCCACCACTTAGCCTTGCAGATAATTCCTATCTTTTCTGCTTTATCTTCCATATTATCAACTATAATATCTATATTATCCCATTCACATAAATCCTCCTATTTTTGAGCCTTGTTGCCATCCACTCCACCTAACCCTAATGCCGAAAATTAGCTAACTTAAATTAGAAGAATTGGGCTCCATGAAACTTAAATTTGGGCCCCTTACTCCCTTGTGTGGCGTCACCTCCATGCTCCCTAAGTGGCGCCACTGACCACTGGGCCACAAGCCCATTTTGATATTTTAAACTCAGATACCACCTTTTAAACCCTATACTGCCCCAAAAAAAATTTAACTAAGGCTTCTGCCTAAGCCTGAGCCCAATTTGGACCCATGACACTTAAATTAACACATTAAACATATCCCCACACTAAACGCATAGGCCCACTAATTCAGGATGTTACAGCTACATTTCAAAGATGTATGATGTCAATTTTTATTGACATGGTTGAGAAGTGTTTGGAAGTTTTTATGGATGACTTTTCAGTATTTGGATACACTTATGATGATTGTTTAGCCAATCTAGCTAAGGTACTAAGACGATGTGAAGAAACAAACCTAGTACTCAACTGGTAAAAGTGTCATTTCATGGTACAAGAAGGGATTGTTCTAGGGCATCGGATATGGAGACATGGAATCGATGTAGACAAAGCAAAGGTAGACATTATTGAGAAACTCCTACCTCCAACATCGGTAAAGGGGGTTAGAAGTTTCTTGGGCCACGCCGATTTTTATCGTAGATTTATCAAAGACTTCTCCAAAATTGCAAAACCTTTGTGCAAATTATTGGAGAAGGGCACGACATTCAAGTTTGATGATAAATGTTTAAGAGCATTCAAAGAGTTGAAGAATCGATTAGTTACGTCACCCATCATCGTCACACCAGATTGGGATCTGCCATTCGAATTGATGTGTGACGCAAGTGACTTAGCAATTGGAGCTATCATGGGCCAGCGAAGGAACAAAGTTTTTCACGCCATCTACTACGCAAGTCAGACTCTAACAGGACCACAACTGAATTATACAATAACAGAAAAAGAGTTACTTGCTATTGTATCTGTTTCGACAAGTTTTGATCTTATCTTATAGGTACCAAAGTGACTGTTTATACGGACCACTCGGCAATTAAATATTTACTGGCCAAGAAAGATGCTAAGCCGAGATTGATCCGCTGAGTACTTCTACTTCAAGAGTTTGATCTAGAAATTCAAGATTGAAAGGGAGTAGAAAACCAAATAGCAGATCACTTGTCCAGATTGGAGCCGCAAGAGGGGAATTCTCCACTTGTACCGATTCAGGAGACATTTCCAGATGAACACATACTGAAGGTAAATCATGTCCATAATATTCCTTGGTTTGCTGATATTGCTAACTATTTAGCTTGTGGTTTGATGCCGATTGATAAAAAGTATAAACAAAGGAAAAAGTTTCTTCACAATGCGAAGTACTATTTCTAGGAAGAGCCATATTTGTTTAAAAAGTGTGCAAATCAGATGATCAGGAGATGTGTGGCAGAAGATGAAATACCGAAGATTTTATACCACTGTCACTCAGCTCCGAGTAGGGGACACTTCGAAGGTACTCGCACTGCGGCCAAAGTATTATAAGCCAGATTCTTTTGGCCCACACTATTCAAGGATGCATACGCTTACATAAAGAGTTGTGATCGATATTAGAGGGTTGGAAATGTCACCAACAGAAATGAGATGCCTCGAACAAATATCATGGAGGTAGAATTGTTTGATGTTTGGGGTATTGACTTTCTTGGTCCTTTCCTTCCATCTTTTGGTCACAGGTACATATTGGTAGCAGTAGATTATGTGTCCAAGTGAACGATGCTAAGGTTGTGATGAAGTTCTTGCAGAAACATGTGTTCACAAGGTTTGGAACCCCAAGAGCTATTATCAGCGATGAAAGGACCCATTTTGTGAACAAGTGGTTAAAATGGTTGTTAGATAAACATGGAGTGAAATACAAGGTTGCTACAGCTTACCATCCGCAAACGAATGGGCAAGCTGAGCTGGCGAATAAGGAGATCAAAGGCATACTTGAGAAGGTAGTTTGCCCTAACCGGCGAGATTGGTCCAAGAGACTAGATGATGCTTTATGAGCTTACAGAACAGCATACAAGACACCTTTAGGAATGTCACCCTACAGGTTGGTCTTTGGGAAACCCTGTCATCTACATCTGGAGTTAGAGCACAAAACTTATTGGGCTCTTCGACGACTCAACTTGGATCTTAAGCTTGCTAGAGAGAAATGGATGCTCCAACTCAACGAGCTAGAGGAATTCCGAATGTTCTCATACGAAAATGCCAAATTACTCAAAGAAAGACTCAAGAAATGGCATGACAAGCACATTCGAGTTAGAGAATTTGAAGCAGGTCAGCAAGTCTTGTTATTTAATTCCAGATTGAAGTTCTTCCCATGTAAGTTAAAATCACGTTGGTCCGGTCCATTTACGATTCATCGCGTCTATCCATATGGAGTTGTTGAACTCCAAGGTAAGGGAGGTAATTTTCAAGTCAATGCTCAGCGTTTGAAACATTACTACGGAGAAAAACCTGAACGGGATCAAATCTTGTTCAATTTATCAGATATTTAAATTTTCTTCTTTTTAATAAATTATTTAGGGTATATTTTTAGGTTTATTATGTTTAAATAAATTATGTCTAGGAGATTAGAACTTAAGCGGGACCTCTTGTGACCCCTCCAATCTTCCTGGGAATTGATTTTTACATAATTTTCCGAGAAATTATTTCTTGAATGACAAAATAAATTTTTAATTTTTCAAATAAAAGGGTCAAATTGTGATCCAAGTTTTAAATTACAACTCAATTTCAAATTTTCATTAAGTCTAGGGACTTAATTGAATTATTTTTAAAATTTGGTTGCTAATTTTGTAAATAATATAAACTAGGTCCCTCTTTTTGTAAATATTTCCAAAAGGCATCTAAAATAAATATTTTTACTTAATATATATATTTATATAAATATGATAAACTTTAATATATAATTATATCTCTTATAATTTATATATTAATTTTTATCACCTTAGCATAGAATTAGGATTAGTTTAATTTTAATCATATTTTATTCTTGTTTTAATAATTTAATAGGAATTGATAATTTCATATACATATATTTAATTATTAATTGTTGTTAACTTTGAGTAGGACTAGACTTAGAATATTTAAATTATTAAATTTCTCTAAGAATTCTACTCTAATTCCTACTTCTCCCACTATAGATTCCACCCTTACTTCCCCCCATTCATTCATCACTGAAAACCCCAAAGCACCAAATCCCTTAAGTGCCGCAAGCCTCAATCGCACATTGCTTGGCTAGCAACCTCAGCACGCTGCAAGCCCCAGCCCCAGCAGTCGGCCAGGCTGTGTCCTGCTCTTGTGTGCCACACCTGCGCACGTTTCAGTGCATCAGGCTTGATTGCCGAAGGTCCTGCACGTTGCTGCTTATGCACAACCCCTACTACGCATTGCTGCTTGCTTTCACACCCATCCGCCCGCACACCTAGCAGCCTTCCAACACTTCTGCGGCACACACCTTCACCCATCCTTAGCCAAATCCTCCAACCTACCTTAAATCGACCTCTTTTGCTTTTAATTATCTTTTTTAGGAGTTCTTAAAAAAGGGTGGTAAGACCGAATTTTCTCTTGAATTTTAATTTTATTAAATTATTTAATTTTTCAAATTATTAAATTATTAATAATTTTTCCCATCTTATGTTCAGGTTAATCATGCCTCGCAAGAGAACTCGTGCCTCCTCCCAAATCGATGAAACGCAAAATAAGTTCCACTGTGAAGAAGCCAAAGTAATATACGAAAGTATCTTCAAAAATCAACAGATGCATCCAGAGAAAGGCTTCACATTGAAGGAAAGCAACTATAGAGACTTTGTGGCACTTATTCGTCAAGTTACTGAAGCTTTCAATTGGGAATTGTTTTGTGAAAAGAGACCAAGTGTGGATGAGGAACTAGTTCATGAATTCTACGCGAACTTAACCTCAAGTGAATTGACCGAAGTTCCAGTTCGCGGAATCAAGGTACCAATAAATTCAAATGCTATTAATGAGTTCTTTGAATTACCTGATTTCAAAAACGATGAATATTCTTCTTTGTTGAGCAACATTAAGCCTGAAAATTCGCAAGAAATTCTCGAGGAACTCACAGTTCCAGGTTCTAAGTGGACTGTGTCAAAGCAAGGAATCCACACGTGTCGAAAAGAATATTTGACACCACTTGCGAAGGTATGGTTCTATTTCATCCGCTTCAGCCTTATGCCTAGTTCGCATGGGACTACAATCTCATTAGAGCGAATGGTCCTATTATACTCGATTCTAACTGGAAAGACCATTGATGTTGGAAAAATCATCCTAAGAGAAATGCGAAATTATGCCGTTAGACATTCTGCCCCAGCCTATTTCCCCTTTACGATAATAATTATGTGCTTAAAAGCAAAAATTCTTGCGAACGTAAAGAAGACAGGGTATAGTCAGGGCACAGTCACCGATTGGGACCTCTACCGAGTAGCTGGAGATTCTATTCTATAGCAACGAGTTGAAGAAAGTGAGGATCCCGAAGAAGTAGAAGATGACCACACAGAGATACCGCCAGAGCAATCAACGGAAGTTCGTAATGAGGCAGAACCAATGGAACCAGAAGCTGAACCTGATATCGAAACCTCAATGTTTGGAGCTCCACCGCCTAGCCTAGATCTTCGTGATGAGCTGTCAAAGTTGATGGACTTAATGCAACACATGCAATGGCAACAATAAGCCTACTAGAGATACTCAAAAATAAGGGATGACTCGATGAGGAGTGCCCTTAGGAAAATTTATAGTGACCCATTTATTTTTTGTGCTTGAATTCATATTTGAACCATGGAATTCATTATCGAAGAGGGAGCAATGTGATTCATGCAAAGGCAATAATGATGGATCAAAAGATGAGTCGAATTCGGAAGGATCGGCAAACAAATAAAAAAAGGGAGGACCTCAACTTTATTTTATTTTTATTCTCAAGTTATTTTAGGATTAGGTTAATTAGGAATTATTTTTGCACAATAAAACAAGAGATAGGAATCATGAATAAAATCTGAACAAGTCACAAAGGCTAAAGTATGGCAATAGGTATATACATGTCTAGGATTGGATTTAGAGAGAGCTTGGTACTTAAGCAGTCAATTTGACTCACCTTCTCTTTTCTAAAATCCTACCTGGTGTATAGTATCTATTCACTTTAAACATTGAGGACATTGTTCACTTTAAGTAGGGGGATCAAAAATTTGAATTAATTCCACTCAGAATAAAATTTTCTTTTAATTATGATTAGGATATATTTTGTTCAATAAATTTTGTTAAGTATGCTAAACTTCAGTATTAATAAAGTTCTATTATTTCAATAAGTTATTATGTTAGCTTAGTAATGATATGAATGTATTTTTAATAAAGCATGCAAATTCATACCATAAAATTTTTTTAGTTCCCAACGAAAAAATTAGGCATGCATGAAAGTTTAAGTCTTTAGAATTGACTTAGTAATTTCTTGAGGTGAAATCCTAGGAATCGTGGAATATTGAAAATGATTTAGGCAATTATTATTTGGACCAATTGAGCCTTTTAAACCGACCATGATAAAATTATGCTTTGAAACTCAACTTTGAGACTATATGGCCTAGTTTTATTTGGACCTTTGCAATATTTAGCTATCACTTTTCTCTTCATTATCTTTAAAATTGTCCCAAACACTAGACTTATTACTATTCAGAATATCGTTTGAAAATAAGTTTGGGGGAATTGAAAACAAGTATCAATTACACGAAAATTGTAGTACATGAAGCAAGTGCTCGTATTTGAATTCAAAAAAAAAAAAACACATGTACTCGAAAGAAAATAGATGTACAAAAGAGCATGTGGAAGTAAAATAAGTTGGTGTATCGAAGGTAAAAATTGTGAAGGTTCAATTTTACACTGAGTCTAGGGTTTTTAAGCCAAAATTTATCTATCTTTTACCTACCCATAGCCTAGCCACGTTACAACCTTAATTGTAATTGTAACAACCCGAATTTGGGCCTAGTAGAATTGGGCCCAATGGGCCTTGGGAGTATGAATTTTTAAAATTTTCGAGAATATGAGAATGGCGTCGTTGCAAATTGGACTTATTAGCTAAGTGAATTTGGAAGGTTACGAGGTTTCTAGGAAGTTTCGGGTTCAAGATGGGCTATAAGAAAAATTTTGTGTTTAAGCATCTAAGGAGAGTAGGCAAGTAGCATCAAGACTTAAGGAAATAAGTGTGCATTTTGTTAGCACAAGGAGTTTGTTGGTAAAGGTGGAAAGTGGTGTGTGGAGTGTACTAATGGTCTGAGGTTCGAATCCCATCTATTGTAACTTTTGGACTTATTTTTGTGCTTTCTTTCTAAGTGTCGGCCATGGCATCAAATAAGGTAAGGAAAACTTTTTAATTTTTGGAAAGATTGCTAAGGATTATGGTAAGGAGAAATACTAGGGAAAAAGAGGGAAAGAAATGGAGGAAAATGGTAAGAGAGGGGAACATGTTGGCCTATTATGTGGTGGATGTTTTGGAAAGCATTTTGGGGTCAACACTCATCTTTTGGTAAAGATGATACATGGTTTTGTTAGGGGAAAACTTGGTAGCCGAATTTCCTATAGTCTTTGGCAAAACTTTGGTGGTTGTAAGGCTAGTTTCTTTTAGCATTTTTAGTGTTTCTTTTTCAATCCTTTCTCTTTGCTTGCCGAAAATTCAAAAGCCATTTTTTCACCTCATTTTTCTCTTTTGTTTTGGCTGAAATATTCTTAATTCTTTTCTCATCAATAGCCGAATTTCAATCATCTTCTCTTCTCCATCTTGCGAGTTGAACACACATTCTTTGATCGAATCGTGTTCTATGTGTGGTCGTAAAGCACATTCTTGCCGATTCCTCTCTAGTCTTAAGTCAATCGATTGAAGTCGGATCTATCATCGTTAAGGTAAGGGGTTCATTTTTGGATTTTTCGTTATATCTCTATTTGGCTATGTGGCAAATCGGATTGAAGTTTCGACTAATCAATTATGTTTTAGGGATGAAATCACTCGATATATTCTATTTGCTAATCCTTCGAATATAGAGATAAGTGATTCAAGTGTAAGTAATACATTGGGTATGAAATCTTTTGGAAATCCGAGGCTAACTTTTGGTTGGTATTGTTCTAGGTCAACGAAGAGTGGTTCTTTAGGAAATACAAATCAGGTGTGTAATCTCGTACCCTTCTGAATACCTATTTGAAATGGTGTGCAATCTCACATCTCTCTAAATGTTTGCATGAAATATTCTGTGATTCAGTCGAAATACCGAAGAAAATCAGAAACCGGCATCAGTGACCACTCGGGCGTGCGTATGTTCGTAGTAGTAACCACAGTTTGCAATGAAACAGTTTGGTCAGTAGCAGTAACATGATTTTGAAAAATCACGAAAAATAGGAGAAAGGGAATTAGAAAGTGAATAAGATATCGAATTAAATCTTACTGTGTCTATTTTTATATGAAAGAAACGGAGAAGGAACAGGAATTTTATATTCTGTGATATGTTAATTTTAGTAAGACTGGTTCTGATTGACTTCGTGGTTCCCTGTTCTGTGTTGGAAAAATTGTTTAAAATTGTACAAAGTGAATTATGGGTTATAATTTATATATATAGATTCCTAGTGTGAGTCTATTTTCAATAGAAACAAGTGGGAGCAACATATGAAAACAGTACAGTGAGATATTTGAGTATAGGGTAGGAGAGGTCAGAACTGTTGGACAGTGAAACAAGGGAAACTTTGATGAATAAACTGTACTAAATGGATAAGGAAAAAATTCTGGAAAACTTTTAGTAAGAATATATATTAATCTAGTTTCAACGAAAATTTACGGATTGAAATTTTGAGTTTCCTAACTCAAGTTATAGTCAGTTTAGTCAATATGACGCAGATGGACAGTTTCAATTTTTATGCCCCACATTAGTAGTTAAGTCTGGGTTGCGAAATTACCAAAATACCCTTGGAGGGTAAATTACCAAAATACCCCTGGGTTGCGAGATTTTCGAGTTACCCTTAGTGGGTAAAATTTCTGAATTACGAAAATGCCCTTATGGGCCGAATTACGAAAATGCCCTTACGGGCCAATTTATTAAAATGCCCCTATGGGCTGAATTGCTAGAATGCTTTAGTGGACCGATTTACCGTAATAAATTACTAGATTAATGATTGTTGTTTATATATGTGAATATTATGTTTTATTAATTATGTTGCATTTGTATATTTTGCATGGGATGGGAAAAATGTTTAAGAAGAGAAGTGTAGCCTGGTGGCTCTGCCACATATTCTGGTGGCTCTGCCACAAATTCTAATAACGGCTAGTGCCTAGCATATGAACTAACAACTCTGTGTCGATCATATTTACCCAAGGCTATGTGCTTAGCATGTGAACTAACGACTCTGTGTCGATCATATTTACCCAAGGCTGTGTGCCGATTATATTACCGTAAATGATATCTGGTGGCTCTGCCACAATCTGTATAGTGGCTATGCCACGCATAATTATGACTCTGGTGGCTCAGCCACAAATATTATAAATGGCATCTTGCCTGCGATTATAAATGGCCACTGGCCTGCGAATTATTATATTAAATGGCATTTAACCTGCGCTTTGGTGTGTTTGGCGGGGTGGGTTGACTTGATCCCCACAGGTGTGATAGGATGGTACGGGTGGAGGCCATACTTCATAAATGATGTTTGCAAACATTAGTAAACTATTATTCCGTATTATTTCGTTACCTTTACTATTTCGGGTTTTAAAGTTGTAATAAGGCCTCTGGGATAAACTTTAATTTGCTTTATGTTTGGACGTATTTATTATGTTTTCTAAAATTGTTTTTAAATGGGGATTTTTTCTAAAAACGTAAACAATGGTTTTCTTATATTGATTAATAAATGGCTTTCTTAATATATATATATATATATATATATACAAATAAATTAACACGGAAATTCTCTTTCGAATTATCAACGAAATTTTCAAAACACTCGGATTCCCTTTGGAATTTTCAACGTCATTTTCAAAAAACTCGGATTCTCTTTGGAATTTTCAACGTCATTTTCAAAAGTCATGGTTTTTAAAGTTCACTACCCCGATTTTCGACTCATCAATCAACCATTCAAGAATAGCTGTATTTTATCAAATATTTACATGCAAAACTTGTTTATTTAAACACAACCAAGTAATGCCTATTTTAGTAAGAATCATATGATGTTTTACACTTTCTTCATGTGACATACCAAATCCGCTTGTAACGCATAGGCCGGGTTTGGGGTGTTACAGTAATAGCCCAAATTAGGAAGTAGTCGGAACAGTGGTTTTGAGACCACTAATCCGAGGTGGAGGAAAATTATTTTGATATTTTTTTATGTGTTGTAACATGTTTATAAGGATGCATGAGAATTTTGGTACCTTAATTTTAACGATTGAACGCATAATTGCGAAAAAGGACTAAATTGCATAAAGTGCGAAAGTTCTATTTTACAAGCTTGAGGTATCTAATAGCTATAGAATTCTAATGGGAGGTCCTTAATGTAAAATTAGGCCTTGTTTAATGTAGTGGCCGGCCATAGGGACAAGAATTGACATGGTCAATTGGTTAGGTGGGGTTTTGATGACTTATTTGATAAATTAAAATAAAATAAGAAGAAAGATGATAACACCTATCATCTTCACCATTTTCCACGGAAAATACAAGCAAAGAGGGGGTTTTGAAAGCTTGAAATTTTCAGCAACTCATCTTCTCTACAAGTAAGTGATTATGATGGTTTTACTTGATAATTTTTGTACTTTTGGAGTCCCCAAAGCTTAAGCTAGCTAATGAGGGGACTAAATTTCTAAATGGTTAAAAGTCTAGGGACTTGCCATGAGAGATTTTATGTTGTTTTCTGAGTTTTTATGAAAGAAAATGAATGTTAGGGAGATGAGAAATGTAATATCCTGAAATAGGGGTTAATTGTGATTGTATTGTTTTTCATGAGTTCGGATTTTTTTTTGTGTTGTTAAGTGAGATGTTCTAGGGTTTAGGAATAAGCCAAGGGTAAACCCGAGCTGTAGGAAAATTTTTGTTTTTAAGCTTTAGTTAGAGGGAGCTAAAGGAGCTAGGGGTTAAGTGTAATTCGTGGGGAATTTAAACACAAGATTGGGTTTGGTAAAGTGGCAAGGAGGCGCCACTTAGGGCCTTAAGAGGTGACGCCACAAGCAGTGTGTGGGGGCTTAGGTTCGAATCCCATGGATGGCAATACGGTGACTTTTATTTTTGCTTTTGTATGGCATGTGTTGGTCAAATTTTATTTATGGTAAGGATGGACTTTTTCACTTATGGATAGTAGACTAAGGAAAAAGGCAATTGCTTATTTAAGGTATGGAATCAAGGAGTTTTGGTATGATAAGGGGACATAAGGCTTGAAGTATGGAGTGATGTTTTGGAAATTTTTCCATGGCCATTTGACCATGAATGTAGACGGTATAGGGGGCTAGGGGGCTTGGCTTAATTTTGAATGTGATTAGGAGCAAATAAGGAGGAAAATGTGGGATTTGTGATGAGCATGTGAGTTGGCCAGCCAATGAATGTCTTTGGTGACAATTTCGGTCATGTTGAAGGGGGAGGAGGCCGAATATGCATAGTGAGGTTTGGGCATTTTTTTTTGTGCTATTTTGTTGTTTAGAAAGTTGGTGTGTTTTTTTCTTTTGGAAACCAAAATAGGAGATCACTTGTGCACTATTTTCTTTCTTGACCTAAAGCCGAAATCCCCATGGGTGGTTATCGTTTATCCCTTGAGCACTTAGCCGAATGTTCCCCTAAACTTCTTTAGTTTTACTTTACTTTTTTTTCTCCCAACTTTCTCTCATATCTCTTTTCTTTCTTTTCATAATTGTTCAAAGATCACATCTTCTCCTTTTCTTCCTTTTTGTCGAAACTCTTTGAATCTCTTTTTCTTTAAGCCTAAGCCGAATACCCATCATCTTTTCTCCCATCTCTCTTAGTTTTCTTCCATTGTTGCTCAAAGCCGAATCCTCCCTCTCCCATTTTATTTTACTTTGCCACTCTTTTCTTTCATTCTTTAGCCGCATCTCATTTATTTTTCTTCTTTCAAAACCTTAGCCGAATCATCTTGATCACTCAACCCTTTGCTGAAATCTCCCTCTTTCTTCTAATTTTGTTTTGGCCGAATATCATCCAAGAGTGGATCTTCTTTGGTTTCTTCTCCAATCGGTTTTGAGAAGGGTAAGTAGTGTTGGCCGAATTTCTTTATTCCTTTTCTCTTCTCTCTGTCGATTTTCTTGTGAGCAAAAGCCGAATTTTGGGCAATTGTTAGCAAGATTCTAACCATTCATAGGAATCGATTTCTCTTAGATTCTTCAAGACTTTGGAAGCAGTCGATCTAAGCCTCTATTCTCTAACAATCGGATTTGGTAAGGCAAGTGGTAAGGATATCTATGTTAGTTCATCATTCTTTAAGTTGTTGAAAAGCCGAAGGCTTTTGAGACTAAGGTTTGTTGTTGGTCGAATGGACTATGTATTGATCTAAGTGTTGGCCGAATGTAGGGAAAGGAGATCTAGTGCAGTAGATCGGGTCTTCGGGATTTAGAACTTGCGTTAGTAACAGGTGTGTAACTTACACACTTTATAACTTGGTAATATATTAATAATCTATTCATGATTAAAAGCCAAAAACTGTGAGATCTCGATATGATACCGTATGGGTATGAGCAAGGATTCGGGTAAGTCCGTTTCGATATGATTTGCTATATGATGCTTAATACCATGATATGAGATATATTTGCTTTATGATTCATAATAAAGCATGATGGCATGATTTGCATAATAACTGCACTGTTATGGGTGATATGAGAGGAGGGGACAGATTTGATATCCGTGTCTTTGGGACACCAGAGGTTTGGCACCTCCAGTGGTTTGGTACCACAGATTATTTCGTGTCTTTGGGACACCAGAGGTTTGGCACCTCATAGCGACACATCCCGGTGGCTTAGCACCACAGTGGGTTGGCCCCACATTTGATATATATTGGGATTGTCGCCAGTGATTTGGTATCACAACGTGGGTTGGCCCCACAATTGGATTTATTCGTGACTTTGGGTCACCAGTGGTTTGGCACCACACTTTTATTTGATATCGTGACTTTGGGTCACCAGTGGTTTGGTACCACACGGGGTAGAAACGGAGTTATGGATGGCTAGGTTTGGGTGCATTATATATATATTGCATGGTTATGATTTGTGTAAGCATGTTGCATTAACCGGGAGGGGGATTATGCACTGAGTCTTGGTGACTCACCTACTCCCTTATCTTTTCAGGTGATTCGTAGATCGCGGATGAGGAGCCGGATGGACTCGAGGTGGCCATGCAATAGAAATTCGGTTTTACACGAACTTTGGTTTAGGTACTTTATTTTATTTAAATTGGGTTTTCATTTTTATTTGGATTTGTAATAAGGCCTTTTAAATTATGTTTTGAATTATTCATATGTTTTGGATTAGACTTCGAACATGGTTAAGTAAATTACTTGATTAATTTAATAATATGAGCGCGAGGTTTTCTAAACTACAAAACGCAAAGGTTTTCAAAACTTTACCATCGGGTAATACAATTCACTTGATAATAAATGACAACTCAAATGTTTTCGACAACTTAAATGGTTTCAAAATTTAAGTTTCTACACTCAAATGCAAACGGTTTCCAAATTAATCATTCAGGTTTTCTTAAAAAGGACGTAGATGTTTTCTATCCTATGGATCGACAACTAAGTTTTAAAGATTTAATCCCAGGATTTCAAAGTAAACTATCGGTTTTTAACTAATCATGCACCTGATTTCTACAAGTCAAGATCAACAAAGAGTCTTCCACAAAATTTAATCGGTAACTTGATTTTTCTTCAAAACGTTTTCCCTCTATAACATACCAGATTCGATCGTGGTGTGTTGACCGGGTTTGCGGTGTTACAATGTGGTATCAGAGCCAAGTTCAAAGGCTCGGCTATGGGCCCGAGGCTCAAAATGTTTTAAAATATGGTCTTAAAATATTTTGTTTGAAATTATATGATTTGAAAGGCATGGCACCGAGTCTCCGGCACCAATCTGCCCAGGTGAGTGCCCCTAACTTTTCTGTATGATTTTTTTTTATTTTGAATGTTATAAATTTTGAATGACTAGTGATAGTGGACTACCTTAGAGACTGAAATTTATTGAACTCTATGGACTCGCGAAAACAAAACTCTTTAATAAGAATTATTCATAAAACTGTGCTTTAAAGATAGTGGAATAATGACTAATGCATAAAACTTTTAAATCAGATAAGTCGAGACTTTAGATATGGGTCGTGTTACGTGTGGACGCGATCGGGGTAGGATGGCTGTGTCTGAGCCAGTGAGGTCTGGTCAGGGGTTGGAAAATGAGATACCAGCACCACCACCAGCTGTAGGTGGTGAGTTCCATGATCAAACAGGGGATGACGCAGTGTCTCAGGCGATGCTGCGAGTTCTTGAGAGGGTAGCTGGAGTAGGTGGAGGCGCGGGAGCTCGAAAATCTGTACTTGAGCGACTCCGAGCCAATGGAGCTGAGGTTTTTCGAGGTGTTTCTAGTGTGGCTCCCAGTACGGCTGAGTATTGGTTAGAGGCGACGGAGCGAATCATGGATGACTTGGATCTGACTGCTGAGGATAAGCTGAAAGGGATAGTGTCGCTTCTTCGGGATGAGTCATACCAGTGGTGGCTCACAGTGCGGGATAGTGCTGCAGCGGAGGATCTCACTTGGGACTATTTTAAGGCAGCTTATCAGAAAAAGTATGTTGGGTCTAGCTACATTGATTCGCAGTGGAAGGCATTTCTGAGGCTGGTTTAGGGGAGTAAGTCTGTATCGAAATATGAGGCAGAGTTCTTAAGGTTGAGCCGATATGCTAGAGGTATCGTGGCTACGGAGCACGAGCGATGTGTCAGGTTCGAGGACGGACTGAGGGATGAGCTGAGATTACTGATTGCTCCACAGCAGGAGCGTGAGTTTGCTGTGCTAGTAGAAAAGGCTAAGATAGCCGAAGGGATAAAGGAATCTGTGAGGCAGAATCACGATAGGAATAGACATAAGAGAGGTTTTGGATCATCTGGATCGGCCAGAAATTCTCAGAAAAGGGCTAGGCAGAGTGGGCCGAACCAATCTGGGAGGCCTGTTACTGCTAATCAGGGACCAGCACAGTGTAATCGGTGCGGAAAATCTCATTGGGGCGAATGTTGGACTGGTGGAAAAGGATGCTTTGAATGTGTCTCGCTGGATCATCGTGTGAGGGATTGTCCATGTAAGCTAGCCAGGAATCAGTCTGAGGGTCATGGTCGTGCTCAATTCAGAAATGAGGGACCGCCACCGCTGAGGGGTTGTGGTAATGGTAGAGGAGGTAATAGTTCTGGTCGGGGCCGCGGAGCACCGGGCAGAGGTGCAGGCAACACTGAGGCAAGACAGCCTGGGTCAGTATATGTAGCAAGGCGTCGAGAGGAGGGTGACGCACCAGACGTCATAACCGGTACGTTCTTCATCTTTGGTTTACCATATACTGCTTTGATAGATGTGGGTTCGACGCATTCGTATGTTGCTAGTAGCATAGTAGAGACCATGAACTTAGACTCTGAGACTATTTCTAGGGAGATGACAGTACTTAGCCCTCTAGGTCACTCTGTAGAGGTGAATAAGCTATATAGGGATGTACCCCTAGAACTCCAAGGGGTAGTGTTTGTAGCTGATCTGATAGAACTGCCGTTTGGGGAGTTCGATCTGATTCTTGGGATGGACTGGTTGGTCAAGTACCAGGCAAGTTTGGATTGCGCTGCTAAGCGCATGGTTTTGAAGACAGCTGAGGGTGAAGAGGTGGTTATGATAGGTAATAGAAGAGATTATCTATCCAACGTGGTATCTGCGTTGAAAGCTGAGAAGATGGTCAGGAAGGGCTGTGAGGCATTTATGGTTCATGTGCGTGCTTTGGAGGCTAAGGAGTCAGCTGTAGGGAATGTCCGAATGGTAAAGGAATATGCTAATGTATTTCCAGAAGAACTTCTGGGACTGCCTCCGGATCGTGAAGTTGAATTTGGTATAGATTTATTACCCGGAACTGCGCCAGTGTCTATCGCTCCGTATAGGATGGCGCCGAAGGAATTGGTGGAATTGAAGGCTCAGATTCAGGAGTTGTTGGACCGAGGTTTTATCTGACCAAGTGTTTCGCCTTGGGGAGCACCGATACTCTTTGTCAAGAAGAAGGATGGTACGATGCGGATGTGTATAGACTACCGCCAGTTGAATAAGCTGACGATCAAAAACAAGTATCCATTGCTGAGGATAGATGACTTGTTTGATCAGTTTAAGGGGGCAGCGGTTTTCTCCAAGATTGATTTAAGGTCTGGGTATCATCAGCTAAAGGTGAAAGAGGCTGATATCCATAAGACGGCATTTCGCACTCGGTATGGGCACTACGAGTTTCTGGTAATGCCGTTTGGGTTGACTAACGCGCCGGCAGCATTCATAGACATGATGAATCGGGTATTTCAGCAGTATTTGGATCAGTTTGTAGTGGTATTTATAGACGATATCTTGGTATACTCAAAGTCAGAGGAGGAGCATGATGCGCATTTGCGAGTAGTGTTGCAAATTTTGAGGGAAAAGCAGCTATATGCTAAATTTAGTAAATGCGAGTTCTGGCTTAGGGAGGTGACTTTCTTGGGTCACGTAGTATCAGCTGAGGGGATTAGAGTGGATCCTCGAAAGATTGAGGCAGTGTTGGATTGGAAGCCGCCTAAGTCAGTGGCTGAGATTCGGAGTTTTCTAGGTCTGGCAGGGTATTACCGAAGATTTGTAGAGGGATTTTCTTTGATCGCAGCACCAATGACCAAGTTATTGAGGAAATGAGTTCCATTTGTGTGGACTGAGAAGCAGCAAAGAAGTTTCGACAAGTTGAAGAAGATTCTGACTGAAGCTCCGGTTTTGATTCAGCCTGAGGCAGGCAAGGAATTCACGATTTACTGTGATGCATCACATACTGGCTTGGGATGTGTGCTGATGCAAGAAGGGAAGGTAGTGGCTTATGCATCTCGACAGTTGAGACCACATGAGGTTAACTATCCGACGCATGACTTGGAATTAGCTGCAGTGGTTTTCGCTTTGAAGATATGGAGACACTATTTGTACGGAGAGAAGTCGATAGTCTACACGGATCACAAGAGTCTAAAGTATCTTTTGACTCAGAAGGATTTGAACTTGAGGCAGCGCAGATGGATTGAGTTGTTGAAGGACTACGACTGTTCGATTGAGTATCATCCGGGCAAGGCTAAAGTGGTGGCAGATGCGTTGAGCCGTAAGGTTGTATCAGACTTAAGATCGATGTTTGCTCGCCTTAGCTTGTATGACGATGGGAGTCTTTTGGCAGAATTGCAGGTTAAGCCGACTTGGGTTGAGCAGATTAGAGAGAAACAGTTAGAGGATGAGGGTTTGAACGATCGGAGATTTCAGGTTCAGAATGGTGGTTTAGAGGATTACAGTTTGTCCAGTGATGGAGTATTGTGTTTTCAAGGGAGAGCTTGTATGCCGAAGGATGTCGAGTTGAGGCAGAGAATTCTTCAGGACGCACATAGCAGCCCATATGCTATGCATCCTGGAGGTAGCAAGATGTATCGGGATTTAAGAGAACAGTTTTGGTGGCCAGGTCTAAAGCGGGAGGTAACTGAGTTTGTGGGCAAATGTCTGACATGTCAACAGGTCAAAGCTGAACATCAGTTGCCGTTTGGATTACTTCAGCCGGTGAAGATTCCACAGTAGAAGTGGGAAAGGATCACTATGGACTTTGTCAGTGGATTACCCCTTACACCTAGTAAGAAGGACTCAGTTTGGGTGATTGTGGATCGTCTGACTAAGTTAGCTCATTTCATTCCGGTAAGGGTAGATTACTCGCTTCAGAAGTTAGCTAAGTTGTATATGGCGGAGATAGTGAGGTTGCACGGTGTGCCAGTGTCGATCATCTCGGACAGAGATCCTAGATTTACGTCGAGGTTATGGAGAGCGTTACATCAGGCTTTGGGTACGCGGTTGGATTTCAGTACGGCATTTCATCCACAGTCTGACGGGCAGTCGGAAAGGGTTATACAGATATTAGAGGATATGCTGAGAGGTTGTGTTTTGGACTTCAGAGGCAGCTGGGAAGAGTTTTTGCCATTAGCTGAGTTTGCATACAACAATAGTTATCAGGCAAGCATTAGGATGGCACCTTATGAGGTGTTGTATGGTAGGAAGTGTCGTACACCTACATGCTGGATAGAGTTGGGTGAGCGTCAGATGTTAAGACCAGAGTTGGTTGCAGAGACTGAGGATAGGGTGAAGTTGATACAAGCTTGGTTGAAGGAAGCTTTGGACAGGCAAAAGTCTTATGCCGATCTGAAGCGGAGAGATATAGAGTTTGCTGTGGGTGACAAGGTCTTCTTGAAGGTCTCACCATGGAAAAAAGTATTAAGATTTGGGAGAAAAGGCAAGTTAAGTCCAAGGTTTATTGGGCTGTATAAGGTGTTGAGACGAGTGGGACCAGTAGCCTATCAGCTCGAGTTGCCAGCAGAGCTGAGTCAGATACACGATGTGTTCCATGTCTCCATGCTTAGACGCTATCGTTCTGATCCATCACATGTCGTGGCGGTGGAGGAAATAGAGGTGAGTCCAGATTTGACGGTGGAAGAGGAACCAGTGCAGATTCTATATCGAGATGTGAAAGTGTTGCGCAGGAAGTCAGTTCCATTAGTGAAGGTATTATGGCGAAATCATAGCGTGGGAGAAGCTACGTGGGAACCGGAGGATATGATGAGACAGCAGTACCCTCAACTCTTTTGACCAAGTAATTTCGAGGCCGAAATTATTTTAAGGGGGTGGAATTGTAATATCCTGAAATAGGGGTTAATTGTGATTGTATTGTTTTTCATGAGTTCAGATTTTTTTTGTGTTGTTAAGTGAGATGTTCTAGGGTTTAGGAATAAGCCAAGGGTAGGCCCGAGCTGTAGGAAAATTTTTGTTTTTAAGCTTTAGTTAGAGGGAGCTAAAGGAGCTAGGGGTTAAGTGTAATTCATGGGGAATTTAAACACAAGATTGGGTTTGGTAACGTGGCAAGGAGGCGCCACTTAGGGCCTTAAGAGGTGACGCCACAAGCAGTGTGTGGGGGCTTAGGTTTGAATCCCATGGACGGCAATAAGGTGACTTTTATTTTTGCTTTTGTATGGCATGTGTTGGTCAAATTTTATTTATGGTAAGGATGGACTTTTTCACTTATGGATAGTAGACTAAGGAAAAAGGCAAGTGCTTATTTAAGGTATGGAATCAAGGAGTTCTGGTATGATAAGGGGACATAAGGCTTGAAGAATGGAGTGATGTTTTGGAAATTTTTCTATGGCCATTTGACCATGAATGTAGACGGTATAGGGCGCTAGGGGGGCTTGGCTTAATTTTGAATGTGATTAGGAGGAAATAAGGAGGAAAATGTGGGATTTGTGATGAGCATTGAGTTGGCCGGCCAATGAATGTCTTTGGTGACAATTTCGGTCATGTTGAAGGGGGAGGAGGCCGAATATGCATAGTGAGGTTTGGGCATTCTTTTTGTGCTATTTTGTTGTCTAGAAAGTTGGTGTGTTTTTTCTTTTGGAAACCAAAATAGGAGATCACTTGTGCACTATTTTCTTTCTTGACCTAAAGTCGAAATCCCCATGGGTGGTTGTCGTTTATCCCTTGAGCACTTAGCCGAATGTTCCTCTAAACTTCTTTAGTTTTACTTTACTTCTTTTTCTCCCAACTTTCTCTCATATCACTTTTCTTTCTTTTCATAACTGTTCAAAGATCACATCTTCTCCTTTTCTTCCTTTTTTGTCGAAACTCTTTGAATCTCTTTTTCTTTAACCCTAAGCCGAATACCCATCATCCTTTCTCCCGTCTCTCTTAGTTTTCTTCCATTGTTGCTCAAAGCCGAATCCTCCCTCTCCCATTTTATTTTACTTTGCCACTCTTTTCTTTCATTCTTTAGCCGTATCTCATTTGTTTTTCTTCTTTCAAAACCTTAGCCGAATCATCTTGATCACTCAACCCTTTGCCGAAATCTTCCTCTTTCTTCTAATTTTTGTTTGGCCTAATATCATCCAAGACTGAATCTTCTTTTGTTTCTTCTCCAATCGGTTTTGAAAAGGGTAAGTAGTGTTGGCCGAATTTCTTTATTCCTTTTCTCTTCTCTCTGTCGATTTTCTTGTGAGCAAAAGCCGAATTTTGGGCAATTGTTAGCAAGATTCTAACCATTCATAGGAATCGATTTCTCTTAGATTCTTCGAGACTTTAGAAGCAGTCGATCTAAGCCTCTATTCTCTAACAATCGGATTTGGTAAGGCAAGTGGTAAGGATATCTATGTTAGTTCGTCATCATTCTTTAAATTGTTGAAAAGCCGAAGGCTTTTGAGACTAAGGTTTGTTGTTGGCCGAATGGACTATGTATTGATCTAAGTGTTGGCCGAATGTAGGGCAAGGAGATCTAGTGCAGTAGATCGGGTCTTCGGGATTTAGAACTTGCGTTAGTAACAGGTGTGTAACTTACACACTTTATAACTTGGTAATATATTAATAATCTATTCATGATTAAAAGCCAAAAACTGTGAGATCTCGATATGATACTGTATGGGTATGAGCAAGGATTCTTGTAAGTCCGTTTCGATATGATTTGCTATATGATGCTTAATACCATGATATGAGATATATTTGCTTTATGATTCATAATAAAGCATGATGGCATGATTTGCATAATAACTGCACTGTTATGGGTGATATGAGAGGAGGGGACGGATTTGATATCCGTGTCTTTGGGACACCAGAGGTTTGGCACCTCCAGTGGTTTGGTACCACAGATTATTTCGTGTCTTTGGGACACCAGAGGTTTGGCACCTCATAGCGACTCGTCCCAGTGGCTTAGTACCACAGGGGGTTGGCCCCACATTTGATATATATTGGGATTGTCGCCAGTGATTTGGTATCATAACATGGGTTGGCCCCACAATTGTATTTATTCGTGACTTTGGGTCACCAGTGGTTTAGCACCACACTTTTATTTGATATCGTGACTTTGGGTCACCAGTGGTTTGGCACCACCAGTGGTTTGGTACCACACGGGGTAGAAACAGAGTTATGGATGGCTAGGTTTGGGTGCATTATATATATATTGCTTGGTTATGATTTTTGTAAGCATGTTGCATTAACCGGGAGGGGGATTATGCACTGAGTCTTGGTGACTCACCTACTCCCTTATCTTTTCAGGTGATTCGTAGATCGCGGATGAGGAGCCGGATGGACTCGAGGTGGCCATGCAATAGAAATTCAGTTTTACACGAACTTTGGTTTGGGTACTTTATTTTATTTAAATTGGGTTTTCATTTTTATTTGGATTTGTAATAAGGCCTTTTAAATTATGTTTTGAATTATTCATATGTTTTGGATTAGACTTCGAACATGGTTAAGTAAATTACTTGATTAATTTAATAATATGAGCGCGAGGTTTTCTAAACTACAAAACGCAAAGGTTTTCAAAACTTTACCATCGGGTAATACAATTCACTTGATAATAAATGACAACTCAAATGTTTTCGACAACTTAAATGGTTTCAAAATTTAAGTTTCTACACTCAAATACAAACGGTTTCCAAATTAATCATTCAGGTTTTCTTAAAAAGGACGTAGATTTTTTCTATCCTATGGATCGACAACTAAGTTTTAAAGATTTACTCCCGGGATTTCAAAGTAAACTATCGGTTTTTAACTAATCATGCACCTGATTTCTACAAGTCAAGATCAACAAAGAGTCTTCCACAAAATTTAATCGGTAACTTGATTTTTCTTCAAAAAATTTTCCCTCTGTAACATACCAGATTCGGTCGTGGTGTGTTGACCGGGTTTAAGGTGTTACAAGAAACAACTTTTGTGAAAGGTGTTATCATGAAAACACCTAAATGGGACTAAGTTGTAAATGTTGTAATTTGGTAATAAATGCATGAAATAGTTGGATTTGTGAGTAGTTGTAAGAGAAATAAATGTTTAGATAGGCTTGTTTAATAAGAAAATGTGATGAAAAATGATTTACGAGCCTAGGGGCAAAATTGTAATTTTGCCATAGTACAAGGGCAAAATGGTCATTTTTGCCTAAGTAGAGATTATGATGTAATATGATCATAAAATGATTAAATGAGTAAATTTTATTGTTCTAGATCAAAGAAAATGAGATTCAGACCTAGAACGGGAGAAAAGAGAAATATGGACAAATAAGTCCCTTTCTACCCTTTTCGGTATCGAGGTAAGTTCGTGTGCTCATATTGCAACTATAGTGAATTATTTAATATTTTGATGATGTATGAATTGTATATTGACTCTATGAATATATTAAATATGTTTTAACGAGATGTCAATAATTGAAAGTCTTAAATTGAATCTGAGAATAGAGGGAATGCAAATAGCATGATACTATGATAATTAAGGTCCTGTGTAAGACCATATTTGGAATATGGCCTCGGTGTGAGATTTCGTACAAGACCATGTCAGGGACATGGCATCAATATGATATTTCATGTAAGACCCTATCGGGGGTATGATGTTGTTATGATACTAGATGTATGAGTCACAAGAGTATTCTTTAGTATTTTGAACATTACAACAGGTATGTTGAAAATGAGAAAGTATGTGGTTATATCATGAGAGGTACATGTATATGCCAGAACTCAATTGAGGTGAATTCGATATATGATGAACCCATGGTGAATTATGTGTAAATGATGCATCCTGATTGCACATGTTATATTTATTAATGCATTGTGTGAATGCAAATGATTATTGTAGAAATCTATTTAAGAATGATAGTGTGTGAGAACATTCCTGGATGAACATTCGAAATATGAAAGGGTGTATGGATAAATATCTGTGAATGTGTAATCAATGGTGGGCTGTGTGCGTTACCACCTTATTAATTGTTAGCGATGGGTTGTGTGTGATACCGTCGCCAATATTATTAATGGTGGGCTGTGTGCGTTACCACCTTATTAATTGTTAACGATGGGCTGTGTGTGATACAATCGTCAATATTATCAATGGTGGGTTGTGTGCATTACCACCTTACTATTTGTAATTAATGGGCTGTGTGCGATACCATCGTGCTTAGTGTTACATGGTGGGCTATGTGCGATACCACCTTATAAATTATTAAATGGTGGGCTGTGTGCGGAATCACCTAGAGCCTGATATTATCCTGAATAGATCATTGAGAAATTGTTTAAGTAAATGTTTCATGGATTATTGTGATGATAGATGCAGGGATTATGTGCTAATAAATGAGAGTGCTATAATTGTCACATGGTTAGAATATGGTAAGAGACGAAATGAGTAAGTATTATAAACGATTGAATGGGTAACCATGAGTTTAAGAGTAAATCTCATTAAAATACCTTTGTGGTTGAGTATAATCAATGAATGTCAATACTTGATTATTATTTGCATATGAACTTACTAAGCATTATTGCTTACTCCTCCTCCCTTCCTATCTCTTATAGGTTAACTTAACTAGCTCAGGTTGGAAACCGCCGGAGATGTTTTCACACTATTGAGCAGACACTGGGGTATAAGATTCAAGTCTTCTTGAGATATGGCATGTATAGGGATCTTATTTTGGTTTAATTAAGTCATAGTTAAAGTAGCCAAAGGTGTTGGCCTAAAAGAGTTTATGGATTGGTTGTGTATAGCCATAAATGATAGCTCAAGTCGATTGTAATTGTACTAGTAATAGTTTCCCCTCGTATATGGGATGAAGATTTGATTTTCATGATTCAAATGTGATAATTCAAGAGTTATAATTGATGATTTGGAAATGTGATGTGATGGTGAGTGAATGTGTGCAAGTGAGAGTGGCTAATTGGCTTGGAAAATAGCCTTGAATAGGTCCACACGGGTAGGCACACGGGCGTGTGTCTAGACCGTGTGTGACACACGGTTGGCCCCATGGGCATGTGACTTGGCTGTGTGTCCCCTTGCATGCTAGAAATGCAAGTCAGTAAGCTTAGTAGTAAACACACGGGCAGAGACACGGCCATGTGTCTCCGTCGTGTGGGAGGCACGGCCTTGGACATGGGCGTGTGCTCAGGCCGTGTGAAGTCTGCACCTGAATTTAGGAATTTAATTCGACACACGGTCTAAGGACACGGGCGTGTGCCTTAGCCGTGTGACCATAGTAGGGTGATGATGTCACAAACAAAATACCCAGGTTTTCACACACGGGCGTGTCTAGGTCGTGTAGAGCACACGGGCCAAGCACATAGGCATGTGTCCGGCCATCTGAAAACCCCTGTAGGTTCGAAAAGAAATTAATTCTACACGGGGCATGGAACACGAGTGTGTGATATGTCACACAGGCGTGTCCCACTTTACACACGGGCGTGTGGCCCAGTTTTTATGCCAAAACTTTCTAAGTGTTTAAAAGTCTCGGTTTGGTCCCAAAGCATCTCGAGTATATGTAAAGGGTCTCGTAGACCCATATTGGGGACGTTACGATTGTAAGTGAAAAAGTTTTAATTTGGAACAAATTTTATAGCCCAAAGTCGAATTCTCAAGCAAGTCAAGTCCGGTAATGCCTCGTACCCGGTTTCGGAGTTGAATACGGGTAAGGGGTGTTACATTAATAAAGACCTATTGATTCAAGTTTCTATGCTACCTACATTAGTGGAGAGAAATTGTTAAGATCAACATATGAAGAAATAAGTTAAACTTAATGATTGCAGCTTAGTCTTGAATAAAGGAATAAAAATATCAAATTGGTAAGGGTTAACATGTCTTTGTTAAAGAGGCATTTAGTCTAATTTTGTTATTATAATAGTTGTTGGATGTAATTTGAACGATATGTATACTTAAGTAGCATAATTATCAAATTTCTTATTTTTGAACCTAGGTATATTAAATTCATAATTTTGAGAAAAAAGTTGTTCTGCAGAAGTTTTTCAAAAGTATTTCTGAGAAATTCTTTTTGAAATTTGTGCATTACTCGGGACGAGCAATGATTTAAGTTCAAGGGTGTGGAAACACAAAGATTTATATACTTTTTCATACCTAATTTTACTTAAAATCATGCATTTTCGATAGAATTTTTGTCATAAAATAATTAATTTTTATAAAATAATTAAATTGTATTAAAATTTTGAACATGTTAATTTTTAGTCAATTTTACAATTATTTTTAGTGAATTTTGATTATTTTTGACAGATTCGTACAAAGGGCGAAAATTGACCCGGCAGACACCGTTAGAAGAACAAAACTGAGAAGCAAGTCGAAGTAACAAGGAAAAATAATTTCCAACCTAAGACGGTCCAAATATGTGTATTAATTCATAATATAATTAATTTTAATTTATTCCCAATTTAATTTGGGCTAAATAAATTAATTTTAATTAATTATGGAAAAAGGGCCCAGTTGAACCGCACCAGTTGAACCAAATTGAGCGAACCGAACCAGCCACCAATTGGGTAGCCCAGAACCGTTCAAATGCTGACCCAAATTAGCATTTTAGCTGATTAAATGAGCTTGCAAAAAGGCCCTTGGAAGACTTCCAAATTGCATTCAAACCCCACCTTAAATTAAGACTTTACGGATTTGCCCCAGGCTAATTTTAGCAAAGTTGAAAGTCTCAACTTTGCCATGTAGGATGGCCGGCCATGAGGGGGCTCTTTGGCTGCTAAAATTTGCTATTTTTAGCAGCCATCCTCAGCTACATAAACCCCCCTTTGCTGCCCATTCAAATCATCCCTCATTCACATCTCTTTTCTCATGACTCTTCTCTCCTCTCTCACTTTTTCTCTCATTTTCCCATTCAAAGTTCCTTGCTCTTGTGTCAATTTCTCCTCTTGGGAAAGGGTTCTTCTTCAGCCATTTTGGAGCAGTAATTGAGTATTCATAACAGCCTTGATCGGCGAGGACAACAAAGAAGGAAGAACGGAGCAACCTAGTCAAGCCACGAAAAACCACCGGATTTGATTCTTGTTCCCTATCTCTTTAATTTTTTGTTGTTTTTATGATGAACATATCTATGAATATTTATGTTGTTGGAATGGTTAATTTAATCAGCTTAGCTTGAATTTAATTCGTGTTGGGTTGATTGCATTTCGTCCTCTTGATATATTAATTTATGTTTATGATGTTATAGGCCTCGGTAAAATGCTTGATTTAAGTAAAATCATGCCTAAGTTATTCTGGCATTATAATTGTTTAGATAACTAAAGAATTAATTATTTAAACACATTGAAATTGTAATTAATGGACATAGTACTTAATCAGTGTATGTTTAATTCTTCTAAGGTAGTTGAAGATTAGATTAGCATTGTATTTGGCGATACACATGCCTTGCATAACTTGCAAGATTATTGTGATTAAACTGTTTCAAGGTAAGGATACTTTGTTACGTCACATAGTCTTTTATATGCTTATTAGGTTGAATTAATCGTTTGAATCGACATAGGAATATGCGAGAGATTGTTTAATTTAATAAGTATTGTAGTAGCCCATTATTGCCCGGGCCCGTGTAAAATAAAACAAACCAGAATAAAGCAGAATAATAAAAAAATAATAAACCAAAGTCCAAATTTTACTACAGTCTATTTACAATAAATGGGCTTAAAGCCCAAACCCAAACGCCAGAACCAGTTACACCCCAGACCCAAAACAGACCCAAAACTAAACCCTAACCCAACCTATGGCCCAATAGCCCAAACAATTTTCGGACGCATGAAACCGTAAGGTTTCCACTGCGCTGCAGCAGCAACACCCAGCACCCCTCGACCAGCTTTCATCAGCGCCAGACTTCTCGCCATTAACCTGCAAAATAAGGAAGGAAAACGACAGTAAAATGGCAAGAATGGAAGACCATGTCTTCATATTTATTTTTGATTTATTTTTTGGGGCTATAAAAGCCTTGACATAATCTGTAAAAGAGGGGAGACAGAAAATACAGAAATATACACTAAAAAAAAAAGAGAAAACCCAAATACAGAAGTGATTTTCGATTTTTTTCGCGTCATTTTATTTTTTTTTCTTTCGATTCATGCATGCTTTTTTTTTATACATAAAACAGTACTAAAAATAAAATACGGGGTTACCTTTCGATTTGTGAGAAAAACTGAAGTTTTTTTAAGCTTCCGGCCACCGTCTAAAGTGGCACGTGCGGCGGCGCGTGCGACGGTCTGTTGCTGGAGCTATGGCCGGAGACAGAGGGGAAGAGAGAGCTTTTTAAAGCTCTGTTTTGTTTTTTTTAGAATGGCTGTTAAAATGATTTTTTGATTAATTATTTATTTATATAGGCCAAAGAAACGACGCCGTTTTGGTGGTTAGTTAATGACCAAAACGACGCCGTTTTAAGGCTAGATCCGCACGTTGACCCGAAAACCCGGGGAGGATCCGCGCATTTTTATAAAAGGGAAATTTGCCATTTTAGTCCCTCCTCAATTTTATTAGTTATAATTTCGTCCTAAATTGAATTTTCTTTTATTTTTAAATTAGCCTTGAGATCTATATTTCATTTCAATTTAGTCCTTTGGGCTACTTAAAAGCTAATATCAGAACAGCATCGTTTAGGAGATAAGGCATGGTTGCCTAATGGGTCCTTATAATGTGACGCGCGTTTTGATTTAGCCCTTTTACATTTATTTACATTTCTATTTAATCCCTGTTTCTTTGTTTATTTTTAAATTTTTTATCTTATTTTATTTTATTTTAAAATTATTTTAACATTATATTAAATTATTTTATCATATTAAAATTCTATATTATTATTTTTTACTATTTGTATATTAATTTATTAATAAGATAAAGTTTTTGTGTATTGTTTTTTACGTATTATTTTTATAAATATTAAATTATTACTATTTATTATTTTATTTGGTTTAATCATTTATATATATTTCATATTATTTTATAATTTATATATTAGTTATTATATCATACATTTTTAAAATTTTGTATATTATATAGTATTATATTATATCATATATTACTTTTAAATTTTATTTTGTATAAAATTTATTTATGTTGTATAACATATTTTATTTATATTTTTTATATTATATATGTAATTTTTATATCTTTATTTAAAATTATTATATGCTATTTACTAATCGTTTTATCATATATTATCATTTATATGTATTAAATTATTAAAATTTATTATAAGTATCCCTATTTTTTTTTTACTCTAAGCTCTATACTATTTATTTAAAATAAATCGTTTATGTATATTAATCATTTTAAAGATTGTCGTATTTTTATTTTTTATGTATTTGATGTTCTTAAATATATATATCATCCATTTCTTTTATATATTTGATCTTGTTTGTAGAAGTTTCATATTTATTTCTTAAATTTATCTTTCATATAAAGTTTTTTTTATTGATTACTGCTTATTTTATATCTTGTATTTGTTTATTTGTGTTCTTTATTTGCTTAATATTGTTTTAGCATAGTCCTTTTATTATGTATATCATTTGCCATGTCATATTAGTCCTTCATTAATTGTCTATAATTTTTAATATGATTTGTAATAGTGAAGAATTGTTATTTGGAATTGATGTTTTGTAATATATATATGTCACATCTTACACCAAAACCATTTTTTATAAAAACACCTTTTGAATTAACGCATTTTATTCAAATATTTTTTAATACGGTGATACATAATATTTGGGGGCTTCGAGAAAAATTGTGCCCTAACTCACTGGGTTTCGATTTTTCCAATTGAACTTAAAATATTAAGTATCCCTTTTCTTTCGAAATTAAAACTTATAAACTTCAAATCAAAACTTATTCTCGGGAATTCAGAATGTTGTATCTTAACTTATTGGATATGATGTTTTATGTCTCGAGGTAAGAATTTTCTTCAAATAAAGGCGAGCCTAGTTTCGAAGTCATGAGATGTTACATCCTAAATCATTGGGTATAGCATTTTATTTCTTTGAGATAAGTGAGCTTTAGTTTTCTTTCAAATAAAAGGATCGTATTTTAAATTTTTCAAAATTTTGACATTAGGACATAAGATTATCAATTAGGTACCAAATTTTGGGCGTTACGAGGGTGCTAACCCTTCCTCATACGTAACCTACTCCCGAACCCATTTTCTTGTATTTCGTGGATCAAAATCAATGTTTTGAAATAAAATGTTTTATAAGGTGATCCAATCACACCTAAGTAAAAAGGGATTGGTGGCGACTCCATTTTTGTTTTTAAAGCCGACCCCATTTTTTTAAAATAAAAAATGGTTTCGACAGCTTGGCGACTCCACTGGGGAACAATAAGAGAGTCAAGCCGTAAAATCGATAATTTCATGTCTTTTTGTCCAAATTTAAAATTCTGATTTAAAAAAAACATGATCCTTTTATTGCATGTGGTTCTAATTTTATCTCTGCATTGCATTGCATGACTGTTGTGGTCGCACCTTTAAGTGGGAGCGAGAAGCTATGCCTTCGTGAGGTTTTCACCTCCACATGGGCTAGTGGATTGCTTCCGGGATACATCTATACCTATGTCTTTGTGAAGTTTTCACTTCCGCATGGCCATAGGGAAATGTATTCCCCTGAACCGAACTCGGCCCGTATGAGCCTATAATGGGTGAGGATTGAGGAATTTGCTGGTTCGGGTACCTCAACTTTAGAACTAAACCACACGTAGAAAACATAAGGACTTACCCTAAGTAGAACTATGTCAAACCTTAGTAGTTACCCAACTAGGTGTTCGTTTATTTTACTTGCTTTATATTTTATTCTGTGGTACTAACTTGTTGTGTTTTGTTTTTTGTGCATGTCATTTCATATTTTAAGAGGTATCGATTCACGGTCAGTTTCTAAGTTAGAAAGCTGGTTATGGAGAACGAATTCCTTGATAAAGTGGAAGACAATGCAGCCGTCAGCATGTGGTCAGAGCAAAGCGCAATTGAAGAAAGGGGATAGCTTAGCTGAGGGGTATGTGTCGAAACTATGGGATTTCGTTCGTATTAGTGTCACACAAAATGAGCTCTAGGAGGTAAAAGGAATATGGACCTAGTGGAATGATTAGGCAAAGCAGCTGTTCTATCGTAATTATGGCAATCTACCTTACTTGCTCAACGTCAAGGTAGATAAGTATCTGTTCCGGGCTATGACTCAGTTTTGGAATTCTGCTTATAGTTGTTTCTCTTTCGGGAAAGTAGATTTAGTGCCCATGGTGGAGGAATATACGACTTTGCTTCGCTGTTCAAGGATCCAAGTTGACAAAGCTTATTCTAGGGCTGCTAACGTCCCAACTTTTGTTAAGAAGTTAATGAATATCATAGGGATGAGTGAACAGTGGGTTACAGCCAGAATTCAAGAGAAAGGTGAGGGTAAATGTATGCCTTGGGTGAGTTTGAGGGATCTGATCGTAGCACATCTAGATGTAAAGAAGAAGATTGATGTCTTTTCCTTGTGTATTTACGATTTGGTAATTTTCCCTAAAGCTCTCAGACATGTAGATGAAGTAGTTACTGATTTATTCGATAGACTTGATAGAGAGGTCACACATGTACCTGCGATCTTAGCTGAGACGTTCAGATCTTTGAATGCATGTCGGAGAGCAGGTGAAGGCAGGTTTATTAGATGCGCACAGTTGTTGTTAGCTTGGTTCCATAGTCATTTCTGGAAGTTGGAGAAAGTTTCTTATCGGGTTTTCTCTGAGAATTACTCTCTGTTAAAAGAAATAGTGGCTACACCAAGGAGAGAAGACGTGTCCGAGGAAAACTGGATGGTGCTTCTTCAAAACCTTCAAGAGGAGGATATCGAGTGGAAGGCTCCTTGGATGATTCCCAATGAAATTCTTTATCGGTGTGGAAACTTCGACTGGGTTCCTTTACTTGGAATTTGAGGAGCCATTGGGTATGCTTTTTTGCTTGTACTAAGACAATATGGATCAAGACAGTTTGTACCAGCAACATATGGGCTAGCTCAATGTGAGTTCTCATATAGAGGGGAAAACTATAAGAAGAGGGTTAAGGAGATTTCTAGTGCTTGGAATTAGATTCGTAGGATGAAGAGATTATCCGCAGGCCCAATGACAACCCCAGAATACAGTGGATGGAGGATTAGAAGGATTAATGATAACATTCATGAGCTGAATCCAGAAGGCGCCTGATCAAGAGAGGAATGCTTGCAAGTGGTCCCACCAGAGTTAGAGATTGTGAAACAAGATTTCGAAAAGATGAGTTCAGAGTTTGGAAAGAGGATAGAGAAGTTGGAAGAAGGGAAAATGTATCTGAGGTTAGACGTGGATGCTCAACAACTGGAGGCTGATAAGTTAAGAAAAGGGAAGAAAAAGGTCGAGGAAGACCTAGATAGCCTAAAGACAGAGTATAAGAAGTTGCGTCTATCAATGAAAAATGCCGGATTAGGGAAGATTTCGGAACAGTGGCAACAGGAGATTCGAGAGGAAAGAGCCAAAGCTGACCATTGGGAGAGGAAGTTCCTAGAGATGCATATGTGAAACGAGGATCTAGAAAAGAGTTTAGCAGAAAGCCAAAAGGAAAATAGTGGATTAAAAGCTAGAGCGGCTAAACTGGGACGGTCTCTTCATCACCATCGAAGTTGTAATTCTGCAGTCGAGTTGAAGTCAAGTCTGAACAAGATTGAGGAAATGAAGGGCAAGATTGAAAAATTAGAATCAGCATTGCAGAATTGTGAACTCCGGATTGAGCATCTTAAAGCAAGAGAAGGGCATTGGAAGGAAGAGCTCCACCATTCTCATGATCAAGTTAGAAATCGGGATTATCTCATGGGTGAAGCGATAGTCCAGATTCGAGAGGTAGCTGATCACCTACAGACTTTGGCAGTACAGGCTGATACATTGAGCATGAAGTATGAGCTACAGTCAGATCGTGGTCAAGAGTTAGCCTTATTGTTTGGGAAAATCAAAACTTTGGGCCTTAGGGCGAAAGCATATTTGTAGCCTGTTTTATGTAAAGGATTTTGTTTTCTAATAAAGTTTTCTAAAATGAAGTTGAATCTGAACCGATGCCTCCTTGCATTCATGCATTTGCATTACATCACATCATATGCATTTAAGCCCATATAGAGAGCCTAATTAGTTAAAATTATCACAGAAGAGAGAGAGAGAGAGAGAGAGAGAGAGAGAGAGAGAAGGAAAATCTGGAAACTGAACACTATGGTACACGTGCCAAAACAAAGAAAATGGACCAAAGACTTGAACAGTTCCAGAGAGACATGCAAGACCAGATGCAAGAGCAATTGGCAATGTAACACCCCAAACCCGGTCAATGCGCCATGACCGAATCTGGCATGCCACGAAGGAAAATGTTTTGAAGAAAGACAAGTTAACGATTAAATTTTTGTGAAAAACTTTTTGTTGTTCTAAGTTTGTAGAAAATTAAATTGAAAACTGATAAATTATTTTGAAATTCCGTAATTAAATCTTTAAAACTTAGTTACAGCTTAGATTCATAAACCATTTATAAATTAAAGAGAAACTAAAGCAATTAGGTTGAAAATCGTATCTAATAGAAATTTGGAAACTTAAGTTTTGGAAATTAGTATAAGTTATCAAAAACACTTAAGATGTTAAATTTTATCAAATGATTTATGTTACCCGATGGTAACAGTTTGAAAACTATCGCGTTTTGTATTTTAGAAAACTTTGTGCACATACCATTAATTCAACCATATAATTTGTAAGCCATATTTAAATCAAATCCAAAGCATATGAATAATCCAAAACATAATTAAAGAGGCCTTATTACAAACCATAAAAAGATGAAAACCAAATTAAAATAAAGTACCCAAATGGAAGTTCATGTAAAACCAAATTTCATTGCATGGCCTACTCGAGTTCATCCGGCTCCATATCCGCGAATTTACGAATCACCTAAAAAAGTAAGGGAGAAGGTGAGTCACCAAGACTCAGTGCATAATCCCTCTCCCGGGTAAATGCCACGTACTTACACAAATTATAACCAAGCAATATATATATATGTAATGCACCCAACCTAGCCATCCGTAACACCTTTTTTCTACCCCGTGTGGTACCAAACCACTGGTGGTGCCAAACCACTGGTGACCAAAGTCACGATATTCAATATTGTGATACCAAATCACTGGTGACCAAAGTCACGAATAATCAAGTTGTGGGGCCAACCCACTTGTGATACCAAATCACTGGCGACGATCCCAATACATCAAATGTGGGGCCAACCCACGGTGGTACGAAACCACTGGGACGAGTCGCTATGAGGTGCCAAACCTCTGGTGTCCCAAAGACACAAATGTGATACCAAATCACTGGTGACCAAAGTCACGAATAATCAAGTTGTGGGGCCAACCCACTTGTGATACCAAATCACTGGCGACAATCCCATATCTCAAAAGTGGGGCCAACCCACGGTGGTATTAAACCACAGGGATGAGGTGCCAAACCTCCGGTGTCCCAAAGACACAAATGTGATACCAAATCACTGGAGGTGCCAAACCTCTGGTGTCCCAAGGACACAATATCAATCTTCCCCCTCCTCTCATATTGCCCATACCAATGCAATAGATAGACAAATCATGTCAACATACTTTATTATGAATCACATAACAAAAATATCATAAATCGTAGATCATGATTTCAATCCACATGTATTAACAACATATAGAAATAGACTTACCCGAATCCTCATCCATACCATCATGGTATCATATCAAGATCTCATCGTTTCCCCACTTTGATAATATGATTAGTAAATTAATATTATAAATACATATACATAATTGAGTTATAAAGTGTGTAAGGTACACACCTTTCACCAATGCAAATACTAACTTCCGAAGATCCGATCTACCGCACTAGATCACCTTGTCCTACAATCGGCCAATACTAAGATTATAAACAAAGGCCATTCGGCCATACCACTAAATCCCGATGAGTTATCACTTGAAATACCAAGTCTTACCTAAAGCTTACCCAAAACGATTGACAAAGAAACGAGGCTTAGATTGATTGCTTCCAACGTCCTGAGGAGCCTAAAAGAATAATCGGTTCCTAAAAATGGTTAGAACCTTGCAACAAATGCCCATAGGTTCGGCCTTTGTCCACAAGAAAACGACATAGAAAAGAGAAAGAAATGAAGGAAAAACGGCCATGAACACTTACCCTTTTCCAAAACCGATTAAAGAAAACCCAAAATGAATGCCTACCCTTGATGATATTCGGCCAAAACAATACAAAAAAGGGAGTGGGAAGTTTCGGCAATATGGTTATGAAAGAAGAAAGATATGTGAGTAGAAAAGAGAATAAAAAAGAGAGAGAGAGAATTCGGTTTTAGCAACAATGGAAGAAAAGAAAAGTGAGTTTGGGGAAGAAAGAGGTTCGGCCAAATGAAAGAAAAAAGGAAATGTGGTTGAGCAATTATCAAAAGAAGAAAAGAGAGAGATGGGAGAAAAAGGTTCGGCCAAGCACCTAGTTTGCCGAAAAGAAAAGTGCACAAAATGTAAAAATGAGTTTTCGGTTTCAAAAGGAAAAATGAGAGAAAGAAAATAGTATTTGGTTCAAACAAAATGAGAGCTAAAACCAAAAGTAAAATTGCACAAAATGCTTATGGTGCATTCGGCCAAAGAGGGATTTGTTTGGAGAGGAAGAGAAAAATATGCCAAAAGGTGCACAAACGCTAAAGTTGGCCAAATATCCCCCCCAAACCTCCTATCAACATTCGGCCACCCCCCTAGCCACACATGCCGTCCACATACATGCACTAAAGGCCTTGGAATAGTTTCCAAAACATCTTCCTTAAACCAAGCCTTATGTCCCCCCATCCTTCCACAACCTTAAGATTCCTTTCCCAAAGTACAAACTTTCCTAAACCAATATTCAACTTACCAGAAATTTGAAAGTCCAACCTTCCATAATTTGAACTTAGCCAACACTTAATGCTAGGATGTACAGAAAAATAAAATCCTCAATATGCTTTCCATGCTACTCTAACCACTTCCCTCAAGCAACCTTTCAAGCTCCTTATCCACTATGCCACTAACTCCTCATGTGCTTTAATCTAACACTTAAATTAACTTAAGTGTCAAGCTCACTTAATCCACTTCACTAAATTTTCCATACTAAAAATTATTCTAGCTTAGCTAATATTTCCAAGCCTTCACACAAATATACTAAGCACACAATAACAATCATATCCAAGCTAACACAAGTAACAACATGATGCTCTAATATTTTTAGGATATTACAATTCTACCCTCTTAAGAAAATCTCGTCCTCGAAATTACCTGATCAAAAGAGTTGAGGGTACTGCTGCCTCATCATATCCTCTGGTTCCCACGTAGCTTCTTCCACGCCATGATTCCGCCATAAAACCTTCACTAAAGGAACTGACTTCTTGCGTAAAACTTTCACGTCTCGATCTAGAATCTGCACAGGTTCCTCTTCCACCGTCAAATCTGGACTCACCTCTATTTCCTCTACTGCCACGACATGCGATGGATCAGAATGATAGCGTCTAAGCATGGAGACATGGAACACATCGTGAATCTGACTCAGTTCTGCTGGCAACTCGAGCTGATAAGCTACTGGTCCCACTCGTCTCAACACCTTATACGGCCCAATAAACCTTGGACTTAACTTCCCTTTTCTCCCAAATCTTAACACTTTCTTCCATGGCGAGACCTTCAGAAAAACTTTGTCACCCATGGCAAACTCTATATCCCTCCGCTTGAGATCGGCATACGACTTTTGCCTATCCGAAGCTTCCTTCAGACGAGCCTGAATCATCTTACCCTTATCCTCAGTCTCTGCAACCAACTCTGGTCCTAACAACTGATGCTCACCCAACTCTGTCCAACATGTAGGTGTGCGACACCTCCTACCATACAACGCCTCATATGGTGCCATCTTAATGCTTGCCTGATAACTATTGTTGTATGCGAACTCAGCTAACGGTAAAAACTCTTCCCAGTTACCTCTGAAGTCCAAAACACAACCTCTCAACATATCTTCTAAAATCTGAATAACCCTTTCCGACTGCTCGTCAGACTGTGGATGAAATGCGGTACTAAAATCCAACCGCGTACCCAAAGCCTGATGTAACGCTCTCCAAAACCTCGACGTAAATCTAGGATCCCTGTCCGAGATGATCGACACTGGCACACCGTGCAACCTCATTATCTCTGCTACATACAACTTAGCTAACCTCTGAAGCGAGTAATCCACCCTTACCGGAATGAAATGAGCTGACTTAGTCAGACGATCCACAATCACCCAAACTGAATCCTTCTTGCTAGGCATAAGGGGTAATCCACTGACAAAGTCCATAGTGATCCTTTCCCACTTCCACTGTGGAATCTTCACCGCTGAAGTAACCCAGACGGCAACTGATGTTCCGCCTTGACTTGCTGACACGTCAGACATTTACCCACAAATTCAGTTATCTCCCGCTTCAGACCTGGCCACCAAAACTGTTCTCTTAAATCCCGATACATCTTGATACCTCCAGGATGCATAGCATATGAGCTGCTATGTGCGTCCCGAAGAATCCTTTGCCTCAACTCAACATCCTTCGGCATACAAGCTCTCCCTTGAAAGCACAATACTCCATCACTGGACAAACTATAATCCTCTAAACCACCATTCTGAACCTGTAACCTCCGATCATTCAAACCATCATCCTCTAGCTGTTTCTCCTTGATTTGCTCTAACCAAGTCGGCTTGACTTGCAATTCAACCAAAAGACTCCCATCGTCATATAAGCTAAGACGAGCAAACATCGATCTTAAGTCAGACACAACCTTACGGCTCAACGCGTCTGCCACCACGTTAGCCTTGCCCGGATGATACTCAATCGAACAGTCGTAGTCCTTCAACAACCCGATCCATCTACGCTGCCTTAAGTTCAAATCCTTCTGAGTCAAAAGATACTTAAGACTTTTGTGATCCGTGTAGACTATTGACTTCTCTCCATACAAATAGTGTCTCCAAATCTTCAAAGCAAAAACCACTGCAGCTAATTCCAAGTCATGCGTCGGATAATTAACCTCATGTGGTCTCAACTGTCGAGATGCATAAGCCACTACCTTCCCTTCTTGCATCAGCACACATCCCAAACCAGTATGTGATGTATCACAGTAAACCGTGAATTCCTTGCATGCCTCGAGTTGAATCAAAACTGGAGCTTCAGTCAGAATCTTCTTCAACTTGTCGAAACTTTCTTGCTGCTTCTCGGTCCACACAAATGGAACTCCTTTCCTCAATAACTTGGTCATAGGTGCGGCGATCAAAGAAAATCCTTCCACAAATCTTCGGTAATACCCCGCCAGACATAGAAAACTCCGAATCTCAGCCACTGACTTAGGCGGCTTCCAATCCAATACTGCCTCAATCTTCCGAGGATCTACTCTAATCCCCTCAGCTGATACTACATGACCCAAGAAAGTCACTTCCGTAAGCCAGAACTCGCACTTACTAAATTTGGCATACAGCTGCTTTTCCCTCAGAATCTGCAACACTACTCGTAAATGCGCATCATGCTCCTCCTCTGACTTTGAGTATACCAAAATATCGTCTATAAATACCACAACAAACTGATCCAAAAACTGTTGGAATACCTGATTCATCATGTCCATGAACGCTGCCGGTGCGTTAGTCAACCCAAACGGCAACACCAGAAATTTGTAGTGCCCATACCGAGTACGAAATGTCGTCTTGTGGATATCAGCCTCTTTCACCTTTAGCTGATGATATCCAGACCTTACATCAATCTTGGAGAAAATCGATGCCCCCTTAAGCTGATCAAACAAGTCATCTATCCTCGGCAAAGGATACTTGTTTTTGATCGTCAGCTTATTCAACTGGCGGTAATCTATACACATTCGCATAGTACCATCCTTCTTCGTGACAAAAAGTACCGGCGCTCCCCATGGCGAAACACTTGGTCGAATGAAACCTCGATCCAACAACTCCTGAATCTGAGCCTTTAATTCCACTAATTCCTTCGGTGCCATCCTATACAGAGCAATAGACACTGGCGCCGTTCCGGGTAACAGATCTATACTGAATTCGACTTCACGATCCGGAGGCAGTCCCGGAAGTTCTTCTGGAAATACGTCCACATATTCCTTTACCGTTCGAACATTCCCTACAGTAAACTCCTTAGCCTCCAACGCACACACATGGACCACAATTGCCTCACAGCCCTTCCTGACCATCTTCACAGCTTTCAATGCAGATACCACGTTGGATAGATAATCTCTTCTATTACCTATCATGACCACTTCTTCACCTTCAGCTGTCTTCAAAACCATGCGCTTAACAGCGCAATCCAAACTTGCTTGGTACTTGACCAACCAGTCCATCCCAAGAATCAGATCAAACTCCCCAAATGGCAGTTCCATCAGATCAGCTACGAACACTACCCCTTGGAGTTCTAGGGGTACATCTCTATACAGCTTATTTACTTCTACAGAGTGACCTAGAGGGCTAAGTACTGTCATCTTCCTAGAAGCAGTCTCAGAGTCTAAGTTCATGGTCTCTACAATGCTACTAGCAACATGCGAGTGTGTCGAACCCACATCTATCAAAGCAGTATATGGCACACTAAAGATTAAGAACGTACCAGTTATGACGTCTGGTGCGTCGCCCTCCTCTCGACGTCTCGCTGCATACACCAAACCAAGCTGTCTTGCCTCAGTATTGCCAGCACCTCTGCCAGATGCTCCGCGGCCTCGACCAAAGCCATTACCTCCTCTACTATTACCACGACCTCTCTGCGGTGGCGGTCCCTCCTTTCTGAACTGAGCACGACCTTGACCTTCAGATTGATTCCTGGCTAGCTTACGTGGACAGTCTCTCACACGATGATCCAGCGAGCCACACTCAAAACATCCTTTCCCTCCGGTCCAACATTCGCCCCAATGAAATTTCCCACATCGGTTACACCGTGCTGGTCCATGATTAGCAGTAACAGGCCTCTCAGACTGATTCGGCCCACTCTGCCTAGCCCTCTTCTGAGAATTACCGGCTGACCCGGATGATCCATAACCTCTCTAATGCTTATTCCGGTCGTAACTCTGCCTTCCAGATTCCTTTATCCCTTCGGCTATCTTAGCCTTTTCAACTAAAGCAGCAAACTCTCGCTCCTGATGTGGAGCAATCAGCAACCTCAGCTCATCTCTCAAACCGTCCTCGAACCGGACACATCGTTCGTGCTCCGAAGCCACGATACCTCCAGCATACCGGCTCAATCTTAAAAATTCCGCTTCATATTCAGATACGAACTTACTACCCTGGACCAAACTCAGAAATGCCTTACGCTGCACATCAATATAATTAGACCCAACATATTTCCTCTGATATGCTGCCTTGAAATAATCCCAAGTGAGATCCTCCGTTGTAGTACTATTCTGAACCGTGAGCCACCACTAATATGACTCATCCCGAAGAAGCGACACAATCCCTTTCAGCTTTTCCTCGGCATTCAGATCCAAGTCATCCATGATTCGCTCCGTCGCCTCTAGCCAATATTCAGCCGCACTAGGAGCTACGCCTGAAACACCTCGAAATACCTCCGCTCCATTGGATCGGAGTCGCTCGGGTACAGATTTTCGAGCTCCCGTGCCTCCACCCATTCCAGCTACCCTCTCAAGGACTCGCAGTACCGCCTAAGACACTACGTCATCCCCCGTTTGATCCTGATGCTCAACTCCAACCGCTGGTGGTGGGGGTACCTCATTTTCGGATCCTTGACCCGACCTCACTGGCTCAGACACAGCCATCCTACCTCGACCACGTCCACGAGTAATACGACCTCGACCACAAGTACTCATGTCTAAAGTCTCGACTTATCTAATTTAAAAGTTTTATGCATTAGTCAATATTCCACTTTCTTTAAAGCACAGTTTTATGAAAAGTTTTAATAAGAGGTTGTTTCGCGAGTACACCAAACCAATAGTTTTGGGTCTCTAGAGTAGTTCCTACTACTATACAGTCATATCATCATCATCATATCATCAAAATCAATAGTTTGAGGTACTTACCAAGGCGGATCGGTGTCGGAGACTCAGTGCCATGCCTTTCAAATCATACAATTTTCAACAAAAACATTTTAAGACCATACTTTAAATCATTTTGGGCCTCGGGCCCACAGCCGAGCTTTTGAACTTGGCTCTGATACTAATTTGTAACACCCCAAACCCGGTCAATGCGCCATGACCGAATTTGGCATGCCACGAAGGAAAATGTTTTGAAGAAAGACGAGTTAACGATTAAATTTTTGTGAAAAACTTTTTGTTGTTCTAAGTTTGTAGAAAATTAAATTGAAAACTGATAAATTATTTTGAAATTCCGTAATTAAATCTTTAAAACTTAGTTGCAGCTTAGATTCGTAAACCATTTATAAATTAAAGAGAAACTAAAGCAATTAGGTTGAAAATCGTATCTAATAGAAATTTGGAAACTTAAGGTTTGGAAATTAGTATAAGTTATCGAAAACACTTAAGATGTTAAATTTTATCAAATGATTTATGTTACCCGATGGTAACAGTTTGAAAACTATCGCGTTTTGTATTTTAGAAAACTTTGTGCACATACCATTAATTCAACCATATAATTTGTAAGCCATATTTAAATCAAATCCAAAGCATATGAATAATCCAAAACATAATTAAAGAGGCCTTATTACAAACCATAAAAAGATGAAACCCAAATTAAAATAAAGTACCCAAATGGAAGTTCATGTAAAACCAAATTTCATTGCATGGCCTCCTCGAGTTCATCCGGCTCCATATCCGCGAATTTACGAATCACCTGAAAAAGTAAGGGAGAAGGTGAGTCACCAAGACTCAGTGCATAATCCCTCTCCCGGGTAAATGCCACGTACTTACACAAATTATAACCAAGCAATATATATATATATGTAATGCACCCAACATAGCCATCCGTAACACCTTTTTTCTACCCCGTGTGGTACCAAACCACTGGTGGTGCCAAACCACTGGTGACCAAAGTCACGATATTCAATATTGTGATACCAAATCACTGGTGACCAAAGTCACGAATAATCAAGTTGTGGGGCCAACCCACTTGTGATACCAAATCACTGGCGACGATCCCAATACATCAAATGTGGGGCCAACCCACAGTGGTACGAAACCACTGGGACGAGTTGCTGTGAGGTGCCAAACCTCTGGTGTCCCAAAGACACAAATGTGATACCAAATCACTGGTGAGCAAAGTCACGAATAATCAAGTTGTGGGGCCAACCCACTTGTGATACCAAATCACTAGCGACAATCCCATATCTCAAAAGTGGGGCCAACCCACGGTGGTATTAAACCATAGGGATGAGTCGCTATGAGGTGCCAAACCTCTGGTGTCCCAAAGACACAAATGTGATACCAAATCACTGGAGGTGCCAAACCTCTGGTGTTCCAAGGACACAATATCAATCTTCCCCCTCCTCTCATATTGCCCATACCAATGCAATAGATAGACAAATCATGTCAACATACTTTATTATGAATCACATAACAAAAATATCATAAATCGTAGATCATGATTTCAATCCACATGTATTAACAACATATAGAAACGGACTTACCCGAATCCTCATTCATACCATCATGGTATCATATCAAGATCTCATCGTTTCCCCACTTTGATAATATGATTAGTAAATTAATATTATAAATACATATACATAATTGAGTTATAAAGTGTGTAAGGTACACACCTTTCACCAATGCAAATACTAACTTCCGAAGATCCGATCTACTGCACTAGATCACCTTGTCCTACAATCGGCCAATACTCAGATTATAAACAAAGGCCATTCGGCCATACCACTAAATCCCGATGAGTTATCACTTGAAATACCAAGTCTTACCTAAAGCTTACCCAAAACGATTGACAAAGAAACGAGGCTTAGATTGATTGCTTCCAACGTCCCGAGGAGCCTAAAAGAAAAATCGGTTCCTAAAAATGGTTAGAACCTTGCAACAAATGCCCATAGGTTCAGCCTTTGTCCACAAGAAAACGACATAGAAAAGAGAAAGAAATGAAGGAAAAATGGCCATGAACACTTACCCTTTTCCAAAACTGATTGAAGAAAACCCAAAATGAATGCCTACCCTTGATGATATTCGGCCAAAACAATACAAAAAGGGAGTGGGAAGTTTCGGTAATATGGTTATGAAAGAAGAAAGATATGTGAGTAGAAAAGAGAATAAAAAAGAGAGAGAGAGAATTCGGTTTTAGCAACAATGGAAGAAAAGAAAAGTGAGTTTGGGCAAGAAAGAGGTTCGGCCAGATGAAAGAAAAAAGGAAATGTGGTTGAGCAATTATCAAAAGAAGAAAAGAGAGAGATGGGAGAAAAAGGTTCGGCCAAGCACCTAGTTTGCCGAAAAGAAAAGTGCACAAAATGTAAAAATGAGTTTTCGGTTTCAAAAGGAAAAATGAGAGAAAGAAAATAGTATTTGGTTCAAACAAAATGAGAGCTAAAACCAAAAGTAAAATTGCACAAAATGCTTATGGTGCATTCGGCCAAAGAGGGATTTGTTTGGAGAGGAAGAGAAAAATATGCCAAAAGGTGCACAAATGCTAAAGTTGGCCAAATATCCCCCCCAAACCTCCTATCAACATTCGGCCACCCCCTTAGCCACACATGCCGTACACATACATGCACTAAAGGCCTTGGAATAGTTTCCAAAACATCTTCCTTAAACCAAGCCTTATGTCCCCCCATCCTTCCATAACTTTAAGATTCCTTTCCCAAAGTACAAACTTTCCTAAACCAATATTCAACTTACCAAAAATTTGAAAGTCCAACCTTCCATAATTTGAACTTAGCCAACACTTAATACTAGGATGTACAAAAAAATAAAATCCTCAATATGCTTTCCATGCTACTCGAACCACTTCCCTCAAGCAACCTTTCAAGCTCCTTATCCACTATGCCACTAACTCCTCATGTGCTTTAATCTAACACTTAAATTAACTTAAGTGTCAAGCTCACTTAATCCACTTCACTAAATTTTCCATACTAAAAATTATTCTAGCTTAGCTAATATTTCCAAGCCTTCACACAAATATACTAAGCACATAATAACAATCATATCCAAGCTAACACAAGTAACAACATGATGCTCTAATATTTTTAGGATATTACAGGCAGAGCTCCAACAAGAAATGAGAGACCAAATGTTAGAAGCTCAAAGGAACATGATGGCTCAAATGGCTCAGATGCTGAACGGGGCGATGGACAAAGGAAAGGGTCCCATAATTAATGTTGAAGATAATGAGGACTTTCCTCGGGGTTTCACCCCACCACATGTGCAAACACAACTGGAGGAATATCCTCGAAGGCCATCTGTCACGATTAGGCCTCAACAAGCTCAAAATAATGTTGGAGTGCCCATGAATTTCCAAGTTGGCACAGGATCCAACCCAGGAGATAACACTGCTAATCCTGTTTTCCCTGACTTAGATATAACAGAGAGGGAGGGGACAAGAATTGAATCTTCAAGGCAGTTGGAAGATCGTTGCAGATGGTTGGAAGAGAAGTTCAGGGCTTTAGAAAATGCTGATAATCATCATGGAATTGATGCTAAAGTCCTGAGCTTGGTTCCAGACTTGGTGCTTCCTCATAAGTCCAAACTGCCAGAATTTGAGAAGTACAATGGGACCAGCTGCCCTGAAGCCGATATCACTATGTTCTGTAGACAGATGACTGGTTACGTTAACAATGATCAACTCTTGATTCATTGTTTCTAAGACAGTTTGGTGTGGGCAGCGTCCAGGTGGTACAATCAGTCGTACTAAGATTAACTCCTGGAGAGATCTAGCCCAAGCCTTCATGAAGCAATACAATCATGTCACAGACATGACGCCTGACAGAATTACTTTGCAAAACATAGAGAATAAGCCAAATGAAAGCTTCAAGCAGTATGCGCAAAGATGGAGGGAGGTTGCTATGCAAGTTTAGCCACCGCTCTTAGAAAAGAAAACTACAATGCTTTTTATCAACACCTTGAAGGCTCCATTCATCACCCACATGATAGGAAGTACTACCAAGAGCTTCACGCATAAGTGATGGCAGGGGAAATGATAGAAAATGCCATAAGGGGTGGCAAGATTGAAGTCGTGGAAACAACTAAAAGGTCTGCTCTTAGAAAAAGGACAATGAGGTGAATAATACAAGTACATACAACAAAGGGTACTCGAAGGCAATCACTGTTAGCCAGCCAAAGGTAATCACGGCTGGGCAACAAGGGCTGACAAGACAAGAATTTGGCGCAAGGAAAAACTCTAAAAAGCTCTAATTTATGCCAATCCCAATGACGTATAAGGAGCTATATCAAAGTTTATTTGACGCGCATGTGGTGTCCACGTTTTATCTAAAACCGTTACAGGCCCCATATCCTAAATGGTATGACTCAAATGCTCAGTGTGATTACCATGCGAGAATATCGGGGCATTCAATAGAAAACTGCACTGCCTTCAAAAAGGTAGTAGAGAGACTCATCAAGATGGGGATTGTGAAGTTCGATGATACACTTAGTGCAGAGAACCCATTACCTAACCATAGGGATAAGGGGATAAATGCGATCCGTGAGAAGGTCATGAAAAAGATCAAGGAGGATATCTCGGAAGTGAAAACCCCGTCGAAAATGGTTTGGAGAGAAATGATGAGAAGAGGATTAGTAGAATTAGATTCTGTGGAAGGATGTGAAGGAATAAGGGACTACTGTGAGTTCCACCAAGCAGAGGGGCATGAGATCCAGGAATGTGCTGAGTTCAGGGTATTGGTACAAAGCCTTATGGATAATAAGGAATTGGAATTTTATGAAGAAGGCTCAGAGAGAGGAAACATATGTGTGACAGAAGGAGAGTTGACAAAGTAAAAAGTCAATCATCCAAGGATCATCGTTTCCCGACCAAGAAACGCGAAAGGCAGAGCACAAATCGCGCCTAAAGTCGTAATCCAGAAACCTGTTTCCTTTCCTTACAAGGATAACAAAATGGTACCTTGGAATTACGACTGCAATGTGACAATACCGGGAGTGGAAAATTTAGCTGGCACTTCTAAGGAGGTCCAAAATGAAGGATTTTACATACGTAGTGGAAGGCGTTACAACTCGGTAAACGTCAGAACTGCGTTTGTGAAAGCAAAAACTCTGGTAGTGGAGCAGGAGAAAGAGGCTGAGGCACTTATCAATGAACCTGTGAAGGAGGAAGAGGCTAAAGAATTTCTAAAATTCTTGAAGCACAGTGAATACAGCGTGGTAGAACAGTTGCGCAAACAACCGGCTCGCATATCAGTGCTAGCCTTACTCTTAAGTTCAGAAGTGCATCGTGAAGCATTGAAAGTCCTAAATGAAACTTATGTTACTAAGGATATATCTGTCAACAAACTTGACCGTATGGTTAGTAATATAAGTGCCGACAACTTCATCTACTTCAGTGATGATGAAACTCCACCTGGGGGTATGGGATCGACCAAAGCTGTGCATATTACTACTCGTTGCAAGGGATACACTTTGCCAAGTGTGTTAATAGATAATGGATCGGCTTTGAATGTCTTACCATTGTCTACACTGAAGAGGTTGCCTATAGACAGTTCTCACATGAAGACATGCTAGAACATAGTGAGAGCATTTGATGGCACTGAGAGAAGAGTGATGGGAAGGATTGACATACCATTGTTGATTGGGCCTAACACATATGAAGTGGACTTTCTGGTGATGGATATCAAGCCCTCCTACAACTGCTTGTTGGGAAGGCCCTGGATTCATTCGGTAGGGGCAGTGCCCTTATCGCTGCACCAAAAATTGAAACTGAAAACAGATGGTCGGCTGGTAACTATGAACGTAGAGGAGGACATCATAGCAACCGTGTAACACCCCTTGCTCGTTTTCGAACCGGAACGGGTTTTGAGGTATTACATAGCTAAACTTACTTTAACCTCTGAAATAGGGTTATAAAATTTCGATTAATTCAGTCGTTTGCCTATACTCGGCTTAAGAGGCCCTAAACATACTTCCGAGAAGTATCGGGATCTTTCTAGGAACTTTCACGAGTTCGAAAAACTTTTTAACAAAATAGAGGTCACACGCCCGTGTATGCCTAGGGACACGCCCGTGTACCCCTAAAGCATGCCCGTGTCTTCCATCCGTGATCGACACTGACAAATCCACACGGCCATGGCACGCCCGTGGCCCTAGCCAGTGTGTAAAACCTTAGTATTCTGACTTCTTCCACACGGCCTGTACACACGTTCGTGTATCCCAGCTGTGTGGTGATTTAAATCTCAAGTGCAACGTGCAGACTTCACACGGTCTAGGTACACGCCATGTGCTGGCCGTGCCTTCCACACGGTATATACCCACGCCTGTGTGTCTATTTATGTGGCCAATTGGTAGGCTATATACCAAGCCATTTCCATCTTAAAATGCACATATACATGCTTCTATTCAAAACAATACAACTCCTATCCCATAAGCAAGTCTAAAGACCCATTCCAACATACAAGATAATTAAAGGGATAAACACTCCATAAATTCCATCTTCATTAAGCAAAAGAACTTGCCAAGTATTTGCCTAATTCATAAGGCCATTTACAAAATAACCCTTACAAAGCCAACACTTTGACCAACAATTACAACTTAACAAAAACTCAAGTCCTATACATGCCATATTCAAAATAAGTCTAAAATTGTTATACCAAAGTGTTGTCGATAGCGTGACTTCTGAACCCCTGCGTCCACGATCCTCGAGTGATCTTGGCAATACTATAAGAAAGGAGGGCAATGAAAAAGGGGTAAGCATAAAGCTTAGTAAGTTGCATGGAAATAAATAGCAAAAGTAATGGTTATAAGATAATCCCTCCACTGTATTGGTTAATCGAACACGAGTCAAGACTTCTTGACAATACTTACTTATAATCGCCCTTATCTAGCACATATTGTACCACGTATCGAAACCTATCCCACGTGACTCATTCACGAGTACCTGTATTCACTTATTCACATGACTTATATATTATTCACATCTCTACTTCTCATTTCGTCTACCTATCTCACTGTCCACAAGGGACAATCAAAGTCGCGTGTTTATCGTCACTACTGTACGTATAAAGCCAATGCCACCTCCTCGAGGTGGTCTTACATGGAGTCACTTTTAGAAGCCAATGCCATATCCCGGATATGGTCTTATATGGGATTACTTCTCATGTATCAATGCCATATCCCGGATATGGTCTTATACGATCTCCATGTTCATTACCGAAGCCATATCCCGGATATGGTCTTATACGGGATTACCTCTTATGTATCGATGCCATATCCCAGAAATGGTCTTATACAAGATTTCAACTCGGTGCCGAGGCCATGACCCGGACATGGTCTTATACGGGACCTTATTTAGTTCATAACTCAATGATGTCGTTTCTCTAATCAATATGGCCCATTAAGACTTCCACATCTCAATCCTTTTAACTACTCATTTTTGTAAGGCATCATTCATCAATATAATGGCAAGCATTTCTCATCATGCAAATAAAATATTGCTTAAATCACATACAACTTACCTCGATTTCAAAATGAGTTAGCTTGTTGATTTAGTCCGAGACTTTGTTCTTTCCCCGATCAAGGCGGGTCATCGGTTCTTCTTGCTCTATAATAGTAATTTAACTCATCTCAATCATTACTTTAATAAAAGCATTTCAAAAATCATGTTTAGGCAAAAAATTACCATTTTGCCCCTAGACTTTGGCAAAATGACTATTTTGCCCCTAGGCTCGGAAATTAATTCTATTCACATTTTTAACTTCAACAAGTCTAGGTAAACATTTAATGCTCTTAAAGCTATCATCATAAATCAACATTTCACATACTTACTACAAAATTTGTAACCTTTTCATTAAGGTCCTATTTAGTGTTTTTCATGCTAACACTTTTACAAAAGTTGTTCATCTAACAACTAAGACTCAAGTTCTTCCCTAAAAATGCAGAAATTAAGTAAGATAGTTCTCATGGTAGGACTCTAAACTTTTCACAATATTTCACAATAGTCCCCTTATTTGAAAGCTTAAGCTTTAGGGGTCCCAAAAGTACAATTATTTTCAAGAAAAAGTCACTAGACCACTTACTAATAAGGAGGGAAGCTTGCTGAAAATTTGAGTTCAAAAACCCCTTAGTTTGCTGCAAATTTTTGGTGGAGAAGAAGAGAGAAAAAGATGATATCTTCTTTTTCTTTATTTTAATATAAAACACCAATCAAGTCCACCTAAAATCAACAACTTTGACCAAATTTTGACACAATTGTCTCCTATGGCCGGCCATGCTATCTCTAGGGTTCTAATTTCCTTTTAAAGACCTCCAATTAACAATCTATGGCTATTTGGGACCTCTAGCTTATAGAATGGAACTTTCACACTTTATGCGATTTAGTCCTTTTTCGTGATTAAACACGAAATCGCTAAAATTAAAGCACCAAAATTTTCATGCATATATACTATTATGTTCTAACTCATAATATAACATGAAAATAAATTTCTCAATTCTCGGATTAGTGATCCCAAGATCACTATTCCGACTAGCCCCTAAATCGGGCTGTTACAATTCTCCCCCTTAAGGATTTTCATCCTCGAAAATCTTACTGGTAAAAAGGTTGGGGTATTGGTTTCTCATCGATTCCTCGGGTTCCCATATAGCCTCTTCTATACCGTGCCTTTGCCGAAGGACTTTTACTAGGGTATACTTTTGTTCCTTAACTATTTGACTTCACGAGCCAAAATTTTAACTGGTTCTTCTCCATAAGTCAAATCCGGTTGTATCTCTACCTCTGTCGGCTCTATAACATGTGAAGGGTCTGAACGGTATCGACGTAACATGGATACATGAAAGACGTCTTGAATCTTTTCCAGCTCTAGTGGTAGGGCTAACCGATAAGGTACCGGTCCAATCCTCTCAGTAACTTCATAAGGTCCGATAAAGCGCGGACTCAATTTGCCCTTCCGGCAAAATCTAAGGACTTTCCTCCAAGGTGATACTTTCAAGAACACTTCATCACCGACTTTGTATTCTATCTCTTTCCTCTTTAAATCCGAATAGGACTTCTGTCTATCTGAGGCGGCTTTCAGGCAGTTACGTATCACTTTTACCTTCTCTTCTGTTTCCTTCACCAAGTCAACCCCGAGTATCTGTTTCTCTCTGAGTTTTGACCAATACAAGGGCGTTCGACACTTACGCCCATACAATGCCTCATAAGGCGCCATCTTCAAACTTGACTGAAAGTTATTGTTGTAGACAAATTCCACCAACGGTAAGTATTTCTCCCAATTACCATGAAATTCCAACACACAACACTTAAGCATGTCTTCTAGTATCTGAATTACTCTCTCTGGCTGCCCGTCTATTTGTGGATGGAAAGCCGTACTGAAACTCAATTTCGTGCCCAGAGCTTCTTGCAGTTTTTTTCCAAAACCGTGAAGTGAATCTCGGATCTCTATCTAAAATGATCGACAACGGTACACCATGAAGTCTTACTATCTCAGACATGTACAAGTCTGCCAATTTATCAAGTGAATAATCGACTCGCACTAGTATAAAGTGGGCTGACTTAGTGAGTCTATCAACCACTACCCATATTGCATCCTTCCTCTTGGAAGTCAACGGTAAGCCTGTCACAAAATCCATAGTAATACGGTCCTACTTCCAATTGGGAATCATAAGGGGCTGAAGTAAACCCGAAGGTACTTGATGTTCAGCCTTCACTTGCTGACAAATCGGGCAATTGGATATAAATTCGGAAATGTCTTTCTTCATACCCAACCACCAATACCATCTTTTCAAATCATGGTACATCTTTGTGCTGCCTAGGTGTACATTTAAACATATGTTATGTGCTTCATGCAAAATTTTGCGAATGAGCTCATCATTCCTGGGTACACAAACTCGATCTCGAAATGTTAGGCATCCATCAGGATTTACTCGAAAGTCTGTCTCAACGCTTGACTCACATAAAACTCTCTTGGCTTGCAAATTGTTATCATCCTTATGAGCTTCACAAATCTCTTAGAGAAACAATGGTTTAGCCCTCAACTCGGCTAAGACGGAACCATCATTTAATAGGGTCATCTGAGTATTCATGGCTTTTAGTGCAAATAATGATTTTCTGCTCAAAGTGTCAGCGACTACATTTGCCTTACCCAGATGGTAGTCAATTACCAATTCATAATCTTTAATCAGGTCTAACCATCTTCATTGCCTCAAATTCAATTCTTTTTGGGTCATCAAATATTTTAAGCTTTTGTGGTCAGTGAAAATCGGACACCTTTCACCATATAAATGATGTCTCCAAATTTTTAACGCAAACACAATTGCGGCCAATTCTAAATCATGAGTCGGGTAGTTCTTCTCATGCGGCTTCAACTGTCTAGAGGCGTATGCAATCACTTTACCCTCTTGCATAAGTACACAGCCCAATTCGTTCAAGGATGCATCACTATAAACCACAAATTCCCTTCCCGGTTCCGGTTGCACCAAAATAGGAGTCTCAGTCAACAGTGTCTTCAGTTTCTCAAAACTCTGTTGACATTTTTCCATCCAGTCGAACTTTACATCTTTTTGCAAAAGTCTCGTCATTGGTGTAGCTATCATAGAGAATTCCTTGACAAAACGCCTATAATAGCTTGCTAGGCCTAGTAAACTCCTTACTTTAGTTATGCTCCTCGGCTGTTTCCATTCAACAATTGCCGAAATTTTACTCGGGTCGACTCAAATCCCAACTCCCGAGACAATATGTCCTAAAAATCCCACTTCCTTGAGCCAAAATTCACTCTTACTGAATTTGGCAAACAATTGTTTTTCTCTCAAAACTTGTAGAACCATACTCAAATGCTCTACATGATCATTTTCATCTCGAGAGTAGATCAGTATGTCATCCATGAAAACCACAACAAACTGTTGGAACACCGGTACCCCATGGCGCAGCAGAATAAAATTAGATCCGACGATCCAAATCATGGATCCATGTGTGAGGAACAAATCGGGGTGAAATAAAGGTTTTGAAATTACCAAAACTTCAATCTGAGTAGACAGCAATGCCTTGGCAACAAGAGTTTTGATCTACTGTCGAATCAAGCCTCAACCTTTTCCGATGTCGGCCTCTACGTAATCCACCCGGTTTGACTATGAACGGAAGAAATCTCCAAAACTGTTTTTGGAGGCTTATTTGCTTGACGGCTGCTAGACCTAACAAGCAAACACTTAAGGTTTTCATGTTGAGTTTTGTCTCCTTTTAATACCTTTTATAATGGGTGCCTTTCTCATTGGGCCTTTTATAATAGGTATCCTCTTAATTGAGCCTTTTATAATTGGTATCTCTTGAATGTATTACAAGATTAAATAAATACAATACAGTTTTTAACCGAAAATTATAATTACATTAATTATATCTGAAAATTATAATTACATTAATTATAATAAGGATTCCGGTAAACTATATTTATTTAAATTTATATATGAATCAAATTCATATATTAATAAAATTATGTTATCATTATGTGTACAACATCCTTGTACATATAATATGTTCAATATTTGATTGCCCAATTAAATTAATTCTTTGACAACCAAGCACAATACCAACTATATTTTATTCCGTTCATTTCAACCATAGGGTGTGACCCTGTAGGTTCTTGCAACGTTAGCAGTAATACTAGAACGATTCTATTGTCACAGACAATGAGTGGCATCTAGCAATGCATCATTGCTACCTAAGTTACAAGAAGTCATGATTCGACATAACCTTTCGTGATTAACCTTTCACGCATTAATCCTTAAGTCCTTTATCTCTGGAACGGATACAAGTCATGGGATAGTCACACTTGCATAGTCCATCCCATGTTTCTTGATATCTTGAGTAGACTATGATATACAAATTAGTATGACATCTCATATCAACTTATTTGAGCATGGCCATGCATTTCTAGTCTCACTCAATCAAGTGGCCTAAGATATTACTCCTATTATGTAGGAGGGACTTATCCTTTATTGATCAACCATATCCCTCTACATAGATTGTGGTATATCCAACATCAGCCTTTATAGAACAACCTGTTACGGCGTACGTTTGACTGTATCAAAATATACAACTCACGATGCTGGGATAATAATGATCTCAAGTCTGAGGATCATATACATATCAATCACTATGAGTAATGTTGTGACAATTACATAATAATCCAAGAAACATACTCATAGTGGGTCAATCCAATATGTTGTTCTCTAACACAGATATTCATGCATTGATTTTGACACTCCATATCAATGACAACTCTTTATCATCAATCAACTACATGTTAGTCTTAATGCATTATTATTGTCCTAGTCAACAATAATACCCGACTAAGGATCTTTTAAGAATAATCATATTATTCTCAGGACATTATTATAAAACAGTTTATCTATACACACAGAAAGAAAAACTGAAATAATAATGACAACGCTTTATATTAATAAACATGGTAAATTAAGTATGTTATTACAACCATCTCATGATTGATCTTTGGGCATACTCTTACAATCTCCCACTAGCACTAAGACCAATCACTCATATATCTAATACCAAGTGACTTAGTGTGACGATCATGCTTCTACTGTGTCAGAGGCTTGGTCAGGGGATCAGCGATATTATCATCTGAAGGTACTCTGCATATCTCTACATCCCCTCGATCGATAATCTCTCGAATAAGATGGTAGCGTCTAAGTATATGTTTGGATCACTGGTGAGATCTGGGTTCTTTAGCTTGTGCAATAGCTCCATTGTTATCACATCGGAGTTCTATAGCATCTGATATGCTAGGCACAACCCCTAGTCCAGTAGTGAACTTCTTGATCCAAACTGCTTCTTTTGCTGCCTCACTGGCTGCAATATACTCAGCCTCTGTTGTAGAATCGGCTACTGTACTTTGCTTTGAACTCTTCCAGCTCACAGCACCACCATTAAGGCAAAACACAAAACCTGATTGCGATCGAGAATCATCCTTGTCGGTTTGGAAGCTGGCATCAGTGTAACCTTTTTCACTTAACTCTTCCTCACCTCCATATAATAGGAACGTATCCTTAGTTCTTCTTAAGTACTTAAGGATACTCTTGACTGTGGTCCAGTGACCTTCACCGGGATCTACTTGATACCTGCTCGTCATACTTAAGGCATACGAGACATCTGGACGGGTACATAACATAGCATACATGATAGATCCAATAGCGGAAGCATATGGAATTTTACTCATACGTTCTCTCTCTTGTGGAGTTGAAGGACACATTTCCTTCGAGAGTGAAATACCATGTCTCATAGGTAGGAATCCTCTTTTAGATTCTTCCATACTGAACCTTTTCAGTACTTTATCTATGTATGTACTTTGGCTTAGACCTAGTAGTCGTCTTGATCTATCTCTATAGATCTTGACTCCTAAGATATAAGTGGCTTCGCCCTAGTCCTTCATAGAAAAAAAACTTCTTAACCAAGTCTTAATAGACTGCAAGGTAGGTATGTCATTTCCAATGATAAGTATGTCATCCACTTATAGTACCAAGAATGTGATAGTGCTCCCACTAACTTTCTTGTAAACACATGGTCCATCTTCATTTTTGATAAAACCAAACTCTTTGATTGCATCGTTAAAACGAATATTCCAACTTCGAGAAGCTTGCTTTAATCCATAAATGGATCTTTATAGCTTACATATCTTTCTAGCATCCTTTGGATTTACAAAACCTTCAGGTTGTGTCATATACACATCCTCTTCAAGTTTCCCGTTAAGGAAAGCTGTTTTGACGTCCATCTGCCAGATTTCATAATCATGAAATGCAGCTATGGCGAGCAAGATCCTGATGGATTTAAACATAGCTACAGGAGAAAAGGTTTCATCATAGTCAACACCATGAATTTGGCGAAAACCTTTAGCGACTAATCGCCCTTTGTATGTTTGTACATTACCATCCATGTCTATTTTCTTTTTGAAAGCCCATTTGCACCCTATAGGTTTAACCCCTTCGGGTGGGTCAATCAAAGTCCATACTTGGTTTTCATACATGGAATCCATCTCAGATCTCATGGCCTCAAGCCATTTCTCAGAGTCTGGGCTCGTCACGGCTTCTTGATAAGTCCTAGGCTCATCTTGATCTATAAGAAGAACGTCACCATGCGTTGTAATGAGAAATCCATATCTCTCAGGTGCACGACGTTCTCTTAAAGATCTGCGAGGTGGTTGTGTTTCTATAGCAGTTGTTTGTTCCTCAATTTCTTGTGGAATTTGGTTTTGTTCAATCTCTGGTTCAGTGGTATCTTGTGATTCTTGAATTTCTTCAAGTTCAATCTTTCTCCCACTTCCTTTTCTAGAAGTAAATTCTTTCTCTAGGAAGACACCAGTCCGAGCAACAAAAATTTTGTTCTCAGTGGGATTAAAAAAATAATATCCTTTGGTTTCTTTTGGATACCCCACAAAAATACACCTTTCAGATTTGGGTTCAAACTTAGTAGACGTCTGACGTTTAACATAAGCTTCACAATCCCAAATTTTCATAAAGGACATACTAGGACGTTTCCCAGTCCACATCTCATATGGCGTCTTTTGAACCGATTTAGATGGAACACGATTTAGTGTGAAGGCAGCAGTCTCAAGTACATGTCCCCAAAAGGAAGTCGGTAGATCAGCATGACTCATCATGGATCAAACCACGTCTAACAAAGTTCGATTTCTTCTATCAGATACTCCATTCCATTGAGGAGTACCAGGAGGAGTAAGTTGTGAGACAATCCCACATTCTTTCAAAAGATCATCAAACTCTAGGCTCAAATACTCTCCGCCTCGATCAGATCGAAGTGACTTGATAGTTTTGCCTAGTTGATTTTGTACTTCATTTTTAAATTCCTTGAACTTTTCAAGGGACTCAGACTTATGGCGCATGAGATAAACATACCCATATCTACTGAAATCATCAGTGAAAGTAATGAAGTAGTGAAATCCACCTCTGGCCTGTGTATTTATTGGTCCACATACATCAGAATGTATTAGGCCCAATAAATCACTAGCTCGTTCACCTTTTCCAGAAAAAGGAGATTTAGTCATTTTTCCCAATAAGCAAGATTCACATACTTCAAATTGTTCAAAAACAAATGAATTCAAGAGACCATCTCTATGGAGTTTGGATATGCGTTTCTCACTTATGTGGCCCAAATGACAATGCCAAAGATAAGTTTGATTTGAGTCATTTATTTTAGATCTTTTAGTATTTATGTTGTAAATGGGATTCGTTTGATCTAAAATATAGAGGCCATTAATCAATTGTGCCGAACCATAGAAAACATTATTGAGATAAAATGAACAACAATTATTCTTAATAATTATCTCAAAACCAATTTTGTCTAAACAAGAAATTGAAATAATGTTTTAGTCAAACTGGGCACAAAATAACAATCCTCTAAACATAAATCAAGTCCACTAGGCAAAGATAAAGTATATGTTTCCACAGCTAATGCAGCAACTTTTGCTCCATTTCCAACTCGTAGGTCCACATCTCCTCTAGCCAAAGTCCTACTCCTTTGTAGTCCCTGTACAGAAGTACAAATATGAGAACCACAACCAGTATCTAATACCCAAGAAGTAGTAGTTGATAAATTAATATTAATAACATAAATACCTGAAGCAGACATTCCGCTTGCTTTAGCCTTCTTGACTTCTTCAAGATAGGCAGGGCAGTTCCGTTTCCAATGTCCAGTCACACCACAATGAAAACAATTTCCTTCCTTAGACACCCCACCTTTAGGTTTCAGTGCAGCCTTTCCTTTTCCAAATTTGGGCTTACCTTTGCCCTTGGGCTTTGTTTGAACTTTGGCCTTTCCCTTGCCCTTGTTATTACGGACCATCAGTATGGGCTTGGGTCCAACCTTTTTCAAGTTGCCTTCAGCAGTTCGTAACATACTGAGCAATTGTGGTAGAGTCTTGTCAATTTCATTCATATTGAAATTGAGGACAAACTGGCTGTAGCTATCCGGCAACGATTGTAAAATAACATCAGTGGCCAACTCTTGGCTCAATGGAAACCCAAGCTTAGACAGGCTTTCAATATAGCCAATCATCTTAAGGACATGAGGTCCTACTGGGCTTCCTTCAGCCAACTTACATTGGAATAAGGCCTTAGAGATATCAAACCTCTCTTGCCGTGCTTGTCCCTGATAAAGTTCTTTCAGGTGCTCGATCATATCATAAGCAACCATGTCCTCATGTTGCTTCTGAAGTTCAGGATTCATAGTGGCAAGCATAAGACATCCAACATCTATCATGTCATCGAGATACTTCTTGTAAGCATCTCTATCAGTCCTCGAGGCATTAGCGGGTGGTTCATTAGGAAGTGGTTGTTCAATGACATATAATTTCCGTTCTTGTTTAAGGACAATCCTCAAGTTACGGAACCAATCAAGAAAATTCAAACCATTCAATTTGTCCTTCTCAAGGACCGATCGCAATGAGCGTGTTCTAGTGTTTGCAGCCATAATATATCTACAACAATTAAATATGCATGTGAGTAAATTTACCAATTTTATATCAATCATTAAAAAGACTTTATTAAATGATATTCCCACTATTTTATTTCAAAATCAATAACCCTCGTATATTAATTTCGGAAAAACTTTCTAAAAAGTATTTCTAGTAGGTTAAGGATCCATATTTCACCACCTCTTAAGTCAGCTTTGGCTTTACTCTTAAGATTATGGTTATTTAGGTAAGCAACATTTGCTAATTACATCATATGTAACTCCTAATATTTGGTGAACAACTCTTGTTCTAATCATCTTATGATTTATCCAATTTACTTGCCTCTAGGTTTCTAATCCTATTAGAGTAACCTAGTTAAGTCATTAACCAATTTTTTTTAACCAGCGAATATCACTTGTTTATTCTTCGCGTTTAACCAAGATAAATACTAGTACTTCGCTTTGGCAGAACCTACATAGTATTGATCGAGGCCTTAACGAGGGCAAAATTGGAAGGCCATGTTGACTTAATATTTTAATAGAGGGATTTTATTAAGGTTGTTGCATCTCACCAATTATGGTCTACTTTAGCCCATTTAGTCTTCTAATCGATCTCATCAATTAATAGGGTTTATTATCAACAAGGTTTATTATCATCCATAGCATCTCATACATGAATAAATAAAGCAATAAATAAATGCAATAGTTATAGCCCATAAACTAAAGTGGTTCAACCCAAGCCAATGGGAAAACCAAAAGGAAACCTAAAGGTGTAAGCCCTTTCACAAGCTGTAATATCTCGAAATTGGGCCTAGTAGGATTGGGCCGATTGGGCCTTGGGCTTTAGGAAAATTTTGAGTATTGTTTTATTATTTGTGTTGGCTCGGGTATGAATTATGTGTGTTTAGCATAGTCTTGTGAAGGCTTGATTTTATTAATGAGGCTAGAATAATTTTTAGTTTGAAGAATTTAATGAAGTGGAGTAAGTGAGCTTGACACTTAAGTTAATTTAAGTGTTAATTAAAGCATATGAGGAGTTAGTGGCATAGTGGTTAAGGAGCTTGAAAGGTTGCTTGAGGGAACTGGTTCGAGTAGCATGGAAAGCATATTGAGGATTTTATTTATGTACATTCTAGCATTGATGGACGGTCAAACTTTATTATGGTAAGTTAGACTTTAGATTTTATGGCTAGTTGAATAGCAAAATAGGGAAGCTTGTATTTTGGGATAAGAATCAAGAGGTTAAGGTAGGATAAGGGGACAAAGGGCTTGGATGATGGAAAGTTGTTTTGGAAATATTTTTATGGTCATTTTGTCCGTGAATGTGGACGGCTTCTTGGACTATGGGGGTTGGCTTAAGTTTTGTGAGTGAATAGGAGGAAATAGGGAGAAAATTAGGAGTATGTTTAATTTAAAATTGTTGACAAGAGGCTTGAATGTTGGAGAATGTTTTGGAAACTCTTTGATGGCCTTTAGTCCATGTATTTGGACGGTTTTGGAACTTAGGGGGGGAGTGACCGAATTTTGTATTGTTGATTTCTAGTTGGTGCCAAAATTTCTTTTGGTTATTGGTCATATTCGGTTAGTTAGGAAATACTTTGCATTTCTTGTTTTGAGCCATATCAAATCCCTTTGAACCTTACCAATTTTTCTCTCTAGTGCACCAAAGTGAACCATAGCCGAATGTCGTTAGGTGTTGTTGACATTTTCTCCTCTTAGGCATTTGGCCGAAACTTATTTGGAACCTCCCTCTTATCTTCTAATCCTTGGTAACCAAAAAGAACCTCTTTTGTTCTCATCTTCCTTTTCTTTTCTTAACATATTTGTTATCATTTGCAAATCATCTTTTACTTTCTTCTTGGCCGAATCTCTTTCTTCCCCATTCTTCTTGATTTTTTCTTTCATTGGTTGCTAAAGCCGAATCATCCTTCTTCCCTTTTCATTTTCTTTGCCATACTAATTCTTCATCTCTTTTTAGCCGAATATCAATTATTTTCTTCATTCAAAAACCATAGCCGAAACTTCCCATACTCTTTTTGTTTTGCCTTGGCCGAATATCAACAAGGATAGGACTTCTTTTGGTTTTCTTCAATCGGTTTTGGAAGATAGACTCTTCGGGACTTTGGAAGCAATCGTTCTAAGCCTCATTTCTCTGACAATCGTTTTGGGTAAGCCTATAGGTAAGATTTGATATTTCATTCGATAACCCTTCGGGATTTGTTGGTGTGGCTGAATGGCCTTGTTTATAGTTTTGTGGCATGGCTGAATGTTCTTAGTGCCATAAGAAGGTGTTCTTTTGTGTGTAGCTAAAGGAAGGGAACTCAGAGTGTGATTCGGGATTTGGTAGGAGACCAAATCGGCTTTAAAGGGAGAAGGAAGAACCACATTTTGAGATCGTGTTAGAATCGAGTAGTTCGGGATTTCACTAATAGGCAGGTGTGTGATTAACCCACCGTTTTCCGGGTTTTTGCTATATTTGTATGTGTTGATTATGTACTAACAAGTTTAGTAAAAGTTATGAGATAAATACCCTTAAAGGGGTATGTTGATAATCCGGTAAGTACCAAACTTGATATATGTGATTATTAATATGAATATGTGTTATGACTATGCTTGATGAACATGTTCACGCATCATTATATTATATCATTATTTATGTTACATGTGCATGGGTTGGAATATGATATAAAAGAAGGCACGGGTGTACTTCGAGTACGTGGTTTGATGTTAGCCTTGAGCTACATCGTGGATTGACGTTGACTAAGGTCACGTTGTGGATTAATTGCGATTTAGTTCGCGTGGCTTGATGAGTGGCTGTGTGCCTCATCATGGTTGATATCGGCTATGTGCCATATCGTGGTTGATGAGTGACTATGTGTCCCATCGTGGTTTTGGTGTTAGCTACGGCTACATCGTGGATTGGCGCTGACTGAGGTCGCGTTGTGGATTATTGTGCTTAATTGCACGTGGACGGCATTGATTGCCTTTGAAGTAAAAAGGAGAGGGTGATTTGTTAATCCCCTGGTGTGTGGTAGGCTGGATATGGGGGTGTGTAGAGGATGGACCCTAGGTTGGGGTTGGGTGCACTTTGCATAATTTTATTTGATATGAGTAATTGATGTGAAAATGGGCCAAGCCCAATATGTGAATGTGGATTGGGTTAAGAAATGGGCTAAGCCCAGTATATGAATGTGGATCAGTGTGGAAATGGGTTAAGCCCGATATGTGGAATTATGCGGGTAATTACCCTGTTGCCTGATAAGTGATATGAATGTGGGCCAAGCCCAGAATGTGTTATTATGTGAATATGAAATTTTGTTATCTGATATATGGATTAATATGTGGTTAACATGTGGGTGGAATTCAGTGGATTAATTACACACTGAGTCTGAGTGACTCACCCAATTTTTCTCAAACCTTTCAGGTGATGCTCGGACCGGGTTGGAGTGGATACGAGGTGGCCTATGCGGTAGATATTTTATTTGTTTCACACATTTTATTTATGAAAGGTTATTTATTGTAATAAGGGCCACTTTAAGTATTTAAGGACTTTTATTATGTTATAAGTTGGATTATCGATTATATTATTATTTGAAAATGTTTTATTTTAAACAACTTAATTTTATTTGGAACTTTAATTACTCAATGTTTTAGTAAAGACAACAAATTTTTATGTTTTTAACTTTAAGTCAAAAGTTTTTCAAACGTTTTTCTGCAGTGGCATTTCAAATTCGGTCATAGCAAATGGGCCGGGTTTGGGGTGTTACAAATTGGTATCAGAGCCCGGTTCAAAACTCGGCTTTGAGGGTTTTGGGCCCAAAAACATTTTTTTTTGGGCTTTTCAAAAATATAGGCTTTCACAAATTTTTCAGGTTTATTCTGGCATGGCACCTGTATCTCCGACCCGAAGTCGACCAGGTAAGTACCTCTGACTACTGAAGTGAATTGAATATGTGAATTTGATGGGCTTTTATGGGAACGTAGATTAGTAGATTAGGGCTATTGAACCCTAGGACTAGTCTACTCAAACACAAGTGCATAAGACTTAAGGACTATCAAACAAACCTGTGACTAAGTTGCCGAGCTAGGGTGTGGTAACAGTTGTGCGCATGTCTAGGAGTGGATTCGGTAAGAGCTTGGTATTTAAGCAGTCCTAGTGACTCACCTCCTCTTTACTCGAATTCTACCTGGTGCGTAGTAACCGTTCACCCTAACCAAGAGGACTTATTCACGGGCTAAACCAATCACTAAAACCCGAAAGGGACTAGCCATGCAGTTTTATAAAAACTCTAAGTTTTGAATTACTAAATTACCCTTTTGATCTGTACAAATTATTTTGAAGACATTTCTCAAAATATTTTCGATTTACAAAATTACGAAAATACCCCTGGTTGTAAAATTACTAAAATGCCCCTAGTTTCTAAAAGTTTCAACACTACCCTTGATTTTAACAAAATTTTCTTACTTTGCAAAAGTATCCAAAAACCTTATTTTGCAAAATATCAAGATGCCTTGATTTGGAAAATTTACGAAATTACCCCTGATTGACAAAATTACCAAAATAACCCTGATTTTCAAAATTTCTATCATGGTTCTGATTTGGGAAAATTTTCGAAAAACCCTCGAGTTTTGGAAAAATTTCAAAGTGCCTTGATTTATTAAAATTTTTGGAATTGACCCTGAATTATTACCAAAATACCCTTATAGGACGAATGACGAAGTTACCCCTGGGTTGGGAAGGACTGAAATGACCATAGAGGTGTAGTGAATGAATGTGTCTCTATCGAGATAGATGAATGTGATTCTCTGAGCTAGAGTAGTGAACTTGAACTGAACTTTTGTGTGATCGAAAGAACTACTTCTAAATACTTTATTTCATAAAAATTGTTTGCTGTTAATAAGTGGAACAAAATTCTGATGCATAAAACTTCTTAATCAGATTAAATCGCGACGTTAGAAATGAATTCTAGGGGACGTGGTCGTCGTGGACGTAGTAGAGGTAGAATGGCAGTATCGGAACCGGTAGGGTCTGGCCATGGGTCAGAAAATGAAATACCGCCGCTAGCAGTGGGCGCGGAGGATCAAGATCAGACAGGAGGCGATGACGCAGTATCGCGGGCCATGTTGCGAGTGCTCGAGCGAGTGGCAGGAGCTAGTGTAGGAAGTGGAGCTCGAAAGTCAGTGTCGGAACGACTCAGGTCGAACGAGGCTGAAGTTTTTAGAGGAATATCTGGAGTAGCTCCAAATGTGGCGGAGTATTGGATTGAAGCAGTCGAAAGAATAATGGACGATTTGGACTGTACCGATGAGGAAAAGCTGAAAGGTGCTGTTTCGTTGCTTCGGGATGAAGCTTATCGATGGTGGCTCACTGTCAGACAAGGTGTCCCGACAGATCGATTGGATTGGGATTATTTTAAGGTTAAATTTGAAGGAAAGTACGTTGGAGCCAGTTACTTGGACTCGCAAAGAAAGGCGTTTCTCAACTTGGTGCAAGGAAGTAAGTCGGTAACGGAGTACGAAGCGAAATTTGTGCGGTTAAGTCAGTACGCCAAAGGGATTGTGACCACTGATTATGAAAGGTGTGTTCGGTTCGAAGATGGGCTACGAGATGAGTTACGAATGTTGATTGCTCCGCAAAGAGAAAGGGACTTTGCTGTTCTAGTGGAGAAAGCTCGGATCGCTGAAGAAGTTAAGAGGACTGTAAGCGAGAACCGAGAAAAGGATAGGAATTGGAACAAGAGGAGTTTTGGCCCAGCAAAATCGCCGGAAGACTTTCAGAAAAGACCAAGGGTCGAGAATTCTGTACGTGCACCTGTACCAGTTGCTGAGAATCGGAGTCGTTTATGTGCTCAGTGTGGGAGAACTCACACAGGAGAGTGTTGGGGTAATAGTAAGGAATGTTTCCGGTGTGGATCTAAGGCTCATTTGGTTAAGAATTGTCCTCAGACAACGAAGGTTCGTGGTCCAAACCATGTAGGAAATGGTTCTGGCCGAGGTCGTGGAACACCCGGTAGAGATGCTGAAGGTTCGGATGTGGGACAACCAAGGATGTGATAGCAGGTAAGTTCTTTGTTTTGCTTTAGAGATAGCCCATTCTTGTGTTGTGTGTGAAGTGCTTGAAACCTTGAGTGTGAACTTGGAGACTGTACTTAGAAAGTATATTGGTTTTATTAAGATCAGAGTGCGTAGCATAAGCGTAGTGTGATGAGTAGGATTGCACGACTGCTAGTTAGTAAGTAATTTCGAGGACAAAATTTCTTTAAGGAGGGTAGAATTGTAATATCTCGAAATTGGGCCTAGTAGGATTGGGCCGATTGGGCCTTGGGCTTTAGGAAAATTTTGAGTATTGTTTTATTATTTGTGTTGGCTCGGGTATGAATTATGTGTGTTTAGCATAGTCTTGTGAAGGCTTGATTTTATTAATGAGGCTAGAATAATTTTTAGTTTGAAGAATTTAATGAAGTGGAGTAAGTGAGCTTGACACTTAAGTTAATTTAAGTGTTAATTAAAGCATATGAGGAGTTAGTGGCATAGTGGTTAAGGAGCTTGAAAGGTTGCTTGAGGGAAGTGGTTCGAGTAGCATGGAAAGCATATTGAGGATTTTATTTTTGTACATTCTAGCATTGATGGACAGTCAAACTTTATTATGGTAAGTTAGACTTTAGATTTTATGGCAAGTTGAATAGCAAAATAGGAAAGCTTGTATTTTGGGATAAGAATCAAGAGGTTAAGGTAGGATAAGGGGACAAAGGGCTTGGATGATGGAAAGTTGTTTTGGAAATATTTTTATGGTCATTTTGTCCATGAATGTGGACGGCTTCTTGGACTATGGGGGTTGGCTTAAGTTTTGTGAGTGAATAGGAGGAAATAGGGAGAAAATTAGGAGTATGTTTAATTCAAAATTGTTGACAAGAGGCTTGAATGTTGGAGAATGTTTTGGAAACTCTTTGATGGCCTTTAGTCCATGTATTTGGACGGTTTTGGAGCTTAGGGGGGGAGTGACCGAATTTTGTATTGTTGATTTCTAGTTGGTGCCAAAATTTCTTTTGGTTATTGGTCATATTCCGTTAGTTAGGAAATACTTTGCATTTCTTGTTTTGAGCCATATCAAATCCCTCTGAACCTTACCAATTTTTCTCTCTAGTGCACCAAAGTGAACCATAGCCGAATGCCCTTGGGTGTCGTTGATATTTTCTTCTCTTAGGCATTTGGCCGAAACTTATTTGGAACCTCCCTCTTATCTTCTAATCCTTGGTAACCAAAAAGAACCTCTTTTGTTCTCATCTTCCTTTTCTTTTCTTAACATATTTGTTATCATTTGCAAATCATCTTTTACTTTCTTCTTGGCCGAATCTCTTTCTTCCCCATTCTTCTTGATTTTTCTTTCATTGGTTGCTAAAGCCGAATCATCCTTCTTCCCTTTTCATTTTCTTTGCCATACTAATTCTTCATCTCTTTTTAGCCGAATATCAATTGTTTTCTTTATTCAAAAACCATAGCCGAAACTTCCCATACTCTTTTTGTTTTGTCTTGGCCGAATATCAACAAGGATAGGACTTCTTTTGGTTTTCTTCAATCGGTTTTGGAAGATAGACTCTTTGGGACTTTGGAAGCAATCGTTCTAAGCCTCATTTCTCTGACAATCATTTTGGGTAAGCCTATAGGTAAGATTTGATATTTCATTCGATAACCCTTCGGGATTTGTTGGTGTGGCTGAATGGCCTTGTTTATAGTTTTGTGGCATGGCCGAATGTTCTTAGTGCCATAAGAAGGTGTTCTTTTGTGTGTAGCTAAAGGAAGGGAACTCAGAGTGTGATTCGAGATTTGGTAGGAGACCAAATCGGCTTTAAAGGGAGAAGGAAGAACCACATTTTGAGATCGTGTTAGAATCGTGTAGTTCGGGATTTCACTAATAGGCAGGTGTGTGATTAACCCACCGTTTTCCGGGTTTTTGCTATATTTGTATGTGTTGATTATGTACTAACAAGTGCAGTAAAAGTTATGAGATAAATACCCTTAAAGAGGTATGTCGATAATCCGGTAAGTACCAAACTTGATATATGTGATTATTAATATGAATATGTGTTATGACTATGCTTGATGAACATGTTCACGCATCATTATATTATATCATTATTTATGTTACATGTGCATGGGTTGGGATATGATATAAAAGAAGGTACGGGTGTACTTCGAGTACGTTGTTTGATGTTAGCCTTGAGCTACATCGTGGATTGACGTTGTCTAAGGTCACGTTGTGGATTAATTGCGATTTAGTTCGCGTGGCTTGATGAGTGGCTGTGTGCCTCATCGTGGTTGATATCGGCTATGTGCCATATCGTGGTTGATGAGTGACTATGTGTCCCATCGTGGTTTTGGTGTTAGCTACGGCTACATCGTGGATTGGCGCTGACTGAGGTCGCGTTGTGGATTATTGTGCTTAATTGCACGTGGACGGCATTGATTGCCTTTGGAGTAAAAAGGAGAGGGTGATTTGTTAATCCCCTGGTGTGTGGTAGGCTGGATACGGGGGTGTGTAGAGGATGGACCCTAGGTTGGGGTTGGGTGCACTTTGCATAATTTTATTTGATATGAGTAATTGATGTGAAAATGGGCCAAGCCCAATATGTGAATGTGGATTGGGTTAAGAAATGGGCTAAGCCCAGTATATGAATGTGGATCAGTGTGGAAATGGGTTAAGCCCGATATATGGAATTATGCGGGTAATTACCCTGTTACCTGATAAGTGGTATGAATGTGGGCCAAGCCCAGAATGTGTTATTATGTGAATATGAAATTTTGTTATCTGATATATGGATTAATATGTGGTTAACATGTGGGTGGAATTCAGTGGATTAATTACACACTGAGTCTGAGTGACTCACCCAATTTTTCTCAAACCTTTCAGGTGATGCTCGGACCGGGTTGGAGTGGATACGAGGTGGCCCATGCGGAAGATATTTTATTTGTTTCACACATTTTATTTATGAAAGGTTATTTATTGTAATAAGGGCCACTTTAAGTATTTAAGGACTTTTATTGTGTTATAAGTTGGATTATCGATTATATTATTATTTGAAAATGTTTTATTTTAAACAACTTAATTTTATTTGGAACTTTAATTACTCAATGTTTTAGTAAAGACAACAAATTTTTATGTTTTTAACTTTAAGTCAAAAGTTTTTCAAACGTTTTTCCGCAGTGGCATTTCAAATTCGGTCATAGCAAATGGGCCGGGTTTGGGGTGTTACACAAGCTATCATTCACAATCATTGTCCCACCTTCCTTCTTGTTTGGCCCACAGCAACTCTTGGAAATTACAATATGCAGAAACTCGTTTTACATACGAGGGAATAAGATGAGAAGAGAAATACAATAGAATAGTAGTAAGGCATGACACGCAGGCCGTATTTTAAAAAAAAATACAACCTTTTATCGAATGGGTCATTGGGCTATAACTATGCATTTCAAACACCGTGCATGTCAAATATAGCATATATAATTCAATGCTTTTTTTTTTCTAAGGTGAATTATAAAATATCCTTTCAACCTTTTGTGGCCCATCAAGTTTATAAATTTCTTTTATCAACAGAATCGTGTTTTTAGGATTTTAATCCTTGAGGTTTCATATCGGAACAACCCTTGTTCCACTAGCCAGTTAACGCTTACTGGAAACTATAAATACCACCCCCGCATTATTACAGATTTGTTAATAGTTAACAGTAACAACACAAAATCGAATAGGCCACAACACCATGATTAACATTTAATCAATTACCGAAAGGAACAATTATCAGATTATGCTTAAACGATTTAAACAATCGAAAATATAATAAGATCAAAACATGTATCTCATACAATTGCATCACCCAAGTATTTAAACCCGAGTTCGTATCACACAAGTGGCTTTAATACCACTGTTAGAACGCCGATACCCCATGGCGCAGCAGAATAAAATTAGATCCGGCGATCCAAATCATGGATCCATGTGTGAGGAACGAATCGGGGTGAAATAAAGGTTTCGAAATTACCAAAACTTCGAACTGAGTAGACAGCGACGCCTTGGCAACAAGAGTTTTGATCTACTGTCGAATCAAGCCTCAACCTTTTCCGATGTCGGCCTCTACGTAATCCACCCGGTTTGACTATGAACGGAAGAAATCTCCATAACTATTTTGGAGGCTTATTTGCTTGACGGCTGCTAGACCTAACAAGCAATCACTTAGGGTTTTCATGTTGAGTTTTGTCTCCTTTTATTCCTTTTATAATGGGTGCCTTTCTCATTGGGTCTTTTATAATAGGTATCCTCTTAATTAGGCCTTTTATAATTGGTATCTCTTGAATGTATTACAAGATTAAATAAATACAATAAAGTTTTTAACCGAAAATTATAATTACATTAATTATATCTGAAAATTATAATTACATTAATTATAATACGGATTCCGGTAAACCATATTTATTTAAATTTATATATGAATCAAATTCATATATTAATAAAATTATGTTATCATTATGTGTACAACATCCTTGTACATATAATATGTTCAATATTTGATTGCCCAATTAAATTAATTCTTTAATTAATTTAATTTATGTGACAACCAAGCACAATACCAACTATATTTTATTCCGTTCATTTCAACCATAGGGTGTGACCCTGTAGGTTCTTGCAACGTTAGCAGTAATACTAGAACGATTCTATTGTCACAGACAATGAGTGGCATCTAGCAATGCATCATTGCTACCTAAGTTACAAGAAGTCATGATTCGACATAACCTTTCGTGATTAACCTTTCATGCATTAATCCTTAAGTCCTTTATCTCTGGAACGGATACAAGTCATGGGATAGTCACACTTGCATAGTCCATCCCATGTTTCTTGATATCTTGAGTAGACTATGATATACAAATTAGTATGACATCTCATATCAACTTATTTGAGCATGGCCATGCATTTCTAGTCTCACTCAATCAAGTGGCCTAAGATATTGCTCCTATTATGTAGGAGGGACTTATCCTTTATTGATCAACCATATCCCTCTACATAGATTGTGGTATATCCAACATCAGCCTTTATAGAACAACCTGTTACGGTGTACGTTTGACTGTATCAAAATATACAACTCACGATGCTGGGATAATAATTATCTCAAGTCTGAGGATCATATACATATTAATCACTATGAGTAGTGTTGTAACAATTACATAATAATCCAAGAAACATACTCATAGCGGGTCAATCCAATATGTTGTTCTCTAACACACATATTCATGCATTGATTTTGACACTCCATATCAATGACAACTCTTTATCATCAATCAACTACATGTTAGTCTTAATGCATTATTATTGTCCTAGTCAACAATAATACTCGACTAAGGATCTTTTAAGAATAATCATATTATTCTCAGGACATTATTATAAAACAGTTTATCTATACACACAGAAAGAACAACTGAAATAATAATGACAACGCTTTATATTAATAAACATGGTAAATTAAGTATGTTATTACAACCATCTCATGATTGATCTTTGGGCATACTCTTACACAAACCTATCCAAGTACGGTCAAAAAACGCGATTCATCAAGTCCATGAAGATCGCGGGGGCATTTGTTAGACCAAAAGGCATGACCAAAAACTCATAGTGGCCGTACCTAGTTCTAAATGTGGTTTTCGATATGTCCGAGTCCTTGACTCTCAACTGATAGTATCTTGACCTCAGATCTATCTTGGCAAATACTATAGCTCCCTTCAACTGATCAAATAGATCGTCGATCCTCGGCAATGGGTATTTATTCTTCACTGCCGCCTTGTTGAGTTTCCGATAATCTATACATAGTCTCATGGAACCATCTTTCTTCTTCACGAATAGAACAGGAGCACCCCACGGAGAAAAACTTAGCCTTACGAAACCCTTATCCATTAATTCTTGCAACTATGCTTTCAAATCTTTCAGTTTAGTTGGGGCCATTCTATAGGGAGCAATAGAAATAGGGGCAGTAACCGGAGCTAATTCAATCCCAAATTCAGTCTCTCTATCCGGGGGTAGCCCTGGCAACTCCTCCGGGAAAACATCTAGGTACTCGCATACTATGGGTACCGACTCAATTTTAAATTCAGTCTCTTTAGTGTTCAACACAAAGGCAAGATAAGCCTCATACCCTTTCTTAGGTACCTCTGAGCGGACATGGTTGATATCACTATCGGTGACCCATTCGACTTATCTGATTCAACACAAATGAAATTACCATTTTCATCTCTCAACTCAATATGCTTCTCCCCACAATTCACAACTACACTGTGGGTAACTAACCAATCCATCCTGAGTATGACATCAAACTCATCAAACAGTAATAACATAAGATCGACCGGGAAAAAATGACCCTTAATCATCAAAGGGCACCATTTGCAAACTTTGTCAACCAACACACACTTGCCTAGGGGATTAGACACTCTTATGATGAATTTGGTAGACTCTATAAGCATAATCGTGCTAGAAACTAATTTCATGCATATGTATGAGTGGGTAGATTCCGGATCAATTAAAGCTATAATACGAGTATTATGGAGAGAAAAGGTACCCGTGATCACGTCGAGGGAAGATGCCTCTTCATGAGCATGGATGGCATAGGTCCTCGCCGGTGCTCTACCCTCGACTCTAGCAGCTTGTTCTTTAGAAGGATTCTTGTCTCCCATCTCAATTCCAGGGTTGCTCAAAGGTCTTCCCCTAGTGGTACCTCATGATCTCACCTTCTGAGGCTTTTCTTTCTCGTCTATCTCGGGACATTCTCTGATAAAGTGGTCTAAGGATCCACATCTTAAGCAAGCTTTTTCACTCACCAGAATGGCGCCTGCCACACTGAGGGCATTTTGGTCTACTTGGCCAGACGTTGCCCACACTAGCAACTGATGTGGTTTGCCCTCTCGATCCCAAAAATTGCTTGCCCTTATCTCGGGTTGAAAACCCCGCTGAAGTAACTGATCGAGTAGTGAAATCCCTCGATTTCTTAGACGAGGATTGGTGAGACTTGTTCAGTTGTCTCTTTCTCGAGTCACGAAACTCGTACTCAACTCTTCTCTTCTCTTTAGCCAACTCCTCGGCTTTACAGGCTCTATCCACCAATACTACAAACTCCTTTAATTCGAGAACTCCCACATATAGGCGGATATCTTCATTCAACCAATCCTCGAATCTCTTGCACATGATGGCTTCGATAGACACACACTCTCGTGCATACTTGCTAAGCCTTACGAACTCCCGTTCGTAGTCGGTCACTGACATACAGCCTTGCTTCAGTTCCAAGAACTCCTTTCCCTTGTGATCGATGAACCTCTGGCTGATATATTTCTTCCGGTATTCCTCTTGGAAGAATTCCTAATTAACTCTCTCCCTTGGCACCACCGACACCAGGGTGTTCCACCATCGGTAGGCTAAATCTCTCAGGAGAGACACCGCACACTTTAAGCACTCCTTAGGCATGCAAGATAACTCATCGAATACCTGGATGGTATTCTCGAGCCAAAATTCTGCTTTCTTCGGGTCATCATCCTTATTTGCCTGAAATTCCTCAGCTCCTTGCTTCCGGATCTTATCCACCGGAAGCCTTTCTCCTCTCACCACCTCAACTACTTGAGGGGCTACTGGAGCTGGTTGAGGAATTGGTGGTGGTGGAGGGGGTTGAGCATTAGGATTTGCTCGGGTATACTCCGTATACCAATTGTTCATCATGTGAAAAAAGGCTTCTCGAGCCTCTTCTCCCTGACTCAAGGTTTCAGGTCTAGTATTAGCTGGCGCAATCCCTTGTGCGGGAGCCGGCGCGTTACTCACAGTATCATCAGCTGCAGTTCTGTCCGGATCGGAATCCATATACTACATAGAACACAATTTAACAAGTCGGGCGTCATCACACTATCATTACTTAGACACTCTTATATATGGCATGTATAGCTAGACTGATCGCTGTAAAATTAGAGTTTTAAATATTTATAAAAGAATGATCAAACCTGGAGACTAACTCTGACAACGATATTAAGGCAAGTAGACCTATCGAACAGTAGTATAGCTTATGCAAGACAGGTTATCGAACCCAAAGGAACTAAAAGTATTAATACTCACTTTCTTTTTATTATTTAGTCTTAAAGTTAGAATGAAGATTGCTTTTTAACTAAATCGACGACAGCTAAACTAAGGACACAAAGACAAGAAGACGAATAGGAAAATAACTTTGAGGGAAAACTCAGTTGATTACGACGATACCCTCAGGAAGAATCCACCTAGACTTCACTTATTAATTAACCCTAAATTATATGATTTCTTTTACTTAGCTTGATCCATGAGACTCCCTAACCTATATTAACCCTCTCTCGAGGCGAATAACGTCTAACCCTAGGTTAATTAGTGGAACTCTCGTTCGCTTATAATAGCCCCCTAGGATAGCAGTAAATCGATCAATGGACTCCCATATTAGGTTTCACCCTAATCCGGCAAAATCTCGTAACCCTATCTCTAGGCGTCCGATCAACTCCGCTTAATTATGTTAGATCTTCTCTTAGGCATGGTCTATTCCTCCTCCACCTAAGCACATTAGATTTGGATTAAGCAACATAATTAAGAACGAACTAAGTAATTTTATCATATAACTTAAAAATCAAATAATAAAATCCATCTAGGTTTCACCCCCTTCAGGTATCTGAGGGGTTAAGTTCATAATGAATAAAGAACACATCGCAAGAGAAAAGATAAAACAAAACATAGGAAAAATCCTAAAACCCCCTGAAGGAATCGAAGTAGAATTCCGTCGTCTTGAGTATAATTCCGGCTTCTTGGGATGGATCAACTGGCTATCCTCGCGTTATTCCCTAACTCTGACATTCTCGGCTTGGCTCCTTGGCCTCACTTCCGCTCCCCCCAACAGGTGATACTTGGGACTTATTTATAGGCTCTTGGAACGCGATTCTTTCTCCCTAAGTATCCTTTTTCGACTAAAATTGCTCTTTCCAGCGTCAGAGGCACGGCCATGCCACACGCCCGTGTGAATCGAGACCTGACCGTGTTCGGATTTCTCTTGAGGTACGGCCGTGTGTGACTGAGTTGAGGCCGTGCTCTAGGTGTTCGTCGAGGCACGGCCGTGTGTGCTTTGGGCCAGGCCATGTTGATTTTGTGCTAAGGCCCATTTACTCTGTTTTAGGCCCGTTTTGTGTTCTTTTCATCCTCGGGTGCTTTCCTGGGTATAAGACATGAAAACAAAGGATTTAAAGCACCTTTTTATATAAAACAAGGGATAAATCATCCAAAAGCATATTAAATGTGGGTCTAAAATATGTTACTTTTACGGTTTATCAAATACTCCCACACTTAAGCTTTTGCTTGTCCTCAAGCAAAATTCTCAACCTACAATTAAAATGAACTTTCCATGATCTGTAATTCTTTATCAACAATGTCTTACCCTAATTCATAGAGAATTCATACATGGATGATTTGATTCAAAGCGTCCTAAAGATTCAAACGAGATAAGTCATAATTTTGTACCTTTGAAAACATAGGTGTCTCCCCTGTTTTAAATAACTACCTTTTCAACTCAAAATTGACAAGGATCGACATCCTCACTTAGGGTTCACTCAAATCACTCTAAAGTGTTTAAGGTTCAGAAGAAGATCGCTCATAAGTCGAACCTGAAAAGTTAATCCCATAGGCTTGCCTGAAAATCAAATCTCCACCACTGTAATATGAGATGACAAACAGATCAAAAGGTCTTTGTTTAGGGTTGTAACGGGGTTAGGGTACAAGGTGTGGTTACAGGCTGAAATTAGAGGGTTAGAATCGAGATTGACTTGATAAATTTCCTAACTAGAAAAATGAACTTAATCTTACATTAAAAACTAATAAAACGAGCTTTTTCCTTGAGAATTGGAATCTGAACATGCAAGCTCACTTAATCCTAGAACTAATAATGAATATACTTTGTTTTTTTTTTTTTAAGAACTGAACTATAGAACATAGTTAGGAAACTTGTTCAAAATCAAATCTCAACAAAAAGGGTAATAAAAAAAATTGGTGCTAACAAATACAAAAGGGTTTTTGGTTAAAGTTAGTAGGTGAGTCAATAAAAAGGGTTGTTAGGCTCAACGGGGTTTACTAGGGGTTAATTATAAAGGTAGGCTTTTTAGTAGAATTAGTGGGTTAAAACCTAAGTGCCTTTATCATCTCAGTATATCAAATCATAACTGTGATCTCGACATGCATAATCAAGGCAAGTTCTAGAATAACAGTTCATAGTTGACACACTCATAATCAAAAAATTGAGCATGAAAAAGAATGTATGCTCTATAAGGTTCAAATACTCACAAAAATTATGGGTGTTTTGACATTATCCTTATCAATTTTTAAATTTCAAGGTAGCATTCAAAATTGGATCAACAACCTAGCAAAAAATTTTAATTCCTGAAAAATAGACTTATCATGCTTGATTCTATAGTATTCTTTAAATTTAATCATCAATGTACAATTAACTATGACTTATTCTAAAACATGTTAATAGTCATCACAAGTCATCAAAAATTTCATCTTAATTAGTAATATGACAATTTTGCATAAAAACAAGGCTAAATCAGGGATTTGAGAATAATGAAAAAAGTTAGGTTCTTTTATTCCACTTTTAACCTCAGGGATTTGAGAATAATGAAAATGGTTAGGTCTTTTTACCCCCCCCACACTTAAGATGTACATTTTCCTCAATGTACAAAGATAGATAATGCATTTATATTCAAAATCAAAAGGGAGGGGATAGAATACTCCCTGAGGTGTGGACTGTTTCCTTGGAGGAGGGCAGGGGTCGTGGAGGTTATGGTGGAGGATGTGGCAAATACGGCGAAGGCGTCGGTATGGTGGTGGTGTTGGTTCCCAAGCTCTGCGCTAGATGAAGAAATTGGGGAACTCGTGAATGATTAGCCAGGGTTTATTAAGACAACATAAAAATAAACTAAATGCAAAATTAAAGAAAAGCAAGCTAAAGTGAAGGAGACTAAGAAGAAAACTGAAAAGAAAAGAAAATCCTAATGGACTATAAGGTCCTTATTAAGGGATGGTTCGCAAGGTGGGAATCAATGCTAAGATTGGGGATGTGGTGGCGGTGGTGAGAGTGTTGAGGTTGTTGTGGTGGTTGGCGTGATTCCCTAGCAGCCTTGCGAACTTGACATTAAGAAACTAAAAGAAAATTAAACGAAAATAGTAGTAGAGAAGCTTAGACGAGGAAAATAAAGGAGAAGAGCAGAAAATTGAAGCAAAAGAGAAAGGAAACATTAAAACTAATTGGTCTCAAAGACCCTTGGTTGGTGTTGAGGCGCAGCTGCCGGCATGAACTCATGTTGATCATTCTTTGTTAAGGCGTCTATGCGTAGCTTCTTCCGCTTCTTTGGCATGTTGTTGCTTTGCTCAAGGATCTAGAGTTTTGAAGAGTCTGAGATGAAGGAGAGAAAATAAAGAAGAAGTTAGATGGAGGGAAGGGGAAGGGGTGAGGGGTTTAAAAAGAATTTCAAATTTTATGCTCCCCCACAGCCGTGGTCACAGGGTGTGTCGATTTACACATCCACCTCACACGGTCGTGTTATAGAGAGTGGTGTCCCCCTATGCTCGTGCTTGCTCTTCCCATGCCCGTGCTTGTGAAGTCTTTTTTTTGGCACGGTCGTGCTACATGGGCGTGTCTTCCCCGTGTTCGATAAGTCAGTGGCTTCACACGATTTCCAGCACGGGCATGTTATGTCTATGGTGTGCAAGTCCGTAGCTTCACACGGTTTCGGGCACGGCCGTGCCCTATCTGTCGGTGCTCGTGTATAGAGTTTGTAGGATCCGTGACGTTGGGGAGGGTGGTTGGGCTGACAGCACGGCCTGTGCCCTGTCAGTGTGGTGGTTTAGGTGGTCCACACGGCCATGGACACGGCTGTGTGTAAGGCCGTGTGGTCTGGAAAACCTGCATATTTTTGTTAGTTGAAAAAGGAAAAGGAGAAGAAAAAGGAAAAGATAGATAAAAGCAAGGGAAAATAAGGTTAGTGCTCAGGCTGCCTCCCGAGAAGCGCTCGTTTATAGTCTTAAGCTAGACTTCCTCGTGTTTTCAAAATTTTAGGGAGGTTTAAAGGTTTGAATATCTTCCCTCATGCTTACAGTTCTGTTTTCTCGACAATGTTGAAGTCGAGAAACGTTTTCTTTGGAAGTGTTGAGTATTGTATTGCTTACCTCGACTATGCCGTTTGGGAAGGTATCATGTACCTTGAGAAGGATCTCTCCCTTTGCTTTCAGGTCTGTTTGTGAGGATGTGAGACTCGGCTTTATCTAACAGATCCTGGTTTCCTATTTTAAAGTGATTTGATGTCCTCACGAGCTCTTCTAGTGGTTCCTCCATTTTTACTTTGTGTGATTTCGGTTCTTCCTCGTGTAATTCTTTATCGACTGTTGTCCTGGCCGAGTCGAGGGCTTGAAGATTGATCGATTCATCTCCTATACGAAGTATAAGCTCACCTGTAGCAACATCAATTTTAGTCCTGGCAGTTGCTAGGAATGGTCTTCCTAAAATTAAGGGGATTGAGTTATCCTCATCCATGTCTAAGACAACAAAGTCTACTGGGAAAACAATTTTATCGATTTTGACGAGAACAGCTTCGATAATGCCCCTAAGAATTCTAACAGTTTTATCAGCTAGTTGAATACTCATCCTAGTTCGTTTGGGCTTCCCTAGACCTAGTCGTTTAAACAATGTATAAGGCATGTCATTTATGCTTGCCCATAAATCAGCTAACGCATTATCAATATTTAAACTACCAATTAAACATGGAATTGTAAAACTCCCTAGATCTTTTAGTTTCTGTGGTAGTCTATTTTGTAACATTGCTGAGCATGTTGCGTTCAATTCCACGTGATGCTCTTCATCTATTTTGCGTTTGTTGGTCAAGAGCTATCTTAAAAATTTTCTCGAGTCTGGCATCTGAGAAAGAGCTTCAAGAAGGGGTAAGTTAATATATAATTTCTTTAAAAGTTTAAGAAACTTACCGAACTGTTCCTCTGAATCGTCTCTTTTTAAGGCTTCAGGATAAGGTATGCAGGGTTGATATTCCTTAATTACCAGATTTGGCTTCTCTTGTGATACCTCTTTTACACCTTCGTCTACCTTTTTTTCTGGTATTGGATTCGGTTCAGTTAATCTGTTACTATCCTGAGTTGTGATTGCTTGAATTTTCTCCTTAGGATTAACTTCAGTGTTACTTGGTAGACGTCCTTGCGGCCGTTCTGACATTAGCTTTGCGAGTTGTTCAACTGCATTACTAACTTCCTTGACTGACTTAACAATTTCAATGAGTCATCTTTCGTTACTTTTGACTGCTCTATCAGTTTCTTGAAGATGTTCCTCGAAGGATGGTTTTTTTTTCTTGTGGATAGGGCTGATTTCGAAAGTTTTGAGGAGGTTGTTGCCTTTGATTTCCTTGGTTTCCTTGTCCTCCCCACGAAAAATTTGGGTGGTTTCTCCAACCTGGATTGTAAGTATTACTGTAAGTATTATTATTAGATCAGAAATTATTACCTATATAGTTCATTTGTTCATCTTCTGCTCCTGGTTGGTAGGGTGGGTACTCAGGATTCGCCACAGTTCCACTTACATCGCACTGCATGACTGGATGTACCTGTGATGAACACAAATTATCAAGCTTTTTATTCATCATCTCTAGCTGTGTTGATAGCATGGACATGGCATCGATGTTGAAAACTCCTACCGATTTTGTCGATTTGGTCCTTGAAGCTTTCCACTGATAATTGTTTAATGACATCTCCTCAATGAACTCGTAGGCTGCTTCTGGAGTTTTGTTGTTCAGTGTTCCACCGGCGGCTGAATCGATAAGTTGTCTTGTTGAGGGGTTTACACCATTGTAAAAGGTTTGGACTTGTAGCCACAAGGGTAGACCATGGTGTGGGCACCTTCTCAAGAGATCTTTGAATCTCTCCCATGTGTCGTATAGCGTCTCTACATCCATCTGCACAAAAGAAGAGATATCATTCCGTAATTTGGCCGTTTTGGCCGGTGGGAAATATTTCATCAAAAACTTTTCGGTCATCTGATCCCATGTAGTGATTGACCCTCGTTGTAACGAGTTTAACCGTTGTTTAGCTTTATTTCTTAATGAAAAAGGCAATAATCGAAGACGTATGGCATCATCAGAAACGCCATTTATTTTGAAGGTGTCACAGAACTCTAGAAAGTTAGCTATGTCCGTGTTTGGATCTTCGTCCTGTACACCATCAAATTGGACAAACTGTTGAATCATTTGTATTGTGTTAGGCTTTAATTCAAAATTGTTAGCAGATATAGCAGGCCTAACAATACTAGATTCTGCTCCTGTTAAATGCGGTTTCGCATAATCGAACATTGTGCGTGGAGCATTGTTCTCCCCCACATCACGTGGTGGTGGGTTGGTTTCGTCCATCCCTTCAGTAGGATCGGATCTATCTTCTTCCTCTCTCTCTGTGTAATCTAGGGCTCGCCTGGTTTCCCGACGATTCCTACGAGCGGTAGCTTCGATTTCGTTGTCGAATACCAAAGGTCCCCCTAGGTTCCTTCTAGTCATAAACTAGAGGTACCTGTTGGAAAAGAAAGAGAGAAAAAATTCAGCAAAAAGAGAAAAGAAAAAATATAGAAATAAATTGCGAAAAATAAAAAAATTAGGACTAAAGTAATAAAAATAGAGTTTTCTTAATATTTTAGTTCCCCGGCAACGGCGCCAAAAACTTGATCGCTGTAAAATCAGAGTTTTAAATATTTATAAAAGAATGATCAAACCTGGAGACTAACTCTGACAATGATATTAAGGCAAATGTACCTATGGAACAGTAGTATAGCTTAGGCAAGACCGGTTATCGAACCCAAAGGAACTAAAAGTATTAATACTCACTTTCTTTTTATTATTTAGTCTTAAAGTTAGAGTGAAGATTGCTTTTTAACTAAATCGACGACAACTAAACTAAGGATACAAAGACAAGAAGACGAATAGGAAAATAACTTTGAGGGAAAACTCAGTTGATTACGACGATACCATCAGGAAGAATCCACCTAGACTTCACTTATTAATTAACCCTAAATTATATGATTTCTTTTACTTAGCTTGATCCGTGAGACTCCCTAACCTATATTAGACCCTCCCTCGAGGCGAATAACGTCTAACCCTAGGTTAATTAGTGGAACTCTCGTTCGCTTATAATAGCCCCCTAGGATAGCAGTAAATCGATCAATGGACTCCCATATTAGGTTTCACCCTAATCCGGCAAAATCTCGTAACCTTATCTCTAGGCGTCCGATCAACTCCGCTTAATTATGTTAGATCTTCTCTTAGGCAGGGTCTATTCCTCCTCCACCTAAGCACATTAGATTTGGATTAAGCAACATAATTAAGAACGAACTAAGTAATTTTATCATATAACTTAAAAATCAAATAATAAAATCCATCTAGGTTTCACCCCCTTCAGGTATCTGAGGGGTTTAGTTCATAATGAATAAAGAAAACATTGCAAGAGAAAAGATAAAACAAAACATAGGAAAAATCCTAAAACCCCCTGAAGGAATCGAAAGAGAATTCCGCCGTCTCGAGTATAATTCCGGCTTCTTGGGATGGATCAACTGGCTATCCTCACGTTATTCCCTAACTCTGACCTTCTCGGCTTGGCTCCTTGGCCTCACTTCTGCTCCCCCCAATAGGTGATACTTGGGACTTATTTATAGGCTCTTGGAACGTGATTCTTTCTTCCTAAGTATCCTTTTTCGACTAAAATTTCTCTTTCCAGCGTCAGAGGCACGGCCATGCCACACGCCCGTGTGAATCGAGACCTGACTGTGTTCAGATTTCTCTTGAGGCACGGCCGTGTGTGACTGAGTTGAGGCCGTGCTCTAGGTGTTCGTCGAGGCACGGTTGTGTGTGCTTTGGGCCAGGCCGTGTTGATTTCATGTTAAGGCCCATTTACTCTGTTTTAGGCCCGTTTTGTGTTCTTTTCATCCTCGGGTGCTTTTCTGGGTATAAGACATGAAAAGAAAGGATTAAAAGCACCTTTTTATATAAAACAAGGGATAAATCATCCAAAAGCATATTAAATGTGGGTCTAAAATATGTTACTTTTACGGTTTATCATAGACTAAATCGTAGCTCTGATACCAATAAATGTAACACCCCTTGCATGTTTTCGAATCAAAACTGGTTTCGAGGTATTACATAGCTAAACTTACTTTAACCTCTGAAACAGGGTTATAAAATTTCGATTAACTCAGTCGTTCACCTATACTCGGCTTAAGAGGCCGTAAACATGCTTCCGAGAAGTATCGGGATCTTTCCAAGATCTTTCACGAGTTCGAAATACCTTTTAACAAAACAGAGGTCACACGCTCGTGTATGCCTAGGGACACGCCGGTGTACCCCTAAAGCATGCCCGTGTCTTCCACCCGTGGTCGACACTGACTAAATCCACACTGCCATGGAACGCCCATGGCCCTGGCCCGTGTGTAAAACCTTAGTATTCTGACTTCTTCCACACGGCCCATACACACGTCCGTGTATCCCAGCTGTGTGGTGATTTAAATCTCAAGTGCAAGGTGCAGACTTCACACGGCCTAAGTACACGCCCATGTGCTGGTCGTGCCTTCCACACAGTATATACCCACGCCCGTGTGTCTATTTATGTGGCCAATTGGTAGGCTATACACCAAGCTATTTCCACCATAAAATGCATATATACATGCTTCCATTCAAAACAATACAACTCCTATCCCATAAGCAAGTCTAAGGACCCATTCCAACATACAAGATAATTAAAGGGATAAACACTCCATAAATTCCATCTTCATTAAGCAAAAGAACTTGCCAAGTATTTGCCTAATTCATAAGGCCATTTACAAAATAACCCTTACAAAGCCAACACTTTGACCAACAATTACAACTTAACAAAAACTCAAGTCCTATACATGCCATATTCAAAATAAGTCTAAAATTGTTATACCAAAGTGTTGTCGATAGCGTGATTTCCGAACCCCTGCATCCACGATCCTCGAGTGATCTTGGCAATACTATAAGAAAGGAGGGCAATGAAAAAGGTGTAAGCATAAAGCTTAGTAAGTTGCATGGAAATAAATAGCAAAAGTAATGGTTATAAGATAATCCCTCCACTGTATTGGTTAACCGAACACAAGTCAAGACTTCTTGACAATACTTACTTATAATCGCCCTTATCTAGCACATATCGTACCACGTATCGAAACCTATCCTACGTGACTCATTCCCGAGTACCTGTATTCACTTATTCAGATGACTTATATATTATTCACATTTCTACTTCTCATTTCGTCTACTTATCTCACTGTCCACAAGGGACAATCGAAGCCGCGTGTTTATCGTCACTACTGTACGTATAAAGCCAATGCCACCTCCTCGAGGCGGTCTTACATGGAGTCACTTTTAGAAGCCAATGCCATATCCCGGATATGGTCTTATATGGGATTACTTCTCATGTATCAATGCCATATCCCGGATATGGTCTTATACGATCTCCATGTTCATTACTGAAGCCATATCTCGGATATGGTCTTATACAAGATTTCAACTCGCTGCCGAGGCCATGACCTGGACATGGTCTTATACGGGACCTTATTTAGTTCATAACTCAATGATGTCGTTTCTCTAATCAATATGGCCCATTAAGACTTCCACATCTCAATCGTATTAACTACTCATTTTTGTAAGGCATCATTCATCAATATAATGACAAGCATTTCTCATCATGCAAATAAAATATTGCTTAAATCACATACAACTTACCTCGATTTCAAAATGAGTTAGCTTGTTGATTTAGTCCGAGACTTTGTTCTTTCCCCGATCAAGGCGGGTCATCGGTTCTTCTTGCTCTATAATAGCAATTTAACTCATCTCAATTATTACTTTAATAAAAGCATTTCAAAAATCACGTTTAGGCAAAAATTACTATTTTGCCCCTATACTTTGGCAAAATGACCATTTTGCCCCTAGGCTCGGAAATTAATTCTAATCACATTTTTACCTTCAACAAGTCTAGGTAAACATTTAATGCTCTTAAAGCTATCATCATAAATCAACATTTCACATTCTTACTACAAAATTTGAAACCTTTTCATTAAGGTCCTATTTGGTGTTTTTCATGCTAACACTTTTACAAAAGTTGTTCATCTAACAACTAAGACTCAAGTTCTTCCCTAAAAACTGCAGAAATTAAGTAAGATAGTTCTCATGGTAGGACTCTAAACTTTTCACAATATTTCACAATAGTCCCCTTGTTTGAAAGCTTAAGCTTTAGGGGTCCCAAAAGTACAATTATTTTCAAGAAAAAGTCACTAGAACACTTACTAATAAGGAGGGAAGCTTGCTGAAAATTTGAGTTCAAAAACCCATTAGTTTGCTGGAAATTTTTGGTGGAGAAGAAGAGAGAAAAAGATGATATCTTCTTTTTCTTTATTTTAATATAGAACACCAATCAAGTTAACCTAAAATCAACAACTTTGACCAAATTTTGACACAATTGTCTCCTATGGCCAGCCATGCTATCTCTAGGGGTCTAATTGCCTTTTAAAGACCTCCAATTAATAATCTATGGCTATTTGGGACCTCTAGCTTATAGAATAGAACTTTTGCACTTTATGCGATTTAGTCCTTTTTCGCGATTAAACACGAAATCGTTAAAATTAAAGCACCAAAATTTTCATGCATATATAATATTATGTTCTAACTCATAATATAACATGAAAATAAATTTCTCAATTCTCGGATTAGTGATCCCAAGATCACTGTTCCGACTAGCCCCTAAATCGGGTTGTTACAAACCGTTACCAATGACGCACCATACTTAGAGGCAAATGAGGAGGCCACTGAGTGTTCCTTTCGGTTTTTAGAATTAGTAAATGTAACTTTCATATTGGAAGGAAATGAGGTTCTGGTGCCTAAGATATCTAGGACCACGAGAATGGGCTTGCAAATGATGATGGGGAAAGGAGCCTTACCGGGAAAAGGACTGGGCAGACATCTTTAAGGAGAGGTTCAAGTTGCAATGCTGAAGGAGAAAGAGACCGTTTTGGCTTGGGTTTCAGGCCAGATGTTAGACAGAGGAGAAAGGAAATAGAGAAAAAGCAAGAGAGAAGAAGAGCACGGTTGAATGGGGAAGAAGTCAAGTGGGAATTGATGATATTCCCCCACATATCCCAGCCCTTTGTATCCGGAGGGATAATTCACCCTGAGAGAGGGTTATTGGAAAACAAAAATCCTCACATCAATGCCATACACGAGGAAGAAACTGGGCAAAGAAACCTGTTGGGCATTCGCCCTTATGAACTTGGAAGCGTTTTGTACAACTGGACTGCAGAGGAACTTTCTGTAGTTTTTAGAGATTACACAGAGTAATATTCAGGACGCACTTGTTTTTTTAAGCCTAGGAACAATAAGATTTCTTTGTGAAATAGGCTCGTGTTCAGACATATTTTGTTTCAATAAATACATCTTTAATAATCAATTTTGGCAAATATTCTTTCATTCTTTTGATCTTCTAATTTCATTCTAAATTTTTTATTTTCATTCATACCATATAAATAGTTGTTCTCGAATTCATTTGTTCTTTGTACATTCTTTGGTGCCCACCACAGGTCTTTAGATATCAATGACATGAGCAACGATACTACAGATTCAGAGGTCCATTTTGAGCAAGACATGTGTTTAGAGGAATCTCAGGATTTTGAAGGTGACAGAGATTGTGACTTGTCTCCAGATTTGTTAAGAATGATAAAGCAAGAAGAGAAACAAATTTTACCCCATGAAGAAGTTGTAGAGAATATTGTCTTAGAGGAAGGAAAGGTTGTAAAAATTGGAACGCGCATAGCCGAGGAGACGAAACAAGACCTTGTTGAGTTACTACGAGAACTCAAGGATGTCTTTGCATGGTCATACCAAGATATGCCTGGGCTAAGTACTGATATTGTAGTACATCGCCTTCCCATAAGAGAAGAGTCCAAGCCAGTTCAGCAAAAGCTACGAAGGATGAGGCCTGACGTGGTGTTAAAAAAAAAAGAGGAAGTCCAGAAACAGTTTGATGCTGGTTTTCTACAGGTGGTCAAATACTCAGAGTGGGTTGCCAATATCGTTCCTTTCCCTAAGAAGGATGGAAAGGTTCGGATGTGTGTAGACTATAGGGACTTGAATAAAGCCAGCCCAAAGGACAATTTCCCTTTGCCTCATATTGACACGTTGGTGGATAAAACAGCAGGATACTCATTGTTTTCTTTCATGGATGGTTTTTCGGGATACAATCAGATCAAGATGCACCCTGAGGATATGGAGAAAACTACTTTCATAACATTGTGGGGTACCTTTTGTTATAAAGTAATGTCGTTCGGGCTAAAGAATACAGTAGCAACATATCAAAGGGCCATGGTAACCTTATTCCATGACATGATGCACAAAGAGATTGAAGTATATGTTGATGATATGATCGCCAAATCTCGAACAGAAAAGGAGCACATTGAAGTTTTGAAGAAGTTGTTTTTGAGATTGAGAAAATTTCAATTGAAGCTCAACCCGGCAAAGTGTACTCTTGGAGCTCGGTCAGGAAAATTATTGGGTTTTGTAGTCAGCGAGAGAGGAATCGAAGTTGACTCAAATAAGGTCAAAGCTATACAAGAATTGCCTCCACCACGCACTCAAAAGAAAGTTCAAGGTTTTCTGGGAAGGTTAAATTACATTGCTTGGTTTATTTCACAATTAACTGAGAAATGTGATCCTATATTTCGTCTTCTTAAGAAACACAACCAAGGCGTATGGGAAGATGAGTGCCAGAAAGCTTTTAACAAAGTCAAAGAATATTTGTTAAATGCCACAGTATTATCTCCACCTAATCCAAATAGACCATTGATACTGTATTTGTCAATGTTCAATAACTCCATGGGATGTGTGCTTGGTCAACATGATGAGTCAGGAAGAAAAGAAAAGGTGATATACTATCTTAGTAAAAACTTCACTGGTTGTGAAATGAGATATTCATCGATTGAGAAATTGTGTTGCGCCTTGATTTGGACAACTCAGAGATTAAGGCAGTATATGCTATATCATACAACCTGGTTAATTTCGAAGCTTGATCCGTTAAAGTATATGATGGAGTCAACTGCTTTGAATGGAAGGATGGCAAGGTAGCAGATTTTGCTTTCTGAATTTGACATAGTCTATGTAAACCAGAAGGCCATAAAACGGAGCACAATAGCAGAATTCTTGGCTAGCATGGCTTCAGAAGATTATGAACCTTTGAGCTTTGATTTCCCCAATAAAGAGCTAATGTTTGTGGCAACTACTAAAGAATGTCCGTGGAAGCTAAATTTTGATGGAGCGTCTAATGCTGTGGGAAATGGAATTGGGGCAATCTTGGTATCCTCTAGTGGTGATCATTATCCATTCACATGCAAATTGGATTTTGATTGCACAAACAACATGGTGGAGTATGAAGCATGCATAATAGGAATTCGAGCAGCTATAAAGCGTAAAATCAGAGTTCTAGAAGTATATGGAGATTTTGCCTTAGTAATCTACCAGCTTAAAGGAGAGTGGGAGACAAGAGATCCCAAACTAGTTGATTACCGAAAAATAGTTCTGGGATTGATTGAGGAGTTTGATGACATTACTTTTAATTATCTCCTATGTGATGAAAACCAAATGGCGGATGCATTGGCAACCTTGGCTTCTATGATCAAAGTAAACAAACCAGAGGATATGAGACCTATTCAAATAAGTATTTTCGAAGTTCCAGCCCATTGTTATAATCTGGAAGAGGAGGAAAAGGATGGTCACCCTTGGTATCATGATGTATTGCGATATGTAAAAAATTGTGAATACCCGGAGCATGCAACTGAGAATGATAAAAGGACATTAAGAAGATTGGCCTCTGACTATGTCTTAGATGGGGATATCTTATACAAAAGGAGAAAAGATCAGGTACTATTTAGATGTGTTGATGCTATTGAAGCTACGAAAATCCTGGAAGAAGTTAATGAGGGCGTTTGTGGAACACACGCTAATGGATTCATAATGGCTAGACAGATAATGAGATTTGGATATTATTGGTCCACCATGGAAGGAGATTGTATCAATTATGCCAAAAAATGCCATAAATGCCAGATTTATGGAGACAAAATTCATGTACCACCGCCACCTTTGCATGTTATGACTTCCCCATGGCCCTTTTCCATGTGGGGCATGGATGTCATTGGAACAATCTCACTAAAAGCTTCGAATGGGCATCGATTCATCTTTGTGGATATTGACTATTTCACAAAATGGGTAGAGACTGCTTCATATGCTAGCGTTACTAAGTCAGCAATTAGTCGGTTCTTGAAGAAGGAGATCATTTGTCAATATGGAATACCCGAGAGGATCATATCAGACAACGCACTGAACTTGAACAACAGCACGATAGCAGAAGTTTGTAGTCAATTCAACATCAAACACCATAACTCGTCTCCGTATCGTCCAAAAATGAATGGGGCAGTGGAAGTGGCCAATAAAAATATCAAGAAGATATTAGGGAAGATGACTGAGACTTATAAAGATTGGCATGAGAAATTACCATTTGCACTCTATGCTTATCGGACATCCGTCAGAACCTCTACTGGGGTAACCCCTTTCTCGTTGGTCTATGGGATGGAGGCAGTTCTACCTATTGAAGTGGAAATACCTTCTCTTCGAGTTTTGTCAAAAATAAAGCTGGATAAAGCTGAATGGATCCAGGCTCGATATGATCAGTTGAACTTAATTGAAGAAAAGAGGCTAAGGGCTATTCGTCACGGTCAGATGTACCAAAAACGAAATATGCGAGCCTACGATAAAAAAGTTTGCCCAAGAGAGTTTCATGAGGGGGACCTTGTACTGAAAAAGATTCTTCCCATACAAAAGATTTCAGAGGAAAATGGATGTCGAATTGGGAAGGACCATATGTGGTGAAGAAAGCTTTCTCTGGAGGTGCGCTGATTCTGACCAAAATGGATGGGAAAAGCTTACCCAATCCTGTGAACTCAGATTCAGTCAAAAAGTATTTTGCTTAAAGAGGAGAAGAGGCCAAGGTGAAAACCCGCAAAGGGCGCTTTGAGTTTCTAAAAAAAAAAGAAAGAAAGGCCAGGGCGAAAACCCGCAAAGGGCACCTTGAGGCCAAAGGGGTTTTGAGTTGAAAACCCGAAAAGGGCGGCTCAAATTCTAAATGGACATGCAGTAATCTTGCTATACCTAAATCAACAAGAAATGAAGTATGTTGCATATCGGGGCATCAACAAAGTACTTTGGGTCTTCTAAACACATGTTAAGCTCAAAGCAGTCTTCATGGAGTTTGTATATAGAAGCCCAATCGGCGATATCTAGGGCACTTGATCTTTGTCCTATTCATTTTACTCTCTTTGGATTCTTTTTCTTCTCAAAGATATGTTCCTAGTTAATTTCCTTTGTATTTTTTATAATTCATTTAACTCTCCTTGAAATCAATTTATTTGTTACTCATTATTCATAAGCATGTTGCATTGAAATAATGATTGATGAACTAATAATTTCACAAAAGACGTTCTACACATTACTTTGGAAATTTCTAGATAAAATAAGAAATCGAAACAGGACAATTGTTTAGAATTTCCATGTACATAGATTAGAAATATTTGAGAAATAAGAGTCTTGATGGAGACTATTTCTCTAAATTCTTTGTCCAATTGGTAATTAGACAGAATAATGAGTTGTTGTGACGAAAGAAAGCAATGTCAGCTGGTCATTCGGAGAATGGCAAGTTGGTGGGGAAAATTCAAAACTCCTGATTGATGGTAGAATGAATTGGAGTTGACACAAATCCTTAGATTGTAGTAAGGACAGGCTAGAAAAGTTTTGATTCCTAGTGGGACGTTTGAAAGTGATATACGCCCCGTGTCCCCAAGGTTCAAGAAGAATGGGCCCTAAAATTTCCAAGGGGCAAATTATTTAAGCAAGGAAATGATACTTCAAAGGGAACAAAGATGAAACCTTGACGAATAAATGAGTGATAACACCTTGAGTAGGAATCATACTCATATCATTTTTGCATTCACATATCATAGCATGTTTGAAGAGGATCATTTGACTCATTTTGATCATAACATCCTAATCATACGACATAAGCATATACCCATTCTACAGGTCATAGGACAATGTAGTAGGGTAAATGGTCACTTTCAGCCTTGTCTCACTGAAGTTGCAGCGGAGTAGACTGAAGACAACAGATCTTCCCTTCCTGAAGTTACAAGAAGAAGATCGAAGACGTTAGCTTTAGCTCTCTTAGTTTGCAGTAGAGGAAGCTAAAAGACAGCAAATCTTGTCTTCCTGAAGTTGCAGGAAACAGATCAAAAATGTCAGTCTTGTCTCCCTGAAGATGCAGTAGAGCAGACTGAAGACAACAGATCTTACCTTCTTGAAGTTGCAGGAAGAAGATCGAAGACGTTAGCTTTAGCTCTCTGAGTTTGCAGTAGAGCAAGCTAAAAGACAGTAGATCTGGCATTCCTGAAGTTGCAGTGAAGTAAATCGAAGACATTAGTCTTGTTTCCCTAAAGTTGCGACGGAACAGATTAAAGACAACAGATCTTACCTTTTTGAAGTTGCAAGAAGAAGATCAAAAACATCAGCCGTGTCTCCTTGAAGTTGTAATGGAGTAGACTGAAGACAACATATTTTACCTTCCTAAAGTTACAGGAAGAAGATCAAAGACATCAGCTTGACCTCCTTAAAGTTGCAATGGAGCAAACTGAAGAAAGCAGATCTGGCATTCCTGAAGTTGCAGTGAAGCAGATCGAAGACATTAGTCTTGTCTCCCTGAGTTTGCAGTGGAGCAGATTAAAATAGCAGATCTGGCCTTCCTGAAATTGTAGGAAGAAGATCAAAGACAGCAGCCTTGCCTCTCTGAGTTTGCTGTAGAGCAGGCCAAAAGACAGCAGATCTTGTCTTCCTAGAGTTGTAGTGAAGTAGATCGAAGATAGTAAATCTCGTCTTCCTGAAGTTGCAGTGAAGCAAATTGAAGATATTAGTCTATCTCCCTGAAGATACAGCCATTTGACAAAACCGGGCAAAATGGGTCCTTTTATTGTCTTTGCTCTATTCTCGTTACACGACAATGAGCAAAGAGGGGCAACTGTAGTAGCCCATTATTGCCCGGGCCCGTGTAAAATAAAACAAACCAGAATAAAACAGAATAATAAAAAAATAATAAACCAAAGTATAAATTTTACTACAGTCCATTTACAATAAATGGGCTTAAAGCCCAAACCCAAACGCCAGAACCCGTTACACCCCAAACCCAAAACAGACCCAAAACTAAACCCTAACCCAACCTATGGCCCAATAGCCCAAACAATTTTCGAACGCAGGAAACCCTAAGGTTTCCACTGCGCCGCAGCCGCAACACCCAGCACAAGCCCCTTGACTAGCCTTCATCAACGCCGGACTTCTCGCCATTAAGCTGCAAAACAAGGAAAACGACAGTAAAATGGCAAGAATGGAAGACCATGTCTTCATATTTATTTTTGATTTATTTTTCGGCGCTATAAAAGCCCCAAAATAATCTGTAAAAAAGGGGAGACAGAAAATACAGAAATATACACTAAAAAAATAGAGAAAACCCAAATACAGAGGTGATTTCCAATTTTTTATTCGCGTCATTTTATTTTTTTTCTTTCGATTCATGCATGCTTTTTTTATACATAAAGCAGTACTAAAAATAAAATACGGGGTTACCTTTCGATTTGTGAGAAAAACTGAAGCTTTTTTAAGCTTTCGGTCGCTGTCTACAATGGCGCGTGTAGCGGCGCATGCGACGGTCTGTCGCCAGAGCTATGGCCGAAGACAGAGGGGAAGAGAGAGCTTTTTAAAGCTCTGTTTTGTCTTTTTTTTTAGAATGGCTGTTAAAATGATTATTTTGATTAATTTTTTTATTTATATAGGCCAAAGAAACAGCGCCGTTTTGGTGTGGTCAGTTAATGACCAAAACGACGCCGTTTTAAGGCTAGATCCGCACATTGACCCGAAAACCCGGGGAGGATACGCGCGTTTTTATAAAAAGGGTAATTTGCCATTTTAGTCCCTTCGTAATTTTATTAGTTATAATTTTGTCCTAAATTGAATTTTGTTTTATTTTTAAATTAGCCTTGAGATATGTATTTCATTTCAATTTAGTCCTTCGGGCTACTTAAAAGCCAATATCAGAACGGCGTCGTTTAGGAGATACGGCATAATTGCCTAATAGGTCCCTATAATGTGACGCGCATTTGGATTTAGCCCTTTTACATTTATTTTGTAACATCCTGAATTTTTGGGCCTATGCATTTAATGGGTGGATATGTTTAATGTGTTAATTTAAGTGTTAGGGGTCCAAATTGGGCTCAGGCTTAGGTAGAGGCCTTGATTAAAATTATCTGTTTGGGCATTATAGGGTTTAAAAGGTAGTATCTATATTTAAAATACCAAAGTGGGTTTGTGGCCCAATCTTAGGAGGTGACTCCACACAAGGGAATAAGGGGCCCAAATTTAAGTTTCATGGAGCCCAATTCTTTTAGTTTAAGTTAGCTAATTTTCGGCATCTGGGTTAGGTGGAGTGGATGGCAACAAGGCTCAAAAATAGGAGGATTTATATGAATAAGATAATGTAGATATTATAGTTGATAATATGGAAGATAAAAGGAGAAAAGATAGGAGCTATCTACAAGGCTAGGAGTTGGCCAAAATTCCATCACCTAGAGGAGTGAAGAAATCAGTTTCTTCATGGCAAAGGGGTGCCGAATTTTCCCTTTTTATTTGATTAATTTTTAGTTATCAGGAAGGGCGCTTTCGGTTTTTCATAGGTAAGTGCCGAAATTTCTATAAATAGGGAGGGTTCTCTTCTTTATTTTGTGGCATTTAGGGTTTCCACCTTTTCTTTCTCTTCTTTCTTCTAAAAGCCGAAAACTCCATTAAGCCGAAAACCCCATTATTCTTTTCTCTTCTTTCTTCTAAAAGCCGAAAACTCCATTATTCTTTTCTCTTCTTTCTCTAAAAAGTCGAAAACTCCATTATTCTCTTCTTTTTCTAAAAGCTGAAAACTCCATTATTCTCTTCTTTCTTCTAAAAGCCGAAAACTCTATTATTCTCTTCTTTCTTCTAAAAGCTGAAAACTCCATTATTCTCTTCTTTCTTCTAAAAGCTAAAAACTCTATTATTCTCTTCTTTCTTCTAAAAGCCAAAAACTCCATTATTCTCTTCTCTTCTTTCTTCTAAAAGCCGAATCTCTATAGATTTCTTCGAATCATCTTCTCTTCCTGATTTTCGTAAAAAAGCTGGAATCCTCTGGGAGTAGCCGAATCTTCTCTAGTAAGTAGATCTCTTAGAACTAAAAGTCGGAAACACTAGTCCCTGAATCTCATATCTCTTTTCGGGATTTCAAGGCAGATAGCGGTGGTGTTGGCTACGGATAGCGTCGACTTAGAGGGTCTCATTATAACGGTAATCAGGTGTGTAGATCCTTATCACATAAGTTTTATTTTGTATTATACCTGTTAGGGGCTGAAAAGCCGGAAAATAAGGCTGTATGAACAGTCGTGTGTAGATCTCTAACACACTAATAATCTGTATGAATATATGTATGTTTATGTTATGGGCTAAAAAGCCGGAAAGTGGCAGTGTAGACAGTCGAATGAAACCCAAAACGGGTTAGGCAAGGAATGCCAGGTAAGTAATCATAGAACTTCTCTATGTGTATCGATGTATGAGAAAGACTATAATCTCTTAGGTAGTAGATTGTTTGATTTTGCATGAATGTATGCATGGGATGGGTTTGATATGAAAAGGGGAAGAGCATATTGGTCACATGGTGATCGGTGGTAGAAAACCCACCTAATGAAATGTTAGATCACATGGTGATCGGTGGTAGAAAACCCACCTAATGAAATGTTAGATCACATGGTGATCGGTGGTAGAAAACCCACGAAATGAAATGTTAGGTCACTTGGTGATCGGTGGTAGAAAACCCACGTTAAAATTCTTAATTGATAAGGAGTAGGCACTATGACTATCGATATGGTATGTAGCGGTTGGTGGGTTGATTGTAGAAATCCCCAATGTGTCATGGTTGGTACGGGTTGGTGTGTAGAGGATGGAATTCTAGGATGGGTTGGGCTTTGCATCATTTATTATCTGTCATGTGATTATGATTGTTGCCATTGTGTATGGGCCAGGGCTCATAATGTGTTTGTAGGCCCAAGCCTTTTATGTGTTTTTGGGATTTACACACTGAGTCTTGGTGACTCACCCTATTATTGTTCCCTAACTTTTTCAGATGAGCAATAGATCGTGGACATGGGAGCCGAGACGGACTCGAGGGGCCATCAAGTTTTTTATTTCTATAAGTTATTTTCGGTTTTCCTTTAAGTTTTGTTTTGGGATTATTTAGGTAATAAGGCCCCATAGTTTATATTCGCCTAAGTAGTTTTTTTAATATTTGCAACTGATGAATTTATGTGAGGGGTTTATTTATACCAAATAATAATAATACAAGGTTTCTTTTCAAATGTCACTTATTTATTCAAATATTGCCTAATAACTTATGATTTTCTAAAACCAACTTAACAAAAGATTTTAACGTTCAACCTGTAGCATACCAGATCTGGTCGAAACGTATGGGCCGGGTTTGGGGTGTTACAATTTGGTATCAGAGCCCAGTTCAAAACTCGGGCTGTGAAATGGGCCTAGTAATGTTTTGTAAAGTTGATGTGAATTTGGAAAAAAAATTCGAAAGAAGATATGGCCTTCGAGTCTACTGGCTCCCGATCCACGCAGGTAAGTATTCCAACTCTTGATGTGATGTATATGTTGGGTTTGATGGGCTTGATGGACGTTATGTTAGGCATTTATGGACTTTAGGGTTAGTTTAAACAACTCCTTAAATTCATAAGGCTTAATCTATCCAAACAAACCCGTGAACAAATCGCTGGGTTAGGGTGTGGCAATAGGCATACGCATGTCCAGGATTGGATTCAGGAAGAGCTTGGTACTTAAGCAGTCCTAGTGACTCACCTCCTCTTTTCTGGAATCCTACCTGGTGCTTAGTGACTGTTCACCTTAGCCACGAGGATTTGTTGACGGGCCAAAATCTATAATTAAATCCCGAAAGGGACCAGCCACCCTATTTCACAACTAAAATACACCCCAAGTTTTGTAAAATTTTCAAAATACACTTGATTTGTGAAAATTTCCAGAATACCCCAGAATTGTAAAACTACCAAAATTTGTAAAAATTACCGAAACACTTCGATTGGCAAAATCTTCAAAATATCCTTGGTTTGTGAAAATTTCCAAACAACCGTGATTTTATAAAATACTTAAGTTCTGCAAATTTACTCAAACATAGATTTACAAAAGAACCCGGTTTGCAAAAGAAAAAAAACCCTTCCAAGGTATCCCTACTTATAAAGAAAAAAGGGAACAAAACAACAACAACATCAAAATATCTCTACTTCGAAAAAAACACTTGTTTTCCAAAAGACCCTTGCTTTATAAAAAGAAAAAAAAATGTACCCAAAGTACTTCTAATTCAAAGAAAATCACCAAGATACTTTATTTTGGAAAATACCCTGTAGGACAAAACTACGGAAATACCCCCGGGTAGAGAAATGATGAAAAAAAAACCATTATGCGATGAATGTATGTGGTTTCTAGAATTAGGAGATAAACTTGAGACTGAAACTGTAGATAGGTTCGAATTCGAAAGAACCACTCTTAAAACTACTTTCCATAAGATTGTTCGTGGTTAATCAGTGAAAGAAATTAATAGTTCATAAAATTTCTAATTTAAAGAATCAACGATGAACGCTAGAAGAGGAAGAAGAGGCCACGGCCGAGGCCGTGGAAGTATTAGGACTGATGTGCTGACTCAGCTAGTTAGGGAGGTACTGAATGAGGTTAAAAAAATCAGTGAAACACTTCAGTTTGGGTGCGTGGACTGTAAGAAAAGAAAAGAGATCGTAGTTTTCTAGGGTTGCAGTCTCATTCTGTGAAGCATGTTAAGGTACATCCAAACTTTCGGGTTTGTGAATATTACAGAAGACGTCATCCGGGTGAATGTTGGAGGAAGTCAGGAACGTGTTTAAGATGCAGGTTTGAGGAGCATAAGGCTTGGGATTGTTCAATCACTATTAAGTCGGGTATGTTTTGTGTGGATGCTATTTTTTGGGTATAGAAACTGTATGCGTGCAATGTTTATATATTATCAAATTAGAATGCACAGCGAAAGCATAATGGTGAGACTTGGGTAGTACGATTAGTAGTTAGTTGGAAATTTCGAGGACGAAATTTCTTTAAGGGGGTAGAACTATAACATCCTGAATTTTTGGGCCTATGCGTTTAATGGGTGGATATGTTTAATGTGTTAATTTAAGTGTTAGGGGTCCAAATTGGGCTCAGGCTTAGGTAGAGGCCTTGATTAAAATTATCTGTTTGGGTATTATAGGGTTTAAAAGTAGTATCCATGTTTAAAATACCAAAGTGGGTTTGTGGCCCAATCTTAGGAGGTGACTCCACACAAAGGAATAAGGGGCCCAAATTTAAGTTTCATGGAGCCCAATTCTTTTAGTTTAAGTTAGCTAATTTTCGACATTTGAGTTAGGTGGAGTGGATGGCAACAAGGCTCAAAAATAGGAGGATTTATATGAATAAGATAATATAGATATTATAGTTGATAATATGGAAGGTAAAAGGAGAACAGATAGGAGCTATCTACAAGGCTAGGAGTTGGCCGAAATTCCATCACCTAGAGGAGTGAAGAAATCAGTTTCTTCATGGTAAAGGGGTACCGAACTTTCCCTTTTAATTTGATTAATTTTTAGTTATCAGGAAGGCACTTTCGGTTTTTTATAGGTAAGTGCCGAAATTTCTATAAATAGGGAGGGTTCTCTTCTTTATTTTGCGGCATTTAGGGTTTCCACCTTTTCTTTCTCTTCTTTCTTCTAAAAGCCGAAAACTCCATTATTCTTTTCTCTTCTTTCTTCTAAAAGCCGAAAACCCCATTATTCTTTTCTCTTCTTTCTTCTAAAAGCCGAAAACTCCATTATTCTTTTCTCTTATTTCTCCTAAAAGTCGAAAACTCCATTATTCTCTTCTTTCTTTTAAAAGCTGAAAACTCCATTATTCTCTTCTTTCTTCTAAAAGCCGAAAACTCCATTATTCTCTTCTTTCTTCTAAAAGCCGAAAACTCAATTATTCTCTTCTCTTATTTCTTCTAAAAGTCGAATCTCTATAGATTTCTTCGAATCATCTTCTCTTCCTGATTTTCGCAAAAAAGTCAGAATCCTCTGGGAGTAGCCGAATCTTCTCTAGTACGTAGATCTCTTAGATCTAAAAGTCAGAAACACTAGTCCCTGAATCTCATATCTCTTTTCGAGATTTCAAGGCAGATAGCGGTGGTGTTGACTACGGATAGCGTCGACTTAGAGGGTCTCATTATAACGGTAATCAGGTGTGTAGATCCTTATCATATAAGTTTTATTTTGTATTATACCTGTTAGGGGCTGAAAAGCCGGAAAATAAGGCTGTATGAATAGTCGTGTGTAGATCTCTAACACACTAATAATCTGTATGAATATATGTATGTTTATGTTATAGGCTAAAAAGCCGGAAAGTAGCTGTGTAGACAGTCGAATGAAACCCAAAAAGGGTTAGGCAAGGAATGCCAGGTACGTAATCATAGAACTTCTCTATGTGTATCGATGTATGAGAAAGACTGTATTCTCTTAGGTAGTAGATTGTTTGATTTTGCATGAATGTGTGCATGGGATGGGTTTGATATGAAAATGGGAAGAGCATGATTGGTCACATGGTGATCGGTGGTAGAAAACCCACCTAATGAAATGTTAGATCACATGGTGATCGGTGGTAGAAAACCCACCTAATGAAATGTTAGATCACATGGTGATCGGTGGTAGAAAACCCACCTAATGAAATGTTAGATCACATGGTGATCGGTGGTAGAAAACCCACGAAATGAAATGTTAGGTCACTTGGTGATCGGTGGTAGAAAACCCATGTTAAAATTCCTGATTTATAAGGAGTAGGCAGTATGACTGTTGATATGGTATGTAGCGGTTGGTGGGTTGATTATAGAAATCCCCAAGGTGTTATGGTTGGTACGGGTTGGTGTGTAGAGGATGGAATTCTAGGATGGATTGGGCTTTGCATCATTTATTATCTGTCATGTGATTATGATTGTTGCCATTGTGTATGGGCCAGGGCTCATAATGTGTTTGTCGGCCCAAGCCTTTTATGTGTTTTCGGGATTTACACACTGAGTCTTGGTGACTCACCCTATTATTTTTCCCTAACTTTTCAGTGAGCAGTAGATCGTGGACATGGGAGCCGAGGCGGACTCGAGGGGCCATCAAGTTTTTATTTCTATAGATTATTTTCGGTTTTCCTTTAAGTTTTGTTTTGGGAATATTTAGGTAATAAGGCCCCATAGTTTATATTCGCCTAGGTAGTTTTTTTAATATTTGCAACTTATAAATTCATGTCAGGGGTTTATTTATACCAAATAATAATAATACAAGGTTTCTTTTCAAATGTCACTTATTTATTCAAATATTGCCTAATAACTTATGATTTTCTAAAACCAACTTAACAAAAGATTTTAACGTTCAACCCGTAGCATACCAGATCTGGTCGAAACGTATGGGCCGGGTTTGGGGTGTTACATATTTACATTTCTATTTAATCCCTGATTCTTTGTTTATTTTTAAATTTTTTATCTTATTTTATTTTATTTTTAAATTATTTTAACATTATATTAAATTATTTTATCATATTAAAATTCTATATTATTTTTTTACTATTTGTATATTAATTTATTAATAAAGTTTTTGTGTATTGTTTTTTACGTATTATTTTTATAAATATTAAATTATTACTATTTATTATTTTATTTAGTTTAATTATTTATATATATTTCATATTATTTTATAATTTATATATTAGTTATTATATCATACATTTTTTAAAATTTTGTATATTATATAGTATTATATTATATCATATATTACTTTTAAATTTTATTTTGTATAAAATTTATTTATATTGTATAACATATTTTGTTTATATTGTTTATATTATATATGTAATTTTTATATATCTTTATTTAAAATTATTATATGCTATTTACTAATTGTTTTATCATATATTATCATTTATATGTATTAAATTATTAAAATTTATTATAAGTATCCCTATTTTTTTACTCTAAGCTCTAACTATTTATTTAAAATAAATTGTTTATGTATATTAGTCATTTTAAAGATTGTCGTATTTTTATTTTTTATGTATTTGATGTTCTTAAATATATATATCATCCATTTCTTTTATATATTTGATCTTGTTTGTAGAAGTTTCATATTTATTTCTTAAATTTATCTTTCATATAAAGTTTTTTTTATTGATTACTGCTTATTTTATATCTTGTATTTGTTTATTTGTGTTCTTTATTTGCTTAATATTGTTTTAGCATAGTCCTTTTATTATGTATATCATTTGCCATGTCACATTAGTCCTTCGTTAATTGTCTATAATTTTTAATATGATTTGTAATAGTGAAGAATTGCTATTTGGAATTGATGTTTTGTAATATATATATATATATATATATATATATATGTCACATCTTACACCAAAACCATTTTTTATAAAAACACCTTTTGAATTAACGCATTTTATTTAAATATTTTTTAATACGGTGATATATAATATTTGGGGGCTTCGAGAAAATTTGTGCCCTAACTCACTGGGTTTCGATTTTTCCCGTTGAACTTAAAATATTAAGTATCCCTTTTCTTTCGAAATTAAAACTTATAAACTTCAAATCAAAACTTATTCTCGGGAATTCAGAACGTTATATCCTAACTTATTGGATATGATGTTTTGTGTCTCGAGGTAAGAATTTTCTTCAAATAAAGGCGAGCCTAGTTTCGAAGTCATGAGATGTTACATCCTAACTCATTGGGTATAGCAATTTATTTCTTTGAGATAAGTGAGCTTTATATTTTTCAAAATTTCGACATTAGGACATAAGATTATCAATTAGGTACCAAATTTTGGGCGTTACGAGGGTGCTAACCCTTCCTCGTATGTAACCGACTCCCGAACCCATTTTCTTGTATTTCGTGGATCAAAATCAATGTTTTGAAATAAAACTTTTATAAGATGATCCAATCACACCTAAGTAAAAAGGGATTGGTGGCGACTCCCGTTTTTTTTTTTAAAGTTGACCCCCTTTTTTTTTAAAATAAAAAAATGGTTTCGACAAGTATGTATGTGCAATAACATGTTTACCTTTATAAATCTGTTTAATCGGTCGAATTGACATAGAAATATGTACAAGAGATGAATGGATTTTTTATTTGTAAATATGTTCATAAGTTAGCAAATTACCGAGTTGCCGTGATTTATTCGTAACAAGTATAAGCATAAGTTTAATAATTCTAAGGTAAGGAAATATAATTAATCCAACACAATTATATCATCTTGATTAAAATCAGCTTTTGAAATTGTGCATTAGAACTTTATTTTATTTTATTTTACTATTTTTTCTAGTTTTTAATCATTTTTCAAATCCAAATATTTTTCCTTCACCAAAGTGTTTAAAATTACTTTCATAAATAATTCTTTTACAGTCCCTGTGGGTACGATAACTCGACATTTACTTGTCACTTTATTACTTGTTGCGATTGTGTACACTTGCACATTTCCATCGTTCCAGTCGCACACACAGTGCCCAATAATACAGCCGATGCTTTCTTTATCTCGCACACTCAGTGCCATTTATCACTGTAACGACTATATTTATGACACTTAGTGCCACATATCTTCGAACTCACATTTCACATTACCAAACTCCACAATCACATTTCCGTTCATTTCATCACATAGGAACATTGTTTAAACAATACGTATTATACACGAACTTACCTCGGACGTAGAAACAACGACACTAGTCGATCAATCAAGCACTTTGTTTTTACCTCGATCTAGGTCCAAATTTCTCCTTTCTTGATCTATATAATATCAAATTCAACTCATCCAATCACATTTTCACTCAATTTAGTCCACAACACATAATTAGGGCATTTTTCACTCTAGCCCTTATAATTTCACACTTTAGCATTTTAGTCATTATTTCACAAATACATCAAATTCACAAAATCCAATTTAATCCATGCTTAGCCGAATTACCATAGTGCCCCTAGCAACCCATATTTCACATTTATTTCACATTTTAGCCCCTCAATTTCTCATTTTCATAATTTAGTCCATAATACTCAAATTCATCAAAAATCTAAATACAAAACATGTTAACCCAACACGTATCTTTCATTTTTCATCAACTAACATCACAAAGCTCACAATTTCATCAATGGCATAACTCAAAATCTTCATCAAATTTAGAAATTTAAGCATGGGCTTGCTAAACTACTTAACAACAATCACAAAAACATAAAAATATCAAAAACGGATCGAAAACACATACCTAATTAAAGCTTGAGCTTGCCGAACCCTAGCTAACTCTTTTTCTTTTCTTTTTCTTTCAATTTTCGGTAAGAACAAAGATGATAAAATTTTGGTTTTGGTTTTTTTTAATATACCTTAATAACCAATTTACAAATTTAACCTTAATATTAAACCATTTAAACATCTTAATAAACGTCCATTTATGACCATTTCCACTATCAATGGTCTAATAACAACATAAGGACCTCTCATTTAATAAGCCATGGCAATTAAGCACTTTTAACAACTAGCACACAGCTTTTGCATTTTATGCGATTAGGTCCTTTTTCACAAGTCGGCACACAAACGATAAAATCTTCATACAGAACTTTCACACATACTTTATCACATGCCATAAACATCAAAAATAATATTAAATTATTTCTTCGACCTCAGATTTGTGATCCCGAAACCACTGTTTCGACTAGGGTCTAAACCGGGCTGTTACACCAATCCAACCAAACAAAACTTCAAATTGCAGCATTATACACTCCTTACTCATATCACTTACTTATGACATATTCAACATTATTAACCATATTCACATAAACTGAAACACCCCAAACCCGGCCGACGAGCTTTGACCGGATTTGGTATGTTCCTCAAGTAAACCGGTTCAAAGTTCTTTTGTTCCTTGGGAAAAACTTATGCGATTTAAAAAAATATTGTTTTGGGTTGGGCTTGTGTTGGAACCCAACTTATCTCATATTGAAATCCATTTAATTAAAGTGACAAAACAATTAGGGTTTATTTTAAAAAAATAAATTTACTCAAACTTTAATTGATAATAATTCGTAAGCATAAAAAAAAATTGAAAATAGAAATAAAGAAATAAAACTATGGCCTTATTACATCAAGTAAAAACCCAAAATAAAATTCTTAAGTACTTAAATAAAATAAAATGTCCATATTGAATAAAACTTCAAGTTGAGCATGTCCACCACAAGTTCTGCCGTCCCGGTCCATCACTGTTCATCACCTGAAAAATGTTCCCACAACGGGGTGAGTCAACAGACTCAATGTGTAAACCAACACTAAAATTTAATAGATTTAGGCATACCCATGCTCACAAAATAATTCAAGATAATGATGCAATCCCAAACCCAAACCTAGATGCCATTCGCTACACATCCCCGTACCAACCTGCACACCGTGGGGACTACTAAGTCAACCCTCCTTCCGCTACACACCATCGAAGGCAGTCGCTGCAATCGACGTGCTCATCGCCCATATAAATTCGTGGCATAGCCACCAGATTCAGATAATTGTGTCATGAGACACCACATTCAGATAATGTAACCGAAGTTACCACATTCAGATAATGTAACCGAAGTTACCACATTCAGATAATGTGACCGAAGTCACCATATTCAGATAGTGAGACCGAAGTCACCACATTCACTTCCCCTTTCTCATATAACCCGAATGCCCCATATTATTCATATCATGCATATCATACTTAAATTCACATTCATGTCACTTTTCACATGTTAAATATAACATATTTCGTAATCCTAGTATGAGTAGGAAACGTACCTGAGTACTTTGTATCGTAACACAGTACCTTAGCCATATTCACGTTCTTATAAACATGCACATAGTAAATATTGCCATAAAACGTATTAAAAGATAGTGGGGATTACACACCTGATTCGCTTAATGCTTTCAATCCAAATCCCGAAAAGCTTGATCTAATGCCTTAGATCTTAAATCTCTACATTTAATCAATAATTTAATACTTAGCAAAGGAGCCATTCGGCCATAAATCCAAATCCCAGTAGGATTAGTATACTTAAAACTTACCTTGTTGCCGATTTCAATACTAATCAAATCCCGAAATCTATGCTATGCTCCTCCTTGTATTCGGCCAAGCACTAAGTCTCATCAGGGGTTAGTTTCGGCTTTTTAAACAAACAAGAATTAGATCTAACTATCAAAATAGGCCTTGGCCGAATGCTATAGACACTTACCTTGTGGATTTTAAATCTCGAATCTCACCGAATAACTAGGGAACACGTAGCTTATGGTGTACCTTCGGGAAAAGAACTTCTCCTTCCTTGTAGTCGACACTTAGTAAATCCCGAAAGATCCTTCCAAATTTCAGCAAACAAGTTTCTAATTGGATTAGTCCAAGATTTCAGTAAATCTTAAAAGAAAAAGGATGGAAATCGAATGAGATCTTACCCTTACTTTAGATATCGACAGTTCCTTTGCTTGAAGTCTCAAACTATTCGGCTATGGCCTTGATCTTAGCAAGCTTTCGGCTTTTGGAATATTGAGAGGAGAAGAATGAAGAAGAAAAGAATAGGGGTTGCAGAGAAAATTCGGCAGAGGTTATCAAGGAAGAGTAAATAATGCTGAATGGCCTCTCTATTCCTTTTATAGCCGAATTTACTAGCTAGAGTCCCTTACTTGGCCACCACTCTTCTATTTGATAGCTTTATCCTTTGTATTATCACTAAATAAAAGAATTAATCCAACAATTATCTCTTGAAAATAATGATAAATAAATCCATTATTTATCTCCTATTTAGACGAAATTTAAAGAGAATAAAACTCCTCTTTTAGAAGCCTTGTGCCGTCCACCTCTCTGCTTCTGGAAGCAAAAAAATAAAACTTTTTTTATTTGCTTCCCAAGTGACTCGAACTCAGGCCCAACACCCTTGCATGTGGCGCCATTTCCAGAGGCCCTAAGTGGTATCTCCAGGCCACTTTTCCAAGCCCGTTTGTGTGTCAAATTCCTCCTACTAATTTTCTTAAGGCCACCTTGCCTTAATTTCCTCTTTTTAAACCTTAAAACTTGACATTTCTCTACATTTCCAAGTTTCCAAAAATTTTCGTTTGCCTCCTTAAAACTTAACATTTCCTTACATTTCCAAGTTTCCAAAAATTCTCGTTTGCCTCCTTTAAACTTAACATTTCCTTACATTTCCAAGTTTCCCGAAATGTTTACTTTCCTCTTTTGAATCATTTCTAGATCATTTCCTTACATTTCCAGGACATTTCCCTACATTTCCAAGACAAGACATTTCCTTACATTTCCAGGATATTTCCTCACATTTCCTTACATTTCCTTACATTTCCATACATTTCCTTACATTTCCATACATTTCCATACATTTCCTTACATTTCCATACATTTCCTTACATTTCCTCATATCTTAGGGTTCCTAAAACTCCTCAGAACACATCCAACACACCCACTGAGCCCACTATCTCATGAATTACGCACGAACGCATAACCCCTAATCTAGGATGTTACACAAACCAAATTGGCACTCAAGTTTATACGGGCATAAAGTATACCAAAAGTGACTCAACTAAATAGGTACATGCCAAACTATTTAAAAAATGTAAATACACCAACATTGTTGATTCGAGTTCGATTCTTGGATGCTGAGATAAGTCTCCCTCGATCCATCGAAATTCTACTATACTTGCGCACAGAGAAAAAAATTTGTATGCTAAGCAAATAAACGCAATGGTATTTCTATAATTCAAGTATGTAATATTAACATTAAAATTTCTACCCTAAGTAAACGTGTATAATTATATGCACATATCTACCATATAATTATAACCTAGAGTTACTAAGCTTTACATCTACAATATAAACATGTTAAGTGTACAAAACTAATACAAATTCATCCTACTACAATACAATCTATATAGACATTTCATTATGCTTATAATAACAATACTTTAAACATATCAATATAAAAACATTCTCTTATCAGTCCGACTTCTGATTTACCATTTCTAATATCACCTAATTCAATCGTTTTTGGAGTCTTCCAACTCGTTTGAATTCGTTTCAAGCCCTAGGGGCTCGGATTCATTTGATTTACATACACTATTGTATGGTTACAACAATTTGACTACATTTAATCACAAAACACATTGATATAATCTTGTTAACCTTAATTAGATTTTCAAGACGAATACTCGGATTAGTCGACCTACATCTCAACTAGCACCGTAATGTATCATCGGCTAACTCGAAGTATAGACCTGTACAGTTAACAGAGTAACCAATTTACAATATCATCACATAGTTTAATTCACATCCCATCATTCTCAATTCAACATCAATTTATCATGTAATATAACATATTTTAGCTCAATTTCATACCAATTTCTTGTGTTAGTTAGGTCATGCAACTTTTGTATTCTATTCAATTTAGTCCATGTCTCGATATTCAATTCCAACTATAGCATTTCACTCAATAGCTATTAATAGCTTACCTCAATATTGTATAATGCAGTATATCATGAATAGGAAACAAATATCTTGTTTCGAGTCATAGAAATACAAACCGAAAATTCCAAGCTATTCATTGTCGGCCTTTGTAACATCCTGAATTTTTGGGCCTATGCGTTAAATGGGTGAACATGTGTAATGAGTTAATTTAAGTGTTAGGGGTCCAAATTGGGCTCAGGCTTAGGCAGAGGCCTTGGTTAAAATTATCTGTTTGGGCATTATAGGGTTTAAAAGGTAGTATATGTGTTTCAAACATCAAAACGGGCTTGTGGCCCAGTGGTTAGTGGCGCCACTTAGGGAGCAAGGAGGTGACGCCACATAAGGGAATAAGGGGCCCAAATTTAAGTTTCATGGAGCCCAATTCTTTTAGTTTAAGTTAGCTAATTTTCGGCATTCGGGTTAGGTGGAGTGGATGGCAACAAGGCTCAAAAATAGGAGGATTTATATGAATAAGATAATGTAGATATTATAGTTGATACTATGGAAAATAAAAGGGGAAAATATAGAAGCTATCTACAAGGCTAGGAGTTAGCCGAAATTTCTATAAATAGGGACGGTTCTCTTGTTTATTTTGCGATAATTAGGGTTTCCACCTTTTCTTTCTCTTCTTTCTTCTAAAACCCGAAAACTCCATTATTCTCTTCTTTCTTCTAAAAGCCGGAAACTCCATTACTCTCTTCTTTCTTCTAAAAGCCGAAAACTCCATTATTCTCTTCTTTCTTCTAAAAGCCGAAAACTCCATTATTCTCTTCTTTCTTCTAAAAGCCAAAAACTCCATTACTCTCTTCTTTCTTCTAAAAGCCGAAAACTCCATTATTCTCTTCTTTCTTCTAAAAGTCGAAAACTCCATTATTCTCTCCTTTCTTCTAAAAGCCGAAAACTCCATCATTCTCTTCTTTTTTCTAAAAACCAAAAACTCCATTATTCTCTTCTCTTCTTTCTTCTAAAAGCCGAATCTCTATAGATTTCTTCGAATCATCTTCTCTTCCTGATTTTCGCAAAAAGCAGGAATCCTCTGAGAGTAGCCGAATCTTCTCTAGTAAGTGGATCTCTTAGATCTAAAAGCCAGAAACACTAGTCCCTGAATCTCATATCTCTTTTTGGGATTACAAGGCAGATAGCGGTGGTGTTGGCTACGGATAGCGTCGACTTAGAGGGTCTCGTTATAACGGTAATCAGGTGTGTAGATCCTTATTACATAAGTTTTATTTTGTATTATACCTGTTAGGGGCTGAAAAGCTGGAAAATGAGGCTGTACGAACAGTCGTGTGTAGATCCTTATCACATAAGCTTTATTTTGTATTATACCTGTTAGGGGCTGAAAAGCCGGAAAATGAGGCTGTATGAACAGTCGTGTGTAGATCCTTATCACATAAGTTTTATTTTGTATTATACCTGTTAGGGGCTGAAAAGCTGGAAAATGAGGCTGTATGAACAGTCGTGTGTAGATCCTTATCACATAAGTTTTATTTTGTATTATACCTGTTAAGGGGCTGGAAAATGAGGCTGTATGAACAGTCGTGTGTAGATCCTTATCACATAAGTTTTATTTTGTATTATACCTGTTAGGGGCTGAAAAGCCGGAAAATGAGGCTGTATGAACAGTCGTGTGTAGATCCTTTTCACATAAGTTTTATTTTGTATTATACCTGTTAGGGGCTGAAAAGTCGAAAAATGAGGCTGTATGAACAGTCGTGTGTAGATCCTTATCACATAAGTTTTCTTTTGTATTATACCTGTTAGGGGCTGAAAATCCGGAAAATGAGGCTGTATGAACAGTCGTGTGTAGATCCTTATCACATAAGTTTTCTTTTGTATTATACCTATTAGGGGCTGAAAAGCCGGAAAATGGGGCTGTATGAACAGTCGTGTGTAGATCCTTATCACATAAGTTTTATTTTGTATTATACTTATTAGGGGCTGAAAAGCCGGAAAATGAGGCTGTATGAACAGTCGTGTGTAGATCCTTATCACATAAGTTTTATTTTGTATTATACCTGTTAGGGGCTGAAAAGCTAGAAAATGAGGCTGTATGAACAGTCGTGTTAGATCCTTATCACATAAGTTTTATTTTGTATTATACCTGTTAGGGGCTGAAAAGCCAGAAAATGAGGCTGTATGAACAGTCGTGTGTAGATCCTTATCACATAAGTTTTATTTTGTATTATACCTGTTAGGGGCTGAAAAGCCAGAAAATGAGGCTGTATGAACAGTCGTATGTAGATCTCTAGCACACTAATAATCTGTATGAATATATATATGCTTATGTTATGGGCTAAAAGCCGGAAAATGGGCTGTGTAAACAGTTGCGGTACCCAGAAAGGGTAGGCAAAGGATGCCAGGTATGTAACCATAGAAACTTCTCTATGTGTATCGATGTATGTGAAAGACTGTAATCTTTTAGGTAGTATCCTGTCTGATTTTGCATGAATGTATGCATGGGATGGGTTTGATATGAAAAGGGGAAGAGCATGATTGGTCACATGGTGATCGGTGGTAGAAAACCTACGTAATGAAATGATTGGTCACATGGTGATCGGTGGTAGAAAACCCACGTAATGAAATGTTAAGGTCACATAGTGATCGGTGGTAGAAAACCCACGTAATGAAATGTTAGGTCACTTGGTGATCGGTGGTAGAAAACCACGTTAAAATTCCTGATTGATTGGAATAGGCAGTACGGCTGTCGTTTTGGTGTGTAGCGGATGGAGGGTTGATTGTAAAAATCCCCAAGGTGTGATGGTTGGTACGGGTTAGTGTGTAGAGGACGGAATTCTAGGATGGGTTGGGCTTTGCATCATTTATTATCTGTCATGTGATTATGATTGTTGCCATTGTGTATGGGCCAGGGCTCATAATGTGTTTGTGGGCCCAAGCCTTTTATGTGTTTTCGGGATTTACACACTCAGTCTTGGTGACTCACCCTATTATTTTTCCCTAACTTTTCAGATGAGCAGTAGATCGTGGACATGGGAGCCGAAACGGACTCGAGGGGCCATCAAGTTTTTATTTCTATAGATTATTTTCGGTTTTCCTTTAAGTTTTGTTTTGGGAATATTTAGGTAATAAGGCCCCATAGTTTATATTCGCCTAAGTAGTTTTTTTAATATTTGCAACTTATGAATTTATGTCAAGGGTTTATTTATACCAAATAATAATAATACAAGGTTTCTTTTCAAATGTCACTTATTTATTCAAATATTTTCTAATTAACTTACGATTTCCAAAAACCAACAAAGCAAAAGTTTTCAATGTACAACCCGTGACATGCCAGATCCGGTCGAAACGTATGGGCCGGGTTTGGGGTGTTACAGCCTTAGCATTTCCTTTCCTTCCCAAGGAATTCGGATCGACGTTAGCTACGGATTAACATAAACATATAACACTATGTAACAACCTATTTTCAGTTGTGTCAAAAATAGTGGTTTCGAGACCACAAATTCGACAAGTGAGTCCATGAAAATTATTATTTAATATTAATGAATTAAATATAATATTATATTAATTTTTGATTTGATAAATGTTTTTTAATTGGTCGATAGTTAAGTTCAAGTGGTTTGTCCCTAAAGTCAAGTGGTTTTGGAAAATGAGATTTTGGGACCTTGTTTCTTTAAATTGAACCCGTAAAATAAAAATATCTACGGAGTTACTAAATAGGTGTATTCAAATTCGGTCAGGAAATTTTGATGTTTAGCTAGTTAATTAAAGAAAAATAACTTAAATCATAAATGTAATAGCCCAAATTTCAGTGGTGTCAGAAATAGTGATTCGAGACCACCAAATCTGAAAAATGAACTCGTAGACCATATTATTTAATATTTACAAGTCAAATGTAGCTTTTAAAATATTTTTAAAATAGTAAATTATGTTTTATAAAGATTTATTTGGTCAAGAAATCGAGAAAAAGAGGTATCGAGATCTTGGTGTTATAAATCGAGTCATAAGTATTTTTATGAATATTTACGGAATGTCAATAAGTTAGTATTAAAATTTCGTTAGAAAATTTTGACGTTTGGGTGGTTAATTAAATAAAAAGGACTAAATTGAAAAATGTGTAAAAGTTGCTAGAAGGATTAAATAGATTAATTGTCAAATGAGGAAGGACCTAAAGTGAAAGTAAGCCAAAGGAGATATTTTGGGCTGCAATAGCTGAGAAAAATCAGGAAATGGGTGAAATAAGGGCAAAATTGAAAAATTGCCAAAATTAGTTAAATAAAAATGGGACCAAATTGGAATATCTAGAATTCTCTTCATTTCTCTTCATTTTCTTCAGCTGAAAAACAGCCATGGGAGAGAGTTTCAAGCTGGTTTTCATACTCAAGCTTCATGTAAGTTTAATTCTTGCTTTCTCCTTGAAATTTCTATGTTTTTAGACTTTTACAATTGGGTCCAACTTACTATGTCATTAGTTTTTGATTCTATGGCTAATTTTTAAAGTTGATGTGGATTAGTGCTGGAAGAATATGACGGATAAATATTGAATTGAAGCTTTAATTTTGTTATATGATGATTTTATCAAGTAAAATTGATGAAAATTAGTTTTAGGACCTAATTGTGAAAGAGTTGAAATTAAGGCCTAGTGTTAAAATTCTGATTTTCAAAGGTTATGAAGTAGTTTAAAATGATAGAGAAAAGTATTAAATGAGAAAATTAGCTTAAATTGAGGGGTTAATTGAGCAAGGATTGAATTGTATGAAATGTGGAATTTGAGACAAAATAGAAATCAACATGTTATACTAAAGCATTTTTGGACAGTAGCAGTTGTCTAACTTTGAAAAATCATCAAAAATGGTATAAATTGAATTATAAGTTGAGTAAGATATACAATTAAAGCTTGTTGAGTCTATTTTCATATAAAAGAAATAGAGCAAGCAAAGGAAGTCTAAATTTTGAGATATTTAAATTTTAGTAAGACTGGTTTAGAATAACTTCGTGAGCCCCTGTTCTTACTTTAGAAATTCACTAAATATTGTACAAAAAGAATTATGAGTTATAATTTATATTTCTGTATTCCTTAGTGATCCTATTTTCATTAGAAGTAATCGGAAACACTATATGAAAATTGTACTATGATATAATTGATTTTTAGTGAAGAGAGGTCAGAGCAGTAGGACTGTGTAACAGGGGAGAACTTAACTAATAAACTGTACTAATTGGCCACACCAAAAATTCTGGAAATATTATGGTATGAATATATGTGAGTCTAGTTTCAAATAAAATTTACGAAACTTAATTTGGAGTTCTGTAGCTCAAGATAAAAATAATTTAGTGACTATGACACGGATGGACAGCTTGAATATTCACATAAGTAAATAGTGAAAATTATAGATAATGTTACTTACAAGTGTGTTGTTTATACTAAGGATGTGGATGGAGAGGAGGAGAAGGAAAAATAATAAATGAATGACTTGTGTATAAATTGATCACATGCTCGATTATAATTGATAAACGTTGAGGTAGAAATGATATAATGTTTTATTTCAAATATTTATTATGAAACTAATATTATCGTTATGGTATAAAAATCGAATTGTAAGTTCATGTAACTTGAATTATATTCTTAAATGCTTGAAATGTATGTTATTGATATGAATATAATTTGAATGTTCATTGTATGAAAGTTGACGAAACATTGATATATTTGATAAAAAAGGGAAGAAATCCCGGTTGAATGAAAGGAAAATTCGATGGATCTCTGAAAAGGAATTGACAGTAAAAAGGGTCTAGCCCGGACGGGTGATCCTATCCCGATATAGCCCTCCCGAAGAATATGTGTGAAAAGGATCTAGCCTGGACGGGTGATCCTGATATAGCCCTCCCGAAGAATATGTGGAAAATGGATTTAGCCCGGACGGGTAATCTGAATTAGGGTCTGAATTTAGCCTGGACTGGTAATTCAGATCCAAGCTCATTAGAGTAATTGTCGTTGCAGGGGATTTAGCCTGGACTGGTAATCCCGACAATACTCTATGAGTTTATATTACAGGGGATTTAGCCTGGACTGGTAATCCCGCTGTAAGGATGAGGTTTGCGGGAGTGTGCTCTCTTACAGGGGATTTAGCCTGGACTGATAATCCCGCTATAAGGATGAGGTTCGCGGGAGTATGCTCTCTGAAATGGAAATGTGCGCACATGAACATGAATTGACGGACCTGGATTTGTACACTAAAGTGTACCTCTGAAAATCCATCGAAAATTCCAAGAAATTCAACGGGATAAATATGGAAAAATATCAAGGGAATAGAAATCATGGTATATATTATGAGATATAAGGAAATACGAGTTGATGAGACATGAACGTAGAACTTGGTTGACGAATGAGTTCATTTGTGATTATATATTTGTACATCCTTGAGTCTATTATCTGTATGAATTGGTATTCCAAATGAGTTAATGAGAAGAGTTCTAATATGAAATAATCTTAATTCTAAATGAAATATTATGAAAACGTATTTGAAATGCATTGGTATGTCCTGTATATGTTATTTGAGTTCATAATGTGCAAAGTAATGTATGTGGAAATATGAGATGATGATACCCGTACATGGAATTTATTGGTGGATACGTACATCCAAATTTATATGATAGATTGTAGTGAACATTGAAATTGGGCTCAATAAGTGATTTGTCACTTTAAATTGTGATTGGCAGGAAGGGTTAGTGAATTGCATGTTTATGAATTGTTACACGTATTTGTCGAAATACGAGGAAATGATGGTAATTGATACATGGAAATATGAGACTATGATATATATAAAAACATGACATATGTTTGATAAATGTGTTCATTCATAATTATGGAATGGTGCACCTCAAGTGCACTATATGTGTAAAGAAACTTTTATAGTCAATTTCGGTATTTGAGCGATAAATGGCTTAAATTGTCTGTGAGTATTCCGTACTCCTCGGTAATGCCTCATACTTTATTCCAGCAATGGATACGGGTAGGGGGTGTTACAATAAAAGTTGCGAAATTCACTCACTATTGATTTTTATTAATTAAATGGCTTATTTGGTTAATGGGAGAGGACTTATATGGTAATTAAACCATAATGATTAAGTATGTACGGTTAGTGGAAGAATTGAATTAAAATTATATGTTTTATAATATTATTAAATTAAACAAAAGATTAAATAATAATTTATCATCTTCATCATTTGGCCTTTCTTCCACTGAACTTCCATGGCCATTAAGCTTGAAGTTTTGGCCTTGTTTTTGTATATGCATGTAAGTATAATTTTCATTCATTTTTCATTATTTTTATGTTTTTGAGTTCATTGTAGCTTAATATAGCTAACCAGAGGACTAATTTGTAAAACTGTTAAATGTTTTGAATTATGCCATTGATGAATTTATAGTTTTTTAAAGTTTGATGATAGATTTATAAGCTAGATAGTTAAATAAGGCTATTTTGTAAAGTAGTTTTGGTTAATTTTAAAGTTTAAGGACTAAATTATTAAAATAGTAAAGTTACATGAATTCTTGTGAAAATTCTGTAACTATGGGTTATATATGTATAAGAGAGAATTCAACTAGCATGGATTTGGTTTAATTGTGATAAATTTGAAAGTTTCAGGTTTAGGGGCTAAAATGAATAAAAGGTAAAAGTTTAGAGTAAAAGTGTAAAATGTTGATAAAGGGTTAATTACATGAATTTTAATATTTTAAGATATTTTAAATGGTTAATTGAGCAAAATTATTATATATATCTCAAGAAACGGATCAATCAGTTGATAATCGTGAAAAAGGAAAAGTTATTGGGTAGTCATCGTCGAGGTGTTGGTAGATATTACGTTTTAGCAAATTCGTATTAGGTTTATTATGTTTATAATTATTTTAATTTAATTATATATGTGTTTATGTATATATATTATAGTTAACATGATTAATTTAGGTAAGACATGAGTTTGGAAATGAAGGATTTATTTGTAAAGCATGATAAATGAGTATATGTGAATTGAATGGTATATCATATGAAATGTATATGAGCATGTTGATCATGATAAAATACTATAAAGATGAAAAGTTATAGAATATAGGTTAAATCCCGTGTGAACTTAGTGAATAGCTAGGATACAAATGACATGTCATTAGGATTTATATTCAGCAGGTACTATTTACTGGTGTTGCAGTAGTAGACACTTTGTGTCAGTGTTATATTTAGTAGGTATTATGTACCAGTGATGGATACCATACCAATGGCTTGAGATCCTGCATGTGTTGTGGATTCTCTGAAGTTTGTGCTAGTAGCATCGTGTATCGGTTATTGTCCTTTTGTCAGCTTGTGTGAGCATTACCATTTCATGTATCCGAAGTCAATTCACTATTGTTCTCCGAGCAAAATAGTTAATTATTGAAACAGAAATGAAACAAGATGATATGATGAATTATGTTATGTTGATTATAACATGGTATATAAATCTTGGTATGTTATGTTTTGATGATATGCTTTATCCAAGCCTAACCATTTGACATGGTAGGAATTATGAAACAAGAAAAAGGGATGTTATTTATATGTTATGTATGAATTGTAAACTTAAGTTGACATGTATGTGATGTTTTATTTTACGAACTTACTAAGCTTTACATAAGCTTATTGATAAGCTATAAAAGTAACATATTTTAATCCTATTCTTAATGTGTCTTTGGATGATTAACTATGCAAATTAGTGAATTTGATGCTCCTAATCCTTTAAATTCATGTTTCTATACTTATGAGAGCATTTGGGAGCGAAAGGAGAGAAAAACATGTCAAAATTAGACAAAAAGAGTTGTTTTCAGGATCCACACGGCCTAGGCATTTCCACACAAGCTGGACACACGCCCATGTGCCAGCCCGTGTCGATTTTGCACCCTACTTCCCAAATACACAGAGAAACCCAATTTTTAGGGTTTTTTAGCATTCTAAAGTCTGTAAATACCCATTAGAAGAAGACATAAGGGGGCAATCAGAGAAGATCAAAGAAAAGACTCGAAGAACACCATCGGAATCAACTCGGAAGCGGATCTCCTTCAAGATCAAATATCTCCTTTTAATTTCTTTTGAAGTTTTATTGAGTTTCTTTATGTCATGTGGTTATTATGTCTTTGATATGTTTCTATTCAGGATTATGAACTAATTTCCCTAGATACCTAGGGAAGATGAAATCTATAATGAATCCTTTTATTTAATTTCTATTTTTACGCGATAAATACTTGATTCTTGTTCTCAATTATGTATGTTTATTTCTTGTTTTAATATTTCTGGGATATTAATTAATGTTTAATGTGCTTATTTCAGTGGAGGAAAAGCCCCTGTTTAAAAGTAGATCTAGTGTAACAGCCTGTTTTTAGTCAAATCGGAACAGTGGTTTTGGGAAGACAAATCTGAAGTTGAAATATTTATTTTATTATTATTTTAATATCCACAGCATGAAAATATGTTTGTGTGAAAATTTCGTTAACAAATTTTATCGTTTGATTAGTTAATTTGATAAAAAGGATTAAATCGTGTAAAGTGAAAATTTTGAGTTCTATAAGCTAAAAAGGTTTATTAGCTATGAAATTAAATGCTTGATCGATTTGTGTTGCAATTATCCCATTATATTAGTAAGTGGACAATTATGGGCATTGTTTAAGTGATTTTTGTTTATTAATTAAAAGGTTAATATAGTAAATTAGTTAATAATTAAGATAAAATAAGTTAAACAAAAGAAAAAGCTTTCATTTTCTCTTATCTTCAATCGAATATTGCAGAAGAAGAAACCATTATTGTCCATTTTAGGGTTCGACCACATCCATGCTCAATTGTAAGTCCATTTTTGTTCGGTTTTTAATGATTTCTATGTTTTTGATATCGTTGCAACTAGGTCTAGCTAGCCTAAGGACTATTTTGCAAAACTATTAAAGATTTTAAATGTTTCCATTGATGAATACATGAGTAATTTGATGTTTAATGATAGATTATTAATGTTTGATGATAGTTATACAAGTTTTGTTAAGTGATTTTTAGTGAAAATGCAAATTAGGGATTAATTTGTGAAAATTTTAAAATTCATGGTTAAAATGTGAAATAAATAGAAAATATGGGCTGTTAGGGAGCTATTTGTAATTCAGCTAGCATGGGTTAGTATTGAATTCCATGAATTTGTGATTTTATGAAATAAGGACTAAATTGTAAAAATGTTAAACATTAAAGGCAAATGTGTAAAAGTGCCTTAATGTGAATTTCGGACTAAATTGAATAGAGAGAAAATTAAATAAGTTAATTTTGAATACATATAGATCAAGAAAAGCGAAACTCGGATCTAGATTGAGGGAAAAACAAAGTTCTCAACTAATCGACCAGTTTAGCCATTTTTACGTCCGAGGTAAGTTCGTATGTAATAAGCATTATTATAATTATGTTTTTAATGCTTTGATATTGCATAAACTATGAATACGAGACTACGAACATGTTTGACAATGATTCAAAGATGATTCAACAAGTGTGAAATCCCGGTTGAGCCTTAGGAATGGATTAGGATACGAATGACATGTCATTAGGGCTTATTGTGATTATGTGATCTGGGTTCTGGTCCTGTACGTCCTACCAGTGGCTGAGTATACCGGCATGTGTTGCGGTTACTTGAAAACTTGTGTGAGCAGCACCGTGTAGCTATGTCTTGACCCACAGCTTGTGTGAGCAGGCCTGTTGATAGCTCGAGAGTGAGCATATATGTGATATGTGATTAAGATAGCTTCGGCTATATATGTGGCACTTCTGGTGCGAGTTTCCCATGTATCTGATAGTATTCTGAATGGTTCAATGGGTAAATGAAAGACGTGGTTGAGTATGAGATTGATACGAGATGGTACAGGTATGTACGTGAAAATTATAAGCTTTAAATCAAAGAAATTGTGAAGTGCACATATAAGCATATGATTAAACATGTGAAAGGTTTGTTAGTTAACATGAATTACATGTTGATATGTTCAAATTGATGATTTGTGTATTTATGATTAGTTTGAGTTTATTTCATATGAGCTTACTAAGCTATAAAGCTTACATTATTTATTTTTCCATGTTTTATAGTGATTTCAAAGCTAGCTCGGATTCGGGGATCGTCGGAGACTACTTCACATTATCCTACTATCACTTGGTACTTTTGAATTTTGGTATTTTGGTATATGGCATGTATAGGGACTTTGGTCATTTTGTTTATGTGTTAGTAATGAATTTGGTTATTTGAAATGGTTTGTAAATGTAAGTGATTTGGTTGTTTATATAGCCATGAAAGTTGGCTTATTTTGGTATGTTTGAATCATGTATATATATGTGTGTATGTGGCTTCTATGATGTTTTGATAGTTGGGCATGTGATGCTTGTGGATAATTAGCGTAATAGATATCTAATAGCCAAGTATTGATTGATTGACATGCTTGAGAAAATAGATCAAATGATGCACAGTTGATAATGGTCATATTGATGATTTAAGGAAGCAAAGTTTGGTACAAATGGTATGGCATGTTTTGGTGATTTGTGTATATGTAAATGGAGTATAGAATGTGCATGATTTATGTTTGAATTGGCTAGTTTAAATGCTTATATATGCTATGTGTTGGTGCCAATTGATATGGTGTAGCTACATGCAAGTTTGGGTGGCAAAATGGCTTGGTAAATAGCCTATTTTTGTCCACATGGACAGAGACACAGGCATGTGTCTCAGCCGTGTGTGATACACGGTCATGTACATGGCCGTGTGTCCCCTGGTGTTGAAATTGAAACCAATTCAGTATGCTCTACACGGCTTCACACACGGGCGTATGACTTGGCCATGTGGTATAAGTCAGTATACCCTATAGGTTTGACACGGCCTGGCACACGGGCATGTAAGGCCATGTTTAGGGCACATGGGCTAGCCACACGGGCGTGTGTGTTGGCCATGTAACCCAAGTCAGAGAGTTACACGGGGTCGGACACGGGCTGGGACACGGCCATGTGCTTCCATTCCGAATGTCCACACGACCTATGACACGAGCGTGTTTTTGGCCGTGTGAGACACACGGCTAGGCCACAAGGGCATCTGTCCCTTGTTTTTGAGAAAAATTTTCTAAATGTTCAAAATGTTTCCAAAATTATCGGTTTAGTCCAGAACCAATCCTAATGCATGTATAGAGCCTCGTAGGCTCGTATTAGGGACAAAATGATTGGTTGTGAATGAATTTATATTTGAATTGATTAATTTGTATGAGAAATGTATGTTTTAATGTGTGATAAGTTTGGTAATGTTTCGTAACCCTATTTCGGCGTTGAATACGGGTGAGGGGTGTTACATCTAGCATAATTGAGTGGAGTTGCATACAATCATAGAAATAGGATGACATAAATCTATCAGATTAGAGTCAAATCTAATAAGGGAATCCATAGATCAAGTTAATGCGACGATAGGGGTTTTAATTAGAAAGAGATTTCAATTAATCAACCTACAGTTAGTGTAACACCCCCAAACCCGGCCCATTCACTACGACCGAATCTGGTTATGTCACTGCGGAAAGACGGGTGAAAAATAATTTTGACTCTAGAGATAAAACATGAAAGTATACTAACTTTTAAAATTCCATGTCTATTTGATGTTGAATGAAAACTTGGATATTATTCTAATGTCCAAAATTGAACCTTAGTGAATATGTATAAAACCCATTTTTGAATAAATAAGTTGTTAAAATTTAATTCATCTTCACATAGCATTCCATTTAACCAAGCAAAAATAAAAATACTTATAAAATAATTCCAAAAATAAATTAAAGGCCCTTGTTACATCCTTTATTTAAAACCAAGTATTTAATATAAACATAACTAAAAACATCTTCTTCGGCATGGGCCACCTTGCATCCTCTCCGAACCCGGTCCAACTTTACGCATCACCTGAAATGGTTAAGAAAATAGGGTGAGTCCACTGACTCAGTGCATAATCACAACACTTATTTCCACACGTATGGGCTTGACCCAATACCATACTAATCTCATATCAAGCCATGCAAATATGCATATTAGCCCAACCTACAATCCAACCGTAACACCAACCTTAGCAGACTCCCCCTGCCTAAGGCCGTGGCTAATCCACCACTGATCACATCATGATCCATTGATCTCACCTTGGCTAACTCGCTGCTCAAGGCCGTGGCTGAGCCACCGATCAATCAAAGTGATCCCAACATCATACTCCGTCTACGGTGATGCACATAGCCATCAACCGCCGAGATGGGCACCAAGCAACACCTCCCTTGAGGTAGCACACAGCTCACCATCAAGCGCTAATGTAGCCCGAGCTAACATTAGACCACGTACATCCATGTACACTCCTTCCTCTATCGATCAAATCCACCTCCTATGTATGTATGTAAAAATGTAGCATGTCAGATCATAACAAAAGAGTAGGCATCACATGTTAATTACCATATCATGTATATATATCATAAATAACTTAATATCAAAGACTTTACTCACTTGATGTCCAATTACCCAAAATAAGCATTCACCACTCAAGCCATTATAATCGGCTACCACACATCATGCATATGTATAAGCATTAGCAAGCAAATAACTGAGAAATAGTGCGATGATTACGCACCTAATTGATACAACCGATCCACTCTCGAAACGCTACTTAATGCTTCTGCAAAGGCTGACTATACCACTCCAAAGAAAGTCTCCTGCGTTAGGCTCTTCTCCCCTACAATCGGCCTTAGCATAATATACTTAACAACCTTAGACTTAATCGAATACCAAATACATAACTTACCAAAATAAACCCTTACCACCACTTACCAAGTCGACTGCTAACAAACGGAGGCTTGACTGACTACTTCAACCCCAGAGTACCTTTAACAACGATTGCAACCGGAAACCCAACGAGATCTATGCTAATATTCGGCCAAGGTGCTACCAAATTGAAGGAAGGAAATAAGGCACAAAGGTGGGGTGTAGATTCGGTTAGCAATGAAAGAAAATCAATGGAAAGGAGGTAGGAGTTTCGGCCAAAGGTTTGAGAAGAGGAAAGAAAGGTATGGGTGGTGTACTTTCGGTTTAGTACAAAATGGAAGAGAAGAGAGATGAAAGGGTGAGTGATTCGGCCAAGGATCCAAAGAAGAGAAAGAGGGAAGATAGCAATGGAGGTTTCGGCTTAGGAGAAATGGGAAGAACAAATGGAGAATTTGTGAAGCAAAATTCGGCAAGAAAGCAAATGGGAAAAAGCCAAAAAGATGAGCACCTCCCCCCTACTTATACTACTAAAATCGGCACCCACCTAACACCCTCCAAAAACCCAAAAATGCCCTCCCCTAGCTCCCCAAAACCGGCCACTACTCAACCCCTCACAAAAATCCCAAGATTTTCTTCTATTTTCACTCTACACCCATCATTCAAACTATTTCAAATTCAAACCACCTCAAGTCTTCTCTTAGCCATTCATTTAAAAAGGTTTGAACAAGTCGAAAACCTCCTTTTAAGGTGCCAAAACCGAAACCAACTCTCCCCCTTGCTCATGACGCAAAAACAAATCAAAATGCTGCCTTTGCAGCTCGAACCTGAGACCCCTTCCCCCTGCAAGTGGCGTCACTTCTCCATGCTCTAAGTGGCGCCTCCCTTGCCACTCTGCCAAGCCATTCCTTGTGTCATATCCTCACCAAAATTTCTCTTAAGACCCAACTTTGCCAAGCTCCCCTTTTATCCACTAAAAACTAAAAATTTCCTAAGGCATTCCACCACCACCTAGGGTTCTCAGGACCCCTAAAACTCACCCAACCACACACTGAAGTGTGCCAACACCTGAACTATGCACCAAATGCCTAACCCCTAGAACCAGGGTGTTACAGTTAGTTGTTCTTACTCTCGAAAGAGATATTAACATAATTTAGGGATTTCTACGGATCAAGACACAAGTGAACAAACCGTTTAATTCATATTTATCATAAAAGGTGAAGTCTAGGTGGATTCTTTCCTAGGTATTGTTTATCTCATTGGTTATTTTCGATTATTTCCTTGATTCATTCTCTGCTGTGTTCTTAGTTAAATTAGTTTAGTAATTTTAGATTAAAACACAAGCACTCCAATTTGTCGGCTAAATAATAAGAAGACAGTAATTAATAGTACTTTTATTTCTCGTGGATACGATATTCTCTACTCACCATAGCTATACTATTGTTCGATAGATGCACTTGGCTTTTTCATATTTATAGTTAGTTTAGTGACCATCACTTACCCTGTAACACCCTAAACCCGGCCCATGCTTTATGACCGGATCTGACATGTCACATGAGAAACACATGTTAAATCCTTTTTATTCGTACTAAAATAGGTATTGATTTGTTATAATCAAGAAAACAAGTTTGATTTGAAATATTTGATAAAATACTACTAACCTTGAAGATTGATTGATAAATCGATAATTTGAACAAGAGATCTTATAAACCGTGACTTTTGAAAATATCGTTGATAATTCGAGAGAAAATTTCCGAGTTAAAATACTCGCAAAAGTTTGTTATGAAATCCATTTGTTAATCTATTTTGGAAAATCTTTATTTAAGCTTTTAGAAAAATTCCCATTTAAAACAATTCAAGAAAAATAAAAGTACGTCAAACATAAAGCAAAAATAAAATATTCCAGAGGCCTTATTACAACATAAAAACCCAAAATAGTAAAGTGAACGGAAATAGAAATCTAAAGTTCAAAATAAAACACCATCTCTGAAGTATGGCCTCTACCGAGTCATCCATGGCCCAAGTCCACATCACTGAGCATTACCTGCAAGGGTTAAGGAAAAGGGGTGAGTTACTAGAACTCAGTGTATAATCCCCTTACCGTCATCCATTGGGCCTGAATCCATTTAGCAAAAACTTGGGCCTGAGCCCATAAAGCATAATCTTGGGCCGAAGCCCATTTACATAACAGAACACATATATATATGTGCAATGTATGCAACCCAACCCATCCATCCAATCACACCCCCGTACCAGCCAATCACACCTGTGGGGATCAAGTCAACCCACCCCGCCAATCACACCAATTCGCAGGCAAGTTGCCATTTATAATATTTTATTGTGGCCAAGCCACCGATATCATACGTAAACATTTTAATAAGCATTTTATTGTGGCAGTGCCACCAGGCTACACTTCTCTTCAACATTTTTTTCAACCCATGCAATATGTAACATGCAACATACATAATTAAACATAATATTTACATATATGTACAATAATCAATAATCCAATAATTTATTACGGTGAATCGGCCCATTATAAAACCTTGTAATTCTACTCATAAGGCATTCAAGAAATTCGGCCCATAGGGGCATTTTGGTAATTCGGCCCATAGGGGTATTTTCGTAATTTTATCAATTATAACATCGATTTCGACAAATCTTCAAAAATAAAGTACTTTAAGCAAATTTCTCATTTTATGCCAACTTTATGATTTTTAGCCATATAACAATAACAATCTACTATCAAACATGTTACTGAATCATGGATCTACGGAATTACGGTGTGAGATTACACACCTGATTACGATAAGTATTAAACCCTCTTGATCGTCGGCGCCTATGACAACATAATACTCGATTAATTAACATAAGAGGTTTTTCTTAATCCAAATCTAAATCAACGATCTTAAATACTTACTCTCAATATCGTGAATGACCACGATTTGCCTATTCTCACCGGATGATGGTCCACAACCCGGTGGAAAATCTCGAACCGCCGATACCGCTCTACGCTTGAATTTAGGAGTAGGAATCGCAAACCCACTCCTTTTAAGTTCTCCGATTGCTTTTCCTTTCGAATCGATTCCACTTGCCTCCATAGAAAAATCTCGATTAGAAAACTACTACTATGAAAGAAAGTAGTCGTTTAGGGATAAGATTCGGCTTACCTCTATTTCTGAAAGATCAACGATTGAATAAGAACAAACGATAAATCCCTATAATAACCGTTTAGTCAAAATTTTGGTCTGATTTGCATCATAAACGAGTAAAGATATATCGAAAGATCCAAGAATAAACTCCTTACCTTAACAATGATGAATCTAATTTCTATCGATTGACTTATGGCTACGGATGAGGCAAGATTATGAGAATCGGCTTTCCTCTATAACATTATACTAGAAGAAGAACAGGATATAAGAGAGTAGGAGAGATATATTTTGATAAAGAAACAAAGTGAAATACTGATTAGTGATGGACACACATATTCGGCTAGGAAGAAAAAGAAAATGAAGATGAAAAGAGGGGAATGAAGTCACTTACCAATTCGGTCAAGAAGGGAGTGCCCAACACAAAAGAAAAAGAAATAAAGAAGAAGAGATTAGGTGTTAATAGGTTCGGCTAGTGAAGAGAAAAAGGGAAAAAAAGATAGGAAAGAAGTGTTAGGGAGTTTCGGTTGACACAAAAATGAAAATGATCAAAATGGTCAAGATGATCAATATGATATGGGTGTTTCGGCAACAAGGGAAGACTGAGTATAGATGGATTGAGAGTTTCGGCACAACAAGGGAACAAGATGAAAAAAATTGCAATGAGAACTTTGGCTAAAACAAAGGAAGAGAGTTGGGAAGAGAAAACACCAATATACTAAAAGAAAGTAGGCCTTACAAGCACTAAATTTGCCAAATGACTAATGAAAAATTTGGCTACCCAAAACCCCCTCCCAAACCGTGTATCATCTTTACCAAAAGATGAACATTGACCAAATAAAATCTTTCCAAACCATCTTCCCAAAACCAGCCAACATATCCCCCTTCTTGCTCCTTTCTTTTACTCCTTTCCATACACTCCTCCTTACCATATTTCCTTAGCCATGTTTCCATAATTAAAAAGTCTCCCTTACCAAAAATACTATCATGATCGACACTTAGGGAAGGAACACAAAAATAAATCCCAAAATTTGCACTAGGTGGGATTCGAACTCCACCCCTCAAGCCCATACATGCAACGCCACACCACTCCTCTACTAGCTTCACTTGTGCTAGCAAAATGCACACTTATTTCCTTAAGCCTTGATGCCACTTACCTTCTCTCCTTAAAGTGCTTAAACACAAAAATTTTACTAAGGCCCAACTCAACCCCGAGCCTTCTTAGGACTTTAAAACATACACAATTAATATTTTTAACTAACCTATCGCATGGTATAATTCAACACATAAAATTCTGAATTTCAGGATGTTACATACCCTATTTGGTTTTCTTCCTTATAGATCGTCAGACTTTTGCTGTCAATTGGAACATAGTTGGAGATCATACTATTCGTCAACTATTTCGGTAGCTATTCGTTATTTTGTCCCGGTTATAATTGGCATGTAAATAGGGTTTTGGTTATGTATGTTATAAGCACTAAGGTTGTATTTTATTCCATTTAAAGTATATAATTTTTTTATTGATGTAAATCCTATTTGGTAATTCGGTTGGTTGTGGTGTGTGAAAGTAAGCGTATGTTTCGATATCTAAATGCATTTTAAATGGTTGCTTTGATATAAATGCTTTAGGTAACTTGGTGAACCTCGGGTTGATAATATGCTAGTAATGTGAACAACGATGTAATGTGTTTAATTGGTTATTGAGTTCATGGAACAGTTGACATGGATTGCTAATGGTTGTTGCTTGATTGGTTTATGTTTTAATATTTGAGTTGCAGTGCCAATGATGACATAATGGTTAGGCACTTAGGTTAAATGTTATTTAGTATATTTTGGCATGACTTGATGTATTTTAGATATGTTTAATTGATGGAAACGGTATGGTTTGAGACCTAAGGAATTGTAGGTGAAATAGTTTGATTTTGAGGGCAGTTTTAGGAACACACGGCCTACCACACGGACATGTGGCCTATTTGATTTTGATGTAGGTTTGTCCACATGGTCATAGAGAGTTGCACGGTCAGGCCATACGACCATGTCTTTGAGCCACACAGTCTGAGCTCTGTCACATGGCCACATGACCTATGTTTTCACTATTTACCTATTTTTTGTAAAAGTTTCAATTTAGTCCATAGTTGTTCCCAACTTTTTTTAAATGTTCCATAAGCTCAAATAGGTCCCGATATGATTGAAAACATGGAAATGATTGTAATTTATTATGAAATGATCTTTTTGGCTATGTTTGATTAGCTGGTGAACATTGTTAATATTTTATAGTTGTAATACCTTATAGCTCGGGTCGGGTGACTGGACTTGGTATAGGGTGTTACACATGTAACACCCCAAACCCGGCCTAGAAGTTAGGCCCGAATCCAGAATGTCACATTAAAGGCACAATTCAAAACGGTTTTGCTAATTAAAAATATAAGGCCCAAAAGCCCAAAATCTTTGAGTCTTATTAATTAAAGATAAAAACCCATTTTATTGTTTTAAGTAATTCGGAAACCAAGTTTAAACATAAGAGCTTACTTAGGTTTAATAATTAAAATAAACAATTAATCTCAAAACCCAAAATAAATCTGAAGTCAAAACGGAGTACAAGGCTTTATTACATCCACCGAAAATTAAGTAAATAAAAACATGTATTTTGAAACAAATAAATGAAAATTCAAGCCTCTTGTAGTGTGGCCATCTCCGAGTTCTCTCTCACGTCGAGTCGTCTATTCAGGATTACCTGAAACATTAAATTAAAGGGGTGTGAGTTTCGAAACTCAATGTGCACAACCCTTGGCAATCAAATCACTTATAAATATTCACATTGGGCCTCAGCCCTATCAAAATCGGTGGTCTTGGGCTTTAGCCCACAATGACCACATATAATATCATATTGTATCATTTATAAATAAATAATGCAAAGCCCACCCCAAAAATCCATCCGCTACACACACCATTTCCCTTCCAACCTTATGACTCCTGTGGGGAGTTCTAGCTCGACCCACCCCTCCGCTACACACTAAGGGTATCTCGATTGCGGTACTACCGAACGTTGCAGCAAAGCTGCTAATCATATATTGGGCTTAAAGCCTCCGGTGGATCCATACCATACGGCCATGCGATCCTCAAATCTCCGTCCGTACCATAATTCCCACCCATATGCATCCTAAGCAAAACATCATATGAATGCATCAAACATACGAGTAACATCCATAAACTCATATTCGTCACATAGGGGTATTTCAGTAATTTCACAAACCAGGGGTATTTTGGTAATTTCGTAAACCAGGGGTATTTCGGTAATTTTGCAACCTAGGGGTATTTCAGTAATTTTTCAATTAGGGGTATTTTGGTACTTTACAAATATAAGGGTATTTTAGGAATTTTGCAAATATAACGGTATTTTGTCCCTTTCGAGTTTTAGCTATAAACTTTGGCCTATCAACAAGTCCTCGTGGCTAAAGTGAACAGACACTACGCACCAGATAGGATTCCAAAAAAGAGGAGGTGGGCCACTAGGGCCGTTTAAGTACCAAGCTCTTCCTAGATCCAATCCTAGACATGCGTACGCCCGTTGCCACACTCCAACCCAGCAACTTGTTCACAGACATGTTTAATTAGATTAAGTCTTATGGGATTTAAAACCTATTCAAACTAGGCCTAAGGTTCATAAACCCTAACATACATGTCTACGTCCCCATAAGCCCATCAAGCCCAAATCACACCCTTACAGCCCATTAGACCCAAATCTCATCATATGGCCTATTAGGCCCAAAACAAATCCAATTCATGTATCATGCATGACTAATTCAAATAGTATAACCAACCAAACCATTTCATCAATTCTTAGCCTCAGGGCCCACCGGGCCCATTTAGCCACTTTCGGCTTTTCGACTTTTCGGCATTGCCGATATCGTGTGTGTAGTGTTTGTACACACCTAATAACCACACGCGCTGCAAATCCCTTAGTCACGACCCTACAATCGACATTACTAGCGATTAACTAAGATTTAACGCATACTTATCAAAAATCGAAACCTCACCGTACCCTTACCGTGTACCTCACGTTCTAGCAGCCCTTCCTTTGCTACTATTGGCAATTATCCTCTAGATCTGATAGGAATCAGAAGCTTCTAATCCACGCTCTGAGAACTCCTATGCCCAACGCCCACCAAGGTATGTTTTCTCTCCAATCATAGATAGCTCTATATATATAGCCAGCTTCTCACCTTCCTTCTTTGTATCTTTCTGATGTGGGATCCTTCCATCAGCAGAGTTTAAATCCAACTCAAACTCTTGCCGTCCAGTCCGCAAAATAAATACTCCATTGCTTGTCATGAGATTTGAACCCAAGCTCTCCTGTAGCATAACCCACGCCGCTAGCCACTAGGCCACAAGCTCCTCTAGTGTCTAAAATCATGCCCAACTAAAGCTAAGTCTATGACCAATGTCTAAATCCACTTCAAAAATAATCTAAAAGAAATGCAAGTGCTACAACTTGAACCTTGGACCTTCTTCCTTCCTTGTGGCGTCACCCCCTTGTCTCTTATGTGGCGTCATTTTGCCACTACACCACACACTCCACTTGTGTCATTTTTCTCCATATTTTATTCTTAAAGCCTACCCACTAATCCCAGGGTTTTATTCACCTAAAACCAAAATTTTTCCTAAGCCCAAGTTTGATCCCGGGACTTCATAGAAGCCCCCTAGCCTTCCAAAAACACCCGCCTAATAAGTCCTACTTGCATTAAAGCTGTTCTCTTGTTCCCAAAAATATTTAAAAAGTTCCTACGCTCGGGGCCCAAAAGGCTCAATTCTCCTAGGCCCAATTTCGGGATGTTACAACACACCATCTATATTCAACCAATTTCACAATCAACCATCATTATATACAAACTTTGTAATTTATTCAATTTAATCTTTTATCTTAATAATCAACCAAATTCACATCAGTATGATCCGATCAGTCAATATCAACTAGCAATTCATTAAATATCTCGATTTGAAATTCATCACATTCAAACTACCAAACAATTATCATTTTTTACGATTTAGTCCATATCTCATATTTTGTACCAAATTGAAAATAATTAAAATTACTATCGAACCTACACAAATTCATATTTTGAACATATAACAATTTATACAATCATACCATATGAATTCACCTGACAAAGCATCAAACGATCAATTCTCTAAGGACTAATCAACAATTTTGCTTTTTTCCTCGATTATCTTCAATTTGATTTAACTATTAATCTATACAATAATTCAATTCAATTTATCAGTTTAGACCAATTTATAACATCCCATCATATGCATGTGTCAGTTCAATTTAATCTTTTGAATGACCCTAAAAAGTTGCATTTTATTCAATTTAGCCCTTAAAACCAAAATTGCAATATTTTTCAAATTTGAGCTTTAGTTTCGAAACTGATCTCAATTACATCCTTCTAAGACTCTATATTGTCCATAATTACATAAATTTCATAACATTTTTGAAATATTTACACTTTAGTTCTTATGTTCAAAACCAATAATTTTCACTTTACAAATTAGTCATTTTCTATATCTAAGCTTAAAATCTAACAAATTAATACCAATTTCTTCAAGAATTAATCAATGACAACTTTTATAAATTTTAATAATTTTACAAATTGGTACACAGGCCAGCTAAATCAAGCTCTCACGACCTCAAAAACATAAAAAAAAAAAAGAAAATGACTTAAAATTGCTTACCAATTAGGGACCAATTTTTGAAATGCATAAAACCCTATTCTTTCTTCTTAATTTTGGGTAGAAAAGAGAAAAATATGAACAATGGTTTTGTTTCTTTTAAATTTTTTTCATATATAGTTGTTTAAATTTTAATTAATCAAAATTAACATAATTAATAAACCTTAAGTGTAATTAACAAATTTAATGGGTTCCAACTAACACCCACCATTGTTTATCCAATTACCAATGGTCCAATTGCTCAATTGGTCCTCTAATTATTTAAAAATCCAGAACCATATTTAAAACACATGTAATTTTAAAATAAAGGTTTAAGGACTAAATTGTCAATTTTGCAAAATACTTTGAAAAACCTTTCTAAAAATCAAGAGTAAAATTATGAAATTAACCATACAAGACTTAATCATGCAAAATTTCATGGCATTTCATAGCATTTAAGGACCTCAATTGCATTGCATAATAGTCAAGACTCATTTGCAAAGAAAACAAAACATGCCAGAAATACTCAGAGAGTCTCGTCATGACCATGCGATTTACCTCGTCATGACATGACCTAGAGACCCTCTCTCATCCCAGTGACGTAATTTTTGGCGTCATGATGACATTCCCTCATCACAACGTCACACGAATGTCGTCAAGACTTCACTTGCAACTTCTGTAGAAACAATCCAGAAACCTACATTTGACATTTTGACACTAAATTAGACATACCATTTCGTGTTTTCATGCCAATTTCCCTATTCTAACATATCACATAACATCCATAGATCATATAAATCATGCTCAATTACTCTAATTCATGCATTAACATACTTTGACATCTCAAGTAAATTGCTATGCTGGCATGAAATCCTAAAGTCACAATTCAATTACTTAACATGTCAAATTTGCATCTCATGCATTTCTAAGTGCAAAATAGGTTCATTTCATACCAATATGTCGTTTAAAACTTGTCCAAATATTTTGCATACCATTTGAGCATCTATATCAACATCTCACTAGTAGATATGCATATCATTCATCATGCATCTTCAACAAACATGTCATGCGTATTCAAGCATTAAATCCAAACAATCAATTAATCATAAACTAGATATAAAATCCTTAAAAAGTCTATTACAACCAACAATTAGTAAAGTCTAAAACCCTCATTTGTGGTCCCACATTGCCTTCCTTATTAAAGTAGGAAACACAACACATACTCAAGATAATTTCCCTTACTTTGGATCACTTGGTACCTCACTTTTCCTCCTCGTTTCAACTAGATTTCTACATTATTAAACATAATATAGTGTGAGCTTTTTCAAGCATAATGAGTGCTTAAGAGTGCTACCTGTAAACACATACTCATGGTTAAAAGAAGGCATACTACAACAATTAATCATGGCATGGCATTAAGCATACACATAGCATTCATATTGATAAATTGACGTAATATAATTATGAAACATTTATAAAATATATTGCATTAAATAAATAGATCTCCAAACACAACCAATATAATGTGTAGCATAAAGTTATCGCTCTCCAAGCACAACCAATATAATGTGTAGCATAAAGCTATCGCACTCCAAGCACAACCAATATACCCTCCAAACACAACTAATATAACATGTAGCATAAAGCTATCACCCTCTAAGCACAACCCATATACCCTCCAAACACAACCAATATCCCCTCCACACACAACCATAAAGTGGTGAGTACTCACAATCCTACGACATGCCAACTATATCTAATGGTTCCAAGAGATCACAATGCCAGCATATCCATGTAAACACATATACTTATTGTTTTATGCACATTTTCACATATCATATAAAACATGTTCATAGCATTTTCATATCGCTTGTAATGCACTTTCAAGTGCTCTCATAATGCTTAAAGAGCCTTATCATATAGACCTCATGTATAGTGTGTATAAAGCCGACAGAGGTGGTAATGGCATGGGTCGTGGGCAGAGAGCACCGGGCAGAGGTGCCAGACAGGCTGAGGCGAGGCAGCCGGCTCTAGTTTATGCTGCTCGTCGCTGAGAGGATGGAAATGCTCCAGACGTCATCACGGGTATGTTCTTATTTTTGATGTACCTTATATTGCATTGATAGTTATAGGATCCACTCACTCCTATATAGCTTGTACTGTGTCTGGAAACTTGGGGATTTCAGTTGAGAGCACTACGAGTGAGGTTATGGTACTGAGCCCATTAACACAATCTATTAGAGTTAGCAAATTGTATAGGGACATTTCTTTAGAGGTACAAGTGTAATATCCTGGATTATGGCTTATGCATTAGTACTAAATTATATGAAATAGCATGCTTATGTGTGTTGAGAATGTGTATTATGAATTTTGTGAACCTTAGTGTGTAGCCAAATGCCTTAGAAATTATATGATTTTTAAGTTTAAAAGGGGGAGCTAAGCCTGTGAGGCCTTAAGGAAATTAATAGAGGAAATTTGACATGAAATTGGGCTTGTTAAAGTGGCTGCAAGGCGCCACTTAAGGCCTAGTAGGTGACGCCACAAGCATGGGTGCAGGACCTAGGATCGAGCCACAAGGGGAGCAAATTTGGGTTGCTTTTTGCGTCAGGCAGCAAGTGAGGTGGACGACGCTTAGGCTACAATTTAGGAGCTTAATTCTTTTATTTTTTTTTTAGTGATAAATGAGGATAATTAGGGAGGAAGGATAAAGGATATGATAATTGTTGATTTATTTAGATAATTTTGGGATGGATAATAATGAGGAAAAGATGGGATTTGGGAAGGGGAGTAGTGGTGGCCGGCCAAGGGATTCTCTTGGTGATATTTTCGGCCAAGAAAGGATAGGAGGCCATTTTTCTTTCTTTTCTCTTCAAGTGAGCCTCTGCCGAAATACTTTTCTTCTTTACCAAAAGCCGAAAGTTCTTTCATCATTCTTGCCGAAAATTTTAAGCCTCATACTCTTCTTCTCCATATTTTTGTTAAAGGCCGAACCACCATACCATTCTCTCTTTTCCATTGAAGCCGATTCTTCACTTGATCACCATTGCCGAAATTGTTCAATCTTCAACCATCAACTTTTCTCTCCTTCTTCTCACAACTTCATAAAAGCCGAAATCCTGTTGATCAACATCTAGCCATAGCCGAATTTCTTTGTGGGATTAAGCAAGGGTGCCATCGACTACATCATTAGGGGTAAGATCAAAATCGATTTCTATTCTTTTTCTTTTAGGCTTGTCGAAATCTAGGAACTAATCCCTTTATGTCTTTGGCTGAAACTTTGAGGAAGGTCTTCGGGATTTCTATAGTAGTCGACTATAAGGAGGATTATTCAGGATTCAACATCCAAGGTAAGGCATGTATAATATTCGGCCAAGGGCCACTTATTGTGATTTAATGTTAGAATTGGATCTAACATATATATATATAGGGATCTCGACATCATCAAGAGCAAGTAACAATTTCTGGGATTTAAAATCACAAGGTAAGGAGGTGTTTATATTCGGCCACATTGGTTATCATATTAGCCGAATCTGATTATGGTTATGTAGGGGCAGTCGACAATGGTATACAAGCATTTTGGGATTTAAGATTCACAAGGTAAGTGAATCTGACATTCGGCCAAGGCCCTATTTTGGTATTTAGATCTGTTTCTTATTCGTTTAAAAGCCGAAACTAATTAGTTAAGTGATTTAGTGCCTAGCCGATTGCAAGGGAGGAACTCTACGAAATTTCGGGATTTGATTTGTAGTCAAATCGACAGCAAGGTAAGGATTTAAGTGTGTTAATCCTTCGGGATTTGGTTGTTTGGCCAAATAGGCTTTTTCCTAAAATGCTAAGTGTTGGCCGAATATAGGAACTAAAGGATCTAAAGCTTAGATCAGGATTTTTGGGATTTCAGTGAAAGCATTAAGTATACCAGGTGTGTACCCCACACTAAATCTTGATAGATTTACGGCTTTAATTTACTATATGTGTTAATATGAAAGTGTAAGATTATGGCTAAGGTACCATGTAATGGTACGAAGTACTCAGGTACGTTTACCTACTCCTGCTATGAGTATATTGTGATAAATATCTGTTATGGCACATAAGTGCAACTATAAGAATGTGACTAAGGTATAAGGCATAATATTTGCATGTTTTGTATGACATGGGGCATATGGGTGATATGTAAAGGGGAAGTGATCTGGTGGTCTTTACCACGATATCTGAATGTGGTGACTTATGTCACAAATATCCGAATGTGGTGATTTATGTCACGAAATAATTATCTGGTGGCTATGCCACAAAATTATAAGGGGGATGAGCACGTCGACTGCAACGACTGCCTTCGATGATGTGTAGCGGATGGAGGGTTGACTTAGTAGTCCCCACGGTGTGATGGTTGGTACGGGTGATGTGTAGCGGATGGCATCTAGGATTGGGTTCGGGATTGCATCATATTATTTAAATGCTAAATGTGTATGTATGATCTGATATGCCTGAATCTGTTTGGACTTGGTGTTGGTTGTACACATTGAGTCTGTTTGACTCATCCCGTTGTGGGATATCTTTTCAGGTGACGCTCAGTAATGGACAGGGTCGGCAGGAGCTTAGTGGTGGCCATGCTCAGCAAGGAATTTATTTTATTTGGACTCTTTTTACTTTAAGTACTTTGAATTATTTTGGGTTTTGCTTTGGTGTAATAAGGCCACTAAGTATGAACTGTTTATGCATGCATTTTCAATTACTTTATTATGTTTCGAATTTTTATCAAATTTAAAGTTAAGTAATTTTTCTTAATAATCAATGAAAAATGTTTTGACCTCTGAATTCAAATGATTTTTAATTTAATTAACAAACTCTAAAGACTCGATTTTTTTTCCGGTAACCTACGTTTTGAAATATAACAAGAAAGTTTTAAAAAACGAAATCTTTGAAAACAACAATGTTTCCAACTTGAACCCAAATCAAATTTTTCTCGAAAATCACTTAAAGTTTTCCCAAGAAATAAACAAGTTTGAATCGTTTTTACTTGAGGAACATACCAGATCCAGTCGAGGCTTGTGGGCCGAGTTTGGGGTGTTTCAGTTTGGTATCAGAGACCAGTTTTTAAACTCTCGGCCTTGGGATTAAGGCCCAAAATGTTTTCAAAATTAAGCCTAAAAGAATTTTGTGAAAATTTTTGTGAAATAAGCAGGTTTCCCTAGCATGGCACCTAAGTCTCCGACCCGAAGTCCACCAGGTAAGTACCCCTATCCATTGTGTGAATTATAGTATGATTTGTAGAAGGGTAGAAATGAAACGTAGATTAGTATATTAAGTACTTGAACTATAGGACTAGTTTACCCCAACAATTACATAAAATTTTAAATGCCTAATTAAACAAACCTGTGACTAAGTCGCCGAGTTAGGGTGTGGCAACCATTGTGCGCATGTCTAGGATTGGTTTCGGTGGGAGCTTGGTATTTAAGCACTCCTAGTGACTCACGTCCTCTCCACTCGAATCCTACCTGGTGCGTAGTGACGGTTCACCCTAACCAAGAGGACTTATTCACGGGCTAAACCCCCTAACTAAAACCCGAAAGGGACTAGCCGTATTTTTATAAGAACCCTAGTTTTAAAATCCTCAAATTACCCTTTTTGATTTGTAAAAACTATTCTATAAGATTTTTCTGAAATATTCCCGATTGACAAAATTACCCAAATACCCCTGGTTGAAAAATTACTAAAATGCCCTTGTTTCTAAAATTACCATACTACCCTTGATTTTAGTAAAATTTTTTGACTTTGCAAAAGTATCCAAAAACCCTATTTTGTGAAAATTCAAAATAACCTGATTGGGAAAATTTACTAAATTACCCTTGGTTTACCAAAATTACCAAAATGTCCCTACTTTCCGAAATTTTTGCCATACCTTTGATTTGAGAAAATTTTCAAAAATACCCTGGAGTTTTGAAATTTCAAAGTGCCCTGATTTATTAAGATTTTCAAATTGACCCTGATTTGTTACCAAAATACCCCTGTAGGACAAATGACGAAAATACCCCTGGGATAGGAATAAGACGAAAAGGTTCGAAGAGTGAATGTGTATGGGAGATACTACGGAATGGATGTGTTTTCTCTGAATTAGGATAGAAGACTTGAAACTTTGAATGATCGAAAGAACTACTACTAAACTTCTTTCCATAAAACTTCTTCGCGGATAATCAGTGGAATAAGGACTAATTCATAAAATTTCTTAAATCAGATTAAAGCGCGATCGTAGAAATGAGCTCTAGGGGACGTGGTCGTAATGTGCGAGGACGCGGTAGAGGCAGAATGACCGTGTCAGAACCCGTTAGATCGGGTCAAGGATCTGAAAATGAGGTACCACCGCCACCCCCACCACCAGCTGTGGGTGTTGAGCAGCAAGATCAGACGGGGGATGACGCTGTATCGCAGGCTGTGCTGCGAGTTCTTGAGATGGTGGCTGGAGCAGGTGGAAATATGGGAGCTCGGAAATCTGTACCCAAGCGACTTCGAGCCAATGGAGCTGAGGTCTTCCGTGGCGTATCTGGTGTGGCACCCAGTACAGCTGAGTATTGGTTGGAGGCGACGGAACGAATTATGGATGAGTTGGATCTGACCCCTGAGGAGAAACTGAAAGGAATGGTGGCGCTGCTACGCGATGAAGTGTATCAATGGTGGCTCACAGTTCGGGATGGTGCCACAGCTGAGGATCTTACTTGGGAATATGTTAAGGCGGCGTATCAGAAGAAGTATGTCGGTACGCGTTACACTGATGCGCAGAGGAAGGCATTTCTGGGGCTGGTTCAAGGAAACAAGTCCATAGCGGAGTACGAAGTTGAATTCCTGAGGTTGAGCCGGTATGCTTGAAGAGTAGTGGCTACGGAGCATGAGCGATGTGTCCGGTTTGAGGACGGACTAAGGGATGACCTGAGGTTGTTAATCGCTCCACATCGGAGCGGGAGTTTTCTGCATTAGTGGAGAAAGCTAAGGTAGCCGAAGGAATTAAGGACTCAGTGAGGCAGAACTCAGTCTGGAGTAAGCAGAAGAGAGGATTTGGATCATCAGGGCCATCCGAAAATATGCAGAAGAGGCCTAGAGTTGATGGGCAGCGAGGTCAGCAAGCTGTTACTGGAGGGCAGTATCGTACTTGTGATCAGTGTGGGAAGAAGCACTTAGGAGAGTGTTGGAAGAAGACTGGGGGATGTTTCAAGTGTGGGTCCAAAGATCACATGATTAAGGATTGTCCTATGAAACCAGATGGGAATCGACCAGCAGCTCAGAATGTTAATCAGGCTGGTAGAGGTGGACAGCAGCCTCAGCGAGGACGTGGTCCGAATGGTAGAGGAAATGGTGCTGGAAGAGGACGTGGAACACCTGGCAGAGGTGTCAGTAATACAGAGGCAAGGCAGCCGGGTCTGGTGTATGCGGTTCGCCGGAGGGAGGATGGAGACACGCCGGACGTCATAACTGGTACGTTCCTCATATTTGGCAAGCCTTACTTTGCTTTGATTGATGTGGGTTCTACCCATTCTTATGTTGCATGTAGAGTAGTTGAAACTCTAGACATAGCCTCTGAACTATCTGATAGGGAGATGACTGTAGTAAGCCCATTAGGTCAAACTGTAGTAGTGAATAAGATATTTCAGAAAGTGCCTCTAGAGATTCAGGGGGTGGTATTTTCTACCGACTTAATGGAATTACCTTTCGGAGAATTCGATCTTATTCTTGGCATGGACTGGCTAGTGGAACATCGGGCGGTATTGGATTGCGCAGCTAAGCGAATGGAGTTAAAGACCCCGGAGGAGGAGATGATAATTATGATAGGGGAAAGAAGGAACTACTTGTCTAGCGTAGTTTCAGCATTAAAGGCGGATAAGATGGTTCGAAAAGGGTACAAGGCATTCTTGGCTTTCGTTAGTGCGTTGGATGCAAGGGAAGAAGGTGTTAGTGGAGTTCAAACTGTAAGGTATTTTGTGGATGTCTTTCCGGAGGAATTACCTGGAATACCCCCAGATAGGGAGGTGGAGTTCGGAATAGATTTGTTGCCTGGTACAGTTCCTGTGTCAATCACTCCGTACAGAATGGCACCAAAGGAGTTGGTTGAGCTCAAGGCTCAAATCCAAGAGTTACTTGATCGTGGGTTTATTCGACCTAGTGTGTCTCCATGGGGAGCACCGGTCTTGTTTGTGAAGAAGAAGGACGGAACTATGCGTATGTGCATAGATTATCGTCAGTTGAACAGGCTGACCATCAAGAACAAGTACCCTTTACCGAGGATTGACGACTTGTTCGATCAGCTTAAGGGGGCAGCGATTTTCTCGAAGATAGATCTAAGGTCTGAATATCATCAGCTTAAGGTGAAGGAAGTAGATATCCATAAGACAGCTTTCCGGACAAGATATGGGCATTTTGAGTTCGTGGTAATGCCGTTTGGATTGACGAACGCCCCAGCTGCGTTCATGGATATGATGAACCGGGTTTTTCAACCTTACTTGGATAGGTTCATCGTGGTGTTCATCGACGACATTCTAGTATATTCTAAGTCTGAAGAGGAACATGATGAGCATCTCCAGATAGTGTTGCAAGTGTTAAGGGAGATGAAGATCTATGCCAAATTCAGCAAGTGTGAATTTTGGCTTAAGGAAGTTGCGTTCTTAGGACATGTGGTGTCTGTAGAAGGAATAAGGGTGGATCCTAGGAAGATTGAGGCAGTGTTGGATTGGAAACCACCTAAGTCTGTGGCTGAGGTTCGTAGTTTCTTGGGATTGGCAGGCTACTACAGAAGGTTTGTAGAAGGGTTCTCATCGATAGCCGCGCCTTTGACGAAATTGTTGAGAAAGGAAATACCTTTCGTATGGACGGATAAGAAACAGGAGAGCTTTGAGAAGCTTAAGAGGGTTTTGACGGAAGCTCCAATTTTGATTCAGCCTGAGGCAGGAAAGGATTTTGTGGTATACTGTGACGCTTCTCACACGGGACTAGGATGTGTTCTGATGCAAGACGAGAAAGTAGTCGCTTATGGGTCTCAGCAACTAAGGCCACACGAGGTTAACTACCCGACTCACGATTTGGAATTGGCGGCAGTGGTCTTTGCTCTTAAGGTGTGGAGGCACTATCTCTATGGGGAAAAGTCAGTAATCTACACAGACCACAAGAGTCTTAAGTATCTGTTGACTCAGAAGGAGTTGAACCTAAGACAGTGAAGGTGGGTGGAGTTACTGAAGGACTATGATTGTTCGATAGAGTATCATCCGGGCGAGGCAAATGTAGTGGCAGATGCCCTAAGTCAGAAAGTAATGTCGGATCTGAGGGCGATGTTTGCACATCTGAGCTTGTATAATGATGGAAGTCTGCTGGCAGAGTTGCAAGTTAAGCCGATGTGGTTGAATGAAATGAAGGAAGGTCAGTTAATGGATGAGGAGTTAAGTACTAAGCTACAGCAAGTACAGAATGGAGAGTTGGAAGATTATGGTATTAATGACGAGGGAGTATTGTGTCTCAAGGGTAAGGTTTGTATGCCGAAGAATGAGGAGTTAAGGCAGAGAATTCTTCAGGAATCGCATAGTAGCCCCTATGCTATGCATCCTGGAGGTAGTAAGTTGTACAGAGACTTAAGGGAACAGTTTTGGTGGCCTGGTCTTAAGAAGGAAGTTACCGAATTTGTCGGCAAGTGCTTAACGTGTCAGCAAGTTAAGGTTAAACACCAAGTTCCGTTAGGATTACTTCAACCGATAATGATTCCGCAGTGGAAGTGGGAGCGAATTACCATGGACTTCGTTAGTGGGTTTCCCCTTACGCCTACTAAGAAGGACTCGGTGTCGGTGATAGTGGATCGGTTGACAAAGTTAGCGCATTTCATTCCAGTGCGGGTTGATTATTCCTTGCAGAAGTTAGCGAGGCTGTATGTGGCAGAAATTGTAAGGTTGCATAGAGTTTCGGTATCAATCATTTCGGATAGGGACTCACGGTTTACTTCTCGGTTTTGGAAAGCGCTACATCAAGCTCTAGGCACCAGGTTGGATTTCACTACGTCTTTTCATCCACAGTCAGACGGGCAATCTGAATGAGTAATCCAAGTGTTAGAGGACATGCTGAGGGGTTGTGTGATAGACTTCAGAGGAAGTTGGGAAGAATATTTGCCTTTAGCGGAATTTGCTTACAATAACAGCTATCAAGCTAGTATTCGGATGGCACCGTATGAAGCGTTGTATGGACGGAAGTGTCGCACTCCTACGTGTTGGACAGAATTAGGGGAACGTCGAGTTTTGGGTCCGGAGTTAGTGGCGGAATCTGAAGAGAAGGTTAGTGTGATTCGTGCACGGTTGAAGAAAGTATCTGATAGATAGAAGTCGTACGCAGATCTCAAACGGAAAGAAATAGAATTTGATGTGGGAGATCAAGTGTTTCTTAAAGTGTCACCTTGGAAGAAGGTGATGAGATTTGGTCGCAAAGGGAAGTTAAGTCCAAGGTTTATAGGACCTTATAAGGTTTTGAAACGAGTTGGACCAGTGGCATATCAGTTAGAGTTGCCACCGGAGTTGAAGCAGATGCACGACGTATTCGATGTTTCCATGCTACGTCGTTATCGATCGGATCCATCTCATGTAGTCCCGGTTGAAGAGGTGGAGCGAAGGCCAGACTTGTCCTACGAGGAAGAGCCGATTCAGATTTTGGAACGAGATGTGAAAGTGTTACGGAGGAAATCAGTTCCTCTAGTCAAAGTATTATGGCGTAATCATAGATCAGAAGAAGCTTCGTGGGAGCCGGAAGAGGCGATGCGACAGCAATACCCTCACCTATTTTTGCCAGGTAATTTCGAGGACGAAATTATTTTAAGGGGGTAGAACTGTAATATCCTGGATTATGGCTTATGCATTAATACTAAATTATATGAAATAGCATGCTTATGTGTGTTGAGAATGTGTATTATGAATTTTGTGAACCTTAGTGTGTAGCCAAATGCCTTAGAAATTATATGATTTTTAAGTTTAAAAGGGGGAGCTAAGCCTGTGAGGCCTTAAGGAAATTAATAGAGGAAATTTGACATGAAATTGGGCTTGTTAAAGTGGCTGCAAGGCACCACTTAAGGCCTAGTAGGTGACCCCACAAGCATGGGTGCAGGACCTAGGATCGAGCCGCAAGGGGAGCAAATTTGGGTTGCTTTTTGCGTCAGGCAGCAAGTGAGGTGGACGGCGCTTAGGCTACAATTTAGGAGCTTAATTCTTTTATTTTTTTTAGTGATAAATGAGGATAATTAGAGAGGAAGGATAAAGGATATGATAATTGTTGATTTATTTAGATAATTTTGGGATGGATAATAATGAGGAAAAGATGCGATTTGGGAAGGGGAGTAGTGGTGGTCGGCCAAGGAATTCTCTTGGTGATATTTTCGGCCAAGGAAGGATAGGAGGCCATTTTTCTTTCTTTTCTCTTCAAGTGAGCCTCTGCAGAAATACTTTTCTTCTTTACCAAAAGCCGAAAGTTCTTTACCAAAATTTTAAGCCTCATACTCTTCTTCTCCATATTTTTGTTAAAGGTCGAACCACCATACCATTCTCTCTTTTCCATTGAAGCCGATTCTTCACTTGATCACCAGTGCCGAAATTGTTCAATCTTCAACCATCAACTTTTCTCTCCTTCTTCTCACAACTTCATAAAAGCCGAAATCCTGTTGATCAACATCTAGCCATAGCCGAATTTCTTTGTGGGATTAAGCAAGGGTGCCGTCGACTACATCATTAGGGGTAAGATCAAAATCAATTTCTATTCTTTTTCTTTTAGGCTTGTCGAAATCTAGGAACTAATCCCTTTATTTCTTTGGCCGAAACTTTGAGGAAGGTCTTCGGGATTTCTATAGTAGTCGACTATAAGGAGAATTATTCGGGATTCAACATCCAAGGTAAGGCATGTATAATATTCGGCCAAGGGCCACTTATTGTGATTTAATATTAGAATTGGATCTAACATATATCTATAGAGATCTCGACATCATCAATAGCAAGTAACAATTTCTAGGATTTAAAATCACAAGGTAAGGAGGTGTTTATATTCGGCCACATTGGTTATCATATTAGCCGAATCTGATTATGGTTATGTAGGGGCAGTCAACAATGGTATACAAGCATTTTGGGGTTTAAGATTCACAAGGTAAGTGAATCTGACATTCGGCCAAGGCCCTATTTTGGTATTTAGATCTGTTTCTTATTCGTTTAAAAGCCGAAACTAATTAGTTAAATGGTTTAGTGCCTAGCCGATTGTAAGGGAGGAACTCTATGAAGTTTCGGGATTTGATTTGTAGTCAAATCGATAGCAAGGTAAGGATTTAAGTGTGTTAATCCTTCGGGATTTGGTTGTTTGGCCAAATAGGCTTTTTCCTAAAATGCTAAGTGTTGGCCGAATATAGGAACTAAAGGATCTAAAGCTTAGATCGGGATTTTCGGGATTTCAGTGAAAGCATTAAGTATACCAGGTGTGTATCCCACACTAAATCTTGATAGATTTACGGCTTTAATTTACTATATGTGTTAATATGAAAGTGTAAGATTATGGCTAAGGTACCATGTAATGGTACGAAGTACTCAGGTACGTTTACCTACTCCTGCTATGAGTATATTGTGATAAATATCTGTTATGGCATATAAATGCAACTATAAGAATGTGACTAAGGTATAAGGCATAATATTTGCATGTTTTATATGACATGGGGCATATGGGTGATATGTAAAGGGGAAGTGATCTGGTGGTCTTTACCATGATATCTGAATGTGGTGACTTATGTCACAAATATCTGAATGTCGTGATTTATGTCACGAAATAATTATCTGGTGGCTATGCCACAAAATTATAAGGGCGATGAGCACGTCGACTACAGCGACTGCCTTCGATGATGTGTAGCGGATAGAGGGTCGACTTAGTAGTCCCCACGGTGTGATGGTTGGTACGGGTGATGTGTAGCGGATGGCAGCTAGGATTGGGTTCAGGATTGCATCATATTATTTAAATGCTAAATGTGTATGTATGATCTGATATGCCTGAATCTGTTTGGACTTGGTGTTGGTTGTACACATTGAGTCTGTTTGACTCACCCTGTTGTGGGATATCTTTTCAGGTGACGCTCAGTAATGGACCGGGTCGGCAGGAGCTTAGTGGTGGCCATGCTCAGCAAGGAATTTATTTTATTTGGACTCTTTTTACTTTAAGTACTTTGAATTATTTTGGGTTTTGCTTTGATGTAATAAGGCCACTAAGTATGAACTGTTTATGCATGCATTTTCAATTACTTTATTATGTTTCGAATTTTTATCAAATTTAAAGTTAAGTAATTTTTCTTAATAATCAATGAAAAATGTTTTGACCCCTGAATTCAAATGATTTTTAATTTAATTAACAAACTCTAAAGACTCGATTTTTTTACCGGTAACCTACGTTTTGAAATATAACAAGAAAGTTTTAACAAAACGAAAACTTTGAAAACAACGATGTTTCCAACTTGAACCCAAATCAAATTTTTCTCGAAAATCACTTAAAGTTTTCCCAAGAAATAAACAAGTTTGAATCGTTTTTACTTGAGGAACATACCAGATCCGGTCGAGGCTCGTGGGCCGGGTTTGGGGTGTTTCAACAAGGGGAAATCTTCTTGGCTGATTTGATGGAGTTTTCATTTGGGGAGTTCGACCTAATTCTGGGGATGGACTGGTTGGTCAAGCATCGTGTTAGCTTGGACTATGAGACTAAAAGGGTCCTACTAAGGACTGATGAGGATAATAAGGTAGTCATGATTGGAGAACACCGAAATTACTTATCTAATGTGATCTCTACACTCGTGGCAGAGAAGATGGTTCATAAGGGATGTGAGGTATTATTGGCCTACGTAAGTGTTTCAGATTCTGGGGATTCTATAGTTAAGGATATCAGAACGATAAATGATTTTCCATACGTCTTTCCTAAAGAGATACCGGGGTTACCTCCGAATCGTGAGTTGAAATTTGGGATTGAGCTACTTCCAAGTACAGCTCCGGTGTCCATCGCTCCCTATCGAATGGCACCAAAGGAGCTTGTGGAGCTTAAGGCTTAGATTCATGAGCTGTGCTATTGATTTTCGAGGTAGTTGGGAGGATTATCTACCGGTAGTGGAATTAGCCTATAATAACAGTTTCCAGTCTAGAATCCAGATGGCACCTTACGAGGCACTGTATGGTCATAAGTGTTGCACTCCTTTATGTTGGACTGAGTTGGGCGAGCGACGTGTTTTTGGTCCTAAGTTGGTTTTTGAGACAGAGGATAATGTTAGACTGATTCGAGATCGACTGAAAGTGGCTTCTGACAAACAGAAATCCTATGTGGACCTGAAGCGACATGAGATTGAGTATTTGGTAGGGGACTTTGTATTCCTTAAGGTCTCACCATGGAAGAAGGTATTGAAGTTTGGTCGTAAGGACAAGTTGAGCCCTAGGTTTATTGGGCCTTACCATATTTCGAAGGGAGTGGGACCAGTCGCTTATCAGTTGGAGCTACCTCCAGAGTTGGATCGTATCTATGACATGTTCCACGTCTCAGTGTTGAGGCACTACCGCTCTGATCCTACTCACATCGTTTCTGTTGAGGAGATTAAGGTTAGGCCAGACTTGACCTTTGAGAAGGAGCTGGTTCAGATTCTGGATCGAGATGTAAAAGTACTGAGGAGGCTACGATTCTAGATCGAGATTAAGGTTAAGGTTATTTGTCGTAATCATAGCACTGAGGAGGCTACGTGGGAGCCTGAGGATATGATGCGTCAGCAATATCCTCATCTATTCTAACTGGGTAAATTTCAAGGACGAAATTTTCTTTTAGGGGGTAGAATTGTAATGCCCCAAAATTTTAATTTTTGATTTCGTGTATGTGTGACACATAAATGTCTATCTGCTTCAGTGGTTATGTGTTCTGGGTGTGTGTGAGAGGTCCCAAGTTCAAGCCTTACTTGGGCAAATTTTGGTATTTTTTATAAATAAAGCATTAAACTTGTGCAAAGGGATTAAGTTTAATTGTTGGTAAGTTTATATCAGAATGGGTCTGTTGGTCTGGTGGTTAAGTGGAGTGTTGGAGTGTTGGAGGTCCTGTGTTCAATTCTTTGTGATGGCATGGATACAGTATTTTTGCTCCAATTTCGGCTAAGAGTTGTGTTGGGGCAAAATTCTGAGGAGTTGTGTTTTAATGGGTTAATAGGGAGTGATTTTAGGAGATAATAGGGGAGAGGTTGTCAGAAAATTATCTGATTATCTTTTTGTTGCAAAAAAAAAAGAAGAAGTAGAGTTTCGGTTTTCTCTCCAATTCCCCAAACTTTTTCTACCTATTTATTCTTCTTCTTTTTCCCTCCTCTGCTGATTCTTTCCCCTAGTTGCTGCTGAACTTTCCATTAATATTTTCCCCTTCCGTTTTTTTCTTCTTCTTTTTTCTTCCAATTGATTCGATTGTTCATCGTTGGTTGTGCGTGTTCAGTAAGTAACAGTTTTGTCTATTGTTAATCGTTCTTCGTTAATCTCTAAAAGGAGGATTCCTTTCTGGTGTTTAGGAGTTAATCAAGGGGCTGGTGGTTTTGAATCGACACTATGATTGTGCGAAGTCGTGGTTACTCAAGCGAGGTAAGGGTTTTGCTAGGTTTTTAGTCGAGTTCCTTCCAAAATTGGTTGATTAAAAACAAATTAAGTGATTAATCTAGAGATATGTTGGTCGATTTTTAGGTTCTGGAGGCTTAGGAGTGCTTACGCATCAGAAACGATACCAGGTGTGTAACCGAAACACAGAAAATGGGATTCAGCAAAAAGCCGAAATTGCTTGCTGTCGAGAAAGAAAATAAGGGTGTTACAAACTTGGAAATCAACATTTTGCACTAAAATAGTTTTGGACAGCAGCAGTAGTTTAACTTTGAAAAATCATCAAAAAAAATGGAAATTGAGTTAGAGGTTGAATAAAATATGAAATTAAATTTTATTGACTCTAGATTTTCATGGAAGAAACAGTGTAAGTATATAATAAATTTTGTGAGACAAGGTTAGAATGATTTCGGGTTCCCCTATTCTGACTTAGGAAAATCATCGAAAATTGTAAAAAAATAATTAGGGGCTTAAATTTATATTTTTAAATTATTAATAAGTCTATTTTCAAGAGAAACAAACAGAACCATCACCTAAATTCCGTACTAAGAGATAAATAATTTTTAGTAAAGAAAGGATAAAGCTGTCAAACAGCAGAATAAGGATAACTTTAAAGATTTTACTGTACTTATTTGACAAACTATAAATTTTGAAAATTTTATGGTAGAAAGATATTTGAGTCTAGTTTCAAAAACATCAAGCAGATCTTAATTTGGAATTTTGTAGCTCAAGATATAAATAATTTAGTGATAATGACTCAAGTAGATAGCTTTGAATGAACATATAAGTAAATAGTGAAAACATATATGAGTATTGAGCTAGCATGGGTTACTTTAAAAATGGATCACATGGCCAAGGCCAATTTGGGCCGAGTGGGCCACACTGGCGTATGGGCCCACACGGGCAGATCGTATGGGTGTATGGGCCCATTTTTACCGAAATGTTTTTAAGGTTGCACGGGTCGCCCAAGTCGACTGTAAACCTACTGTATGGTCGGCAAGCGCTACTTAGACCCCTAAATGTGTGAAATTGACTGAATGATATCTGTACTGGGCATGTTAATATCTGAACTGAATATATGTACTGAAATTGCATAATAGCATGTCATTCATTATGTGTTGCATTGCATTGGGTTGGGGGTTGTTATTCGGAGAAAGTGTACTGAAAGGCTTTAAGCCTAATTTATTGGCAGCTCAGCTGCAAACTACTATATTGTGCCGCATTCGGTACTACTTGGAGTGTAGGGGTGGGTGGGTTGATTATATCCCCACATAGAGTGTAGGGTTGGACGGAGATGGTGTGTAGAGGCTGGTTGGATAGGATTTTGCTAATTCATAACTGTTACTACTACTGATACTATGATGGGCTAAGGCCCTACTACATTTTTTACACTGTACTGAGATGGGCTAAGGCCTAAACTGTCACTGATACTGAAAAGGGATTAGGCCCAAGACTGTTCAACTGTGCACTGTGAATGCTGATTGTTTGTTTCTTTCTGTATGATTACACACCGAGTTTACATAAACTCACCATTTTTGTTTAATGTGCACATGTAATCCCCAGACTTAGACGAATCGGTGCGATGGAGGACTCAGCGGTGACCACAGTAATTTTTGGACTTCATGGCTTCCAATTTATGATTTGATTATTATTGATTATTTGGGTTGTAATTTAAAGACCCTCTGGGACTTTGGTTTTAAATTTGGGTTTTTATTTATTTATTTTACTTTATAAATTTATACCTGTTGGTCGTAGGAAATTCAATTTTTAAAAAGTTAAAGTAATTTCTAAACGCATGATCACCTAGACTATTTTATTAAAGCTTTCGCAGCGAGGGATGTTTCAAAACAAATGTTTTAAATGAATAAAGACGACTTCCTAAGTTCTAACAAAAATTTACTAAAGATAATAACATGGAATGTCTTCATCGTAACAACGAGGCTTCAAAAACACTATCGTGTGACATTGCCAGATACGGCCAAAACGTTTAGGCCGAGTTTGGGGTGTTACATTTAGTGGTATCAGAGCCAGGTTGCAAAACTCGGCTGTGGATTATGGGTTTTATAAAAAATGGGCTATCAAAAAATTGATTGATTTCTAAATAATTTGAAATGTTTTTACTGAGTAAGTGGTACACCGAGTCTCCAGCGTCGATCCTGTAAGTATTATAAACTGTGATTTGTTTTAAACTGAAACGGTTATGGATAGTATATTCTGAAACTACTATAGGTTGTAAAATGTACTGAAAACACTCTAGTTAGTGTATACTAAAAATTGTAGAGAAACTGAAAACTGTAGTGAGACTGTGATTTACGAAAACAAACTCTGAATAATTGATACTGTTTTACATAAAAAATTTGTTAAAAACACTGGAACTGTAACTGATTCATAAAACTGTTAATACAGATAAACGTGATTAGACAATGAGCGTACGAGGTATTCGCGAACGGGGTACTAGAAGCTGAGGTAGAGGCCGCAGAAGAGCTCGAGCTGAGTCATCTTCACTAGGTAGCATACCGAACTTAGATATGAGTGAGACGCCAATGCCGCCTGCTACTGAGATTGGGTCTTAAGATCGCATGGCTGGGGACGACACATTGTCCCAGGCTATGCTAAAGATTTTGGAGAGGGTCGCTGGGCCCAATACTGGATCTGGGGGGCCGAGGGTCGATTACGAAACTACTCCGGTCCAATGGAGCTGAGCTCTTCAGGGGTGTCACTGGAGTTTCCCCTAATGTGGCCGAGTACTGGATTGAGGCCACGGAGAGGATTATGAATGATTTAGATTACACCCCTGAGCAGAAATTAAAGGGTGTAGTCTCACTGCTACGAGATGAGGCTTATCAGTGGTGGCCTACTGTTAAGGAGGGCACTCAGCCCAAACGTCTGACCTGGGAGTTCTTTAAGACCGTCTTCTAGGGAAAATATGTGGGAGCCAGTTATGTGGACGCCTGTAGGAGAGAGTTTTTGAATCTGGCACAGGGAGATCGATCAGTGGCCGAGTATGAGGCCGAGTTTCTGATACTGAGCCGCTATGCGCGAGGTATGGTGGCATCAGAGTACAAGCGATGTGTTTGCTTTGAGGATGGCCTCAGGGATAACTTGAGGGTTCTGATCGCTCCGCAGAGGGAGCGAGATTTTTCTGCCTTGGTCGAGAAGGCGAAGATCGCCGAGGAGGTTAAGCGCACTGAGCGCCAAAACCGTGACAGAAAGAGAGGTAGGAACAAGAGGGATTCGGAGCCCTCGAGTTCTGCATAGGAAGAAACACGAAAATTTACGTGTTTTTACATGCCCTTTTAACTTAAAATCATGCTATTTCGGTTAAATTCTTTTCGAAAAATAATTAAATATTATAAAATAATTAAATTGTGTTAAAAATATGAACATGATAAATTTTAATTAATTTTATAGTTAATTTTGATTAATTTTGACTATTTTCGATAGATTCGCACAAAGGGCGAAAATTGGCTCGGTAGACACTGCTCGAAGAATAAAACTGAGAAGCAATTTGAAGTATCGAGGAAAATTTATTTCCGGCCTAAAATGGTCCAAAAATGTGTTTTAATTCATAATATAATTAATTTTGATTTATTCCCAATTTAATTTGGGCTAAATAAATTATTATTAATTAATTATGGAAAAAAGGGTCCAGTTGAACCGCACTGGTTGAACCGAATTTAGTGAACCGAACCAGCCACCAATTGGGCTGCCTAGAACCGTCCATATGCTGACCCAAATCAGCATTTTAGCTGACTAAATGAACTTTCAAAAAAGCCCTTGAAGAACTTTCAACCTTACATTCAAACCCTTCCAAAAAATGTGGCTTTATGGATTTGCACCAGGCTGTTTTTAGCAAAGTTGAATCTCTCAAATTTTCCATGTGTGTAGCCGGCCAAGGGGGGTCTCTTTGGCTGATGGAATTTGCTATTTTTAGCAGCTACAATAAGCTATAAAAACCACCCCTTGCTGATTATTCAACTCATCCCTCACACTCTCATTCTCTCTTCTCCTCTCTCACTTTCTCTCAACTTTTCCTTTCCATTTCCCCTTTTGTTCAAGTGCCGATTTCTTCTCTTGGGAAAGAGGTCCTCATCAGCCATTGTTGAGCAGCAATTAAAGTTTTCATAAGCCACCTTGATAGCCGAGGACAACGGAGAACGAAGAACGGAGCAATCAGTCAAGCCACGGAGAAACACCGGATTTGCTTCTTGTTCCCTATCTCTTTAAATTTCGTTGTTGTTTTGAAAACCATGTTTATGAATATTTATGCTATTGAAATGGTTATTTTAATCAATGTAGCTTGAATTTAATCCGTGTTAGGTTAATTATATTTTGCCTGCTTGAATTATTGAATTGTGTTTGTGCTGTTATAGGCCTCGGTAAGATGCTTGATTAAGTAAAGTCATGCCTAAGTTATTCTTGCAATATTAATTGTTAGATAACTAATGAATTAATTATTAAGTCGTATTGAAATTTTAATTAATTGACACAATACGTAATCAGTGCATGTTTATTCTTCTAAGGTAGCTGAAGTTTAAATTAGCATTGTATTTGGCAATACATATGCCTTGCATAACCTCCAAGATTATTGTGATTAAACTGTTTCAAGGTAGAAATACTCTATTACCTCACTTGATCTTTTATATGCTTGTGAAGATTGATTAATCGCTTGGATTAACATTGAAAAATGTTCAAGAGATTGATTAATTTAATAAGTAAGTATGAGCAGTGGTTAGCAAATTACCGAGTTGCCGCGAATTTGTTCATAACAGTATATACATAAGTTTAATAATTCTACGTTAAAGGAATGTAATTAATCCAACACAATTATATCATCTTGATTAAACCTTATTTGAACTCGTGCATTAGAACCTTTTTTTTTAACTTAGTTTTTAAACCTTAGTTTTTAATCATCTTTAAACCAAAATATTTTCCATCACCAAAGTGTTTTAAAATCAATTTCATAAATATTTCTTTTTACATCCCTATAGGTATGATAACTCAACATTTACTTGTCACTTTCTTACTTGTTACACTTGCACATTTCCATCATTCCAAGTTTTTGGCGTCGTTTCCGGGGACTGTTTTAAAAAAAAAGCCATTATTTATGAATCTATTTTTTCATTTTGGTTTATTTATTTTCCTGTTTAAATCTTTACTTACGTAATTTTTCTGTGATTATTTCAGGTGTTTATGAGTATTGACCAAATTATCAACTTACTCCTTGTGGACCCTGAAATAGAATGAACCTTTCGACAGTGAAAAAGACAAGCGAACTAGAGAAGGACCGAAGAGATGAACTTCGAGAATATGAATCAAGGAAACGGAGCAAACTTTGCTCAGAATCCTATCATTATTGCTAATGATAGTGATAGAGCTTTACGACAGTATGTTGTGCCAGTATTTAAATATCTTAATCCGGGTATTAAGAGACCCGAAATCGAGGCACAACAATTCGAGCTAAAGCCAGTCATGTTCCAGATGCTTCAGATTGTGGGCCAATTCAGTGGAATGCCTACTGAAGATCCTCATCTTCACTTAAGACTATTTATGGAAGTGAGCGATTCTTTCAAGTTAGCTGGAGTACCCAAAGATGCATTACGACTGAAGTTGTTCCCATATTCGCTAAGGGACAGAGCTCGTGCCTGCTTGAACTCATTACCACTGAACTCCATTTCTACATGGCCAGAGTTAGCCGAGAGATTCCTCATGAAGTATTTCCCGCCGAGCAAGAATGCCAAGTTGAGGAATGAGATCACTGCCTTCCAACAAATGGATGATGAGTCCCTGTATGAGGCATGGGAAAGGTATAAAGAGTTATTATGAAAGTGCCCTCATCATGGAATCCCACATTGCATTCAACTTGAGACATTCTATAATGGTCTCAACGCTCACACGAGGATGGTAGTGGACGCCTCTGCTAATGGTGCTCTCCTTTCTAAGTCTTATAATGAGGCTTACGAAATTATTGACAGGATTGCCAGCAACAATTATCAATGGCCAACCCATCGAGCAGCGTCAGGTAGACGAGTTGCTAGAATACATGAAGTGGACACTCTCACTTCACTCGCATCTCAGGTATCTTCAATATCCTCAATGCTTAAGAATCTTACCACTAATGGGTCTAACAGTTTTGCAGCCCAACCACCTAATAATTTGAGAATATAGCCTGTGTGTATTGTGGGGAATGACATTTGTTTGAAGAATGTCCATTGAACCCCGAATCCGTATATTACATGGGTAACCAGAACCAAACCGAGGGAGGCAAGGACTCTAATCCAACTTTTATAACTCATCGTGGCGAAATCACTCGATTTTTTCCTGGAGTAACCAATGGGCTGGAACCAGTAACACTTACGCCCAACTTAGACCAACTCAGCCGCCTAGCTTCCCCCGACAAGTTCAGAAACCAACCCAAGCAAAACCATCCAATAGCTTAAAGAATCTATTGAAGGCATACATGGCAAGAAATGACGCCACTCTAAGGAATTTGGAGAATCAAGTGGGCCAGCTTGCTACTGAACTTAGGAACCGACCACAAGGCGCTCTACCTAGTGACACGGAGAATCCGAGAAATTTGGGGAAGGAACATTGTAAAGCGTTGACATTGAGGAGCGAAAAGACAGTAGAGCCCAACACTATCGAAGTTGAAAAGGAGCCAGCTGACGCTTAAGATTCAGAAGAAGTTCAACCAAGTGTTGAAATCCCAGTTTCACCGAAACCAGAATCTGCAAAACCCGACAAAGTAACCTCAGGACCAGCTAATTCTGATATACTAACAACTTCGTTAGATGCAGAATTACCGCCAAAGACGAATAAACCAGAATCAGTTCCAGTAATGAAACCACCACCACCCTACCCTCAAAGACTTCAGAAGAAGAAGCAGGAGATTCAATTTAAGAAGTTCCTTGACGTACTCAAGCAAATTCACATCAACATCCCGTTGGTTGAAGCACTTGAGAAAATGTCAAATTACGCCACGTTCATGAAAGATATCTTGTCTAAGAAACAAAGACTTGGAGAATTTGAGATGGTAGCTCTAACGAAGGAATGCAGTGCATATCTTCAAGACAAACTACCCCCAAAATTGAAGGATCCTGGATGTTTTACCATACCGTGCAACATTGGAACAACATATTGTGGTAAGGCATTATGTGACTTAGGTGCAAGTATCAACTTGATGCCTATGTAAATATTTAGGAAGTTGGGTTACACTTAAACTAGCAGATCGATCCTTAGCACATCCAGAAGGAAAAATCGAGGACGTATTGGTACGTGTAGATAAGTTTATCTTTCCTGCTAACTTTGTAATTCTAGATTTTGAAGCAGACAAAGAAGTACCAACCATAGTAGGAATGTCGTTCCTAGCAACTGGAATGACCCTTATTAATTTGCAGAAGGGCGAGCTCACTATGCGTGTTCAGGATGATCAGGTTACATTTAACGTCTTTAAGTCTATGCGATTTCCTGACACAATTGATGATTGCTCTGCAGTGTTCGATTTAGAGGATTTAATAGTGGAGAAGAAACTCAACTGTGTTGAAGACCCACTGGAAAGAATTTTGACATCGAATCCCCCAAATGATGAAGAGGAGAATGAATACTTTACTTTGCTAGAAGCTAATCAAAGGGGATGTAATCCGCAATCCCGTTTTGAAGCTTTGGAGTTAAAAAAGATGGACTATTCCCACTCAAAAGCGTCGATCGAGGAGCCACCTAAATTAGAACTCAAGGTATTACCTTCTCATTTAAAATATGTTTATTTAGGTAACGATTCTACTCTGCCTGTGATTGTTTCAGCAGAATTGACCACTAAGCAAGAAGAGAAACTTATCTTAGTTTTGAAACAATTCAAGAAGGCCATCGGGTGGACCATACCCAATATTCGCGGTATTAGTCCATCTATATGCATGCACAATATTATCTTGGAAGATGGAAAAAAAAGGACGATCGATGGACAACGGAGACTGAACCCCATCATGAAGGACGTAGTAAAAAAAAGAGATTATCAAGTGGTTAGATACTAGGTATCATCTATCCCATCTCAGATAGTTCATGGGTAAGTCCGGTCCAGTGTGTGCCAAAAAAAGAACGTATCACAGTCGTAGAGAACGAGAACAACGAGTTGATACCGACTAGAACAGTTACGGGATGGAGAATCTGCATCGATTACCGAAAGCTGAACAAGGCGACTAGGAAAGATCACTTTCCTTTGTCGTTCTTGGACCAGATGCTGGATAAACTCACAGGACGAGATTACTACTATTTTCTCGATGGATACTCAGGAATTAATCAGATTACAGTAGCACCAGAAGATCAACACAAAACGACATTCACCTGCCCGTACGGTACGTTTGCATTTAGACGCATGCCATTTGGTTTATGTAATTCACCTGCTACGTTTTAAAGGTGTATGATGTCTATTTTTACTGACATGGTTGAGAAGTATTTGGAAGTTTTTATGGACGGTTTTTCAGTATTCGGAGATACTTACGATGATTGCTTAGCCAATCTAGCTAAGGTACTAAGGCGATGTGAAGAAACGAATCTCGTACTCAACTGGGAAAAGTGCCATTTTATGGTACGAGAAGGAATTGTTCTAGGGCATCAGATAATGAGACATGGAATCGAGGTAGAAAAAGCAAAGGTAGACGTTATTGAGAAACTCCCACCTCCAACATTTGTAAAAGGTGTTAGGAGCTTTTTGGGCCACGCCGATTTTTATCGAAGATTTATCAAGGTCTTTTCCAATGTTGCTAAAACCTTATAAAAATTATTGGAGAAGGACTCGATATTCAAGTTTGATGAGGAATGCTTAAAAGCCTTCAACGATTTGAAGAGTCGATTAGTCACGACACCCATAGTCGTCACACCAGACTGGGATTTTCCATTCGAATTGATGTGTGACGCAAGTGACTTCGCAATTAGAGCTGTTTGGGCCAGCGAAGGAACAAAGTTTTTCATCCTATCTACTACGCAAGTCGAACTCCAACAAGAGCTCAACTGAATTATACGGTAACAAAAAAACAGTTACTTGCTATTATGTTTGCTTTCGACAAGTTTCGATCTTATCTTGTAGGTACCAAAGTGATTGTCTATACGGACCACTCAGCAATTAAGTATTTACTTGCGAAGAAAGACGCTAAGCCGAGACTGACCCGATGGGTACTTCTACTTCAAGAGTTTGATCTAGAAATTCAAGATCGAAAGGAAGTAGAAAATCAAGTAGCAGACCACTTGTCCAGATTGGAGCCACAAGAAGGGAATTCTCTTCTTATACCAATTCAGGAGACATTTCCAGATGAACATATACTGAAGGTAAATCATATCCATAATACCCTTTGGTTTGCTGATATTACTAACTATTTAGCTTGTGGGTTGATGCCAATTGATAAGACGTATCAACAAAGGAAAAAGTTTCTTCACGATGTGAAGTACTATTTCTGGGAGGAGCCATATGTGTTTAAAAAGTGTGCAGATCAGATGATCAAGAGATGCATGGCAGAAGATGAAATACCAAAGATTTTATACCACTGTCACTCAGCTCCAAGTGGGGGACACTTCGGAGGTACACGTACAGCGGCCAAAGTACTGCAAGCCGGATTCTTTTGGCCAACACTATTCAAGGATGCATATGCTTACGTGAAGAGCTGTGATCGATGTCAAAGGGTTGGAAATGTTACCAACAGAAATGAGATGCCTCGAACAAACATCATTGAGGTAGAGTTGTTCAATGTATGGCGTATTGACTTTCTTGGTCCTTTTCCTCTGTCTTGTGGTCACAAGTACATACTAGTAGCAGTAGACTATGTGTCTAAGTCGGTCGAGACTGAGGCATATCCGACAAACGATTCTAAGGTTATGATGAAGTTTCTATAGAAGCATGTGTTCACAAGGTTTGGAACCCCAAGAGCTATCATCAGTGATGAAGGATCCCACTTTGTGAACAAGTGGTTAAAATGGTTATTAGACAAGCACGGAGTGAAACATAAGGTTGCAACAACTTACCATCCGCAGACGAATGGGCAAGCTGAACTGGTAAATAAGGAGATCAAAGGCATACTTGAGAAGCTAGTTTGCCCGAACCGATGAGATTGGTCCACAAGATTAGATGATGCTTTATGGGCTTACAAAACAGCATACAAGACACCATTAGGGATGTCACCTTATAGGTTGGTCTTTGGGAAAGCCTGTCATCTACCATTGGAGTTAGAGCACAAAGCTTACTGGGCTCTTCAATAGCTTAATTTGGATCCTAAGCTCGTAAAAGAGAAATGGATGTTCCAACTCAATGGGTTAGAAGAGTTCCGAATGTTCTCATATGAAAATGCCAAATTACTTAAAGAAAGACTCAAGAAATGGCATGACAACCACATTCGAGTTCGAGAATTTGAAGCAGGTCAGCAAGTCTTGTTGTTCAATTCCAAATTGAAATTCTTTCCGGGTAAGCTAAAATCACGTTGGTCCGGTCCATTTACGATTTACCAAGTCTATCCATACTAAGTTGTTGAACTCCAAGGTAAGGGAGGTAATTTCCGAATTAATGCTAAGCGCCTGAAACATTATTGGGGAGATAAAATTGAACGGGATAAAATCTCGTTCATTTTATCGGATACTTAATTTTTCGTTTTCCTTTTTGAATAAATGATTTAGGATATATTTTCGGGTTTAGTATGTTTAAATAAATTCTATCTAGGAGATTAGAACTTAAGCGGGACCGTTTGTGACCCCTCCAATCTTTCCTGAGAATTTATTTTGACATAATTTTCTAAGAAATTATCCCCTAAATGGAAAAATAAATTTTTAGTTTTTCAAATAAAAGGGTCAATTTTGATCCAAGTTTTAATTTGCAACTCAATTTTAAATTTTCATTAAGTCTAGGGACTTAATTGAATTATTTTTAAAATTTAGTCGCTCTTTTCGTAAATAATAAAAAAACTAGGTGTCTTTCTTTGTGCATATTTTCAAAAAGCATCTAGAATAAATATTTTTAATATTATTAATAATTTGATAAAAATTAATATATAATTATCAAGTTAGCTTAAAATTAGGATTAATTTTATTTTGATTTAGTTTTATGTTTATCTTAATAATTTAACAACGGTTGATAATTTTATACGCATATATTTAATTATTAATTGTTATTTAGTTTGAGTAAAGTTAGAACTTAAGGATTTTTTTAATCATTAAAATTTTCTAAGAATTCTACTACAAATCTTATTTCTCCCTCTATAAATACCATCAACCTTTCTCCCTCCATTCATCCATCTTCAAAACCCCCAAAGTGGCGCAAGCCTAGCCCAGCACTTGGCCAGCAGCCAGCTCCAGCACACCCCAGCAACCTGCGCGCAGACCTGTTCCAGCGCCCAACCACGCGTGCCTGCTGCTCCTGCCCAGCAGCTGCCCAGGCCATGTTCCGCACCTGCACACGTCCCAGCGCACCAGGCTAGCTTGCGGAAGGTCTCATACGCTACTGCTTGCCGAATCAACCCCTGCAGCACATTGCTGCCTGCTCCCGTACCATCAGCCGCGCACCTAGTCACCATTCAAGCACTTGATCGGCACACCATCCTTGCACCAACCCCTTTAACCAAACCCTCCAACCTCCTTCAAATTGCCATTTATTTTCCTTCATAAGTATTTTTAGAGTTCTTATATTTTTACAAAAAAGGTGGTGAGACCTAATTTTCTTTCAAAATTTTAATTTTATTCAATTATTTAATTTTTCAATTTATTAAATTATTAATAATTTTTATTAATCAAATTTTTAAGAAAATAAATTTTTCCATCTTATGATCAGGTTAATCATGCATCGCAAGAGAACTCGTGCCTCTGCTCAAATCGATGAAACACAAAGCAAGTTCCATTGTGTTGAAGCCAAAGTGAGATACGAAAGTATCTTCAAAAATTAACATATGCATCCTGAGAAAGGCTTCACACTGAAGGAAAGCAACTACAAACACTTTACGGCACGTATTTGTTAAGTTGCCTAAGCCCTCAATTGGGAACTATTTTGTGAGAAGAGACCTAGTGTGGATGAGAGCTAGTTCGTGAGTTCTATGCAAATTTAACCTCAAGCGAGATGACAGATGTAACACCTCTTACTAATAACATACATTTCATGGGCCTACGAGGCCTTAGACATACTTCTGGAAGGTTTCGGGATTCAACCGAAAACTTTTGTGTTCCTTAAAAAACATTTTGCCCAAACAGGTGCCACACGCCCGTGTGCCCCTAAGACATGCCTGTGTTCGACACCCGTGGTCGGCACTGACTTATTTCACACGGCTGAGCACACATCCGTGTCTATAACCCGTGTCCTTCACACGGCCTAGACACGCCCGTGTCTCCTACCCGTGGAGCTCTCTGTTTATGACATCATCAACTCACTATGGTCACACGGCCAAGGCGCACGCCCGTGTCCTTAGCCCGTGTGTCTAATTAAATTCCACAATTAATGTGCAGACTTCACACAGCCTGGGCACATGCCCATGGGGCTGACCGTGTGTCACACACGGCCTAGACACACACCCGTGTGCCTACCCGTGTGGACACTTAAAGGCTATTTTCCAAGCCAATTGCTACCTTGAAAACAAGAACATAACAATGTCCACTCCAACTACATAAATATTTCTTCAAATGCATGGACAATAGTGCATAAATTAACAACATCGGTGTATAAACTTAATAAATATTGGTAAATCTCTTTAGCCATATACAAAAAGAATGATAACCTTAATAGCCAACACTTTGGCTTTCCATATGATATAACTCCTATACATGCCATACAAAATAAACTACTTGGCTATACCAAAATATTGATTGATAGCGTGATCTCAACTCCGACGTTTATGATCCCCAATTTAGCTTGCCGTAACTACAAGGAAAGAAAGAAATGAAAGAAGTAAGCATATAGCTTAGTAAGTTTGCATGAAATTCATATAGCAATTATATTTGCTTCATATAACTCATCCATCAAGAGACAAATACAACTTGAGTTTCAAGTGCTTGGACTTACTTACTCATACTTATTCATACTCATCATATGATACATAATAATTACATACTTGAAATGTACTCATTGTACCTTTATCACTTAATCACATAAATTAGTATATTTTGCTAATACAACATAAATTTCAATATTCATCTTTCTTATCTTGAATGAAACTCTTTATCAACTTTGAACAACTTAGCTTATTACCATCTCTACTTGCTTAGCTTTCTTGTTACCTCTTTCATACTTGGCTCTTTTGCCCGATGAATTACCCAGAATAACTAAGGTTACTCAATCTCATCACACATGGGTCTCGATGCCAATGCCATGTCCCAGACATGGTCTTACATAGGATCGCCTCATGATGCCAATGTCATATCCCAGATATGGTCTTACATGGGATCCCTTAACTTGATGTCGATGCCATGTCCTAGACATGGTCTTACACGAGATCTTCCTTTGGTGCCGAAGCTATGTCCCAGACATGGTCTTACACGGAACCTTCCTTGTATGGCGTCAATGCCATGTCCCAGACATGGTCTTACTCAAGACCTTCCTTGTTCGATGCTGATGCCATGTCCCAGACATGGTCTTACACAGGATCTACGTTCGGTGCCGACGCCATGTCCCAGACATGGTCTTATACGGATCTACATTTCTGGGGTGTCGATGCCATGTCTTGACATGGTCTTGCACGAACTTTCCTTGTTTCATGCTATGATATTAGTAATCATCATTATTTCGAGTCTTCAACCGGGACTTCTTCTTACATACTCTCATTCACTTTCTTATCAATATATCATTAATCATGACTTTATGAAAATAGTGTATATTATACAACATAATAAGAAATTTATTGAAAATGCATGTGAAACCTTAAATTTATACAAACTTACCTCGGTATTCAAAATGTATGTAGATATGCAATTTAGTCCTCGACTTTGTTCTTACCTCGGTTTCGATCCGGGCTTCGTATTTCTTGATCTATAATAGAAATTTAGTTCATTTTAATCATCACATTAATAAAAGCATTTCGATAATCATGCTTTGGCAAAATTACTATTTTGCCCCTAGACTTTGGCAAAATTACTATTTTTCCCCTAGGCTCGGAAATAAATTCTAATCACATTTCTACCTTCAACAAGCCTAGGTGAACATTTAATACTCTTATAGCTATCATCAAAACTCAACATTTCACATAATTACTACAAATTTGTAACCTTTTCATCAAGGTCCAATTAGGTGTTTTCAAGACAACACCTTTCACAAAAGTTGTTCATCTAACAACTAAGACTCAATTTCTTCCATAAAAATGCAGCAAATAACAATGATAGCTCTCATGGAAAAACTCTAAACTTTTCACCATATTGCACAATAGTCCCCTCATTTGAAAGCTTAAGCTTTAGGGGTCTCAAAAGTACAATTATTATCAAGAAAAATCATCAAAATCACTTACTAGAATGGAGAAGAGCTTGCTAAAAATTTTGAGCTTTCAAACCTCTATTTTGCTTGCTAAATCAGTGGAGAAAGATGGAGAGAGATATGATATCTTTTCTTTCCTTATTCTAATATTAAACTAGCAATTAGTCCACCAAATGTTACCAACTTTAACCAACTTGGTCAATTCTTGTCCCCTATGGCCGGCCAAGCATATATTGGGGGTCTAATTTCCTTTTAAAGACCTCCAATTATCAATCTATGGCTATTTGGTACCTTTAGCTTATAGAATGGAACTTTCACACTTTATGTGATTTAGTCCTTTTTTGCAATTAAGCAAGAAATCGCTAAAATTAAAGTACCAAAATTTTCATGTAATTCTAAAATCATGCTCTAACACATAAAATAACATGAAAAAAAATTTCCCTAACCTCGGATTAGTGATCTCGAGATCACTGTTCCGTCTAGCCCCTAAAATAGGCTGTTACAACAAAAGTTCCAATTTGCGGAATCAAGGTACCAATTAATTCAAATGCTATTAATGAGTTCTTTGAATTACCTGATTTTGAGAACGACGAATATTCATCTTTGATGAGCAATATCAAGCCTGAAATTCTGCAAGAAATTCTCGAGGAACTTACAGTTCAAGGTTCCAATTGGACTATGTCAAAACAAGGAATCCACACTTGTCGAAGAGAATCCTTGGCACCACTCACGAAGGTATGGTTCTATTTCATCCGATTCAGCCTAATGTCTAGCTCACATGGGACTACAATCTCATTAGAGCGAATGGTCTTATTATACTCGATCTTAACTGGAAAGACCATTGATGTGGGAAAGATCATCTTGAGGGAGATGCAAAATTGTGCCGTTAAACGTTCTGGCCCTGCTTACTTCCCCTTTACAATAACTATTCTGTGCTTGAAAGCTGAAATTCTTGCAAATGTAAAGAAGACAGGGTACACCCAAGGCACAATCACGAATTGGGACCTATACCGAATAGCTGGAGACTCTGTTCTACAGCAACGAGTTGAAGAAAGTGAGGATCCTGAAGAAGAAGAAGAAGAAGATCCCACGATACAATCATTTGGAATACCCGATAAGGCGGAATCAGTAGAACCAGAAGCGGAACCTGATGCTGAAACTTTAATGTTTAGAGCTCCATCACCTAGCCCAGATCTTCGAGATGAGTTGTCAAAATTGATGGACCTAATGCAACATATGCAATGGCAGCAGCAAGCTTACTGGAGATACTCAAAAATAAGGGATGACTCGATGAGAAGTGCTCTTAAGAAAATATACAATGATCCATTTATTTTTGTGCCTGAATTTCCAGACTTCATATTTGAACCACGGAGTCCATTATCGAAGAAGGAGCGAAGCGATTCATGCAAAGGCAATAATGATGGAGCAAAAGATGAGTCCAATTTGGAAGGATCTGCAAATAAATAAAAGGGAGGGATCTTGACTTTATTTTTTCTTCTTATGTTAATTTAGGATTAGGATTAATTAGGAATTTTTTTTATTTCTACACAATAAAATAAGAGATGGGAATCAAAAGTAAATATGGACAACTAGTAAAGTCTAAAGTGTGGCAATAGGTATATACATGTCGAGGATTGGATCTAGGAAGAGATTGGTACTTAAGCAGTCAAATTGACTCACCTCCTCTTTTCTGGAATCCTACCTGGTGTATAGTATCTATTCACTTTAAACAATGAGGACATTGTTCATTTTAAGTTGGGGGGACTGAAAATTGAAATTATTTCCACTCAGAATAATTTTTTTCTTTTAATTATGAATATGGTATATTTTTGTTCAATAAATTTGAATTTTGTTAAGTATGCTAAATTTAAGTATGAATAAAGTTTGATTATTTCAATAAATTGTTATGTTAGCTTAATTATGACATGAAATGTATTTCTAATAAAGCATGCAAATCATAACATAAAATTTTAGTTCTTTAGGAAAGTTAGGCATGCATGAAAGTTTAAGTCTTTAGAATTGACTTAGTAGTTTCTTAAGGCGAAATCCTAGGAAGAATGGAACGTTGAAAATAAGTTAGGCAACTATTGTTTGGACCGTTTGAGCCTTTCAAGCCAACCATGATGAAATCTTTATCCTTTGAAACCCAACTTTGAGACTTTATGGCCTAATTTTATTTAAACCCTTACAAAGTTAGCCATCACTTCTCTTAATTATCTTAAAAATGTCCCAAACACTAGACTCAGTACTATTCAGAGTATTCTTTGAAAATAAGTTTGGGGGAGTTGCAAAGAAGTATGAAATGCTCTAAAATTTGTAGTACATGTAGTAAAATACTCAAAAAAAAAAGCATTTGTACTTGAAGTAAATGGCACTAAAGAGCATGTGAAAAGGAAAGAAAAGTTGATGTATTGAAGGTAATTATTTCGAAAGATCCGATACAAGCTGAGTCTAGGGCTTTTTTTTAAACTTCAAATTATCTATCTTTTACCTACCCCTAAGCCCAGCTATGTTACAACCTTGTTAAAGACCTATTGATTCAAAGCTCCAATGTTACCTACATTTTGCTCTATTCAACATATGAAGACATCAGTTAAGTTTAATGATTGCAGTTTAATTTTGAATAAGGGATTAAAATCAAATTGGTAGGGATTAACATATCTTTATTAAGAAACATTTAGTCTAATTTTGCTATTGTAGTAATTGTTGAGATTAATTTGAACGATATATATACTTGAGTAGCATAATTATCAAATTTCTTGTTTTTGAGCATAAGTATATTTATTTCATGATTTTGGGAAGAATGTTGTTCTGAAGGAGTTTTTCAAAAGTGTTTCCGACAAAATTCTTTTCAAATTTGTGCATTACTCGGGACAAGCAATGAATTAAGTTTGGGGGTGTGAAAACACAAAAATTTACGTGTTTTTACATGCCCTTTTAACTTAAAATCATGCTATTTCGATTAAATTCTTTTCGAAAAATAATTAAATATTATAAAATAATTAAATTGTGTTAAAAATATGAACATGAATTTTAATTAATTTTATAGTTAATTTTGATTAATTTTGACTATTTTCGACAGATTCGCACAAAGGGTGAAAATTGGCTTGGTAGACACTGCTCGAAGAATAAAACCGAGAAGCAATTTGAAGTATCGAGGCAAATTTATTTCCAGCCTAAGATGGTCCAAAAATATGTGTTAATTCATAATATAATTAATTTTGATTTATTCCCAATTTAATCTTGTGGTTATACTGTCTTTGAGATGTTTTTATTTGCGATTATGAACTAATTTTCTAAATACCTAGAGAGATGAACCCTATGATGAATTCTATCTTTTTATTTCTTTTTTACACAATAAATATTTGGATCTTATTATCAATTTTGTGTGGTTAATTCTTGGTTTAATATTTTCGGATTATTAATCCATATTTGATGTGCTTGAATAGAGGAGGAAAAGTCATTGTTTAAGAGTAGATCTAGCATAATTAAGTAGAGTTGCATGCAATCCTAGAAATAGGACGACATAAATCTACCAAATTAGAGTCAAATCTAATAGGGGATCAATAGATCAAGTTAATACGACAATTGGGGTTTTTATTAGAAAAAAATTTCAATTAGTCAACCTAGAGTCAATTGCTCTTACTCTCGAAAGAGATATTAGCATAATTTAGGAATTCTACGGATCAAGGTATTAAGTGAAGAAATTGTTTAATTGAAATTGATAATGACAAATGAAATCTTGGTGGATTCTGTCCTTGGTATTGTTTCACTTCTTGGTTGTTAATCGTCTATTTTCTTGATTTATTCTTTACCGTGTTCTTTAGTTAATTTTAGTTTTAATCAATTACTCCAATTTGTCGGTTAAATAATAGAAAGATAGTAATTACTAGTACTTTTAGTCTTTGTGGGAACAATATTTGTGCTCACTGTAGCTATACTATTAATTGATAGGTGCACTTACCTTTGTCGAATTTTTAGTTGGTTCCATGGACATCAAAAACAATCAAATGGCAATGTAATCGCAGATCAATGCTTCTCTTTCTCAATACCAAAAACTAACCCGTTTTACCGAAATAAGAGTTTTCATCACTCAATTATCATTTCTAAACCTCAAACATGTTTGTAAATATCTTAAAAATCATATTATTACATATTTAAGCCATCAATTTCACCTAACCACTCGAATCTAACTTTTCTGGAAAATCAAGCTTACATGAACATTAAAAAGAGGGAAAACGTTCAATTCATAAAAAAATCATTAATGATTTGTTAAATCGAGTTCAAAAACCTTCTAATTAATTCAAAATAAGTTGAAAATCAATCTAAAACAACAAGTTAACTCAATAACTCGGATTTCACCATTTTTAACCAAATTTCGGTGTTAAAGCTTTAGATCTATTAAAATCTTGTATTAGTTGATCAAATCTCAAATTATAAAAACAATGAACTTGGAATCATCAATAGGAATCAAAATGTTACCTCAATTTGAAGAAAACGACGAGTTATAGATCCAATTCGGTAAAAAATGTTTGAAGAACGATGAAGGATTTGATGAAGGAAACTTAAATTTTCTTTAAAATTGAAGGAAGAACTGGTGTTTGAAAGGTTAGAAAATTTATAAGGATGAATCAATTTTGAGAAAAACTCATATTTTGATTTTGGGAAAATTTTGAATGGGAGATGAAAATGATAGGGAAGGGACGATGGGTGGTTTGAATAACCGACCAATTTTTAAAAATTGGGAAATTACCCCCTAGGCCACTCCCACTTTCCTCTCTTTTTCAAATCAGTCCTTTTGTTTAATTAAAACATATTTCCTTAATTATTTTCAATTTGGGTTCCATTTTTAAAATCCATTTTAAACAAATGAATTCCCGAACACTTAATTTTAATTTCCTCGATTAAATTTCTAATCCCAAATATTATTTAATTAATCCTTACGATCCTAATTCTAGAATTTTGAATTTAACTCTCAGTTCGCTACCTAGTTCTACTAACACAATTCTACAACCCGGTTTTTGGGATGTAACAATAACAAATGGGTATGATTTGAGATTGCTTAAAGGATTTTGGTGAGGCTTCGGGTTTGACAGTTAATTTAGAAAAATCTAAGCTCTTAGTTTCGCCTAACATTCAAAGAGATGAGGCTTATTATTTCAGTACGGTGGGGGGGCATACCTCTAGCTACAGATTTGGGAACCTATCTTGGAGTTCCTCTTGTGCATGGGAGGGCTTCAAAGTAGACTTATGTCGGTATTGTGGACAAAGTGATGGTTAGTCAATTGGAAGGTAAAGTGCTTTCGTTAGCAGGTCGAAAGGTGCTTATACAACCTACCACCAATGTCATATTGTTGCATGTTATGCAAATGACTTTTTAACCGATATCTATCTATAAGAAATTAGATCAGAATTTTTTATAGGGCGGCTTGACGGACTACATGTATAACCATTTAGTAAACTAGGATCAAATTTGTTGTCCGAAAGTGTCTGATGATCTGGGGTTGAGGAAGGCACGATTGAGAAAATTGGTGATGCTTGTTAAAGTTGGTTAGTGTTTACATTCACGACGGAATTCATTCTTGTGTAATGTTTTTCGTCAGAAATATCTTACAGAGGTGTCCTTTTTGGAAGGAATGCCCAAGGCAATAGCATCCTCGGTTTAAAGGGGGTTGCTTCAGATCAGGAACATTATACAGAGGATATTAGATGGTGGGCTGGCGATGGTACTCGGATTAGATTGTGGGACGACTGGTGGGTGGGTATGACGCCGCTAAATAAAACAATATGCTATGGTCTCTTCAATTGTGGGTGCTGATGGAATTTGGACCATTAACACGGTCCTCCTTGAGCTATCGAAGGATGTTTGGTTGGCCATTAAGGCTATCCCTCTTTCTTATTCCCATAGCTGAGAGGCTCGGGATACTTGCTACTAGGGACTAGAGAGTTCAAGAAAAGTTCTCTGTTCCATCCATGTATTCGATGTTGGAGAAGGCAGTGAATGCACATATTCGATCTGGTATCTGGGCTAGATTTGGTTTTTGCAATACCCAGAATGAGCTCGTTTCTTCATATGGATTGTGGCATTGGATTGCTTGAATTCTAATCAGGTACGATACAGGAAGAATATAACAACAGATGTATCTTATACTGAGTGTGGGGTTGATGTTGAGACCACAAAACATATTTTACGCAATTGTTGTTCTGCTAATGAGGTATGGACAACTTTGCGGATAAAGCATGCCCAAAATGATTTCTTTGACATCCCTTTTCCTCAATGGTTTGAATTGAACTGTCGTTCCATAGAATGTTTGAACTTTCTACTTCCATGGGAGACCTTTTCAGTGATAATTTGGGGACCGTGGAAGCATCGAAATGATCACATCTCTAAGGGAGTTGGGAGATTTGCTAACACGAGTCTTGGCATATGCGAAGGTCTTTTCCAATGATATTAATTGAACCCAATTGGGCTTGGTCCCAAGGGTCTATCGTGGGACACATTGGGTTGCATGGTAGTGTTTAGGGGTGAGTATTCGATCGAGTCGAGTCAAATCGAGTCAAAAAATTTCAAGTTAGTCGAGTTGATGAATCCTATTTGAGCAACCGAACTCAATTTGAATTTTTTTCGAATCGAATCGAATCGAGTCAAGTCGAGTCGAGTTAACGAATCCTAATATTTATACTTAATGTTGCATTTACATGAACCAATTATTTAACTAGTAAACGAAGTATAAAATTATTTAACTACATAAACAATATAATGGTTTTGCCTTTTAACTTAATGAGTAAACATTTATAAAAGCAACGTAGTTTTGATTTTTAACTTAATGATTTTGACTTTTAACTTTAGAAAAGGTAAACATTTATCAAAATGGCGTAGTTTTGCCTTTTCTTATTCGGATTTTCGGATAACTCGAATGTGTAATTCACATTCGAGTTAAACCGAAAAACTTAATTTTTTTATTCGAGTTGATCCAAAAAACTTGATTAACTTAAATAACTCGAACTATTTAATTTAAATTTTGAAAATTTTATCAAATTTTTCGAATCGAATCAGATTTTGCTCACCCCTAATAGTATTCGCAGATTGTTATATTTTGAACACAGATAGGGCAGTACAGTCTCGTTCAGGCATAGTAACGGCTGGTAGGCTGCTGCACAACTCGACTAGTGATTGGATACATGGATTCATGCTTAGAATCGAAAGAATAGATAGCTTGCAAGAGGGACTACGGGGGTTCGAGAGGAATTGTAAATAGCCAAGGAGATAAGGGTGTCTCGTTTGGTCGTTGACTTATACGTGTTGTGGGTAGTTCAGTTGTTGTCTCGACCTTATGATTGTGAGCATCAATTAAATACTTATACTGTTGACTGTTTGGACTTGATATAAGAGGGCTATGTGCTGGAGTTTCGACATATCTTACGAGAAGGCAACCACTTCGCTGATCATTTATCTAATTTGGCACAAAACGGTACAAATGGGCCTGTCCATTTGCATAACCCGTTGCCTTTGTTTCTTGCGGATGTTCATAGGCATGGGAGGACTTGATTTTAGAATGGTTAAATTCTGCTATTAGTCCCTGTACCTAGCAAAACTTGTGTATTTAATCATTGTACTTTTATTTGGTTATTTTTAGTTCCTGTACTTCTAAAATTTTTGTCCTCACCAAATAATAATTGTTAAATTCATTAAGTATAATTTTTCTATTTCCAAAATATGATGCGCCAAATATATTGTCGTATGTATAATGTCATGTCAACTTATTATTAAATAGTACTCACTAAAGATCTAGTTGATGGATTATCGACTGTCATTTGTGTTAAGACTAAAATTTCAAAAATCGAAAAGTATAGGGACTTAGAATGATCTGGTTGGAGAAAATGGACTAAATTTACAACTGTATACATAGAACAAGACTAGTAATTGAATTTAACCAAACGGATTTAACTGCTATTGTTTGGAATAGGATTAAAATTCAAATTTTGAAAATTATAAAGACTAAAATTTACCAATTTAAAAAATAAGGTATTAAAATTGATCAAATAAAAATACAGAAACTAAATTCACAATTTTGAAAAAGCACATATACTAATAACCGTATTTAACCGTATAGAATTGTTTGATTTTCTTTCTTTTGTACTGAAAAGAAGCTTGACGTAAGTTTAAAGGATAATGATAGGGTCTATATATGTTGTTTCAGGCTCCATCAAAGTAGGCCGCTAATGATTTCCTCATTGTCCCAAGTTGCTACAAAATTAAATAAAGGAGATGTGCTGCTAATCTCATTGCATGCATGCATACATACATACATATTGTTACTGTGGTAAAAGAAAAACAAAAAACAAAAATGAATATGGACATGAATGAAATATGCAATCTAAATTTTATAAATGAAAATATATTCGATATTTACCGATCCAATGAACCAAGAATGAGACCATTTGAATGAAATCCTAGTAATGTTTAATAAATTCAACGAATTTTCTTAGGTAGTTTCCTTCATAGTTTATTATTTTGATAATAATCATTGGAGGACGAAGCTAAAATGAATTCTAGAAGTCAAAATTAAATTGTAAATTTTACGATAATAAAAATGTAATTTTATTATTTTAATAGTTTATATATTTATAATTCTTTAAGGAATAATTAAGTTTTTATCTTTTTTATTAGAGAAAGTCAAAGTATTTTATTAATTTAAAATTTTAAAAAATTTAAAAAAAAAATTCTTATTTTAGAGGGTCGAGTCCCTGCTACCCTTAACTACATCCCTGAATCATAATTCACATTTTTAAGATAAAATATGAAGCAACGAACAAATACAAATGATCATAAGGGTATATAATATTAGCATTCGTATTTGTTTACTTAAACTCAAATTATTTGAATCGAATTTAATTATTTTAATATCGGTTTAAAGATAAAATTGTATATAAATAAATGAAAGTGGATAAAAAATATACTATAAGATATTATAAAATTTAAGTAATTTGTCCTTGAAATTATTGGAGTAAATAATAAGTTAAGCTCAAATGTAGAAAACAAAATTCAATTCGAATGAACCTCAAAACTTTTTAATTGAAGCGATAATGGTTTTAAGTTGAATTATGTTTTTACTTGTATAATGAGTAAGCTATGTATCCGATCAGTTTCTATTTTTTTATATATATTTTAAGTTTTTATTTAATTATTGTAATTTTTGAATTTTAAAATTTTAATCTCAGATTAAATTATAGTAACCTTTTTATGTCAAATTTTGCTATTAATCTCGTACTCTTTGTCCTTAAATTTAATTAATTTTAGTATTTATGTTTTTTCATATTTTAAATTTTAATTTTAATTAAAATATTAATGATTAAATTCATTAAATCAATTACATGAGTTTTTTTATAACATAATTTGAAAATAGTATAAAACTAGAGTATAAAAACTAAATTTAGAATTAATGTATAATACTAAAATTAGACCATAATTTATTGATTCTAACAAGAACAAAAATGATGCGAGATCAAAGGTGGGGTCTTGACTTTGGGTTTCCCTGCTTTAAATTAATCACTTGGCAGTTTCACAGTAAAGGTCAAAACAAAAGAGAAGAGTACAAAACACACATGACACCACCACTATCATAATATTAGTATTGTATTGAAGTCATTCTTCCACCGCCTCGCTATCAATACATTTGCAATGAAGCCGAAGCTCATGTGACCCTGAATCACATCTCTAAACATTCCCAGTTCAACTGCTATGTTTATCTAAGCACCCCACCACCGACACTGCCTTTTATTTTTCTTTTCTTTACGGCTTATTTACACTTGCAGACAGACATCATCGCCTGTACCGCACTAAAAGAGTGTGCCACTCCCATCCTTTTTTTCTTTTTAAAGTCTTCCACTTTCGCTACATAGGAACTGAGAGCCAGGAAAGGGTGTTTTGTTTTTTTTTTTTTTTTTTTCATTTTATACTTCTAAAATGCAGCTTCATTTGGCGGTGGTATTGCTTTGTGCCACAGCTGGTTTTTTTGCCATTGCCGGTGCTGAAGATCCCTACAGATTCTTCGACTGGAATGTTACCTTTGGTGACATTTATCCTCTTGGAGTTCGCCAAACGGTGACGCTTCATTCATTCACATCTTTCTGTTTTTGTTTTAAACCATATATGATGATGAATTGATTAGTTAGATTTTGATTTTGGCAGGGTATTCTTATCAATGGTCAATTCCCGGGCCCTGACATTCACTCTGTTACCAACGACAATCTCATTATCAACGTCCATAACAGTTTAAACGAGCCTTTTCTTATTTCCTGGTAAGATCCAACTCCATTCATTCCATCTTCTTCTATCCACAAACATTTACCCACCTTTTCTTTTGAAAGACACGAATCTAACTAATCATCATCTGTCTAGCTGCCATGTGGGGGCATATTGTTAAGCTTAGTACCATTCTGACAAACATCCCACTTAGTTGTTCACTAAGATTTGTTATTATAAGAATCGGTCAGCTTTATTCGTTTTACTTCTTTCCTGTCATCCTTGCATGTGGTTGGTCACATGGCAGATCTGGTTGTCCCCATTCATTTCCTTCCTTTAACTCTTTCCTGTAAAGTGAAAGACTGCCCGTGAAAGCGGAAATTTGAATGCCGAGGTTGAAGGCATAGGTCTTGGAGACGCAGAAAACAGTGTCTAGTACAGTATATAACTAGAAAACGAAAGTGTCCTTGATTGAGAGAGACAGCATTTTAAGATTTAACTGTTGAATTAATTTGGGGAAGTTGGATGGCCCATGATCTACCTAATTTAAACCCATCATTCATCATGGCCCAAATTTTAATTAGCTGTCTCCCACCACCACCTAAGAGATAATGGGAAGGTGCAATGTTGGTGGACTTAGGAATGTTTTGATAGAGATTTGGACGCATACCAGAAAAAGGAAGCTAATATGTCTTTCATACCTCAACATTTTGTTCATCATTTATGAGCTTGCAAATAAAATGTCAGATTGCAGTATTTTGTTCTTGATATTGAATTGAATTGTTCATCACTTGTAAAGTCCTGAAAAAGTAGAAAAGTTGCATACAAGTGGTAAAAGCTGTGAACTTGATGAAAAATATCATCTAAAATTAGAAGATACTAAAAGGTTGATGCTGTTATTTGGAACTGAAATGGTAAATGTAGGAGTGGAATCCAACAGAGGAGGAATTCTTATGAAGATGGTGTATATGGAACAACCTGTCCTATTCCACCAGGAAAGAACTTCACATACATTCTTCAGGTCAAGGATCAAATAGGAAGTTTCTTTTACTTCCCCTCTCTTGCATTCCATAAGGCTGCTGGTGGTTTTGGAGGGATCAGGATCCTCAGCCGACCTCGGATCCCGGTTCCCTTCCCGGATCCTGCTGGAGATTACACTGTTCTTATTGGAGATTGGTACAAGTCCAATCACACGGTATTAATCATCCTTCATTTTTCAAACCCTTGCCTTTACTTGGCATTGAAATGGAAAATGCATGATCTTCATAAAAGCTGTGAGACTTCTAACATTTGGGATCACTTGGTTTCTGGAAATGTGCTTGTGCAGAATTTGAAAGCTCGTCTGGATCGTGGTAAGAAGCTGCCTTTCCCTGATGGAATCCTTATAAACGGTCGAGGACCTGGCGGTGCCTCCTTCAACGTTGAACAGGGTATATTAGTCACTCTAATTATATGTGGTTTAAGTTGTTTCGGAAGGATTTGATTTGAGAATAAACATGTTGTGCACCATTTATTGCAGGGAAAACCTACAGGCTTCGGATATCAAATGTTGGATTGCAGAATTCTCTCAATCTCCGCATCCAAAACCATCCGTTGACGTTGGTAGAAGTTGAGGGAACCCACACTTTGCAAACTACCTACTCTTCAATAGACCTTCACCTTGGCCAATCATGTTCAGTTTTATTTAAAGCTGATCAGCCTGCAAAAGATTATTACATTGTGGTCTCCACTCGCTTCACCAGCCGGGTCCTCACCTCTACAGCAATTCTCCGATATAGCAATTCCGCTGGCCCTGTATCTGGTCCTCCTCCTGGTGGACCAACTATCCAAATTGACTGGTCCTTGAACCAGGCCCGCTCTATCAGGTACTTTTTTCCAAGTTTTAACTGACACTGACAAGCTGTGAACCTTATATTATGTGTTCTAATCTAGTTATGTGCATGTTTTTGTTTCAGGACTAACCTTACAGCAAGTGGACCAAGGCCTAACCCACAAGGTTCATATCACTACGGTCTCATTAACACAACCAGAACCATCAGGCTTGCGAATTCCGCCGGGCAAGTTAACGGCAAGCAAAGATATGCAGTTAACAGTGTTTCATTTGTTCCAGCAGACACACCTCTGAAACTTGCTGACTATTTCAAAATCGGAGGAGTTTTTCGTGTAGGAAGCATATCTGATAATCCTTATGGCGGAAAGATATACCTTGATACTTCAGTAATGCAAGCTGACTACAGGGCTTTCATTGAGATAGTGTTTCAGAATAATGAGAACATTGTACAGAGTTGGCATCTTGATGGCTACTCTTTCTTTGTTGTTGGGTAAGCACATCTTTTTCTTTTACCCCCAATAATCCAAAAGATATTTGCAGGGAATTGTGCTGAAACATTGGTTTTTGAACTATTCTGGGATGCAGTATGGATGGAGGGCAATGGACAACAGCTAGTAGGAGGGGATACAATCTCCATGACGCGGTTTCTCGATGTACCACTCAGGTAAGAATGACATCTTTCTTCATCTAGCATCTTAAAAAAAAAACACTCAGAACTAGATTGTGATATTTGGGTGGGGATAAATGCAGGTGTATCCCAAGTCATGGACTGCCATTTATGTGGCACTTGACAACGTAGGAATGTGGAACTTAAGGTCGGAGTTTTGGGCAAGACAGTATCTGGGACAACAGTTTTATTTACGAGTATACACCACCTCAACTTCGCTAAGGGATGAATATCCGATCCCTAAGAATGCACTACTCTGCGGTAGGGCAAGTGGCCGACACACCCGACCCCTCTAACCCAGCATATAATAAAATCTCCAGGTTTGGGTTTAGGATTGAATAACAGAGTTTTGGCATTAATGTTGCTAATGTGAAACTATGGAGGAACTTTGATGCTTTTAACCTTAAATTAATAGACCTCAACTCGAGGTCGCATTTTTTTTTCCTTCTAATAGACTTATGTTCTTATTGTTTCTTTCAGTTTTCATTTTTCAACCATCAATTATGATGCACTATCATAATTCATATTTCTATTAAGGTTAAAATATCTCTATAGTCCCTGTACTTTTTAAAAAATTAATAATTTAGTCCATGTACTTGTATTTTTAAGGAATTTAGTCTATTTACTTTAGATATCAAGTCCAATTGTTAATATTCTTAAATTTTTTTAGTTAAACATTTTGAAATAAAAAAGTATTTACTTCGTAGTTATGTAATTAAAAATATAGTTAATCTGAATTTAACAAAAAAATTAACAGTATTAACAATTGGATCTGAATTAAATTTCTTAAAATATAATTATATAGATTAATAAAATATAAATATATGAATTAAATTTCAAATTTTTAAAAAATACAAGGACTGTAAGTATGTTTTAAGTATGTTTTAACCTTCAATTAATTAAAAATGTTCGGACCGTGCTATCGTTTAAAAAATCACCATTTTTATATAAAATGCATCCCAATTTAATTAGATGAGAATAGACGTCATGCTAAGTTTAGACAGTGTTTTTTTAATTTTGTAATATAATATAATGGGTTATTTTTTAATATTATGTAATTTATAAAAGAATTAAATTAATAACAATATAATACTAAATGTAAATATTTAAAAATATAGTTGATTATATATAAAATTTTGATAAATGAAAGAAAATCTTAAAATTACACAAAAAGTTTGATTTTTGTACACTTTTATATATTAAATATCAATTTAATAAAATTTTTATTGACACTTTTGAAGTATATATACTGCACTATAAATAATTATTTATAAAATAAAAATATATTTATATATTTATTTTTAAAATGTATACAATTAAATTAAAATTAAAGTTTCATATATACATAGACCATTTTACCAATAAAGGCTCATTTTCAATTTTATTTACGGAAATGGGTTATCTTTTTTTATTATTTATCGTAATAGGCCAAAACACTAAAACAAGTCCATGTATGAGGGTTTTAGGGGGAAATTCCAGCAAAACGTGTCCCTAACCTTTTTCATTATTTGCCATGTCAGCACAAAACGCACTAACGTAGGCGTGCTTTGCTGACGTGGCAAAATCGCTCCTCCAAGGACGCGTTTTAGCCTGTGCTTTTAACCCCTAACGGTCACCCCAATGGTCATTTAAAATTTTGACCGTTGGGGGGGCCAACAGTAAATATATATATATATATATATATATATATATATATATAAACCCCATCCTGTTTTTTACACACAAACATTTCTTCCAAAATTCTCAAAAAAGACTCTCAAATTTCTCCTTAAATTTCTCAAAGCTCTCTTTAATTAATTATTTCCTTTAATTTTTTTTTCTAAATTAGTATTTTTTTTTATAATTTTAAAAATATTTTATCGTGTTAGTAATGGCCGGGGAATTAATTCGTCTCGATCATAAACATATCTCCGTCGAACAAATAAAAATGGTAAGGGTTAATTTTAATTTTTGAATATTACTTAATATTTTTTCTTTTATGTAATTGTAATTAATTTTTATTTTATAATTTTTTATAACAGCCTGTAGATTGGGTGTTACAATGTTATATTCGGAATATATCTGGTCCTCCATCACTGTTGATAGAAAATTACTTGAGGGAAGCGGGTTTTTGACATGTGGCCATTATAGGCCGGGGGTGCAAGTTGGACCCGAAACTCATCAGCGCATTCATAAAGAAGAGGAGACCGGAGATATATACATTTCATCTTCCACGCAAAGAGTGTACCATCACTTTTGAGGACGTACAATTACAATTGGGATTGTCGGTGGATGGATCCATACTCACCGGGTCCGTTCAATCTACTGATTGGAGAGCTATATGCTACGATATTTTGAGTGCGATTCTGGATAATATTTACTGAGGTCGAATCGAGATGTGCTGGTTACGTGATACATTCCTGGAGCTAGGGAATGATTCGACTGAAGTAGAAAGAATACGATATGTTCAGGCATACATCCTTGAGATCATTGGAGGTTATCTGATGCCGAACATTTCACAAAATCTCGTACATCTGATGTGGCTGCTGAAACTCGTTGATTTTAGAGCAACTCGGAACTTAGTTGGGGGTTTGCCGTATTGGCAACATTGTACCGGGAGATGTGCGAGGCGACAAAACTAAATAAAGTCAAAATCGAAGGTTGCCTATAACTATTACAATCATGGGCTCGGTTTCGCTTTTCATTATTACGTCCTCGAGTGAACCATCCATATACATTCTCAATCATAATGAGGTAAAATTTATATTAGATTTTACAATTATTACATAGATTTAAAATATAATTTTATGCTAAAAATTTATTTAATTAGGTGAAACCATTCGGCGAGTTATGCTGGAATGCCTACCGTTCTTGAAGGTATACGACTTCTATTAGACCAACGGTCGGAAACGCATGTAATTATTAAATAAAATATATATACATAACATAATCATTTCATATTTAGTATTTAGTATTATGTATATAACTAATATTTTTATCACGTTCATATAGTTTCAATGGACACCATACGAGGATCCGGCAATTCAAGCAGTAATTCCGAATAAATTTTTTCAAAATCCGAACATTTGACATGTTAAGGTCCTATTGGCCAACTATGTTACTGTCAAGATGCACCATGCAGATAGAGTGTTGCGGCAATTTGGATTCTGACAACCGATTCCGGTGACACCTGAGGTGCTCGATGATGAACACAAAATAGACTTACGAAAATCGAATATGCATTGGCCGGTATCCTTCTCAGAATATATCGAAATTTGGAAAAATTGGTATGATCATATACCGACTCGTGAACCGATCATCGTTCCAGAGTTAGCATGCTTGTTGAATTACATGCCATGGTTTAGGATCCATGGCTAGCCATATTTACTCTTGGAAGAGCAGAGGCGTCGGTAAATCCATGTCGAAAGGGAATGACGGGGCCCTTTAAATCCAAGGAGAAGGGATGACGGCATGAGCCCATCAACAGCGCCTATACAACCACTCGGCCTAACACCTCAAGCGACTACACCCACACCATAACCTTGTAGATTATGCCAGGTGCGTATCTTAGCCCTTATATGTATCTTAACCCATATATGTTTCCTTTTCTCAGTCCTATGCTAGGTTGGAATGCATGGCCCGGTGCATCTTCTTTTTCGATGACTCCGACTCAATTGACGATATATAGGTCATCATCGCAGGAGGGATCGCACGAGGCACCGTCAAAGAGCTCATCTCATTTCCAATCCCCATCACCTTATGGAATTCAAACACCTCCGCATTCTTTATTCTATCAATGTAGGTCATCCTCCCAACACCCATAAACAGAACAACCACAACCCCCGCTGGAAGCTGAATCAAGAAGGAATCCAACGCATAATCGTCGACCACCCCCATGTGACACTGATTTCGACTGACACATACATTGATTTTTTTAATATATTTGTACAAACTGGTTTTATATTTTTTCATTTAATAAAATAAAAGTTATTTTTGAATATTTTAATAGTAAATATTTTTATATTTTGTCCTATTTAATAAAATAGAAGTTCTTTTGAATAAGACAATAGAAATAATACAACATAGTTTCATTTAAGCAATTATCAATTATTTCAATTTGGACATGTTCGAATTGTATGACCTAGGTTCCTACACCATCCGCACAACTTCTGTTGGTTCGTTCTTTCTCGGATATCCATATTATCACATATTCTACTCGAGCAAGGTCAACCTTTTGGTTTGCGATACAATTCTCTATCCGGTAACAACTTAAATGGAGCAAGCGATACAAACGGCCACTTACGTTCATCTGGGACTAGTGGAAATACGTGTCTCCTCACATTATACATGTATTATATATTGTACACTTCGTCGACATATCTCATGGGATCCAAACGAAGATTCTGACAAGCTGCAATTGTATGAGCACATGGATAATGAAGTGCGTTAAACGTCCCACAGTCGCAAGTCTTATTTCTCAGTTGTACACGATATTACTCGTCGGTAATACCTTGGTTCGGTCTATCGAATTCCGTCACACGAAACCATAGGTTGTCGCGATCGTAACACACTGTGTGCATGGTGTTGGCCTACACCTTCACCTTGTTAATTTCTTGCAATACCTTCCGGCACCATACATGGTCTCTCTACATTTAGCCTTTATAACTCGCTACTCATTTTGGAAATAGTGCGACCAAACAGAAATGTCTCTCGCACAACCGAGGTTATCAGCAAATGACGCGTTCCTTTTAGAACAGAATTTATGCATTCAGCTAGGTTTGAGGTCATATGACCATATTGTAGGCCACCGTCATATGCTTGTGTCCATTGATCGAAAGGTATGTTACAGAGGTAGTCTGCGCCTTAATCGTTAACTAACCGCAAAATCGCCAACATCTCATGAAAATGGTCTTTATTGATTTTGTACCCTATCAATATAAATTGATAGCAAAAATTACATACCACTCTTCCCTTTAGAATAAATTGAATATTACAAACGAAATTATATTAATAAAGATTAAATACCCATGTTGATAACTTTCTGTCGTTCAGTGGTAGACCGATATTACCCGTAGTAGTTGGACGCAATGTTCCTTAGACAATACCGATGATGTGTGCGATCCTACAGGCTTCCCTGTCGCTCAATTTCAGCTTTTATTCCAATGCCCCAATCTGATATAACACAGATATTAGGTTGGGGACAAACATGCCTCCTTAACTTAGAAAAAAAAGAAAATCTCAGTCATCACCTGACTCCCCCAGTGTTATTGCAAACGCAATTGGAAGGATTCTCCCACTACCATCTTATGTCACAGCTAGCAATAGTCGTTAGGTATATCTGCCATACATAAAGGTATCGTCAATTTGTACCAATAGCTTGCAGTACAAAAGTGCTCTCGTATTGCTTAAAACTCCAGAACAGACGCTTGAACAATTGGCATCCACGAAGTAAACGATCGTTGTAGTACGCAGGGCCTGTTTCAAGATCTGTTATGCAACCTGGGACGTACCTCTCCAACACCTGACACCACTGCCACACCTCATTATATGAAGTGCCCCACCCACTATACATATTTTCCAACACATTCTGCTTAGCTATCCAAACCTTGTGGTAAGAAGGCGTGTACCTCAATTGGCTACGAATATTGACAATTAAGACTAACACAGAAGTCTTGGGATCCGCCTTCACCATCGGTAGTATTAAGCTAGCTATTATTCTGAATCCATCTTGGGATGATCTTGTGAAACACCTGTCAACGAAGTATGTTAAATAATGTAACATTAAGTAATAACAATATTATTCAAAAACCCTAACATCCAGTGATATTGTACCGGCAACACAAGTATGTGGACCTTTGTACTTTTTTATCTCCCACAAGCCTATCTTTTTCCTAACCGAAGTCATAATTTTCCATAAACATGTACCGTCTTGCACTGCACACTTGACCTCGAACTTCTCAGATTTGGATTTAACCACGTGGTAGTTAACCCCGTTCATGATACTATGTTGTTTCAATGCATCAAGAAAACTATCATTACTGGAAAACTTTTTACCAACTTCCAATTCACATGAATCCAATAATGAACTTGTAAGATCTGGAAACTCTAACGCAATAGATCGACATTATGCATATGGGCTGGAGGTGAGTACGCCCTGAATCGCGGATCTTCTTCTTCTTTTTCTTCATCTGAATCTCCTTTACCATCTTCAGGTTCGATTGGAACAGACTCCAATTCAAAAAATAATGCAACTTTTGCACTATTGGGACTAGGCTCTCGAGGTGGATCCACATCGGACTCATTATCCAACCCACCATCATCTACAACGTACGAGATCCCCTCGCCGGTGGATGTCATAGGGATTACATCATCCCTTATTGTAGACGTTTCATAACATCCCCAATCAGATGTGGATTGCCAAACCACTAGATGTTGATGTCATTTCCCAGTACGTATTTCCAGCATCAAACATCAATCCACCGAGGTGCATGCCCCATCCACTAATCGAGTGTCGTGTAGGAGTTGTATATTCCATACTGCCACCAAACACGGGCGCTTTCGTGTTCTGCCTCTTATTAACGGAGTGTTGGGTAGGGGTTGTGTATTCCTCTTGAATAACAGTAGATGTTGAAGTCGCAAATGTTTCATTTGGCGATGAAAATTGTACATATAACTCAAGATAGGGTGATCGTCCATGTGGGAGCTTTTTGTAGTAATTTTGCTGACAGTGCATCCTGCTTGAAGCGTTTTTTAAACTATTTTTTCATAACCGCCTTCTCAAAAAAAATTAGGAACTACTGTAAAAAAAAGAGCGTCCACATAAAAGCTTTTTTCAATAATTTTACTGACAGTGCATCCTGCTTGAAGCCTTTTTTACATTATTTTTCAGAACCGTCTTCTCAAAATTATTTTTCCAGGAAACACTATAGAAAAAGAGCATCCACGTGGGAGCTTTTTTCAGTAATTTTGCTGATAGGACATCCTACTTCAAGCGTTTTTGACATTATTTTTCAGAATCGTATTCTCAAAATTAATTTTTCAAGAACTACTATAAAAAAAAAGAGCGTTCACGTGGGAGCTTTTTCCAGTAATTTTGCTGACAGTGCATCTTACTTGAAGCGTTCTTGATATTATCTTTTTAGAACCGTCTTCTCAAAATTAATTTTTCTAAAACTACAATAGAAAAAAAATAAAATTCTTCTTGTTAATATAATTTTTTCTAAACCCTTAACCTAAACCCTTTTACAAAAACCTTAAAAGCTAAACACAAATTATTTTTTAAAAAAACTAAACCCTAAATTAATTTTCTTAAAAACTATAAACCCTAATTTAATTAATTTATTTAAAACTCTTAAAACCTAATTTAATTAATTTTAAAAAACTCTAAACCCTAATTTATTTTTTAAAATTCTTAAACCTTAAATAAAACCCTAAATTATTTTAACAAAACACTAACATTATAACCATAAAACCCTAAACCCATAAACCCTAGACACTAAACATGCAAATAGCCCTAACCCTGGAAAAACACAGGCTAAAACACATCCTTGAGGGAACAATTTTGCCACGTTAACAAAGCACAACGTGCTGACATGACAAAACTGCTCTCTCAAGGACACGTTTTGCTGAAATTTCCCCCTAAAACGCTCCTACGTAGACGTGTTTTGCTATTTTCGGCCCATTCCAGTAAATAATAAAAAAAGTAGCCCATTTCCATAAATAAAGTTAAAAATAAACCTTTATTGGTAAAATGGTATTGCACATGAAATCGAAGAAGTTCATGTATAGTTTTAAAATTTATTTCATGAAAAATAAACAAAATTATTAAATTTTAAATTAATATTTTTGAAAAATAATACGAATGAACTTAAAATAAATTTAGCTTAACTATTTATAAATATAAATAAACTTAAATAATTTTATAATTTAAGCAAACATAAAATACATTAATATCGTACTTAAATTTAACCCTACTATCACTCCTAATTCCACCTTAATACTTCTAACAGAAAAAAGGCAGGAGGGGGAGTGGAGAGAGTGGAAAGTTCATTTTGTAACTTACAAGCAAGCTCATATTTTTGCAAATAGGGATAAATGGTTGATATAATCGTATGATAAATGGTAACAGTATTTTCTTTATGATCCGGGAAAAAAAAATGATGGCACAAGCTTCGCAAGCAATGATGCCTTTCCATTGAACAAGGGGGAAAAAGAATCTTCCTTAAGCCCTACTGCGAAGGAATAAGAAAAAGGGCAAATAGAATTCTTCAGTCACAACAGTTGACTATAAATACTATTGCAGCAAATTTTTCCAGCACAAAAGGCTACTCAATCCATGATACACCCAACATCTTAGCCATGAAACCATATCGGTCAGAAGCTTCGTCAATCTGCACAACACACAAAGCCAATATCACATGCTCTAGTAACGAATATAATATGAACTTTGCTAAAGCTGTCTTTAGTGATGAATTATTATCATTCGTACTGATACAGGAGTCTAGAATCTCCATAAGCGCAGTTAGTTGCGTTGCATATACCCTATGACACTGGTTAGGTTCTTGGCTAAGGAAATTCTCTTTTTTTTTTTTTTGCACAATGATAATTCGAACCTTGTTATTCCTACCCGACCAATAGATCATAGCTTGAGGTTCAAGTTCTCGGCTAAGGATTGATTTAATTATTACTATTCTTATTTTAGCATTTATGCCTCGTTTTGCTTATTTAGTGCATAGACAAGTAAAAGCTTAATTATTACATAACTATTAAAATAATTTGTCATTACATAAATAATAATTAGTACAAATTTAAATTAAAAATAAATAGAACTCTGATAAAAAATAAATAAAACCTCCTCAAAATAAGTTAAAGGTTTTTCCTTCCCTTTGCTGAAAAGAAGACGTGACAAAAAATTATCAAATGAAATTGGTTTTATTACTAACTCATGTACTAAGAGATATGGAAAAAATAACTCCTACCAAACAAAGCATTAATGTATTACTTTTACTAAACCCATAAATATTAAATATCACCTCAATCCATGCTAGCATTTTTTTTATCAGAGGCTGGGGGTAAGGGATGTCTAGGACTAGTGTCTATTAATAACTTAATCAATGCAACAAGTCTTTTGCCATTACACCGGTGGCTTAGTTAACCCATGTTAGCACTTTTTAATTGAAAAGAAATCAAAATAAAAGCATACCATTTTCTGTGTTGGGCGTCCAGCTCCATGTCCAGCCTTGCATTCAATGCGGCCTATGATTGGGTTGGTTTGGGGGCTCTTCTCTAAGCTTGTACACAGTACATATTGCAGTGTCTGATAAGATAACAGAACACAAGAAATTCAATGGGCCAGCTTTACACGCTAAAATATAGAAGCAAAGTACGAAAACATGTGCTGGAGCTTCTTGGTTTGTGAAGTGCAGATGAGTGAAATATATGACAAATGATGATTCAAAGACTCACCGCCAAGTATTTCAACGTGTGTAATGGCACAACACGATCATCATGATCAGCAGTCAACAGCATAGTAGGAGGGTACTGTAATGGCTGATCAGGATGCTGTTCCCATGGTCTTCGTACATTATGTAGTGGTGAGTACCTTGCAAAAGAATAAGATAAATTAGAAATTTTGTTCACAAATAAATTACTTGTGTTTTAGTTTTGCTTTCAGGTCATCTTTATTTTATGCTTTGTTTTTTCTCCCTTGAATGGGGAAAACCACCTTTTCATCCATGTTTGATATCAGACCAGATCAGATATTTGCTAATAGAAGTCTGATTTATAATCATATTACAAAGCTGAATATTTGAATTAAATGGAAGTTTCCATACAAAAGAAAGTCACTCACTTGATCAGCCAGTGAAACTCTTCCTCCTTGTCAGAACATCCATAATCCGATGTCCATGCATGGCCTTCAAAAAGAATATTCATCAACATATATATACATACATGCATATATATAACACTAAAATAAGTATACCATAGAGTTAAAAGATGCAGAGCATACTAACCGATAGTGAACTTGTGAAATCGTAACATGTCCAGCACACCAACATGAGCCAAAGCACAACCAAAAAGATCTGGTCTCTGCCAAAAACAAAATAGATCAATAATGAATACTATAACATATAGATACAAGGAATTATATATACATAAAAAAAAAAAAAAGAAGAAGCAGTCAAGCAAATTTCAGTCAACCTGGTTTATGCAAGCCCCAATGAGAAGCCCACCATTGCTTCCACCTTCAATACACAACTTTTCAGACCGAGTATAGCCAGCAGATATAAGATACTCAGCAGCCGAAATGAAGTCATCAAAGCAATTTTGCTTCTTGGAAAGAGCACCAGCTTTATGCCACTCCTCTCCATATTCTCCCCCACCACGAATGTTGGCAACACAATAAAAAGCACCAAGATGCCTTGTAAGTACAATACGACTCACACTGAATGTTGGTGTCAGACTGATGTTAAACCCACCATATCCATATAGCAAACAAGGGTGTGATCCATCCAAATTAATGTTCTTCCTGCCCACAATGAACACTGGGATCTTCGTACCATCCTTACTTGGCACAAATACCTGAAATGCAAATAAAAGAATAAGAGAACATACTAAATGCATGCCATCGGAAGTTTAACATCACCAGATTGCTGCAATAGTTACCTGATTGACTTCATACTCTGAGCGGTCAAATCCAGGCACACTAATTTCACGGAATATCTTCATATCTGGTGTCTCAGTGCCTAGATTGCACTGATATACAATACCTGGAGTAAGAAAGCTGGTAAAACCAATAAAAGCCACATTGTCTTCCCTTCGTGCCGAAATCCCATAAACAGACCCAATGTCAATTGGCAACTGATGCAGCAGTGATCCTGTTTTCAAATTCCTTACTTGCAGCACATACTTCACATCACTCAGGTAACTGACGATCAATTTATTAACATTTACAGCATATACTGATTCAAGCACATCCTTTTCAGCCTCTGGGATAACATCAATCCAGTTACTTGGTTCCTTCAGATCTACTCGGACTACTTTATATTTAGGGGCATCTTTATTGGTAAGGAAAGTAAAAACTGTGTCATCATTTGCAATAGCTTCATATTGAGCATCAAATGTATCAATCAACTTAACAAATGGGAGAAGACCATCCTTATTCCTGAAACCTTCAAGACCTTCAGGAAGTGAGGATATGTCGCAGTAGTATAGTTTATTGACAGGGTCACAACTCTCCCCAATGGTTAGGACAAGATACTGCACAACAAAATTTAAAAGGAAAAATAGAATGAGAAAATATTAAATTTGCTTTCTCCTGGCATTTTATCTCCAGACTCTCTTTCAGTTAGAACAGTGAACTAGTAGTTTCATTAGCAGCATTATGATTTAACTCTTTGGAAACATGAAAATATAGTGAAATTAAGTTAAAAGAAGTTGCTTGATACTACAACTTGAATACAAGGAAAAAAGATGTGAAAACTAGATTGCCTTCCAAGTTGTTCATACATTTCTAGTTGCCAAACATGACATCCATTTACCTTTCCATCATCTGTGATACCACCTGCCACAAAGTGCTTAGGATTTTCAGGATCTCTCCAGCATAAAATATCTTCAGATTGATCTGTACCGAGAAAATGATAGTATAGCTGTTGATTAAGGTTAGAATCGGTCTCTGTCCCAGCGTCAACATTTTCTCCCTCTCTACATAATAAACATACCATAACCTTATTTTCTATTTTCAGAATTTTTAAAAAAAGGCCCGTCTCTAATCCAATCAGAACATCATTTTTACTTACTTAGGTGCTGGATAACGACTATAGAAGAACCCTTTGCTATCATGGGTCCAACTTATACCTGAAAACTTTACCTGTGAACAGAATTGAATTGCAAGGTTAGCAGGATAATCAATCAACAGACTCTTGAAACAAAATTGAACACTCAAGACTCAAATCAATCAGCTCACCCATGATAAAGTATCAGGCTCAGCTGATTTATCCTCAACTCGCATAACTTTAATCGTCACCCAATCACTGCCACTGGAACTAAGCCCATATGCCAAATACTTAGCATCCTCACTTACAGACAAGGAGCTCAAAGACACGGTTCCATCATCACTAAGCGAATTGGGGTCAAGCAATACTTGAGCTTCTCCTTCCAAACTATCCTGGAAAAAGAAAAACCCAACATCAGGTCAGCTCTTGAATCCCTTTTTATGTACGAAACAAAGAAAATCCATTTGAATAGAATTCTTCGATTACGAACCTGGACATAAAGGACATTTTGTGCTTGAAGTCCAGTGTTATGGAAATAGAAATACTTATTGCCTCGCTTGAATGGGACCTCATAACGTGGGTGATCAAAAAGCTTGGTGATTTTCTCGCGAAGCTTATCTTTTGCTTCGCACTGCTGAAGCACCGATTCGGTTAATTTTACCTGTTTCTGAACAAAATCCCTTACTTCCTCAGCATCGGGATCTTCAAGCCTAGGAAGCGAAATGATTGAATAATATCTTCAAAATAATCGATATAAAATTTGAATAAAATGATGGAAATTTTAATGAAATAGGATACCATCGATAAGGGTCAGCAATCTTAACGCCATGGTAATCGTCAACGACAGAGTCGTCTCTGCGAGGAATTGGATACTCTAAAGGCTCTTTCAACGCAGAAACTGAACCCATGAGACTAGCAGTCGAAAAGAAAGGGTTGAGGCAATGGCGACTCTTCCGTGGAGCTGAGACTTTTACTATTAGATTGGGAGCGAGGTTTCCGAGACGGCGCGTAGTGTAAGGAAGATTAAAAAGGAGCGGGTGGCATGCGCGTGAAATCATCTATTATAAATAGGGAAAAAGAAACGGCTTGACTAGGTTAAAGGCCGTCTGGGGCTGGCTAAACAGACTTTTCCAGTTTTCTTCGAATCTTTGAAGTGCTGCTAGTTTCGCTCCAATCTTTTATTTGCTTATCTGTACATTATTCCTTAAAAAAGAAAAAGACCCGCCTACGCTAGTAATTCAACTCTAATTCTGTCTTATCTATTTCAAGCTCAAAGTTTTCCAACGTAAAAAAAAAAACACAATATTTTACATTCTATTCTTTCAAACCAAAAATTATAAGTAAGAGTATTCATTTAGATAGTTATATTTTTTATGAAGAGATATGAGCGAAATTTTATTTATATGTCACATTTAAAAGATGTTTTAAGCAAAATTTGTTTATATTTTCTCACCATTTTTAATATTCCTAGAGTATTTTATAAAAAATTAATTTAGAAATTTTTTATAGAAATTGATATTCTCCGTCAGTGTAATTTTATGGAATCTGCCTCGCATTTATCGAACAATTTGTAGGAACTTACCAAAGTTAGCCGGCGACGTCGTGACAACGCGAATAAGAACGTTGCGACGTGTTTCACACCAAAATCGAGTATCTTCTCCTAGTTAAACTTTACTATATTTTCTCAGTCGATCTATGATTGCTTTAGGAATATTTTAATATGATTAGAACTCTAATGTTTTATCAGTCGATCTATGATTACTTTAGGGATATATAGTACTACAAGGTTTTTCTTCTGGGTGACAAGTTGTAGTCGCAGATGAGTTTTGATGATAGTTTTCGTGGTAGTTATGAAAAAAAATTTGTTGCTGAATTAGAGCTTTGTTTTTGGGGCTTGGGTTTGTAGATTTAGTACTTTTAGCTCCATTTTATACTCTCGTTTGTTTACTCATTTAATGATAAGCCAAAGCCTCCTTTGCTCGTGGTTTTAATCCTCTCCCAAAGAATTTTTCACGTAAATATTTGTGTGTTCAATTTTCTCTCAAGTTTACTTTTATCTCCGCCACATCAATATTAATACATGCCTTGAAGCCTTCATTAAATTTTAGTAAGTTTACTTCTATCCCGGCCACACCCCCACACCAACATTCTATTCTTTGACGCCAGACTTGTGTGTCATTTAGTTATAGATAGGCATTTGGCAGTATCATGTTCCTTTAGAAGTGGGCAACGAATCTACAATCCCATGTCTTTTAAACTGGATTCTCAGGCAGTCCAAGAATCGCCTAAGTTTCTACCAAGTGGATATCTAAAGTATTGGTTTAATAGAATATATGCAGTCAATGTTCTCTATCTTAAGAAGGAAAAGCGAGAATATCTTGATCAAAGAATATCAGATAAATTGTGTATAAAATTCGGCACATTACATGACATACATAAACATTAGATCATCAGTTAATTGTGTATGTGCGTACTGAGTATAAGGAACACTTTATTGTTATCTTGATCCATGTTTCCTTTACAAGTAATAGTTTGTAAATATAGCCTGAGGTTAACGTTGTGAATTCTAACTATGAGTAAATTTTTAACTACATATATCACTGTAACATAGTTTCTTGTAGTTTCTTGTCGGGAAAAAAGTTTGGCCTATCTCTAGGAAGATTTTCATATTTGGTATGAGTTACTCTATCCAAGATGCACCTAACACCTTAGCCATGAAGCTATACCTGTCAGCAGCTTCATCAATCTGCAGGAAAAAAACGCCATAAGGTGAAATATAGTCCAGGGAGTGGCTAAAAAGATGATAACTTTACAAGGTTAACGACTCTGATTACCCGTTTATGTGTAGGACGTCCACATCCATGACCGGCCTTACACTCAATACGTCCAACAATCGGATTAGTCTGGGGACTGTTCTCCAAGCTCGTACACAGAACATGTTGCATTGTCTGAAAAAGAACAAAGAAACCAAGTGCCCTTACAAATGGTGGAATTTCCAGGCTTCCTATGCGGGTGGATCGAACAAGTAGAAACTAGTACGAGTATTCAGAAGGAACTTACTGCCAACATCTTCAATGAATGTAACGGAACGACACGATCATCGTGATCTGCAGTCAATAGCATAGTGGATGGATATTGCAACATTCTACCAGGAAGTTTCTCCCATGGTCTCCTTACATTATGTAATGGTGAGTACCTAATAAACATAAGTTAGAACCCCAACAGTTAGTCCAACGTCCAAAACCATGTCTCAAGTTAATTCATAATCAGATGCCAAAGTAATATAAATTTTGACTTACTTGATAAGCCAGTTGAAATCTTCTTCTTTGTCAGAACAGCCAAAATCACATGTCCAAGCATGGCCTAATTCAATCCAAAACTTTAATAAACATATAACAGTGATCATCTAATATAAAGAAGGTCAAAAGAAACTAACCTATGGTGAATTTGTGGAACCTCAACATGTCCATCACACCAACATGAGCCAACGCACAACCAAAAAGCTCAGGTCTCTGGAGAAAGGAAAATGACTTAATATTTTGAACAATTTACGATTAAGGAAAACAATAAATGAAAGGGAAGTAAACCTGATTTATGCAAGCCCCAACTAGAAGCCCACCGTTGCTTTCCCCTTCAATACATAGCTTTTCGGGCATAGTATATCCAGAAGATATTAGATACTCAGCAGCAGAAATGAAGTCATCAAAGCAAGTTTGCTTCTTGGATAAGGCACCAGCTTTGTGCCATTCCTCACCGTATTCTCCACCACCGCGAATGTTTGCGATGCAGAAAAAAGCACCAAGGTGCCTGGCAAGCACTATACGACTAACACTAAATGATGGCGTGAGACTGACATTGAATCCACCATATCCATACAACAAACAAGGGTGTGATCCATCCAGATTTAGGTCCTTCCTCCCAACTATGAACATTGGGATCTTGGTGCCATCCTTACTTGGCACAAAAACCTAAAACGAATTGAAAGAAAGAAAGGTAACATACCAAATAAAGAACAACCATATAAAATAGAGGTAAGCAAAACTAGCAGGATTTATCACCTGATTGACTTTGAACTCCGACCGATCAAATCCAAGCACACTAATCTCACGAAATATCTTCATTTCTGGAAACTTAGTTCCTAAGTTACATTGATATATTATACCAGGAGTAAGAAAGCTAGTAAAACCAATGAAAACGATGCTATCTTCACGGCGAGCAGAGATCCCGTAAACAGTTCCTATGTCAATAGGCAAATTATGCAGCATGGAACCTGTTTCCAAATCCCTTACTTGGATCACATACTTGACATCGCTCAAATAACTCGTAATTATCTGATTGCCATTCACAACACATGCTGATTCAAGCACATCTTTTTCATTCTCTGGAATAACATCAATCCATTTACCCGGTTCCTTCAGATCGACTCGAACTAATTTATATTTCGGAGCATCTTTGTTTGTCATGAAAGTAAACCACGAATCATCATTAGCAACATTAATATATTGTGCGTCGAACATATCTATCAACTTAACAAACGGGAGTGGGCCATTTCTTTTCCGGAAACCTTGGAGACCTCCAGGAAGTGTAGACATGTCACAGAGATAGAATTTATTGACAGGGCCACATCCCTCATCAATGTACAGAACAAGATACTGCACGATAACGAATACAAAGAATTTCCCCTTAGACACCAAAATGAAATGAAATTGTAGATGCATGCTTAAATATCAACTTACCTTCCCATCATCCGTCACTTTTCCACTAAACATGTGCTTTGGATTTTCAGGATCTCTCCAGCATAAAATGTCTTCAGACTGATTTGTACCAAGGAAATGATAGTATAGCTCATGATTGACGTTAACATTAGTTTGTATTCCGGAATAAAAGTTTCCTCCATCTCTGCATTTTAGAATCAGGGGACAGAGAGATAGTTAGCAGGCAGAAAACAGAGAACAAAATTTGCAATAATTAATGAGAAGTGAGGTCAATTACTTGGGCGCTGGGTACCGGCTGTAGAAAAACCCTTTGCTATCATGTGTCCAGCTGATATCAGAAAACTTTACCTGTAATATAAACTCAAGATTATTACTGTGAAACAGTAATAGACAGACTCTGCAGGCTGCACCATTTAAGTGCAAGAACCAAAGAACTCACCCATGATAAACTATCAGGCTCCACTGTTTTATCCTCGATTCGCATTACTTTAATAGTCACCCAATCACTTCCACTCGAACTAAGCCCGTAAGCCAAGTACTTGGCGTCCTCACTAATAGACAGGGCCTTAAACGACACTGTTCCATCCTCACTGAGGGTGTTGGGGTCAAGCAAAACTTCTGGTTTTCCCTCTAAACCATCCTGAACCCAATTGGACTGAGGTGAGATTAAAAAAATAAAGAAATAAAAGAAGCATGAATCCGCAACTAAGCATTTAAAAAAATATTGTTTTCTGACAACCTGCATGTAAAGGACGTTTTGTGCTTGGAGACCAGTGTTATGGAAGTAAAAATATTTATTGCCTCGCTTAAAGGGCACAGTGTATCGTGGATGGTCGAAGAGATTGGTGATTTTGTTGTGAAGTTTACCCCTTGTTTCGCACTTTTCAAGCACTGACTCTGTCAGAGCAACCTGTTTCTTCACAAACTCCTTTACTTCTTCAGCATCACAATCTTCGAGCCTTATATGCAATTCATAAACAACTTCAGCGATTATACCAACAAAAACCAATAGCAAGGGAAACTTCTTTTTTTTTTTTTTTTTGTGATCAAATAATCAAACAAAGAGATTCAAGGCAATGTGCTTACCATCGATAAGGGTCAGCCACTTTAAAACCATGATAATCATCAACTACTGACTCGTCCCTGCGAGCTTTTGGATACTTCAAAGGGCCAAAGGGTTCCTCAAAGAAACCGAGAGAACCCATGATTGCAGAGCTTGAACTTAGCAGAACCTGTAGGATAAAAAAACCTTCTCAAATAGTAGTTAAAACTTAGAAAATTGAGTTGTCTTGCGTTCTATTTTTTGGGGTAGACGCAAATTTATATACATGTAGGCCGCTTAATGCGGGTATGTGTAATAGATGAAGACATCGTAAGCCATTTATTGCACCATGGGGTTGGTCCTAATCGGTATCTAGGGGATTTCGGCCTTAAAATGTCGCCATTATGGCTCTAACATGTTGCCATATTATTGGAATCTTAGATCTGTCGTGTTAGTTATATTCCTTGGAAGGAAAAGTTATTGTTTATTTATGGTTTTATATTTAATTAACTGGTATTTCACTTATTAAAAAAATTTAATTATCTATATTTATTATTCTCCAAAATTAATTTTATCTATATTTGTTTTAATTAACTAATTGTTTTTCTTATACAGTTAGAAACTCTTTATTTATGAATAATTGTTTGATATATTGATAGTAAAATTTTTAATTATTAAAAAATAGTTTTTAATTAATATTTTAAAAAGTAATAAATAAAACACATAATAATCAATTAACCTATAAATTAAAAAAAAGAAAAGTCCACAAATTCCATATAAAATCATATTTATTTTAATTTCTTGGACTCTTGTCCTTTTTTATTTTTCAAGGTATTTATCATATCTACTAAATTCAACGGTTTCGCATAAAAAGAAAGCAAATAAATAAACAAAAGAAAATAAACAAATGAAAGAAGGGGGAAAAAGGGGGGAAAGGAGGGAGAAAGGGGGAAGGAGGGTCATCCTAATGAGATCCTAATCTCAAGCCACAAAAGAGGATATGGCGAAATTGGTAGACGCTATGGACTTAATTGGATTGAGCCTTGAAACCTACTAAGTGATAACTTTCAAATTCAGAGAAACCCTGCAATGAAAAATAGGCAATCTTAAGCCAAATCCAGAGCGAGCCCAGTATCTAATTCTCCTCATTTTGTAGGCTTATTAAGAGGGTCGATGCTGGCCACGAGTTTTAAAGTTGCTCTATACCCAGGACGAGGATCGAACCCTCGGCCACTGATTAAGGTATGAGAAACCTTTGCCATCTTACCTAACTCTCGTGATTAGACTCCTATCATTTCAAGCTACGGTAGTGGACCACTGCCAACTAAGAATCGGAATCGTTTGTCCTACAAGTTCCATTCTATCATTGTTTTCTTTTGAAGTTTGAACTGTGAGCTCTGATCAAGGTAGCTCATTTGATGAGAGAATCATATAATATAAGAATAAACTACATTAGTAATCACTTAATTGTAGTTTTTTTTCTTTTTTATTATTTAATTATGAAAATTTACAAAATGATCACTTAATTATTAGTATATACTTTTTTGGTCATCCAATTATGAAAAATTACAAAATTGCAATTCAACTATTCAATTTTTTTCTTTTTTGGTCACACAATCAACTTGACTTTTTGGGTGTTTCTTTTTTTCTTTTTTACGTTAAATAGCTGTTAACCAAAAAAGATAAAATTAAAATAATTTGATGATTATTTTGTAACCTTTTATAATTGAGTGATAAAAAAAAAAAAAAAACATAATTAAGTAACCTCTAGAATATAATTCTACCCATTTGATAATTAAAAAAAAGCTGAACTCTAATATTATAAGAGTCATCAATTTCATGTTTAGTAATTTTAAAATATGATTTGAGAAGTATCGCAACAGATGAATATTTAATGACAAATATAATCCAACAAACATGATCTTAGCATGTAGTAGTCTGAAATTCTAGGTTTCCCAATGATAAGGAGCCACTGGGTGGATATATGTTTTATATGAGGAAATCGGACAGATTCAGTGAACTGAATAACTTGTCTTATTAGCACAGTTCAGAAGAATTTATTCTTTTGAAGAAAAATAATTCCTTAGGTGAAAATAAAAAGAAAATGTGGATATTTATTATTGGTAGTAGTCCATTTCTTTAACTTCACATTAGATTAAGGATAGGATTTGGAGCTGTAAAACAATAGATTATGCTATGAAATTTATTCTTTTACTCTTTCTTAAAGGAAAAGCTAAAAAAAGCTTACGACTTGTATGAATACGTAATTTTAACAAATAAAGATATGAACTTAGACGCTACTTTGCTACCATAATTGTTGTAACATAAAATATGACTGCTTTTTCTACAAAACATTGAAATTGTGGCTCAATTACACTTACACGTTAAGATACAATTGCATAAATAACTAAAATAAAATAAAAATTCTTTATATAATTTTGAAAACTTTGTTACATCCATGGGTCTTATTTAGTAAGTAATCAACCATTAATTTATAATATAAGGTATGATTTAAATTTTTAATTCGTTAATCATGTTGTAATCTTATTATTATACATTAATTTAATATCACTTTCCCATAAAAACTTTCCCTTTAAATGTTTAATTACAAATTAAATATGAAAACACTTTGCATACAATCAAATTGCACAACAAATAAGTTTCTAACTAATGGTAAATAATTGCTCCCTCCCTCCCTCCCTCTCTCTCTGCTTGCAAACTTTTGGCATGTATTCCCTTCAAAATGTTCTCAAATGAACCTTTAATATGGAATCAAATACGCAAAAAAAAAAAAAATTTAGGATTCTTCTTCTTTAGAAACTAGATTTCTTTATTTAAGGAGATTATACAAAGTTTTCAAAAATATCCTTGCTTCACTAATATTCAACATGATCCAATCCACTGGATTGATGCTTAAAATCTTCAATGTGATGTAAAAATAAATTCATGATTTTTCAATTAAAAGAATGCCAATATATATGGCAAGTTGCACAGTAGTCTAGTTTTAAAATGAGTTGTAATTGACATTGTACCTAAGGCATGTAATTGGCACTAACAATTTTATTTTTGAATGTTGATAATTTTGACTTATAATGTTCTGAAATGATTTGAATTGCAAGTGTATAAGTCAAATTATAATATAGAAATTTTACAATGAAATACCAAAGTGTTCAGAGGATCGAACCCAAGGAGTTGTTAATGGTGAATGCAATTGTCAAGTCAATTACTAATTAAACAATTACTAATCTAATTAACTCGGAAATTATTTGTGCAACCAAATAGAAATAATAAAACTAATCCTAAATGATCAATTAAACAAACTAAGTTAACCTTCTTCTTTCTTGCTTTGAACTATGTAAATGATGAAACAATGGTCGCTTTATCCATTACTAGGCTAATAAACTATCCCGATTGTATTGTTTGTCATTTCTAACTAGGGATCTCCTCTCAATCTCATTCTAACTAGGAACTACCACCTAAGTTCTCCTCTCGGTCTCACTTAGGTATGTAGTTCTCCTCTTAGTCTCACTACTCAACACACTATATCAAATTATCAAATGATAAACTCTCATTTCGGTCTCATTTATCTAAATATTCTACTAGATGTGTCAATTTTAGTGTACTAAATGATTTGATATAATAGAACAAACAATCAATCAGACATAGTTATTAAATTAATTTAATAATCAACTCATCAATCAACCAATAAGCAATTTTAACTCATAATAAGGCTCAATAAACCAATAAACATTTCATCAAACACATGGTATGCAAAATATAAAAGTAAAGAGTTTAAGAAATGCTCACGAAAATATGTCGATCACATAAAGCATCCAAGCTTGATCATCTTGATTTATAGAGGTCCCAGCAAAAGAGAAGAAATTCTATAGGAAAAATAAATTCTACACACAAACCACCCTGTAAAAAAATAGAATGTCGATAATGACAAGAAAAGAGAGAAAAATAGAACATATAGATTTTACGTGAAAATCCTTTTGGGAAAAACCATGGGCAGAGGTGAAGAAAATTCACTATGTCGAATTCGAATAATTACAAGGAGTATAGACTGCATCTATTTATAGGTTTAGAAAACCTTATTCTAATCAGCATCTAATAGAAGTGATGCAATAAGGTTGAAACACCTTATTAAAATCAATATCAAACAGAGGAAGTAAACTTCTATATGAATTCTTCTTGTGCAGCCTGTACCGTACCGCGGGGGCCTCCAGCCCCCACACCCCTGGTTGCGACCCCAATCCAATATCTTGCCACTTGTATTTTATTTTAATAAGAATTTGGGTCACAACTCTAACACACCCACATAATGGATGGTTATCAATTAACTAGATTTTGAAAACAAAATATTTGTATAAGGAACAAGAAAAGAAGACACGATAAAAATTGAAGACTACCACCTGTTAGTCAGTAAAACATTATTTTTAACTCACACGTGGAAACAAGTTACTTCATAACATTTGAACGATCAGTTTAGAAACGAATATAGAATATATAGATAAAAAACACAATGCAATGATATAACAAGGAAAAGAAAACATTTTATTAACTTATAACCATAACGATTAAAAAATTACAATACCCTAACAACACTATATTTTTATTTATTTACAAAGAACTCTCCTTCCTACACCTAACCAAAGTACCCTCATGAGGTGCACAAGACAAGCTAGACCTCCCACCCATTGGCTCTATTCCCTTCCCATCCTCTTTTAACTACTCCAGGTAGGATCTTGACCTCTCGTTCTCATCTTCAAGCGGATTACGTCTCGAAGAATCACAGACCAAAATGAAGGGTAGCATCTTCTAGCGAAAAAAATGACAACCATATCTGAACGAGCAATTATTATTAAAATCCAAGCATCGATCACACCTGATTAAATAAACAAATGGCTAAAAGGCCATCCCATACATGTACATCGGACCAAAGCCCGCTTGCATAGCTAGCATGACCCCATGCATAGCGATAGTCGAAACTGTCACCGAGACATCCTCGAGCCTTTTTTGGTCTTTTTCCCAGAACGCATACACACACTTAAGCTAAAAGCTTAAGTTTTTAACTTCGATATCCCTCCCTACTAAGCCCTCCCGAAGTTATTTTTTTCCTCCTTCAACTGCGTACTCTCCTTTCTTAGGAGAGAATTCTTATAACACCCCTTGCCCAGTCCGATTGTCATACCCGAGCAACAAGAGGTTACAACTTGAACTTACAAAATATTTACATACTTTAAACATTCGTGGCAAATTATTCTGCGGATACTATTTCAAGAGTAAGACGGATATAAAATTTAAAGCGATTCCTGCGAATACCTAAAAAGGTGGCGGATTATTCCATGGATACCCCATATTTTGGAAGATCCCACAGAACCTAAAACGTGGAACATAACGAAACTAATCTTCATATTTATTATCATACATCACATAACTCAAAACAATCTCCTTTAAGGTTTAAAAAGTTTGCTTACAAATAATCAAACGACTATATACATGCCACTTAGGTTGACTCAAATAAATCGAGAGTCTAGCAGAATGACTAACGGATAGTGTGAGCTCCTTACTAACTCGACCTACGCAAGATGTTCCAAAACATACAAGGTAAAAAGTAATCTAGATGTAAGTATTTAAAATACTTAGTAAGCTCATACAAACTCAATAATTTACTTACTTAGAAAAATAATTATAGATAACTTAATACACACAGAATTACTTATCCACCAAAACAGTTTGCCAACAAGGTAGGTGCATATATTCCTTTATATATATATATATATATATATATAATATTGTATAACAACCTGATACAATGAAACTATAACAGCCCTAACCCGTATTCGTCGCCGAAATAGGGTTAAAAAGCATTACCAGAGTTTACATTTCAAAACAACCAAAAATTTTTAAACATTTTAATTCATATCATTAATCATAGCAAAACCAATCAATAACATGCATATCGTCCCTTATACGAGCCATCGAGGCCCTAAAAACACATTAGAAACAAGTCGGGATCAAATCAAGAACATATAGAATTTTTCAGAAAAAGATGAAAATTTTCAAAACTGTAGGGGTCACAGGCTGTGTGACTCACATGGCTAAGAGACACGTCCGTGTCTCAGGCCGTGTGGACATTTGAAATGGGAACATAAGGCCGTGTCCCAACCCGTGTAACTCACTGACTTAGGTTACACGACCAAGCTACACGCTCGTGTGCCAGGCTGTGTAACTCTCAAAATACAACCTTTAAAAACCTACAGGGGACACACGACCGTGCCGCCTAGCCGTGTGTCACACACGGCTGAGACACACACCCGTGTCTCTAACTGTGTGGACGAAAAGTAGGTCATTTCCAAGCCATTTTTCTCACCCATTCATGCACAAACCTATAACGAATTTACCACATGTAATCAAGCATCTCAAAGTACACCAAACCATACAACAATAAGCTATCCAAATAGGTTCATATTCATACAACCAATATGCCCAAAAGGCACCTCAATCACAACAATTAAACACGTATAACTAAATGCTTAGTTTAGCCAAAACTTACCATTTTGTACACATATCAAATCCACACTCATATGTACCTAATTTACCATTTAACATTTAGCATCATAAGCCATAAATACCAGCTACATTTTTAATACCAAAATGACCATGTTCAACTTCCATCATCTAAGCATCATAAAGACTATAAAGTCATCCATCAAAAGGCCACATACATATATCCACATATCAACCATTTCAAACATTCAAAATACCAAATTTACAAGCCAAAACATAATGGCTAAAACATCAACCAAAAACACCTATACATGTGCGTATCAAGTTCAAAACCTTTCCAAAGCATACCATATCTTGACCATGTTGAGGTTAATTCATCATATATCATTTTGGCCATTCAAACATGCTTTAACACATTATCATATTAACACATATCAACAAGGCACCAAATGTACCAAGGCTACATCACCCAAAATGACATATACATGCCAAACACATCAACTAACATTCAACTAATCATCAACCATAAGTTCACCTATACATGCCATTATAACCTTAACCAAGACATCAAAACCTACCGATATAATTGCTGGATAGTGTGATGGATCTCTGACTAGCTTCCAACTAGATCGAGCTTCCGATAATCTGAAAAGTAAGGAAAAATAACAACGTAAACAATGAATGCTTAGTAAGCTCGTATAAAATTTAGTCATATCAATCCATTTCAAATATGAAATTTATACATATTAAGAATAATCCTATATTGATACCGCAAGATTCATGAATCCATATTCAACAACTCACAAAGTGGATAAATCCATAGCATCACATATATATATCATCCTTAGCATCGTAGGATTTTATAAAACTTTAAACCCTTTCAAAAATTTCTTACTTTCATTTTCATTTCATTACTTTCCATTGCATTTACTTTCTTTAGCTTAAATAACAACATCAATTCAACTAATCATTTCCCTTTTCATCATTTTACACTTCAGGTATGAACTTACTATTTCATTACCTTTCCACACCCGTTTCATATGCATAACACACAAGACATAAGCATATCATTCAACCATAGCCACAAGCTAGTGCATTTAAACATATCTCTTTTCGAATTAATCACATGATAAACCATTTCATAAGAAATTGCATAATTTGAACCTTACCACTCTTTCATGAACATAAGCATATTTCCATTTAAGCACGTACCATTTCAATGCAACTTATAAGTAAACATAATACCATTCAACCAATAGCTTGGCACATGCCTAAGCATCAAACAACAACACATTTAGCATACTTGAACATATTTCATATAAATTCAACATTGATAACCATTTATTCTCAACGTGTAACACTTGAGTTTATTACTCATCTCAACTTACATAATTTCCATTTATCATCATATCAAAGATGTTCATATATGTACATGTCATAATACATATCATTCTCTTACCGTTTCTTATCTGAATAATGCCCGTTGAACCATTTAGAATACCGTTGGATACCTGAAGGATAACTTACACATAGTGTGCTAACTCATATAAATGTAATCCGTCCTGTACATGTATGCTTACATGAGTTGTGAATCAGAATGCTCACACTAGTTGTGAAAATGGGCCTGCTCACATGAGCTGTGGGTCAGAACGTAGCTACATAATGCTGCTCACACGAGCTGTGGAGTATCCGCAACACATGCCGGACATTAGCCAGTAGTAGGACGTTTAGGACCAGCACCCGAATCATATAAACCCTAATGACATGTCATTTGTATCCTACAAATTTCTAAGGTTCAAATGGGGCTCGACAATCGTCTTAAGTCGTTGGATTTACGTCGTTTCACAACACGGTAATTTGCATACTAACATATATATTGATTTAATCACAATATAATCACATATTAACATTCAGTTTAATCAAAATTACACAGAATACAATTCATACGAACTTACCTGACTAAATTGCAGAAATACCAAAGTTTAGAGGCATTTTGGTAATTTTCCATTTTCCTCGATTTTGCACCCGATCTTGATCTAAATTAATAATTTTATTCAATTTATCAATTTAGACAGCAAAAAAATGTATTTCATGCAATTTTATCATTTTTACATTTTTACAAAATTGCCCCTAAAGTTTTACTTTTATTCAATTTAGTCCCTGAGCCCAAAACATGCAAATTAACTATTTTTAATGCCAGATTATAATAGCAGAGTGTTCATGCCACCCATACCAGCCCATATTTGTAATAATTTCACATCAAATCCTTGTACTTTTATTATTTTAACAATTTAGTCCCTAATCGATAAATTCATAAAAAATCACTTAATGAAATACTTTTAATTATCAATCAACATTCTAAATTCATCATCTAACATAAAAAATCACAAGATTCATCAATGGAAATATTTAAAATCTTTAACAATTTCAAAATCGAAGGTACGAGCTAGCAGAACCTAATTACAATGATTTCAAAAACATAAAAATTACTAGAAACGGGGCTAAAACAGACTTACATGCAACCTATGAAGCTTGGAAGAAGCTTGAAGGTCCAACAATGGCTTTCTTCTTTCTAAAATTCGGTAAAACATAAAAAGAAAAAGATGATATCTTTTACTTTAATTATTTACCTTTTAATTTGTTCTATTTTTAATTAATAAAACATACATATTTTCATAATAAGACAAAGATAACCACCCACTCATATGTAATATGGTATATTTACCATATTAGTCCATATACTTTCATTCAATAAGCCATTTAATCACTCACATCAAATAGCGATTGACTTTTTCAACTTTTACAATTTAGTCCTTTTTAATTAATTAACCATCGAAACGTTAAAATTTTTCAACGAAACTTTAATACCATCTTCATGGCAGTCCGTAAATATTTATAAAAATATTTATGGCTCAATTTACAGAAACAAGGTTCCGATACCTCATTTTTTAAAACCACTTGACCTTAGGGTCATACACTTGAACTTAATAAATCGCTTATAAATCATTATTTATCAAATCAAAAACCTTTTTAAAAACTATATTTGACTCGTAAATATTAAATAATAATATTTACGAACTTACTCATCGGATTTGGTGGCCCTGAAACCACTATTTTTGACACCACTAAAAAATAGGCTGTTACAGATACTTCTCCTGTCATCTCCATATCAAACCTTTCGTTAATGAGGACTTCAATTATAATAATTAATTCTCCATTTCCCCTCATTTCTTAACTTGCAAATTTCATATTTCACATGCTTTACATTACCTAATGAATGTCGTAAAAGAGTTCAAAACACAGGTACGCTTCACATCAGAGGCTTATTCGAGTTAATCATATACAGAGGTGAGAGGTTACCCGTCTGGGCTAAACCTTTATCAACACAATGAAAGCCTAGCTAGGGCTATATAAATGTAAGGTTACCAATCTAGGCTAAACCTTTAAAACGACATCAGATTTCCAGTCCTGGCTAAATATGTGCCACATGTATCTTCGAATTCGCAACAAATGCTGGATCTTGAAATCATTTGGAAATAACATGTAACCATGTGTATGAATCTTTTACTAAGTTCATCTGGACATTTTCATTTTGTAATTCCATTCGTATTCTTTCATAACATGTTTTAGTATTCTCACCTCAATCTCTTTATATATATTTAACAACTACATCTACTAACCGTATTTTTATTTATACAATTTAAGAACAAAAAGGAAACAAGGTTAAATAATGTTCCTATTGCATGAACTTACCTGGCGGAATGGTAATTCGCCACAATAGTCTACTCTACTACTTTTTCTTTCCCGCGATCTTCTTTTGGTGGATTCAACTCTTGATCTATAACATAATTTAATTCAACTTTTATTGACTAACATTATTCATCAGCTTATGAAACACATAAATTAGATCATTTCCATCGATTTAGCATTCCCTTTAACCTAACACTTAAACAATTAAGTTCTTTATAGCCATATTTATAGACGTTCTAAGCTGGTTTTGAAATGTCTTCATTTTAGTTGTTATTTGTTTGACAAATTCTCATTTTACTAATTAAATCTATTTTCCATAACATTTCATCTAATCTATACATTTAACACCACAACTTTCAATCATTCAACAATGGTAATATAAAGAAATCTTTAACAATTTTGAAAATAAACATCACTATTAGTTGGATTGAACCATGACAAATTCAAAAAACATCAAATTCAAGCAAAACAAGCTTGACTTATCTTACCATATAAGAACACAAAGCTTGGCCAAGTTTTTCATAGCTTAACAGAGAAGAGAAACAGTGATGAAAAGGATGAAGAAAGGAAAAAAAAAAATCAAACTACCTCTTTCCATCCATTATGTTACAATATATATGTCTAATCTAATTATTAATTAAGGTTAACATCATTACAGGTAAGGTAAAAACCAACACTTGTCTGACCATTAACTACAAAAATTGGCTAGATTATGAATTTAGTCCTCAATCTATTATCATGTTACTATAAATGAAATAAATCCATAGTGGTTAACTTTTACCACCTGATCGTTGTTTTCGCGATGTCAAAGTCTTAAAATTTATAAATGAGAATGATCGAACCTAAAAACCAACTATGACAACAATTTTTGAGGCAAGTGCACCTATCGAACAATAGTATAGTTTAGGCAAGACCGGAATGTCGAACCCAAAGGAACCAAAAGTACTAATACTAACTCTCTTTTTATTATCTAGCCTAAGAATAAAGGGATTTATTTATCTAATCTAAATTAATTAAATACTAAACTGAAGATGCAAAGACGAAGAAGAATGAATTTGGGAAAATAGCTTGGAAGGAAAACCAATTGATTAAGACGACACCCAAGGAAGAATCCACCTAGACTTCACTTGTTATCTAACTCTAAACCAGACGATTTATTCATTTGACTTGATCCGTAAGATTCCCTAATGTATATTAAACCCTCTCTCGAAGCGAATAACGTCTAACCCTAGGTTGATTAATTGAAATCTCTTTCTAATTAAAACCCCTAGAATTGCATTAACTCGATCTATGGACTCCCATATTAGGTTTCACCCTAATCCGGCAAAATCTCGTCACCCTATCTCTAGGCGCGCGGTCAACTCCGCTTAATTATGCTAGATCTACTCTTAGGCAGGGACTTTTGCTCCTCCACCTAAGCACATCATACTTGAATTAATATCCCGGAAATATCAACACAAGAATTAAGAACACATAATTAAGAACAAGACAATAACAAGATTCATCTTAGGTTTCATCCCCTCAGGTATCTGAGGGTTTAGTTCATAATAATAAAAGAAAACATCTCAAAAGAAAAGATAAAACAAAACATAAGAAATCCCTAAAACCCCCTGAAGGAATTGAAGGAGAGATCCTCCGTCTTGAGTATAATTCCGGCTTCTTGAGATGGATCAACTTGCTATCTTTGAGTAATTTCCACAAATCTGACCTTTCTGGCTCGGCTCCTTGGCCTAGCTAACCGCCCCTTTCTAGGTTATACTTAGGGTGCTTATATAGGCTTTTGAAATAGGTTTCTTTGCCCCCAAGTATCCTTTTCCGAGTGAAATTGCTCTTCTCCACGATAGGGACATGGCCATGGCACACGCCCGCGTGAGTCGTGGCCAGGCCGTGTTCGGACTTTTAATGAGGCACGACCGTGTGGTCTTGGGCCCAGGCCGTGTCGATTTCTAATTTGGCCCAATTTGGTCTGTTTTAAGCCCGTTTCTCGTTCTTTTCATCCTCGGGTGCTTTCCTGAGTATAAAACATGAAAAGAAAGGATTAAGAGCACCTTTTTACATAAATTAAGGGATAAATCATCCAAAAGCATGCTAAATGTGGGCCTAAAATATGTTACTTTTACGGTTTATCGCCACCCTTACTATTTCATCTCTATACTCAAATAGATTATTCCATCAGTCAAATTGACAAACCAAAATTTCATAAAACACTATAATAGACTAATAGATATTAAATATTAAAACATACTAACTGATAAACCATTAGACTAACATGTTTTAATCCCATTCTTGATTCATTTTTTGATTATTTATTATATAATTTATTGAATTTGATACTTCTAATCCTTTAATTTCATGTTTCCATACTTAGGAGAGCATAGGGGAGAAAAAGAAGCGAAAAACGGGCCAAAAGCAGACAAAACGAGCTATTTTCAGGAACCACACGACTTGAGCATTCCCACACGGGCTGGCCACATGCCCATGTGCCAACCTGTGTCAATTTCGAACCCTGTTTCCCTAACAGGCAAAAAAAAAGTCAAATTTTAGGGTTTCTGAGCATTCTAAAGTTTATAAATACACACTAAAAGAGGACCTAAAGGAGCATGCAGAGAAGAACGAAGAATTTACTCGAAGAACGCCAACAGATTCAACTCAGAAGCAGGAACTCCTTCAAGATTGAAGATCTCCATTCAATTTCTCTAGAAGTTTTTGGGTTTCTTTATGTTTTGTTGATTTCTTAATTCTGAGATGTTTTCCTTTCAAATTATGAACTAAATTCCCTAGATACCTAGGGAAGATGAAACCTATGATGGATCTTGTTATTTAATTTCTAAATTACATGATAAATACTTGATTTCTTGATCTTAATTATGTGTACTTATTCCATGTTTTAATTTTTTCATGATATTAATTCATGATTGATGTGCTTATTTCAGTGGAGCAAAAATCTCTGTTTAAGAGTAGATCTGGCATAATTGAGTGGAGTTGCATGCAATCCTAGAAATAGGACAACATAAATCTACCGGATTAGAGTCAAATCTAATAGGGGAATCCATAGATTGAGTTAATACGACAATAGAAGTTTTAATTAGAAAGAGATTTCAATTAATCAACCTAGAGTCAGTTATTTTTACTCTCGAAAGAGATATTAATATAATATAGGGATTTTTACGGATCAAGGCAAGTGAATAAATTTTTTAATTTAGATTTAAAATAATAAGTGAAGTCTAGGTGGATTCTTTCCTGGGTATTGTCTCTCTTATTGGTTCATTCGAATATTTTCTTACTTAATTCTCTGTTGCGTCTTAATAATTAGTTCAGATAATTTTAGATTAAAAACAATTCCTTCAATTTATCGGCTAGATAATAAAAAGATAGTAATTACTAGTACTTTTAGTCCTCGTGGATACGATATTCCAGACTCACCATAACTATACTACTATTCGATATGTACGCTTGCCTTTGTCGTGATTTTAGGTAGTTAAGTGAATCATCATCAAGTTTTTGGTGCCGTTGCCGGAGACTAAGATATTAGGAACACTTGATTTTTATTAATTTAGCCATTTATTTTTATTGCATTTTATTTGTGTTTTCTAATTTTTTTCTTTTGTTTTCTTCTGGCAGTTTACTTTAGTTTATGAATAGAAGAAACCCGTCAAGGCCTCTAGTATTTGATAGTGAGATTGAAAGCACAACTCACAGAAACCGTAGAGAAGCAAGACAGAGTCAACAAAGTACATTAGAAGAGCAAGAAAACGTTATTATTATTACTAAGGAGATGGCTGATAATCATAATAATCAGCTACTCTTGTGGTTGCTACAAATCCTGTAAATCCGAATCTTGCTCTTCGTACTATGTACGATTATGCCAAGCCATCATTAACTGGAGCTGAATCGAGTATTGTGAGACCTGCTATTGCTGCGAATAACTTCCAAACTAAAGCTGAACACCATTCAGATGATCCAACAATTTGTTCAGTTCGATCGTTTGTAGGATGAAGATCCAAATACTCATTTGGCCAACTTTTTGGAATTCTGTGACACTTTCAAGATAAATGGTATTTTTGACGATGCCATTCGCATTCGGTTGTTTCCATTCTCATTAAGAAATAAGGCTAAACAGTGGTTGAACTCCCTACCACGAGGTTCTATCACTACATGGGAGCAAATGACTGCAAATTTTTTGTTAAAGTATTTTCCACCGGCTAAGACAGCCGAGCTGAGGATTGATATCTCTTCCTTCGTACAAATGGATTTAGATACCCTCTATGATGCATGGGAGAGGTATAATGATTTATTGAGAAGGTGCCCTCACCATGGGCTACCTTTATGGCTACAGGTTCAAAACTTCTACAACAGCTTGAATACCTTAACTTGGCAATTGATCGATGCAGCCACCTGTGGGACTCTGAATAATAAAACACCTGAAACGGCTTATGAATTTATTGAGGAAATGTCACTGAATAATTATTAGTGGCAAGTAATGAGAATGAAGCCAATGAAAGCACCCCGTGTTTTTAACGTAAATGCAGTCACCATGTTGCAAAATCAGGTAGAACTTTTGACTAAAAAGATTAATGGTTTATATGGTTCTACGCAGGTACATCCAGTGATGCAATGCGACGCAAATGGAGGAGGGATGAACAATCCAGAAAATCGATCCTACAGCCCTAACATAGAGAGCGAATGATAAACCGTAATTATAACATATTTTAATCCCACATTTAGCTTGTTTTTGGATGACTTATCCTTCAATTTATGTAAAAAGGTGCTCTTAATCCTTTCTTTTCATGTTTTATACTCAGGAAAGCACCCAAGGATGAAAAGAACGAGAAACGGATTTAAAACGGACCAAATTGGGCCAAGAGAGAAATCGACACGGCCTGACCTAAAGATAACACGGCCGTGCCTCATTAAAAGTCCGAGCACGGCCTGGCCATGATCCACACGGGTGTGTGCCATGGCCGTGTCCCTGTTACTGGAAAGAGCAATTTCATTCGAGAAAGGATGCAAAGAAACACATTCCAAAGCCTATTCAATCACCCTATTTGGAATTCTACTTAAATTAGGATACTTAGGAGCCAAGTAAGGGATCTCAAAGTCTATATAAACACCCAAAGGGGCAACTTGAGAGGGGAGTTTGGCAGAACCTTTTGCCAGGGCTTTTGTCCGGGGCGTCAAGCTAGGCCAAGGAGCCAAGCCGAAAAGGTCAGAATTGAGGGAATTACTCGAAGTTAGCCAGTTGATCCATCCCAAGAAGCCGAGATTCTACTCAAGACGGCGGATTTTTCCTTCAATTCCTTCAGGGAGTTTTAGAGATTTCTTATGTTTTGTTTTATCTTTTCTCTTAAGATGTTTTCTTTATTTGTTATGAACTAAACCCCTCAGATACCTGAAGGGGATGAAACCTAGATGAATCTTGTTATCGTTTTCTGAATTGTATGATAGATACTTAGTTTGTTCTTAATTATGCATGCTTAATCCAAATCTGATGTGCTTAGGTGGAGGAGGAATAGACCTTGCTTAAGAGTAGATCTAGCATAATTAAGCGGAGCTGATCGAGCGCTTAGAGATATGGTTACGAGATTTTGCCGGATTATGGTGAAACCTAATATGGGAATCCATTGATCGATTTACTGCTATTCTAGGGGGTTATTATAAGAGAACGAGAGTTCCACTAATTAACCTAGGGTTAGACGTTATTCGCCTCAAGAGAGGGTTTAATATACGTTAGGGAGTCCTACGGATCAAACTAAGTGAATAAATCGTATGGTTCAGTCCTAGATAACAAGTGAAGTCTAGGTGGATTCTTTCTGAGGGTATCGTCGTGATCAACTGAGTTTTTCATCAAGTTATTTCCCAATTCGTTCTTTTTGTCTTTGCGTCTTTAGCTTAGTAGTCGTTAATTTAGATTAAAGCAATTTCACTTTATTTTAGGCTAAATAATAAAAACAAAGTTTATTAAAAACAGTCGAGGTAAATCATTTTGAATTTGACACTTTTAAGGTAAATATCACTCGTCTGTAAACCTTATTTTAATAATAGAATTGACAGCGAGAAAGAGGAGTCTCGACTCCGCGAACCACCGTGACCATGCGAATACGAGGTAAGTCAAGCTTAGACTCTAAATAAGCGCTTCTCGGGAGGCAACCCGAGTGCTAACATTGCTAATTTCTTAATTTTATATCATAATATTTTTTAAAAAATTAATTAAAAAATATTGAGTTTTTAAAACCCACACGGGCGTGTCCTTGATCGTGTAGATCTTTTGACTTAGTTTTAAAATTCGAAGAAAATCAATAGTGAGTTACACGGCCAGACGACACGGCTGAGTAACCCACACGGCCTGGACACACGGGCATGTCCTTGGCCGTGTGGAGCCAGAGACTTAAATGCTTCTAAAAAATCGACAGAGACACGGCCTAAACCAGTCTACACGAGCCTGTGACACGGGCGTGTGAACCACACGGCCTAGACACACGGGCGTGTCCTAGGCCGTGTGAAACCTGGAGCTAAAATTTTCAATTTTAAAACAAGTCAGAGAGTTACACGGGCAAGGCACACTGTCATGTGTGTGGTCACATGGGCGTATCGGAGGTCACACGGGCGTCGGAGAAGCGAAAAAGATTGCACACGGCCTGGACACACGGGAGTGTCTGTGGTCGTGTGACAACTGGGTTAAAAATATTAAAAGCACACAGGTTGAACAGGTACCACACGGGCGTGTGGCCTAACACGGGTCTCACACGATCGTGTTCCCTTTTAACCCCAAACCTTAATTCCCTTTTACTTTTTCATCTATTTTGTCTTTTTCCCTAACTTTCCTAACATTCCCTAGTCGCCGCTCCCTCTCTTTGCTCACCGTCTGACAACCATCGATAGCTCACCGTTCAACTGTCGTCCCACCAGCCCGAACTCTCCTATTGCATCCCGATTTCCTCAGCCCCCACCCTTTTCTTCCCCCTCATCGTGCACCAGTCCCACACCCAACCACACCCTCCGTCTTTTTTCCCTTTTCCTTCTTCACTTCTTCGGCCACCCACAACCCTCCTTTCCTTCTCCTTTCTTTCCCATTCTTTTCTTGCCTCTCTTTCATCTTTCCACCCTTCCTTTAATAGCCACCTCCCTTTCTCACTCCTCCCTTCGCCTGCATTTCCTCGACCCCCCACCGCTTGGCCATCACCATTCCCGACCCTTCACCACAGCCCTTACTCCGGCTATCGCCAAACACCATCGGTCCTCCACCAATACACGATGATGAACACACACAGTAAGACTAAGACGTTGTCCCCGCTTCAAAAAAGCGGAAAGGCCTCGGAGCGTCCTCCTCCTCGAGTGCCTCCACCGAGGCTCGCCACCCCTACCTTCGATTTGCAGCGGGACCCCAGAAGGATTTATATCGGCTCCTTCAAATACGTCCGCTCGGCCTAGGCCGCTGCATTGATTGGACCGCATTGAAGCAGGTCTGGCTCACTGATGACATGCGCGCCATTATCGCCACTACTCCGTGGGATAGATTCTTTGCCGTCATCGAGGCCACCTACATAGAGCTGACCTTTGAGTTTTGCACGACGTTTCTAGTACAGCAGGTCATGACGACTCGTGATGAGCCCGACACATCACTTTTTGACTTGGTGGTTTGGTGCGCCACATAGCATCCCTGAGTTCGGTGCTGCCATGGGACTTTACACAGACGAATTTATGAGTGCCGAGGAATTCCTTCGGCTTCATCGGCATATCCATCATTTGCCATCACGTTGCTGGACCAGTCTTACAGCTAGTCAAACACCATATGACACGAGTCGCTCGAAGGTGACTTCTCTCTCTCCAGCCTTACGGTACATTCACGCGATCTTAGCTCACACTTTGAAAGGTCAGAGAGAGAGCACTGGAGTCGTTAGCACTCACGACACTTACTTTCTATGGAGCATGGCGCACGGGCATATATTTGATTTGGTATACTTCATCACTTTAGCCTTCCACCATCAGACTGACTGCCACAGGACGGACCCCATTTGTTTAGGCCCCTACGTGACTCGCCTCGCTCGACACTTCGGTCTCCTCGACACATCAGAGCAGTCCTCTACACTCACACTAGTCGGCTAGATGTCCCCTCAAGGTATCTCGAGCATAATATACATGAGGATGATCGAGCGACGTTGTGGAGTGGATCCTCCTCAGTACAGATTGTCTCATTCTGACGTTCAGAATGAACCCGAGGACTTCATTGATAATGTTCCTCCCTATCATGAGGACCCACCACAGTCTCCCCCTTCGAGTTATCGACCTGTTCCTTCTGCTGCTAGCTTCCAAGGAGTATCCACTAAGGAGTTCACTAGCTTCCGTCAGTACTGCGTTCAGAGGTTCGACAGTATTGATGCGACATTGCAGCAGATTTGTCAACATTTTCATATTTCTCCTCCAGCGCTGACGACTCACGATGCTGATGTGTCTAATGATGAGGACCATTGAGTCCATTTACTTTCATTTTCATTTTATTTTTATTTTTAGTTACTATTTTTCTTTTTCTATTTATTTGTATTTTCATAGACTTTTTCGCTTTTATATTTTGAAATATATTTTATTTCTTATGGTTGTTTCTAATAGGGTTCGAAACCCTTTAATCTTCTTCAGCATTGTGTTTATTTTCTTATCAGTTGCTCTGAATCAAGCACTATATCTACATTTATCTACAATTGAAACACCCCAAACCTGGCCCACAAGCCTGTAAGAGTATGCCCAAAGATCAATCATGAGATGGTTGTAATAACATACTTAATTTACCATGTTTATTAATATAAAGCGTTGTCATTATTATTTCAGTTTTTCTTTCTGTGTGTATAGATAAACTGTTTTATAATAATGTCCTGAGAATAATATGATTATTCTTAAAAGATCCTTAGTCGAGTATTATTGTTGACTAGGACAATAATAATGCATTAAGACTAACATGTGTTGATTGATGATAAAGAGTTGTCATTGATATGGAGTGTCAAAATCAATGCATGAATATGTGTGTTAGAGAACAACATATTGGATTGACCCGCTATGAGTATGTTTCTTGGATTATTATGTAATTGTCACAACATTACTCATAGTGATTAATATGTATATGATCCTCAGACTTGAGATCATTATTATCCCAACATCGTGAGTTGTATATTTTGATACAGTCAAACGTACACCGTAACAGGTTGTTCTATAAAGGCTGATGTTGGATATACCATAATCTATGTAGAGGGATATGGTTGATCAATAAAGGATAAGTCCCTCCTACATAATAGGAGTAATATCTTAGGCCACTTGATTGAGTGAGACTAGAAATGCATGGCCATGCTCAAATAAGTTGATATGAGATTTCATACTAATTTGTATATCATAGTCTACTCAAGATATCAAGAAACATGGGATGGACTATGCAAGTGTGACTATCCCATGACTTGTATCCGTTCCAGAGATAAAGGACTTAAGGATTAATGCATGAAAGGTTAATCACGAAAGGTTATGTCGAATCATGACTTCTTGTAACTTAGGTAGCAATGATGCATTGCTAGATGCCACTCATTGTCTGTGACAATAGAATCGTTCTAGTATTACTGCTAACGTTGCAAGAACCTACAGGGTCACACCCTATGGTTGAAATGAACGGAATAAAATATAGTTGGTATTGTGCTTGGTTGTCACATAAATTAAATTAATTAAAGAATTAATTTAATTGGGCAATCAAATATTGAACATATTATATGTACAAGGATGTTGTACACATAATGATAACATAATTTTTTTAATATATGAATTTGATTCATATATAAATTTAAATAAATATAGTTTACCGGAATCCTTATTATAATTAATGTAATTATAATTTTCAGATATAATTAATGTAATTATAATTTTCGGATAAAAACTTTATTGTATTTATTTAATCTTGTAATACATTCAAGAGATACCAATTATAAAAGGCCCAATTAAGAGGATACCTATTATAAAAGGCCCAATGAGAAAGGCACCCAAAATAAAAGGTATTAAAAGGAGACAAAACTCAACATGAAAACCTTAAGTGTTTGCTTGTTAGGTCTAGCAGCCGTCAAGCAAATAAGCCTCCAAAATAGTTTTGGAGATTTCTTTTGTTCATAGTCAAACTGGGTGGATTACGTAGAGGCCGACATCGGAAAAGGTTGAGGCTTGATTCGACAGTAGATCAAAACTCTTGTTGCCAAGGCGTTGCTGTCTACTCAGATTGAAGTTTTGGTAATTTCGAAACCTTTATTTCACCCCGATTCGTTCTTCACACATGGATCCATGATTTGGATCGCCGGATCTAATTTTATTCTGCTGCGCCATGGGGTACCGGTGTTCCAACAAAGCCTTGACCGGATCTGACATGTTCTTTAGGAAAAACCTTAGCGAAATCTTGTTTGCATTTTGGAAAACGGTAATGATTTTGTGTTTGCTAAAGCATGTCGGCTTTTGAAACGTATTTTGGTGTATTGAAATAGTGAGATGTGATTCGAGTTTGTATTTTTAAGAAAACGATTGTTTTATATTTTGTAAAATAAGTGGGGTTGCCGATTTTGAGAAAGGGTTATTAAGTTGTAAACCGTAGTTACTTAGGTGATAAATCATTTAGAGTTTTCCGAAAAACATATGATTGATTCATATACCGATTATTAAATGAAAGTTAAAAACTTAAAACATAAAAAAAAATTAAATATCTAAGTAGTGGCCTTATTACAACTGAAAAATACCAAATAAATCCCGAAAATAAAATAATAGAAAACGTGAACTCAACCGTTCGAAATCCCGAAAACGTTCAGCATGGCCACCACATAGTCTCCACTAACCCGATCCATTCACTGAGTGTCACCTGAAAAGATATCCCACAACGGGGTGAGTCAATAGACTCAATGTGCAACAGCTAACACAAATTCCCAATCGATTTAGGCATAACAAATCATACATAGCAAATATAAGCAATGATGCAAACCCGAACCCAAACCTAGATAGCCATCCTCTACACATCACTCGTACCAACCAATCACACCGTGGGGATTACTAAATCGACCCTCCATCCGCTACACACCATCGAAGGCAGTCACTGCAGACGACTTGCATATCGCCCTTATAAATTGTGGCACAGCCACCAGATAATAATGTGACAGAGTCACCAGATAACATTTTGTGACATAAGGCACCACATTCAGATTATGTGACATGAGTCACCAGATATTGTGGTAAAAACCACCAGATCACTTCCCCTTTTCAATATCACCCATATGCCCCATGTCATACAAATCATGCAAGTATCATGCCATATGCCTTATTTCATATTCGTAACCAATTCTCATATATGTCATATTCAGTGTTCATACTGCTATTAACAGAGCTTTAAAAGATAACGTACCTGAATATGCCGTACCATTGAATGGTACCTTTAGTCACATCTTTCATATTCTTATTAACACATATTTTAAATTAATACCATAAATCTATTAGGAATCAGTGTAGGGCTACACACTTGGTACTAACGTGTTCACTGAAATCCCGAAAATCCCGATCTAATGCGCTAGATCCCTAGTTCCTATATTAGGCCAACACTAAGCATTTTAGCAAAAAGCCATTCGGCTACATATTCAAATCCCAAGGGATTATCGCAACCAAAAATCCTTCCCTTGCTGCCGATTTGGTTATTACTCAAATCCCGAAATTAATCCTTGTTCCTGGTGATGTCGAAATACCTATAGGCTCATGTTAGATTCGATTTTCAATCACTTACTGAACTTAATAAATAGCCTTCGGCCTAAGATCATACTTTTCTTACCTTAGATCTAGAAATCCTAAAGATCTCCTCTTAAAGTCGGCTACCATAGGAATCCCGAAATTCCCCTTCAAGCATTCGGCTAAAGAACATTAATAGGATTAGAGTCTCGGTTTCGGCTAAAAGAAAAGAAATAAAACGACGACAATTGAATCCTTACCCTTACTGCTGAAATTGACTACACCTTTACTTGAACCCACAGAGACATTCGGCCTTAACAATTGGGAAGGAAAAGAGATGAGATTTACAAGGGTTCGGCAATGGTGGTGTTTTGATCAAGGGATTTTGGCAATGAAGAACTTTTGGGAGAAGAAATTCGGCCTAAGTAGAATAGAAAGAAAAGATGAGAAGGAAAGATGGTAGTTTCGGCTTACCTTAAACAAATGAGAAAAGCAATTGTCCCTAATGGTCTTGGGATGATTCGGCCAAGGTTTAAATGAGAGGAAAAGAGTGAATTTTGGTGAGGTTTGATTATGAAAGAAAAAGGGTTGAAAGTTTATGAGAGAGTGGAACAAATTTCGGCAAAAGAAAATGGCCAAAACTTCACTTTGATAGCTTTACACTTTCGGCACATAGCCCCCTACATGACCGAATGCCTCATCTCACTCCCCTCCTTTGAATTTGGCTAGCATTCAAACACTAGCTTCTCCTTGCTTTTCTCCTATTTTATCTCTTATCTACCCATTTAAAATAATCTAAATGAGTCAAGCATTATCCTTGCCCTTAGCCGAAAATTTAAAAGGAATTAGACCACATCTAAAGCTCATCCATCAAGTGTCCCATTGCCGTCCATCACTGCTCATCCTTGCTGCGAAATAAAAATCCCCTTTTTGCTTCCCTTGCTGCTCGAACCTGAGCCCTTGTACACTGATTATGGCGTCACCTCCTAAGGCTTTAAGTGGCACCTCCTTGCCACTTTAACAAGCCCATTTCTATGCCCAATTTCCCTTACAATTTCTCTTAAGGCCTATCAGGCTTAACTCTCTTTTAAAACTTAAAATTAAATAATTTCTAAGGCATTCACCTACACTCTAAAGTTCCCAAAATTCATAAAACACATTCAAAACACACCTAGGCATGTTACTTCATACAATTAAGCAAAAATGCACAAGCCCTAAATCTCAGATATTACAGTTCTACCCCCCTTAAAATAATTTCGACCTCGAAATTACCTGGCAAAAATAGGTGAGGGTATTGCTGTTGCATTGTTTCTTCCGGCTCCCAAGAAGCTTCTTCCAATCCATGATTACGCCATAACACTTTGACTAAAGGAACTGATTTCCTTCGCAACACCTTCACGTCTCGTTCCAAGATCTGAATCGGCTCTTCCTTGTAGGACAAATCTGGCTTTAGTTCCACCTCCTTAACTGGTACTACATGAGATGGATCTGATCGATAACGACGTAGCATAGAAACATGGAATACATCGTGCATCTGCTTCAACTCTGGAGGCAACTCTAACTGATATGCCACTGGTCCAACTCGCTTCAATACCCGATAAGGTCCTATAAACCTTGGACTTAACTTCCCTTTGCGACCAAATCTCATCACCTTCTTCCAAGGCAAGACTTTCAGAAACACCTGATCTCCCACAGCAAACTCTATTTCCTTCCGTTTAAGATCTGCGTACGACTTTTTCCTATCAGATGCTTCCTTCAACCTTGCCCGAATTACCTTAACCTTCTCTTTTGATTCTGCCACAATCTCTGGACCCAAAACTTGACGTTCCCCCAATTCTGTCCAACACGTAGGAGTGCGACACCTCCGTCCATACAGCGCTTCATACGGTGCCATCCGAATACTGGCTTGATAGCTGTTATTATAAGCAAATTCCGTTAAAGGCAAATATTCTTCCCAACTTCCTCTGAAGTCTATCACACAGCCCCTCAACATATCCTCTAACACTTGGATCACTCGCTCAGACTGGCCGTCCGACTACGGATGAAATGCCGTACTGAAATCTAATCTGGTGCCTAAAGCCTGATGTAGAGCTTTCCAAAACCGAGACGTAAACCTCGGATCCCTATCTGAGATAATCGACACTGGTACACCATGCAACCTCACAATTTCCGCCACATACAACTTTGCCAACTTCTGCAAAGAATAGTCAACCCGCACTGGTATGAAATGCGCAAACTTTGTCAATCGATCCACTATCACCCATACCGAGTCCTTCTTAGTAGGCGTAAGGGGAAGCCCACTAACGAAGTCCATGGTGATTCTCTCCCACTTCCACCGCGGAATCTTTATCGGTTGAAGCAATCCTGACGGAACTTAGTGTTCAGCCTTGACTTGCTGACACGTTAAGCACTTCCCTACAAATTCTGTAACTTCCCGCTTAAGACCAGGCCACCAAAACTGTTCCCTTAGATCTCTATACAACTTACTACCTCCCGGGTGCATAGCATAAGGGCTACTATGCGATTCCTGAAGAATTCTCTGCCTTAACTCATTATCCTTAGGCATACAGACCTTGCCTTTGAAACACAAAACTCCATCGCTGCTAACACCATAATCCTCCAACTCCCCATTCCGCACTTACCCCAGCTTAGCACTTAAATCATCGTCTGCCAACTGTCCTTCTTTCACCTCATTCAACCATGTCGGCTTGACTTGCAACTCCGTTAACAAACTTCCATCGTCATATAAGCTAAGATGTGCGAACATCGCCCTCAGATCTGACACAACCTTCTGACTTGGGGCATCCGCCACTACATTCACCTTGCCCGGGTGATACTCTATCGAACAATCATAGTCCTTCAGTAACTCCACCCACCTTCGCTGTCTCAGGTTCAACTCCTTCTGAGTTAACAGATACTTAAGGCTCTTGTGGTCTGTGTAGATCACTGACTTCTCTCCTTATAGATAATGCCTCCATACCTTAAGAGCAAAGACCACTGCCGCCAATTCCAAATCGTGCATCGGGTAATTAACCTCATGTGGCCTCAATTGCCGAGACGCATAAGCGACTACTTTCCCATCTTGCATCAAAACACATCCTAATCCTGTGTGAGAGGCATCACAATACACCACAAAATCCTTTCCTGCCTCAGGTTGAATCAAAACCGGAGCTTCAGTCAAAACCGTCTTAAGCTTCTCAAAGCTCTCTTGTTGCTTATCTGTCCATACAAAAGGTACTTCCTTCCTCAGCAACTTCGTCAAAGGTGCGGCTAACAACGAAAACCCTTTTACGAACCTTCTATAATAGCCTGCTAAACCCAAGAAACTACGAACCTCTGCCACCGACTTAGGTGGTTTCCAATCCAACACTGCTTCAATCTTCCGAGGATCCACCCTTATCCCTTCTGCAGACACCACATGTCCTAAGAATGCGACCTCTTCTAGCCAAAATTCACACTTGCTGAATTTGGCATAAAGTTTCTTGTCTCTTAACACTTGCAGCACTATCCGGAGATGCTCATCATGCTCTTCCTCAGACTTGGAATACCCCAGGATGTCATCTATGAACACAACGACGAACCGATCCAAGTAAGGTTGAAAAACCTGGTTCATCATATCCATGAACGCGGATGGGGCATTCATCAATCCGAACGGCATTACCAAGAACTCATAATGCCCGTACCTTGTCCGGAAAGCTGTCTTATGGATATCTGCTTCCTTCACCTTAAGCTGATGATATCCAGACTGTAGATCTATCTTCGAGAATACCGCAGCCCCCTTAAGCTGATCGAACAAGTCGTCTATCCTCGGTAAAGGGTACTTGTTCTTGATGGTCAGCTTATTCAAATGACGATAATCTATGCACATATGCATAGTTCCGTCCTTTTTCTTCACGAATAAGACCGGTGCTCCCCATGGAGACACACTGGGTCGGATAAACCCATGATCCAGCAACTCTTGGATTTGAGCCTTGAGCTCAACCAACTCCTTTGGTGCCATTCTATATGGAGCAATTGACACAGGAGCTGTACCCGGCAGCAAATCGATTCCGAACTCCACCTCTCTATCCGGGGGTATCCTAGGTAACTCCTCCAGAAAAACGTCCATAAATTCCCTTACCGTTCTAACTCCACTAACTCCTTCTTCCTTCGCATCCAACGCACTAACAAAAGCCAAAAATGCCTTGCACCCTTTTTGAACCATCTTATCAGCCTTTAAAGCAGAGACTACATTAGACAAGTAGTTTCTTCTTTCCCCTATCATAATTATCACCTCATCCTCCGGCGTCCTTAACTCCATTCGCTTAGCTGCGCAATCTAATATAGCCCGATGTTCCACTAGCCAGTCCATGCCAAGAATGAGATCGAATTCTCCGAAAGGTAGTTCCATTAAGTCGGCAGGAAGTACCACTCCCTGAATCTCTAGAGGTACTTTTCGAAATATCTTATTCACCACTACAGTTTGACCTAACGGGCTCACTACAGTCATCTCCCTATCAGACAGTTCAGAGGCTATGCCTAGCGTTTTAACTACTCTACATGCAACATAAGAATGGGTCGAGCCAACATCAATTAAAGCAAAATAAGGCTTGCCAGCTATAAGGAACGTACTGGTTATGACGTCCGGTGCGTCTCCATCCTCCCTCCGGTGAACTGCATACACCAGACCCGGCAATCTTGCCTCTGTATTACCAACACCACGGCCCGGTGTTCCCCGTTCTCTTCCAGCACCATTACCTCTACCATTCGAACCACGACCCCGCGGTGGCTGCTGTCCACCCCTTCCAGCCTAATTAAAACCCTGGCCTGCTGGTTGGCTCCCATCTGTTTTCATAGGACAATCCCTAATCATGTGATCCTTGGATCCACACTTAAAACAGCTCCCTGTCTTCTTCCAACACTCCCCTAGATGCATCTTCCCACACTGAGTACAAGTACGATACTGCCCTCCTGTCACAACTTGCTGACCTCGCGGCCCATCAACTCTGTGTCTCTTTTGAACATTCACAGATGACCCTGACGATCCAAAACCTCTCTTTTGCTTATTTCGATCCGTGTTCTACCTTACAGAGTCCTTAATCCTTTCGGCAACCTTAGCCTTTTCTACCAACACGGCACACTCCCGCTCCTGTTGTGGAGCTATCAACAACCTCAGGTCATCCCTCAGTCCGTCCTCAAACCGAACACATCGCTCATGCTCCGTAGCCACGATTCCTCGAGCATACCGGCTCAACCTTAAGAATTCTGCCTCGTATTTCGCTACGGACTTATTCCCCTGAACCAGCCCCAGAAATGCCTTCCTCTGCGCATCAACATAACTGGTACCAACATACTTCTTCTGATACGCCGCCTTAACATACTCCCAAGTGAGATCCTCAGCTGTAGCACCATCCCGAACTGTGAGCCACCATTGATATGACTCATCGCGGAGAAGCGACACCAGTCCTTTCAGTTTCTCCTCAGCAGTCAGGTCCAACTCGTCCATAATTCGCTCCGTCGCCTCCAACAAATACTCAGCCGTATTGGGTGCCACACCGGATACACCACGAAATACCTCAGCTCCATTGGCTCGGAGTCGCTCGGGTACAGATTTTCGAGCTCCCATACCTCTGCCTGCTCCGGCCACCATCTCAAGAACCCGCAGCACCGCCTGCGGTACTGCATCATCCCTTGTCTGATCCTGCTGCTCAACACCAACAGCTGGTGGTAGGGGTGGTGGTGGCACTTCATTTTCGGACCCTTGACCAGACCTAATGGGTTCCGATACGGTCATTCTGCCTCTACCACGTCCTTGCACATTACGACCACGTCCCCTAGAGCTCATGTCTACGATCGCGATTTATTCTGATTTAAGAAATTTTATGCATTAGTATTCTGTTCCACTGATTATCCACGAACAATTTTATGAAAAGAAGTTTAGCAGTGGTTCTTTCGATCATTTCAGAGTTTTCGTTTCAAGTTTTCTACCCTAATTCAGAGAAATTCATTCATTCAGTAGTAACTACCACACACATTCACCATTCAAACATTTTTGTCTGTTCCTATCCCAGGGGTATTTCCGTAATTTGTCCTACAGGGGTATTTTGGTAAATTCCCAAATCAGGGTATCTTGGTATTTTGTAAAATAGGGTTTTTGGTATTTTTGTAAAGTAAGAATATTTTAATAAAAGTCGGGGGTAATATGGTAATTTTATAATACAAGGGTATTTTAGTAATTTTTACAAACCAGGGGTATTTGGGTAATTTTGTAAATCGGGAGTATTTTGGAAAAATTTTCAAAAATAATTTTTCTACAAATCAAAGGGGTAATTTGGTGATTTTAAAACTTGGGATTTTATAGAACAGTATGGCTAGTCCCTTTCGGGTTTTAATTATTGAATTTAGCCCGTGCATAAGTCCTCTTGGTTAGGGTGAACCGTCACTACGCACCAGGTAGGATTCGAGTGGAGAGGAGGTGAGTCACTAGGACTGCTTAAATACCAAGCTCCCACCGAAACCAATCCTAGACATGCGCACAATGGTTGCCACACCCTAGCACAGCGACTCACTCACAGGTTTGTTTAATTAGGCTTTAGGTTTTATGTAATTCTGTGTTGGAGTAACTAATCCTAGGGTTCAATAGTTCCTAGGGTACTAATCTACGTTCCCTTTATACCCACATACAAATCATACAATAAATCACACAACAGTTAGGGGTACTTACCTGGTGGACTTCAGGTCGGAGACTTAGGTGCCATGCCAGAAAACATGCTCAATTCCAAAAATTTTCACAAAACTTATTTGGGCTCAATTTTGAAAATGTTGTGGGCTTTAAACCCAAGGCCGAGAGTTTAAAACTGGGCTCTGATACTGAACTGAAACACCCCAAACCCGGCCCACAAGCCTTGACCGGATCTGACATGTTCCTTAGGAAAAACCTTAGCGAAATCTTGTTTGCATTTTGGAAAACGGTAATGATTTTGTGTTTGCGAAAGCATGTCGGCTTTTAAAACGTATTTTGGCGTATTGAAATAGTGAGATGTGATTCGAGTTTGTATTTTTAAGAAAACATTTGTTTTATATTTTGTAAAATAAGTGGGGTTGCCGATTTTGAGAAAGGGTTATTAAGTTGTAAACCGTAGTTACTTAGGTGATAAATCATTTAGAGTTTTCCGAAAAACATTTGATTGATTCATATACCGATTATTAAATGAAAGTTAAAAACTTAAAACATAAAAAAAAAATTAAATGTCTAAGTAGTGGCCTTATTACAACTGAAAAATACCAAATAAATCCCGAAAATAAAATAATAGAAAACGTGAATTCAACCGTTCGAAATCCCGAAAACGTTCAGCATGGCCACTACATAGTCTCCACTGACCCGGTCCATTCACTGAGTGTCACCTGAAAAGATATCCCACAACGGGGTGAGTCAACAGACTCAATGTGCAACAACTAACACAAATTCCCAATCGATTTAGGCATAACAAATCATACATAGCAAATATAAGCAATGATGCAAACCCGAACCCAAACCTAGATAGCCATCCTCTACATATCACCCGTACCAACTAATCACACCGTGGGGATTACTAAATCGACCCTCCATCCGCTACACACCATCGAAGGCAGTCACTGCAGACGGCTTGCACATCGCCCTTATAAATTGTGGCACAGCCACTAGATAATAATGTGACAGAGTCACCAGATAACATTTTGTGACATAGTCACCACATTCAGATTATGTGACATGAGTCACCAGATATTGTGGTAAAAACCACCAGATCACTTCCCCTTTTCAATATCACCCATATGCCCCATGTCATACAAATCATGCAAGTATCATGCCATATGCCTTATTTCATATTCGTAACCAATTCTCATATATGTCATATTCAGTGTTCATACTGCTATTAACAGAGCTTTAAAAGATAACGTACCTAAATATGCCGTACCATTGAATGGTACCTTTAGTCACATCTTTCATATTCTTATTAACACATATTTTAAATTAATACCATAAATCTATTAGGAATCAGTGTAGGGCTACACACCTGGTACTAACGTGTTCACTGAAATCCCGAAAATCCCGATCTAATGCGCTAGATCCCTAGTTCCTATATTCGGCCAACACTAAGCATTTTAGCAAAAAGCCATTCGGCTACATATTCAAATCCCAAGGGATTATCGCAACCAAAAATCCTTACCTTGCTGCCGATTTGGTTATTACTCAAATCCCGAAATTAATCCTTGGTCCTGGTGATGTCGAAATACCTATAGGCTCATGTTAAATCCGATTTTCAATCACTTACTGAACTTAATAAATGGCCTTCAGCCTAAGATCATACTTTTCTTACCTTAGATCTAGAAATCCCGAAGATCTCCTCTTGAAGTCGGCTACCATAGGAATCCCGAAATTCCCCTTCAAGCATTCGGCCAAAGAACATTAATAGGATTAGAGTCTCGGTTTCGGCTAAAAGAAAAGAAATAAAATGACGACAATTGAATTCTTACCCTTACTGCTGAAATCGACTACACCTTTACTTGAACCCACAGAGATATTCGGCCTTAACAATTGAGAAGGAAAAGAGATGAGATTTACAAGGGTTCGACAATGGTGGTGTTTTGATCAAGGGATTTCGGCAATGAAGAACTTTTAGGAGAAGAAATTCGGCCTAAGTAGAATAGAAAGAAAAGATGAGAAGGAAAGATGGTAGCTTCGGCTTACCTTAAAAAATGAGAAAAGCAATTGTCCCTAATGGTCTTGGGATGATTAGGCCAAGGTCTAAATGAGAGGAAAAGAGTGAATTTTGGTGAGGTTTGATTATGAAAGAAAAAGGGTTGAAAGTTTATGAGAGAGTGGAACAAATTTCGGCAAAAGAAAATGGCCAAAACTTCACTTTGATAGCTTTACACTTTCGGCACATAGCCCCCCTACATGACCGAATGCCTCATCTCACTCCCCTCCCTTGAATTCGGCTAGCATTCAAACACTAGCTTCTCCTTGCTTTTCTCCTATTTTATCTCCTATCTACCCATTTAAAATAATCTAAATGAGTCAAGCATTATCCTTGCCCTTAGCCGAAATTTTAAAAGGAATTAGACCATATCTAAAGCTCATCCATCAAGTGTCCCATTGCCGTCCATCACTGCTCATCCTTGCTGTAAAATAAAACTCCCCTTTTTGCTTCCCTTACTGCTCGAACCTGAGCCCTTGTACACTGATTATGGCGTCACCTCCTAAGGCTTTAAGTGGCACCTCCTTGCCACTTTAACAAGTCCATTTCTATGTCCAATTTCCCTTACAATTTCTCTTAAGGCCTATCAGGCTTAACTCCCTTTTAAAACTTAAAATTAAATAATTTCTAAGGCATTCACCTACACTCTAAAGTTCCCAAAATTCATAAAACACATTCAAAACACACCTAGGCATGTTACTTCATACAATTAAGCAAAAATGCACAAGCCCTAAATCCCGGATATTACAACAATTCTGCTTTTCATTATTTTAGGGATCTCATCCAATATTCATGGCAGTTTCAATTTTCTCCTTGTCTTTTGATATTCTGTTTCTACTGTACTTATGTGTATTTGTACATTGAGGACAATATACATCTTAAGTGTGGGGAGGTTATTTATATGATTATTAGAAAATCCCTGAATTATGTCTTATGTTGAAGTAATTTATCGATTTGTGATTATCATTGATATGTTTTAGATTAATTTCATAAGTAATTATGCATTGATTGTTTAAACATTAAGACATGAGAGAATCAAGCATGATAAGTCTAATTTCAGAATTAAAAATTATTAGGTTGTTTTCCTGAATTGAGGTATTACCTTGAAGATTGAGATTTGCAAGATTGACATCAAAAACCATAATTGTTGTGAGATTTTGAGCCTTTAGAGCATACACTTTTCTTGCTCACTTTACTATTGGTTATGAGTGTGTCAATATTGATTGGTTATTCTAGAACTTGCTTCGAATATGCATGTCGAGACCACACCTTTGATTTGATATACTGAGATGATAAATGTACTTAGGTTTTAACCCACGTATCCCATAAAAAGCCTACCTTCATAATTAACCCTTAGTGAAACCCTTTGAGCCTAACAAACTGTTTCTTGATTTACCCATTAATGTTAACCTAAAAACATTTTTGATTCAGTTAGAATTGTTCCCATTTTATTAACCCCTTTTAATTGAAATTTGATTTGGTCAGTTGCCTAACTATGTTCCTTTGTTTCAGTTGTTAAATTATCTCTTATTATCCATTGTTATTAAAAAAAAGAGTGAAAAAATACATATATGTTGATTATTACTAATTCTATGTTATTTGAGCTTAAATAGTTAATTTCATATTTTGAAAAGAAGCTCGCGTTATTCTTGATAAGTTTTCAATTGATGTTATTATTCAGCATTAGTTCATTTTTCTAGTTTGGCAATTTATCAATTCGATCTCGATTCTAACCCTCTTTTTCAACCTTTATCCACACCTTTAACCCAAGCCCCATTACAACCCTTTAAAGACCTTTTGATTTGTGTATCATCTCATTTTATAGTGGTAGAGATTTGATTTTCATGCAAGCCTATGGTAATGACTTTTCATGTTTGACTATTGAGTGCTTATTTGTGAACCTTAAACATTTGGAGTGATTTGAGTGAATCTTTAGTGAGGATGTCAATTCTTATCGGTTTTGAATTAAAGGTAATTACTTAGATAAAGGGAAATACCTATGTTTTCATGCTTCAAATTTTTACTTGGATTGTTTGGATCTTTAATGCTCTTTTAGTTGAATTATCAATGTGTGATTATTTTTGAATTATGAAAAAACATTATTGATGAGAATTATGAATTGGGAAAGTTTACTTTAAATTGTGAGTTGAGGATTTTGCTTGAGGACAAACAAACGCTTAAGTGTGGGGATATTTGATAAACCATTAAAGTAAAATGTTTTAATCCCATTCTTGATTCGTTATTGGATGATTTATTATATAATTTAGTGAATTTGATTCTCCTAATCCTTTAATTTCATGTTTCCATACTTAGGAGAGCATAGGGGAGCAAAAGAAGCAGAAAACGAACCAAAATCAGACAAAATGAGCTATTTTTAGGAACCACACGGCCTGGGCATTCCTACACGGGCTGGCCACACGCTCATGTGCCAGCCCGTGTCGATTTTAAACCCTGTTTCCCTAACACATAGAAAAAGACAATTTTTAGGGTTTTTGAGCATTCTAAAGTTTATAAATACACACTAGAAGAGGACCTAAAGGAGCATGCAGAGAAGAACGAAGAATTTACTCGAAGAACACCAACGAATTCAAATCAGAAGCAGGATTTCCTTCAAGATTGAAGATCTCCATTCAATTTCTCTAGAAGGTTTTTGGTTTCTCTATGTTTTGTTGATTTCCTAATTCTGAGATGTTTTCCTTTGAAATTATGAACTAAATTCCCTAGATACCTAGGGAAGATGAAACCTATGATGGATCTTGTTATTTATTTTTTTGAATTACATGATAAATACTTGATTTTTTGATCTCAATTATGTGTACTTATTCCATGTTTTAATGTTCAGGATATTAATTCATGATTGATGTGGTTATGTCAGTGGAGCAAAAGTCCTTGTTTAAGAGTAGATCTGGCATAATTAAGTGGAGTTGCATGCAATCCTAGAAATAGGCCGACATAAATCTACCGGATTAGAGTCAAATCTAATAGGGGAAACCATAGATTGAGTTAATGCGACAATAGTGGTTTTAATTAGAAAGAGATTTCAATTAATCAACCTAGAGTCAGTTATTTTTACTCTCGGAAGAGATATTAATATAATTTAGGGATTTCTACGGATCAAGGCAAGTGAATAAATCGTTTAATTTAGATTTAAAATAATAAGTGAAGTCTAGGTGGATTCTTCCTGGCTATTGTCTCTCTTATTGGTTCATTCGAATATTTTCTTACTTAATTCTCTGTTGCTTCTTAATAATTAGTTTAGATAATTTTTGATTAAAAACAATTCCTTTAATTTATCGGCTAGATAATAAAAAGATAGTAATTACTAGTACTTTTAGTCCTCATGGATACAATATTCCTGACTCACCATAACTATACTGCTATTCGATAGGTGTGCTTGCCTTTGTCGTGATTTTAGTTAGTGAAGTGAATTATCATCACTAACTTAATTGTTGGTGTTTGGGTTCCAAAACCACCATTTTTTGTACCACTGAAAATGGGCTGTTACAATTTTTTTCTTGCACCTTCTGCAGCAACTCACTTATTTGTTGACACTACACCTTTATACTAGCCATGCCTTACTGAATCTTTTACTTGTTCTTCAAGAAGTAATCGGGAGAAGTGTAGGAATTTCCTGCGGGTTGGTCAATTTTAAGAAAAGGGAGAATTTCCAACTCAGCACATACATCAATCAAGTAGTTAAATCAGGAGTAAAAACATGAGATAACTAACGATGTTAAAAACTAGATGATTACCTAAAGAGCCTTGAATTTCTACCTCTTGAATGAGACTCCCTTGGAGAATTGACATTGAATTAAACTCCTCATCAGGTGATCCCTTATCCAGAAGGATGAAAATAGAAACCTCTCAAAGAGGAACATCTCGCGCTTTTACAAGAGAAGTTGCAATTCTGGTGGGAGACTAACTTTTTGGTGGTGGATCCCTTTGTGTGGGATTGGCAAACGGCTCTTAGATAGAAATCCTCTATATCTCTGTTGTGTGTGCTCACTTTTCAGCTTTACCATATTTCGCCTCTTCTCGAGGCTAGAAACTTCCTCGAGTAGCCTTTTAGACCCAAATTGTCCCACCCTTATTTGCTCATCCCTTTTATTTCAGGCAAGGTCTACAAAAAACCTTAAAAGAGAAAATAATCATATAACCTGCAGACCATCAAAAAAGTGAGCAAGCATTACATACCCTTCGAGTACCTAATTGTCTGAGGTAATGCTAACAGTAGGGAAGAAATAGGCTTCTCCAAGTCTGGCCTCATCATAGGTACCATGTGTGGAAACCCATGAGGGATTTGCCATTTACAATCTGGAAGCCCCGCATAATCTGAAATTTTAGGGCTCCGAACACAAACCTAGAAGATATTTAGCTACATAATCCCTCGAGACATAAGGCCAAGAATGTTAACGCCACTTGCAGCACCTAATATCCTTCAGGATATCTATCAAGTATGGAGGGGTATACCCTATCACCCATTTTTCACAAAGATAATAACGAAACACCCCGCGAATGGAGATGTCCTGAAGAATGATCAAGACACTATTATGATTGAGGACATTGTGAATACCTTCCCCCTAGTGAATGTCCTCTAGCTTTGGACGGTGAAGATAATTGGAATGTAACACCCTCTACCCCACCCGAAACACTAGATTCGAATATCGAATGTTACTACATAAAAACACTTAGCATAAATTTTACTCATCTACGTATGACCCTTTTTCAACATACTTTGAATTTTCTTAATAAAGGTTTTCAGAACAAAAGAGATAAGGAAAACATTCAAAAATACAACAGGCTCTGAAAAATAGTATAATACATTACAACACAGTTGTTTATTAAAAACAAACTCTCTTTAGCATAGAAAACCATATGCCAAACTCCTAAGATGTCCTCTGTGTGCATAATAACCCAACTCGTTGTTTCCCTGGTGCATTCTTGACTTGGTCTCTCTTAGTGAAATCATTCTTACAGCAACACCTGAAACATGAACAAAATGCTTATAAGCTCACGTGAAATTAGTGAGTTTTAATTCAAAATACATTGGAGTCTTTCTAGTAGAATTTCTCATCTTGTAGGTTTGGTTTCATCTCTATCTTTGGTGGATACTTTCATCATATCGGATTTGCAGTTATACGCTGACTACCATGCTAACCTACCAACTCTCACTTCACTCATTTGATGTTTCAGATCTTACCAATCAATATAGATCGTATTCCTTCTTAAAACAACATAGGTGCTTCTCAGAAGAATATTTGTATAGAGCTTACTTTCAACAGATTCTTCTTCGAACAAACACTATTCATTTTTCCCAAAATGGTCATTCGCGAATACTATTCTTTGGCAGATATTTACTAGTTGATCTTGTATTGGGCGAATTCCCATATTGGGTTTGTTAACTATCAGACTACTCCTCAGACTTTATCCTATTTCAACCCAAAACATGCATATACTGATGACGAAATGTTCCAGATTGTTCAAAAGAATTTCAAATGAATATGTTACCTAACACAAGAAAACCAAAATTGACCAATGGCTCAAATTCCAAATAACCCTAAAATGAGACATAATACTATTCATATATATAGAGGATATAAGATAATTCATATTTCAACCATTCATAGCATAAACAAACTCAGACCAACGAACACTTATACTTTTCATATCTATGAATACCCCTATATCCTAAACTAATAGACTACCATGGTGGATTCCCTCATTAGAAATACAAATGCATATTTTCTTTCAGAAACCTCCTTCAAATTCATCACATGACTAACAAAACTAAATTATCTTTTGACGTATTAGATCCTTATCGTAGAATTAACTATCAAAGAAGTCTCAGAACTTACCCAGATTTTACTACAAAACACTTATAGAATATGTAACAAAGGTATTTACAGAATATGCCACAAAGGCAGTTACATAATGCATCACAATGGCACTTATAGAATACCTTGCCTAAAAAGGCTCTATTTGGTTGCCACCAAGGCACCACAAGAACTGTCGTTTTTGTGATATGGATTTGCCTAAACTCATCTTTGCGTGAGGTTTGCCCATCATCTCCTTGGGATACGCAGAAACCCCAATAGATAAATGTAGCTCATTCGTCCATTTCAGAAAATGCCATGGTCATGATGTAACATCCCAAGAATCAGGGGTTAGTAGAATCAGGTTTGTGAATCGAGAGAGAGTGGCCATGCCCTAATTTCTAAGATTATCTATGCGTTTTTAGGAAATAAACAAGGTATTGGTTTGTTGGTTAAGTGTTACTGAAACGTTCCTTGAAACCCTAATTCAAATCCCTTCTTTTGCACCATTTTTATTATTTTGCAAATTTTTCATCAAACCCTAGTATGTGACACGCCTCGTTTTTAAAATAAATATTACAAAATTATTTCAAAATAAGGAAATAGCGTACTGGTTAATTAGTAAATAGAAAAACTAGGAAAGTAGATTAAGGTCCCAAGTTCGAATCCCTTCCCTTGTAAAATAATTAAATTTTAAAAGATCCTTTATTCTTTTTTTAAGTGTGTGCCATCCATGCCTAATTAAACCTAGGTATAAATATTAATTTTTAGAAAATTTGATCAGCCTTTAATCTCATTTTTTTTCACCCTAACCGTCCCTCCCTTCTCCTCTCCTCTCTTCAAATTTTCTATTCTTTTCCCCTTGTTGCTGCCAGCATCGACACTCGTCGGCTTCTGTCAGACAATCAATAGTTGTAACACCCCTCACTCGTATTCATTGTCGGAATAGGGTTACGGAGCATTACCAGACTTTTTTCACAAATAAACATACATTTCTCATACATTTTCCCATTCCAAGTATAAAACATTCATAATCATTCATAACGTCCCTAATACGAGCCTACGAGGCCCAAAGCATGCTTTAGGAGTGGTTCAGGACTAAATCAATATCTCAGAAAATTTTTGAAGAACTTAGAAATTTATACAAAATACATGGGACACACGCCAGTGTGGCCCGGCTGTGTGTCTCACACGGCCAAAGACACACCCGTGTCGTAGGCCGTGTGGACATTCGAAATGGGATCACATGGCCGTGTCCCAGCCCGTGTCTGACCCCGTGTAACTCTTTGACTTGGGTCACACGGCTAACCACACGCTTGTGTGACCAGCTCGTGTGCCTTTCGAAATGGCCTCACACGCTCGTGTGCCAGGCTGTGTGCTAGGCCGTGCCAATCCTGTAGGGTATACTGACTTATGCCACACGACCAAGTCACACTCCCGTGTGCTGGACCGTGTGGAGCATACTGACTTGATTTCAAATTAAACACTAGGGGACACACGGCCGTGTCACCTGACCTGTGTCACACATGGCTGAGACACACGCCCGTGTGGACAAAAATAGGCTATTTGCCAAGCCATTTTTCTCACCCAAACTTTCAATCACCTACATAAACCAAATATCATATAAGATGGCATAAATAGGTATCCAAGTCAATCTCAACCAAGCCTAATTCCATAACATCATCCATAAGACATACAAGTATCCAAATACGTCATTTAATTCATACCAATTTCACATTCTCAAATCACCTAAATGGTCACTTTCAATTATGCACTATTGCATAAAACCACAAGCATATCAATCTCAAATTCTAACCATTTGGTTTCAAAAATGCCAATTCACAAACAACCATTCATCACAAGCATTTACAAAACAATTACCAAATGCATAACAAAGGCCATTTGCACATATATATACATCACCAAAAATACTAAAATAAGCCAACTCTCATGGCTATACATAAAACCAAACACTAAACATTTACAAGTCAACTTTAAATGCATTACCAAACAATATACCAAAATGAGCATAATTCCTATATATGCCATACAACCAAAAACATAAGCTAAAAAGTACCAAAATAGAAGCTCGATAGTGTGATGCAATCTCCGACGACTCCCAAACCGAGCTGCTTTGATATTCACTATAAAACACGAAAAAGTAAACAAAGTAAGCTATAAAGCTTAGCAAGTTTGTCATAAATACACAATTCAAACAATTGAATATAACAATATACAACGCATATTAATCCATAAAGCTATCACATGATCATATATAAGGTTAGATGTGAAATTCACAAGTTTCTTCGATTCAAAGCTTATACGGTTAATGAACATACCTGTACCATATCGTACTAATCTCATACTCATCCATATCTTTGATATACCCGTTGAACCATTTGTAATACTATCAGATACTCGGGAATCTTGCACCCTAAGTGCCAATACATAGCCGAAGCTATCTCAATCTCATATCACATATAACGCTCACTCTCGAGCTATCAATAGGTCTGCTCACACAAGCTGACGGTCATGACGTAGCTACACGATGCTGCTCATACAAGCTGATGAGAATCCTCAAAACATGCCGGATAACTCAGCCATTGGTAGGATGTACGGACCAGCACCCAAATCACATAACCCCTAATGACATGTCATTTGTATCCAAATCTATTCCTAAGGTTCAACCGGGATTTCACATTTTCTGAATCGTCGTCAAACATTTCCGCAAGGTTGTATTCACAAATAATTCAATAATAAAGCATTTAAAACACAATTATATTAATGCTTACTAACATACGAACTTACCTCGATCGCTAAAATGACGAAATGGATCGACTAGTCCGATACTTCATTTTTTCCCTATCTAAATCCGAATTTCGCTTTTCTTGATCTATATGTAATCAAAATTAACTTATTTAATTATCAATCTATTCAATATAGCCCAAATGTATCTTAGGGAAACTTTACACTTTTCCCCTAATATTTCAACATTTTTACAATTTAGTCCTTAGCTCATAAAAATACAAATTCATGCAATTAGGTCCCTACCCATGCTACTCGAATTTCATATAGACCCATAGAAGCTCTTATTTTTCATTTATTTCACAATTTAACCACAAACTTTACACATTTCACAATTTAATCCCTAATTGGCAATTTTACTAAAAATCACTTTACAAATGTTGTTTATCTAACAACAAGCATACATTTTATATCATCAAACATCAAAATACACCTATATTCATCTAAAAAAACCCTAAACCTTTAAATTTTTTGCAAATTAGTCCCTGGGCTAGCTAGATTAAGCTACAACGATCTCAAAAACATAGAAATCGATAAAAACGGGACAAAAATCGTACCTAATTAAAAGATTTGAAGATGACCGAATGAAGAACCCTAAAAATGGTTTCTTCTCATGCTAATTTCGGTTGAGAAAGATGATAAGAAAGGATGAAATTGTTTTGTTTGATTTATTTAAGCTTTATTTACTAAATACCAAAATTAACCTTTAAAAACATTAAAATTTTCACTTATACCAAGCCATGTACATCCACTATCAACATAAATGGTCTAGTTACCATATAAGGACCTCCACTTTAAGTTTCTATAGCTATTAGACACCTTTGGCTAATAGAACTCAATTTTTACACTTTTCACGATTTAGTCCTTTTTATCAAATTGAGCATTCAAACGATGAAATTTCTTAACAAAATTTTCACACAATCATACTATCATGCTGTAGACATTAAAATAATAATAAAATAATTATTTTGACCTGAGATTTGTGGTCCCAAAACCACTGTTCTAATTTGACTAAAAACGGGCTGTTATAGTAGTCATCGACTTCTATTGCACCTTATGCACCACCAGCTAACAACAGCAGCAGCCTTTTGCAGCATCATTTAGTGACCCACGGCTAATTCTCTCAATGTTCAATAGCCCTTATTTGCTGCCTCTTTCTTCTTGGTTGAGTAAGTTCCATTTTCTTTCATTTTTCTTGAAACATTAAATACCTAATTTTTCATATATAGAATTGGGGTGTGTAACACCCCTTACCCGTATTCAACACCGGAACAGGGTACAAGGCATTACCGAACTTACAGTACAAACATTCACACAATTTCGAGTCATAAATTTGCGTCCACATTAAAACCATTCATATTCAATCATAAAGTCCCTAATACTAGCCTACGAGGCCCAAAACATGCTTTAGAAGTGGTTCGAGACTAAACCGAGAACTCACGAATTTTTTATAAAAATTAGAAACTTTTTTTCTAGAAACAGGCTTCACACGCTCGTGTGGTCCAAGGGACACATCCGTGTGACCCTGGGACACGCCCATTGTTACAACTCGATTTAGGGGCTAGTCGGAACAGTGATCTCGGGATCACTAATACGAGGTTAGAGAAAATTATTTCCATGATATTTTATGAGTTATAGTGTGATGGTATAAGTGTATGAAAATTTTGGTGCTTTAATTTTATCGATTTCTTGCTTAATCGCAAAAAAGGACTAAATTGCATAAAGTTCAAAAGTTCCATTTTATTAGCTAAAGGTGCCAAATAGCCATAGAATGTTAGTAGGAGGTCTTTAAAAGGCAATTATCCCCTTTGTAAATGGTTGGCCGTCCATAGTAGATCATAGGAGACAAGAATTGACAAATTGGTTAATAGTTGTTGACTAATTGATAAATAGAATAAAATAAAGAAAAGATGATATCCATATTTTCTCTCCATCTTTCTCCACCAAAAATAGCAAGAAAATGCGGGTTTTTGAAAGCTCAAAATTTTAGCAAGCTCTTCTCCATTCAAGTAAGTGATTTTAATGATTTTTCTTGAAGATAGTTGTACTTTTAGAACCCCTAGAGCTTAAGCTTTCAAATAAGGGGACTAATTTGCAATATGGTGAAAAGTTTAGAGTTTTTACATGAGAGCTTTCATTGTTATTTGCTGCATTTTTATGGAAGAAATTGAGTCTTAGTTGTTAGATGAGCAACTTTTGTGAAAGGTGTTGTCATGAAAACACCTAAAAGGACCTTGTTGGAAAGGTTATAAAAATGGTTGTAAATGTATCAAATGTTGGGTTTTGATGACAGCCATAAGAGAAATAAATGTTCACCTAGGCTTGTTGAAGATAGAAATTTGATTAGAATAAATTTCTAAGCCTAGGGGTAAAATGGTCATTTTGCCAAAATTTAGGGGCAAAATAATAATTTTGCCAAAGCATGATTATTAAAATGCTTTTATTAATGTGATGATTGAAACGAGCTAATTTTCTATTATAGAGCAAGAAGAACCAAGAATCCACCTCGATCGAGGAAAGAATAAAGTCTCGGACTAGATTGATGATCTAGCTTATTTTGAAATCGAGGTAAGTTTGTATGTGATAAATTCAACGTTATGTTAGCACGTTTGAGAATATTTGGTACTATATTGATACATGATGTTCTACTAAATTGAGTATTTGATGTTGAATGAGTAAGTTGAGATGTTGAAGTCCTAGTGGACTATAATGAATGTAAAAATGCTACCATCGAGACATGAAATGGATAAGGTCCCGTATAAGACCATGTCCAGGACATGGCCTTGGTACCGAATTGAGATCCCGTATAAGACCATATCCGGGATATGGCTTTGGTATTGAATACAAGAATTGTATAAGACCATATCCGGGATATGGCATCGATGCTTGATGTAAGATTCCGTATAAGACCATATCCGGGATATGGCATCGGCACTCAGAGGTATCCCCATGTAAGACCACATCTTGGGTGTGGCATTGGCTTTGTACTTATATTAATAACGATGAATATGCGTCCTTGAGTATCCCTAGTGATTAATGGGATAGATAGATAAGCTTGGAAATAGAAATGATATTAGTACTAAAGTCACGTGAACGAGTGAATACAGGTACTCGTGAATGATTCACGAAGAAATATTTATGACATGTGGCATGGTATGTGCTTAATAAGGGCGAGTGTGAGTAAGTATGGCAAGAACCCTATAACCTTGTGTATGGTTAATAAATGCCATGGATGGACTTTATCATGAGCTTATTGTTGTTATTTATTTTCATGCAAACTTACTAAGCTTTATGCTTACCCCTTTTCATTGCCCTTTTTCCCTTGTAGTATTGCCAAGATAACTCGAGGAACATGGAAGTCAGAGTTCGAAAATCACACTATCGACATCACTTTGGTATAACAATTTAGACTTATTTTGAGTATGGCATGTATAGGACTTGGGTATTTTGTTAGGTCGTAATTGTTAGCCAAAGTGTTGGCTATGTATGTTATTAAAGTCATTTTGTATATGGTCATTTAGGTTGGGCCATACTTGGAAAATTCTTATGTTTAATGAAGATGAATTTATGAAGTTTATGCTTGTGTGAATGCTTTGAATTGAGTTCTTGGATGTGCCTTTAAGTTATGAGTTGTGTTGAGATGAGTTGGAATAAGTATGTTTGCTATGCAGGGTGGCATTTGGCTTGGAATAAAGCCTTTTTAATGTCCACACGGGTAGATGCACGGGTGTGTGTCTAGGCCGTGTGAGATACATGGTCAGCCCCATGGATGTGTTGATCGGCCGTGTGTCCCCTTGCATGCTAGGTTTGCAAGTCAGTATGCTCAGTAGTAAACACACAGGCAGAGACACGACTGTGTGTCTCAGCCGCGTGGGAGGCACGGCCTTGGACATGGGCGTGTGCCCAGGCCGTGTGAAGTTTGCACTTTAAATGTGGAATTTAATTCGATACACGGTCTAAGGACACGGGCGTGTGCCTTGGCCGTGTGACCTTCGTGAGGTGATGACGTCATAAACAGAATGCCAAGATTTTGGCATATGGGCTAAGACATGGGCGTGTTGAGGCCGTGTGAGGGACACGAGCTAGGGACACGGGCGTATGCTCGGCCGCGTGAAATAAGTCAGTGTTGACCACGGGTGAGGGACATGGGCGTGTGTGACCACATGGCCTGCCCACATAGGTGTGTCCCATCTCACATGGGCGTGCAGCCCCTGTTTAGGCAAAATTTTTCTAAGTGTGTAAAAGTTCCGATTCTTTTCCAAAACCTTCCGGAAGTATGTTTAGGGCCTCGCAGGCCCATTATAAGGAGGTTAGATATGAGAATAGGAAAGTTTAATTTGGAATGGATTTTGATAACCTAAAGCGGTATGATCATGTGAGACAAGTACGGTAACGCCTCGAACTCGGTTCTAGCATAGAATACGGGTAAGGGGTGTTAAACCGCGCTACAGACCGTGTTCAATTTAAGATACTCTCTAACTTGTGCCACATGGTCGTGCCACATGCCCGTGTGCTAGGCCATGTGGTTAATTAATTTAATTCGAATTAGGTGCAGGTTTCACATGACCAAGACACACGCCTATGTTCTAGGACGTGTAGCACACACGGCTGAGACACACACCCGTGTCTCTGCTCCTATGCTTAATTCTGGACATTCTGTTTCTCAAAATTAAGAAGCAGGGGACAGACAGCCAACACACACACACCCATGGGGCAAGCCGTGTGTTGCACACGACCTAGACACACGCCCGTGTGTCTACCCGTGTGGACAAAAATAAGGCAATTTACCAAGCCATTTGTCACCCTTCCATGCACATACCTACACAACATCTTATAACACTAATTCAAGCATATACAAGCAACCAAAACAATCACAACCAAGGTATTAACATCACATCCACATGCTAACATCTATCATGCTTTAACATCATAATTTACCAAACACAAACATACCACAAGCACATCCAATTTAACCAAGATAAGCCATCTTTCAAGGCCTTGTACAAAATAAAACACTTATCAATTACAAACCAATACTTTTGGCCAAATCATAATGACACATATAACAAAATGACCAAGTCCTATACATGCCATAACTCGAAATATTGACATTTCAATGGTATCCAAAATAATGATTGATAGTGTGAATGGATCTCCGACAATCTCCGATCCCGAGCTAGCTTGGTGACACTATAAGATAAGGGAAAGAAAGGGGGTAAGCTATATAGCTTAGTAAGTTCATATGCAAATAATACAAAACATTATTCATACATTTGTCATATAAATAACTTAAAATATACTAACATAAATGTCATTAAAACTTCATAAGCACAACTTACTCAAACACATTCTTACCAATAGTTCATCATATACCGAGTTCACCGCCTTTGAATTTTACGTACATACCTGTACCAACTCGTAACATATTCACATACTTTCTCATCTTGGACATACCCGTTGAACCACTTGGAATACTATCGGATACACGGAAATGTTTTCCACATAAGTGCCACATATGTGGTCAATGCTACCACAAATCTCGTAACACATATAGGCTCGCCCTCGAGCTATCCATGGGCCTGCTCACACAAGCTGTTAGTCAAGATATAGCTACACGGTGCTGCTCACACAAGCTGTCAGGTATTCGCAACACATGCCGGTATACCCAACCACCGCTAGGACGCAAAAGACCAGCACTCGGGACACATAAATCACATAATTACATATTCACATGGGTTCTTAGTGACATGTCACTTGTATCCTAATTTATTTCTAAGGTTCAACCGGGATTTTCTCGCTTGTCGAAACTTCATCAATTACATCCATAGAGTTAATCATACAATTCATGCAATATCAAAACATTATAAATTCAATTGTAACGTTGCATTATTAATAAACGAACTTACCTCGATACAAAAATAGTAGAAATAGACCTAATCGTCAAACACCTTGTTTTTCCCCCGATCTAGGTCTGAACCTCGTTTTTCTTGATCTATAATAGTCACATTATTCAATTTAGCCCAAAGAGCACATTATGGAAAAATTACCTTCTTGCCCCTAACTTTTCAACATATTACATTTTAGTCCCTAGGCTCGAAAAATGAATTTCATTCAGTTTCTTAAAAACCCAAGCCTAGCTGAAACTTATTCATTCTCATAACACCCCATATTTTCCATTTAATTACACTTTTACTACTCATTTTATAACTTTTTACTAATAAGTCCTTTTTTGACATTTTTACCGAAAATCACTTAGCAAAATTTGTTTATCTTACAACTAACATACATTTTCTACCATTAAACATAAAAATACACACATATTCAACATGGTTAAAATTTTAGACTTTAACCCCTCTTCAAATTAGTCCTTGGAAAGGCTAGATTAAGTTGAGACAACTTTAAAAACATAAAAATCATGAAAAACGGGGTAAGAACGGACTTACAACCGAGCTTGAAAGATGGCCAAACCTTAGCTATGGACTCCTTCCAAATTTCAGCACAAGGGGGGACTATTTTGAGAAGATGACATCTTTTATTTGTTTTATTTAGTCTTTAATTACTAAATGACCAAAATGCCCTTAACTTAAAACTTTAAAATTTACCTACTCCATGTCCATTCTTGTCCACCAAAAGATAAAATGGCTTAATTACTATTTAAGGACCTCTAATTTGAATCTCATAGCATTTAACCACCTCTAGCTTCTAGAACACACATTCTACATATATTTTAATTTAGTCATTCTAGCTAAATTGAGTGCTCAAACGTCAAAATTTCTAAACGCAAATTTGATGAAATTATTCCATAAAACTGTAAACCATAAAATAATAATAAAAATAAAAATTTCTTTGTCGGATTTGTGGTCTTGAAATCATTATAACGACTAGACCCAAAATCGAGCTGTTACAACTCTCCCTTCTTTAAGGATTTTCTTCCCGAAAATCTTACCAGAAAGAGGTTTGGGTACTGTTTTCTCATAGCTTCCTCGGGTTCCCACGTAGCTTTTTTGACCGCATGTCTTTGCAATAAAACTTTCACTAGGGCTATACTTTTATTTCTCAACTGTTTAACTTCCCGAGCTAAAATCTTGATCGATTCTTCACCGTAAGTCATATCGGGTCGAGTCTCAACCTCTGCCGGTGAAATCATGTGCGAAGGATCTGATCGATAATGGCGCAACATCGATACATGAAACACATTGTAGATCCTTTCTAACTCTGTTGGTAAAGCTAACCGATATGCCACTGACCCTATTCTTTCAATAACCTCATATGGACCAATAAAACACGGACTCAGTTTACATTTGCGATCGAATCTAAGGATTTTCTTCAACGGAGATAATTTCAGAAATACCTTATCACCGACTTGAAATTCAATTTCCTTTCATTTTAGATCCGCATACGATTTCAGTCTATCAAAAGCTACTTTTAAACAACCACGAATTACCTTCACTTTTTCTTAGATTTCTCTAACCAAATCAACCCCGTGAATCTGTCTCTCATTGAGCTCGGCCCAGTACAATGGAGTTCGAAATTTGCAGCCATACAATGCCTCATACGGTGTCATCTTTATACTCGAAAGAAAACTGTTGTTATAAGCAAATTCCACTAAAGGTAGATATTTTTCCCAACTACCTTTGAACTCTAAAACACAACAACGAAGCATATCTTCGAGAACTTGAATCATTCTTTTAGATTGACCGTCGGTTTACGGATGAAATGCTATAACACTCCAAACCCGGCCTAGATGTTATGGCCGAATCTGGCGTGTCACATTGAAGTGTTTTTCAAAAACCATGTTTTCATTGAAAACCCTTCTTGAAATTTCAAACTTGCCATTTAAAACATGTACAAAACCTCAGTTTGAATTTGTTTATTAAAAATTTATTCCCTTTTAAAATGTTATTAACCTTATTTGTTACGGAAGCTTAAAACAAATGATTTACGAAGACGTGATATTTAAAAATTGAGTTGCGGATGTAGCGTTTGAAAAACAGTTATTGTTTTGGAAAACCGCGATCTACTTTTAACAGATAGAAAATGTAATAAACTGAAAATCCCAAATTAAAAACTAGAAATTAAAAGAGGCCTTATTACAACCCAATAAGAAAACGGTTTAAGTGAGGTAAAATAGAATACTAAAATTTAAAGTTGTTTGTAGTGTGGCCACCTCCGAGTCCTCTAGTACGTCGAACCGCCTACTGAGGATTACCTGAAAAATTAAAAAGGGGGGTGAGTTTACGAAAACTCAGTGTGTACAACCCTTATCAATCATAAAGCATGCATCACATCAATCCAGGCCTAAGCCCATTACAGTAAAGACGGCATTTGGGCCTTAGCCCATAATAGCCTCAACTGGGCCTGAGCCCATATCAAATCAGATCATGCAATGCACAAATACCCAACCAACCCTGCACTCCGAATCCCATCCAACCCACTCCTGTGGGGATTAAATCGACCAACCCATCCCTACACTCCTTATGTAGCACCAGTTGCGGCACTAACCAATATTGCAGCAGAGCTGCCAATCTCATAATCGGCTTAAAGCCATCAGTGGATCCACAGTCGTCAAGTGACCATGCAACCCTATCAAATCATACTTCCTCCAAATCAATGATCCCATTCCCCTTGCAACATAATATCACATGAATGCAACATACCATAATGGCATACAATAACAATCATATAACATGTAGGGGCATTTTAGTCATTTTTTCCTTCAGGGGCATAACAGTTATTTTACCCCATAGGGATATTATGGTCAATTTACCTTATGGGGGTATTTTGGTCATTTACCCTGTGGGAGTATTTCAGTCATTTTACCCTATGGGGGTATTTCGGTCATTTACCCTATGGGGGTATTTTGGTAATCTTACCTTAAGAGTCAGCAATGTGAATGGGCCCAAGGCCCATTATACGGCCCATGTGGGGCCCACAAGCCCATTGGGTCCACACAACCCATTTCGGCCAATTTGACCCAAAAGCGGCCCAAGACCATGAGACCGCTCATGGTGGCCTCCGTCATTGTATCGACTTTCCCATACGAGCGTTCGTGCGCTTGTATGGTAACCGTTGCCGTATTTTCAGATTTTCGGCATTTCAGCATTTGCCGATCTACAGTTGGAGTGGTGTGTGTACACACATTGTTGGAGAAAAATGCAGTAGCCCGCGAGCATAGAACCTATATTCGATTAAGGTATTCAGTTATCCATTCCATTAATAAGATTTAACAAGCCTTTCTAATACAGAAGTCGAACCCAAGATTAATACCTACCTTAACTGAATCGGCTTATACTTCCTAAGCCATTTGATTATGAATCGATCTCACCTCCTTGTGGTTTATCTGTACCACAACCATTATTAAGCATCAAATCCAATAACCAAGGTTAATCAAATACTAACCTAAGGAAAACACACGACCAACAAGAGAACTAGCATTCGGTCACTGATTGGAAGCACAAACCACCTACCCCTAACAACCGGCCAATAGATAAATTGAACTCAGACAACCCTCAAGAGAAGAATAGATTCGGCACTTCAGAGGCTGGAGCAACAGATGGAGGAAAGATTAATATTCGGTTACAAGGACAGGGTATATTTGACTACAACATTCAGCCACAGAACCAACAGACCTTTGACGATGCGGATTAAAGCAGATGAGGAAGAAGAGAATCGATCAAGTACAACAATCAAATGTTGACCAAATTAGAGGAGAAGAAGAAGAAAAGATAACTAATATTCGGCCTAATTCCAGATTAATAAAGAATACTCAAGGTTGACAGAGATGAAAAGTTGCAGAAAAAGAAATAGAGAGAAGGAGAATTCAGTTTTAGATAAATGAGAAGAAGAACTTCGAATGAGTAAGAAAGGAGGGAGAGAAGGAATTGGTTCGGTCAAATTGAGAAACAAAAACAGCAGAAAAGTGCCAAGAGGAGGAGAACAAAGGGAGAATCGACACAAGCAGCCATTGTCGCAAAGAAAATAGCAGAGAAAAGGGGTATTGCTCGATTTTGGCAAAAGGCACAAAAGAACTAAAGTGAAAAGAATAACTAGAATAAAATCAGCTTCTACCCACATCACTATTTCAAACCGAACAAAATGAGCCAAAAACCGAAATGGCTAAAAGAAAAACGACATCCCTACAACACACTAGCCGAATTTCCAAGAGCAAGAAACCTATTTCAGCACAACTTCTCAAGCCTTCAAACTCCTTGAAAATCTCCACCTCCATCTCCTTGATTTTCTCCCCTTATCCCTCCATGATATCCTCTATGATCCACTCCTTAAATCACTCATTTGACCCATTCAAACTCTCCAACACAGAGTTCAAATCCAACACCAAATCTTGCCCACTTATGAGCAAAATAAATAAACCCATTTGCATGCAGTAAGACTTCAACCTTTGACCTCCTTGCCACACCTGTGACGCCACCTTGCCACAACACCACAGGCTCTTTTGTGTCTCTTTTTAATCGCAATTATTTAAAAGGCTTAAAACCAGGAGTCATGGTTCTCCTAATGTTAAAAAATATTCCATATGGCATGGCTTGAACCCAAGACTTCATAGAAGCCCCTTAACCTTCCAAAATCACTCACCCAACAGATTTAACATGCATTTGTGCTGTTTTCTTGCTCTCAAAAAAATTTAAGCGCTCCTATGCCCAAGGCCCAGTTCTTCTAGGCCCAAAATTCGGGGCATTACAAATGCGATACTAAAGTTCAACTTTGTACCCAAAGCTTCTTGCAACTTCTTCCAAAATCGAGACGTAAACCTCAGATCTCTGTCTAAAATAATAGAATTAGGCACCCCATGCTATCTAACAACCTCAGCAATGTATAGTTCAGCTAGTTTATCAAGTGAATAGTCAGTACGTACTAGAATAAAATGAGCCAATTTCGTCAATCTATCAACAGCGACCCAAACAACATCATTCTTCTTCGGAGTTAGAGGTAATCCAGTTACGAAATCCATCGTAATTCTGTCCCATTTCCACTCAGGAATCATCACAGGCTTAAGTAAACCCGAAGGTACTTGATGTTCTGCCTTTACTTGTTGACAAATCAAACATCTCGATACGAATTCAGAAATATCTCTTTTCATACCTAACCACCAATACAATTTCTTCAAATCATTATACATCTTCGTGTTTCCTGGGTGAACAGACAGACAACCACTGTGTGCCTCGTGAAGAATTTTCTGAATAAGCTCTGTATCTCTCGGTACACAAATCCTACCTCGGAACATCAAACAGTCATTGGTCCCAATTTGATAGTCTGAATCACTAGTCGATCCGCACTAAACTCTTTTAGCTTGAAGTTCACTATCACATTTCTGAGCTTCGCAAATTTGCTGAAGAAATACCAGTCTAGCTTTTAACTCAGGTAGAACCGAACCATCATTGGATAAATTCAATCGCGTATTCATTACTCTCAAGGAAAACAAATATTTCCTACTTAAAGCATCGGCGACTACATTCGCCTTTCCGAGATGGTAGTCAATCACTAGCTCATAATCTTTCAGTAGCTCGAGCCATCTCTGTTGCCGCAAATTCAAATCTTTCTAAGTCATCAAATACTTTAAACTTTTATGATCTGAAAAGACATGACATTTCTCACCATACAAGTGATGTCTCCAAATCTTCAAAGCAAACACTATGGCAGGCAATTCTAGATCGAGCGTCGGATAATTCTTCTCATGCGGTTTTAATTGTCTCGAGGCATAGGCTATCACTTCTCCCACTTGCATCAACACACATCCTAATCCATTTAGTGATACATCGCTATAAATCACAAACTCTTTTCCTGGCTCAGGTTGCACTAAAACTGGCGCCTTAGTCAATAATGCTTTCAACTTCTCAAAACTTTGCTGACATTTTTCGGACCATTCAAACATAACATGTTTTTGCAACAGCTTAGTCATAGGAGTAGCGATCATCAACAAACCCTTAACAAAACTTTGGTAGTAACCGGCTAAACCCAAAAAGCTTCTAATCTCAGATACATTTCCTAACAATTTCCAATCAACAATTGTTGAAATCTTCCTCGGATCAACCCGAATACTATCTTCTGAAACAATATGTCCCAAAAATATGACTACTCAGAGCCAAAACTCACTTTTACTGAATTTAGCAAATAATTTCTTATCTCTCAAAGTCTGCAATACAGTACTTAAGTGCTCGGCATGCTCAGTCACATCTCGATAATAAATCAGAATATCATCAATAAACACAACCACAAATTTGTCTAAAAACGGTCGGAAGATTCGGTTCATCAAGTCCATAAAAATAGCAGGAGCATTAGTTAGTTCGAAATGCATGACAAGAAATTCCTAATGCCCGTTGTTCTGAAAGTAGTTTTCGGTACATTCGACTCTTTAACTCTCGACTTGTAGTAGCCAGATCTCAAATCAATCTTCGAAAACACTGTTGCCCCTTTCAACTGATCAAACAAGTCATCAATTCTCGGCAAAGGATACTTGTTCTTTATTGTTACTTTGTTGAGCTGTCGATAATCGATACAAATTCTCATAGATCCGTTTTTCCTCTTTACAAATAATACTGGTGCACCCCAGGGAGAAAAACTCGGTCTTGAAAAAACCTTATCCGTCAACTCTTGCAATTGAACTTTCAATTCTTTCAATTCAGTCAGAGCCATTCTATATGAAGCTATCGATATCGGTGAAGTCCCTGGTAATAAATCAATACCAAACTCAAATTCTCTAATCGGTGGCAACCCAGACAACTCTTCTAGAAAAACATCCGGATATTCACAAACTACCGGCACTAATTCAATTTTCAACTCAGACACTTTTGTATTCAACACATAAGCTAGATAAGCTTCACAACCTTTTCTTACATATCTCTAGGCAGACATTGAAGAAATCACAATAGGTAACTCACTTGAATCATCTGAATCAATCCGAAGAATTTCACCTTTTTCATATTTCAATTCAATAATTTTCCCTCTACAATTCACTACAGCATCATGCAGTGTCAACCAATCCATACCCAAAATAAAATCAAATTCATCAAATGGCAACAACATTAAGTCAGCCGAAAAACAGTGACCTCGAATCATCAAGGCACAATTCTTACAAACTCTATCAACTAATACATGTTTGCCTAAGGGGATTGATACTTTAATCACAAACTCAGTAAACTCAACAGGCAGGCTCTTACTAGCTACCAATTTCATGCAAACATAAGAATGAGTAGATCTATGATCAATGAATGCAACTACATTAGTATTATAGAGAGAAAAAGTACCAGTGATAACACCGGGAGATGTAGTTTCTTCGTGAGCACGGATAGCATAGGCTCTAGCAGGTGCTCTAGCCTCGGATCTTACAGTTAAATCTTTAGTTGCACCTTTACTATTGGTCGCATTCCTCGTATTTGATAAACCATAATATATACATATTTTAATCCCACATTTGGCATACTTTTGGATGATTTATCCCTTTAATTGTGGAATTCGATGCTCCTAATCTCTTAATTTCATGTTTTATACTCAAGATAGCTTAGGGAGTCGAAAGAACGAGAAACGAGCCAAAAATAGAGAAAATGGGACAAAGTAAGAAATCCACACGGCCTAGAGGTCGCCACACGGCCGTGCCACTTTAGCAGACTTGAACACTGCCTAGGACTCGATTCACACAGACGTGCCACACTGGCGTGTCCCTTCCGTGACCTATTCTAATTCCACACAGAAAAGGATACTTAGAGGCAAAGAAAGACATTTCAAAAGCCTATATAAACACCCTAGAAGGCAACCTAAATGGGGGCGTTCGAAAGTTCGATAGAAGGCCTCTGTCAGGGCTTTTGAAAGGCCGAAGAGGCGAAGCCAGAGAGGGTCGAATTGTGGGATTTACCCGAAAACAACCAGGTTTTCTTATGTTTTGTTTTATACTTTCTTCTGAGATGTTCTTTTATAAACATGAACTAAACCTCTCAATTACCTGAGGGGGATGAAACCTAAAACGGATCTTGTTATTGTTTTCTGAACTATATGATAAATACTTGATTTGTTCTTAATTATGTGTTCTTAATTCTTGCTTTGATATTTCAGGATATTAATTCAAGTATTGATGTGCTTAGGCAATGGAGCAAAAGTCCCTGTTTAAGAGTAGATCTAGCATAGTTAAGCGGAGTTGATCGCACTCCTAGAGATAGGATGATGAAAATCTGCCGGATTAGGATCAAACCTAATATGGGAGTCCATAGATCGAGTTAATGCAACTCTAGGGGTTTTAATTAGAAAGAGATTTCAATAATCAACCTAGGGTTAGACGTTAGTAGCCTCGAGAGAGGTATTAATATAAATTAGGGAATCCTACAGATCAAGTCAAGTGAATAAATCATCTGGTTCAAAGTTAGATAACAAGTGAAGTCTAGGTGGATTCTTCCTCGGGTATTATCTTAATCAATTGGTTTTCCCAAAAGTATTTCCCCAATTCATTCTCTTGTCTTAGCATCTTTAGCTTAGTAATTAGTTAGATTTATATTAAACAACAATTCCTGTAATACCCCTATCCCGTATCCGTCACCGGATTAGGGTTAAGGGCATTACCTGACAGATCGGATACTTTCATAAACATTTAAAGAAATTTCATACAACCTTCATTAACAATAATCATAATGTCCCTTAAATCAGTCATCGAGACCTTAAGCATGCTTACCATTTAAGTCGGGACTAAATCGAACCACATAAAGGATTCTCAAAAAATTTAAAACTTTACTAAACTACAGGGGAGGCACGCCCGTGGGAGGAGACCGTGTGCCGTCCACGGCTTCTAGACACCCCCGTGTATCCATCCGTGTCTATATACTAACTATACCAACATGGTCATTAGGCACGCCCGTGTGCCATGGCCGTGTACTACAAGGTCATATACTGACTTTCCCACCACGGCCACCAAGCATGTCCGTGTATTTGGCCATGTACTTTTTAGTTAGCTACTGACTTGCACACCACGGCCAGATGACACGCCCGTGTCGAGGCCGTGTGATGCTAAACTGCATCCTACAATTCACCTACGGTCATTAGGCACGCCCGTGTGCCACAACTGTGTGACATATTATAGGCCATTTACAAGGCCAAATTGCCACCCACTTAGGGTCAAACCTACTACCAACACATACCAAAACGTATCATGCACATAAGACAGCCAAAAACTTTCCAAAATAACCATTCAATCAAAGCATTTAATACCAATTCCAACCATGGCAAAACTTATCTAATCACAAGCATAATACATTCAATACCAAACATCATTCCTTCTCAATTTCACTAATTTATGCTAGCATTTGATCAACACAAAGTTACCATTCAATAATCAATTTCTCAACCCACAAACCATACCAAAAGATGCATCACATATACCAAGTTCATTCATGTTAAAACTAGCACATATCTAGCCACATCTCATGGCTACTTACAAACATTAAACATGAACCAATTGACCAGCCTATACATGCCATATTTTAACTAGATACATCATTCCAAAATACCCCAAAATAGATTGCCGATAGTGTGACTGAGAAGCTGACAATCCCCTGATCCGAGCTAGCTTTACTGACACTGCAAAGCAGAGAAACAAATCACACAGTAAGCTTTATAAAGCTTAGTAAGTTCATAACATAATACATAATACCAACATGGCATCACATAGATTAATGTTTACTACCACAAATATAATACCATTCACAACCAATATGTTCAGTAAACTCATCCACACCCACATTCATAGTTTCACCAATCACATAGATTCCGAGCGTACCTTAGCCAACACTTAGTTATCAAATACTTTTACTAATCAATAATCATGATTCATTTCATCCACACTCGTTTCTTCCTCGATTCATTCGCACACTTAGTACATCCATCCCAAACTGATTTTAAATCGACATCGCACACACAGTGCCAACCACCAAGCCGAAGCTTATATTACTCCGCACACATAGTGCTATAATTTTCGATCACATTTTCGAATACGCACATTTAGTGCCATTTAACTCAATCTATCACATAGAATTCATTTTGTAATAATATCAGACCATTTATTTCATAGCATTAAACATAGCTAGATACAGGTATTATGTCCGAACTTACCTCGAATGTCGACTATCGATACGATCGATTAATCGAGCACTTTATCTTTGCCTCGATCTCGATCTAAAATTTCTCTCTCTTAGTCTATACACATTGAAATTCAATCCATTCAATCATCATTTCATTCAATTTAGTCCACATACACACATTTAAGGCATTTTGCATAATAGTCCTCACATTTTCACATTTCGACACTTTAGTCCTTAATTCACAAAATCATCAAATTCACCAAATTCCATCTAGTACAAGCTTAGCTGAATTTTACTATTGTCCATACAAACCCACACATTTCACCTATTTCACATTTTAACCCTTCAATTTACTATTTTTACAATTTAGCCCTAATTAGCTAAATTCATCAAAATTTCAAGAACAACACAAGTTTATCTAACTCATATCTTTCATTTAACACCATAAAACATCACAAATCTCAACATAGCATCAATGGTATCTCACACAACATCATCAATTCATGAAATTACAGCATGGGTTAGCTAAAGCACAAAGCGACGATTACAAGAACGTAAAAATTGTCGAAAACCGACTCAAAATCATACCTTAATCAAGCCAAATTCTAGCCGAAATTTTCAAAGCTTTTCTTCCTTCTTTTCTTTTGTATTTTCGGCACTAACCAAAGATGATAACATTCATCTTTTCTTTCATTTGTTTCATTAATATTATCATATTAAACATTTTACCATTTTATCCATCCATTAAACATATAAGACAAATTTTATACTAAGGTTATTTAGTCATTCAATCAACCACTATCTCATAGATGGCTTATTTTCCACGTAAGGCCTCCACAATATAAAGACATCAACACTTTGATATTTATAAATCAGCACACAGCTTTTACTCTTTACGCGATTTAATCCTTTCTCTTAATTCGACACATAAACGATTAAATTATCACACAGAATTTTCACACAGACGATATCATATAATATTCACACAGAAAATAATATTAAAAATATTTTTACGACCTCGGGTTTGTGGTCTCGAACCACTGTTCTGACTAGGGTCTAGACCGAGATGTTACAATTCCCTTAACTCTTAGGCTAAATAATATAAAGATAGTAATTACTAGTACTCTTGTCCTTGAGGATACGATATTTCAGGTCTTGCCATAACTATACTACCAAACGATAGGTGCGCTTGCCTTATTCGTTGTCATAGTTAGTTTGGACACGACCAAGTTTTTGGCGCCGTTGCCGGGGACTAAGATATTAGGAACACTTGATTTTTATTACTTTAGCCATTATTTTTATTTATTTTTTATTTTTATTTTTCTAATTTTTCTTTTCTTTTCCTTGCTTATGATAGGTTTTTCTAGTTTATGACTAGAAGGAACCCGTCAAGGCCCTTGATTTTTGACAACGATATAGAAGGTACCGTTCTAAAAAATAGAAGAGAAATAAGGCGAAGCTTACAATACATAGAAGAAGAGCAAGAAGACGATACTAATACTACCGCAGAGATGGCTGATAACAATCCGCTACCTCCTGTGGTTACCGCAAACCCGGTGAATCAAAATCCTGCTCCTCGTACTATATATGATTATGCTAAACCTAATTTAACAGGAACTGAGTTAAGTGTTGTTAGACCTGCTATTGCTGCAAATAATTTTGAATTGAAACCTAACATAATTCAAATGATACAACAATTTGTTCAGTTTGAGTTTGTAGGATGAAGATCCAAATAATCACTTAGCAAATTTCCTAGAATTTTGCGATACTTTCAAAATAAAAGGCGTTTCTGATGATGCCATTCATCTTCGGTTGTTTCCCTTCTCGTTGAGGAACAAAGCTAAACAGTGGTTGAACTTGTTACCACGAGGATCAATCACTACATGGGAACAGATGACCAAAATTTTTTTAAATATTTTTCACCGGCTAAAATGGCTAAGTTGAGGAATGATATCTCTTCTTTTGTGCAGATGGATTTAGAGACACTTTACGATGCATGGGAGAGATACAAGGATCTATTGAGAAGGTGCCCAAACCATGGGTTACTCTTGTGGCTACAGGTCTAAACCTTTTACAACGGTGTAAACTCCTCGACTAGGCAGTTGATTGATTTAGCCGCCGGTGGAACCCTGAACAATAAAACACCTGAGGCTGCCTATGAATTCATTGAAGAGATGTCACTAAATAACTATCAGTGGTAAGTCACGAGGACAAGGCTAACAAAAGCCACCAGTGTTTTCAACCTCGACGCAGTGACCATGCTATCAAACCAGGTAGAACTGTTAAGTAAGAAAATTGATGGTTTATGTGGTTCTTCGCAGGTACATACAATTATGTAGTGCGATACGAATGGAGGAGGGATGAACAACACAGAATATCCGCCTTACAACTCGAGCACTGAAAACGAGCAAGTTCACTATATGGGTAACAATTTTAGACCTCAAAATAACCCATATAGTAACACTTACAATCCAGGTTGGAGAAACCATCCCAACTTTTCATGGGGTGGTCAAGGAAATCAAAGACAACAACCCCTCCCAGGCTTTCAACGACAGTCCTACCCACAGGAAAAGAAGCCGAATCTTGAGGAGATGCTAAAAAAATTCATCGCGGTGTCAGAAACTCGTTTCCAAAACATCGAAATGGCACTCAAAGATCAACAAGCATCGATTCAAGGGATCGAGAACCAATTAGGGCAACTTGCTAAGTAATTCTCTGAACGATCACAAGGAAGCCTGCCAAGCAACACTGAAACTAACCCCAAGGAGCAACTTCAAGCCATAACCACTCATGATAGTGAAGGGTTAGATGAAACAAAATTGAGGAAGGAGAATGTGGTAGAGGAAGGTAAGGTTGAAGTAAGTCATGATAAGCCAAAACCGGTAATTAAAGAGTACCAACCTCGTGCGCCATACCCCAATGCAATGAAGAAAGACAACACCGATGAACAATTCGGTAAATTTCTTAAACTTTTAAAGAAATTACATATTAGCTTACCGTTTCTTGAGGCTCTTTCGCAGATGCCAGATTCAAGGAAATTTTTAAAAGAGCTTTTGACAAACAAACGAAAGTTAGACGAGACATCACATGTGGAATTAAACGCAGTGTCTCAACAATTTTGCAAAATAAACTACCACAAAAATTAAAAGATCCAGGGAGTTTTACAATTCCATGCTTAATTGGTAGTTTATCTATTGATAATGCTTTAGCTGATTTAGGGGCAAGCATAAATGTTATGCCTTATAAAATGTTTAAACAGCTAGGTCTCGGGAAACCCAAAAAAACTAAGATGAACATCCAATTAGCTGATAAAACTATTAGAGTTCCTAGGGGTATAATTGAAGATGTACTAGTGAAAATTAACAAATTCGTATTCCCAATAGACTTCGTTGTTTTAGACATGGATGAGGACAACAATGTTCCTTTAATTCTTAGAAGACCCTTTTTAGCAACTGCTAGAACTAAAATTGATGTTGGTACAAGTGAACTCATACTTCGTGTAGGTGATGAAACGATTACTCTTCAGGCTCTTGACTCGGTTAGGACATCGAGCAATCCAGGTGAAAACATGAATTCTATTAATGACCATTTGGTTCAACCTTCTTTACAGGAAACACTATGAAACTACACAACTGAGCCAGATCCTAGACCTCGTGCCGACAAGGAAATAACTCATGAGGAACGAAGGCTTCAGATCGATGAACTAGACGAGTGGAAGACACATTTCAAAAAGAAACCAAGAGCACACGAACCAGAACCAAGCAAAACCATGTCAAACTTAAAGATGAGACATTCCAATTTGAGATCAGAGATCAGATATTGTTGGATAAGACAGACCCTCGAATCACCACTTCAGTCCTTAATACAAATGAAGAAATCCCTTTTAAGGTACTCAATGTCTTCCCATACGGAACAGTCGAGGTAACTAATCCTAAGTTCAACACTTTTAAGGTAAACGCTACTCGACTCGAACTATATAGTGATAGTAGAATTGAATGCATGAGAAAAGATTTTCAACTCCTCAAACCACCATGATTATGCTAATGAGAGGTAAGTCTAGCTTAATACTTTAAATGAGCGCTTCTCGGGAGGCAACCCGAGCACTAACTTCACTAATGTCACATTTTCGATTTTAGCACCTAACTACAAACTAACCAACTTAATAAAGTGCAGGTTTCTCTCTCTACACGGCCTTGCACACGGGAGTGGCCGTGGCCGTGTGGACCCTACGAAAAGATACATGGGCGTGGCGGAGATCGTGCGGAACCAGGACGAAATTTTCCACAGGCCACGGGCTCTGACTAAATGTGGTCGACACTAAGAAATCAACACGGGCGTGCGACACGCCCGCGCCCCTAGACCGTGGCCGATTCTGATCAAACCACATGGGCGTGGGCAGCAACCAGGACCTTTAGGTCTATTTATTTTTTTGTTTTCTTTTATTTTTAGATTCTTTTATCTTTCTTGTTTTTAATTTATATTATTATATTTTGATTGTTTTAATTTAGGTTTAAAAGGCTGTTAGGAAATCACGACATCATGACCGTAGTATCCACCGTGCCCATCTTTCTAAGAATTTCATCCATAATTCAGGAAGTTTTACCTTTCTCCCTCTCTTATGATTTCTTACTATATTGTTATTACCCATTTTTGTACATTAAGGACAATGTACATCTTAAGTGTGTGGGGGGTGAATTTTATTAAGAAAACTTTTTTACATTATTCTCAAATCCCTGAATTTTGTTTTTCTTTTCTCATACCACAATTAGAAAAAATTTTGATTGACTTATGGTTTTTATTGATATGTCTTGAATTAAAACATAAGCAGTTGTGCATTGATTGTTTAAACTTGAAGGCTTTAGAGAATCAAGCATGATAAGTTGATTTTTGAAAATTAAAAATTTGCTAGGTTGTTTCCCTGTAACACCCTGGTTTTAGGGGTTGGTTTTTTTTGGTGCTTAGCTCGGGTGTTGGCACACTTTAGGGTGTGGTTGGGTAAGTTTTAGGGGTCCGGAGAACCCTTGGTAGTGGGGGAACGCTTTGGAAAATTTTTAGTTTTAGGGGTTAAAAGGGGAGCTTGGCGAGGGGTGTCTTAAGAGAATTATTTGGGAGTTTATGTCACAAGAAAGGAGCTGGTGGAGTGGCAGGATGGGCGCCACTAAGGCCTTGTGTGTATGACGCCATTTGCAGGGGGAAGGGGCTCAGGTTCGAATCGCAAGGGCAGCATTTGGGGCTTTGTTTTTGCGTCATCTTGGTGGGGGTGGATGGACGGTTTGAAAGGCTTAAAAGGTGGAGAAGACTTGGTCAATTTTTTTTTAAATTTTGGCTAGAAGGTTTGACCCATTCAAACTATTTTGAATGGATGGTGGGGAGGTATTTTAGGAGAATTTTAGGGATTATTTTTGGGGGGTTAGAGCTTGGCTTTTTAGTATAAATAGGGGGGGGGAGGTGCTCATTATTCATTCATCATTTTGGCTTTCTCTCCCTTGCCGAATTTTAGCCTTTCCTTTTAGCCTCCATTTTCATTTCCTCCTCATACCTCAACCTCACCAAAACGCCTCTCTCTCTCACTTATTCATCTGAGCCGAAACTTCAAGTCCCTTTCTCTTTCCATTTTTCTTATCCATTTCACTCGTTGGTAGACCATAAACTCTCCTCATTTCTCTGATTGCCGCAACACCTTTTGGAAGCACCTTAGCATCTACTTCTTGGTCTTATAGCTTTGCAAAGCCGAACCTACACCTTACCTCTGAGCCAAAATCCCTTTTCTATTTAGCGTACCTTTGCCGAATATTGGAAGTATCTCTTTGGGCCTCGGTTTGCAATCGGTTAGTGAAGGCACTTTGGGGATTTGTGGTATTCAGTCAAGTTTCCGCAATCGAACTCGGTAAGAAGGTGGTAAGGATAATGTTCGGCCAAGGGCCTCAAGTGTTATGTTTCTAAGTTTTGGGCCAATTCTAATATGGTATTATTATGGGTTGGTTAAGGTGGTGTTTCGGCAGAGAGTTAGTCAAGCAGCATTTCGGGATTGGATCGGTTGTATTTCTAAGGTGCGTAATCATCGCACTATTTCTGTGGTTTTGGTTGCTAACTTGTTACATGTGTATTATGTGTGGAAGCCGTTTATAATGGCATAAGTGATGAGAACTGGTGATGGTAAGTTTATTTGTGATGTATTTATGTATGTATAAATATTTATATACTTATGTGATATGATGGCTTAACATGTTGCATATATATATAGTTGCATGGGGTTTGGGCTTGATTCGATGAAGAAGGAAGTGTACACAAGGTGTACGTGGTCTAATGATAGCTTCGGCTACATTAGCGCTTGGGGATTTGCTGTGTGCTACCTCAAGGGAGGTGTTGGCTCGGTGCCCATCTCGGCGGTTGATTGCTATGTGCATCACCGTAGACAGATTACGATATTGGATCACTTGGGTTGATCGGTGGCTCAGCCACGGCCTTGAGCAGCGAGCTTGCCAAGGTAAGATGTTATGGATCACAATGTGATCGGTAGATTAGCCACGGCCTTAGGCGGGGAGTCTGCTAAGGTTGGTGTACGGTTGGACAATGGGTTGGGCTGAGATGCATTCTTGCATGATTTGTTTCGATTGCTGTGTGGGTATGGGCCAAGCCCATACGGATGGAAATATGTGTTGTGGTTATGCACTGAGTCAGTGGACTCACTCTTTCATTAACCATTTCAGGTGACGCGTAGTTGGATCGGGTTCGGAGAGGATACGAGGTGGCCCATGCAGAAAGAAGAATTCAAATATTTTTTTTTTAGTTTATTTATACTAAGTATTTGATCTATTAAATATTGGTGTAATAAGGCCTTTTTGTTGTTCATTTATTTTAGGAATTACTTTATTATTAATTTTAATATGGTTTGTTTAAATCAAATACTTTGTGAAGGATGATTTCATTTTAAACAGCATGCTTATATGCTAAAGTTTAATTTTGGGTTTTTATAATATTTTATAACGACAAAAGATTTACTTATACTTTTCCCAATAAACACTATACTCAAAAGTTAGAATATTTCCATGTTTATTCCAAGGCAAAAGTTTTTCAACCGTTTTTCCGCACTAACATAACCAGATTCGGTCGTAGTGAATGGGCCGGGTTTGGGGGTGTTACAGTTTGGTATCAGAGCTCGGTTCAAAACTCGGCTTTGAGGGTTTTTGGGCCCGAAACAAGTTTCAAAATGGACTATTTGGAAAAAATGGGCTTTTATAAAAAGTTTTCAGGTTATCCTGGCATGGCACCTGTACCTCCGACCCGAAGTCTACCAGGTAAGTACTTCTAGCTCTTGAAGTGTTTTTGTTTGTGTGATTTATTATGGGCTTTGATTTGGGCTTAGTTTGGGCTCGTAGAATAGAATAATAGGATCTGTTGGACCCTAGGACTAGACTACTCAAACACGTGCATAAGATTTAAAGTGCCTAATAAACAAACCTGTGAAGTAAGTCGCCGAGTTAAGGTGTGGTAACCACTGTATGCATGTCTAGGAGTGGCATTCAGTAAGAGCTTGGTATTTAAGCAGTCCTAGCGACTCACCTCCTCTTTACTTGAATCCTACCTGGTGCGTAGCTACGGTTCACCTTAACCAAGAGGACTTGCTCATAGGCTAAACCAGTTATTAAAACCTGAAAGGGAAATAGCCTTGCTGTTTTTTTTAAACGTTCTGTTTTAAAATTTTAACTTTACCCCTTTTGTTTGTAAAACTCTAAATCAGATTTTGAAAGATGTTTTCTCAATTTATAAAATTACCAAAATGCCCCTAGTGGCAAAATTACAAAAAAGCCCTTGTGTTATAAAATTACCGTACTACCCTCAACTTTTGTTAAAATGGTTTTACTTTACAAAATACCAAAATCTCGAGTTTTACATATTAAGATACTCTGGTTTGGGGAAATTTACGATAATACCCCTGGTTGATAAAATTACCAAAACGCCCTTGGTTTCTAAATTTTCAAACTCTTATGGAAATATTCCTATTTTATCAAGTATCAGAAAATCTTATTTTGTGAAATATTGTGATATCTCGATTTTGAGAATTTACGAAAATGCCCATGATTTCAAAAAATTACAAAAATAACCCTGATTTCTGAAATTTTTGCGATACCTCCGGTTTGAACAAAATTTTCAAGATGACCCTGAGATTTTGTGAATTTTGAAATATCTTTAAGTTGGAAAACTAATTTCAAAAATTGACCCAGAGTTATTACCGATATACCCCGATAGGAAAATGACGGAAATACCCCTGGGTAGGAAGTGGAACTTGATTGCTCGAAAGAACTACTCTCGGAAACTTCATTGCATAAAATTGTTCGTGGATAAAATAGTGAAACAAGAATTTCTAATGCATAAAACTTGTTAATCAGAGTTGCGCAGCATAAGCGAAGGTGGTAAGATAGGTTGTGTAGATGTTCGTTAGCTAAGTAATTTCGAGGACGAAATTATTTTAAGGAGGGTAGAATTGTAACACCCTGGTTTTAGGGGTTGGTTTTTTTTGGTGCTTAGCTCGGGTGTTGGCACACTTTAGGGTGTGGTTGGGTAAGTTTTAGGGGTCCGGAGAACCCTAGGTAGTGGGGGAACGCTTTGGAAAATTTTTAGTTTTAGGGGTTAAAAGGGGAGCTTGGCGAGGGGTGTCTTAAGAGAATTATTTGGGAGTTTATGTCACAAGAAAGGAGCTGGTGGAGTGGCAGGATGGGCGCCACTAAGGCCTTGTGTGTATGACGCCATTTGCAGGGGGAAGGGGCTCAGGTTCGAATCGCAAGGGCAGCATTTGGGGCTTTGTTTTTGCGTCATCTTGGTGGGGGTGGATGGACGGTTTGAAAGGCTTAAAAGGTGGAGAAGACTTGGTCAATTTTTTTAAATTTTGGCTAGAAGGTTTGACCCATTCAAACTATTTTGAATGGATGGTGGGGAGGTATTTTAGGAGAATTTTAGGGATTATTTTTGGGGGGTTGGAGCTTGGCTTTTTAGTATAAATAGGGGGGGAGGTGCTCATTATTCATTCATCATTTTGACTTTCTCTCCCTTGCCGAATTTTAGCCTTTCCTTTTAGCCTCCATTTTCATTTCCTCCTCATACCTCAACCTCACCAAAACGCCTCTCTCTCTCACTTATTCATCTGAGCCGAAACTTCAAGTCCCTTTCTCTTTCCATTTTTCTTATCCATTTCACTCGTTGGTAGACCATAAACTCTCCTCATTTCTCTGATTGCGGCAACACCTTTTGGAAGCACCTTAGCATCTACTTCTTGGTCTTATAGCTTTGCAAAGCCGAACCTACACCTTACCTCTGAGCCAAAATCCCTTTTCTATTTAGCGTACCTTTGCCGAATATTGGAAGTATCTCTTCGGGCCTCGGTTTGCAATCGGTTAGTGAAGGCACTTTGGGGATTTGTGGTATTCAGTCAAGTTTCCGCAATCGAACTCGGTAAGAAGGTGGTAAGGATAATGTTCGGCCAAGGGCCTCAAGTGTTATGTTTCTAAGTTTTGGGCCAATTCTAATATGGTATTATTATGGGTTGGTTAAGGTGGTGTTTCGGCAGAGAGTTAGTCAAGCAGCATTTCGGGATTGGATCGGTTGTATTTCTAAGGTGCGTAATCATCGCACTATTTCTGTGGTTTTGGTTGCTAACTTGTTACATGTGTATTATGTGTGGAAGTCGTTTATAATGGTATAAGTGATGAGAACTGGTGATGGTAAGTTTATTTGTGATGTATTTATGTATGTATAAATATTTATATACTTATGTGATATGATGGCTTAACATGTTGCATATATATATAGTTGCATGGGGTTTGGGCTTGATTCGATGAAGAAGGAAGTGTACACAAGGTGTACGTGGTCTAATGATAGCTTCGGCTACATTAGCGCTTGGGGATTTGCTGTGTGCTACCTCAAGGGAGGTGTTGGCTCGGTGCCCATCTCGGCGGTTGATTGCTATGTGCATCACCGTAGACAGATTACGATATTGGATCACTTGGGTTGATCGGTGGCTCAGCCACGGCCTTGAGCAGCGAGCTTGCCAAGGTAAGATGTTATGGATCACAATGTGATCGGTGGATTAGCCACGGCCTTAGGCGGGGAGTCTGCTAAGGTTGGTGTACGGTTGGACAATGGGTTGGGCTGAGATGCATTCTTGCATGATTTGTTTCGATGGCTGTGTGGGTATGGGCCAAGCCCATACGGATGGAAATATGTGTTGTGGTTATGCACTGAGTCAGTGGACTCACTCTTTCATTAACCATTTCAGGTGACGCGTAGTTGGATCGGGTTCGGAGAGGACACGAGGTGGCCCATGCAGAAAGAAGAATTCAAATATTTTTTTTTAGTTTATTTATACTAAGTATTTGATCTATTAAATATTGGTGTAATAAGGCCTTTTTGTTGTTCATTTATTTTAGGAATTACTTTATTATTAATTTTAATATGGTTTGTTTAAATCAAATACTTTGTGAAGGATGATTTCATTTTAAACAGCATGCTTATATGCTAAAGTTTAATTTTGGGTTTTTATAATATTTTATAACGACAAAAGATTTACTTATACTTTTCCCAATAAACACTATACTCAAAAGTTAGAATATTTCCATGTTTATTCCAAGGCAAAAGTTTTTCAACCGTTTTTCCGCACTAACATAACCAGATTCGGTCGTAGTGAATGGGCCGGGTTTGGGGGTGTTACATTCCCCAGGTTTAGGTATTATCTTGAAGTTTGAAGTTCACAAGGTTGACATCAAAAACCAATAATTTCTGTGAGATTTTGAGCCTTTAGAACATACATTCTTTCGTGATCACTTTTATTGTTGCTTTGAGTGAGTTAATATTGATCTGTTATTCTAGAAATTTCTTCGATTATACATGTCGAGACCACATTTTTGATTTGATATACTGAGATGATAAAGGCACCTAGGATTTAACTCACGTACTTCCCAAAAGGCCTACCTCTATAATCAACCCTTAGTGAACCCCATTGAGCCTAACAACCCTTTCATTGATTTACCCTTAATATTAACCCAAGACTTACTCTTTTTGATTCATTAAGAATTTTTCCTATTAACCTTTTTATCGAGATTTGATTTGAGAAGTTGCCTAACTATGTTTTCCATTTCAGTTGTTAAAATCTTATTATTGTATTTGAACTGTTCTTAAAAAAAGAAGAAGAAGTTGAAAGTATATCCATTATTAGTTCTATGTTTTAATGAGCTTAAATAGTAAATCTCACATCTTCAAAAGAAGCTTGTATTATTATTCATTATTAGACTATTTTTCTAGCTAGTTAATTTGTCAATTCGATCTCGATTCTAACCTCCTCTTTTAGCCTGTGACCACACCCCCTAACCAAGCCACGTCACAACCTTTTTAAAGACCTTTTGATCAATGTATCATCTCAATTTATAGTGGTGGAGATTTGATTTTCATGCAAGCCTATGGTAATAACTTTTCATGTTGACTATTGAGTGCTTAAATTTTTGTCCCTTAAACACTTAGAGCGATTTGAGTGAATCCTTAGTGAGGATGTTAACTCTGTGATATTTTGAATAAAAGGTGATTACTTAGATAAAGGGGGATACTTATGTTTTTCATGAATAAAATACTCAACTTGGATTGTTTGAAACTTTGATGTTCTTTTAGTTGAATTCTCAATGTATGATTACCTATGGATTATTTCGAAACATTATTGATAGGAGTTATAAATTGAGAAGAATGAATTTTAATTGTGAGTTGAGAATTTTGCTTGAGGACAAGCAAATGCTTAAGTGTGGGGGTATTTGATAAACCATAATATATACATATTTTAATCCCACATTTGGCATACTTTTGGATGATTTATCCCTTTAATTGTGGAATTCGATGCTCCTAATATCTTAATTTCATGTTTTATACTCAAGAGAGCTTAGGGAGTCGAAAAGAATGAGAAACGGTCCAAAAACGGAGAAAATGGGCCAAAGTAAGAAATCCACATGGCCTGGAGTTTGCCACACGGCCGTGCCACTTTAGCAGACTCGAACATGGCCTAGGACTCGATTCACACGGGCGTGCCACACGTGCGTGTCCCTGTCGTGACCTGTTTTAATTCCACTCGGAAAAGGATACTTAGAGGCAAAGAAAGACATTCCAAAAGCCTATATAAACACCCTAGAGGGCAACCTAAATAGAGGCGTTCGAGAGTTCGACAGAAGGCCTCTGTCAGGGCTTTTGAGAGGCCGAATAGGCGAAGGTAGAGAGGGCCGAATTGTGGGATTTACCCGAAGACAACCAGTTGATTCATCTCAAGAAATCGGAATCATACTCAAGACGGAAGATCTTCCCTTCAATTTCCTTCAAGGGGTTTTAGGGTTTTTCTTATGATTTGTTTTATACTTTCTTCTGAGATGTTTTCTTTTATAAACATGAACTAAACCCCTCAAATACCTGAGGGGGATGAAACCTAAAACGAATCTTGTTATTGTTTTCTGAACTATATGATAAATACTTGATTTGTTCTTAATTCTTGCTTTGATATTTCAGGATATTAATTCAAGTATTGATATGCTTAGGCAGTGGAGCAAAAGTCCCTATTTAATAGTAGATCTAGTATAGTTAAGCGGAGTTGTTCGCAGTCCTAGAGATAGGATGACAAAAATCTACCAGATTAGGGTCAAACCTAATATGGGATTCCATAGATCGAGTTAATGCAACTCTAGGGGTTTTAATTAGAAAGAGATTTCAATTAATCAACCTAGGGTTAGACGTTAGTAGCCTCGAGAGAGGTATTAATATAAATTAGGGAATCCTACGGATCAAGTCAAGTGAATAAATCGTCTGGTTCAGAGTTATATAACAAGTGAAGTCTAGGTGTATTTTTCCTCGGGTATTATCTTAATTAATTGGTTTTCCCAAAAGTATTTCCCAAATTCATTCTCTTGTCTTAGCATCTTTAGCTTAGTAATTAGTTAGTTTTAGATTAAACAACAATTCCTTTAACTCTTAGGCTAAATAATAGAAAGATAGTAATTACTAGTACTCTCGGTTCTTGAGGATTTGATATTTTCGGTCTTGCCATAGCTATACTACCAAACGATAGGTGTGCTTGCCTTATTCGTTGTCATAGTTAGTAACACGACCAGTATTCCTCGGGGGTCTCCCTCTAGTGGTAGTGTTGCCCGATCTTGCATTCTGAATTTTGTCTTTCTTAGCCATCTCAGGGCAGTCCCGAATAAAGTGGTCTTGTGAGCTACACTTAAAGCAAGCCCGCTCATTCATTCTACATTCACCAGGATGTCGCTTACCATAGTGTTGACATTCAAGTCGATTACATCTAACATTACCAACGCTAGCCATAGAGGTAGCTTGAACTTTAGAGCCTGAATATTGCTTCTCACGATCTCTGTTGGAATACCCGACTGAAACATTCGAATGAGGATACATTTCTCTAGATTTCTTTGACTGAGATTTTAATGACTTACTCATCGACCTCTTTCTCGAATCTCTAGTCTCAATTTCAGCTCTTCTCTTCTCCTTACTTAATTTTTCAGCTTTACAAGCTCGGTTGAATAGCACCACAAAGTATTTCAGCTCAAGAACTCCAACTAACAATCAGATATCCCCATTCAACCCATCTTCGAAGCTTTTTCACATGATAGCCTCGGTGGATACACACTCCTGAGCCTACTTACTGAGCCTGAAAAACTCTCGTTCATACTCAGTTATAGACATTCGGCCCTGTTTCAGCTCTAAAAACTCCTTAGGTTTCTGATCAATGAACCGTTGGCTGATATATTTCTTCCTAAATTCATTTTGGAAGAATTCCCTGTTAACCCTCTCTCTCGGTACTACTGACTCAAGAGTTTTCCACCACCGGTATGCTGAGTCTCTCAGAAGCGAGAAAGCACATTTTAGACATTCATTCGGTGTGCAAGATAGTATGCTCTCTCGGGATCATAATCAACATTAGCTATGAAGTCTTCAGCCCCATGCTTTCGGATTTTATCAACCAGAGGCTTATTCAATCTTACAAATTCTATACCTTGTGGAGCTACGGGAACCGACTGAGGAATAGGTGGGGGTGGAGGGGTTTGAGTAGTCGCATTTGTTCCAAGAAACTCCGTATACCACTCATTCAGCATGTGGAGGCTAATTTTTAGATGGCTTTGCCCCTTGAGTGGGAGCTGGTGCATTACTTTCAACGTCATCAGCTTCAGCTCGAGTGGGATCCATTTACTATATAAAAACACAATTTAAAGTTGTCAGGAGTCATCACACTATCACGGTTTATTTATAGCATGTATAGTTAGACTCTTACACATGCTACGCTAATCTGAGAATTGACTAAACCCTTACCCGTATTCAACATCAGAACAAGGTATGAGGCATTACCGGACTTACAACACAAACCACACAATTTTGAGTCATAAATTTGCGTCCAAATTAAAACCATTCATGTTCAATCATAAAGTCCCTAATACGAGCCTATGAGGCCCAAACCATGCTTTAGAAGTGGTTCGGGACTAAACCGAGAACTAAAAAAATTTTTATAAAACTTAAAACAGGGCTCACACGCCCGTGTGGTCCAAGGGACACGCCCTTGCTACAAACTGTGTTCAATTTAGGGTGCTCTCTGACTTGTGCCATACGCCCGTGCGCTAGGCCGTGTGGTTAATTAATTTAATTCGAATTAAGTGTAGGTTTCACATGACCAAGACACACGCCCGTGTCTCTGCCTGTATGCTCAATTCTGGACATTCTGTTTCTCAAAATTAAGATGCAGGGGACACACGACCAACACACACGCCCATGAGGCAAGCCGTGTGTCGCACACGCCCATATGTCTACCGGTATGGACAAAAATAAGGCTATTTACCAACCATTTATCACCATTCCATGCACATTCTCACACAACATCTTATAACACCAATTCAAGCATATAAAAGCAACAAAACAATCACAACCAAGGTATTAACATCACATCCACATGCTAACATCTATCATGCTTTAACATCATAATTTACCGAACACAAACCTACCACAAGCACATCCAATTTAACCAAGATAGGCCATCTTTCAAGGCCTTGTACAAAATAAAACACTTATCAATTACAAACCAATACTTTTGGCCAAATCATAAAGACACATATAACAAAATGACCAAGTCCCTATACATGCCATAACTCAAAATATTGACATTTCAATGGTACTCAAAATAATGATTGATAGTGTGAATGGATCTCCGATCCCGAGCTAGCTTGGTGACACTATAAGATAAGGGAAAGAAAGGGGGTAAGCTATATAGCTTAGTAAGTTCATATGAAAATAGTACAAAACATTATTCATACATTTGTCATATAAATAACTGAACATATACTAACATAAATCTCATTAAAACTTCATAAGCACAACTTACTCAAACACATTCTTACCAATAGTTCATTATATACTGAGTTCATCGCCTTTGAGTTTTACGTACATACCTGTACCAACTCGTAACATATTCACATACTTTCTCATCTTGGACATACCCATTGAACAACTTGGAATACTATTGGATACACAGAAAAGTTTGCACATAAGTGCCACATATGTAGCCAAGGCTACCACAAATCTTGTAACCCATATAGGCTCTCTCTCTATAGCTATCCATGGGCCTACTCACACAAGCTGTCAGTTAAGACATAGCTACACGACGCTGCTCATACAAGCTGTCACATAAATCACATAATTACATATTCACATGGGTTCCTAGTGACATGTCACTTGTATCCTAATCTATTCCTAGGGTTCAACTGAGATTTTCTAGCTTGTTGAAACTTCATCAATCACATCCATAGAGTCAATCATACAATTCATGCAATATCAAAACACTATAAATTCAATTGTAATGTTGCATTATTAACATACGAGCTTACCTCGGTACCAAAATAGTAGAAATAGACCTAATCGTGAAACACCTTATTTTCCCCTCAATTTAGGTCTGAACCTCATTTTTCTTGATCTATAATAGCAAATTTAAATAATCATATTGTTCAATTTATCCCAAAAATCACATTATGGAAAAATTTCCTTTTTGCCCTTAACTTTTCAACATTTTACATTTTAGTCCCTAGGCTCGAAAATTGAATTTCATTCAATTTCTTAAAAACCCAAGCCTAGCCGAAACTTATTGATACTCATAACAGCCCACATTTTCCATTTAATCACACTTTTACTACTCATTTTATAACTTTTAACAAATAAGTCCTTTTTGACATTTTTACCAAAAATCACTTAGCAAAATTTGTTTATCTTACAACTAACATACATTTTCTACCATTAAATATCAAAATACACACATATTCAACATGGGTAAAATTTTAGACTTTAATCCCTCTTCAAATTAGTCATTGGAAAGGCTAGATTAGGTTGAGACAACTTCAAAAACATAAAAATCATGAAAAACAAGGCAAGAACGGACTTACAATCAAGCTTGAAAGATGGCTAAACCCTAGCTATGGACCCCTTCCAAATTTCGACACAAGGGGGGACTATTTTGAGAAGATGACATCTTTTATTTGTTTTATTTAGTCTTTAATTCATAAATGACCAAAATGCCCTTAACTTAAAACTTTAAAATTTACCTACTCCATGTCCATTATTGTCCACCAAAAGATAAAATGGCTTAATTACTATTTAAGGACCTCTAATTTGAATCTCATAGCATTTAACCACCTCTAGCTTCTAGAACACATATTTTGCATCTATTACAATTTAGTCCTTCTAGCTAAATTGAGTGCTCAAACGTCAAAATTTTTGAACGTAAATTTCATGAAATTATTCCATAAAACTGTAGACCATAAAATAATAATAAAAATAAATTTTTCTTTGTCAGATTTGTGGTCTCAAAACCACTATTTTGACTAGACCTAAAATCAGGCTGTTACCAGGTGATTTTTTTAAAGATTTAATAGGTATTTTTCCTGCCCCAAATCTGAAATTTTAGGCCTCCAAGAACGATTCCCATTGTTGCCAAGAAGAGCCATTGCCGCCCCTATCACCTAGCTTGTGTAAGTTCTTATTGTCTTTCAATTTCTTGATAGATCTTGTAGGTTGAGTATCCAAATATCTAGATTTGGAATGAGGGTGATTTTTAAGGATTTAAATATTATTTTTCCAGCCTTCCAAGTGATTTGAAATGTGATCTCAAATCAGCCTTAAATTGACCACCGTTGGCGGTGGTGTGTACGCCTAAAGGCTAGGAAAGGGGATTGTTATTTCTTTAATTTTTACCATCCTTTTCCAGCAATATCTTGAGTTCTTGGACCCTTTCTAATCAACCTTTAATCATGTGTAAATTAGGAAAAATAAATCTTGATCAATCGGCGACTCAGATCTAAAAATTCAGGAAGCGTATGGGCTAGTGTCCAGTTTCAGTTTTGATGTGAGGGAAATTGTTAATTGATTAAATTAAAGATTTTAAATATGGAATAGACACTAATTTTTCAGTATTTAAATTTTTTAGGTGCTGAATTAAACTCCTCAAATCAACAGTGAAGCCGAAAGATGTTCGCGCCTGCGATTTGCATCCATTCAGTGTAAAAAAATTAATTAGTTTGGATTCAAAAAATTTGTTATAGTTTTAATGCTTGGATTGAACCCATAAGTGGGTGTTTGGGGGCTGATTAAGAGGCATATTTATTTACTTTAATACTTATTTTTAATCTAAGTTAATTTTAAAGCTTATTAAAGAAACTGCATGATTTACAAGTGTGCCGCGAAAGAGCGTAAACTAAGGTGTGGGTCCTAACTCAAAAACTTGAATGTTAACAGTGATTTTAATGATATAATTGATGATTTAGTTTGCTAATCAAGTTTGGCAAAATAGCTAAGTAATTAAAATTGTAAGAGGTTGACCTAGGTATGTTTCAAGCCCTAACTGTTTGGCATGGTAGCAGAGTTGCTAAATTGACTGAATGATTACATGATTGATATTGTTGTGAATGGTTAGATAATATGATGTATGATTGGTTGTTTGTATTAGACGATTTTTAATGAAAATAAGGCATATGCATGAGAGATTGGTATGATTAATTTGCTATGCAATGTTTGAAAGACTGCTATACATGCACACAAAAAAGTTTGTAAGAACACATGAAATTGTGATTTGTTAAATGATACCACCTTGATGGTAAATTAAAAGTTGGACTAATGATCCTATTCATTGAAAGTATTTGATAATATAAGGGTGTGTTGATCATGCCAAATAAAGGTTAAAGAATTGAATTCATGACTATGTATGAGATTGTATGACATCCTGCATATGCATTGGAGTGGGATTGTTATTGTGGTTGATGGAGGAGTTTTGTGGAGATTTAGCAGCATATTAAGTCTACATTTATTCGTAGTCAGTGCACTGTGTAACACCCCAAACCCGGCCCATGCGTTTCGCCTGGATCTGGCGTGTCACGGCTTGTACATTAAAAACTTTTGCTTTGTTGGTTTTGGAAGTCGTAAGTTAATTAGACATAATTTGGAATAAATAAATGACATTTTAAAAATAAACTCCTTTGTATTATTACTATTAAGTATAAATAAACCTTGTCATAAATTCATAGATTTCAGAACATTGAAATCTACTTAGTTGAATAAAAACTAGGGGCCTTATTACATAAATATTCCCAAAATGAAATAAAATAAATTTAAAGAAATCCCAAAATAACTTGTAGAAATAAAAACTTGATGGCCCCTCGAGTCCGTCTCGGCTCCCATGTCCACGATCTACTGCTCATCTGGAAGAGTAGAGAAAAAGGAAAGCGTGAGTCACCAAGACTCAGTGTATAAATCTCAAGCACACAACGACCTGATCCCACAAACACATCATGGGCCCCGGCCCATACATAAAGGTATCAATCATAATCACATGATAAGCAATAAATAATGAATAACCCAACCTATCCTAGGTTTCCATCCTCTACACACCAGCCCGTACCAACCATCACACCATGGGGATTTCTACAATCAACCCTCCATCCGCTACACACCATAACGATAGCCGTACTGCCTATTCCTATTATTCAGGAATCATTAAACGTGGCATAGCCACCGATTACTATGTGACCTATCATTCACATTTGTGGGATTTCTACCACCGATCACCAAGTGACCTATCATGCACTTCCCCTTCAATATCATAATTTCCCCCCATGCATACACACATAAAGAAAACATCATGTAGATTTACATATATCTCGATACACATAGAGAGTTCTATGTTTACGTACCTGGCATCCTTGCCTAACCCATTTAGGGTTCCATTCGATTGTCTATTTAGCCTCTTTAAGGCTTTTTAGCCCATAACATATATATAGACATACATACAGGATTAATAGTGTGTTAGAGATCTACACACCTGATTACCGATAAAATGATACTTTCAATGTCGACGCTATCCTTAGTCGACACAACTACTATCTGCCTAAGGTGTTGTTCAGAAGCTGGTCCACAACCAAGTGTCCAATCTCGAACGGCAGATACTGCTCGTTTCTTAAACTTAGGGATTCTCTCCTTTGCCTGATCCATATTTAATTCCATCACAAGTCCTTGTCAGAACTACTATCACAATTTATGATCGTTAATCCTCATCATAAAGTTAAGATCTTGCATATAATGAACGAATCTCGTAAAAATCTAGGGAAAATCTTCTTACCTTAAAATCCCGAAATTGAAGACTAACGGTTTTCGGCTTTTAGATCTAGACGACCAAGTTTCCTTCAAATCCCGGAATGCCGTCCAACATAGAACCATTAAACTATTAGCTTTTCGGCTTTTTCCTTTCAAGAACCGAAATAGAATATGAGATCTAACAGAAGTCGACACTTACCTTAGTATAGGGAATTCGGCTATCACTTGGAGAGAAGATTCAGCAATGTCAAAGAAAAAGATTTAAATGTCGGAAGAATAGAACTAATTCTCAAATAGGATGAATAAAGAAAAACTATGGAGATTTCGGCTTTTTAGAGAAATTGGCTCTAGGGGAAAAAGAATGGAGAAGAGGTTTCGGCTTTTGAAGGAATTGAAGAAAAGAAATTGGAGAGAGAGAGGCTAAGGAATTCGGCACAAAGAATGAAGAGGAAATTAGGGTTTAAAATGCCAGAATCAATGAGATATTCCCTCCTATTTATAGAAATTTCGGCACCTACTGCTTAAAACCGAAAACGCCCTTCTTGATCAGTCTAAATAAAAGGGAAAATTCGGCACCCCTTTTCCATGAAGTAGCCGAATTCTTTACTCCTCTAAGTGGTGGATTTTCGGCTATCACCTTCCTTGATAGCTCCTATCTTTTCTCCTTTTTATCCTCTATATTATCAATTATAAAATCCATATATATCCTCCTATTTTTGAGCCTTGTAGCCGTCCACTTCATCAAACCCTAATGCCGAAATTTAACTCACTTAAATTAAAAGATTTGGGCTTCCTGAAACTTAAATTTTGGGCCCTTAACTCCTTGTGTGTGGCGTCATCCCTTGCTCCTTTTTAAATGTCGAAAATGTCCCAAAAACATGGGCTCCTTGTGGCCAAAACTTGGGCCCCTTTAATTGTTAATGACTCCACCTTCTAATTCCCTTGCAGTGCCACCTCTTGTTGGGCCACAAGCCCACGTTGGTATTTTAAACATAATTACCACCTTTTAACTCTATAATGCCCAATCTAATAATTTAACCAAGGCCTTTGCCTAATCCTGAGCCCAATTTGGACTCCTATTACTTAAATTAACTCGTTACACATGTTCACCCATTGAACGCATAGGCCCAAAAATTCAGGATGTTACACACTGCACCGGAGATTCGAGGGGATTTGGTGATTTTATTGCACTTATTCATTATTTGGTGATTTTATCACATTTATTCGTTATTTGGAAAATTTTCTGCAATTATATTTATTTGGTGGTTTTACCACATCGAGCTTTACTCGTATTCATTGGAGTTTGGTAGACAGGTTCTGGAAACTTGTGGTGTGTAGCAGATGGTTGGGGTAGGAATGTTTTTGCATTGCATCATGCTCACGACATACTCGAATTTTATTGATTTATGCTATGTATTGTATGGTATTGTATTGAATGGTATTGAAATTAATGATTGTTACTTGAATGAACGATGGCAATGCTCAAACACCGTTTGACATTGATTTGATAATGGCTATGTAATGATATGAAATTCCAATGATGGTTCTGTGTTCCTCTATTAATGCTAATATGTTTCACCGTATTTGATATTTATGTTTGTTTAAATAACTGTTTGACTCAGACTAAGCTTTCATAAGCTCACTCCCCCTAGTGTTTAGCTTTTTCAGGTAAACCTCGAAACTAGGATCGGACCCGGCATACGAAAAATCACCTTGGACCTTGGAATATTTTTAATAAGTATTATTAATAAGTCTTTATTGGTTTTGTTTTGTAATTTTTAATTATTTCTAGTCTATGGCTTGATAATTTTTCATTTGGGGATTTTTTTGCATGCATGGATAATAACAAAAAAAATGAATGATATCTGGCTTATGTAAAATTGAACATTGTACTCCAATTTTCGCTGCATTGCAAAGAAACTGTTTTTTTTAAAACAAATCGATAAGGCAACTAGATTTCCAAAATGACTTAAATAATAGTTTTTTTTCAATGCATTAGTTAACATCAAGTTTTTACAAAGTAAAGCGACGAACAAGCAGTTTTTCTAAAGCAACATTGTCAACAATAAAATGAATCTTAAGGGCAGAAGGCCTAATAAACGAATGTTTTTAAACTAACTCAAAATACAACTACAATTTTTTTTGTAAAATAAGTTTACTTAAGGTCTTCAAAAGTTTCGTAAGTTAGCTTAGTCATTTCAATGGCTAATGTAGCCTTCTCAATCTAGCCATAACGTCTACGCTGAGTTAGAGAGGTTACACATGATCTTTTATCAGAATTTTCATACCAAAATTCATGTTTACTGTCCTAACGGACTTCATCAAATACCACCACGGTATCAAAACTCACATACCATAATTTACAACACACCATTAAACCCTCATTTGACCAACATTTTCAATTATGCACTGATCGTCGAAATCAGAGCTTTAAAATTTATAATGAGAATGATCAAACCTAGAAACTAACTCTGACAACAATTGTAAGGCAAGCGTACCTATCGAACAGTAGTATAGCTTAAGCAAGACCAGAATATCGAATCCCAAAGGAACCAAAAGTACTAATACTAACTCTCTTTCTATTATTTAGCCTGAGAATTAAGTGAATGGTTATCTAATCTAAATTTAACTATCAACTAAACTAAAGATGCAAAGACAAAAAGAGAATGAATTGAGGAAAAATAACTTGGAAGAAAAACCAATTGATTAAGACGATACCCTTAGGAAGAATCCACCTAGACTTCACTTGTTATCTAACACTAAACCAGACGATTTATTTATTTGACTTGATCCGTAAGATTCCCTAAGTTATATTAAACCCTTTCTCGAAGCGAATAACGTCTAACCCTAGGTTGATTAATTGAAATCTCTTTCTAATTAAAACCCCTAGAATCGCAATAACTTGATCTATGGACTCCCATATTAGGTTTCACCCTAATCTGGCAAAATCTCGTCACTCTATCTCTAGGCACGCGATCAACTCTGCTTAATTATGCTAGATCTACTCTTAAGCAGGGACTTTTGCTCCACCACCTAAGCACATCATACTTGAATCAATATCCTTGAAATATCAACACAAGAATTAAGCGCACATAATTAAGAACAAGTCAAATATTTATCATATAGTTCAGAAAACAATAACAAGATCTGTCTTAGGTGTCATCCCCTTCAGGTATCTGAAGGGTTTAGTTCATATCAAATAAAGAAAACATCTCAGAAGAAAAGATAAAACAAAACATAAGAAATCCCTAAAACTCCCTGAAGGAATTGAAGGAGAGATCCACCGTCTTGAGTAGAATTCCGGCTTCTTGAGATGGATCAACTGGCTATCTTCGAGTGATTCTCCACAAATCTGGTTTTCTGGCTCGGCTCCTTGGCCTAGCTAATCGCCCTTTTTCAGGTAACACTCAAGGGGTTTATATAGGCTTTCGAAATATATTTCTTCGCCCCTAAGTATCCAAATCTGAATGAATTTGCTCTTTGCCACGACAGGGACACGGCCATGGCACACGCCCGTGTGGATCGTGGTCAGGCTATGTTCGGACTTCTTTAATGAGGCACGGCCGTGTAAGTTGAGATCAGGTCGTGTTCTAGTAGATTGGCATGGCACGGCCGTGTGGGCTTAAGTCCAGGCCATGTCGATTTCCTCTTTGGCCAAATTTGGTCCGTTTTAGGCCCGTTTCTCGTTCTTTTCATCCTCAAGTGCTTTCCTGGGTATAAAACATGAAAAGAAAGGATTAAGAGCACTTTTTACATAAATCGAGGCTTAATTCATCCAAAAGCATACTAAATGTGGGTTTAAAATATGTTACTTTTACGGTTTATCAAATACCCCCACACTTAAGCTTTTGCTTGTCCTCAAGCAAAATTCTCAACTTACAATTAAAAAAAACTTTCCATAATTCATAATTCCTACTGACAATGTCTTATCATAATTCATAGATAATTTATACAAGGATGATTTAACTCAAAGAGTCCTAAAGATTCAAACAATCAAAGTCATACATTTGTAGCACAAAAACGTAGGTGTCTCCCCTTATCTAAAAATTACCTTTTAATTCAAAACCGACAAGGAATGGCATCCTCACAAAAGATTCACTCAAATCACTCGAAATGTTTAAGGCTCAAAAATTAAGCACTCAAAAGTCAAACCTGAAAAGTTAATCCCATAGGCTTACCTGAAAATCAAATCTCCATCATTGTAAAATGAGATGATAAACAGATCAAAAGGTCTTTAACAGGGTTGTAAGGTTAGAATCGAGACTGACCTGACAAATTACCTAACTAGGAATATTGAGATGATAATAAATAATTACATCATCTAAAAATAATAACCCTAATAATACGAGCTTTTTTTCTTTTGATAACTAAATTTTAACTGTATAAGCTCTCTTTTCATAATACTAATACTGAATATACTTCGATTTTTTTAAGAACAAGTCAAATATTACATAATAAGGAATGAATCTTTTACTTAAAATAAAGGTAATAGCTAGACAACAAATCAAATCAAATCTCGATGTAAGGGTAGTCAAAAGGAATGGTGATAACAAATACAAATGGCTTTGGGTTAACATTAGCGGGTGAGTCAATAAAAAGGGTTGTTAGTATCAACGGGGTACACTAGGGGTTAATTGTGGAGGTAGGCTTTTTAGTGGAGTGAGTGGGTTAGAACCTAGGTGCCTTTATCATCTCTGTATATCAAATCATAGGTGTGGTCTCAACATGTATAATTGAGGCAAGTTCTAGAATAATAGTTCAAAGTTGACACACTCACAATCAATAAAGTGAGCATGAAAAAGAATATATGCTCTAATAGGCTCAAAATCTCACAAAAATTATGGGTGTTTTTGAAATCATCCTTGCAAATTTCAAATTTCAAGGTAACATTCAGATTCAGGTAGACAACCTAACAAAAATTTTAATTCTGAAAAATAGACTTATCATGCTTGATTCTCTAATATTCTTCTAATTTAATCATCAATGCACAATTAACTATGACTTACTCAAAAACATATCAATAAAAATCATAATTCATCAGAAATTTCATCCTAATTAGTAATATGAGAAAATTGATTAAAAACAAGACTGATTTCAGGGATTTGAGAATAATGAAGAAAGGCACTTTCTTGAAATAACTATTCACCCCCCACACTTAAGATGTACATTGCCCTCAATGTACAAAGATAGATAATTAATCATGTAATACTAAATCAAAAAGAGAAGGGGAGAAGTAACACTTCCTGAATTTTTGGATGGATTCCTTGAGTTGGCAGAGGTCGTGATAAAAGATGACTTATGTAATAGTGAATTACTCCTAGTGATTTGTTTGTTTAGATGGAGTGTGTAATTGAAACTGCAAAGTCATCTGTTAGATATCTCGGAGGCGGAAATAAATATGTGTTAGGCATACTCGAAAGTTAGATAACCAATGATAATCATAAGTGCCACGCCCGTGTGTGTTTTATTCAGCCCGTGTTTTTCGCGTGTTTTCAAATTTGGGCGCGTTTGCTATGTTGGCCAACGTTTGCCATGCCCGTGTACATATAGTCAGTGTTGCACACGGTTGGTATGCACGGGCGTGTCTTGTGCCCGTGTTCATTTGCTCAGGATAGACCACGATCGCTTCGCACGGCCGTGGTCTTTTTATCACAGCCCGTGTTCTTTTACTCAGGATAGACCACGATCACTTCGAACGACCATGGTCTTTTTATCGCAGCCCGTGCTCGGGAAAGTTTTACTTCTTCTTTTTCGCACGTCTACCTGCACGCTCGTTTTCTATCACATAGAGACCACACGGCCACAGGCACGCCCGTGTGTAAGGCTGTGTGGTATGAAACCTGCACTTTCCTGCATTAGTTAGTTTGAAAAATTAAAATGTGAAAATTAATATGGTTAGTGGAGTTAGTGCTCGGGTTGCCTCCCGAAAAGCACTCGTTTAAAGTCTTAAGCTAGACTTACCCTGTTTTCATTTCTAAAAGAAGGTTCACGGAGCTGAAGCTCCTCTCTTAATTCCTTGAAATCCTCACCATTATAAATTTTCAGTCGATGGCCATTTACCTTGAATGTTCCTTGAGTTGGATGGGTTACCTCGACTGTGCCGTAAGGGAAAATAGATTTTATCACGAATGGTCCTGACCTCCTTGATTTTAGCTTTCCAGGAAATAATTTGAGCCTTGAATTATACAGCAGGACTAAGTCTCCTACTTCGAATTGCTTTGATTGTTTTAAACGAGCATTATGGCATCGTTTGGTTGCCTCCTTGTATAGTCGTGAATTCTCGTAGGCCTCAGTTCGCCATTCATTCAATTTGTTTAACTGCATCATCCTTTTCTCACTTGTAGTTTTGAGATCATAATTCAAGAATTTTATCGCCTAGTAGGCTTTGTGTTCTAACTCAAATGGTAGATGACAAAGGGGATGTCCCTAGAGGGGTTTTAGATGCTGTTCTGTAGGCCCATAAAGCATCATCTACCTTTACTGCCCAATCCTTCCTATTTGATTCAACCATTTTCTCTAGGATTCGCTTAAGCTCTCGATTTGCCACTTCCACTTGCCCATTGGTTTGGGGATGATAAAGGGTAGTTGTTCTGTGATGTACTCCATATTTTCTTAAGACTTTTTCAAATTAAGTATTGCAAAAGTGAGTACCCCTATCGCCGATGATTGCTTTGGGTGTTCCGAAATGAGAGAACAGTTTCTGAAGAAACTTTACTACAGCTCTAGCATCGTTAGTAGGTAAGGCTTGGGCTTCCACCCATTTTGACATGTAATCGACCGCTACTAAGATGTATTTATTTCTAAATGAACAAGGGAACGAACCCATAAAGTCAATACCCCATACATCAAATATTTCACATGATAACATATATGTTTGAGGCATTTCATCGCGTTTAGAAATATTACCCGATCTTTGGCATTTATCACATGAAATGGCATATCTGTTGGCATCTTTGAAAAGAGTTGGCCAATAAAATCCAGATTCGAGTATTTTGTGTGCTGTCTTGATCTCGCTGTAATGTCCTCCTGAAGGTCCAGAATGGCAGTGTTCCAGGATTTTACTTGCTTCCGCCCTTGTAACGCATCTCTGAATTACTTGATCTGCACATATGCGGAAAAGAAAAGGGTCTTCCCAATAATAGTTTTTCACATTAGCAAAGAATCGTTTCTTTTGATGATGTGTTAACCTTTTTGGTAAGATGTTAGCAGCTAAATGATTTGCAATGTCTGCAAACCATGGTACCTCGAAGTTGGTTATAGAAAACAGTTGTTCTTCAGGGAACGAGTCGTTTATCTCACTTTCGTCAAGCTCTTCGATATGTGGGTTCTCAAGTCTGGAGAGGCGATCTGCTGCAAGGTTTTCAGCTCCCTTTTTATCCTGTATTTCCACATCAAATTCCTGTAAGAGTAAGATCCAACGTATGAGTCGAGGTTTTGCATCAGGTTTAGTTAAGAGATAACGAAGAGCTGAATGATCAGTGTAAACAACAACTTTAGATAATATTAAATATTGCCTAAATTTGTCAAAAGCAAAAACTACAGCTAGCAATTTTTTCTTTGTGGTGGTATAGTTTTCTTGTGCGGGTGTCATTATTCTGCTAGCATAATAAATTGGCTGAAAATGCTTGTCTCTTCGTTGTCCCAGAACTACACCTACTGCAAAATCACTCGCATCACACATTAGTTCAAAGGGTAAATTCCAATCAGGTGCAATTATAATCGGGGCATTTATTAGTTTATCTTTGAGGACATTGAATGCATCTAAACATTCCTGATCGAAATTGAAAGGAACATCTTTTTCTAGTAATTTTGTTAAAGGCTTAGCTATTTTAGAAAAGTCCTTACTGAATCTTCTGTAAATTCCAGCATGTCCTAAAAAGCTTCTAATAGCCTTAACTGAACTAGGGGGAGGTAATTTTTCTATGGTTTCAATCTTTGCTTTATCTACCTCAATCCATTTACTAGAAATCTTATGTCCTAGCACAATCCCTTTTCTAACCATAAAGTGACATTTTTCCCAATTTAAGACAAGATTCGTCTCTTCACATCTTATTAGAACTCGTTTTAAATTTTTAAGTCAAAGGTGGAAAGAATTACCGAACACCGAGAAGTCATCCATAAATACCTCCATAATGTCTTCCACAAGTTCATCAAAAATGGCCAACATGCAGCGCTGAAAAGTAGTAGGAGCATTACATAATCCAAAAGGCATTCTACGATAAGCAAACGTACCGTGTGGACATGTAAATGTTGTCTTTTCTTGATCTTCAGGTGCTATTGGGATTTGGAAGTAGTCGAAGAGTCCGTCCAAGAAGCAGTAGTACATGTGCCCAGATAACCTTTCTAACATTTGATCAATAACGGGCAGAGGGAAGTGATCTTTTCTGGTTGCGTCATTCAGCTTCCTATAGTCTATACAGACTCTCCAACCTGTGACTGTCTTGGTGGGGATCAATTCATTCTTTTCGTTGGTCACCACAGTCATGCCTCCTTTATTTGGAACTACCTGCACGGGACTTACCCAAGTGCTATCAGAAATACGATAAATTATTCTTGCATATAGAATTTTAATTACCTCGGCTTTGACGACTTCTTTCATATTGGGGTTTAACCATTTTTGAGGTCGCACACACGGTTTATACTCTTCTTCCATTAAAATTTTATTGTTGCAAAATGATGGGCTTATTCCTTTAATGTCCGACATTTTCCACGCTATGGCCCTTTTGTGTTTCCTTAGTACCCTTAGCAACTCTTCTTTCTCCTGGGTCCTAGTTCCGAAGAAATGATTACTGGTAGCTTAGAATTATCCCCTAGGAATGCATATTCTAGGTGCTTTGGTAATTGCTTTAGTTCTAGCTTGGGTGGCTCATCAATAGAGGGTTTTTGTTTTAATTCATCATTAATCTTGATGTCCTCTATTTTCATCTGTCTAGAGGGTGATGCATTGGGATTTTCTTCATCGGCATAGTCATCATTCCCCTCACCTTGTGAAAGACACAGTTCCATCGTGTCATCGTGCATGATTTCCCGTAAAGATTCTTGAAAGATGTGATCAGTGGCATCTACAAAGTAATAAGAATCATATTGTTCTCTAGAATATCGCATGGCATCATAAATTTGGAACACAATTTCTTCATCTCCTACTCTTAATGCGAGTTTACCATCACCAACATTAATGACAACCCTAGCAGTAGCTAGAAAGGGTTGCCCCAAAATTAAAGGTACCTTTACATCCTCATTCATGTCAAGCACAACAAAATCAACGGGAAATATAAATTTATCTATTTTTACCAGAACATCTTCAACAATTCCCCTAGGATACTTAACAGATCTGTCAGCTAACTGAATACTCATCCTAGTTGGTGTTGGTTCCCCGAGACCAAGTTGCTTAAACATTTTATAAGGCATTAAATTAATGCTGGCACCTAAATCAGCTAATGCTTTTTCTATACTCAAATTACCAATTAAACAGGGAATAGTAAAACTTTCTGGATCTTTCAATTTGGTTGGTAGCTTGATTTGGATGATAGCTGAGCATTCCTCATTAAGTTCTACTGTTGAAATTTCCTCAAACTTCCTTTTATTTGTTAGAAGCTCCTTTAAAAATTTTGCATATGTTGGCATCTACGAAATAGCTTCAGGAAAAGGTAAGTTAATATGTAGCTGTTTAAAAAGTTCAAGAAATTGACCATATTGTGCGTCTAAGCGGTCTTTCTTCAACTTTGCTGAATACGGGATTGTTGGTTTAGTTTCCTCACGGGTCGAATTTATCTTTGCCTTATCGGGTTCATGTGGTACCTCCTTCTTTGTTTCGATTAACTCCTTTCCACTTCTCAGTGTCACTGCCTGGACCTGCTCTTTTCCCTAGGTAGGATTTCTGATCGTATTTCAGAAACAAACCTGGTAAATTGCCTGATCTGATCCTTGAATTCCTATGACAATGCTTCAAGTTTTGTTTCTATTTTCTGGAAACGTGTGTCTAAGGCTGTTATGAAGTTTGTTAGGACCTCTTCAAGGTTCGGTTTCTTTTCCTGTGGGTAGGGCTGTTGTTGGAAGTTTTGGGATGGTTGTTGCCTTTGATTTCTTTGACCGCCCTATGAGAAATTGGGGTGGTTCTTCCAACCTGGATTATAAGTGTTACTATAAGGGTTATTGTTAGATCGGAAATTATTACCCTTATAGTTCATTTGCTCGCTCTCCATGCCCCGTCCGTAGGGTGGGTACTCAAGATTCACCACTCCTTCACTTGCGTCGTACTGCATAACTGGATGTACCTGCGAAGAACCATAGAAACTATCAAATTTTTTATGTAACAATTCCACCTAATTTGATAGCATGGTCACTACGTCAATGTTGAAAACTCCGGTTGCTTTGGCTGGCCTTGTCCTTGTAACTCGCCACTAATAGTTATTCAGTGACATCTCCTCTATAAACTCGTAGGTTGCTTCAGGAGTTTTGTTGTTCAGGGTTCCACCGACAGCTGAATCAATTAGCTGCCTTTTTGAAGAATTCACACCGTTGTAAAAAGTTTGGACCTGTAGCCACAATGGTTATCCGTGGTGTGGGCACCTTCTCAACAAATCTTTGTATCTCTCGTATGCATCATATAGTGTCTTTAAATCTATCTGTACAAAAGAAGAGATATCATTCCTTAATTAGGCTGTTTTGGCCAGTGGAAAATATTTTAATAAAATTTTTTCGGTCATTTGATCCAATTTAGTGATTGAGCCTCGTGGAAGAGAATGCAACCACTGTTTGGCTTTTTTTCTCATGGAAAAGGGAAATAACCGAAGACGGATGGCATCATTAGAAACGCCATTTATCTGGAAGGTGTCGCAAAATTCTAGGAAATTTGCTAAGTGTGTGTTAGGATCCTCATCCTGCAAGCCATCAAACTGAACAAACTGTTGTATCATTTGTATAGCGTTAGGTTTCAGTTCAAAATTATTTGCAGCAATAGTAGGCCTAATAATACTAGATTCAATTCCTATTAAACTAGGTTTAGCATAATCATACATAGTACGTGGAGCATGATGTTCGGCCATCTCTGGAGGTGGAGGATTATTTTCAGCCATCTCTTCTGTGGTATTTATTTTGGCTTCTTACTCTTTGTCTATGTAGTTTAGGCTTTGCCCTATTTCTCTGTGATTTCTACGAACGGTACCTTCAATATCACTGTCTTAAAGTAGGAGTCCTGTCGGGTTCCTTCTAGTCATAAACTAGAGGTACCCGAAAGAGACAAAAGAAAGAAGAAAGAAAATTTAGAAAAATAAAATAAAATTGCAAAAATAAAAATAAATAGTAAATATGGCTAAAGTAATAAAAATTAAGCTTTCTTAATATTTTAGTTCCCCGCCAACAGCGCCAAAAACTTGATCGTCGAAATCAGAGCTTTAAAATTTCTAATGAGAATGATCGAACCTAGAAACTAACTCTGACAACGATTGTAAGGGAAGCGCACCTATCGAACAGTAGTATAGCTTAGGCAAGACCGGAATATCGAATCCCAAAGGAACCAAAAGTACTAATACTAACTCTCTTTCTATTATTTAGCCTAAGAATTAAGTGAATGTTTATCTAATCTAAATTTAACTATCAACTAAACTAAAGACGCAAAGAGAAAAATAATGAATTGGGGAAAATACTGTTAGGAAAACTCAGTTGATTAAGACGATACCCTTAGGAAGAATCCACCTAGACTTCACTTGTTATCTAACACTGAACCAGATGATTTATTCATTTGACTTGATCCGTAAGATTCCCTAAGTTATATTAAACCCTCTCTCGAAGCGAATAACGTCTAACCCTAGGTTGATTAATTGAATTCTCTTTCTAATTAAAACCCCTAGAATCGCATTAACTCGATCTATGGACGCCCATATTAGGTTTCACCCTAATCCGGCAAAATCTCGTCACCCTATCTCTAGGCACGTGATCAACTCCTCTTAATTATGCTAGATCTACTCTTAAGTAGGGACTTTTGCTCTACCACCTAAGCACATCATACTTGAATCAATATCCCGAAAATATCAACACAAGAATTAAGCACACATAATTAAGAACAAGTCAAATATTTATCATATAGTTCAGAAAACAATAACAAGATCTGTCTTAGGTTTCATCCCCTTCAGGTATCTGAAGGGTTTAGTTCATATCAAATAAAGAAAACATCTCAGAAGAAAAGATAAAACAAAACATAAGAAATCCCTAAAACTCCCTGAAGGAATTGAAGGAGATATCCGCCGTCTTGAGTAGAATTCCGGCTCCTTGAGATGGATCAATTGGCTATCTTCGAGTGATTCTCCACAAATCTGGTCTTTCTGGCTCGGCTCCTTGGCCTAGATAACCGCCCTTTTTCAGGTAACACTTAGGGGGTTTATATAGGCTTTCAAAATATGTTTCTTCGCCCTTAAGTATCCAAATCTGAATGAAATTGCTCTTTGCCACGACAGGGACACGGCCATGGCACACGCCCGTGTGGATCATGGCCAGGCCGTGTTCAGACTTCTTTAATGAGGCACGGCCGTGTAAGTCGAGATCAGGCCGTGTTCTAGTAGATTGGCGTGGCACGACCGTGTGGGCTTAAGTCTAGGCCGTGTCGATTTCCTCTTTGGCCCAATTTGGTCCGTTTTAAGCTTGTTTCTCGTTCTTTTCATCCTTGGGTGCTTTCTTAGGCATAAAACATGAAAAAAAAGGATTAAGAGCACCTTTTTACATAAATCGAGGCTTAATTCATCCAAAAGCATACTAAATATGGGTTTAAAATATGTTACTTTTACGGTTTATCATGCACCGTACTTCTAACACAAGTACACATTCATGTAAGCTATACTCATTTCCTAACTAAATTATACTTCTTACATGCTTCACCTACATCAACATGATTATGCATCATAATATATGTTCCATGTACACACATACAGTTGCTTTACAGAATCACATGCACTTATACATGCAACACATCATACAACTAAATTCACACGGATATTATACAAAAATCACATATACACATTCAGTAGTCACTCAAGAACTCATGCATCATTACTAGAACATCAACTATATGAAGAAATTTCTGGAAAAATTATAAAATTCAAGACTAGAACTCACCTGATACTCACCTATACTATAGCTTGAAGTTCCAATCTCAAACATCTTTCTCGAACCAGCAGCAACAACTGCTTAAAGAACATAGAACCAACATTAAATTCCTTTTATAGACAAATGACTAACATCTCAATTACAAACGAACCCTATGCAAGGTCTCTTATTCACAACTCACTATTCATATGCTTCTTAACAACCTTATTATTTCAAAAACGTAACATGCAGAGCAATCAAACTTGCCAAGAGGTGGAACATCCACTCATTTATTCAAAAAACTTAGCTTCCAACTAAATAAATGAGAGGAAAACATATAAGTTTAATAAGAAAAACTAGATATTAGTATTGGAAGAAGAAAAACCCTCCAGACAGACCCTTCTCTCCATATATATGTATCTAGTTCCCTTTAGTGGAACTTGACAAGTTCCGACTGTATCTAGAATTTGTCATAATAAATGAACTGAAAAATCCGGGAGAAATATAAATGAGAATCATGTACAAATATTATTTGACCAATCAATCCAGTTAACTCCTAACCAGATCAGATTACAAAATCGAATTAGCATAATGCTCAAGCAAACTAGGCGTACTATACTTTTGGCGGTAACTTACAACAGGCTTACTCTTCGCTTGTGTAACACCCCTTGACCGTGTTCAAGCCGGAACAGGGTTTAAGGCATTACCTAACTAATCTTGCTTAAGCATCTGGAATAGGGTTATAAATTTTCTTTTAACCCCATCGCTCGCACATACTCGGCCCAAAAGGCCCTAAAAATACTTCCGAGAAGTATCGGAATTTTTCCGGGAACTTTCACAAGTTCAAGCAACTTTTAAAAAAATCAGGGGTCGAACGCCCGTGTAGGCCTAGGGAGACGCCCGTTTGCCCTAAGGCATGCCCATGTCTTCCACCCATGGTCGACACTGACTAATTTCACACAGCCTTGACACGCCCGTGCCTTCTAACCGTGGTCGATTCTGACTAAAGTCACACGGCCTTGACACGCCTGTGTCACTAGCCCGTGTGCCAAACCTTGGCATTCTGACTTATCCACACGGTCTATACACACGCCCGTGTACTTCAGCCGTGTTGTGATTCAAATCCCAAGTGCAAGGTGCAGACTTTACACGGCCTGGCCACACGCCCATGTGCTAGTCGTGTCTTCCACACGATTTTGACCCACGCCCGTGTGGCTTCCTATGTGGACGATTTTCGGGCTATATGCCAAGCCCTTTGCCATTCTAAAATACACACATTCATAAATCCACTCCAACAATACAACTCCTATCCCATAAGCAAGTCTAGAAACTCATTCCAACATGCAAGATATTGAGAGGAACGCACACTTCATGAATTTCATCTTCATTAAACAAAAGAGTTTGCCTATTTGCCTAACTCATAGAGCCATTTACAAAATGACTTTCATAAATTTACAAAGCCAACACTTTGACTAACAATTACAACTTAAAAAAATACTCAAGTCCTATACATGTCATTGATTGTCGAAATTAGAGCTTTAAAATTTATAATGAGAATGATCGAACCTGGAAACTAACCCTGACAATGATTTTAAGACAAGCGCACTTATCGAAAAGTAGTATAGTTTAGGCAAGACCGGAATATCGAATCCCAAAGGAACCAAAAGTACTAATACTAACTCTCTTTCTATTATTTAGCCTAAGAATTAAGTGAATGTTTATCTAATCTAAATTTAACTATCAACTAAACTAAAGATGCAAAGAGAAAAAGAATGAATTGGAGAAAATACTATTGGGAAAACTCAGTTGATTAAGACGATACCCTTAGGAAGAATCCACCTAGACTTCACCTGTTATCTATCACTGAACCAGACGATTTATTCACTTGACTTGATCCGTAAGATTCCCTAAGTTATATTAAACCCTCTCTCGAAGCGAATAACGTCTAACCCTAGGTTGATTAATTGAAATCTCTTTCTAATTAAAACCCCTAGAATCGCATTAACTCGATCTATGGACTCCCATATTAGGTTTCACCCTAATCCGGAAAAATCTCGTCACCCTATCTCTAGGCTTAATTCATCCAAAAGCATACTAAATGTGTGCTTAAAATACGTTACTTGTACGATTTATCAAATACCCCCACACTTAAACTTTTGCTTGTCCTCAAGCAAAATTCTTAACTTAGAATTAAAACGAACTTTCCATAATTCATAATTCCTATTGAGAATGTCTTATCATAATTCATAGATAATTTATACATGGATAATTTAACTCAAAGAGTCCTAAAGATTCAAACAATCAAAGTCATACATTTGTAGCACAAAAACGTAGGTGTCTCCTCTTATCTAAATAATTACCTTTAATTCAAAACCGACAAGGAATGACATCCTCACAAAAGATTCACTCAAATCACTCGAAGTGTTTAAGGTTCAAAATTAAGCACTCAAAAGTCGAACTTGAAAAGTTAATCCCATAGGCTTGCCTAAAAATCAAATCTCCACCACTGTAAAATGAGATGATAAACAGATCAAAAGGTCTTTAACAGGGTTGTAACGGGGCTAGGGTTAAAGGTGTGGAAAAAGGTTGAATTAGGAGGTTAGAATCGAGATTGAATTGACAAGTTACCTATTTAGAATCTGAGATGATAATAAATATTTACATTAACTGAAAATTAATAATCCTAATAATACGAGCTTTTTCTTTTGATAAATAGACTTTAACTGTATAAGCTCACTTTTCATAATACTAATACTGAATATACTTCGATTTTTTTAAGAACAAGTCAAATAATAATAGAAAAAGAACTTTTACAACTGAAATATAGAACATAATTAGGCAACTGTTCAAAATCAACTCTCGAAAAAAAGGGAGTCAATGAGGATGGTGATAACAAATACAAAGGGTTTTGGGTTAATATCAGTGGGTGAGTCAATAAAAAGGGATGTTAGGATTAAACGGGGTTCACTAGGGGTTAATTGTGAATGTAGGCTTTTTAGTGGAGTAAGTGAGTTAAATCCTAGGTGCTTTATCATCTCGGTATATCAAATCATAGGTGTGGTCTCGACATGTATAATCAAGGCAAGTTCTAGAATAACAGTTCAATGTTGACACACTCATACTCAATAAAGTGAGCATGAAAAAGAATATATGCTCTATAAGGCTCAAAAATCTCACAAAAAATTATGGGTGTTTTGACATCAACCTTGTAAATTTCAAATTTCAAAGTAATATTCAAATTTAGATTAACAACCTAGCAAAAATTTTAATTCTAAAAAATAGACTTATCATGCTTGATTCTCTAGTATCTTAAAATTCCAATCATCAATGCACAATTGACTATGATTTACTCAAAAACATGTCAATAAAAATCATAAATCATCAGAATTTCCATCCTAATTAGTAATATGAGGAAATTACTCAAGAACAAGATATAATTCAGGGTTTTGAGAATAATGCAGAAAGTTAGACACTTTTACCCCCCACACTTAAGATGTACATTACCCTCAATGTACAAAGATAGATAATATCAGTTATTAGATAATCAAAAGAGAGGGGAAAAAGTGACACTCCCTGAATTATGGATGGATTCCTTGGAGGATGTGTAGAATACGTTGGAGGTGTTTGATAAACCGTAATTGTAACATATTTTAACCCACATTTAATATGCTTTTTGATGATTTATTCATTGATTTTTATAAAAAAAGGTGCTTGTAATCCTTACTTTTCATGTCTTATACCCAGGAAAGCACTCGAGGATGAAAAGAACACAAATTGGGCCCAAAACGGAGTAAATGGGCCTTAGTACAAAATTGACACGGCCTGGCCCAAAGTCCACACAACCGTGCCTCGACGATCACCAAGAGCACGGCCTCAGCTTCGCCTCACACGGCCGTGCCTCAAGTTAGAAATCCGAACACGGTCTGAACTCGATCCGCACGGGTGTGTGCCCTGGTCGTGCCTCTGTCGCTGGAAAGAGCAATTTCAGTCAGAAAAGGATACTTAGGGAGAAAGAATCGCATTCCAAGTGCCTATATATATCCCCTAAGTGCCACCTTTGAAAAGGCGTCAAAGCTAGGCCAAGGAGCCAAGCCGAGAAGGTCAGAGTTAAGGAATAACGAGAGGATAGCCAGTTGATCCATCCCAAGAAGCCGGAGTTATACTCAAGAAGGCGGAATTCTTCTTCAATTCCTTCAGGGGGTTTTAGGGATTTCTTATGTTTTGTTTTATCTTTTCTCTTGTGATGTTTTCTTTATTCATTATGAACTAAACCCCTCAGATACTTGAAGGGGATGAAACCTAGACGAATCTTGTTATTTAGTTTTTAAGTTATATGATGAATTACTTAGTTTGTTCTTAATTATGTTGCTTAATCCAAATCTAAGTGCTTAGGTGGAGCAGGAATAGACCCTGCCTAAGAGTAGATCTAACATAATTAAGCGGAGTTGATCGAACGCCTAGAGATAGGGTTACGAGAATTTACCGGATTAGGGTGAAACCTAATATGGGAGTCCATTGATCGATTTAATGCTATCCTAGTGGCTTATTATAAGCGAACGAGAGTTCCACTAATTAACCTAGGGTTAGACGTTATTCGCCTCGAGAGAGGGTTTAATATAGGTTAGGGAGTCCTACAGATCAAGTTAAGTAAAGAAATCGTATAATTCGGGGTTAGATAACAAGTGAAGTCTAGGTGGATTCTTCCTGAGGGTATCGTCGTGATCAATTGAGTTTTTCTTCAAGTTATTTTCCAAATCGTTCTTTTTGTCTTTGTGTCCTTAGCTTAGTCGTCATCAATTTAGTTTAAAAGCAACTTCACTCTGTTTTTAAGGCTAAATAATAAAAAAGAAAGTGAGTATTAGTACTTTTAGTTCCTTTGGGTTCGATAATCCGGTCTTGCCTAAGCTATACTACTGTTCGATAGGTACACTTGCCTTTAATCGTTGTCAGAGTTAGTTTCCAGGTTCGATCACATTCATTATAAATTTTAAAGCTCTGATTTCAGCGATCAGTGTCATCTTTTGTTGTTGCGGTTACTAACGAGCTCTGCGCTAGATGAAGAAATTAGGGAGCTCGTGAAGAATTAGCTAGGGATTATTAAGACACATTTTAAAATAAACTAAATATATAACTAAAGACAAGAAAACTAAGAGAAGAAAAGTAGAAAGTAAAATAAAGTTAAAAGAAAATGTGGATAGACCAAGGAGTCCTTATTGTTGGATGGTTCATGAGACCTCTAAGGCTAAGGAGGTGCTGGCGGTGGCGGAAGTGGCGTGGTTATGGTCGTGGCCGTGGTGATTCCCTAGCAGCCTTTTGAACCTGACACTAAGAAACTAAAATATATTAAACTAAATTAAGCATAATATTGTCAAAGGGAAGGAAATTGAAGCAAAAGAGAAAAGAAAAATAGAAACTAAATGGTCTCAAAGACCCTTGGCTTGTTGTTTGGATGAAACGGCCGACATGAGCTTATGTATAGGGGTCTCCTTTGAGGAGACTACGCTTGCCTTCTTCCGCTTCTTCGACATGGATATGTGTAGCTCAAGAGTTTGGAGACTTTGTTATGGAGTGGGGAGAGTTCGGAGAGAAAAAGGAAGAAAAGAGGATGGGTGTGGGAAGAATGGGAAGGGGGTGGTTTAAATAAAGTTTTGGAGTCTGATGTTCCCCCAAGCCCGTGGGCCGTGGGCGTGTCGCTTCACACGGTCGCCTCGCACGGCTGTGTGTCTAGGCGTGTTGATTCACCCACGCTTGTTTACGGATTGCCACGTCCATTTCTGAGAAGTCAGTGTCGACCATGGTCGCGTCGCACGGCTGTGGGCTTTTGTTGGTGCCCGTGTTGAAGTGGTTGGGTCTGTGAACTTTAGAAATTAATTGAGTCTGATTCATACCGCCTCTGCCATGTTAGTACAGAGATTCTTGAGGTACACACGGCCACGGCCACGGCCGTGTGGCCTGGAAATCTGCACCCTTGGTTAGTTTCAAGTTAGGTGATAAAAAGAAAGAATAAGATATAATAGATAAGATAAATAAAAATGTAGAGGTTACTCGGGTTAGTACTCGGGTTGCCTCCCAAGAAGCGCTCGTTTATAGTCTTAAGCTAGACTTACTTCTTATTCGCCTATTCATGGTGGTTTTAGGAGTTGATAGTCCTTCCTCATGCTAGTAGCTCCTTTATCATGATAGAGTTTAAGACGAGTAGCATTTATTCTTAAAGTGCCAAAAATAGGGTTATTTACCTTAACTGTTTCGTACGGAAAAACATCGATTACCTTGAAAGGGATTTCCTTGCTGGTGTTAGGATAAGGAGGGGACACTCGTGGATCTGCTTCATCTAGAAATACCTGATCTCCAATTTTGAACTCGTGTGCCTCGTAGGGTGGCTTTGGTTCTGGTTTAGGTATTCCTAGATCTTTTTTAAGATGCATCTTCCCCTCCTTTATTTCATCGATCTGAATCCCTTGTTCCTTGTGAGTTATATCTTTGTTGGCACAGGGTCTAGGATCGAATTCAGTTGTGTCCTTTCGTGGTGCTTCCTGAAAAGACGGGTTAATCGAATGGTTATAAATAGATTTGACTTTCTCACCTTGGTTCTTCGAAGTTCTAGTGGAATCGAGGGCTTGAAGAGTGACTGTTTCGTCACCTACACAGAGTATAAGTTAGCCTGCATCAACATCAATTTTAGTTCAGGCAGTTGCTAAGAATGGTCGTCCTAAAATTAGGGGGATCGTGTTGTCCTCATTCATGTCTAAAATGACGAAGTCTACTGGGAATACGAATTTATCAATTTTCACAAGTACATCTTCAATTATACCCCTAGGAACTCTAATAGTTTTATCAGCTAATTGAATTCTCATCCTAGTTTGTTTCGGTTTCCCTAGACCTAGTTGTTTAAACAATTTGTAAGGCATGAAAATTATGTTTGCCCCTAGATCAGCTAATGTATTATCAATAGATAAACTACCAATTAAACATGGAACTGTAAACTCCCTGGATCTTTTAACTTTTGTGGTAGTTTATTTTGCAACATTGCTGAGCAGACTGCGTTCAGTTCCACATGTGATTCCTCATCTATCTTTCTCTTATTCGTCAATAGCTTCTTTAAAAAATTTCCTGGAATCTGGCATCTATGAAAGAGCTTCAAGAAAGGGTAAGTTAATATGTAATTTCTTTAAAAGTTTAAGAAACTTACCGAACTGTTCCTCTGTGTCGTCTTTCGTTATTAGTTGGGGATATGGTATGCGAGGTTTGTACTATTTGGTTACTGGTTTTGACTTGTTATTGACCTCAACTGTATCTTCTTCTACCACCTTCTTTTGTTCTGAATTAGACGCGTCTAACCCATCACTATCTTGAGCTATTATGGCTTGAACTTGCTCCCTTGGGTTAGTCTCGGTGTTGCTCGGTAGTTTCCCCTGTGGTCTCTCAGAAATCTGCTTAGCAAGTTGCCCAAATTGATCCTTGAATTCTTGTGACAATGCCTCAAGTTTTGTTTCTACCTTTTGGGAACGTGTTTCTGAGGCTGTTATGAAGTTTGTCAAGACTTCTTCTAGGTTTGGCTTCTTTTCCTGTGGGTAGGGCAGTTGTTGGAAGTTTTGGGATGGTTGTCATCTTTGATTTCTTTGACCGCCCCATGAGAAATTGGGGTGGTTCTTCCAACTTGGATTATAAGTATTACGATAAGGGATATTGTTAGATCGGAAATTATTACCCATATAGTTCATCTGTTCGCTCTCCATGCCCTGTTCGTAGGGTGGGTACTCAGGATTCACCACTCCTTCACTTGCGTCGCACTGTATTACTGGATGTGCTTGTGAAGAACCATAGAAATTATCAAATTTTTTATGTAACTATTCCGCCTGATTGGATAACGCGGTCACTGCATCAATGTTGAAAACTCTGACTGCTTTAGCTGGCCTTGTCCTTGTAACTTGCCACTGATAGTTATTCAATGACATCTCCTCTATAAACTCGTAGGCTGCTTCAGGAGTTTTATTGTTCAGGGCTCCACCGACAGCTGAATCGATTAGTTGCCTTGTTGAAGGATTCACACCATTATAAAAAGTTTGGACCTGTAGCCACAAAGGTAATCCGTGGTGTGGGCACCTTCTCAACAAATCTTTGTATCTCTCCCATGCATCATAAAGTGTCTCTAAGTCCATCGAAGACGGATGGCATCATTAGAAACACCATTTATCTTGAAGGTGTCAGAAAATTCTAGGAAATTTGCTAAGTGTGTGTTAGGATCCTCATCCTACAAACCATCAAACTGAACAAACTGTTGTATCATTTGTATAGTGTTAGGTTTCAGTTCAAAATTATTTGCAGTAATAGTAGGCCTAACAATACTAGATTCAGTTCCTGTTAAACTAGGTTTTGCATAATCATACATAGTACATGGAGGATAATGTTCGGCCATCTCTGGAGGTGGTGGATTATTTTCAGCCATTTCTTCCGTAATATTTATTTCGGCTTCTTGCTCTTCGTCTATGTAGTTTAGGCTTCGCCTTATCTCTCTGCGATTTCTACGAATGGTACCTTCAATATCACTGTCGTAAAGTAAAGGTCCTGTCGAGTTCCTTCTAGTCATAAACTAGAGGTACCTGATAGGGACAAAAGAAAGAAGAAAGAGAATTTAGAAAAACAACAATAAAATTTAATTGCAAAAAATAAAAATAAATATGGCTAAAGTAATAAAAATTAAGCTTTCTTAAAATTTCAGTTCCCCGGCAACGGCGCCAAAAACTTGATTGTCAAAATCAGAGCTTTAAAATTTATAATGAGAATGATCAAATCTGGAAACTAACTTTGACAATGATTTTAAGGCAAGCGCACCTATCGAACAGTAGTATAGTTTAGGCAAGACCAGAATATCAAATCCCAAAGGAACCAAAAGTACTAATACTAATCTCTTTCTATTATTTAGCCTAAGAATTAAGTGAATGTTTATCTAATCTAAATTTAACTATCAACTAAACTAAAGACGCAAAGACAAAAAGAATGAATTCGGGAAAATACTGTTGGGAAAACTCAGTTGATTAAGACGATACCCTTAGGAAGAATCCACCTAGACTTCACTTGTTATCTAACACTGAACCAGACGATTTATTCACTTGACTTGATCCGTAAGATTCCCTAAGTTATATTAAACCCTCTCTCGAAGCGAATAACGTCTAACCCTAGGTTGATTAATTGAAATCTCTTTCTAATTAAAACCCCTAGAATCGCATTAACTCTATCTATGGACTCCTATATTAGGTTTCACCCTAATCCGGCAAAATCTTGTCACCCTATCTCTAGGCGTGCGATCAACTCCGCTTAATTATGCTAGATCTACTCTTAAGCAGGGACTTTTGCTCCTCCATCTAAGCACATCATACTTGAATCAATATCCTAGAAATATCAACACAAGAATTAAGCACACATAATTAAGAACAAGTCAAATATTTATCATATAGTTTAGAAAACAATAACAAGATATGTCTTAGGTTTCATCCCCCTCAGGTATCTGAGGGTTTAGTTCATAATAATAAGAGAGAATATCTCAAAAGAAAAGATAAAACAAAACATAAGAGATCCCTAAAACTCCCTGCAGGAATTGAAGGAGAGATACGCCGTCTTGAGTAGAATTCCGGCTTCTTGAGATGGATCAACTGGCTATCTTCGAGTGATTCTCCACAAATCTGATTTTTTTGGCTCGGCTCCCTGGCCTAGCTAACCGCGCTCTTTCAGGTAATACTTAGGGGGTTTATATAGGCTTTCGAAATAGGTTTCTTTGCCCCTAAGTATCCAAATCCGAATGAAATTGTTCTTTCCTGGGACAGGGACAGGGCCATGGCACACGCCCGTGTAAGTCGTGGCCAGGCCGTGTTCAATCCTGTTGAATGAGGCACGACCGTGTGAATTGGGAGGCGGCCGTGTTCTAGTAGGACGGGAGGCACGACCGTGCGGTCTTGGGCCCAGGCCATGTGGATTTCGTGATATGGCCCATTTACTCTTTTTTTGGCCCGTTTTCCGTTCTTTTCATCCTCGGGTGCTTTCCTGGGTATAAAACATGAAAACAAAGGATTAAGAGCACCTTTTTACATAAGTTGAGGCTTAATTCATCCAAAATCGTACTAAATGTGGGCTTAAAATATGTTACTTTTACAATTTATCAGCCATACTCAAAATAAGTCTAAAATTGTTATACCAAAGTGCTTGTCGATAGTGTGATTTCCGAACTCCTACGTCCACGTTCCTTGAGTTACCTTGGCAATACTACAAGGAAAAAGGGAAATAAAGGGGGGGGTAAGCACAAAGCTTAGTAAGTTTGCATGAAAAATTAAATAGCAACAATAAGCTCGTAAAGAAATCCATCCATGGCATTAATTAACCGTACACTAGTCAAGGCTTCTTGACAATACTTACTTACAATTGCCCTTATCTAGCACATACCGTGCCGCATATCAAAACCGATTCCTCATGACTCATTCACGAGTACCGATATTCACTCATTCACATGACTTAAATACCATTCACAGTTCTACTTCTAAATTCATCTACTTACCCCACTATTCATAAGGGATAGTCAAAGACATGTGTTTCTCACCATTTCTATAAGTATAAAGCCAATGCCATATCCTCGAGATGGTCTTACATGGATTCACTTCTAGATACCATTGCCATATCCCGGATATGGTCTTATATGGGATTACCTCTAGGTGCCAATTGTAACATCCTTAAATAGGGGCTATTATGTTTGAACTGTTTGCATGTGTATGGCTTGGTTGTGATATTAAGTGAGGTGTTTTAGGGTCTAGGGATAAGCCAAGGGTAGGCCCGAACTATAGGAAAATTTTTATTTTTAAGCTTTGGTTAAGGGGAGCTGAAGGAGCTAGGGGTTAAGAATATTCTGTGGTAAACTTTAAGCACAAGTAAAGCCTTGGTGAAGTGGCAAGGAGGCGCCACTTAGGGCCTTGAGGAGTGACGCCACATGCAGGGAAGGATAGCTTGGGTTCGAGCTGCAGAAATCCCTTGCTGCTAATTCTTTTTGATGCCGGAGAGAGGGAGAGTTGTGCTCAGCTCAAACTCTGATGGATAACTGTTGAGCAAGTCAACAGGTTTGAACGAGTGGAGAAGAGAGAATTTAGGAGTTTGAGCAATTCAAACTCATTTGAATGGTTGGTCAGGAGAAGTTTGAAGAGTTTGCCGAAATTTGAATTTTGTGAGGAGGTGTATTCGGCTGGAAGACTTAGGAGGAGTGCCGAAAATCCTTAGTGACATTTTCGGCTAGTCAAGCTTTGGTACATTCTGTTGAGAAGTAAAAACCGAAACCTCTTTTGGCACTTATCGAATTCCCTTTTGAAGCACCTAGCCGAATCCCAAAAAGAACCATTTGAGTTTTCTTTCTTTTCCTCCTTTGAAACCGAAAGCCGAAAGTACTTTAGGCTCTTGCCGATTTCTTTCTTTGGTATTGAGCCGAATCTCCATTTGAATTCCTCTCTTATTTCTTTGAAGCCGAAACACTATTCTCCCTAAGTCTCATCACTTTTTGCTCTCCATTCTTATTGGTTGGCCGAACCTTCTTTTTTCTCAAGCCACTCTCTTTTCCATTGATTCTTTCATCTTCTTCTCACCATCATTCAACTGAATACTTCCCTTGCATTCCCTTATTTCATTTTAGCCGAATCTCCCTTGATTATTTCACCACCATTGCCGAAATCTCTCTCTATTTTCTCTCCTTATTTCAACTCTTTGGCCGAATATCAACCACTGAAGATCTCTTTCTTTTCTTTTCTCTCGTTGTGTTGTAGATCTATCTTGTCTTCTGCTCTAGTCGATTTCGGAGTGGGTAAGTGTTCTAGGCCGAATCTCTATTATTTTCTTCTTCTTTCTCTGTCGACATATATAGAACAAAAGCCAAATTTCGGCATTTGTCTTGACTCGGGTTCTCCTAGGTTCTGCAGGTTTTGGAGGCAGTGGATCGTGGTCATCTACTCTCTCTGCCAATCGGTTTCGTTAAGACTGTGGTAAGGGCATCTGTCGACTTAGTCTTTTGTTATCCGTTTGGAAAGCCGAAGGCTATTACATTATGTTGTTTAAGATCTTGGCCGATTGTAGGGAAGACGTGTTATCGAGTGCTTCAGGATTTGATTAAAATATGGAAGACAGTAAGGTAAGGATTATGGTTGTGCGTTAACCTTTTGGGATTTGCTAGTATAGCCGAATGGCCTCTTTGCTAATGATCTTGGTATTGGCCGAATGTAGGAAAGGGGGGATCTAGTGCGTTAGATCTTGATCTTCGGGATTCGGTAGTCGCGTTAGTAACCAGGTGTGTACCTTACACACTTCATAATCTATGTAAACTTGTTAATAACCTAAACTTGTTAAAAGCCGAAACTGTGTAGATTTCGATATGGAACCTTTAGGGGTATGAGCAAGGATTTCGGTAAGTCTATTTGTTGAGTTTAAGATATCTGATTCTGATGAAATCGCATATGCTATGTTTCACTATATGTTTAATGATTAAGCATGATGGCATGATATGTATATGCAATGCATTATTGTAGGTGATATGAGAGGAGGGGGAAGATTGATATCTGTGACTTTGGGTCACCAGTGGTTTGGCACCACCAGTGGTTTGGTACCACAGCTAATATTCGTGACTTTGGGTCACCAGAGGTTTGGCACCTCATAGCGACTCGTCCCAGTGGCTTCGCGCTGTAAACGGCCCAAATTGTCCGGGCCCCAAATCAAAAATAAAAAAAGAAATGGCCCAATAACAAATAGGCCCAAATGGCCAAAAGAAAAAAAGAAAACTTTTCAGAAACCTAGGGTTCCAGGAACCCTAGGCGCCGCGACTCCACTCAGCCACCAGCTCCACTGGCCACTGCCTGCCACCAGCACCACGACCATCTGTCTACCAACATCGCCACTCTCCCCGCTATACTCGGCCCCCTGCAATAAAAAAGGAAAAAGAGAGCACAACGAAAAAAACTATTGTATTTTATTTTGTTTTTCTTCCTCAATAATCGGTTATAAAAACCGAAGGTAGATCTGAAAAGGGGGATCTTTTTTTGGAATTTCGATCAACAGAATACAAAAATTTCAATCCAAAAACATTCAAAAAAAAGAAAAACTCAAAATCAGATACAAGTACAAACAGAAGCAAAGGACTTTTTTTCTATTTCCTCTTTTTTTCTTGAAATCGCGTAAATATGTGCCTATCTTATTAGAAATCATATCGTTCCTATATATATATACGTGTAAAATACAAAGGAGAAAAACTTACCTTTGGTGATTTCCGCCCACCGTGTACGGCGGCCGGAGGCTGCGTCGGTGGGACTCTAGCACCGGAAGATCAACCGGGCCTGGGTCGGAGCTCGGGCGAAAAGGGATAACCTCTACAGAGCATTTTCCCCTTTTTTTTTCTGCTGCAAGGAAAAAATGAAATTTTTGAAGGAAAATCCTACTTTTATACCCCTTTGATACGGCGCCGTTTTGCCAACAGGGGTCAGAGGCCAAAACGACGTCGTTTTGGGCCTCTGACCCGTGACCCGACCCGATCCGACCCGCTCCAACCTAAGGTCCGCGCGTTTTATTATGGAGGGGCTAATTGCGCTTTTAGCCCCTCCGCTTTTTCATGTCTGCGTAATTGAGTTTTTGTTTATTTTCGATTTTGACCCGATGATTCACCATGGTTTCAAATTTAGTCCTCCTTCCAGCGCATCGTTTCAATAAGGGGGTTTATTGCTGTTTCGAACCTTCCAGGTTGTGTGCGCGTCGCGAATCAGACCTTTTCCCTTTTAATTTATTTCAAATCGACCCCAAGATTTCATTTTAAGTTCAGTTTAATCCCTTTTAGTAATTTGCAATTATTATTATTATTATTGTTATTACTATTATTATTATTATTATTACTACTACTATTATCATGTGTTAATGTTATAATTATTATTATTATTATGTTTACTTTACTACTATTATTATTACTATTATTATTATCGTATTATTATTTGTACATACTAACTTTATCACTACTATTATTGCTACATTTATATTAATATATTGTATATATTGCGTATTATTATTATTATTATTATTATTATTATTATTATTATTATTATTATTATTATTATTATTATTACTATAGTTATATTATTTATCTTGTACATATTTTGTATTATTATTGTTATTATTACTATTATTATCACTATATTACTATTATTATTATTATTAGTATTATTATTATTATTAATAGTAGTAATCATATTATAATGTTTATTATCCTGATTGTTACTAATTCTACCATTATTGACATTTTTTTTTAAATCTCTCGTTTTATTTCTAATATTTTTATTTTATTTCTTGGTTTTTGTTTCTACATTTTTATGATTATTTTTGTTTATGTCATTTTATGTAAATTGATAGTTTTGAGATGGTCTTGGATTCAAGGATATAAAATATCGCGTCCTAAAGTATTGGATGCGATATTTTACTCTTTTGGAACAAGAAGATTTTGACTTTCAATTCGAGAAAACTACGAGATAATCTTGGATTCGAAGATTCAAAATATCGTGTCCTAAAGTATTGGATGTGATACTTTATTCTTTTGGAACAAGAAGATCCTGATTTTCAATTCAAAAAACTATGGGATGATCTCCGATTCGAGGATTTAAATTATCGTGTCCTAAAGTATTGGATGTGATATTTTAATCCCTTGGAAACGAGAATGTCTTGATTTGCAATTCCAGAAAGCTATGAGATGATCTTAGGATCGAGGGTTTAAACTATCGTGTCCTAAAGTATTGGATGTGATATTTTATTCCTTTGAAACGAGAAAATCTTGATTGAATTCAAGAAAACTCAAATATTTCCAAAAGAGGTTAGATTTTTAAATTCCTTTAAAATTTTCAACTTTCGACATGAGGACATTAATTGATCAAATCGGTACCAATTTTGGGCGTGACGAGGGTGCTAACCCTTCCTCGCACGTAACCGACTCCCGAACCCTTTTTCTGACTTTTCGTAGACCAAAATTGTTATTTTGACAAATCAAATGGTTTATCTAAAACAACCACTTTTCGAGGTGACCCGATCACACCTAGCAAAAAAAGATTGGTGGCGACTCTTGTTCTTATTTTCAAAACCCAAGTTCGATTCCCGCCTTTCCCAAAAAAGAGAGGGATGGTTTCGACAGCTTGGCGACTCTGCTGGGGAAAATAAAGAGAGTCAGGCCATAAATTGATTATTTTATGTCCTTTATCGAAAGTTTGAAAATTTGATTTGAAAATTACTACCCTCTTTGTTGCCTTTGCTTGTGTCATTGCATATGATTCCTATTTTCTTGTGCACATTGCATTGCATGACCGTTGTGGTCGCACCTTTAAGTGGGAGTGAGAAGCTACTCTTTCGTGAGGTTTTCACCTCCGTGCAAGATAGTGGATCACTTTCGGGATACATCCGTACCTATGTCTTCGTGAGATTTTCATCTCCGTGTAGCCATAGGGAAATGTATTCCCCTGAACCAAACTAGTCCCACATGAGCATATAATGGGTGAGGATCGAGGAATCTGCTGGTTCGGGTACCTCTCGTTAGAACTGAACCACATATAGAAAGAAACCTAGGGGCCTACCCTAGTGGTCACCTAAATAATTGTTCTCTGTTTGCTATTTCTTTTGCACTGACGTGTTGTCTATTGCATTTGCTTATTTCTCTTGCACTAACTTGTTTTCTCTTGATTTGATTGCATTGCATGCATTTTCATATTTAAGAGGTGTCGATTCAGGTTTGATTGCTGAGCTAGAAAGTTTGCCATGGAAAATGACTTTCTTGATAAAGTGGAATATAATACGGTTATTCAAACATAGTCCAAGTAAACAACGAGAGAGGGCTGAATAGTACACAGAATAATGTAAGACCTTATCTGAAGATTCAAGCCAACAAGTATTATTCGGGAGTTATCATGTCTCAATAAGTGAGCTAAGAGATTTGGTCTGGACCAAGCAACAAAGAGCTAGAAGAGACGTCTATTGAGAAAGTTCAAGGGGCACATCCATAAACATCCAATTACGAAAAAGAGGATTCTTGTTTGTACTTGGACTATGAGGACAAAGCCGTATTTATAATCCATTTTATGTAAAGAGCTTTATTTTCTTAAAAAGCTTTCTAAATAAAATTGAATCATAATCAACGCCTCTCTTTCTTTTTCGCATTCATTTCATGCATTTGCATTAGCATCGCATGCATTTACATCATGTCATATGCATAGAGAGAGTCTAATACACTGAAATCATAACAGTGAGGAAGAGAAAAAAGGAAAGAGAATCTGGAAGCTGAACATCCGTACGGCACCCGCACTAAAACAAAGAAAATGGATCAGAGACTAGAGCAGTTCCAGAGAAAAGTGCAGGACCAGGTGCAAGCACAGGTGCAAGAACAGTTAGCTAAGATCCAGCAAGACATGGCGGAGTCCCAGAGGGACATGAGGTCTTAGATAACTCGAATGACCCAACTGTTGAACAGATTTATGGAGAGAGGAAAAGGCCCCATGGTTATTACTGGAGGGGAGAATGAAGATATTCCCTCGGGATCTACCCTGCCGCAAGTGCCTTCACAGCACGAAGAATATCCCCGGAGGCCATCTGTCACAATTAGGCCTCAACAAGGGCAAGCTAACGTTGGATCCCCCATGAATTTCCAAGTAGGCTCAGGATCCAACTTGGGAGATGACCCTATTAACCCTATGGTACCGGATTTTGATGAAATGGAGAAAGAAAGAATGAAAGCTGAACCCTCAAAGCAGATGGAAGATCGCTACAGATGGTTGGAGGAGAGAGTCAAAGCGATAGAAAAGACTGAAACTCGTTGCGAAATTGATATCAAAGAACTAAGTCTAGTCCCAAACTTAGTACTCCCACCAAAGTTCAAGACTCCGGACTTTGAAAAATACAACGGGACTAGCTGCCCCGGAGCACACCTGAAGATGTTCAGTCGACGAATGTCGGGACACGCCAATAATGAAAAATTATTGATTCACTGCTTTTAGGATAGTCTGGTTGGGTCTGCGGCCAAATGGTACGATCGGCTCAGAAGTACCCAAATCAAGACATAGAGGGACCTGGCCCAGGCCTTCATGAAACATTACGGCCATATAGCAAACATAGCTCCCGACAGAGTTACTCTCCAAACTATGGAGAAAAGGCCAAGCGAAAGCTTCAGGTAGTATGCTCAACGATGGAGAGAGCTAGCCACACAGGTTCAGCCGCCTCTTTTGGAGGAGGAAACAGCCACACTCTTCATCCATACTTTGAAAGCTCCTTTCATCGATCACATGTTGGGGAGTTCTACGATAGATTTTTCAGAAATCTTGAGATGTGGAGAAAGGATAGAACATGCAGTTAGGTGCGGCAAGATAGAAGCGGGGGAGGCTACCAAAAGGCCTACTCATAGGAGAAAGGATGATGAGGTGAATAATACGAGTACATACAACAAAGGGTACTCAAGAGCAGTTACTACGGGGCAACAAGGGTCAGTGAGACAAGAGTCAGACACAAAGCAAAATTCTGAAAAACTCCAATTTACGCCAATCCCAACAACGTATAAGGAGCTATACCAAAGTTTGTTTGATGCGCACGTAGTGTCCCCATTTCATTTAAAACCGTTGCAACCTCCGTTCCCAAAATGGTATAATGAGAATGCCCAATGCGAGTACCACGCGGGGATAAAAGGCCACTTAATCGAAAATTGTACTACATTTAAAAAGTTGGTTGAAAGGCTCATTAAAATGGGAGTTGTGGATGTCGATAATTTACACCCAACCACTTTGAGAAACAGTAAATAAGAAGGAGGAGAAGAGAAAGTTGCAACCCCTTGAAGAAATCAAAAGCGAAGAATTGGGGAACGAAGTCTTTAAGCCTTCGCATATTAGGGAATGTTTTGAATAATGGGATTGTGGAAGAGATCCTTGTACTTTTAGAGCTAATCTAGAGTAATGTTCAAAACATGCTTGTTGCTTTAAGCCTATAGGCAATAAGAGTCCTTTTGTGAAATAGGCTTATGTCCAAAATTGTTGTTTCAATAGAATGCATCTTTATTTTCATTCCTTACATTTCATACTATGCATTGTTTCATTATCATACAAATAATCATCCTGGGAATCATTTATTCTCTTGATTTTCTACCCACAATGGATCCCCGGATATCAATGACATGGGCGGCGCTGTTACCAACTCTCCTTTTAGTGAGATATGTGCCTAGTAGGATCTGAGGACTTTGGAGATGACAAAGATTATAACTTATTTCCTGATTTGTTAAGAATGGTAGATCCTAAGTGTCAGCAAACACTACGAAGGAGATGAAGATGGAAGTTTGGCTTACAGCGGGTATCATTGAGTTATCTCCAAGAGTTCAAAGATATCTTCGTATGACCACGTTAAGATAGGCTGGGTCTACTGAGGCACGAGTATGCGGTCAAAGCTAAAGAAATATCAGAAGAAGTCCATAAGGGTATTTGAATATCTCATGCTAATGTTGCTACCCTGACTAGGCCAATCAAGAGGCTCGAGCTACTGATTTACCAAAAAAAGAAATTGCATCAAATGCCAAATCGAGGAGGACAGAACTTATGTGCCTCTTCCATTTTTTTTCTACACATGGGGCATGGACGTTATCAAGCCAATCTCCTCGAAAGCTTCTGGGCCGCATCATTTCATTTTTGTGGATGTCGATCTCTTCACTAAGAGGGTGAGGGTCGCTTCATATACCAATATTACAAAGTCGATAGTTATTAGACCCAAAAAAAGAATAAAAAATCAGAAAAAAACAAAAAAAGGGGAAATTTTCAAAAAGAAAATAATAAGAAAGAAAAAGGAGAGGCCAAAGGCGAAAACTCGCAAAGGGCGCTTTAAGACCAACGGTGGGTTTGAGTTGAGAACTCGAAAAGGGCAGCTCAAATTTTGATCAAAATGGGGCATGCAGCAGTCTCGCCACACTTGAAGTAACAATGAAAGGGAATGTTACGTTTTGGAGCATCGACAAAGTACTCCGGATCCTCTAAACACGTATTGAGTTTAAAATGGTCCTCAAGAAGTTTGAACAAAGAAGCTCAAGCTGCGATATCTGGGGCACCTACCTTCCAGTCTGCTATCTTTGTCTTTTCAAAATACACTCTAAACAAACTTCCCTTTACATTGCATTTGCTAGCTTTGATTAACTTGTTTGTTTCGAGTTATGCTGGATCTTTTTTGCATTTTTCATTAATGATTATCGGACTAATAATACTTTCATGAAAGGGGTTTCGCATATTACTATGGAAACCTCTAAATAATACAAGGACCTGAAACAAGACTATTGTTCAGAACTTATTCTGCTTAAGGTTTGGAAATATTGGAGGAAGATGATCATCTCTTTGAACATTTTATTGATCGAACAAAGGTCGAGCCACTTCATCGATGATACAATCTCGACGAGTAATGCCAACCCAGGTACACTGGGAGATCATTCTCGGGGAAGGAAAAATGATACTTCGCATCCACTCAAATATCAGGCACAGACATCTGGTCATTATACTCAGCGAATGGTGTAACAGATCAAATTGATCCTGCGTTTTGGAGTCACAGTGGGACGAATGAATTCAGATCTTATACCCCTAGGTCACAATGAGATGAACCTTAAAGTCACAGCGGGACAAATCTGTTGGGTAAAATATAATTGTTCTCCTGGGTTTTCTGTCATGAACGCTAGCCGAACAAGATCGCAGCATAAGACATCAGTGATATAGCCCTGATAAACAATGAGCGATGAGCACCTTAAACTGTTAGAAGGGGATCATTCTCATTCGTACAAAACACATTTAGTTAGGATCATTTGATTCATCCTGATCATTGCATCCTAATCATTGTACAAAAATCATTCTCATGGCATTCTGCATTCATACAAATGTCATCCATAAGTAACATCTATTTAGGGGCATTCGATCCATCCTAATCATTGCGTCCTAATCGTGGTAAAAAAAAGATCATTCTCATGACATTCTGCATTCATACAAATGTCATTCAAGAGGGCATTCGATTCATTCTGATCATTGCATCTTAATCATTGAAAAAATCATCATTACATTCTGCATGCATGCGAATGTCCTCCAGAATATCATTCGATCCATTACGATCATTCCATTTTAATCACTGTGGAAAATTTATCATTCTCATGACATTCTGCATTCAGGTAAATCTCATCCATAGCACATGTAGTTAGGAGCATTTGAGTTATTCCGATCATAGCATCCTCATCATTTATTTAAGCATAAGAGCATTCTACAGGACATGTTCTTCAAAGAACAATGAAAAGTTCATATTTTGCTCCCTAGAGATGTTAGTGGAGCAGACTGAAGATTGAAGTCTTCCCGAAGATAGTAAGGAAGCAAATTAAAAAGTTCAGATTTTGTTCCCTAGAGAAGATAGTGGAGCAGACTGAAGATTGAAGTCTTCCTGAAGATAGTAAGGAAGCAAATTGAAAAAGTTCAGATCTTGTTCCCTAGAGATGATAGTGGAGCAGATTGAAGATTGAAGTCTTCCTGAAGATAGTAAGGAAGCAAATTGAAAAAGTTCAGATCTTGTTCCCTAGAAATGTTAGTGGAGCAGACTGAAGATTGAAGTCTTCTTAAATGTAGTAAGGAAGCAAATTGAAAAGTTCAGATTTTGTTCCCTAGAGATGTTAGTGGAGCAGACTGAAGATTAAAGTCTTCCTGAAGGAAGCAAATTGAAAAGTCTAGATGAAGATCGTCCTGTTGCCACCGACCAGTGGTGGAACGGGTTGAAGATCGTCCTGTTGCCACCGACCAGTGGTGGAACGGGTTGAAGATCGTCCTGTTGCCACCGACCAGTGGTGGAACGAGTTGAAGATTGTCCTGTTGCCATCGAACAGCGGTGGAACGGGTTGAAGATTGTTCTATTGCCATCGAACAGTGGTGGAATGGGTTGAAGATTACAAACCTTATCTCCCTAAAAATACAGACACAGTGAGGCAAGTTAAATAAAAGAATCTCACCCCCTAGAAGTCACAGCAGGAGCAAACTAAAGCTACAAGACCTATCTCGCGGAAATAGCAGTGGAGTGAATCAAAGCAACAAGATGCAGTGAACTGGAATGAAGCTACATGAAAGAGAAAAGTACCAAAGAAGTCAAGACTCAGTGGATCCCGACAAATTTGAGCTTTCTTTATCTTTGCTCTATTCTCGTTACACGACAATGAGCAAAGAGGGACAGCTGTAAACGGCCCAAATTGTCCAGGCCCCAAATCAAAAATAAAAAAAGAAATGGCCCAATAACAAATAGGCCCAAATGGCCCAAAGAAAAAAAGAAAACTTTTCAGAAAGCTAGGGTTCTAGGAACCCTAGGCGCCGCAACTCCACTCAGCCACCAGCTCCACTGGCCACTGCCTGCCACCAGCACCACGGCCATCTGTCTGCCAACATCGCCACTCTCCCCGCTATACTCGGCCCCCTGCAATAAAAAAGGAAAAAGAGAGCACAACGAAAAAAACTATTGTATTTTATTTTGTTTTTCTTCCTCAATAATCGGTTATAAAAATCGAAGGTAGATCTGAAAAGGGGGATCCTTTTTTGGAATTTCGATCAACAGAATACAAAAATTTTAATCCAAAAACATTCAAAAAAAAAAAAAAGAAAAACTCAAAATCAGATGCAAGTACAAACAGAAGCAAAGGTCTTTTTTTCTATTTCCTCTTTTTCTCTTGAAATCACGTAAATATGTGCCTATCTTATTAGAAATCATATCGTTCCTATATATATATATACGTGTAAAATACAAAGGAGAAAAACTTACCTTTGGTGATTTCCACCCATCGTGTACGGTGGCCGGAGGCTGCGTCGGCGGGACTCTAGCACCGGAAGATCAACTGGGCCTGGGTCGGAGCTCGGGCAAAAATGGATAACCTCTCCAGAGCATTTTCCCCTTTTTTTTTCTGCTGCAAGGAAAAAATGAAATTTTTGAAGGAAAATCCTACTTTTATACCCCTTTGATACGGCGTCGTTTTGCCAACAGGGGTCAGAGGCCAAAACGACGTCGTTTTGGGCCTCTGACCCGTGACCCGACCCGATCCGACCCGCTCCAACCTAAGGTCCGCGCGTTTTATTATGGAGGGGCTAATTGCGCTTTTAGCCCCTCCGCTTTTTCATGTCTGCGCAATTGAGTTTTTGTTTATTTTCGATTTTGACCCGATGATTCACCATGGTTTCAAATTTAGTCCTTCTTCCAGCGCATCATTTCAATAAGGGGGTTTATTGCTGTTTCGGACCTTCCAGGTTGTGTGCGCGTCGCGAATCAGTCCTTTTCCCTTTTAATTTATTTCAAATCGACCCCAAGATATCATTTTAAGTTCAGTTTAATCCCTTTTAGTAATTTGCAATTATTATTATTATTATTGTTACTATTATTATTATTATTATTATTATTACTACTATTATCATGTGTTAATGTTATTATTATTATTATTATGTTTACTTTACTATTATTATTATTACTATTATTATTATCGTATTATTATTTGTACATACTAACTTTATCACTACTATTACTGCTACATTTATATTAATATATTGTATATATTGCGTATTATTATTATTATTATTATTATTATTATTATTATTATTATTATTATTATATTATTTGTACATATTTTGTATTATTATTGTTATTATTACTATTATTATCACTATATTACTATTATTATTATTATTATTATTAGTATTATTATTATTATTATTAATAGTAGTAATCATATTATAATGTTTATTATCCTGATTGTTACTAATTCTACCATTATTGACATTTTTTTTTAAATCTCTCGTTTTATTTCTAATATTTTTATTTTATTTCTTGGTTTTTGTTTCTACAATTTTATGATTATTTTTGTTTACGTCATTTTATGTAAATTGATAGTTTTGAGATGGTCTTGGATTCAAGGATATAAAATATCGCGTCCTAAAGTATTGGATGCGATATTTTACTCTTTTGGAACAAGAAGATTTTGACTTTCAATTCGAGAAAACTACGAGATAATCTTGGATTCGAAGATTTAAAATATCGTGTCCTAAAGTATTGGATGTGATACTTTATTCTTTTGGAACAAGAAGATCCTGATTTTCAATTCAAAAAACTATGGGATAATCTCCGATTCGAGGATTTAAATTATCGTGTCCTAAAGTATTGGATGTGATATTTTATTCCTTCGAAACGAGAAAATCTTGATTGAATTCAAGAAAACTCAAATATTTCCAAAAGAGGTCAGATTTTTAAATTCCTTTAAAATTTTCAACTTTCAACATGAGGACATTAATTGATCAAATCGGTACCAATTTTGGGCGTGACGAGGGTGCTAACCCTTCCTCACACGTAACCGACTCCCGAACCCTTTTTCTGACTTTTCGTAGACCAAAATTGATGTTTTGACAAATCAAATGGTTTATCTAAAACAACCACTTTTCGAGGTGACCCGATCACACCTAGCAAAAAAGGATTGGTGGCGACTCTTGTTCTTATTTTCAAAACCCAAGTTCGATTCCCGCTTTTCCCAAAAAAGAGAGGGACGGTTTCGACACGCACCACAGTGGGTTGGCCCCACATTTGATAAAACGTGATTGTCGCTAGTGATTTGGTATCACAATGTGGGTTGGCCCCACAAATGGATTATTCGTGACTTTGGGTCACCAGTGGTTTGGTACCACATTATTATTGATATCAGTGACTTTGGGTCACCAGTGGTTTGGCACCACCAGTGGTTTGGTACCACACGGGGTAGAAAACGGAGTTGTGGATGGCTAGGTTTGGGTGCATGATATGTTTGCTTGATTATGATTGGTGCAAGCATGTTGCTATAATCGGGAGGGGGATTAAGCACTGAGTCTTGGTGACTCACCTTCTCCCTTATCTTTTCAGGTGATTCGTAGATCGCGGATGAGGAGCCGGGTGGACTCGAGGTGGCCATGCGATACTTGTTTCCGGTTTTACATGGATTTTCGACTGGGGAACTTTAACTTTATATTTCGGTTTTATTTGGGTTTGTAATAAGGCCATTAGTATTTTTATTTTGGGTTTTATTATATCTGCTTTAAATTTTTAAATGTTGCTAAGTAAACTGTTTAACATGTTTTAAATAACCTGATAATCAAGTTTTTGAAAGTATACTACGCAATGGGTTTTCTAAACGTTACCATCGGGTAACAAAACACATAAAATGATAATTAAGCTAACTTAAATGATTTTCAAATCTAAGTTTTTCCAAAGCTCCAATACAAACGGTTTTAAAGTAACTAAGTTTAATTCATTCGGGTTTCATTAGACTTGAACGTTTTCCTAAGTAATGTATGGCAAATGGGTTTTTAAAAGAAAAAGATTTTTGGGTTTTCAAAGCAACTTAACAATTTCAACTATACATGCACCGGATTTCTGCAAACACAAAGCAAACAAAGAGTTTTCGCTGAAATTAAACCGGTAACTTGTTTTCTTCGAAACGTTTTTACTCTGTGACATGCCAGATTCGGTCGTGGTGTGTTGACCGGGTTTGGGGTGTTACACCAATGCCACATCCTGGATATGGTCTTATATGGAATTTCCTATCATGTACCGATGCCATATTTCGAATATGGTCTTATACGATTTTCATATCCATTATTGAAGCCATATCCCAGACATGGTCTTATACGGAATTTCCACTCGATGTCGAGGCCATTTCCCGGACATGGTCTTACACGGGACCTTATCTATTTCATAATCTCAATGATAACATTATTAGAATCAATATGGCCCATTAGGACATCAACATCTCATTCACATTAACTACTCAAATTAGTAGTGCATTACACATTAATATAATGTTAAGCATTTCTCAACATGCTAACATTAATGTTGCTTAAATTGCATACAAACTTACCTCGATTTCAAAATGAGCTAACTTGTCAATCTAGTCCGAGACTTTGTTCTTTCCTCAATCAAGGTCGGTCCTCGGTTCTTCTTGCTCTATAATAGCAATTCAACTCATTTTAATCACTATAATAATAATAGCATTTCAGAAATCATGCTTAGGCAAAATTACTATTTTGCCCCTAGACTTTGGCAAAATAAACATTTTGCCCTTGGGCTCGGAAATAAACTCTAATTGTATTTCTACCTTCAACAAGCCTAGGTGAATATTTAATACTCTTATAGCTATCACCAAAATCAATATTTCATATATTAACCACAAACTTTATAACCTTTTCATCAAGGTCCTATTTGGTGTTTTTCATGCTAACACCTTCACAAAAGTTGTTCATCTAACAACTAAGACTCAATTTCTTCCATAAAAATGCAGCAATAACTACGATAGCTCTCATAGAAAAACTTTAAAATCTTTACCATATTGCACAATAGTCCCCTCATTTGAAAGCTTAAGCTTTAGGGGTTTCAAAAGTACAATTATTTTCAAGAAAAGTTCACTAGAACACTTACTTGTGAAGAGATGAGTGTGCTAAAATTTTTGAAGCTTTCTACCCCTTATTTGCTGCTAATTTTCGGTGGAAGAGAAAAGGAGAAAAGATGATATCTTTTCTCTCCTTATTTTATTAATACAAGTCAAATAAGTCACCAACTATCACCAACTTTGACCATTATTGTCCATCTTTGTCTCCTATGGCCGGGCATGCTAATTTTTGGGGTCTAATTGCCTTTTAAAGACCTCCAATTAACAATCTATGGCTATTTGGTACTTTTAGCTTATAGAATGGAACTTTCGCACTTTATGCGATTTAGTCCTTTTTCGCGATTAAACATGAAATCGCTAAAATTAAAGCACCAAAATTTTCATGCACATGGGCTATCATGTTCTAACTCATAATATAACATGAAAACAAACTTCTCAAAATCTCATATTAATGATCTCGAGATCACTATTCTGACTAGCCCTTAAATCTGGCTATTACAGCTTGTCACATTCTCTTCTTAAATAACAAAATAATCTGAGATAAAATCTTCAACTACTTATACGGTGGGTACTTTATGCCAACACTTATTTTCCAAAAGACTGCAAATGGGCATACTACACTACGCCAAACAAATAACTTCACATATACACATCTTCTAATCGGGTCCGCTAGATTTGGGGTGCGACATGGTGGGCATAGGCCTTTTCTATTAAATGGGGAACCCAAAGGACTCTCTGTTGGATTTGGTGACCTAAGTGTAGTATTTTCGTCTAAGTACACTTGTAATTTTTTCGAATACATTGATTAATAAAATTATTCATGAATTAAATTAATATATTTTGTATTATTGTCCTCAAATGGTTTTTGCACGCAAAGCAAAATAGAAGCAAGTGTTGTTCATTGGTTGTCTAAATGTTTAAATAATACTAAACGGTATTACGTGGTTGGATCATAGTACAGAAACAACTTGTATTAGTAGACAAACCTATACAAGTCCTTAGTTTAATCTAAAATGAGCAAGTCAATTGAAAGACTAATATGTCGTCTATCAACAACAATTGGGGAGACGCCTTATCTTGGGGATCGAAGTGGATGACTCCCAGAAGATAGAGACATAGATATGACTGACTAGACTGACAGTACATCAAACATGACCCAAGCAGAATAGATCCTGAATCTATTTATGGATTTATTCACTTGTGACATTCATAGTGTGACATATCTAAATCCTGAGTGGATTGCAGACTATGTACATGTGACTCGCACACTTTGATGTAAGTAAAAGCCTTAGTTTAAATAGATAAAGAAGCAAAAACTGGTGCATTGGGTGTACGACTTCTGTAGTATATAATGGCATTAACAATAGTGGAATTCATAGCCCAAAACATGGGTAAATGATATTCTCTCATTATAATTACATAGTTGATGAAAAGTAAAAATGGTCACGGGTCGTTCGCCTTTGTGATGGATTAATTGACCACTATTTGATAGTGGTTGAATTTTTCATGAAGGAAGATGTAATGGTTACCCTGAGATAAAATAGGATCATATTGGGAGAACGATTATTATCCAAAATATATCAAGGATAGCCTTTGAGGGTAACACACTTATGACAAGGTCATTAGACGAGCACTAAGTAGTTGCTTTCATAATATTATGTCATTGAGGAGAGCTCAGTCATGATACTCTAGTGAAATAACTTTGTGACTAAATGAGTTTATGATTAATAGGTGAAAATGTTGGAAAATGTGTCCATATTGTACTAAACATGTAATTGTTTTTTATGTATTTGAATGATGAATAAATAAATTTCACATTTCACTGTTATGCCTTTTATATTTTTGTCTTTCATATTTTGCATGCATAACGAAATTGTGACAAGTAAATATTAGCTCATTGATTGTCTAAGTTCAAACCGATGATAAGTGCATTGTAAGAACATTTACATTGCGAAAAAGACAACTTACTTTAGTATATAATCTAAATGAGTCTGTAATCTTGTAAAAGAATCAAAGTGAACATTTAATTCAATTACTGAGAAAGATTATTATGTTGTCTACAATTCCAATTGAGGAGATGGTAAGTTTTGCCTATCGGAGCAGTTGACTTTATGGGCAGAGACATAGATGTATTTATTGGTAGAATGATATATTGGATAGGACCCAAGATGAATTAATTCTGAACCCGTCTGTGAATTAATTTACTTGTGACAATCATAGTGTGATTTACCTAAATCATGAGTTAGTCACTGACCACGCATATGTAACTCATGTGCTTTGATATAAATTGTAACAACTCATTTTCAGTGGTGTCGAAAACAGTGGTTTTGGGACCACAATTTCGGCGAGTATATTTTTTTAATGTTTATTTGACATTTAAAAGATCATATTAAGGTCGTATTAAAATTTCGTTAAGAAATTTTGATGTTTTAATTTGTTAATTAGGTAAAAAAAAAACTAAATCGTAAAAGGTGCAAAAGTGTGTATCTATTAGTTAAAGAGCTCCAATGGCTATGAAATCTTAAACTAAAGGACTTGAATAGTAAATAAACCATGTAATAAGTTAGTGGATAATTATGGACTAGGATTTATTGCAAATTTGATAGTTTTTAAAGGGTAAATTGGTAAATTAAACCTAAAATAATTTAAGAAAAAGATATCATCTTTTTCATTTTCTTCTTGCTTGGCCGAAATCACCATTAAAGGGAGGAGAAGCTTTGATTTTGATTTTCTTCATGCATGGTATGTAGTTTTAGCCCCTTTTTAATGATTTTTATGTTTTTGAGATCATTTTAGCTTAATCTAGCAAGCCCGAGGGTCAATTTTCAAAATTTTTAAAGGTTGAGGGACTTTCCATGAATTGTTTCGAATAGGTTTTGATGTTAGTTGATAAATTATTAGTTTTGGTTGTAAAACAAACATGTTTTGTTAAGTGATTGATAAACTGTAATATGTTCATATTTTAATCCCACATTTAGCATACTTTTGGATGATTTATTCCTCGAATTGTGGAATTTGGTGCTCCTAATCCTTTAACTTCATGTTTTATACTTAGGGAAGCACTGAAGAATGAAAAGAACGAGAAACGGGCCAAAAATGCAGAAAATGGACCAAAGTACAAAATCGACACAGCCTAGGCCTAAGCCACACGGCCGTGCCTCCTTAGCAGATGATCGCGTGTCAGAGTCTTAAAAATTTATATAAAGAATGATCGAACCTGGAAACTAACTATGAAAACGATTTGAGGCAAGCGCACCTATCGAACAGTAGTATAGTTAAGGTAAGAACGGAATGTCGAATCCCAAAGGAACCAAAAGTACTAATACTAACTCTCTCTTTATTATCTAACCTAAGAATTAAGGGAATTGTTTATCTAATCTAAAATTAACTATCAACTAATCTAAAAACTCTAAGACAAAGAAGAATGAAATTGAGAAAATAACTTTAGGAAAAACCAATTGATTAAGACGACACCCAAGGAAGAATCCACCTAGACTTCACTTGTTATCTAACTCTGAACTAGACGATTTATTCATTTGACTTGATCCGTAAGATTCCCTAAGTTATATTAAACCCTCTCTCGAGGCGACTAATGTCTATCCCTAGGTTGATTAATTGAAATCTCTTTCTAATTAAAATCCCTAGAATTGCATTAACTCGATCTATGGACTCCCAAATTAGGTTTCACCCTAATCCTGCAAAATCTCGTCACCCTATCTCTAGGCGTGCGATCAACTCTGCTTAATTATGCTAGATCTACTCTTAAGCAGGGACTTTTGCTCCTCCACCTAGGCACATCATACTTGAATTAATATCCCTGAAATATCAACACAAGAATTAAGAACACATAATTAAGAACAAGTCAAATATTTATCATATAGTTTAGCAAACGATAACAAGATTCATCTTAGGTTTCATCCCCTCAGGTATCTGAGGGTTTAGTTCATAATAATGAAAGAAACATCTCAAAAGAATAGATAAAACAAAACATAAGAAATCGAGAGATCCTCTGTCTTGAGTATAACTCCGGCTTCTTGAGATGGATCAACTGGCTCTCTTCGAGTAAATCTCCACAAATCTACCTCCTCTGGCCTAGTTGGATGCCCCCTGACTAAAGCCTCGGATTCCCCCTTTTCTGGTCATACTTAGGGTGTTTATATAGGCTTTGAAATGTGTTTCTTTTCCCCTAAGTATCCAAATCCGAGTGAAACTCTTCTTTCCTACGGCAGGGACACGCCTATGGCACACGCCCATGTAAATCGTGGCCAGGCCATGTTCGAACCTGTTAAATGGGGCACAGCTGTTGGCTACGGCCCAGGCCATGTGGATTTCGTGATATGGCCCATTTACTCCGTTTTGGGCCCGTTTTCTATTCTTTTCATCATTGGGTACTCTCCTGAGTATAAAACATGAAAACAAAGGATTAAGAGCACCAAATTACACAACTCAGGGCTTAAATCATCCAAAAGCATGCTAAATATGGGCTTAAAATATGTTACTTTTACGGTTTATCAAATACCCCCACACTTAAGCTTTTGCTTGTCCTCAAGCAAAATTCACAACTCACAATTAAAACAAACTTCCTCGATTCATAATATTTATCAATAATGTTTCATCATAATTCAAAGATAATTCATACATGGTTAATTCAACTCAAAGAGTCCTAAAGATTCAAACAATCAAAGTCATAGTTTTTATAGTACGAAAACATAGGTGTTTCCTCTTACCTGAATAATTACCTTTAATTCAAAATCGACAAGAGTTGGCATCCTCACAAAAGATTCACTCAAATCACTCAAAGTGTTTAAGGTTCAGAATTAAGCACTCAAAAGTCGAACATGAAAAGTTAATCCCATAGGCTTGCATGAAAATCAAATCTCCACCACTAGAATATGAGGTGATATACAAATCAAAAGGTCTTTACAAGGTTGTAACGGGGCTTAGGTTCAAGGGTATGGATAGGCTGAGTTAGAGGGTTAGAATCGAGATTGACCTGACAAATTACCTAACTAAAAAAATGAACTAATCCTAAATAATTACATCAATTGAAAACTTGTCATACTAATAATAATACCGTAATACGAGCTTTCTTCTTCAATAATTGGCATTCAAACATATAAGCTCATTCAATCACACAACTAATAATGAATATAATTCAATTTTTTTTAAGAACAAGTCAAATAATAGGAAAGAACTTTTACAACTGAAATATAGAACATAATTAGGCAACTGTTCAAAATCAAATCTCAACAAAAAAGTAGTCAAAAGGAATGGTGATAACAAATACAAAGGGTTTTGGGTTAATATTAGTGGGTGAGTCAATAAAAAGGGTTGTTAGGATTAAACAGGGTTCACTAGGGGTTAATTATGAAGGTAGGCTTTTAATGGAGTAAGTGGGTTAAAACCTAGGTGCCTTTATCATCTCTACATATCAAATCAAAGGTGTGGCCTCGACATGTATCATCAATGCAAGTTCTAGAATAACAAATCAATATTGACACACTCATAATCAATAAAGTGAGCATGAAAAAGAATGTATGCTCTAAAAGGCTCAAAGGCTCAGAAGAATTATGGGTATTTGATATCAACCTCATAAATTTCAAACTTCAAGGTAATAATTAAATTCATGTCAACAACCTAACAAACTTTTTAATTTTTGAAAAATAAACTTATCATGCTTGATTCTCTAGTATCCTTCAAATTTAATCATCAATGCATAATTATCAATGACTTAATCCAAAACATATCAATAAAAATCATAAATAAAAGAAAACCTAGGGTACACGGGCGTGGGGATGTACCAGATTTGGAATTCTATATAAACCAGCCCTCCCTCCCTCTTCTCAACCACTTCCCATCCCCTTTCTTCCATCCTATTCTTCAGAATTCTCCCCTTCCATAACTCTCTTCCTTAATCCTTCTTCAATTCCCGATCCCCAAAAACTCAATGTTGAAGAAACAGCGGAATCTAAGCACAGTCTCCCAGTGGGAGACCAATCTACATAAGTTCATGCCGGCCGCTTCATCCAAACAACAAGCCAAGGATCTTTAAGGCCATTTAACTCTTCTTCTTTTTTACTCTTGTAACACCCCAAATCTGGACAGAACACTACGTCCGAATCTGGTATGTTACGGGGAGAAACGTTTTTGAGAAGTTAAATCTTACATTTAAAAGCTGGATGAAAACAGGGTGTATTTGAAGAAAATTTGAGTAGGCTTGTTCGAAATCGGATGGTGTATTTGAAATCCGGAAATTTTGAAAACTTATCCAAAATAGGTAGTTAAAACTAGTTGATTCCATCTTATTAATCAAGAAGTTTCTTAGTGTTACTTAAACCATTTTTAACTTAGTAGAGAATCGAGTTTGATTTGAAAATCATTTGAGTATACTTAATATAAAAACATTGTGTAATACCCGATGGTATGATTTAAAACACATTGCGTTATAATTTTGAAAACATCATCTTTCCAAATTTTTAGTAAAATTTCATACCAAGTTATTTTGTTAAGCATGTTAAGAATCTAATTAAAACATAACCATCATAAAACATAAATTAAAGGCCTTTTACAAATCCACATCAAAACCCAAATAAAAATAAATAAGCTAAAGTACCCAAGTTGGATAGTCTGAGCAAAACTATATTTAGCATGGCATGAGCACCCCGAGTCCATCCCGGCTCCATGTCCGCGTCTACGAGTCACCTGAAATGTCAAGGGAGAGGGTGAGTCGAATGACTCAGTGCATAAATCCCGCTCCCGATGAAACAACATGCTAACACACATCATACATAGCAACATAATTAATGCAACCCGATCCTAACCATCCGCATCTCCTTTTTCTACCCCGTGTGGTACCAAACCACTGGTGGTGCCAAACCACTGGTGACATATAGTCACAATGTGTTACCAAAACACTGGTGTCCCAAAGACACAATATCCGTCAATGTGGTGCCAAACCACTGGTGTCCCAAAGACACAAAGTGTTACCAAAACACTGGTGACCGAAGTCACAAATCAATTGATGGGGCCAACCCATCGTGTGATACCCAATCACTAGCAGACGATCCCATATCTCATGTGGGGCCAACCCACGGTGGTGTCAAACCACAGGGACGAGTCGCAATGAGGTGCCCAACCTCTGGTGTCCCAAAGACACAAATGTGGTGCCAAACCACTGGTGACCATAGTCACAATAATCGAGTGATGGGGCCAACCCATCGTGTGATACCAAATCACTAGCAGACGATCCCATATCTCATGTGGGGCCAACCCACGGTGGTGTCAAACCACAGGGACGAGTCGCAATGAGGTGCCAAACCTCTGGAGGTGCCAAACCTCTGGTGACCCAAAGTCACAAAGTGTGTTACCAAAACACTGGTGCTCGTCAGCACAAAATATCACTGCCCCCTCCACTCATATCACCCATCATCATACCAACTCATGTGATCATGCATATCATACAAGTCATGCATATCATGCCAACATGTCTAGCATTACATCTCATAGCATACATAACATAGATTATATACCCAAGGTATCCATAATAGAACTTGTAATAAATTAGACTTACCCGGATACGTACACATACCCCGTTTGGGTATCCAATTATCCATCATACTGGTATAGTTTTTAACAGGCAACCAAGGTTTATTAATAACATTACTAGGTATCAGTGTGTTAGTTTACACACCTGGTAATCACGAGTCTAAAATCCCAACGAAACGATCTAAGTCCCTCGAGTACTAGCTCCTACAATCGGCCAAAACATAGGGGTTAGGCATCTACACATTCGGCCAACACCATTTAGACCAAAAAGGGTTTGTCGAATCACCCTTACCTTGCTATTGGTTTGCTTTCTAACCAATACCCGAACCAACTAATGGTCCCTTTCCATAATCGGCTACACCTTGAAAAGAGAACGGTTAATCCTTTAGAAACCTTTTAGACTTAATCAAAACTAAACGAATAACCCATGAACAATATCTCACCATCACTTACCGGTCAATTAACAGAAGATGACAACTCCTCTTGCTTGCTTCCAAAATCCAAGGATCCTATAACGAGAGATTAGTACCCTTCCAACATGACCATATTCGGCCCTCACCCAAACCGTAACCAAAAGAACAAAAGAGGGAAAATATGGCCATTCGGCCACCCCACTTACCTTGTTCAAAGATTGAACAACCAACCAAATCCACTCTTCACTGATATTCGGCCACCAAGGAACTACTAAGAGAGAGAAGACTTTCGGCTAAGAGGAATGGAAGGAACAAACGAATACAAACGGCTTGAGCTTTGAACAAAAGACAAGAATAAAACGATGAGTAGAGAGTGGGGACTTTCGGTTTGAAAAGAAATGGATGAAGAAAGTGTTTTTGGGAGGGTAAGATTCGGCTACCAATGTTTCAAGAAGAGGAAAAAGAATGTTGGAGAAGAAAGAGTTTCGGTTTTAACACAATTAAACAAAAAAAGAAGAAATGGGGTTGAACATTCGGCCACACACAAAAATTAAGGAAAAGAAATGCAAATTTCGGTAAGGCTATAGGGGTTTGGTCATTAAGTTTGAAGAAATGAGAAAACTCTCTGAAGTTTCGGGTTGCTTTTGACAAAAGAAGAAAATGTTGGCTTAACAAATGCTTTTGGCCGAAAATGCACAAAATGAGAAGTGCATTTCGGCACACCTCACTTCCCATTACCAAACCGTCCACACCCCCACTCCAACACCCCACAAATTTGGCCAAAATCCCTCCATTCACTCCACTCCCCACATTCAAACAACAAGACCAAGTCTTCCTCCTACAATTACTCTCCACCAACCGTTTGAATGGTATGACTTGGTCCAAGGTAGAATTCAACTTGCCTTCTACCTCTTCCCCCATGCCGTCCAAAATTAAAGCCAAAATGGGGACTCTGCAACTCGAACACTAGACCTCCACTCCATGTAGATGACGCCACACCAAGCTCCCCATGTAACGCATGCTTTGCCACTAAGCTAGCTCCTCTTTTGTGCAACAAAACAACAATTAAAATTCTTAAACCCCAGCTCCAACAGCTCCCCTCCTATAAAGCCTAAAAACTAAAATTCTCCCATTCACTCAGGCATACTCCTAGCCTACAACCAAGCCCCCAAAAACATAGAAATAGCCACGCAGCACACTAAACACATGCAATAACATGCAGCAACAAAACAGCCCCTAACCCGGGATATTACAGTTCTACCCCCCTAAAAAAATAATTTCGACCTCGAAATTACCTGATCAGAAGAGTTGCGGGTATTGCTGTCTCATCATATCCTCAGGTTCCCACGTAGCTTCTTCTACGCCATGATTCCGCCAAAGAACCTTAACCAAAGGCACGGACTTCTTACGCAGAACCTTCACATCCCGATCTAGAATCTGCACAGGTTCCTCTTCCATAGTCAAATCTGGATTTACCTCGATCTCTTCTACTGCTACCACATGTGACGGATCTGAACGATACCTCCGAAGCATCGAAACGTGAAATACGTCGTGAATCTGACTAAGCTCTGCTGGCAACTCAAGCTGATACGCTACTGGCCCAACTCGTCTCAATACCTTATATGGCCCAATAAACCTCGGACTTAGCTTGCCTTTCCTTCCGAACCTCAACACTTCTTCCAAGGCGAGACCTTCAGAAAAACTCGATCCCCCACAGCAAACTCTATATCTCTTCGCTTAAGATCGGCATAAGACTTCTGCCGGTCCGAAGCTTCCTTTAATCGAGACTGAATCAACTTAACCTTATCTTCTGTCTCAGCAACCAACTCGGGTCCCAACAGCTGACGTTCTCCTAACTCCGTCCAACACGTAGGTGAGCGACACTTCCTACCATACAATGCTTCATATGGTGCCATCTTGATGCTCGCTTGATAACTGTTGTTGTAGGCAAACTCAGCTAATGGTAGAAACTCCTCCCAACTACCTCTGAAATCCAGAACACAACCTCTCAGCATATCCTCTAAAATCTGAATAACCCTTTCTGATTGACCGTCAGACTGCGGATGAAAGGCCGTGCTGAAATCCAAACGAGTACCCAGAGCTTGATGCAATGCTTTCCAGAACCTTGACGTAAATCTAGGATCCCTATCCGAGATTATCGAAACTGGCACGCCATGCAACCTCACTATCTCTGACACATACAGTTTCGCCAACTTCTGAAGTGAGTAGTCAACCCTCACCGGAATAAAGTGAGCTGATTTAGTCAGACGATCTACCACTACCCAAACTGAATCCTTCTTACTTGGCGTAAGCGGTAATCCACTGACAAAATCCATGGTTATCCTTTCCCACTTCCACTGAGGAATCTTCACAGGCTGAAGCAACCCCGACGGCAACTGATGTTCAGCCTTGACCTGCTGACATGTCAGACACTTCCCAACAACCTCTGTCACCTCTTTCTTCAAGCCAGGCCACCAAAACTGCTCTCTAAGATCCCTATACATCTTGCTACCTCCAGGATGCATAGCATAAGGACTGCTATGTGCGTCTTGAAGAATCCTTTGCCTCAGCTCAACATCTTTAGGCATACAAGCCTTACCCTGAAAACACAACACCTCATCGCTAGACAAGCTGTAACCCTCCAAACCACCATTCTGCACTTGCAACCTTCGCGCGCTTAGAACCTCATCCTCTAACTGTTTCTCTCTGATCTGCTCAACCCAAGTAGGCTTAACCTGCAACTCAGCCAGAATACTCCCATCGTCATACAAACTCAGGTGGGCAAACATCGCTCTTAAGTCCGAAACAACCTTACGGCTCAGCGCGTCTGCCACCACGTTAGCCTTGCCCGGATGATACTCAATCGAGCAGTCGTAATCTTTCAGCAACTCAACCCATCTGCGCTGCCTCAAATTCAAATCCTTCTGAGTCAGTAGATACTTCAGACTCTTGTGATCCGTGTAGACTATCGATCTCTCTCCATACAAGTAGTGCCTCCAAATCTTTAAAGCGAAAACTACAGCCGCTAGCTCCAAATCGTGCGTCGGATAGTTGACCTCATGTGGCCTCAGCTGCCGAGAAGCGTAAGCCACAACCTTACCTTCTTGCATCAGCACACAACCCAAGCCCGTATGTGATGCATCGCAATAGACTGTGAATTCCTTACCAGCCTCAGGTTGAATCAAAACCGGAGCCTCAGTCAAAATCTTCTTTAACTTATCGAAGCTTTCCTGCTGTTTCTCAGTCCATACAAACGGAACTTCTTTCCTCAGCAACTTGGTCATCGGCACTGCTATCAACGAGAAACCCTCAACAAACCTTCTGTAGTATCCGGCCAAACCCAGAAAACTACGAATCTCAGCCACTGTCTTCGGTGGCTTCCAATCCAAAACTGCCTCAATCTTACGAGGATCTACCCGAATCCCCTCTGCCGACACTACATGACCCAAGAAAGTCACTTCTCTAAGCCAGAACTCGCACTTACTGAACTTAGCATAGAGTTGCTTTTCCCTCAAAATCTGCAGTACCACTCGCAAATGCGCATCATGCTCTTCCTCTGTCCTAGAGTACACTAAAATGTCGTCTATGAAAACCACGACGAACTGATCCAGATACTGCTGAAACACTCTATTCATCATATCCATAAACGCTGCCGGTGCGTTAGTCAACCCGAACGGCATTACCAGAAATTTGTAGTGCCCATACCGAGTCCGAAACGCTGTTTTATGGATATCAGCCTCCTTAACTTTTAACTGGTGATACCCAGACCTCAAGTCGATCTTCGAGAATACCGCAGCACCCTTCAGCTGATCAAACAAATCATTTATCCGTGGCAACGGATACTTGTTTTTAATCGTCAGCTTGTTCAACTGGCGGTAGTCTATACACATCCGCATTGTACCATCCTTCTTCTTAACAAAAAGTACCGGCGCACCCCACGGTGAAACACTTGGCCTAATAAAACCCCGATCCAATAACTCCTGAATCTGAGCCTTAAGCTCCACCAATTCCTTTGGCGCCATCCTATACGGAGCAATAGACACTGGCGCAGTCCCGGGTAACAGATCAATCCTGAACTCCACCTCTCGATCTGGCGGCAAACCCTGAAGCTCCTCAGGAAACACATCAGCAAATTCCTTAACAGTACGAACCTTTTCTACAGCAGACTCTTTAGCCTCCAAGGCATACACATGAACCACATACGCTTTACAGCCTTTCCTGACCATCTTTTCCGCTTTCAGAGCAGATACCACATTAGACAGGTAATCTCTCCTATTACCTATCATAGCCACCTCATCACCCTCAACCGTCTTAAGAACCATGCGCTTGGCCGCGCAATCCAACCTCGCCTGGTACTTGACCAACCAATCCATCCCAAGAATCAGATCGAACTCCCCAAACGGCAGTTCCATCAGATCAGCAGCAAACACTACCCCTTGGAGTTCTAGGGGTACCTCTCTAAACAGTTTATCTACTACTACAGAGTGACCTAGAGGGCTAATTACAGTCATCTGCCTAGAAGATATCTCAGAGTCTAAATCCATAGTCTCTACTATACTACTGGCAACATAAGAGTGCGTTGAACCCACATCAATCAAAGCAGTATAAGGAGAACCAAAAATCAAAAACGTACCGGTTATGACGTCCGGTGCGTCGCCCTCCTCTCGGCGCCTCGCAGCATACACTAAACCAGGCTGTCGTGCCTCAGAACTACCCGCACCTCTGCCCGGTGCCCCACGACCCCGACCAGAACCATTACCACCTCTGCCATTACCACGGCCCCTCTGCGGTGGCGGTCCATTACCTCTGAACTGATTACGGCCCTGACTCTCAGACTGAATCTTGGCCAGCCTACGCGGACAGTCCCTCACACGGTGCTCCAGAGAACCACACTCGAAGCAACCTTTTCCTCCAGTCCAGCAACCACCCCAATGAGATTTCCCACACTGATTACACTGCGGCGGTCCCTGCCTAGCAGCAACAAACCTACCAGACTGATTCGGCCCACTCAGTCTAGCCCTCTTCTGCGGATTACCCGACGACCCAGAAGACCCAAAGCTCCTCTTATGCCTGCTTCTGTCCATGCCCTGCCTTACTGACTCCTTAACACCCTCGGCTACCTTAGCCTTCTCAATCAAGACAGCAAACTCGCGCTCCTGCTGAGGAGCAATCAGTAGTCTCAACTCGTCTCGCAGACCATCCTCGAAACGAACACACCTCTCATGCTCAGTGGCCACAATGCCCCTGGCATACCTACTCAGCTTCAGGAACTCAGCCTCGTACTCAGAAACAGATTTACTCCCCTGCACAAGCCTCAGAAATGCCTTTCGCTGAGAGTCAATATAACTAGCTCCGATGTACTTCTTTTGATATGCAGCCCTAAAATAATCCCATGTCAGATCCTCTGCTGCCACACTGTCCCGAACCGTGAGCCACCACTGATATGACTCATCCCGGAGAAGCGATACAACGCCCTTCAGCTTCTCTTCAGCAGTTAAGTCCAGATCATCCATGATCCACTCAGTTGCCTCCAGCCAATATTCAGCAGTGCTGGGAGCAACACCAGATACACCTCGGAAGAATTCAGCCCCATTTGCCCGAAGTCGCTCAGGCACAGATTTCCTAACTCCTGCACCACCGCCTACTCCCGCTACTCTTTCCAACACTCGCAGCATCGCCTGTGACACTGCGTCATCTCCAGTCTGATCTTGGAATATCTCATTTTTTGAACCCTGACCCGATCCTACGGGCTCAGAAACTGTCATTCTACCCCTACCTCTACCACGAGTATTACGACCACGTCCGCCTCGAGTGCTCATGACTAATCTTTCTACGTATCTGATTAAAGAATTTTATGCATCAGTATTTATTCCACTGTTTTAAAGCAAGTCTTATGAATATTTAAAGAGGATTTGTTCTCGCGAGTTCACAGAATCCTATCAGTTCCAATCTCTAGAGTAGTATACTATTGCTATTCATCAGATCATATCACATCCAATCAAATCACAAGCAATAGTTCGGGGTACTTACCTGGGCGAACTGGTGCCGGAGACTCGGTGCCATGCCCTTCCAACCATACTTTCAAAACAAACACCTAAAACAGACTTTTGAAAACATTTTGGGCCTCGGGCCCACAGCCGAGCCTTTGAACTTAGCTCTGATACCACAATTGTAACACCCCAAATCCGGACAGAACACCACGTCTGAATCTGGTATGTTACGGGGAGAAACGTTTTTGAGAAGTTAAATCTTGCATTTAAAAGCTGGATGAAAACAGGGTGTATTTGAAGAAAATTTGAGTAGGCTTGTTCGAAATCGGATGGTGTATTTGAAATCCGGAAATTTTGAAAACTTATCCAAAGTAGGTAGTTAAAACTAGTTGATTCCATCTTATTAATCAAGAAGTTTCTTAGTGTTACTTAAACCATTTTTAACTTAGTAGAGAATCGAGTTTGATTTGAAAATTATTTGAGTATACTTAATATAAAAACATTGTGTAATACCCGATGGTATGATTTAAAACACATTGCGTTATAATTTTGAAAACATCATCTTTCCAAATTTTTAGTAAAATTTCATACCAAGTTATTTTGTTAAGCATGTTAAGAATCTAATTAAAACACCATCATAAACATAAATTAAGGCCTTTACAAATCCACATCAAAACCCAAATAAAAATAAATAAGCTAAAGTACCCAAGTTGGATAGTCTGAGCAAAACTATATTTAGCATGGCATGAGCACCCCGAGTCCTCCCGGCTCCATGTCCGCGTCTACGAGTCACCTGAAATGTCAAGGGAGAGGGTGAGTCGAATGACTCAGTGCATAAATCCCGCTCCCGATGAAACAACATGCTAACACACACATACATAGCAACATAATTAATGCAACCCGATCCTAACCATCCGCATCTCTTTTTCTACCCCGTGTGGTACCAAACCACTGGTGGTGCCAAACCACTGGTGACATATAGTCACAATGTGTACCAAAACACTGGTGTCCCAAAGACACAATATCCGTCAATGTGGTGCCAAACCACTGGTGTCCCAAAGACACAAAGTGTTACCAAAACACTGGTGACCGAAGTCACAAATCAATTGATGGGGCCAACCCATCGTGTGATACCCAATCACTAGCAGACGATCCCTATCTCATGTGGGGCCAACCCACAGTGGTGTCAAACCACAGGGACGAGTCGCAATGAGTGCCCAACCTCTGGTGTCCCAAAGACACAAATGTGGTGCCAAACCACTGGTGACCATAGTCACAATAATCGAGTGAAGGGGCCAACCCATCGGTGATACCAAATCACTAGCAGACGATCCCATATCTCATGTGGGGCCAACCCACGGTGTGTCAAACCACAGGGACGAGTCGCAATGAGGTGCCAAACCTCTGGAGGTGCCAAACCTCTGGTGACCCAAAGTCACAAAGTGTGTTACCAAAACACTGGTGCTCGTCAGCACAAAATATCACTGCCCCCTCCACTCATATCACCCATCATCATACCAACTCATGTGATCATGCATATCATACAAGTCATGCATATCATGCCAACATGTCTAGCATTACATCTCATAGCATACATAACATAGATTATATACCCAAGGTATCCATATAGAACTTGTATAAATTAGACTTACCCGATACGTACACATACCCTGTTTGGGTATCCAATTATCCATCATACTGGTATAGTTTTAACAGGCAACCAAGGTTTATTAATAACATTACTAGGTATCAGTGTGTTAGTTTACACACCTGGTAATCACGAGTCTAAAATCCCAACGAAACGATCTAAGTCCCTCGAGTACTAGCTCCTACAATCGGCCAAAACATAGGGGTTAGGCATCCTTGCTTCCAAAATCCAAGGATCCTATAACGAGAGATTAGTACCCTTCTAACATGACCATATTCGGCCCTCACCCAAACCGTAACCAAAAGAACAAAAGAGGGAAAATATGGCCATTCGGCCACCCCACTTACCTTGTTCAAGATTGAACAACCAACCAAATCCACTCTTCACTGATATTCGGCCACCAAGGAACTACTAAGAGAGAGAAGATTCGGCCAAGAGGAATGGAAGGAACAACGATACAAACGGCTTGAGCTTTGAACAAAAGACAAGAATAAAACGATGAGTAGAGAGTGGGACTTTCGGTTTGAAAAGAAATGGATGAAGAAAGTGTTTTTGGGAGGGTAAGATTCGGCTACCAATGTTTCAAGAAGAGGAAAAAGAATGTTGTAGAAGAGAGAGTTTCGTTTTTAACACAATTAAACAAAAGAAGAAGAAATGGGGTTGAACATTCGGCCACACACAAAAATTAAGGAAAAGAAATGCAAATTTCGGTAAGGCTATAGGGGTTTGGTCATTCAGTTTGAAGAAATGAGAAAACTCTCTGAAGTTTCGGGTTGCTTTTGACAAAAGAAGAAAATGTTGGCTTCACAAATGCTTTTGGCCGAAAATGCACAAAATGAGAAGTGCATTTCGGCACACCTCATTTCCCATTACCAAACCGTCCACACCCCCACTCCAACACCCCACAAATTCGGCCAAAATCCCTCCATTCACTCCACTCCCCACATTCAAACAACAAGACCAAGTCTTCCTCCTACAATTACTCTCCACCAACCGTTTGAATGGTATGACTTGGTCCAAGGTAGAATTCAACTTGCCTTCTACCTCTTCCCCCATGCCGTCCAAAATTAAAGCCAAAATGGGGACTCTGCAGCTCGAACACTAGACCTCCACTCCATGTAGATGACGCCACACCAAGCTCCCCATGTAACGCATGCTTTGCCACTAAGCTAGCTCCTCTTTTGTGCAACAAAACAACAATTAAAATTCTAAACCCCAGCCCAACAGCTCCCTCCTATAAAGCCTAAAAACTAAATTCTCCCATTCACTCAGGCATACTCCTAGCCTACAACCAAGCCCCCAAAAAACATAGAAATAGCCACGCAGCACACTAAACACATGCAATAACATGCAGCAACAAAACAGCCCCTAACCCGGGATATTACAACTCTTCTCCTTTATTTTCCTTCTCTTTGACTATCTTATGCTTAATTTAGTTTATTTTATTTTAGTTTCTTAGTGTCAGGTTCAAAAGGCTGCTAGGGAATCACACCGGAACCACGACCACTGCCTCAATGCAGCCTTCGATGTTTCTGCTTGGGAATCACGCCACTTCCGCCACCGCCAACACCTCTGCAGCCTTAGAGGTCACACCCACCTCGCGAACCATCCAACAATAAGGACTATTTCGTCCATTCATCTTTCATTTTAATTTAATTTACATTTTTATTTCCCTTCTCTTTATCTTTCTTGTCTTTTATTATATATTTAGTTTATTTTAAATGTGTCTTAATAATTCCTGGCTAATTCTCTACCCAATTTCTTCATCTAGCGTAGAGCTCGGTAGCAGCCACCACCATTATCGACTTTCAACTCCAGGAAACCATCCAAATTCAAGAAGTCTCACCTCCCTCCCTCTCTCAAAATGCATATATATCTTTGTACATTGAGGGCAATGTACATCTTAAGTGTGGGGGGGTGAATCGTTATTTCAAGAAAGTGCCTAACTTTCTGCATTATTCTCAAATCCCTGAATAATTATTCTCAAATGCAGTGTTGACCACTACCGCATTGCACGGCCGTGGAGTTTTGTTGGTGCCCGTGGTGTGGTGGTTTGAGTCCGTGACTTTGAAAATTGATTTTCTCTGACTCGTACCATCTCTGCCATGTCAGTACGGCGATTTGGTGCATCCACACGGCCACGGCCACAGCCGTGTGCAAGGCCGTGTGGCTTGAAATTCTGTATTTTTTGGTTAGTTTAGAGTTAGGTGTTGTAAAGAGAGAATAAATTAATATAAATAAGATGAAAAATGCAGAAGTTAATGGGGTTAGTACTCGGGTTGCCTCCCGAGAAGCGCTCGTTTATAGTCTTAAGCTAGATTCTCCTCTCCTTTGTATATTCATGGTGGTTTGAGGAGTTGAAAGTCCTTTCTTGTGCTGGCAGTTTCATTATCATGATAAAGTGTAAGACGAGTAGCGTTTATTTTGAAAGTGCCAAACATAGGGTTACTTACCTCGATTGTTCCGTATGGAAAAACATCGATTACCTTGCTGGTGTTAGGGTCAGGAGGGGACACTCGTGGGTCTGCTTTATCTAGCAATACCTGATCTCCAATTTTAAACTTGTTTGTCTCGTAGGGTGGCCTTGGTTCTGCTTTGTGTATCCCTAGTGCTTCTTTAAGATGCTTCTTCCCTTCTTCTAGTTCATCGATCTAAATCCTTTATTTCTCATGAGTTATTTCATTGTTGGCAAAGGGTCTAAGATCGGATTCAGTTGTGTTCTTTCGTGCTGCTTCCTGAAAAGAAGGGTTAACCGAATGATTATCAATAGAATTTACTTTCTCGCCTTGGTTATTCGATATTCTAGCTGAATCGAGGGCTTGAAGAGTGACTGTCTCCTCACCTACACAAAATATGAGTTCACCTGCGTCGACATCGATTTTAGTTCTGGCAGTTGCTAAGAATGGTCTTCCTAAAATTAGGGGAATCGTGTTGTCCTCATCCATGTCTAAAATGACGAAGTCTACTGGGAATACGGATTTATCAATTTTTACAAGTACATCTTCAATTATACCCCTAGGAACTCTAATAGTTTTATCAGCTAATTGAATGCTCATTCTAGTTTGTTTGGGTTTCCCTAGACCTAGTTGTTTAAACAATTTGTAAGGCATGACATTTATGCTTGCCCCTAAATCAGCTAACACATTATCAATAGATAAACTACCAATTAAGCATGGAATTGTAAAACTCCCTGGATCTTTTAATTTCTGTGGTAGTTTATTTTGCAACATTGTTGAGCATACTGCGTTCAGCTCTACATGTGATTCCTTATCTCTCTTACGCTTATTTGCCAATAGCTTCTTTAAAAATTTCCTGGAATCTGGCATCTGCGAAAGAGCTTCAAGAAATGATAAGTTAATATGTAATTTCTTTAAAAGTTTAAGAAACTTACCTAACTGTCCCTCTGTGTCATCTTTCATCATTGCTTCGGGATATGGTATGGGAGGTTTGTAGTCTTTGATTACTGGGTTCGGCTTGTTATTGACCTCAACAGTATCTTCTTCTACCACCTTCTTTTGTTTTGAATTAGGTGCGTCTAACCCTTCACTATCTTGAGCTGTTATGGCTTGAACTTGCTCCCTTGGGTTAGTTTCGGTGTTGCTCGATAGTCTTCCCTGTGGTCTCTCAGACATTTGCTTTGCAAGTTGCCCGAATTCCTTGAACTCTTGTGTCAATGCCTCAAGTTTTGTTTCTATCTTTGGGAAACGTGTTTCTGTATTTTGAGACCGTATTTTTGAGGTTGCAATGAAGTTTGTCAGCATCTCTTCAAGATTCGGCTTCTTTTATTGTGGGTAGGGATGTTGTTGGAAGTTTTGAGATGGTTGTTGTCTTTGATTTCTTTGACCGCCCCATGAGAAATTGGGGTGGTTCTTCCAACCTGGATTATAAGTATTAAGATAAGGGTTGTTGTTAGATCGGAAATTATTACCCATATAGTTCATTTGTTCGCTCTCCATGCCCTGTCCGTAGGGTGGGTACTCAGGATTCGCCACTCCTTCACTTGCGCTGCACTGCATAACTAGATGTGCCTGCGAAGAACCATATTAGCCATCAACTTTTTTATGTAGCAATTCTACCTGATTTGATAGCGCAGTCACTACATCGATGTTGAAAGCTCCGACTGCTTTGGCTGGCCTTGTCCTAGTAACTTACCACTGATAGTTATTCAGTGACATCACCTCTATAAACTCGTAGGCTGCTTCAGGAGTTTTATTGTTCAGGGTTCCGCCGGCAACAGAATCGATTAGTTGCCTTGTTGAAGGGTTCACACCGTTGTAAAAGGTTTGGACCTGTAGCCACAAAGGTAATCCGTGGTGTGGGCACCTCCTTAACAAGTCTTTGTATCTCTCTCATGCATCATAAAGTGTCTCTAAATCCATCTGCACAAAAGAAGAGATATCATTCCTTAACTTGGCCGTTTTGGCCAGTGGAAAATATTTTAATAAAAATTTTTCGGTCATTTGGTCCCATATAGTGATCGACCCTTGTGGAAGAGAATGCAACCACTATTTGGCTTTATTCCTCAGAGAAAAGGGAAATAACCGAAGACGGATGGCATAATCAGAAACGCCATTTATCTTGAAGGTACCACAGAATTCTAGAAAATTCGCTAAGTGTGTGATCGCTGCAAATCAGAGCTTTAAATATTTATAAAAGAATGATCAAACCTGGAGACTAACTCTGACAACGATTAAAGACAAGTGTACCTATCGAACAGTAGTATAGCTTAGGCAAGACCAGTTATCGAACCCAAAGGAACTAAAAGTATTAATACTCACTTTCTTTTTATTATTTAGCTTTAAAATTAGAGTGAAGATTGCTTTTAAACTAAATTGACGGCAACTAAACTATGGACACAAAGACAAGAAGACGAACTGGAAAATAACTTCGAAGAAAAACTCAGTTGATTTTGACGATACCTTCGGGAAGAATCCACCTGGACTTCACTTATTATCTAACCCTAAATTATATGATTTCTTTACTTAGCTTGATCCGTGAGACTCCCTAACCTATATTAAACCCTCTCTAGAGGCGAATAACATCTAACCCTAGGTTAATTAGTGGAACTCTCGTTCGCTTATAATAACCCCCTAGGATAGCAATAAATTGATCAATGGACTCCCATATTAGGTTTCACCCTAATCCGACAAAATCTCGTAACCCTATCTCTAGGCGTTCGATCAACTCTGCTTAATTATGTTAGATCTCCTCTTAGGCAGGGTCTATTCCTCCTCCACCTAAGCACATTAGATTTGGATTAAGCAACATAATTAAGAACAAACTAAGTAATTTATCATATAACTTAAAAATCAAATAACAAAATCCATCTAGGTTTCATCCCCTTCAGGTATCTAAGGGGTTTAGTTCATAATGAATAAAGAAAACATCGCAAGAGGAAAGATAAAACAAAACATAAGAAAACCCTAAAACCCCCTGAAGGAATTGAAGGAGAATTCTGTCGTCTTGAGTATAACTCCGGCTTCTTGGGATGGATCAACTGGCTATCCTTGCGTTATTCCCTAACTTTGACCTTCTCGGTTTGGCTCCTTGGCCTCGCTTTCGATCCTTTTCAAAGGTGGTACTTGGGGGATATTTATAGGCTCTTAGAGTGTGATTCTTTCTCCCTAAGTATCCTTTTCCGACTGAAATTGCTCTTTCCAGCGACAGAGGTACGGCCGTGGGACACGCCCGTGTGGATCGAGAGCTGACCGTGTTCGGATTTCTAACTTGAGGCACGGCCGTGTGTGACGGAGTTGAGGCCGTGCTCTAGGTGTTCGTCGAGGCACGGCTGTGTGTGCTTTGGGCCAGGCCGTGTCAATTTCGTGCTAAGGCCCATTTGCTCCGTTTTAGGCCCGTTTTGTGTTCTTATCATCCTCGGGTGCTTTCTTGGGTATAAGACATGAAAAGAAAGGATTAAGAGCACCTTTTTATATAAAACAAGGAATAAATCATCCAAAAGCATATTAAATATAGGATTAAAATATGTTACTTTTACGGTTTATCAAATACCCCCACACTTAAGCTTTTGCTTGTCCTGAAGCAAAATTCTCAACTTACAATTAAAACGAACTTTTCATGATCTATAATTCTTATCAACAATGTCTTATCCTAATTCATAGAGAATTCATACATGGATAATTTGATTCAAAGCGTCCTAAAGATTTAAACGAGATAAGTCATAATTTTGCACCTCGAAAACATAGGTGTCTCCCCTCTTTTAAATAACTACCTTTCCAATTCAAAACCGACAAGGATTGATATCCTCACTTAGGATTCACTCAAATCACTTTAAAGTGTTTAAGGTTCAGAAAAAGATCGCTCATAAGTCAACCTAAAAAGTTAATCCCATAGACTTGCCTGAAAATCAAATCTCCACCACTGTAATATGAGAAGGTCTTTGTTAGGGTTGTAACGGGGCTAGGGTAAAAGGTGTGGTCATAGGCTGAAATTAGAGGGTTAGAATCGAGATTGAATTGACAAGTACCTACCTAAATTGTTTTTTGAAACTTCATTAACTGAAAAGTAATAATCCTACTAATACGAGCTCTTTTTTTTAGAACAAACTTTGATTGTGTAAGCTCTCTTTTCATACTACTAATATTGAATACTTTGAGTTTTTTTTTAGAACAAACTAATAATACATGATAAATTTAACTATCAGAATAATAAACTTCGGTAACTGATCAAATCAAGTCTCGATTAAGGGTAGTCAAAAGAAAGGGTGATAACAAATACAAGGGCTTTGGGTTAATATTAGTAGGTGAATCAATAAAAAAGGGTTTGTTAGGATCAACGGGGTTCACTAGGGGTTAATTGTAAAGGTGGGTTATTTAGTGGAATTAGTGGGTTAAAACCTAGGTGCCTTTATCATCTCTGTATATCAAATCATAACTGTGGTCTCGACATGTAAAAACGAGACAAGTTCTAGAATAACAGTTCATGGTTGACACACTCATAATAAAAAAATGAGCACGAAAAAGAATGTATGCTCTATAAGGTTCAAATACTCACAAAAATTATGGGTGTTTTAACATCATCCTTATGAATTTTAAATTTCAAGGTAGTATTTAAATTTAGGTCAACAGCCTAGCAAAAATTTTAATTCCTGAAAAACAGACTTATCATGCTTGACTCTCTAGTATTCTTTAAATTAAACATCAATGTATAATTAACTATGACTTATTCTAAAACATGTCAATAATCATCACAAATCATCAGAAATTTCATCCTAATTAGTAATATGACAACTTTGCATAAAAATAAGACTAAATCAGGGATTTGAGAATAACGAAAAAAAGTTAGGCACTTTTATTTCAATTTTACCCTCAGGGATTTGAGAATAATTCAAAAAATTAGGTCCTTTTACCCCCCAAACTTAAGATGTACATTGTCCTCAATGTACAAAGATAGGTAATGACAATTAGTGATCAATCAAAAGATAGGAGGGAAAAGTGTTACTTCCTGGATTTTCTGACGAGATCCTTGAGGATGTGGATAGTGTGTGGCATCAGGTGACTTTTTGCATTTCTTCTAATTGTGCTTTTGTGTACTTGGAATAAATAATTTATTCTGCAAAGTCACTTGTTAATGATCTTTTTGATGAAAGAGGTATGTTGTTAGGGATGCTTGAATGATTGAATAGCCAATGATAAAAATTTGTAACAATAATAAAGGTTCAAATTTAAACAACATAAAATAAAGTCTTAAAAATGAAGAAAATAAAACAAATTAAATGGACTCAGAGGTCCTCATCCATGGTTGGGTCCTGTGGTGGTGCTGATGATGAAATGTTAAGGTGTTGGCATATTTGTTGGAGCGTCGCCTCCAATCCGTCTAAACTTCGAGTGTTTTCAGCAAAATGCATCTCAAACCGATGAAGTCGAGTAGAGATGTCTGCGAATGATGTTGCCGCTCGGTATGGATGCTGGCTTGGATTCGTTGCTTCCTCTGATGGTGGTGGGACATCATCAGGAATGTTCTCGTCCTCTTCCTCGTTGATTGGTGTCTTTAGTTTGTACTGCAGAGGATCGGTCCCTCGACGTTGTTTTATCATCCTCATATGTAGCATGGTTTGGATGCCTTGAGAAACTATGTTGCCCATCAGTGTGAGGGAGGTGATCTACTCATCGGAGTTGAGGAGGTTGAAGTGTCGAGCTAACCTCGTAATGTATGGTCCCATTGACAAAATTCCCTTCATATGTTGCTCTGTCTGGTGTTGAATCGTGCATACAATAAAATATGCTAAATCGAAGACATGTCCTTCCGACATGTAAGATAGGAAGTAGATGTCTTGCTTGTTTACGACGCCCGTGCTCTCTCTGGGACCTGTGATGGTTTGTGCGAGAATAGCGTGAATATACCTTAGGGCGGGGTGTAGTGCCGTCGCCTTAGAGTGACTGGGGTCGTAGTTGGTTGTAGTTGGGTGTAGGGCGCGCCAACATTCGATCGGAGTGCGGTGGAGCTCACGATTTAATCCAACAAGTGGGTATTTTGCTATGAACTCCGGTGTGTAAAGTTTGAGAGCCGTGCCGAATTGAAGTACGCTTAATCGACGCACTGAGCCCCCTAGATGGAATTGAATAGCACCTGGGTCATCGAACTGAGTCGTCACTGCTTGCAAAATGAAGGTGGTGCAGAACTTTAACGTAAGCTCCATATACGTGGGTTAGTCGATTTTGAAGAAGTTCTCCTACGGTTCGGTTGAGAGAAGTGCTTTAATGTCAGTTTCGAGCCCAACTTGTCGCACTGTATTCCAGTCGATGCGTTGACCGGTGCCTACAGGTCTTCCCTGGATTGCTTTGTACCTTTCATCTTGTGTTGCTTCGGGGAACCTAGGTGCCTTTATCATCTCTGTATATCAAATCATGCTTTTCAAAACTAAATCTAACAAAGTCTGAAAATAAATACAAATGCCATCAAAGATTTTGTTAAGAAAATGAAACCAGGGGTGGAGGAGATGATCGGCACGGGCGGAGCACGGCAGTGGCTTGGGGTTCTGTAGCTCGAACACGGCTGTGGCGTGGGCGTGGGGCTTGGTAGCACGGCTGTGGTGCGGCCGTGCGGAAGGTTTTGGTTTGTTTTTGGAAGAAAAAGGTGAGGAGAGGTGGTTTTAATGGAAGGGGGTGAGCGTTTGGCCGGTTTTGGGAGGAGGGGGTTTTAAATTTGATTTAGGGTTTGTTTTTGGGGAAGATGACCATTAGATTCTATTTATAGGGGAGGGGGCACAGTCTGTTGACACGGCCGTGTCAATTTGAAATCGCCCGTGTTTTTTGCGTTTTTCAGGTTTGGGCGCGTTCAGGTTTAGTGGCACGCCGGTGTGTCTATTTGGCACGCCCGTGCTTGATAAAGCAAAACTGTTGGCACGGTGAGGTCACACGGACGTGTCTTACCCGTGTTCGAAAAGTCAGTAGCTTCGCACAGTTTGAAGGCACGGGCGTGGTTTGCCCGTGGTGTGGAAGTCAGTAGCGTCGCACGGTTGAGAGGCACGGGCGTGTTCTGGTATCGCAGCCTGTGTTGTCGATAGAAATTTTTCTCTGTTTGGGCACGGCTCTTGGCACTCTCGTAGATCGCCCCCCTGTTTTATACAGGGCCATTGACACGCCCGTGTTCAAGGCCGTGTTAAAAATCCTGCATTTTCCTGTTAGACTATTTTAGTGCGGTGTTAGAAAAATAAAAACTATGTTAGTATGTTAGTGCTCGGGTTGCCTCCCGAGAAGCGCTCGTTTATAGTCTTAAGCTAGACTCTCCCTGTTTTCGGTTCTAAAGGACGGCTCATGGAGCATAAGCTCTTCTCTCATACCTCCAAGATCTGTACCATTATAAATTTTAAGTCGGTGACCATTTACCTTAAATGTGCCTTTAGTGGGATGAGTTACCTCGATGGTGCCATAGGGAAATATTGTTTTGATCATGAATGGTCCTGACCATCTTGATTTCAACTTTCCCGAGAATAGTTTAAGCCTTGAGTTGTACAGTAGGACCAAGTCTCCTACTTCGAATTGCCTTGATCTCTTGAGACGAGCATCGTGGCGTCGCTTTGTTGCTTCATTGTACAATTTTGAGTTCTCATAGGCTGTAACATCCCCAAACCCGGCCCATTCACTACGACCGAATCTGGTTATGTTAGTGCGGAAAAGACGGTGGAAAATCTATTTAACTTAAAAAAAATTTAGTAAAACTTGCTAACTTTTGAAAAATCCATGTTTATTTAAACTTATGAGTAAAACTTTGTTATTAAAATATACTCATTTTAAAAATATATACATACAAACCCTAATTGAATAAGTAGGTTGGAAAAATATAATCATCTCCACATAGTGTTTCAAAAATTCATCAAACCATAATAAATACTAATAAAATAATAACTCAAAATAAATAAGAGTAAAAAGGCCTTTATTACATATTCTATTTAAACCCAAATACTTAAAGTAAGCCTAAAACGTTTAATCTCTTCTTCCGCATGGGCCACCATGTGTCCTCTCCGATCCCGGTCCAAACTACGTGTCACCTGAAATGTTAGAAAAAATAATAGGGTGAGTCTTAATGACTCAGTGCATAATCACAACACAGATTTCTCGCGTATGGGCTTGGCCCCATACCAAACAATTCACATAGCAAGTCATGCCCATGTGCATCTCAGCCCAACCCATTGTCCAACCAAACACCAACCTTAGCAGACTCCCTGCCTAAGGCCGTGGCTAACCCACCGATCACATTGTGATCCAAAACATCTTACCTTGGCAAGCTCGCTGCTCAAGGCCGTGGTTGAGCCACCGATCAACCCAAGTGATCCAATATCGTAATCTGTCTACGGTGATGCACATAGCAATTAACCGCCGAGATGGGCACCGAGCCAACACCTCCCTTGAGGTAGCACACAGCAAATCCCCAAGCGCTAATGTAGCCGAAGCTATCGTTAGACCACGTACACCTTGTGTACACTTCCTTCTTCATCGAATCAAGCCCAAACCCCATGCAACTATATATATATGCAACATGTTAAGCCATCATATCACATAAGTATATAAATATTTATACATACATAAATACATCACAAATAAACTTACCATCACCAGTTCTCATCACTTATGCCATTATAAACGGCTTCCACACATAATACACATGTAACAAGTTAGCAACCAAAACCACAGAAATAGTGCGATGATTACGCACCTTAATACTTGTAGTTCTACGCTTTCGATCCCTAAGCTATCGCTCAAAGAAACAACAGCTATCTGCCTATAGCTATCACCTGCTGCTGGCCCACACCCCGGTGGCCAATCCCGAACTGCCGAGACTGCCCTCTTCTTGAACTTCGGGATAGGGACTTTCCTTTGCCCTCCTTGACTGGTTGTTGCCTCCATCAACACACTTAATCAAAGCAACGATTAAACCCCAAGTCATAAGCTTAGCAACAACACTTACTAAAATGTTTTTACCTAAACCACTTACCGAGCTATAAATCCCAGATGACTTCCTCCAAAACTTCAGGGGCTCCCCACCAATCCGGCTACCACAAGAGAGTAAGGTTCGGCTCAGGGACTTGTAACCAAAGTGAAGAGAATGTGAGAATGAATGATTACGGTTTAAGCAAGGTTTAAAACAAAAAGGTGAGAAGGGAGAGGGATATAGGTTCATAAAAGCTTAAGCCCTCTGCTACTTTCGGCTACAAAGAAATAGGATGAAAAAGGGGTTTGCTTGGACTAACTTTCGGCAATGGACAAGGGAAAATAAATAAAAACAAAGGGAAGAACTTTTTGATAAGGGAGAAAGCAAATGGTGAATGAAAATGAGCACCACCCCCCTCCCTTTATATAGCATTCGGCCAAGCCCTTACCCCCCCACAAAAATCCCTCAAATCTCTCCTAAAACACCTCCCTTCCACCCATTCAAAAAGCTTTGAAAAAGTCAAACCTATCTAGCCAAATTCAAAAAAAAGATGACCAAGTCTTCTTCACCTTTTAAGCCTTTCAAAACCGTCCATCCACCCCACCAAGATGACGCAAAAACAATGCCCATCTGCTGCTCTTGCGAATCGAACCTGAGCCCCTTCCCCCCTGCAAATGGCGTCACACCCATAAGGCCTTAGTGGCGCCTATCCTGCCACTCCACCAGCTCCTTTCTTGTGACATAAACTCCCAAATAATTCTCTTAAGACACCCCTCGCCAAGCTCCCCTTTTAACCCCTAAAACTAAAAATTTTCCAAAGCGTTCCCCCACTACCTAGGGTTCTCCGGACCCCTAAAACTTACCCAACCACACCCTAGAGTGTGCCAACACCCGAGCTAAGCACCAAACGCCTAACCCCTAGAACCAGGGTGTTACATAGGCTTCTGTTCTCCATTCGTCCAGCTCGTTCATCTGCATCATTCTCCTCTTTCATGAAATTTTGAGATCAGTATTCAAAAATTTTATTACCCAAAAAGCTTTGTGTTCTAATTCAAACGGTAAATGACAGCTTTTCCCGTATACAAGCTTGTATGGGGATGTCCCTAAAGATGTTTTAAATGCTGTTCTATAGGCCCATAACGCATCATCTACTTTTAATGCCCAGTCTTTTCTATTTGATTCAACGGTTTTTTCTAGAATGCGCTTAAGTTCTCGGTTTGCCACCTCAACTTGCCCACTGGTTTGAGGATGATATGGGGTTGCTGTTCTGTGATATACTCCATATTTTTTTAGAACTTTTTCAAATTGGGTATTGAAGAAGTGCGTACCCCTATCGCTAATGATGGCTCTCGGTGTGCCAAATCGAGAAAAGAATTTCTTGAGAAACTTAACTACTACCCTAGCATCATTGGTAGGTAAAGCTTCCGCTTCTACCCATTTTGACATGAAATCAACTGCCACTAGGATGTACTTGTTTCCAAATGAATTAGGGAATGGTCCCATGAAATCAATACCCCATACGTCAAATATTTCACATGATAACATATATGCTTGAGGCATTTCATCTCGTTTAGAAATGTTACCTATTCGTTGGCATCTATCACACGAGGTAACATACCTGTTGGCACTTTTAAATAGAGTGGGCCAATAAAAACCTGATTCGAGTATCTTGTGTGTTGTCTTAATACCGCTGTAGTGTCCTCCTGATAGTCCTGAATGGAAATGCTCCAAGATCTTGTTTGCTTCTATCATTGTAACACATCTTCGAATTACCTGATCTACACAAATGCGGAAAAGAAAAGGGATCTTCCCAAAAATAATTTTTCACATTAGCAAAGAATCGCTTCTTTTGGTGGTGTGTTAATTTTCTTGGTAAGATGTTAGCTGCTAAATAATTTGCAATATTTACACACCATGGTACCTCAGAATGTGTTATAGAAAAGAGTTGTTCTTCGGGAAACAAATCATTTATTCCACCTTCATCGAGCTCTTTGGTGTGTGGATTTTCAAGTATAGAAAGGTGATTCGCGGCAAGATTCTCAGCTCCCTTCTTATCTTGTATTTCCAATTTGAATTCCTGTAAGAGTAAAATCCATCGTATGAGCCTGGGTTTAGCACCAGGTTTGTTTAAAAGATAACGAAGAGCTGAATGGTCGGTGTAAACGACAACTTTGGACAATATTAGTATTGTCTAAATTTATCAAAAGCAAAAACTACAGCTAGCAATTCTTTCTCTGTGGTGGTGTAGTTTTCTTGTGCGGGTGTTAGTGTTCTGCTAGCGTAGTAAATTGGCTGAAAATGCTTGTCTCTTCGTTGTCCCAAAACTGCACCTACTGCAAAATCACTTGCATCACACATTAGTTCAAAGGGTAAGTTCCAGTTAGGTGTAATTATAATCGGCGCATTTATTAATTTATCCTTAAGGATATTAAATGCATCTAAACATTCATGATTGAAATCAAAAGGAACATCTTTTCCTAGTAATTTTGTCAAAGGCTTAGCTATTTTAGAAAAATCTTTAATAAATCTTCTATAGAACCCTGCATGTCCTAAAAAGCTTCTGATAGCCTTAACAGAACTAGGGGGAGGTAGTTTTTCTATGGCTCCAACCTTTGCTTTATCTACCTCGATCCCTTTACTAGAAATCTTATGTCCTAACACAATCCCTTCTCTTACCATAAAGTGACATTTTTCCCAGTTTAAAACAAGGTTTGTTTCCTCACATCTCATTAGAACTCGTTTTAAATTTTTAAGGCAAAGATGGAAAGAATTACCGAATACCGAGAAATCATCCATGAATACCTCCATGATGTCTTCCACGAGTTCATCAAAGATTGCCAACATGCAACGCTGAAAAGTAGCTGGTGCATTACATAATCCAAAAGGCATTCTACGATAAGCAAACGTACCGTATGGGCATGTGAATGTCGTTGTTTCTTGATCTTCAAGAGCTATGGGGATTTGGAAGTAACCGGAGAGTCCGTCCAAAAAGCAGTAGTACATATGCCCGGATAATCTTTCTAACATTTGATCTATGAAGGGTAGAGGGAAGTGATCTTTTCTAGTGGCATCATTAAACTATCTATAGTCTATACAGACTCTCCAACCCGTGACTGTTCTTGTGGGAATCAACTCATTCTTTTCATTGGGCACTACCGTCATTCTTCCTTTCTTTGGAACTACCTGCACAGGACTTACCCAAGTGCTGTCAGAGATAGGATAAATTATTCCTGCATCTAGGAGTTTAATGACCTCAGCTTTGACCACTTCTTTCATGTTGGGATTTAACCGTCTCTGGGGTTACACACACGGCTTGTATTCTTCTTCCATTAAAATTTTGTGGGTGCAGAACGCGGGGCTTATTCCCTTGAAGTCAAAAATTTTCCAAGCTATGGCTTTTTTGTGTCTTTTAGTACCTTTATCAGCTCATTTTTTTCCTTAGGTTCTAGTTCTGCAGAGATGATTACTGGTAATGTAAAATTGTCTCCGAGGAATCGTATTCTAAGTGTTTTGGTAACTGTTTCAATTCCAATTTGGGTGGCTCTTCGATGGAGGGTTTCTGTTTTATTTCTTCATAATTGTCAATGCTTTCTTCTTTCATTTGTTTGGATGACGATGTATTCAGATTTAGCTCATCATCTTCATCTTCTTCCCCCTTTTTTTGAGTTAGGTACAGTTCCATCGTGTCGTCATGTATGATTTCCTGTAATGAATTTTGAATGATATGATCAGTAGTATCAACAAAAAAAATAGGAATCATCTTGCTCTTTAGAATATCACATGGCATCATAAATTTGAAAAATGATTTCTTCATCTCCTATCCTCAGTGCGAGTTTACCATCTCCTACATCAATAACAGCTCTAGCAGTGGCTAAAAAAGGACGCCCTAAGATTAAGGGAACATTAATGTCTTCATCCATGTCTAGTACAACGAAATCAACAGGGAAAATAATTTTATCAATTTTTACCAAAACATCTTCGATGACTCCTCTAGGATATTTAATAGATCTGTCTGCTAACTGAATACTCATCCTAGTGGGTGCTGGTTCCCCAAGATCTAGTTGTTTAAACATTTTATAAGGCATTAAATTTATACTAGCCCCTAGATCAGCTAATGCTTTCTTAATATTCAATCTACCAATTAAACAAGGGATAGTAAAACTTCCTGGGTCTTTCAACTTGGTTGGTAGCTTATTTTGGAGGATTGCTGAGCACTCTTCGTTAAGCTCCACCGTTGACACCTTTTCAATTTTTCGTTTATTCGTCAGGAGTTCCTTTAAGAATTTTGCGTACTTTGGCATCTGTGATATAGCTTCAACAAAAGGTAAGTTGATATGTATTTTTTAAAAAAGTTCAAGAAACTTACCGTATTGTGCATCAATTCGCTCTTTCTTTAACTTTGCTGGATATGGGATTGGTGGTTTGTTCTCATTACGTAATAGAGTCACATCCTCAATTCCCTTATCACTTGCTTTATTTTTGTTTGGGGTTTGTTTCTTCAGTTCGCCTAATTCCTTTCCACTTCTTAGTGTGACTACTTTTACCTGTTCTGTCCCTTTAGGAAAATTTTCTGCACGTGTTTCACAGATCATCTTAGTAAGCGGTCCGTCTTAGTGAGTTCCCCAAATGACTCAGTAAATTTTTCAATTGATTTTTGTTGATCTTTAAGGGTTCTCTCGATATCTTGCAGGCGTTTTTCCGTGTTTGTCGATTCCTTCTCGTGTATTGGTTTCTTCTCTTGTGGATAGGGCTGATGTTGGAAACTTTGAGGAGGTTGTTGCCTTTGATTTCCTTGGTTTCCTTGTCCTCCCCATGAAAGATTTTGGTAGTTCCTCCAACCTGGATTGTAAGTATTACTATAAGGATTATTATTAGATCGGAAATTATTACCTATATAGTTTATCTGTTCATCTTCTGCTCCCGGTTGGTAGGGTGGGTTTCAGGATTCGCCACAGTTCCACTTGCGTCGCACTGCATGACTGGATGTGCCTGTGAAGAACACAAATTATCAAGCTTTTTATTCATCATCTCTAGTTGCGTTGATAGCATGGTCATGGCATCGACGTTGAAAACTCCTATCGATTTTGTCGGGTTGGTCCTTGAAGCTTGCCACTGATAATTGTTTAATGACATCTCCTCAATGAACTCGTAGTCTACTTCTGGAATTTTGTTGTTCAGCGTTCCACCAGCGGCTGAATCGATCAGTTGCCTCATTGAGGGGTTTACTCCGTTGTAAAAGGTTTGGACTTGTAGCCACAAGGGTAGACCATGGTGTGGGCACCTCCTCAAGAGATCTTTGAATCTCTCCCATGCGTCGTATAGCGTCTATATATCCATCTGCACAAAGGAAGAGATATCATTCCGTAATTTGGCCGTTTTGGCCGGTGGAAAATATTTCATCAAAAACTTTTCGGTCATCTGATCCCATGTAGTGATTGACCCTCGTTGTAACGAGTTTAACCACTGTTTGGCTTTATTTCTCAATGAAAAAGGGAATAACCAAAGACGTATGGCATCATCAGAAACGCCATATATTTTGAAGGTATCATAGAACCCAAAAAAGTTAGCTATGTGCGTGTTTGGATCTTCGGCCTACAAACCATCAAATTGAACAAACTGTTGAATCATTTGTATTGTGTTAGGCTTTAATTCAAAATTGTTAGCAGATATAGCAGGCCTAACAATACTAGATTCTGCTCCTGTTAAATGCGGTTTCGCACAATCGAACATTGTGCGTGGAGCATTGTTTTCCCCCACATCGCGTGGTTGTGGGTTGTTTTCGTCCATCCCTTCAGTAGGATTGGATTTGTTTTCTTCCTCTCTTTCTGTGTAATCTAGGGCTCGCCTGGTTTCCCGACGATTCCTACGAGCGGTAGCTTCGATTTCGTTGTCGAATATCAAAGGTCCTCTCGGGTTCCTTCTAGTCATAAACTATAGGTACCTGTTGGAAAAGAAAGAAAGAAAATTTCAGCAAACAGAAAAACAAAAATAGAAACGAAAAGAAAAATAAATTGTGAAAAATAAAAATTAGGGCTAAAGTAATAAAAATAGAGTTTTCTTAATATTTTAGTTCCTCGGCAACGGCGCCAAAAACTTGATCGCTGCAAATCAGAGCTTTAAATATTTATAAAAGAATGATCAAACCTGGAGACTAACTCTGACAACGATTAAAGGCAAGTGTACCTATCGAACAGTAGTATAGCTTAGGCAAGACCAGTTATCGAACCCAAAGGAACAAAAAGTATTAATACTCACTTTCTTTTTATTATTTAGCCTTAAAATTAGAGTGAAGATTGCTTTTAAACTAAATTGACGACAACTAAACTATGGACACAAAGACAAGAAGACGAACTGGAAAATAACTTCGAAGAAAAACTCAGTTGATTTCGACGATACCTTTGAGAATAATCCACCTAGACTTCACTTATTATGTAACCCTAAATTATATGATTTCTTTACTTAGCTTGATCCGTGAGACTCCCTAACCTATATTAAACCCTCTCTCGAGGCGAATAACGTCTAACCCTAGGTTAATTAGTGGAAATCTCGTTCGCTTATAATAACCCCCTAGGATAGCAGTAAATCGATCAATGGACTCCCATATTAGGTTTCACCCTAATCCGACAAAATCTTGTAACCCTATCTCTAGGCGTTCGATCAACTCTGCTTAATTATGTTAGATCTCCTCTTAGGCAGGGTCTATTCCTCCTCCACCTAAGCACATTAGATTTGGATTAAGCAACATAATTAGGAACAAACTAAGTAATTTATCATATAACTTAAAAATAAAATAACAAAATCCATCTAGGTTTCATCCCTTTCAGGTATCTGAGGGGTTTAGTTCATAATAAATAAAGAAAACATCGCAAGAGAAAAGATAAAACAAAACATAAGAAAACCCTAAAACCCCCTAAAGGAATTGAAGAAGAATTCCGCCATCTTGAGTATAACTCCGGCTTCTTGGGATAGATCAACTGGCTATCCTCGCGTTATTCCCTAACTTTGACCTTCTCGGCTTGGCTCCTTGGCCTCGCTTTCGATCCTTTTCAAAGGTGGTACTTGGGGTATATTTATAGGCTCTTGGAGTGCGATTCTTTCTCCCTAAGTATCCTTTTCCAACTGAAATTGCTCTTTCCAATGACAGAGGCACGGCCATGGCACACGCCCTTGTGGATTGAGACCTGACCGTGTTCAAATTTCTAACTTGAGGCACGGTTGTGTGTGACGGAGTTGAGGCCGTGCTCTAGGTGTTCGTCGAGGCACGGCAGTGTGTGCTTTGGGCCAGGCCGTGTCAATTTCGTGCTAAGGCCCATTTGCTCCGTTTTAGGCCCGTTTTGTGTTCTTTTCATCCTCGGGTGCTTTCCTGGGTATAAGACATGAAAAGAAAAGATTAAAAGCACCTTTTTATATAAAACAAGGAATAAATCATCCAAAAGCATATTAAATGTGGGATTAAAATATGTTACTTTTACGGTTTATCAGTGTGTGTTAGGATCCTCATCCTGCAAACCATCAAACTGAACAAACTGTTGTATCATCTGTATAGTGTTAGGTTTTAGTTCAAAATTATTTGCAGCAATAGTAGGCCTATCAATACTTGACTCAGTTCCTGTTAAACTAGGTTTAGCATAGTCATACATAGTATGTGGAACATGATGTTTGACCATCTCTGGAGGTGGCGGATTATTCTCTGCTGTAGTATTAATTTCGGCTCCATGGTCTTCTTCTATGTAGTTTAAGTTCGCCTTGTCTCTCTGCGATTTCTGTGAACGGCACCTTCAATATCACTGTAGTAAAGTAGGGGTCCTGTCGGGTTCCTTCTAGTCATAAACTAGAGGTACATGAAAAGAACAAAAGAAAGAAAATTAGCAAAATTAAAAATAAACGTAAATTGTAAAAAATAAAAAATGGCTAAAGTAATAAAGATTAAGCGTTCTTAATATTTCAGTTCCCCGGCAACGGCGCCAAAAACTTGATCGCGCGTCAGAGTCTTAAAAATTTATATAAAGAATGATCGAACCTGGAAACTAACTATGACAACGATTTGAGGCAAGCGCACCTACCGAACAGTAGTATAGTTAAGGCAAGACCGGAATGTCGAATCCCAAAGGAACCAAAAGTACTAATACTAACTCTCTCTTTATTATCTAACCTAAGAATTAAGGGAATTGTTTATCTAATCTAAAATTAACTATCAACTAATCTAAAAACTCTAAGACAAAGAAGAATGAAATTGAGAAAATAACTTTAGGAAAAACCAATTGATTAAGACGACACCCAAGGAAGAATCCACCTAGACTTCACTTGTTATCTAACTCTGAACCAGGCGATTTATTCATTTGACTTGATCCGTAAGATTCCCTAAGTTATATTAATCCGTCTCTTGAGGCGACTAACATCTAACCATAGGTTGATTAATTGAAATATCTTTCTAATTAAAACCCCTAGAATTGCATTAACTCGATCTATGGACTCCCATATTAGGTTTCACCCTAATCCGATAAAATCTCGTCACCCTATCTCTAGGCGTGCGATCAACTCCGCTTAATTATGCTAGATCTACTCTTAAGCAGGGACTTTTGCTCCTCCACCTAAACACATCATACTTGAATTAATATGCCGGAAATATCAACACAAGAATTAAGAACAGATAATTAAGAACAAGTCAAATATTTATCATATAGTTCAGCAAACGATAACAAGATTTATCTTAGTTCATAATAATGAAAGAACACATCTCAAAAGAAAAGATAAAACAAAACATAAGAAATCTCTAAAACCACCTGAAGGAATTGAAGGAGAGATCCTCCGTCTTGAGTATAACTCTGGCTTCTTGAGATAGATCAACTGGCTCTCTTCGAGTAAATCTCCACAAATCTGCCTCCTCTGGCCTAGTCGGATGCCCCCTAACTAAAGCCTCGGATTCCCCCTTTTCTGGTCATACCTAGGGTGTTTATATAGGCTTCGGAATGTGTTTCTTTGCCTCTAAGTATCCAAATCGGAATGAAACTCTTCTTTCCTACGGCAGGGACACGCCCATGGCACACCCCGTGTAAGTCGTGGCCAGGCCGTGTTCGAACCTGTTAAATGGGGCACGGCTGTGTGGCTAGGGCCCAGGCCGTGTGAATTTCGTGATATGGCCCATTTACTCCTTTTTGGGCCTGTTTTCCGTTCTTTTCATCATTGGGTGCTCTCCTAAGTATAAAACATGAAAACAAAGGATTAAGAGCACCCAATTACACAATTCAGGGCTTAAATCATCCAAAAGCATGCTAAATGTGGGCTTAAAATATGTTACTTTTACGGTTTATCAGCAGACCCGAACATGACCTGGCCTCGATTTAACGGGCGTGTCCCTGCCTGGCTTGTTTTAATTCCACTAGGATTAGGATACTTAGGGGCGAAGAAAGACATTTTGAAAGCCTATATAAACACCCTAAAGTCTGACCTAAGAGGGGGTTGTCCAGGTAGGCCAATGAGCGAAGCCAGAGAAGTTAGAATTGTGGGATTTACTCGAAGAAAGCCAATTGATTCATCTCAAGAATCCGGAGTCATACTCAAGACGGAGGATCTTCCCTTCAATTTCCTTCAGTGGGTTTTAGGGATTTTCTTATGTTTTGTTTTATGTTTTCTTCTGAGATGTATTCTTTTATGGTTATGAACTAAACCCCTCAAATACCTGAGGGGGATGAAACCTAAGACGGATCTTGTTATTGTTTTCTGAACTATACGATAAATACTTGATTTGCTCTTAATTCTTGCTTTGATATTTTAGGATATTGATTCAATTATTGATGTGCTTAGGCAGTGGAGCAAAAGTCCCTGTTTAAGAGTAGATCTAGAATAGTTAAGCGGAGTTAATCGCAACCCTAGAAATAGGATGATGAAAATCTACCGAATTAGGGTCAAACCTAATATGGGAGTCCATAGATTAAGTTAATGCAATCCTAGGGGTTTTAATTAATAGAGATTTCAAGTAATCAACCTAGGGTTAGATGTTAGTAGCCTCGAAAGAGGTATTAATATAACTTAGGGAATCCTACGGATCAAGTCAAGTGAATAAATCGTTTGGTTCAGAGTTAAATAACAAGTGAAGTCTAGGTGGATTCTTCCTCGGGTATTGTCCTAATCAATTGGGTTTTCCCAAAAGTATTTTCCCCAATTCATTCTCTGTGTCTTAGCATCCTTAGCTTGGTAGTTAGTTAATTTTAGATTAAACAACAATTCCCTTAATTCTTAGGCTCAATAATAAAGAGAGAGTTAGTATTAGTACTTCTGGTTCCCTTGGGTTCGACATTTCGGTCTTGCCACTAAACTATACTACTGTTCGATAGGTGCTCTTGCCTCAATCGTGGTGATAGTTAGTTTTTAGGCTCGATCATTCATTATATAAATTTTAAGACTTTCCCACTACGATCAAGTTTTTGGTGCCGTTGCTGGGGAACTGAAATATTAAGAACGCTCAATTTTTATTACTTTAGCCATATTTTATTTTCACAATTAAATTTATTTTTACTTTTCTAAATTTTTTTTCTTTACTTCTGGCAGGTATTCTAGTTTATGACTAGAAGAAACCCATCAGGACCGCTACTTTACGATAGCGAAATTGAAAGCACAGTTCGCAGAAACTGAAGAGAAATAAGGAGAAGCCTACAATACATACAAGAAGAGCAAGAAGACGAAATTAATACTACTGAAGAGATGGCGGAGAATAATCCCCTACCTCTGGAGGTGGCCGAAAATCATGCTCCTCGAACTATGTATGATTATGCTAAACCTAATTTAACAGGAACTGAGTCAAGTATTGTTAGACCTGCTATTGCTGCAAATAATTTTGAACTGAAACCTAACACAATTCAGATGATACATCAGTTTGTTCAGTTTGATGATTTGTAGGATGAAGATCCAAACAATCACTTGGTGAATTTCCTAGAATTTTGTGAAACTTTCAAAATAAATGGTGTTTCTAATGATGCCATTCGTCTTCGGTTGTTTCCCTTTTCTTTGAGGAATAAAGCTAAACTGTAACACCCCAAACCCGGCCTAGATGTTATGACCGGATCTAGCATGTCACATAAAAGGGTTGTTTAGAAGTTATGCATTCATTAAAAACTTCGTATTCTTGTTGAGACTCCGAACTTTGTTGTTTGTGAATTTCAGATTTGCTATAATTGTTTTCTTGTAAAAATGTTATTATTTTCGAAAACTTTGCTTATTACTGAAGTTTAATTAAGAAATTATGGAAACATGATATTTTGAAAACGATTATTGTCATCTTAAGAAAACCCAGAGTTTAATCATTAATAATTTAAAAATATAGCTGACATGAAAGTTTAAAAGAAAAATAAAATCCAATGGCCTTATTACATAATATTAACCCTAAATTAAACAATCATAAAATAAAGTAAAATCAGATTTACTAATTTTCGTGAAAAGTAACTCCAATGTATGGCCACCACCGAGTCCTCCGCAGCTCCAAATCCTCTAACGCTGGGGGTTACCTGTATGGTTAAGAGAAAGGGGTGAGTTTCGAGAACTCAGTGTGTAATCCCTTAAATAGTCACTAACTGGGCCTGAGTCCTTTCAGTATCAATCTGGGCCTAAGTCCTATAACCATGGTAATGCAATAATGAAATACAGCCCAACCCAATCCAACCAATCACACCCCCGTACCAACCAATCATCACCTGGGGGGATCAAGTTAACCCACCCCGCCAATCACACCAATGTTGCAGACAAGCTGGTAATCATGATATTTGTGGCTGAGCCACCAAAAAAATAATAGTATTAGCAACCAAAACAGTATGTGGCAGAGCCACCAGGCTACACTTCCTCCGATCATCAAACCCATCCTATGCAACATGATATAAATGCAGTGTATCAAACTAATAAAAGTGTAAATAAAGTCATATACACTATATCCAACCATAATCGAGGGTACAACGGTCATTTTCATCCCTTTGGGGTATTTCGGTAATTTTACCCATTGAGGGTATTTTGGTAATTCGCCCATTAAGGGTATTTCGATACTTTACCCTCCAGAGGTATTTTGGTAATTTACCCTTTTAGGGTATTTCGATAACTTAGTCCTTTAACAGCCTTTTCGAAGGCCTATTTTCGCCTCGAACGACTCGAGACCCCTTTTGGGTCTCTTCGGTGCAATTGGGCCTAAAGTCTATTTTAGGCCCAAACGGGCCCACACGCTCGTGTGGCCCATTTAGCATGCTTTTGATCTCGGTTTCGCAGACTTCTCAGTCGCATCAATCATTCAGAAATTTTCTATTGATTTTGCCCATGTGGGCCCGTTAGCCCATTGGGCCTATTTAGCCCGTTTCGGCTCGATCAGGCCCGTTACAGCCTCAGTTTCGCTAGAGTGCTCATGACACTCTCAACGATCTACCTCCATTATTCATACCTTAGTTTACCACCACGAGCGTTCACATGCTCCAGCGGTCACAGTTGCTGGTTTTCCGACTTTTCGGCTTTCGGCCGATTCATAGAGCAACACATGCATTCATCAAGATTGGTGTGAGATTACACACCTGCTTACGAGTTGCGGTACTTAGCACTTTCCAAAACACCCAAGATCAGAATTGACTAACAGCTAGTCTTAATCCTTGATACTCCAAGATACAGAAACACCTTACCCATTGCTTTCACTTACCAAAATGACGGCAACTCCTTGCTATGCTAGAATATTGGGTTTACTCCCTTCGATTACGAAATTGAGTCCCTAATGAAAAGCACAGGTTAGCAATGTTGTTTCAAGACAACAAAGAAATGGCCGCTCGACCCTAAGAACTCACAAAATAATACAAGAATTATCCACCCCCTATTCGGCCAAAGATACACTTACTAAAGTGCCACAAAATCGACAGTTGCACAACAAGGATTTCGGCTTCCACACAAAAGAAAGAGTAAACGAGACTCAAGATGGAGAAGGGTACTCAGATTCGGCCTTAGACAAGAAGATGAGAATTTCGGCTTTAGTAGAAAAGAGAAGAAAGTAAGAATGTAGCAGAATAGCAATCCATACCTTAGACCAGGGATGAGCCGGATGGGAAGAAGAGATTCGACACTACCAGCAAAACAAAAGAACTCAAAATTCAGCAATGGAGACTAAGCCAAAATGAGGATCAAATAAAGAACACAAGCCGAAATGGTAGGTGTAGGAAAGATTCGGCTATAGGAAGAAAGATTAGAAGATGAATTCGGCCAATACAGTTTAGGCAACAACAAGTAAAGAAAGTGTTTGAAGAGAAAAAGAGAAGAAAAGAGTAAGAGGAGTGTTGTTTTTTCGGTAAGGAAAAATGAAGCAAAGTGACCCGAAATGCAAAGAAAAGAAAAGAAATCCCAAAGAGTTTTGGTTTTACTATCTCCATTAATGACCAAATTCTCTTCCAAAAGACCCCTAGTCGAAACACTTTCCCCCTTTTGACACACTTCCACACACGGCACAACTCCCACATTCACCCCACTCCTTGAGAATTCCTCTTCTCCACCCATTCAAATTGGTTGACTCATTCCCCAACCTCCATGGCAGAGTTTGATTCCAACTCTGCTTCTTCCTCTCCTAAGCACAAAATAATAGCCACCAAAATGTAGCTTGTGAGAATCAAACTCCTCCCTTCCTTGCACTCCCCTTGACGCCACACCACCTTGCGACATGCTTACCTTGTGTTGATAAAACACACACTAATATATATAAGACCTGCCTCCACCAGCTCCCCCAAAATGAAAATTTTTTCAAAGCTTGGCCTCGACCCCAGGTCTCCCTAGAGCCCCTAAACACCCTCAAACAACCCGCAGAGCAAGCACAACATGCAATTACACAAATGTTACAAACCCTTAATTTTTGGGATTTTACATAAACAGTGGTTGAATTCTCTTCCACGAGGATCAATCACTATATGGGAACAAATGACCGAAAAATTTTTGTTGAAATATTTTCCGCCGGCTAAAATGGCTAAGTTGAGGAATGATATCTCTTCTTTTGTGCAGATGGATTTAGAGACACTTTACGTTGCATGGGAGAGATACAAAGATCTATTGAGAAGTTGCCCACACCATGGATTACCCTTGTGGCTACAAGTCCAAACTTTTTACAACGGTGTGAACCCCTCAACCAGGCAGTTGATTGATTCAGCCATTGGCGGAACCTTGAATAACAAAACATCTGAGGCTGCCTATGAATTTATTGAAGAGATGTCACTGAATAACTATCAGTGGGAAGTCACAAGGACAAGGCCAAAAAAAGCCGCCAGTGTTTTCAACCTCGACGCAGTAACCATGCAATCAAATCAGGTAGAGATGTTAAATAAAAAAATTTATGGTTTATGTGGTTCTTCGCATGTACATCCAGCTATGCAGTGTGAGATGAATGGAGGAGGGATGAGCAATACAGAATATCCACCTTACAACCCGAGTGCTGAAAACGAGCAAGTTCACTATATGGGTAACAATTTTAGATCCCAAAATAACTCTTATAGTAATACTTACAATCTAGGTTGGAGGAACCACCCCAATTTCTCATGGGGTGGTCAAGGAAATCAAAGACAACAACCCCCTCCAAACTTCCAACAACAACCCTACCCACAGGAAAAGAAGCCAAACCTTGAAGAGATGTTGACAAAATTCATAGCGGTGTTAGAAATACGTTTCCAAAACACCGAGACAACATTTAAAAATCAACAAGCATCAATTCAAGGGATCGAGAACCAGTTAGGACAACTTGCCAAGATCGTATCAGAACGACCACAAGGAAGCCTACCAAGCAACACTGAAACTAACCCAAATGAGCAACTTCAAGCCATCATAGCTCATGATAGTGAAGGGTTAGATAAGACCAAATTAAGGCAAGAGAAAGTGGTAGAGGAAGGAAAGGTTGAGGTAAACCATGACAAGCCAAAACCGGTAATTAAAGAGTACCAACCTCGTATACCATATCCCGATGCGATGAAGAAAGACAACAAAGACGAACAATTCGGTAAGTTTCTTACACTTCTAAAGAAATTACATATTAACTTACCGTTTCTTGAAGCTCTTTCGCAGATGCCAGATTCAAGAAAATTTTTAAAAGAGCTTTTAACAAACAAACGAAAGTTAGACAAGGAGTCGCATGTGGAACTAAACGCAGTGTGCTCAGCAATGTTACAAAATAGACTACCACGAAAAGTAAAAGATCTAGGGAGTTTTACAATTCCATGCTTAATTGGTAGTTTATCTGTTGATAATGCTTTAGCTGATTTAGGGGCAAGCATAAATGTTATGCCTTATAAAATGTTTAAACAACTAGGTCTAGGGAAACCCAAACAAACTAGGATGAGCATTCAATTAACTGATAAAACTATTCGAGTTCCTAGGGGTATAATTGAAGATGTACTAGTCAAAATTGACAAATTCATATTCCCAGTAGACTTTATCGTTTTAGACATGGATGAGGACAATAGTATCCCTTTAATTTTAGGAAGACCCTTTTTACCAACTGCTAGAACTAAAATTGATATTGGTACAAGAGAACTTATACTTCGTGTAGGTGACGAATCAATCAGTCTTCAGGCTATTAACTCGTCTAGGACATCAAGTAATCAAGGTGAGAAAATTAATTTTATTAATGACCATTCGGTCAAACCTTCTTTTCAGGAAGCACCACAGAACTACACAACTGAGCCAGATCCTATACCTCATGACAATAAAGAAATAACTCATGAGGAACGACGGCTTCAGATCGATGAAATAGACGAGTGGAAGACACATTTCAGGGAGAAGCTAGGAATACACGAAGCAGAACCAACGGCATTCTGTGGGACAAACGAATTTAAGATTGGGGATCAGGTATTGTTGGCTAAAACAGACCCTCAGATCACCACCTCAGACCTTGATACGAATGAAAAAATCCCTTTTAAGGTACTCCATGTCTTCCCTTACGGAACATTCGAGGTAAGTTATTTTATATTCGACACTTTTATATAAATGCTACTCGACTCGAGCTATATATTGATAATAGAACTGGTAGCATGAGAAAGGATTTTCAACTCCTCAAACCACCATGATTATGCGAATGAGAGGTAAGTCTAGCTTAAGACTTTAAACGAGCGCTTCTTGGGAGGCAACCCGAGCACTAACCCCATTAATTTTTACATTTTTATTTTTACTTTTATTTTTCCTTTTTAGCACCTAACTACAAACTAACCAAAGTGTAGATTTCCATACCACACAGCCTTGCACACGACCGTGTGGACACGACAGATTTCCGTACCAATATGATAGAGATAGTACGAAACAGGACGAAAAATATCTTCAAACCAAGGGCTCCGACTAAACACCACGGCCGTGCGATATAGCCGTGGTCGACACTGTTTTAGCAACACGGGCGTGGCGACCTGCACACATGCGTGGGAGAAACGAACGAAGCACAACACGACCATGCGATACGGCCGTGTGGCACAACATACCCATGGTACACGGGCGTGGGGATGTACCAGATCTGAAATTTCTATTTAAAACACCCCTCTCCCCTTCTCACCCACTCCTCATTCCCCTTCTTCCATATCCTTCACACCCCTCCCTTTTCATTTTCATTCTTCTAAATCTTGATCTACACCATATCCATGTCGAATAAATGGAAGGATCCTAGCACAGTCTCCCTCTGCGAGATCGATCTACATAAGTTCATGCCAGCCACTTCATCCACTCGACAGGACAATGACCTTTGAGTCCATTTAATTTTTTTTATTTCCCCTTCTCCTTTATCTTCCTTATCTTTATTTCTCTTATACTTAATCTAGTCTATTTTATTTCATTTTCTTTTATTTAAGTTCTAAAGGCTGCTTGGGAATCACCATACCACGGCCTTAGAAATCACACCCACTTCGCAAACCATCTAACGATAAGGACTTTTCAGTCCATTAATCTTGTCTTTTAATTGTATTTTACTTTTTATTTTCTTTCTCTTTATCTTTCTTGTCTTTAAATATATAATTAGTATATTTTGAATTATTCTTATTATTTCTTCGCTAATTCTTCACGAGATTCCTAATTTCTTCATCTAGCGCAGAGATTGTGGGCGGCCACCATACCACCACAAAGACGCCTCCTCCAACTTATCTTTCACCTCCGAATCAAGTGTCCACACTTCCAACTCAAGGAACCCATCCGAAATTAGGAAGTTTCACCTCTCTCCCTCTCTTTTGACGTTTCTATTGTATTATGAATATCTATCTTTGTACATTGAGGGCAATGTACATCTTAAGTGTGGGGGGTGAATTTTATTTTGAAAAGTTCCTAACTTTTTGCATTATTCTCAAATCCATGAATTATGTCTTGTTTTTAAGTAATTTTCTCATATTACTATTAGAACAAAATTTCCTTTGATTCATTATTTTTATTGATATGTTTTGGATTAAGTCATTGATAATTGTGCAGTAATGTTTAAACTTTAGATGACAAGAGAATCAAGCATGATGAGTATATTTTCAAAAATTAAAATTTTGTTAGGTTGTCTACCTGAATCTAATTATTACCTTGAAGTTTGAAATTTACAAAGTTGATATCAAAAACCCATAATTTTTGTGAGATCTTGAACCTTTTAGAGCATACGTTCTTTCGTGCTCACTTTTTTATTATGAGTGTGTCAACATTGATTTGTTATTCTAGAACTTGCTTAGATTATACATGTCAAGACCACATTATTGATTTGATATACAAAGATGATAAAGGCACTTAGGATTTAACCCACTTACTCCACTAAAAGGCTACCCTCACAATTAACCCCTAGCGAACCCCTTTGATCTTAACAACCCTTTTTATTGATTCACCCACTAATATTAACCCAAAACCCATCTTGTATTTGTTATCACCATTTCTTGACTCCCTTTTTGTCGAGATTTGATTTTGAGTAATTGCCTAACTATGTTCTATATTTCAGTTGTTAAAGTTCTTTCTTCGTAATTGTAAATATTGTTTTTTTTAAAACGAAGTTATTGATTGTTATTTCTATGTTTGAGCTTAAGCAATTAATTCCACATTCTGAGAAGAAGCTCGTGTTATTAGTGTTTCAATTTTTCAATTGATGTAATTATTCAAGAGTAGTTCATTTTTCTAGTTAGGTAAATTGTCCATTCAATCTCGATTCTAACCCTTTAATTTAGCCTTTATCCACACCTTTAACCTAAGCCCCGTTACAACCCTTTTTAAAGACCATTTGATCTGTGAATCATTTCATTCTATAGTGGTGGAGATTTGATTTTCATGCAAGCCTATGGGATTAACTTTTCATGTTCGAATTTTGAGTGCTTAATTTTGAACCTTAAACACTTTGAGTGATTTGAGTAAATCTTTAGTGAGGATGTCAACTCTTGTCGATTTTGAACTAAGGGTGATTAGTTAGGTAGAGGGAAACGCCTATATTTTTATGCTACAAAAACTATGACTTTGATTGTTTGAATCTTTAGGACCCTTCTACTTAAATTATCAATGTATGAATTACCTTTGAATTATGATGAAACACTGTTGATGAATATTATGAATTGAGGAAGTTCATCTTAATTGTGAGTTGAGAACTTTGCTTGAGGACAAGCAAATGCTTAAGTGTGGGGGTATTTGATAAACCGCAATATGTTCATATTTTAATCCCACATTTAGCATTCTTTTGGATGATTTATTCTCCCAATTGTGGAATTTGGTGCTCCTAATCCTTTAATTTCATGTTTTATACCTAGGGAAGCACTGGAGGATGAATGATCATGTGTCAGAGTCTTAAAAATTTATAAAAAAGAATGATCGATCCTAGAAACTAACTATGACAACATTGAGGCAAGCGTACCTATCGAACAATAGTATAGTTTAGTGGCAAGATCGGATTGTTGAACCCAAAGGAACTAAAAGTACTAATACTAACTTTCTTTTTATTATTTAGCATAAGAATTAAGGGAATTGTTATTTAATCTAAAATTAACTAACAACTAAGCTAAAGATGCTAAGACAAAGAGAATGAATTTGGAAAAATACTTGTGGGAAAAACCAATTGATTAAGACAATACCCGAGGACGAATCCACCTAGACTTCACTTGTTATTTAACTCTGAACCAGACGATTTATTCACTTGACTTGATCCGTAGGATTCCCTGAGTTATATTAATACCTCTCTCGAGGCTACTAACTTCTAACCCTAGGTTGATTAATTGAAATCTCTTTCTAATTAAAACCCCTAGAATTACATTAACTCGATCTATGGACTCCCATATTAGGTTTGACCCAAATCCGGCAGATTTTCGTCATCCTATCTCTAGGGTTGCGATCAAATCTGCTTAATTATGCTAGATCTACTCTTAGACAAGGTCTATTCCTCCTCTGCCTAAGCACATCAATACTTGAATCAATATCCTGAAATATCAAAAAAAAAAAAAAGAATTAAGAACACATAATTAACAACAAATCAAGTATTTATCATATAGTTCAGAAAACAATAACAAGATCCGTCTTAGGTTTCATCCCCCTCAGGTATTTGAGGCGTTTACTTCATAATTATAAAAGAATACATCTCAGAAGAAAATATAAAACAAAACATAAAAAAACCCTAAAACCTCTGAAGGAAATTGAAGGAAAGATCCTCCGTCTTGAGTATGATTCCAGCTTCTTGAGATGAATCACCTGGCTTTCTTTGAGTAAATTCCACAATTCTGGCCTCTCTGGCTTGGCTCTTCGGCCTTACTTGACGTCCCCTGAAGGTTGTCCTCTAGGGTTGTAACATCCTGAATTTTGGGCCTATGCGCTTAATGGGTGAAAATGAGTAATGAGTTAATTTAACTGTTAGGGGTCCAAATTGGGCTCAGGATGTGGTCAAGGCCTTGGTGAAATTTTTGTTTGGGCACTATAGAGTTTTAAAAGGTGGTATCTGTGTTTAAATTATCAAAATGGGCTTGTGGCCCAGTGGTCAGTAGCGCCACTTAGGGAGCAAGGAGGTGACGCCACAACAAGAGAGATAGGGGCCCAAAATTTAAGTTTCATGGAGCCCAATTCTTTTAATTTAAGTTAGCTAATTTTCGGCATTTGGGTTAGGTGGAGTGGATGGCAACAAGGCTCAAAAATAGGAGGATTTATATGAATAAGATAATGTAGATATTATAGTTGATAATATGGAAGATAAAAGGAGAAAATATAGGAGCTATCTACAAGGCTAGGAGTTAGCCGAAATTTCTATAAATAGGGAGGGTTCTCTTCTTTATTTTGTGACATTTAGGGTTTCCACCTTTTCTTTCTCTTCTTTCTTCTAAAAGCCGAAAACTCCATTATTCTTTTCTTTCGTCTAAAAGCCGAAAACTCTATCATTCTCTTCTTTCTTCTAAAAGCCAACAACCCCATTATTCTTTTCTCTTCTTTCTCCTAAAAGCCGAAAACTCCATTATTCTCTTCTTTCTTCTAAAAGCCGAAAACTCTATTATTCTCTTCTTTCTTCTAAAAGCCGAAAACTCCATTACTCTCTTCTTTCTTCTAAAAGCCGAAAACTCCATTATTCTCTTCTTTCTTCTAAAAGCCGAAAACTCCATTATTCTCTTTTTTCTTCTAAAAGCCAAAAACTCCATTACTCTCTTCTTTCTTCTAAAAGCCGAAAACTCCATTATTCTCTTCTTTCTTCTAAAAACTGAAAACTCCATTATTCTCTTCTTTTTTCTAAAAGCCGAAAACTCCATCATTCTCTTATTTCTTCTAAAAGCCAAAAACTCCATTATTCTCTTCTCTTCTTTCTTCTAAAAGCCGAATCTCTATAGATTTCTTCAAATCATCTTCTCTTCCTGATTTTCGCAAAAAGCCGAAATCCTCTGGGAGTAGCCGAATCTTCTCTAGTAAGTAGATTTCTTAGATCTAAAAGCCGGAAACACTAGTCCCTGAATCTCATATCTCTTTTCGGGATTTCAAGGTAAATAGCGGTGGTGTTGGCTACGGATAGCATCGACTTAGAGGGTCTCGTTCTAACGGTAATCAGATGTGTAGATCCTTATCACATAAGTTTTATTTTGTATTATACCTGTTAGGGGCTAAAAAGCCAGAAAATGAGGCTGTATGAACAGTCGTGTGTAGATCCTTATCACATAAGTTTTATTTTGTATTATACCTGTTAGGGACTGAAAAGCCAGAAAATGAGGCTGTATGAACAGTCGAGTGCAGATCCTTATCACAAAAGTTTTATTTTGTATTATACCTGTTAGGGGCTGAAAAGCCGAAAAATGAGGCTGTATGAACAGTCGTGTGTAGATCTCTAACACACTAATAATCTGTATGAATATATGTATGTTTATGTTATGGGCTACAAAGCCAGAAAGTGGCTGTGTAAGCAGTCGAATGAAACCCAAAAAGGGTTAGGCAAGGAATGCCAGGTACGTAATCATAGAACTTCTCTATGTGTATCGATGTATGTGAAAGACTGTAGTCTCTTAGGTAGTAGATTGTTTGATTTTGCATGAATGTATGCATGGGATGGGTTTGTTATGAAAAGAGGAAGAGCATGTTAGATCACATGGTGATCGGTGGTAGAAAACCCACCTAATGAAATGATTAGATCACATGGTGATCGGTGGTAGAAAACCCACCTAATGAAATGCTAGATCACATGGTGATCGGTGGTAGAAAACCCACCTAATGAAATGTTAGATCACATGGTGATCGGTGGTAGAAAACCCACCTAATGAAATGTTAGATCACATGGTGATCGGTGGTAGAAAACCCACCTAATGAAATGTTAGGTCACTTGGTGATCGGTGGTAGAAAACCCACGTTAAACTTCCTGATTGATAAGGAATAGGCAGTATGACTATCGATATGGTGTGTAGCGGTTGGTGGGTTGATTGTAGAAATCCCCAAGGTGTGATGGTTGGTACGGGTTGGTGTGTAGAGGATGGAATTCTAGGATGGGTTGGGCTTTACATCATTTATTATCTGTCATGTGATTATGATTGTTGCCATTGTGTATGGGTTAGGGCTCATAATGTGTTTGTGGGCCCAAGCCTTTTATGTGTTTTTGGGATTTATACACTGAGTCTTGGTGACTCACCCTATTATTTTTCCCTAACTTTTCAGATGAGCAGTAGATTGTGGACATGGGAGCCGAGACGGACTCGAGGGGCCATCAAGTTTTTATTTCTATAGATTATTTTCGATTTTTTCCTTTAAGTTTTAATTTGGGAAATTTTAGGTAATAAGGCCCCATAGTTTATATTTGCCTAAGTAGTTTTTTTTAATATTTGTAACTTATGAATTTATGTCAGGGGTTTATTTATACCTAATAATAATAATAATACAAGGTTTCTTTTCAAATGTCACTTATTTATTCAAATATTTTCTAATTAACTTACGATTTCCAAAACCAACTTAGGAAAAGATTTTAACGTTCAACCCGTAGCATACCAGATCTGGTCGAAACGTATGAGCCGGGTTTGGGGTGTTACAAGGGTGTTTATATAGGCTTTTGGAATGGCTTTCTTTGCCTCTAAGTACCCTATTCCAAATGAAATTCCTCTTTGTCATGGCAGGGACATGCCCATGGCACACGCCCGTGTGAATCATATCCAGGCCGTGGTCGGGCCTGTTAAGGAGGCACGGCTGTGTGGCGTAGGCCCAGGCCGTGTGCATTTTGTACTTTGGCCCATTTTCTCTATTTTAGGCCCGTTTCTCATTCTTTTCATCCTCCGATGCTCTCCTAAGTATAAAACATGAAATTAAAGGATTAGGAGCACCAAATTTCACAATCCAGGGAATAAATCATTCAAAAGTATACTAAATGTGGGATTAAAATATGTATATATTATGGTTTATAAAATACCCCAACACTTAAGCATTTGCTTGTCCTCAAGCAAAATTCTCAACTCACAATTAAAAATGAACTTCTTTGATTCATAATATTCATCCATAGTGTTCCATCATAATTTAAAGATAATTCATACATTGATAATTTAAGTAAAGGGTCTTAAAGATTCAAACAATCAAAGTCATAGTTTTTGTAGCATAAAAACATAGGTGTTTCCCCTTTCCTAAATAATCACATTTAATTCAAAATCGACAAGAGTTGACATCCTCACTAAAGATTCACTCAAATCACTCAAAGTGTTTAAGGTTCAAAATTAAGCACTCAAAAGTTGAACATGAAAAGTTAATCCCATAGGCTTTCCTGAAAATCAGATCTCCACCACTGTAAAATGAGATGATACATAAATCAAAAGGCCTTTAAAAAGGGGTTGTAATGAGGCATGGGTTAACGTTGTGGATAAAGGCTGAATTAGAAGGTTGGAATCGAGATTGAATTGACAATTTACCTAACTATAAAAATGAACTAATCCTGAATAATTACATCAATTAAAAACTTGTAATATTAACAATACGAGCTTTTTCTTCAAGATGTGGAATTTAAACGTATAAGCTCAATAATCATATAACTAATAATGAATATACTTCGATTTTTTTAAGAACAAATCAACTACAATAATAAGAAAAAGCTTTAACAACTGAAAAATAGAACATAGTTAGGCAACTGCTCAAAATCAAATCTCGACAAAAAGGGAGTCAAGGAATGGTGGTAATAAATACAAGATGGGTGTTGGGGTGATATTAGTGGGTGAGTCAATAAAAAGGGTTGTTAGGATCAAAGGGTTTCACTAGGGGTTAATTGTGAAGGTAGGCCTTTAGTGGAGTAAGTGGGTTAAATCCTAAGTGCCTTTATCATCTCTGTATATCAAATCAATAATGTGGTCTTGACATGTATAATCGAAGCAAGTTCTAGAATAACAAATCAATGTTGACACACTCATAATCAAAAAGTGAGCACGGAAGGATGTATGCTCTAAAAGGCTCAAAATCTCACAAAAATTATGGGTTTTTGATATCAACCTTGTAAATTTCAAACTTCAAGGCAATAATTAGATTCAGGTAGACAACCTAACAAAATTTTATTTTTTGAAACTGGACTTATCATGCTTGATTCTCTAGTCTCCTGAAGTTTAAATCATCACTGCACAATTATCAATGACTGAATCCAAAACATATCAATAAAAATCATAAATCAAAAGAAATTCATTCTAATCATAATATGAGAAAATTGTTTAAGAACAAGACATAATCCAAGGTATAATTCAGGGATTTGAGAATAATGCAGAAAGTTAGGCACTTTCTTGAAATAAATATTCACCCCTCACACTTAAAATGGACATTGCCCTCAATGTACAAAGATATATATGAATTTAAGAGATAGGGAGAGGTGAAACTTCCTGAATTTGGATGGCTTCCTTGAGTTGGGAGTGTCGTGGTGTGGTGGCCGCCGACAATCTCTACGCTAGATGAAGAAATTGGGAAGCTCATGAAGAATTAGCCAGGAAATACTAATAATAATTCAAAATATACTAAATATATATTTAAAGACAAGAAAGATAAAGAGAAAGAAAATAGAAATTAAAATAAAATTAAAAGAAGAGATTAATGGACCGAAGAGTCCTTATTGTTAGATGGTTAGCGAGGTGGGTGTGATTTCTAAGGTCGTGGTGTGTGATTCCCAAGCAGCCTTTAGAACCTAAATCAAAGAAAACGAAATAAAATAGATTAAACTATGTAAAAGAAAAATAATGAAAATGAAAATGAAGGAGAAGGGAAAATAAAAAGGAAAGTTAAATGGAGTCAAAGGTTCTTATCCTGTCGAGTTAATGAAGCGGCCAACATGAAATTATGTATATCGGTCTCGTGGAGGGAGACTGTGCTAGGATCCTTCTGCTTCTTCGACATGGATATGGTTAGATCTAAAGTTAGGGGGAATGAAAAAAATGAGAATGAAAAAGAAGGGGAATGTAAGGAGTGTGGGAGAAGAAGAATGGGGAGTAGGTGAGAAGGGGAGAGGGGTGGTTTTAAATAGAAATTCAGATCTGGTACATCCCCACACCCGTGTACCATGGGCGTGTCGAGTCACACGACCGTGTTATGCTTCGTTCGTTTCTCCCACGCCCATGTGTAGGTCGCCATGCCCGTGTTGATAAAACAATGTCAGCCACGGCCGCGTTGCACGACAATGGTGTTTGGTTGGAGCCCGTGGCTTGAAGATATTTTTGTCCTATTTAGTACTCTCTCTACCATGTCAGTACGTACATCTGTAGTATCCACACGGCCATGGCCACGACTGTGTGGTATGGAAATCTGCACTTGGTTAGTTTATAGTTAGGTGCTAAAAAGGAAAAATAAAAGAAAAAATAAAAACGTGAAATTAGTGCTCGGGTTGCCTCCCGAGAAGTACTCGTTTATAGTTTTAAGCTAGACTTACCTCTCATTCGCATAATCATGGTGGTTTGAGGAGCTGAAAGTCCTTTCTCATGCTATCAGTCCTATTATCAGTATATAGTTCAAGTCGAGTAGCGTTTACTTTAAAAGTGTCGAATATAGGATTACTTACATCGACTGTTCCGTATGGGAAAACCTTGATTACCCTAAAAGGGATTTATTTGTTTGTATTAGGGTCAGGCGGAGATATTTGAGGGTCTGCCTTATCTAACAATACCTGATCTCCGATTTTGAATTTGTTTGTCCCATGGAATGCTATTGGTTCTGCTTCGTGTATTCCTAGTTTCTCCTTAAAATGTGTCTTCCACTCGTCTAGCTCATCTATCTGAAGCCTTCATTCCTCATGAATTATTTGCTCGTTGGCATGAGATCTAGGATCTGGCTCAGTTGTGTAGTTCCGTGGTGCTTCCTGAAAAGAAGGTTTAACTGAATGGTCATTAATAGAATTTATGTTCTCATCTTGATTACTCGATGTACTAGCGGAGTCGAGGGCCTGAAGACTGATTGATTCGTCACCTACACAAAGTATGAGCTCTCCTGCAGTGACATCAATTTTAGTCATTGCAGTTGCTTAAAGGGGCCTTCCTAAAATTAAGGGGATACTATTGTCCTCATTCATGTCTAAAACGACAAAGTCTGCTGGGAATACGAATTTATCAATTTTCACAAGAACATCTTCAATTACACCCCTAGGAATTCTAATAGTTTTATCAGCTAATTGAATGCTCATCCTAGTTTGTTTGGGTTTCCCTAGACCTAGTTGTTTAAACAATTTATAAGGCATAACATTGATGCTTGCCCCTAAACCAGCTAAAACATTATCAACAGATAAACTACCAATTAAGCATGGAATTGTAAAACTCCCTGGATCTTTTAATTTTTGTGGTAGTTTATTTTGCAACATTTCTGAGCACACTGCGTTTAATTCCACATGTGATTCCTCATCTAACTTCCGCTTGTTTGTCAAAAGCTCTTTCAAAAATTTCCTTGAATCTGGCATCTGCGAAAGAGCTTCAAGAAACAGTAAGTTAATATGTAATTTCTTCAAAAGTTTAATAAATTTACCAAACTGTTTGTCTGTGTTGTCCTTCTTCATTGCATTGGGGTGTGGTATACGAGGTTGGTACTCTTTAATTACTGGTTTTGGCTTCTCATGACTTACCTTGACCTTACCTTCCTCTACCACAGTCTCTTGGCTTAATTTGGGCTCATCTAACCTTACACTATCCTGAACTGTTATGGCTTGAAGTTGCTCCTTTGGGTTAGCTTCAGTGTTGCTTGGCAAGCTGCCTTGTGGTCGTTTAGAGATCAGCTTAGTGAGTTGCCCTAATTGGTTCTCGATCCCTTGAATCGATGCTTGTTGATTTTTAAGTGTTGTTTCGGTGTTTTGCAAACGTGTTTCTGACACCGCTATGAATTTTGTCAGCATCTCCTCAAGGTTCAGCTTCTTTTCATGTGGGTAGGGCTGTTGTTGGAAGTTTGGAGGAGGTTGTTGTCTCTACTTTCCTTGACCACCCCATTAAAAATTGGGGTGGTTCCTCCAACCTGGATTACAAGTATTACTATAAGGGTTATTTTGAGATTTAAAATTGTTACCCATATAGTGAACTTGCTCGTTCCCAGCGCTCGGGTTGTAAGGTGGATAGTCTGCGTTGTTCATCCCTCCTCCATTCGTTTCGCACTGCATAACTGGATGTACCTGTGAAGAACCATATAAATGATCAATCTTTTTATTTATCAGTTCTATCTGATTTGATAGCATGGTTACTGCGTCGAGGTTGAAAACACTGGCTACTTTTGTTGGCTTTATCCATGTGACTTGCCACTGATAGCTATTCAGTGACATCTCTTCAATGAATTCGTAAGCTACCTTAGGAGTTTTGTTATTCAAGGTTCCGCCGGCGGCTGAATCAATCAATTGTCTAGTTGAAGGGTTCACACCATTGTAAAAAGTTTGGACCTGTAGCCATAAGGGTAATCCATGGTGTGGACACCTTCTCAATAGATCTTTGTATCTCTCTCATGCATCGTAAAGTGTTTCTAAATCCATCTGCACAAAAGAAGAGATATCATTCCTTAACTTGGCCGTTTTAGCCAGCGAAAAATATTTTAATAAAAATTTTTCAGTCATTTGTTCTCATGTAGTGATTGATCCTCGTGGAAGAGAATGCAACCATTGTTTAGCTTTATTCCTCAAAGAAAAGGGAAACAACCGAAGACGGATGGCATCATCAGAAACGCCATTTATTTTAAAGTATCGCAAAATTCTAGGAAATTCGCCAAGTGATTGTTTGGATCTTCATCCTGCAAATCATCAAACTGAACAAATTGCTATATCATCTGAATTGTGTTAGGTTTCAGTTCAAAATTATTTGCAGCAATAGCAGGTCTAATAATACTTGACTCAGCTCTTGTTAAATTAGGTTTAGCATAATCATACATAGTTCGAGGAGCATGATTTCCGGTCACCTCTTGAGGTAGCGGATTATTCTCAGCCATCTCATCGATGGTATTGGTTTTGACTTCTTGCTCTTCTTCTATGTAATTTAAGCTTCGCCTTATCTCTCTAAGATTTCTGTGAACAGTACCTTCAATATCACCATCGTCAATCAGGGGTCTTGTCGGGTTCCTTCTAGTCATAAACCAGAGGTACCTACTAAGAAATAAAAGAATGAAAATTAGCAAAGTTAAAAGCAAAGAAAAATAGAAATAAAAGTAAATTGCAAAAATAAAAATGGCTAAAGTAATAAAAATTGAGCGTTCTTAATATTTTAGTTCCCCGACAATGGCGCTAAAAACTTGTTCGTGTCTTAGAGTCTTAAAAATCTATAAAAAGAATGATCGAGCCTAGAAACTAACTATGACAACGATTGAGGCAAGTGCATCTATCGAACAGTAGGATAGTTGATAAACCGTAATAGTAACATATTTTAATCCCACATTTAGTATGCTTTTGGATGATTTAAGCCTCGATTTATATAAAAAGGTGCTCTTAATATTTTCTTTTCATGTCTTATACTCAAGGAAGCACCCGAGTATAAAAAGAACGAGAAACGGGCCCAAAACGGAGCAAATTGGGCCAAGGTGGAAATCGACACGGCCTGCACTTAAGCCCACACGGCCGTGCCTAGTTGATCATCTAGAACACGGCCTGACCCTCGATTTACACGGCCGTGCCTCATTAAAGAAATCCGAACACGGCCCAAAGACTAGTCACACGGGCGTGTGACATGGCCGTGTCTCTATCGTGGCAATGAACAATTTCATTCGGATTTGGATACTTTGGGGCAAAGAAACACATTCCAAGAGCCTATATATACCCCCTAAGTTCATCCTTGAAGGGGGCGGTTAGCTAGGCCAAGGAGCCAAGCTGGAAAGGTCAGATTTGTGGGAATCACTCAAAGATAGCCAGTTGATCCATCCTAAGAAGCCGGAATTCTACTCAAGGTGACAGATTTCTCCTTCAATTCCTTCAGGGAGTTTTAGGGATTTCTTATGTTTTGTTTAATCTTTTCTCTTGAGATGTTTTCTTTATTTGTTATGAACTAAATCCTTCAGATACCTGAAGGGGATGAAACCTAGATGAATCTTGTTATTAATTTCTGAATTATATGATAAATACTTAGTTTGTTCTTAATTATGCAAGCTTAATCCAAATTTGATGTGCTTAAGTGGAGGAGGAATAGACCCTGCTTAAGAGTAGATCTAGCATAATTAAGTGGAGTTGATCGCACTAGGGTGACGAGATTTTACCGGATTAGGGTGAAACCTAATATGGGAGTCCATAGATCGATTTACTGTTACTCTAGGGGGTTATTAAGTGAGAGAGATTTCCGTTAATTGACCTAAGGTTAGACGTTATTCACCTCGAGAGAGGGTTTAATATACGTTAGGGCGTCTTACGGATCAAACTAAGTAAATAAATCGTATGGTTCAGGGTTAAATAACAAGTGAAGTCTAGGTGGATTCTTTCTGAGGGTATCGTCTTAATCAATTGAGTTTTTCTTAAAGTTATTTTCCCAATTCATCCTTTTTGTCTTTGTGTCTTTGGCTTAGTAAATAGTTTAGATTATATTAAAGCAACTTCACTTATTTTAGGCTAAATAATAAAAAGAAGGTTAGTATTAGTACTTTTAGTTCCTTTGGGTTCAATAATCCAATCTTGCCTAAGCTATACTACTGTTCGATAGGTACACTTGCCTTCAATCGTTGTCAGAGTTAGTTTCCAGGTTTGACCTTTCTCTTTATAAATTTTTAAAACTCGATAGACATACGATCAATAGTCTAGTGGCAAGACCGGATTGTCGAACCCAAAGGAACTAAAAGTACTAATACTAACTTTCTTTTTATTATTTAGCCTAAGAATTAAGGGAATTGTTATTTAGTCTAAAATTAATTAACAACTAAGCTAAAGATGCTAAGTCAAAGAGAATGAATCTGGGAAAATACTTGTGGGAAAAACCAATTGATTAAGACAAAACCCGAGGACGAATCCACCTAGACTTTACTTGTTACTTAACTCTGAACCAGACGATTTATTCACTTGACTTGATCCATAGGATTCCCTAAGTTATATTAATACCTCTCTCGAGGCTACTAACGTCTAACCCTAGGTTGATTAATTAAAATCTCTTTCTAATTAAAAACCCTAGAATTGCATTAACTCGATCTATGGACTCCCATATTAGGTTTGACCCTAATCCGATAGATTTTCGTCATAGGGTTGCGATCAACTCTGCTTAATTATGCTAGATCTACTCTTAGACAGGGTCTATTCCTCCTCTGCCTAAGCACATCAATACTTGAATCAATATCCTGAAATATCAAAAGAAGAATTAAGAACACATAATTAAGAACAAATCAGTATTTATCATATAGTTCAGAAAACAATAACAAGATCCATCTTAGGTTTCATCCCCTTCAGGTATTTGAGGGGTTTAGTTCATAATTATAAAAGAATACATCTCAGAAGAAAATGTAAAACAAAGCATAAGAAAAACCCTAAAACCCCCTGAAGAAATTAAAAGGAAGATCCTCTGTCTTGAGTATGATTCCGGCTTCTTGAGATAAATCAACTGGCTTTCTTTGAGAAAATTCCACAATTCTGGCCACTCTTGCTTGGCTCTTCGTTAAATTCCACAATTCTGGCTTCTCTGGCTTGGCTCTTCGGCCTTACTGGACTCCCCCTGAAGGTTGGCCTCTAGGGTGTTTATATAGGCTTTTAGAATGGCTTTTTTTTGCCTTTAAGTACCCTATTCCGAATGAAATTCCTCTTTGTCACGGCAGGGACACGCCCATGGCACACGCCCGTGTGAATCGTATCCAGGCCATGGTCGGGTCTGTTAAGGAGGCACGGCCATGTGGCGTAGGCTCAGGCCGTGTGCATTTAGTACTTTGGCCCATTTTCTTCGTTTTAGGCCCGTTTCTCGTTCTTTTCATCCTCCGATGCTCTCCTAAGTATAAAACATGAAATTAAAGGATTAGGAGCACCAAATTTCATAATTCAGGGAATAAATCATTCAAAAGTATGCTAAATGTGGGATTAAAATATGTATATATTATGTTTTATCAATGAAAAGAACGAGAAATGGGCCAAAAACAGAGAAAATGGGCCAAAGTACGAAATCGACAAGGCTTGGGCCCAAGCCACACGGTCGTGCCTCCTTGGCAGACCCGAACATGGCCTGGCTTCGATTTACATGGGCGTGTGCCACGGGCGTGTCCCTACCGTGACCTGTTTTAATTCCACTCGGATTAGGATACTTAGGGGCGAAGAATGATGTTTCGAAAGCCTATATAAACACCTTAAAGTCTGACCTAAGAGGAGGCGTCCAGGTAGGCCAAGGAGCCAAGCCAGAGAAGCTAGAATTTTGGGATTTACTCGAAGAAAGCCAGTTGATTCATTTCAAGAAGCCAGAGTCATACTCAAGATGAAGGATCTTCCCTTCAATTTTTTTCAGGAGGTTTTAGGGATTTTCTTATGTTTTGTTTTATATTTTCTTCTAAGATGTATTCTTTTATGATTATGAACTAAACTCCTAAATACCTGAGGGGGATGAAACCTAAGACGGATCTTGTTATTATTTTCTGAACTATATGATAAATGCTTGATTTGTTCTTAATTATGTGTTCTTAATTCTTGCTTTGATATTTCAGGATATTGATTCAAGTATTGATGTGCTTAAGTAGTGGAGCAAAAGTCCTGTTTAAGAGTAGATCTAGCATAGTTAAGCGAAGTTGATCGCAACCCTAGAAATAGGATGACGAAAATCTGTCGGATTAGGGTCAAACCTAATATGGGAGTCCATAGATTGAGTTAATGCAATCCTAGGGGTTTTAATTAGAAAGAGATTTCAATTAATCAACCTAGGGTTAGACGTTAGTAGCCTCGAAAGAGGTATTAATATAACTTAGGGAATCCTACGGATCAAGTCAAGTGAATAAATCGTCTGGTTCGGAGTTAAATAACAAGTGAAGTCTAGGTGGATTCTTCCTCGAGTATTGTCCTAATCTATTGGTCTTTCCCAAAAGTATTTTCCTTAATTCATTCTCTGTGTCTTAGCATCCTTAGCTTGGTAGTTAGTTAATTTTAGATTAAACAACAATTCACTTAATTCTTAGGCTAAATAATAAAGAGAGAGTTAGTATTAGTACTTTTGGTTCCCTTGGGTTCAACATTCCGGTCTTGCCACTAAACTATACTACTGTTTGATAGGTGCGCTTGCCTCAATCGTGGTGATAGTTAGTTTTTAGGCTCGATCATTCATTATATAAATTTTAAGACTTTCCCACTACGATCAGTGTTTTTGATGAAAATGACAATTAGGGATTAAATTGTTAAAACTGTGAAACTAAAGGTTTTGTTGTCAATTGTTGATAAAAAAGAGTTTCTTTAAGGTCCCTTACATCATGTAACACCCTAAACCCGTCCTTGACGTTATGGCCGAATCCGGAAGGGTCGCATGAAATGGGTTGAAAAACCATTATCGTTAAGTTAAAACCTCCAGTTATTAGCCTTTAGAGTTATTAATAATTTCAAAATTCTTTTAATCATCTAGAGATAAATCGTGTTTGTAGCGGAAGCTTGTAAAAACATTATGTCTAGAAATTCGTTCAAGGTTTTAGAAAGCCATCACAGTTTTAAATAAGTAAAAACCAAAAACCCAAAACCAACATCCAAATATTAAAAGAGTCCAGAGTCCCAGAAAATACAACTTTAATGCCAAAACTTAATAACCCAAAAATAAAGTGAAACAATAAATTAGGTGGTTACCATCGAGTCCTCCGCTGCACCGATCTGCCTAAGACTGTGAGTTACCTGTACAAACAAACAGAAAAGGGGCGAGTTTACGTAAACTCAGTGTGTAACCCAACAGAGTTAAGCATGTATATATACAAAATATCACAAATCAGACACAATCATAATCGGGCCTGAGCCCATGTCAGATACAAATATAGATTCGGGCCAAAGCCCTTTTTAGATACAGATACAGTTACAGATATGCAAATCAGATATCAGAATCCTATCCCCCATCCTCTACACACCATCTCTGACCATCCCTACACACCATGTGGGGTTTTGAACACCCACCCAGCCCTACACACCACGCAGTACTGATGCGGCACATGTCAGAAATAATGAAGCTATGTTGCCAGATATTAGGCATAATCTGCCTGTTAGAACACTTCCTCCAATATATATATCATCCTACCCCAATCACAATAACAGAACATGTAACAGTCTAGTTTAGACCCTAGTCGGAATAGTGGTTTTGGGACCACAAATCTGAGTTAAAAAATATTTTAATATTATTTTCTGTGTTTTTAGTACATGAATTGACATGTGGGAAATTTTTGTGATTAAATTTGATCGTTTGTGTGCTTAATTTGCGAAAAGGATTAAATCGCATAAAAGGTAAAAGTGACATTCTATATGTTAATGTGTTTAAATGAGTTGGCTTTTGAATGCCATGGTTTTAAATGGTAATTAGACCATTTTGATTGATAATGGACATTAATAGCCTTAATATATATGTTTTATTTGTTAATTAAAAATGTTAATATGGTAAATGATTAATAATGTTCATTAAATTAAAACAAATCATAAAACATGGCCATTACGTTCATCCATTTTGCTGAAATTGAAGAAAGAAAAACTAAGGTTCTTGCATTTTGATATTCGGCTACTTTCAAGCTTGATTAAAGGTTCATTTTTGTTCAGTTTTTGATAATTTTTATGTTTTTGAGATCGTTGCTTTGAATACTAGCTAGTCCATGCTTGAATCTTTGAATTTGATGATGTATTCATGAATTGCCATTGATGATAGTTTGTGGTTTTTGTTGTTTGATGATGGAAAATAAAAGATATGTGATAGATTAATATGTTTTGTCTTTGGATTTTTTATGAATTTGAGTAATTTGGGCTAAATTATGAAAATAATAAATTGAGGGACTAAAATGTGAAATAAATGAAATGTGTGGACTTGTATGAGTTTAGTGAATATTCGGTCAAGCTATTGTGTAATGAAATTATGTTTATTTTGTATTTTGTGAAATAAGGATTAATTTGTGAAAAAATGTGAAATGTCAGGGGCAAAAGTGTAATTTGCCCATTTATGTGTATTTGAATGAATTTGATTGAAAATGTGATTAAATAAGTTTAATTTATACTAATTTAGATCAAGAAAAGAGGAAATCAGATTTGGACCGGGGAAAATCTAAAGTTGTTGAATAGTCATTCCGGTTCGTCCGTCTTCGTCCGAGGTAAGTTCATAAGTAAATAAATGTCGTTAAATGCGATTGTATATATATTTTATTTGTACCGAATTGAATTATTACTTATTTATGTGTGTGTGTGTGTGTGTGTGTGTGTGTGTGAATGCCGAATTGGTAAAAGTGTAGAAGAATTGTCTATGAGCTTGAATCGATCGAGTTATGACGTTCGAAAGCCCCCTATGAACCTTAGGAATAGTTAGGATACATATGTCATGACATAGGATTCTGATATGTGTTTTCGTGTAAGACCAAGTTTGGACATTGGCATCGACTTATGTTTACGTGTAAGACCATGTCAGGGACATTGGCATTGTATTTGATTCGTGTAAGACCCTGTCTGGGATAGTGACATCGATATGTGATTACATGTAAGACCATGTCTCGGACGTTGGCATTGTACGAGCCTTTCGACTATCCGACTATCCTTATTGATTCCGAATGGTTCAACGAGCATTATCGAGTTAAGATTGAATGTGAAAATGAACTAAAAGGTTCAGGTACGTGCTATGTTATATGAATATGAAAGTAAGGTAATTATATGTTTGAGATGAATATATGAGTTAGACATGGTAAAAGAGAAATTTATATGTGCTTATGAGTATATGTGCATTCAGCCATTGATGTTATAATGCAATTATATATGTGATAATATTTGAGCTTGCAAGCATAATAAATGTACATTTGGTTAATGTTTGTTTAATGCTAGTTGATTTAATGCGAAGGTTTATTTGATCATTATTTGCTTATGATTTACTAAGCTATGGAAGCTTACTCTGTGTGTGTTTGTTCATTATTTTATAGATTACCAAAGCTACAGGAAGCTCGGGGATCGTCAAGTATCATCACCACACTATCGAATTTATATTTTGGTACCTTCTTAAAATGTAGATATTGAAGTATGGCATGTATAGGCTAGAGAACTTTGATTATGTTTTGAAATGTGTAAACATAGCCATGTGATATGGCTTGATAATGAATGTGAATATAAAGTGAGTTTAGTCCATGCTTTAAGATGCAAAAGTTGATATGTTTTGATGTGCTCATGAATGGCCAAATGAAATGGTCAATATTGGTAAGTTTCATGATTGATTTAGGAAATTGATATGATGAGAAATGTTATGAATTGATATGGATTAAAATGATGTATGGATTACATGTTTTTTATTTGAAGTTGGTACTTTGAATTGGTATGTTTGAGTTGGATTTGTATATGGAAATGAATGATGTTGCTAAGGGTCAAATTGTGCATGATTTGGTATGTTTTTGGTTGCTTTTGAGACATGAATTGATGCTTGAAGGTTGACCCAAATTTTGGGTGGCAAATTGGCCTTGCAAATGGCCTATATTTGCCCACACGGTTGAGCACACAGGCGTATGTCTCGGCCGTGTCTCTCAAGGTTGAGCACACAGGTTGAGCACACGGTTGAGCACACAGGTTGGACACATGGGCGTGTGACTGGCCGTGTGAGCAAGTTAGTACCCTTCCTAAATTTCACACGGCCTAGCACACGGGCGTGTCTTGTGGCCGTGTGGACAAGTCAGTATGTATGCCTTGTTTTGCCACGGCCTACCCACACGGGCGTGTGACCTCTGTAACTTTATAAAATGTTTAATTTTTAGAAAAAAATTGTATGTGCTCGGTTTAGTCCCGACCCATTCCTAATGCATGTTCAAGGTTTCGCAAACCTTTTAAAAGGACTCTATATGTATATTTCGCTATGAAATGTTTGTGTTATGATCTGATATATTCGGTAACGCCTCTTAACTTAGTCCAGCGACGGATACTGGTTAGGGTGTTACATTTATTGGTATCAGAGCTATGGTTTAGTTGGGTCTGGGACTAACGTAGCGCGTTTGAGTCTAGCTATACATGCCATACTTTTTATACTGCGATAGTGTGATGATTCCTGACAATTGAAATGTGTTTTCGTATAGTAAATGGATCCTGATCGAGCTATAGCTGATGATGTAGAAAGTATAGCACCTGCTCCTGTTCAAGGGATAATGCCGGTTGAATCTTGGCCGACATTGAGTAACCAAGAGGGAGAGGCTAAACAAGCCTTTTACCAAATGATGAATGAATGGTTTACTCAGTATATCAGGATGAATCCGGCTGTTCCACAACCTTCTTCTCCACTGATTCCTCCTCAAATACCTGTTATGCCACATGTTATTAATCCAGTGTGAATGAATAAGCCACCAGTTGATAAAATCAGAAAACACAGGTGATAAACCGTAAAAGTAACATATTTTAAACCCATATTTAATATGCTTTTGGATGATTTATTCCTTGTTTTATTTAAAAAGGTGCTCTTAATCCTTTCTTTTCATATTTTATACTCAGGAAAGCACCCAAGGATGAATAGAATGAGAAACGGGCTTAAAATAGACCAAATTGGGCCAAGAGAGAAATCGACACGGCCTGGACCAAAGATCACACCGCTGTGCCTCATTAAAAAGTCCGAACATGGCCTGGCCACGATTCACACAGGCGTGTGCCATGGTCGTGTCCCTGTCGCTGGAAAGAGCAATTTCATTCGGGAAAGGATACTTGGAGGCAAAGAAACACATTCCAAAGCCTATTCAAACACCCTAGTAGGAATTCTACTTAAAATAGGATACGTAGGGGCCAAGTAAGGCATCACAAAGTCTATATAAACACCCAAGGGGACAACTTGAAAGGGGAGTTCGGTAGAAGCCGAAGGGAGCAGAAGCGAGGCCGAGGAGCCAAGTCGAAAAGGTTAGAGTTAGGGAATAACGCGAGGATAGCCAGTTGATCCATCCCAAAAAGCCGTAATTATACTCAAGACGGCGGAATTCTCCTCCGATTCGTTCAGGGGGTTTTAGGATTTTTCCTATGTTTTGATTTATCTTTTCTCTTGCGATGTTTTCTTTATTCATTATGAACTAAACCCCTCATATACCTAAAGGGGATGAAACCTAGATGGATTTTATTATTTGATTTTTAAGTTATATGATAAAATTACTTAGTTCATTCTTAATTATGTTGCTTAATCCAAATCTAATGTGCTTAGGTGGAGGAGGAATAGACCCTGCCTAAGAGAAGACCTAACATAACTAAGCGGAGTTGATCGGACGCCTAGAGATAGGGTTACGAGATTTTCTCAGATTAGGGTGAAACGTAATATAGGAGTCCATTGATCGATTTACTGCTATCCTAGGGGGTTATTATAAGCGAACGAGAGTTCCACTAGTTAACCTAGGGTTAGACGTTATTCGTCTCGAGAGAGGGTTTAATATAGGTTAGGAAGTCTCACGGATCAAGCTAAGTAAAAGAAATCATATAATTTAGGGTTAATTAATAAGTGAAGTCTAGGTGGATTCTTCCTGAGGGCATCGTCGTAATCAAAGGAGTTTACCCTCAAAGTTATTTTCCTATTCGTCTTATTGTCTTTGTGTCCTTAGTTTAGCTGTCGTCAATTTAGTTAAAAAGCAACCTTCACTCTAACTTTAAGACTAAATAATAAAAAGAAAGTGAGTATTAATACTTCTAGTTCATTTGGGTTCGATAACCGGTCTTGCCTAAGCTATACTACTGTTCGATAGGTACACTTGCCTTAATATCATTGTCAGAGTTAGTCTCCAGGTTTGATCATTCTTTTATAAATATTTAAAACTCTGATTTTACAACGTTCAAGTTTTTGGCGCCGTTGCAAGGGAACTAAAATATTAAGAAAGCTTAATTTTTATTACTTTAGCCATTTTTTTATTATTGCAAAATTTTTATTATTTGTTTTATTTTTACTTTGCTAATTTTTCTTTGCTTTGACAGGTAATTTTAGGTTAGAGGAGATGGCACTAAATAACTATTAGTGGCAAGTTATGAGGACAACGCCAACAAAAGCCGCCAGTGTCTCCAACTTCGACGTGGTCACCAGGCTATCTAACCAGCTAGAGATGATGAATAAAAAGATTGATGGTTTGTGTAGTCTCTCGCAGGTACACTCAGTAATGCGATATGACTCGAATCCAAGAGGCGTGGTGAACCTGCGTACCCACCCTACGGATATGGCATGGAAAACGAGCAAGCTCACTATACGGGTAACTATTCTAGACCTCAAAATAATTTTTATAGTGACTCTTATAATACAGGTTGGAGGTACCATCCCAATTTCTCATGGGATGATCAAAGTAGCCAAAGACCGGAACTTCTTCCAGATATTCAACAACCACCTCACCAACAGGAAAAGGAGTCAGACACTGAAGAAATGCTGACAAAATTCATGGTAGCCACAGAAAACTGTTTCAAAGACACTGAAACAAACCAACGAACATCGATTGAAGAGATCCAGAGCCAAGTAAGGGAAGCCACTAAGGCAGTCAAACAACTTGGAACATTAATGTCCGAACGATCGCAAGGGCGTCTACCAAGCAATACTGAAACTAACCCAAGAGAGCAAATTCAAGCCATCATAGCTCATAATAGCACAGGGGTAGACAAACCTAATCCGATAAAAGGAAACAAGGTAGATGAAGGTGAAATAGATGTAACATCCTAAATTTATGGGCCTATGCATTTAGTGTAGGGATAACTTAAATAGGTTAGTTTAAGCGATAGGGGTCCAAATTGGGCTCAGGATTAGGCTAAGGCCTTGATTAAATTATTAGCTTGGGCATTAAGGAATTAAAAAGGTGGTAATTATGTTTAAAATGCCAAACATGGGCTTGTGGCCCAACAATAACTAGCACTATGAGGGAATTAGTAGTGATGCCACACACAAGGGATTTAGGGGCCCAAAATTTAAGTTTAATGAGGCCCAGATCTTTTAATTTAAGTGAGTTAAATTTGGCATTAGGGTTAGTAAGAGGTGGACGGCTACAAGGCTATAAAATAGGAAAAATTATGTGGATTTTTAAGTGATAATATCATAGATAAAAAGGAGAAAAGTTAGGAGCTTATCTTCAAAGGAAGTGTTGGCCGAAAATCCACCACCTAGAGGAGTGTAAAATTCGGCTACTGCATGGCATAGAGGGTACCGAAATTCTCCTCACTTCTAGCTTAAATTTTAAAGGCGTTTTCGATATTTAGCAGTAGGTGTCTAAAATCTATAAATAGGGGGGCTAGCTCTTTGTTTTTGATATTGAAAACCCTAAAATCCTCTCCCTTAGTGCCAAAATTCCCTAGCCTCTCCCTCTCCAAATTTCTTTCTTCAATTACTTCAAAAAGACGAAACTTTTCCCCACTTTCTTTCCCTAGTGCCGATTTCTCTAAAAAGCCGAAGCATCCATCACTTTTTCATTTATTCATCCTATTTGAGGAATTGTTCTATACTTCCGGCATTTAAATCTTCCATTGGCATTGCCGAATCCTCTCCCTAGTGCTAGCCGAATCTCCTAAGCTAAGGTAAGAGTCGATTTTTGATTAGTTCTCATAATCTATTTTAGAAAGTCAAAAGCCAAAAGCTAACAGTTAATGGTTTTATGATGGGCGGCAATTCGGGATTTGAAGGAAGCTTAGTCGACTAGATCTAAAAGCCGAAAATCATAAGTCTCCAATTTCAGGATTTTAAGGTAAGAATATTATCCCTAGATTTTTATTAAATTCGTTCAATATATAAATAATTTTAACTCTATAAAGAGGATTAACGATTAAATATTGTTATAGTAGCTCTGATAAGGATTTGATGGAATTAAATATGGATCATGTAAAGGAAAGAATCCCTAAGTTTAAGAAACGAGCAGTATCTGCTGTTCGGGATTGTCCAATTGGTTGTGGACCGGCTTCTGAACAACACCTTAGGCAGATAGCAGTTGTGTCAACTAAGGATAGCGTCTATATAGAAAGCCTCATTTTATCGGTAATCAGGTGTGTAGATCTCTAACACACTACTAATAAACCTGTATGTATTTCTATTTATGTATGTTATGGGCTAAAAAGTCGGAATAAGGCTATATAGACAGTCGAATGGAACCCTAAAAAGGGTTAGGCAAGGATACCAGGTACATAAACATAGAACTCCCTATGTGTATCGAAGAATATATAAGTCTGCTAGATGTTTTCTTTATGTATGTATGCATGGGGTGGGAATGATGACAATTGAAGGGGAAGTGTATGTTAGGTCACTTGGTGATCGGTGGTAGAAATCCCACATAATTTAAATGTAAGGTCACATAGTAATCGGTGGCTATGCCACGTTTAATGATTCCTACTTAATAGGAATAGGCAGTACGGCTGTCTTTTTGGTGTGTAGCGGATGGAGGGTTGATTGTAGCAATCCCCACGGTGTGATGGTTGGTACGGGTTGGTGTGTAGAGGATGGAAACCTAGGATGGGTTGGGTTATTCATTCTTTATTGTTTATTATATGATTATGATTGATGCATTCCTGTATGGGCCAGGGCCCATAATGTGTTTGTGGGCTCAGGTAGATACGTGTTTTGAGATTTATACACTGAGTCTTTGTGACTCACACTTTCCTTTTCTCTACTCTTCCAGATGAACAGTAGATCGTGGACATGGGAGCCGAGAGGGACTCGAGGGGCCATCAAGTTCTATTTCTACAAGTTATTTTCTTTTGGGATTTCTTTAAGTTTACTTTATTTCATTGTTATTTCGAGAATATTTATATAATAAGGCCCCTAGTTTTCATTCAACTAAGTCGTTTTCAATGTTAAGCAACTTATGAATTTATGATAAGGTTTGTTATACTTTTAATAATAATACAACGGATTCCATATTTTTAAAATGCCACCTATCTATCCAAATAATGTTCAATTGACTTATGATTTCCATAACATACAAAGCAAAAGTTTTCAAAGTACAAGCCGTGACATGCCAAATCCGGTCGAAACGCATGGGCCGGGTTTGGGGTGTTACAATTTTGTTTCAGAGCCCGGTTCAAACCTCGGGCTGTGAAATGGGTCTAGAAGTGTTTCAGAAAAAAATATTTAAGGAAAATTTTTGGTTTGAAGACATGGCCTTCGAGTCCACCGGCATCCAATCCACCCAGGTAAGTATTCTGAACTCCTGATTGTGTTATAAATGTGGGCTTAGTGGGCTTTATGGGACGTAGACTATCTAGATTAGAACTTGATGGACTCTAGGCTTAGACAAACAACTCTTCAATTCCATAAGACTTAATTCCACTAAACAAAACCCGTAAACGAGTTGCAAGACTAAAGTGTGGCAACATGCATATGCATGTCTAGGAATAGATCCAGAAGAGCTTGGTATTTAAGCAGTCCAAGTGACTCACCTCCTCTTCGCTGGAATCTTACCTAGTGCATAGTGACTATTCACTTTAGTCATGACGGGGTGTGGCAATAGGCATACGCATGCCTAGGAGTGGATTCAGGGAGAGCTTGGTATTTAAGCAGTCCTAGTGACTCACCTCTTCTTCGCTGAAATCTTACCTGGTGCTAGTGACTGTTCACTCTAGCTATAAGGACTTGTTCATGGGCTGTGAAGAAAATTACCAAATTACCCTTGTTTTGCAAAATGACCAAAATAACCCTGGTTTGTAGAGTTACCAAATTACCCTTGTTTGGTAAAATTACCGAAATGCCCCCGAATTCCAAAATTATCGAAATACCCCCGAATTTCAAAATTACTGAAATACCCTCAGATTTCAAAATTATCGAAATACCCCAGATTCCAAAATTACCAAAATACCCCCGATTTTTAAAATTACCAAAATACCCCCGGGAATGCAAAATTACCAAAATACCCTTCTTTGACAAAATCACCAAGGAACCTTATTTTGGAAAATTACGAAAATACCGCTGTAGGATAAAATTACGAAAATACCCCTGGGTAGTAAAAACAACAACAACAACACTTTTCTGTAATGAACGTGAGTTCATGATTGTATGTATGTGTTCCCCAGAGGATATGAACTTGAGACTGTATGGTGAATGCGAATTCGAAAGAATTACTCTTAAAGCTATTATTCATAAGACTGATCGTGGTTAAAACAGTGGAAGAAAACTAATAGTTCATAAAATTTCTAATTAGATAAACGTGAATCGGTGGAATGAGTACAAGGGGTCGAGGACGTCCGCCACGTGGTCGTGGTAGGGGTAGGATGACGGTGTCGGAACTAGTAGGATCTGGTCATGGTTCTGGGAATGAGATGCCAGCCGCGGAGGAGGAATTTCAGGATCAGACTACCGGAGATGACGCGGTATCTCAGGCAATGCTAAGGGTTTTAGAGAGGGTTGCTGGGGCTGGTATGGGTACAGGAGCCCGAAAATCTGTGCCAGAACGGTTTAGAGCCAATGGGGCAAAAGTGTTTAAGGGAATTTCTAATGTAGCCCCAAGTTCAGCTGAGTATTGGTTGGAGGCGGTAGAACGCATAATGGATGATTTGGATTTCACGGAGGAGGAAAAGTTGAAGGGAGTTGTATCCCTCTTGAGGGATGAAGCCTATCAATGGTGGCTTACGGTAAAGGATGGTGCTGTGGCTGATCGTATCACCTGGGATTTCTTTAAAACGGCTTTTCAGAATAAGTATATTGGATCAAGTTATGTGGATGCGCAGTGCAGAGCATTTCTGAATCTGGTGCAAGGGAGTAGGTCAGTTGCTGCAAATGAAGCTGAGTTCTTACGCCTTAGCCGATATGCTCGTGGGATAGTAGCCACGGAGCATGAACGTTGTGTTAGGTTTGAAGATGGCCTGAAGGATGAATTGCGTGTTTTGATAGCCCTGCAGCGAGAGAGGGAATTTGCTGTGCTCGTGGAAAAGGCTAAGATAGCCGAAGAGGTGAAGCGGACTGAGAAACTGAATCGAGATAAAGATAGAGGTGGTAATAAGAGGAATTTTGGATCGTTAACCGAGCGTACTCAGAAAAGGTCCAGATTTGATGGACCGAAATGGGAAGAGAAACCTACTGCTGCTAACCAGACCCCAAGGTGTGCTCGATGCGGCAAATTTCATGTCGGGGAATGTTGGGCAGGCAGTGGGAAGTGTTTTAGGTGTGGATCTACGGACCACCAAGTTAAAAACTGTCCGCAGCAACGGGACGGTGAAGGGACCATGGGTCGAGGGAATGCTCAGCCTGGTAGAGGAGGTCAGCAGCCACAAAGAGGTCGTGGTGCAGGCCGAGGTGGTAATGGTGTTGGTCGGGGTCGTGGAGCACCAGGCCAAGGGGCAGGAAACACTGAGGCGAGACAGCCGGGGTTGGTCTATGCTGTCAGACATCGAGAGGAGGCTGATGCACTGGATGTCATAACCGGTACATTCTTAATTCTTGGTTTGCCTTACACTGCATTGATTGAAATTGGGTCGACGCATTCGTACGTAGCTAGTAGCGTATCGGGGACTTTAAGGCTAGAATCTGAAATTACCCCTAAGGCAATGACTGTAGTTAGCCCGTTAGGACAATCGGTAGTAGTGGATAAACTTTATCGGGAAGTACCTCTAGAAGTTCAAGGGACAGTTTTCCGAACGGATTTGATGGAATTACCGTTCGGAGAGTTTGATTTAATTTTAGGCATGGATTGGCTTGTGAAGTATCAAGCTAATCTACATTGCGCAGCCAAGCGTATGGTATTAAAAACCCCCGAGGGTGATGAAGTGTTGGTGATAGAAGAAAGGGGGAACTGCTTGTCAAATGTGGTGACTGCCCTAAGAGCAGAAAGGATGGTGAGGAAAGGGTGCGAGGCAGTTTTATTGTTTGTTCGGGCTCTAGAAGCCAAGGATCTGACTGTTGGAGACGTCAGGACGGTAAAGGAATTTCCTGATGTTTTCCCTGAAGAGCTTTCGGGATTACCCCCAGATCGTGAAGTGGAGTTTGGTATCGATCTTCTCCTGGGAACAGCACCAGTATCTATCGCTCCATATAGGATGGCGCCGAAGGAATTGGTAGAGCTGAAAGCGCAGATACAGGAGTTGTTGGACAGAGGATTTATTCGACTGAGTGTGTCGCCATGGGGAGCGCCGGTGTTATTTGTTAAGAAGAATGATGGATCAATGCGTATGTGCATTGATTATCGCCAGTTGAATAAGCTAACAATCAAGAACAAGTACCCGTTGCCAAGGATCAATGACTTGTTCGATCAGTTGAAGGGAGCCTCAATCTTTTCTAAGATAGATCCGAGGTCAGGGTACCATCAGCTTAGGGTCAAAGAGGCGGATATACATAAGACAGCTTTTAGGACTTGCTATGGTCACTATGAGTTTATGGTGATGCCGTTTGGATTAACCAATGCGCCAGCAGCGTTCATGGACATGATGAACTGAGTATTCCAACCTTACTTAGATCGGTGTGTCGTGGTGTTTAACGATGATATCTTAGTTTATTCGAAGTCAGAGGAGGAGCATGATGCTCATCTGCGAATAGTTTTGCAGATCCTAAGGGAAAAGCAGTTGTATGCCAAATTCAGTAAGTGTGAATTTTGGCTGAGGGAAGTAACGTTTCTAGGGCACGTTGTGTCAGCAGAAGGGATTAGGGTTGACCCTCGAAAGATTGAAGCAGTGTTGGATTGGAAGCCACCTAGGTCTGTGGCTGAGATTAGGAGTTTTCTTGGTCTAGCAGGGTATTACCGAAGGTTTGTTGAAGGATTTTCTTCGGTCGCGACACTGTTGACCAAGTTACTACGGAAAGGAGTTCCGTTTGGTTGGTCTGATAAGCAGCAAACTAAGGCAGTCAAACAACTTGGAAAATTAATGTCCGAACGATCGCAAGGGCGTCTACCAAGCAATACTGAAACTAACCCAAGAGAGCAAATTCAAGTCGTCATAGCTCATAATAGCACAGGGGTAGACAAACCTAATCCGATAAAATGAAACAAGGTAGACGAAGGTGAAATAGATGTAACATCCTAAATTTATGAGCCTATGCATTTAGTGTAGGGATAACTTAAATAGGTTAATTTAAGCGATATGGGTCCAAATTGGGCTCAGGATTAGGCTAAGGCCTTGATTAAATTATTAGCTTGGGCATTAAGGAATTAAAAAGGTGGTAATTATGTTTAAAATGCCAAACATGGGCTTGTGGCCCAACAATAAGTGGCACTATAAGGGAATTAGTAGTGACGCCACACACAAGGGATTTAGGGGCCCAAAATTTAAGTTTAATGAGGCCCAGATCTTTTAATTTAAGTGAGTTAAATTTGGCATTAGGGTTAGTAAGAGGTGGACGGCTACAAGGCTATAAAATAGGAAAAATTATGTGGATTTTTAAGTGATAATATCATAGATAAAAAGGAGAAAAGTTAGGAGCTTATCTTCAAAGGAAGTGTTGGCCGAAAATCCACCACCTAGAGGAGTGTAAAATTCGGCTATTGCATGGCATAGAGGGTGCCAAAATTCTCCTCACTTCTAGCTTAAATTTTAAGGGCGTTTTTGGTATTTAGCAGTAGGTGTCAAAAATCTATAAATAGGGGGGCTAGCTCCTTGTTTCTGACATTGAAAACCCTAAAATATTCTCCCTTAGTGCCGAAATTCCCTAGCCTCTCCCTCTCCAAATTTCTTTCTTCAATTACTTCAAAAAGCTGAAACTTTTCCCCACTTTCTTTCCCTTGTGCCGATTTCTCTGAAAAGCCGAAGCATCCATCGCTTTTTCTTTTATTCATCCTATTTGAGGAATTGTTCTATACTTTCGGCATTTAAATCTTCTATTGGCATTGCCGAATCCTCTCCCTAGTGATAGCCGAATCTCCTAAGGTAAGGTAAGAGTCGATTTTTGATTAGTTCTCATAATCTATTTTAGAAAGGCAAAAGCCGAAAGCTAACAGTTAATGGTTTTATGATGGGCGGCAATTCGGGATTTGAAGGAAGCTTAGTCGACTAGATCTAAAAGCCGAAAATCATAAGTCTCCAATTTCAGGATTTTAAGGTAAGAAGATTATCCCTAGATTTTTATTAAATTCGTTCAATATATATATAATTTTAACTCTATAAGGAGGATTAACGATTAATTATTGTTATAGTAGCTCTAATAAGGATTTGATGGAATTAAATATGGATCAGGCAAAAGAAAGAATCCCTAAGTTTAAGAAACAAGTAGTATCTGCTGTTCGGGATTGGTCAATTGGTTGTGGACCGGCTTCTGAACAACACCTTAGGCAGATAGTAGTTGTGTCGACTAAGGATAGCGTCAATATAGAAAGCCTCGTTTTATCGGTAATCAGGTGTGTAAATCTCTAACACACTACTAATAAACCTGTATGTATTTCTATTTATGTATGTTATGGGCTAAAAAGCCGGAATAAGGCTGTATAGACAGACGAATGGAACCCTAAAAAGGGTTAGGCAAGGATACCAGGTACGTAAACATAGAACTCCCTATGTGTATCGAAGAATATATAAGTCTGCTAGATGTTTTCTTTATGTATGTATGCATGGGGTGGGAATGATGATAATTGAATGGGAAGTGTATGATAGGTCACTTGGTGATCGGTGGTAGAAATCCCACATAATTTAAATGTAAGGTCACATAGTGATCGGTGGCTATGCCACGTTTAATGATTCCTACTTAATAGGAATAGGCAGTACGGTTGTTGTTTTGGTGTGTAGCGGATGGAGGGTTGATTGTAGAAATCCCCACGGTGTGATGGTTGGTACGATTATGATTGATGCATTCCTGTATGGGCCAGGGCCCATAATGTGTTTGTGGGCTCAGGTCGATGCGTGTTTTGAGATTTATACACTGAGTCTTTGTGACTCACGCTTTCCTTTTCTCTACTCTTCCAGATGAACAGTAGATCGTGGACATGGGAGCCGAGAGGGACTCGAGGGGCTATCAAGTTCTATTTCTACAAGTTATTTTCTTTTGGGATTTCTTTAAGTTTACTTTATTTCATTGTTATTTCGAGAATATTTATGTAATAAGGCCCCTAGTTTTCATTCAACTAAGTCGTTTTCAATGTTAAGCAACTTATGAATTTATGATAAGTTTTGTTATACTTTTAATAATAATAATACAACGGATTCCATATTTTTAAAATGCCACCTATCTATCCAAATAATGTTCAATTGACTTATGATTTCCATAACATATAAAGCAAAAGTTTTCAAAGTACAAGCCGTGACATGCCAGATCCGGTCGAAACGCAAGGGCCGGGTTTGGGGTGCTACAATAGAGTAACACAAGAAAAGCCAAAACCAGTAATCAAAGAGTACCAACCTCGCATGCCTTATCTCGAAGCAATGAAAAGAGACGATTCAGAAGAACAATTCGGTAAGTTTCTTAAACTTTTAAAGAAATTACATATTAACTTCCCTCTTCTTGAAGCTCTTTTTCAGACACCAGACTCGAGGAAATTTTTAAGATAGCTCTTGACAAACAAACGCAAATTAGACGAGGAGCACCACGTGGAATTAAACGCAGCATGCTCAGCAATGTTACAGAACAGACTACCACAGAAGCAAAAAGACACAGGGAGTTTTACAATTCCATGTTTAATTGGTAGTTTATCTATTGATAATGCTTTAGCAAATTTAGGGACAAGCATCAATGTTATGCCTTATAAAATGTTTAAACAACTAGGTCTAGGGAAACCCAGACAACTGATAAAACTATCAGAATTCCTAGGGGTATAATAGAAAATGTTCTAATCAAAATTGATAAATTCATATTCCTAGTTGATTTTGTTGTCTTAGACATGAATGAGGACAATTCGATTCCTTTAATTTTAGGGAAACCCTTTCTAGCAACTGCCAGAACTAAAATTGATGTTGGTACAGGAGAACTCATTCTTCGTGTAGGTGAGGAATCAATCAGTCTACAAGCTTTTGAATCAGCCATGAAATCAAGTGATAAAGGTAAGAAAGTAAATTCAGTTGATAATCAAATTGTTCAACTTTCACCACAGGAAATACCACAAAGCTACAAACCTGAGCCGAATCATGGGGCCCAAGCCGTACAAGCTCATAACAGTGAATTGTTAGTGGAATCTGACCCAAGGCAAGAAACTGTGGTAAGTGAAGGTAAGGTTGAGGTAAGCCATGATTTACCAAACCCGGTAAACACAGAGTACCAAGCTCGTGTACCATATCCTGATGCAATAAAGAAAGACCACATAGAGGACGAATTCAGTGAACTCACACTTCGTGTAGACGACGAAACAATCACTCTTCAAGCTCTTGACTCAGCTAGGACATCGAGTAATAAAGGTACGAACGTTAATTCTATTGATAATCATTTGGTTCAACCTTCTTTACAGGAAGCACCACGAAATCACTTAGCTGAGCTAGATCTTAGACCTAGTGCTGACAAAGAAGAAACACATAGAGAATAAAGCCTTAGGGTTGACAAACTAAAAGAGCAGGAAACACAAATCAGAGAGGAACAGGAGCCGCACGAAGTGAAACTGAAGGAGACCCCAGACAAGCTGATAGGAACACAAATCACATCAAAATAGAGGATGAAGTATTGTTGAATAAGGAAGACCCCTGAATCACCAATTCAAACCTCAAGACAAACAAAGAAATCACTTTTGAGGTACTTAATGTCTTCCTATACGGCACAGTCGAGGTAAGCAATCCTAAATTCGACACTTTTGAGGTAAACATTACTCGACTTAAACTATATATCCATAACTGAAGTGATCGCATGAAAAAGGATTTTCACCTCCTCAAACCACCATGACCATATGAATGAGAGGTAAAGTCTAGCTTAAGACTATATACGAGCGCTTCTCTGGAGGCAACCCGAGCACTAACCCTATTTTTACATTTTTTATTTATTTATTTTTTATTTTTTTATTTTCTTCCTTTTATTTTTCCTTTTAAGCACCTCACCATAAAATAACCAAAGAGGAGATTTCTAGGACACACGGCCTTACACACGGGCTTGCCCGTGGCCGTGTGGAAGCCAGGGGATGAACCATGGGCATGCCAGTAGCCGTGCACAACCAGAGAAGATATTCTTTTCCCAACACGGGCTGCGATACTAGGCCACGCCCGTGCTAACCACCCGTGCGAGGTTACTGACTTGTCGAGCATGGGGTACACACGCCCGTGCCCCACGACCGTGTAAACTCACCGACTTGCATACCACAGGCTAAACACGCCCGTGCTACCTACCCATGCAAAGTTACTGATTTTTCAAGCATAGGAGTGTTAGCTATAACACGGCCGTGGCTACCTCACCTGAACGCACCCAAAAATTCAAAATCCCAAAACACAGGCTACATCTCTATTTAAAACCTCATTCTCTCTTTTTCTAGTTCTCTTTCATTTTCCATTATTTATTTTCATTTTCATTTTATTTAATTTTATCATTTTTTCTTCTTCTTCATATTCTTTATGATATTTAGATTTAGCTTAAGATTCAATAAAATTAGGACGGCTACTTCGAGGATTCAATTTCAAACGGTTCAAAACGCTTCCCCACGCTCACCTCCAATCTTATTCGGTTTCTTTAACTTCATCCAAAATTCAGGAAGTTCCACTTCTCTCCCCATCTTATGATTTTTATGATTATTTTTCTATTATCCATTTTTGTACATTGAGGGCAATGTACATCTTAAGTGTGGGGGGTTAACTATAGTATTATTTGAAAATTCCTGAATTATGCCTTGTTCAAAAGTAAACTCTCTCATATTATGATTAGAATGAAATTTCCGATCTTTGTTGATATGTTTTGGAGTAAGTCATTGATAATTGTGCATTGATGATTAAATTTGAAGGATACTAGAGAATCAAGCATGATAAGTCCATTTTTCAGAATTAAATTTTTTTTAGGTTGTCTACCTGAATCTGAATATTACTTCGAAGTTTGAAATTTACGAGGTTGACATCAAAATACCCATAATTTTTGTGAGATTTTGAGCCTTTTAGAGCATACATCTTTTCATGCTCACTTATTGATTATGAGTGTGTCAACATTGATTTGTTATTTTAGAACTTGCATCGATTATACATGTCGAGACCACACATTTGATTTGATATACAGAGATGATAAAGGCACCTAGGTTTTAACCCACTTACTCCATCAAAAAGCCTACCTTCATAATTAACCCCTAGTGAACCCTGTTGATCCTAATAAACCCTTTCTATTGACTTACCTACTAAAATTAACCCAAAACCCTTTGTATTTGTTATCACCGTTCTTTTTAACTACCCTTTTTGTCGAGATTTGATTTTGAGCAGTTACCTAACTATGTTCTCTATTCCAGTTGTTAAAGTTCGTTATTATTATTGATTTGTTCAAAAAAAAATAAAAAAAGAGAAGCGAAGTATATTCATTATTAGTGAGCTTACATCTCAAATATTGAAAAAAAAAAGAGAAGCTCATATTATTAGTTTTCAATTGATGTAATTATTTAGGATCAGTTCATTTTTCTAGTTAGGTAATTTTTTAGGTCAGTCTCGATTCTAACCTTCTAATTAGCCTGTATCCATACCCTTAACCTAAGCCCCTTTACAACCCTGCTAAAGACCTTTTGATTTGTGTATCATCTCATATTACAGTGGTGGAGATTTGATTTTCATGCAAGCCTATGGGATTAACTTTTCATGTTCGACTTATTGAGGGCTTAATTTTGAACCTTAAACACTTTGAGTGATTTGAGTGAATCTTTAGTAAGGATGTCAACTCTTATCAATTTTGAATCAGAGGTAAGTATTCAGGTAAAGGGAAAATGCCTATGTTTTCATGCTATAAATGTATGACTTTGATTGTTTGAATCTTTAGGGCTCTTTGAGTTGAATTATCCATGTATGAATTATCTTTGAATTATGATAAAGCATGATTGATGAATTTTATGAATCAAGGAAGTTCGTTTTAATTATGACTTGAGAATTTTGCTTGAGGACAAGCAAAACCTTAAGTGTGGGGGTATTTGATAAATCGTAAAAGTAACATATTTTAGACCCACATTTAATATGCTTTTGGATGATTTATTCCTTGTTTTATATAAAAAGGTGCTCTTAATCCTTTCTTTTTATATTTTATACTCAGGAAAGCACCCAAGGATGAAAAGAACGAGAAACGGGCCTAAAATAGACCAAATTAGGCCAAGAGAGAAATCGACACGGCCTGGCCCAAAGACCACACGGCCGTGCCTCATTAAAAAGTTCGAACATGGCCTGGCCACGATTCACACGGGCGTGTGCCATGGCCATGTCCCTGTCACTGGAAAGAGCAATTTCATTCGGGAAAGGATACTTGGAGGCAAAGAAACACATTCCAAAGCCTATTCAAACACCCTAGTAGGGATTCTACTTAAAATAGGATACGTAGGGGCCAAGTAAGGCATCACAAAGTCTATATAAACACCCAATGGGCCAACTTGAGAGGGGAGTTCGGCAGAAGCCGAAGGGAGCGGAAGTGAGGCCAAGGAGCCAAGCTGAGAAGGTTAGAGTTAGGGAATAACACGAGGATAGCCAGTTGATCCATCCCAAGAAGCCGGAATTATACTCAAGACGACGAAATTCTCCTTCGATTCCTTCAAGGGGTTTTAGGATTTTTCCTATGTTTTGTTTTATCTTTTCTCTTACGATGTTTTCTTTATTCATTATGAACTAAACCCCTCAAATACCTGAAGGGGATGAAACCTAGATGGATTTTATTATTTGTTTTTTAAGTTATATGATAAAATTACTTAGTTCGTTCTTAATTATGTTGCTTAATCCAAATCTAATGTGCTTAGGTGGAGGAGGAATAGACCCTGCCTAAGAGAAGATCTAACATAATTAAGTGGAGTTGATCAGACGCCTAGAGATAGGGTTACGAGATTTTACCGGATTAGGGTGAAACCTAATATGGGAGTCCATTGATCGATTTACTGCTATCCTAGGGGGTTATTATAAGCGAACGAGAGTTCCACAAATTAACTTAGGGTTAGACATTATTCGCCTCAAGAGAGGGTTTAATATAGGTTAGGGAGTCTCACGGATCAAGCTAAGTAAAAGAAATCATATAATTTAGGGTTAATTAATAAGTAAAGTCTAGGTGAATTCTTCCTGAGGGTATCGTCGTAATCAACTGAGTTTTCCCTCAAAGTTATTTTCCTATTCGTCTTCTTGTCTTTGTGTCCTTAGTTTAGCTGTCGTCGATTTAGTTAAAAATCAATCTTCACTCTAACTTTAAGACTAAATAATAAAAAGAAAGTGAGTATTAATACTTTTAGTTCCTTTGGGTTCGATAACCGGTCTTGCTTAAGCTATACTACTGTTTGATAGGTACACTTGCCTTAATATCGTTGTCAGAGTTAGTCTTCAGGTTTGATCATTCTTTTATAAATATTTAAAACTCTGATTTTACAGCGATCAATTCTTCATAGCTCGTATGAGCAATATCATGCAGCTTACATTTTGACCCACAGCTCATGTGAGCATTGATGTAAATGAAAGGTTATGGTTATATGTAAAGGCACACTATGTGTGAGCTTTCCCGAGTATCCAATGTAATTCTAGATGGTTCAACAAGTAACAAAAGGAAATGAAATGGTAAGTATACAATTGGGATGTATCATGATGTTATAAAAAGATTGATGAGCTAAATGATGTACTTATATATAGAAATCTACTTATGCTATGGATGAACTCATTTATAACATGGACAAGTGCATTAACGTGTGAATTGATGATGTTGTTTAGGCTTATACTAAGCTTTTGGCATTGGTAATGGTTTATCTTAAGCTATGAATTGTATAAATAAAATGGTAAGTTATGTTTTAGTTTATACGAGCTTACTAAGCACTCATTGCTTACGTAGTTTCTTTCCTTTGTTTTATAGATTATCGGAAGCTCGATCAGTTGGAAGTTCGTCAAAGACCTATCACACTATCCAGCAACTAATTTGGTAGAATTTGTGTATTTTGGCCAAGTTTAATAATGGCATGTATAGGTTGTTTTGTAATGGTGATTTGGTATGTTTATGCTTTTAAGTCTATGGTTGATTTGGTACACTTTAATGCTTTACCAAGTTATGTCAAATTGATCACTTTTGAGTACTTGTAAATAAGGTTCTTTTGGTATGTTGATGATGGGTTGAAAATGGTCACTTTGTGACATGTTTTGGCACATATTTGAACTATGTCTTTTTGCATGAATTGAGGCAATGTTAACATGTTTAGGTAAATGATGTTTTGATGCTATTGTGGTAACTTTGAATGGCATATTGGTTAGGTGATTTAGGATGATTGAAATGGCATGTTTATGTATATTTGAGTGGTGTTTGAACCCCTTGAATGTGTGCCTAAATGCTTGAATGGTTAGGCACAACACGGCCATGTGTCATTGGAGATTTGTTAGTGTTTCAAGTTAGTGAGTTACATGGCCTAGCACACAACTGACACACGAGCGCATTGGGCATATCAGTGAGTTACATCGGTGTGGACACGGGCTGAGACACGGTCATGTGTCCCTTGTTCGAAAGTTACACGGCCTGGGGTGATGTCACACGGCATAGCCACACAGTTGTGTGACCCCTGTTTTCCAATTTTTGCAACTTTTTCTTAAACTTCCTATTTTGTTTCAAATTGGTCTCGAAATGCTTCTAAGTTATATTTAGGGCCTCGAAGGCTCAATTTAAGGACAAAATGCATGTGAATGAATGATTTATGATATTTTTAAGATATTTAATGTTGTGAAGGTAAATGTTTTCCATTTATACGGTAATGCTCAGTAACCCTAATCCGGTGACGAAGATGGTTTAGGGTGTTACATAAATAAAGGCTTATGATCTAAAGGCGATCGAGCCGATAGCCGATATGATGGGTACATGACTTGTGTATGGCATGGCTATACTAGAAATAGTGGAATTCATAGGTCAATTAAAGAGTTAACGATATCCTTTTATTGGCATTATGTGGGTTGATAAATATGAAACATGGCCATGGGTTGCTTATTCTCGAACGAGCATTTTATCATAGACATTTGTTGACAGTGATCATATTAATCATTATGAAGATACAATGGTGACAATGAGATAAAAATGATTGTATTGAGTGAACAGCTTTAACTTAAAGGAATCAATGATATCATATGAGGGTAACATACACATGACAAGGTCATTAGACAAAAAAGTTGGATTAATTGCTTTCAGAAAGAGTATACAATAAGGAGTTTTCAATCATGGTACTTCTTGTGGACTGACTAAATGATTAAGTAATTATGAATTATCGAAACAATGCTTATAGACATAATTGCAATTACTAGAGTCGAATTGTATATGTCCGATTGGTCCCTCTGCTAGCTCAACAAAAGCTCAATCGGACTGCATTTGAATTAGAAGAAAATTCTACAACTTTGGAATTAATTTAATTGAGTCATTTATTCGATGTGGAATTAAATCGGGTGGTCGTAAGAATTTTTCAACTAGAGAATTTGATTAAAGAATTTTCTTGAAAAATAATTTGAAAAATCTAAGTGATTTTGGGAAAATTAATTTTAATCAAGTAAAATTAAATTAATCAAATTAATTAAGATTAATATGATATTTTTGGAAATTAATTTTCAAGTCGGAGAATTGGCACAATAGAAAATTGAACTTGAAAATTGTACCTGAGATCGTAAATTGGGCCTAGGAGCCCAAAACTGAGACCAAGACCCAAAAACTGGTCAAACTGGGTTAGTATGTAAAATTAGGCCGATGGTTGGATCGGACCGGTCGGGTTGTCACTGGCATGGACCGAACCGACAGATTTGGGTTGCCAACGGCTGCGACAACGACATTCTGGTGGCCGAAAAATGGTCGATGACGATGGGTCTTCAGTGGTTGAGCAATGGAAGAATTACACTCTAACTGGGACTCTACCATATAATTTGATTTTAAATTAACTATTCCAAAAATAATATTATTTTAATATATTTAATATTAAACTTAATTTAGTACTTATCTTAATAATATTTTATTAATATAATATAAAAGTGATTATCTTAATATTAAATTTAATTTAATGTTTATCTTTTAGATAAATGTTTTATTAATTTAATAAGATTTAATATTAAATCTAATATTTATCCTGATAAATATTATATAATTCAATATTAAAATGATTAAGTTTAATCATAGTTTAACTCTCTAAACTCTCTCTATATAAAGAGAGCATTGAGTTATTATTTTCACACTTGATCAAAAGAAAATTGTAGAGAAAAAATTCTTTGAAGAAATAATTTCAGGAAATTTCTAGAGGTATGTTTCTTATTTATAACTTGACCCAAAACTTTAGAGAAATCCTGAAATCACCCCACTCTTAATTTTTGTGAAAAGTTTTCTGATTTGAAACGAGCCTATACTCGACAAACGTGAGCTTGAGGATAGCGAAGAAGACTACTCGGTGGAAGTGTTCATCCTAGACAAATAAAAATGGTACAATTTTGATTAAGTATTTATTACTTTAGATATCACAACCAAGTTCTTGTTTTGAAAAAATAATTTAAAACTCTGGTTTTTCCCTAAATTTATTTTCCGCTGCTTTTTCCAAACCTGATTTTCTAATACAAAAACTGGAACTTAATTATAAATCATTTGAACCTCAACTACATATGTCTAGTCAGTCCCTTAGTTAGCTCGTTGAAACCATAAATGAATTGCGTGTTTGAATAGAAATGAACAAAATGAAAAGTAAAATAGAAATGGGAAACATTCAAGAATGATTATAGTTTTCTCCGAAATGGAGAAATAAAATCATTCAGATATAAATGTATGTTTCCAAAAATGGAAATAAAAATGGAAATGGAAATTTGCAATCTTATATAGGACTACTTAAAAAATGATGGAAAATGTTTTTGGATTGTTTTGAAGCCCGAAAATGAAAATAAATCATTCGGTCATAGGGAACATATTGAGTTGTGACATATTGAACGAAATATCTTGAAATTTTACTAGGGGTCATATTGTAACACCCCAAACCCGGTCAAACACCACGACCGAATCTGGTATGTTACGAGGAGAAACGTTTTTGAGAAGTTAAATTTTTCGCTTAAAAGTTTGATGAAAACTCTTTGAAAGATTTGAAGTTGCAGAAATCTTGGGCTTGATTGTTGAAAACTTCATATGTCATTTTGAAAACATTTTAAGAAGTTAAACAAGTTTATTACATTTGGAAATTCAAGTTGCATCTCTTTGTTACTAAAATCTTTTGACTTAGTAGAAAATTGAGTCTTGATTTGAAAATCATTTGAGTTTTTTTTTTTAAATATCAAATCATAGTGTGATACCCGATGGTATAGTTTAAAAACACATTGCGCTATAATTTTGAAATCATTGTCTTCCTAAGTTTTTAGCATATTTAAACTCAATCGTTTGTTAAAACATATTGCAAATCTACTTTAAACATAACATAGCAAAATATAACTTAAAGGCCTTTTACAACCCAAAATAAAACCAAATAATAATGATAATAAGCTAAAGTACCAAATTTATTAAGTCTGAGCAAATCTTTATTAAACATGGCATGGGCACTCCGAGTCCATCCCGGCTCCATGTCCGCGTCTAAGAGTCACCTGAAAAGTCCAAGGAGAGAGTGAGTCGCAAGACTCAGTGTATAAATCTCCCTCCCGATAAAACAACATGCTAACACACATCAAGTCATAACAACATGGTCAATGCACCCCGCTCCTAACCATCCGTATCGCCTTTTCTACCCCGTGTGGTACCAAACCACTGGTGGTGCCAAACCACTGGTGACCCAAAGTCACGATATCCATAAGTGTGGTGCCAAACCACTGGTGACCCAAAGTCACGAATAATCCAATGATGGGGCCAACCCATCGTGTGATACCCAATCACTAGCGACAATCCCGTATCTCATAAGTGGGGCCAACCCACGGTGGTGTTAACCACAGGGACGAGTCGCAATGAGGTGCCCAACCTCTGGTGTCCCAAAGACACATGTGATACCAAATCACCGGTGACCGCAGTCACAATCCGATGATGGGGCTAACCCATCGTGTGATACCCAATCACTGGCGTCAATCCCGTATAGTCAACCGTGGGGCCAACCCACCGTGGTACTAAGCCACTGGGACGAGATGCTGAGGTGCCAAACCTCTGGTGACCCAAAGTCATAATAATCAATCTGTGGTACCAAACCACTGGAGGTGCCAAACCTCTGGTGTCCCAAAGACACAGTGTCCCAAAGACACGGATATCATCATCCCCCTCCACTCATATCACCCATACATGTCATACTAATGCGTATCATGTAAGTCATGCACTCATGCCATTATGTTTAACATCATATCACATACATCCATAATCATGGTATCATATAGATCATCAGTAAGCTCACAATAACACTGACTTACCCGAGTCCGAGATCACACCCAATAGGGTATCATATCAATCCTTCAAACTGTCTTGACTTATTAATCAAACAGATTATTAACACATATTACTAGATACAAAGTGTGTTAGTTACACACCTGAAATAACGAAGGTCTACCCAACGAAACGATCTACGATCCTTAAACCCCTTGCTCCTAGAATCGGCCAAACATAGGGGTTAGAAACCAAGACCATTCGGCCAAAGACTTTTAAGCCAACAGGAGTCATTATCAATCCTTACCTTCACTTGATTTGGTTTCCTACCCAACCCGAACCAACAATGGTTCTTTGACAATCGGCCACCACCTTAAAGAGAATAACTGTTAATCCTTTGTCATCCCTGACTTAATCGAACTAAACAAATAACCAATAATAACAGAACCACTCACTTACCACTGCTTACCAATCGGTTACAAAGAAGGAAGACTCCTCTTGATTACTTCCAAAATCCGAAGGCCCTATCATGAATTCGATTCCAACATAAGAGGTTAACTCCTTTCAACATATGCCCAAAATTGGCTATTAACCCAACCAAAACCTATAAATCATAAGAGAGGAAAGAAATGGCCATTCGGCCTAGCACTTACCCAACACCAACCAGTATTCGGCCTACACAACCACCAGGAGAAGGGAGATATTCGGCTAAGTTAAAGACTAATAGAAGAGAAAAGAGATTCGGCTAGAATAAGCAAAAGAATTTTGTGCCCAAAAGAAAAAGAGAATCGGCCAAGGTCTTGAGAAGAGAAGAAAATGGAAAAGAGAGATAGGTGCTTTTCGGTTTTGGAGAAAAAGAAATGGAATAGATGAATGAAGATTTCGGTTTAGGGACAAGGTAAGTTTCGACACAAAAAGAATGGAGAAGATGAATGGAGAATTCGATTGAGAAGGAAATGGTAAGTTTCGGCTCTTATGAAAATAAAGAAATTATGAGAGGGAGAGAAGAGAGCATTCGGCTATATTGGAATTAAGAGAAACAAAGGCAAGTTTCGGCTAAGGTGTATGTTGCCTACACTTTCGGTTTCAAGGGAGGAATGGAAGACTTACTTGAATATTGGTAACAAAGAAGAAACTCTCTGACATTCGGCTAACAACTTGACCAAAAGGGAGAATTTTAGCTAGACATACCAAGACCGAAAATGAAAGAAAAACACTAGAAATGACAAAAGCATTTTCGGCATAGCCACTTCTCACACCAAGCCGTCACTCCCCCCCCCCCCCAAACTCCTCCTAAAAATTCGGCCAAATCTCCCCATTCACTCACCACCACTCCTTCAAACTTGCTTGACCAAGTCTTCCTCCTAAACTTCCTCTCCACCCTTCATTTGAATGTGTAGACCAAGTCCAAGGAAGAATTCGAATTGCCTTCTACCTCTTCCTCCATGCCGTCCAAAATGAGTGACAAAATAGGGGATCTCTGCGACTTGAACTCAGGATCTCTCCCCCTTGTAGATGACGCCACACTCAGCTCCAAGTGGCACATGCCTTGCCACTTTGCCAACCTCATTTTTGTGTAACAAACTACCAAATAAAATACATATCCCTCAGCTCCAACAGCTCCCTACACCTAAGGCTCAAAAACTAAATTTTTCCCATTCACTCAGGCATACTCCTAGCCTACAACTAAGCCCCTAAGACATAGAAATAGCAACATAGCACACCAACACATGCAATATCATGCAACAACAAAATAGCCCCTAACCCGGGATATTACAGTTCTACCCCCCTTAAAAATAATTTCGGCCCCGAAATTACCTGATCAAAAGAGTTGCGGGTATTGCTGTCTCATCATATCCTCGGGTTCCCACGTAGCTTCTTCTATGCCATGATTCCGCCAAAGAACTTTAACCAAAGGCACAGACTTCCTACGCAGAACCTTCACATCTCGATCTAGAATCTACACCAGTTCTTCTTCCATAGTCAAATCTGGATTTACCTCGATCTCTTCTACTGCTACCACATGCGACGGATCCGAACGATACCTCCGAAGCATCGAAACGTGAAATACGTCATGAATCTGACCTAGCTCTGCTGGCAACTCAAGCTGATACGCTACTGGTCCAACTCGTCTCAGAAACTTATACGGCCCAATGAATCTCGGACTTAGCTTGCCTTTTCTTCCGAACCTCAACACTTTCTTCCACGGCGAGACCTTCAGAAAAACCTGATCCCCCACAGCAAACTCTATGTCTCTCCGCTTAAGATCGGCATAAGACTTCTGCCGGTCCGAAGCTTCCCTCAATCGAGCCTGAATCAACTTAACCTTGTCTTCTGTCTCAGCAACTAACTCGGGTCCCAACCACTGACGTTCACCTAACTCCGTCCAACACGTAGGTGAGCGACACTTCCTACCATACAACGCCTCATACGGTGCCATCTTGATGCTCGCTTGGTAATTGTTGTTGTAAGCAAACTCAGCCAATGGCAGAAATTCCTCCCAACTACCTCTGAAATCCAGAACACAACCTCTCAGCATATCCTCCAAGATCTGAATAACCCTTTCTGATTGACCGTCAGACTGTGGGTGAAAAGCCGTGCTGAAATCCAATCAAGTACCCAAAGCCTGATGCAACGCTTTCCAGAACCTTGACGTAAACCTGGGATCCCTATCCGAGATAATCGAAACTGGCACACCATGCAACCTCACTATCTCTGACACATACAGCTTCGCTAGCTTCTGAAGTGAGTAGTCAACCCTCACCGGAATGAAGTGAGCTGATTTAGTCAGTCGATCCACAATTACCCATACTGAATCCTTCTTGCTTGGCGTAAGCGGTAGTCCACTGACGAAATCCATGGTTATCCTTTCCCACTTCCACAGAGGAATCTTCACAGGCTGAAGCAAACCTGACGGCAACTGATGTTCAGCCTTGACCTGCTGACATGTCAGACACTTCCCTACAAACTCTGTCACTTCCTTCTTCAACCCAGGCCACCAAAACTGCTCTCTAAGATCCCTATACATCTTGCTACCTCCAGGATGCATAGCATAAGGACTGCTATGTGCGTCCTGCAGAATCTTCTGCCTCAGCTCAACATCTTTAGGCATACAAGCCTTACCTCGAAAACACAATACCTCATCACTAGACAAGCTGTAACCCTCCAAACCACCATCCTGCACTTGTAACCTCCGCGCACTCAGAACCTCATCCTCTAACTGTTTCTCTCTGATCTGCTCAACCCAAGTAGGTTTAACCTGCAACTCCGCCAGAATACTCCCGTCGTCATACAAGCTCAAATGGGCGAACATTGCTCTTAAGTCCGAAACAACTTTACGGCTCAACGCGTCTGCCACCACGTTAGCCTTGCCCGGATGATACTCAATCGAACAGTCGTAGTCTTTAAGCAACTCAACCCATCTGCGCTGCCTCAAATTCAAATCTTTCTGAGTCAAGAGGTACTTCAGACTCTTATGATCGGTGTAGACTATCGATCTCTCTCCATACAAGTAGTGCCTCCAAATCTTTAAGGCGAAGACTACAGCCGCTAGCTCCAAATCGTGCGTCGGATAGTTGACTTCATGTGGCCTCAGCTGCCGAGAAGCGTAAGCCACAACCTTACCTTCTTACATCAGCACACAACCCAATCCCGTATGTGATGCATCGCAGTACACCGTGAATTCCTTACCAGCCTCAGGTTGAATTAGAACCGGAGCCTCAGTCAAAATCTTCTTTAACTTATCGAAGCTTTCCTGCTGTTTCTCAGTCCAAACAAACGTAACCTCTTTCCTTAACAACTTGGTCATCGGCGCTGCGATCAACGAGAAACCCTCAACAAACCTTCGGTAGTATCCGGCCAAACCCAGAAAACTCCGAATCTCAGCCACTGACCTAGGCGGCTTCCAATCCAAAACTGCCTCAATCTTCCGAGGATCTACTCTAATCCCCTCAGCTGACACTACATGGCCCAAGAAAGTCACTTCTCTAAGCCAGAACTCGCACTTACTGAACTTAGCATAGAGCTGCTTTTCCCTCAGAATCTGCAGCACCACTCGCAAATGCGCATCATGCTCTTCCTCTGTCCTTGAGTACACTAAGATGTCGTCTATGAAAACCACGACGAACTGATCCAGATACTGCTGAAACACCCTATTCATCATATCCATAAATGCTGCAGGGGCGTTAGTCAACCCGAACGGCATTACCAGAAATTCATAGTGCCCATACAGAGTCCGAAACGCTGTCTTATGGATATCAGCCTCCTTAACCTTCAGCTGGTGATACCCAGACCTCAAGTCGATCTTAGAGAATACCGCTGCACCCTTCAGCTGATCAAACAAATCATCTATCCGTGGCAACGGATACTTGTTCTTAATCGTCAGCTTATTCAACTGGCGGTAGTCTATGCACATCCGCATCGTACCGTCTTTCTTCTTGACAAAGAGCACCGGCGCACCCCACGGTGAAACACTTGGCCTGATAAAACCTCGATCCAATAACTCCTGGAGCTGAGCCTTAAGCTCCACCAATTCCTTTGGTGCCATCCTATACGGAGCAATAGACACTGGCGCAGTCCCGGGTAACAGATCTATCCCAAACTCTACCTCGCGATCCGGCGGCAACCTCGGAAGCTCCTCAGGGAACACATCAACAAATTCCTTAACTGTACGAACTTTCTCTACAGCAGATTCTTTAGCCTCCAAGGCATACACATGAACCACATATGCTTCACAGCCCTTCCTGACCATCTTCTCCGCTTTCAGAGCAGATACCACATTTGATAAGTAATCTCTCCTATTACCTATCATAGCCACTTCATCACCCTCAACCGTCTTAAGAACCATGCGCTTGGCCGCGCAATCCAACCTCGCCTGGTACTTGACTAGCCAATCCATCCCAAGAATCAGATCGAACTCCCCAAACGGCAGTTCCATCAGATCAGCAGCAAACACTACCCCTTGGAGTTCTAGGGGTACACCTTTAAACAGCTTATCTACTACTACAGAGTGACCTAAAGGGCTAATCACAGTCATCTGCCTAGAAGATATCTCAGAGTCTAGGTCCATGGTCTCTACTATACTACTAGCAACATAAGAATGCGTTGAACCCACATCAATCAAAGCAGTAAATGGAGAACCAAAGATCAAAAACGTACCGGTTATGACGTCCGGTGCGTCACCCTCCTCTTGGCGCCTCGCTGCATACACTAATCCAGGCTGTCTGGCCTCAGAACTACCCGTACCTCTGCCCGGTGCTCCACGGCCCCGACCAGAACCATTACCACCTCTGCCATTACCACGGCCCCTCTGCTGTGGCGGTCCACTACTCCTGAACTGATTATGGCCCTGACTCTCAGACTGAATCCTGGCCAACCTACGCGGACAGTCCCTCACGCGATGATCCAGAGAACCACACTCAAAACAACCTTTTCCCCCGGTCCATCAGCCACCCCAATGAGATTTCCCACACTGGTTACACTGCGGCGGTCCCTGCCTAGCAGCAACAAACCTACCTGGCTGATTTGACCCACTCGGTCTAGCCCTTTTCTGTGGATTACCCGACGATCCAGAAGACCCAAAGCTCCTCTTATGCCTATTTCTGTCCATGCCCTGCCTCACTGACTCCTTAACACCCTCGGCTACCTTAGCCTTCTCAACTAAGACAGCAAACTCACGCTCCTGCTGTGGAGCAATTAGCAGTCTCAACTCGTCTCTCAGACCATCCTCGAAACGAACACACCTCTCATGTTCAGTGGCCACAATACCCCTGGCATACCTACTCAGTTTCAAGAACTCAGCCTCGTACTCGGAAACAGACTTACTCCCCTGGACTAGCCTCAGAAATGCCTTTCGCTGAGAGTCAATATAACTAGCTCCAATGTACTTCTTCTGATATGCAGCCCTAAAATAATCCCATGTCAGCTCCTCTGCTGCCACACTATCCCGAACCGTGAGCCACCACTGGTATGACTCATCCCGAAGGAGCGATACTATGCCCTTTAACTTCTCTTCAGCGGTCAGGTCCAGATCATCCATGATCCGCTCAGTTGCCTCCAGCCAATACTCAGCAGTGCTGGGAGCAACACCAGAAACACCTCGAAAGAATTCAGCCCCGTTTGCCCGGAGTCGCTCAGGCACAGATTTCCTAACTCCTGCACCTCCACCTACCCCGGCTACCCTTTCTAATACTCGCAGCATCGCCTGTGACACTGCGTCATCCCCAGTCTGATCTTGAAACTCACCACCTCCAGCTGGTGGCGGAACCGGTATCTCCTTTTCTGACCCCTGACCAGATCCTACGGGTTCAGAAACCGTCATCCTACCACGACCTCGTCCACGAGTATTACGACCGCGTCCACCTCGAGTGCTCATGACTAGAATTTCTACGTATCTGGTTTAAGAGTTTTATGCATCAGTATTTATTCCACTGTTTTAAAGCAAAGTCTTATGAATATTTAAGAAGCTTTATTTTTCGCGAGTTCACAGAATCCTATCAGTTTCAATCTCTAAAGTAATCCTACTATTGCTAACCATCCAATCATCTTATATCCAACAAATCACAAGCAATAGAAAAGGGGTACTTACCTGGGCGAACTGGACCGGAGACTCGGTGCCATGCCGTTCAAACTAAGTTTTAAAACAGAATCACTTGAACAGACTTTTGAAAATCACCTTGGGCCTCGGGCCCATAGCCGAGCCTTTGAACTTGGCTCTAATACCACAATTGTAACACCCCAAACCCGGTCAAACACCACGATAGAATCTGGTATGTTACGAGGAGAAACGTTTTTGAGAAGTTAAATTTTTCGCTTAAAAGTTTGATGAAAACTCTTTGAAAGATTTGAAGTTGCAGAAATCTTGGGCTTGATTGTTGAAAACTTCATATGTCATTTTGAAAACATTTTAAGAAGTTAAACAAGTTTATTACATTTGGAAATTCAAGTTGCATCTCTTTGTTACTGAAATCTTTTGACTTAGTAGAAAATCGAGTCTTGATTTGAAAATCATTTGAGTTTTTTTTTTTAAATATCAAATCATAGTGTGATACCCGATGGTATAGTTTAAAAACACATTGCGCTATAATTTTGAAATCATTGTCTTCCTAAGTTTTTAGCATATTTAAACTCAATCGTTTGTTAAAACATATTGCAAATCTACTTTAAACATAACATAGCAAAATATAACTTAAAGGCCTTTTACAACCCAAAATAAAACCAAATAATAATGATAATAAGCTAAAGTACCAAATTTATTAAGTCTGAGCAAATCTTTATTAAGCATGGCATGGGCACTCCGAGTCCATCCCGGCTCCATGTCCGCGTCTAAGAGTCACCTGAAAAGTCCAAGGAGAGAGTGAGTCGCAAGACTCAGTGTATAAATCTCCCTCCCGATAAAACAAAATGCTAACACACATCAAGTCATAACAACATGGTCAATGCACCCCGCTCCTAACCATCCGTATCGCCTTTTCTACCCCGTGTGGTACCAAACCACTGGTGGTGCCAAACCACTGGTGACCCAAAGTCACGATATCCATAAGTGTGGTGCCAAACCACTGGTGACCCAAAGTCACGAATAATCCAATAATGGGGCCAACCCATCGTGTGATACCCAATCACTAGCGACAATCCCGAATCTCATAAGTGGGGCCAACCCACGGTGGTGTTAACCACAGGGACGAGTCGCAATGAGGTGCCCAACCTCTGGTGTCCCAAAGACACATGTGATACCAAATCACTGGTGACCGCAGTCACAATCCGATGATGGGGCCAACCCATCGTGTGATACCCAATCACTGGCGTCAATCCCGTATAGTCAACCGTGGGGCCAACCCACCGTGGTACTAAGCCACTGAGACGAGACGCTGAGGTGCCAAACCTCTGGTGACCCAAAGTCACAATAATCAATCTGTGGTACCAAACCACTGGAGGTGCCAAACCTCTGGTGTCCCAAAGACACAGTGTCCCAAAGACACGGATATCATCATCCCCCTCCACTCATATCACCCATACATGTCATACTAATGCGTATCATGTAAGTCATGCACTCATGCCATTATGTTTAACATCATATCACATACATCCATAATCATGGTATCATATAGATCATCAGTAAGCTCACAATAACACTGACTTACCCGAGTCCGAGATCACACCCAATAGGGTATCATATTAATCCTTCAAACTGTCTTGACTTATTAATCAAACAGATTATTAACACATATTACTAGATACAAAGTGTGTTAGTTACACACCTGAAATAACGAAGGTCTACCCAACGAAACGATCTACGATCCTTAAACCCCTTGCTCCTAGAATCGGCCAAACATAGGGGTTAGTAACCAAGACCATTCGGCCAAAGAATTTTAAGCCAACAGGAGTCATTATCAATCCTTACCTTCACTTGATTTGGTTTCCTACCCAACCCAAACCAACAATGGTTCTTTGACAATCGGCCACCACCTTAAAGAGAATAACTGTTAATCCTTTGTCATCCCTGACTTAATCGAACTAAACAAATAACCAATAATAACAGAACCACTCACTTACCACTGCTTACCAATCGGTTACAAAGAAGGAAGACTCCTCTTGATTACTTCCAAAATCCGAAGGCCCTATCATGAATTCGATTCCAACATAAGAGGTTAACTCCTTTCAACATATGCCCAAAATCGACTATTAACCCAACCAAAACCGATAAATCATAAGAGAGGAAAGAAATGGCCATTCGGCCTAGCACTTACCCAACACCAACCAGTATTCGGCCTACACAACCACCAGGAGAAGGGAGATATTCGGCTAAGTTAAAGACTAATAGAAGAGAAAAGAGATTCGGCTAGAATAAGCAAAAGAATTTTGTGCCTAAAAGAAAAAGAGAATCGGCCAAGGTCTTGAGAAGAGAAGAAAATGGAAAAGAGAGATAGGTGCTTTTCGGTTTTGGAGAAAAAGAAATGGAATAGATGAATGAAGATTTCGGTTTAGGGACAAGGTAAGTTTCGACACAAAAAGAATGGAGAAGATGAATGGAGAATTCGATTGAGAAGGAAATGGTAAGTTTCGGCTCTTATGAAAATAAAGAAATTATGAGAGGGAGAGAAGAGAGCATTCGGCTATATTGGAATTAAGAGAAACAAAGGCAAGTTTCGGCTAAGGTGTATGTTGCCTACACTTTCGGTTTCAAGGGAGGAATGGAAGACTTACTTGAATATTGGTAACAAAGAAGAAACTCTCTGACATTCGGCTAACAACTTGACCAAAAGGGAGAATTTTAGCTAGACATACCAAGACCGAAAATGAAAGAAAAACACTAGAAATGACAAAAGCATTTTCGGCATAGCCACTTCTCACACCAAGCCGTCACTCCCCCCCCAAACTCCTCCTAAAAATTCGGCCAAATGTCCCCATTCACTCACCACCACTCCTTCAAACTTGCTTGACCAAGTCTTCCTCCTAAACTTCCTCTCCACCCTCCATTTGAATGTGTAGACCAAGTCCAAGGAAGAATTCGAATTGCCTTCTACCTCTTCCTCCATGCCGTCCAAAATGAGTGACAAAATAGGGGATCTCTGTGACTTGAACTCAGGATCTCTCCCCCTTGTAGATGACGCCACACTCAGCTCCAAGTGGCACATGCCTTGCCACTTTGCCAACCTCATTTTTGTGTAACAAACTACCAAATAAAATACATATCCCTCAGCTCCAACAGCTCCCTACACCTAAGGCTCAAAAACTAAATTTTTCCCATTCACTCAGGCATACTCCTAGCCTACAACTAAGCCCCTAAGACATAGAAATAGCAACATAGCACACCAACACATGCAATATCATGCAACAACAAAATAGCCCCTAACCCGGGATATTACACATATTGTCAAAATTTTACCTATTGAGGGTAAAATTGAAAAAAATTTACTAGGGTAAATTTGGGATGATAACATTATTTAATATGTAAATATTAAAGTTTATTTTCGAAAATAAAAAAAAAACTGAATCGGGTTAGATCATATTATAGAGTAATAGGTCAAAAAGGCTTAAGAAGTACTCGTAATTAAACATGATGTAAGTAAGACCCTAAACCCCTCTTGTAACATAAATGGGGTGACAGCCCTAGTAGGAATACTAAGGTGTGTTGTCCACCCCTCTCATACTCTGAGTAGGAAATTGTTTTTCTATTTGAAATAGATCAATACAATTCAACAAGGGTTCTACCTTTTCTTCCTATAAATAGATGCAATCAGTAAAGGTATTAACACAAGTTTTGAAATATTTTTATTTTGACGAAAAATAGATAGACTTTATTATCAACTTATAAACATATTTTTTAGAATAACAATGTTACTGGTTTCTATTAAAGAAGAGAGAAATTCCATTTTCACCCCAAAAGGAAAACTTTTTCTAGTTCTGTGTTTTGATTAATTGGTTCAAGCTCACACTTGAAGCAATTCGTGGTATGAGAATAGCAGAGAAGATTGTTTGGTTAGAAGCCAGAAAACATCAAAGATCCACTTATCCAAAAACACAGGTAGGAATTCGGTTAACGTTTATTGCTATAAATATCACAAATCGAGTCGATTTTCAAAATTTTAATTTTCCGTTGTGCAAAATAACCGTTTATAAATTAGATTTTTTCCACTAGGTTATAATTCTTGGAATCTGGTTTCAACCTCACCACCCCTTTATAGATAAGCTGTTCAATTTCTTCCCTTTGAACCATGAAGTACATCCCATGATTTTTTCTCCTAACACGTATACATGTATTGAAACAACGTCACATTAGGCCAGATACCCCTCTGTCTGCATTTAATTATAAACCCAATTATTAGCTACCATGAGTTTACAACCAACTACTCAAGTGCCGAACAGTAGGAATTCAAAAAATTTATGACAAACTGATGAGGTGGCAATTGGAACCCTGCCTCCAACAGGTATAGCGGTAGGAAGAATCCTGGCCTTCCCCCATCATAGCGTGGTCCAAATATAGAGCTCAAATAATGCTTCCCATATGGAATACTAAACTCATACTTAGGATGCCTTGTGTGAAGACCCTTGCACCTCAATATCTTTCATATTTTTTATTCTATTTATTACACATGCATTCGTCGATCACCACTGGTTTATCGAAAGTCCTTAAATGCTCAAGAATTTGCCTTTTTCTGTCCTCAATTGTCGAAGCTATCATGGGATTCATCGTTGCCACCCTATTAGTCATCCTCGCCCTATTGTTGACAGTAGAAGACCTACCTCTGCCCTTTTACGGTGAAGACCTGCTAGCTTTTCCACCTCTTCTCTCAAGTCTAATCATTTTCCCTGTGAAAATTGCAAAAACAATGACGAAAAAAAAATCCCTAACTAGTACTAAAGAGAAGAAATCCCAAGCTATGGAAACACACAAGCTCAAAAACAAAAAAAAAATTGTTTCAGAAAAGATAAGAACCCAGATTTATAACTTTCTCAATGTTCCTTCTTAAATGCAGTGTGTTAAGTACAAAAGCCATGACCAATAGCATCTAGCCACTTATACAGTGTCAGATAATCCTCATCATGGCCACTCTTTCCCCAAACCTTTGCATTTATGTTTGTCATTCTAAAAAGAATCTGGTGATTCTTCATCTTCTCCTGTAGGACAAGCCTTAAACAAAATCCAAATCAAGTCTTATGGAAGGACACTTTATAAACACTTGTTTGACTTAAGGGGTCTATTCTTATACCCCCTCCGTCAAGTTGGACATGAGTCAACACAAGAAACATAATTGACCTATGCGTTGACTCCTTTTGAAGCATTGCCTCAACAGACCACTCGCTCAACCTAAAGGGAGGCATTCACTCGTATTAAGTGTCAATGCACTTCTAAGACAATAAAGATTCCATTTAGGCATAACAACATCGTACTAGTAGAGACTTATGATATAACAGCCCTAACTCATTACCATCATTGAAATAGGGTTATAGAGCATTACTGCAAAAACATGACTTTAAAACATATATCTTATGCATAAACATAGACATAGCATAAATCATTCATTTACATGCATATCGTCCCTTAATCGAGCCTTTGAGGCCTTAAAAAACACTTTAGAAAAAATTTAGGACTAAATCAGAAACATTTGGAACATTTAAGAAAATTTTGGAAAAATTGAACTGCAAGGGTCACACGGCTGAGACACACGCCCGTGTCTCGGGCCGTGTAACAATCAAAATAGGGACACACAATCGTGTCTCATGCCATGTTCGTGCCAGTGTAACTTTCAGAATTGGGTCACACGGCCAATCTACATGCCCGTCTGCCAAACTGTGTGCTAGGCGGTGTAATAGCCTGACTTGAAAACCTTAAAACCTACAAGGAACACACGGTCCTATCGCACGGTCGTATGTCATACACGGCTGAATCTCACGCCCATGTGGACATGAAATTGGCCAAAATCAAGCCATTTCCAACACCAACCCAAATGTGTACCTACAAGCATTTGTGCACAATTTCAAAGCACCAAAACTTTACTAAAACATGCATGAAACAACCAATTCAATGGGCCATTATCATTTAACCAATATGTCATACAAGGCACCTCAAATACAATCATTCAAACATATCTAAACATGTATACTTACCACATCTCAATCATACTCATATAATTCAATACTACTTCCAAAACATACCATAGATATGATCATTAGATCTTCCACATAAACATACCATTTGGTCACTTAACATGCATCATATCTTAGCCATATTAGCACATACCAATAAGGTATCAAAAGTACCAAAATGACACAAACCATCCAACATCACAAGGTGCCAAAATAACATATACATACCAAAACTATCAACCAACATTCAACTAACATCAAACACAAGTCCACCTATACTTGCCATTATAACCTTGACCAAAACATCAACAACTACCGATATAATCGCTGGATAGTGTGATAGATCTCCGACAAGCTTCCAAATTGATCGAGAATCCGATAATCTAAAAAGTAAAAGAAAGTAATAAAGTAAGAAATGAATGCTTAGTAAGCTCATATACTTTAAACATAACCTTCCATTTCAATAATAAACTTTATAGGGTAATTATAAACCTATACCAATGCCCCAAGATTTATCAAACTATATATACATATACTAACAAATGAGTAAGTCCAACAACATCACATATATTTTTCATTCCTAACATAATAGGATTTTATAAGACATATTACACAATCATTACCTGTAACGTCGCAAAATTTCTAATTTCATTATTGTGAAAATATGACACAAATATCTGTCAGCTTTAGTGGTTATGTGTTCTAGGAGTGTTTGGGAGGTCCCAAGTTCAAGCCTTCGCTTGGGCAAATTTTGGTATTTTGAATGAATTAGGCCTTCCTCTTGTTCAGTAGGATTTTATTTGATTGTTGGTAAAAATATATCAGAATAGGCCTGCTGGTCTGGTGATTAAGCGGAGTGTTAGTGTGTAGGAGGTCATGTGTTTGAGTCCCTACGCAAGTAGGGGAACTAATTTTTCTTTGAGGCGTGTGGTGTGGTGGAGTTCAAATTAAACTGGACTACATAGTTGTTGTGTTTTAGTGGGTTAATAGGGAGTGTTTTTAGGAGATAATTGGGGAGAAGTTATCAAAAAAAGATTTTCTTCTTATTAGTTTTCTATTTTCTTTTTTCCCAACAAACTTTCTGACGATAGACTTTTGTTTCTCTGGCGTTTCTTCTCCCTTATTATTCACTTTTGCTTTTTGTTCCCCTTTAGCTGAATCTTGTTTCTTCTCTTTCCCTTCTCTTTTTGTTTCTTTATTTTTTGCGAGTAATTTCTTTGGGTGCAACTTTCAACTTCATCTGTTTCGGTAAGTGGAAGTTTTTTCCTCTTAGTCATTGTATTTCGAGTAGGCAATTAACAAAGGGTTCATTTTACTCTCGTTTAGGTGCTGTTCAAAGGTTTTATGTAACACCCCTTACCCGTATCCTACGCCGAAATAAGGTACGAAGCGTTACCTAACTTAATAACATGCATACAAACAATTCCGAGTTATGAAATTTCGTTCAAAATTAAAACTTTTCAAAGTTTGTCTTAAAATCCTTAATATGAGCCTACGAGGCTCAAAACACACTTTAGAAATGGTTTGGGACCTAACCGAGTTCTTTAGAAAAACTTTGGAAAATGTCACTAAAAATAGGGGCACATGCCCGTGTGGAAGGGCGACACCGCCCGTGTGACCTAATAACATGGCCATGTTGAAGGACCGTGTAACTCACACGGCCTCAGCATATAGGGACACGCCCGTGTCCCTTGCCCGTGTGTATTTTTTTTCATTTTGCACCTATAGGGGTTTTCACACGGCCTGGCACACGCCCTTGTCCAGGGCCCGTGTCCCTTGCCCATGTGGATTTATTTTTTTTCATTTCAACCCTACAGGGGTTTTCACACGACCTGGCACACGCCCGTGTCCATGGCCCGTGTCCCTACACGGCCATGACACGCTCGTGTCTTAGCCCGTGTGTTAAAACCTTGACATTCTGTTTCTGATGTCATCAACCCAATGAGGTCACAAGGCCAAGGCACACGCCCGTGTGCTAGGCCGTGTGGTGAATTTAATTTCACATTCAAGGTGTAGACTTCACATGGTCTGGGCACATGCCCATGCCCTATGGCTGTGTCTTCCACACAGTTGAGACACACGGCCGTGTCTCAACCCGTGTGGTTACTACTGAGCATTTTGTTTTACCAAATTAAGGTGCAGGGGACACACGGCCGGATTACACACCCATGGGGCAGACCGTGTGTCGCACATAGCCTAGACACACGAGCGTGTGTCTACCCGTGTGGACAAAAACAAGGCTATCTACCGAGCCCTTTTTTCCACCCTTACTTGCACCAACATAAGCCACACCAAGCAAAACCAATTCACACATAAACACATGACTGAATCAACCACGACCAAGGCATCCTGTAACAGCCCGATTTGGGGCCTAGTCGGAACAGTGGTGCGAGACCACAAATTTGAATTAGTAAAATGAGTTTTTATGATAATTGAAATGTTTGCATGATAGTATGAAAGTTTCATGTGGAAATTTTATGAAAATTTCCATTAAAGGGTCCATTATGACTAAATTCCAAAAGTTTCAAAATATGAGTTTCTAGAAGCTTTTTGTATGAAATAGCCTTAGAATAGTAATTAGAAGTCCTTAAATAGCAATTTGCCCAAATTATAATTTTTGGACAAAATTGGACATGAGTTAATAATTTGTAAAAATTTTAATAGAAGGGCATTTTGGTCATTTACCAATTAAATGATTAAAATAGGAAAAAGATGATAAAAATCTCATTCATCTTCTTCCTTGGTGCCGAAAATTTGAAGAACCCCATAGCTAGGGTTTGTTCATCTTTCAAGCTTGCTAGTAAGTTCATCTTAGTCCCGTTTTTAATATTCTTCGTATTTTTAAAGTTCTCATATTATGAATTAGATATTTTTAGCTATAAAATGAGCTAAGATGCATGTTCAAAAATCTACCCATGAATGACATGCTTGTAAATTGATATTTGATGGAATATTATGAGAGTTTGATGTTAGATAAACATCTTTTCCTTAATGAATTTCATGAAAAATGATAGTATGGACTAATTTGCAATGATTATGAAATTGGTCATACATATTAGAAATAGTGAGAACTGATGATTGTTATAGTAGAGAAAATGAACTAGCTAAGCATGATGTTTAAGAAAGTTGAATGAGAATCATTTTACGAGCCTAGGGGCAAAAGTGCAAATATGAGGAAATTTAGGGGCAATATAGTAATTTTACCAAAGTATGAGTTAAGAGTCAATCTAGTCAAAGTATGATATAATTATTATTATAGATCAAGAAAAATGAAGCCCGGATCGAAATCGAGGCAAGAACAAAGTCGAGGACTAAATTGCATATCTACATACATTTTGTATATTGAGGTAAGTTTGTATGATTTCTAAGTTTTATGATTTTTATCATTGAATTGCTTAGCACAATGTACAATATTATCATGAAAATGTTTAATGTTATGTTAAACAAAGAAATTAATGAGATTAAGCATGAGAAAGTCCCGATTGAAGTTGAATTACCTAGGATACTCGATCTATCACATGAAATGAGAAAGTCCGTATAAGACTAAGCCGAGGCATGGCATCAGCAATCAAGAAAAGTTATCATGTAAGACCAAGACAAGTCTTGGCATTGAAGAGTTATTATGAGATGAAGACCCATATAAGCCCAAACCAAGGTATGGCATTGGTGAGTCTCCGAGCAAAAATGTCATGTAAGTCCAAGACAAGTCTTGGCATTGAAAAGCTATCAAGAGATAGAGATCCCATATAAGTCCAAGCCAAGGCATGGCATTGGTGAGTAACAAGGAAGATTTCATGTAAGTCCAAACCAAGGCTCGGCATTGACCAGTTCATGAGTAAAGATACCAAGTAAGACCATGTCAAGACATGGCAATGGTAAGTTCCTAAGGGAACTCCTCAGAAAGGCTTCGTATAAGTCCATGTCAAGACATGGCCTCGAAACCAAGATGAGAAATTCCATGTAAGACCGTATCTAGGATATGGCCTTGGCATTGAGTTATGTGAGATGAGATTTAGTATCCTCTGCTATTCATAGTAATTCATCGGGCAAAAGAGTAAAGATTAAATGAGAAAGTCAGAAATTTTAGTAAGTAAAGCTATTATCAAGTTATGTTCGTTAAAGTTAACTAAGAGTGTTATTCTTGTTATGAATGATGAAGTTGAGATTATGCTTATCATAGCAAAGTATGCTGATCCACGTGAACAAGTGATACAGGTAGCTTGTTTATCGTACAAGCATTAGAATAGTAAGTACCATGAGATATGTAAGAATCAGTAAGAGTAAGTAAGTTTATATACTTGAGATTTATAATGCCATTGTTTATGATGAATGGTTAATGTTAAGCAAATATATTGCTATGAGTATTACATGCAAACTTACTAAGCTAAATGCTTACGTCTTTAATCCTTTCTTTCCATGTAGTCCCGCCAAGCTAATCTCGTGGATCATCGTCATCAGAGCTCGGAGCACATTATCAATCGATATTTTGGTATAGCCAAGTGTTTATATTAAGTATGGCATGTATAGGAAACATTTCATTTTGAGCTATGTTTTAAAATTAGCCAAAGTTTTGGCTATCAAGCTTAGTATTCTATTTGTATATGGCCAAAGAGATTGGTCATGAATTATTAAGTATGTATGATTTTATTTATCAATGAAGTATGCATCCTTGTTCATGTTAGATTTAGTAAATTGAGATGTTGAATTTAGCATGGGTTTGGTCTTGATTTCAGGGTGGCAATTGGCTTAGTAAATAGCCTCTAAGTGCCCACACGGATGGACACACGGGCGTGTGTCTAGGCCGTGTGCACCCAACACCTTGGTACCTTAAGTCAGGATAGACCATGGGCTAATCCCACAGCCGTTTGTTTAGGTCGTGTGTGATACATGGTTAGAACATGGACCTGTGCCCAGCCGTGTGAATAAGTCAGTATATCAAGGTATAGCACACGGTTTAAGTCCACGGGCGTGTCAAGACCGTGTGAAACTAGTCAGTGTCGACCACGTCGTGTCTTAGGGGTACACGGGCGTGCCCCAAGCCACATGGGCGTGTGACCCTTGTTTCGAGGAAAAGTTCCTAATTGAGTTTCGAAAGTTCTCAGCTATGTGTTTAAGGCCTCATAGGCCCATGATATGTACGTTTTGACTAAGAAAGAAGAGTTTCTATTTCGAAACAAAATTTCACAGCCCGTAAGTACATGTTTAAGTGAGTTCAAGCATGGTAATGTCTCATATCCAGTCTTAGCCTCGGACTCGGGTATGGGGTGTTACACATCCACACATCAAGGCCACTACACTCCATTCACATGCAAAACCTATCACATACTTTATCAATCCAATCATGCGACTTACTCATTCATGCATTAACACACCATATATTTCACCATGCAAATTGCACATTCATGAAAATCATCATCATTTAAATATATCAACAACAAATATTAGCCATTATCCATGGCCTTATACAAAATGAATCAACTTCATGACAAGCCAACACATATGGCCAAAACATTATGTAACACCCCAAACCCGGCCTAGACGTTACGACCGGATCTGGCATGTCACATGAAAGGAATGTCTAAAAACTGTGCGTTCGTTAAAAATTTCGTATTCTTTATATTTGTTGTGAAAAATCGAGTTTAAGTAATTTTGAATAAGAAACGGTTTATTAACATTTTAGGAAAATCCCGAATTAAACATTTAACAATAATAAGCAGTAACCAAATTAAAAGATAAAATCAAATAAAATAACATAGGCCTTATTACATAACAGAATCCCAATATAATAAGTTCAAAATAAGGTAATGTAGTTTACGGAAGTAATAGCAACGCATGGCCACCCCGAGTCCTCCATGGCTCCCAATCCTCTATCGCTGGGAATTACCTGAAACATTTAATAAAAGAGGGGGTGAGTTTACGAAAACTCAGTGTGTACACCCTCATCAGTACGATCATGCATCAAAACAATCCGGGCCCAAGCCCATTAAAGTAACGGTGGCAATTAGGCCTTAGCCCAAAATAGCCTCGGTTGGGCCTTAACCCATATCAAATGTCACATATCATATATATAAATCTGGGCCTAAGCCCATCTCAGTAATATAATCCATATATGCAATGCATTAATGCCCATACCAGCCAAACACCCCGTCTCCTATCCAACCGTGCTCTCCTGTGGGGATTTACTCGACCCACCCATCCGAACACTCCTTATGTAACACCGGTTGCGGCATTACCTTAACGGTGCAGCATAGCTGCTCGGTGGCTAAAAAGCCTTCGGTGGATCCACAGTCGTCAAGCGACCATGCGATCCTATTTGCACTTCCCCTTTCAAATAATCCCAATCCCATGCAATATGACACAATAGTTCGTGTATGCAGTGTGTTATGTATGCAAAACATATGTCAAATATAAGTATGACACGATTTACCATCATAATCAGAATAATAAAATACATCATAATCAAGCTAATCAACCTCTAAGGGTATAACAGTAATTTTACCTACCAAAGGTATTTTCGTAATTTACCTTCTAAGGGTATTCCAGTAATTTACCCTTCCAAGGGTATATTAGTAATTTTTCACCTGCAATGGCCTTTCCCAAAGGCCCAAATGTCGCCCCGAGTGACTCGATTACCATTTCTGGTCGTACCAGACTATTGGGCCTAAAACCCAATTTTGGCCCATTCGGGCCCACACGCTCGTGTGGCCCACCTAACATAAATCTAGCCACGTATATGAGATTCACCTAGTCTAGTTCACTATATACTACACCATCATACATTTATTCAATTGGGCCCACGGGCCCATTGGGCCCAAGAAGCCTCAACCCACAAGAATACTACTGATGGCCTCAACTATCGCATCGAAGCCCCACACGTACGCTCGCACGCTCGTGTGGCTACTATTGCCATGACCGGCACTTCGGCATTTGCCGCTCTACAACTAGAGTAGAGAGAGTTACACACCTGAGAGGAATCTGGTGTTAAACCGCGCTGCGACCACTCCTATGCCCAAACGCCCTCCAAGGTATGTTAACTCTCCTCCTGGAATGCTCTTTATATAGCTAGCTCTTCACCTTCCTTCTTTGTATCTTTCCGATGTGGGATCCCTTCCTCAGTAGAGTTTAAATTCAACTGAAACTCTTACCGTCCAATCCGCAAAATAAATACTCCATTGCTTGTCCTGAGATTCGAACCCAGGCTCTCTTGCAACATAATCCACGCCGCTAACCACTTGGCCACAAGCTCCTCTTGTGTCTTAAACCATGCGCAACTAAATATAAATCTATAGCCAAATTCTAAGGTCCATGTAAAAAGAAAACCAAAATGCAAGAGCCAAGACTTGAACCTTGGACCTCCTTCCTTCCCTGTGGCGTCACCCCCTTGTCTCTTATGTGGCGTCACTTTGCCACTACACCACACACTCCACTTGTGTCATTTTCCTCCACATTTTATTCTTAAGGCCTACCTGCCAACTTCCAGGGTTTTTTTCACCTAAAACCAAATTTTCCCCAAAACCAAAGTTCTATCTCGAGACTTCATAGAAGCCCTCTAACCTTGCAAAATCACTTATCTAATAGGTCCAACTTGCATTTAAGCCGATCTCTTATTCTCCAAAAATTTAAACTCTACTACGCTCAAGGCCTATTGGGCCCAATCCTACTAGGCCCAATTTCGGGATGTTACACATTATGACACTTAACAGAAAGACCCAGCCCCTATACATGCCATACTCAAAATGATAAATCTAACTATAACAAATGTTTAGATTGATAGCGTGGTCGAGCCTCCGACGTCCTTAGATCCCCGAGCTAGCTTGGCGATACTATAAGAAAATGGAAAGGAGAATGAGTAAGCATAAAGTTTAGTAAGTCGCAAAAATAAATAACAACAATTACCAAGCATTATATACTCATAACATATTATAAACTTGCACATAATTCTCGAATGATTAAAGGCATAACTTACTCATTTTCATCCTTACTAATCATACAACATAATTCGAGCTCATTTCTCATGAATTTCATGTAGGTACCTATATCACTTACAACATAGTCGTAACTTTTCTCACTTTTGACACAAGTTTTAAATTACCCGTTGAACCAGTTGGAATACCAAAGGATACCCGACAAGCCTCACACAAGAGGGTACAATGCCGATGCCATGTCCCAGACATGGTCTTACACTGCCTTACATATCGAGGCCGATGCCATGTCCCAAACATGGTCTTACACTAGCACACATATCAACGCCCACGCCATGTCCCAGACATGGTCTTACAATGGATCTCATAATGTGGCCGATGCCATGTCCCATACATGGTCTTACACTAGCACACATTTACCATCTATTTTACACACTTCACAAAATGGTCCTTTTAGGCGTTTTCATGAAAACCCCTTTCACAAAAGTTGTCTATTTAACAACCAAGATTCATTTTCTTCCATAAAATTTCAGAAAACAACATGAATACTCACATGGTAAGACCCTAGACTCGGAACCATTTTGGAAAATACAAAAATCGATAAGAATGACCATAAAAAACACTTACTTGGAAGGGTGAAGATTTGCTGAAATTTCAAGCTTCCAAAACCCCTATTTTTGCTGATATTTTCTGTGGAGAGGAGAAAGATGAAAAGGGTGGAGCTTTCTTTTTATTTTATGGAGATTTCTTAATCAATTGGTTTTTCCTAAAGTTATTTTCTCAATTCCATTCTTCTTTGTCTTAGAATTTTTAGATTAGTTGATAGTTAATTTTAGATTAGATAAACAATTCCCTTAATTCTTAGGTTAGATAATAAAAAGTGAGTTAGTATTAGTACTTTTGGTTCCTTTGGGGTTCGACATTCTGGTTTTGCCTTAACTATACTACTGTTCGATAGGTGCGCTTGCCTCATATCATTGTCAAAGTTAGTTTCCAGGTTCGATCATTCTTTATATAAATTTTTAAGACTCTGACATGCGATCAAGTTTTTGGTGCCGTTGCCGGGGAACTGAAATATTAAGAACGCTTAATTTTTATTACTTTAGCCATTTTTATTTTTTGCAATTTACTTTTATTTTTTAGTCTATTTCTATTTTTGTTAATTTCTTTCTTTTGCTCCTTTTAGGTACCTCTAGTTTATGACTAGAAGGAACCTGATAGGACCCCTACTTTACGATAATGATATTGAAGGTGCCGTTCGCAGAAATCGCAGAGAAACAAGGCGAAGCTTAAACTACATAGAAGAAGAGTAAGAAGTCGTAATTAATACTACAGAAGAGATGGCAGAGAATAATCCGCCACCTCCAGAGATGGCCGAACAGCATGCTCCACGTACTATGTATGATTATGCTAAACCTAGTTTAACAGGAACTGAGTCAAGTATTGTTAGGCCTACTATTGCTGCAAATAATTTTGAACTAAAACCTCACACTATACAGATGATACAGCAGTTTGTTCAGTTTGATGGTTTGCAGGATGAGGATCCTAACACATACTTAGCGAATTTTCTAGAATTCTGTGATACCTTCAAGATAAATGGTGTTTCTGATGATGCCATCCGTCTTCGGTTATTTCCCTTTTCTTTGAGGAATAAAGCCAAATAGTGGTTACATTCTCTTCCACGAGGGTCAATCATTACATGGGACCAAATGACCGAAAAATTTTTATTAAAATATTTTTCGCCGGCCAAAACAGCCAAGTTAAGGAATGATATCTCTTCCTTTGTGCAGATGGATTTAGAGACACTTTACGATGCATGGGAGAGATACAAAGATTTGTTGATGAGGTGCCCACACCACGGATTACCTTTGTGGTTACAGGTCCAAACTTTTTACAATGGTGTGATCCCTTCAACACGGCAACTAATCGATTCAGCCGCCGGCGGAACACTGAACAACAAAACTCCTGAAGCGACCTACGAGTTTATAGAGGAGATGTCATTGAATAACTATCAGTGGCAAGTTACAAGGACAAGGCCAGCCAAAGCAGCCGGAGTTTTCAACCTTGACGCAGTAACCGTGCTATGAAATCAGGTAGAGATTCTACAAAAAAAATTTGATGGTTTGTATGGTTCTTCGCAGGCACATTCAGTTATGCAGTGCGATGCAAGTGGAGGAGTGGCGAATCCTGAGTACCCACCCTACGGACAGGGCATGGAGAGCAAATAAATAAACTATATGGGTAACAATTTTTGATCTAACAATAACCCTTATAGTAATACTTATAATCCAGGTTGGAAGAACCACCCCAATTTCTCATGGGGTGGTCAAGGAAATCAAAGGCAACAATGATCCCAAAACTTCCAACAACAGCCCTACCCACAGGAAAAGAAGCTGAACCTTGAAGAGATGCTAACAAAATTCATAGCAGCTTCCGAAACACGTTTCCAAATATAGAAACGAAACTTGAGGCATCAACACAGGAACTCAAGGGTCAAATCGGGCAACTTGCTAAGCAGATCTCTTTAAAACCATAAGGAAGCCTACCAAGCAACACCGAGACTAACCCAAAAGAGCAAATTCAAGCCATAACAGCTCAAGACAGTGACAGGTTAGTGGAATCTGACCCAAGGTAAGAGCTTGTGGTAAGTGAAGGTAAGGTTGAGGTAAGCCATGATTTACCAAACCCGGTAAATATAGAGTACCGATCCCGTGTGCCATACCCCGATACGACAAAGAAAGACCACACAGAGGAACAACTCGGTAAGTCTCTTAAACTTCCAAAGAAATTTCATATTAACTTGCCATTTCTTGAAGCTCTTTTGCAGATGCCAGATCCTACACCTCGTGTCAATAAAGAAGAAATTCATGAGGAACGAAAACTTCGGATCGATGAACTAGATGAGTGAAAGACACACTTCAAAGAGAAACTAAAAACACACGAAGCAAAAACGAGGAAACTCCATGACAAACTTAACGAGGGGACAACCCAGCTTAAGATGGGAGATCAGGTACTCAAAATCTTCCTAGACGGAACAGTCGAGGTAACTAGTCCTAAAATTAGCACCTTTAAGGTAAACACTACTCGACTTAAACTTTATATCAATAACCAAATTGATCGCATGAGAAAGGATTTCCACCTCCTCAAACCACCATGATTGTGCGACTAACAGGTAAGTCTAGCTCAAGACTTTAAACGAGCGCTTCTCGGGAGGTAACCCGAGAACTAACGCTACTTACTAGTTTTGTTTTATTTCTTTTTGTATTTAGGCGTAGGTTTCCATACCCACACGGCCTTGCACATGGCCGTGGCCGCGGCCGTGTGGGCACCACAGGAAGGAACACAGGCGTGGGATGCTTCTCTATTTAAACCCCCTTCTTCCTTTCTTTTTCCCATTATCTTTTTTCTTTCATTGTTCATTATTTACTTTTATTCTTATTTTTATTGTTATTACTTTCTTTTTTTTCTCCATGGCATTTAGATTTAGCTTAGGATACAATAAAATCAGACCGGCTACTTTGAGGATTCAAGTCAAATGGCTCGAGGCACTCCTTACGTTTCTCTTCATCTAAAATTCAAGAAGTTTCACTTCTCTCCCTCTCTTTCGATTTTCTTACTATATGATCATTATCTACCTTTGTACATTGAGGGCAATGTACATCTTAAGTGTGGGAGGTTAACTATAGTATTATTTGAAAATCCCTAAATTATGCCTTGTTCCAAAGTAAGTTTCTCATATTATGATTAGAATGAAATTTCCCTGATTTATGATCTTTATTGATATGTTTTGGATTAAGTCATTGATAATTGTGCATTGATGATTAAATTTGAACGATACTAGAGAATCAAACATGATAAGTCTATTTTTGAGAATTAACTTTTTTTTAGGTTGTCTACCTGAATCTAATTATTACCTTGAAGTTTGAAATTTACAAGGTTGACATCAAATACCCATAATTTTTTGTGAGATTTTGAGCCTTATAGAGCATATATTCTTTTTCGTGCTCACTTTTTATTATGAGTGTGTCAACATTGACTTGTTATTCTAGAATTTGCATTGATTATACTTGTCAAGACTGTAAGAGTATGCCCAAAGATCAATCATGAGATGGTTGTAATAACATACTTAATTTACCATGTTTATTAATATAAAGCGTTGTCATTATTATTTCAGTTTTTCTTTCTGTGTGTATAGATAAACTATTTTATAATAATGTCCTGAGAATAATATGATTATTCTTAAAAGCTCCTTAGTCGAGTATTATTGTTGACTAGGACAATAATAATGCATTAAGACTAACATGTAGTTGATTGATGATAAAGAGTTGTCATTGATATGGAGTGTCAAAATCAATGCATGAATATGTGTGTTAGAGAACAACATATTGGATTGACCCGCTATGAGTATGTTTCTTGGATTATTATGTAATTGTCACAACATTACTCATAGTGATTAATATGTATATGATCCTCAGACTTGAGATCATTATTATCCTAGCATCGTGAGTTGTATATTTTGATACAGTCAAACGTACACCGTAACAGGTTGTTCTATAAAGGCTGATGTTGGATATACCACAATCTATGCAGAGAGATATGGTTGATCAATAAAGGATAAGTCCCTCCTACATAATAGGAGTAATATCTTAGGCCACTTGATTGAGTGAGACTAGAAATGCATGGCCATGCTCAAATAAGTTGATATGAGATGTCATACTAATTTGTATATCATAGTCTACTCAAGATATCAAGAAACATGGGATGGACTGTGCAAGTGTGACTATCCCATGACTTGTATCCGTTCCAGAGATAAAGGACTTAAGGATTAATGCATGAAAGGTTAATCACGAAAGGTTATGTCGAATCATGACTTCTTGTAACTTAGGTAGCAATGATGCATTGCTAGATGCCACTCATTTTCTGTGACAATAGAATCGTTCTAGTATTACTGCTAACGTTGCAAGAACCTACAGGGTCACACCCTATGGTTGAAATGAACGGAATAAAATATAGTTGGTATTGTGCTTGGTTGTCACATAAATTAAATTAATTAAAGAATTAATTTAATTGGGCAATCAAATATTGAACATATTATATGTACAAGGATGTTGTACACATAATGATAACATAATTTTATTAATATATGAATTTGATTCATATATAAATTTAAATAAATATAGTTTACCGGAATCCTTATTATAATTAATGTAATTATAATTTTCAGATATAATTAATGTAATTATAATTTTCGGTTAAAAACTTTATTGTATTTATTTAATCTTGTAATACATTCAAGAGATACCAATTATAAAAGGCCCAATTAAGAGGATACCTATTATAAAAGGCCCAATAAGAAAGGCACCCATTATAAAAGGTATTAAAAGGAGACAAAACTCAACAGGAAAACCCTAAGTGATTGCTTGTTAGGTCTAGCAGCCGTCAAGCAAATAAGCCTCCAAAATAGTTTTGGAGATTTCTTCCGTTCATAGTCAAACCGGGTGGATTACGTAGAGGTCGACATCGGAAAAGGTTGAGGCTTGATTTGACAGTAGATCAAAACTCTTGTTGCCAAGGCATCGCTGTCTACTCAGATTGAAGTTTTGGTAATTTCGAAACCTTTATTTCACCCCGATTCGTTCCTCACACATGGATCCATGATTTGGATCGCCGGATCTAATTTTATTCTTCTGCGCCATGGGGTACCGGCGTTCCAACAGTGGTATCAGAGCCACTTGTGTGATACGAACTCGGGTTTAAATACTTGGGTGATGCAATTGTATGAGATACATGTTTTGATCTTATTATATTTTCGATTGTTTAAATCGTTTAAGCATAATCTGATAATTGTTCCTTTCGGTAATTGATTAAATGTTAATCATGGTGTTGTGGCCTATTCGATTTTATGTTATTACTGTTAACTATTAACAAATCTGTAATAATGCGGCGGTGGTATTTATAGTTTCCAGTAAGTGTTAACTGGCTAGTGGAACAAGGGTTGTTCCGATATGAAACCTCAAGGATTAAAATCCTAAACACACGATTCTGTTGATAAAAATTTATCAAATCGTGAGGCTTCATTTGACTGGGGTATGCGATTCGGCCAGCTTCCTCCGACATCCTCAGACCCCCGCAAAAAAAAAAATTTGTTAATAAAAGAAATTTATAAACTTGATGGGCCACAAAAAGTTGAAAGGATATTTTATAATTCACCTTAGCAAAGTGTATGCTATTTTTGACATGCACGGTGTTTGAAATGCATAGTTATAGCCCAATGACCCATTCGATAAAAGGTTGTATTTTTTTAAATACGGCCTGCGTGTCGTGCCTTACTACTATTCTCTTGTATTTCTCTTCTCATCTTATTCCCTCGTATGTAAAATGAGTTTCTGCATATTGTAATTTGCAAGAGTTGCTGTGGGCCAAACAAGAAGGAAGGTGGGACAATGATTGTGAAAGATAGCTTGTGAAAGGGCTTACACCTTTAGGTTTCCTTTTAGTTTTCCCATTGGCTTGGGTTGAACCACTTTAGTTTATGGGCTATAACTATTGCATTTATTTATTGCTTTATTTATTCATGTATGAGATGCTATGGACGATAATAAACCTTGTTGATAATAAACCCTATTAATTGATGAGATCGATTAGAAGACTAAATGGGCTAAAGTAGACCATAATTGGTGAGATGCAACAACCTTAATAAAATCCCTCTATTAAAATATTAAGTCAACATGGCCTTCCAATTTTGCCCTCGTTAAGGCCTCGATCAATACTATATAGGTTCTGCCAAAGCGAAGTACTAGTATTTATCTTGGTTAAACGCGAAGAATAAACAAGTGATATTCGCTGGTTAAAAAAATTGGTTAATGACTTAACTAGGTTACTCTAATAGGATTAGAAACCTAGAGGCAAGTAAATTGAATAAATCATAAGATGATTAGAACAAGAGTTGTTCACCAAATATTAGGAGTTACATATGATGTAATTAGCAAATGTTGCTTACCTAAATAACCATAATCTTAAGAGTAAAGCCAAAGCTGACTTAAGAGGTGATGAAATATGGATCCTTAACCTACTAGAAATACTTTTGAGAAAGTTTTTCCGAAATTAATATACGAGGGTTATTAATTTTGAAATAAAATAGTGGGAATATCATTTAATAAAGTCTTTTTAATGATTGATATAAAATTGGTAAATTTACTCACATGCATATTTAATTGTTGTAGATATATTATGGCTGCAAACACTAGCACACTCTCATTGTGATCGGTCCTTGAGAAGGACAAATTGAATGGTTTGAATTTTCTTGATTGGTTCTGTAACTTGAGGATTGTCCTTAAACAAGAACGGAAATTATATGTCATTGAACAACCACTTCCTAATGAACCACCCGCTAATGCCTCGAGGACTGATAGAGATGCTTACAAGAAGTATCTCGATGAGATGATAGATGTTGGATGTCTTATGCTTGCCACTATGAATCCTGAACTTCAGAAGCAACATGAGGACATGGTTGCTTATGATATGATCGAGCACCTGAAAGAACTTTATCAGGGACAAGCACGGCAAGAGAGGTTTGATATCTCTAAGGCCTTATTCCAATGTAAGTTGGCTGAAGGAAGCCCAGTAGGACCTCATGTCCTTAAGATGATTGGCTATATTGAAAGCCTGTCTAAGCTTGGGTTTCCATTGAGCCAAGAGTTGGCCACTGATGTTATTTTACAATCGTTGCCGGATAGCTACAGCCAGTTTGTCCTCAATTTCAATATGAATGAAATTGACAAGACTCTACCACAATTGCTCAGTATGTTACGAACTGCTGAAGGCAACTTGAAAAAGGTTAGACCCAAGCCCATACTGATGGTCCGTAATAACAAGGGCAAGGGAAAGGCCAAAGTTCAAACAAAGCCCAAGGGCAAAGGTAAGCCCAAATTTGGAAAAGGAAAGGCTGCACTAAAACCTAAAGGTGGGGTGTCTAAGGAAGGAAACTATTTTCATTGTGGTGTGACTGGACATTGGAAACGGAACTGCCCTGCCTATCTTGAAGAAGTCAAGAAGGCTAAAGTAAGCGGAATGTCTGCTTCAGGTATTTATGTTATTGATATTAATTTATCAACTACTACTTCTTGGGTATTAGATACTGGTTGTGGTTATCATATTTGTACTTCTGAACAGGGACTACAAAGGAGTAGGACTTTGGCTAGAGGAGATGTGGACCTACGAGTTGGAAATGGAGCAAAAGTTGCTGCATTAGCTGTGGGAACATATACTTTATCTTTGCCTAGTGGACTTGATTTATGTTTAGAGGATTGTTATTTTGTGCCCAGTTTGACTAAAAACATTATTTCAATTTCTTGTTTAGACAAAATTGGTTTTGAGATAATTATTAAGAATAATTGTTGTTCATTTTATCTCAATAATGTTTTCTATGGTTCGGCACAATTGATTAATGGCCTCTATATTTTAGATCAAACGAATCCCATTTACAACATAAATACTAAAAGATCTAAAATAAATGACTCAAATCAAACTTATCTTTGGCATTATCGTTTGGGCCACATAAGTGAGAAACGCATATCCAAACTCCATAGAGATGGTTTCTTGAATTCATTTGTTTTTGAACAATTTGAAGTATGTGAATCTTGCTTATTGGGAAAAATGACTAAATCTCCTTTTTCTGGAAAATGTGAACGAGCTAGTGATTTATTGGGCCTAATACATTCTGATGTATGTGGACCAATAAATACACAGGCCAGAGGTGGATTTCACTACTTCATTACTTTCACTGATGATTTCAGTAGATATGGGTATGTTTATCACATGCGTCATAAGTCTGAGTCCCTTGAAAAGTTCAAGGAATTTAAAAATGAAGTACAAAATCAACTAGGCAAAACTATCAAGTCACTTCGATCTGATCGAGGTGGAGAGTATTTGAGCCTAGAGTTTGATGATCTTTTGAAAGAATGTGGGATTGTCTCACAACTTACTCCTCCTGGTACTCCTCAATGGAATGGAGTATCTGAGAGAAGAAATCAAACTTTGTTAGACATGGTTCGATCCATGATGAGTCATGCTGATCTACCGACTTCCTTTTGGGGACATGCACTTGAGACTGCTGCCTTCACACTAAATCGTGTTCCATCTAAACCGGTTCAAAAGACGCCATATGAGATGTGGACTGGGAAATGTCCTAGTATGTCCTTTATGAAAATTTGGGGTTGTGAAGCTTATGTTAAACGTCAGACGTCTACTAAGCTTGAACCCAAATCTGAAAGGTGTATTTTTGTGGGGTATCCAAAAGAAACCAAAGGATATTATTTTTTTAATCCCACTGAGAACAAAATTTTTGTTGCTCGGACTGGTGTCTTCCTAGAGAAAGAATTTACTTCTAGAAAAGGAAGTGGGAGAAAGATTGAACTTGAAGAAATTCAAGAATCACAAGATACCACTGAACCAGAGATTGAACAAAACCAAATTCCACAAGAAATTGAGGAACAAACAACTGCTATAGAAACACAACCACCACGCAGATATTTAAGAGAACGTCGTGCACCTGAGAGATATGGATTTCTCATTACAACGCATGGTGACGTTCTTCTTATAGATCAAGATGAGCCTAGGACTTATCAAGAAGCGGTGACAAGCCCAGACTCTGAGAAATGGCTTGAGGCCATGAGATCTGAGATGGATTCCATGTATGAAAACCAAGTATGGACTTGATTGACCCACCCGAAGGGGTTAAACCTATAGGGTGCAAATGGGTTTTCAAAAAGAAAATAGACATGGATGGTAATGTACAAACATACAAAGGGTGATTAGTCGCTAAAGGTTTTCGCCAAATTCATGGTGTTGACTATGATGAAACCTTTTCTCCTGTAGCTATGTTTAAATCCATCAGGATCGTGCTCGCCATAGCTGCATTTCATGATTATGAAATCTGGCAGATGGACGTCAAAACAGCTTTCCTTAACGGGAAACTTGAAGAGGATGTGTATATGACACAACCTGAAGGTTTTGTAAATCCAAAGGATGCTAGAAAGATATGTAAGCTACAAAGATCTATTTATGGATTAAAGCAAGCTTCTTGAAGTTGGAATATTCGTTTTAACGATGCAATCAAAGAGTTTGGTTTTATCAAAAATGAAGATGAACCATGTGTTTACAAGAAAGTTAGTGGGAGCACTATCACATTCTTGGTACTATATGTGGATGACATACTTATCATGGGAAATGACAGACCTAACTTGCAGTCTATTAAGACTTGGTTAAGAAGTTGTTTTTCTATGAAGGACTTGGGCGAAGCCACTTATATCTTAGGAGTCAAGATCTATAGAGATAGATCAAGAGGACTACTAGGTCTAAGCCAAAGTACATACATAGATAAAGTACTGAAAAGGTTCAGTATGGAAGAATCTAAAAGAGGATTCCTACCTATGAGACATGGTATTTCACTCTCGAAGGAAATGTGTCCTTCAACTCCACAAGAGAGAGAACGTATGAGTAAAATTCCATATGCTTCTGCTATTGGATCTATCATGTATGCTATGTTATGTACCCATCCAGATGTCTCGTACGCCTTAAGTATGACGAGCAGGTATCAAGTAGATCCCGGTGAAGGTCACCGGACCACAGTCAAGAGTATCCTTAAGTACTTAAGAAGAACTAAGGATACGTTCCTATTATATGGAGGTGAGGAAGAGTTAAGTGTAAAAGGTTACACTGATGCCAGCTTCCAAATCGATAAGGATGATTCTCGATCACAATCAGGTTTTGTGTTTTGCCTTAATGGTGGTGCTGTAAGCTGGAAGAGTTCAAAGCAAAGTACAGTAGCCGATTCTACAACAGAGGTCGAGTATATTGCAGCCAGTGAGGCAGCAAAAGAAGCTATTTGGATCAAGAAGTTCATTACTGGACTAGGGGTTGTGCCTAGCATATCAGATGCTATAGAACTCCGATGTGATAACAATGGAGCTATTGTACAAGCTAAACAACCCAGATCTCACCAGCGATCCAAACATATACTTAGACGCTACCATCTTTTCGAGAGATTATCGATCGAGGGGATGTAGAGATATGCAGAGTACCTTCAGATGATAACATCGCTGATCCCCTGACCAAGCCTCTGACACAGCAGAAGCATGATCGTCACACTAAGTCACTTGGTATTAGATATATGAGTGATTGGTCTTAGTGCTAGTGGGAGATTGTAAGAGTATGCCCAAAGATCAATCATGAGATGGTTGTAATAACATACTTAATTTACCATGTTTATTAATATAAAGTGTTGTCATTATTATTTCAGTTTTTCTTTCTGTGTGTATAGATAAACTGTTTTATAATAATGTCCTGAGAATAATATGATTATTCTTAAAAGATCCTTAGTCGAGTATTATTGTTGACTAGGACAATAATAATGCATTAAGACTAACATGTAGTTGATTGATGATAAAGAGTTGTCATTGATATGGAGTGTCAAAATCAATGCATGAATATGTGTGTTAGAGAACAACAAATTGGATTGACCCGCTATGAGTATGTTTCTTGGATTATTTTGTAATTGTCACAACATTACTCATAGTGATTAATATGTATATGATCCTCAGACTTGAGATCATTATTATCCCAGCATCGTGAGTTGTATATTTTGATACAGTCAAACGTACACCGTAACAGGTTGTTCTATAAAGGCTGATGTTGGATATACCACAATCTATGTAGAGGGATATGGTTGATCAATAAAGGATAAGTCCCTCCTACATAATAGGAGTAATATCTTAGGCCACTTGATTGAGTGAGACTAGAAATGCATGGCCATGCTCAAATAAGTTGATATGAGATGTCATACTAATTTGTATATCATAGTCTACTCAAGATATCAAGAAACATGGGATGGACTATGCAAGTGTGACTATCCCATGACTTGTATCCGTTCCAGAGATAAAGGACTTAAGGATTAATGCATGAAAGGTTAATCACGAAAGGTTATGTCGAATCATGACTTCTTGTAACTTAGGTAGCAATGATGCATTGCTAGATGCCACTCATTGCCTGTGACAATAGAATCGTTCTAGTATTACTGCTAACATTGTAAGAACCTACAGGGTCACACCCTATGGTTGAAATGAACGGAATAAAATATAGTTGGTATTGTGCTTGGTTGTCACATAAATTAAATTAATTAAAGAATTAATTTAATTGGGCAATCAAATATTGAACATATTATATGTACAAGGATGTTGTACACATAATGATAACATAATTTTATTAATATATGAATTTGATTCATATATAAATTTAAATAAATATAGTTTACCAGAATCCTTATTATAATTAATGTAATTATAATTTTCAGATATAATTAATGTAATTATAATTTTCGGTTAAAAACTTTATTGTATTTATTTAATCTTGTAATACATTCAAGAGATACCAATTATAAAAGGCCCAATTAAGAGGATACCTATTATAAAAGGCCCAATGAGAAAGGCACCCATTATAAAAGGTATTAAAAGGAGACAAAACTCAACGGAAAACCCTGAGTGATTGCTTGTTAGGTCTAGCAGCCGTCAAGCAAATAAGCCTCCAAAACAGTTTTGGAGATTTCTTCCGTTCATAGTCAAACCGGGTGGATTATGTAGAGGCCGACTTCGGAAAAGGTTGAGGCTTGATTCGACAGTAGATCAAAACTCTTGTTGCCAAGGTGTCGCTATCTACTCAGATTGAAGTTTTGGTAATTTCGAAACCTTTATTTCACCCCGATTCGTTCCTCACACATGGATCCATGATTTGGATCACCGGATCTAATTTTATTCTGCTGCGCCATGGGGTACCGGCGTTCCAACAGAGACCACACCTTTGGTTTGATATACAGAGATGATAAAGGCACCTAGGTTTTAGCCCACTCACTCCACTAAAAGCCTACCGTCACAATTAACCCCTAGTGAACCCTGTTTAATCCTAAAAACCCCGTTTATTGACTCACTAATATTAACCCAAAACCCTTTGTATTTGCTATCACCTTTCCTTTTGACGACCCTTATATCGAGATCTGACCTGATCGGTTACTTAACTATTTCGTTTATTTCAGCTGTCAATTTTGTTCTTATTATGTGAATATTTGATTTGTTCTAAAAAAATCAAAGAATATTCACTAGTAGTTTCGTGATTAAGCGAGCTTATACGTTAAACTCCAATTATTGAAGAAGAAGCTCATATCAGAGTATTATTTATGTAATTATTATCAGTTTAATATCTCTAGTTTGGTAATTTGTCAAGTCAATCTCGATTCTGACCCGCTAATTCAGCCTTTGTCCACACCTTTAACCCAAGCCCCGCTACAACCCTGTTAAAGACCTTTTGATTTGTGTATCATCTCATTTTATAGTGGTGGAGATTTGATTTTCATGCAAGCTTATGGGATTAACTCTTCATGTTTGACTTTTGAGTGCTTAATTCTGAACCTTAAACACTTCGAGTGATTTGAGTGAATCTTTAGTAAAGATGTCAATTCTTGTCGAATTTGAATCAGAGGTACTTATTCAGGTAATGGGAAACACCTATGTTTTCATACTATAAAAACTATGACTTTGATTGTTTGATCTTTAGGACTCTTTGAGTTGAATTATCCATGTATGAATTATCTTTGAATTATGATGAAACATTATTGATAAATATTATGAATCGAGGAAGTTTGTTTTAATTGTGAGTTGGGAATTTTGCTTGGGGACAAGCAAAAGCTTAAGTGTGGAGGTATTTGATAAACCGTAAAAGTAACATATTTTAAGCCCACATTTAGCATGCTTTTGGATGATTTAAGCCTTAAATTATGTAATTTGGTGCTCTTAATCCTTTGTTTTCATGTTTTATACTCAAAAGAGCACCGGATGACGAAAAGAACGGAAAACGGGCCCAAAATGAAGTAAATGAGCCATATCAAGAAATCCACACGGCCTGGATCCTAGCCACACGGTCGTGCCCCATTCAACAGGTTCGAACACGGCCTTGCCACGACTTACACGGGCACATGCCATGGGCGTGTCCCTGCCGTAGGAAAGAAGAGTTTCACTCGGATTTGGATACTTAGGGGCAAAGAAACATATTGTGAAGCCTATATAAACACCCTAAGTATGACCAGAAAAGGAGGAACCTGAGGCTTTAGTCAGGGGCGTACAGCTAGGCTAAGGAAGGCAAATTTATGGGGATTCACTCGAAGATAGCCAGTTGATCCATCTCAAGAAGCCGGAATTCTACTCAAGACAGAGGATCTCTCCTTCAATTCCTTCAGGGGGTTTTAGGGATTTCTTATGTTTTGTTTTATCTTTTCTTTTGAGATGTTTTCTTTTATTATTATGAACTAAACCCTCAGATACTTGAGGGGATGAAACCTAAGATGAATCTTGTTATCATTTGCTGAACTATATGATAAATATTTGACTTGTTCTTAATTATGCGTTCTTAATTCTTGTGTTGATATTTTCGGGATATTAATTCAAGTATGATATGCTTAGGTGGTGGAGCAAAAGTCCCTGCCTAAGAGTAGATCTAGCATGATTAAGCGGAGTTGATCGCGCGCCTAGAGATAGGGTGACGAGATTTTCCCGGATCAGGGTGAAACCTAATATGGGAGTCCATAGATCAAGTTAATGCAATTCTAGGGGTTTTAATTAGAAAGAGATTTCAATTAATCAACCTAGGGTTAGACGTTAGTCGCCTCGAGAGAGGGATTAATTTACGTTAGGGAATCTTACAGATCAAGTCAAGTGAATAAATCGTCTGGTTCAGAGTTAGATAACAACTGAAGTCTAGGTGGATTCTTCCTTGTGTGTCGTCTTAATCAATTGGTTTTTCCTAAAGTTATTTTCTCAATTCCATTCTTCTTTGTCTTAGAGTTTTTAGATTAGTTGATAGTTAATTTTAGATTAGATAAACAATTCCCTTAATTCTTAGGTTAGATAATAAAAAGAGAGTTAGTATTAGTACTTTTGGTTCCTTTGGGATTCGACATTCCGGTCTTGCTTTAACTATACTACTGTTCGATAGGTGCGCTTGCCTCAAATCATTGTCATAGTTAGTTTCCAGGTTTGATCATTCTTTATATAAATTTTTAAGACTCTGACACGCGATCACTCCCCCTTAGGGATTTTTGTCCCCGAAAATCTTACCAGTGAAAAGGTTTGGGTATTGATCTCTCATAGTCTCCTCGGGCTCCCATGTGGCTTCCTCGACCCCATGTCTATGCCATAATACCTTTACAAGTGCTATACTCTTATTCCTCAATTTCTTGACCTCCCGATCTAAAATCTTAATCGGCTCTTCACTATAGGTCATATCCAGTCGAATTTCAACCTCTACTGGTGAAATAACGTGTGAAGGGTCAGAACGATAATGACGCAACATAGACACTTGGAAAACATCATGGATCTTCTTTAACTCGAACGGTAAAGCTAATCGGTATGCTACCGGCCCAATTCTCTCAGTTACCTCATATGGCCCAATAAAACGTGGACTTCATTTTCCTTTCTTACCGAAACTAAGGACTTTCTTCCTTGGGCATACTTTCAAAAACACATTATCATTGACTTGAGACTCAATTCCTTTTCGTTTCAAATCCGCGTAGGATTTCTGTCTATTCGAAGCATCCTTCAAACAACCACAGAATCACTTTCACTTTCTCTTCGGTTTCTCTGACTAAGTCAACCCCGTGTATCTAATTTTCTTTAAGTTCGGACCAAAACAAAGGCGTTCGGCATTTACGCCCATATAATGCCTCATAAGGCACCATTTTCAAACTCGCCTAAAAACTATTATTATAGGCGAACTCTACCAACAGTAAATACATTTCCCAACTACCTTGGAACTTAAGAACACAACACCGCAGCATGTCTTCAAGTATCTAAATTACTCTTTTCGATTGACCGTCAGTTTGCGGGTGAAAAGCAGTACTAAAATTCAGTTTCGTCCCCAACGCTTCTAGCAACTTTTTCCAAAACCGTGATGTGATCCTTAGATCTCTATCCTAAATGATCAATAAAGGTACCCCTTGAAGTCTCACAATTTTAGAAACATACAAATCGACCAACTTCTCAAGTGGATAATCGATACGCACCGGTATAAAATGAGCCAACTTAGTCAGCCTATCAACCACAACCCATACAGTATCTCTCTTCATTGGCGTCCAAGGCAACCCGGACACAAAATCCATAGTAATACGGTCCCATTTCCACTCGGGAACCATCACGGGCAGAAGTAAACCCGAAGGTACTTGGTGTTTGGCTTTCACTTGCTGACAAATGAAACACTTAGAGACAAACTCTAAGATGTCTCTTTTCATTCCCGACCACCAATACATTTTCTTCAAATCATTATACATTTTCACACTACCCAGGTGGATAAACAAACAACAACTATGTGCCTCTTGCAAAATCTTCTGAATAAGCTCTTCATCCTTAGGTACACAGATCCCCTCTCGAAACATCAAATAACTATCGGTACCAATCCGAAAATCTGATTCAATACTTGTCTCGCACTGAGTTATCTTGGCTTGTAACTCTTTATCACTTTTCAGAGCTTTACAAATCTCTTGCAGAAACATCGACCTAGCTCTTAACTCTACTATGACCAAACCATCATCAGTCACAGACAAGTGGGTATTCATAGCCCTCAAGGCAAACAATGACTTCCTACTCAAAGCATCAGTGACCACATTCGCCTTTCCAGGGTGATAGTCAATTATCAACTCATAATCCTTTATCAACTCTAACCATCTCCGCTGCCGTAGGTTTAACTCCTTTTGAGTCATCAAATACTTTAGACTTTTATGGTTGGTGAATACTCAGCATCTCTCGCCATACAAATGGTGTCTCCAAATCTTCAGTGCGAACACTATGGCGGCTAACTCTAAGTCGTCAGTCGGATAGTTTTTCTCATGCGGCTTCAGTTGTCTCAAGGCATATGCTATTACCTTTCCTTCTTAAATAAGCACACACCCCAATCCATTTAAGGATGCATTGCTATACACCACAAATTCCTTTCCCGGTTCTAGTTGCACTAAAATTGGGGCTTCAGTCAATAATGCTTTTACTTTCTCAAAACTTTGTTGGCACTTCTCTGTCCATTCGAACTTGACATCTTTCTGTCGCAACCTCGTTATCAGTATAGCAATCACGGAGAATCCTTTAACAAACCGTCTGTATTATCCGGCTAAACCCAAAAAGCTTCTAATCTCTGACACATTCTTCAGCAGTTTCCAATCAATAATAGCTGAGATCTTACTCGGGTCAAATCTAATTCCATCACCCGACACGATATGTCCTAATAATCCGACCTCTTAGAGCCAAAACTCACTTTTTCTAAACTTAGCATACAACTGCTTATCTCTTAAAGTTTGTAAGACAGTTCTCAAATGCTCCGCATACTCACTTTCATTACGAGATTAAATTAATATGTCATTAATAAAAACAACTACAAACTTATCCAAGTACGGTAAAAAAATATGGTTTATTAAATCCATAAATATTACAGGAGCATTCGTTAAGCCAAAGGGTATGACGAGGAACTCATAATGGCCATACCTCATCTGAAATGTAGTTTTCGGTACATCTTGTTCCTTAACTCTTAGCTGGTAATAACTGGACCTTAAGTCTATCTTAGAAAACACTATGACTCATTTCAATTGGTCAAACAGATCATCTATCCTAGGCAATGGATACTTGTTCTTTACAGTCACCTTGTTGAGCTGTCTGTAGTCTATACATAACCTCATCGACCCATCTTTCTTTTTCACAAAAAGTACCGAAGCACCCCACGGAGATTAGCTCAGTCTCGCAAAACCCTTATCCATTAACTCTTATAGTTGAACCTTCAACTCTTTTAACTCCAACAGTGTCATCCTATATAGGGCAACCGAAATAGGTGCCGTACCAGGGATTAACTCAATACCAAACTCAACTTCCCTAGTTGGAGGCAATCCAGGTAACTCCTCCAGAAACACATCCGGATACTCACATACCACTGGCACTGATCAATCTTTACTTTTGACACTTAAGTATTCAACACAAATGCGAGATAAGACTCATACCCTTTTTTATACATTTTTCAGCCGCTAAAAAAGAAATCACTACAGGCAAGCTATTCAATTCACCTGATTCAATCCGAAGGATATCCCCATTTTCACATTTCAGTTCAATAAATTTTCTTCTACAATTTACTATCACATCATGAGCTGCTAACCAGTCCATACCAAGAATCACGTCAAATTCATCAAATAGTAGCAGCAGAAGATTAGCCGGAAAACAATAACCGCTAATTGTCAAGGGACAATTTCTACACACTTGGTCAATTAACACATGCTTGCCTAAAGGGTTAGACAATTTTACCACAAATTCAGGTAGACTCAACATGCATATTCATACTAAACACCAATTTCATACAAACATATGAATGGGTAGACCCCGGATCAATCAAAGCAACAACAGAGATATCATAAAGAGAAAAAGTACCCGTAATCACATCTGGGGATGAAGCCTCTTCGCAAACGCGAATGGCATAAGTCCTTGCAGGAGCTTTACCCTCAGACCTCATGGTAGAATCTCTAAGCACACCTCTGCTGCTAGAACCACTTCCCGGGTTCTTCTGTGGTCTACCTCTAGAAGGAACGTTACCCGATCTCACACCTTGATCTCTATCTTTCTCGACCATCTCGGGACACTTATGAATAAAATGGTCTAGTGACCCATATTTGAAACAGCCCCCTTCATTTCCTCGGCACTCACCGAAATGACGTCTACCACACTGTGAACATTCTGGTCTGTTCGGTCGAGCACTACCAATACTGCGATAGAAGTGGTTTGAGTTTTAGATACTGTATACTGCTTATTCTTATTTCTGTTCAAGAATCCAACTGAAGCATTGGATCGAGTAGTGAATTCTCTCAATTTCTTGGATGAGGACTGAAATGATTTCCCCAACTATCTTTTCTTTGAGTCACGAGACTCAATATCAGCTTTCCTTTTCTCTTTGGCCAATTCCTCGACCTTGCAAGCTCTTTCAATGAGCACCACAAACTCCTTTAATTACAGGATGCCAACTAATAGTCGAATGTCTTCATTTAATCTGTCCTCAAACCTCTTACACATGATCGTTTCGGTGGATACGCACTCCTAAGCATATTTGCTGAGCCTTACAAACTCACGCTCATACCCTGTTACTGTCATTCGGCCTTGCTTCAATTCTAGAAATTATTTCCTCTTCAGGTCTATAAACCTCTGACTAATATACTTCTTTCGGAATTCCTCTTGGAAAAACTCCCATGTTATCCTCTCCCTCAGTACAACTGACACAAGAGTGTTCCACCATTGGTAAGCCGAGTCTCGTAGGAGTGACACTACACACTTCATGCACTCCTCAGGTGTGCAAGACAACTCATCGAATACCCTAATGGTAATTTTTAGCCAAAATTCTGTTCTCTCTGGATCATCATCTATATTCGCTCTAAATTCCTCAGCCCCTTGTTTCCGAATTCTGTCAACTGGAGGTTTTTCCCTTCAAATCATTTCCACTACTTAGGGAGCTGTAGGGTACCAAGCATTCATCATATGGAGGAAGGCTTCTCTAGGCCCTCCGCCCTGACTCAGTGTCATGAGCCCACTTTCGACTGGGGCAGTCCCTTCTGCGGAAGCCGGCGCATTACTTTCTACATCAACCGTCACTGCTCTGTCAGGATCCATTTGCTATATAAAAACACATTTTAAATTGTCAAGAGTCGTCACACTATCATAATTCATATATGGCATGTATACCTAGACTCGTACACACGCTAGGTTAGTCCGAGAATCGACTAAACCATAGCTCTAATACCACTAAATGTAACACCCCTTACCCGTATCCTACGCCGGAACAAGGTACGAGGCGACACCTAACTTAATAACATGCATACAAATACGAGGCGATACCTAACTTAATAACATGAATACAAACACTTACGGGTTATGAAATTTCGTTCAAAATTAAAACTTTTCAAAGTTTGTATTAAAATCCTTAATATGAGCCTACAAGGCTCAAAACACACTTTAGAAATGGTTTGGGACCAAACCAAGTTCTTTAGAAAAACTTAGGAAAATGTCAACTAAACAGGGGCACACGACCGTGTGGAAGGGCGACACGCCCGTGTGACCTAATAACATGGCCATGCTGAAGGACCGTGTAACTCACACGGCCTCAGCATATACGGACACGCCCGTGTGCTTTGCCAGTGTGGATTTTTTTTCATTTCGAACCTACAGGGGTTTTCACACAGCCTAGCACACGCCCGTGCCCATGGACCGTGTCCCTCACATGGCCATGACACGCCCGTGTCTTAACCCATGTGTTAAAACCTTGATATTTTGTTTCTGACGTCATCAACCAAATGAGGTCACACAGCCAAGGCACACGCCCGTGTGCTAGGCCGTGTGGTGAATTTAATTTCACATTCAAGGTGCAGACGTCACACGGTTTGGGCACATGCTCATGTCCTATAGCCGTGTCTTCCACACGGTTGAGACACACGGCCGTGTCTCATCCCGTGTGGTTACTACTAAGCATTCTGTTTACCAAATTAAGGTGCAGGGGACACACGACCGGATTACACACCATGGGGTAGACCGTCTGTCGCACACGGCTTAGACAAAGGGGCGTGTGTCTACCCGTGTGGACAAAAACAAGGCTATTTACCAAGCCCTTTTTGCCACCCTTACATGCACCAACATAAGCCAGACCAAGCAAAAGCAATTCACACATAAACACATAACTGAATCAACCAGGACCAAGGCATCCACACATCAAGGCCACTACACTCTATTCACATGAAAAACTTATCACATACTTTATCAATCCAATCATGCAACTTACTCATTCATGCATTAACACACCATATATTTCACCATGCAAATTGCACATTCATCAAAAGCATCATCATTTACATATATCAACAACAAATGTTAGACATTATCCATGGCCTTATACAAAATGAATCAACTTCATGACAAGCCAACACATATGGCCAAAACATTATGACACTTAATAAAAAGACCTAGTCCCTAAACATGCCATACTCAAAATGATAAATCTAACTATTCCAAATGTTCAAATTGATAGTGTGATCGAGCCTCCGACATCCTTAGATCTCCAAGCTAGCTTGGCGATCCTATAAGAAAATGGAAAGGAAAGGGAGTAAGCATAAAGCTTAGTAAGTCGCATGTAAATAAATAACAACAATTACCAAGCATTATATACTCATAACATATTATAAAATTGCACATAATTCTCGAATGATTAAAGGCATAACTTACTCATTTTCATCCTTACTAATCATACAACATAATTTGAGCTCATTTCTCATGAATTTCATGTAGGTGCCTGTATCACTTACAACATAGTTGTGACTTTTCTTACTTTTGACACAAGCTTTAAATTACCCGTTGAACTAGTTGGAATACCAAATGATAACTGACAATCCTCACACAAGAGGGTACAATGCCGATGCCATGTCCCAGACATGGCCTTACACTGGCTCACATATTGAGGCAGATGCCATGTCTTGAACATGGTCTTACACTAGCTCTCATATCAATGCCGATGCCATGTCCCAGACGTAGTCTTACACTGGCTCTCATAATGTGGCTGATGCCATGTCCCAGACATGGTCTTACACTAGCATACATATCAACGCCCACGCCATGTCCCAGACATGGTCTTACACTGGCTCTAATAATGTGGCCGGTGCCATGTCCCAGACATGGTCTTACACTAGCACACATATCACCCAAATGTCGTGACGTGGATATCCAATCTATTCCTAAGGTTCTACCGGGAGTCTACATCATCAAATTTTGTCATGCATATTCATAAAAATAATCAAACATTTTATGCAATATCAATTGTTTAATGCATAATAACAATAGAGTTGTTGTAACACCCCTTACCCGTATTCAACGCCGGAACAGGGTACGAGGCATTACCGAACTTATATGCAAGTAATCATACAAAAATCGAGACATGTCTTTCCACTCAATTTAAAACTTTTCATATCACCCCTTAAACGAGCCTACGAGGCCCAAATCATACATATAGAGTGGTTCAAAATTGAACTGGAAACCTACGAACACTTAGAAAATTTTTGCTCAAAACAAGGCCACACGCCCGTGTGGGCAGGCTGTGTTATCACACACACCTATGTCCCTAGTCTGTGCAGACTTTATTGTTCACCTCAAATCTACAGCGGTTTTCACACGGCCTGGAACTCGCCCGTGTCTTAGCCCGTGTGTGAAAACCTTGACATTTTGTTTCTGACGTCATCAACCAAATAAGGTCACACAGGCAAGACATACGCCCGTGTCCTTAGGTTGTGTGGTGAATTAAATTCCTAAAATCAAGTGCAGACGTCAGATGGCCTGGGCACATGCCCACGTCCTATGGCCGTGTCTTCCACACGGTCGAGACATGCAGCCATGTCTTGTGCCTGTGTGTTTACTACTGGGCATTCTGTTTTACATTAATTAAGGTGCAGGGAGACACACGACCATAACACACGCCTATGGGGCAAGTCGTGTGTCATACACGGCCTAGACACACGCCCGTGTGTCTACCCGTGTGGACAAAATAAGGCTATTTACCAAGCCTTCTTGTCACCCATACTTGCACCAACCTACACAACATCAGAACCACAGCAATCCAAATATTATATATAAATTCAAAGCACTTAATATAGCATAACTAAGTGCTTCACCATCATCAAACATCCATGCAACACCCCTTACCCGTGTCCGACGCCGGAACAGGATAGGAGGTGTTACTGTGCATAACCTTACTTGAACATGTACTATTGGGCTGTAAATTTCTTTTCGACTCAAAGCTTGTCTTTCCTACTCATAATACATATTATGGGCCTATGAGGCCTAGAACATATAATCGAGGGGTTCCGTAGATCAATTAAGAACTTTAACACTCATTAAAATTTTTTGCCTAAACAGGGGTCACAGGCCCGTGTGACATGGGACACGCCCATGTGGACAAGTCGTGTGATCTCACACGCCCATGTCCCTAGCCCGTGTATAATTTATTTTTATTACAAACCTACAGGGGTTTTCACACGACTTGTCACATGCCCGTGTCAATGGCCCGTATCCTTCACACGGCCTAGACACGCCCATGTCCTCACCTTGTGTGAAAAATTTAAGGTATTCTGTTTGTGACATCATCAACCCCTTAAGGAGTACACGGCCTAGGCACATGCCTGTGTGGCTAGCCCGTGGTCGATACTGACTTAATTCACTAACATGCAGGGGACACACGGCCTATTAACACACCCATATGGGTTGACCGTGTGTGTAATACCCCCAGACCCGGCCCAGATGTTATGGCTGAATCCAGTGATGTTACATCAAAGGGATGATTCAAAACGACTTCGCTTATTTAAAACTTAAGTTTAAAGCTTAGAAACCCAAAATATATGCAACTTGTTAAGTGATGATAAAAGCCCATGTTATAGGTATTTCGTAAACCATGTTTAAACTTTAGAAATTTAATCAAGTTTAACAGTTAAGCAGTTGAAAACATAAGGAAACCCAAATGTAAAGTCAAATTGGAGATACAAGGTTGTATTACAAATGAAATAATTAACAATAAGTCATTCGAAAACAAATAAACAAAAACTTCTAAGCAACTTGTAGTGTGGCCATCTCAGAGTCTTCTCCCACGTCGAGCCGTCTACTGAGGGTCACCTAAAACATTTAATAAAAGGGTGTGAGTTTTGAAACTCAGTGTGTACGACCATTGTTAATCCAATCAACATGCAATTATCACATTGGTCCTAAGCCCTATCAAAAACGGTGGTCTTGGGCCTTAGCCCACAATGACCTCATGTCACATCAGTATCACATGAATGCAATGCTCCCATCCCAAATCCAACCTTGCACTCCATTTCCCTTCCAACCCTACACTCCTGTGAGGATATAAATATCAACCCACCTATCCCTACACTCCAAAGGTAGCATTAACAGCGGCACTACTCAAACGTTGCAGCAAGGTTGCTAAGCATATAATGGGCTTAAAGACACCGGTGGATCCACGGTCGTTAAGCGACTATGCGATCCCCACATATCTTCCTCTGTATCATCAAACCCACCCAAGTGCAACATATATCTCATGAATGCACCATACACATTAAGCACATTAAGCACATTAAGCACCTAGGGGTATTTTAGTCATTTCAATACCTAGGGGTATTTTCGTAAATCTACCCTACAGGGTATTTTGGTAATTTCACAAATCAGGGTATTTTGGCAATTTTACAAATTAGGGGTATTTTGGTAATTTTGCAAAATAGGGGTATTTTGGTAATTTTGCAAATCATGGGTATTTTAGTAATTTTACAAATCAGAGGTATTTTGGTAATTTTACAAATCTAAGGTATTTTGGTAATTTTGCAAATCAGGGTATTTTGGTAATTTTGCAAATCACGGGTTTTAGTTATGAACTTTGGCCCATTAACAAGTCCTTGCGGCTAAAGTGAACAGACACTATGCACCAGGTAGGATCCCAGAGAAGAGGAGGTGGGTCGCTAGGACCGCTTAAGTACCAAGCTCTCCCTAGATTCAATCCTAGACATGCATATGTCCATTACCACACTTTAACCTAACGACTCGTCCATAGACATGCTTGATTGTTAAATTAAGTTTCATGGTATTTAAGAGTTTATCAAAACTAGGCCTAGTGTAATATCCTGATTTGGTGGGTCTGTGCATTTGGTAGGTTGCCTGGCTAAGTTGGTAATTTGAGGCTTTGAGGTGTGTATTGGGTTCAGGCTTGGGCTTAAATCTGGGTTAAATTGATTAAAAATAGTTCTAGTAGTAATTTAATTTAAATTATTATGTTTGGTAGCAAGATGGGCTTGTGGCCCAAAAGTTGGAGGTGCTTTAAGTGGGCATGAAGGTGGCGTCACAAGGGGGAGGAGTTTGGGCCTAGTGTGGCCGCTTGGGGCCCAAATTTGTGGGTCTAGGTTCGATACCCCAAGAGGGGAAGGGGTGGACGGCACTTAGGCTACATTTTAGGGGTTTTATTTCTTTTATTTTGATGATAAAAAGCTGATAATTAGGAGGGAATAGTTGGTTTTAAGGTGGTCTCTTCTATAGGTAAGATAATGATTAAGCTATCAGGTGAGATAAAGGCTATCAGGAGGGAGAGAGTTGGCCGAAACTCCAACTCTGTGTGTGTGCTTGTGTATTGCTGAAATTTTGAAGCGTAGTGTTCATCTTTTCCATTTGTTTTCTTTTCTTTCTTTCTCACGTACTCTTCTAGCCGAAAATTCTCTTCTCCTATTCTCTCAAATTCTTTTCTTTGTCACAACTCTCCAACACATTCTTCTTTTCATTCTTTTCTTCCAAAGCCAAATACCCTGGTCTTCATCTTCCTCTCCCATAGCCGAATCTACAAGGGTGGATTTTTCCCGAAGGTGCACCATAAGCCGAATACTCCTCTTTAGTTTGGTAAGTTTTCCAAGGTTTTCCTGTGGTTTTTCTCTTTCTTTTCATTAAGATCTAACTCGAATCATTTGTTCTAAGGCCTGTCGATTTCACTCTCTGCCCCTAAAAGCCGAATCCTGTCTTGCTGTGCCCGATTTGTGGAAAGCCGAAGGAAGGTTGGTAGGTTCGGCCGAATGGCCCTTTCTTGTTCTTTCCCCTTTGGCCGAATGTTATATGGTACTCGATTGGTTACGAATAAGGGATTGGTTGATATATTGGTGTTGGCCGAATGTAGGTAGATTGGTGGTGACATTTTCTTGAAGACTTTCGGGATTCGACAGTTTAGGTAAGGTTGCGTATTAGTGCTATAAGTATATAATTAATTAGATATCACCGTTTACATTCGGTTTAATGACCAAGGAGTTATTATGGACAATATTAACAGTCAAGTAGTAGGGGTTGGATCTGTAAACCCAATGCCAAAGTACAAAGAGCGATCTGTGTCAGGAGTGTGAGATTGGTCATCGGAGTTAGATCGAAGGCCAATAGTGGTAGTCTTGAGTGACAGTAGCGTAGAAGCAGTAACAGCGTTAGTACGAAAACCAGGTCTGTAACTCTTACACACTTTCTGTATGTAATATGTTATGTGTTATGTGTTATTAAAAGCCGGAATGATGGCAATGGTTACCAAAATACCCTTGTGGGTAAAAGCGAGGATGTCGGGTAAGTTGTTATGATTTCTCGCGTTGATTGTGATCTATGAGTGCATGATATTCTGTATACATAATTTTGTATGTTAAGCATGATCGTACTGATATTGTTAGCATAACTATGTGTTATGGGTGATGAGAGGAGGGGGGAGTATGATCTATCAGACTGTCACCAGTGATTTGGTATCACACAGTGGGTTGGCCCCACATATTATAAAATTGTGACTAAGTCTCAGTGGTTTGGGACCACCAGTGGTTTGGTACCACAAGGGGTAGATTTGGGAGACACGGATGGATATCTAGGTTGATGGGTTGCATAATATGCATATTCATATATGAATTTGTGTAAGAGCATAATTTCTCTTGGGATAGGGATTTATACACTGAGTCTAGGTGACTCACCCCTTCCGTTATATTTTGCAGATCAGACTTAGATCGTGGATATGGAGCCGGAGTGGACTCGAGGTGGCCATGCTCAGCATCGTTTGATTTTAAAGTTTCCCTATGGACTTAGTTGTTTTCTTTAAATTGGGTTTTCAATTTTGTAATAAGGCCGCTTAAGTATTACTTCGGGACAATTTATTTAGTTGTTTCTTAACGTTTAAATTAGGCATGCTTGTTAATCTATAATTTGGTTGTTTTCAAAACTTAAACAAATACTTGTTTTCTGAATTATATCCTGATTAAGTAATTAAGACGGAGTAACAATACGACAACTAAGTTTTCCAAACCAAGTTTTAACATGTTTTACACGATACAAAATGCATCGACGTTTTCTCTAAAACCTTACATCGGTTTTTCTTTCTAAAGCAAGTCGACAAATCGGTTTCCAAAACGTTTTCTTTCCCGTGGGACGCCAGATTCGGTTGTAGCGTTTGGACCGGGTTTGGGGTGTTACACCTAGAGTCCATAAACCCTAGCATGCATTTCTAAAATCCCATAAGGCCCTTTAAGCCTATTCATGTCCATATAACCCTTTAAACCCCATCATGTTTATATAGCCCATTAGGCCCAATCTTATTCAAATCACACAACCATTTCAATCCATCATTCAATTTTCACATATCAATTCCTGCCAATTTGGGCCCACGAGCTCGGCAGGCCCATTTAGCCCCTTTTGGCCCGGTCGGCCAAATAGTGGCCTGAGACCATGAGATCGCTCTCTTGGCCCTAGTAATCGTATCGGTTTCCCCACATGAATGTTCGCACGCTCGTGTGGTTGCCGACGCCAACCTTTTGGCTTTTTGGCTTTTCGGCATTTCAGGTTTTTCGGTATTTCAGCTTTTTCCGATTTGTCATGTGTGAAGTGTATGTACACACCTGGTTACTGCTACATGCTACACTATCCTCACCCTTAGCCTACAATCAATACAGATCTCCAAGTCAATACACACTTAACTACAGTATTTACCTAAAAATAGAAACCTTACCATAACCTTACCGTGCGCCACCGGTTTTAGTAGCCCTTTCTTAGCTACTATTCACGTAGATCTGCACCCACACAAATATTATCAAAGAGAGAGTGACTCAAATTCCACACAAGTCACCTCCACAAGCCATACTTACATTCGGCCACCACCACTAAAATGAGTGCACTTACCTCCTTGCTAACAATCCTTATCACACTTGTGATCTTTGAACCCTAGCCTTGTTAATTCAAGGTTAACGACAAGGAGATATTAGATAGCCCTTCGGCTTTTAACAAAACACACTAAGGAGGTCGACTGAGTACTTACCGAATCTCACCTTTGATCCTGCGGCCTAGATAGCTACTGAACGAGATCCAGCTTTTAATCACTTGATCAACGGATTTGTGATGGAGGAAAGACAACAAAGAATCGGCACAAATAGGGATTTCAGCAAAAGGGGTGGTGGTAATTCAGCAATGGAAGAAACAGATTGAGGGGGAGAAAAGAGGAAAAAATACGGAAACTCAAAGAACCTCTCAAGGGAATTCGGCAATGGGAGAAAAGAATGAGGGAAAGCAAAAAAAAAAAAAAAGAAATAATAGAACCCAAGGAACCTTTCAATAAATTTGGTACCCCCTATTTATAGCCAATGCTGAATCCTACATTCCCCCACAGTCCAATTTGGCACCAACACATCCACACCTCAATCCCCTATCTTTTCTCTTTTATCTTTACCTTAAATTTCTCTCCTGAACACTCCCTTCCAGAGTCCACTCTAGCACCACTACCTTTCTTCCATGTGCAGAAAATAAAACCCCTTAATTAGCCTCTCTTAAGCCTCGAACCTTGGATCTCCTCACCTGTTAATAACACCACCTTGTAGTTCCCCAAGTGACGCCATCTTGCCACTGGACCACAGGCCCAACTGTGTCCTATTTTCCCCTTAATCTGCTTAAGAGGCCTAATACCTGAGACTAAGGTCCATTAAGGCAAAAATTAATTTTTCCCTATGGTATTCCCTATACCTAAGACTTCAAATAACCCTCAAAGCCCACACGCCAATTGTCATTTTCTCGCTCACTTAAAAATTTTCTGAGATCCAAAGCCCAAAGCACAATAGACCCAATTCTACTAGGCCCAAATTCGGGGCGTTACACTGTGTCTCACACAGCCTAGACACACGCCCGTGTGTGTACCCATGTGGACACTTAAAGGCTATTTTCCAAGCCAATTGCCACCCTGATATCAAGATCATTCATATACTCAATCCAACCACTCAAATACTTCATCAAAAACATGAATAACAATGCATACTCATCATCAATTGATGAATAAACTCAGTAAATATTGGCCAATTTCTTTAGCCATATACAAAAAGAATAATAACCATAATAGCCAACACTTTGGCTCCTTTTAGGACTTACATCAAGATGAAATAATTCCTATACATGCCATACTTAATAAAAACAACTTGGCTATACCAAAATAGTGATTGATAGTGTGCTCCAAGCTCCGACGTCAATGATCCACGAGTTAGCTTGGCAAGACTGCGAAGAAAGGATAAGAGAGAGAGGTAAGCATATAGCTTAGTAAGTTTGCATGAAATTCATATATCAATATATTAACTCATTATAACTCATACATTTCGAGTTAAGAACAACATAGAACTCAAGTGCATGGCTTACTTACTCCTCACATGATACATAATAATTTCATACTTGCATTATAATCATGGTACTTGTATCACTTGAACACATAGATTAGTACATTTTGCTAATGTAATAGTAAAATCAACTTTCATCTTTCCTAACATGGAAAATGCTTTATACTAACCTTGTATAACTTAACTTAGTACTATCTTTACTTACGTGACTTTCTTTTTGCCTCTTTCATATTTAGCTCTTTTACCCGTTGAGTTTCCCAGAATGATTGAGGTTACTCAATCTCATCAAACATGTATCTCGATGCCAATGCCATGTCCCAGACATGGTCTTACATGGGATCGCCTCATGATGCCAATGACATATCCCAGATATGGTCTTACATGGGATCCCTTAACTCGGTGTCAATGCCATGTCCCAGGCATGGTCTTACACAAGACCTTCCTTATGTGTTTCCTTTGGAAACTTACCATTGATATGTCTTGACATGGGCTTACGTGGTATCCTTGCCTTATGAATCTTATCAATGCCATGTCTTGACGTGGACTTACATGACATCTTTGCCTTATGAATTCACCAATGCCAAGCATTGGCTTGGATTTACATGCGACCTTTGCCTCATAATAACTTTTCAATGCCATGACTTGTCATGGACTTACATGATATCCTTGCCTTATGCCTATGCCATGTCTTGACATGGTCTTACACAGGCTTTCCTTATCACATGTTGTGATAATAGTATCCTCATTATTCCAAGACTTCAACCGGGACTTTCTCATACATATTCTCATTTACTTTTCTCATCATAATATCAATAATTTTACTTCATAGAAATAATATACATTATACAACGTAATAAGTAATTGAATGAGGGTACACGTAAATTTTTTTATTCATACAAACTTACCTCAGTATTCAAAATGTATGTAGATATACAATTTAGTCATCGACTTTATTGATCTATAATAAAAATTTAGCTGATTTTAATCATCACATTAATAAAAGCATTTCGATAATCATGCTTTGGCAAAATTACTATTTTCCCCTAGACTTTGGCAAAATGACCATTTTGCCCCTATTCTCAAAATAAATTCTAATCACATTTCTACCTTCAACAAGCCTAGGTGAACATTTAATACTCTTATAGCTATCATCAAAACTCAACATTTCATATAATTACTACAAATTTATAACCTTTTCATTAAGGTCCAATCAGGTGTTTTCAAGACAACACCTTTCATAAAAGTTGTTCATCTAACAACTAAGATTCAATTTCTTCCATAAAAATGCAGCAAATATCAATGATAGCTCTCATGGAAAAACTCTAAACATTTCACCATATTGCACAATAGTCCTCTCATTTGAAAGCTTAAGCTTTAGGGGTCTCAAAAGTACAACTATTACTAAGAAATATCATCAAAATCACTTACTAAAATGGAGGAGAGCTTGCTGAAAATTTAAGCCTTCTTGCATTTTTGGTGGCAAAGATGAACAAAAAAGATGATATTTTCTCTTTCTTTATTCTAATATTAAACTAGTCAAATTAGTCACCAACTCTTACTAACTTTGACCAAATTTTGTCCATCTTTGTCTCCCATATAGCCTATGGCCGCCAAGCAATTTCAAGGGGCTAAATTACCTTTTAAAGACCTCAATTTAATAATATATGGCTATTTGGTACCTTTAGAAATAAAAATGGAACTTCCGCACTTTATGCGATTTAATCCTTTTTCGCGATTAAACATGAAATCGCTAGAATTTAAATTCCAAAAATTCTCATGTACTTATACAACCATATACTAATTCATAAAATCACATGAAAATAAATTTCTCAAATCTCGAATTAGTGATCCCGAGATCACTGTTCCAACTAGCTCCTAAATCGGGCTGTTATAATCCATGATCACATGCAACATATCATCATTCAACCATCAATAACCATAGGTCATATCATAATGGCATTGGCACATACATGCATATATGAATAGGTTTACATCCAAATAATCATTATGAGCCACATCTCATGGCTTTATACAAAATGAATCAAATATCATCATAAGCCAACACATTTGGCTAAACCAATATGACATATAACCAAAAAAACCAGTTCCCTATACGTGCCATAATTCAATATAAATCTCAATATACCAAAAGGTGTGGATAGTGTGGGTGATCCTCCGATGGTCTCCGTATCTCAAGCTGGCTTGTTGATACTATAAAACAAGGTAAAAGAGAAGGGAGTAAGCTTTAAGCTTAGTAAGTCTGTATGTAAACAATGAACATCATACCACATACTTATCCATCAAGAACATTACATACAAATCAAGAACAATTTAGAATCATATAGTTGTACTTACTCACTTCAAATCTTACCACATTCCAAATACATATCATAAACATTGCTCACATTTACATGCACTTATACCCTGAACTTGTCATCACATAGTCACACATAATTTCACTTAGTCAAAGTTTCTCGATGAACACTTCGAAATAATACCGGATACGCGGTGGTTTCGCACACAGCCCACCAGCAATAAATAATATGGTGGTATCGCACACAGCCCACCAATGATCACATATTCACGGTGGTATTTCACATAGCCCACCATTAATAATAAATACGGTGGTATCGCACACAGCCCACCAATAATCACTTATTCACGTTGTTCATCCGTATCATTTTTTTTCTATTCCAAAGGTTCATCCGAGAATTTCCTCACTTTCTATCGGTTTAATAGATTTCAATAATATCCATTCACATTTCACATAATTCATTAATATGTAAAAACATAAGTAAAAAGGATATATCATTTACATATACACTTACCTCGATACAAAATATGTCAATTTGCAATTTAATCTAAAACCTTGCTTTTTCCTCGGTCAAGGTCAATTCCACGTTCTTCTTGATCTATAATGATATATTTAGCTTATTAAATAACCACATTAATCAAATCACTCCAAAAATTTCAATTTTGGAAAAATTACCGTTTTGCCCCTAGACTTTCACAAAATTATGATTTTGCCCCTAGGCTTGTAAAATGAAATGTGTTCATTTTTCTCACACCCAAGCCTAGCCGATTCATATTCTCTTTTATAGCAACTCACAATTCCAATTATTTCACACATTTATTATCCATTTTATAACTTTTACAAAATAGTCCTATTAGGTGATTTCATGAAAAATCCTTTCACAAAAGTTGTTTATTAAACAACCAAAATTCATTTTCTTCCATAAAATTTCAGCAAACACATGAATACTCACATGGCAAAACCCTAGACTCCCAACCATTTTGAAAAATAGTCCCCTCATTAGCTAGATTATGCTACAAGGGTCCCAAAAGTACAAAAATTATTAAGAATGACCACCAAAATCACTTACTTGCAAGGAGTGTAAGTTGCTAAAAATTCCAAGCTTCCAAAACCCTATTCTTAAGTGAAAGATCGATGGAAAGAGAAGATGATAGCTTCCTTTGTTTTATTATATTTTATTCATTTAGTCACCTAATGTCACCAAACCTTGACCAAATTTAATCTCTTGTCCCCTATGACCGGCTATCACCCTTAGAAAGGCCTAATTGCACATTAAGGACCTCTAATTTAATGTTTTATAGCTATTTAACACCTCTAGCTATATGACACTTCAAATTAGTGGAACACAAATTTCGCCTTTTATGCGATTTAGTCCTTTTTCGAAATTAAGCAAGAAATCACTACAATTGATTCACCAAAATTTTCATGCACTCATATAATCATGATATAACACAAAATAATATTGAAATAATTTCTCTGGCCTCAGATTAGTGGTTTTGAAACCAATGTTCCGACTAGCCCCAAAATCGGGCTATTACAGTTGTATTATTTACGTACAACTTACCTCAGTATACAAAATATGGGCGACTAGTTCGATTTAGTCCAATAGATTGGTTTTTCCCCGGTCTAGGTCCAAATTTCATTTTTCTTTATCTATAATGATAAAATTTACTTATTTAATCACCACATAAATCAAGACATTCCAAGATTCCTACTTTGGAAAAATTATTGTTTTGCCCTTAGACTTTCACATAATTACAATTTTGCCCTTAGGCTCGTAAAATGATTTTCATCAAATTTCTTCATTAACCAAGCCTAGCCAAAACTAATTTATACTTGTAGCAGCTCACAATTCCTATTATTTCACACATTTACCACCTATTTTACAAACTTCACAAAACGGTCCTTTTAGGTGTTTTCATGAAAACCCCTTTCATAAAAGTTGTCTATTTAACAACCAAGATTCATTTTCTTCCACAAAATTTCAGAAAAAAAAACATGAATACTCATATGGTAAGACCCTAGACTCTTAAACAGTTTGCAAAATAGTCCCTCCATTAGTTAGCTTAAGCTACAAGGGTCATAAAAATACAAAAATCATCAAGAATGACCATCAAAAACACTTACTTGCAAGGGTGAAGAGTTGATGAAATTCCAAGCTTCCAAAACCCCTATTTTTGCTGATATTTTCGGTAAAGAGGAGAAAGAATGAAAAGGATGAAGCTTTCTTTTTATTTTGTGATTATTTTATTAATTAAGTCACCTAATGCCACCAAAATTTGACCAATTTTATGAATTAAAAATTCATGTCCAGCCACCATAATTTCATTGGTCTATTTACTCAATATGGACATCTACTTTAGTGTTCCATAGCTATTTAACACCTTTAGCTTGTAGAATAAAACTTTCACACTTTATGCGATTTAGTCCCTTTTCAAAAGCATGAAATCGCTATAATTAATTTACCAAAATTTTCAAACACTAATATAATCATGCCATGAAACTTGAAATAATATTAAAATAATTTCTCCGGCCTCAGATTTATGGTCTCGAAACCACTATTTTGACTAGGCCCAAAACCGGGCTGTTACATTTTAAGCGGATATTCCAGTGTGTGGAGACGACTGGTTATCGGATTCGTCGCGGTAAGTTTTTGAATCATCATTGGTTTAGTTTCTCAAGTTTTATGTTGAGGATATTTGGTTTGATCGATGAATCAAGTGATTAATTAAGGGATATATATTGGCCAAATATAGGTTTTTGAAGGCTCGGGTTACTTTGCACAGCCAATCGATACCAAGTGTGTACCTGAAACGCAGAAAATGGGATTCAAAAAAAAGCCAAAATTGCTTGCTGTCGAGAAATAAGAGAAAATGATGCGAAAAATTGTAGAGAAATGAAATAAGGGTGTTATAAACTTGGAAATCAACATTTTGCACTAAAATAGTTTTGGATAGCGGCAGTAGTCTAACTTTGAAAAATCATCAAAAATAATGAGAATTTAGTTAGAGGTTGAATAAAATATGAAATTAAATTTTATTGAGTCCATTTTTTCATGAAAGAAACAGTGTAAGCAATGGAATTGTAAATCATGAGATAAAATAAATTTTGTGAGACAAGGTCAGAATGATTTTGGGTTCCCCTGTTCTGACTTAGGAAAATCATCAAAAATTGTAAAAAAAAAAATAATTAGGGGTTTAAATTTATATTTTTAAATCCTTAATGAGTCTATTTTAAAGAGAAATAAATAGAAACATCATCTAAATTTCGTACTAAGAGAAATAATTTTTAGTAAGGAAAGGATGAAGCTGTCAAATAGCAGAATAGGGATAAGTTTAAAGATTTTAATGTAGGTATTTGATAATCTATAAATTATGAAAATTTTATGGTAAAAAGGTATTTGAGTTAGTTTCAAAAGAATCAAGTGGATCTTAATTTGAAATTTTTTAGCACGAGATATAAATAATTTAGTGATAATAACTCAAGTAGACAGCTTCGAATGAACATATAAGTAAATAGTGAAAAGCTGGCATGGGTTACTTTAAATGTATCATACGGCCAAGGCCAACTTGGGCCAAGTGGGCCACACGGGCAGATCACATGGGCATGTGGGCCCATTTTTATTGAAATGTTTTTAAGGTTGCACGGGTCTCCCAAGTTGACTGTGAACCTACTGTAGGGTCGGTAAGCACTACTTAGACCCCTAAATGTGTGAAATTAACTGAATGATATCTGTACTAAGCATGTTAATATATGAACTGAATATATGTACTGAAATTGCAAAATAGCATATCATCCATTGTATGTTGCATCGCATTTGGTTGCGGGTTGTTATTCGGAGGAAGTGTACTGAAAGGCTTTAAGCCTAATTTACTGGCAGCTCAGCTTGTAACAGTCAGGTTTGTACCCTATTCGAAATAGTAGTTTAGGGACCACAAATTCAAGTCAGTAAAATATTTTAATATTATTTTCTGTGCCGTTGAGATGTGTTTTAGCATGTGTGAAAGTCTCGTATGAAAATTTGTCCGTCCGTGTGCTTAATTTGACAAAAAGATTTAATTGCATTAAATGCAAAATTTACATGCTATTTTTAAAAGCACCTTTGTGTTGTGGCTTTTAAATGTTATGGTCTTATGAGGCAAATAATCCATTATTTAGTTAGTGGTTCATTAAATGACAAAATAACCTTAGAATTTATTTGTTTTATATGTTTTAAAAGGGCTAAAATGGTAAAGTGATAATAAAATGTTAATAAACAAAAAAAAGCCAAAATTTCATTATCTTTTATGTCCATCCACTGAATGTTAAAAGGGAGAAAGCAAGGGTTTGATTTTTTCATATTCGGCTACTTTAAGGCTTAAATTCAAGGTATGTTTTGATCAGTTTTTTTACAATCTCTACGTTTTCGTAATCGTTGCTTCGAATGCTTTAAAACCCATGTCTTAATTTGAAGAATTGATGATGTTCATGAGATGTACCATTGATGAAATAGTGAGCTTTGTGATGAGATTGGTATTAAATGTAAGATAAGTATTTGATGAACATGTTTTGTTTTTGAAATTTTGATGAATTTAGCTAATTAGGGCTAAATTGTGAAAATAGTATTTTGAAGGACTAAATTGTGAATTAAATGAAATGTATGGATTGGTATGAGCTTAGTGTGCATTCGACTAAACATGGGTGAAAGTAAATTTGGTGTATTTTGTGATTTTGTGAATTAGGGACTAAATTGTCCAAATGTGAAAATATGAGGGTTAAATTGCAAATTGCCCTAAATATGTGTTTTCGAATTGAATTGAATGTGTTAATAAATAAAAGGGTTAAATTTGAATATGTTTAGATCAAGAACCTAAGAAACAGACTTAGATCGCGAGAAAATGAAGGTAGTCGAATAATCGAGTCTAAACGAATATCCGAATCCAAGGTAAGTCATTATACAAATAAACATATTTGTATTGAATTATATATGTTCATATGACTATTGATAACGATGAATGTTTACGAGATGGTGTGTACATGAATTCCGAGATAAGATCGACATAGTGACAATGTCCGAGAAGTCCCGTACGAACCTAGGAATAGATAGGATTAGCTATGTCATGACATAAGTGTCTGTTTTGTTTTATCATGTAAGACCACGTCTGGGACGTTAACATTGATTCGAGATTTCGTGTAAGACCACATCTGGGACGTTGGCATTGTACGACTATTCTAAGTATTTTGTATATCCTATTAGATTCCGAACGGTTCAACGGGCAATTCCTAGCTATGAACGATTACGTGAATGTATATCTGTTTCAGGTATATTTGATAAGTACACAAGGTGTGTATGAAAGGTAAGTATCTATATGAACTTACTAAAATGAATATGTGCAATGGAAGGATGAGATGATATGGGAAATTATGCTTAAATGATCTATGTATATATATGGTATTTGAGTTGAGTAATGTGATAAGTTATGGCTAAGTAAGTGAGCCAAATGCTATATGAGATGTATATGCTATGAGAACCATTATTGTCATTGTATAAATATGCTATGTGTATTTTAAGTTAAGTTTATTTGTATATGGCTTACTAAGCTTTTGAAAGCTTACTCTCTGTGTGTGTGTGTGTGTGTCTGTTTTATAGATCGTCAAAGCTACTAAAGGCTCGGGGACCATCGAGGATTATCATCACACTACTCAACTTGTTTTGGTACCTTTGATATATGTATATAGCTAGATATGGCATGTATAGGCTAGTCATTTTGGATTATCTTTGAAATGTGTATAAATAGCCATAAGATGTGGCTTACTATGTGTTTATAATAAGCATGAGTCAATGTGTTATATGATGCATGTTTTGGTATGCTTAGATAGCTTATGAAATGGTTAAAGATTTGGTAAGCATATGGATGAAATTTTGAGTATTGATGTTTGATCAAAAAAATGATTATATGAGAGGTAATTATATATGAATTATGATTATGAACAAATGTGTTGTAGTTGTGCAATTTGGTATGTTTGAAAATGAGATTGGATGTAAAGCTTTGTTGAGCATTTGGCATGTCTTTGTTTGTCAATTGAGTATGATATGAATTGGTATATTGTTTGTAGGTAAGACCCTATTGTGGGTGGCATTATGGTCTTGACAATGGCCTGTTTTGTCTACCTGGCTATCGCACATGGGATTGCCTAATGGCCGTGTGAATAAGTCAGTATATGTCCTAAGAGCACACGACCATGGTACACGAGCGTGCCTAGAGGCCATGTGGAAAAGTCAGTATACATGCCCTGTTTTGGCACGGCTAAGACACATGGGTGTGTCTGGTGTCTGTGGAAGACACACGGCCTGCCCACACGGGCGTGTGACCTTCATAACTTAGAAAAGTTTTAAATTTCTAAAAATTTCTTTATATGTTCGGTTTGGTCCCGGCCCTACTCTAAAGCATGTTTAAGGTCTCGTTGACCTATTTAAGGGACACTTTGATCGTGATTGATGAATGATTATATGAAATGTCTGTAAAATTGTCCAATCTATCTGGTAACGCCTTTAACCCTAATCCGGCAATGGATACGGGTTAGGGGTGTTACATTTGATTGGTATCAGAGCTACGATTTAGCTGATTCTCGGACTAACGTAGCGAGTTAGAGTCTAGCTATACATGCCATATATATGAACCGTGATAGTGTGATGAATCCTGACGTGTAAAATGTGATTTTCGTATAGTAATGGATCTCGAAAGAGCTGTAGCTGACAATGTAGAAAGTAATGCGCCTGCTCCCACGCAAGGGACAGCGCCCTCTGATTCGAGACCAGCTACGAACGGTCAAGAGGGAGAAGCTAAATAAGCTTTCTTCCAGATGATGAGTGAGTGGTTCACTCAGTTTGTAAGAAATAATCCGACTGTTTCACAACCTCCGCCCCTGCCTAATCCTCCTCAGACATCTGCTATGCCTCCGACTATGAATCTGAATCTATTGAATAAGCCTCCAGTTGACAAAATCTGTAAGTATGGGGATGAAGAGTTCAGAGCTACCAGTGATGATGATGCTGAAAAGGCTGAGTTTTGGTTAGAAAACATTATTCCGGTATTTGATGAGATGTCTTTGACTTTGAAAGAAAGTATTAAATGTGTTGTTTCACTGCTACAAGATGCGGCCTATCAGTGGTGGAAAACTCTAACTTCTGTTGTTTCGAAAGAGTGACTCACGCGGGATTTCTTTCAGATTGAGTTTCGGAAGAAATATATCAGTGAGAGATTCATTGATCAAAAACGAAAGGAATTTCTGGATTTGAAACAGGGTCATATGTCTGTCACTGAATACGAGTGAGAGTTCATGAGACCGAGTCAATATGCTCGTGAATGTGTATCCATTGAGGCAATAATGTGCAAAAGATTCGAAGACAGCCTTAACGGAGACATCTGTTTACTTGTTGGGATTCTGGAAATAAAAGAGTTTGTTGTACTCGTCGATCGAGCATGTAAAGCTGAGGCACTCGGGAAAGATAAAAGGAAAGCTGAGTTTGAAGCTAGAGATGTGAGAAAGAGATTTTAGAGTAGATCATTTCAGTTTGCTTCGAAGAAATTCTGAGATGAGCATAGCCGTTCAAAGTTTAATGTGGGACATTCGAATAGAGAACGAGCTAGATCACAAATGAGCTTAAAAGCTCCGGCAACTTCTATAGCAAGTGTTGGCAATGTTCGATCTGAGAAACCTGGATGTAAGCATTGTGGTAAAAGGCATCCAGGAAGTTGTAGATTAAATGATCGAGCTTGCTTCAGATGTGGATCATTAGATCATTTTATTCGTGACTGCCTAGAGTCTGTGGAGCCAGAGACGATTTAGAATCTGAGATCTGATAATGCTACAGCGAGAGGTAGACCTTCGCGAAATGTAAGAAATGTCAGTGGTAGTCAGAGAACAACGAGAGAAAATGTTACGAGATCCGAAGCTAGAGTACCTACCAGACTCGACAGACACGATTAAGTTTTTGGCGCCGTTGCCGGGGAACTGAAATATTAAGAACGCTTAATTTTTATTACTTTAGCCATTTTTATTTTTTTTCAATTTACTTTTATTTTTTTAGTCTATTTTTATTTTTGCTAATTTATTTCTTTCACTCCTTTTAGGTACCTCTAGTTTATGACCAGAAGGAACCCGGCAGAACCCTTACTTTACGACAGTGATATTGAAGGTACCATTCGCAGAAATTGCAGAGAGATAAGGCGAAGCTTAAACTACATAGAAGAAGAGCAAGAAGCCAAAATTAATACTACAGAAGAGATGGCAGAGAATAATCCGCCACCTCCAGAGATGGCCGAACATCATGCTCCACGCACTATGTATGATTATGCTAAACCTAGTTTAATAGGAACTGAGTCTAGTATTGTTAGGCCTACTATTGCTGCAAATAATTTTGAACTGAAACCTAACACTATACAGATGATACAACAGTTTGTTCAGTTTGATGGTTTGCAAGATGAGGATCCTAACACACACTTAGTGAATTTTCTAGAATTCTGTGATACCTTCAAGATAAATGGTGTTTCTGATGATGCCATCCGTCTTCGGTTATTTCCCTTTTCCCTGAGGAATAAAGCCAAACAGTGGTTACATTCTATTCCACGAGAATCAATCACTACATGGGATCAAATGACCGAGAAATTTTTATTAAAATATTTTCCACTGGCCAAAATAGCCAAATTGAGGAATGATATCTCTTCTTTGGTACAGGTAGATTCAGAGGCACTTTATGATGCATGGGAGAGATACAAAGACTTGTTAAGGAGGTGCCCACACCACGAATTACCTTTGTGGCTACAGGTCCAAACTTTTTACAATGGTGTGAACCCTTCAACACGGCAACTAATCGATTCAGCTGCCGGCGGAACCCTGAACAACAAAACTCCTGAAGCTGCCTATGAGTTTATAGAGGAGATGTCAATGAATAACTATCAGTGGCAAGTTACAAGGACAAGGCCAGCCAAAGCAGCCGGAGTTTTCAACATTGATGCAGTAACCGCGCTATCAAATCAGGTAGAATTGCTACATAAAAAATTTGATAGTTTCTATGGTTCTTCGCAGGCACATCCAGTAATGCAGTGCGAGACAAGTGAGGGAGTGGCGAATCCTTAGTACCCACCCTACAGACAGGGCATGGAGAGCTAGCAAATGAACTATATGGGTAATAATTTTCGATCTAATAATAACCCTTATACTAATACTTATAATCTAGGTTGGAAGAACCACCCCAATTTCTCATGGGGCGGTCAAAGAAATCAAAGGCAACAACCTTCCCAAAACTTCCAACAACAGCCTTACCCACAGGAAAAGAAGTCAAGCCTTGAAGTGGTGCTAACAAACTTCATAACAGCCTCAGAAACACGTTTCCAGAAGGTAGAAACAAAACTTGAGGCATTGTCACAGGAGTTCAAGGATCAATTCAGGCAACTTGCTAAGCAGATTTCTGAGAGACCACAGGAAGACTACCGAGCAACACCGAGACTAACCCAAGGGAGCAAGTTCAAGCCATAACAGCTGAAGATAGTGAAGGGTTAGACGCACCTAATTCAGAACAAAAGAAGGTGGTAGAAGAAGATATGGTTGAGGTCAATAACAAGCCGAAACCGGTAATCAAAAAGTACAAACCTCGCATACCATATCCCCAAGCAATAACGAAAGACTACACAGAGGAACAATTCGGTAAGTTTCTTAAACTTTTAAAGAAATTACATATTAACTTACCGTTTCTTGAAGCTCTTTCACAGATGCCAGATTCCAGGAAATTTTTAAAGAAGCTATTAACAAATATGCGAAAGATAGACGAGGAATCACATGTGGAACTGAACGCAGTGTGCTCAACAATATTGCAAAATAAACTACCAGGGAAATTAAAAGATCCAAGGAGTTTTACAATTCCATGCTTAATTGGTAGTTTAACTATTGATAATGCGTTAGCTGATTTAGGGGCAAGTATAAATGTCATGCCTTATAAATTGTTTAAACAACTAGGTCTAGGGAAACCCAAACAAACTAGGATGAGCATTCAACTAGCTAATAAAACTATTAGAGTTCCTAGGGGTATAATTGAAGATGTACTTGTGAAGATTGACAAATTCATATTCCCGGCAGACTTTATCATTTTAGACATGGTTGAGGACAACACGATCCCCCTAACTTTAGGACGACAATTTTTAGCAACTACCAGAACTAAAATTGATGTCGATACAGGTGAACTCATACTCTGTGTAGGTGAGGAGACAGTCATTCTTCAAGCCCTCGATTTAGCTAGGACATCGAACAATCAAGGTGAGAAAGTAAATTCTATTGATAACCATTCGGTTAACCCTTCTTTTAGGGAAGCACCACGAAAGAACACAACTGAATCCAATCCTAGACCCTGTGCTAACAAGGAAATAACTCACAATGAACAAGGGATTCAGATCGATGAACTAGAAGAGGGGAAGATGAATCTTAAAGAAGAACTAGGGATACACAAAGCAGAAACAAAACCACTACACGAGGTGGACAGATTCAAAATTGGAGATCAGGTACTATTAGACAAAGCAGACCTATGAATAGCTCCACCTAATCCTAACACAAACAAAGAAATCCCTTTCAAGGTAATAGATGTTTTTCCATACGGAACAGTTGAGGTAAGTAACCCGATTTTTGGCACTTTGAGAATAAACGTTACTCTTCTTAAACCCTATCATGATAATGGAACTGCCAGCACAAGGAAGGACTTTCAACTCCTCAAACCACCATGAATATACAAATAAGAGGAAAGTCTAGCTTAAGACTATAAACGAGCGCTTCTCGGGAGGCAACCCGAGTACTAACCCCATTAACTTTTACATTTTTATTTTTATTTATTCAGTTTTATTCTTTCTTTTATCTTCCTTTTTAGCACCTAACTATAAACTAACTAAGTGCAGATTTCCAGGCCACACGACCTTGCACATGGCCGTGGCCGTAGCCGTGTGGACCTCAAAAATCTCTGTACTGACATGGCAGAAACGGTACATGTCAGAGCAGATAAAATCTTCGAGTCACGAACTCTAACCACCATACCACGGGCACCGACAAAACCCCATGGCCATCCGATGCGGCCATGGTCGACACTGTCTGATAACACACGGGCATCACAAACGGAGCACGGGCGAGGGAGAAACGAACGAAGCCCACCACGACCATGCGATATGGCCGTGTGAGACGTCACACCCATAAGACACGGGCGTGTGAATGTACCTGACTTGAGAATTCTATTTAAACCACCCACCCCTCCCTCTTCTCACCTATTTCTCACCCTTCTTCCTCCCTTACACCCTTCTACACCCTCCATTCTCATCATTCTTTGTTTTCATAGCATTCTTCTCAATTTTTTGGCCATGTCGAAGAAACGGAAGGGTCTCAGCACAGTCTCCCTCATAGAGACCGATCTACATAAGTTCATGTCGACCGTTTCATCCACTCGACAAGCCAAGGGTCTTTGAGACCATTTTTCTTTTGTTTTACTTTTATCTTCTCCTTTATTTTCCTTCTCTTTGATAATCTTATGCTTAATTTAGTTTATTTTATTTTAGTTTCTTAGTGTCATGTTCAAAAGGCTGCTAGGGAATCACACCAGAACCACGACCACCACCTTAAAGCAGCCTAAGAGGTTCTAAAGGCTGCTTGGGAATCACGCCACTTTCGCCACCGCCAGCACCTCCGCAGCCTTAGAGGTCACACCCTCCTCGCGAACCATCTAACAATAAGGACTCTTCGGTCCATTAATCTTTCATTTTAATTTTATTTACATTACTATTTTCTTCCTTTTTATCTTTCTTGTCTTTAATTATATATTTAGTTTATGTTAAATGTGTCTTAATAATCCCTGGCTAATTCTCTACGAGCTCCCTAATTTCTTCATCTAGTGCAGAGCTCGGTAGCAGCCACCACCCCTATCGACTTCCAACTCCAGGAAACCATCCAAATTCAGGAAGTCTCACCTCCCTCTCTCTCTTAAAATGCATATATATCTTTGTACATTGAGGACAAAGTACATCTTAAGTGTGGGGGGTGAATAGTTGTTTCAAGAAAGTGCCTAACTTTCTGCATTATTCTCAAATCCCTGAATATTATCTTGTCTTGAAGTAAGTTTTTCATATTATGATTAGAATGAAATTTCCTTTGATTTATGATTTTTACTGATATGTTTTAGAGTAAGCCATTGATAATTGTGCATTGATGATTAAATTTAAAGAATACTAGAGAATCAAGCATGATAAGTCTATTTTTCAAGATTTAAAATTTTTAGGCTGTCTATCTGAATCTGAATGTTACCTTGAAATTTGAAATTGACAAGGTTGATATCAAAAACCCATAATTTTTGTGAGACATTGAGTCTATTAGAGCATATATTCTTTTTTCATGCTCACTTTATTGATTATGAGTGTGTCAACATTGATTAGCTATTCTAGAACTTGCATTTATTATACATGTCGAGACGACACCTATAATTTGATACACCGAGATGATAAAGGCACCTAGGTTTTAACCCACTCACTCCACTAAAAGCCTACCTTCACAATTAACCCCTAGTGAATCACGTTTAATCCTAACAACCTTTTTATTGACTCACCTACTAATATTAACTCAAAACCCTTTGTATTTGTTCTCATCATTCTTTTTTACTACCCTTTTATCGAGATTTGATTTGATTGGTTGCCTAATCATATTATTTCATTAGTTGAATTCATTATTTAACTTGTTCTTAAAAAAACAAAGTATATTCATTATTAGTTCCATAATTAAGTGAGCTTACATGTTTAAATTTCAAATCTTGAAGAAAAAGCTCGTTTCAATTGATGTAATTATTTAGGAGTAGTCATATTTCTAGTTAGGTAATTTGTCAGGTCGATCTCGATTCTAACCCTTTAATTCAGCCTATATCCATACCCTTGAACCTAAGCCCCATTACAACCCTGTAAAGACCTTTTGATTTGTGTATCATCTCATATTTCAGTGGTGGAGATTTGATTTTCATGCAAGCTTATGGGATTAACTCTTCATGTTTGACTTTTGAGTGCTTAATTTTGAACCTTAAACACTTTGAGTGGTTTGAGTGAATCTTTAGTGAGGATGTCAATTCTTATCGATTTTGAATCAGAGGTAATTATTCAGCTAAGGGGAAACACCTATGTTTTCATACTATAAAAACTATGACTTTGATTGTTTGAATCTTTAGGACTCTTTGAGTTGAGTTATCCATGTATGAATTATCTATGAATTATGATGAAACACTATTGATGAATATTGTAAATCAGGGAAGTCCATTTTAATTGTGAGTTGAGAATTTTGCTTGAGGACAAGCAAAAGCTTAAGTGTGGGAGTATTTGATAAACCGTAAAAGTAACATATTTTAAGCCCCCATTTAGCATGCTTTTGGATGATTTATTCTTTGATTTGTGTAAAAAGGTGCTCTTAATCCTTCCTTTTCATGTTTTATACTCAGGAAAGCACTCGAGGATGAAAAGAACGAGAAACGGGCTTAAAATGGACCAAATTGGGCCAAAATAGAAATCGACACGGCCTGGGCCCAAGACCACACGACCGTGCCTCATTAAAAGTCCGAACACGGCCTAAAGACGACTCACATGGGCGTGTGCCATGGTCGTGTCCCTGTCGTGGAAAAGAGCAATTTCACTCGGAAAAGGATACTTAGGGGCAAAGAAACTTATCTCAAAAGCCTGTATAAACACCCTAAGTATAACCTAGAATGGGGCGGTTAGCTAGGCTAAGGAGCTGAGCTAGAAAGGTCAGATTTGTGGAAATCACTCGAAGATAGCCAGTTGATCCATCTCAAGAAGCCGGAGTTATACTCAAGACGGAGGATCTCTCCTTCAATTCCTTCAAGGGGTTTTAGGGATTTCTTATGTTTTGTTTTATCTTTTCTTTTGAGATGTTTTCTTTCATTATTATGAACTAAACCCTCAGATACCTGAGGGGATGAAACCTAAGATGAATCTTGTTATCGTTTGCTGAACTATATGATAAATATTTGACTTGTTCTTAATTATGTGTTCTTAATTCTTATGTTGATATTTCCGGGATATTAATTCAAGTATGATGTGCTTAGGTAGAGGAGCAAAAGTCCCTGCCTAAGAGTAGATCTAGCATAATTAAGCGGAGTTGATCGCGTGCCTAGAGATAGGGTGACGAGATTTTGCCGAATTAGGGTGAAACCTAATATGGGAGTCCATAGATTGAGTTAATGCGATTCTAGGGGTTTTAATTAGAAAGAGATTTCAATTAATCAAACTAGGGTTAGACGTTATTCGCTTCGAGAGAGGGTTTGATATACATTAGGGAATCTTACGGATCAAGTCAAGTGAATAAATCATCTAGTTCAGAGTTAGATAACAAGTGAAGTCTAGGTGGATTCTTCTTTGGGTATCGTCTTAATCAATTGGTTTTTCCTTAAGTTATTTTCCCAAACTCTTTCTCTTTGCCTTTGCATCTTTAGTTTAGTAGTTAATTAATTTAGATTAGACAACCAATCCCTTAATTCTTAGGCTAAATAATAAAAAGAGAGTTAGTATTAGTACTTTTGGTTCCTTTGGGTTCAACATTCCGGTCTTGCCTAAGCTATACTACTGTTCGATAGGTGCACTTGCCTCAAAAATTGCTGTCAGAGTTAGTTTCTAGGTTCGATCATTCTTTTTATAAATTTTAAGACTCGACAGACACGATCACATATGCTATTCGAGCTCGTGAGGAAGCTTCATCTCCAGATGTTATAACGGGTACATTTACACTTTATGATACTTCTGCGATTGCATAGATAAACCCTGGTTCTACACATTCGTATATATGTATGAACTTAGTATTTAGTAAGACTTTTCCTGTAGAGTCTACCGAATATGTTATAAAAGTATCAAACCCCTTAGGTAAAAGTGTTCTGGTTGACAAAGTATGTAAGAACTGTCCGTTAATGTTCCGAGATATCTATTTTTCTGCCGATCTAATGTTATTACCATTTGACGAGTTTGATATCATTCTGGGTATGGATTGGTAACATTACATGATGTTGTTGTAAACTGTAAAAGAAAGACTATTGATTTAAGATGTCCGAATGATGAAATAGTCCGGGTTGAGTCTAATGATTTGAATGGATTGACTGCTGTGATATCTATATTGAAAGCTCAAAAATATGTGAAAAAGGGGTATAAGACATATTTTGCTCATGTGATTGATTCGAAAGTGTCTGAAAAGAAAGTTGAATTAGCACCAGTTGTTTGTGAGTTTTCTGATGTATTTCCTAAAGAATTGCCGGGATTGCCTCCGATATGTGAGGTTGAATTTGGTATTGATCTGTTGCCTGATACAACACCTATTTTGATAGCTCTGTATAGAATGGCACCAACAGAATTGAAAGAGTTAAAGTCACAGTTGTAAGAGCTGACCGATAAAGGGTTCGCTAGACCGAGTTTCTCACCTTAAGGTGCTCCTATTCTGTTTGTGAAAAAGAAAGATGGCACGATGAGAATGTGCATTGATTGTTGTCAGTTGAACAAAGTGACCATAAAGAATAAATATCCGTTACCCAGAATTGATGATTTATTTGATCAGTTAAAAGGAACCACAGTGTTTTCAAAGATAGATCTGAGATCAGGATATTACCAGTTGAGAGTGAAAGATTCAGACATTCCAAAAATAGCTTTCAGAACAAGATACGGGCATTATGAGTTTTTAGTTATGCCTTTCGGACTAACGAATGCTCCTGTTATTTTTATGGATCTGATGAACAGAATTTTTAGACCGTACCTAGATCGATTTGTTGTTGTATTTATTGATGACATTTTTATTTATTCACGGGATGAGACTGAGCATGCCGAGCATTTAAGAATTGTGTTGCAAACCTTGCGAGAAAAGCAATTGTATGCGAAATTTAGTAAATGTGAATTCTAGTTACGTGAAGTCAGCTTTCTGGGGCATATTGTATCAGCAGCTGGAATACGAGTTGATCCGAGCAAGATTTCTGCTATTCTGGATTGGAAACCTCCAAAGAATGTATCTGAAGTCCGTAGCTTTCTAGGACTCGCTGGTTATTATCATCAATTTGTAAAAGGATTCTCGATGATAGCTACTCCATTGACTAGATTACTTCAGAAAGATGTTAGATTTAAATGGTCCGATAAATGTCAAAAAAGTTTCGATAGATTGAAAGTTCTGTTGACAGAAGCTCCGGTGTTAGTACAGCCAGAATCGGGTAAAGAATTCGTGATATACAGTGATGCCTCATTAAATGGTCTGGGATGTGTTTTAATGCAAGAAGGTAAAGTTATAGCCTATGCCTTGAGACAACTAAAGCCGCATGAAAAGAATTATCCAACACACGACCTTGAGCTAGTTGCGATTGTATTCGCATTAAAGATTTGGCGACAATATTTGTTTGGTGAAAAATGTCATATATTTTTGGATCATAAAAGTCTGAAATACTTGATGACTCAGAAAGACTTGAATCTGCGTCAGAGAAGATGGTTAGAGCTTTTGAAAGATTATGAGCTTGTGATAGATTATCATCCAGGGAAAGCAAATTTTGTTGCTGATGCACTGAGTAGAAAATCATTGTTTGCACTACGTGCTATGAATGTTCAATTAGATTTATCTGATGATAGTTCTGTGATAGCTGAATTAAAAGTGAAATCGTTGTTTGTACAACAGTTATGTGATACTTAGAAAGTGGATAATGAAATCATAGTGAGACGAGCTCAGTGTAATTCGAATTCTGATTCTGAATTTTGAATTGATGATAATGATTGTTTGAGATTTTGAGATCGAATTTGTGTTCCGAGAAACTCAGAGTTGATTCAGTTGATTTTTAAGTGAAGCTCATAATAGTCGACTATCTGTTCATCTGGGAAGCACTAAAATGTATCATGATTTGAAGCAACATTATTGGTGGTCTGGAATGAAACGAGACATATTTGATTTTGTTTTAAAATGTTTAATCTGTCAGCAAGTTAAAGCTGAACATCAGGTTCCATCAGGGTTGCTACAGCCGATTTTGATCCTGAGTGGAAATGGGATAGAGTAACAATGGATTTTGTTTCGGGATTGCCTCTGACTTCGAGAAAGAAGGATGTGATTTGGGTCGTAGTTGACCGATTAACAAAATCTGCCCATTTTATTCCGGTGAAATCTGATTATTCACTTGATAGGTTAACTGAGCTTTATATTTCTGAGATTGTGAGATTGCACGGGGTGCCACTATCCATTATATCAGATAGAGATTCGAGGTTTATATCAAGGTTCTGGAAGATATTGCAAGAAGCCTTGGGCACAAAATTGCATTTTAGTTCAGGTTTTCATTCGCAAACGGATGGTCAGTCCGAACGGATTATTCAGATTCTCGAGGACATGTTAAGGTGTTGCATCCTTAAGTTTAATGGTTCGTGGGAACAGTATTTGCCATTGATTGAATTTGCATATAACAATAGTTTTTAGTTGAGTATCAAAATGGCACCTTATGAAGCTCTGTATGGATGTAAATTTCGTACACCTCTGTATTGGACTGAGCTTAGTGAACACAAGATACACGGGGTCGATTTGATAAAAGATTCAGAACAGAAAGTGAAAGTAATCCGAGATATCTTAAAAGCAGCATCTGATCGTCAGAATTCTTATGCAAAATTGAAAAGAAAAGATATTGAATTTGAAATCAGCAATAAAGTCTTCTTGAAAGTGTCTCCGTGGAAGAAAGTATTCCGATTCGGATGTAAAGGCAAGTTAAGTCCGAGGTTCATTGGACCGTATGAGATTATTGAGCGAGTTGGACATGTTGCATACAGATTGTTGTTGCCCCCTGAGTTAGAAAAGATACATAATGTATTTCATGTTTCGATGTTCCGTCAATACCGATCTGATCCGTCTCATGTAATTACTCCGTCTAAAATTGAAATCCGATCTGATATGACTTATGAAGAGAAACCGATCCGTATCTTAGCTCGCGAAGTAAAAGAGTGGAGAAACAAAAGAATTCCGTTAGTACAAGTGTTATGGCATCAATATGAGATTTACGTGTAATACCATGTATGGGACATTGGCATCGTATTAATTCGTGTAAGACCATGTCAGGTACAGTGGCATCGACATCTGATTACATGTAAGACCACGTCTGGGACATTGGCATTGTACGACTATTCTGAGTATTCTGTATATCCTATTAGATTTCAAATGGTTCAACGGGCAATTTCGAGCTATGAATGATTACGTGAATGTATATCCGTTTCAGGCATATTTGATAAGTACACAAGGTGTGTATTAAAGGTAAGTATCTATATGAACTTACTAAAATGAATGTGTGCAATGGAAGGATGAGATGATATGGGAAATTATGCTTAAATGAGCTATGTATATATGGTATTTGAGTTCAGTAATGTGATAAGTTATGGCTAAGTAAGTGAGCCAAATGCTATATGAGATGTATATGCTATGAGAACCATTATTGTCATTGTATAAATATGCTATGTGCATTTTAAGTTAAGTTTATTTGTATATGGCTTACTAAGCTTTTGAAAGCTTACTCTGTGTGCGTGTTTATTTGTTTTATAGATCGTCAAAGCTACTAAAGGTTTGGGGACCATCGAGGATCATCATCACACTAATCAACTTGTTTTGGTACCTTTGATATATGTATATAGCTAGATATGACATGTATAGGCTAGTCATTTTGGATTATCTTTGAAATGTGTGTAAATAGCCATAAGATGTGGCTTACTATGTGTTTATAATAAGCATGAGTCAGTGTGTTATATGATGCATGTTTTGGTATGGTTAGATAGCTTATGAAATGGTTAAAGATTTTGTATGCATATGGATGAAATTTTGAGTATTGATGTTTGGTTAAAGATATGATTATATGAAAGGTAATAATAGATGAATTATGCTTATGAACAAATGTGTTGTAGTTGTACAATTTGGTATGTTTGAAAATGAGATTGGATGTAAAGCTTTGTTGAGCATTTGGCATGTCTTTGTTTGTCAATTGAGTATAATATGAATTGGTATATCGTTTGTAGGTAAGACCCTATTGTGGGTGGCATTATGGCCTTGAAAATGGCCTATTTTGTCTACCCGGCTATGGCACACGGGCGTGCCTAATGGCCATGGGGAAATGGCAGTGTCTAGCTAAGTGTGTACGGCATTGGCACACGGACGTGCCTAGTAGCCATGTGAATAAGTCAGTATATGGCCTAAGAGCACACGGCCATGCTACACGGGCGTGCCTAGAGGCCGTGTGGAAAAGTCAGTATGCATTCCCTGATTTGGCATGGCCAAGACACATGGGTGTGTCTGGTGTCCGTGGAAGACACACGGCCTACCCACACGGGCGTGTGGCCTTCATAACTTAGAAAAGTTTTAAATTTTTGAGAATTTCTGTATGTGTTCGGTTTGGTCCCGGCCCTACTCTAAAGCATGTTTAAGGTCTCGTTGACCTATGTAAGGGACACTTTGATCGTGATTGATGAATGATTATATGAAATGTCTATAAAAGTTTTTGATATGTCTGGTAACGCCTTTAACCCTAGTCCAGAGACTGATACGGGTTAGGGGTGTTACACAGCTGCAAACTACTGTTTTGTGCCGCTTTCAGTACTGGTTGGAGTGTAGGGATGGGTGGGTTGATTATATCCCCACATGGAGTGTAGGGTTAGACGGAGATGGTGTGTAGAGGCTGGTTGGGTAGGATTTTGCTACCGCATAACTGTTACTGCTACTGATACTATGACGGGCTAAGGCCCTACTACATTTTTGACACTGTACTGAGATGGGCTAAGGCCCAAACTGTTACTGATACTGAAAAGGGCTTAGGCCCAAGACTGTTCAATTGTGCACTGTGAATACTGATTGTTTGTTTGTTTCTACGGGATTACACACTGAGTTTACATAAACTCACCCTTTTTGTTTAATGTGCACAAGTAATCCCCAGAATTAGATGGATCGGTGCGACGGAGGACTCAGCGGTGACCACAGTAATTTTTGGACTTCATGGTTTTCAAATTACGATTTATGATTTGATTATTATTGATTATTTGGGTTGTAATTTAAGGACCCTCTGAGACTTTGGTTTTAAATTTGGGTTTTTATTTAGTTATTTTACTTTATAGATTTATACCTACTGGTCATAGGAAATTCGGTTTCAAAAAGTTAAAGTAATTTCTAAACGCATGATCACCTAGACTATTTTATTAAAGCTTTCGCAACGAGGGATGTTTCAAAAAAAATGTTTTAAATGAATAAAGATGACTTTCTATGTTCTAACAAAGGTTTACTAAAGATAATGTAACACCCCCAGACCCGGCCCAGACGTTATGGCCGAATCCGGTGATGTCACATCAAAGGGATAATTCATAATGATTTTGCTAAGTTAAAATCTTAAGGCCTAAAAGCCCAAAATCCTTGAATCTTGCTAAGTAATGATAAGAGCCCATGTTTGAATTTAAGAAGTTTATGCAGGTTCAGCAATTAAGTAAACAGTTGAAACAAAAACAACAAAACTCAAAATCTAAAGTCAAACCGGAGTACAAAGCCTTATTATAACCCAACTAAAACAAAGTAACCTAAAACGAAGTCTTTCAAAACAAATTAAGAACTGCTTGCAGTGTGGCCACCTCCGAGTCCTCTTCCACGTCGAGCCGTCTACTAAGGATCACCTGAAACATTTAATAAAAAGGGTGTGAGTTTCGAAACTCAGTGTGTACGACCCTTGGAAATCCAATCAACATACAATTATTACATTGGGCCTAAGCCCTATCAAAAACAGTGGTCTTGGGCCTTAGCCCACAATGACCTCATATCACATCAGTATCACATGAATGCAATGCACCCATCCCAAATCCAACCTTGCACTCCATTCCTTTCCCACCCTACACTCCTGTGAGGATATAAATATCAACCCACCCATCCCTACACTCCAAAGGTAGCACCAACACCGACACTACTCAAATGTTTCAGCAAAGCTGCTAAACATATAATGGGCTTAAAGCCACCGGTGGATCCACGGTCGTCAAGCGACTATGCGATCCTCACATATCTTCCTCCGTATCATCAAAACCCACCCAAGTGCAACATATATTTCATGAATGCAACATACACATTTTCACACATTCGGCACTTAGGGGTATTTTATTCATTTCACTACCCAAGGGTATTTTCGTAAATCTACTCTACAGTAATTTTGCAAAACAGGGGTATTTTAGAAATTTTGTAAATCAGGGATGTTTTGGTAATTCTGTAAATCAAGGGTATTCTGGTAATTTTACAATTTAGGGGTTTTTTAGTAATTTTGCAAATCTAAGGATATTTTGATAATTTCCAAACTAAGGGTATTTGGTAATTTTTCAAACTAAGGGTATTTGGTAATTTTTCAAATCAGGGGTATTTTGGTCTCTCTCGGGTTTTAGTTATGAACTTTGGCCCATTAACAAGTCTTTGCGGCTAAAGTGAACAGACACTACGCACCAGGTAGGATTCCAGAGAAGAGGAGGTGGGTCGCTAAGACCGCTTAAGTACCAAGCTCTCCCTAGATCCAATCCTAGACATGTATATGTCCATTGCCACACTCTAACCCAGCAATTTGTCCCCGGACATGCTGATTATTAAATTAAGTCTTATGCGTAAGAGTTGTTCAGAACTAAGCCTAAAGTCTATTAAACCCTATCATACTTGTCTACGTCCCCATAAAGCCAATTTCACGTTTATATAGCCCGTTAAGCCCAAATCACATCTTTATGGCCCATTAGGCCCAGATCTCATTCATATGGCCTATTAGGCCCAAAACAATTCTAGATCATGTAACATGCATGACTAACTCAATTCATATAACCAAATCAATCAATTTCATCAAACTTAGCCTCAGGGCGCACCGGGCCCATTTAGCCACTTTCCGCTTTTCAGCTTTCCGGCATTGCCAATATCATGTGTGTGTAGTGTTTGTACACATCTGGTAATAACGAGGGCTGTGATATCCTCTTAGTCACGAACCTACATTCGATATTACTTAACAATTAATCATAGGCTAAATACAAACTTTATTAAAAATCGAAGCCTCACCGTAACCTTACCATGTGCCATCGGGTTCTTATAGCCCTTCCTTAGCTACTAATCACGAGTATCCCCTAGATCTGCTCTTACACATACACCATCAAAATTCGAGTGACTCATAATCCACACAAGTCACCCCTACAGATCATACTCACATTCGGCCATTTACTTAAACCATAATCGAGTTGAGTACACTTACCACTCGCTTGCGATTCTTGCCACTCTCGTGATCTTAGAACCCTATCCTTTTTATTACAGGGTTAACGATACGAAAGTTAAATAGCCCTTCGACTTTTAACAAAACATACAAAAGAGGTTAACTGAATACTTACCAAATCCCCTTTTGATCCTGCGGCCTAGATAACTACCAAACTAGATCCGACTTTTAACACTTTACTGAGAGTAGGTAACAATCGATTTGTGATGGAGGAGCAACCACAAAGATTCGGCACTAATAGGAATTTCGGCAAGGAAAATATGGTGGTAATTCGGCAATGAGAGAATTCGGCTATGGGAGAATAGACTGGGAGAGAAAAGAAAAGTATTGAAAACCGAAAGAGCCCTTCAAAAGAATTTGGCACAAAAGGATTCGGCTATAGGAGATTTCGGCATTGGGAGAATTTGGCTATGGGAGGAACCGATTGAGAGGGAGAAAAGAAAGAAAAAGAATAATGGCTTAAAGAACCCTTCAAAGGATTCAGCACTCTCCTTTTATAGCCACAAGCCGAAAATGCCTTCCCAAAGTCCCATTCGGTACCACCTCATCCACACTCCTTATCTCCTAACTTTTCACCCAGATAACTCTTTTATCCTTCTCCTAAATTCTCTCTATTGATCACTTCTCCTTAGAGTCCCTCTACACGCCACTTCCAGCTTTCTAGAAACCTAAAATTAAACTTCAAAATAAAACTAAGCTAGCACTCGAACCTCAAACCTCAAACCTCTCTGCATGCATATGTCGCCACCTCTCCACTCCCTAGTGGCGTCACTTAGCCACTTCACCACAGGCTTCTTTGTGCCATTTTTCACTTATTTTTATTTAAAAGCCCAATACTCACAACCCTGATTCCTTAATTAATTAAATTAAGAATCCTCCACCACAAAACTCGAACCCAGAGCTTCTCCAACACACCTAGACACTCCAAATTCATTAAACCTTTAAAGCCGTCATGTCATTTGTCATTTTATTGCTCACTTAAAAATTTTATGAGACCCAAAGCCCAATAGGCTCAATTCTACTAGGCCCAAATTCGGGGCGTTACAGATAATAACATGGAATGTTTCCATCATAACAGTGAGGTTTCAAAAACATTATCGTGTGACATTGCCAGATACGGCCATAACGTCTAGGCTGGTTTGGGGTGTTACATTTAGTGGTATCAGAGTCAGGTTACAAAACTCGACTGTGGATTATGGGTTTTATAAAAAAATGGGCTTTCAAAAAATTGATTGATTTCCAAATGATTTGAAATGTTTTTACTGAATAAGTGGTACACCGAGTCTCCGGCGCCGATCCTGTAAGTATTCTGAACTGTGACTTGTTTTAAATTGAAACTGTTATGGATAGTATATTCTGAAACTAAAATAGGTAGTAAACTGTACTGAAAACACTCTAGTAAGTGTATACTGAAAATTGTAGAGAAACTGAAAACTGTAGTGAGACTGCGATTTACGAAAATGAACTCTGAATAACTGATACTGTTTTACATAAAACATTTGTTAATAAACACTGGAACTATAACTGATTCATAAAACTGTTAATATAGATAAATGTGATTAGACAATGAGCGCACGAGGTATCCGTGGACGGGGTACGAGAGGTCGTAGAGGAGCTCGAGCTGAGTCCTCTTCCCTGGGTAGCATACCAAATTTGGATACGAGTGAGACGCTAGTGTCGCCTGCTACTGAGACTGGGTCTCAAGATCGCATGGCTAGGTACGACGCATTATCCCAAGCTATGCTAAGGATTTTGGAGAGGGTTGCTGGGCCCAATACTGGATCTAGGGGCCGAGGGTCGATTACGAAACGACTCTGGTCCAATGGAGCTGAGCTCTTCAGGGGTGTCACTGGAGTTGCCCCTAATGTGACCGAGTACTGGATTGAGGCCACGGAGAGGATTACGGATGATTTAGATTGCACCCCTGAGCAGAAATTAATGGGTACAGTCTCACTAATGCGGGATGAGGCTTATCAGTGGTGGCTTACTGTTAAGGAGGGCGCTCAGCCCAAACGTCTGACCTGGGAGTTCTTTAAGACCGCCTTCTAGGGAAAATATGTGGGAGCCAGTTATGTGGACGCCCGTAGGATGGAATTTCTGAGTCTGACACAGGGAGATCGATCATTGGCCGAGTATGAGGCCTTGTTTATGAGACTGAGCCGCTATGCGTGAGGTATGGTGGCATCGGAGTATGAGCAATGTGTTCGCTTTGAGGATGGCCTCAGGGATAACTTGAGGGTTCTAATAGCTCCGTAGAGGGAGCGAGATTTTTCTGCCTTGGTCGAGAAGGCGAAGATCGCCAAGGAGATTAAGCGCACTGAGTGCCAAAACCGCGATAGAGAGAGAGGTAGGAACAAGAGGGATTCAAAGCCCTCGAGTTCTGTACAGAGGCCTAAGAAAAAGGCCAGAGTTGATGGGCCATTTAGAGCTGGGCCCCCTGTTGTTGCTACTTGACTACAACCATATACTGATTATGGTAGACGCCATCAAGGTGAGTGTTGGAAGAGGACTGGGGAATGCTTTAGATGTGGGTCTTTGGAACATCGCATTAAAGAGTGTTAGTTCAGTAGCCATCGAGGGGCCGTGGACAGGCTAGAGGTGGTAATGGTATGGGCCGTGGGCAGAGAGCACCGAGCAGAGGTGTCGGACAGACTGAGGTGAGGCAGCCGACTCTAGTTTATGCTACTCATCGCCAAGAGGATGGAGATGCTACGAACAACATCACGGGTACATTCTTTATTCTTGATGTACCATATATTGCCTTGTTAGACATAGGGTCTACTCACTCATACATAGCTAGCAACATATCTAGAAACTTTGGGATTTTAGTTTAGAGCACTACGAGTGAGGTTACGGTACTGAGCCCGATCTGTTAGAGTTAGCAACCTGTATTAGGATGTTCCTTTAGAGGTATAAGGGGCAATCTTCCTGGCTGATTTGATGGAACTTCCATTTGGGGAGTTCGACCAAATTCTAGGGATGGACTGGTTGGTCAAGCATCGTGTTAGCTTGGACTGTGCGACTAAAAGGGTCGTACTAAGGACTGAGGAGGATAAGGAGGTAGTCATGATTGGAGAAAGCCAGAATTACTTACCTAATGTGATCTCTATACTGGTGGCAGAGAAGATGGTTCGTAAGGGATGTGAGGCATTCTTGGCCTACGTAAGTGTTTCGGATTCTATGGATTCTACAGTTAAGGATATCAGAGCGGTAAAGGTTTTTTTGGACGTTTTCCTTGAAGAGCTACCGAGTTTACCTCTGAATCGTGAAGTGGAGTTTGGGATTGAGTTTCTTCCTGGTACAGCTCCAGTGTCTATCGACCCTACCGAATGGCACCGAAGGAGCTTACAGAGCTTAAGGCTCAGATTCAGGAGCTGTTGGATCGTGGGTTCATTCGTCCCAGTGTGTCTCCATGGGGAGCACCTATGCTGGTTGTAAAAAAGAAGGATGGGACGATGAGGATGTGTATAGACTATCGGCAGCTGAATAAGATAACGATTAAGAATAAGTACCCAATTCTGAGGATTGATAATTTGTTTGACCAGTTCCGAGGGGCTTCTGTGTTCTCCAAGATTGATCTGCGTTCTGGATATCATCAGTTGAGGGTTAAGGAGACTGATGTATTTAAGACGGCATTTAGGACTCGTTATGGATACTATGAGTTCCTAGGGATGCCTTTTTGGACTGACGAATGCACCGGTAGCTTTCATGGATCTGATGAACTGAGTATTCTAGCCCTATCTGGATCGATTTGTGGTGGCTTTCATCGACGACATACTGGTTCATTTGAAAACTGAGGATGAGCATGATGAGCACCTTAGAGTTGTCCTTCAGACTTTGAGGGAAATGCAACTCTATGCTAAGTTTAGCTAGTGCGAGTTTTGATTTTCGTGGTAGTTGGAGGAGTATTTGCCATAAACGGAGTTTGCCTATAATAATAGCTACCAATCTAGCATCTAGATGGCACCTTACGAAGCACTGTATGGTCATAAGTGTCGCACTTCCTTGTATTGGACTGAGTTGGGTGAACGACGTGTTCAAGGTCCTAAGTTAGTTGCTGAGACTGGGGATAAAGTTAGACTGATTCGGGATCGTCTAAAAGCGGCATCTAATAGACAGAAATCCTATGCAGACCTGAAGCGACGTAAGATTGAGTATTCCGTGGGGGACTTCGTATTTCTCAATGTCTTACCATGGAAGAATGTTCTGAGGTTTAATCATAAGGGCAAGTTGAACCCTAGGTTTATTGGACTGTACAGGATTCTGAAACGAGTGAGACCAGTCACTTACCAGTTGGAGCTACCTCTAGAGTTGGATCAGATTCATGATGTGTTTCACGTCTCTATGTTGAGGAGCTACCGCTTTGATCCTACTCATATTGTCCCTGTTGAGAATATTGAGGTTAGGCCAGACTTGACCTTTGAGGAAGAGCCTGTCCAGATTCTAGATCGTGACGTAAAGGTTCTGAGGAGGAAGTCTATCCCTTTGGTGAAGTTTCTATGGCGTAATCATAGCACTGAAGAGGCCATATGGGAGCTTGAGGATGTGATGCATCAGCAATATCCTTATCTATTCTGATCAGGTAAATTTCGAGGACGAAATTTTCTATTTGAGGGTTGAGTTGTAACGCGCCAAAATTTCTAATTTCGTTATTGTGAAAATATGACACAAATATCTGTCAGCTTTAGTGGTTATGTGTTCTGAGAGTGTTTGGGAGGTCCCAAGTTCAAGCCTTCGCTTGGGAAAATTTTGGTATTTTGAATGAATTAGGCCTTACTCTTGTTCAGTAGGCTTTTATTTGATTGTTGTAAAAATATATCAGAATGGGCCTACTGGTCTGGTGGTTAAGCGGAGTGTTAGTGTATAGGAGGTCATGTGTTCGAGTCCCTGCGCAAGCAGGGGAACTAATTTTTGTTTGAGGCGTGTGGCGTGGTGGAGATCAAATTAAACTAGACTACTGAGTAGTTGTGTTTTAGTGGGTTAATAGGGAGTGTTTTTAGGAGATAATTGGGGAGAAGTTATCAAAATAAGATTTTCTTCTTATCAGTTTTCTATTTTCTTTTTTCCCAACAAACTTTCTGTCGTTAGACTTCTGTTTCTCTGTCGTTTCTTCTCCTTTCTTGTTCACTTTTGGTTTTTGTTCCCTTTGGCTGAATCTTGTTTCTTCTCTTTCCCTCTCTTTTCGTTTCTGTATTTTTTTCGAGTCATCTCTTTGGGTGCAACTTTTGACTTCATTTGTTTCAGTAAGTGGAATTTTTTTCCCTTAGTTATTGTATTTCGACTAGGCAATTAACAAATGGTTCGTTTTACTCTCGTTTAGGTGTTGTTCAAAGGTTTTAAGCTAATATTCCAGTGTGTGGAGATGACTGGTTATCAGATTCGTCGCGGTAAGTTTTCGAATTGTCGTTGGTTTAGTTTCTCGAGTTTTACGTTGGGGATATTTGGTTTGATTAATGAATCAAATGATTAATTAAGGGATATATATTGGTCAAATATAGGTTTTTGAAGGCTCGAGTTACTTTGCACAGTGAATCGATACCAGGTGTGTACCCTAAACGTAGAAAACGGGATTCGGCGAAAAGCCGAAATTGCTTGCTGTCGAGAAATAAGAGAAATAAGAAAAAATGATGCAAAAAATTGTAGAGAAAGCAAATAAGGGTGTTATAAATTTGGAAATCAACATTTTGCACTAAAATAGTGGGAATTGAGTTAGAGGTTCAATAAAATATGAAATTAAAGTTTATTGAGTCTAGTTTTTGTGGAAGAAACAGTGTAAGTAATGGAATTGTAAATCATGAAATATAATAAATTTTGTGAGACAAGGTCAGAATGATTTTAGGTTCCTCTATTCTGACTTAGGAAAATCATCAAAAATTGTAAAAAAAATAATTAGGGGCTTAAATTTATATTTTTAAATCCTTAATGAGTCTATTTTCAATAGAAACAAATGGAAACATCATCTAAATTTCGTACTAAGAGATAAATAATTTTTAGTAAGGAAAGGATGAAGCTTTTAAACAGCAGAATAAGAATAACTTTAAAGATTTTACTGTACTTATTTGATAAACTATAAATTCTAAAAATTTTATGGTAGAAAGGTATATGAGTCTAGTTTTAAAAACATCAAGCGGATCTTAATTTGGAATTATGTAGCTCAAGATATAAATAATTTAGTGATAATGACTCAAGTAGACAGCTTTGAATGAACATATATGTGAATACTGAAAACATATATGAGTATTGAGCTGGCATGGGTTACTTTAAAAATGGATCACACAGCCAAGGCCAATTTGGGCCGAGTAGGCTACACGTGCATGTGGGCCCAAATGGGCAGATCACATGGGCATGTGGGTCCATTTTTACCAAAATGCTTTTAAGGTTGCACGGGTCGCCCAAGTCGACTGTGAACCTACTGTAAGGTCGGTAAGCGCTACTTAAACCCCTAAATGTGTGAAATTGACTGAATGATATCTGTACTGAGCATGTTAATATCTGAACTGAATATATGTACTAAAATTGCATAATAGCATATCATCCATTGTATGTTGCATTACATTGGGTTAGGGGTTGTTATTCGAAGGAAGTGTACTGAAAGGCTTTAAGCCTAATTTATTGGCAGCTCAGCTGCAAACTACTATTTTGTGCCGCATTCGGTACTACTTGGAGTGTAGGGATGGGTGGATTGATTATATCCCCACATGGAGTGTAGGGTTAGACGGAGATGATGTGTAGAGGCTGGTTGGGTAGGATTTTGCTATTGCATAACTGTTACTGCTACTGATACTTTGATGGGCTAAGGCCCTACTGCATTTTTGACACTTATTGAAATGGGCTAAGGCCCAAACTGTCACTGATACTGAAAAGGGCTTATGCCAAAGACTGTTCAACTGTGCACTGTGAATACTGATTGTTTGTTTGTTTCTACGGGATTACACACTGAGTTTACATAAACTCACCCTTTTTGTTTAATGTGCACAAGTAATCCCCAGACTTAGACAGATCGGTGCGACGGAGGACTCATCGGTGACCACAGTAATTTTTGGACTTCATGGTTTTCAATTTACGATTTATGATTTGATTATTATTGATTATTTGGGTTGTAATTTAAGGACCCTCTGGGACTTTGGTTTTAAATTTGGGTGTTTATTAAGTTATTTTACTTTATGGATTTATACGTGTTGGTCATAGGAAATTCAATTTTTAAAAACTTAAAGTTATTTCTAAACGCATGATCACCTAGACTGTTTTATTAAAGCTTCTGTAACGAGGGATGTTTCAAAACAAATGTTTTAAATGAATAAAGAAGACTTCCTAAGTTCTAACAAAGGTTTACTAAAGATAATAACATGGAATGTTTTCATCTTAACAGTGAGGTTTCAAAAACGCTATCGTGTGACATTGCCAAATACCGCCATAACGTCTAGGCCGGGTTTCGAGTGTTACATTACCCTTTTAATAAGACTATGAACCACTCATTTTACTTACTTGTCATTCCATTTACTTACTTTCCACTTTATTTACTTAGCATAACCTTAAATAACATTATCAATTCACGAATTAGTGTGTTTATTCATGACATAGGTAAATTCATCCATAGCATAAGTAAATTTCTCACATATAAGTAAGTCCTTTAACTCATCAATCCTTTTATATTATCACATTACATCTCAATTATGAACTTACCGTTTCATTGCCTTTTCTTACTCGTATCATTTGCATAATACAAGACATAAGTATAAACATCAACCAATTACACAAGCTTGACAAAAGCCTAAATATCATCATCAATACACAAGTTAGTGTATTTATACATAACTCTTTTGGGATCAACCACATAATAAGTCATTTCATAAGAAAATATATCTTTTAATTCATACAACCTTTTCATGCACATAAGCATATTTTCATTTGACACTTACCATTTTGATGTATGTCAATAAGATTAAGCATGATATAATCCAACCATAAGCTTGGCACAAGCCTAAACACCATCCACAACACATGTTAGTGCATTAACACAAAATTCACTTGAATTAACATGAGGTAAGCTAGATATACACAAACATACTACTTTTGAATTCATCCTTTTCATGAACATAGATATACTTTCATTGAACATTTCCATTTCAATCTTTTTCATTGATTTATGTCATAGTTCATTTAAACACTTACCGTTCCTTTCCTTTTTAAGCTCGTTAAACCATTTAGAATAACATCGAATACGCGGGAAACCTTACACGAAGTTTGCTAAACATATAACTGTAACCTTTCCTTTTCCTTTACATCATTGCTCACATGGGCTATGAAATGGGTCTACTCACACAAGCTGACGATCGAAATGTAAGCTACACGATACTACTCACATAAACTATTGAGTATACGCAACAAATGCAGGACCTTAGCCACCGGTAGGACATTCAAGACCAGCACCCGAAACATGGTAACCCTAATGACATATCATTTGTATCTTACGATTCTTAAGGTTTAAATGGGGCTCAATAATAGTCGTAACATCATTGGATTTCCACCATTTAGTTTCATAGCAAATAATATATAAATATATAGATCAATATAACATAAAAACGTCATTTAATCATACGAACTTACCTGGCTATTTTGCAAAAATGACTAAGTACATAGGCTATTTGGTACTTTTCTCTTCTCCTCGATTTTCCACTAGTTCTTGATCTAAATTAACAATTTCATTCAATTTATTAATCCAAACATTGAAACCAATTAATTTTTTGCAATTTAGTCTTTTTCGACAATTTTATAAAATTGCCCCCAATATTTTACTTTTATTCAATTTAGTCCCTCAGCCTAAAATATGCAAATTAAGCATTTTTCACTCAAATTTAAGCTTATCCAAATTTATTGGAACTACAACAACCCATATTTGCTGTTATTTCACATTAAATCATTGTACTTTTACTATTTCAACAATTTAGTCCCTAATCGGTAAATTCATCAAAAATCACTTAACAAAATACTTATAAATAATAACTAATACTTCAAATTCATCATTCAACATCTAAAATCAGAAAGATTCATCAATGACAATATTCAAAATTTTTAATAGTTGCAACGATCTCAAAAACATAAGAATTACTAAAAACGGGTTTAGATTTCTTACCATGCATAAGGCCAAATGTTAAAAGTATTTGAAGCTTTCAAATTTTCCTTCCATGGTGGCTTATTGGGTGGGAGAGAAGAATGAAAAAGATGGTAAGTTTTCTTTTCTTATTTTATGCTTAATTTATTATTAATATTATTTTAATTATAAACTTTCAATTAAATAACTAAAATCACCCATTCACCGTCCATCATAATACAACATGACATAATTACCATTTAAATCCCTTAAATAATTCTATTTGACTCATTTAGTTAATAAAATTCAACTATTGTAGTTTTTACAATTTAGTCTTTTTCAATTAATTAACTATCTAAACATTAAAATTTCTTAACGAAACTTTAATACAACCTTAATAACAGTACATAAATATTTATAAAAATATTTACGGCTCGGTTTATAGAAACGAGGTTCTGATATCTCATTTTCTAAAACCACTTGACTTTAAGGTCTTACCACTTGAACCTAATTGTTCATTCGAATAGCATAAATTGTCAATTAAAAATTTACTTTAATGCCATATTTGACTCGTAAATATTAAATAATAATATTTACAAACTTACTCATTGAATTTGTGGCCTCGAAACTACTATTTTTGACACCACTGAAAAATGGGTTGTTACACATGATATACACTCATGATTATCCTTTACGCATTTAGCGAGACTAAATGTGTATCTTGCCACGTCATATTAATGGAAAAGAGGACCTTTCTTATAAATACCCTGGAGAAAGATGAAGAAATGATCGATCATTTATTATCCTAACGTTACTCTGAGCAATTTTTTTCTTGATCAACATGTCCTCTTGTCCTTGTTTTGACTCTTGACCTCTATTGCACCATCGGGATCTCCTCCTTGTCTATTCCCTTGTACGTTGTATCAACACCAAAATTAGGGGGAGACAAATAATAGTTGAATGAAATAATTCACTTTATTACAAGTTAACTATCAAATGACTTTACTAACCTAATGGGAATAACCAAATGTTATATACCAACTGATGTTTTGAAGTCCCAACAAGACAACATGCTAGAATAAATAAAAGTAATGCGTGCCTGAAGCATGATAGATCGATTGGTTTCAAAGATGAAAATTCTTGTAAAAGAATATCTCGATAATTTATGTCAATAAGAAAATATGGAACCGAAATGAAAAGTTGTTGACAACAGTTTTGCATGCAATATTATTGTTGAATAATGAAAGAAAATGAAGATATTGAATAAATTTATCGAGAAATATAAACATAGAATAAATTGGCCAAAATAGAAAGATGCAATTCAAGTAAAATTCACTTTCAAATAATGAAGTTTTTAGACCAGTAGTCCAAACATCTAAAGGTGTAAAGCCAATAGGGTACCAATTGATAGTCTTGTGAAAACAAAATAAGAAAATGAAGTTTTTCTCTAAGTCTTGACATTGATAATGAAAAGATATAATATTCTTTTGTGGTGTATGCAATAACATTTAGATATCTTATTAGTTTGTCAATTCATGAAAAGTTTATATACATCTATTGGTTGTTGTCACAACCTTTTATATAAAACACTTTATAGTGAAATTTATATTAAAATCCTTGAAGGATTTACAATGCTAAAAGTATATAAAAATTCTTGAGAAATTGTCCAATATGTTTATGTAAATATTTATACGAATTGGTTTGATCTGAACTTACGTATTTTATAGAAGGATCATGAAAAAAGTTTGCTATGATTATTGTTGGAACTCCTAAAGAGATCAAAATACATTTCCCTAAAATTCTTCCTCACTCATGACCTTTAGAAAATTATGATATAAATGTTTAGAAAATCCATTTAAGCATTTATTTAAAAAGCTAGTATTCAAGATTGAAATATGTAGAATTCGAGATATCATGTGATATTGTCATGATGGGGAGTAAATACGTGTTGTACTACTTTTCCCCTAACCAAGGTTTTGTCCCACTAGATTCTCCTGGTAAGGTTTTTAATGAGGCAATATATTACAGGTATTATAGATATGTGTACTCATTTTTCTTCACTAAGAATTTTCTTTCCCACAAGATTTTTATCTTAGTAAAGTTTTAACGAGGCACATTATTTATCAATGGACATCTAAGGCTTAGTTTGGATGGACGATGTGTTTACCTTTGATGAGGTTAAAAACAGCGATGGCGGTGAGATTAGTTATTGTAGCGGTGAGATTTAATATTGTAGCGGTGAGATTAGAAATAGCGGTGGGTGTGTGTTTGGATTTAAACGCAGCTATAGTGGTGAGGTGAATTATAATGAAAAGAGAAAATGACCTTTAAAGACTTTATCTAGAAGACATAAATGCTATAGGAAAAAAAGACGTAAAATTTAACAAAAAATATTTTTTATTTAATATTTATGAAATTAATAAATATATTAAGTTTTTTAAAATTATATGTACATCCAATAAATTTTTTATTAATATTAAATAATTAAAAATAATAATATATCAAAAATATTTTACTATAAATATAAATAATTAAATTTTATTGAAACTAATTTTATTTGAAATAATATTATATATATAAATAAATAATTATACATCAAATAATTATATTATTTAATAATAAAATTTATTAATTGTTTTAATTATTTATTAAAACCATAAAAATTTTAATAAGAAAAAATTTAACAAATTAGAATAATAAAACATTATTGAATGATGAAATAATAAAACAACTCTAAAATAGAAAAAGCACAAAAAAAATATGGGTAAAAGAGGAAAAATAAAGCAACTGGAGTTAATTTGAGCAAAATACTCCAATCTAAAATTCTAACTCTATTGCAGTCGAAACTTTTACTGGCCAAAGTTAAAATGCCATCCAAAGGGATGACAATGGTGCGTTTGCACCAAAATCCATAACAATCACACCTTACTAGAGGCTATTGAGCCCCTTAAGAGTGTTATAAATATTTTATTATTATAGAGTGAATATTTATTAGAATAAGAAGTTTGATATACTTTAAATTTTAATGTCTAATATTAGTTATATCATATCTATTTCTCGTGTTTATAAACATAAATTTTGGGGAAGCATTATAAATATCCTATTAATTAATAAAAATACATGCTTCTCTTAAGTTCTAATTATTGTTCTTTTACTTTCTTTATTCTTTATTTTATAAAAGAGCATTTTTCACATTTTAAAATAGAGATAGAAAAATATTATTTCAATTCGTGAGTACATATGAGATAAAATTTATGATATTCCAATTGCAAACTACTTGACAATTATAATTCAATTTCTTAGTTTGGAATTTTGGTTCTAGATTTTAAAGAAAGTCTACTTTTCTCACTAAAAAGTTTTGATTTTCATCGTGCATCTGATGGTTTAAATAGAATTCACTCTCTAAGCATACATAGGTTCAAGAATAGCGGAGAAGATTCGATTGAAAGCCAAAAAGATTTGAAGATACTAGATCCAGAATTTAGTGAATCTCCTTGTCCCAGAAACATTGGTACTAAATTTGGTAAAATTTATTACTATAAATATCAAAATCAAATGTCTATGAAAAATTTTAAATTTTTTCTGCACAATAATTTTTTTTTCATAACTTATTTTTCCAACCGTCGAAACATCATGTTTCGATACTAAACTGAAATAATAAGTCTAGATTCCGTTTCAATATTAAACTAAAATAATAAGTCTAGATTCTGTTTCTATATAAATTTCATTTTGTATCGATGCATACGGATATATTTCACTTGTACCACCTAAAATATCACGTATCAATTGGTACAATATTTTTTTTCCTTTTTAAGAAAAAAAATGAATTTATTGAGTATACCCTAGCTAATTAATGTATTGATCAAATATGTGTAATACCTTCCAATATATACATATATTAAATTTATTTAATATATAAATATAAAATAAATTTAATTAGCATATATGTATACATACACATATTAATTATGTGCAGCATCTTTTCTATATTTTATTAGTATTTTATATTTAAAATTTATTCAATCCCATTCCTTTGATATTTAAAAACATTGTTATATATATATATATATATATATATATATATTAAATATTTTTAAAAAATAATTATAAGTTTAAAATAATACACTAAAATAAATCAATATCAATATACACCACTAGTATTTACCACCTTAGTATGAGTTAAGATTTAATAAAATTTAAAATAATTATTCTATATACCGGTAATATAATTTTTTTTTTAAAAATAAACAGATTGGGCTTCCATAAATTAAAGATAGTCTTAACAATAACAGATAAATGAACCCAAACACAAAAGGCCCATCAAATTGAAAAATCTGGAAAGTAAAAATTAAAACCGAAATTCAAAATTGTCGTCCTAACTGCCCAATCAGCTTCACACGCTAGTCTGTTCACATCCCATCAGTCATTCCGTCTTTAATGGCATACTTCATTTCACGAGGAAAGAGAAACAAATTAGACCTTATTGATGAACGAATGAATAACCTTTCCTCTTCCAAACTCTTCCTTCTCCTTCTCAATCTGGCTCCCTTGCAAAATCGATCTTCGACTGTGTCTCAGCGTAGCTTGGAACTCTATTTTCCAGGTAAACCCTTTCTTTCCTTCTCAGTGTCTCTGTTGCTAAGATATGGGCTAGATAATTGGCTGATCTAGGAACGAACTCAAATCTGACATTTGTAACTTTGGACTTCAGTTCATGAATATCATGGATATACGAACCCACTTGTGATTTGTCGAAACCTCTCGTATTGCATTTCTTTATTATTGACAAGGAATCGCCTTCTATAATAACCTCCTCTCTATTTATGTCGAGGGCTATTTAGGTTGCTCGACGGCAGGCAATAGCTTCGGCGAAAAAAGCTGAAACCACTCCCTTGTGAAGTTCTGAACTGGTAAGTAGAACGAAACCATATCGATCTCTAACCACTACCCCCGATGCTGAAAGTTTGGATCTCTCATCGAAAGCACCATCGAAGTTGATCTTGACCGTCTGACCAGATGGGATATTCCATTTTATGACTTCTGAAAAGGTACTGTGATTAACTTTTCTGGTTGCGTCGAGTTCCTTAATATATCCGTGTATAAAACTCACAATCTCCTTGCTCGATCTGTTTGTTTTGTCATGTATACTAGAGTTCCTGTCCCCCCAGATGGCCCAGAGTGTAACATAAAAAAGTCTACACACATTCAGGGGAAGATTAGCCAGAGCCTTGGTAAGCCACTCAACAAAATTTGTAGATGGGAATAATACTGAAATGACATCTGATAAATCTGACCAAATCATAACTGATACAAGACAGTCCCGAAAGAGGTGGTTCGTCATTTCCTCTCCAGCTCCACAACGAGGACACAAATTGTTCGATATAAGGTTTCTAAGGGACATATTCATTCGAGTAGCTAGATAATTCAAAGAAATTTTCCAGATAAAAAGCTTTATTTTCAGAGGAATGTCTATTTTCCACACTTTGTTGTAAAATCCTTTGTAGATATCTTGTAAAGCGTAAGCTGTAGGATCACTATTATGTAATAGTTTATGGGAACTGCGCACAGAAAACTCACCCGACAGTTCGCCTTTCCACACAAGGAGATCCCCATACGATTTCTTCGCCAAAGGGATTTGAAAAATCAATTCAGCCTCAGCTTCTGGGAAGGTATTGCCAATCAGACTTCTATTCTATTCCCGCTGATTACTATTGATTAATTCTGCTACTTTAACAAAATGCAAATTACCAACCCGAGACGTTAATCTAACATTTTCATAATTTGGAATCCATGCGTCTTCAAAAACTGAAATGTTTTCACCCGAACCTACTTTCCATATCAGACCCTTTTCTAGTTAAGCTTTTGCTGCCCAAATGCTACGCCATACATAAGAGCTGGAACTTCCTAATCTCGAATAACGGAAACTACAATCTGGAAAATACTTTGCTTTGAAAACCCGCGCTACCAACGAATCTGGAGAAGTTAAAAATCTCCATCCTTGCTTTGCTAACAAAGCGATACCATGTTCCTAAACCCCAAACCTCCCTCTTCTTTGGGTCTACACAAATGGCTCCATTTGCACCAATGAATACCTCTCTTTCCAGCTCTATTTTGCCACCAAAATCTAGCAAACTTACTCTCGATCATCTCGCACAATGTTTTAGGAAGAAGAAAACAGGACATAGCATAAGTGGGGAGAGCTTGTAGAACAGATTTTATAAAAATTTCTTTCCCCCCTTGCGACAAAAACCTGGTACTCCAGCTATCAATTCGCAAATAAATCTTATCAAGTATATTTTGAAATGCTTCCTTTTTCCTCTTACCCACCACATTAGGCAATCCCAAGTATTTCTCTGGACTTGAAGAATTTCTGACACCTAACATTCCTGTCACCAACTCCTTTGCAGCTTCTGAAGTGTTTGAGCTATAAAAAATGGTTGATTTGTTGAAATTAACACACTGACTTGAGCAACTTTCGTATTCCTTCAGAATTTCTTTCATATTCTTCGCTCCCTGTTCTGTAGTGTAACACCCTGGTTTTAGGGGTTAGATTTTTGGTGCTTAGCTCAGGTGTTGGCACACTTCAGTGTATGGTTGGGTGAGTTTTAGGGGTCCTGAGAACCCTAGGTAGTGGTGGAATGCTTTGGAAAATTTTTAATTTTAGGGGTTAAAAAGGGGGAGCTTGGATAGTGGGGGCCTTAAGAGAATTTTTAGTGGAAATAAGGCACAAAGATTGGCTTAGCAGAGTGGCAAGGAGGCGCCACTCTAGAGCTTGGAAGGTGACGCCACTTGAAGGAGGAAGGGGTCTCATGTTCGATTCGCAAGGGCAGCAGGAGGACTTTGTTTTTGCGTCAACTTGGTAAGGGTGTTGGACGGTTTTTGGAGGCTTAAAAGATGGAGGAAGACTTGGTCTTCTCTTTTTGAATTCGGCTATGGAAGGATTAAAGTTTGACTCATTCAAACTTTTTGAATGGATGATTGGGAGGTGATTTAGGAGAGAATTGTGGGATTTTGGTGGGGGTTGAGTGTTGGCCGAATTTTGGCTTTCTTATGGGGGGGAGCTTGGCCGAATGTTATAAATAGGGGGGGTGCTCACCTTTTTACTTTTCACCACTTGTGCTCCCTTGTCGAATTTTTGTTTCCCCATTTCCTTTGGTTGCCGAAACCTCCATTGCTAGCTTCCCTTTTTCCTTCTCTTTTAAACCCTTAGCCAAACCACCCACTCTTTCATCTCTCCTTTCTCTCATTTTATGCTAAACCGAAAACACACCCCCACACCTTTCTTTCCATCTTTTCAAACCTTTTGGCCGAAACCCCTATTCCCTTTTCATTAATTTTCTTTTATTGTTAGCCGAACCTACACCCCACCTTTGTGTCGAATTTCCTCCTTTCAACTTGGTAGCACTTTGGCCGAATGCTAGCATAGATCTCTTCGGGTTCCGTAGCAATCGTTGTTAAAAGGTACTCTGGGGTTTAAGTAGTCAGTCAAGCCTCCGTTTGTAGCAATCAGCTTGGTAAGTGGTGGTAAGGTTTTTGATAAGCTATGTATGTGGTATTTTGATTAATCTAAGGTTGTTAAGTTTATGATGCTAAGGCCGATTGTAGGGGGGAGAAGAGCCTAGCGTAGGAGATCTTTCGAGAGGCGATTAGTCAACGGTTACAGAGGCATAAAGTAGCGTTTCGGGATTTGAGTCATTTGTATCAATTAGGTGCGTAATCGTCGCACTATTTCTGTGGTTTGGTTTGCTAATGTGTTTACATATGCGTGATGTGTGATGGCCGATTATAATGGCTTGAATGGTGAGTTATATATGATATATATATATATATGGTATGATAATTAACATGTGATGTCCACTCTTATGTTATAATATGATCTGACATGTTGCATTTTTACATACATGGGAGGTGGATTGGATCGACGAAGGGAGGAGTGTACACATGATGTACGTGGTCTAATGTTAGCCTCGGCTACATTAGCGCTTGATGGTTAGCTTTGTGCTACCTCAAGGGAGATGTTGGCTAGGTGCCCATCTCGGCGGTTGATGGCTATGTGCATCACCGTAGACAGATTATGGTTTTGGGATCACTTTGGTTGATCGGTGGCTCAGCCACGGCCTTGAGCAGCAAGTTAGCCAAGGTAAGATTTATGGATCACGATGTGATCAGTGGTGGGTTAGCCATGGCCTTAGGCAGGGAGTCTGCTAAGGTTGGTGTCACGGTTGGATAGTAGGTTGGGCTGAAATGCATTCTTGCATGATTTGTTTCGATGGCTGTGTGGGTATGGGCCAAGCCCATACGGATGGAAATATGTGTTATGATTATGCACTGAGTCAGTGGACTCACTCTTTTCATTAACCATTTCAGGTGATGCGTAGATTGGACCGGGATCGGAGAGGACACATGGTGGCCCATGCAGAAAGAAGAGTTTAAATATTTTAAGCTTAATTATATTAAGTACTTGGGTTTAAATATTGATGTAATAAGGGCCTTTTGATCTTTATTTATTTTTTAGAATTATTTTATTATTATTTTTGGTACTATTTTATTTTAATTTAATTATGGTTTAATTAATTTGATTTACCATGTGAAAGTTGATTTTTTTTTATATTAGCAACCTACTTATTCAATATATTTATAGGTTAATAAAGTGTTTTTAATATGGACATTTTTATAATATCAAAGTCTAAAGTATAGTTTTAAAAGTACATGGGTTTTACCAAAAAGTTAGTAAATCTTACTGTTTTACTCGAAGTCAAAAAGGATTTTCCACTGTCTTTCCTCAGTGACATAACCAGATTCTGTCGTAGTGAATGGGTCGGGTTTGGGGATGTTACATGTAGCTTCTCCAAACATCATGCAATCATCAGCAAACAGTAAATGAGATATCTTCGGCCCTCTTCTACTAACCCTTGCACCTTTAACCAGTCCTGATTGTTTTGCTGATCTCATTAAAGAAGAAAGCCCTTCAATGCAAATGAGAAAAAGAAAAGGGCTAAGTGGATCACCCTGCCTGAGTCCCCTTGATGGTTGAAAAACTCTGCCCCTATGACCATTGATGTTAACAGCATAAGACACTAAAGTAATGCATTTCATTATCAAACCCACCCATTCCTGTGCAAATCCCATCTTGATCAACATTTTCTTCACAAAATCTCATTCTACCCTGTCGTATGCTTTACTCATAACTAACTTTATTGTCATGTAACCCTTAAGCCCTGTTCGTTTCTGTTGAAATGTGTGTAGAATCTCATAAGCTAAGAGTACATTATCAGTTATCAGTCGACCTGGAACAAATGCACTTTGTACTTCATCAATACACGAGCCTATAACATTCTGCAATCTGTTAGCAATTGTCTTTGCCACAATCTTATATAGAACTGAACACAAACTTATTGGCCTGAAATTGACTAATGTTGAAGGATTAGGGATTTTTGGGATGCGCACTATTTCTGTAATATTAACAAGGTCAACTCCTTTGTTCTCATTAAGGATACTCAAACAGAACATCATTACCTCCTTACCCACAATATGCCAGTATTGTTGAAAGAACAGAGCTGGGAAACCATCCGATCCGAGAGCCTTTGTAGGACCCATACCCTTCAACGCTGCCCAAACTTCCTTTTCACGAAAGGGAGATAATAGGGACTCGTTGACTTCATTCGTAATTGTAACAGTCCGAAAATGACCCTAATCAGAACGGTGGTTTCGGGACCACGAATCTGAGTTCGAAAAATATTTAAATATTATTTTCTGTGTTAATTATATGTCAATTAGCATGTGTGATAGTTTCGTATAGAAATTTGATTGTTTGTGTGATTAATAAAATAAAAAGGGCTTAATTGCATAAATTATAATCTTGATAGTTTAAAGTGTAAGAACTAAGTTGAAGTTGTCTTTTAAAATGGGAACATTTAAAATGCAATAAACCCATTTTAAAGATAGTGGCCGGCTATGTACCATTATAACCTTATAGAATAATGTTGTTTAATTTATAAAGGAAGGTTAAATTAGTAATCCATTAATTAGTTAGTATATATGTTAGTAAAACATAAAATAAACCATGTTTTTGTTCATCTCCTTCATGACCGAATACATGCAAGAATAGAAAGAAAAAAAAAACATCAAGCTTGGTTCGGCCATCTCTAAGCTTAAATTAAGGTTTGTGGTTAGTTCGATTTTTATTGATTTTTACGTTTTAGTGATCGTTGCTTCGAATACAAGTCGACCCATGTTAGAATTTTTGAATTTGAGCATGTTTGATATTCGGCCATTGAGGGATGTTTGTGCTTTGTAATGTTTGATGGAAAAATATTAAAAGTATGTTTGGAATTTACATGTTTTGAATTGGAAATTTTGGTGAATTTCAGTATTTTGGGCTAAATTGTAAAAACAAATTTTTGAGGGGTTAAATTGAAAAACAAATGAAATGTGTGGACTTGTATGGTTATGTGGAAGATTCGGCCCTAAAGGATTGAATTCAAATTATGTGTATTTTGTGTTTTGTGCAATAGGGACTAAATTGTAAAAGTCGTAAATGTTAGGGGTAAAATGGTAATTTTCTTATTTATGTGTTTTGGGACTAAATTGAAATGAAATGTGCTTGAATGAGCTTAATTTGAATATGTTTAGATCAAGAACAAAGAAAAATGGACTTGGATCGGGGAAAAGCGAAAGTTATCGAATAGCCGGTTCTTATCGTCCGATGATACTCGAGGTAAGTCTTTAAGCAAGTTAATACTGTAAATATTGTTCGTAACCTAGTTTACATGCTGAATTTTGAATTATTGGATTGAAATGTTGATAAAGCCGAATGTGACATATTAATTCAACAATGAAAGGTAGTTAAATCTAATTGAATTCATTATGTGAAAGTGATATGAATTATGTATTGTATACGTGATTTTGGTAATATGTAATGTGTATGTGATGGTTGAATAATATTAATGCAGGCTTTGAGCCTAGCAGGTCTTGTGCCGGTGAACTATATCGGGCTTATTGCCTAGCATGCCTTGTGCCGGTGAATTATATCGGGCTTATTGCCTAGCAGGCTAAATGTCGGTGTTTAAATTTCAGACCTCGGGTCTAGCAGGCCTAGTGCCAGTGTGTGATTCAGGCTGACGCCTAGCAGGTTTTATACCGGTGATTTACAATTGCGAGCTTAGACTACGAAATGATTAAGATATGGAACAAATCGAGTAAGCTTAAGCTTATGCTAATGAATTTTGTTAATTCGATCATAAGGTATGTATTTTCATACTTATATGTTATATGTGATGTCAATGAGCAAATAAAACGATGAAATAATTGTGTTGTACATTTGGTTGATGGGATATGTGGATAAATTATGTTATGTGGATGTTGTTTACTTGAAAACATGAGAGTTGTTTAAAGATGTTCATGTATGTATATCTATATACACAGATATGTATATATATATTCGGTTCTATGAGATAATTTGTATATTCATCGAGTCATGTGGAATATATGTATATGTGTGTTATCGAATATGTGGGATTGTATTTAGATACTTTCGGTTATAGGGGCTTACTTTATATGTACAAGGAAGATGCCATTCAGTTATATATATATAACTTTTATGTGATGTGTATTTGATGAGTTCTAATTTTAAGTAGATGGTGATAAATATTTTGCTATATATACGGACATTGATATTTGGCTTTGATAGCATATAAATGTCATATTAATTATTTATGTTAAGAATTCGTTCGATTTAACTTGATTGAATAATTAGCTGAATTGTTAAATTTGCTTAAGCCTTACTAAGCTAAGATAGCTTACTCTATGTGTTTGCTATTTGTTTTATAGATTTGATCAAGCTACGAGCTCAGGGGATCGTCAGTGAAGTCAACCACACTATCATCTTATTTTGGTCCTTATAAGCTTAGTTTTTGAACCAAAGGCATGTATAGGTTAGACTAAGTTTTTAAACCAATGAGTTTTGTTTTGTATATAAATATAGCCATGCGAAAATGGCTAAGCTAAGATACTTCGATCTTGGATGTTTATGGCAATGATGCATGATCATTATGCAGTATAATCGGCAATATGAGTTTGCATGAATAGATGCATAGTTAAATTTAGCATATATGTGAATGTTTTTTATTCATTGATTTAGAAATGTTATAATGCATATGGCATATTCGGTCAAAATGAGGAAGCTTAGTTTTGAAATTATGAAAAGGTATAAATAGGTATATGTCTTGAAATTTGATGGTTAATTTGGTTAGTTTTAAGTTAAATTTTAATTATGAGTATAATGTGATAGACATATTAATAATAGTATAGCTTCATTATTAAGGTTAGTTGTTAGTGAAAAATTTCTATGTCTAGGTAATGCGTTCGGTTATAAAATAGTATGATTTTGTTGACCACAAGAGTATGTTATAAGCATATATATATATATATATATATATATATATGCGGTTAATTATTAGTGTTTGAGTAGTGCATGAAATAGGCATAACTTTTATATGGTATTATGATAGCTTAATTGATCATGGAATGTATGGCAAAATGTGTATATGAATATACATGAATGGTTTACTTTGAAATAGTCAAATACGCATAAGATTTTAGTGACTTATATATATATATATATATATATATATATATATATATATGTGTGTGTGTGTGTGTGTGTGCTTAATCATAATGTGGAGTTGAAAATGTCGTATTTGCTTATGAACATTAAATTATGTATGAGTATGCTCAGAATTATGAATCAAAATGTTTAATTATGTTAGGTAATACCTTGTGACCCCAATCCGGCGACGGATACGGGTTAGGGGTGTTACAGTAATAATCCTTTTTATGCCCTCCATCGCCTTCCGACAGTCTCCAATACCCTTAGATGCAAAAAGATCTTCAAAATATTCTGTAGTTGTCTCGAGCATTTTTGATCCATCAGTTACCTCTCTGCCGTCTTCTGACACTAATTTCGTGATTGAATTAGTCCTTTTTCTAGATGATGCACACTTATGAAAATAAGTAGTATTTTTGTCTCCTAGCTGAAACCAATTAGCTCGTGTTCTCTGGTCCCAATACACTTCTTCTCTATCAATCTCCATGTTTAAGTGTATCCTTGTATCTATAATTCTTGACATCGTTTCATCGTCTCTGTCCTTTCCCAACAGAAATTCAAGCTCTTTTGTGAGCCTCTTCTTAAGTCCTTCCTTCCTGCTTCTAATAGAACATGCCCAGTCCTTCAAACGGATCTGCAGACGCGTCAGCTTCTCCCACAACGGTACATTATGTGAATCCCAGAACTCCCTAATCAAACCTTCAAAAGATTCCTCCATAGTCCACCATGCTTCAAAACGAAATCTTCTAGAACCTGAAAATGTGGATGGATTGTCTGTAGATAGAATGGGAAAGATGTTGTATGTTCCCCATCGGGAATAAAAGTAACCATGCTTCATTGGCAACCCCTCTGTCTAAACGTTCTCTTATGTTTGTCTCTGGAAGATTACCCTTTTCCCAAGTAAACCACACACCCGAATACCCAATATCCATCAATTGACAATCCTCTAAAGTGTCTCTAAAAGCATCCATTCTTTGTTGTTCTCTAGGAACTCCACCACTCTTTTCAAAAGAATACATGATTTCATTGAAATCTCCAGCTGCGAGCCATGGATAGTTGCAGTCTTGACTTAGTCTTTTGAGCAAGTTCTAAGTGAAGCTTCTATCTTTTAAATACGGTGAACCATAGAATCCTGTAAATCTCCACTCCTTCTGTGTACTTCCCTCCCTAACTAACACATCAATATGCCATTTAGGGAAACTCCTCAACGTAACCACAATGTCACTTTTCCATGCTAGACATAGTCCTCCTCGAGACCCTTCTGCTTCAATGTCGATTCCGCTACTGAAACCGCAACTCCTTCTAACCCTCTCCATACGTTTCTGATCCAACTTAGTCTCCATTAAGAAGACCATATGGGGACTCTGCTGCTTGCATAAATTTCGCAGCCTCCTTACAGCCCGTGGACTCCCCAAACCACGGACATTCCAACATATATTTTTCATTGCGCCCGATCGGCTTGCCCATTGGCAGCCGCCGATCCAAAATTGTCAAAACCAACCATCTGTACCTCCTCATCAATCATATCCTCCCTGCAATCTGCTGATAAAACATCCCACAATCACCTTTTAATCTCTTCATACCCCCTGTTAAATAACTCCCAGCAAACCTCACCATCATCTTCATCAGGACATTTCCTTTTTTTCCTATCACCAATACATATTTGCGCGTTTTCCTGCTTATTTCTGGCCAACCTTTTCCAGCTAGCTTTTCTGGAAGTTTTTAATATTTCCTCACCTTTGTTAAATTCTGCTTCTTGTACCACATTCTCCCTCAAAGAAAGATTTCCCTCCTGAATCTTCAATCCATCTTCCTATCTTGCCAGGACTTTCCCTCCTGAAATATTTCCATACAAAAGATTAGATTCGCCACTATTTTCCTGATAATCCCACGTCTTACTCTGACCTGTATAAGTACACTGCACCCCTGCTTTTTAGAAAATTCATTAAACTTCATGCTTTCTTTTCCCATCATCTTTGATTTTGCTTTTAATGCAATAGAATATGGTGGATCTTCTCTAATTTTTGTCTTTTCTGCAGGATCTATCACCGAACAATCATTGAGGCTATGATCTAATTTACTGCACCCAAAACAAAAAACCGGCAATTTTTCATATTTAAATGGAATCCAAGAACTTACCCCATTTGCACTTGAGACAAAAATACCTCTTCTGAGAGGTTTTTGAACCTCCAAATTCACCCTAAGTCTGCAAAAATCACTACTAATTTCGGATCTGAGAAGCCCACCAAAGGTGCTACCAATCGCATGCAACATGTCTTTCTTATCAAACTCTGGAGGGCACGTACCAATCCTAACCCAATATGGTGATGAAGTAAGACAAATCTGGTCACGCTCAATTGGCTTCTTTAAACGATCAAACAAAATAATGGACTTACGGAAAAGCCATGGCCTACCCTCCAAAATAAATTCTAAATCTTCTTCTAGATCAAAAATAATTGAAAATAAATTCTGCCCTACCATCTGAATTTCAAACTTCTTCTTAGATTTCCATATGCTTTTCATCTGTGCCCTAAAGCTTTCTGGATTGAAATATTTTTTCGTCCACACTGAACAGATCAGAGTAGGTTTTTCACTAGGAACCACCAAAGATCTTTTAATCGATAGTTGAATCAATTCTTCAGCCAACAATGATATCTCATCATTGCTCTCCCTCTCCACGCCACCACCCTCTTTCATCCCAAGCTACAGCAAAGACCGTTATCTCCAGGACTCTCCAGAGAGCACTCTTAGTTTTTGAGAGAGTTTTTAAAACTATAAATGGCAAGATTTTGGTTTTGAGATAAATATACAAGTTTTTGAAAGTAAATTATACCGGTAATATAATTAAAATAAGGGAATAACTTATATTAGGATGATCCTAAAAGCTAAGATTTGTAGTTATCAATAAAATTTTGCCAGATCATCAAATTTTAAAGACATGAAATTATTATTATACAATCATCCATAGAGAAATTATTTTATAAACCTTTCCCACTACATTATTCATGGTCCATTTCCAATTATTTAATGACATTTCAACAACTTTTTTCATGACATTGACATATAGTTTTGGTAATTTTTTTACCCTGAACTTTAAATCCTAAACTTAAAACTTAGAACCTCAAACCCCAAACCCCAAACTTGTAACCCATAACTCCAAACCCCTGAATCTTGAACTCAAGCCCAAACCCTAAACTTCAAGGTTTGGAGTTTAATGTTTAATGTTTAGGGTTTGATTTCAAGGTTCGGGGTTTAAGGTAAAATAATTACAAAAATTATGTGTTAATGACATGGAAAATATTGCACAAAAATTACTATTTTTTTCAAATTGGTTGCACAAAAATAAAAAAAATATTAACTTATGGAAAAATAAAATAATTAAAATTTGTAAAAGAAGAAAAGATGTTTGTTTATAATTTAAAAAATTAATTATTTTAAGTAATTTAATTAAAGTTAAATTAAGTTGGAGAATGTATTAGATATAGATGAGTGTATAATAATACTTTATTATTTTTAAATTATTTAATCACATGCATTTCTGCAACACAAATATCATAATCTTCCAAATCTTGTGTAACAAAATTTATTATACTACGAATTTCTTATTAATATGATTTTTTTAAAAAAAAATTATTTCTTACAACTTCAGGCATGAAAAAGCCACAATTAAACATAGTTTTATAATTCAATCACAAAAGTGGAGCTTGCTTTAATGGAGCAAACAATTCTTCTATATATGCGTGTGTGTGAGCCATATGCTATTAAACATATTTCATCAACACAACATTTAATTTTAAGAAAACTACAAATTTAAACTTAGAAAACGACATATTAAACGGGTTAATCAGGAAATCCAATTGTAAAATAAATATGTATTATAAAAATAATTCATCCCACATATATATAATTTGCCCTGCTGGCTCCCCAACTAACCTCAAAATCGTTGATGACTTGTACCAATATCCTCCCATTAAAACACCTCCAAAAGTCGATGAAAACCCGTAGAATATAGAGCTAATGCAGCTAGCAGTCTAAAATCACTATTCAAAATTTCAAATTTCTGCAAATGTCTTTCTCCATTCTTTTATATCCAACTTACCATCTCCCTCCGGCCTTAAAACCTCAATAATTCACCATCAGTGTTCAGAGATGAATGGAAACAATGAGGGGAAAAACAAGGCATTGAAAGAGTGAAAATATCGGTGTTCTGTTGGGTTTAGCAGCAGGCACTGCAAAGGCATGCTGGTTTTCTTTTCTTTTTTTTGTTTTCCCTTGATTTGCGTTTAACAATTAATTCAAGACTAATAATATAGTCAGTATTTCAATCATGAGACTGCGTATAAGGGTTTGGGAGAGTATAGAAAATCTATATATCAAGTACACGGGCTAATTGCCCTAACTAAGAATAGCTGTACAGATTGAATAGTGCAGTAGTTTATATGATCTGACATTATGAAATTGATGGCAATCATGCCTGAAGCCACCAACATGTATTTTTTCTTTGATTGTAATATCTGATAATCGACATGATTATATTAGTATACTTAAGACAAATGTATTTCAAGAAACAAAAATGTTTGATTCAAAACCTTCAATGGGGTCATCATTTAGGATGTTATGAATATCTAATTAAATCTCCTTGTTTCTGTTGTTTGGTTTTTTAGGACAATACAGTAACCCAAGTAGTTTGTTTTGAAGGGTTTTACTTGGATTTGGATATGAAATTCAAACATCTTTCCTGACTAAAAAAAACCAAAACAAGAGGCTAATCATAAAACCCTAGATGGAGCACTGCAATTTCAAGACTACTATTTGATGGCTGGGAAAAAGGAGAAAATAATTGTGCAGGTCAAAAGCCTCAAAGGAGATCATATACATTGACCGAATAAGAACCTGAAGCTTGTGCTTCATGTTGCTCACATCCTCAGACCTCACATAACTGCTAACAATCAAACCCTGTGAATAACAGAAGAAAGATGAAAAGTACTAGGCAGATAGTAAATTTGGCTTCACTCCATTTCTTTTCATATCCTTTTCTGCAAAGCTCAGTGTTGATGACCAGAAGAGTGATGTTGTCACTAACATTACCTTATATTCATTCACCACAGGAAAAACAGCATAAAAGAAAGTGTAAAAATTGTAGACATGGTGTTTACCTGGATCCTGAGAGTTGGTAGAAAAAATGCATCACAAGGATTTTACAAAGAGAAGCCAACAGAGCCCAGTTGGCAGTATGCCCACCTCCATGAAAGATGAGATCGGAGAGCAAAAAGAAAAGGGTTTTTTTGTTTCCATGATTGGAGGTGGACAGAATGCCAATAAACTCTGTAAGAAGCCCTTTGTTAAACCCCGGTGATAACAAGCAGCCTTTGTGATCACCACTACTGAAAGAAAAGCAACACAGGCACCTGCTGATGAAGGAAGATGACTGTTAAGGACAATAAGAGGGGCTGATGGAGTTCTCCTATTTAAGATGCAATGAAGTAAGAACAGTAAATAAGAGAGAGAGAGAGAGAGAGAGTGATGGGTGTAATTAATTAAAGAGGAAGAAGCGTTTTTCAGACTTTAAAAAAGAAAAAGACAGATAAATATAATCAGACTGGATGGTTTATATGGAGAGCATATTTAGAAGGACGAAAGGATCATCGTCATCATCATGGTTATTCTCTCGCTCTCCCCTCGTTACTGGTGTAAAACCCCACCTTCCCCTTCAGTCTTTTCTTGCGTTCTTCATCATCATCATCATTCTCACCGTCCCCCTTTCCTTTCCATCCCCTCGTTTCTGGTGAAGCAAACGCTCATAATACACCAACCCACTTTTTCTCTCTCTGAAACTGAAAGAGGAGCGATGTTAGGGTTTTCAGGGAAAGACAAGGGTTTTTGCTACAACTTTATGATCCACCCCATCTGGGCGCTGGAGGAGCCAAGTGTGAGCTGCAGGCAATTTTTTTCACCCATGGGAAATTGAATTTAACTATTTGAAGGCTTTGACAAGCACAGTTAGTGGTTTTAATGACATGATGTCAAAAGTTAGAGCAACTAAACCCTCCACTTACTGGGGATTATATGTAACGCTTATCAGAAGGGATAACCCACGCTCCCCAACATTGTAATGGTCAATGGAAACTTGATTAGTCAGTGCTAACGGTTGCTTTTGAACCGAAATCTCAAATTAACTAGGCTGATTATCCACCATCTTCTTATTTAATTATTGTCTAAATTTTGGTTTGTCAGTGAGAATTTCACTGGTTATGCATCATTTTTTTTCACTTTCTTTTTTTAATCAACTCTCAAAAATCAAGGAGTTGCATGATCATTCTTTTTACCGGATGTACATGAGAATGGCTGCACATGTTGAGAATTAATGGCATCTGAGAATATTCAAGAAATCTCTCTAATAACAATGGTAGAGAAACAACATGGAAACGACACGAAGCTTAACAATATAGGCAGCCCTAAGTTTATTGGCAAATCTTCCACCATCAGTTGCACCATTCCCTCTACTTTTCATTTATGACAAAATGACCTTAAACAATGAGTGAGCAATAAGTGCATTTGGTTTAATAGGTAAGGAAATTGAACAGTGATTTTATTGACTTTATAGGGAAAAAAATGGTAATATCAAGTCAATAACTCAATAACCAGAGTAACGTCGTTCACTAAAATTACTGGTATGGACCCCTATGTCTTTATACTTTGCTTCTACTTTTCTATCTCATATATTTTGGTTTAGTATGTAAACCAAATATATCTTCCCACTTTCAAATTTTGAGTGATTTTAAGACATTAATAGTAGGAAAGTAAGTATCCAAGGAAGCTTAAGTTTCCAATTAGCTACCCTTTTTGACCTGCAATTTTAGACTATTTAAAATGTGATTAAAAGGTAAACCGTTGGTCAATTTTCTATAACATTATATTTGACTGCTTTTTTGCTTTTCAACTTCTGCAGCTGTTTTCCACTGATTCAACATAGGATAGGATGCATGTGGTTGAGCCTCCAACTGCAAGGTCACTATGGTGAAGCTCCTTCTCATTTCTGTTTCAAATTATGTGAGAAATCAATCCCATTATTCATCTAAATAAAATCTTAAAAACTCAAAAGAAAATATCACAAAAGGTTCATGGTCTTGGGCTCTTGGCTACACGAAATAAATGAAATCTCAAAAATCAAAACATTCCCTTTTGTCGTTTTAAACATCAAACTCATCACTCCCACGGCCTATGCTACCTCCTTACACCTTGTATTATATTTTATGCAAGATTGTGCATGTTTCTTTTTTTGTTCTAATCTAATAATTATATGGTGGTGGTCAAAATTCTTTTTTAATTCCCGGGAGCTTTCAAGAGAGAACAAGCTCCCACAAATAATTTATACGTTTTAAGATGTGTTTGGTATAAGAATTATAATATTATAGTTAGTAATAGTATCATGGAATGTAAAATTGCTTACAATATTACCAATTACGGTAAATTCTTTTATTCTATTCATTTGACTATTTTGATATTTTGACGGAATGTAAGATTTTCTATTAGCATATTTTATTAAATTGTCTTTATTATAATTTTTTTTAGTCTCAATTTTCATAAAATTATGATAAACTATCATGTTTTTAGCACAATTTATATATTAATAAGTAAATATATATATATATGGTTTTGAAATAAAGTTACAAATCATAATTATAATTATTTATGAAAATTGATTGCATCACCAACCCTTTAACTCTTAAAATCATTTGAAACTCAAATAATCATTTTAAATAATATAATAATTGATAATTAAAAAATGGTAAAAAAAATCTGAGCTTGTTCATAATAAATGATTAATCTTTGAAAATTTTCATTGAGGATTTAAATAGAGTTTGTTATGAGTTCTACTTTGAAAGTAGGTGTTGAGAGGTTAGGATCTCCACCCTCTATCGAGTTGGAGAGGGAAAAAAAAAGTCAAGAACAAAGATGTAACATCCCTCACCTAATCCGATCGTCGAATTCGAGTTTCAAGATGCTACTACAGTTATCAAAACATTCATATGCAAATCAAAATATTAAATTCAATTTAACTCATTAAGTTTTTATAAATACATGCATAACAAAAGTTATGAACCAAACAAAGACTAAATCGAGCATACAAACATAATTTAATATATTCGAGCATGATTAAAGACCAATTTAAAAAATTTTAAAACTTGGAACTAAGTATGAAAATAAAAGGAACAAGTACCGATATTTTTAGAAAAGGTATCAATACCAAAAATCAATATCGATACCATTTTGACATTTTACCATTTTCAAAACACTGTTCATTTGGTCAAGTATCGATACCTTGGTCCCTAGTATCGATACTTTTACCCATATGGTCAAAATCACAAATTTAAAAGTTCATTTCATGCCCAAATCTATATCTTAGCTCATAGATACATATAGGTACACAAATAACCTGCATAGAACTCATTCAATCCATTACAAACATACAACCAATATGCCATAATTGGCATCTCAATCCTACAATTCAACTTCAAACATAATCTTTCACATCAATACTAAATACATATCATATGCACATTCAATTACACACATATATATACATATACATTTTTCATATATATTCAATTTAGTCCTTATCACTATCAACCAGTCTAAATCAAATCAAGTCAGCTCATTTCATTAAATCATAACCTCATCACATAACATATCCTATTTTAGTCCAATTTAAGGTCAATTCGATAATTATTTCAATTTGATATTCATCGTATTCAATTTAATTCTTTATCTCACCCTTTTGTGTCGAATCATAAACAATTAAAATTTCAATTAAACATCATTACAATTATAATTCCAAATGCATAACCATTTAATGAAAAAATCCGTATGAACTTACCTGGTTAAGACAACAACCAAACAACTCTCTAAGGACTAATCATCAATTTTTGTCATTTCCTCGATTTTCTTCAATTTGGTCCAATATCCGATCTATTCAATAAGTCAATTCCAAACATCTTATGCCATCCTATTATAAGTATATATAATTTTAATTTTATTATTTGAATGCCCCTAATTTTTTCATTTTATTCAATTTAATCCCCAAAACTAAACTTATTATATCTTCCAAATTTGAACTCTAAATTTTAAACCCACTTCAATTGTGTCTATATACAGCCTCCTATTATCACAATTTACACAAATTCCATACCAATTTCAGTATATTCACAATTTAGTCCCTCACTCAAAACTAACAAAATTTACTTAACAAATTAAACCTATTTCATTTCTATGCTCCAAAATCTACCATAAACATTCAAAAACTTCAAATAACATCAATGACCACTTTTTAAATATTTGACAGTTTTGAAAACAGGCGTACGGGTTAGTTGGACCTAATTGCAACAATCTCAAAAACATAAAATTTACTAAAAGTTAACTTAAAATTAACTTACATGCACGGTTTGAAAGTTTGAAGAAATTTGACTATGGCTTCTTCTATTCTTTCTTGCTTCGAATGGTGAAAACAAAGGGGTGGAGAAGATGACAAAAATGTTTTTGTGTTTAACATATATTATAATTACTTTTATTTAATTAGTTAAATACATATTTTAGCTTAAATTAATACCAACCACCCTCTTTCTTAAAAAGTGGTTAATTATCACTTAAATCCCTCAAATAAACTTAATTAACACCTTGATCAACTAAAATTCCATAAAAATCAAGTTTTTTATGATTTTTATAATTTAGTCCTTTTCCTTCAATGACTAACCATTCACTAAAATTTTAAAACCAAACTTTAATTCACCTATATATCAGATCTATAAATATTTAATAAAAATACTTATGAGCTCGATTTTATAGAAACAAAGTCTCGAAACCTCATTTTTCAAAATCACTTAATTTTCGATATGCATCCATTGTACATTAACTAACTAATCAATTAATAAAATATATTAAATCACGATTCACTATTATACTATATTTAACTCATAAATATTAATTAAATATATCTATGGATTCTTTCATCGGAATTGTGGTCTTGAAACCACTATTTCTGACACTACTGAAAAACGGGTTGTTATAAAAGATTATAAAGAGAGAGTGACCAATAAGATTAGGCTATGAATACAACTGATGTCGTCAGGCCATCATTTAAGGACCAGTTACTTCGTAATACTTCAATCGATAATGATTCTAATGCTAGTCTTGAGGAGTCTGAGGTGGTCTTCTAGAAGGAAGATGTTATTCCGCACGATGGCCAGTTCCTTTCAATCTATTTTTCAAAAAGAGTGCAAAATATGACTGATAGAAATATGGAGAATATTGTTGTTATCAGGCTTTTAAGTAGGAACATTGGCTATAGAGTGCTTGACAATAGAGTGCATTCATTGTGGAATCTCATGGGAAGTTGTTAATTGAATGGCCTTGATAATGATTTCTATCTAGTCAAAGTTAGAAATAAAAGGGACTACGAGAAAGTTCTTATCGAAGGGTCGTGGCAGATTTATGAGCATTATGTAACAGTCTAGTCCTAGGGTAGGGATTTCTTTACAAGAGGCGGAGGTCCTTCCAAGGTGGTAGTGTGGATAAATTACCATGACTTCTATATCATTTCTATTAAAAGAATTTATTACAAGCTACTGCACATACAACGACCTGAATTTCGGTGGTGTTGAAAAATGCGATTTCGAAACCCCATTTCAGTAAACAAAGCCCGTAAATATAAAATAGGAATATTTATGGAGTTGATATAAAAATACATTGAGGTTCAGTTAAGTAATTTTGTAACACTCCAAACCCGGTCTATGCGTTAAGACTAGATTTGGTATATCACACAAAACGAACATACATCTAGTCATCTAATGATTTAAAGAAAACAGATTCTCAAAACTACTTTGGAATTGAAGTTTATTAAAAACCGAGGTAAATTTTAAAATCTATGATTTAAGACATAAGAGTTTATAAATTAAAACTTTGAAATTTATTTTGTTAAAATTTTACGAGAAGTTTAAAGAAGTTCTAAAGAAATTTGAAAACAAGTTTCTAAAAAAAAAATTTACAGGAAAATTTACGAGAATAAAATATTTAAGAAAACCCCCCCTTTTTTTTGCACGAGAATTTAAGAAAACATTTATAAAAATATAGAATAGTCCCATTTAAGTATTTAAACATAATTAAAATCCATCCATAAGTAAAAATCCATAAAATAATACCAGAGGCCTTATTACATCATAACTGAAATAGTAATTAAATAAAAATATTTAAGAGTAGTTCAAAGTTCACAAAAACCATCCTTCGAAGTATGGCCTCCACGAAGTCATCCCCGGCCCAAGCCTCCATTAATGATCGTTACCTGAGAAGGGTAAAGGAAACGGGGTGAGTTACTTAGAACTCAGTGTGTAACCCACTTACCAAGTCCACTGGGCCAAAACCATTTAAGCATTTAATTGAGCTTGAGCCCATTTACAAATGTAACAATATAACAATATAAAATGCATGTGATATGCAATTCCCAATCAAGCCTAAATTTCCATCCGCTACACACACCACGTACCAACCAGCACACCTGTGGGGAGCTTTAGTCACCCACCCCGCCAACACACCAACTGGGCATTAAGCCATATATTAAACTGGGCACGAAGGCATTAACTGGGCACGAAGCCATTAACTGGGCACGAAGCCATCTTCCTCTTCGTCAAATATCCCAACCCATGCAATCATGTATATAAAAGCATGACAATTCATTTATATGATAATTCCAACATAAGGCCCATAAATAATAAAATTATTACAATCTGGCCCATTTCACAATTTGGCCCATTTATCACATATCAATATGGCCCATTTATTAAATATCATATTTGGCCCATTTATCACATATCACATTTGGCCCATTATCAAATATCACATTAGCCCATTTAACGATCTAGCAGTTTTTGGCCCATATATCGATCGAGCAGTTTTTTTTTAAATTTGCCCATATAGCAAATTATCAAATTGGCCCATATAGCAATTTACCAAATTGACCCATATAGCAATTTATCAAGTTGACCCATTCAGGTTTCGTAATTTGGTCCATAGGGATATTCGTAATTCAGCCCATTAGGGGCATTTTCGTAATTTGGCCCATAAGGGTGTTTTCATAATTCGGCAATCGTAATTTTAAATTTGCCCATATAGCAAATTATCAAATTGGCCCATATAGCAATTTACCAAATTGACCCTATAGCAATTTATCAAGTTGACCCATTCAGGTTTCGTAATTTGGTCCATAGGGATATTTCGTAATTCAGCCCATTAGGGGCATTTTCGTAATTTGGCCCATAAGGGTGTTTTCATAATTCGGCAATCGTAACCACTAATCGGTAATTTACCCTCTAAGGGTATGATGGTAATTTTCGCAACCTAGGCTTAATTACTAATTGGGGCATAAAATCAAACTGTCCATCTGCGTCGTACTGACTAACTGACTATAACTTGAGTTGGGAAACTCGAAATTTAGATCCGTAAATTTTCCCTAAAACTAGACTCATAACTTCTTACTGTAATTTTTTCAGAATTTTTGGCTTATCCAATTAGTACAGTTTATTCTTCAAATTATCCCTTGTTTCACTGTTTGACAGTTCTACCCTCTCTACAATTTATAGTGATTTTTCAAAGTCAGAACAGGGGATCTCAAAATCACTCTGAACCAGTCTCACAAAAATCTAAAAATCTCAAAATATACTGATGCTTTTCTTGCTCCGTTTCTTTTATAAGAAAATAGACTCAATTATCTTCAATCCATATCCTTCACTTTCTAATTCATTCCTACTATTTTTGGTGATTTTTCAAAATCACGTCACTGCTGTTAACCAAAATTGTTTTATTACAAAATATGATTACCACTTCGAACAAACGTACGCCCGAGTGGCCATAGATGCTAGTTTGCGGCTTTTCAGTCTTTCAACCGAATCACAGAACATTTCATGCAATTATTTAGAGAGGTATGAGATTACACACCCCATTTCAAACATGTATTCGGAAAGTAAGGGATTACACACCTTGATTAGGATTCCCTAAAGAACCACTCTTCGTTGCCCCCTAAAAATAAATTCGATCAAAAGTTAGCATCGATATCTTAAAGGTTCCAAAAGCCCAAAAGTATTCACTCACAAGAGTCACTTACCACAATCGCGATCCTTCCCTACTAGATTCTAAAATCCGGCCTTGCACCTTGGCTATTTCAACGAGTTCCACCAATATTTGGCCTAATCTCCCACTTACCAATCAACTTCCGGCTAAGAGAAAGATAAGTAGCAGCAAAGAATGGCTTGATTTGGCCCTAACTATCAAGGATAAACCGAATGGAATGACAAGCTTTAGCTACTACAACCACCAAGATTCGGCTAAGGAAGAAAAAGGGTTAGAAAGAAATGGTGAAGTTGAGATTTTGGTTAGGAAAATTTAAGAAGACCCGAAATACCTCCAAAAAGGAAAAAATGACTAAGAAAAATGCCAAAATGATAAAGAAATTCAGCATCCTTCCTTCTTGGCCGAATTTCCCTTTTTATTTTCTCATATTCTTTTTGGCCAACTCATCCATGATTCCCTCCATGTTTTGCTCCATGTTTTCCTCCATGTGTCCCCACTCCATGTTTTGCTCCATGTTTTCCTCCATCCATGTTTTCCTCCACGTTTTTGCTCTATTTGTCCCCACTCCACTCCTTCTCTTCTTTGAGCAAAAATAAAACTCTCTTGTTGCTTGTCATGAGATTTGAACCATTGCTCTCTTCAATAGCTCAACACACCACTTGCCACCAAGCCACAAACTCCCTTGTGTCTCCTAAATGCACCCACTTATTCTTAAGTCCTACTTCCATCACTCATTTCCACTAAAAGGCAGAAAAATGAAAATTCTTGCTATGGCCTAACTCGAACCCGAGACTTCAAAGAAACCCCATAACTTTCCAAAGTCACCTTCCTAATAAGTCCAAATTGTACTAATTGCGTTCTCATATTCTCAAAATTTTAAAACGCTTTTATGCTCAAGGTCCAATGGGCCCAATTCTACTAGGCCCAATTTCAGATCGTTACAAATTTAGTCGAGAAAATAGTTAATTAAAACTGAGGGTCTAAATTGTAAAAGTCCAATTACTATTGAGTTTTAATTTAGAAAAGGCTTGGGGAACCTAAATAGTAATTATCCAAAGGGTTAAAATGGTTATTTAACCATTTACTTAGCATGGTTTAGTGGATGATAATGTTGATTCCACTTTGATTAATTAATAATTGATTAATTGTAATTATTACCTTATTAAAACAACTAATTAAGGTTAATTAAGATTTAACTAAAAATATATATTAAAGATAGTGGAAGATGAAAGCATCATCTTCCCCACTTATTCATGTCGTCCCAAAATTGTAAAGAAATAAAAAAGAGAAGAAAAGCTTTCTTGAAGCTTAGCATTCAGCCTTCAATTTTAGGAAGGTAACAATGTATTTTTCCTTTAATTTTTATAGATTTATGATCATATGAGTTTGATTTAGCTCGCTCATGTATCACTTTGTTCAATTTTTAAATTTTTAGAAAGTTTCCATTGTTGAGAAAATGATAAATTAGGCTTGAATTTGATAGATATTAAGCTTAGATTATGATAAGTACTAAATTGTAAAGCTAAATAATCATTTGAACCTGGCTCTTGTAATTTTCCCACTTGGAATTTGCAATAGACCTCTTGTAAACGACCCACTTGGAACTTACAATAGAGCTTTAATTATTGGCCTAAGTGTTGCTCCTTGATTCGCATCACTTTGTAACATTAGAGATCAAATTGAATAAACTAAAATTTTGTCAAGAAATTATGCTAGGAATAGAAAGTATCAGGTCTCTAATGAAAGAATGTGAAATCAAATTTTGATTTGAAGCTAAGTATCAAAAGATATACTTATCCCGAATTTAGGGACTAAATTGAATAAAACGAAAAATATGTATGCCTTTATATTGGGATGTGGACTGAATGAAATCTGATATTTATTTATTTATTTATTTATTTATTTACCGATCGTAGCGAAAGGCAACGTCAGACCGTCGAGAATAAAAAGAAAAGCGATTTTCGTTGTCGAGTGACGCGAGATTTTTATGATTCAAGATCAATCTATTTATTTACATATTTATGTCATATTGTATGATTGAGTATTGAGGCGAGTTAATAATAGTTGTATTAATTGATTTGCTATGATTGTTTTTGAATATCGAGATAGTAAACTGAAATAAAATAAAAATTAGTATAATATAGTGGGGACATGATATGAGAATGGATTGAAATATGTTATATGATGAGATATTTTGTGTGTTGATGATGACTTGAAATGAGATGATGATATTGAATGTGAAATTATGTGTGAATTGGAATAAATGGAAATGAAATGGGATTGGTGATTAATATGTGGTAATACAAGGTATGAAAATCATAATATGAATGATTAAATGATATGAAAATGCAAATGTGACTGATTATAGGGTATGATATGCAAATGTGAATGGAACAGGGTATGAATATGTTAATATGTATGATTAATGCCCATGTTAACTTAGTAAAAGTTTAGGATACAATTGACATGTCAATAGAGTCATATGCGCTCTTCTACGAGATATTTGATGATATAGAGATTATGACAAGTTATATCGAGATCCAACATCTGTTGCGGACCATCGAGTATTATTTCTCTCTACGGAGACTTTAGTGTGGTGGATAGGTGTATTTGTATATGTATATACATTGATGCCTACGGGCTTTTGCACTTAGTACTTTGGTGTGGTGTAGTTATGCTTATACGAGCTATCTTGGTGTGGTGTAGTTTACCCGTGTATTTGAATCCATTTTACTAGGGTTTTATTGAGTGAAACATTGAAATAAAATCTTGAAATAGGAAAAATAAAATAAACTGAATTTTGGTAAACTATTATAATGTATGATTTGTATTGAAATGGTATGAAATTGTGAATTGATAATAGTATATGAAATGATTTGATAATATGGAGTTATATGTGTGCATACGTGAAATTCACAAAAAAAAGAAAGTATATAAAAGATTATACGAATTGGTTAGAATCGAGCCATGAGAGCCAATTTGAGTATGAATGAGCCAATTGGCTTGAAAGTGATTGTAAAGGTAATATGAAATTGAGCATACAATTTGATGAATGTGTAGGTATAAGTATATACGCATAGATGATGGTATGAAATGAATAAGTAGGAAGTGAAATAAATGGAAAATGGTTAAGTAAATATTAGAAAGTATAGTATGTAACAATCATATGTATTAGTTGATGAAATTATGCTTCAAGTTGGTATGTTGTAAAATGAAAGTATTGGTATCCTAATGTTGAACATTATGATTAGGGGTGAGTATTCGATCAAGTCGAGTCAAATCGAGTCAAAAATTTTCGAGTTAGTCGAGTTGACAAATCATATTTTAGCAACTGAACTCAATTTGAATTTTTTTCGAATCGAATCGAATCGAGATAAAAAATTTCGAGTCAAATCGAGTCGAGTTAACGACTCCTATTATTTATACTTAATGTTGCATTTAGATGGACTGATTATTTAACTAGTAGACAAAGTACAAGATTATTTATACTTAATGGGTAAACATTTATCAAAACGACGTAGTTTTGCCTTTTAACTTAATTATTTTGAATTTTCACTTTTAAAAAAGTAAACATTTATCAAAACGACGTAGTTTTGTCTTTTCTTATTCGGATTTTCGGATAACTCGAATTGTGTAATTCATATTCGAGTTAAACCGAAAAACTTAATATTTTATTTGAGTTGATTTGAATAACTTGACTAACTCAAATAACTCGAACTATTTAATTCAAATTTTGAATTTTTTATCTAGTTTTTCTAATCGAATCGGATTTTGATCACCCCTAATTATGATATAGTAAGTTTAAATGCTATTATGAAATGAACTGATGTGAAAAAGGGTTATATGCATGTTTCATACAATAGTGAAAGCTTTTGACATGAATGTACATTTGAAATGGCTAAAGTTTGAACTTGAATTGATAGTATGCATTCGAGTAATGCTTGTATTATATTGACTTGAATCATGAAAGTATCACTAAACTTTATTACTCAATATATGGTTTGTTTACTTTGTGCGTAGGTATAGGTTAATCTCGAGGTTACGAGAAGTTATTCCAACATCCAGAAAGCGATCCTCGGCTCAACAATGTTCGTATAGTCCTTTTTTAATATATGACATGTACCGAGTTTTGAGCTGATTATATATCAAAGGGCCATTTTGAGTCCCGAATAGGTAATTTCATGTGAATTTTAGAGTTTCTATATGGTTGAGTCATGTATATAACTTGATTAAGGTTTATATATGAAAAATGGCATAGTAGCAAATGATTAATTGAATGATTGAACTTGTGATAATTGTCAATTGTGATGTTGGTGAAATGGAATTGTGTTATGTAAATGAATATAGAATCTTTCAGGTTCGAAATGAACCTATTGGAATGGTACTATTGTTGAAATTTTTGCAATTTGAAAAGATTATTGATTTCTTAGGTGATGCAATTTGGTACCACATAGACCTATTCAAAGCAGGCGGTCACGTCTCGACGTCGAATCTTTGTCGTCAACGTCACTACGAGAAATCATTAGTAAGTGAAGTCGTGATAAGGAACCCTCGATGTCACAACGTCAGCCCCATACTTTTCAAACTTTATAATTTGGTCCTAATTTGACCTCGGATTAGTAATAAAGCTTTCATAATGTAACACCCTTAACCCATCTTCATTCCCAGAATAGGGTTCCAAAGCATTACCGTTCAAAACAAAACATTTAACTTCAAAACAAAAATAATTATGTGAATTAAATACTAACATTTAATAATTCAATTTAAATATATCAAAAATACACTTACAAGCCTTAAACTGAGCCTACGAGGCCTTAATTACAGGTTGGTAACATTCAGGGATCAATTTGAAACAAAACAAAAAACTTTGGAAAAACTTGAAAATTTTAGAAATAGGGGTCACATGGTCGTGTGACATAGCCCAGACTATGTTGGCATTCGAAGTATTGACACATGGCCATGTCCTAGCCCATGTGTCCACCCGTGTAGCATATTGACTTGGGTCACACTACAGTGTCATAGACTGTGTGTCAGACCATGTGTATATTCAAAATATGATCACACGACCATGTCATAGGCCGTGTGAAACATGCACCTGAAATAATATTAACGCACGGCTGTGTGGAGTGGTCGTGTGCAGCACACGGTCGTGTGACAACCCGTGTCCCAAGCTGTGCGCTTCACAAATTGCCCCTAAAACAAGCCATTTCAAACCCAATTCTAGCACACAAAGGCACACCATTCCCACAAGCATTCATATTAACAAAACATATTCTAAACACACTCAAAACATATTAAATCAATTGACCTATATTTTCTAACCAATGTGTCATTCAAAGGCACAACATTTCACACACCAAACTTTAACTCAAATCAACATCTCCATTTCATTCATTAAACTTAATTCAAACATACCAAAAACCATTTCATAAGCATACCATTCAACCATAATTTGACTTACATAAGATAGGGCATATTCAAGTGCAACTTTACTTTTTTACATCATCATTTACAAAATAACAACAACAAAGCATATAACCACAAACAAGTTCATTACAAACTCAAAACAACCAAGGAACCAAGAGTACATTTAATCCCTATACATGCCATTTATAACCACTTGCTAACATAACAAAAAACTACCAAAATAACGACTAGATAGTTTGATCGTGCTCTGACATGATTCCAACCAGTTGAGCTTTCCGATTATCTACAAAACAAAAACAAAAACCACTATATAAACAACTAGTGCTTAGTAAGCTCGTATAAAGGAAATTTAAACTTACCGAATAAATAAGTGCATGAATAAACCTTTCAAGAATTGCTCATTAGATCACAAGGATACTTTCCTATCCATAACACTTCACAAGTCTCACAAGGTTAGTGAGTTCATATATAAAACATGCAACTTTCTCTTGTTCTCAAACATAAACCCAAAAACACATTTGGTACATAAACCAACCCTCACATATTCATTTAACACTTAGCATTTTTATTTCGGATATTCATTTCAAATATCCCATTTCACATAACAATAATTCCACATATATTTTGTATAAACATTTCATATAATCATTTCCTATATCTATTTTCATATAAACATTTAGTATAGCCATGTTATGTAACCACTTCCTCGAAACATTCCATTTTACCACATCATTCATACATTTAACATACATTCATCTTGTATAGATTCATTCGGTAGAACATGTGCCCATATATTACTTCCCTATAACACAAACCAACGGTTAGTAGGTGAATCAATAAGACATAATAATAACAAAAAATCCTGAACATGTGGTAACAAGCATTTCAATACATATTTCATCTATCACAAGTTTAATAATCATACCATTCCAAATCAACTCCTTACAACAATAAGAATCAAATCACAAGATTTAATCATATACTCAAACTTCAATTATGTATTCATAAGTTCGTATTTGCATAACTTACCCGAGAACATTGATATAATGGTATCCTTTTCGACCTTTTCATTGGTAACCTTTTCAACCTTTTCATTGTTTCGAGGATGCCATGGTATCTTTCAACCAAGGTCTTGCACAATCCTGAAACAATTCCATAGTATCATTTAACTATGGCCTTTTATTATAATGCCATGATATCTTTCAATCATGGTCTTTTCCTTTTCTTAATTCAACAAATCCAACTATCACTTTATAGACATATATAAATATCAATTCACTTCTAGAAATCAAATGAAATATTTTAATTGAAATATGAACTAAACTAATGTATACCAACAGTTGACTCACAAGGACTAATCTATAATTTTTCCTTTTCCTCGGTTATCTTCTGTATGAATCAAATCTTGATCATGCAAATGATCATGCAAAGAAATTAGCTTGATCGAAACTTTCAAGTTACAAAAATGGTGGTTCAACTATGGGATGAAGAAATGAAACAAAAAATGAAACATGCTTTCTTTTCTTTCTTTTTTTTATTCATTTTATTAATTATTATATTTAATAATTAAACTAAATATAAACATATAAAATATAACAAATCTTAATGTTCCACCGTCCACACTAATTTAAAATTGGACTATTTACCATATAAATCCTCCCCCATTAACTAATTCAACCATTAATCATTGAAAGTCAAAAGCAATTAAGCTTAACGTCTTTTACAATTTAGTCATTTTTCTTTAATTAACTATCTAAAAAAATTTCTGATCCGAACCTTCATATATAAAAATAATAACTCCATAAATATTTATTAAATATTTAATAAAAATATTTACGAACTCGATTTACAGAAATGAGGTCCCGATACATCATTTTCTGAAACCATTTGACTTAAGGAATAAACCACTTGAACTTGATTATACAATAAATTAACGAAATTTATTAAATCAAAATTTAAATAATACTATACTTGACTCATAAATATTAATTAATAATATTAATTAATAATATTTATGAACTCACTTATTGTATTTGTGATCCCGAAACTCCTATTTTTGACACCACTGAAAAACGGGTTGTTACAAGTAAGCTCGTACAAGACCCAAAAATGATGAAAAATCATATTGAGATTGAATAATATTGTTAATAGCATATATAAAAAGGTAAATTGAATCGTACTTGTTTCAAAAACGAATGTGACATCCCATAGCTCGGACCTGGTGATCGGGTCAAGTATGGGGTGCTACATCACAAGTCCTTAGTAAGGTTGTTAAGATTGACTATAATATGAGTGATGGTCAACAAGGCAAATATGCAAGAATGGCAATTATGGAAAAGCTTAGCAAACCACTTATCCCTTATATTCATATTGATAGATTCACCCAGGTTGTTGAGTATTAGGGCCTTACTTTGGTTTGCTAGGAATGTAGATGTTATGGGCACGTTAAGGGGAATTGTTCTTAAAAAATGAGTGTTCTGACCCAACCAATAATGGAATATGTTTGCAACACTAATATCTCGAGCAAGAAGGATGATGCTCTAAATGATTTATTATTCAAGCCATGGATGCAAGTTGCTTCTCGAATAAGGAAACCTAGTGTAATTGATAAGGTAAGAGCAAAAGGAAAAGGGAAAATGATGGGAAAAGAAGTTAATCTTGGATCACGGTTTGATTCCTTGATGAATATGGGAAAAGATGATATGGTGGTGGAAAATAAAGAGCTAAATCTAGGTAATTCAAATCACAATATATTGAGTAAAAATGCGACTATTGCTAGGCCTAGTATGAGAAAGGTGTGGACCAAGTTTAAAGGTAAAGAAAATTTTAGATCACAACAAGGGAGAGAGATTGAGGGAAGTAGTCAGGTGGATCGAGCCAATAGGAAGGGTCCATTTGGTGGCCTAGTGGAGGAACAAAATTCAATTACTGTTGAAAAATCTAATGATTCTCTTGGGTTGTCTCATATTGAAGTATCTATTAAGGAGTCCCCTATTGAGTGAATTAGGCAACAAGAAGGTAGAATAAGTGCTAGTCTGGGCACTAACTTCACTAAGTCGATGTTAAGCAAGAGGCAGGTACTAAAGATAAAAGATATAACTAAAAAGAGGCCTAGAAGTGAAGAAGAAAATGGATGTTTGGGTGCCGATGAAACAAATTATCTAAGAATTACTTCAGATGGTTTCCAGACCTCAAGATTGCACTAATCTACTTGCTATCGATGATGTTGGAGCATTAGTGCTGGGAATGTGCAATCAGCTATAAAGACGGATGGGCAGTGAGTATGCAACAAAAAGAATATGTAGTGGAGATGTAGGATGGGGAACCAACTTAATTAAGTTTTGATTGATTTTATTTCTAGTCTCATTATTGTCTTGTTTTCTATGGCATATCGTTATTTTGGAATTGTCAGGGGGTTGCAAACCCCAAATTCTTTCATACTTTTAGTCATTTTTTAAATACACAGAAACCTCAATTGGTAGTGCTTGTTGAGACTCGAGTGAGTGGTATTGTAGCTAAGAAGTTTATTCATAAATCAAAGTTCTTGAATTCTTTTTTAGTAGAAACAAAAGGGTTTTCTTGGGGAATCTGGCTTATGTGGAATAGTGACCTGCGAGTTAATGTTATGGAGAGTAATACATAATTTTTTCATGTTGAATTTCTAAATGTAGTGATTACAAAGTGTTTTCTTTATATTGTTGTGTATGCTAGCCGAAATTCATCTAAAAGACGGTTGCTTTGCGAGAAGCTATCGAGGACACATAGAAGCTCTGATTTACCCTTGATTCTTAAAATGAATTTTAACTCTATTTTGACTGTTAATGATAGTAAAGGAGGCGATCAAGGTAGGCATTGGATTAGTACTACCTTTCGTGATTTTGTTTTTAATGTTGGCTTGGTTGATTTGGGATTTCAAGGCCCTATGTTCACTTGGGTGAGAGGCTTCTTATACTAACAATTAGATCGATGCATTTGTAACAATGAATGATTATTTGTTTTCTTCATTTTAGTGTTCAACATTTGGAAAGATTTGGCCCTGATCATCAGCCTTTACTCTTACAAGTAATGCACAAGGAGCCGAGAATAGTCCCTCCTCATTTTCATTTCTTGATTGCTTGGTAGGGACACCCCAATCTTCATGATTTCTTAAGTTCAAACTGAAGTGTTAGGGGCGATAATTGGGAGAACATTCTTAACTTTTTTGGTAAGGTACCAATGTGGAATAAAGAAGTTTTTAAGCATATAGTGAAGAAAAAATCTAGACTCTTAGCTAGGTTAGTTGGGATTGATAAGGCTCTTGACATTGCATCATTGGTATTTTTATCAGAGTTAGAACACAAGTTAAGATTAAAGCTAAATAATGTTCTATAGTAGGATGAAAGCTTGTGGCAACAACGTTCGAGATTAAATTGGCTTTTGTGCGAGGACCAAAACATTAGATTCTTCCATCTATGTACTATTCATCGTAAGAAAGAAAGCGCTATTAATCGACTTAAGTTGGAGGATGGAACTTAGTGTGATGATCATAGTCAATTGAGTCATATCATATTTGATTTCTATATTGAGTTGTTTTCAAGGGATACGAAGTTGAGGAGGGGCTATATGATACGAGGGGACTTTCCAAATCTTAATCATATTGGCATTGCCCTACTAAATGGTGCTATTTCGGATGAAGATGTGTGTACTGCTGTGTTTGAAATGCAACCATTAAAAGCTCCGGGGTTAGATGTGCCACCAGTGTATTCTATTAGAGGAATTGGTCGATCACTGTCGGAGCAACTACAAATAATTGTACACCATTCAATCATTTACACGTGTAAATAAGCATAAATCACATTCACAACTTGTCACATAATCATTTCTAGGTCTCACACAAGCTTACGAGAGCTCTTTTGCTAACTTGAGAATGAATCAAGAACAAAATGTAAAGGTGATAATCTACATGGAAAGAAAACAACCAGAGTAAGCATTAAGAATGCTTAGTAAGGTCAAATGGAATTTCTAGACTTACCTTAATTACTTAAAGAATAATAAAATGTCAAACATTTTGGCATTCAAAAGTGGCTACCCTTGGCACACCTAGATACATGTCAACATTATCAACCAAATAGGTTAGTCATACTTACATATCATGATAAATATCATGAACATTAAGGAAATTATATACCTATCACGTATCGAATATTGAATATCAAATATCAAATATATACTATCTCATTTCCAATTCACATTTAAGTTTCCATTTTCATTCAATTGAATATCTCGATGGAACTACAGTAAAACAGACTTGGATACACAGGCAAAAAAATTTCTTATACAAGTTGACATTATAATAGAATTGCTTACACAAGCTGACACTATATCAATGTTACTTGTCTAGGCTAAACCTATGATACATATAATCCGAGAATTTACAGCAAATGCTAGACCTCATAATAACATGTAAAATCCCTGCTCTATTACGCGTATAACCTTATTGGCATGCCAAACGTATCTTGACCTTCTAAGTTCACACGGCATGCATTCCATATATACATCATTAAAAATCCCTATATCTAATTACATAATTCATTTACATGTAATGTAATCAATCAATTTTTATATTTATACCCTGTACGGTTACATAATAACTAATAGACACTTGACATTTCAATTTAGTCCACAATTTTCCAAACGCGCCAAATTTACTAGAGTTCAAATTATATCTAAACATTTATATATATATATATATATATATATATCAACTCAAACACAATATAAAATAAACTATTAAGTTCCATATAAACTTACCTGTTCAAAATGTGAAAAGAGTGGATACTACCACAATTTTCGTTTTTTTCCCTATTAGCTCCACTTTGGTCCAAGTCTTGAACTATACAATTATTTTAAATACAAATAAATACCAATTAATTTTGGATTTCCCAAAAATATTTATATTTTATTCAATTTAGTCCATGAACTCTGGATAAGCATAACTTTCGATTCCTAACTTCAGATTAAATCTAATTTCATATATTCTTATTAGGGACCTTATTCTTCTTATTTCTAACATAATTTCATGAAAATTTTTATATTTATTCAATTTGATCCCTAATGTAACAATGTTAACAATAAGATAAATTAACCTTACAATCTAGTCTTTTTCATATTCTACGCTTAAAACCTATCAAATTCAAGCCTAATTCTTTAAGAAATCAACAATGGAAACTTTCTAAAACTTTAAATTTCTTACAAATTGGTACATGATTTAACTAAATTAAGCTCCCTTGACCCCGAAATCATAACAATTATAATAAAAGGGTTTGAAATTACCTACCAATTAATGGCCAAATGCCATGAACACTCACGTTTTTCTTCAAGTCTTGACAATGGTGGATGAATGAAAAGAAAAATGGCTTCTCCATCCACTAAGTTAGTATATATAGCTTGATTAAAGGTTAATTAAAGTAGCTTAATTAACATAACATGATTTAATTACTTTATTTTAACCTTAATCATGCTTAGTGGATGTTGCCATCACTATCTATTAACTTCACTTTAAGCTGGTTTAATTACCATTTTAGACCTTTGGTTAATTTCTATTTTAATCCCCAAGCCTTTTATCAATTAAAAATCTATAGCAATTGGACTTTTACAATTTAGTGCCTAGGCCTTAATTAACTATTAATTCAACAAAATTACTGGACTAATATTTAATATATTTTTAGATTATCCCCATAAATATTCATATTTAATATTCACATACTTGTTTTATGAAAATGGGGTTCTAAAACCACATTTTCTGGTACCATTGAAAAGTCAGGTCGTTACAGTTGACTCTTTGATTTGTTGATTTATTAAGATAGCTATGTAGGGGAAGATATTGTTAGCAAGGTTAATAGTACTATTGTTATCGTTATTCCTAAAGTGTTGAATCCTGAGGTTACTAAACATTTTCGCTCAATTAGTTTGTGCATAGTCCTTTATAAAATTCTTATTAAAGTGATTGTGAACAAACTTAAGTCACTTATGCTTAAATTGGTTCACCCAAATCAAGTTAGCTATGTGTGGGGGAGACATATTTTAGACGACACAATTATTGCCTAAGAGACCATACATTCAATGAAGATTAGAAAAAGGCGTAAAGGTTGGATGACTCCAAAGATCGATTTGAAAAAAGCGTATGACAGACTTGGCAGAGGCTTTGTGGAGGATATTTTAGAAGATGTTGGTTTCTCGATTGGGCTGTGAAATGTTATTATGATTTGTATTACTATGCTTATGAGTTGTATTACTACACCATCAATGAGAGTTTTGTTTAGTGGCTCATACTCTAAGGACTTTAGACTACTTAGGGGTATAAGGCCTAGTAACCCTTTATCACAGTACATTTTTATATTGTTTATGGGAAGATGATGTGTCTTTAACTAACTATGATCACAATAAAGGCAAGCGCACCTATCGTTCAATAGTATAGTTATGGTAAGACCGGTAATATCGTATCCTGATCATTATGTCAGAGTCTTAAAATTTTATATAAAGAATGATCGAGCCTAGAAACTAACTATGACAACGATTGAGGCAAGTGCACCTATCGAACAGTAATATAGCTTAGTGGCAAGACCGGATTGTCGAACCCAAAGGAACCAAAAGTACTAATACTAACTTCCTTTTTATTATTTAGCCTAAGATAAAAGTGAATTGTTTATTTAATCTAAAATTAACTAACTATTAAGCTAAAGATGCTAAGACAAAGAGAATGAATTGGGGAAATACTTGTGGGAAAAAACCAATTGATTAAGACAATACCCGAGGAAGAATCTGTCTAGACTTAACTTGTTATTTAACTCTAAACCAGACGATTTATTCACTTGAATTGATCCGTAGGATTCCCTAATGTATATTAATACCTCTCTTGAGGCTACTAACGTCTAACCCTAGGTTGATTAATTGAAATCTCTTTCTAATTAAAACCCCTAGAATTGCATTAACTCGATCTATGGACTCCCATATTAGGTTTGACCCTAATCCGGCAAATTTTCGTCATCCTATCTCTAGGGTTGCAATCAATTCCGCTTAACTATGCTAGATCTACTCTTAAACAGGGTCTATTCCTCCTCTGCCTAAGCACATCAATACTTGAGTCAATATCCTGAAATATCAAAACAAGAATTAAGAACATATAATTAAGAACAAATCAAGTATTTATCATATAGTTCAGAAAATAATAATAAGATCCGTCTTAGGTTTCATCCCCTTTCAGGTATTTGAGGGGTTTAGTTCATAATTATAAAAGAATACATCTTAGAAGAAAATATAAAACAAAACATAAGAAAAACCCTAAAACCCCCTGAAGGAATTGAAGAGAAGATCCTCTGTCTTGAGTATAACTCCGGCTTCTTGAGATGAATCAACTGGCTTTCTTCGAGTAAATTCCACAATTCTGGCCTATCTGGTTTGGCTCTTCGGCCTAACTAGACGCCCCCTGAAGGTTGGCCTCTAGGGTGTTTATATAGGCTTTTGGAATCGCTTTCTTTGCCTCTAAGTACCCTAATCCGAGTAAAATTCCTCTTTGTCACGGCAGGGACACGCCCATGGCACACGCCCATGTGAATCGTGGTCAGGCCGTGTTCGGGTCTGTTAAGGAGGCACGACCGTGTGGTCTTGGGCCCAGGCCTTGTCGATTTTGTGTTTTGGTCCATTTGCTCTGTTTTAGGCCCGTTTCTTGTTCTTTTCATCCTCCGGTGCTCTCCTAAGTATAAAACATGAAATCAAAGGATTAGGAGCACCAAATTCCACAATTCAAGGCTTAAATCATCCAAAAGTATGCTAAATGTGGGATTAAAATATATATATATATATATATATATTACGGTTTATCATATCCACAAGGACCAAGAGTACTAGTAATTACTATCTTTCTATTATCTAGCCTAAAAATTAGAGTGATTTCTTTTAAACTAAAACAAATTAAGAACACGATAGAGAATGAATTGGGAAAATACTTTTAGACAACTTTATGAAAGAGACAATATCCAAGGAAGAATTCACCTAGACTTCACTTATTACTTTTGATTCATTTGATTTATTCACTTGACTTAATCCGTAGAAATCCTTGATTTATGTTAATATCTCTTTCAAGACTAAAAACAACTGACTCTAGATTGATTGATTAATTGAAATCTCTTTCTAATTAAAACCCTATTGTCGCATTATCTCGATCTATGGATTCCCTTATTAGATTTGACTCTAATCCGGCAGATTTACTTTGTCCTATATCTAGTATTGCATTCAACTCCGCTTAATTGTATTGATCTACTCTTAAACAGGGACTTTTGCTCCTCTGAATAAGCACATTCGACTTAAATCAATAACCTAAATTATCAAAACAAGAATAAGAACTCACGATTAAGAATAAGAACAAGTATTTATCTTATAAATCAAATAGTAATAAGATCTTTCTTAGGTTTCATCCCTTTAGGTATTTAAGGGATTTAGTTCATACTGATAGAGGAAAACATCTTAAAACAAGGAAAACTACACAATATAAGAAAACCCAAAAACATCAAGAGAAATTGATAGGAGATCTTCAATCTTGATGGATATCCTTCTTTCAAGCTGCTCCCGATGACTGTCTTCGAGTATTTTCTACTTTCTACTCTGCGTCTCCCCTTAGGTCCTCCCCTAGGGTGTTTATATAGGCTTTGGGACGCCTTTCTTGGCCCACAAGTAGCCTTTTCCGAATAGAATTAAACCTGGGTTTGGCAGGGACACGCCCGTGTAACACGCCCGTGTTCGATAGTCTTAGGCCGTGCTTGATTCTGTTAGTCCCACACAGCCGTGTTTGATAACTTAGGCCGTGCTCGATTCTGCTCGTCATACACGGCCGTGTGGTCTGCTCGTGTGCGACAGTCCAGACCGTGTTGATTTCCTAATGTAGGCCCATTTTGTCCCTTTTTTGGCTCGTTTCTCGTTCTTTTCAACTCCCTAAGCTCTCCTGAGTGTAAAACATGAAATTAAGGGATTAAGAGCATCGAATTCATCAAATTTTATGAAAATTCAACCAAAAATAAGCCAAGCATGGGGTAAAAATATGTATAATTTATGGTTTATCAGAATACTTGGCCAAGCTATTGTTAAGGAGGTTAGAAACAAGAATTGGCAGCTTATTAGATTAAATCAAGGTTGTCCACTAATCTTGTACTTGTTTTTTTTGGATAACCTAGTTCTGTTCATGAAGGCCTCTTGTAACAGTTTGTTTTCAGTAATGCTAGAAATGGTGATTTTGGAACCTCATTTACCGATGATTGTATCAATAAGTTTCAATATCTATTAGTCTATTATAGTTTTATATGGAACCCTCGTTTGATTTGTTTGATTGAATAATCTATTTAGTATAGGGATGAAATCGTAAAGGTGGTAAAAGTTGACCATTATAAATTTATTTTGCAAATGATAATAAGTTGATCGATTAGGGACCAAAATGATATTTTGCTATTTTATTAAGTGATGTTATTTTGAGTTCTATGTGTAATGGTATTTATATGTTCATATGGTTGTGGTTAAAACTATGTTTTGGCAAGTTAGTCAAGCTTGATGTTTTGCATATGATTAGCTTTAACTTGTTAGCCTAAATAATTAGAACATTAGTTAAATCTTGATTACTTGGTATGAATGTGTGTGTTGAATGGTTAAAATTTTACTAATATGTTTGCAAATATAAAATGTGGTACCAATGAGGGTACATTGGTTAGACACTTAAGATGGATGTTTTGGCATGTTTTAAGCATGTTTAATTGTGTTTTAAATAAGTCAAATGGTTGGTAATTAGGTTGTTTAGTGTCCAAGTAAGCATGATTCGGTAAACTTAAGTTTTAAGGTGCATTTAGGTAAACACAACCTGCGACATGGTCTGTCACACAACTATGTGACACACACGCCCTGGCCACACGGTCATGTGTCTCAAGACAGTGAGTTACACGGCTTGAGACACAGTCGTGTGTCTTAAGTCAGTGAGTTACACGAGTGGAGACACGAGTTGGGACACAACCGTCTGTCCCAACTTCGAAAGCCACACGGCCTGGGGTATATCACACGGCCGTGTGACCCCTATTTCTAAAATTTTTGAAAATTTTCCCCAAACCCTTTTGAATTGTTTCAAATTAGTCTTTGTTTATTTTTTTATTATTTTTAGGGTCTCGTAAACTCGTATTAAGAACTATAAGAGTATTTTCTCACTAATTTTAAATGAAGTAGAGAACCTTAACTGGGTAAAGTAGGTCATTCTACTAATATCATCGGATGTAGATAGCCAGAGTATAACCCAATACTCTGATGCTAATAATTGGAATAGTCTTATTAGGTATCCAACTTCTAGCTTTCAAGAGGGGATAAATAGTGATAAGATTGTAAACAGTGGAAGACCAAGTTTAGTATTGCATTGCATATCTCGTCACTTAGTTGTTCAAAATAGTAATATGGAAAATATTAAATTAGCATGCTTTGCTCTCTGTATAAAATGAGTGTTAATAGTCAGCTTACACCTTGGCGTATGTTGTAATTAAATGTTCTGATTAGTTAGTAATACTTGTGACCCTAATCCAATGATGAAGACGGGTTAGAAGTGTTACATTTACTGGTATCAGAGCTACAGGTTTAGCTGATTCTCGGACTAAATCAAGCTCAAAATTGAGCCTAGAGGTACATGCCAACATTGAGTTGAGTCTGAGTCAGGATTTGTATGTTGATTATAATTATTTTTGTTTTATAGTTAAAAGATGGAAAATGAATCAGATAATAAAGTTGAACAAGTATTTTACTCTAGTGATGATTATACTGAGGATTATGGAGAAACTAAGTTGGTAACACCAAATGCTAACCTAGCTGGTGCTCAACAACCTAATGTTGAGCGAGGTAATAATGAGGGAGTAGGTTATTCAAATTTATTTTGAGCTATCGCTGATGTTCTTCAGCTTGTTGTGAGAACTACTTCTGCTATAGTACCTACACCTATTGTACGAGGGCTCCAAAAAAAGAATTGTGGAGATATGTTGCGACTGAGTTTTTGTGGTTGATCCCTCAGCAGCTGAAGTTGGATTGAATCTACTAAACATGTCTTACAACAACTTGAATGTGACCCTCAAAAAAGTGCACTTTATATTGTTTCTCTACTACAATGAGAGGTGTATACTTGGTGGTAGTTAGTAACACGCCACGTACCTATCGAATTATGGGCCAATTGGGAGTTCTTCCAAAAGGAATTTCAAAAGAAATGCGTTTGAAAATTGTATCTTGAAGATAGGAGACAAGAGTTTTTACTGTTAAAGCAGAGCGGAATGACAGTGGCTGATTATGAACGGGAGTTTTTACGACTGAGTAAGTACACTGTTGAATTTGTGTCATCTGAGATTGAAAGTTATAAACAATTTCTACTTGATGAGTTTCGGGTACAGTTGGTATTGCATCGAATCATAGAGTTTGCCGATCTAGTTGAACGGGAAAAAATGGTAGAACAGGTTTTGGGTCTTGATAAAAAGGCTGAGGTTACTCGCACTGTTGGGAAGCAGTTAGAAGATGCTAGTTCCTATCCACAATCTAAGTAAACTAAAGATTTTTGTGGTAGTTAGAAATCGACCTTTAAGTCTAACAGATCTGATAGGAATTGAGATCGACAATCTACTGTGTTTACGGGTAGTGTATGAGACCCATCCCGAGATACTGAAATTCTGAATTGTGAACACTATGGGAAAAAGCATCGGGGTGAATTAAGGAAACTAACACGAGCTTGTTTTCGTTGTGGATCAATGGATCATTTCACTCGAGAGTGTCCGAAAAATGATAATGCTACCTCTATTTCTTCTCAAAGGTCTGTACTTGCATCTAGGGGTCGTGGAATCAGTCGTGGTGGTTCTATTGCCAGAGGTGGTGTTAGAAAGGGAAGTGATGTTGTTACTCATTAGACGGAGGTAGAACGCCACCTCAAGCATATGTTGTACGGACACGCGAGGAAGGTGATGCTACCAATGTTCTTGCAGGTATCTTTTTATTACATTCAGAACCTATTTATGCTTTAATAGATCCGAGATCTTCACATTCGTATGTTAATGTTATGTTAGTCAAATCGAAAAGTTTCAAGTCCGAGATGCCTAGAGAATCTATGGTTGTGTAACGTAAGAACTCGTTTTCAGTAAAATCAGAACAGTGGTTTCGGGACCACAAATCTGAGTCCGGAAGAAAACTTATTTTAATATTATTCATGGTCTGCTAAAATTTAAATATCGTATGAAAATTTTGTAAAAAAATTTTATCGGTTATATGTCTAATTAGACGTAAAAGACCAAATTACATAAAGTGCAAAAGTTGAATTCTAGTAGCTAAAGGGATCAAATAGCTATGGAATTCAAAATTTGAGGTCCTTATATGGCAAATAAATCATTTAGAAGAGTTAGTAGATAAGGATGATTATTCATCATTGGAAAATTAAGAAAAGGAAAGGATAAAATTGGAAATATGAAAAACAAAAATGATAAATAATAAAATAAAACAAAATATCATCATTTTTATCATTTTTCCTAAAATAAAATACATGGAAACCCTATTTTGAAGCTTGAAGATAGACAAGCTTATTTGGCTTAATTGGGTAAGTATTCTTGTCTTGTTTTTAATGATTTTTATGTTTCCGAGGTCGTAATAGCTTAATCTAGCTATCTCGGGGATTAATTTGAAAATTTATCAAAGTACTAGGGTTTTTCCATGGATGAGTATGAATGAATTATGGAGTTTTATGGTAGAAAATGAAAAGTTGTTGATAGATAAACAACTTTTGTAAACTAAATTTTGATGAAATTGTGACTTAGGGATTAAATCGAAAATATGTAAAATTCATGAAAAAATTCTGAACTTTATGAAATACATGGGATGCTATTGTGACATGTAAAAATCAGCTAGGCTTGGAATAAGGATTAAATTGCATGAATTTCATTTTTCAAGCCTAGGGACAAAATCGTAATTAATTAAAAGTATAGGGGCAAAATAGTAATTTTACCAAACATGTGTATTGGATTGAATTCAATGTGAATTGTATTAAATTGAGTTAAAATTTACTCATATAGATCAGGATAGACCAAATACGGAGTTAGATAGAGGAAAAGAAAAAGTGTCGGATTAGTAGATTTTGCGTACACGAACACTTGTCGAGGTAAGTTCGTGTAACTAAATTGAGTATATTTATATGTTTGGATTGAATGTTGTGTATATGAATTGTGTAATTTCTATGTATATGAAATCAATCACATATCCGATAATGTCCGACAAATATTAAGTCACATATGAATAAATAAAATTCGATGGATACATGGTTCCCGAATTGGTTGTGGATCCTGTTATTAGCTCTCATGAGCTTCCCGTTATATAGTTCTTGCGAGCTTCCCGTTAATAGCTCTTTGGAGCATCCCGATTGGTTGTGATCTTCCATGTGTTGTAGACACACCACAGCTCTTATGAACGTCCCGATATATGGCTCTTCGGAGCTTCCTGATTAAAGGTTCTTTCATGGGCTTCCTTATTAATGGCTCTCCGGAGCTTCCCGATATTGGCTCACTTGAACTTCCCGATATTGGCTCACATGAGTTTCCCATTATATGGCTCGAAAGAGAACTTCCCGTTTATGTGCTCCTATGAGCACTCTTGAATATGAATTTACATATTTTAGTTGTGTACTACCTGTGTATCCATCGATATTTTGAATGATTCAACGGGAAAATTTCTGACATAAGATAAAAAGTGAGTTAGAAACGAACTAATACCTGCCTATATGTAACATCCTGAAATTGGGCCTAGTAGGATTGGGCTAATTGGACCTTGGGCTTTAGGAAAAATTTGAGTATTATTTTTGTTACTTGTTTTAGCTCGGGTATAATTGTTATTGTGTGCTTAGTATATTTGTGTGAAGGCTTGGAAACATTAGGAAGCTAGAATAATTTTAGTATGGTTCATTTAATGAAGTGGATTAAGTGAGTTTGACACTTAAGTTAATTTAAGTGTTCAATTAAAGCACAAGATGAATAAGTGGCATGATGGTTAAGGCTCTTGAAAGGTTGCTTGAGGTTAGTAGTTCGAGTATCAAGGAAAACATTTTGAGGATTTTTATTTCATCATAGCATTTATGGACGGTCAACTTATGTTTATGATAGGTTGGACTTTCATCTTTTGGTAAGTTGAATATATGTTTAAGGAAAGCATGAAATTGGGGATAAGAATCTTAAGGTTAAGGAAGGTTGAGAAGACATAAGGCTAGACTTTAGGATGATGTTTTGGAAAGTTTTCCTAGGTCTTTAGTGGTTGAATGTGGACGGCATGTGTGGCAAGGGGGTGGCCGAATGTGATAGGTAGCTTGGGGGGGATAGTTGGCCAATTTTTGTCATTTGAACATCTTTTTGCTATTGTTTTTCCTCTCCAAAAACTTCCCTCCTTGGCCGAATATGTCTTGTGCATTTTGGTGCATTTTGCTTTTGATTTTAGCCTCATTTTGTTGAATCAAATCATACCATTTTCCTTTCTTTCATTTGCTCTTTTGAAACCGAAAACTACAATTTATCTTTGTGCATTTTTGTGCACTTTCTTTTTGGCAAAGAAGTGTTTGGCCGAATCTCTCCCACATCTTTCTCTTTTTCTTTCTTTCAATATTGTTCAAATCACTTTTTCCTCCTATTCTCTCTTGACCGAAACTTCCATCTCTCCATCTCTCTTTACTTTCTTTTATTTTTATTCAAAGCCATAAACATTCCTTTTCCATTGAAATCTCTTCCATCTTCTTCTTTTGTTTTCCTTTCTTTTTTCTCAACTTTTATTGGATCCTTATTGTTAATACAAATCAACCATAACCGAACCTTTTTCTTCTCTATTAGTCTTTGTTTTGGCCGAATATTTAAGGGTAGATTCTCTTTGATTTTTCTTCAACCGATTTTGGAAAAGGGTAAGTGTTCATGGCCGATTTTCTTTCAATTCTTTTCTCTTTTCCAAGTTATTTTTCTTGTGGGCAAAGGCCGAATCTTTGGGGATTGGTTTGCAAGGTTCTAACCGTTTTTAGGATTCGATTATTCAATTAGGCTCATTGGATTTCGGAAGCAAACGATTTAAGTCATTCCTTTAGCGAATCGGAGTTGGTAAGTCAAGTGGTAAGGATTCTATATTCTTAAAGTTGGTTGAGGAAGCCTAAGGTTATTTAGATTAAGATATGTTGTTGGCCGAATGGTTTTCATTAAAATATTGTGATATGGCCGATTGTAGGACAAGGATCTAGTGCGGTAGATCGGATCTTCGGAAGTTAGTTTTGCTTTGGTGAAAGGTGTGTATCTTACACACTTTATAACTTGGGTTATATATGTATTCATGTGTATTTTATAACTAATCATATTATGAAAGTGGGAAAAACGATGAGTTTTGGATATGATACCTTGATGGTATGAATGAGGATTCGGGTAAGTCCGTATCGATATGTTGTTAATACATGTGGATTGAAATCCTGATCTATGATTTATGGTATTATTATATGATTCATACTAAAGTGTATTAACATGATTTGGTTATCTATTGCATTGGTATGGGCAATATGAGAGGAGGGGGAAGATTAATATCGTGTCGACGGACACCAGAGATTTGGTATCTCCAGTGATTTGGTATCACATTCGTGTCTTCGGACACCAGAGGTTTGACACCTCATAGCGTCTCGTCCCTGTGGTTAACACCACCATGGGTTGGCCCCACTTTTGAGATATGGGATCGACGCCAGTGATTTGGTATCAAACGTGGGTTGGCCCCACAACTTGATGATTTGTGACTTCGGTCACCAGTGGTTTGGCACCACCAGTGGTTTGGCACCACCAGTGATTTGGTATCACATTCGTGTCTTCGGACACCAGAGGTTTGGCACCTCATAGCGACTCGTCCCTGTGGTTAATACCACCGTGGGTTGGCCCCACTTTTGTGAGATGGGATCGTCTGCCAGTGATTTGGTATCACACGTGGGTTGGCCCCACAGATGGATTATTCGTGACTTCGGTCACCAGTGATTTGGTATCACATTTGTGTCTTTGGACACCAGTGGTTTGGCACCACTAGTGGTTTGGTACCACACGGGGTAGAAAAGGAGTTATGGATGGCTAGGTTGGGTGCATTATACATATATATTGCTTTGTTATAATCTGTGTAAGTATGTGGTAATTACCCGGGAGAGGGAATATGCACTGAGTCTTGGTGACTCACCTTCTCCCTTATCATTTCAGGTGATTCGTGAGATCGCGAATATGGAGCCGGATGAACTCGAGGAGGCCATGCAATAAAATTTGGTTTTATATGAACTTCCATTTGGGTACTTTACTTTAATTTGGTTTTCATATTTTATGGATTTGTAATAAGGCCTGTTTAATTATGTTTTGGATTATTTTATTTTTATGTTTTGAACATGTTTTAAATATGGTTTATAAATTTCATGATTAATTTAATAATTGAGCCCAAAGTTTTCTAAATTATAAACACGCAATGGTTTTAAAATCTTATCATTGGGTAATGTAAATTGTTTGATAATAAAATAGAAATTAAGTGTTTTCTACAATTTTAATGATTTCCAAATATTGAGTTTCTACATTCAAATGCTAATGGTTTTCAAAGTAATAATTCGAGTTTTTCTTAAAATGATATAGCCTTTTTTTAACTTATGATTTATTTACTTATATTAAAGTTTTATGTAATTTCAAAGTAAATTTCAGTTTTAACTTATTTTCTACAAATAAAGAATTTCAATGAGTTTTTCAAAAAATTTAATTGTTAATTCGATTCTCTCAAAAATATTTTCCTTAGTGACATACCAAATTCGGTCGTGGCGTATTGACCGGGTTTGGGGTGTTACACTATACATGAAATACATGGAAATGATATACCTGAAGCATGATTTGGTTATTACTTGAATGTGGAACTTGCTTGATAACCCTATTCATCCATAATCAATGGCTATTATATGTGATTATATGACTAACATGATGGTTGAGGATATGTGTTTAGGCTTTTGGCCAAGTTGTTTGGAATATGTTTTTTATGCTTACCTTATATGTAAAATAATGGTAAGTTAAATTCCATGTTATACGAACTTACTAAGCATTAAATCCTTACTCTGTTTTATTTCATCTATTTTATAGTAATTTGGAAGCTAGTTGGGTTGGAAGCTTGGCGAAGATATCTCAGACTATCCATTAGTCCATTTCGGTACATATAGAAAGCTAAATTTTGGATATAATGGCATGTATAAGGTAATTTGGCCAATGTTGGCTTATAAGTTTTAGTTGTAAATAGCCATTGAAATGGCTTGTTTATGGTGCATTTTGATATATATATATATATATATATATATATATGTCGTTATCATGCTTAATATGTGTTTGAAATGGTTAAGTGATGGTTAAACAATAGGTATATTGAAGCATGGTTTGAGTTAGTGAAATTGGTAAGTTTGGATATTTGAATATAAGTTATGAAATGGTAAGTATAAAACTAGATTTTCGCTTGAATTGAAGATCATGTATTAGCTTGTGAATGTGTTAAAGTGTTAATGTAGGTGGAAGACAAATTGGGTCAAAAATGTGGCTTGAAAAATAGCCTATTTTCGTCCACACGGGCAGAGACACGGGCGTGTGTCTCAGTCGTATGTGACACACGACCTAGCACATGGGCGTGTGGTTTGGCCGTGTGTCCCCTGTATCTTCAAAATTTCAAAACAGAATACTCAGATATTTTCACACAGACTAGCATACGAGCGTGTGACTTGGCCATGTGACCCCGCCACCTATTTTTTGCAAGTCAGTATGCTCACACAGCCTAGCACACGGGCTTGTGGCTTGGCTGTGTGACCCAAGTCAATGAGCACCCTAATTTGGACACGGGCTGGGACACGATCGTGTCCCTATTTCGAATGCCTACACGACCTAAGACACGGGTGTGTCTTTTGACCGTGTGAGACACACGGCCTGACCACACGGGCGTGTGTCCCCTGCACCTTAGAAAATTTTTTGAAATTTTGTGAAAATTTTCTGAGTATCCGGTTTAGTCCCGACTTGTTTCTAATGCATATTTTGGGCCTCAAGGGCTCATTTAAAGGACAATATGATTAAATATGATTGATTCATGATATAAATGTTAAATGGTATGAAATATCTGTATTTGATCTGTAAATTTCGGTAATGCTCTGTAACTCTGTTCTGGCGACGAATATGGGTTAGGGGTATTACATGTCAAGTCATTTGGGATAGTCTGTGTTAGTTGATCAGGTGTGTAGGAGGTTCCCGTTAAAAGTACAGAATATATCCTTCCCTGTTGACTTGCTGATAATGTCATTTGGCGATTTTGATCTAATTTTTGGTATGGATTAGCTTACTAAACACGAAGTCATTTTAGACTACTGTAAAAAGAAGTTTGTGGTTCAAAGTGTAGAGGTAACACGATTGAGGTGAATGATGTCAGAATGAGTGGTTCGACCCGTATCATTTCAGCAATTCAAGTTAATAAATTTCTCAATCATGGCTGTGAAGCTTTTCTGGCCTATGTCATTAACTCAAATTCTGGTGATAGTCAGAGAAATAATATTCGTACTGTTTGTGAATTTCTTGATGTATTTCTCGAAGAATTACTGAGATTACCATCAGATTGGGAGGTTAAATTTGCAACTGAAGTGTTTCTTGCAATGGCTCTGATGTCAATGTCCTCTTATCGTATGACACCCAAAGAGTTAAAAGAATTGAAGGTGTGTAACACCCCAAACCCGGCCTAGACGCTACGGTCATATCTGGCAATGTCACACGATAGTGTTTTTGAAACCTCATTGGTACGATGAAAATATTCCATGTTATTATCTTTAGTAGACCTTTGTTATAACTTAGGAAGTCGTCTTTATTCATTTAAAACATTTGTTTTGAAACATCCATCGTTGCGGAAGCTTTAATAAATCAACCTAGGTGATCATGCCTTTAGAAAATACTTTAACTTTTTTTTTGAAAACCAAATTTCCTACGACCAGCAGGTATAAATCCATAAAGTAAATAAATAAATAAAACCCAAATTTAAAACCAAAGTCTCAGAGGGTCCTTAAATTACAACCCAAATAATCAATAATAAACAAGTCATAACTCGTAAATTGAAAACCATGAAGACCAAAAATTATTGTGGTCACCGCTGAGTCCTCCGTCACTCCAATCCATTTAAGTCTGAGGATTACCTATGCACATTAAACAAAAAGGGTGAGTTTACATAAACTCAGTGTATAATCCTGCAGAAAGAAACAAACAATCAGTATTCACAGTGCACAGTTGAACAGTCTTTGGCCTAAGCCATTTTCAGTATCAGTGACAGTTTGGGCCTTAGCCCATCTCAGTACAGTGTCAAAAATACAGTAGGGCCTTAGCCCATCATAGTATTAGTAGTAGTAACAGTTATGCAGTAGCAAAACCCTACCCAACCAGCCTCTACACACCATCTCTATCCAACCCTACACTTCATATGGGGATATAATCAACCCACCCATCCCTACACTCCAAGTAGTACCGAATTCGGCATAGAAGAGTAGTTTGCAGCTGAGCTGCCAGTAAATTAGGCTTAAAGCCTTTTAGTACACTTCCTCCGAATAACAACCCCCAACCCAATGCAATGTAACATACAATGGATGATATGCTATTATGCAATTTCAGTACATATATTCAGTTCAAATATTAACATGCTCAGTACAGATACCATTTTGTCAATTTCACACATTTAGGGGCCTAAGTAGCGCTTACCGACCCTATAGTAGGCTCACAATCGACTTGGGCGACCATTGCAACCTTAAAAACATTTCGGTAAAAATGGACCCACGTGCTCATGTGATCTGCCCATGTGGGCCCACGCGCCCGTGTGGCCCACTCGGCCCAAATTGGCCTTGACCGTGTGATCCATTTTTAAAGTAAGTCATGCTAGCTCAATACTCATATATGTTTTCCTTATTTACTTATATGTTCATTCAAAGCTGTCTACTTGAGTCATTATCACTAAATTATTTATATCTTAAGCTACAGAATTCCAAATTAAGATCTGCTTGATGTTTTTGAAACTAAACTCAAATACCTTTCTACCATAAAATTTTCAGAATTTATAGTTTATCAAATAAGTACAGTAAAATCTTTAAAGTTATCCCTATTCTGCTGTTTGACTACTTCATCCTTTCCTTACTAAAAATTATTTATCTCTTAGTATGGAATTTAGATGATGTTTCTGTTTGTTTCTCTTGAAAATAGACTCATTAATAATTTAAAAAAATAAATTTAAGCCCCTAATTATTTGTTATTATATTCCAAGTAGGCAATTAAAAATAAATATGGCTCAATGCGACTTTGTATAGATTATCGTCAATTGAATAAGTTGACGATTAAAAATCGGTACCCCCTACCTCTATCGATGACTTGTTTGATCAACTAAAAAGAGCTTCTGTCTTTTCTAAGATCAATTTGAGATCTGGTTACTATCAGTTGAAAGTAAAAGATAGTGACGTACCTAAGACAGTGTTTCATATGCTTTATGACCATTATGAATTCTTAGTTATGCTTTTTGGATTGACTAATGCTCCTACAGCATTTACAGATCTCATAAATCGTATCTTTCAACCTTATTTGGATCAATTTGTGGTAGTTTTCATTGACGACACCTTGATCTACTCGAAATTTGAATCCGAGCATTAGCAACACCTTAGAATCATTTTGCAATTGTTGCAAGAGAAACAATTATAAATTTTAGTTATTGGGGGTTGTATTTTTGGGGTATGTTTTCTCGCAGATGGAGTTAGAGTGGATTCGAAAAAGATTGAAGCCAATGTTCAGTGGAAATCACTGAGAAATGTGCCAGATATCTGCAATTTTCTTGGTTTAGCTGGTTATTACCGGAGATCTGTAAATGGATTTTGAGAAACTGAATGCCGAGAAAGTTTTGAGAAATTGAAGTAGATGTTGACTGAAGCATCGATTCTAACTTTACCAGAATCGGGAAAAAATTTTGTGGTCTATAATGATGCTTCATTGAGTGGTCTCAATTGTGTCTTGATGCAAGATAAGAAAGTGATCACGTATGCATCTAGTCAACTAAAAATGCATGAACGTAATTATCTGACGCAAGACTTAGAGTTAGCTGCTGTAGTCTTTGCTCTAAAGATCTGGAAACACTATCTGTATGATGAAAAATGTCACATTTATACGGATCACAAAAATCTTAAATACCTCTTAACTCAAAAGGATTTGAACTTGAGATAGCGTCGTTAGGATGAGCTTCTAAAAGATTATGATTGTGTTATTAATTACCATCCTGGTAAAGTTGTTGCTGACACGTTGAACAAGAAGGCAGCAGTTGAATGCGAGCGATGTTTGCTCAACTTAGTATCAATGATGATGGAGGCTTGATGGCTGAGTTGAAAATCAAACTGATGTTGTTTGATCAAATCAAAGTAGCATAGTTAGATGATGACAAGTTAACAAAGAAAAGAGAAATGGTTCCAAAGGACTCAATAGAAAATTTCAGCATATATGATTGCGATTTTTTAAGGGTTCAGAATCGAATATGTGTTTCAGATGTTGCAGAATTAAAGTAGTTGATACTTCACGAAGCTCGTGATAATCCTTCTACCTTACACCTTAGAGGAGTGAAAATGTATCGCGATCTACGAGAATCGTATTGGTGGCTAGGAATGAAAAGAGAAATAGTTGAATACATAGCTAAATGTTTAACTTGTCAGCGAGTTAAGGCAAACCATTAAGTCCCCATAGGATTACTTCAACCTATTTCAATTTCAGAGTGGAAATGGAAACGCATAACGATGGATTTCGTAACAGGGTTACCATTATCCCCGAGTAAGGAAATTGTTGTTTGGGTGATAGTTGATTGGCTTATGAAATTGACTCATTTTATTGCAGTTAGAACTGATTGGTCACTTCAAAAACTTGCTGAAGTTTATATTCATGAAATTGTTAAATTGCACGGCATCCCTATGTTGATTATCTCCGATCGAGATCCTCGATTCACTTCGAGATTTTCGAAACAATTGCATGAATCTCTTGGTTCAATTTTAGCACAGCTTTTCACTCGCAGACAGACGGACAATCTGAACGTGTTATTCAAATTTTAGAAGATATATTTCGAGCATGTTTAATCGATTTTGAATTAGGTTGGGAATGTTACTTACCTTTGGTCGAATTCGTATACAATAATAGTTTTCAATCGAGCATTCAAATGTCTCTGAATGAAGCTTTATATGGTCGTAGATGTCGAACACCTGTTTGTTGGATGGAATTGTGTGAAAGAAAAGTTGTTGGGCCAAAATTGATTCTAGAAACGAAAGATGTCGTTAAGATAATTCGAGCTAGATTGAAAGCAACTTTCAACAAACAGAAATCGTACGTAGATTTGGAATGTCGGGGAAATTGAGTTTGTTGTTGGTGACAAGGTGTTTCTAAAAGTTTCACCTTGGAAGAAAGTCTTACGATTTGGCCGAAAATGAAAGTTGAGTCCTCGTTTTATCGAACCGTTTGAGATAACTGAAAGAGTGGGATCAGTGGAATATCGGTTGGTATTACCTGCAGAATTACAGAAAATGCATGATGTTTTTCATGTGTCACTGCTTAGGAGGTATCAATCGAATCCATCTCATATTATTTCGGCGGAAGATATAAAAATTCAACCTGATTTGTCCTTCGAGGAAGAACTGGTTGAAATTTTAGCCTGCAAGGTAAAAGACTAAGCATGTTCCGTTAGGTAAAGTTCTGTGGCATAGTCATAGTGTCGAGGAAGCGACTTGGGAGCTAGAAGAGACGATGAGATCCCAATATCCCCACATCTTTTCAGGTAAATTTCGGGGATAAAATTTATTTAGGGGGAGAATTGTAATTACACGATAGTCAGGGGTGTCAAAAAGTGTAGTTTATGGACCCTGTTTTCGTAAACTGGACCCATAAATATTTAAAGTTATATTAGACGCGAATTAAATTTTGGATAGGTAATTTTCATGTATTATGAGTTATTACGGTAAGAGACTAAATCGCGTAAGTGCCAAAAGTTAAATTATAAATTGAAATTAATTAAAAGGACTAAAGTAGTAATTACACCACTAATTAATGTAATGGACGGCAGTGGAGGCTTATAATGCATTAAATGCTATAAATTTATAGTTAATAAATAGATTATAATATAAAAATAAAAATAATATATAATAGTAATAAACAACCAAAACCATTTCTTTCTTTTATTTTACATGCAAAATTGATTGAGAAAGAAAGAATGGGAGAAGAACACCAACGACAATAAGGGGTTTTTAAGCATTCAAGCTTCAATTGGTTAGTTAATTTAGTCCATTTTCCTGTAATTTTTACGTTTTTGGAATCTCAATACTTAGAGCTAGTCGACCCATGTTATAATTTTTAGTATTATTTAAGACTGAAGATGTTACCATTGTTGATTAGTTAGAGTTTTTGCATTAAATTGATAGATTTTTAAGTTAGAAGTGGAAAAGGACTAAATAGTGAAGATAATTGTTGATTTTGAGTAATAGGGACTAAATTGTGAAAATTTTGAAACCAAGGGGTAGGATTGAAAATAGGGAGCTAAATTTTGCTTAGAGTGAAATTAGTATAAAAATTGGAGGTTAAATATGGAGATTAAAATTAGTCTCGATTTAAGGACTAAATTGAATATTAAGCAAAATATGATATAAATTTTGAAATTTAATAAAAATTAAGTTGTATATTATTAATCTATTTTAATTATTTTATTCCGTAGCAAACGTCATTCCGAAATCCTCGAGTAAGAAAGGGAAAGAAAAGGTCGACATTGAGTAGCTCGAAATATACGATTTGTGTTTCTATAATCCAAAGTAAGTTATAAATTTCTGCATTTTATTTGGATTGTTCATGGTAAGTAGTTGAGGTGAGATTTCTTATTCAAATTGGGTTGATTCGAACTAATGAAAAATCAGGAGGATTTAATGGTACATATTTGAAAAATATATGTATTTTTATGAATGTTGAAATGAATATATGTATGGAGAAAATATGGTTGCTATCAAATTGAATATATGCTTATATTTGATAATATACATATATGAAATTGAGACATTGGTTGTGTTGAAAAGTGAAAAACCCTATTAACTGTATCAAGCTAAGTCGGATATAGATGGCATGCTATAGGATAGAAAGAGTTCAGGGATTTCTTCGACTTCGAGTCGATGAGGCATTGGGCTCCAATTTACTTCAGCTTAACCGATGAGACACTGGGTATCAACATATTATAGCGCTGGGCACAATTACTACTTTAGAATTATTTGATGAGGCACTGGGTGCCAAACTGGTGTGTTAGTTGGATCTGCGTATCCATCCGAGTCCAAGCCGGGTTAATAGGGAAATAAATATGAATCACGAATTTTAAATATGTGAAATGGAAATGAAATATGTGATTGAAATGGAATGAAATCTTGGTTTGAGCCATGAATATAGATTGACTATGTTCCATTTGAATATGGATCAATAATGTGGTTTGGATTGTGCCATTTCATATTAAAATATCAAATGATTTATGAGAGACAATTGACAAAATAAGAGTTGTGAAATGAAACATGTACTAGAAACAAAAATGGAAATTGGGCATTGTGTAATTGAATATGCCATGTATCAATGTTGTAAAAATGTGTAAGGTAACATGGTATTACCATGAAAATTTCATGTTTAATTTGATTGAAAATTTTGGTTGAGTATTTATGTGATTATATCTTTTTTATTTTATGGTTGGATTATAGAAATACCATTAAGTGATACTTAGTGTACGGTTTGTTTTTTGTGCGTAAGTTAGGAACTTTTCAGCTTATTGTCGACTCAGCATCCAACAATAATCCTGGACTCAAGCATAGTGATGTTTAATTTTGTAATGGCATGTACCTAAGAGGTCTTTTAGTTGACGGTTATTTTGCTAATGTGATGTTATTTTGAGTTCCATGTGTTATGGTATTTATATGTTCATATGGTTGTGGTTAAAACTATGTTTTGGCAAGTTAGTCAAGCTTGATGTTTTGCATATGATTAGCTTTAACTTGTTAGCCTAAATAACTAGAACATTAGTTAAATCTTGATACCTTGGTATGAATGTGTGTGTTGAATGGTTGATGTTTTACTAATATGTTTGCAAATGTAAAATGTGGTACCAATGAGGGTACATTGGTTAGACACTTAAGATGGATGTTTTGGCATGTTTTAAGCATGTTTAATTGTGTTTTGAATAGGTTAAATGGCTGGTATTTGGGTTGCTTAGTGTCCAAGTAAGCATGAGTCGGTAAAGTCAAGTTTTAAGGTGTATTTAGGTACACACGGCTGTGTGACACACACGGTCTGGCCACACGGCCGTGTGTCTCAAGTCAACGAGTTACACGAATGGAGACACAAGTTGGGACACGGCCGTGTGTCCCAACTTCAAAAGCCATATAGCCTAGGGCACATCACACAGACATGTTACCCCTGTTTCTAAATTTTTTGAAAATTTTCCCCAAACCCTTTTAAATTGTTTCTGTAACACCCCTTACCCGTATTCGACGCCGGAACAGGGTACGAGGCATTACCTAACTTAAACTCATGCATACATACAATTCCGAATCATAAAAGTCCGTTCAAATTTAAAACTTTTCAAATTTCCTCTTAACAACCTTAATATAAGCCTACGAGGCCCAAAACACATCATAGAAACGTTTCTAGATCAAATAGAGTTCTTTAGAAGATCTCCGGAAAAACTTAGAAAAATTCTCATCAAACAGTCCACACGCTCATGTGGAAGAAGGGACACACTCGTGTGACATATCACATGACCGTTTTCCGCACCCGTGTAGATTTATTTCTCAATTCGAACCTACAGGGGTTTTCACATGGCCTAGCACACGCCCGTGTCTAGGGCCCGTGTCCCTCACACGGCCATGACACGCCCGTGTCTTCTCCTGTGTGTAAAAACCTTGACATTCTATTTCTGACGTCATCATCCCAATAAGGTCACACGGCCAAGGCACACGCCCGTGTCCCTAGACCGTGTGGCGAATTAAATTCCTAAATTCAGGTGTAAACTTCACACGGCCTAGGCACATGCCCATAACCTAAGGCCATGTCTCTCACACGGTTGAGACACACGGCCCTGTCTCAGCCCGTGTGGTTACTGGGCATTCTGTTTTGCCAACTTAGGATGCAGAGGGACACACGGCCAAACCACACGCCCATGGAGCAGACCGTGTGTCACACACGGCCTAGACACACGCCCATGTCTACCCGTGTAGACAAGAACAAGGCTATTTACCAAGCCCTTTTTGCCACCCTTACTTGCACCAACATAAGCCACATCAAACAACCTACTCATTCATGTAATAATATACCAAATACTCAACCATAAAATTTGCACATCCATGAAAAACATCATCATTTTCATATAACAATAATGAGTAATAGCCATCAACCATGGCCTTATACAAAATGAATTGAGCAACATTAATAGCCAACATCTTGACTAACCAATATGACATATAACAAAATAACCAAGTTCCTATACATGTCATACCCAAAATAATCAAACATTACTATACCAAAAGAATAGCTTGATAGTGTGAACCGAGCTCCGACGTTCATGATCCCTGAGCTAGAAAAGAGAGGGAGTAAGCATAAAGCTTAGTAAGTTTGCATACAATGAATAGCAACGTAAAGGCTTATGATAACATCCATTCATCACACTAAATAATAACACAAGTTCTCAAGCACTTCGGCATAACTTACTCATGCTTACTCTTACCAAATCACACATCACATTTTGCATTCATTTCTCGTAAGTTACTCATGGGTACCTATATCACCTCATCACATAACTTTAGCACTTTTACTCTCTTGAACATAGACTTAGCTCTTTATTCTGTTGAACCACTTAGAATATTGAAGGATACTCAAACTCGTCATACAAGTAATACAATGCCAACGCCATATCCCAGATATGGTCTTACATGGGATCACATCTCGATGTCGATGCCATATCCTAGATATGGTCTTACACGAAATCGTATATCGATGCCATGTCCCAGACATGGTCTTACACGATTTTCTTATTCGATGCCGATGCCATATCCCAGATATGGTCTTATACGGGATTTCAATTCGGTGTCGAGGCCATGTCCTAGACATGGTCTTATACGAGACCTTACAAATCTCATGTCTTGACGATGGTATCCTCTCACTTCCTAAGGTTCAACCGAAACTTCAACATCATAATTTTCATCATATTCTCATCGAAACATCATTGATCAATTTTATAGAAATAATATACATCTTCATGAAATGTCAAGCATTTTAAAACATAATAACATGATGTTGAATTATTACACACAAACTTACCTCGGTACTAAAATATGCCAATTTGCAAATCTAGTTCGAAACCTTGCCTTTTCCTCGGTCAAGGTTAATTCCACGTTTTTCTTGATCTATGACAAAAAAGTCACTCATTTAATCACTACATTGATCAACACATTTCAAAAGTCATACTTTGGCAAAATTACCGTTTTTCCATTATACTTTCACAAAATTATGATTTTGCCCCTAGGCTCGTAAATTGATTCTAATCAAATTTCCTCATTTAACAAGCCTATTGAACATTTATTACTCTTATAGCAATTCACAATACCAATTATTTCACACATTTACCACCTATTTTACAACCTTTAAAAAAATGTCCTTTTAGGTGTTTTCATATAGACTCATTTCATATAAGTTGTTCAAAATTTCAGAAATCAACATGAATACTCACATGGAAAAACCCTAGGCTCTTAACCATTTTGAAAAATAGTCCCCTCATTAGCTAGACTAAGCTTTAGGGGTTCCAAAAACACAAAACTCATCAAAAATGATCATCAAGATAACCTACTTGCAAGGATGAGAAGTTGCTAAAAATTTTAAGCTTTCAAAACCCCTCTTTGGCTGATATTTTCGGTGGAATTATGAAGATGAAAAAGATGATATCATTTTTCTCCTTATTATATTTTATTTCCTCAATTTAAGCCACCTAATTCCAACTACTTTGACCAATTTCTTATTTTCTTGTCCCCTATGGCCGCCCAACCCTTTCCTAAGGGTCTAATTTCACATTAAAGACCTCCAATTTAAGGTTCTATAACTATTTGGCACTTTTAGCTTGTAGATTAAAACTTTCACACTTTATGCGATTTAGTCCTTTTTCGCAATTAAGCATGCAATCACTAAAATTAATACACCAAAATTTTCATACACTCATATAATCATGCTATAGCTTATAAAATAATATTAGAATAATTTTCTCCAACCTCGGGCTAGTGGTTCCGAAACCACTGTTCCGACTAGCCCCAAAATCGGGCTGTTACAGTTTCAAATTAGTCCTTATTTATTTTCTGATTATTTTTAGGGTCTTGTAAACTCATATTAAGGACTATAAGAGTATTTTTATGCTAATTTTAAATGAAGTAGCAAACCTTAACTAAGTGAAGTAAGCCATTCTACTAATATCATCGGATGTCGATAGCCAGAGTATAACCCGATACTCTAATGCTAATAATTGGAATAGTTTTGTTAAGTAACCAACTTCTAGCTTTCAAGAGGGGATAAATAGTGATAAGATTGTAAACAGTGGAAGACTAAGTTTAGTATTGCATTGCATATCTCATCACTCTGTTGTTCAAAATAGTAATATGGAAAATATTAAATTAGCATGCTCTGCTCTCTGTATAATATGATGTTAATAATCAGCTTTCACCTTTGCATATGTTGTAATTAAATGTTCTGATTGGTTAGTAATGCATGTGACCTTAATCTAACGACGAAGACGGGTTAGGAGTGTTACAGTGATTACTTTAGATTTCGATGATGTATGATAATAAAAATGAAATTCAGTTCTATTTTTTTCCGTATTTTAAGTTTCACGGGACCTATCACAGTATGGGCTATCCATGGAATAGTTTTCCATTTTAGGTATCCGTAAGAAAGTTTTTCAAATTTGATGTTCGCCTTACTTTCCGTAATAATTTTACATACGAAATAATTCGCAATTTAGCTATCTAAATTTCAATGCGTAAATGAGCGACCTATAGGATCGACCCGTCACCTATTAGTCCGCGGCACGGTCTGCCATGTATATTTAAAGTATGCATATTTGATGTAAGTTTCACGTAGTAACCTCCTGTAGATCAGTTTCGACGATCGGCCCGAGCAAGGGGTGTTACACCTTTAAAGAGAAAATGTAGGTTGTTTCACTGCTCTAACTAAATTTTGTAAATTCTCCAGACATACAATGAATCGATGGAAGACCCAAGTGTTTTTCTCAACTAATACTAATGGAGCTTTAAAAGATGAAATTGGTAGGGGGTTGGGTGTTTCGATTGTTGATGACCTTGGTTGATATTTGGGGGTCCCTCTACTACATAGTTGAGTAAAAAAAGAAATATATGGCTATATGGTGGGGAAAATGTAAGAGAGATTAGTATAGTGGAAAGCACATTCTTTATCATTAGCAAGTCATATTATGCTTATGAAATCAATTCTTGCATCGATGCCTATTTATGCTATGCAAACATCTGTCATTCTTTCTAGTGTTTGCCTAGAAATAGATAGGATTAGTCATGATTTTATTCCACTTGGATCAGAAGAGGGGAACGAATTTAGTGATTTGGAAACAGGTTTTCAAGGCACTAGAGGAAGGAGAACTTGGATTTTGATGTATGTCAGATTTGAACAAGTTGTTTGTAATGAAACTAGGTTTCCAATTGGTTAAATATGAATATCATCTTTGGATTGAATGTTGAAAGCAAAGTATAAATGGTTGGATGTACTGCCTGTTGTGCTACTTTGTTCTAACTCATCAAGACTATGGAGAGGAATATACAATGTTTGGGATAGGGTGCGTGGTAGTGTTATGTGGAATTTAGGCAATGGTAAAAAGGTTGATTTTTGGCAAGACTGGCTTGGCCGAGATTTTCTTCTAGCGGATATGTGTTTACTTCCATATGCTCTTCCCAATCAGGGTTTATTTGTAACTAGTATGGTAAGTTGGGTTAGCGAGTCGGATTGGATCGATTTGTTGACATCATTCCTACCAATGTCTTATGAATAATAGTAACGACATTACCTTTTTGTGAGATGGATGTTGAGCATACTCCAATGTGGCTTTGGGATGGTAAGCGTCATTTCACATAAAATCACTTATTCATCTTTACAAATAAGTACTACTACTAGCGATGGGGATGTATGGCGAAAGCTTTGGAAGTGTTAGGGTCAAGGCACGCATGTTTTTGTGGCTAGTTTGTAACGGCAAACTCCTCACAAATGAAGAACGCTTTAAAAAGAAAATGACTATTGATGTGAACTATTCTTTTTGCACAAAAAAAGTTGAATCAATCGACCATTTTCTATGAACTTGTCCAACTGCTATGAGTCTTTGGGTAAGCCTTATGCATCCTACTAAAGTTGGTGAGTTATTTAACCTTGATATTAAACAGTGGATTACAAAGGACAAGATGTTGCACAACTACTTTACTAATAAGGTTGATTGGGATTTATTGTTTGGTACAATATGTTGGAATCTATAGAAGCACCACAATTTAAAATTTTTTGAAACTAACTATGTTAAGAATGAGGGCATCTTGGAGGCGAGTAAATGAATGTGTGTTGAAATGGGATATGTTTCATTAAATGGCCGTGAGATAAGTACACTGTAAAAGAGACAAGTGGAGTTGCCAAGGTGGATCTTACCATAAGAGGGTGGTTGAATATTAATACGGATGGTGAAATTAAAAAGGTCGATAGTGTAGTAGTAGTAGGTGGAATCTTTCGAGATTATCAAGGGAGTTGGATCTAGGGTTTTTTGTGCAATTTAGGATCTTATTCAGTTTTCGATGCAGAATTGTAGGGAGTTTTTAATAGTCTTATAATGGCTTGGAAGGGATTCAGAAGGATCATGATAGAGGTTGATAGTTTGGAAGTGGTCGAGTGTATTTTGAATCATGGAAAGGCTGAGCCCAACGCACTAGGAAAAAGGATTAAAGGTATTATGGAATGGGATTGGGATGTTAGAATCAGTCATGTTTACATAGAATGCAACTTTGCTGCAGATACTCTAGCAAATATGGGGCTAAGTCACCCCTTAGGTCTACTAATTTTCAACAGTCCATTAGATGAAATATTATGAGTGGTACACGATGATTGGGATAATGTTTCTCATAGGAGGTTTAAGTTAGTGTAACTAATTAGCTATTTCCTTCAAATAAAAAAATAACATTTGATAAAAGGGTATTTTTAATTAGACTTATATTTTATTTACATAAAAAGGAAATAAAATTTATTAAAATAAAAAAGGAAAAATTTTCTAAAATTTCATATTTCAACAAGAATGTAAAATTTTGTAAGAGATACTATTGATATTAATTCCTATATTTTGAAATATTGACAGAATGTGAAATTACCATTTCATCTAGAGAAATGATTGTATGAAATTATGGTTCCATGTCATTTTTATCCCTTATGGGAGAATGACAAATTAGATTTTTTTCTCTTGATTTTTAGCTTTTTCTTGTTGAAAAAATTTAAATCCAACTAAAAATACTAAAAATCAGTGAAAAAATCTGATTTATTATTCTTCCATTGGAAAGAGATAAAAATGACATGAAATCACAATTTCATATTATCGTTTCTCCTAAACACGATAATAATATTATCCAAATCTTTCTTTATCATAAAAAAATTGTAAAATTCCGCAAAACAAATGCAAACTACACGTATGGGTAAATTTATTAATGACTCACTCCATCATTTATTGCTTTAAATCTACCCCCAACAATATCCAATTAATTGCTTTACATAATTGCAGTTCAAATTTTCAAACTACAAAGTGAGACAAAAGGGAATTAGTATCTGTTTCAGAAAGCCAGCTGCAGACTGATATTGGCTTTGCAGACTTTGTTCTCTCAACGTCCCATTAGCCCCTCCCTAGGAACATACCAGTTGCCATACCCAGCTACTGTCAGAGCCATGATTGAATCATTGGGACACTGAAACATTAATATTCATTACTTCTTTTTTTCCTGAAATGTAGCACTGAAATAGTCTCATTGCATCAACCTTATTTACCTGTACAACTTTCATGTATATGATGCAAGCTCCTACCACATTTCAACTCATGCATATGTACAGCTGTGCTGATAAAACCGGGCAAATGCAAGTCCTATTGGATTTCTGTTAAACAACCCTCCAACACAACCTGTCGGTAGCTGTAAATGAAACTATACGGCTAATTTATTGGTGACCAAACTAAAATGTAGAATTGTTTAGTTGTCACTAAGACAAACATGAATGACAATATTAAATGATTGTTAACTAAATGCATGCTCCATTAAATGTTATGTCATGTCAATTTCATTTCAAGCCATGCAGAGGGAGTACATATACCAGCAAACTCAGTAGTAATTTCTTATAACAATGGAGTTTGATCTTAAGAAATTAGACTCACCCAATGAATTATGTATGGTAGGAAACTATTTTAAATTGAAATGCTTAACTGGAATGAAAAAGGAAACCCACGACATATCAAAAAAAGATGAAAATAAATGAAAAAGGAAAGTGCATGACATTTGAATAGACAAGGTATGGAAGTTTTTGACTCTGTGTGTACTCTAACAAAAAAAAAAAAACACTCAGTACTGCAAAATGGGTAGTTTAGGCCTTCTGTCCGCTACTTTTTCAGTAAGGTAAAAAAAAGGATTCATCGGTGAAAGAAAAAGCAGTATCATAGGCAGGCAGTATTCAGGATGGTGCATGCAAAAGCATTGAAAACAGGCTAATCATAGAAAAACATTTTGATATACTAAAACTGAAATAACTTTTCAGTCTCCTTTTTAATTCAATGCATTTCATTAATTCTTAGCTTTGTTTAAGAAAAGTTCATGCGCTTTGCTCACTGCGCCCTGTGATATTTCAAAGTGTCAACTTTTATTCTCATATACTCTATCTTTTCCTTTTTAGAAAGCTACCTTTTATGCTATGATGCAGTTGTAGGGACAACGGCTTTTTTACGATAATAATAAGCATAAAAACTACTGGTAATTGATGCAAGCTATATATAATCTTGATGAGAGGTTGAAAATCAATTAGCATGTAGCAGTCGGATTTATATATATATATATATATATATATATATATATGGGCATGCATGCATCTATGATTATTGGCTCACTGTAGCAAAGCTAGAGCTACCTTTTTCACTTTTGATGCATGCGGACCACCTCCCAATTCTCATGTACTTTCATCATTACATTTTTCTATACATATAACATTGATTATTTTACTAGTAATTGATAATCTGATCCCTGGAAACTCCTTTAAGCCACTGTTCTGGCAGTTTCCTCTTATATTAGGTTCTTGAATCTGATGTACAAGGATACTTCAATCTTTTAAAATTTGCATATATATCGCAGAGAGCCATTGTCGATGGGAAAGCTCGAGCATTAAGCAGACTGAAAACAAAGAAAACTTAAGCATCGAAAAGGGTTTACATGGGCCAGGTCCATAGCTAATTTGGGCAATTTCTTGGGTCTTATGGGCTAGCCGAGAGCGCATTTAGTATTGGGGTTTTGAGCTTTGATCTTTGATGCTTTTGCATTGTTGCTCTCAGTTGAACCATGTTTCATCAACGAAAGCCGAAACCCAAGCTTTACAGATTTGATGACTTCGCCTCGATATCGCTCTTGTTTTTCAGAACTTGTTCAATGTACCAAACAGAAAAACCTGTTGCGAGGTCGAGCCGTACACGCTCGAATAGTAAAAGATGGTTCAGCTTGCTGCGTGTACCTTTCGAACAGCCTCGTTAACTTGTACGCCAAATGCGGGGACTTGTTCCACGCCAAACGTGTATTCGATAATATACAAGACAAGGATGTTGTCTCATGGAATTGCCTCATAAATGGTTACTCTCAACAGGGTCTGACAGGATCGTCGCTTGTTATGGAACTCTTTCAGCGAATGCGAGCAGAGAATGTCTTGCCTAATTCCCACACCTTTGCGGGCTTTTTCACTGCTGCATCGAGTTTGTCGGATGTTTTTAGTGGGCTGCAAGCTCATACGCTTGCAATTAAAACCGACAGCTTTGGTGATGTCTTCGTCGGGAGCTCTCTTCTGAATATGTACTGTAAATCGGGTGCTTTCGCTGAGGCTCGTAAGGTGTTTGATGGAATGCCGGAAAGGAATTCGGTTTCTTGGGCTACGATGATTTCTGGGTACGCAATGCAAAGGTCTGCTGTGGAGGCTTTTGAGATTTTTAAATTAATGCGTCTAAAAGATGAGAAAGAGAATGAGTATGCATTGTCTAGCATCCTTAGTGCATTGGCGGATCCTGAGTTTCTTAGCACCGGTAGTCAAATACATTGCCTCACGGTTAAAAATGGGTTACTGGTGTTTGTATCTGTTGGCAATGCTCTTGTTACCATGTATGCTAAATGTGGGAGCTTGGATGATGCACTTAAGACATTTGAATTATCAGGTGATAAAAATTCGATTACATGGTCGGCTATAATCACTGGTTATTCACAAAGTGGGGATTCCTGTAAGGCTCTCAAGCTTTTCTCGAATATGCATCTTGCCGGGATCATACCTAGTGAGTTTACCCTTGTTGGGGTTCTTAATGCTTGTAGTGATACAGCTGCCGTTGGAGAAGGAATACAAGTTCATGGTTATTTGTTGAAATTGGGATATGAATCGCAAGTATACATAATGACAGCTTTGGTTGATATGTATGCAAAATGCGGCAGTACATTAGATGCTCGGAAGGGGTTTGATTATTTACAAGAACCTGATATGGTCTTATGGACTTCCATGATTGGAGGATATGTACAAAATGGGGAGAACGAAAATGCAATGAATTTGTATGCTAGAATGCGGATTGAGGGGATTATGCCCAATGAGCTCACAATGGCTAGTATTCTAAAAGCTTGTTCTTGTCTTGCAGCTTTGGAACAAGGAAAGCAAATCCATGCCTGTACCATTAAGCATGGATTTGGTCTGGAAATCCCAATCGGAAGTGCCCTTTCAACCATGTATGCTAAGTGCGGGAGTCTAGAAGATGGAAGCATTGTCTTTAGGAGGATGCCAAGGAGAGATATAGTGTCATGGAATGCAATGATATCAGGGCTTGCTCAGAATGGGCATGGTAATGAAGCTCTTGAACTTTTCGAGCATATGCAGCTGGAAGGAACCGAGCCAGACTATGTTACATTTGTTAACATTCTTTCAGCTTGCAGTCATATGGGATTGGTGAAAAGAGGTCGGGCTTATTTCGATATGATGTCTGACAAATTTGGAATTGTTCCAAGAGTAGAGCATTATGCTTGCATGGTTGATATGCTGGGCCGTGCAGGAAAGCTCGATGAAGCCAAGGAATTTATTGAATCAGCTACCATAGACCATGGCATGTGTCTATGGCGTATTCTATTAAGTGCTTGCCGGAATTTCCGGAACTATGAATTGGGGGCATATGCTGGAGAGAAACTCATGGAGTTGGGCTCTCAAGAATCATCCGCTTATGTGTTACTATCGAGTATCTATATCGCCTTGGGCAGGCTGGAAGATGTGGAGAGAGTCCGGAGGATGATGAGACTTAGAGGAGTAAATAAGGAACCTGGATGCAGCTGGATTGAACTAAAAGACGGTGTTCACGTGTTCGTCGTCGGAGACCAAATGCATCCAGAGATAAAAACGATACGTGAAGAGCTACGAATCTTAAGCAAGCAAATTAAAGATGAAGGTTACCATCCTCCTCCTGATTCAGTTTCTGCAAATACTTGTAATGATGAGGAACTAGTCGTTGCTTTTACGTGATAATATATTTCATTCTTTGGTCAGCTCTTGCCCACATGGTTTTCAATATAGTAACACAACTTCAACATCAGGTTTTGTATCTGTTCTTCAAAGTGGCACATGCAAACATATTACATTATCTCCTCGTCTTGTCCCTTATTGCATGCTAGAAATCCTTCAAGGTAGAAACCCATGTGATCAAGTTGGTTTTAAAAGTTTGTGATATATAGAAGTTTCAGATTTCTGCAAATCAGGTCCGCTTTTCTGCTATTAACTTGTTATAGGCAGAGGCCTAGATGAGGAATGCTGTAGGATGCCATTAGCAATTCAACATACGTATGCTTCATTGAGGATCTTTTTCATATTTAACAGTTTGATTTTATCCATTTTGCCAAATAGATTTTTTGATCACTCAGTTGCTCACTCTGCCAATGAAGTCTTAAGGTTCCATTTACAAACTCCCATTTTATACAATATGAACACCAAAACTCTCCTCTATCAAAAAGCAAAACCCATAACGTATCAACTACAAATCTACAGTTTCAACCTTTCAGCACGGGCTTAAAGCTTAAGCTATGCACCTCATAGAGTACATCGAAATAGGATCCATGGAGGGCGGCTCAGTGTAAACTCTAGGGTGGTCGCTCTCTAACCCATAGTCCATCATGGGATGGTACTCCAGCTCTTCATCATGATCATGCACAAAGTCTGGTATTTTCATCTCCAACCTCCTCACATGGTCCCATAGAAACTCAAGCCTATTCACGTATTTAAGTTTCGAATACAACCTGCCATTCAATTCAATCATTCATTACATTTACCTTTAAAATGACCCTTCAACTAAAAGGTGGATGAGGATGGACAATAAAGCCGGAAAAAAAGCACTATGGTTATTGTCATCCTCGGTTATTATTAATTTATCATCCTTTTTCAGTGGCTAAAGTGGGCCAGAGGGGGGTGGCTTTGTTATCCTTGTTTGAAATAATTTTATAAAAAATCGAAAGAGACCTTCACCAACTAATCGGAAAGAAAACAAAAAGGGAAAGAGGCCCTCACTCACCCTCCGTCGAAAAACAAACGGCCAAAGGTGGCAAGGAAAAGTCTGGCCTGTAATCCAGGATGCAAGAAATAAACAACCTCGAGATTGTTCTTGAGGTTCATCGGAATAGCATCGTAGACTGATCGAAGAACTGATATTCCAGGAAAATTTTCACTCTTTTGAACATCTGTATGTACATACACCACCGAGAACGGTTTTGCCCCTAATTTGGGGTAAATCGTTTCTTCTAAATACTTCTTCAGAACCTCACTACTAACCATGCGAGCTGTTACAAAACCCCAATTAGAAAAACATAATTAAGAAAAAAATAGTCAGAAAACTTGCAAAAAAAAACAAAGAAAGGTACCAGGAAAGTATTTGCCGATTATGAGAAGAACATTCCGACCACGTTTATCTCTGCCTTTGACCTTGAAGACATCGAGTTTTTCCAATAGATGTTGTTGGGATTGGGAGAGAGTGACAGAGGATGAGATGTTACTCATGACTGGCGGCTTGTTTGTTTGCTGAGAATTTAAAAAAGTGTGGGGGAAATGCGGAAGAAGAGAGCAGGTTTTATATAGGAAAAAGGGGGGGGGGGGGGGGGGGACGTTAACCTTAACGTGAGTTTTTCACGCGACAGATTGGGTTATGAAGACGGTATATTCCCAAGAATCTTCCGTTTTGGATAGAAGTGAGTCTGTCTTAACTCGGTGGAGTTGTGATTTGAGTCACTGACACGTTTGGGTCCACCCGCCTCCCATGGTTATATCTGAACTTTCCTACTGCCTCGGTTTAACGTTAATTACACCTTAATTTTTGTGATTTATCAATATTTATGAAATACTAAGTCAGTCCTCTTTGCAGTATTACGCAACTTTTTACAATAATTAGAAGGAATAAATTAACTAATCTAATTTTATCTGTTAATCGAATTTTAAAATTTAAAATTTACTTTTTATAGTTTTAAATCTATAATATTTATTTTTATGTTATAAATTATAAATTAACTAGAAATAAAATTTATTTTTCGAAAGCCTTTTTTCTAAAAGAATTGAAAATATATTTGAACCGAATTTAACAGTTGCAGTTTGAAACCATTTTTTCAGTTTTTTTCAATATTTTCACAACCTTAACTATAATATCGAAAGGGAAATAAAATCACAAATAAAATTGTATTAACACTTCTTCCAATGTTTGGAAGTCCTATCCGGTGGAGAATCTAAGGTTTGTAGGGGCCACCCCATAAAATGTAAAATTATTATTTAAGTCTTTTAATTTTAAAAAAGTTTTACATTAATAAAGATAAAATTATGTTTTGACCTCTTTAAAATTATAAAAGTTCAATTTAATCATTTAAAAATTATAAAAAACTAAAATCTCATTCACCCCCCTAAAAAGCTCTTCTGTCTTTGCCCTTGGTCTTTTCAAATCCCTAAAGTAAATTTAAATAGGGTAAATTAATTAATTTTTTGTTGTGATCAATTAATTAAAAAATGGTGTAATTTAGTCACTAAATTATTCAAAAATTTCCATTTAAGTTATTGAACTATTCAAAAGTTTTTATTTAAGTCATTAAGTTATTAGGTTTTTTTATTTTAAAAAAAGTTCCACCAACAAGCTCTAAGCAACAATTCGACGATCGGTATGATAGATATGTACATTTCAACAAGTAGAACATATCTTATATCCAAGTCATTCTGACTATCAGTGTTGGATATTAGAGAAAAAAAATCTTGAATTTCAGTTCATAAATTTATAACGCCCAAAGTTGTTTTATATAAAAAAAAAATTGAACCATAAAAGAGAAGGGAAAAAAAAACTTTTGATTTATGCAGACAGTGCAAACAAAGAAAGCCATGTAGCATTAATTTTAATAGTCCAGTGAATGAAAACTTTTAAATAATCTAATAACCAAATTATAACTTTTTTTAATTAAGTGATAAAATAAAAATTTATCCATAATTTAGCAACTAATAGTGTTCTTTACCCATTTAAATAAAGCTCATTCCATCATTTAGATGAGAACTAATTTCTTAAGTGTGCATGCATTAATTATAATATATTAATTGTTTTTAATTTCTAAAAATTTGTATATTTTCACAAATAATATATAATAGTATAGCCTAAATATCGTATAAATTATTGCATATTTTTCAACCCATCGATTGGTTGAATCAATGAAATCTCTTTGATAAATATTCATAATATTATTGTTCATTTCAAGCTCTTCAATCTTTTTTTTTTCATTAATTTTATGTTGCTCGTTGTACAATATTCCCTACATCTCAGCCTCATACTTCTACTATAACGACTTTGATAATTACGGGTATTGGAAAGTGTATTTTTGAGTCTCTATTTTCGTAAAATGAATTTGTAAATATTTATTAAAAACATTTACGAAGTTAGTTGTGTGATTAATTAGGTTTTGGCTAGGTGAATTAACTTGAATTATTGGTAATTAGGTGTAAGGGCTAAATTGCATAAATGGTAAAAGTTTAATTATAGACTAGAGAGAAAGTGAAGGACTAAATAAGAATTAAGCCAATTTTTGACAAATGTATGGTAATAGAATATTATATGTGTAATAATATTATACATATATTATAATAATTATATACATTTACTTATTATTTAAGAAATTATTATTATATTATTACATTATTATATTATATTTTTATTATAATTAAAACAAATAAATAAAGAAACAAAAAGAATAAAAGAACAGAATAGAAAACGAAACAGAGAAGGGGGAAAGGAGAAAGAAAAAGAAAAATTAGAGTTTTAAGGTTCAAACTCAAATTGGTAAGTCAATTTAATCCCTTTTCTTGTAAATTTTATGTTTTTAGAATCCTAGAACAAGATGCTCCTTGATTTGTGTTGAAATTTTAGAAATTATTAGATTTTTAGATGATGTTCATGTTGAATAATTTAAGTGTTTGAGATTAAATTGATGAAATTTTAAGTTAGAAATGAAAAAGGGATTTAATTGTAGGATAAATTATAAGTTTTAAGTAATAAGGACTAAATTGAAAATTTACAAAATTTAAGGATTTAAGTGAAATTAGAGAGTTCAATTAGTCTAAAGTGGAAATTGAATGAAAATAAGGGATTAGTTTTGGAAGAAAATAAAGTTAGGGTGGGTTTGGATGGGCGATTGAATGCGGTGCGGTGCGTTTAGCTTACTTTTCGTCTCACGTTACAGTATTGCTACAGTATCTAATCTCACTGCCATCGCTGTTTTTACACTAACCGCAGGTAAACGCATCGCTAATCCAAACCCACTCTTAGTTTTGGTTAGGGGCTAAATTGAAATTTAGGCAAAAGTTGAATATAAATTGAAATATTCAATATAAAATTGTGTTGTATTGATGGTTTTTAATTGTTTAATTTTCATAGCTAACGTTGTGCCGGAAACCTCAGCTAAAAAGGGAAAGGAAAAAGTCGACGAGGAATAGTTGGAAATTCTAGTTTGTATTTCTATAATCTGAATCTAGTAATTATTATTTGTTGCATTTTAATTTAATGTTTATGGTAAGTATTTGAGGTGAGTGTTATTTGTTATAATCTTGATATTAAATTGAGATTATGTGAATTTGTGATTGATGTAAATATTGAATGTATATGAAAAGTGAATTGAAAATCCTATTAACTGTATCGAGCTGAGTCGGATATAGATGTATGCCATAAGATTGGAAGAGTTCAGGGATACTTCGACTTCAAGTCGATGAGACACTGGGTGTCAAACTATTGCTTCGGATAAATTCAATGAGGTACTGGGTACCAAATTACTTCGGCATGGCCGATGAGGCACTAGGTGTCAACTTATTGCTTCGAATTATCCGATGAGGCACTAGGTGCCAAATTGGTGTGTTCTGGTTGGATCCATGTATCCATCAGAGTCCGAGTCATGTTAATAGGGTAATTGAATAAAATAGAGTTATGATTGATTTTGAATGATGAATTGGAATATAGATCGAGACATATGAATTGTGTTGATATTGTGAGAAGCTATCTGAGATAGCAAATTGAAAAGAATTGAATGAGTTATAAATGTTTTAACTATGAAATGATTAATTTATATGATTATGCATATTGTATGTTATAATGTATATGATTTAATATTTTACCTTAAAGCATTCGGATTATAGAAATACTACTGAGTTTATACTCAGCGTACGGTTTGTTTTCCATGCGAAGGTTAGGTTAAAGTCAGATTGTCGAATCAGCATCCACAACGATCCCGAAACTCAAACCGTGGTGAAGTATATTTTTTTTTGGTAATGGCATGTACCTAGGAATGTCTATGTTTGTCATTTTGAAAAGTGAATGTAAAAGATGTTATAAAACGTTATTGTTTAATTATATATATAAGTTTATGTGTTATGTTGAGGTTATAAAATGGTATATTTTGGTATGAAATTAGATTTGGTTTGAATGAAGTTAATTGAATTGATTTGGATAGTATATGTGAAGTACCTATGAGGGTACATTGGTTAGGTCACTGAATTGATTGTTTTGACATGTTTTAAATGTATTTGAATGTGTTTTGGATTGGTTGAACGATTGGTTTTTCAGTTGCTTGTTGTTTAAGATTGCAGGGTTGGTAAATTTGTTATTTAAGGTTCATTTTGAGTCCACACGCCAGACACACGGGCATGTGACTGAACCATGTGAGACACAAGGCTATCACATGGGCGTGTGGTTTGGCCGTGTGTCCCCTGCAACTTAAAAATTTTAAAACAGAATGCTCAGGTGAAATTTCACACGGGAAGAGACACGGGCGTGTGTCTCAGCCGTGTAATGCACATGGCCTAGCACAAGGGTGTGTGGCTGGCCGTGTGACCTAAGTCAGGGAGTTACATGGGGTTGAACATGGCTTGAGACACGGGCATGTCTAATAGCCACACAGGCATGTCCCTTGATCACACGGGCGTGTGACCCCTGCACCTAGGAAAAATTTTGAAATTTCACGAAAAATTTCCGAAGTACATGAATAAGTCCCAACTTGTTTCTAAAACGTGTTTTGGACCTCGAGGGCTCATAAAAGGGACTATATGATTGAATTATGTTGTTTATGTGTGAATATTTATGTATTATTCGTATTTGATCTGAAAAGTTTGGTAATGCTTTGTAACCTTGTTCCGGCGACAGATAAGGGTTGGGGGTGTTACATTTAGTGGTATTAGAGCTTTGCAGGTTTAGCCGATTCTCGGACTAAATCGAGCTCGGAATTGAGTCTAGAGGTACATGCCATAATTGAGTCGGGATTTGAATGCTGATATATTGTTTGTTTTTGTTTTATAGTTAAAGATGTCAGATGAATATATTGATGATACTGATCAAGAAATGTATACTGGAGATGAGGAATCTTATGAACTAGATGAAACTGAGTTGGCAACACCGAGTGTTAACCCAGCGGGTAATCAACCTCCTAATGTTGAATGAGGTAATGTTAGAGAAAAGGATGACTCACAATTACTTATAGCTATAGCTGATGCTCTTCAACGAGTAGCAGGAACTACATCTGCTACGACATCTACCCCTGCAATGCAAACAAAGAAAGCCATGTAGCATCAATTTTAATAGTCCAGTGAATGAAAACTTTTAAATAGTCTAATGAACAAATTATAACTTTTTTTAGTTAAGTGACAAAATAAAAATTTACCCATAATTTAGCAACTAATGGTGTACTTTACCCATTTAAATAAAGCTCCATCATTTAGAAGAGAACTAATTTCTTAAGTGTGCATGCATTAATTATAATATATTAATTGTTTTTAATTTTTAAAAATTTATACATTTTCACAAATAATATATAATAGTATAGCCTAAATTAGAGGTGTGCATGGGCCGGGCGGCCCGACCCGGCCCGAAGGCCCGCCCGAAATGTTGGAGGGTTTGGGCAAAAATATAGGCCCGAAAAATGGGCTTGGGCAAAAAAAGAGGCCCGTTTAGAAAATGGGCCGGGCCTCGGGTATGATTTTTTTGGCCCGGGCCCGGCCCGGCCCGGCCCGAAATATTTTAATAATAATTTTTTTATTGTTAAAATGTTAACTTTAGTATTATATTTGATTTATTATATTTTTATTTGTTTTTTGTTTTAATATTTATTTTTATTTTTTAAAATGTATTTAATTTATTATATTTTATTTTTTAATAAAATAAGTAAAAAAAATTTATATTAGACGGGCCGGGCTCGGGTCGAGCTCGGGCCTACCAATTTTATGGCGGGTCGGGCCTGGACAAATTTTCAGGCCCATATTTCGGGCCGGGCCGGGCTCGGGCTTACCAATCGGGCCAAAAAAAAATTTTGGACCCGACCCGAACCCGGCCCGGCCCGGCCCATGCACACCTCTAGCCTAAATATCGTATAAATTATTGCATATTGTTCAACCCATTGATTGGTTGAATCAATGAAATCTCCTTGATAAATATTCACAATATTATTATTGTTCATTTCAAACTCTTCAATGTTTTTTTTTTCATTAATTTTATGTTGCTCGTTGTACAATATTCCCTACATCTCAGCCTCATACTTCTACCGTTCGATCACTTTATCATTGAATTCATTATTCAATTTCTTAGTGGATGATTCCTTTCCATAGTTTTAATGTCAAAAATTAGAGAATAAATAAGGTTAAAAGAAATGGTGCAAAATAGAATTAAAGAATATAAAGTAAAAATAAGAAAATTTTTAAAATAGAAAAATAATGTTAAAAGACCTTAAACTATCATTGATTTGATTTATAATTCTTTGTTGTGTTTCATCACGAATCCTATTTATAGGCCTTTATACATGCATGAAATGGAAGGAAGAATGGTGAACTTTGAATATTGATTTTATTTGATACAAATTATTCTTTAATTATTATGATTTATTTCTCCTAATTTTTACCTTAATTTTTGTAATCAATATTAATGATTTTTCTATTACGTTTTAGACTGACATTAAAATTTATTTTTTTAATGATTTATTGTTGTATGTGAAATTAACTTACTTTAAAAATGAATCTTTGATTGCTTTTATATATAGATGTGGCAAATAAGGTTTAATATTAGATGAATTGTTGACTTTATAAGTAGTAAATATATTTATTGTCTATTATTATTATGGTAATTAATCGGTTTAGTTATAAATTGTGATGGTAGTAAATTACAATTCAAAAAAGAGTATTGAGGATCAATAATGCAAATACAAAAAAGTATATTGAGAAATTATTTAAATTGTTTGATAATTTGAAATTTGTAATTAATGTAACAACACATTTTTAAGGGCATTTAAATTTTAATTTTCAATACGTGGCTCACTTTAAACATAACTAAAAGAGAATATTTTGAAACTCAAAGAATAAACTTAAAACTCAATGTTTTTATATATGTTTTCGTTCCTTCATATATATATGTAAATATAAAAAATTTATATACTAATTATCCATTATGAAATTTGAATCTAAACCTTAAGATCTTACAACAGAAACTTTTTATCAACATTGTCAAAATTTTATGGGAAAATTGCCTAATTAATCACCTAATTTTTAGTGTAACGATTTTTTTCTTAACCCCAGTTTTTGAAGTTGGAATTGAAGTCTATAATAAATGGTGTAAAACAAAGATTAAAAAAGTAATCAGTAAGCAAAAGGATTAACCCAAAATGATAAAAGAAAAAAGAAAAGGAAGATAAGATATGTGGATTATTGAGTATAATTGATTTGTGTGCATTTGTTTAATTTTAGATATTAAATTGTGAGATATTTTGGAAGATTTAGCGATTGTGACTAATAAGAAATTTGACAGAATGTTAATATTATCAGACAATCAAGAGGAAGTACAAATTAGTGAAAGAAGTGCTACAAAAATTTCGAATTCTGCCTGATTAAAAGAATAAATACATTATTGATTAAAATGGTGCATCCAAAAACTATAAGAAAGAGAATGATGAGAAAAAAGGCAAGGAGTGGGGCTATAGTTGGTCCAAATGAATAAATAAATAAATAAATAAAAGTAGATGGCTGAAGTTAATTAAAAAATAAGTGATCTCCCAACCAAAACCCCTTTCCACAAACACTTTATATCCAACTGAAAGATAAGATTTGTCCCCTCACCCTCACCATCACCAATTATTTCACAAAAAAGCTGCAACCTTCTCCAGATTTACTCTCTTTTTTTTTTTGGTGAGAAACAAAAAACAGCTTAAGGACTCCTAAGAGACATTAAAAGCTTTGTCTTGTTGTAGAACTGTGGCCACCACCGCAGGCGAAACATCAAAAATTTGAAGAGAATTCTGCCAAGAGAGCCCAACCTTCTCCAGTTGATCAGCAATTAAGTTGTACTCCCTAGGAACATGCTTGATTTCCCATTGTCCTTCAGAAAGCAGAAGTCTTTTGACTCTTCTAAGTAAAGTAATGCCAGAGTCCGCCATGTCCTCCATGTACAAAAGCCTAACCACTTCAAGATTGTCATTCCGAATTTTAATCCTCTTGTACCCTTTGTTCATTAAAATGAGCACACCATCCAGGATGCCCCAAAGTTCTGCTTCTAACGGTGAACAACTTCCTAGATAGTGAGAGAATCCTAGTATCCAGTTGCCCTCCCGATCTCGAACCACTCCACCCAAAGCAGCATTTCCTGAGTCTCTAGCTACTGCTCCATCCGTGAATAAGTATACCCAATCATCAGCACAATGATGTTGAATCCCGGAGAAAATTGTGGTTGCTTTAGATCCAAGGATGAAAGCTTCAAAGTTTTGTGCCCAACTGAGAGAGGATTTAACAAGCTCGAGGGACGTCCCATCAATATTCTGAAAGATGAAAAGGTTCCTGTTCTTCCAAATTCTCCAAGCTAGAATTCCAAAAAGGCATGACCAAGTAATTCCTTTATCCTGCAACTTAAGATGACAAGAGAGGTGTAACATCCCAAAATAGGGCCTAAACGGAACAGTGATTGCGAAACCACAAATCCGAGTCAGTAAAATATTTTAATATTATATTCGATACCTATGTTATATGATTGAGCATGTGTTGAAGTTTCGTGAGTTAATTTATCCGTTTGTGTGTTTAATTTAAGTAAAAGGACTAAATCGCATAAGTGGTAAAATTAACCTTTTATTTAATTGAGTGATCAAATTGATGTGTTCTTATAAAGATGAGGCCTTATGTTGTAAATTATTTTTTTTCAAGTGTAGTGGACGGCAACATGTATTTATATAAGGCATTTACATGTTTATTTTATATATGTTAAGTTTACTTTAATAAATAATATATTATAAGATTATAATAATAAATAAAACATAAAGTGGTGGCATGTTCATCTTCTTTAACTTCAATCAACCGAAACTAAAGAAGAAAATAAAGCTTTGATTTCGGCATCTTTGGAAGCTTAATTGAGGTAAGTGTTTTGCTCGGTTTTTAATAATTTTTACGTTTTTGAGATCGTTGCTTCGAGTGCTACAAAACCCATGTTTGAATTTTGAATTTTGATGAATATTTTGAGTTATGCCATTGATGAGAACTTGTGATTTTTGTTGTTTGATGGTAGAAAATAAAAGATATGTGTTAGATTAACAAGTTTTGTCTTTGGATTTTTTTGATGAATTTAAGTAGTTTGGGCTAATTAGTAAAAGTTATAAATTGGTCATAAGTGTGTGAATTAGTGAGAATTTAAAGTTGCTATAGAAGGGAAAAATGTTCAGCATGTTATAAAACATAAGAATAAGGGCTGAAGTTTAATTTTCGAGCTTAGGGGCAAAATCGTAAATATGTAAAAGTTTAGGGGCAAAATTGTAATTTTTCCAAAGTTAGAGTTAAGGACTGTTTTGATAAATGTGAGTATTAAATAAGCTAAATTTGCTATTATAGATCAAGAAGAACGAAATCCAGAGTTAGATCGGGGAAAGAAAAAGATAGTGGACTAAATCGATATAGTTTATCGATTTTGTTTCGAGGTAAGTTTGCAGTAAATAAATGCAATATTCTGTTATTTTACATTTAATATTATTAAATTCCAGCATTTACATATTTATTCTGTAAATTTATTATTTAAAGACTCAAGTATGAATTGACGGAAAAGCTATCTCAGAAAGTTCCGGTTGAACCTTAGGAATGTGTAGGATACAAATGTCATGACATTAGGGTTTAAGGAAATCATGTAAGACCATGTCAAGACATGGCATTGATAAGTTACTATAAGGCAAAGGTCCCATGTAAGACCATGCCAAGGCATGGCATTGGTGAATTTATAAGGCAAAGGTCCCATGTAAGACCATGCCAAGGCATGGCATTGGTGAGTTCATAAGGCAAGGATACCACGTAAGACCATGTCAAGACATGGCAATGGTTAAGTTTCATAAGGAAAGGTACCCGCGTATCCTTAGTATTCTAAAGTGGTTCAACGGGAAAATTCAAAGAGTATACAAAAGTAAAGGTAAGACAAGTTCAAGCTAAAAAGGTAAGGTAAGATAAATTCATGTTAAAAGGTAAGGTAAGAATACAAGTTTAAGTATATTGAGTTAAAAGCTTAAGTGATCTTGATAAGAAAAGCATAAGATAATTCATTAAGAATGTTGTTATCTATTTACATGTAAATTTACTAAGCTTTATGCTTACTCCAATTCTTTAATTTTTTTTATAGTATTACAAGCCAATTCGGGGATCGCAAGGACGTCGGAGATCGTTACACACTATCAAAAGATTATATTGGTATTTTGTGATTCGAACGTTTTAAGTTATGGCATGTATAGGGACTTAGCCATTTTGTGTGTATGACCTTATGATATGGCTTAATATTGGCTTGTAAATGCTTGGTAATGATTAGCCATTAAAATGGTTAATTAAGAACATGATTTGGATGTTATGAAATGCCTAGTTGATAGTTATTTTAAAGAAATTATGTAATTATATGCAGGGGAATAGTTGGACAGCAGCAGTGACGTGATTTTCAAAAATCACCAAAAATAGTAGAAATTGAATTAGGTTGTGCATGAGATATAGAATTAAATCTTATTGAGTCTATTTTTATATAAAGAAAATGGTGTAGGAAAAAGAGTTGTATATTATGAGATAATTGATTTTTAGTGAAGAGAGGTCAGAACTGTCAAACTGTGTAATAGGGGAGACTTTAACTAATAAACTGTACTAATTGGCCGCACCAAAAATTCTGGAAACATTACAGTAAGAAGATATATGAGTCTAGTTTCAAGGAAAATTTACGGATCTAGATTTCGAGTTTTGTAACTCAAGTTATAATTAATTTAGTGAACATGATGCAGACGGACAGTTTCAATTTTATGCCCCGAACTAGTAAGTTAAGTCTAGTAATGCCTCGTGCTCGACTCCGGAAACGGTCTCGGGTAAGGGGTTTTACATTTATTGGTATCAGAACAAGAGTTTAGTCGGTTCTCAGAATATTCAGTATGAGTAAGAGTCTAACTATACATGCCATACTTATATTTTGATAGTGTGACGACTCTTGACAATTTTAAAAATGTTTTTCTTATATAGCTATGGATCTCGAACGATATGGTGCAGATGATGTAGAGAGTAATGCGCCCGCTCCCACTGAAGGGACGGTGCCACCAGATAGTCGTGAAAGGCCCGTTACAGTTAGTAAGGGAGGAGGGGCTCGAGAAGCCTTCTTCCAAGCTATGAATGAATGGTTTGCTGAGTTCGTTCGTACAAACCCGGCCGTTAGACCTCCACCCCCTTATGATCCACAGACTACCCATGTAGCTTCCCCAGTTATAAATACCGTTAGAAGAGAGAAACCACCCGTTGACAAGATCAGAAAACAAGGGGCTGAAGAGTTTCGGGCTACCAAAGATGATGATGCAGAGAAAGCTGAATTTTGGCTCGAGAACACTATCAGAGTCTTTGATGAGTTATCCTGCACACCAGAAGAATGTATTAAATGTGTGGTGTCACTTCTTAGAGATTCGGCCTACCAGTGGTGGAAGACACTTGTGTCAGTAGTACCGAAAGAAAGAGTTACTTGGGATTTCTTTCAAGAGGAGTTCCGTAAGAAGTACATCAGTCAGAGGTTTATTGACCAGAAAAGAAAAGAGTTCCTTGAGTTAAAACAGGGTAAGATGACTGTGATCGTCTATGAACGTGAATTTATCCGACTCAACAATTATGCTCAAGAGTGTGTGTCTACAGAGGCTATCATGTGCAAAAGATTTGAGGATGGGCTCAATGATGATATCCGACTGTCAGTTGGTGTTTTAGAGATAAAAAAGTTTGTTGTTTTAGTTGAACGAGCCTGTAAGGTAGAAGAGTTATTAAAAAGAAAGGGTAAAGTTAAAATTGATATGCAAGATACGAAGAAAAGACAGATGAGCAAGTCATTTCAGTCTACATCCAAGAGGCCTAGAGAGTTTTCTACGAGATCTAATTTTTCAACCGGGTATTCTAGCCGAAACAGAGGTGGAAGATTTATGGATTCAAAAGCTCAAACCACTTCGATTGCGAGTGTTGGCAGTATTCAGCCTGATAGACCCGAGTGTCCTCAATGTGGTCGACGTCATCTAGGTCAATGTCGAGCAACTGAGATTGGTTGTTTCCGATGTGGTGCACCGGATCATTTCATTCGGGAGTGTCCCGAGATGGTTAAAAAAGAAGTAATACCGAGTGCAAGATCAGGTAATGCCCCCGTTAGAGGCAGATCTCAGAGAAATTCGGGAGTAGGGGCAGGTAGAGGTACATTTAGAGATACAACAACAAGATCAGATGTTAGAGCACCTACAAGGACTTATGCTACTCGTGCTCGTGAAGAGGCATCTTCCTCCATCTTCCCCCGACTTATTTACGGGTACATTTTCTCTTCATGATGTTAATGTTATTGCTTTGATTGATCCGGGTTCAACCCATTCCTTTGTTTGCATGAAATTAATGCCTAGTATGAACATGCCCATAGAGTTTACGGAATTTGTGATTAAAGTATCGAACTCATTAGGTCAGCATGTGTTAGTAAACAAAGTATGTAAAAAATGCCCTTTGATGATTAGAGGTTACTGTTTTCCGGCTGAGCTCATGCTATTGCCATTTGATGAGTTTGATGTGATTCTTGGTATGGATTGGTTAACTACACATGATGTGATAGTGAATTGTGGAAAGAGATTCATTGAGTTGAAATGTGAAAATGGTGAGTTCCTTCGGGTTAATTCAGATGAGTCAGATAGTTCAATTTCCATGATTTCTGTTATGTCTGCTCAAAAATGTTTAAGGAAAGGATGTGAAGCTTATCTTGATTTTGTGTTGAATACTAAAGACCCAGAGTTGAAAATTGAATCAGTGCATGTGGTAAATGAGTTTCCTGATGTGTTTCCGGAAGAACTACCAGGTTTGCCTCCTATCAAAGAAGTTGAGTTTGGTATTGAATTGATTCTAGGTACCACACCTATTTCTATTGCTCCTTATAGAATGACTTCAATAGAATTGAAGGAATTGAAAGCTCAGTTACAGGAATTAACTGATAAAGGCTTTGTAAGACCTAGTTATTCACCATGGGGCGCGCCAGTGTTATTTGTGAAAAAGAAGGACGGTTCCATGAGATTGTGCATAGACTATCGACAGCTTAACAAGGTAACCATCAAGAACAAATATCCATTACCTAGAATAGATGATTTGTTTGATCAATTGAAGGGAGCCACTGTGTTCTCTAAGATAGATTTGAGATCCGGATACTATCAGTTGCGAGTTAAAGAGTCAAATGTTCCAAAGACTGCTTTTCGAACTAGGTATGGTCACTATGAGTTTCTTGTGATGCCATTTGGCTTAACTAATGCTCCTGCTATTTTCATGGATTTAATGAACCGAATTTTTATACCTTATTTGGACAAGTTTGTAGTCGTGTTCATTGATGACATTTTGATTTATTCTCATGATGAGACTGAGCATGCTGAGCATTTGAGAACAGTTTTACAGATTTTGAGAGATAATCAGCTTTATGCCAAGTTTAACAAAAGTGAGTCCTGGTTACAGGAAGTTTGTTTTCTTGGACATATTGTCTCAGGTGAAGGTATTAGAGTTGATCCGAGTATGATTTCAGCAATTGTTGATTGGAAGCCTCCCAGAAATGTATCAGAGGTCAGAAGTTTTCTTGGTCTTGCCAGTTATTATAGACGATTTGTAGAGGGATTTTCCAAGATAGCTACTCCATTGACAAGATTGTTACAGAAAGCTGTCAAGTTTGAATGGACTGAGAAGTGTCAACAGAGTTTCGACAAGTTAAAAGTATGTTAACTAAAGCTGTTTTAGTACAACCAGAACCGGGAAAAGAGTTTGTGATTTACAGTGATGCATCCTTGAATGGACTAGGCTGTGTACTTATGCAGGAAGGAAGGTAATTGCTTATGCCTCTAGACAATTAAAGCCACATGAGAAAAACTATCCGACACATGATTTAGAGCTAGCTGCTATTGTATTTGCATTGAAAATCTAGAGACATCACTTATATGGTGAGAAATGTCGAATATTCACTGATCACAAAAGTTTGAAGTACTTGATGACTCAGAAAGATCTGAACTTGAGGCAAAGAAGATGACTAGAGTTGATTAAAGATTATGAGCTAGTGATCGATTATCACCAGGGTAAGGCAAATGTTGTTGCTGATGCTTTGAGTAGAAAATTGTTATTTGCATTGAGAGCTTTGCACACTAGTTTGGCATTATCAGATGATGGTTCTATCTTAGCTGAGTTGAGAGCTAAATCGACGTTTCTTGAAGAAATTTGTGAAGCTCAGAAAGATGATAGTGAGTTGCAAGCCAAAAGAGTTCAGTGCGAGTCAGGTGTAGAGTCTGATTTTCAGATCGATTCTGACGGTTGTTTGTTGTTCAGAGACAGAGTATGTGTACCAAAGAATGATGAGCTTATTAGGAAAATCTTACAGGAAGCACATAACAGTTCTTTGTCTATTCACCCAGGTAGTACAAAGATGTATAATGATTTGAAGAAAATGTATTGGTGGACAGGAATGAAAAGAGATATATCAGAGTTTGTTTCTAGATGCTTGATCTGTCAGCAGGTAAAGGCCGAACATCAGGTACCTTCAGGTTTATTGCAGCCTGTATTAGTTCCCGAGTGGAAATGGGATCGAGTTACTATGGATTTTGTGACAGGATTGCCTTCGACACCGAGAAAGAAAGATACAGTATGGGTTGTGATTGATAAGTTAACGAAGTCGGCTCATTTTATCCCAGTTCATATGGATTATTCACTTGACAAGTTGGCCGAGTTATATATTTCAGAGATTGTGAGACTACATGGAGTACCGTTATCGATTATCTCAGATAGAGATCCGAGATTTACCTCACGATTTTGGAAGAAATTGTAGGAAGCTTTAGGTACAAAGTTGAGTTTTAGTACAGCTTTCCATCCTCAGACTGATGGTCAATCAGAGAGAGTTATTCAGGTACTTGAAGATATGCTTAGATGTTGTGTATTGGAATTTCAAGGTAGTTGGGAGAAATATTCACCGTTAGTAGAGTTTGCCTATAATAATAGTTATCAATCGAGTTTGAAAATGGCACCTTATGAAGCTTTGTATAGACGTAAATGTCGCACACCTTTGTATTGGACAGAGCTTAAGGAAAATTAGATTTACGGGGTTGATCTAGTCAAAGAAACAGGAGAGAAAGTAAAAGTCATCTGAGATTGCTTGAAAGTAGCTTCAGATAGACAGAAATCCTATGCAGATTTGAAAAGAAAAGAAATTGAATTTCAAGTTGGTGATAGGGTATTCTCGAAAGTATCCCCGTGGAAGAAAGTTCTCAGATTTGGCAAGAAAGGCAAATTAAGTCCCCGTTTTATTGGACCGTTTGAGGTGATCGAGAGAGTTGGGCCATTGGCATATCGATTGGCTTTGCCGACTGAGTTAGAGAAGATTCATAATGTGTTTCATGTGTCTATGCTACGTCGTTATCGTTCAGATCCACCGCATGTGATTTTGCAAACAGAGGTTGAGATTCAGCCAGATATGACTTACAGTGAGGAACCAATAAAAATTCTAGCTCGAGAGGTTAAGCAATTAAGGAATAAAAGTATTGCACTTGTGAAAGTATTATGGAATAGGCATGGAATAGAAGAGGCTACATGGGAGCCCGAAGAGACTATGCGAAAACAGTACCCATATCTCTTTACAGGTAAGATTTTCGGGGACGAAAATCCCTAAAGGGGGGGAGAAATGTAACATCCCGAAATAGGGCCTAAACGGAATAGTGGTTGCGAAACCACAAATCTGAGTCAGTAAAATATTTTAATATTATATTCGGTACCTATGTTATATGATTGAGCATGTGTTGAAGTTTCGTGAGTTAATTTATCCATTTGTGTGTTTAATTTAAGTAAAAGGACTAAATCGCATAAGTGGTAAAATTAACCTTTTATTTAATTGAGTGATCAAATTGATGTGTTCTTATAAAGATGAGGCCTTATGTTGTAAATTATTTTTTTTCAAGTGTAGTGGACGGCAACATGTATTTATATAAGGCATTTACATGTTTATTTTATATATGTTAAGTTTACTTTAATAAATAATATATTATAAGATTATAATAATAAATAAAACATAAAGTGGTGGCATGTTCATCTTCTTTAACTTCAATCAACCAAAACTAAAGAAGAAAATAAAGCTTTGAAAGCTTTGAAATTTCGGCATCTTTGGAAGCTTAATTAAGGTAAGTGTTTTGCTCGGTTTTTAATAATTTTTATGTTTTTGAGATCGTTGCTTCGAGTGCTACAAAACCCATGTTTGAATTTTGAATTTTGATGAATATTTTGAGTTATGCCATTGATGAGAACTTGTGATTTTTGTTGTTTGATGGTAGAGAATAAAAGATATGTGTTAGATTAACAAGTTTTGTCTTTGGATTTTTTTGATGAATTTAAGTAGTTTGGGCTAATTAGTAAAAGTTATAAATTGGTCATAAGTGTGCGAATTAGTGAGAATTTAAAGTTGCTATAGAAGGGAAAAATGTTCAGCATGTTATTAAACATAAGAATAAGGGCTGAAGTTTAATTTTCGAGCTTAGGGGCAAAATCGTAAATATGTAAAAGTTTAGGGGCAAAATTGTAATTTTTCCAAAGTTAGAGTTAAGGACTGTTTTGATAAATGTGAGTATTAAATAAGCTAAATTTGCTATTATAGATCAAGAAGAACGAAATCCAGAGTTAGATCGGGGAAAGAAAAAGATAGTGGACTAAATCGATATAGTTTATCGATTTTGTTTCGAGGTAAGTTTGCAGTAAATAAATGCAATATTCTGTTATTTTACATTTAATATTATTAAATTCCAGCACTTACATATTTATTCTGTAAATTTATTATTTAAAGACTCAAGTATGAATTGACGGAAAAGCTATCTCAGAAAGTTCCGGTTGAACCTTAGGAATGTGTAGGATACAAATGTCATGACATTAGGGTTTAAGGAAATCATGTAAGACCATGTCAAGACATGGCATTGATAAGTTACTATAAGGCAAAGGTCCCATGTAAGACCATGCCAAGGCATGGCATTGGTGAATTTATAAGGCAAAGGTCCCATGTAAGACCATGCCAAGGCATGGCATTGGTGAGTTCATAAGGCAAGGACACCACGTAAGACCATGTCAAGACATGGCAATGGTTAAGTTTCATAAGGGAAGGTACCCGCGTATCCTTAGTATTCCAAAGTGGTTCAACGAGAAAATTCAAAGAGTATACAAAAGTAAAGGTGAGACAAGTTCAAGCTAAAAATGTAAGGTAAGATAAATTCATGTTAAAAGGTAAGGTAAGAATACAAGTTTAAGTATATTGAGTTAAAAGCTTAAGTGATCTTGATAAGAAAAGCATAAGATAATTCATTAAGAATGTTGTTATCTATTTACATGTAAACTTACTAAGCTTTATGCTTACTCCCATTCTTTAATTTTTTTATAGTATTACAAGCCAATTCGGGGATTGCAAGGACGTCGGAGATCGTTACACACTATCAAAAGATTATATTGGTATTTTGTGATTCGAACATTTTAAGTTATGGCATGTATAGGGGCTTAGCCATTTTGTGTGTATGACCTTATGATATGGCTTAATATTGGCTTGTAAATGCTTGGTAATGATTAGCCATTAAAATGGTTAATTAAGAACATGATTTGGATGTTATGAAATGCCTAGTTGATAGTTATTTTAAAGAAATTATGTAATTATATGCAGGGGAATAGTTGGACAGCAGCAGTGACGTGATTTTCAAAAATCACCAAAAATAGTAGAAATTGAATTAGGTTGTGCATGAGATATAGAATTAAATCTTATTGAGTCTATTTTTTTATAAAGAAAACGGTGTAGGAAAAAGAGTTGTATATTATGAGATAAGACTTTAACTAATAAACTGTACTAATTGGCCACACCAAAAATTCTGGAAAAATTACAGTAAGAATATATATGAGTCTAGTTTCAAGGAAAATTTACAGATCTAGATTTCGAGTTTTGTAACTCAAGTTATAATTAATTTAGTGAACATGACGTAGACGAACAGTTTCAATTTTTATGCCTCGAACTAGTAAGTTAAGTCTAGTAATGCCTCGTTCTCGACTCCGGCAACGGTCTCGGGTAAGGGGTGTTACAAGAGGTTAGTTGATAACAAATTTTGTAAAGAGTCAGAAAAAAACCTGGGTTGCATCTCTGAAGGGACAACAAACATCCAAGCTTCCTTTACAGACGAACAATCTCAGAGAACATGCATGATATCTTCCAAGTCATGCCCACACCGTGGACATGCACTACTTTGTCCAAATCTTCTCCTTACCCTTTCCGAATTAGTAAATATCCTCTGATTAGCCACGAGCCAAAGGAAAAGACGGACACGCTGAGGTCCTTGGTCTTTCCAAATGAGTTTCCAAATGTCATCAATAGAGCTCCAAGAATTTTCTTTTAACGCCCAATAGGCACTTCGGATTGAGAAAGATCCTGACCCGGTACGAGCCCAAATGATTCTATCTTTGCCCCCAGCAGGATGAGGCGGGGGAATACTTATTATACGCTTTATTATAGTAGCAGGTAACCAAATACGAAGCAAGTCTATATTCCAGGAGCCGTCCTGTAAGACCCAGTCTTTCAAGGTGCTATCCATGTTGAGCCTATCATGAGCAAATACATAAGACAATAGAGGCCCAGAATTAGGTACCCAAATGTCTTTCCATCCACGTATAGTAGCTCCATCCCCAACGGACCACATTAGATTTCTACGAAGGAGAGGCCATACTTTAGAAAGGGAACCTCAAAGATGAGAACAGTGACTTTTATGAATTGACTCAGGGAGTTGACTCTTCCAACCATACTTCGAACGAAGCACTCGAACCCATAAATCATCCTTTTGAGAGGAAAGATTAAAACCAATCTTCGTGAGGAAAAAAGTATTATGATCATGAAGATGTCTAAGACCAAGTCCTCCACAGTTCCTGGGCTGACAAATGGAATTCCATCCAACTAAGGCCGTTTTTGGGTTACCAGCTGATCCCCCCCAAATAAACTGTCGAACTATCCTTTCAATCTCATCACACACCCCTTTCGGAATTACTAAAGACTGCATAAAATAATTAGGAATAGCTAGAAGGACTGATTGAGCAAAAGTAACGCGCCCTGCAAATGATAATTTCCGAGCGTCCCAACTCTGAAGTTTACTTCTCACCTTCTTAATAACAAAATTTAGCGTACTCTTGGTAATACGATCATGAAGCAGAGGCACCCCCAAATACTTTCTTAGATTAAGAACCTTCTGGAAGCCAAAAAACTGACTGGTCTGATCGCCTAGACTGATATCAACTCCCTTTGAAAAAAACATGTTGCTCTTTCTTGCGCTAATTTTATGACCAGAAAGGTCACAAAATCTTCTAAGAATATCCTTAAGCAAGTGAGCTTGATCCATCTCTGCTTTGCTAAAAATGACAAGGTCATCTGCAAAGAAAAGGTGAGATATAGCCGGTCCTGATCTAGATAACCGAATAGGATACCACCTCTCAGATTCCATCTCTGCTCTGATAAGATTCCCTAACCATTCCATGCAGAGAACGAAAAGATAAGGCGATAAAGGACAACCCTGTCGTATGCCTCTTACAGGCTTGAAAGATCTGGAGGGAACTCCATTCCAAAGAAGCTACATCGTGGAAGAGGAGATGGCATGCATAATAACCTTCCTGAGTCCCTCGGGTATTCCAGCTGCAACAAGGGAGGCATCAATAAACTCCTAGCTGACCCTATCGTACGCTTTCTCCAAATCTAATTTAATCGCTATCCAGTTTTTACCCACTTTCCTACTATGCATGGAGTGGATAACTTCTTGTGCAATAATGACGTTATCAGATATGTTCCTACCAGCAATAAACCCTGCTTGCTCAGGGGATATGAAATTAGGAAACACCACTCTAAATCTATTAGTGATCACTTTCATCACCAACTTATACATAACCGAACAAAGGCTAATTGGCTGAAATTGGCTGAAGTCTTCCGGGCGATCAGTCTTTGGGATCAACACAATAAGAGAGTTATTCAGCTTCTCTTCAATTTTATTACCCGCAAAAATTCCTTGGACCCACTCACAAACCGCTCCCCCGACTAGGTTCCACTGGCTTTGGAAGAAATGTGCATGGTATCCATCACTCCCCGAAGCTTTAAGGGGAGCCATATCAAACAGAGCCTTCTCGATCTCATCATTTGAAACAGGTTTTTTGAGAAAATCAATGTCTTGATCCTTCAGGCAAGGAGAGATATTTGACGGAATATCAGACATAGGACTAGGGTCATCACCATAAAGTTTCTCAAAAAATTGACGCCTTCATCACTGAGAACAGACTAATCAGAACACCAGTCCCCATTACTGATGCGTAGAGCCAAAATGCGATTAGATTTCTTTCTTTGCATCGTACGACTATGGAAGAATTTAGTATTCCTGTCTCCAAATTGAAGCCAATCACACTTAGCTTTCTGCCTCCATAAGAGCTCCTCGTGATTTAACACACTTTCCAACTCATCTCGGACTTCCATCTCCAATTCAGCTAAACTTCTGGAATTTGCCTGATCCAAGGCTTTTTGAATGGTCCCAAGAGATTTCAGAAGTTGTCTTTTATGAGTGCCTATGTAGCCATAAGGGAACCTGTTCCATTCTTTAACATGTGAAGTAAAATCAGATAACGAATCAGCCATGTTATCTAAATATCTCCATTTGCTTGAGACTAGCTCCTTCAAATTTGCGTACTTCGTCCATCCTGCAAGGAATCGAAACGGTCTTCCTCTTAGAGCACTGAACATAGAATTAGCCTTGAGAAGAATGGGCCTATGGTCCGATTTAATACGAGGGAGATGATGAACATGATAATGTGGGAAGGTAGAAATCCAAGCATCATTTGCCAGGGCTCTGTCCAATCGCTCGGACGTATTTCCTCTTTGCTATGTATAGGAAGGTCCTATAAATCCAAGATCTTGCAGATTACAAGAATCAACAAAATTTCCAAAAAAATTACATCTTTTACTTGTTGTTCGATCGCTTTTTTTGTCCTTTGGTGAGAGAATAGCATTGAAATCTCCTATAATTAACCACGGTGAAGAGCCCAAAGGCAAGACGTCCATTAAATCATTCCAAATAGATTTTCTTTTAGCTCTGTCAGGACTGCCATAAACAACCAAAATAAAAAAGTCCTCATTAAAATTAATGCCCTTAATATGAAGAAGAATGAACTGAGGATGATTATGGATAATGCTATATATTCCTTCCATCCGACCCATATGCCTCCTGAAAAACCAACAGACTCAATGCGGTGAGAACGATCAAATCCCAATTTATCAATAATGGAATTAGCTTTTTGACCACTAACTCTCGGTTACACAATGTCTGGTTTAAATTCAGAATCATACTCACGGAAAGCCCGGAGGAATTTGTTACTGGCACACCCTTGACAATTCCAAGAAAAAATAGACAAATTAAAATTCATAGAAAAATATTAAGAAAAAAGCAGAGAGAAAACCCCAAACCTCAATGAGCCAGAATAACCAGAATAAATTAAATTGTTTTACCAGTGTTTAGAACCGCAGTGTCTGAATCCTCCTTGTTAGGCATAGATACAGACTTGACCAACCTATGAATAGAATCACTCAAAGGAATTTTAGAGGAATTTTTAATTTTAAAATTATTCCCCTTTCCATGAGTAATTTTATTAATTTTCCTAGTGGCCCGAAAACCACCTTCCTTCCCTACTATTAATTTCTCGAAACTTCGATTTCTGATAACACCATCAGCTGAGCCTTTTTCTTTGAAAGAAACCGCCGTGTGCCTATTGCTATTCAATTCACCAAGAGAAGTAACCATCTGAGCTTCAACCATGTTCGCCTTTGCTGAAGCTACCTTGGTTTCCTTCACGTGGTCATTAGCAGCATTTAGCTCGTGACTTTCAAATATTGGGTTAATGCAAGAATTATGTAAATGCAATAAAGTGGAATCATTTTCAAGTAGCAGTACTGGATCAGTAACCATGTTATCTTTAAAAACTGAAATAAAAGGGTGATTAGAAGAACTTCTTGTTTCGTTAAGGAAGTGGTCTGACTTTAAGCTAGTTGGACCTGCCTCCTTGTTGGGTTGTATCCCATCAGTTCTTAATGGGCCTTCCACAACTTTATTTGGAGATGGGCTTCCTCCTCCATTATCGTCAAACCTTAGAGACCAATCTATAAAGCCATTTGGGGATGCCGAATTTAAGAATTCCAACGGTCCACTTTCCACCGTTTCTCTACTCTTAAAAGCACCTTCCAGCTGTAATCCATTATTATCTTTGGGACTACCCCGAGCTAGCTGTTTTTTCTTTATCCCATTTATTCCAGCATTAAGGTTGACCCGAAAATCTGCTAACTGCTCCTCTCCCCCTTTATTCTGCTCACTTTTCAAATCTCCTTTGCTTCCCAAATCGGTTAGAACTCCAAATCTGGACCCCAAGATTTCTTTCCCCTTGTTATCTTTTTTGGAAGCTTTGTTACCCCATGAAAATCGTGCTTTCCTTTCTACCACCATCCAAGGTCCGTACGCCTCATTCTCCCCTCGTTTCTCAACCTCCGTCGGGTTGACCGTTGTCTGAATGTTTTTTGGTGTGACCTCTGTTTGCACGGAGGGATAAAGCTCCTTTGTATGCCGGTACTTCTCGCAATTGAAACAAATCGTCGACAACGCTTCATATTCCACCCTCTGCTTCATACCATTAACCAGTACATGAGCAGTTAATGGCTTATCAAGGTTGATATATACGACCATCCGGGCGAAGCGGCCTCTAGTTCTGCTGTCAGTATTAAAATCTAATCGAACGACTTTCCCGATCATCCCTTCTATTTCTTCAAGAATTTTCTTCTTGTACAGAAAACCCGGGAGACCTGGTAAGCGTATCTAGGCCAAAACAACGCTGGGATAAGGTTGGTCAGGCCTAAACTCTCTTGTCCAAGGTTGGATTGTCAAATATTGGCCGTAAACCAACCACGGCCCTTGAGTCAAAGCTTTGGTGTAATCATCAATGGAATGAAATTTTGCTAAATAGTATCCATTCTCAATGTCCATGAGATGGAATGGTTTGGAAGGATTCCATAAAATATTAATTCGGTTAGATAAAGCTGCATATCCTATATTTCTTCCGAGAAGTTTTACAATAACTGTTAACTCCATTTCTTTGAACAGGATTTGTTGAATCCTCTCCGAAAAATCAATAGCGGGGATGCCATTCACTACAGATCTGTGGATATCTCCCTCCAGGATCTCAAGTTCTTCTTCATCATTATTGGCTCTACGGGGATCCACTTCTTCCTCAACTGATGCACTCGATTTAACCCCTAAAAGTTTATCCTTCCAGGATATCTTTGTCCTCGACACAGGTTCAACCAGCATGTCCGTGACTTCTTCACCTATACCTTCTTTAAACTGGACTTTCTTAGTGATACGATCAGTCTCTGACCGAGACTCTTCACCATAATCGACTTTCAAAAGAGGAACATTTTCACCAGATTCCAGAGAGTTTTCCATTTTTTCGCTTAAGCTCCGGGGGTAAGCTTTTAAAGAACCAAGAAAAATAATCTGATCCAACTTTAACCACCCTGTTTTATGCTTGTTTGAACCCTTCTGAAATGTGTCAATTTCACTAATCTACTGAAGGAGCCTTGACTATTTTTGCAGTTTGCCCATGGAAAGGAGGAGATATGACCCGCTTGTTTAACTTTCAGGACCAAATCTGAGGTTAGCATCCAAGAAATTGTATCTGATGATAGATTTACTCTCTTTTTATATACACAAATCGTTCTCGAGATTGACATGTGTAAAAATAATTATTTATAAGAATATAATTAATGTATTAAAATATGAAATAATCTCTTAATTTGTGCTTAAATAATATTTATAATTATTTAAACCAATTAATAAATGACCTGTCCTTCAGAAGAAATCAATCACCTGAATTTAATATTTTTTTTATCATAGAAACACTAGTGGGTTCAGAAGGAAACAAAGGCTATGGCTATTTTATAAAACTCACCTAAAATAATTTGATATTTATAAAAATGACTCAAATTTAAAAACAATCACAAAAATGACTTGAAATGAACAGTAAAATGAGGTTTTGGCCTTCAATGGCCGGCACCACCTACTATTTTGGCCCCATGATTGCCTGATGATTGTGTCGGACTTTAAAAAATTAAATTTTTTGGTTCTGGCCTTCCAATGGCCGGCACCAGAGTATTTTTTTAAAATCGTATCATACTGGTATACAAAAAACCAGTATTTAAAAAAAAATTGGTGCTATCCTGTCAATGGCCAACACCAGACTCAGTATTTAAATTTTTTTATTCTGGCATTCTAATGGCCGGCACCAGGTACGAAAAAAAAAATCAAATTTTTAGGTGTTGGCCTTCTAATGGTCGGCACTAGAGTACAATATTTAAAAAAAAAAATTGGGCTGGCTTGTCAATGGCCGGCACCAGACTCAGTATTTTAAAAAAAAAAAATTGGGTGTTAGCCTGTCAATGGTCGGCACTAGACTCAGTATTTGTTTAAAAAAAAAATTTAGTGCTAGCCTGTCAATGGCCGGCACCAGACTCAGTATTTAAAATACTATTTTTTTCGTACCTGATGCCGGCCATTGACAGACCAACACCAATTTTTTTTAAAAAAAATACTGAGTCTGGTAAAAAATATTTTTTTAAATACTGTACTCAAAAATTGATTTTTTTTCGTACTTGGTTTCGGCCATTAGAAGGCCAGAACCAAATTTTTTTTATTTTTTTTAAATACTGAGTTTGGTGCAGGCCATTGACAGGCCAACACCAATTTTTTTTTTAAATACTGGTTTTTTGTATACTGGTACGATACAATTTAAAAAAAAAAACCTGCTGCCGGCCATTGGAAGGCCAGAACCAAAAAATTCAATTTTTTAAAGTTTGACACAATCATCAGGCAATCATGGGGCCAAAATACCAGGTGATGCCGGCCATTAGAAGGCCAAAACCCCATTCTACTGTTCATTTCAAGTAATTTTGGTGATTGTTTTTAAACCTAGGTCATTTTTGTAAATATCAAATTTTTTGGGGTCAGTTTCGTAAAATAGCCAAGCCTATCACATTACCATTTAGAGTGGCCCACTGATGTTGGAAAGTTAACGTCTGTTTTCTCACTTTTATAATATAAACTTTTACCTTTTTTTATTATTTGTGTTTTTTTTACAACCTCGATTCAACCCTAAACAATTTGTAAGTAGATAAACACTCAATTAATAGGTTATAATTTAGGATTTATATAAAAAAATTATAATATATTTTTTAAAAAATACATCAATATCTACGGGTATTAAGTTAAGGGTGATGTTAAATCATCATATTAATTCATGTAATGCATACCAAGAGGTATTATATTGAAAGTACATGCAAAGTACTTCGATACTTGTAGAAATCGAGGTCAGGGTTAAAAAGTTTGACCAGATAATTTTTCTGGTTATTGGCCAAACCAACTAAATTAAAAATAGTGGAAGTCGACTATCATAGTTGTTGATTTTCACCCTATAAAACCTAGCCATCAATCCTTTTTTCCTACCTAAAATCTACTCAAACTTTTCAACTCTCCAAGAAAAACTTGTTATTTTTTAATTCAATAATCGAGAAAAATAATCAAACACATTGCCAGGTACATCATCAATATGGTGAAATATTTAACTCTAATCTTTTCAACTTTTTTTGCGAAAATATTTTTAAGATTTTCTAATATATACCATAGTTATTTTTGTTATTTTAACAGTCAATAGATCGAGTTTTGTGAATTTGACATGATTTAAAATTCACAAAGCCCGATTTTGTATTGAAGAACACCAAAAAGATGTTAGTTTAAATGTGGCATCATTGATGGCAATGTTTAATATCATTGCAGAGTTGGTTGTCGTATCATTGAAAAGATGGAGTCAAAGAAAAAACATTTACATACCATTTTCCATGCAAGGAGGTAACCATTACACTAGATGTTGTTTTAATGACCAGCCTTCCAATCGTTGGGGAATTGTTAATCATAAGTAGAGGCATCAATCTGGAGTATAAATGCAGTTAGTTGTAGGGTGTCGTCATATTTAGGGAGAAATCGAAAAATGATGTAGATGGGTGCAGAATGAAGTGCACATGGTTGGAAAAGGTTGTTAAATTGATCCCTTCACCACATACCACTGTAGAAGACATGGATCGACACGTCAATGCTTGGAGGCTTTGAATGGTCGAAGGAATGTTGTCTGGTAACAAGGTATATACCATGTGGCTTCCTCTATTGTAGGATTTTAAGGTAGTCGGTAGACTCAGCAAGGGTTTTGCTACTCTGGCATACCTATATAGGGTGCTTTGCTTGGTGGTTCGTGAACTGATTGATGAAGTGAACTAATGGCTCCTGCAAACATGGGAATGGATACATACACTTTGGTTAATGCCCATCCTTTCCCATCCATGGTAGTTTCTTCTTATTATAAGGTAAAAAATATCACATTATTTATTATCTTAAAATTATTTTAGCACCACTACTTAATATCTCCTATTACATTGAACAATGAAATGGATTTAGGGTCGTTGGGATCATACTTGCTATAAGAGGCACTTGACAAGGATGTATCAAGAAATCGATTGGCAAGGCAGTGAAGAGGTATGTTAGTGTTGCATTAGCATTATAATTTAATGAAATTTAGTGTTCTTGTTAATGGATATACATGTATTTGTATATTTTTGCAGTTTTGGTAGATGTTGCACTTGGACAACAAGGTGTTTGCCACTATACGAGAGATTTTTTTCCAAAGGTATGCGTCATTTAAGGCACTAGTGCCTGTTATCTTTTATCACATTATGGACTGGGAACACTTTAATCGAGTGAAAAGCCAATTCGTGTCTATCTAAGAAATTTCAAGGGATCCCCAAAATATCGTGTCACACCCAAAAACGGCGGATCCAAAAAAGTGAGTAAAGTATGTATGTAAACTATTTTGGCGCATTATGGTAGTATAATCCGTCACCTTGCTGACTTGTTGGTGAGTTAAAGTATTGATATATACTAGCACTAAAGTATCCGCTCGTTGGCGGTATCTAGGGATTAAATTATATGACATCTTCAAGTGAATAAAGAATATTCCCAAAAAAGAGTACGCCTAAGGGAGAGTACACCCTAGAGTTTTAGCTGAGCATGAAGAGCCTACCAAGTCTATGAGAAAACAGTAGGACATAATTGTCTTTAAGACAACGCCATATGCAAGTCACCACCAAGGTATAGTACGCTCGGTTTACATGAACACTAATCAAGCTGGTTCTTATAACAGGATTAGTTGGGAGTCAATTGCATTGATTTGACCCTCCTCATGACTGGTCAACAGTAAAGTAGATCTTTGCCAGATTTTCTTTTACATACCCCTGGATTTGGTAGGGAAATTAGAGGTACTGGGAGTATATAAAGTGAAGGAAAAAGGACATCCCAGATGGTTTTTCTTTCTGTTAGACGTTCTGGTATTTCTTTAAACTAAATGTTCTCTTCTTCTTCATTAAACTAGAGCTAAGATTTCATTTAATTAGTGGATGTTTCAACCTTCTAATAAGTCTTATAGCCTTGTATGTTAAGATTGTTGAGGAGAAAAGATGTAAGAACAGTAGGGTGTGAGTGAAAGGCCCTGCTTGAGGGTCACATGTAGTTGAAACATTAGTAAACTATCTGTAAATGGGGATTCTAATAGAAATTCCATGATCTCTTAAGTAGTTGTTGGATTGGGAAGGACAATTGAAACAGAAGCTCCAAGCCGACGTAAAAGTAGGTCTTTGGTGATTCTCTAGACCCGACTCTTATATGTTATCTTATAATGATTCCTTGTATGATTGATGTCCATATAGGTAAACATATATTCTTGAGGAGTTGCAGTATGTGTATGTGTATGCGTATGTGTATGTGTATGTGCTTGTGTTTGTGTGAAGCATCTGTATGTATGTACTGAAATGTAAGATGTGGTGCATAAAAATGACGATGTATGGTAAATATGTATGGGAATTTATGTGTGGGGAAAGTATGATTCTATTAAGGGTATGAATGAATTCTATGTAAATGTGCCCATTATGTTAACTAAGTGATGCATGAAAAAGTATGGTTGGTGAAAAGGGGGTTCAGATGGAGTGTCGGGCAATATTTGATATGATGATAGACCCCGCGGTGGTGTTTTGGTAACGTTCGTTGGGACAGTAAACTCGGGAAGAAGCAAGTGTGGCAGATATGTGTAAAGACCATAGCCATGGCACATTCTGGAAATGGCGGATGAGCCATTTTTGTCTACTAATGTTTCTGCATATCCCAAGAGCGATGATGGTCAAACCTCAAGCAATGCTGAGTTTAGGCAAATCCATATTGTAACACCCTATACCCTGTCTAGTCGCCAAACCCGAGTAATAGAATGTTACAGACAATTATAAACCATTTACATACAAATTATAATTTAAAATTCTCAATTAATTATCACAATTCATAAACAATCAATTTAACATGTGTTTCAATAGATTTCGGATAAAAATCAAGCTTACCAGAGTTTAAATCAACTCAGTAGTGAATAAGAATCAATTTGGAACTTAAACTAAATTTGGAAAAAAAATTTGAAAACAAGGGTCACACGGCTGTATCCCTTGGCCTTGTGCGAAAGCTTAACCTGTGTGGGATAAATCATATGGTCGTGTCGCCAAACAGTGTCCAAGAGTCGTGCCCGTGTGAGATAGGCCACATGGCCGTGGGAGTGGGTCACATGACCCTGTGGATAGGTCACACAACCATGTGAGCAACCCGTATAACTCCCTATGCCCGTGTGCACCAAAATCACTTAAAAATTTATAGACCACACAGCCCTGCTACGAGCCCGTGTATGTAACAGCTCATTTTCGGTAAAATTTGAACAATGGTTTCGGGACCACAGATCTGATTTCAGAAGAAAAATTATTTTTATATCATTTTATGATCTATACTATGATAGTAATGTCGTATAAAAATTTCGTAAAGAAATTTTACCGATTACATGTTTAATTTGATAAAGGACCAAATTGCACAAAGTGCAAAATTTGAGTTCTAATAGCTAAAGGGATTAAATAGCTATAGAAATTTAAAGTGGAGGTCCTTATATGGTAAATAGACCATTTAAAAATGCTTAGTGGTTAAGGATGATGATTCATCCATGGAAAATAAAATAAAGAAAAGGATGAAATTGGAAAGTGAAAAAAATAAAAGGCGATAATTAATTAAATAATGAAAATATCATCTTTTTTCATCATCTTTCCCAAATTATTTCCATGGAAACCCTAGCTAAGAGAAAGTAGCTCAAGCAAGCTTACTTTGATCAATTAGGTATGTTTTCTTGTTCCGTTTTTAATTATTTTTATATTTCTGATATCGTCATAGCTTAATGTAGCTATCTCGGGGATTAATTTGCAAAATTATCAAGGTACTAGGGTTTTTTCATGGATGAATATAGATGAATTATGAAGTTTTATGGTAGAAAATAAAAGGTTGTTAATAGATAAACAACTTTTGTAAAAGGAATTTTGATGAAATTATGATTTAGGGACTAAATTAAAAAGATGTAAAATTCATGGAAAAATTCTAAATTTTATGAAATACATGGGCTGTAAATTTTACATGTAAAAATCGGCTAGGCTTGGAATAAAGGTTAAATTGCATGAATTTCATTTTTCCAGCCTAGGGACGAAATCGTCATTAATTAAAAGTTTAGGGGTAAAATGATAATTTTGCCTAAGATGTGAATTGAATTGAAATGAACATGAATTAATGTTAAATTCATTCATATAGATTCGGATAGACCAAATTCAGAGTTAGAACGAGGAAAAGAGAAAATGTCGGATTAATAGATTTTACGTACACGAACATTTGTCGAGGTAACTTCGTGTAACTAAATTAAGAATTTATATGCGTTAATTGAATTGTATGTATGTGATTGTATTATTTCCATGTATATGAAATTAATCACATATCTGAAGATGACCAACAAGTATTAAATCCCGTTTGAACAAAAGAAATTCGATGGATACAGGGTTCTTGAATTGGTTGTGGTCCTGCATATGTTGCGGACACACCATAGCTCTTACAAGCATCCTATTATAAGCCCTCTCGAGCTTCCCATAATACGGTTCCTACGAGCATCCTGATTGGTAGTGATCTTGCATGTGTTGTGGACTACCGCAGCTCTTTGTGAGCGTCCTGTTATATGATCGGTTGTGATCTTGCATGTATTGTGGACACAAACGCCACTCTTTGTGAGCGTCCTGATATGGCTCACTTGAACTTCCTGATATATGGCTATTCGGAGCTCCTGATTAAAAGCTCTTCGTGAGCTTCCTGATTAAAAGTTCTTTGTGAGCTTCCTAATTAAAAGTTCTTTGTGAGCTTCCCGATAGGCTCTTTGTGAGCTTCCCGATTAATGGCTCTTTGTGAGCTTCCAGTTATATGGCTTGAGAGAGGATTTCTCGGTTATGTGCTTTAAAGAGCACTCCTGAATAGGAATTGACAGATTTTTTATTTGTACACTTCGAGTGTAATACCTATGTATCCATCGATGTTTTCAATGATTCAACGGGCAAAATCCTGACATGAAAAAATATGAACATGAAATGAATTAATACACGTATCTGCCTGAAATACATGAAAATGATGATACATGATATATGGAAATACGAGATGATAATATATGAATATGGAATTTGTTTGATGAATATGTTCATCCATGCTTATAGATTTGTACACCTTGAGTGTATTACCCGTGTGACACTGACATTTCAAATGATTTAATGGGCAAAGTTTCGACATGAAATAATCTGAACTTGAGATGAATTATTATGAAAATGTACTTGAAATACAAGGATATGATTTGTATATGTTATATGAATACATGATGTGAAAAGTATATGTACATGGAAATCTAATTATTGTTGAGCCCATACATGTTTCTTGATATTTATATGAAATATATGACTAACAAGGGTGATGAGGATATGTGTTAGGGCTCGTGATCAAGTTGATTGAATGTGCGTTGTGTGTTTATATTGAATTTAAATGAGTGGTAAGTTAATTACCATGTTATACGAACTTACTAAGCATTTCATGCTTACTCTGTTTTATTTTCCCCTGTTCTATAGTAATTCGGAGGCTCGTTCGATTGGAAGCTTGGCGGAGATCACTCATACTATCCATCAGCCCATTTCGGTATATATATGGTAAATCAATTATTGTTATAATGACATGTATAGGTTAATTGGCCAATATTGGCATATAAATGCTTTAATTGTAACTAGCCATTGGAATGGCTTGTGATGGATATGTTTGGTATGTGTTTGAAATGGTTGGTTTATAGAAATTATATTGGCATATTGGTGATTGAATTAAGTTAGCATATTTGATAAGTTATGCATATATGTTTAACTTGGTAATTTAAGTAAGTGTGTATACTTGATTATATGAGGTATTATATTATGTATAAGACTTGATTTTGAGTTGGGTTAAATGACTTATAATAGCTTGTAAATGTGCTAAAGTGTTGGTGTAAGTGGATGACAAAATGGGGTGAGAAATATGGCTTGGAAAATAGCCTATATTCGTCTACACGGGCAGAGACACGGGCATGTGTCTCATTCGTGTGTGACACACGACCTAGGACACGGGCGTATGAACTGGCCGTGTGTCCCCTGTATCTTTAAAATTTCAAAACAGAATGCCCAGGTATTTACACACGGCCTAGCACACGGGCTTGTGGCTTGGCCGTGTGACCCAAGTCAGAGGGTTACACAGCCTAAGACACGGGCGTGTCCCTTGGCCATGTGGAAGTGTGACGCGCCCGTGTGACCTAATAACATGGCCGTGTTGAAGGACCGTGTAACTCACACAGCCTAAGCATATATGGACATGCCCGTGTCCTGAGCCTATATGGATTTAATACTCAATTCAAACCTACAGGGGTTTTCACACGGCCTAACACACGCTCGTCTCCATGGCCCGTGTCTCTCACACGGCCTTGACATGCCTGTGTCTTGTCCTGTGTGCAAAAACCTTGACTTTCTATTTCTGACGTCAGTAATCTCATATGGTCACACGGTCAAGGCACACGCCCGTGCCCTCAGCCCGTGTGGCGAATTAAATTCCTAAATTCAAGTGTAGACTTCACATGGCCTGCCACATGCCCATGTCCTATGGCTGTGTCCTCCAAACGGTCAAGACACACGGTTGTGTCTCAGTCAGTGTGGTTACTACTGGGCATTTTGTTTTGCCAACTTAAGGTGCAGGGGGACACACGACCTAACTACATGCCCATGAGGCAGACCGTGTATCACACACGGTCTAGACACACGGCCGTGTGTCTACCCGTGTAGACATAAACAATGCTATTTACCAAGCCCTTTTTGCCACCCTTACTTGCACCAACATAAGCCACATCAAACAACCTACTCATTCATGCAATATTATACCAAATACTAGACCATGCAATTTGCACATCCATGAAAAACATCATCATTTTCATATAACAATAATGAGTAATGGCCATCAACCATGGCCTTATACAAAATGAATTCATCTCCAAATTAAGCCAACACATTTGGCCAAAACAATATGATACTTTACAAAGACTAAGTCCCTATACATGCCATACTCAAAAAGATAAGTCTAACTATACCAAATGTTCCAATCGATAGTGTGGTCGAGCCTCTGACTTCCTTCGATCCCCGAGCTAGCTTGGCAATACTATAAGAAATTGAAAAGAGAGGGGTAAGCATAAAGCTTAGTATGTTTGCATGAAATAAATAGCAACATAAAGGCTTATGATAGCATCCATACATTACATTGAGCAATAACACAAATTCTCAAGCAAATTGCCATATCTTACTCATGCTTACTCTTACCAATCACATGTCACATATCGAACACATTTCTCGTAAGTTACTCACATGTACCTGTATCACTTTATCACATAACTTTAACACTAATTTCATCTTCAACATAAACTTAACTCCTTATCCCGTTGAACCACTTGGAATACTTGAGGATACATAAGAATCATCATACACAAAATACGATGCCATTGCCATATCCTAGATATGGTTTTACATGGGATCACATCTCGATGCTGATTCCATATCCCAGATATGGTCTTACACGGGATCGTATATTGATGCCATGTCTCAGACATGGTCTTACAAGATTATATACCGAAGCCAGGTCCCCGACGTGGTCTTACACGGAATTATTGCTCGATGCCGATGCCATATCCCAAATATAGTCTTATACGGGATCTCCTTTCGGTGCCAAAGCCATGTCCCAGACATGGTCTTATACGGGACCTTACAAATCTCATGTCTTGACGATGGTATCCTCTCACTTCCTAAGGTTCAACCGAGACTTCGACTTAACAAAATTTCATCATACTTTCATCGAGACATCCTTAACCAATTTCATAAAGATAATATGCATTTCTCATGCTATCAAGCATTTAAAAACATAATAACATTATGTAGCTTTATTACACACAAACTTACCTCTGTACCAAAATATGTATATTTGTTCGATTTAGTCCACCACCTTGTTCTTTCCTCGATTTCGGTTCAGACTTCGTGTTTCTTGATCTATAATGAAAATCTCACTTATTTAATCACCACATAAATCAAGACGTTTTAAAATTTCTACTTTGGAAAAATTACCATTTTGCCCTTAAACTTTCATAAAATTATGATTTTACCCCTAGGCTCGTAAATCGATTATAATCAAATTTCCTCCTTTAACAAGCCTAACTGAACATTTATTACTCTTATAGCAACTCACAATACCAATTATTTCACACATTTACTACCTATTTTGCAACATTTACAAAAAGGTCCTTTTTAGGTGTTTTCATGGAAACTCCTTTCACAAAAGTTGTTTATTTAACAACCAAGTTTCATTTTCTTCCATAAAAATTCAGCAAAAAACACTAGTTATCTCATGGGAAAACCTATACTTTCAACCATTTTGCAAAATAGTCCCCTCATTAGCTAGCTCAAGCTACAAGGGTCTCAAAAGTACAAAAATTATTAAGAAAGATCACCAAAATCACTTACTTAAAAGGGTGAGAAGTTGTTGAAAATTTTAGGCTTCCAAAACCCCTCCTTGGGTGATATTTTCGGTGGAAGAAGATGAAGGTGAAAGGTGATATCATCTTTCTCTTTATTTTTCTTCAATTAAGTCACCTAATTCACCTACTTTGACCAATTTTGACATTTCTTGTCCCCTATGGCAGGCCAACACTCTATCAAGGGCCTAATTGCACATTAAATACCTCCAATTAAGGTTCTATAGCCATTTAACACATTTAGCTTGTAGAATAAGACTTTCGCACTTTATGCGATTTAGTCCTTTTTCGCAATTAAACATGAAATCGCTGAAATTAATTCACCAAAATTTTCATGCACTCATATAATCATGCCATAACATATAAAATAATATTAAAACTAATTTCTCCAACCTCGGATTAGTGGTTCTGAAACCACTGTTTCGACTAGCCCCAAAATTGGGTTGTTACACGACACTTCCGCTTGACCGTTTGATTGAGGGTGATAAGCCGTAGCAACTCGTTGAAATACCCCGTATTTTTTTAAAAGTGTGTCGATTACCTTATTACAAAAATGCATTTCCCAATCGCTGATCAATGCTCGCGGTATGCCAAATCTGGAAAAGATATAACTCTTTAGAAAATTAACTACCGTTTTGGCATCAGCATGACGAGTGGCTTTTGCTTTCACCCACTTTGACACATAGTCAATAGCAAGTAAAATATAAACATTATCATATGATGAGACAAAAGGTCCCATAAAATCAATGCCCCATATATCAAATATTTCACAGACATGTACAAGGGTTGGAGGCATTTCATTTTCTAGCTCAAGTTTCCTACCCTTTGACACTTTTCACATGTTTTACAGAGCAAATATGCGTCTCGAAAAATATATGGCCAATATAGTCCACATTCAAGTACTTTATGTACAGTTCATTTAGGGCCAAAATGTCCACCACATGTGTAAAAATGACAAAAAGATAGAATCAATTTTACCTCAGTTTCTGCAACGCATCGTCGAATTACTTGATCAGAATAGTATTTTCAAAGGTAGGGGTCGTCCCAAACATATTATCGTGATTCACGTTTGATCTTATCTTTTTCAGATCGCCATAAGTTAGAAGAGACTATACCTGTAGGAAGGTAATTCACAATGTCTGCATACTAAGGAACAATTGCCTGAGTAGCAAATAGACTTTCATTCAAAAAATCATCTTTAAGTGGTGTGACATCCTTCGATGGAGGTATTTGGCTCAAATGGTCAACTACCAAATTTTTGCATTCTTTCTTATCCTTTATGTTGAGATCAAACGCTTGCAAAAGTAATATCCACCTAATAAGCCTCGATTTTGCTTCCTTTATCCCGATAAGATATTTAAGAGTTGCATGATCAGAGAAGACAATAATTTTAGTCCCAAATAAATATGAACGAAATTTTCCCAAAGCAAGGACTATAGCTAGAAACCTTTTTTCAATAGTCGAGTAATTTCTTTGGGCAGCATCCATGGTCTTAGATGCATAGGAGATAACGTGTGGTTCTTTCTCGATTCTTTGCCCAAGGACTGTTCCTACGTTATGGTCACTTGCATCGTATATTATTTTGAAAGGATAATTTCAATTTGGTGGTTGAACGATGGGTGCCGAAATGAGCTTATGTTTAAGTGTGTCGAACGCATCCCTACATGATTGGTCAAACTCGAACTCCTTGTCCTTCTGTAAGAGATTACAAAGCGGTTGTGCAATTTTTAAAAAGTCTTTAATGAACCGCCTGTAGAACCCTGCATGACCAAGGAAAGAATGAATCTCCCTCATAGTTGGGGGGTATGACAGTGAGTTAATGATGTCAATTTTTGCTTTATCAATAGAAGTTCCCTCAGCAGAAATGATATGACCTAGGACTAATCCTTTATCCGCCATAAAATATCATTTCTCATACTTTAGAACAAGATTAAATTCTAAGCATCTTTTCAAAATTTTTACAAGATTTGACAAACACACCTTAAAAGACTCACCATACACAGTAAAGTCGTCCATGAACACCTCAATTATTTTCTCGACATAGTCGAAAAATACTTACCATACACCTTTGAAACGTGCCAAGTGTGTTGCAAAGTCTGAACGGCATCCGTCTATAAGCAAACGTGCCAAATGGATACGTAGACATCCTCTTCTCTTGATCCTCTAGTGCCACTGGAATCTGGAAAAACCCTGAGTAACCATCAAGACAACAATAATGAGATTTCGTAGACGTTCTAACATCTGGTCAATAAAATGAAGTGGAAAATGATCTTTCCGAGTCAAGGAGTTCAACTTCCTGTAATCGATGCAAACTCTCCACCTGTTTTGGACCCAAGTGGGAACCATCTCACCTGCCGAATTCTCAATTACGGTTATGCCAGTTTTTTTTGGTACTACATGGACTGGGCTAACCCAGTTACTGTCAGAAATGTAATAGATCATCCCAGCATCAATTAACTTTTGAACTTATTTCCTTACCACTTCCATCATGGGTAGGTTAAGACGCCTTTGAGCTTCTCTTTTGGGAATAACACTATCTACAACTTGAATTTTGTGCATGCAAGTCGAGGGGCTTAACCCCTTAATGTCGGCTATCGTCTATCCAATTACCTCTTTATAATCTCTAAGAACTCGTACCAAGTTTTCCTCTTCTACCTTCGAGAGTTTACTTGAGATTATCACCGGTAAGGTATTTCCTTTACCGAGCGGCGGAGACATTTTCTTCGACACTTACCTTTTCATTTCCCAGATGCTTTCTCTTACTCGTGCATAACTATTTTAAGAATTTTGCATATCGTGGAATCTGCTTAATCGCATCAAGAAGAGGTATATTGATTTCTACCTTTCGGAAGGTGTTGAGGATCTTATTCTCCTCTTGCCCCTTCTTGCATTGGACAAGTCTTCCAAGAAATGGAGGTGGTACTACAAATGATTTTTGTGGTGCTATCTCTACTGGAGCCTTTGTGTCAAGTTTCTCCTTATCTCAACTAGTGTCGTTGGCACGACTCATGCCAGGTACGGGCTCCAAAACCTTTCCACTCCTCAATATCATAACACTTGCATTGTGTCAAGGGTTTGGCTCAGTTTGGGATGGTAGCTTACATTGGGACTCCAAACTACTAACCACAAGCGCAAGCTTGCTCACTTGCTTATCCAACTCCTACAAATGCATGTCAATTTTTTATTGAAATTTCTCACTACTATTGGCTAGCCTTTCCACTATGGCTTCCAAAGATGACTTTGAGGGTGGTAACTATTGATTCGAAGGCGGCCTTTGTTGGTACAATTGATTGAACCAAGTATTCAACCCATAACTTAGATTTGGGTGATCTTTCCACCCCACATTATACGAGTTCGAGTATGGGTCATATTGCCTTTGAGGCGGTCTTGGAAAGTTCCCGACAACATTTGCTTGTTCTGTTGAATCCTCATGTAAAATTGGACATTAGTCAGTCGGATGATCTGGTTTAGCGCAAATTCCGCACAATCGTGCTGGGCCAGTTTTATCTGTGAGCAAAGTTTGAACAACGTTAGTTAGCTTATCAATTTTATCTTCTAGGGATAAAGAACTTAACCCAAAAACCTGTCTTGTAGGTTCTGTGGCTGGTCAGAATTGTTGAGAGTTAGCAACCATTGTTGAAATCAACTCTCGTGCTCTGGGAGGAGTCATATTGACTAGTGCCTTCCATCAGGAGCAACCCCTCCCTCATAGAAATACTGCAAGAATGACTATTCAGTCAGTCCATGTTGTGAGCAACTTGCACACGACTTTTTGTATTGATCCCAATAATCGTAGAGCAATTCAACGTCCTTTTGATAAATTTCCACAATGTCCCTCCTTATTTCGGCTGCTCGAGCTGCAGGGAAGAACCTATCAAGAAACAAACGTGACATGTTAGACCATGTGTTGGAAAATACAGGAGGTAAATAAAATAGCCACTCTCTAGTAGAGTCGGCTAATGAGAAAGGAAAAGCACGAAGTTTAATTTGGTCTTCGGTTACTCCCTGAGGCTTCATGCTTGTGCACACCATACGGAATTCTTTGAAATGTGTGTGAATTTTCGTTCTGTAACCTACAGAAGGTGGGTACTAAATGAATCAAACCTGACTTTAACTCGAACGACGTTCCTCCTGCTGGATAGGTTATACATAAGGGTTTTTCATCTGGTGCCGCTGCGAGTTGGCGTATAGTTTGTTTGGCCATCTCGTCTAGTTCGTCAAACTGGAAAATTTCGTTGGTGTAAGATATGATTTCGAATCCTGGATTTGGTCGTTTACCACGTCTAATGGCTTCTTTTCACAGTTGCCGAACCAATTTCTCAATTTCTAGTTCAAACTCTAGAGTTTCCAGTTCAGATCTGGTCATAAGGTAAAGAAACAAAAATTAGAAAATATCTCAACGGTGCCAAAATTTGATGGGCGTCGAAACCACAAAAAATAATTCCTACAAAATAACTCTAAATAGTAGTAAAGAGTGGTAGTAAGGTTGAGTCCACAAGGATTGGATATTATAATCAACTTCCGTGTTTAACTTGTGATCAGAATTTTTGTCGTGTCGAAAGTCGTGGCAAAAGTCGTGCCCACGACTCCAAACAGACTTGCTGAAAAAAATAAACAAACAACTTAGGGGAGTTTTGAAAATGTTTAGAAACTAAATAATTGAAACAACATAAATAAATAATTAAATAAATTAGAAATTAAATTGGAAATTAAACTCAGATTTTGTAATCAAAGACAATAAGCCTTAGCCCTAGACTCGGTGGATTCTGGATTTTTGAATTGATCATTGAAAATTAATTTTCTCCTCCAAACAATAAGCTAGTTATAGTAGTTAAGAACGCCCTAACCACCAATTCTTCCTCTCGTAGCTGGTCCTGGTATGACCTACAAACCAACCCTTACAGATTATCTAACCGAGATACACATGTTCCCGATTCAAGATTCCGGCAGCCTTGCACTTTGAAGAACCCAACTCGAATTAACGACCTCAACCACATGGGTCGTTTAAACCCGGTCACTTCTTCCTTGATTTGTTCTAAGAGATCTGAATACAGCACGACCGACTCATTTCTCCAACTGTCAGCAAACACAACTCCAACCCAACGTGCACTTTTTAACTTGAAATCGAGTTAACTTTAAGGGATGAGTTGTCAATCCCGATACTTAGGAAAAATGTGAATACCAATTGGAAGGATTTTTAGTATGGGTACGTATCTCACGATTCCCATTCGGAAAGAACACTGGCCTAAAGCTAAGATGGAATTTAGTGAAACATGGATTTAATCATGCTTCATAGGTTATGAAAGGTGATTTGATGATAATGGAGGAAATTAGGAAAGGAAAGGACTTGAAAGGCAATTAAACGAATTTTGAAAGAATAAAGAAATAAGATGGAAGTAACAGAATGCTACTCACACCCAAATTTGGAAGAAAAAGAATAATGGCTTTTTAATTCCAAATGAAAATCAAAATGTAAAATATAATATGTTTTTCCTAAGTACATTAAAGCATTATTTATATACATGATATTTACTAATTTTGGCTTTAACCACTTCAAAATATAATTAAAATTAGATTTTTTTTCCACATTTTTTATTCTACCTCACTTTATTGACTGTGTTTCAATTTGGTCAATTTCTGCTTGTTTTTTACTCTTTGCATCCCAATTGCATCCCTGATAAGATTAAAACATAAAAGCACTAATTTAGCATGGATCAATTCAAAAATTAACCAAATTAAACACAAAAAGTCATGCAAATTAACATGTTATCACATTGCTTGGTTACCAAGCCATACCATTTGCACCTATAATTACCTATTTCAAAACACACCAATTCATGTCAAAACATGTCATATACCATTCAACCTAAGTGCCTAACCAATATGCCCACAAAGGCACCTCAATTTACAATTCAAAACAACCAAATTGAATATGCTCAAACATACCAATTCATTAACATTATAAGACACTTTCTCAATCACTTACCTAAACACAACCAACCTTTAAATCAACTTTATGCTTTAACTTCAAATATATCAAAATAGATCCAACATCCTTCCACTTCTAAACATCAACCAAGAACAAGACATTTCTCTCATCTATAAGGATATTAAACATATAATTCAAGCAATTTGACATTTCATCAACCAAATACCATTACCTTCTCATGTATACATACTTATATATATACTTTATAAACATCATAAGCAAAACCATCAAGATACAAAATGAACTTATAACCAAAAGACTTTCTAGGTACATGCCAGAACCAAAATAAGAGCATCACCAACTCTTGAGTTTGGGATTGTCGTTGGATGTTGAATCGACGTACGATTTGAATAATACCTAACGTGCGCATGAACAAACGAAAATGTACGCTAAGTATAACTCAGTGGTGTTTCTATATCCAACATTGAATTATAATATAAATTATGTAATGCATGACTTAACAACAAGATCTAATGCAAATTAATATTAGAGAGCTACATGTCATAATGCACCATTTAAATATTATAATTCGATTTACTTATAATAATTCAAAATAACATAGTTGTAACACATATATATTTCTCCCTATAACAATCAAAGTAATTTTATCACTTCAATATTATATACATATTTCCAGACTTAATTTCAGTATCCTCTATTCAATTTCATTTATAATTAATGTCTCAAATCCATACCGTTATTTCATCCATCATACTTCAATACATGTACACAATAATATATATATATATATATATATCATCTCAAAACAGATTCAATTTCATATTTATCTAATTATACGATATTTCCAAAACTATTCACTTTAATCCTCTCTGCAAATAATAAATCTGAATTGAATCAATTGAACTCTCTTTATCATTTTTAGCTTACCTTGTGATCTTCCCATGCAATACAATTCATAAATGCAATAATTGAAGTATTTCGGGTTATAGAAACACAAACCATAAACTCCGAGCTATTTGTCGATAACTTTATCTTTTCCTTTCCGTCTTGAGGAATCTTGGTCGACGCTACGAATTAACATAAATACACCAAATCATCGATACACAATCACTTTCACATTCAATTGCTAATTTATGCAAATTTTGCATTTGGCTCAATTTAGTCTCTAAAATTGGGACTAACGTAACTTTCAATTTAAACCTCAAATTTTTATTTCAATTTCACTATAGACCTAATTTAACTTCCTATTTTTCATTTCTACCACAAATTTTGAAATTTATATATTTTAATTCCTATTACACAAAATCATCAATTGACATTACAAATTAGTCCTATTTCACTTCTAACATTAAAATCTATCAAAATAACACCTCAAACTTAAATAATTTAACAATGGAAACATCTTCAATCTTGATCAATACCGAAAAATACTATATGGTTTAGTTAGCTCGTATTACAAGGGTTCCAAAAACATAAAAATTACAAAAAATTGACTAAATTAACTAACCAATTGAACTTGAAAGTAAGAAAACCCTTCATCGTGCATTCTCCCCTTTCTTCAAGCTTCGAAACTTTTCCCAAAATGAATAAGAAATGTTTTTGGTTTTACTCTCCACTAACTTAGTTTATTCTATTATCATTTCATCATTATACATGATGCTTTATTAATGTTTTATTATATAAAATACATATATGTTTTATGTTATAACCGGCCACCATAATTGATTCAAGGGTATATTTGCTAAATAAATCCCTAACATGTTATAGAGCCTTAAGTAAATTACATATTTATCACTTTTGCAATTTAGTCCCTTACCTTAATTAATTCCAAAATCACCAAATTACCTGATTGAATTTCTTTTAAATTTTCTAATACAACTCTTTAATTATTAAATAAAAATATTTACAGGCTCGATTTATGGAAACAAGGTCCCAATACCTCAATTTCCAAAATCATTTACTTTAGAACTGATACACTAGTACATTGTCTAACTTTCCAAATAACCAAAATTATTAGACCAAACTTCAGTTTAATACGATAATATATCCTTGTAAATATTAATAAAATAATATTTTCTGACTTTATTATTGGAAAATAGAAATTTGAAACCATCATTTTCGACACCCCTGACTTTCGGGTCATTACAGGGGCATTCTTTAGAATATAATGAACAGAAATTTTAACGCCACAATTAAGTTTGTTTACAAAGATTTAAATTGTAATGTCTTATACTATTTTTGAGAATCTATTGAAATTAATAAACGCTTCCTACAACATTTTTTGACTTAGAAAAGAGTATAAATAAATAAAAAGTATGTTCTATAAGATTTTTTTCCAGTTGTAAAATTTTTGTTAAGTAGTTAAGTATTGTGGCACCCTATATCAGGGTTCTATATATCTGGGTCGGGTATAGGTGTTAAATATTGAGCAACTTTTGGATGATAGATCTAAGAAGGCAAGATCAATATTGGTTGAATGAGCATGCAAGTAAGTCTAGTTTTTAGGTCGACAAGTTGAGTTAAGCATATACCATAAAACTATCCATAATGGTAATTTCTAAGTCCCTGAAGTATATATGCAATTGTTTAGTCAGACAAACCATAAGCAGTTTTACTCGGCGACGGAGTATCTGGTAGTACAGGAATGAAGTGTACCATCAAGCTATCAAAAAGCACACTATCAAGGTCATCCCTCAGCATCCTAATCTCTTAGCTAAACTTGGAGCCACCAATGCAGCATCAACCCTTATGCCTTTTTGACCTAATATCTTGGTAGGTCCTCATTCCATTTGGTGAGGGATCCAATCATGACAAAGTCTCTTAGTCATTGTTTGTGGCTTAGAGTATGGAAATGACATCGATGAATCCATAATTTACACAGTTCTTCAATCAAATGAGCCTAAACACACCTCAACGCCTACATCCCTTGCATCATTTATCTCTGATAGGAAGCCAAGTGTACACTTCAAGTTCTTTTGACTGACGCTTGAAATAGATGATTGGGAGAGGATGATGCACTAATCTAGGATCCACTTCTATGAAAACTAGCACAAAATCAACATCCACCAGGTTGTGGAATGCATCTTCAATCTCAACGGCACTTATGTATTTTTTTAGGATTCAGTGATTAGAACTTTATGTAATTTATAACATTTATGTGAAATGATGTTTTGTTATTTGTATTTGTATACTGATCAATTTCCAAATTATTAATTTAGGATTTTTCATGCAACAACAGAGGTTGGGATATTTGTGAGGTAAATAAAGACAATACATTTTAGTCTTTTCGGCACTAATATATATATATATATATATATATATATTAAATTGTGAACATGTGGTCCAAAGTTAAATGCACATCACAATTTATATATACAGGGAAAATTATATCAAATGATCAGAAATTAATATCAATTTGATATATATCTGCATATTAGTAATATTGTAATTGGGGTAATTAACCTAAAAATACCGAAAAATAATAAATTTACGGAAAAGGGCCGAAATCTGGAATATTTACGGAAAAGGGCCATTTCTCCACAAAACGTGTCCACGTCAGCGCGTTTTGTGGGGAAAAAGTAGGAAAGCGCGCCCTGCTGCAACGGTAAAAAAAAAATCTATAAAAACCCCTCAACCCTTTTATTTTTTTCACACATTAGTCCTCTATCATCTTTCTCTCAACTTTCTCTCAAATTCCTCTCAAAATTCTCTTAAAGTCCTTGAAACGTACTCTCAAATTTCAAAATAGTCCTTTAATATTTACAAAAAAAGCCGTTTTTTAATTTTTTTAATATATTTTTTTGATAAATTATAAAATTTTCGATCGTATTACCAATGGCCGGGGAATTAATTCGTCTGGACGATAAGCACATCTCCGTCGATCAAATGCAAATGGTAAGTTTTAGTTTTAAAATTTTTCAATACTATTTAACATTTTTTAGGTTTATGCAATTTTAATTAATTTTTATTTTATAATTTTTTAAACAATCTGTAGATCGGGTGCTGCAATGCTATATTCGCAATATGCATGGTCCCCCATCACCGTTGAACAAGAATTACCTGTGGGAAGCGGATTTTTGGCACGTAGCCACGATAGGCCGGGGGTGTAAGTTGGAGCCGAACTTAATCAGCGCGTTGATAGAGAGGTGGAGACCCGAGACGCACACTTTCCATCTTCCATGCGGAGAGTGTACTATCACTCTGGAAGATGTGCAGTTGGAATTGGGATTGCCGGTGGATGGGTCCGTAGTCACCGGGTCCGCAACTTTTACCGATTGGACCGCCATATGCTACGAGCTTCTGGGTGCCATTCCAGATAACATTCATGGAGGTCGGATCGAGATGGCTTGGTTGCGAGACACATTTCCGGAGCCGAATGATGGTTCGACCGAAATAGAAAGAATACGGTATGCTCGGGCATACATTCTTGAGATAATTGGAGGCTATCTGATGCTGGACCTGTCTAGAAACCTCGTACACTTGAGATGGTTGCTGAAACTTGTTGATTTTAGAGCAGCCGGTGAATTGAGTTGGGGGTCTGCCGTGCTATCAAAGTTGTATCGGGAGATGTGCGGGGTGACGCGGTCGAGTAAAACAAAAATCGGAGGTTGCCTATCACTACTGCAGTCATGGGCACAGTTTCGATTTCCATTTTTACGTCCTCAACTCGACCACCCATATACATTCCCACTGATAACGAGGTAAATTTAATGTTATATTTTACAATTATTACGTAGATTTATAGTATAATTGTATGCTAAAAATTTATTTAATTAGGTGGAACCATTCGGCGAGTTATGCTGGAATACCTACCTCGCTTGAAGATATACGGCTTCTATTAGACCAACGATCGGAATCACAAGTAAGTTTCAAATTTCGTATTTATAATTTAGTATTTCGTATTTAGTGTTTAGTATTATGTATATAACTAATATTTTGGTCATGTTAATATAGTTTCAATGGACACTGTACGAGGATCCGACAATTCGGACAGTAATTCCGGAGGAGTTCTTGCAAAATCCAAACATTTGGCATGTGAAGGTCCCATTGATCAACTATGCCACCGTGGAGATGCACCAGTCAGATCGGGTTCTGCGACAATTTGGATTCTGACAACCAATTCTCGTGCCACCTGAGATGCTCGATGATGAGCACAAAGTCGACTTACGGCAGTTGCACACGGATTGGCCAAGATTTTGGTTAGCATATATCGAGATGTGGGAGAATCGGTATGATTATTTACCTATTCGGGAAACGATCGTCGTTCCTGAGTCAGCGTGCGTGCCAGAATACATGCCATGGTTTAGGATCCATGGTAAGCCGTATTTGTTGTCGGAAGAGGAGAGGCAATGACAACTTCATGAACAAAGGGAACGACGGGGCCCTTTAAATCCAAGGAGAATGGGTGATGAGACGAGACCATCAACAGCGCCGACACAGTCACCGGGCCCATCAACAGCGCCCACACAGTCACCGAGCCCATCACTTCAGCCGACGACACCGACATCACCGCCTTTGGCCTTTATGCCAGGTGCGTACCCTAGCCCTTATATGTATCCTAACCCATATATGTTTCCTTTTCCCACTCCCACCCCAGGTTGGAATGCATGGCTCGGTTCGAGTCCGTTCCCGACTTCTCCGACTGGCTAGCCGATCTTGAGGCCGCCGTCGCGTGAGGGATCACAAGAGGCACCGTCGGGGAACACTTCTTTTTACGGGATACAGACACCCCCGTCGTGGTTTATGCAAACACCTCCGCAGTCGTTATTTTATTAAGGTAAGTCATCCTCCCAACACCCACAACCAGACCCACTGTCGGAGGAACCAGAATCCCCGCCCGAGGTTCCACGAGCCCTGCCGAAAGGTAGAAGAAGGAGGAATCCAGCGCGTAACCACTGACCACCCCGTGTGGCACTGATTCCGACCGGCATCAACATTGATTCAGACCGGCTTTTTTAATTTTTAATTGTAATATAATTTTTTTATTTTTTTAATAAAACAAAAGTTGTTTTTTATTTATGTTTGTAATTTAATTTTAATATATTCAATAAAATAGAAGTTGTTTATTTTTTTATATGTAATTTAATTTTAATATATTTAATAAAATAAAAAGTTGTTTTTTATTTTTTATTTTTTGTAATTTAGTTTTAATATATTTAATAAAATAATAGTTGTTTAATTTTTTTGTAATTTAATTTTAATATCTTCAATAAAATAGAAATTGTTTATTTTTAATATGTAATTTAATGTTAATATATTTAATAAAATAAAAAGTTGTTTTTTATTTTTATTTTTTGTAATTTAGTTTTAATATATGTAATAAAATAATAGTTGTTTAATTTTTTTTTGTAATTTAATTTTAATATCTTCAATAAAATAGAAGTTGTTTATTTTTTATATGTAATTTAATTTTAATATATTTAATAAAATAAAAAGTTGTTTTTATTTTTTATTTTTTATTTTTGTAATTTAGTTTTAATATTTTAATAAATAGTTGTTTAATTTTTTTTTGTAATTTAATTTTAATATCTTTAATAAAATAGAATTTGTTTAATTTTATTTTATTGTAATTTAATTATAAAAATAAAGTCCAATATTTGTTTTTTATAGTAACTTAATGCTTTTTTTTCCAAATTAGTCCTTCTACAAAAGTTCACCGTTTTCATCAACAAATAAATAGAATTTACATAGACACCAAGAGAAAAAAAAGGTTAAGAAGAGTGTCAATTATTCCGATTTGGACATGAGCGAGATGTATTGTCTGGGTTCCTACACTATCCGCACAACCTACGTTGGTTGGCCGTTTCTCGGATATCTATATTGTTGCGTATTCTAGTCGAGCAAGGTCGACCTTTTGGTTTGCGCCTCAGTTGTCTATCCGGCAACAGCTTATACGGTGCAAGCGATACACACGGCCACTTACGTTCATTTGGGACTGGTGGGAATACGTGTCTCCACACGTTGTACATGTTTTCTATTTTATACACTTCGTCGACATAGCTCATGGGATCAAGACAGAGATTCTGACGAGCCGCAAGTACATGAGCGCATGGGTAACGAAGTGCATCAAATATCCCACAGTCGCAGGTCCTATTTATCAAGTGTACACGATATTGCTCGCCAACAATACCTTGGTTCGGTCTGTCAAACTCTGTCACACGAAACCATAGGTTGTCGGGATTGTGACACACTGTGTGCATGGTGTTGGCCCGTGCCTTCCCCTGTTAATTTCTCGCAAGACCTTCGTGCACAATACATGGCCTCCTTGCATTTGGCCTTTATAACTCGCTGCTCGCTTCGAAAATAGTACCGCTAAATGAAAATATGTCTCTCACACAACCGATGTTATCGGCAAATGACGCGTTCCTTTTAGAACAGAATTTATGCATTCGGCCAGGTTTGAGGTCATATGACCATATCGTAGGCCGCCGTCGTATGCGTGTGTCCACTATTCAAAAGGAATATTGTGTAGGTAGTTTGCGCCTTCTTCGTTAACTAATCGCAAACTTGCCAAAATCTCCTGAAAGCGGTCCTTATTGATCTCGTACCCTACCAATATACGTTGATAGCGAATATTACATACCACTCTTCAATTAAGAATAAAATGAATATTACAAACGAAATTATATTAATAGATATTACATACCCATATTGGTCACTTGCCGTCGTTCACTTATAGATCGATGTTGCCCGTGGTAGTTGGACACAACATGCCTTAGGCAATATCGATGATGTGTGCGATGCCACAGGCTTCCCTATCGCTCTATTGCGGCTATTATTCCAGGGCCCCGATCCGATATAACGCAGATATCAGGTTTGGGGCATACATGCCTCCTTAACCTAGATAGAAAGAAATCCCAGTCATCAGCTGACTCCCCCGGTGTTATTGCAAACGCAACCGGAAGGATTCTCCCACTGCCGTCCTGTGCCACAGCTAGCAATAGCCGATGCGTATATCTACCATACATAAAGGTACCGTCAATTTGTACCAATGGCTTGCAGTATATAAATGCATCTCGGCATTGCTTAAATGTCCAGAAAAGACGCTTGAACATTGCGTATCCATGGAGCAAACGATCGTTGTAGTACGCCAGTTCCGTTTCGATGTCTGTTATGCTGCCTGGGACATATCTTTCCAGCACTTGACACCACTGTCACACTTCATTATATAAAGCGTCCCACCGACCATGCAACTTTTCCAATGCCTTCTGCTTGGCTATCCAAGTCTTCCTGTAAGATGGCATGTACCCCAACTGGCTACGAATATTGCCAATTAAGGCCGACACTGGAGTCCTGGGATCAGCCTTCACAGTCGATATTATTAAGTCAGCCAACATCTCTGAATCCATCTTCGGATGATCTTGTGTAACACCTGTCAACGAAATACGTTAAATAATGCAACATTACATAATATTAGTATTATTCAAAAACATTGAACACATAGTGATACTGTACCAGCAAGACATGTATGTGGACCTTTGTACTTTTTGATCTCCCACAAGCCTGTCCTTTTCCTCAACGAGGCCATGATTTTCCATGAACATGTACCGTCTCGCACTGCACACTTCGCCTCGTACTTATCGAGCTTGGATTTAACCATGTGGTAGTTAACCCCGTTCTTGATGCTGTATTGTTTCAATGCACGAAGAAAAGCATTCTTGTTGGAAAACTCGTTACCAACTTCTAATTCGCCTGAATCTAACGACGAACTTGTACGGTCACGCGTTCAGTGTGGTAGTTTAGGAAACTCTAATGCATCGTCTTGAGATAGATCGACATTATGCATGTGGGCTGGAGGCGAGTACGCCCTGAATAGCAGATCTTCTTCTTCTTCTTCATCTGAACCGCCCTCAACATCTTTAGGTACTGTTGGAACAGGCTCCGGTTCAGAAAATAATCCAACTTCTGCAGCATCGGGCCCGGGCTCTCGAGGTGGATCCACATCGGACTCATTATCCGACCCACCATAATCTGCAATGAACGAGGACCCCTCGCCAGTGGATGTCGTGGGGAGTACATTATCCCTCCTTAAACATCTTTCGTATGTTCCCAATCATATGTGGATTGCCAACCACTAGAAGTTGATGACGTTCCCCAATACATATTTCTATCATCGGACGTCGAAGGAAGGATATGCATGTCCTATCCACCAACCGAGTGTCGTGCAGGGGTTATGTTTTCCATACTACCACCAAACACGGGCACTTTCGTATTCTGCCTCCCACTAACAGAGTGTCGGCTTAGGGTTGTGTATTCCCCTCGAACAGAAGTAGATGTTGAGGTCGAAGGAAGATCACTTGGCGATGAAAATTATACATATACCTCAAGATAGGGTGATCCACTGGCAAGATGAGTCTCTACCATTGCCTCAAAGCTCCGAGGACCTTTGATGTCGAATGATTCATATCTCACCGGATCAACCGAAGCGCAAAATCTATACTTAATAGACTGAACTTTCATTGGCATTGTTCCGAAGATTTTACGCCCAATTCTTTTGCGAAGTTCTAACAAATCAATGTTCTGATTAAAACTCAGTCGCTTTGTGTTCTCCGATAAAAAAACAACACCATTTTCGGTGTCACAAACCTCACCATCATAGTAAATAACAGCATTAATATGTTCACTCATTTTCAGTTTCTATTTTTTTTTTTTTTGCCTCAATTTCTGTTATGCAACCTGAGAATGAAATTTGGCTGATTTATAGTCATAATTTTACCGGAGACTATTGTAGCAAAAGAGCGTCCATGTGGGAGCTCTTTTCAGTACTCTTGCTGACAGTGCATCCTGCTTGAAGCGTTTCGGGCACTATTTGTTCAGAAACGTCTTCTCAAAATTATTTTACCGAGACTACTGTAGCAAAAGAGCATCCACGTGGGAGCTCTTTTCAGTACTCTTGCTGACAGTGCATCCTGCTTGAAGCGTTTTGGGCACTATTTGTTCAGAAACGTCTTCTCAAAATTATTTTACCGGAGACTAGCAAAAGAGCGTCCACGTGGGAGCTCTTTTCAGTACTCTTGCTGACAGTGCATCCTGCTTGAAGCGTTTTCGGCACTATTTGTTCAGAAACGTCTTCTCAAAATTATTTTGCCAGATACAACTGTCCAAAAAATTCAAATAATTTTTATTTTGCTAATATATTTTGCCCAAAAACCCTAAACATATTTTTACTAAACCCTATAATCTACTCCATTAATTTTCCCCTAAAAACCCTAAATCTAACGACCCTAAAAAATCATAAACACTAGCCCTGAAACCTTAAAATTTCATACCCTAACACTAAAAATAGCTAAAAAGCAAACGGGGAAGAAGGGCAAAAGTGCGCCCTCAAGGGCGCGCTTTCCTACTTTTTCCCCACAAAACGCACTGACGTGGACGCGTTTTGTGGGGAAATGGCCATTTTCTGTAAATATTCCAGATTTCGGCCCTTTTCCGTAAATTTATTATTTTTTCGATATTTTTGGGTAAATTGCCCTTGTAATTGAGTGATATTCTTTTTGAAACAAATGGTCTGATGGTGGTTGGGCAAACTGGACTCAATGGAAGATGAAAATGGGGGATGAATTGTAAGCGATTTTCTTTTTTTAATTTTTTTTGATGATTCTATCGGTATGGATGTGACATCATGACACAAATAAAAAATAAACGAATACCAAAGAAGTTTGCTATAGGCATTTGCACCAGACTGAAGTGTGATGACCTAAAATATTCAAGGACTTGATATGTAAATTTACTATTTTAATTGGCAATTGAAAAACCGCTTTAAGGGTAAATTTCTTCATAAACCCCCTTGTTTATTATTTTCTTTTATTTCCTTTTAACATCAAAAATAGAGAGGCCTCTTATCAATTAGTTCAAAAAGTTTTTTTTATCAAAAAGTATTTTTTATAAAAAATTTGATTTCAACTAGAAATAAATTTATTTGTTTTTTGAAAATAATTATAATTTTATTATCAATTTTATTTACGGACACGATATAAAATTATAATTATAAAGCTTTAGAAATATTTTATTATTTATAAATTATAATTATTAGTTAAATTTATAGTTTCCAAATATAATGTGAGTGAAAGAAAACTACTATAAATATCGTCAACTGTTATGTCAGACATACTTTGAAAAAAAAATTATTTTTTGAAAACTAAATGAAATTTATTTCTAGTTGGAATCAACTTTTTTTACAAAAATACATTTTGGTAAAAAAAACATTTTGGACTAATTGATAAAAGGCCTCTATATTTTTAGTGTTAAAGGAGAATAAAAAAATAATAAACAAGAGGGGTTTATGAAGCAATTTAACTTGTTTTAATGTTCGGTGCCGCCGCAATGTCAAGCCGCATCTTAAAGCCCTTTTTGCAACTGGCAATTAAAACGGTAAATTTGCATATCAGGTCCTTAAATGTTTTATATCATCACATTTTAGTTTGGTGCTGCTAGAGCAGATGCCTATTTTCGTAATTAATATGTTTTTCATATTTTTTTGGTAATTAATTATTATTTTTTGTTCCTATTCTCTTCAAATGGTAAATGCAAAGAATCCAATAATAAATCGTGAACCCACAAAGAGTAATTCATGGATGATTTTGTAAAGGGGTCTACAATTCTTTAATAATGTTAGATGTGGCCTAAATCGGGTTGGGTTGTATTTATAATTAAATTTCGATGCATTTGTAAGGTATTCACGTCTGATTTATTATATCCAAATCATGTTTGATATTAACAACAATTTCTCATTTCAATTTTTATGAAGAAAAAGATAAGATGGCATGAAAAACAAAGAGGTGAGATGTTGCTTCTTTATATCTTCTCCGTAAAAACTCCTTGTTATCTTCTACACTAATATTAACTAGTGCTGTTTGAGATTTTTTCTAATGATAAAATATTTATTACTTTCAATGCAGCGAATGAAGATATTTGGATTGTGATCAACAATGGGCTGTCTCTAAAACCAGCATCGACCCAAAGATTCCACCAATCTGGAATTTCATCTTTTTCTTTCTTTAACAACTCGAGTAAAGCTTATTAAAATTTAGTATGGGAATTCAACTTGTTTAATGTTTGATTGTATTTCAATTCGGTTAGTATAAATATGATTGTTAAAATAGAAGGCGTGAGTTCGGAAATGATCACACGCTTTTTTCCTCCTATTTCAAGATTTGAGAATTCTTATGAGTAATTTTATATTTTATATTAAAAAATACTAAATTTGTTTAATTCAACTTAATGGAATAAATTGAAATCGGGTAAATGACCAGAATATACCAATTTTAAAAAAAATTTACAGAAAAAGGCCGAAAAAATAATTATTTACCGGAAAGGGTCATTTCTCCCGAAAACGCATCCACGTCAGCACGCTTTCAGGGGATGAATCAGAAAAGCGCGTCCACGAGGGAGCGCTTTGTGCCACATCAGCCAAAAACGTGTCCTTGAGGGCGCGGTTTGCTGATGTGGCAAAAGCGCGTCCACGAGGGAGCGCTTTTGCCCTCCCCCCTAGATGGGCTTTTCAGTTGTTTTTAGTGTTAGGGTATGAGTTTTTAGGGTTTTAAAGTTATGATTTAGGGATTTTTAGGATTTAGGGTTTTTAGGGGAAAATTAATGGACTAGATTTTAGGGTTAATTAATTAGAATAATTTTAAGTTTAGGGTTTAGGGAAAAATATATCAGCAAAATAAAAATTATTTGAATTTTTTTACAGTAGTATTTGGTAAGATAATTTTGAGAAGATGTTTCTGAACAAATAGTGACCAAAACGCTTCAAGCAGGATGCACTGTCAGCAAGAGTACTGAAAAAAGCTCCCACGTGGACGCTCTTTTGCTACAGTAGTTCTTGAAAAGATAATTTTGAGAAGAGATTTCTAAACAAATAGTGACCAAAACGCTTCAAGCAAGATGCACTGTCAGCAAGAGTACTGAAAAAAGCTCCCACGTGGACGCTCTTTTGCTACAGTAGTCTCTGGCAATCTTTAGACTATAAATCATCCAAATTTCATTCTCAAGTTGCATAACAGAAATGAGGCAAAAATAAAATAGAAACTGAAGATGAGTGAACGTATTAATGTTGTTATTTACTACGATGGTGAGGTTTGTGACACCGAAAATGGTGTTGGTTTTTATCGGAGAACACAATGCGACTGGGTTTTAACCGGAACATAGATTTGATAGAACTTCGCAAAAGAATTAGGCATAAAATCTTCGGAACAACGCCAATGAAAGTTCAGTCTATTAAGTATAGATTTTGCGCTTCGATTGATCCGGTGAGATATGACTCATTCGACATCAAAGGTCCTTGGAGCTTGGAGGCAATGGTGGAGACTCATCTTGCCAGTGGATCACCCTATCTTGAGGTATATGTACAATTTTCATCGCCAAGTGATCTTCCTTCGACTACAACATCTACTACTATTCGAGGGGAATACACGACCCCAAGCCGACACTCTGTTAGTGGGAGGCAGAATACGGAAGCGCCCGTGTTTAGTGGTAGTATGGAAAACACAACCCCTGTACGACACTCGGTTGGTGGATGGGATATGCATATCTTTCCTTCGACGTTCGATGCTAGAAATACGTATTGGGGAACGTCATCAACTTCTAGTGGTTGGCAATCCATATATGATTGGGAACGTTACGAAAGTTGTTTAAGAAGGGATAATGTACTCTCTACGACATCCACCAACGAGGGGCCCTCGTTCGTTGCAGATGATGGTGGGTCGGATGATGAGTCCGATGTGGATCCACCTCGAGAGCCCGGCCCCGATGGTGCAGAAGTTGCATTATTTTCTGAACCGAAGCCTGTTCCAACCGTACCCGAAGATGTTGAAGGCGGTTCAGATGAAGAAGAAGAAGATCCGCGATTCAGGGCGTACTTACCTCCAGCCCACATGCATATTGTCGATCTATCTCAAGACGATTCATTGGAGTTTCCTGAACTACCACACAGAAGGCGTGACCGTACAAATTCGTCGTTGGATTCGGGCGAATTAGAAGTTGGTAAAGAGTTTTCCAACTAGGATAGTTTTCTTAGTGCATTGAAACAATATAGCATCAAGAACGGGGTTAACTACAATGTGGTTAAATCCAAACTCGATAAGTACGAGGCCAAGTGTGCAGTGCAAGACGGTACATGTTCATGGAAAATCATGGCCTCGTTGAGGAAAAGGACAGGCTTGTGGGAGATTAAAAAGTACAAAGGTTCACAAACATGTCTTGCTGGTACAGTATCACTAGGTGTTCAAGGTTTTTGAATAATACCGATATTACGTAATGTTGCATTATTTAACGTACTTCGTTGACAGGTGTTTCACAAGATCATCCGAAGATGGATTCAGAGATGTTGACTGACTTAATAATGCCGACGGTGAAGGCGGATCCCAAGACTACAGTGCCGGCCTTAATTGGCAATATTCGTAACCAATTGGGTACACGCTCTCTTACCAAAAGACTTGAATAGCCAAACAGAAGGCGTTGGAAAAGTTGCATGGTCGATGGGACGCTTCATATAATGAAGTGTGGCAGTGGTGTCAGGTGCTAGAGAGATATGTCCCAGGCAGCATAACAGACATTGAAACGGAACTGACATACTACAACGATCAATTGCTACGTGGATGCCAAGTTTTCAAATGTCTGTTCTGGACATTTAAGCAATGCCGAGACGTATTTCTATACTGTAAGCCATTGGTACAAATTGACGGTACCTTTATGTATGGTAGATATACGCATCGGCTATTGCTAGAGCTGGCACAGGATGGCAGTGGGAGAATCTTTCCAATTGCGTTTGCAATAACACTGGGGAAGTCAACTGATGACTGGGATTTCTTTCTATCTAGGTTAAGGAGGCATGTCTGCCCCCAACCCGATATATGCGTTATATCAGATTGGGGCCCTGGAACTCTAACCGCAATAGAGTGACAGGGAAGCCTGTGGCATCGCACACACCATCGATATTGCCTAAGGCACGTTGCGTCCAACTACCACGGGCAACATCGATCTACAAGTGAACGATGGCAAGTGACCAATATGGGTATGTAATATCTATTAATATAATTTCGTTTGTAATATTCAATTTATTCGTAATTGAAAAGTGGTATGTAATATTCGCTATCAACTTATATTGGCAGGGTACGATATCAATAAGGATCGTTTTCACGAGATGTTGGCGAGTTTGCGCTCAGTTAACGAAGAAGGTGCACACTACCTACACAATATTCCTTTCGAATAGTGGACACAAGCATACGACAGCGGCCTACGATACGGTCATATGACTTCAAACCTGGTCGAATGCATAAATTCTGTTCTAAAAGGAACGCGTCATTTACCGGTAACATCGGTTGTGCGAGAGACATATTTTCGTTTAGCGGCACTATTTCTAAAGCGAGCAACAAGTTATAAAGGCCAAATACAAGGAGGCCATGTATGGTGAGCGAAGGTCTTGCGAGAAATTAGCAAGGGGAAGGCAGGGGCCAACACCATGCACACAGTGTGTCACGATCGCGACAACCTATGGTTTCCTGTGACGGAGTTTGACAGACCGAACAAAGGTATTGTTGGCGGGCAATATCGTGTACACTTGAGAAATAGGACCTGCGACTGTGGGATATTTGATGCACTTCGTTACCCATGCGCTCATGTACTTGCGGCTTGTCAGAATCTCTGTCTAGATCCCATGAGCTATGTCGACGAAGTGTATAAAATAGAAAACATGTACAACGTGTGGAGACACGTATTCCCATCAGTCCCAAATGAACGTAAGTGATCGTCTGTATCGCTTGCTCCGTATAAGCTGTTATCGGATAGAGAACTGCGACGCAAACCAAAAGGTCGACCTTACTCGACTAGAATACGCAATGATATAGATATCCGAGAAACGACCAACCAACGGAAGTTATGCGGATGGTGTAGGAACCTAGGCCATACATCTCGCTCATGTCCAAATCGGAATAGTTTTATTTTATTAAAGAAATAAAAATTAAATTACAAAAAAAATAAAAAAACCACTTTTATTTTATTAAAGATATTAAAATTAAATTACTTAAAAAATAAACAACAAATTTATTTTAAAATAAATAAAAATTAAATTACAAAAAAAATTTTAAAAAGATATTAAAATTAAATTACAAAAAAAAAAATAAACAACAACTTTTATTTTATTAAACAAATAAAACTTAAATTACTTAAAAAAATAAACAACAACTTTTATTTTATTAAAGAAATAAAAATTAAATTACAAAAAAACAACTTTTATTTTATTAAAGAAATAAAATTAAATTACAAACAAACAAGTTTTATTTTATTAAAGATATTAAAATTAAATTACAAAAAAAATAAACAAAACTTTTATTTTATTAAAGAAGTAAAAATTAAATTACAAAAAAATAAAAAAACTTTTATTTTATTAAATATATAAAAAATAAATTACAATAAAAAATAAAAAAATGGCGGTCGGAATCAATGTTGGTGCCGGTCGGAATCGGTGCCACATGGGGGTGGTCGACGGTTACGCGCTGGATTCCTTCTTCTTCTAGCTTCCGGCGGGGATTGTGGAACCTCAGACGGGGATTCTGGTTCCTCCGGCAGGGGGTCTGGTTGTGGGTGTTGGGAGGATGACCTACATTGATAAAATAATGACCGGGGAGGTGTTTCCATAAACCATGGTGGAGGTGTCTGAATCCAATAAGGCGAAGGAGACTGGTAAAAAGAAGAGCTTCTCGACGGCGCCTCGTGCGATCCTTCATGCAACGGCGGCCTCAAGATCAGCTGGCCAGTCGGAGTAGTCGGGAACAGACTCGAACCGGGCCATGCATTCCAACCTGCCGTGGGACTGGGAAAAGGAAACATATAAGGGTTAGAATACATATAAGGCCTAGGGTACGCACCTGGCATAATCTGAAAAGGCTGTGATGTGGGTGTCGTCGGCTGAAGTGTTGGGCCCGGTGACTGTGTGGGCGCTGTTGATGGGCCCGGTGGTTTTTTCGGCGCTGTTGATGGTCCTGTCTCATCACCCATTCTCATTGGATTTAAAGGGCCCCGTCGTTCCCTTTTTTCACGAAGTTGTTGTCGCCTCTCCTCTTCCGACAATAAATACAGCTTGCCATGGATCCTAAACCATGGCATGTATTCCGGCACGCACGCTAACTCAAGAACGATGATCGGTTCCCGAGTAGGTATATAATCATACCGGTTCTCTCACAATTCGATATACGCTGACCAAAATCTTGGCCAATCCGTATACAACTGCCGTAAGTCAACTTTGTGCTAATCATCGAGGACCTCGGGTGCCACGGGAATCAATTGTCGGAATCCAAATTGATGCAGAACCCGATCTGACTGATGCATCTCCACGGTGGCATAGTTGATCAATGAGACCTTCACATGCCAAATGTTCGAATTTTGAAAGAACTCGGGAATTACTACCCGAATTGACGGATCCTCGTATGGTATCCATTCAAACTATATTAACATGATAAAAATATTAGTTATATACTAAATACTAAATACGAAATACTAAATACGAAATACAAAACGACTATTTTATTACGAAAATATATTTTATTTAATACTTATTTGTGATTCCGACCGTTGCTCTAATAGAAGCCGTATATCTTCAAGCGAGGTAGGTATTCCAATATTCCACCTAATTAAATAATTTTTTAGTATACAATTATATTTTAAATCTACGTAATAATTATAAAATCTAATATTAAATTTGCCTCGTTATGAGTGGGAATGTATATGGGTGGTCGACTTGAGGACGTAAAAATAGAAATCGAAACCGTGCCCATGATTACAGTAGTGATAGACAACCTCCAATTTTCACTTTATTCAGTCGCATCGCCCCGCACATCTCCCGATACAATTTTGCTAACACGGCAGACCCCCAACTTAATTCACTGGCTGCTCTAAAATCAACGAGTTTCAGCAGCCATCTCAGATGTACGAGGTTTCGTGACAAATCCGACATCAGATAACCTTCAATCATCTCAAGAATGTATACCCGAGCATACCGTATTCTTTCTATTTCGGTCGAATCATTATCCGGCTCTGGGAATGTGTCTCGTAACCAGCCCATCTCGATCCGACCACCATAAATGTTATCCGAAATAGCACCCAAAAGCTCGTAGCATACGGCTCCCCAATCGCCAGAAGTTGCGGACCCGGTGATTACGTACCCATCTACCGGCAATCCTAATTGCAAATGCACGTCTTCCAGAGTGATAGTACACTCTCCGCATGGAAGATGAAACGTGTGCGTCTCGGGTCTCCACCTCTCTATCAACGCACTGATTAACTTCGGATCCAACTTGCACCCCCGGCCTATCGTGGCCACGTGCCAAAAACCCACTTCTCGCAGGTAATTCTCGATCAACGGCGACGGCGGACCAGTCATATTGCGAATATAAAATTGCAACACCCGATCTATAGACTGTTTAAAAAATTATAAAATAAAATTTAATTAAAATTGCATAAACATAAAAAATATTAAATAGTATTGAAAAATTAAAATTAAAACTTACCATTGTCATTTGATCGACAGAGATGTGTTTATTGTCGAGACGAATTAATTCTCCTACCATTGCTAATATGATCGAATATTTTTAAATTTATCAAAAAATATATTTCAAAAAAATTTAAAAAAAGGGCTTTTTTGTAAATATTAAAGGACTATTGTGAAATTTGAGAGGAATTTGAGAGAAAATTGAGAGAAAAATGAGTAAGGACTTTTGTGTGAATAAAATAAAAGGGTTGGGGGGTTTTTATAGTTTTTTTTTTTACCGTTGGAGACCCAACGGTCAAAAAAATTGACCGTTACGGGGGAAAGCGCGTCCACGAGGGAGCGCTTTTGCCACATCAGCAAAGCACGCCCTCAAGGACGCGTTTTTGGCTGATGTGGCACAAAGCGCTCCCTCGTGGACGCGCTTTTCTGATTCATCCCCTGAAAACGCGCTGACGTGGACGTGTTTTCAGGGGAAATGGCCCTTTTCGGTAAATAATGACGTGCGTTTTCAGGGGAAATGGCCCTTTTCGGTAAATAATTATTTTTTCGGCTCTTTTCCGTAAATTTTTTTAAAAATTGGTATATTCTGGTAATTTACTCATTGAAATCATTTAACTTTTATGAGATTGAATTGGATTGGCTGATTGGACCAAACATCAAGTAAATTGTTTGAAATTGGTAGAAAATAAAATCTAAGGAAAAAAAAGAGAGGGACAAAACTAGTATATAATTTTTCTTAATTTTCATGATAATTTTAATTATTTATTTAATTATTGATGAATTGACAATTAAAACGACTAGTTTATGATCAAATATCCTAACCAGTTAGACCATCAATCCGATTTTTAAAATGCTACCACTTAAAGAAAGATATCATATCATAAGAGTATTAGTAATAAACTAACTCCACATAATAATTTTTAACTACTTAAGTCACTTGTTTTCAACAAATTTATTTTGAAACAATAAAAAAATAACATTATCATGCCGCGTGGATAAATATATTAATTTTAAAAAAGATATAAACGTTTATAAAAGAAAGTAAAAAAAGGTTGTGCCTTGCACGCTTTTAATCAGTCTCGATGATTGCTCTTCACTTCTTCATCTTTGCATTTCCACAAAACAAAATCCAACCTCAAAATTTGTATCCATTCAGATGAAACTCGTCTATTCTTCTTTAACTTCAAATTCCTCTATTCTCCTTCTAGGTTTAAATTAATTTAAAATATAAATTTATAAAATGTATTTATTAATTTATTTTAATAAAATTAGTGTCAGCTTGAATATAAAATAAATTATGTTATTTTTAGCCTTCTTGTCATTCATGCAAAATGCATTTATAATATTTTTAAATTTTTTAATTTTTTAATATTTTTCAAAAAACTTTTATTAATACTTTTATTTTGGTTATTGAAGGTCAATTGAGTATTTTTTCTTAGTAAAGACAAATTGATTTTTGTTTTACCTTAATTGGTTGAAAGCTATCATGAAATTCTCTAGGACGAACATTTTTGTTGTAAGCTCGCATCATTCGCTTTTGGCACATCTGACCATGACGGATAGCTTTCAACCTTTTCTCTTCCTGAGATAAGGATTCATAAAAAACAAAGGCAATATTCTGTATTTAGAATTGCGAGAAATCGTGCCCTAATTTACTAGGTTCCATTTTTTCATTTGACCCAAATAACCGAATATCCTCCTCAAGCTTAAATACGAGTTTTAAAAGTCGAAAGACAAGCTCAGTTTCGGGAACTCGAAATGTCGTACCCTAACTTACTAGGCGTGTCATTTTACTTCTTCGAAATAAGAGGGTCTTAGCATCCATTTTAATTTATTCAAGTTTTCTTTTAAATAAAGAGGATCGTATTTTAAAACCTTTTCAAATTTTCGACATAAAGACATCAAATAATTAATTAGGTACCAATTTTGGGCGTCACGAGGATGCTAATCCTTTCTCGTGCGTAATCGACTCCCGAACACATTTTTCTAAATTTCATAGACCAAAACTGTTGTTTTAATAAATCAAATCTATTATTAAAATGATCGAATTACGAGGTGACCCGATCACACCTCATCAAAAAAGATTGGTGGCGACTCCCCTTTTTCCATTCCATTTTCAAAACCAAAGTCGACCCGTTTTACAAAAAAATGGTTACGACAGCTTGGCGACTCCACTAGGGATAAATAAGAGAGTCAAGCCGTAAAATTGATTATTTTCTGTCTTGTTGTCAAAAATTGAAAATCTGATTTTAAAAAAAAAATTACGATACTTTCATTTGCATTTATTTGTGTTACATGATTACTGTTGGTTTGAGTCTCGTAGAATATTTTTGCATCATGTTGCATAAGGGCCATTTGGTCTTACCTCTTTTAAGTGGGAGTGAGAAACTATTCCTTCGTGAGGTCTTCACCTCCGTGCAGGATAGTGGATCGCTTTCGGGATACATCCGTACCTATGTCTTCGTGAGATTTTCATCTCCGTGCAACCATAGGGAAATGTATTCCCCTGAACTGAACTCGGTCCATATGAGCCTATAATGGGTGAGGATTGAGGAATCTACTGGTTCGGGTACCTTTGCTTTAGAACCGAACCCATATAATGAGCCCTAAGAACTTACCTAGGTAGATCCGTACCAAATTCTAGTGGTTACCCGAATAGGCGCTTTATTATTTCTTGCTTGCTTTAAATTCTTGCTTTGTATGCTGACTTATTTATTTTGCTTTGATTGTATGACATTTTCATCACAAAGAATGTTGGTTCACATTCGGTTCCTAAAAAGATAATTTATCATGGAAAAAGGAGTTTTTTGATAAAGTAGAGGATAATGCGGCCGTCCAGATTTGGGCTGAGACAATGCAGCAAAAGAAAGGGGATAGTCTTACAAAAGGATACGTGTCGGAATTATGGGATTTCACTCGTATCAGTGTAACCCAAAATAATCTTCAAGAGATGAAAGAAATGTGGCATCAGTGGGATGACGAGATCAAACAGTAATTCTATTGCAATTATGGTGATCTACCCTATCTACTCGACGTCAAAGTGGACAAAACACCTATTCCGAGCTCTCGACCAATATTGGAACCCCGCTTATAGCTGTTTTACTTTTGGAAAGATGGACTTGGTACCTACTGCGAAAGAGTACACAGCCTTACTTCGTTGCCCAAATATTCAAATTAACAAGGCTTACTCCACAGCAGCCAATGTCCCAACGTTCGTGAAAAAGTTGATGAACACCACAGGAATGAGCGAACAGTGGATTGCATCTCGAATTAAGCAGAAATGTGACAGTAAGTGTATCCCTTGGGGAAGTTTGTGAGATTTGATCCTAGCACATTCCGACATGAAGAAAAGGGTCGATATCTTCGCATTAAGCATTTATGGATTAGTAATCTTCCCGAAGGCTTTGGGGCATATAGATGAGGTTGTCTTTGATTTATTTGACCGACTCGATAAAAGAGTTACACCCGTTCCTGCAATTCTGGCCGAAACCTTCAGGTCCTTGAAAACATGTCGAAGAGCGAGTGAAAGAGATTCATTGGGTGCGCACAACTTTTACTAGCGTGGTTTCACAGCCATTTTTGGAAAGTAGAAAAGATCTCATACCAAATCTTCTCCAAAAATTATTCTCCGCTAAAAGAGTTAGTGGTACGCCTAGGCGAGATGATATCACAGAGGAGAAATGGATAATGATTCTCCAAAACCTGCGTGACGAAGACGTCGAATGGAGAGCCTCTTGGATGGCACCTAATGAGATTCTGTACCGGTGTGGGGAGTTCGATTGGGTCCTTCTGCTTGGGATATGGAGAGCTGTTAGATATGCTCATCTACTTGTGTTAAGGTAGTATAGATAGAGACAATTCATACCAGCAACTCAAGGGCTGACTCATTGCTAGTTTTCGTATAAGGAGAACAACTATAAGAAAAAGGTCCGATAAATGGCCAATGCCTGGAACCAAACCCGCCGAATGAGGAGATTAGCCGCAGGTTTGACGACGACCCCTGAATATAATAGATGGTTGGGTAAAAGAGTCAATGATAACGTTCCCGGGCCAAGTCAGGAAAGCATTTGATCAATGGAGGAATATTTGCGAGTGGTCTCGTCTGAGTTAGAGATCATAAAGTAAGATTTTGAAAGAAGGAATTCAAAATTAGGAAAAAAGATCGAGCAATTGGAAGAAGAGAAAATACAATTGGGGTTAGATGTCGATGTCCAGAAACTAGAAGCCGAAAAATTAAGAAAAGGAAAAAATAAAGCTGAAGAAGATCTGGATAGTCTGAAAATGGATTACAAGAAGCTATGCTTACCAATAAGGACTGCCGGGTTGGGAAAAACATCAGAACAATGGCGGCAAGAGGTCAATGAAGAAAAGAATAGAGCCGAGCAGTGGGAAAAGAAATACCAAGGCACCCAGGTTCGAGGAAATGCCTTAGAGAAAGGCCTGCTAGAATGCCAAAATGAGAAGGTCAGATTAAAAGCTAGGGTTACAAAATTGGAAAAGTCACTTCATCAATATCGTAATCGCAACTCCACAATTAAGCTGAAAGCAAGCTTGAGCAAAATCGAGGAGCTGAAAGGAAAGATAAAAGAGCTTGGGATTGCGTTACAAAATTCTAAGCTCCGAGTTGAACTCCTTGAAGCAAGTAACGAACAGTGGAAAGAGTAGCTTCACCATTCTCAAAGTCAAGTCAGGGATAGAGACTATGTCATGGGTGAAGCTGTAGCACAAATACGAGAAGTAGCTAATCATTTGTAGACCTTAGCAGTTCAAGCTGACATGCTAAGTTTGAAATACGAATCAGAATCGGATTGGGCTCAAGAGTTAGTTTGGCTTCTTAGGAAGGTTAAGGCTTTAAGCATTAAGGCAAAGCCGTATATGTAAACTGTTTTATGTAAAGAAATTTGTTTTCTAGTAAAGTTGTTCTAGTAGAATTGAATCAGAGTCAATGCCTCCTTTTGCATTCATGCATTTGCATCACATCGCATCATATGCATTAAATTTCACGAAAAAGACCCTAATTAAACGAAATTATCTCAATTAATCTGGACACCAACAAGAATCAACCAATTGAACACCATTATACTACTCGCGCCAAATCTAAAGTGATGAATCAAATATTAGAAAGGCTATAACAAATGCAAAAAGAAATGCAAGACCAATTGTAAGTGCAACTACAAGAGCAGTTAGCGAATGTGCAACAGGAGATGAGGGATCAAATCTTAGAATCCCAAAGGAGCTTGGTAAATCAATTGGTGCAATTGCTAGCCAGAGAACGAGAGAAGGGGAAAGACATTGCAGTTAACTCAGGAGATGATAATGAAGATCCCACTTACCCCCCAAGATTTACCCTGATGAATGTTCAGGCACAACCGAATGTGTACTCGCAAAAGGCACCCGTGACAATCAGACCCCAACAGTATCAAGTCGGTACCTCGGCACCCATGAATTACCAAACAGGCTCAGGCTCTAACTCGGGGATAACCCAACTAACCCTATGGTCCCCGACTTAGATGATGTGATAGAAACTGAAAAGGCAAAAGCAGAACTACTGAAACAACTCGAGGATAGGTGCAGTGGTTAGAAGAAAAGTTCAGAGCAATGGAAAATGTTGATTACCATTGCAGAATTGATGTCAATAATATGAGCTTGGTTCTAGACCTAGTGCTCCCACCGAAGTTTAAAACTTCAGATTTCGAAAATATAATGGGACAAGTTGTCTTGAAGCTCACATTACCATGTTCTGTCGAAGGATGACAAGATATGTTAATAATGATCAGCTATTGATCCACTGCTTCCAAGATAGTCTAATCAGGTCAGCAGCCAAATGGTACAATCAGTTGAGTTGTGCCCAAGTCAATTCCTGGAAAGACTTAGCACAGGCTTTTATGAAGCAGTACAGTCATGTGATGGACATGACACCCGATAGGCTTATATTACAAAATATAAAGAAGAAGCAGAATGAAAGCTTTAGGCAGTATGCCCAAAGATGGAGAGAGGTGGCAACACAAGTCCAACCACCTCTTCTGGAGAAAGAAACCACGATATTTTTCATCAACACCTTGAAAGCCACATTTATCAACCACATGTTGGGGAGCGCCACGAAGAGCTTCTCGGACATAATAATGTCCGGTGAAATAATCGAAAACGCGGTGAAGAGTGGCAAAATAGATGCGGGAGAAAGCTCCAAAAGATCAGCTCCGAGAAAAAAAGAAAGTGAAATAAACAATGTGAGCACGTACAACAAAGGCTATTCAAAGCCAATTACTGTTGGCCCACCGAAGACGATAACCACTAATTTTCAATCCCCTCCAAGACAGGAATCCAATCAGAAGCTAAATACAGAGAAACTCCAGTTTACACATATCCCAATGACGTATAAGGAGTTGTACCAAAGTTTATTCGATGCACATATTGTATCCCCTTTCTACCTAAAGCCAATGCAACCCTCGTACCCTAAATGGTATGACGCAAATGCCCAATGCAAATATCATGTGGGAATTACGGGGCACTCGATAGAAAACTGACCACTTTCAAGAAATTAGTCGAAAGGTTCATCAAAATGGGCGTTGTAAAATTTAATGATCTACCTAGTGCAGAAAATCCATTACCCAACCACGTTGATAAGGAGGTAAATGCGATAGTCGAGAATGCGGGGAGGAAAATTAAGATGAATATTGCAGAAGTAAAAACCCGTTGAGAGAAGTTTGGAAAAAGATGGTAGAAAGAGGGTTAGTCAGAAAAGACTCGAGGAACGGGTCCCGAAAAGCAAAAAAATTATTGCGAGTTTCATGATAAAGAAGATCATGAGATTCAGGAATGTAATGAATTCGGGGCTTTAGTACAAGGTCTAATGGACAACAAAGAGCTTGAATTCTTTGAGTATGTTGAAGAAGCAGAGGTGTGCACTTCCGAAGGAGGATCGACAAAAAGGGTTTGTGAGGCCAATCATCCGGTGTTAATCATCTCACGACCAAGAAGCAATGAAGCTAGAGTGCAAATGGCACCGAGGGCCATAATCCAAAAACCTGTAGCTTTTCTTTACAAGGATAGCAAGAAGGTCCCATAGAATTATGGTTGCAACGTGACAATTCCGGGAGAAGAGAGCCCGATCAGTGCTTCAGAAGAAGGTCGAGATGTTGGTTTCTATACACGCACTGGGAAACATTATGATCCATCAAATACAGGAGCTGAGCCTGTTAAAAGGAAGACCACAATGGCTGAACAAAAAAGGGAAAAGACGGTTGGGTCCAAATCGCCAGTTAACGAGCTAGTAACTGAGAATGAGGCTAGAGAATTTCTAAAGTTCTTAAAGCACAGCGAGTACAGTGTTGAAGAACAGCTACATAAGCAACCGGCCCGCATCTCAGTACTAGCTTTACTTTTAAGTTCGGAGGTACATCGTGAGGCATTAATGAAAGTGCTGAACGAAACCTATGTCGCTAACGATGTCTCCGTGAACAAGCTGGATAGTCTGGTCAACAATATAAGCGTCGATAATTTCATCTTCTTTAACGATGATGAGATACCGCTAGGGGGCATGGGATCTACAAAGGCCTTACACATCAGTACTCGTTGCAAAGGGTATACGTTACCAGGGGTGTTGATTGACAACGAATCTGCATTAAATGTCCTGCCCTTGTCTACCCTGAACAGGTTACCTATGGATAGCTCTCATATGAAAACAAGTCAAAACATAGTAAGAGCATTCGATGGAACTGAAAGAAGGGTGATGGGAAGGATTGAGATTCCCCTTTTGATTGACCCAAATACATACGAAGTGAACTTCCTGGTGGTGGACATTAAACCCTCCTATAATTGTTTGCTGGGGAGGCCTTGAATTCATACAGCTGGGGCAGTACCGACGTCGCTACACCAGAAGCTAAAGTTGGTAGCTGATGGTCGGTTGGTAACGATAAATGTGGTGGAAGATATTATTGCATCCGTAACCAGTGACGCGCCATATGTAGGGACAGACGATGAAGCACTAGAATGTTCATTCCGATCGTTAAAATTTGTGAATGCAACCTTCATCGTTGAAGGGAATAAGATCCAGGTGCCCAAAATATCCAAAACTACAAGGATGGGCCTACAACTCACGGTGGGTAAAGGAGCCTTGCCTGGGAGAGGACTTGGAAAATGCCTACAAGGAAAGGTTGAGGCACCCATGCTGAAGGATAAACATGACCACAACAGTTTAGGGTTTAAGCCAGATGCCAGGCAAAGAAAGAATGAGATAGAGAAGAAACAAGAAAGGCGAAGAGCGAAATTGAGCGGGGGAGAGGTCAAGTAGGAACCGATGACCTTTCCCCACATATCCAAGACTTTCGTATCAGGAGGGATCATTCACCCTGAAAGAAAAGCGCCAAGAAAAGATACTACGGAAGAAATGTTGGAAAACTTGAACATCAACGCCATATCAGAAGAAAGAATTGGGGGAGAGAATCTATCAGGCATCCGCCTCTATGTACTTAGAAGTATTTTGAACAACTGGACTGCAGAAGAGATTCCTGTATTTTTTAGAGCCAATATATTGTAATGTTCAAAACACACTTATTGCTCTAAGCCTAGGAGCAATAAGAGTTCTTTTGTGAAATAGGCTTATGTCCTAAATCTTTACTTCAATTAAAAAATACATTTTTTGCGTATCATTTTGAGCCAATATTCTTTTATTCTTTTCATTCATAATCATGCCATACAAACAATCATTCTTAGATTCTTTTATTCTGTGAATTTTTTTTCTTCATCCCTATAACAGGTCTCCGAATATCAATAATATGAGCGACATTACTACTGACTCAGAATCTCCTTTTGAACAAGATTTGTGCATGAAAGATTCCCAAGATCTTGAAGATGATCGAGACTATAATTTATCTCCTGATTTGTTGAGAATGGTAGAACAAGATGAGAAGTAAATCTTGCCTTATAAAGAGTCAGTAGAAATTGTGAGCCTTGGAGATAAAAATGAGGTGAAGATAGGAGCCTACATTGCTGCAGAGACGAGGCAAGACCTCATTGAACTACTCCAAGAATTTAAGGATGTCATCGCTTGGTCGTATCAAGACATGCCCGGGTTAAGTACTGATATCGTGGTACATCGACTCCCCATAAAAGAAGAATGCAAGCCGGTTCAACAGAAGCTCCGAACGATGAGGTCCGATGTTTTGTTAAAAATAAAAGAAGAGGTTAGGAAGCAATTCGATGCCGGGTTCTTACAAGTGGTTAAATACTCAGAATGGGTAGCTAATATTGTCTCCGTCCCTAAGAAAGACGGAAATGTATGAATGTGTGTAGATTACAGAGACCTAAACAAGGCCAGCTCGAAAGACAACTTCCCACTGCCTCACATTGACACCTTGGTGGATAATACGACAGGCTACTCATTGTTCTCCTTCATGGATGGTTTCTCTAGATACAATTAGATAAAGATGCATCTTGAAGACATGGAAAAGACCACATTCGTGACCTTGTGGGGAACTTTTTGCTATAAGGTGGTGTCATTTGGATTAAAAAAACGTAGGAGCAACATACCAAAGAGTCATGGTAACCCTGTTTCATGACATGATACACTAGGAAATCGAGGTTTACATCGACAATATGATTGCAAAATCCCGAACAGAAAAAGAACATATACAAGTTTTGAGGAAATTGTTCTTGAGGTTGAGAAAATTTCAGCTGAACCTCAATCCAACAAAGTGTACTTTTGGGGCTAGATTAGGAAAACTGCTAGGTTTTGTAGTCAGCGAGAAAGGAATTGAGATCGACCCAGATAAAGTCAAGGCTATACAAGAATTGTCTTCTCCGCGCACTCAAAAGGAAGTTCGAGGTTTTCTAGGAAGACTAAATTACATTGCCCGGTTCATTTCACAACTAACTGAGAAATGCGACCCCATATTCCGTCTTCTTAAGAAACACAACCCGGGCGTTTGGGATGAGGAGTGCCAGAGGACTTTCGATAAGGTCAAACATTACCTATCCAATGCCCTAGTATTGATGTCACCTAACCCGTATAGACCACTGATACTATACTTCGCAGTATTCGGGAATTCCATGGGATGCGTGCTAGGTCAACACGACGAGTCATGAAGAAAAGAAAGAACAATATACTATCTCAGTAAGAAGTTATGTTGTGCCTTGATTTGAACAACCTGAAGATTGAGACAATACATGTTATACCACACGACTTGGCTAATCTCAAAGCTAAACCCTCTGAAGTACATGATGGAGTCGACTGTTCTGAATGGAAAGATGGCCCGATAGCAAATTCTGCTTTCTAAATTTGACATACTCTATATGAACCAGAAGGCAGTTAAAGAAAGCACAATAGCCAATTTTCTGGCAAATAGAGCTTTAGAGGATCACGAGCCTCTGAACTTTGATTTCCCAAATGAAGATCTGATGTATGTTGCAACCACTGAAGAAAACTCGCAAGAAAGTCATTCTTGGAAGCTAAACTTCGACGATGCCTCAAACACTGTGGGTAATGGAATTGGAACAGTCCTGGTCTCCCCGAACAGAGATCATTATCCCTTCACTAGCAAATTAGATTTTGATTGCACGAACAATATGGCAGAATATGAAGCATGCATCATGGGTATCCGTGCAGCCATAGAACGTGAGATCAAAGTGCTGGAGGTTTATGGAGATTCCGCTTTGGTGATTTATCAACTCAAATGAGAATGGGAGACAAAAGATCCAAAGTTAATCAAGTATCGAAAGTTGGTTCTTGAGTTAATTGAGGATTTCGATGACATCACCTTCTATTATCTCCCACGAGATGAAAATCAGATGGCTGATGCCTTAGCTACTTTGGCTTCAATGGTCAGAGTGAATAAACAAGAGGATGTACAGCCTATCTAGATGAGTATTTATGAAACTCCGGCTCATTGTTACAACATCGAGAAAGAAGAAGAAAAGGACGATCATCCTTGGTACAACGATATATTGCGATATGTGAAAAATCGTGAATACCCTAACCAAGCAACTGAGAATGATAAAAGGACATTAAGAAGGTTGGCCAATGACTATGTCTTAGATGGGGAAATCCTATACAAAAGGAGAAAAAAATCAGGTGCTACTAAGATGCGTAGATGTTGTTGAGGCTAAGCAAATCTTGGAAGAGGTCCATGAGGGTATCTGCGGAACACATACCAATAGTTTTACAATGGCCAGGCAGATCATGAGATTCAGGTATTATTGGTCCACCCTAGAAGGAGATTGCATCAATTACGCCAAGAAATGCCACAAGTGTCAAATTTACGGAGATGAAATCCATGTACCTCCTTCACCTCTTCACGTTATGACTTCTCCTTAGCCTTTCTCTATGTGAGGCATGGATGTCATTGGGTCAATTTCGCCTAAGGCTTCTAACGGGCATCGATTCATCTTCATGGTCATCGATTACTTTACCAAGTGGGTAGAAGCTGCTTCATATGCCAATGTCACGAAATCGGCAGTCAGTAAATTCTTAAAGAAGGAAATCATATGTCGATATGGAATGCCAGAAAGGATCATATCTGACAACGCACTAAATTTGAACAACAGCATGATATCAGACGTCTGCAGTCAGCTCAAGATCAAACACCATAACTCATCGCTGTGTCGCCCAAAAATGAATGGTGCAGTAGAGGCAGCCAATAAGAATATCAAGAAGATCGTGGGGAAAATGACTGAGACTTATAAAGATTGGTATAAGAAGCCACCATTCGCCCTCTATGCTTATCGAACATCCATCAGAACCTCAACCAGGGCAACGCCATTCTCTTTGGTTTATGGGATGAAGGCAGTTTTACCCATTGAAGTGGAAATTCCTTCTCTTCGAGTTTTGGCAGAAGTGAAGTTGGATGAAGCGGAATGGATTCAATCCCTGTATGATCAGCTAAATTTGATTGAAGAGAAAAGGTTGACAGCTATCCGTCATGGTCAGATGTACCAAAAGTGAATGATGCAAGCTTACAACAAAAAGGTTCGTCCTAGAGAATTCCATGAGGGGGACCTAGTGTTGAAAAAGATCTTGCCCATACAGAAGGATTTCAGAGGGAAATGGATGCATGCCAAATTGGGAATGACCTAACGTGGTAAAGAGGGCCTTTTCTGGAGGAGCGCTAATTCTAACTGAAATGGATGGAAAAACCTTGCCCAATCTTGTGAATTCAGACTCAGTGAAGAAATATTTCACCTAGAAAAAAAAGAAGAAGAAGAAAAAGAGGAGAGGCCAAGGTGAAAACTCGTAAAGAGCACCTTGAGACCAAAGGGGTTTTGAATTGAAAACCCACATAAAGGACAATTCAAATCTTGATCAAAATGGGGCATGTGGTAGTCTTGCTATTCCCGAATGAACAAGGAAAAGAGATGTTACGTCTTGGGGCATCAACAAAGTACTTTGGATCTCCAAAACATATATCTAGTTCAAAAGGGTCCTCGGGAAGTTAGTACAAAGAAACTCATGCTATGATATCCAGGGCACCTACTTTCATACTATTTACTTTATATTTAAGAAATTTTGCTATGTTGATAAATTTATTCATTTCGAACCTTGCTCTTAATAAACTTCGATCTTATCCATTTCTACAATCTCTTTTTCAAGCATTTTTATATTGAAATAACAATTAATGGACTAACATTCAAGTAAATGAAGTTTTGCATATTACTCTAGAAGTTTCTAAATAGTACAAGGATTTGAGAACAGGACCACTGTTCAAGAACTAACCAAATAGTACAAGGATTTGAGAACAGGACCACTATTCAAGAACTAACCAAACTCAAAGGTTGGAAACATTTGAGAACCAATAATTTGAATGATGACTATTTCTTCGGATTTTTTGTTAAAGATACCAGCTGAACAAGAAGACATGGTAACACATCAGTAATAGAACTTGGACGAACATCGAGCAATTATAACCCAAAATTTTAAAAAATGACCATTCTCATTTCTGCATTCATCATTCATAACACATCTAGTTAGGAACATTTGATTCATAGCATCCTAATCATTTGGCATAAGCATAGATACATGAAATCGATTCTATAGATCATGTACCTAGAGGATGGTGTAGCAACATCAGTGAATTCACAGATCTTATCTCCATGAAGTAGCAATGGAGCAGATTGAAGACGGCAAATCTTATCTCCATGAGGTGGCATTGGAGCAGATTTAAGCCACCAGCCTTATCACCTTGAAGCAGCAGTGGAGCAGACTGAAGATTGTAGATCTTATCTCCATGAGGTAGCAATAGAGCAGATTTAAACCACCAGCCTTGTCTCCCTGAAGCGGCAGTAGAGCAGACTGAAGACTGTAGCTCTTATCTCCATGAGGTAGCAATGGAGCAGATCGACGACAGTGAATCTTATCTCCATGAGGTAGCAATGGAATAGATTTAAGCCACCGGCCTTATCTCCTTGAAGCGGCAGTGGAGTAGACTGAAGATTGTAGACTTATCTCCATGAAGTAGTAATGGAGCAAATCGAAGACGGCGAATCTTATCTCCATGAGCAGATCGAAGCCATCAACCTATTCTCCCTAAAGTTGCAGTGGAGCAGGTGGAAGTTACAAGTCTTATCTCCCTGAAGTTGCAATGGAGTAGACTGATGATAGCAAATCTTATTTCCCTGAAGTTGCAGTGGAACAGATTGAAGCTAAATTACAAAACTTATCTCTTCGAAGTTACAAGTCTTATCTCCCCGAAGTTGCAATGGAGCAGATTGAAGATAGCAAATCTTATACCCCTGAAGTTGTAGTGAGATAGATTGGGGCTACTGGAAGAAGAGAAGCACTAAAGAAGTCAAGACTCAGCGAGACCGGGCAAAATTGGTCCTTCTTAAAAGTCTTTGCTCCATTCTCGTTACACGACAACGAGCAAAGAGGGGCAGCTGTAAACGGCCCAATTTGCCCGGGCCCGAATCAGAAGCAACAAAACAAAAAAAATAAAATAACAGTCCAATAAAAAGAGGTTCAAATTACAGGCCCAACATAAAATTAAACCCAATTACATTTGGCATGATCCCTATTGGCCCAACAAGCCCAAAAACACTAAATCGACTCAGAAACCGAGTCCCCAAGGCATCGTACCGCCTCCCACGTGCTTCCCTCAGCCTGGACGTCGCCTGAAGACCACCATCCTCAGCATCTTGCACCAAAATGGCAACCCCAGCCTCGTTGACCTCCTCTCTGACACCTACAAAGCAACAGAACAGCAACAACATAGGGCAAGAAACAGCAAATTTGATAGAATAGCAAGCAAGGATAATAATAAAATCTGTATTTCTTTCGGCTATAAAAGCCTTCATACCGAACGTTGTAAGCTTTTCAACGGAGAAATACACACAAAAAAATCAAATACAAGAAAAGGAATTTGAAACAGATTCAAGAATATTAAAGGTGCCTTTTTACATATTTTTTCATTTCGAAAAGTATAAAAACAATAATAAAAACTTACCGTTTTACTTCCTGGCCGCCGTTGAGGGTTATCGCCCAACCCCTGGACACCTCGAAACCCGTTGGGTTTCCGACGATGGTCCGACAGGGGAAGTCACGGGACCGAAATCATAGTTTTTTTTTCTTTTCTATTTTCTCCTTTTTTTGTTTTTTGGAGGGGTTCGAAAAATACCTAAATCGGGTCTTAAAAAAGGGAGAAAAGCCCACTTTTGGGCACCCTTAACCGCCGCGTGCGGCGGAGCCACGGCGAGGCCAAGGTGAAAGACCACCGGACCCCTTAACCAGCCCTAATACCCCTTTCAGAGAAAATCCATAGAACCCCCCTTATTTTTTTTAAAAAAACAGGCTGCAGAAATTAATTTTTTTAAAAAAATGTGGCTTTTATAAACAGTCAAAACGACTCCGTTTTAGGCCTTCAGTCCTTGTGCCAAAACGACGTCGTATGGCCCTGACCCGTGCGCGACCCGACCCGCTTCAGGGGATCCGCGTGTTTTTTATTAAAGGGTTATTTGCGCAAACAGCCCTTTCGCTTTTGCGATACATTTTAATTAAGTCCTATTCTATTTTCTTTATTTTTTAATTTTTCCATGAAGTCTTTATTTTGTTCCAGTTTGGTCCCTCGACCATTTTGAGAGCCAAAAGCTAGAACGGCGTCATTTTGAGATAGGTCGGACTGACCCGATCCAAACCATCAAGGGTCCGAGTGTTTTTATTTTAGGGTTTATTTGCCCTTTTGGTCCTTCCATATTTTATTCTGTTTCAATCCATTTTTTCTTTTCTTTTAAATTTGCCCCTTCAATTTTATTTTATTTTAATTTGGTCCATGGCCTTACTGGCTGAAACGCGACGCACGAGGATTAGGGTTATTTCCCCATATAGTCCTCATTAGTTTCAGGGCATTACACCTTGGTCCTAGTCCGCCCTTTTTTATTTTTGCAATCTTTCTTTAAATTTTCCTTTAAGGTCAATCAAGTCCTTTTATTTTATTTTTGTACTTATTCATTTATTTTCCTATTTAACTATTTATTATTCTTTTGTTTATTACTTTATTTTATATATTTATTTATTTATTCTGCCATTCACATATTGTTCATTTATTTATTCACTTCTTTTGATATTTTTTTTCTCATATATAATTGTTCGTTATGCTTTCTTTTATTTTCTCCATTCGATTTAGTCATATTCCCATTATTTTTACTAATTATTTATTCACTATTATTTTATTATCATATATTCGTTTATTATTACCCTTTTTTTTGTATACTTAGCAAATTTATATTGTATATGTTTTATACCTAATATACCTATTATTATTAGTAATTACCATTATTATTACTATTGTTATTAGTATTTTATTTTTATTACTATTATCATTATTATTATTATTTAAAAACATTTACTTACTCCTTTTTTATATATAATTAATTTGCTCTTTATTCGTTTTTATCTTTTTTATTTTCACCCTTTTTTTTTTAATTTTTACACTTATTATTGCCATTCCATTATTTATTTATGTATTTATATTCTTTGTTCATACTTTCAAATTTCAACTATTCATTATTATTAACTCATCCATCATTGATATTTATATTTATTATTGTCATTATCATTATTTTGTTACATATATTAGCACTGAAATTCATTTTACATCTTACCATAAGATCATATTCCATTTTATTCAATTCATTAAAATTTTTGTTTTAAAATAAGCGAATACTCTATGTTCTAAAGTTCGAAAGAAATCGTGCCCTAACTTACTGGGTTTCAATTTTTCTCATCGAGTCTAAAGAACCTATTATTTTCTTTTTAAAATCAAAGCATAAAAGTTAAATAAAAACTTATTCTCGAGAATTCAAAATTATTGTGTCCAAACTCACTGGATGTGACGTTTTGTTATCTCGGGATAAGGATTCTTAAAAAACAAAGGCAATATTCTGTATTTGGGATTTCGAGAAATCGTGCCCTAACTTACTGGGTTCCGGTTTTTCATTTGACCCAAATAACCGAATATCCTCCTCAAGCTTAAATACGAGTTTTAAAAGTCGAAAGACAAGCTCAGTTTCGGAAACTTGAAATGTCGTACCCTAACTTACTGGGCGTGACATTTTACTTCTTCGAAATAAGAGGGTCTTAGCATCCATTTTAATTTATTCAAGTTTTCTTTTACATAAAGAGGATGGTATTTTAAAACCTTTTCAAATTTTCGACATAAAGACATCAAATAATCAATTAGGTACCAATTTTGGGCGTCACGAGGGTGTTAATCCTTCCTCGTGCGTAATCGACTCCCAAACCCGTTTTTCTAAATTTCGTAGACCAAAACTGTTGTTTTAATAAATCAAATCTATTATTAAAATGACCGAATTACGAGGTGACCCGATCACACCTCATCAAAAAAGATTGGTGGCGATGCCCTTTTTTGTTTCCATTTTCAAAACTAAAGTCGACCCGTTTTACAAAAAAATGGTTACGACAGTATGCTATATAAGTCTTGTACTTTTTTGAAAATTAGAAATTTAGTTTTTTTACTTCTTAAATTTTAAGTCCAACTGTTAACACTGCTGAATTATATTTATTAAATTTGTTGCTATGAAATTTTTGAAATCAAAAAGATATCTGTTTAGTAGCCATGTAATTTAAAAAATAATTTTGTAATTAGCTTCATTTTAACAAAAAAAATTAATAGTATTAATTGTTGCTATTGAATTTTAAAATCTAAAAAATGGAGAAACTAAATTCCACAAAATAAAAGTAGGACGGTTAAATTCCTATTTTTTTTAAAATGTACAAGTACTATATAAGTTAATGCGCTAGCAAACACCTAACTTCCTTGTTCTACTTCACAGTGGGTACATAACAACGAAAAATCAATCTATCACGTTATATAATTTCAATCATTTCTAGCTGCAGCAACAAGAACAATGAAATTCAAACTTGCATGAATTCTCTTTGAAATTCTATGTTTCAGAACAATACCTTCAAAAGTGGGTGCCAGAAAAGCTGCCTACCACGAGCCACGGTTCATTGGGGCTGATGGCATAATGTCTTACACAAGGAATTCCACTTGGTCTCTGATATTTTCATATCAATGCTCATTTTATTGGCAACGGAGACCCGAAGGGAAGAGAAGAATGTTCCAACTTGTCTGCTTTTCTCATCAAGCAAAATATACGAACGTATGCCGTCTCTGTGTACTTAGTACAGTGGAGCTTGGAGCTGTACATGCGCTCCTCGTTATACTCTTCATAAACACCGAAAGTGGAGTTATTATAGTTCTGTCTTCAATGCAACAACTACAATTCCAACTAGTAGTTTATATGAAGTTACAAATATCAATCAAAGAATTCTTTACACATGAATCCTCTGTTTCCAATGTTACACCAGTAATCTCTACAAGAACATAATCCATGACAAGTGATGAAACCGCTTTGAATCTTGAATTATGATGGCACACTTCTCAATCAGTGCTACAGCCTTTACCATACTATGACACTCACCGCATATCTAAGGTTTTTGTTATAATCAGTGGCAGTGAAGCAAAGCCCAAATGCCATAGCTAACTTTTCACTATGTTTTGATCATGTTCTCTTTAAGCTCCTCATCAACATCATGTAAAACAAACTCTGTTTCAGACATGAAATCGGCTTTCCTTATCTTTCCAATTAATTCTTTCAACTTCTTATATATCCCATCTGCCTCAGGGTGAGATTATCACCCACAACAAAGCAATGGATTTTGTTTCCATGCTCAATGAAACTACATCCAGCTGTTCTGTTGAGAGCCATATCTTTCATTGATGTCCTCACTTTTGAGGCATCTCTCCACATTCCAGCTGCAGAATATATATTCGACATCATGATGTAGTTTCTGGCATATGATGTATCTAGAGAAAATAATCTTTCTGCAACTTCCTTTGCAAGTTAAGTATTACCATACATTCTACAAGCACCAAGAGGAGCCCACAGACACCAGAATTTGGCTCTCTCGGCATGCACTTAATCACATCATATCCATCAGTGAGAAGTCCCGAGTTGCCAAGAAGGTCAACCATGCAAGAATAATGATCTAACTTTTGCTCTACCCCGTAAACTTCAGACATAATCTTGAAGTAATGCTTCCCCTCGTTGACAAGTCCTGAATGACTACAAGCACTTAACAAGCGAGTGAAGGTAACATGATCACGCTGTGCACTTCTCACCATAACTTTAAAGAGCTTTATTGCATCTTTTCCATAGCCATGCGCACATGGCAGTCCATGCCACTTTATCTAAATAGATAATCTCTCCAAAAACTTTACTTGAAGCAGGTACCTAACTTCACATACAAATTTAAAAGTACAGTTGCAATGGTCACATTAGCAATTAAACCAAACCTTGAAACCAAACCATGAATACTCCCAGCTATATTTCTCACGCCCATGTTTTCACAAGCCTGAAGAACAGTCAACATGGTAGCTTGATCAAACACAACTCCAGCCCTTCTCATCATTATGAAAATTCCCATAATTTCCTCGGCAAGCCCATTTTGAGCGTAAATTGCTATCATTGAATTCCCCGACACCAAATTCAGAAATGGAGTTGCTTCAAATAACGAACAAGCTTCACGTAAAAGTGCATTCAAGATTTTCACTTCATTGAGCCCAATTTCACTGTAAAGCCATTAATGCACTAGCCTTCACTTAAAAGCTCCCTATCTGAGATAATAAATAAATAAATAAGTGACAATTTTGGTTGCATATCTATTTCAAATCTCATTCTACAAAACGCACTCATGCATCTAGTTGTAAACCCACTTCGAGATAATCCCGAAATTAAAGAATTCCAGGAGACCAAATCTTGTTCGGGCATTTTACCAGATAAATTCTGTGCATCTTCAGGATATCCTGATTTTGCATACTTAGTCACCAACTGCTCGCCAATGAATCCGTGAGGTAATTCACATATTTGATAACTCAAGCATGAAAAGCCTGACAGTAGGAGACACGACAGCAAGAGTTTACAACAGCAATTAAAGCTGAGACAAGTGAGTCTAATTTTAAATGAGAGTGAAGTAGAAGAGAAAAAGAATGGCATTACAAAGAGCTCCCGGTTTAAGAAAGAAAGAGAATGCTTATCTCCCAATTTTCAACTCCAAACTATAAGTTTAAAAGGACATGTTTCTTTCGCCGCAAGAATCAAGGTTGAATGGCGCCAAAGTGATGATAGTTCAGCGAAGTTATGCAATTCCAACGAAAGTTCAATTCCAGTTTTACCCCTTATACTATCCTAGATTTAATCTATCTACTTGCATTTTGGTTTAATCTGATCTATCTACCTCAAGCAAACGGCAGGGGTGACCAAATTCTATTATTAGTCCCAATACTATATCTAAGTTATGTATTTAATCCTTGTACTCTTAGACTATTGATATATAACTCCTAATCCGACCACTAGCAGTTACATTCTACTATTTTTAAAATCCTACGTGGCAAATATATAACCATTATAATGTCTTATTATTTTCATATAATCCTGACAAAAAAAAAAGTCATGATATTTTAAGTTTAAATTATGATTAAGTTTGATAAAGCATAAAACCAAAAAAAAAAAAAATCAAATTGGAGAACAAAAGCTCAATCTACAACTTATGCGTAGTATATGACTAATAACATAATTTTACTTGATGGATTTAACAATAATCATTTGCATCAGGATTGAAATTTTAAAATATGAAAGTACAGGGACTAAAAATAATCAAATTAGGATAAATAGACTAAATTCACAACATACACATAACATAGGGACTAATAGAAACGTTTGAGCAAATAAGAACTGTTTAGGGTTAATATAATATTTGGTACCTGAGCAAATAAAAAACTCAAGTATCAAATTGAAACAATTCAAATGTCAAATTGAAGATCAAAGCCAAACCCAGGTACCGAATTGAATATTAGAATCAATCTCAGGTACCAAACGATATATTAACCTAACTATCTATAAACAGCAGAAAAGCTTTGAGAAAGGGCCAGACCGCAAGTCATGTTGGGTTGGATTTCGAGTATGGTTGTCTCTGATTCGCTGGTTCTAATGGGCTGTTTGTTCACTACATTGCGTACAATAAATGAAAGGTTTTAAGCTACTCCGTAACGTGTCTCGAAGGCAATGGCCTTCAAACTTCTGACCCTGAATTTGTGTGTTGAAGATCAAACGAAATCGTGAAAGAACCATTCTTTCAAGCTCTTTTTCTTGTTCTCCATCGACCACACAGTTTAACTCACCGCCTCGCCCATGGAAGCTCTCAGCTCTCAACCCCTCGCCCTTCTCTCCATCTTCTCTCCTAAACGAAAAGATTTCCCGGCTAGAATCATCCGCTTTCCCACCAATTCCAAAAGTACTTAATATCATCCTTTAATTTCAATCTTTCTTTTTTCTTTTTTCTTTCTCGCTTATGTCTTTCCTTGGCTGTAATAATCGTTTTAACTCCAATATTTTCCTCTCTCACTCTCTCTCTTTTTTTTTTTCTGTTTTTAATTATCAGAGGACGGTAACGATTCCGATATCCAATCTGATCCTAACAACACAAGCATCGTTCCTCTCGTTGGCAATCAAACTTTCTCCCAGGTAAAAACAAATAAAGCTAGTATTTTTTTTCAAGGACAAAATAGTGAATCGGGTTTTGCTTTGTGGATTTCAATTTAGGATGCAGCGATGGGGTTGGTTCTAAGCGCGGCGTCTGTAAGAGGATGGACAACAGGATCGGGCATGGAGGGTCCATCTGTACCCGCCCGAACCGATGATGACCAATCCAATACGGAGCAAGTTTCCACCTTTCCATGGTCTCTCTTCACCAAGTCGCCACGTCGACGGATGCGTGTGGCCTTCACTTGCAATGTTTGCGGTCAACGAACCACTCGAGCCATCAATCCCCACGCTTACACCGATGGCACCGTATTTGTTCAGGTAACTTTGTCTAAAGTAAGAGAATCGAATTTCAGTATCAAGGTGGAGTCTTTTATTTGGGTATTCTGAATTCTGCGTTTGGAAGTGATTTGGTGATGGGGATGAATGCAGTGTTGTGGATGCAATGTTTTCCACAAGCTGGTGGATAATTTGAATCTGTTCCATGGTATGAAATGCTATGTCAACCCCAGCTTCAATTATAAAAGGGATGGCCAATGGGATGTTGGATTCAAGTTGTTCGATGAAGAAGACGATGGTGACGGCAATGTGTTTGATGGCTCATAAAAGCGTACATTTCTTTGCTCATACTGGGAAACTGATTTCGGTCATGTTTGTATATAGCTTTGCCCTTTGCCTGTCTTGGTGAAGTTAATTACTTTAGACACTTCGTATTTCCAGGGTAGTTGTAAAAAAATGCTCTCTAGCGTGAAAACACTAGTAACTCAGTGTGTAAAATTTCCTCAAGGCTATTTTGCCTGTATGACGGTGCTAAACTGCTAATTGACTGTTAATATATTGATATTCAATTGCGTGGATATCCTCTTATTAGTTCCCTTTCTCTGATGGAATTCCAAGAATTTGTGCTACATCAAAATTAGTTGGAAAAGTTACAAAAAATTGTCAATTAGTATAGATTTTGGTGATTGCAATGCCTAAGGTTTCACATTAAACCGACCATGTACATGAAATTCAACCCAGTCCTCTGTTAACACAAGGATGCTTCTGCAATCTACGGTCTATATAGGAAGAGCTAGACTTTCCCCGCCCTGTTCCCCTTCTGTTTTTGACTTGAACCCAAACAATCGTTTATCTGCACAATATATATATGTAGGATGAACCAGACCTGCCCCCACCTTGTTTCCCGTTCTTTGGTGTTGAACTGAACCCATACAAGGATATGAACATGGAAAACATTGGAACCTATGTGGTAAGAGACCGAGGAAGTGTTGTTCGAGTTCCAAGTATCTTGCCACCGACATCCGGGAAGGTCTCTTGTCCAGGCAAGTGGCTTACTTTACCATTGCTATCTACCTCAATGGGGTATTTGATTAGGTGTCCCTGTAATTGCGTAAATGCCTCGCTCGTGTAGCTTTTCCAGTTTTCTTCAGCAATATTGTTCACAGCCTTAACGCAATCTAGACTTTCAGGTTCTTTAAACAAATCATCCACCTTTTCCATGTGTTCAGCCCACAGTGACATTCTATATCCATAAATCTGCATCATCATCCATCAATCAGATCAAACATCACTTCTCCAATAGACAGATTTATAATGCATCCAAACACGAGATTGTGTTTATGATGTTCACATTTGTGGATTAAATTCTATCATCTAGGTATAAACTAAAACAAGGTCCTTCAGGTGTCAAAAATGGAAGAAAAAGAAAAAAAAGATCATTCTATTTGTCAGCAATTTTAGGTCTTGGGCATCAGAGAAAAAACTGAGATGGCAAGGATGAAAATTCAAACCTGACCGTGTGGATGTCTTTTCCTCTCACCCCATGTGTAATAGGGCTGGTATGCACCCACTGCTATCTCAGTGTCCCTTGATCCAGCCAAAGATCGTTCATTAATATTGGCAGACCCCAATATCACATACTCGTCATCTACTATCATTCCCTTTGCATGTACGTAAACCATAAACCGTTGGAACTTTTGTGAAGCTGAAACCTGAAAAATAGTGATTTACCCTCACATTCTTAGCTCCATAAAAAACCTCAATTCAAATCATGTTGTAAAAGTCAATTCAAGTGGCCCCTTAAAGCTGATAACAAAAGTAAACTTGTCCGAGTTCTGGCTTGGGACCAAACAGAGCCAACACAATCAAGTTCTAACAAGCAATCAACCAAGTATATAAACAAATGACAAAGGTAGTGTCACTGTTTGGTTACCGTTTCACTATGGTTACATTGGGATGAACTTGGCCCAGAACTTTTGGGAACTTCTTCCCTATTACCAAGGCAGTAGAAATTTAGGTAGTCTTGTGGATGAGAATTCTCGATACCCATGGATTTCAATTCTTGTGCTACAACTCCGTACATCATTTGAATTGTCTGTGCCTGAAAAAAAAAAAGAAAAGAAAACTAAACTAAGCAATAAAATAATGAAATAGTAAGCAATGACTAGAAATAATGATGAATAATCTGTTAGTGTCAATGAGTTTGATTTTACACTCTTCTTCTCCGATTCTAGGTTACATTACTACTAGTGTAAAGTACAATCACTGTTTCATTCTAGTAATAAACAGTTCAGAAAGGGGAAAAAGAAGAAGAGAAAAACTAGAATCAGATTACCTGCCAACAGAGTATCTCTTGCACGGAGGCTGAAGTAGGGTCACCCTCAGGCCACATTGGTATAACAATATAAACCGCAAATCTTTCTTTTGCCCTTATCTTGCTAGCAATCTTCAAGGCCAATTCCATAGGAATTAAATTCTGAGCACCTAACAATAGGCCCCAAAAAGAAAAAGATGTCTCAGCTCTCGGCAACAGAAAGCAACACCTTTTCACAATAATCCAAAGCAGTAAAGAATAGATAGAATGTTTCCTAAACCTGAGTCTTTGTAAAATGGCCAACCATATGACGATCCAATGAAATATTGGTTCTCAATATATATGAAGTGCTGAGCGGCTCTAATTGCCTGCACATATGCTGTCTGAATGCTCTTGTCTATCACCAGATTTTTTGCACAAACAAGATTCTGCAGTAAGATAAAGTAAGACTTAAGTGAAAACGAAGTACAGTGAGTTAAAATATTAATATTGTTTTACTGTGGTTTAATCATAAAGAGAGTAAAGACAAAGGAAATAGAAATAAAAACCTGAGATTCTGCTTCAAACACATTCTTCGGGAACCCTTTCACAGACCCTGAATCTATAGAGCGGAAAACCTGCCAATTCAAAGAACCCCTTAGCAAAAGGTTAAATCAAACTTACGTACTTTGCTTCAAGAGGCATGTGGTACTTACCTGAGTATGCCAGTTCTCTGGATCTTCTTCCTTGGAAACCCATAATGAAGGATCATCATTTGCAATTTTTGTGGAAGGGCTTAGTATCCAAGAAATCCGTTCTAACTTTATTAAAGAATCATCATGCCACCTAGAAACCCTTTTGAATTTAAGTCCAAACTCCGACCATTTTGTAGCTTTCCTCCAGCGCTGCTCAAAATTGGTAAGAATATCATAAGCAGCTGGCCCTTCAACCTTACAATGTAAATCATGCCATGGTTGCCTTGGGCCCTTGGTTGCTGCCTAACAATTATAAAATATTTAAACCGGTAAGAGCAATGACCTAAAAATTCTTGATGCTAATTGAAGGTTATATGGCTAATTAAAAGCATATCCAAATTCAATTTAGCAGATTAAATCAAATACTCGTACAAAAGATATACTCACAGAAAATGTTGGGTTGTGATAATCATTTTGAAATACAGTATCAAGATCCCGAAACAGTCTATGTTCAGGTGTATCATAGCGACCATCACAAAGGTCCAGACCTCCAACAAAAGCAGTGATCTTTCTATTGTTTCCAGATGCTTGAGAATCCACAATCACACATTTCTGATGGTGTGTAAATAGGGTTCCAACAACCTGGATTACATGCCACACCACATCCTAAGTATTGCTAATTCACTATCTAGCAGTCAGCAGTTTTGATGGGAAAATGTGCAATATGAATAACTAGAGTGTATAAAGCATGCCTGTTGTTTGAAAATGCTAAGTTTACTGCTGGCATAACGGGGCGACAATACACATGAAACCGATGAGTGCTTGAAAAACTTCCGGGTTTCTTCATCATGAGTTTGCATCACTCCTGCCTGAATTTAAACACTTTCAAAGTTAAAAAAATTTGAACACCTAGCATAAACTACAATATAGCCTGGTCCCCAAAAGGAATCTCCATTAATATTAAACTAAAACGTCACTTTCTCAAGCTGTTGCATTGATTTTATTAGCAGCAGCCCGGCAACGTCAGGAAAATCTAAAGGCTAGCACTTTGAACAAAAGCCAAAAACATCATTGACTAGTTTTCTTCTTTAGACTGAACTGAAGTACAAGACTTTGAAACAGCAACTTTACAGAGCCTAATGCAGAATCTAGAAAGAAAGAAATCTTAGTACAAAATTCCCACTAGAAAAACGATGACTTTGCAAAAGCTAACATCAGTGAAGACCAAAGACGAGAAAAATAGTTGAAAAATCGAACAACAAATAAAAGATTATAAGTTTGCCAAGGATATCTCAAAAGAAAAACAGTACCGTGTTAATGAAAAACTTGCTATGGGAAGTCTTGTCATCCCAGACTAACAGCAAAACTCTAACCCCTTCTTCCGACTTGTACTTCAGCAAATCCCCTAAACTCAAATTCCCACCGTTTGGCAACGGCCGTGTCGGCTCTCTTACGAGCTTCACCTGCGAAAAAATCGACCATCCGGCTATGTAAACCAAATGATGCGCTTCTAAAATTGCGTGACAGATATCTTCCCAACACGACTCGTGCTTAAACACGGTTCCATTCTCCAATTCAATCTCCGGCACCATCGATTCCTGGATGTGCGCGTCTTGGTATAAAGTAACGGAACCCCCGTGCCGGACAGGGAAATAACAGTTTCTTATTCCGAATTCCGTTGGGTTTGCCGCCATCCCATATCTGTATGAAGGCATTTCCTCGCATTTGATGAATCTCATTTCCAGGTGAACCGCGCAGTCAGGCTTAGGCGGTTTTCCATAAGAACCAATTATAGGAAACCAACCGCTAATGGTTTCACCGGAGAGAACCTTAACCGCAGGCACCGTTGCGACTCCGATTAAATCAGCGCCGAACAAGTCATTATCCTTAACGTGAAACTCGATTTGAGATGTGGGGTGGGCGAGGGCTAGTTTGAAGCGCTCGTTCCAAATCGGGTTTTGGGAATTCGAAATCACGCGCGTGCGCGCCACCGTAGCACCGGCTAGGCAAACCGTTACGTAAGGGTCGCTGGTGATGATATTATGGTGGCGATGGTTCTTCTTCTTTCCTCTAGTACACGGGGCTTTGCACACGTCGAACACCGTGAAACATCGACGGAGACGCTCCGCCATTAAATCCATGTTTGGCAAACATCGAGCTTCGATGATTTTCAAATCAAGGTCGCCATGCAAAAACACAACAGGATCCGAAACATCTTCCCCCATTGAATCAAATCGAGAAATAAAGAAAAATTATTCAAAAACGGTCAATGAGAAAAATGAAGATGATAAATAGCAATGTAAAAGGTAGGCAAGGTAGGTTACAGGAGCTTGAAAATAAAATTGTTTTTGTTTTTAGTAATTAATCAGTGTTCATATTGGTGTTGGCAATAACCGGAGAACAACAAACTCACTGCCGTGTGGGGACGTTATTTTTCGAAACAGCAGAATCCCAGTTTGTTTTCTCCGACTAAAGCCAACGGCCAAAACCGAAGGCTGTAACAGGGAGCGGAATTCCAGAAGTTTACGGTTTTGTTTCTTTTTGGCTAATGTGGGTTATGTGTCTTATTTATGCTGGGAAAAAAGGCAGTGTTTTAAGATACACGTGACAGTTATTTACGCCTGGATCTTCCGTTGTTTAAGCTACACCATTTTGATCTCATTTCATAACCATTACTTGTTTTTACTTTTTCTTTTAAAACAAAACACGATATAATGGAGGGTTAAAAGGAAGCAAAAGGGGAAAGTTGAATGAAAAGCTCAAACCAACTGGTGAGGATGGGGCTGGAACGTTGCGTAGTTGTCAGTCACGTGATGGCAGGACGCTTCTCAAGGTCCCATGCCACTTCACGTCTGCACCACCATGCTTCATTCAAGCTTTTATGCCAAAATTATTTGATTCCGCAATCGAGATCTAAAAGTTTTCAAAACCAAATTTTATATCTAATTTTTGAAGTCGTTGATTTTTTTATTTTTTTTTTTTGTCTTTTTTTCACTTAAGATTGTCCTTTAAGATTAATTAGTTTATTCAATGGAAATTTTATTAAAATCATAAGCTGCGCGCTGACAAGGGAACGGCAGGGATTTTGGTTGGTTGTTTTCCAGCTTCACCTAATCTCAACTCCCTAATTTATTTTGTAATCATTCTATCTATATAAAACATCATTCATACCTCTCAATATTTTTATCTTTCACCAGTTATACATAACCAAATATATCTTTGATTCTTAATGTCATTGTTTATAAATATAGCTTAGAACCAATATGTTGAAACAAAGTAGCGGCTAAGATGGTCCATCACTCTTTCAAGCATTAAATAGAAACAAAAAACACACATTGTTTATGCACTTCGATTTTCTTATATTTGTAGAGTCTAATTCAGTACACTCTATTTAACCATTACAAATGAATTTAATCACATACACCATAATAATTTTTCTTATATTTTTACTTTTAAAAATACGATACTCTCATCACCATATTCACACTTTGTGAACCCAACAAGTAAAACCACAACACAAAAGTTTTACTATCAAAATACTACTCTTATAATAATATTCTCACAAGAACATACCAAGTGCCTACATTCATTTAGACAAGTCTCTTAAATGTATAGACTTTATTTTGAGACTTGTTTACAATGAAGATTTAACTCAATCCCACTAATACAATAATACCATAAGAATAATGGATTAAAATTATAACACATAATGTAAATATGAACTCTTGACAGTTCATCCAACAAAAATCACCATCCAATCCAAAATCCATGATTCAAAAGTTGCATTGGTAATTTTGAATCAATTCAATCACCTATATACTATTTCCCAAGCAATATGATCTTCCATAATGGCTAAATATCAACGCATAATCCAATTAAACAATTCAATATATTGTCAACACTCTAAATATAGAAACTTTTGTCCACAGGTTTGATAGGCAAGGAAATGAATACTCCCTCTAACATCAAATTGCCAGTTTTATATTTTTCAACAAATAATTTACATGTTATAAAAAACTAAAAGTATTATAATATACTTATTTATAAAAAAAAAAGTATGGTAAAAAAATATGAACATAATTTATTTACATGTCCATGCTATACGTTATAGAAATATGCTTATTTATAAAAAAGTTACAAAAATTTGACTCGTGAATACTTTAGTTTGAGGTATTCAAAATTTCCAAATATTGTTGAGAGGATATTTGTTGTTTTAATTCTTTTCACAAGAACAATATCAACTCAGTATAATATAAAAAAGAAACAAAATTGAATCATACTAACATATTGCATTTTTTATTACCTCATTTGTAGGTGAAATTGGGATGGCCCATTGTATGCACGAAAGAGAGAGATCATGATAATTTTTAATGACACGAATACAGATTCAAACTTAGATAGTGGTGAACTCGATCAATGACTAATAGATGATGATAATAATAAAGAGTGATGTTGTAGATGCTAAATGTTAAAAAAGAGAACTAAGCAAATAATATAGAATGCTAGAGAAATTATATAAATTGCATATGATGTTTTAGCGATTGTATTATCAATTACTTTTTTGGACTAACATATTACATATGATGATTTGATTTTAATTTTTGTTACTCCTTTAAAAATTCTTACAAATTGTAATATAGATTATGATGTAATTATACTTTCATCCAATTACTTTGTGCTCGAAGAGAGACGAAATTAGCGAGTGCATAAAAATATTCGAACCCATGACCTATAAAAATATATGAACATGAGACATTAGACCTTGCTGTTTTTAAGGCATTGGTTTAAGAAAGAAGACGAGTATCCTTGAATTTGGTTATGCCCCCAAATTTCTAGCAGTTTCACCTGCAGGAAAGCTTCATTTCATTTCATTCCAACCAAACATGCTTTTGTTCTTTCTCCCTACCTACAAACTAAAAACTGCTGACTATATAATACAAAGTTCAAGGGATCATAACTCCCAATTCTAAACAAATAAAGACATGGTACATAATGGATTAAAAAAAAAAATCATAAATCATGTGCTTTATAGAACGAAGAACCACCATGCAGTGCTTCTTTCGAATGCAATTGAAACAAGGCTCCTTGCAGCAGCACTGATCCACACCATTTCGACTTGAGAAGTTATATTTGAACATTTCCAGTGGTTGCTAATACGTATATTCTCTTTTAGAGTAATGCAAAGTTCAGTAAGGAATAATTCAGACCTAGCTTGCCTTCTCCATTTAGTGCAAGTTGCTAACTCTTTCACTTGAAATTGGAGGAAATGCCCTTATCATTAGACTCTGGACAAACGCTATCATCTGCATCAAATTTTTTCTATTACTACATGAGTACGAGATATGACCCTGCAACAACAAACATCACAACAAATAGAAATTGCAAATATCCCAACACCAGCACCCAAGTTTGACTAACATAGACTGAAGGACTGAATTTATATTACTCCATAACATGTCCACAGTCGACTTTCTGCATAGAGGAAAAGAATACCGACTATGAACAAATGATGTTCTTACCGAAGCAAACCCAACGCACATGATACTGAAACCAGGGAAATTAAACGGTGCTCTTTCCGACAGGAACAAAGCTGGAAGATTTGAGTAAAGTATGTCAGTCGTAAGTTAGAAGGAGCCTAAGGATGAAATGACTGGAGTTTTAGTTAACCTGTTAAAGGAGAGAAAAGTAAGGGAGAAGCAACATTAGCAAAGGAACCTATGCCTGATATGAACCCTTGAGCCTTCCCCTGAGAAAAAGAGTCAAAAAGGAAAAAGGCATTAGTCTGATTTAACAAACAAATAAACAAAACCAAAGTACCCAATCAGAATAGGTAGATAATTCTTATCAAGGGAAACTATACATAATTTGCATATTTGCATCAAATTTCATTTCTATCCATTTACTTTGTGTTTATTGGATTTGCCTGTAAAATATTTTAGACCTATGTTGCTTGAACTCTTCACTTTTATTAAAGTAACCGTATTCAACACATATTCTGATATGCATATGGGGTCATATCATACAGTCCTCCAAGGATCCACCAAATACATGAGAGGCGGTATGAAAACATGAAAAAGGAAAAGACTTCTACTTATTTAATAAAAACAAGATTCATATTCACAAAACTTGTGGTAAAATGCTGTTGAAAAGGAGCTTATCTACCAAAAGAATACCTGCTCACAGGGTCCGACTTGTTTAGACGCGATGCTCCTTATCTGCAAAATTTAAAGTAAAAAAAATGGGTTTAAAATATGGTAGATGATGGATGTGTTGAAGATTTTGTAACATTAAATGAAGTAAAACAAACTTACACATGGCTGTGAAAAAACATACAATAAGGAAAACAGAGCTGCTGCATAAGGTACCTGTCATTTTACAAACCATAGTATCAGCCATATTAAAATATAACTTAATCTAGTTGAAGCAAAAGGGGCAGTTAATCATATTAAAAATTGAAGGAAAATAAAGTTTTGAATGTTAGTTTTAAGTTTCAAGAATTACCCAAAAAGACCACGCAATGCTGTAGAGGATCATCTGCATTCAACCCCGTAAATCATTAAATAAAGAATTTAAGAAACATTTCAATTATTACAGTTTAAGCAAAAAATCATGTCATAATGATCAAATGATCAACAATAAATCTATGAAATATCAAAGGAACATGTAAGCTTACATGTGCACAGTTAAAGAAAAGCCCTATTGACAGCAATTTCGCTTCTCCAAGAGCAGGAGCTAGTATGGGCATGAGAAGAAGCTGAAAGAGTGCTTTCAATTTTAGATCAACAGAAAAGTATTGCAAATAAAAGAAGAATCAAATGACTAAAAAAAAAAAAAAGCAAGAGTCATGCCTGGGATACAGTCCCTGCAATTCCAGTGATGACCATTAAATCAGCGAACTGATCTTTGTTGAAGTGAAACCTGGCCTTCAAATAATACTGCAAACAAAATTTCAACTGGTTCATCTTCTCAATTGGAGTCGAGTACTAAAATGCTTTATAAAATTGAGAGTCACAGTTAGAATGGGATTAGAAAAGTACCAGTAAAGAAGCATGGAGTCCGACATCGGAAAGAGTGCTGAAAAAAGAAACAATTGCTGCTTGTGAAAACGTCAAGCTGCTTTTCAACAAGGCAAGCATATCTTCTATTGAAGGTAGGGTTTTAAACATCTGAATTTTCTTGTCTGACTCTTCATCCTGATTAACAATGCCATCAAGTTTTCCTTCTGACATAATTGGAGTAGAAAGATTATCATTTACGATCGAATCCGGGAGGAAAACCCTCATGTAAACTGCTGACAGCATCGCCATTGCTGTCGCGACCTAGTCAAAATGGAGATATTCAAACGCCGCTCATTTTAAAGAAATTTGCATCGGAGATGAAAAAGGAGGAAGAAGGTAATCAGAAACCTGGAAAGTGGAAGCAGTAGAGAGGAAACGGGAAGACAGAGTTCCGCAGACAAAGGCAGAAGACCCGATGCCTGAAAGAATCCCAAAAGCTGATGCTCGTCGACCTTCCGGAACATTGTCTGCCTGAAAACAAAAACACAACTCAAATTTCAGACACTGAAGAACAATTAGATGGCATAGGAATCATGGAGGGAACTGTGTAACTAAAACCGCCGTTAGCAGACAAAACCTCACTAAGCCCAAAAACAAATCCTGACTTGGAACTGTTCCAAACCTTTGTCTCGGCCTCTCTTGGGCTTAGTAGATGTGGCAAAGAAGAGAAGAAAAGGAATCTGAGGCCCAAATTCTAATTTATCCTTCTTGGACAACAATCAACATAGCCAGGCTTGGATCTGGTATGTACGCAGCGTCAGTCTACAGTACAGAGGCAGTCCCTCTTGGGACCAATGATAACCTCATACCCCCATTCATTTATTAGTGTAAGTAACTTGGCTTCTTTTTTAAAAAAATATATAGTAAATTGTAATAATAACTTATTCGAACTTTTAACTTTTAAAAAAAAAATTATTTTTTCTCTTTATTAAATTTTTTCGTCTGTTTAAGGTCATAAACTTGTATTGGTTATCAAATCACCTCAAAATAGATGTGATAGTCCTCGTGTATGTCCGGTTAACAATTATTTTTCAAACATTTGAAATTATTAATTTTTTATAATGTTTATATTTTTAAATTGTAAAAAAAATTAATTAATTGTTTCTAACACCATTAAATGTGACACTCTACATCTGACTCGGTTGCCGAATCTAAATGTGCGGCACCACGTTATTGGAGCAATCCAGACTATTTCAAAACATTTCACTAAGTAATTGGGCATTCAATCTCATGTTCTCAATTATGAACATAAGTGTAATTAATGAATGTCAACTTATCTCATTTAAAGCGTCAGAATTCAAACGGGTCAAGTACAACATTTAGATTCGAATCCAAACTCAATTTATCAAAATTCAGCAATATGTCTTGAGAAATTGAAAACTATGTTTTGAGACATTTTTTCATTTTTCTATTTTTACTTCAAAATTCAGATGTCTCGAGACAGTGAGCTTATGTGTAGACATTGTCTCGAGACTTGACCTCTTATATCTCGAGACAAGTCTCAATACTTAATTCCCTTATTTCAAACCTCTAGTTTTGATGTTTAGATGTCTAGAGACAAGATAACTATGTGACAACTCAAGCGTATGCTACGTCAGCAAAGTTAACATCGTTAACTTTTCCTTCCATTTGGGTAAATTAACAAACAATAAGTGTTAAAAGAAAAGAAAAATTAAATAGAAGGCTAAAATAAGTTTTTGGTTTTAGTTTGGTCCTCATTATGCCTAGTAAAATTTCATTAACCAGCATCTCCAACAACCTCCTGCATGGCCAAGAACATTTCGGATAATCGTAAAAGACCATTGTGATTTTAAAATGTGATATTTGGATTTAAACCAAGGTTAAGTTTTTGGTTAGTCAGTGTGGAAAAGAGAGGAAAGAGATGTTTTACCACATAAGCAAGAGAGAGGCAATGGACGCTTCCTTCACAAAACATGGAAGTCAGAATCTTGAAGACGTAGTAAGCATAAAAGAAGTTCCTGCCTCTGCTGTAAGCCAATATGGCTGCCAACAAAAATGAATACATCATCTGCATTTAATTTCTCATTAACTTGGACAATTACAGTTATCCAGCTTTCCTCGACAACATGCATTACAATTTGGTATGCGAAATTGGGATGTAATAATGTTGGATCCTACTACATGTTGATTTATATTCCATGAATAGGGGTAAGAGCTCACTAGAAAATGATCTTTCAGCACCAAGGAGGCCCACTCATCATCCTCATATAATAACACACACTTAACTTTTGACTTATAAAACAAAAAGGGATGGTTAATGCTTTGTTGCCACTCCTCCATGTTCCCCTCTTTTACTTTAAAATAGATTTTGATTACAAATCAAGGCAATCACCCATTCTTGGAGTTTAATTTCCCGGCACGTAATACATTTGCCACTGTCTTTTTCAATTATGAAAATCGACCACTAATTTTATGACCAAAAACTTCTCATAGAACTTTCCTTTGTTGGCTTTCTCTTAAAGCCCAATTTAATTTTATTTGAAAATATTTAAAAAAAAAAAAACTAAAACCCAACGAACTGGATTGAGTTTCCTTGAAACCAATCAAATTTAATCCGACAGCAGAGTTATTTTAATTTGATTGATGAATAATATAGGTGTGTTAAATTACTGTGCCGCACTTGGGTTTCGACATAGCCAAAGTAGGATATAAATTTGAATTTGATTTTGATAGTGATAAAATAAGGGGGTCTGCAATTACCTAATGGAATTATGGTGAGAGTGATGGGGAGTGTCAGCAAAGCCTTCCTTCCATACTTATCCGAGAGATTACCAATGAGAGGCATCATCACAAGGGATCCAAGCCCAATGATCTGCATAAACCGCACTTTCCTTCATGTTATAATTTATATATACCATTTTAACATCTTATTCATCAATTTATACTATTACGAGGAGATGTTATTATTGTATTTTCATAAAATCAATACAAATTTTTACCCATAATTATCAAAATTTTAACTTGGTTTGTGGCTCAAGACAAAACACAATTTTCGTTAACCCCACAAAATGGGGAGTGTATTTGCAAAACAAAAAGTACACCATAACATATGTTGCTTTATTATAAATGCCGGTTCATAAAAGGCGATATTCAGGGAGGGGAAGAAAGAAACAAAGCAAAGCAGCATATCCGACATTTGACAGACGGCTCAAAAATGTGTGTGGGGGGCGGACCCTTCCATTTACTCTAAACTTTCCCCCACACAAAGACAAAACTGAGAGTTTCTTCCCTGAAACCGAGGGGAAGTTTCCTTTCATTTATCTCAATAAAATTTGTCCTTCTGCTAATCAGTCACAAGCTAGGAACCACCAACTTTAAGCCCTTAATTATGATCATCTTTTACTTTAACCTTAAATAAAAATAATAATAAAAAACTAACCCTGGAAAATGGAGAAAAGATTACATACTGATTTGGAATTTGAGAATTTAGTATTGAATATTACAGTAAAGTTGAAATGAAAATTCTGATAAATGTATCTAAATTACCAAAACAGCATGCAATTAGGTTAGAAGAACACAGAAAGAGAGGGGAATAGTACGGAGTACCGCTTGCTGAAATCCAGAGAGTAATATAGCGAGGGAGCATTCGATTTCCCCAGGACAAAGCGCAGACATGGTAACATCGACGATGACGGGAGCCGTCATGAAGGTTGCGAAGTTATAGAGAAAGAATGTGAAACAAAGATGGGTCAAAACCGGTAATTTTACCATATCTCTTTCTCTGTCAGGCAGCTCAGAGATCAGAGAAGGTTAAAAGAAGAGAGTATTTTGGGAGTTGGGAGATGTTGGACACCTCGCTTGTTAACTCTTTCAAACTTAATAACGTAAGCGCCCATTGCTGCATGTCTATTTAACTGTTGTAATAATTTTAGAGTGACAGCACAGAGGAGGGAAATCAAGATTCATGAGCCAAGCGGCACTCTGTTAAGTATTAACGCCGTTGAAACTTGGATCAACCGATTCCCAACATATGGAAAACGATCAAAGGGCGAAGATTCATTTAACTCGCCTTTTTTATCGGGAAAAACACCATAAATCACAGATTATATTAGTTTTGATATTTTTGTTTAAAACTTTATTAAATTTTATCATTAAAATAATTAAATAGTTACACACAACAGAATTATGTGTACTTTATATTAACATAAAAAAATGATTTTTAACCATAAAAAATTAATTTACTATTTAATTTAAAAGATATAAATTTATTTATTTATTTATTTTAAATAAAAAATAAAATAAAATTCAACTCCCCTCGATGATATTTTTACTCTTTTTATCTATTTCCTACCGATAGCGATGTTTTCAATTGCTTGAATTAGCATTGTTGGCAACACTTGAAAGGATTAATGATAATGACAAATTATTGCTTCTGACTAGTGAGTTACTCGATTATGCAGTTCCCTTTTCAAGATCAAAGAAAATTATGTACCTAATATTTATTAAGATGAAAACAAAAAAACCAGCAATTGTCCTTTTGGACCTTATGTTTAGCAATATTAATCTATCTTAATTCTCAATCACAAATTAAATTAGGGTTAACTCATTATAGGTATTGATAAAATGATGAATAGAAAATATTGAATGAACTATTGAATAGGAATGAATCTATCCCTTTACAAGCCTTGATACAGAGACTATATAGACAACCATGCCTAACAGCCTAACAGATAATTTGTTAGCTTATAACAGAATTGCTAACCTCTATTTGTCACATGTGAATATACTATATACTATAACAGGTATAATGAATTGGGTACTTCAACTTTATAAAAAAAAAAGTTATTTTAACCTTTCATTTAATTTTTCACCTATTTTAGCCCTTGAACTTGTAATTTTTTTTATCAAATCTGCTAAAAGTTAATATTTGTTAACTTTGTTAATATGATATATACGTGGCGACATCAACAATTAATTAATTTTCAAAAAATTTAGAATTATAAAAAATATTTTTAAAAAAATTAATTAATTGTTAACGTAACATACATGTGACAATCCATATATAATAAAGTTAATAAAATTTATTTTGATTTGACAAAAAAATACTAATTTTAGAGTTAAAAAAGATAAAAAAAATTAAATGAACGGCTAAACGATTTTTTATTTATTTATAAAATTGGAGAGAGAAAATCATTATATATGACACAATAAAGTTGGATAGAAAACTGGTGGTCCACATATATAATTGGGGTGAACTAAAAAGTAAAAAAGAAAAGAAGCATATCCTTGAAAATTAAAATTGAAGGGAAATTTCGTAGAGTGAGTGAGACAAATAGAGATTTTAACTTTTTTGCCATTGCTCATATCCTCCATGGATGAGCCTACTGTTTCCTAATGCTTCACATAGCAGTTCACCAATATTCTACATTTCTACTTTACAATCTAGATATCACTTTCCAATTAACATTAATTACCCAAGACTGACCTTCAATTAAATGTAATTAAGAACACCTTAGACATTTAGACACTCAACGACAATAAGAGCAGAATTCTACCTACTAAGCTATATCCTGAGTCAACTCAGCTTATTATTCTACTATTTAGGTGGTAAATTTGGAATCTAATGCCACTGAATATCTGGGTTTGGGATGCAATGAAGCTTCAACATAGTATATATAAATATATGGAGGACCTTGTATTATAAGTTAGAGACTTAAAAAATAGATAAATTAAAACTTATATATTATATCAAAAAGTAAACTAATTTTTTTGTTAAAAATTTCATTCATTTTTATTGTTAAAAATTGATTCTTGTATGTCAACATAAGGTGCACAAGTCACACCGCATGTACTTGTCTGATTATTACGTCAGTCATGTCAGTTTTTAATATTAGAAATAGATTAAGGTTTTAATAGAAATGACCAGTTTACTCTTTATTTTAATATACATAAATTAATTTACTTATTTTTTAGTACATGTGGTAAAATACAATTTGACTCTTAGCACAAAATCTTCACCGTACTTTTACCAAGTATATGCAAGAAAGAAGTAAAACTAAAGCATGACAATATTGTTACCGCATGTTGCAAACCGGAGAAGTAAATTGCGATAGAGCATTCATCTTTTCCAGGACAAAGCGCCGCCATTGTAACATCTGTGATGGCGGGAATCACCATGAACGCGGCGAAGTTATGCAGGAAGATTGTCATAAAGAGGTGGCTCAGCCCCGACAACTTCTCCATTGCTCTGTTTCTCTCTGTTTCTCTCAATTTGTCACACAAGCTAGAGCTATATATAATGGGAGGAAGCACGAAAAGCAAAAATAAAATTAAAAAAATATAAAGCTAGCTCTCTCGATCTACAAGCAAACACTTTCAAAGCAAGAAAGTGGTCAAGGAAGACGTCAGTTTAAAGACACAGTGAAGTGTAAACCTTTCCGTTTTATTCACATATAAATGTTTCTCGCAAGTCGATTTCGATACTCCCACAACACATTGGTGTATCGACTTTATAGAAATGACAGACAAATCAGAACAAACTCGATGCGGGGTCTAGTGTAAATTGATTTGTCTTCTTGATGCCGAAGTACAGAGGGAAATTTCACAGCTTGGAGCTTTAACCACCCTTCTTTTTCTTTGGTTAAAACGTGCTATTAGTCCCTATATTTTGATAAATTTTGAGATTTAGTCTCTCTACTTAAAAAGTTCTATTTTTGTAATTTAAAAATCTCAATCAAATCATTAACGTTGTTTTTTTTTTGGCCAAAATTTGTCAACTTGGCATATTAATTAAGGCAATTATTCTATCGACTACTAGTGGATTAAAAAGACTTCACAAGCGAGCTTAGAACGATGCAAGCGTTTTTTTAATTATTTTATTATTATTTATTATATCGTAAAAATAATTGGCATCAACTCAGACTCGATTGTAGACTTTTTAACTCTACTGGCAGTGTACAAGATAATTATTTTATTAATTACATTGATCTCATATGACAAGGTATATGATTGATGAAAAATGAACATGTTAAGTTAACAAATTCTAATGGAAACTACCAAAAATGATGATGATTGAATTAAGATTTTGTAACGACCCTATAGTCAGGGGTGTCAGAAAGTGCATTCCCGGGGCTCCGTTCTCGTAAATTGGAGTAAATATTTTTAATAAATATTTATGAAGTTAGTTGTGTAGTTAATTAAATTTCGATTAAGTGAATTTGCCTGAATTAAGAATTATTATTGTATAAGGACTAAATCGTGTATAGGGTATATAGATTAAAAATTAATTAAGGGATTAAAGTAGTAAATATACCTTTATATATGTATAGTGGACGGCACTGATGGTTTGTATTAAATATATATGATAATTTAATATATATTATATGTTTTAATGAATGAAATATAATTTATATTTATAAGTTATAAAATAATAATAATAGTTATTATATTAAAACAAAAGAAAAGAAAGTAAGAGAACATGCAAATTAAATAGGAAAGAAAAGAAAGAAACGAGAAAGAAAGAAAAGAGGAGAAAGACGCACGGCTATAGGACCTTAACCTTAGGGTTCAAATTTAAAATTAGTTAGTTAATTTAGTCTCTTTTCTTGTAATTTTTATATTTTTGAAATCTTGGTGTTAAGCACTACTCGACCCATGTCGAATTTTTAACATTGATTAAGATTTTAGATATATTTATTATTGAATAGTTTTAGTATTAGTGATTTAATTGATAGATTTTTAAGTTAAAAATGAAAAATGATTAAATTTTAGAACAAATTATAAATTTTGAGTAATAGGGTTTAAATTGTGAAAATTTTGAAATTTAAGGGTTTAATTGAAAATATGGAGCTAAATTTAGCTTAAAGTGAAATTAGTGTAAAAATATGGGATTTAATGTGAATAATAAAAATTAGTCTCGATTTAGGGATTAAATTGGAATTTAAGCAAATATTGAGTAAAAAACGAAATTTTCAATGTGGAATTGAATTGTGTAGTATTAATGTATTTTAATTGTTTTAATTCCGTAGCTAACGTCATACCGAAATCCTCGAATATAAAGGGGAAGGATAAAATCAATGTTGAATAGCTCGAAATCCACGGTTTGTATTTCTATAATCCGAACTTAGTTGTTAATTGTTGTAATTTGATTTAATGCATATGGCGAGTGGTTAAGGTGAGTATTTTGGCACTTTGATAATGAATTGAAATTATAGTTGATTGAAATGGATTGAATTGATATAGGCATTATGAATGTGTTGATTATTTGAGTTGAAATGAATATATGTGTAAATGAGATAATATGCAAATATGAGTATTGGATATTGGTTGTATTCGGAAAGTGGAATGAAACCCTATTAACTATATCGGGCTGAGTCAGATATAGATGGCATGCCCTAGGATAGGTAGAGTTCAGGGATTTCTTCGACTTCGAGTCGATGAGGCACTGGGTGCCAATTTACTTCGGTTTAACCGATGAGACACTGGGTGTCAATTTATATAGCGTTGGGCGCAGTTATTACTTCAGATTTATCCGATGAGGCACTGGGTGCCAAACTGGTGTGTTGGTTGGATCCATGTATCCATTCGAGTCTGAGACATGTTAATAAGGGTAAATAAATAATAAAGTTCTATAATTGATATTGAAATGACATGGTATATGAAATGGAAATGAGATAGTGAATTGAAAATGAAATGTGAAATATGTTGTGAACAAATGGAATATATGAGTTATATACTCATGAATTGAATATGGAATGGATAATGCCATTGTTTAAATGAAATGTGGATTCATATGTGAAAAATTATTTATATAGCAAGTGATGTGAATTGAGATATTTGTTAAACAAATCAAATATGATAACATGTGAAAATTTAGTATGGTATGAAATGATATGGTAATATGCATGAATTTGAAATGATGGTATATGGTAATTGTAAGCTTAGACAATAGTATGTTCGTATAATTCAAATTATGCACTCTTGTATCGTTATGTCTTTAATTGTTCGAATTATAGAAATATTACTAAGTTTTACTCAGCATGCGATTTTGTTTTCCGTGCGCAGGTTAGGTACTTCTCTTTGATCGCCGACTCAGCATCCAACAACAGTCCTGATCTCAAATGTGGTGATGTTTACCTTTTGTGATGGCATGTACCTAGGATGTCTTTAGTTGATAGTTATTTTGTGAATGGTTTGTAATAGAGTTAAAGTATAATGTTGGTTTGAGTATATATAGTATATGTTTGTGTTTGAAGCCATAAATTGGCAGGTTGGTTTGAACCAAGACTTGTTAGGTATATGTGAATTTTTAGTTTGATGTGTTAGGTAGATATAAGCTATGCTAAATTGATTGATTTTGGCATGTTTAAAACTTTGATTTGAATGATGCATGGATGATATATTTTGATGATATAACTTGTGGTACCAATGAAGGTACATTGGTTAGGCACCTAGGATGATTGTTTTGGTATGTTTTGAGTATGTTTGATCGTGTTTTGAATAGGTTAAACGAATGGTTTTTGAGTTTCTTAATTCCCAAGCAAGTAGGAATTGGTAAGCTTGAGTTTTAAGGTACTTTTGGGTGCACACAGCCTGGCCACACGGGTGTGTGTTGCGGCCGTGTGAGGCACATGACCTAGCCACTCGGGTGTGTGACCCCTGTAGTTGGATTTTTCTAACTTTTTCCTCAAATTTTCAAATGTTCCCGGTTTAGTCCTAAATCGTTTCTAAAGTGATTCTAAGGCCTCGAAGGCTCGAATAAGGGACGTTATACATGTTTAATGATGGATTTTGTTATGATTGTTGAAATGTTTTGAAATGAATGATTTAGGTTATGTTTATTCGGTAATGCTCTGAAGCCCTATTCCGGCGACGGATACAGGTTAGGGGTGTTATAGATTTTTAAATTGAAAAAGTAAGAAAATTAAATTTTCACTAACAAATAAACACTAACAAGAAAATGATCTTGATCTCAACTCCAAAATGCTTCCTACTTTGAAACTAAAGGCTATTTATAGACGTTTGAGACGAGAAAAATGACAATGCAGAGGTATTGCTAGTGATAAATTGATAGGCTCATTTCTTTGTCCTCTTTTAGAATCATTTTTCACATGTTATTTGAGGAATTCTTTTGCCCAAGTTAACGGATCCAAATGGGAAAAGAAAAAAAATTTGATTGAAGATATGCATCTTGCACATTCATTATAAAAATTTTAGCTCTAAACTCCAAGTATGTTAAGATATATGACCCAAACACAAAAGTGCATCAAAATTGTCCATCAATTCGAAACTTGTAACTTTCTCTTTACTTTTGGATTTCTTCCTGATGCATTTTGGCATTGTTCCAATATTTGAATAGATCTTCAAACTCTTTTTTTGACGATATAAAGTACACCCAAAATGGAGTCCTGGAGCTCGAGATATGATCAAAACACTAAAAAGTGTTCCAACTAGAAGTTGTAAATGTGTCCAAATTACAACATTTGAATCTTTAAACATTGGACTATCACTTATTATCTTGGATAAACTTTAGGCTTAGTGCATTTGATCTTATGCTTCCACGTATTGACATCTTTTTCCCAAACGTATTTTACCCACAAATGCCACAATAAATGTTTTATTGAAACTAAATGCATGAAAAACACGAAAAACACACAATATTTACATTGCAAACATAAAAAAGCCAAGTCAACTAAAATGAATCTAAAAAAAACACTTAAGAAAATAAGAAAATGTAAGTAAGGTATAACTCAAGATAATCATATGATGATGACTCATCAAACACTCATAACTGTCAAGGTCATTATGTAAAAAATATCATATCTTAACATCCATGGGTGTCGAGCTCTTACTACATCAAGCTAAATCTGTAACAACAAAGTACAAGATCCTTGAAAAAATTCTAAGGTCTTTAGATGAACCTTAACATCTATATGTGTCAAGGTCATAGTGGTGTCACCTCATCATCAACAATTGATTAAATAACATATTAATTGTTCTAAACTATAAGGGAACATAACATGTAAGGACTCGATTTTAAGTGGCGTAGAAAATGCGGTTTCAGAACCCCATTTCTGTAAACCGAGTCCCTAAGGATGAAATATAAAGATTAATGAAGCTAACATGAAAATATATTGAAGATCAATTAAGTAATTTAATTGAGAAAATAGTTAATTAAAGCTAGTGGACTAACTTGTAATCGTTAATGAGTTTTAATTTAGAAAATGCTTGGGGACCTAGATAGCAATTACCCAAAGAACCAAAATGATAATTGAATCATTTTTCTTTTAAAGTTAGTGGAAAATGATGATGAATGACACTTAGTTTAATTTATAATAAAAATGTTTTAATTAATGCATTAATAATGGTTAATTAAGTTAATTAAGCTTGTAATCCTAGTATAAATAGCCAAAATAGTGGGAAGAAAGATGAAAGCTTATCATCTTCCTTGCTTGTCATCCACCATTAAAAGAGAAAGAAGAAAATTTCAAGCTTTCAACCTTTTACATTTGGCTATTCAATTGAGTAAGATAACCAAGCCTTTTTCTTGTAATTTTTATAGATTTTTTATTTATTATGGAAGCTGAATTAGCTAGCTCATGTATCAATTTGTTTAATTAGTTGATACTTAAGAAATTTCCATTGGAATGAAATTGATGATTTTGAATTTGAATTGAAGAAATTGATAGTTAGTAAGCTTAGATTATGATAAGACTAAATTAAAAAGCAAGTTAAACTTGTTAGATAATATTTTAACATGATGGACTAAATTGAATAAATTGAAAACTACCATGAGATTATGTTGTAGATGAAAAGAATAAGTTCCCTAATGAAAGAATGTGAAATTGGATTTTGATCCGATGTTAAATATTGAAAAATATGTGTATCATGAGTATAGGGACTGAATTGACTAAAATAAAAAAAATATTATGTATTTGGATGTAAACTAATATTGTTTTTTATTATTGAATTATTGAACATAGTTAAAGACGACGCTAGACCTTCACGAGAGAAGGGAAAGTCGAGAATCAGAGACGAGTAGCAGACAATTTTGATTTGTACTTTTATTATTCGAGATCGTTATACTTATATATATACATGTTGATTTCATGATTAACTTTCAAGGTAGGCATATATTGATTATTTGAATTGATTTGTATTGAATGATAATATGTCGTTAATTGAATTAAGATGTGCATATCATAAACGATCAGATATGAACTTGATAATGGCATGTGATGTGAGTTGATGATGAAATGGTAGAGATCATGATATGTGAATGTGCATATCATAAACGATCAGATATGAACTTGATAATGGCATGTGATGTGAGTTGATGATGAAATGGTATGAGATCATGATATGTGAATTGGTTTATAAAATTTAATTGGATCATTGGTACCCTATTAACTTCAAGCCTTAATTGAGCTTACCAAAACTCTTTTGTTCACCCGAGTATGAGATAGGACCAAATTGTAAAGTTTTAAAAAAATTAGGATCGACGTTGTGACGTCACCTCCTGTAACACCCCTAGGCTATATCCGTCGCTGGAACAGGGTTACGAAGCATTACCAAAATTTACAAATCAAATACAGACATTTCATATCATTTCACATTCATATCAGAAATCAATCATAAATCAATCATATTGTCCCTTATATGAGCCCTTGGGGCTCAAAATACACCTTCGAATCAAGTCGGGACTAAATCGGGAACTCAGAGAATTTTTTGCAAAATCTCAAAATTTTTTCAAGATACAGGAGACACACACCCGTATGATCAGGCTGTGTGGCTCACACGGCCAACAGACACTCCCGTGTCTCAAGTCGTGTAGACAATCGAAATAGGGCACACGGTCGTGTCCTAGCCCGTGTTCATACCCGTGTAACTCTCTAACTTAAGTCACACGGTCAAGTCACACGCCCGTGTGCTAGGCCGTGTGAACATAATAACTTTCATTAAATAGGTGCAGGGGTCACACGGCCAATCCACACGCTCGTGTGCCAGGCCATGTGATAAATTCTGAGCATTCTGTTTTGAAATTTGAAAGATGCAGGGGACACAAGGTTAAGTCACACGCCCATGTGCTAAGACGTGTTTCACACACGGCTGAGACACACGCTCGTGTCTCTGCCCGTGTGGACAAAATAAGGTCATTTCTAAGCCATATTTCTCACCCAAATTTATCTTCCACCTACATAAACACTTAAACATATTCTCAAGCCAAAACAAGACATTCAAATCCCTTCAAAATCAAGTCTTATACATGATATAATACCTTTTATGACCAAGTATACAAACTTACCTAACCTACCAAATTCACATATATACATTTTTTACCAAATATGCTAACTCAATTTAATCATTACTATACCAATATAATTCTATCAATCAACCATTTCAAACACATATCAAACATGATATAACCTCTTATATTCACATCAAAACATGTCCATCACAAGCCATTCCAATGACTAGTTACAACCAAAACATTTATATGCCAACATTGACCAAGTTAACCTATACATGCCATTATAACCAAATTTAATTTAATAAATATACTGAAAAGGGCGATTGATAGTGTGATGTGGCTCCGACCAACTTCCAACCATAACGAGCTTCTAGTTTACTATAAAACAGAGGAAATAAAAAAGTAAGCATTTAATGCTTAGTAAGTTCGTATAACCAGAAATTAACTTACCGATTAATTTACATTTAAGGTAAGCAAATAAACATGCTCAAACCAATTTGGCAAATTTCCTAAACACATATCCTCATCAAGCTTGTTAGACATGTAATTCACATAAATACCAAGAAACAAGAATGAGCTCATCAATATTCAATTTCCACATACATGTATTTATCACTTCAAGTGTCCATGAACATGTACATATTATATCTTTGTATTTCAAGTATTTCTTATAATAATTTATCTTGAATTCATAGAATCTCATATCGAAACTTTACTCGTTAAATCGTTTAAAATATCGATGGATATAAGGGTAGTACACTTGAAGTGTACAAAACTGTAATCTGTCAATTTACATTTGGGAATGCTCATACGAGCACATAAACGGGAAGCTCTCTCTCGAGCCATATAACGGGAAGCTCATGTGAGCCATATAAGGGGAAGTTTATCCGGGCTGTATAAAGGGAAGCTCATAAGAGCCATAATCAGGAAGCTCATGCGAGCCAATATCATAAGGCTCCAGATAGCCATATATCGAGAAGTTCAAGTAAGCCAATATCGGGAAGCTCCAAAGAGCCATATACCAGGACGCTCAAAAGAGTTGCGATGTGCCCACAACACATGCAGGATCACAACCGATTGGGATGCTTCGAAGAGCTATTAACGAGAAGCTCGAAAGGGCTAAATATCGGGATGCTCATAAGATCTAATAATGAAACGCTCTTTCAAGCTATGGTGTGTCCGCAACATATGCAGGACCACAACCAATTCGGGAACCCTATATCCATCGAATCTCATTTATCCAAAAGGGACTTATTATTTATCGGGCATTATCAGATATGTGATCAATTTCATACATATGGCATTTACACAATTCACATATACAACATTAAATTCAAACATATAAATATACACAATTTAGTTACACAAACTTACCTCGACAATTGTTCGTGTACGCAAAATCTACTAATTCGACACTTTTTCTTTCCCACGATCTAACTCCATTTTTGATTTATCCGGATCTATACGAATGAATTTAACATCAATTCAATACAATTCATATTCATATTCATATTCAATTGAGTCCATTTCACATTTTAGGCAAAATTATCATTTTGCCTCATTACTTTAATTAATTCCAATTTCGTCCTTAGGTTCAGAAAATGAAATTCGTGCAATTTAATCCTTATTCTAAGCCTAGCCGATTTTTACATGTAACAATAGAAGCCCATGTATTTCATAAAATTCAAAATTTTTCCATGAATTTTACAACTTTTCAATTTAGTCCCTAAATCATAATTTCATCAAAATTTCCTTTACAAAAGTTGTTTATCTATCAACAACCTTCCATGTTCTACATAAAACTTCATAATTCAACTATATTCATCCATGGAAAAATCCTAGTACTTTGATAACTTTGCGGGATAGCTAAATTAAGCTATTACAATCTCGGAAACATAAAAATTACTAAAAACGGGACTTGAATACTCACCTAATTGAGCCAAAGTATGCTTGTCTATCTTCAAGCTTCAAACTAGGGTTTCCATGTCTTTTGATTTTAGGAAAGATGATAAATGATGATATTTTGTTTTATTTTATTATTTTTCATCTTTCCAATTTTATCATTTTCTTTTCTTAATTTTCCATGGATGAATCATTATACTTATCTAATAACTCCTCTTAATGGTCTATTTTCCATATAAAGACCTCAAATTTTGAATTCCATATCTATTTGATACTTATAGCTACTAGAACTCAACTTTTGCATTTCATGCAATTTGGTCCTTTTATCAATTAAACATGTAATCGGTAAAATTTTCCTAACGAAATGTTCATACGATATTTCTATCATAATTCAGACCATAAAATATTATTAAAATAATTTTCCTTCTCGGACTCGAATTTGTGGTCCCGAAACCATTGTTCTGATTTCACTAAAAACGGGTTGTTACACCTACTCCACGTTGTGACATCGCCAAACAGTTTTTCATGTTGTGACCTCAAGCCACTCAATATTGTAACGTGACTCACTGTCGACCGATGTTATTGTAAGGAAGATTGCTCGTCGAAACGTGAACTTTGCTTTTGGTAAAATTTGAGCCATTTGGCACCTATTTCAAATTTCCAACCAATTTACACCTTTATGATTCATAATCACCTATGCCAAAACATGTATACACAACATAGAACAAGGTATCAGGATACCAAAAACATATCCAATCAATAACATTACATGTATATGGCCAAATCTATATCATATTCAATCCACCATCTAATTCAACTTACCATTCCATTTATTTACCATACTTTGCATATCAAAATAACATTTCAAGCTTAAGATCATTAACCAAACATATTTAAACATAGAATTCACTACCATTTGAGCATACTAAATAATTTCATTCCATTGCTTAACATTACCTACTCCAAACTACTCAACTATGCATTACAAATGCCTAATCATTCATTTTAAAACCATATGCAATACCAACATTTAGATAACATATATACATATCAAGTTCAACACCATTTTCAACTCAAAACTTATATACATCAAGACACCTATATATATAAATCTAGGTTCAAAATGACCAAATAGTTACCGGTTTGGTGATAGTATAATGTGAGCTTTCGAACAATCCGCTTAACACGCCTGTAAGGTGATAATCTACAAGGAAAAGGAAAACAACGGGGTAAGCATATACAATGCTTAGTAAGTTCATAGGTATTTAAACAATAGACTTACCTCATCTTACAATTAAACATAACAAAGTAATTAACTTGAAAATTTTTCCTAACATGACAAATCACAACAATAAGCTAAGCTTATCAAGTAATCAACCATAACTGTAACGACCTGAAAGTCATGGGTGTCGAGAAACGTGTAACACACCTAGTCCATATCTATTGCCGGATTAAGGCTTTAGAGTGTTACTGGAGTATAACATCATACAATGAACATTCAATTAACATTAACAATTCATCACATAATCATAGCAAAATCAACAAAAAAATCATACATACGGTCTTTTTTACGAGCCCTTGAAGACCTAAAAAGACATTAGGAACGAATCGGGACTAAATCGGAAACATATGAAATTTTTCAGAAAAAGTTAAAATTTTTCAAAACTGCAGGGGTTAGAAGGCCGTGTGAGTCCAGTAGACACACCCATGTCATAGGCCGTGTGGGCATTCGAAATAGGGACACACGACCGTGTCCCAGCCTGTGTCCGTACCCGTGTAACTCACTAACTTGGGCCACACGCCTGTGTGCCAGGTTGTGTACCCTTCGAAATAACCTCACACGCTCATTTGCGAGGCCGTGTAACGGCCTGACTTGTAACCCTTTGAAAGCTATAGGGGACACATGGTCGTGCCGCCTACACACGGCTGAGATATATGCCCATGTCTCTGCCTGTGTGGAAAAAAAATAGGTCATTTTCAAGCCATTTTTCTCACCCACATTCATACCACTTCTATAAGCGAAAAAAAAAAAACACCTATAATCAAGCATCCAAAACTCACTTAACATATGCAAAATTCACGCTTAAACAACCTAAAACTATTCATACAACCAATATGCCAAAATGACACCTCAACTTCCACAATCAAATTTACCTAAACAACTATCCAATTCATTCACGTTAAAATCATACCAATTGGACAACCATAAAGCCACATTTTCCATATTGTTCATACACCAAAAATACATACACAATCAGTACCATTATAACTATTTGCATACCTATCATGCATCTTACCAATTAGACCAAAACCAACTACATTCAAAGCTACCATACCATTCCCATCAACATTTTCTTACCATCAACTTAACTAACACAAACATCAAATTAACATCCACACATAATACCATATAATCTTAATATCATACCAACTAGTTCATCAACCAAAATAACACATATACAAGCCACACATAATGGCTAAAATCGTTAAACAAAATGCCTATACATGCCATTATAACCATAACTCAAAATCGTCAAAATATATCAATATAACCGATGGATAGTGTGATGGATCTCTGACAACTTTCAATCCAAACGAGCTTCCAATTATCTAGAAACATAAAGAAAATAACTCATAGTAAGCATATAACACTTACTAAGTTCGTAATTCATAAATAAAGCTTACCATTTCAATTTATAATCATAAAAACAATTTGAGATAATCCAACATGACTTGGCATTAGCCTAAGCAACAACAACCTTTCAAATTAGACAATCACATAGCTTAGCAAATCATCTCAAAACATTATAGCTTTCTTACACACTACTTATAAGCATTCATATTTTCAAGCATATGGCTAAGCATATTTCAAACATCATTAACTCATACCTTTTCATACTTTCATAGCAACACCTATCGAAGCATTTGCTGAACCTTCCCTTTTTCATACCCATTGAACCACTAGAATAATATCAGATATACGGGAATCTCACATACTATGTGCCATCATGTGGTTGAAACCACAACTATCTCATAGCTCGTAGCAATGCTCTCTCTCGAGCCATAAATGGGTCTGCTCACACAAGCTATCAATCACGATGTATCTACACAGTGCTGTTCACACAAGCTGTCAAGTAACCGTAACACATGTCAGAAACTCAGCCACCGGTAGGATGTACAAGACCAGCACCCAAAGCACGGTAACCCCAAATGGCATGTCATTTGTATCCTATATATTCTTAAGGTTCAAACGGGATCCGAAAGTCGCTGGAACTTCGTTGGATATTTCTATAGAGTCATAATTTCAATATACATAACATGAAACAACTAAATCAAACATAATTCAATGTTATTTAAATTAACGAACTTACCTCAAACACGAACGGAGAAATACGATCGATCAATTCAACATTTTTCTTTTCCTCGATCTAAATTCGTATGTTGCTTTTCTTGATCTATATAATCAAATTTAGTTCATTCAAATTTCATTCTATTCAATTAAATCCAAAATAAATCATATTTTGGAAAAATTATGCTTTTGCCCCATAAATTTTGAATTCACTACAATTTAGTCCTTAGCTCATAAAAATAAAAATTCATGCAATTTAGTCCCAACCCATGCTAGCCGAATATCATCTAAGCCCTCAGCAAGCCTTGCATTTCAATTATTTCACATTTTCTGTAACAACCCTTACCCGTGTCCAACGCTGGGACAAGATACGAGGTATTACCGGACTTGACTTGCTTGAGCATTCAACTTTGGACTATAAAATTCATTCCAATTTAAAATTTCTCTTTCTCAATCATAACATGCACATAATGGGCCTACGAGGCCTTAAACTTACTTTCAGAAGGTTTCGGAGTTCAATTGGAAACTTTTACTCTCTTGGAAAATTTTTACCTAAATAAGGGTCACAAGCCCGTATGATATGAGACATGCCCGTGTGGGCATGCCGTGTGATCACACACGCCCATGTTCCTAGCCCGTGTAGAAATAATTTCAATTCGAACCTACAGGGGTTCTCACACGGCCGAACACACACCCGTGTCTTTGGCCCGTGTGCTCCACACGGCCTAGACACGCTTATGTCCTCGCCCTTGTGTAAAAACCTGGGAATTCTGTTTGTGACGTCAGCAACCTCATAAGAGGCACACGGCCTAGGCACACGCCCGTGTGCTGGCCCGTGTGACGATTCAAATACTCGTAACTAAATGCATGGGACACACGACCTATCAACACACCCATGGGAGTTGGCTGTGTGTTGCACATGGCCTTGACACACGCCCGTGTGTCTATTCGTGTGGACCGATTCAAGGCTATTTTCCAAGTCATTTAGCCACCCTCACTTGCACACATTCACACATCATCACACAACAATCTCAAATCATCAATCATAACCCTTAAATATCACAATTGAATCATGAAAATCAAATCATCTTCCCATATACGAGGGAGGGCTATTACTAGCACCATTACAAACGACGTGGGGCCATCATCCATGGCTATACACAACCAACCCATAACTCTTTTAAGCCAACATATTTGGCTACTTTAACTATGACTTAATTAAACTGAAATAAGATCTCTATACATGCCATATCTCAAAAAAACTTGATAACTTATACAAGTGACTGATCGGTAGTGTGAAAGCATCTCCGATAGTCTCCAACCCGAGTTAGCTAAGTTAACCTATAAGAGATAGAAAAGGAAGAGGAGTAAGCAATAAAGCTTAGTAAGTTCATAAGCAATAATAATCAACTATCGACATTCATTGATTATACTTAACCACAAAGGTACTATAATGAGTTTCACTCTTAAACTCATGGTTACCCATTCGATCATTCATAATACTTACTCGTCCCATCTCTTACCACATTCTAACCACATCACATGCATGATGCTCACATCCATTAACATACATTCCTGCACTTAACACTACAAAGTCACACGATACATCATTTAACCAATTTCTCAATGAACCATTGAAATAAAACCTAGCACTCGGTGGTTTCGCACACAGCCCACCATTAATCTATAATAGGGTGGTATCGCGCATAGCCCACCATTAATCTATAATAAGGTGGTATCGCACATTACCCACCATTAAGAATATTTACGGTGGTATCGCACATAGCCCACCAAAGGATAGTATAAACAATGATATCACACACAGCCTAACATAATTGAGTAACGAGGTGGTATCGCACATAGCCCACCAAAAGATAATGTAAACGATGGTATCGCACACAACCCATCATATATGAACAATAAGGTGGTATCGCACATAGCCTACCAAAAGATAATGTAAATGATGGTATCGTTCACAGCCCATCGTATATGAACAATAAGCTGGTATCGCACATAGCCCACCATTTATCGATAAATAGATTCATTCAGAAATTATCCAATATCTATTGAATTCAATTCATCTCAGCCAAGAATAATCTCATTCATATAATACACCATTTATTAACAACATGTGTACTCGTAATGAATCATTTGCACATAAACTCACCATGGGTTCATCATATACCGAATTCACCTCAATTGAGTTCTAACACATACCTGTACCTCCCATGGTACAACCACATACTTTCTCATTGTCAACATACCTGTTGAATCACTCAAAATGCTATTTAACACTCTTGAGTCTCATACACATAATATCACATCAACGTCATGCCCCCGATAAGGTCTTATAGGAAACATCATATCGCTGCCATGTCCCTAACATGGTCTTATACAAAATCTAACACTGAGGCCATATTCCAAATATGGTCTTACATGGACCTTAATTATCACAGTGTCATCACATTTGCATTCCCTCTATTCTTAGATTCAATTTAAGACCTTCAATTCTTGACATCCCGTCAAACGTATTTAATATGTATACATGCAGGCAACACACAATTTATACGACATCAAAATATTACATATTTCACTTAGAGTTTCATTATTTAGCATACGAACTTACCTCGATACCGAAAAGGGTAGAAAAGGACTTATTTGCTCATATTTCTCTTTTCTCCCGTTATAGATCCAAATCTCGTTTTCCTTAATCTAGAAAAATAAAATTTACTAATTTAATCACCACTTTAATCAGTACATTTTTTAAAATTCTACTTTGGTAAAATTACAATTTTGCCATTAGACTTTGGTAAAATTATGATTTTTCCCCTAGGCTCGTATATCGATTTTCATCTAACTTTTTTGCTAATCAAGCCTAGCCGATTCATATTCCCTTCTATAGCAACTCAAGATTTCAACTATTTCATGCATTTATTACCAATTTACAACATTTACAACTTAGTCCCATTTAGGTGTTTTCATGACAACACCTTTCACAAAACTTGTTTCTCATCTTCCTAACATTCATTTTCTTCCATAAAAACTCAGCAAACAATATAAACTCTCTCATGGAAAGTCCCTAGACTTTCAACCATGTTGCAAATTAGTCCCCTCATTAGCTAGCTTAAGCTTTGGGGACTTCAAAAGTACAAAAATCATTAACTAAAACCATCAAAATCACTTACTTACAAGAGGATTGCTTGGCTGAAAGTTTGAGCTTCAAGAACCCCCATTCTTGCTTGTATTTTCGGTGGGAGAAGAAAAGAAAATGAAAAGATGATAGCCTTTGCTTATTTCATCTTATTTTATTCATTTAGTCAACTACTGTCACCAACCCTTGTCAAATTTTACTTCCCTGGTCCCCTTGACCGGAAATCACCTTTAGGAAGGCTTAATTGCACATTTGAGACCTCAAATTAATATTCCTTAGCTAATTTGCACCTCTAGCAATTTAAATAGAACTTTCACACTTTATGTGATTTAGTCCTTTTTAGCGATTAAGCATGAAATCGCTAAAATTAAAGCACCAAAATTTTCATGCACCCTTATAATCATGCTATAACCCATAAAATAAAATTAAAATAAATCTTCTCTGACCCCGAATTAGTGGTCCCGAGACCACTGTTCCGACTAGCCCCTAATTCGGGCTGTTACAATTCTCCCCCTCTTAGGGATTTTCGTCCTCGAAAATCTTACCAGGAGAAGTTGTTTTCAATATTCAAGAAACGTTTCCACCAACTTTTCAAAATCTCAAGTCGATGTACCTTAAAATCTCTCTCTTTCCAAAGACCTTTAAGCCGTAGGATACCAGGTTGAAGCACAACTTTAAAACTTAGATTACTCTTTCTCCAGAATACATATACCCAATAATCTGACAAATGTGAACTCTGCACATGCTAAAATGATCATTCAGATCTTTATCGAATAATTCAATCCGGATGACATCCCCCTCATTGAGAAATCATGTCAATCCAAATTCGAAATCTATAGTACTTTATCATACTTTCTCCCTAGAATCATCACCGACTGTAATAGTCCTAACTTTGAACACTCTGATAATTTAGCTTTTACCGATCAACTACTTCCGAACATAAACTCAATCATATCATGAAGTGTACTCAGTTGTCAAAACATCTATGCATATAACTGCACCTCCTCTCATCCTCGAATAAGCAGATATGCTACTACTGAGCTTCATACCAAAACTTCCATATAAATTCTGGATTCATCAACATGCACATTCTATCTCAAGGTAACGATAATAACAGAAATCTTATTCAACCTGAATTTTAACGTCAGCAATAACTCACTCTAAACTTACCTCAGGTAACATCGCTAAAACTAGGATATCGTCAACTAAAGTCAATCGAGTAACCTACTCACATCGATTTAATGAGGATTTTCCATCCCGACCTCTGTGCTATGTTCGCTTTCCGAAAAGTACTTCAATAACTATACATACTCTTGTAATAGTTCAAGTCATTTTCACTGTCTCACATTCATATTTTTCTGTAATATTCGATACTTTAACTCATCAGAATTCAGAAAGCACATATCATTTTTCCATGGATCATCTCATAACATGGAGTTCACGACACAGACACAAAAGTGATCGTCTCTGGATCACCAATCTAACAATTCTTTTTCTCGGTTCAGACTGAACTCAATACTAGAATTTTCAATTAATAGTACTTTCAATAGCTTTCAACTTTACCCTCCCGGTTAAAATATTTCAATAAGCATATCTCTGTATCATGCTCCCTAGAATCTAATTTCCTCATTCAGACTATCCATCTCCCTACTCATGAACACACATAATTTATTCTCCTGTTGAAGCATGTGTAAGTATACACATAACTCAAATCATATCTCACTACATCAATCTACTCTTTTCTTCACACTGAGAATACATTTCAAACACACACTCATTTGAATTTCTCTTGTTATGCTAATCTAAAACTTTTACTATTGTCTTATCTCAAGATAGCAGGGACATCTCAATTGAATGCATTAACTTTATTCGGCTTACCCAAAAACCCATCGCACAATTTGGAACTTGTGATTTCACTTCTTATACTAGAATTATCACTTTTCTATGATCAAATTAAAAGCACAATCATGGTAGATATAACTATCACAACTTGAAGAACACACTTTAAAGATAACCATGATCAGCAGAAACATAAGAGCAGTCTCACATAAAATTTTATCACCAACTTCATCCTCAAAATACCAAAATAAAATTACGAAGAGATAAAGGAATGTCGATTTCAATTAACCAAATCGACAATCGTTTTGTCTGATTTTACAGTCAACTAACATTCTCACACGATCACAATTTCATAAAAAGAACAACCACATAACTCCTGAAGGGAAACAAATATTTATACATAATACTCAAAGAGATCATTAGATCCATTCAACTATGGTTGTCATAATTAAACACTTTCACAGTTCGAATATGGTTTCCCTAACCATTTATGTCATCATAAACCCCTTTATTATTCCTTCGCTAATGAACATCAATTTGGAAAGATCTCGGTAAGTACACCTTAGGCTTCTTACTCAATTGAGTTAAATAGCTCAGGCTAACTTTCTCTTTACTTGTAACCTTGCATAATCAGTACGATCTTTAAAACATTCAGATATTCTTCCCAAAACTGTTCTCATCTTCTAACTACCTTTATCTCTATATACATTACTACTTGTTTCGCCACTAATCTCTTTCATTTCGTACTCATAAGCTTATTCAACTTGACTCTCGTAGAAATCTCATTAATAATCAACACTGATAAGGGAGGTGAGGTCGTAAAGCTTCTAGCTTGACCCTCATGACTACACACATATGACTTAACATTCATCATTCATAAAATATCATCGTAATTGTACAACTCACTCCAAGCGAATTTTCACACCTACTCATGTTACAAATATTTCTATCACCCATAATTTCAGACAGTGATTTTACTAACGCAGGCTCCATATTAATATCTATTCAAGTACTCAACATTTAACTCCGATTTCTCTTTCTATTGCTTATCAAATTAGAGAATGTCTTACGGGTTTGAGTATGTTGTTTACTTGATTGCCATAGTCCAATTATGGTCTTACTCGTATCACAACAGCATAGCCCAGTCACAATCTTACATGGAAACTCATGTCGATGCCGATGCCGATGCCATATCCTAGATATAGTCTTGCACGGAATTTTATGTTGATGTCAACGCCATATCCCAGATATGGTCTTATACGATTTCATACCATAGCCAGGTCCCAGACGTGGTCTTTCATGGAATCACATGTACCGCCATGGTCCAACCATGGTCTTATTCCTCAATTTATCATTGAACGACCGTACTCATCTCCTGCATTCTACTCAATTCAACTTCCCAGTTTAACTCCCACATTATCATAATATTTGTGGCTTCATAACAGAGTCACAAAACAAAACATTATGCATTCTCTACTTTAATAGTCACACATTAAATTCAACTATGTGGACATACTGATTATACATCATTCAAGTAGTTATACATACACACATATCCCGTTCACTGGGTAAGTTTACTCACCATATTCACTCAACCAAATAGGTTAAGTTTATAACGCTGTACGTATATCGAACCAACATGGATAAACTTATCACCTTATAACTTTCCTTTCATTCCTCAACTTATGATTACCTCTTTTCGTACCTTATTAGACATGTCATGAACTTCCATCCACACTTTTCTAAATTTCGTCACAACATTAGCACGTTTCAATTATCCCATTAAAAATTCCATCATTATCGAAAATGGCTCGATTGGAAATCACCTTTATCTTAACAAAAAAATCTCGTTAGAACCGGAAGATATCACATTATCACGGCCCACCTATGGCATCTATAGCTAGACTCTTACTCATGATAGGTTAGTCCGAGAATCGACTAAATCATAGCTCTGATACCACTAAATGTAACACCCCTTACCCGTGTCCAACGCCGGGACAAGATACGAGGTATTACCGGACTTGACTTTCTTGAGCATTCAACTTTGGACTATAAAATTCATTCCAATTTAAAACTTCTCTTTCTTAATCATAACATGCACATAACGGGCCTACGAGGCCTTAAACTTTCTTTCGGAAGGTTTCGGAGTTTAACCAGAAACTTTTACTCTCTTGGAAAATCTTTCCCTAAATAAGGGTCACACGCCCGTGTGACATGGGAAATGCCCGTGTGGGCAGGCCGTGTGATCACACACGCCCATATCCCTAGGTCGTGTAGAAATAATTTCAATTCGAACCTATAGGGGTTCGCACACGACCGGACACACGCCCGTGTCTTTGGCCCGTGTGCTCCACGCGGCTTAGACACAACAGTGTCCTCACCCGTGTATAAAAACCTGGGTATTCTGTTTGTGACGTCAGCAACCTCATAAAAGGCACACGGCCTAGGCACACGCCCGTGTGCTGGCCCGTGTGACGATTCAAATACTCGTAACTAAATGCAAGGGACACGACCTATCAACACACCCATGGGAGTTAGCCGTGTGCCGCACATGGCCTTGACACACGCCCGTGTGTCTACCCGTGTGGACCGATTCAAGGCTATTTTCCAAGTCATTTAGCCACCCTCACTTGCACACATTCACACATCACCACACAACATTCTCAAATAATCAATCATAACCCTTAAATATCACAATTTAATCATGAAAATCAAATCATCTTCCCATAAACGAGGGAGGGCTATTACTAGCACCATTACAAACGACATGAGCCATCATCAATGGCTATACACAACCAACCCATAACTCTTTTAAGCCAACACATTTGGCTACTTTATCTATGATTTAATTAAACCGAAATAAGATCCCTATACATGCCATATCTCAAAAAAACTTGATAACTTATACCCAAGTGATTGCTCGATGGTGTGAAAGCATCTCCGGTAGTCTCCAACCCGAGCTAGCTAAGTTAACCTATACGAGATAGGAAAGGAAGAAGAGTAAGCAATAAAGCTTAGTACGTTCATAAGCAATAATAATCAACTATTGACATTCATTGCTTATACTTAACCACAAAGGTACTATAATGAGTTTCACTCTTAAACTCATGGTTACCCATTCAATCATTCATAATGCTTACTCGTCCCGTCTCTTACCACATTCTAACCATATCACATGCATGATGCTCACATCCATTAACATACATTCCTGCACTTAACACCACAAAGTCACATGATACATCATTTAATTAATTTCTCAATGAACCATTGAAATAAAACCTAACACTCGGTGGTTTCGCACACAACCCACCATTAATCTATAATAGGGTGGTATCGCACATAGCCTACCATTAATCTATAATAGGGTGGTATCGCACATTGCCCACCATTAAGAATATTTACGGTGGTATCGCACATAGCCCACCAAAGGATAGTATAAACGATGGTATCGCACACAGCCCATCATAATTGAGTAACGAGGTGGTATCGCACATAGCCCACCAAAAGATCATGTAGACGATGGTATCGCACACAACCCATCGTATATGAACAATAAGGTGGTATCGCACATAGCCCACCAAAAGATAATGTAAACGATGGTATCGTACACAGCCTATCGTATATGAACAATAAGGTGGTATCGCACATAGCCCACCATTTATCGATAAATAGATTCATTCGGAAATTATCCAATATCTATTGAATTCAATTCATCTCAGCCAAGAATAATCTCATTCATACAATACACCATTTATTAACAACATGTGTACTCATAATGAATCATTTACACATAAACTTACCATGGGTTCATCATATACCGAATTCACCTCAATTGAGTTCTAACACATACCTGTACCTCTCATGGTACAACCACATACTTTCTTATTGTCAAGATACCTGTTGAATCACTCAAAATGCTATTTAACACTCTTGAGTATCATACGCATAATATCACATCAACATCATACCCCCGATAAGGTCTTACAGGAAACATCATATCGATGCCATGTCCTTGACATGGTCTTATACAAAATCTCACACCGAAACCATATTCCAAATATGGTCTTACACAGAACCTTAATTATCACAGTGTCATCACATTTGCATTCCCTCTATTCTTAGATTCAATTTAAGACCTTCAATTCTTGACATCCCGTTAAACGTATTTAATATGTATACATGGAGGCAACACACAATTTATACGACATTGAAATATTACATATTTCACTTAGAGTTTCAGTATTTAGCATACGAACTTACCTCGATACCGAAAAGGGTAGAAAGGGACTTATTTGCTCGTATTTCTCTTTTCTCCCGTTATAGATCCGAATCTCGTTTTCCTTAATCTTAAACAATAAAATTTACTCATTTAATCACCACTTTAATCAGTATATTTTTTAAAATTCTACTTTGGCAAAATTACTATTTTGCCCTTAGACTTTGGCAAAATTATAATTTTACCCCTAGGCTCGTATATCGATTTTCATCCAACTTCTTTGCTAATCAAGCCTAGACGATTCATATTCCCTTTAGCAACTCAAGATTTCAACTATTTCATGCATTTATTACCAATTTACAACATTTACAACTTAGTCCCATTTAGGTGTTTTCATGACAACACCTTTCACAAAAGTTGTTTCTCATCTTCCTAACATTCATTTTCTTCCATAAAAACTCAGCAAACAACATAAACTCTCTCATGGAAAGTCCCGAGAATTTCAACCATATTGCAAATTAGTCCCCTCATTAGCTAGCTTAAGCTTTGGGGACTGCAAATTAGTCCCCTCATTAGCTAGCTTAAGCTTTGGGGACTCCAAAAGTACAAAAATCATCAACTAAAACCATCAAAATCACTTACTTGCAAGAGGATTGCTTGGCTGAAAGTTTGAGCTTCAAGAACCCCCATTCTTGCTTGTATTTTCGGTGGGAGAAGAAAAGAAAATGAAAAGATGATAGCCTTTTGCTTATTTCATCTTATTTTATTCATTTAGTCAACTAATGTCACCAACCCTTGTCAAATTTTAATTCCCTTGTCCCCTTGACCGGCCATCACCTTTAGGAAGGCTTAATTGCACATTTGGGACCTCCAGTTAATATTCATTAGCTAATTGGCACCTCTAGCAATTAAAATAGAACTTTCACACTTTATGCGATTTAGTCCTGTTTCGCGATTAAGCATGAAATTGCTAAAATTAAAGTACCAAAATTTTCATGCACCCTTATAATCATGCTATAACCCATAAAATAAAATTAAAATAAATTTTCTTTGACCCCGGATTAGTGGTCCCGAGACCACTGTTTCGACTAGCCCCTAATTCGGGCTGTTACATTTTCACCATGGACATTTTCCTATTTTCAATTTAATCCCAAAATGACAAATTCATCAAAAATTCCTTAACAAAAGTTGTTCAACTATCATCTAATATTCATTTTCATTCATCAAACATAAAAAACAACTAACATACATTCATGGTAAAAACCCTATAATTCTAAAAATTTTGCAAATTAGTCCCCGGGCTAGCTAGATTATGCTACAACGACTCTAAAAATATAGAAATCATTAAAAACAAGACGAAAAATACTCACATGCATGAGAACTAAGGATGGAAGAATGCTTAGATGGTCTTTAATGGCTTCCCAAGCTAATATTCGGTTGGTAAAATGAAGAAGAAAAATGATGTCTTTCTTTTTCTTAATTTAATTTTAGTTTATTTTATTAATTACCACAATAACCTTTAATAATGTTCAATAATGTTCAAATTTGTCCACTAAAAATAATTATGGTCTAATTACCATTTAAGGCCACTCATGTTTTAATTTCACATCTTTTTCTAATAGAACCTAAAATTTTCACTTTATGCGATTTAGTCCTTTATATCAAATTAAGCAAGCAAATGATAAAATTTCTTCACAAAATTTTTATATGACCTTACTAACATACTGTGAACGTTAAAATAATACTAAAACAATTTTTTTGACGTCAAATTTGTCGTCCTGAAACCACTGTTTCGATTTCACTAAAAATAGGCTATTACAAAATGTATTTTCGGGACCTCGTTTTCGTGAATAAGGTTTATAAATATTGTCATTAAATATATTTGGAGTTACCTTACAAGGGAATTGAATAATAGTTAAATATTTTTAAGTAATAAGTTTTTAATTAAAGTAAAGGGACTAAATCAAATAAGGGATATAAGTAGGAATTACTACTAAATTTTAAATGGAACTATCTTAAGGGACTTATTAAATAAATAAGCCAATAATTGTAAGGGTAGTGTGATGGTGGACAGTTTTAGTAAATATTATAGTATTACAAATATATGATAAATTAGTAAAATTATTAAAGGATTTATAAAAGTAAATAAAAAAAACATGTTTAATAAAACACAAAAGAGTCCACTAAAAGAATTTTCTGTTATTTTCCTTCTTGCCGAAATTAAAGAAAAGTTAAGGGGAAAGGAAGCCATTGATAAAGCTTGTGCATTTGGTTTGAAGGACTTGCATGTAAGTGTTATTCAAATTGATTTTCCATTTTGATTATATTTTTGTGTTAGAAAAAGTTTAATTTAGCTAATCCATGAGCTAAAGTACAAATTTGTTGGAAGTAGTGGAAAATGCCATTGTTGATGTTTTAAGGTTTTGTGATCTAGTGGTGAACCTTTATACATGGACATTTTATGGAGTGATTTGTTAAGAAAGTGTGATAATTTATAAACTTCTTTCATTTGTCATTTTGGTTAATTTGTGAGATGGGTTTAGGTGAAATTAATTGTTAGAGATGTAGCTATTTAAAACTAAAATGACATGGTATTAAGTGATGAAATTCAAGAGTATAAGGACTATTTGGGAATTATATAGATAATTATACATATACATCGATGGGTTGAGGAAATTAGTATAAATATGGTATTGACTAGTTATAATTTATGACAAGGACTAAGTTGAGTGAATATCAAATGTTAATGGTTAAATGTGTGATTATGATTATTGAGTAATTAATTAAATTAAATTATTAATTCTAGATCGAGAAATGAGAGATCTTGTTGCTAGTCGTGGAAAAGAGAAGGCTAGGAAATAATTGTCTACAAGCGTAGTTTCGGTAAGTTCGAAGACTTGAACTTAACTTTTATATTAATTATTTAATTAAGCAATGTTATTTTAATACTTGATATATATTTGATGAAAGAGGAAATCGTGGAAGTAAATAATTAAATAATCGTCGATCTAACAGACTAACGCTGGGCACAAATATCGTTGGTTTATCAGATTAGACCTGGGCTCACTATTGATTTTGTCGATTTATCCGACTAACGCTGGGCGCAACTTCCGTCAGCTTATCTAACTAGTGCTGGGCACACAATCGTCGGTCTAACCAACTAGCGCTGGGCGCAAACATCGTTGGTTTATCCAACTAGAGCTGGGCTCACATTTAATATCGTCGGTTAATCCGACTAGCGCTGGGCGCAAACTCTTCTGCGGTTTATCCGCTAGGCACCGGGTGCCATGTAACTAATGGACCATACAGCAAAGTTATATGATTCATCGAAAAAGAGTTGGCTGTAGATATTATTAAAGAGGAATTATAGTTTTTTTTTCTTCTTTGGTTGAGGAACAAACTCATATCCTTTGGTTAGTTAAACAAATGAAATCTACTAAATGTGAATTGGTTCCCATGTTTGCAGGTTAGATAAATAGTAGACTCAGACTCAACATCCTACAAGAATCTCGTACTCAATGTTGGTGATGTTTTCTTTTGTGATTTTTGCATGTACCTAGGGTGTGAATATGTCCTACAAGTTGAATTTTTTGAATATGTGATTGTAGGTTTGTATATATAGAGAGAGATATGTTTATGTAGCATGTTTTGGTGATGGTTGGATTTTCTTGTATGTATGTTTCATGTGATAAGTTCAATGAAATTAGTTATTTTCTGAATGATTAGTATAGGTTATGCATTTACTAAATTCAATTATTGGAAAGCTTGAACTTTATTTGAGGTACCTATGAAGGGTATATTGGTTGTTTATGGATTATTTAAATATGGTGTCAATGAGGGTACATTGGTTAAGCACTTAAGATGTTTGTTTTGATATGTTTTTAAGCAAGTATTATTGTGTTTTGATGTTGATTAAGGTCCCTTTAAAGTGTGCTTAGATAGATTGAATGGTTATGCTTGTAATGGTTTTGAAAGGGCTTATTTATAGGTGAATTTTAGTCCACATGGCTGTGTGTCCCTTGTTGGTTCCTTTGCATGGACATTAGTGAGTTACACGGCCTAGCACACGGGCGTGTGGGGCAAGTTCGAGAGTTACACAGCCTGGCACACGGGCGTGTGACTCGGTCATGTGACCCTACTCAGAGAGTTACACGGGAAAGGACACGGGCTGGGACACGGTCGTGTGTCCCTAGTTCGAAGTTTACACGACCTGGGACACAGGCGTGTGTCTCAACCGTGTGAGGCATACGGGCTGGCTACACGGCCGTGTGACCCATGTAGTCAAAATATGGTAACTTTTTCTTAAACTTTCCAAATGATTTCAAATTAGTCCTAAATTGTTTCTAAGGAATTTTTAGGGCCTCGAAGGCTCGATTTAGGGATGATATGTATGTGAATGATTATTTTATAATATGTTTATGATTATGTATGAAATGTATGTTTAAATGTTCTGATTGTACGGTAATGCTCCGTAACCCTAATCCGGCGTTAGATACAAGTTAAGGATGTTACAATAATGTCATATAAACATATAACAATTTAATTCATTTCAGTATCATGATCATACTCAATATAACATGTACCCATCTATTCATCAAGCTTATGTCATTTAATTTCACCTTTCATTTAACTATAATCACATAGCTCGATGAACTCTAGTAAATAGACTCGGATACACATATCTTCGGTACAATAATTACTCGACTGAGCTGAATGCATATTCGTGCCAGGTTGCCAGTGCAGGATAAACTTTTAACGACACATTTAATTGCTTGGCCAAGCTGAAATTATACATGTAAGGTTATCAATCCAAGCTAAACCTTTAAAACGACATCAGGTTACCAGTCCAGGCTCAGCCTATGTCACATGTATCTTTGAGTCCACAACAAATGCTGGATCTCGATAATTATTGGTAATCAATCCATACAGGTGTGCACAAATCCTTTACTAAGTTCACCCGAGCATTTTCAAACACAAATATATACATTTCTTTACAATTTAGTCCAAATCTCACCTTTTGTACCAAATTGCAAACAATCCAAATTTCAACCAAACATACACATATTCATAATTTGAATACATAACTATTTAAATACAATCATACCACATGAACTTACCTGGAAAAATCAACAATTAAATTCAAACTTCAATGACTATTCAACAACTTTGTCATTTCCTCGATTATTCTTGATTTGATGCAATTCCCGATCTTCGATTCAATTTATCAATACCAAACATTTTATAACATTCTATAATATGCATGAACCAATTTAATTTCATCTTTTGAATACCCATGAAGTTTTGCATTTTATTCAATTTAATCCTTAAAAACGAAATAATAATATCTTTTAATTTTGAAACTAATCTCAATCACATCCTTATATGGCCCTCTCTTATCTATTAGTATAGAAATTTCACATCAATTTTGAAATTTATATGCTTTAGTCCTTATGTGAAAAAAAACTAACAATTAAACATTACAAATTAGTCCTTTTCACATCTAAGCTTAAAATATAACAATTTAACACCAATTTCATCAAGAAATCGTCAATGGAAACTTTAAAAATTTTAACAATTTTTTAAATTGGTACATTTTCTAGTTAAATCAAGCTCCAATGACCTAAAAAACATAAAAATTACAAGAAAAAGACTAAATTGAACATACTAATCAAGGGCCGAAAGTTTGAAGCTTTAACAATGGCTTCCTTAGGTTTTCTTTGTTGTTTCGATGGAAGAAGATAGAGAAATAAATATGAAAAAACTTAAATTATCTTATGTACTTAGATTTATTATTAATTTATCCTTAGATTTATTATTAATTTATCCAAATTAACTTAATTAATCATTAATTAAACTATAATCACAATTAATTAAAGTTAGTGGGAATATACATCATTCCCAATTATATAATAAAATAAAATGGTTTAATCACCATTTTGAACCCTTAGCTAATTAAAAATCCATAGTAATAAATTTTTTACAATTTAGTCCTTGTACCTTAATTAACTATCAATTCGGTAAAATTATTGGACCAAACTTTAATAAACTTTTATAATAGCATCGTAAATATTAAATATTAATATTTACAAACTCGATTTACGAAATTAGGGTTCTGAAATCGACGTTTATGACACCACTGAGAATTAGGCTGTTACAATTCTGATGAGTGTTGGGCACATATTTTATTTTGGTTATGCCGATAAGTGTTGGGCACAAGTTATACTTCAGACGTTTTGATGAGGCATTAGGTGCTAGACTGGTATGATGGTCGGATGATTCATGTATTCGTCTTGAGTCCCAATTTGGTTAATAGGGATTATAAAGCATGAACTCGATAAATTATATTATATTTAAATGATAATAAAAAACGATATTATATGTGCACAAGTGTGAAATGTGACTAAAGACAACACGTGAAAGATCATGCGAACCGATTAGAAACGACCCTTAGGGGCTGAATCGAATATGAACGAGCCAAAAGACTCAAGAGAGAGAATGGAATCGTAAAATGAATGATTAATTAGCATTGGATGAAAATGAGATTGAGTATCATATTGGTTACATGTATACATGAAATTTAGTGGAAATGATTTTATATTTGTTAATAGAAAATATGACATAGAATGTTTAAATTGGTTATCAAATGATATGGTGTATGTGATTAGTATTTGAGTAATGAACACGAGGATTAAAATGGTTGTAACTTAACATACATTGATTGAATTATTATTGTGATTATGCTCGTTTTATAACTTGAATCATGGAAGTACCACTAAGCTTTATCGCTCAGCGTACTATTTGTTTATTTTTGTGCACATGAATTGGTAGATCTTGAAGTCCCGAGAAATGATTCAACATCCAATCTGTAACCTTCGACTCAACAATGTTTGTATAGTTTTCTTATGTTTTCGGTAAATAGCATGTACTTAAGTTTTGAGTCGATTTTGTATTGTAAATGATCTTTTTGAAGTTTGTTTAGTTAATGTCAAATTGAATTAAACATATAGCTTGTTAAGTATATATGAGAATTGTATATTAGCTTATTTGGTTGAAATAAAGCATTTGAACATTTATTTCAGGTGTTGTAAATTGATACATAACAACAAGTCATGTCGCAACATCAGACCCTTAACGTTGCGATAAGGAATGGACAGTGAGTGGTGTCGCGACCTGGAACCCCTAATGTCGTGATGTCAAATCGATAGTTTTGAAATTTTACAGTTTAGTCCTTACTTGACTTCGAGTTATCAAAAGAGCTTTTGTAAGCTCGTATAAGAATTGAATATGATTGTAAAATATTTTGTGGTTGTGTAATGAACTTATAGCATGTATGAGTTGTTAAATTTGAATTATAATTTATCGTAGTTGCTCTAGCAATAAATGTGGCATCTTGTAGCTCGGATCCAACGATCTGGTTGAATATGGGGTGTTAAATAACATGGATGTTAAGGTACCGCTTTAAAAAAATAAGTTTGTCATATATATATGTCATATATATATATATATATATATATCTATATATATCTACATATTCAAGTAAAAATTCTCTACTTAAATCATAAGGGAGAAGAACTAAAAGTTCAAGTGAAAATAAAAAATGCAAAAGAAAATGAATTTTTTTTTATGCTTAATATGGAAAAAAAAATTGAGGGAAAAAATAAAATGGTAAACTACCCAGTTGGTTACTCAACTTTTAGGGTGCTTTCACCAAAACGAAATCCTTGCAATTTTGTCACTTAACTTTGAGGTTGTTTTCATTTTAGTCACCCAACTATTAAATCTCTAATGGCAGTAAACTATACACACCATATCATATTTACGCTTTCATTTTAGTCATCCAACTTCTAGGTAGCTTTCATTTTGGTCACCAAAAAAAATTAATGACTAAACTGAAAAGGAGGTAAAAACTAAAATAATGCACTAAAAAATGATCAAATTATACTTGTTTATTCCATTACCGTAAATTCTAATTTTTTTTAATATTGAAATTTTAAATTTTAAAATATCAAAAGAACTTGGTTGAAAAATTATTATCCTTGATAATATCAATTGATTTGTTACTATAATATTAAAAAAATTATTCTTTAATAATGTAAACCGACTTATATGTATAGTAAAATTTGGATAATTAATTAGATAATTGACTCCATAAACATAATCTATATTTTATGATAGAGTTATTTCCCATATTTCATGACACCGCACTAAGTAGTACAGGCAAAGGCGTGGAAGAATGGTTTGAAAGTGTTCACGCTTCAAAGCGTGCAAGCTTGAGTTAGGGTGATTGAGTTGGATTACCCAATCCAGAGCGCGTGAAAAGCTGTCTTAGGACTTCAATTATTTCTAATTTTAAATACCTTATTCCCTACAACTATAATTGCTTCTGTGGCTTCCGTAAATCTCTCCTTTTCCTTTTGCTGTTTCCACATTATCAAAACCATAATTATAGTTGATATTTTGAGTATTTGCCTCTTCCAAGTTTCAAGGATATTTTGAGTTTATGAAAATCTCAAGTGTTTATTGTGTTTCTATATTTTTAGAATTTCATAATTTAAAAATATCATATTATATATTATAATTAAATAAAACTTACATTTTGATGTTTATGTTTTTTTATAGTGTGATTATGAGTAACTTTAACAAACTTATTTAGATGGAATTTAAATTTTTCTAAAATACTTTCAAATTTCAATTTTTTTATTAAATTTACTTTTAAAAATTTTAATAAAAATAAAAGTATTTGCCCTAATCTCCCATCCAAACCCAACTCATTCTTTAACCTTATTGTTTACAAGTAAAACAGATTTCCAGTTACCTAATACTACATATTTAAAACATGCTACCACTCACTCTAACTACTTAACTGCCTTTGACACATGCTATGTATAGCTCATCAAAACAGACGGTTGGTAACGTGAATCGATTATTCAACCTTAAATTTTACCACTCAACTAAATCAATTCCTTGAGAGATTATCATCATTATTATATAAAGTAATTGACAAAGTTGATATCACGAATTAACTTCATACTAATTCAACTGTAAAATTATTAAAATATCATTATTTTAAAAGATAATTAATATTTTTTTCATGCTTTTATATAAGCTTCAAATCTATGCTATATATAAAGTGGTTGATTGAGTTAGTGTTACGAGTCAACTCAACACCAACTCAACTGTGAAATTACTAAAATACTTAATTTGAAATTGTATATATTACATTTATGAAAGTGCATAGTAACACATTAAACTTAGAGGGGATAAATGAAGTTAAGCAATATTTAGATATATACTTATATTTATATTATTAAAACACTAATATTTTATAGTATAAAACATTTGTTACTCTTAAAAAACATTTATTTATCAATGTTAAATTTTATTATTAAAATAAGATTATAATATTAAATAATTTTTCGTACAAATACCTAAAATACCAAATCTCATATCCTTAAACAAAACCACCCAATTGATGGTCATTGGTGCATCTGACTAACTTTGCTGGCATACAATTTGACCAGAGGCCAATTTTTGGCATAGCAACCTTGGCTGCTCAGTGTTACAGTGTACATTCTGATAGTACAATTGATCAGTAACAACTACAATTGTTATACAACGTGATTTACTCTCCAATCAAGAGATAGTCATGTAAAATGCTTGAGCCGCTGTGAACTTCAACTTCCCTGGAATCATGGTTTGCAACATGCTCTTACATTGGTTATAACAATTTAAGGTGGTGTTATGTTGTCAAGCCTGCAATTTTTCTTGAGTTTGAAAGTTACAACTAGAAACTAAACCCAAATGGTTCATTTCAAACAAGCCCAATCGATTTTTATTTTTCCAGTAGATGAAGCCCAATCGATTTCCGTCTAGGAGATTTTTAGATATCTAAACTCTCGGGTCTGAACAGTAACCTTAAAATGATTGCTACTGCACAAAGGGCAACCATACTCAAAAGTGCTCAAATATCATTCCCAATTATAATACAAGACATGAAAAGAACGAAATACGTGGATAAAGTGAACCCAAAAAGAAAAAATACCAAAAACGAGTGGTTAGCATTTTCGATCGATTAGAATCTTAGATCACATCCTAATCCCATATTCAGTTTTGTTCCTTTGTTTATCATCCCCATATGAGTAAAAATATAAACTCGAAAAATGAGCTTAGACAAAAATTAATGCCCATTTTCTCGGGTAAGATTTTTTTACTCGAACTTGACCCGAATCTGTTGTTTTACTATTGTTTTACTACCATTTTACTATTATATTGTAATTACTTTATTATTATTATTTGGATATTATTTAACTTTTATTTTATTGTTAATTTTGTTACTATCTTAGAGGTTTGCTTGTTAAATTGCAACTATCTTTGTTTTCAATTTTCAGTGTACTTAAATGTATTATATTTTAAAAAAAAACTTTTTTTTATGTAAAATAATAATAAAAAATTAACACGAGTGGACCAGACTCGAGTTTAGTATTTTTAATATGAGTTGGGCTTGGGTTGAATTTTAATTCCATTTTTCAGGCCAAACCAAGTCTGAGCATAAAAAACGGACTTAAAATTTCGTATTGACTCCGTCCGAATTCAACTTGACTTGACCCAAGTTTAAAAAATAGAATTGAAATTTTGTATTGGCTCAGTCTGAACTCGATTCATCCCATGATCAAGTCTATTCAAGAACTGAGAGAACTCTTAAAAGAGAGTTTAACGGCTGCAATCACAAATTTCTTAACTAGTTCTCATCTTCGTTTCATCCCCAAAACCACTTGCCTTAGCTCCCATGGTTCCTTTCTGCCATCTTTTGTTTAGAGGCTGAGACCTTTTTCAATAAAATTACTCGAACCTAGCAAATCCCCTCGCTTTATTACCAAGGCAACGACTGCTCTGGAACTAAGAAAGCCCCTAATGATGAGAGAGTAAAGCATGTTCATAGCTTGATGGATGTAATGCTCCAAATTCTGTAATTTCTAGGTTTAATTATGTTAAGTAAAATAATCTATTTTAGTGGCTATATGCTTTGTTTGAGGTTTTGTGTTTAAATCCCTTCCTTTGAATTTTATTATTAGTATTTATTCATTTGACTGTTAATAAGTAGGTTATATTTTATTCTGGTTAGTTTATTGACAAAAATAAATTTGTTGGTTCAATGATAATATTTTAGTTTATCTATAAGTCTCAAGTTTGAATCTCATTGATAAGTAGGATGGAATAAGTTAATATTTAAAAAAAAAAAAAAAAAAAAAACAAGAAATATCTCTAAATTACTCCCCAAGTTTGCCGTCCAACTCCCCCACTCATTCCATACTCTCTTCTCCATTTTCACTATTTTTTAAGCCTTGGGTCTCCTAGCAGCTGCCCCCTCTTCTCCATTCAACGCTTTTTTTTTCTCTCTATTTATTTTGATTTTTTTTTTTACTTAATTGGATTTTTGTTTCAATATGATATTTATTCTTGTTTATGTTTTAATTAATTTGATTTTTATTTTTGTTGGTGATTTTAATTTTGTGATAAATTAGGAGGTAGTTAGTCTATAGCTAGTCACAATAGTGAGCCCATACTCTTTACTTTTAACATATCAAATGTAATTGCTGAATTGATGTTTGAAGAAATATTCTGAACTTTCTGTGTAATGGTCATCGAAACTGCAGAAAGAAAAAACTGAAATGTTGTGATGTGAATTTCTTATTCATTCTTCAGAAATTTAATCGATGATATTTGCATTGCTTCCATCTTATTTTTCAATGAAGACATGCCTTTTTTTTCTGTCAACCAACATTGAACCCTCTACTAGTTCCCATTTTTCTACTGTTGTTAAACATCATTTGAAGAAATATTTTCGGCACTCATCTTTGGAAGCTTGATCTTGTTTTCCCTGTGTATTTTTCAGAAACCACAATGCTCACATCCTCGATTTGGAAGCATCGTCATGGGCATGGGAAAGTCTCCATGAATGTATCCCTCTTCTTAAAAGAGGATTGCCATGGAATGTCTCAAATGGTTTAAATATCTTGATCTGGGAAGATAAGCGGGTTCCATCTCTCACAAGTTACATACCGCAACAACAATTCCAACGAGGGGTTGATGTCTCACTGGCTTGCGACCTGATTAATCACCATAATCAATGGAACCATGACCTACTTCTTTCTTTATTTCCAGAGCATGAAGTGAAAGCCATTAGAGCTGTCCTATAGGACCATCGTCTATCCATGACAAGATTGTTTGGAACTTTACCAAAGATGGCAAATACACAGTTAAACCTGGGTATAATCTTTTGAGAGGGCTGAAGCACAGAAATGAAGAATGTGTATCTCATTCGAGAAGTAATAGACAAAGCTCAAACTGGAACTCGATATGGAATATTCAAGTTACCCGAATTTCATATAGAGAACTTGTAGTAATGCCATTGCCTCAAACGAAAATCTGTTCCGGCGTTATCGAGCTTTACCAAATGAGTGTCTAAGATGCGACAATGAGGTTGAATCTCTTGAGCATATTTTGTTTCACAGTCCAATTGCGAAAGCGGTTTGGAGAGCATCTTTGCTTCACTATGATCCCAAAAATATTGGTTTCTCTAGCTTCTTTAACTGGTGGATTGAGATTAATGAGCAATTTCCAAATTTTGGGTCTTTCTCGGCCACAAGTCTGGCAGCTTGGATATGTTGGGAAATATGGAGGAGCCAAAATTTATGGACATCTGAAGGCATAAAATACTGACCCATACAAATTTGGAGTGATGCTTGGAGGAACTTTTCTGGGTTCCTAAATGCTCAAGAGAATGTTTTACAAAATGAAACTAGTAATAAAGAAAAGATTTTACAAAATAGGGGAGGATGGTGGATGAGAAGTATCTTAGAGAAATATTTCAAAACTAACTTCCTCGATCTCTTTTTATAGTAGAAATTCTTTTATAGGAGAAATTTTAAACTCTGTTTAATTTCATTTGAATCCCATACAATTTTTTTGATAAGGATGATTTCGCATATTTGATTTGATGATATTTGTCTTGATATGGTTGCTTCCAGGTTGCTTCGTTTTTTGTCTGGACATAGATGTGGTTGCTTCCACATGTTGCTTCCTTTTTTGTCAAGACATAGATGTGGTTGCTTTTACAACTTGCTTCCTTTATCTTTTTTTTTTATCCTTATTGGATATTATCTAGATTCATTTCTTCAATTTCATTTAGATTTAATGAATCAATTGACAATCTTAGTGAGTTCCAACTTTCCCAGGTATTTTTTATTTCTTCAATTATGGAAAATCGTCAATCTCTATGTCAGCTATTGTTTTTAATAGTTGAACGGATTCTTTACTTCTATCTTTTACAAGGAGATTATGGAGACAGTTGATTTAATTATCAAAGCCCAATACCTACTTCAACAAAAATCTTATTGCTTTTGGACTAATGGAAGAAGAATATTGGCAGGATGATAGAAGTAAATAATTCATTCAACTATTAAAAAAGATAGCTAACATGAAGATTGATGATTTTTCATCACACATAATTGAAGAAATAAAAAATACATGGAAAAGTTGGAACTCACCAAGATTGTAAATTGATTCATTAAATTTAAATGAAATTGAAGAAATGAATCTAGATAATATCCAAGAAGGATAAAAGAAAAGACAAAGGAAGCAATGTGTGGAAGCAACCACAGCAATATCTAGCCTTTATGGTTAGAAATCATGCCGAAATAAAAACTAGTCATTAAGTCTTTAGTTACATGGAGATTATGGAGACAATATATGGTAATACAAATTTATAGAATGAAACTAGTAGTAAAGGAAAGGTTTTAGAAAATAGTGGAGGATGGTGAATGAGAAGTAATGTAATAGCCCAAATTTTAGTGGTGTCAGAAATAGTGGTTCGAGACCACCAAATCTGACAAATGAACCCGCAGACCATATTATTTAATATTTACAAGTCAAATGTAGCTTTTAAAATATTTTTAAAATAGTAAATTATGTTTTATAAAGATTTATTTGGTCAGAAATCGAGAAAAAGAGGTATCGAGATCTCAGTGTTATAAACGAGTCATAAGTATTTTTATAAATATTTACGGAATGTCAATAAGTTAGTATTAAAATTTCGTTAGAAAATTTTGACGTTTGGGTGGTTAATTAAATAAAAGGACTAAATTGAAAAAGGTGTAAAAGTTGCTAGAAGGATTAAATAGATTAATTGTCAAATGAGGAAGGACTAAAGTGAAAATAAGCCAAAGGAGATATTTTGGGCGGCAATAGCTGAGAAAAATCAGGAAATGGGTGAAATAAGGGCAAAATTGGAAAATTGCCAAAATTAGTTAAATAAAAATGGGACCAAATTGGAATATCTAGAATTTTCTTCATTTCTCTTCATTTTCTTCAGCTGAAAAACAGCCATGGGAGAGAGTTTCAAGCTGGTTTTTATACTCAAGCTTCATGTAAGTTTAATTCTTGCTTTCTCCTTAAAATTTCTATGTTTTTAGACTTTTACAATTGGGTCCAACTTACCTTACTATGTCATTAGTTTTTGATTCTATGACTAATTTTTAAAGTTTATGTGGATTAGTGCTGGAAGAATATGATGAATAAATATTGAATTGAAGCTTTAATTTTGTTATATGATGATTTTATCAAGTAAAATTGATGGAAATTGGTTTTAGGACCTAATTATGAAAGAGTTGAAATTAAGGCCTAGTGTTAAAATTCTGATTTTCAAAGGTTATGAAGTAGTTTAAAATGATAGAGAAAAGTATTAAATGAGAAAATTAGCTCAAGTGAGGGGTTAATTGAGTAAGGATTGAATTGTATGAAATGTGGAATTTGAGACAAAATAGAAATCAACATGTCATACTAAAGCAGTTTTGGACAACAGCATTTGTCTAACTTTGAAAAATCATCAAAAATGGCATAAATTGAATTAGAAGTTGAGTGAGATATAGAATTAAATCTTGTTGAGTCTATTTTCATATAAAAGAAACAGAGCGAGCAAAGGAAGTCTACATTTTGAGATATTTAAATTTTGGTAAGACTGGTTTAGAATAACTTCGCGAGCCCCTATTCTTATTTTAGAAATTCACTAAAAATTGTACAAAAAGAATTATGAGTTATAATTTATATGTCTGTATTCCTTAGTGAGCCTATTTTCATTAGAAATAATCGGAAACACTATATGAAAATTTTACTATGAGATTATTGATTTTTAGTGAAGAGAGGTCAGAGCAGTAGGACTGTGTAACAGGGGAGAACTTAACTAATAAACTGTACTAATTGGCCACACCAAAATTCTGGAAAATTATGGTAAGAAGATATGTGAGTCTAGTTTCAAATAAAATTAACGGATCTTAATTTAGAGTTCTGTAGCTCAAGATAAAAATAATTTAGTGACTATGACACGGATGGACAGCTTGAATATTCACATAAGTAAATAGTGAAAATTATAGATAATGTTACTTACAAGTGTGTTGTTTATACTAAGGATGTGGATGGAGAGGAGGAGGAGGAAAATATAAATGAATGACTTGTGTATAAATTGATCACATGCTCGATTATAATTGATAAACGTTGAGGTAGAAATGATATAATGTTTTATTTCAAATATTTATTATGAAACTAAGATTATCGTTATGGTATAAAAATCGAATTGTAAGTTCATGTAACTTGAATTATATTCTTAAATGCTTGAAATATATGTTATTGATGTGAATATAATTTGAATGTTCATTGTATGAAAATTGATGAAACATTGATATATTTGATAAAAAGGGGAAGAAATCTAGGTTGAATGAAAGGAAAATTCGATGGATCTCTGAAAAGGAATTGATGGTAAAAAGGATCTAGCCCGGACGGGTGATCCTATCCCGATATAGCCCCCCCCGAAGAATATGTGTGAAAAGGATCTAGCCCGGACGGGTGATCCTGATATAGCCCTTCCGAAGAATATGTGGAAAATGGATTTAGCCCGGACGGGTAATCCGAATTAGGGTCTGAATTTAGCCTGGACTGGTAATTCAGATCCAAGCTCATTAGAGTAATTGTCGTTGCAGGGGATTTAGCCTGGACTGGTAATCCCGACAACACTCTATGAGTTTATATTACAGGGGATTTAGCCTGGACTGGTAATCCCGCTGTAAGGATGAGGTTCGCGGGAGTGTGCTCTCTTACAGGGGATTTAGCCTGGACTGGTAATCCCGCTGTAAGGATGAGGTTCGCGGGAGTGTGCTCTCTGAAATGGAAATGTGCGCACATGAACATGAATTGACGGACCTGGATTTGTACACTAAAGTGTACCTCTGAAAATCCATCGAAAATTCCAAGAAATTCAACGGGATAAATATGGAAAAATATCAAGGGAATGGAAATCATGGTATATATTATGTGATATAAGGAAATACGAGTTGATGAGACATGAACGTAGAACTTGGTTGACGAATGAGTTCATTTGTGATTATATATTTGTACATCCTCATGAATTGGTATTCCAAATGAGTTAATGAGAAGAGTTCTAATATGAAATAATCTTAATTCTAAATGAAATATTATGAAAACATATTTGAAATACATTGGTATGTCTTGTATATGTTATTTGAGTTCATAATGTGCAAAGTAATGTATGTGGAAATATGAGATGATGATACCTGTACATGGAATTTATTGGTGGATACGTACATCCAAATTTATATGATAGATTGTAGTGAACATTGAAATTGGGCTCAATAAGTGATTTGTCAATTTAAATTGTGATTGGCAGGATGGGTTAGTGAATTGCATGTTTATGAATTGTTACACGTATTTGTCGAAATACAAGGAAATGATGGTAATTGATACATGGAAATATGAGACTATGATATATATAAAAACATGACATATGTTTGATAAATGTGTTCATTCATAATTATGGAATGGTGCACCTTAAGTGCACTATATGTGTAAAGAAACTTTTATAGTCAATTTCGGTATTTGAGCGATAAATAGCTTAAATTGTCTGTGAATATTCCGTACTCCTCGGTAATGCCTCATACTTTATTCCAGCAATGGATACGGGTAGGGGGTGTTACAAGTAACTTAGAGAAATATTTCAAAACTAACTTCAATGCCTTTCTTAGACTTCCTCTATCTCCTTTTATAGGAGAAATTCTAAACTCTGTTTAAATTCATCTGAATCCCGCACAATTTTTCTGATAAAGATAATGTTTCATCTTTGATTTGATGATATTTATTGTCCTGATGTAGTTACTTCCACGTTGCTTCCTTTTTTGTCTGGACATAAATGCGGTTGTTGTTTTCACACATTGCTTCCTTATTGCTTTTCTTTTATTTCGGCATTATTAGATCTATTTTTGTCTGGACATAGATGTGGTTGCTTTCACACATTGCTTCCTTATTGCTTTTCTTTTCAAGTACCTTTCTCATGTATTTTTTATTTCTTCAATTATGTGTGATGAAAAATCGTCGATCTCCATGTCAGTTATCTTTTTTAATAGTTGAGTGGATTCTTTATTTCTATCGCGATATTCAACATCAGCATTATATGCAAATATTCTTCTTTCATCAGTTCAAAAACAATAAAATTTTTGTTGAAGTAAATATTGGACTTTGATAATTAAATTGATGTCAGTATCCCACCTCCGCATGGTGTTATTAAAATAAACGTCTATGCTGCCATTGATTAGCGAAGCAAAATTGCTAGTGTGGCTGCAGTTGCCCGTGGTAGCGATGGTTTATTCATTACAGGTGCAAATGCCTTGATCTTTGCTAGATCTCCTCTTGTGCCCGAGGCTCTTGCTATTCGGTTAGGATCAATGTTGGCAAAAACTCAACAATGGCGGAACATTATCCTTGAATCCGATAACCAAACTGTTCAAAATTGTTTAAAAGGAAAATGCCAACCTTTGTGGGAATTTGTTGCTATTCGAGATGATATCTCTCATTAGCTAACAGGACGTTGTAATGTCATTTTCTCTTACGCTAGTCGTTTTTGTTACGAGGTCCCGGTTGGGTAGCAAAGAATACTAAGAGGAGCATGTGCCCTCTAAACAGATTCTTGCAGTTCCCTCATGAGCTCATTTCTATTCTGTAGATTTTTTCTAGCATTGAAGTTCTTATTACCAAAAATATAAAGAAAAAAAGCTAGAGAACTTAAATACATAATATCAAGTGCAATCATATAAATTTAAAATTTGATATAATACTAAAACTTTGATTTGATCTAATTATATAATTAAAATTTTAATTTAGACTTAATTTTACAAATCACCAACTCCAACATTAATATATTTAGATTTGTTCATAAGTCGAGTCATTCATCCAAATCTAAAAGTCTAACCAAAATTTGAAAGAATTTGAGAAAATATATTAAACAAAAAATTTAAAAACCACTTAAAAAATTTTAAACCCACTTAAAGCCCAAACCCAACCCGATTTTTTTTCTAAGTTTATAATATACTATATTATATAATTTTTATATATTATGTAATTTATGACGCAAATAAATCTATAATAGTATATAATATTACTATGTAAAACTAAGATACCTCTATATAACATTTTAAAAATTAAAAAAAAAAATTAAATTCAAAATAATATAAATATTATTCAAAAATCTTTAAAAAATAATATTTGCAAACCTAAAATGAGCTTGGATTGAATTAACTATTTATAAATATCGTTGAGCTTAAAAAAATTTAAACCCATATTTTGAGCTGAGACAACTTGAACAACCATAAATTATGTTAATATCAAACTTAAACCCTTGACACAACCATGAACACCTCTAATTGCATCCAACATTGCCAGATCTTAACTTAAAACAGAACCAGTCTTTTCCTTGGCAATCCAAGTCTTAACAACAGGTTTGAATGAGAATAACAAGCTGAAAATAATGTTCTCGAAAAAGCTTATGGGTTGGGTTCTCAAAACAAAGAATACTCAACAGCTAAAATAAATTATAATCACAGAGCATGAACTTGATTGGAACTGTATCTGAAAAGGAAATGAAACAAATGTAGCGCACCGCAATGAAGCCATTCACCAAGACGGAGTACTGGGTTAAGGCCATGCAGCAAAGGAAAATGCTTTACCAGCTCAGCTTGTTGCTTTCACGATTCGCGACTGTAGTACTGGTCAAGTGTCTTTGCAGGTATACGATGGAGAAGTTCACGAGGGAAAATACGAAGCAAAGTCCATGCTAGATCAAGCGACTGGAAGATGTTGCGAGTATCATAAGCACCTTGAGTCACAAATTTTCTCTCAAATTTGTCTAGGAACTCCAAATAAAGCTGTGTCATTGATAACAATACAGAAAATCAAAATGCAATTATTAATATAGAGCTTTATCTTTGAAGTAGCTTTCCCGTGCATGCAAAACCGAGAGATAGAGAGATGCAAACCAGATCCTCAGAAGAAAGTGCTTCCTCTCCAACCACAGCTTTCATTGCTTGAACATCTTTTCCGATAGCATAATTTGCATAGAGCTGAAATCAAGGTTCGGAGGGTTTCAGTATGAATACTAATAATACTACTTAAGCTAGAGGGACCCTTATTTCATTTTAGAACTTATCAATCATACCTGGTTGGACACATCAGCATGATCTCTACGAGTCATCCCCTCACCAATAGCACTCTGAAACATATATAACAGAAGGAAAAGCCTTAGCACAAACTCTTAACTTATTCGTCAACTCATAAATAAGGAGGTAGGTTTTCCCATACAAGATGAATTGATGAAATGAAAATAAGTAATAGACATACCTTCATTAATCGAGATAGTGAAGGGAGTACATTAATTGGTGGGTATATCTGTTCAGAAAATAAAAAATTAGGCATATTGTTCAAACTTGAGCACAGGCATCTCCTATCAAAATTAAATCTATTTGGAAACTTAAAACTCCATTAAATACTCGACTTCATGTCAATTCAACATAATTGACAATATCTAAATCACTATTGTGTGTATCAATAGATTCTAAAGCTACGTCCATGATTAAAACAATAATGAATATTGTTTCAGTTACCTGTCGATTGTGAAGTTGTCTATCAATGTAAATCTGCCCTTCGGTAATATAACCAGTAAGATCTGGTGTAGGATGTGTTATATCTGGTTCACGGATGATAATCAACCGAATATAGTATCAGATAGCCAGTTTTCAAACTTAAACGAATGCTATATTGAGCTGAAGGTGCATCTTACCATCATTAGGCATGGTCAAAATGGGAATTTGGGTGATGGAACCTTTTCTTCCTTCTATACGCCCTGCACGTTCATAAATTGTTGCCAGATCAGTATACATGTAACCAGGATACCCACGCCTTCCAGGGACTTCTTCACGAGCAGCAGATACCTATAGGCACACACAAAACATGATGAATGATATGAATCCAGCATTTGCATACATGACATTCTAACAGAACATCATTTCAGCGGTTGTCAGATTTAAGTCAAAAGTCCCTGTAAAATGGATTACATTCACTTTCTGAAGTCATTTCTAGCTCCAAAAAGGTCTTAAGAAATAACAGTTTGCCTTCTAAATTTGAGTTAAAAATAGAGAGATGTTCAAAAAGCACCAACATAATGCTATTTGTCAGTACAGCAGTAATTTGACAAAGAAATTGTGTACCACATATATATCCTCCAATAACAGCTATAAAGCATATGTACCTCACGAAGAGCATCTGCATAGGAACTCATATCTGTCAATATAACCAGAACATGCTTCCCACATTCATAAGCCAAATACTCTGCAGTTGTGAGGGCAATTCGAGGTGTAATAATTCGTTCAATAGTGGGGTCATTGGCCTGTAAAACACATTAAATAGACCAGTTATGATTTCTTTAAAAAAAAAAAAAAAGAAGAGGAAAGGGACTAATTTCTTGAAATCAATACTCATAGAGAAAGTCATCTTCAATGGGGAAAAAAAAACTCAAAATGAAATGAATATACTTAACTTGAATTACTTGCAGGAAAAGAAAAATGCAGGGAGAATGAGATTAATTAGTGGAAAGTACCAGGTTCAAGAAAAGGGTCACTCTCTCCATAGATCCATTTTCCTCAAAATCTCTCTTAAAAAATTGAGCTGTCTCCATGTTCACCCCCATGGCAGCAAACACAATGGCAAAATTATCTTCTTCCTGATCCTAAAAGTCAATCCACAGAACAGGACAATAAAAAATCTGAAAGTGGAATAAGAGAAATAAACAGGCATCTAGCTTCCAAAAAGAATGTGTATCAGCTCACTTAAGTGAAAAAAACAAAAATCATTGACATCCACAAAATAAACCATGAACATCAAGCACACAATCAAGGCAAACTTTATTAATACCACAGTAAGCTGCAATGTAGACATACATCAAGGAGATTATCAGACTTTTCCAATCGCTTTACGAGACCTGCTTGACGACAAATTTGAGCAGCTATCTCATTATGAGGAAGACCAGCAGCAGAAAAAAGAGGAATCTTCTGTCCACGAGCAATTGAGTTCATCACATCAATTGTTGATATGCCTGTCTGAATCATCTCTTCAGGGTAAGTTCTCTCACTAGGATTGATGGAACTCCCTGAGAAAGAAAAAGGACATAAATTAGCGCTGGCAAAATAAAGTTTCTCACCTATAAATGACTAGAATAGACAGTTTGCCGAACACATTACCAGAAATATCTAGGTATGCCTCGGGCAAAATAGGAGGTCCATTATCAATGGGTTTTCCAGAGCCATTAAATATGCGCCCTAGCATATCTAATGACACAGGAGTTTTCAAAACCTGCAAAACATACATTAGAAGTGGCTCAACAATCAACAGTCATAAAAGATAACTAAACTGACCTCCCTTTTGTTAAAACTTTAAAATCACAGACAAAGATGATTGAAGATGCAACTGTGTGTTCAGAGAATTTCCCTACTTTAGAAAGCTCAGCATCATTCATATTTAACGATAAAATTGTTATGAGACAGCTACAAGCACATATACTTTGCATCAAACAGAACAAGGTGAAAACAAATATTCCAATACACTAACTTTCAAAAGATTCTATAACGGTAACCATTCTATCTGCCATCCTAGTTTTACAAGCCACAGTAAAATAAAACCTATAGCACCAAAGAAAAGCAGACTTGTTACCTCTCCTGTAAATTGCACAGTAGTGTATTTGTTGTCAATTCCAGATGTTCCTTCAAAAACCTGTTAAAGGAGAAAGGGGAAAAGAATAAGATGCCACAGTACAGACTTAAAGTCAGTCCAGAACCAATTGTTGCCAAATGCTCTCAGGAGTTCATATCCCACAGAAATGATATTATTGGATTTAGTAAATGGTAAATACATCTTTTCTATCACTATGTTGTTCCCCTCTGCATTTCCTGATCCATTAATATGGACTTAAAACAAGTAACAACAATCAAATATTGGGATTATCATTAAATAAAATATGCCATGAATCATCTCCTATGTGCAAAGAATTCTAGGTTTCAACGCTAGGAAAAATACCTGCACAACTGCTTTCTCTCCATCAACTTCCAAGACTTGACCTCGTCGAGTTGTTCCATCACCTAAACGAATATTGACAATCTCCTGATACTTTGGACCCTGAAACATATCAAAATTATTCGCATTTTACAATCAAACAACTACCCATTAACACTGAATATAAAACCATCAAGGATAAAAGAGCAAACCTACCTTAACTTTGTCAAGAATAACCAATGGTCCAGCAACGCCGGACACGGTTCTATACTCTGCAAACCATAAACCCCCGATTTAATCTTCTAGATAATCTTCACACCAATTGAATAACAATAAATTCTCACCATAGCATCCCACTAGCCTTAGATCATATTAACCATAAAAACACAAAGTAGTTGTTTAATTAAAAAAATTAAAGAACTAAAATATCCATCTTAACTTAAAGTGTGTTTTAATCCACAGAACGATTACGAACATATGTCATGAATTTAAACATATTACATAACCAGTCAACTAAAAGATTAAAAACAAAACGACTCCAAAATCATGAAATTTATTGATGATAGATTAAAAAAAAAAAATCTCGAAATTAGGCAATGGTCAGAATTCAGATTTTAGGCTTTGAATGTAAAATGAATAAGTTACCCATTCCGATCTCCAGAGTTCCCTCCTCCATGTCAATGAAATTCTTTTCAGCACCCATCTTCAAGTTCAAAGCTGATTAAAATTTTATAAACATTAAGAAGAAAACGAATCAGAAACATATATCAGTATTGTCTACACTGATAAAATAGTTGAGCAGATCAAAAGAAGAAAAAAAAACTTGAAAACATTGTTTCAGATCCAAACAAGCAACAGTGTTTTTGAATGGCTAGTGATGGAATCTAAATTTGCAAAGGTTTGAAACACTCGATTCTTACCTCGATTATGTTTTGGAAAGTGCGAATGAGAGAAATTTACCCAAAATGACAAGATATCTCTAGTTTGAGTTGGACAGTTCTATTTGAGCAAGTAAGCGATTAGAACTGTGAAAATAAATGGAGAAATTAAGCACTAACTGACAAATCATTTATGAGATTGCAAACGTCTTAAAATTAAGATTCAATAATTTTTATTATTTTCAAATTTAAATAAAATTTTTATTACATTTATCCATTTTTCAACCAATATAGTTGGTTAGGAAGAAAACAATATATTATTTTTTTATTTATGAGTTAGAAAAAAAAATTATATGTAGGATGAAAAAATAAATAAATGATTCAATGTGATTTTGATAAAATTCATATGTCTGACTTGACTTGTCATATTCATACTAATTGTATTGATGGAGAAATAGATTTTTCCCTTTTTTAATATCATGCAACGTGGCTATAAAGATGAGGTTAGCATCGTAGCATATTCCCTTTCGTTTCTAATTCCAACTTCTGTTATTTTCAACTCCAAAATATTAATACACAATATAATTACTCAATTAACTATAGTTAAGTACTAATTTAGGTGATGGGTTAGAGAAGTAAATATAGATTAATGAGTTAAGAATTAAAAACCTATATATATACTAGTTATATTTTTTTACTAAATTTGGTGTTGCTAGTTAAATTACATTAATTTTGTGAAATTAAAAAAATTATAATTATAATATTAATAATTTAAATTATATTAAAAATAAAAAAAACACACCATAACTTTATAAATCACTTTTACCCATATTTTTATGAGTGAAGTAAATTCAATATAATATAATAATTTCCCATATATTAAATGCATATGTGATGCAATAAGTTCATATATTATTAGTTGATGTTAATAACTTTATAATATTTTAGTTGTTTTATTTTTTAAAAATTATATAAAAATTTTAAATGATAAAAATATAATTATAATGATGTTTATTTTTTTTAAATAAATTATTTTTCAGTTGAATTGATGTGGGTTAACTCAAGAAATTATTTTGATTAAAATATTAAATATAAATCTTAATATAATTGTGATTTTATGAAAAAGAATGAGATTTTATTTTGATCATTTCCGTGTGCAGATATGAAAAACGAAAAGCCAACCTATATATATCTTAAAATAAAAAAAGAAAAACCCGGAAATATGGTAACTTCAAAGAAGTTTCACATGTCTTATATCTACCAGTACAAAATGAAGCTGCCACGACAGCCCCCCCATAACGTGTACAAATTTTAGTTTTTTTTGTTATATGGAGCCTTTTGCAATTTGATGTCTATGGGCCATTGCCATGTGAGTGGCCGCTTTCTAGCCCAAATTCTACAGCATTTAATTTCCTTTTGTTTCCAATTTTGATTTTTGAAAATATTTTTTATTTATATGGAATGAATGAGGTTCATTCATTAAGTTTTTTAAGTTTTACCATTTCATATTTTTCATTTTCCAAAAAAAAAAAATAAAATGAATATACCTGCAAACTGAGTCGACAATATAATTATTGATCAGTTACAAAGGATTATGATGTTACTCTCAAATGTGATATTCATGGGCATTAGCTACAATAACATTTATGAAAGCTGAATTAGCAACATTTTAGCATATATGAAAGATCAGGTGTGTTGAACTGAGGCAGCAGTTGCAGGGTCGACAGCTCTCATGCATCTTGGGTGCACTTCGTAGCCACACCCCAGACACTGGTAAGCCCAACCAGACCCTTGCTCATCACAATCGCAGCATATAAACGGTCCCCCTCCATTCCCTTCCGATACCAAAGTAAGCTCATGGCGGTGACCTGCATGATAATTAGATCTGGGTAATCTCTTGGCTTCTTCCTCCATTTCTTTCTTCAGCAACTCCAGTTTTGCATCAGTGAAAGGATATGCATTTTCCTGGAAAAGATTTATGAGATTTCTACCTTGCTTGGTAACTGTTTTGCCGTCGGGACCTACGATTATCAAACATGGAATGCCTTGCACGTCGAAGTACTTTGCAAGGGTTCTAATAATTGGGTCTCCAAAAGGCACCGCTAGCCATGGCATGGTACCGTAGTAGGAGTCAAAGCTACTTTGGTCTCGATCATTCGACAGAAAAACTATTTCGAAATCCTCACCACCACCTTTTCCTTCCAAACTTTGCTTGATTTTGTGGTAGATGGATATCAGTTTGGGAGTGAACTTAGCACATGGAAAGCACCATTGTGCTGAGAAGTAGAGCCCAACTGTCTTACCTATCAGCGAATCAACTGGCACCTGCAAAACAAATACAAAACCTTGAATCAAGCCTAAACATACATAGATTGATCTCAAAACATGCATCCATCTCGGCCACACAAGTGAGGGCTCATTATGCTGGTGATTAACACAGTCTCGCCCTTGCCTCAGATGTGAATGGGAATCCAATTGTTGGGTGCGGATACCTTGCAAATGTAAGGGTAAAAGGACAAAATGATCTACAAGCGGGGCTACTCAAGTAGCAAACCTGAAATAATACTCTTGTCAATTTCTAAATGCTCAATACATGTTTGTATCAACTTAGGCTATAAAGAATTAAAGAGAGCTTTCTTCATTACCATAGATGGATATCAATGCCACGAGGATGTATACATTATTCACTATAGTCGATGGGTAACAAAGCATATTTATAATATGGAAATGAGGTATAAGCACTGACCTTTCTAGTCATGGTTTGATCCAAAAGATAGTCTCTTCCAGGGTTTGTTAATAAATTGGTCAAGGTCTGACTCTCATGCTTCATCCTCTCTTCCCTTCGCAGTTCTTCCAATTTTTCTTCAGTAAATGGGAAGGCTTCAATTCCATATCTGTAAATTAGTTCTACGCCGTCATGTAAAGTTGAACCATCAGGCTGCAAAAAGATTAAGTAAGGAATGCCTTCAACTTCAAATTTTCGATTCAAGGCTTTCTTTGTCTCCAAATCAGAAAATGGAATTGAAAGCCATGGCATGCTTTCTCGGTAACTGTTGAAGGCACTCAAATCTTCATCAGATGACACAAATACAATCTCAAAACTAGACCCATTGCTCTTCAGCTGCTCATACACGCCAATCAATACTTTATTGAAATTTCTACATGGTGGATACCAGTTAGCTGAGAAGTAAAGTCCAATCACCTTGCCCTCAAGATCCGAAATTTTCACCTGCTATAACCAGTAATGGTTAAAAGTCAAATGGAACCATTCAATTACTAATGAAAAGTCAAGCTTATTCCTCAAATACCCTTTTCGTCGCAAGCCACCACAAAGGACACTCCTACATACATTTTCAGTAAGGAAATACGTATACCAATCTATTCCACAAAAAAAAAAGCCCCAACCTAAAAAAAATTGTGAAAGCGACGTGCCACCAGCTTTCAAATGTTGTAAGGATAATACGCCATGTGTGTAATGGCAATAGCTAGCTTTGTTGTTAGGCTAAAGCGAAGAACAATAATGTCACATGTTCGCAGCACAACCGCTGTGGGGGGAACCCATATTCGACGAGGACAGGCATGTTTGGCATGTTTTTGTCGCGACAAGAAGTATCTTAGAAATTTAAAAGGACGATCACCGACATATTTCCGATAGTTTTGCCGATATATCGATATATTGAACATTATCACGAATGCATCCCACTTTCATGCTAAGAATCCGTTCTATTTCCCTTCCCGACAAGCAAAATTCATAACCCCCCACAAGAACATCAAAACAACAAGATCTCTTCACCACCAATGGTGTTCCAACATGTTTGAATTACCGACAAGAAAGGTAACCAGACTTAGATTGTTCATCTTATGAACTTACAATGCTCCACTTCTCAGTTTCATCTAATTATTTAATGTGATCATCACCTAATTGTCATAAATACATAAAAGACCCCTAAAAAAGAATTCCCTTCAAAACTAAATCAAATCATTGTCGAGTTTAACAACCACCACTAGCGAAATAACATAAGATCTACTCAATTAAACATGTTCTACCAAACAACATCCCATATATTTCTTCATTCTTTGTTTGGTGCTATAATATACCCAGATGATTATACCATAACCAAATTCTAGTTTGCTGGACCTTATAATACATATATAACAAAGTATTAGCAGGTGGGTCTTTCCATTTTAAAACCCTATAGAAGTTCCTGAAATATGTTGCTAATAAATAAAGTTAAATATTTTGAGAATAATACCAAATAATGATATATATATATATATATATAGTTCTAGAAAAGATATTCTGGAAGGTTTATGTAATTTCAGAAAGAAGTCTTGGGTAAAGAAGAAGATAGAAAAGAAATGGATCTACGATGATGAAAGAGTACAAATTACCGTGAAGCCATAAGTGAGTTAGACCAAAAGGTGGCCGCGTGCTTTCATGTCTGACCACAACTTAAAAGTTTACAGCTAAAAATTAATAATAGATACTGAAGAAGAAGAAGAAGAAGAAGAAGATGCTAGATATGTTCTTTATTTCCTTACATGAAAGGAAAACTAACCTGGTCATCTTGAGTAGTTGAGGATAGAAGATAATCACGATCTTTAGAAGCCAAATGAGAAGAAAATCTAGATGTTGAAATCTTCTCGGGATCACCATTTGTCAAAGCTTGAACAAGATTCCTGGAGTTGTCGTCCAAATCCATTTCCTTCCTACTTCATCACTAGTCTTCTTTTCTCGCTTCTCGTTTGCTTATAAAAGATTAAATCGGTCCTTCCAAAGCTTATATTGCATGGAACCATATTCTTTATCCTAAGATAGCAATTCAACCCCCGCCCCCCCCCCCCCCAACTTACGATTTACTTCAAAAGTATAGTCAATGAGCCAAACTCCCACTGTTCCTCAGGTTCATTAACTATCATGCTGCGACGTCTTGACTTATATTTAATTGGTCAAGACCGTCATCTGCCACGCATATAACCTTTTGGTTCGACACATTGGGTTTGCTTCTGTTAAAATAAGAAAACCAAAGTCCAGGCCAGCGTTTCCAAGCCATCTTAGATAAGGTAGGTAAGCTCCCCTGTTTGTCATAAAGATGTAGTGGACACCTGTATTTTTAACTCTCTCCACCTTTTTAACATTATTATTATTTTCTTTTTTATTTTAATTGCTTCTTATATTTTTATTTAAACCTAACAATAAATTTAGCCTTTACATTTTTTCTATCAATTTAGTTCTTTTTTCTTTTTTGTTAAATTTGATCTTTTAACCATTAAAAAAAATCAAATCTCTCCTTTTTAATAGAAATTATGATCAAAACATTAATTTTTAACGTTGTTGACATGACAACTCGAATTATAGTCTATGTACACATCATCTTAACATAACATCATTTGTTTTATATACCACCTCAACAAAAAATAATTTAAAAATTATAAAAAAAATCAAATATAAGATATAAAAAGTTCATAAAATTTCAAAAATATTAGCATTGAGTACACATCCATTATCATGAAGGCTATCGTATTTAAAATTTTAATATTTTAATTAGTATTCTCGTTAAACAAACATCATTTCGAATCTCTTTTTAGAAATTAATCAAATTTAATTCTTTTTAAAAAGATGAGAGCGAAATTTAACTAACTAAATAAATAAAAATATTAAAAATAAATTTAATATTTATTTACTTTTATCTCATACTTCAATGAAATATATTAGTATTTAAAAGTTGGGTTAAATTAATAAAAGAACAAATATTATTATAATTTTTTATATTTTTATATAAAATCTAACGAAATACACATACAATAAGAATTTACCGACTTCAATATTTAAATTTTATTAAATAAAATTTCACTTCCTCTAAATTTTTGAAAAAGATAAAGATAAAAATAGTGCGTGGGAGGATGAGACGGCTGTAAGGCTCTAAAAATTGTAGCTTTGAATTCTCACTATATTGGGGCCCACTTAAACGACACTTGGCAACGCGCAACCCGAAGACCTTAATTTAAAAGTACTTTTAATCCTTTCCTTTTGCTTGTATTCCACCATTGGTTAAAGCTTTTCTAGAAACCTTTTTCCCTTCAGAATGCTTTCAATATTTTGTAATATTTCTTTTTGGTTAAAATCTCTTCTCAATCATTCTAATTCAACAAAATTTGATATTTAATCAATATACTTAAAAAGTTAAAAGTTAAGTCTTTTTACTTTACCAATCTCACTCTAACATTACTATTGTTGATATTCTTCGTCAAAATTTATCAATTTGGCACATGAATTAAGCTATCTTCATATTATGTGACATATGCTTAATAGAAAATAAACATGTTAAGTTGACAAATTTTGAAAGAAACTACCAACGAAAATGATGATTGGACTAAGATTTTTAAACTAAAAATTGTAGGATGATTGAATTTTTAACTTTTAAAATACAAAAACTAAATCTCAAATTCTATAAAAAGTATAGGAACTAAAAGCATATTTTAACCTTTTAAAATAAGGTATTTTTCATATCCATTTACAATTTATGAAGACTAACATTACAATTTCCGTGGTTGCCTCTCCTAAAATGTCATCTTTAGAACACAAGCTTCAAGATAAAAGGAATTTGTAGGCTAAAAGACTCAAACTCTACAAACATGATCATGACACACTCATGATGTGTGTGAAAAAAATTGCATACAATATATTTATTAAAACTTTGTAAGAAAGAATAAATTGAAGCTTTGGCTTAAGAGGTAAAATTGAAAGTTTAAAAGTTTATGGGCTCAAGTTCAAACCTTATTATATGTGAGTTTTTATTGATTTAATATAAAAATGTAAAAAGATAGAAACATAATTATAATATAATAACTTATTTTATAAAACAAATAAAAAAACATGGTTTTTAGTCATTTCACAACCAAGTTGAAATTCTTAAATAATAATATAGAATCCAACCAGTGCATAGTACATGGGTAACAAGTAATTATTAGCTCTAACAATAGTATTTATTGTAGGTCATATGATAGGAATAAAAAAAGCTCGAAAGCACAGTTCTATCAAGCCAAGAACACTTGTCTCAAACAATCGAATATGATAAATGGCTTATTAAAGAAATGTATTCTTGTAACACTCGGTTTTCAATTAACCCAAAAACTTCAAATAATGAGAGAATGAAATTGAAAAAGACCTCAAGATGATAGCCTCTATTGAACGATACAAGAAAGTCGGAAACTAAATGGTACATTGTTGACAACCAAACCTAGTTCGATTAGAATAAAACCAATCGGTTCCTTAGTGAGAGGCATAATAATTAGCTATGGACGATTCTCATAATGTTGGTAATAACGCAAAAATGGTTATAAATAGCTGGGAAATGGATTCCCAGGGATGATTTTCTTCTTAACTTTGTTTCATTTTCTCTTCTTCACCTTCTTTGGTAGCTTGAAGAAGGAATAGCCATAAAAGGTTATGCATGGAGTAGACTTCATGAGGATATAGATGAAAAAGAAGGGAAACCAACAAGCTGGTAAGATTCCTAGCCTCTTTGTGTACTTTGGAACAATAAACACAAATAGAGTCTGTCAGAATAGTAAACATGGGGTAAGTCTAACAGGATAAAAGAAACGGGGTAAGAATAGTATAAGACCCTAGCTCGGCTACGGTAACTCATAGAGTCTACCAAGTAACGAATGCGAAAAGTCTGCCAGGACCTCAAGTGCGGGGTATACTACCAGTGCACCAAGCATAAGAAACCAAGCAAGAAGAAGAAGAGTTAAAAGAAAGCGTAAGTATGGCAAGAGGATCATGAGAAATCTACCAAAAATTCTAAAAGTAGTAAATATTAATGTGGAAGCTGACAAGGCGTAGGTGAATACCCAACAAGAATTAGAGAAAGATAGGTCGTACAAGAGCTGGCCTAATTACGAAGATGTAAGAGGGAAATTACCCGAGGATCGCAAGCAAAAGTCCGTCATTAAGAGCCACCAGAAAGACTTCAAAAGAGTTGTACGCGAGAAGCAAATCTCAAGGAAGGGATGGGAGTTCCACTCCCAAGATAAAGATTCTGTCCAAGGGGCAGTATGTTTGTCAAGACTATTCCTCTTTGAGGATAGTCCTTTACAGAAACATGCCATGAAGCTAGCTCTATAGGGAGAACTTGTTGGGAAATGTGCCCATATTATAGTAAACATGTAACTGTTTTCTATTTATTTAAATGATGAATAAATAAACAAAGTTAATTTCGCATTTCACTATCATGTCCTTTGTATTTATGTCTTTTATATTTTGCATGCATAATGAAATTGTGACAAGCAAATATTAGCTCATGGATTATCTAAGTTTAAACTGAAGATATGTGGCATTGTAAGAACGTTTACATTGCGAAAAAGATAACTTTAGTAGATAATCTAAATGAGTCTGTAATCCCGTAAAAGAATCAAAGTGAGCATTTGATTCAAATACTGAGAAAGATTATTATACTGTCTACAATTCCAATTTGGGAGATGGCTAGTCATGGCTATCGGAGCAGTTGACTCCACGAGTAGAGATATAGATGTATTCATTTGTAAAATGATACATTGGACTGGACCCAAGATGAATTAATTCTGAATCCGTTTGTGAATTAATTCAATTGTGACGTTCATAGTGTGATTTACCTAAATCCTGAGTTAGCCACTGACCATGCATATGCAACTCATGTGCTTTGATATAAATGGAAGCTTATCCTCTAAAGATGATCGAGCTCATAGCTAGTATATTGGGTACATGACTTGTGTATGGCATGGCTTTACTAGCAACAGTGGATTTCATAGCTCAATTAAAGAGTTAATGATATCCTCTCATTGACATTGTGTGCATTGATAAATATGGAACGTGGCCACGGGTTGCTTGTTCTCAAACGAGCAATTTATCACAGTCATTTATTAACAGTGATTATATTAATCATCAAGAAGACACAATGGTGACAATGAGATAAAATCGGATTGTATTGAGTGACCGAATTTAACTCAAAGAAATCAAGGATATCATATGAGGGTAACACACACATGACGAGGTCATTGGACAAAGCAATTGGATGAATTGCTTTCGTAAAGAGTATACATTAAGGAGTTTTCAGTCATGGTACTTCTTGTGAACTGACTCCATGATTAAGTAATTGTGATTTATCGGAATGATGCTTCAGGACATAATTACAATCACTAGAGCCTAATTGTATATGTTTGATTGGTCTCTCCGCTAGCTTAACAAAAGCTCGATCAAACTGCATTTGAATCTGAAAAAAATTCTACGACTTTGGGAATAATTTAATTGAGTCGATTTATTTGATGTGGAATTAAATTAGGTGGTTGTGAGAATTGCTCAATTAGAAAATTTGATTAAAGAATTTTCTTGAAAATTTAATTTGGAAAATCTAAGTGATTTTTGGAAAATTTAATTTTTATCAAGTAAAATTAAATTAATCAAATCAATTAAAAATTAATATGATATTTTGGAAGTTAATTTTCAAGTCAGACAATTGGCCCAATGGGTAATTGAACTTAAAAATTAGACCTGAGATCGTAAATTGGGCCCAGGAGCCCAAAATGGAGACCAAGACCCAAAAATTGGTCGAACTGGCCTGGTATGTGAAACCAAGTCGACAGTCCAACCGGTGGCTAGACCAGACCGGTTGGGTCATCATTGACCTGGACCCGAACCGGCAATAGTCAAACCGGCTTAGGGTGCTATAAGGGTGTCGCACTTGCATCACCGAACACAATGGTGTCGATGGCTGCAACGGTGGCGTCCTGATGGCCAACATTGGTTGGTCGTTGGTGGTTGAGCAATGAAAGAGTTACACTCTTACTAGGACTATACCAGAGAATTTGATTTCAGATTAATTATTCCAAAAATAATATGAAATTAAATTTAATATTTATCTACAAGATAAATATTCTATTATTTTAATAAGATTTAATATTAAATTTAATCTAATTAAAGTGATTAAGTTTAATTATAGTTGAATTCTCTAAACTCTTCCTATATAAAGAGAGTATTGGGTCACTTACACACACTTGAATTCAAGAGAAAGTTGTAAAGAGAAAACTCTCTAAAAAGATTATTCCAGAAAATTTCTAGAGATATTTTTTCTGGTTTACAATATAACACCCCTAACCCGTATCTATCGTCGGAATAGGGTTATGGAGTATTACCGTACGAATAGAACATTTAAACATACATTTCATACATGATCATAAACAAATTATAAAACAATCATTCACGTACATATTGTCCCTTAATCGAGCCCTAAAATTCCTTAGAAGCAATTCGGGACTAAATTGGAAATAATTTGGAAATTTTAGGAAAAAGTTACAAAATTTACAAAACAGGGGTCACGTGACCGTGTGCCTCACACGACTGAGAGACACTCCCGTGTCTCAGGCTGTGTAACATTCGAAGTAGCCTTACATGGCCGTGTGCCAGGCCGTGTGCCAGGCCGTGTAAGTGCCTGACTTGCATGCAATAAAACCTACAGAGGACACACGGCTGAGTCACAAGCCAGTGTCTCGGGCCGGGTGGTCATGAATTTGCCAAAATCAAGCCATTTCCAACATCAACTCATGCATCCAACTAAAGGCCTTTAGTGCACATTATCAAAGCATCATAACTTTACCAAAACATACATATAATGACCAATTTAATGGTCCCAAATCAATCAACCAATATGCCAATCGAGGCACCTCAAATGCTAACATTTAAACTTACCTAAACATGCATTTATTTGATCACATTTCCATCATCAACCTAATTCAACTTCTAACAAATCATACCTCAAATATGACCATTACTATTCCATTACAAAACATGCAACATGATATAGTCACAATGACACAAACTAACAAAGCATCAAATGTACCAACATAGTTAACTTACATAATGTATACTTACCAAATCACTTTCAAACCATTTTCAAACTATCATCAATATGCCAAGTGGATCATGTCAACAAGCACTTTAAAGTAATCAACATCACATAACTTAGTAAGGTATCAAGGTGTACCAAACCAATATAGCTTTCCAAAGCTTACACATACCTAAACATCATTAACACACGCACTATAATACCATTACAAATTGTCCTATACATGCCATTATAAACCGTAACCAAATTACTCAAAAACTACCGATTTGTCTTTTGGATAGTGTGATAGATCTCTGACGAATTTCCAACCAATTGAGCTTCCGATAATCTGTAAAGTAAAGGAAAATAATTACGCAAGCAACAAATACTTAATAAGCTCGTATAAACATTAAACATAATAATCCATTTCAATAATGAAATTTATAAGATAAATATAAACCTATACCAATGCCATAAGATTTATAAAATTATATAACCATCAACTCACAAATGTGTAAGTCCATCAACATCACATATATTTTTCATTCATAACATAATAGGATTTTATAAGACATATTACGCAATCATCAACCTTGTCATAGGATTATGAACCATTCCACTTACTCATACTTACTTTCCATTCCATTCCAAATCTTAACATAAGTTTAAACAACATTATCAATTCAGGACTTAGTGTATTTATCCATGATATAGGTAAATTCATTCATAGCATAAGTAGATTTCTCATATATAAGTACAACATTTTAACTCATCAATCCTTTTATATCATCATATTATATCCCAGTTATGAATTTACCATTTCATTCCCTTTTCTTACAAATTTCATTTGCATAGTACAAAGCATAAACATAAAAATCAACCATACGTGTTCCTGTCATCCACAATCTCAATCGGTAAGTTGTAACATTCAATTCAAACTCAAATAAATGAAAAGTCCATAAAAGTCACTAAAAAAGTTACCTTACTGAGATTTACAATCCGATGAACGACTTACGAATACGAGTACATCGATAATCCAACCGAAACACACTAGATGCTCATAAGAGCTAATCCATCTGAAACACACCAATACTCATAAGAGCTAACCCATCTAAAACACACCAAAACAGAGAGTATAACATGAGAGTTCGCAAAAAATGTTGAACCTCGGCCTATTCGGGAAAACAGTCTCCACAACAATCTCCACTTCAATCCCCCATAAGACACCATATCTCAATTGTACTCTACCCCGCGTTCAATCCGATCCAAGTATTGAATTTCAACAAATTTTCTCAAATATTTTACACATTTATAATCAAATATATCTACTATACTATTTCATATCATCCAATATATCATATAGATGGTAAATTTTAAACTGTACGAACTTACCTGACTAATTTGCAGCAGTGACTAAGTACATGGGTTATTTGGTAATTTTCTCCTCTCCTCGATTTTCCACTCGTTCTTGATTTAAATTAATAATTTCATTCAATTCATTGATTCAGATAGAAAAACCAATTCATTTTATGCAATTAAGTTCTTTTTGAATTTTTTACAAAATTACCCTTAACTTTTCATTTTTATTCAATTTAGCCCATATGTCCTAATCATGCAAATAAACCAATTTTATTGAAAACCCATACCACCCAAATGTTAGTAGCTTCCATTACAGTCCACATTTGTAAAAATTTCACATCAAGTCCTTAAATTATTAGTACTTTAGCAATTTAATCCTTAAACATTTAAATCATTAAAAATTACTTAACAAAATACTTTTAAATAACAACTAATACTTCAAATTTATCATTTAACATCTAAAATCACAAAGATTCATAAATGGCAACATTCAAAATCTTTAACAGATTCAAAAATGAAGGTACGGACTAGCTGAACCTAGTTGCAACGATATCAAAAACATAAAACTTACCTCTCATGCAAAGCCAAGAAGTAACCGAAACTCCTTAGGTAAAAAATGGCGCTTTTGGCCAAAGGTTGAAGAAAAGTGAAGAGAACTTAATTAATGTTTGAATTTGTTTCATTAAATTTTAACTTATTTACAACTTTGCCATTATGCATACCATTTTTTTAATCATTTTTTCATTTCAATATGCCGTCCAACATATTGACTAGGTGATACGAGCTCACCTATGAAGCCTGTGACGGATGTCAATCATGACCCGATGAGGCTACCTAATGGGCCAATTACACGTTCCCGAACCAAACAATTCAAAGATGCCGCAACGGTGTTGGTGGCACAAATTTGGGATGATCATAAAAGAGAGCCCAAAAACATGCTGAACTCATACAACTTATTTGAAGTTGAATATACTAGCCAGTCTGACTGCTAGTTTATTTAACACTTTAATTTACGCATGTTTTAATTTTTATTTTCAGTAATAGCTTCATTTTCTTATTTATTATTTATTTTAGTCTTTATCGAAGTTGAATATTAGTATGCTCTTATCTAGTGTTTAAATAAGGAAACTAAAATTCTGTCTAATCTAATTTTAATTAATGTGATTTCATGCAGTGCTCCACGTTTTTGATGTCATGAAAGATGGTAAAAAAATGCAAGCCTTGAATTTGAATCAACATGGTGGAATTAATGAAATAAAGCTCTTGTCTGTATAATTAGTTAGCTCTACAAGATGTTGGAAATCAACTATAGTTGGCTCTCCCGCAATTATTACCTCCTCCAACATATCTTGGTCATCTCTTGGCTTTTCTACATTAAACTGCTTCCCAGCTTCATGCTCAATTAGCTTGATTCGCACCTTTCTTCAAGCTGATTTAGTCGTGTTAGCTTAGTTCAGCTTCATTCAGTATTCACTAGCCCAATGCCTTTTGGTGAACATGAAGAGACAAAGTTGCCAGGTGCCTTTTGGTGAACATGAAGAGACAAAGTTGCCAGGTGCCTTTTCGAAAACCCAAGGGTTAAGGGACAAGGTTACTAGTGCCTTTTCGAAAAGTTAAGGGTTAAGGGACAAGATTACTAGTGTCTTTTCGAAATTTTAAGGGTTAAAGGCCAAGGTTGTGGTTGGCCTTTGTTTAGCCTATAAAAAGGCTATGTAATTATCATTGAATATAACTTGAATTTGAATGAAAGAAAATTTTCTTTTGGTGAGTATTCACTCTCCTTATTCTCGAGGTTGAATTGACTTATCTAGTTTTCTAGTGGCGTCGTTCTTTCCTTGTTTTGAACTTATCATCCTCACGGGTGTGGCGTTCATCTACCTATACCGTTGGTTCCTATCTCGCTAGATAGTGGGTCTCGGTTTTATCTCAAAACTCATTCCATCAATTTGAAACTTATAAGATTCGGGTCTTTAATTTTTATTAAAGGTTCTTTCTTGTTTCAAATACGTATCCATTTCAGCTTATCACCTATCTTTACCTTTCAAAGATTTTAATTCCAATAAAATTATCCCTTTGTTAACTAAACGAGAAACTACCTAATTTACGATCGGGCAACATTTACGATTCGCCTCCTAACCCGAGACGGACCGTTATCACTAGGGTTAAATTACCATTTAGGTCCTTCCTCATTCATTAATTAAGCCATTTGATCATCTAAATGTTATAATTATCATATTTTGCACCTTTTACAATTTAGTCGTTTTTAATTAATTAACTATCTAACTATTAAAATTTCTTAACGAAACTTTAATATAACCTTAATATTTATTAAAATATTTACGGCTCAGTTTATAGAAATGAGGGCCCAATACCTCATTTTCTAAAACCACTTGACTTTAAGGTCATACCACTTGAACCTAATTATTCTATCAAATAATATAAATTACCAATTCAACATTTATTTTAATATCATATTTGACTCGTAAATATTCAATAATAGTATTTACGAACTCACTCATCGAATTTGTGGCCTCGAAACCACTATTTCTGACACCACTGGAAAACGGGTTGTTACATACAACTTAACCCAAAAGTTTAGAGAAACTAAAAAATTACCCTACTAGTAATTTTTTGTGAAAAATTTTATTAATCGAAGCGAGCCCACACTCGGCAAACGTGAACTTGAGGATAGCAGAGAAGACTACTCGGTCAAAGTGCTTATCTTAGATTAATCACAAAAGTTACAATTTTAATTAAGTGTTTATTACTTTAGATATCACAATCAAGATATTGTTTGGGAAAAAAATTTAAAACTCTAGTTTTTCCCTAAATTTATTTTCTGCTGCGTTTCCCAAACCCATTTTTCCAACATAACTTACATAATAGGGGAATCAGACTCGAATAGTCTAATGAGTGATGGTTTGCCAAGACAATAAGTCAAATGTTCATCACAAGGGACAAGTGAGGTCTCAGGTTAGTCTTGTACATAAGGCAGATTACTGGAAGTAATCCCACCATTATTACCAATCGGATGGAACGAGATTGGGTTCGCCAAAGTGGCGAGGTCTGCTATAAGTTAGCACAATACGAAAATGTCAATGAGTCCTTCAAGACTATGGTATGGAAAGAGGAAGTCCACCAAGGGCTGGTTCAACCATGGAAGTCAGCAAAAAAAAGGTATGACCTAAAGACTGTTGGGCAGAAAGACAAAAGAGCGATACCATAGAGGTACATGATGGTAGACGGACGTACAACCAAGTAAGATAGAGGACAACAAATACCTTGTATGTGAGGTGTATGAAAGGAAGGAAAGACGAGAAGTAAGGATAGGACTTGGTGAGGCATTTGGATTACATTCAAGGGAGAGTTCGACTAAGAAAATGTCTTATAGTGAGTCAAGTAGCTCAAAGGATTAGGTGGAGTTCGTCACATTGATAAAGAACATACGCCTTGAGTGAGCAAGGGGTTAATTTATGTTCAGTTTATTTTACATTCATTACTCTCGTGTGATAGGATTATTTATGGTAGTAAAGGAACTCACAAAGTTTACTTGAACTTACAAGATTTTGTCTAATGTTCGCAGGACTTGCAAAGATGATCGATAACTTCGAGAAGGGATCAAGCCAGATGGAGGGGAGATCGAGGATCGCTGTTGGATCATGTCATGCACATAGCCATAGGAAGTAAAATGTTGGGATTGAAATTTTTAGAATTAAATATTTAGTTGTAATTATCTTAATTTACTTTTATAATAAACATTAAAAAAGAAAATAAAAGTTATTTTATTTAGATTTGATCTAAGAAAAAAAAAGTAAATTGAAATGATTATTATAATTTTTTTTTCTAAAAATTCAAATGGAGTTAAAATAAATAAATTAAATAGGTAATTTTAAATGACTTAAAAAGTTGTTGGAAATATACATTTTACAAATATAGATAAATATAGACTAATAATAAAAGTAAAGAAATATATATATAAAAGAGAAAGATTATTATAGTCTTATTTACTCATAAGAATATATATTTTAAAAAATAATGTAGGTTGACTTAAAATAAATTTGGAATAATAATTTATAAATATAAGCGGCTTTAAAAAAATTAAACTCATATTTTAGGTAAAACCAAATTTAGATAAGCATAAAATATACTAACATTATATAAAAGGGGAATGTACTTACACTAACATAAAACTAAAAAAAAATTACATTTTTTCAGACATTTAGATCAAAATTCAATTACCAATAAGATTAAAATATTATTTCAATTTAAAGTACTTTGTTTTATTTAAATTTTATCTATTTCCTTCAACAATTATATCTTCCTTAGTTAAGAAGAATTGCATTCATAATATACCGCAAGATAAAGGATGTCTAATGAGCAAACACAAAGATGTTACATTTATGTTTTCCCATTTGAATTTTATATTATGATTTGTAATGTTATATTTTGGAATAAAATTACGTTATTTGGAATCTTAATATTTTGGCCACCTTATAGTTTTACATTCCCAAATAATGTTAAGATATCGCAATATAAGATATAATTCCGTTACAACATATTCTTTAGGTTATCTTAGATTAAAGATGTAATCTAAAATTTTGGATCGATTTATTCTTTATTTTTATTATTTTAATCAATTTGGGTTTTTTTTTCAAATAAAATTTAAGATTAATTAAAAATAAATATATTATTTTTCATTGACAGTGAAACAGTAGATGTCATACTTTAAAATTATAATTGTTATATTTACTTTAGGTCAAATTCTTTTATTAGACCTAGTATTTTGTGTAAGTTGTGGATTTAGTACCTGTAACATCCCAAACCCGACCTAGATGTTATGACCGAATCTGGAAGTGTCACAAGGTAAGGGTTTTGAAAACGGAGTTGTCTCATCAAAACATCCACATTTTTAATTGAAAACATCGTTTAGTTAGTCCATTTGCCAAAAACTTATTTCAACGGAAGCCTTAAAACAGTTAAATTTTGAAAATGCCGTCATGTTTTAGGAAAACCTTTGTTTGCGTATAAATTGTCATTTTTAGAGGGAAACGTTTTGTTTAAGCATGCAATTTAACAACATAAAAACCAAAACCAATAGTTAAAAACCATAAAGTCCAGAGAGTCCCAGAATAAAAAAAAACTCTCAAATATAAACCAAAATCATAAATAAACCAAAAATAATTAAGTTTTAACAATTTACGGTCGAGTGGTCACCGCTAAGTCTCTGCTGCACCAATCCGCCTAAGTCTGTGGATTACCTGACAAAACAGACAAACATATGTGAGTTTACGTAAACTCAGTGTGTAACCCAACAGAATTAAGCATGAAAACATACAGAATCATATGCACAGTCAGATACAGACACAGATTCAGTTCCAGATTAAGATATGCAAAATCCTACCCCCATCCTCTATACACCAACTCCAACCATCCTATCACACCATGTGGGGTTAACAACACTCACCCATCCCTACACACCACATTGTGCTATTGAGACACATATCAGATAATATGCAGCCAAGCTGCCAGAATAAAGGCGATTAACGCCAAACAGAATACTTCTTCCGCAAATACAAGTCCACCCCAATAACAAATACAAAATTTCAGATACAGATATAACAAACTAAACATGCTTTATACAATTAACAAATATATATACATTAGTATAGTCAGGTATATATTAAGTATCCTACTCAGATCAATCTATCAGAATATCATAGCATGCAAATCAGGGTTAAATTAGCCCTTACCGACCCTACCGGAAGCCCACAGTCGATCAGAGTGACCCGTGTGACCCTAGGGAAATTTTCAGAATTATGGGCCAACATGCCCATGAGGTTTGCTCGTGTGGGCCCACATGCCCAACTTGGCCTAGCCCATGTGGCCCACACGGCCACACTCAAGCCACCACACGGCCGTGTGCTGCGCACGACCATGCCTTCATTGACCCCACGGTCGTGTCTCGCATACGGCCATCCACATAGGCGACCACATACCCGTGTGACGTCGACAGATTCATTTTTTGGCTTTCGTCAAAGCCTCGTTTTCTGCATTTCAGGTACACAACTGGTGTGATTTGATGCAAAAAAAGTCCCGATACCACCAAAACCTATAATTGGCATACCAAAGCTCAGAATCAAACTTAACAACACAATTAAACCGGGAATTCAAAACCAACCATAATACAAATCAAGCCCTTACCGCTTACCCCACCATTCCGAACGACTGACTATGATTCTGCAAGAGTAGAATCTCGATCTTCCTGATTCACTGCTGCCAAAACAACCGTATAACCCCAATCAACGATGGAAAAGACAAAGTTACAGAATAGCAAAGCCCTACTTACCAGAACGTGTGATGAAAACTGAAATAACAAAAACGAATGTGCGACAGCCGACAAAAGAAAACAAAACCAAAAGGGAAAAAGGAAAGAAGAGAACGATAAAGAAGTAAGGACTAATGTCAGTTCTTTTTTTCTGGGAAGAGGGAGATTTAAAAAAAAAACAAAGGATAAAAATAAAAATATCCCCAAGTCCCTAATTTTACTCCCACTAACTCACTTAACTCATAACTCCTTAGAAATCCAACTCTACCGAAACTCTTTAATAAATATTCAATAAAAAATTAGTACCCTTGCTTACGCAAGGATTAGAACAAAGATCCTCCAACACATTGACTCCTTTACCACTCGAACCAGCAGACTCATTTTGATATGAATTCACAGGCAAATAAGTAAAAACCCACTGCACAGGGATAAGGTTTGGATCTAAAAATAACCAAAATTTGCTAAAAGTAAGGCTTGAACTTGGGACCTCTCACACACACCCAGAATACTTAACCACTGAAGCAGATAAACAGTTGTATCAAAATTGTACAGAAACATAAATAAGAAAATTAGGGCGTTATAATACCTGTAATTTAATTTGGTCATTTTCAGTGCTTGTATTTTTAGAAATTTAAAATTTTAGTCCTGACTGAATGATAGTTATTAAATACATTAAGTTATGTTATGTTATTTTTAAAATTTGATGCGCCAAATATATTATCACATATCCTAGCTTATTATTTCCACATATTACTCACAAAAAAACTTAGTTAATAGATTTATCAATTGTTGCTTGCATTAAGACTGATGTAACACCATAAACCCGACCTAGGCATCTAGACCAAGTCTGAAGAGTTACATTAACGTTATTAAGAAAACCAACTTTTATAAGTATAGATAAAACCAATTGACAAGTCGTGGCAACCATTAAATCCAACATACAATTCAACAATCTTAGAAAAGTCGTATTACTAAGAAATACTAGAACTACATGATAATTAGATAATAAGGTGATAAAGCAGATTGACCGAGCTTCCCTACGCCGACCCGATCAAGCCTGCGAGTTACCTGAAATCCAGTCAACAACACAATGAGTAGAGAACTTAGTGTATAACCAATATAGATTCAACTAGAAGCACAGTTTTAATAAGAAGTTCCCAAATCTCAAGTTCCAATCAGAATCAGAGAATATTCCGTATATGATTAATGTATCAGTTATATGATAGAACAGTTCCAGTTCAGATACAAAACAAATTAGAAACATATGCAGTTATTCCTATCCCCATCCGCTACACACCATCTCCTACCATCCCAACACACTGTTAAGGGCATTTAATACCCATCCAGCCTACACACTATATAGTGTCAGTTTGACACGTTTACTGATATGCAGACTAGCTACCAGATCGGATTACGACAAAGCGCTAGATTCACATATAAATTGTGGCTTAGCCACTGAATCAGAACATATTACTTCCTCTTTTACATAATTCCCAACCAATGCAAATACAATTTACAAATGTCAACAACATATGCACAGTCATTCAGATTTAATTCATAGGTAGGTGATACAGAATAATATCATCGACAGTCATCATGATGCGTATACATTTATATAATCAATATCTCAGTCTCAGAACATCAGATAGCACTCATACAATCTAATTCAGGTCATAAATAAATTATGATAGGCCAATGTTCATGTTATACAACGCTTATGGCTTCAAAGACAAGTTCCAGATTTTACCCACACGCCCGTGTGGTCCTAATTGATAAACAGTGAGTCACACGGCTTGGACACACGCTCGTGTCCTTAGCCCGTGTGATCTTTATTTTGTACTCAACAAGTTACACGGCCTAGACCCACACCCGTGTCATTGGCCCGTGTGAACTCTGCACTAACAAGACCACACGACCTAGACACACGCCATGTCTCTTGCCCGTGTGGCTCGTATGTAGTGAATAATGTGTTGCACGGCTTGTCACACAACCGTGTGGCTCACACGGCTTACCACTCAATCGTGTGACGTCGACAGCCATGTTTTCTAGTGTCCAAAATTCACAAAAATAAGGGTTTCGGCACGCACCTGAAGTGATTTCAAAGCAAGAACAACGTAAAAGACTTCCGAGGCCTAGAATGGACAGTCAATAAATAACTAACAAAAATACAACATTTATTAATATTAACGCGCAACTAAGTTCAGCGACATATTTCGACACAAACCCCAATTCAACATAACCATTACCTCCGCACCTAACGAAAATTCACGAATTAAGAGCGTTAGAGGGACTGTCGTTCTCAAGACCTTCTCCTAAAAACAATAATCGAACACGCAAACAAATAATTCCATCATTAATCAAGAAACAAATTTCTTGGCAAAAAGGCAACAACCAACGATTTCAGATATTGCACAACTGAACTCACAGAATTAAGGGAAACGAACTTACCGACAACAACAACAGACAAAGAGTACGAATCTAAGCGGACGATAAGAAGAAAAGGGAAGAAAACAGCAACAAACGTCAAGCAAAAGAAAAAAAAAGAACGAAGAAAGAATTGGGAAATTAGAAAGAATGATGTTAAATTAATTGCTTAAACCACCAGCCAGAATTCCAACAGTTAGCAAAAATATTTCTTAACGCATGTATTTAGACTTGAACATAGAACCCGAAAGAATATTGAAGCTAAACCATCAAATCAGGAAGCTCATTTTTTACCTAAGTTTGCACAAAATTAGACTTAATTATGTAATTTCAGGACTAGGGTTGCTTAGAATAAAATAGAAAAATTCTAAAGATGCGACTCGAACTCCTAGCCTAAACCACATAAGCAGAGGATAGAACCACCAATATAGAGATTTAATTACAACAAAATCGAACACTCAAGCATTCAAATTTTTGGGGTGTTACAACTGAAATTTTAAAATTTTATAAATATAGCGACTAAAAATGATCTAATCAGAGAACATGAATTAAATCTATAACTTTACGCATAATACAAGACTAATAGCATAATTTAACCAAACAAACTTAATGGTTATTGTTTCGTCAAGACTAAAATTTTAAATTTTAAAAAAGTATAAGGATTAAAATTGATTAAAATAAAGTACATGTACTAAATTCACAAATTATGTGAAGTATAGTGTCTAATAGCAAAACTTGACCTTTAGTTTAATAGTTTATTTATTAGTATATTAATTATTGTTGATGATGCAATTACTTTACATGAATTATTATAATTATAATTTATAAATTTATTTCAACATTATATATTTACTTATTAATATATAAATTGTAATAAAAGTAAGAGTTGTTATAATTGATTATAATTTTATGAAAATTGAGACCAAAAAAATATTTTTTGGGTGCAACCTGACCAATCGACGGCACCCGTATTTAAAACCCAAAATACATTTTTTTTAACAGTATACACATAAAACAAAAAAATATTATTTTATTGATGCTACCAATGTGTCAAGCGGCACCCTATTATTTTTAGTAAAATATATTTTTTAAGCTAAAAAAAACTGGTATTTTAATTTTCAGGTAATGGAACTCGGGACTGTGACCAATAGGTCACATCCATGGCAGGCCATCAATCACGGACTCGGGTTCCAATACCCAAAAATTAAAATACCAGCTTTTTTTTTTCTTTTCAGCTTCAGAAAAAGCCTTTTTATTATTATATTATTTATTTATTATTATAAAAGGGGGTTAGTTTTGTCTCCCAACCACGACACATTAATTCTTGAGTTGAAGTGAGAAAAAAATTTTGAACCTGCTCCCCTCCCCCATCCGAAAATTGCAATTAAGTTTATTCACTGGTATTTTAGGAATAGTTTATTAATGTTGGTATTAAGGTATGTTATTTGTGTCAGAAAGTTAATACGAATTATTTTGGTATGTTAATTTTTTTATATTACAATTTATTTTGTTTACTATGGTTTAAAGAAAAGCCAGAAGGTTCTTTCTTTTTAAAAAAAAAAAGTTAGTTATTTTATTATAATTGTGTATGCTTACTTTTTATTGTTATTTTATTAAGTTTTTTTTGTTCTATTTTTTGCAGTTTCAGAAAAGATGGAGAATCATTTTTTTTTGCAGCAATTAATTTCAATAGTGTTATTTTAAAAACAACTGTTGGTTGTATTTTTGAAACTTATCAAAAAATCGGAATGAGATTCAATAGGAATGTGTCCATCGGTGATATGAATGAGAAGGTCAGTGAAAAAATTTCCCGACGTTGTGGAAGGAGGATGATGGAACTATTTTACAAATTTACAGTTTCGTCAAATCCTATCAAATTTATCGAGATGGAACTTCTAGAAAATGATGACGTCGAGACAATGGTCTCATTGTATTGGTCGCCAGAGAGGTTAAACATTGAACCAATTCAATTATTTACTAAGTTAGCAGATACGGAGCCCGTTGAAAATGTAACACAGTTAAGTCAACAATATGGAGTTGAAGACCAGCAAACTGATGTTCCCAGGTCGTTTGTTCATGGTTTTGACATCAATCTTAGCATTGGATGTTTAGATCAGTACGGTGGTGGATAACAGATTCATCCAGTCATTATTGAAACTGATGCGCTTGGTGAAGATGGATCCGATAATAATGATTGTTCTGATCATTAGTGAAGATTTTAATGACCCCGATTTAGACGATGTCCCAAACGATATCGACGACAAAGGACAAAATGATGAAAATGATCACGCCCTTTTGGTTGAAAACTTGAGTTGTGGTATCGTCATACGCAATAATCTCGAGGCCCATATGTGGATCGCCAATCCCGATGCAACGCATGCTTCCAAGTTCCCCGAGTTCCTGGACATTATATCTGCTCACCTAATGTTAGAAGATCCTGAATCGAAAGAGTTGTTTGTGTGTCAAAGATTCACAAGCAAAGACGAGTGTGTCAATAGCATCAAGCGCTATAGTTTGAAGGTGTCTATCGACTACAAGGTGCCTAACTCTAAACCGACGATCTATGTTGGTGAGTGTTGGAAGCTGACAGGAGGGTGCAAGTGGGGGGTACGAACTGCATTTATTTAAAGGCTCTAACAGTAGGAGATACAAAAATATGTTGGGCCTCATACATGCACTTTTGCTCGTTTGACGCAAGACCAACGCAAACTTGATTCAAAAACCATCTGTAACTGCATATTGACAATGGTTAAAGATGACCCCACCATTATTGTATTGGTACTGATTACCAAAATGCAAGAACGATTTTATTACCGAGTTTCATATTGGAATGCATTGTTGGCTAAACAGATGGCCATGGATAAGTTTTACGGAAATTGGGATGTGTTGTACAAAGAACTTCAAGGTTGGATTGCCACAATATGAGAGCACGTTATAGGAACTGTCATTGAGTTGCAGACGTTACTTTATCATGACCAAGGCAACCAATTACGTCTGGGGAAAAGAACTTTTTACTGTATAGTTTGGACATTCGGTCTATGCATCCGGGTCTTTCCCCACAGTAAGTCGTCTGTGCAAGTAGAGGTGACCTGGCTATACAGGAAATATACACAGATCCTCCTCATTGCAATTACACAATACAAGAACCAGAACTTCTATCGATAGCATTTATCATTGTCGAATGAGAGAACTTGGAGTCGTAGGAATTTTTCGTGGAGTACTTGATGAGAAATGTTGTCACTCAAGATAACGTTTGCATAATTTCCAATAGATCAAAGGGGCTAGTTGCCGCAATTAGGCGTTTAGTTGTTCCGTTGAGATCCGTATACTGCATCAAGCACATTATGATGAACTTCTACAAGGAATTCAAAAATACAAATTGACAAAGAAAAATTGTGAACATTGGTAATTATTTGTCTCACATTTTTTTCCATATGTTTAGAGTTTTCCAATCGACACATATCATGTTGTAACGGTTCAAAGTATGAGCTGGAGCTACATCAGTTCAAATAGAGACTGACTAACTTCGAAATTGATATGCAATATGTCGACTCAAACTGGGGCCAACCCCCCATCTCCGAGTGCTAGGAACTGTTGGTCGAGTGTGTCTATACAATAAAGATGTCGGATCAAGCTCAGGCTCAGGTGGTGGAGGAGATTGCTTACGAGGACGGCTTTGTAGGGGACCTCGTCGAACCATATATGAAGGGATTAACATCAATCGATCACCATATAAATAGGGGAACACATTCCGTATATACCACTGCTGATAGTCCCTCGAGGGAGTGAAATTAGAAAAACACGATTCCAAATAAGGCCTTCTTTTCAACTAGGCGTTCCACAACATAATATATGGTTGATGCTCTAATGCCCAGTTCTTTGCATATTTCCCCTTCTTGTCAATTCCGTGGACATCTTTTCCCAATTGTATAGGAATGTCCGAAATATGTTGATGACACCCAATCCCAGGTATACCACTTCACCATTTGAAAATTGATAATGAGTGTGTTAACACACCACACGATTGCTATATACGACGCTATATACGACATCCACACGAATTGCACAATTAAACACATGATTAAAATAATAATTACAACGTAATTTAATAAATAAATAATTACATAATATTAATATAATTTAATGATTTGAAATTATATTACCTCATCCCCGGCGTATGCCTCGACCATCTATCGGTATACAATGAGTGTTTTCGACTTCCCAATGTTCGGACAAGTATACCATCTAAAAATATAAACCAAACTCGTTAAAAAAGATTTTCATGAAAAAAATCTTAATCCAAATTTAAATTTTTTTACCTATTCATAAGTGGGAACCAATGCGCTTGGTGACCCACTAATGCTAGAAATTACATCTTGTATAGTGTCGAAGATTATAACAGTATCAGACTGCCACCTACCTCGACAATTTTTTGCTTTGTCGCCCGACAATGCTCACGATATAACGTAGCTAATACTGTCGAACCCCAACTGTATAAACGGGCACATTGCAAATTATTAAATAAGGCCAGGTATATCAAGTGGACTATATTATTATTGGAATCCAACATAAGTACCCCATATAAGTTGTAGTATATAGGCCCGAACAACCTGTATCTTCTCCATCTGGGTCGCATAATCTGATAATGTTTCAAAATTTACCTTTAGCCACAAAAATTTTAAACCAGTAAATTTATCAGTACCATAATCGAAAGAGTGCCCGAACAAGTCAAAGCAGACAACCGCAGGATCTATTATGCTGCTTTAATTGGTTATCGCATCACCGTCTACGGGGAGCCCTAATTGCATTGCGACATCCTCAAATGCGATGGTGTAACAGCCCGATTTTCAGTAGTGACGGAATAGTACTTTCGAGACCAAAATTTTCCATCATGTCCACTCCTAATTATTATTATTTTTAGAATATTTATAAAGTTTTTAAATCTGTGTTAAAATTTGGTTTAGAAATATTAATATTTAGATATTTAATTAAAGAAAAAAGACTAAATTGAAAAAGGTGCAAAAGTTAATAATTTGTTCAATTAAATGATTAAGTTGCTTAGTAATTATACGAGAAGGGACCAATATAATAATTAGTCCCTAATGGATAGTGTTGGACAGCAAGAGAAATTAAAATGATAGATCAATGAGATTTTAATGGCATAATTGTAAATAAATAGAAATTAAATAAAACAAGTTAGAAGAAATAAGTTTTTCTTCTTCATTTCTTCTTATGCCATTGCCGAAACACCATAGAAGTAGCTTGGTGAATTGGTTGAGCATAGAAGCTTGCATGTGAGTTCAATTCTTACCCGTTTCTTATAATTTTTATGTTTTTGATATCGTTGCAACTAGGTCCAGCTAGCTCGTACCTTCGTTTCTGGTCCTGTTAAAAATTTTGGAAGTTTCCATTGTTGAATACTAGATGTTTATAATGAATATCATGTATTTGGAGCTTTGATTGTGTTGTGTGATGATTTGGTAAAGTGATTTTTGTTAAAATTTAATATTAGGATTAAATTGTGAAAATGTCAAAATATTAGGGTTGGATAGTGAATTTGATGTTTACTAGGGGCTGTTTGAGGGCATAGAATTTTTGGATAAATTATTGATTTGAGAAAATTAGTTAATTTGATGAATTAACTAATTAAGGGATTAAATTGCAAAAATTGTAAAAGTTTGGGACAATTGTGCAAATTCAAATATAAAAGGGTATTAATTGTAAAATAGATTGGAAATGAAATATATGCTAATAAATAAAATTTACATTTTAGATCAAAATCCCGTAGATACTCATGGAAAAAGAAAAATAGCGAAATAGTCACTGAACCTCTACAACGACTATAATTCAGTCCAGGTAAGTTTGTACGATTAAAATTTAACATTTGTAATAATTAGTGATTGGTATTATGTATATATATTCTATTGTTGGAAATGAAGTATTATTTGAATTATAATATTGAATTGGATATTTGGTTTGAATTGAGCGCATGATTTGAGTACATTTGTGATTTGGTGTTTGACGGGGGTTTAGAGTGGAGAAGGTATTGGAGGGAGATATTAACATTTTACCCAAGTAAACCGGGGTTCAACATTTGTTGCGAACTCTCACGTTTTACTTTCTGTTTGGCGTGATTGGGTGGATCAGCTCTCACGAGCTTTTGTTCAGCTCTTACGAGATTCTGTTCAGCTTTCGAGATTCTGTTAGCGTATTTAAGAGGGCCAGCTTTTATGAGCTTCTGTTGACGATGTATTCTTACCCCGTAAGTCGTTATTCGAATGGAAATCTTGGTAAGGTGATTTATTTAACGAATTTGAAAGACATGTTATTTATTTTTGTATTGATTTGAATACAGATGTTTTTATCGATTGAAGTTGTGAATGACAGGGAGTTTTCTTGGATGATTTTTATTGTTTGATTTATTATAGTTAGTTCGGTAAGATTTTCGATTAACTCGTCGAATTTACTAAGCTTCATTAAGCTTACTTGTGTTGTTTAATGTCATTGTAGATTTTCGGAAGGTTAGACGATTAGATTGGTACTCAAGTCAGACTATTCAGTTTATCTCAGTAGTTTTTGAAACGTTTAATTCGTATTATATGGCATGTATAGGCTTTTGTGCGATTTTGGTCAAAGTTTGGCTTATGTAAATATTATGAATGATATTTTGTTTATATAATCAACTTGCATATTGGTATGAGAATGAGGTATAATTGTGATGCTAGTATGTATGATATATATATATATATATATATATGTATTTGAATTAGGGTGATTGTGGTAACTTTGTTAGGTAAATTGATTAGGTGTTGTTTGAAAGAGTTTATGAATTGAATTGATGTTTATTTTGTTGTGAAAATGTTATATACTTGTGGTACCATTGAGGGTAAATTGGTTAGACACTATTTAGGTAGGTTTGATGTGTTTATGACTCGATTATTGTCGTTTTGGATTGGTATTTTGATTGATATTTGAGTTTCTTAAGGTCTAAGCAATTACGAAATGGTAAACTTATGTTTTCAGGTTTATTTTGGGGCTACACGGTCTGAGACAAGGCGTGCATGTCAACCGTATGACACACGGCCGTGTGTCCCTTGTAGGTTCAATGCATAGAGTCAAGTTTTTACACGGCCTAGTACACAGCCTGGCACATGGGCATGTGAGATCATTTCGAAGGGTACATGGCTTGACACACGAACATGTGGCTTGGCCGCGTGACCCAAGTTAGTAAGTTACATGGGCACGGACATGTGCTGGGACACGGCGGTGTGACCCTATTTCGAATGTCCACACTGCCTAGCCACACGGCCATATGACCCCTACAGTCTAAATTTTTTTAACTTTTTCCTAAAATTTCCAAATGTTTTCGATTTAGTCCCAGATTGTTTCTATAGTATTTTTAGGGTCTTGAGGGCTCGATTAAGGGACATTATTGATGTATTTGAATAAAATTTGATTATGTTTGTATTAATGTATGATTTGAATGGTTTAATATTCTGTTTGACCGGTAATGCTCTATAACCCTGTTTTGGCGACGGATACGGGTTAGGGATGTTACATTTAGTGGTACCAAAGCTACGGTTTAGTTGATTATCGGGCTGAAAGTAGCGTGTGAAATGTCTAAAATTACATGCCATATAAATCTGCGATAGTGTGATGTGTGTGATCCGATCTAACCTTTATTTTCTTATAGATTGTAAAGATGTCAGACGGATCTGATTGTGTTAACAATGATGAGGTTAGCAGTAAAGTACCGACTTCTAATCATGGGACGAGTAGTAATTTTCCAATTCCTCTGGCTCAAGAACATGAGCTTAAAAATATGTTCTTTTGGTATATGAACCAATGGTTTAGCGAGTTTATACAAGTGAAAAATTCGGCTCAGCGATTTCCACCCCCTTTTGTACCACCTGTTGTACCTCCGGTTGCACCTCCACCTCCTTCAGTGATTGAACCTAATAGACGTATTCCGATTAAGAAACTTAGAAAGTGTGGTGTTGAAGAATTTCTGGGCAGATCAGAGGATGATCATATTAAAGCTAAGTACTGGCTCCAAAATATATTACGGGTTTTCGAAGAAATGGCTTACTCTCCTGATGACTTTCTTAGATATGATATTTCGTTATTAAAAGATGAAGCGTATAGTTGGTGGTTGACGATAATAGCTGTGGTACCGAGGGAGAAAGTTTCCTGGGAATTCTTTCAGATCGAGTTTAAAAAGAAATATGTCAGGAAAAGGTATTTGGAGAAGAAACTGAGAGAATTTCTTGAGTTATGTCAGTGAAATAGATCGGTGGCTAAATACGAAAGAGAATTTATGTATCTAAGTAAATATGCCCGAAAAATTGTGCCTACTGAAAAAGAAATGTGTATCCGGTTTGAAGATGACTTGAATGATGAAATCTGAATGATGATCGGAGGTAATGAAATACGAGAATTTGTTGTCTTGTTTGATCGTGCACAGAAAATGGAAGAAGTGTACAATCGCAGCATACAATAGATAGATGAATTCGAGAATTTCACAAGAGAGGTTCTTCCAAGTCGTTTTTTGCATCACCGGCGAAGAAGACTAAGGATGATTTTAGCCGAGCTACCTCAGTGTCTGAGCATCCGAACAAAAACAAGACGATTCAACATGATTTCAGAGTACTTATTAGACCAGCTGATAGTGTGGGTAGTGTATGAAATGCTCTAAAGCCCAATTATAGATATTGCAGGAAATATCATCTTGGCGATTGTTAGAGGTAAATCGAGAGCCTATTATAGATGTGATTCAACTAATCCTTTTATTCAGAATTGTCCTAAATTTCCAAAAGAGGATGAAGATCAGAAAGAAAAGTAAATATCTATCTCTCAGAAAAGTAGATGTCTGGGCCAGAACAGTGCTACCGGACTACTAGTACGGGAATGAAAGACACTGTCGTTCGGTCAGAGGCTAGAGCACCTTCTCGCACCTACGCCATTCAAGCTAGGGAGGAAGCTACTACTCCATATGTGATTGCTGGTATATTCTATCTCTTTAATGTTACTATGTATGCATTGATTGACTCTAGGTCAACTCATTCTTATATTTGCACTGCATTAGTATCGGAAAAGAAGTTACCTATTGAATCTATTGATTATGATATTCAAGTTACTAATCCACTAGGTTAGAGTGTGATAGTTAACTTAGTTTGTCGTATTTCTCCACTGAAAGTTAGGGGATGTGAATTCCCTACTAATTTGATGTTGTTACCCTTTCGAGAATTTGATGTTATTCTGAGTATGGATTGGTTATCTTTGCATGATACTGTAGTAAACTGTAGACAGAAACGAGTTGATTTGAAATGCCAGACATAAGAGATGATTTCAGTTGAGTTTGAGAATCCGAAAGATGTTGTTAGAATTATTATATCTTTTACTGCTCAGAGATTGATTCAAAAATGTAGCAAAGCATTTCTAGCATATATTCTTGATACCAGAGATTCAGAATCGAAACTAGATCAATTACAAGTTGTTAGTGAGTTCGCTGATGTATTTCCTCAAGAGTTGCTGGGTATACCTCCTAATCGTGAAGTTGAGTTTATGATTGATTTGGTTCCTGAAACTACACCGATATCAATATCACTGTATCGTATGGCACTAGTTGAACTAAAAGAATTGAAAGCACAATTGCAAGAGTTATTAGACAGAAGGTTTATTCGACTGAGCGTGTCTCCCTATGGTGCACCTGTATTATTTGTGAAAAAGAAAGACGGCTCTTTGAGATTGTGTATAGACTACAGACAGTTGAACAGAGTCACGATAAAAAATAAATACCTTTTGCCACGTATCAACGATTTGTTTGATCAATTGAAATGTGCTACAGTGTTCTCGAAGATAAATCTTAGATCCGGGTATTATCAATTGAAGGTTAAAGACTGTGATGTGTCAAAAACTGCTTTCAGAACTCATTATGATCATTATGAGTTTCTGGTAATGCCATTTGGTCTGACTAATGCCCTTGCTGCTTTTATAGATTTAATGAATCAAGTTTTTCAACCTTATTTGGATTGATTCGTTGTTGTGTTTATTGACGATATATTGATCTATTCCAAGACAGAATCTGACCATGCTCAACATCTGAGAATCGCATTAACGACTTTGAGAAAAAAACAGTTGTGTGCAAATTTTAGTAGATATGAGCTCTGGCTTCAAGAGGTTAGATTTTTGGGACACATAGTATTAGCTGATGGAATCCGAAGTTGGTGTTGAAACGACAGATAGTTCAGAATAATTTGAGTTCAGAGTACAGTGTTAATGATAGTGGTACATTGCGTTATCGCGATAGAATTTGTGTTCCGAGTAATTTAGATTTGAATAATGATATTCTTTCTGAAGCTCACAGTAGTACGTACTCTATTCATCTAGGTAGCACGAAGATGTATTGTAATTTGAAACAGATGTATTGGTGGCCGGGTATGAAACGGGAAATTTGTGAATTTGTAGCTAAATGCTTGATTTGTCAACAAGTGAAAGAAGAACATCAGGTACCATCGGGTCTACTACAACCTGTTATGATTCCTGAATGGAAGTGGGAACGAGTCACGATGGATTTCGTATCTGGTTTACCCGTAACCCCGAGAAAGAAAGATTCGATCTGGGTGATTATTGACAGATTGACTAAATCGATACATCTTATTCCAGTCAAAATAGATTTTTCACTCGAGAGATTAATGGAACTATATGTATCTGATATTGTGAGATTACAAGGAGTTCCGACATCAATTATTTCCTATCGAGATCCGAGATTTACATCGAGATTTTGGAGCAAACTTCATGAGGCTCTAGGTATTAAGCTTAATTTCAGCATAGCGTTTCATTCACAGATTGACTGGAAATCAGTATGAGTGATTCAGATTCTTGAAGATATGTTGAGATGTTGTGTACTTGAATTTGAAGGTAACTGGAAAAAGTATTTATCGTTGGTTGAATTCGCATATAATAACAGTTATCAATCCAATATAAAAATGGCACCGTTTGAAGCTCTTTATGGGAGAAAATGTAAAACATCGTTGTATTGGTCTGAGCTGGGTGAATCCAAAATGGTGAGAGTTGATTTGATCCGAGAAATTGAAGATAAAGTTCGAATTATTCGGGATAGTTTGAAAGCTGCATCTGATCATCAGAAATCGTACACGAATCTGAAAAGAAAATATATAGAATTTGTTGTTGGTGATCAGGTATTCTTAAAAGTCTATCCGTGGAAGAAAGTGATACGGTTCGGTAAGAAAGGAAAGCTGAGTCCAAGATTTATCGAACCGTATGAAATTGTTGAAAGAATCGACCCTGTAGCTTATAGATTAGCTTTGCCCTCTAAACTCAAGAAAATCCATAATGTGTTCCACGTATCGATACTGAGACGGTTTAGATCTAATCCTTCAAATGTGATTCCTCAAAGTGAGATTGAGTTACAGTCAGATTTGACGTATCGGAGGAACCAATGAGAATTTTAGCTCAGGAAGTCAAAGAATTGCGAAATAAACGAGTTCCGTTAATAAAAGTATTGTGCCATCGTCATGGTTCAGAAGAAGCTACCTGGGAAACCGAGGAATCAATGAGATTACAATATCCGAATCTATTTTCAGGTAATAATTTCGAGGACGAAATTTCCTAAAGGGGAGAGTTGTAACAGTATGATTTTCATTGGTGACAAAATAGTGATTTTGGGACCACAAATTTCCGTTGTGTCGACTCGTAATTATTATTTTTAGAATATTTATAGAGTTATTAAATCCGTATTAGAATTTGGTTTAGAAATATTAAAATTTAGATAGTTAATTAAAGAAAAAAAGACTAAATTGAAAAAGGTGCAAAAGTTAATAATTAATTCAATTAAATGATTAAATAGCTTAGTAATTACATGAGGAGGGACCAATATAATAATTAGTCCCTAATGGATAGTGTTGGACGGCAAGAGAAATTAAAATGATAGATTAAAGAGATTTTAATGGCATGATTGTAAATAAATAGAAATTAAATAAAACAAATTAAAAGAAATAAGTTTTTCTTCTTCATTTCTTCTTATGCCATTGCCGATACACCATAGAAGTAGCTTGGAGAATCGGTTGAGCATAGAAGCTTGCATGTGAGTTCAATTCTTACCCGTTTCTTGTAATTTTTATGTTTTTGAGATCGTTGCAACTAGGTCCAGTTAGCTCGTACCTTCGTTTCTGATCCTGTTAAAAAATTTGAAAGTTTTCGTTGTTGAATACTGGATGTTTGTGATGAATATCATGTACCTAGAGCTTTGATTATGTTGTGTGATGATTTGGTAAAGTGATTTCTGTTAAATTTTGGTTTTTAGGATTAAATTGTGAAAATGTCAAAATATTAAGGTTGGATAGTGAATTTGATGTTTATTAGGGGCTGTTTGAGGGCATAGAATTTTTGGATAAATTATTGATTTGAGAAAATTAGTTAATTTGATGAATTAACTAATTAAAGGATTAAATTGTAAAAATTGTAAAAGTTTTGGGGTAATTGTGCAAATTCAAAAATAAAAGAGTATTAATTGTAAAATGGATTGGAAATGAAATATATGCTAATAAATGAAGAATTTTACATTTTAGAACAAAATCATGTAGATATTCGTGGAAAAAGGAAAAATAGCGGAATAGTCCTTGAACCTCTGCAACGACTACAATTCAGTCCAGGTAAGTTTGTACGGTTAAAACTTAACATTTGTAATAATTGGTGATTGATATTATGTATATATATATTCTATTGTTAGAAATGAATTGTTATTTGAATTATAATATTGAATTGGACATTCGGTTTGAATTGAACGCAATATTTGAGCACATTCTTAGTTTGGTGTATGTCAGGGTTTTGGAGTGAAGATGGTATTAGAGGCAGATATCGACATTTTACCCAAGTAAACCGGGGTTCAGCATTTGTTGCGAACTCTCACGTTTTACTTTTTGTTTGGTGTGATTGGGTGGATTAGCTCTCACGAGCTTCTATTCAGTTTTCGAGCTTCAATTGGCGTATTCGGGAGGACCGGGTCTTATGAGCTTCTGTTGACGATGTACTCTTACCCGTAAGTCGTTCTTCAAATGGAAAATCTCTGTAAGGTGATTTATTTAACAAATTTGAAAGACATGTTATTTATTTTTGTATTGATTTGAATACAGGTGTTTTTATCGATTGAAGTTGTGAATGACAGAGAGTTCTCTTGGATGATTTTTATTGTTTAATTTATTATAGTTAGTTCGGTAAGATTTTCGTTTAACTCGTCGAACTTACTAAGCTTCATTAAGCTTGCTTGTGTTGTTTAATGTCATTGTAGATTTTCGGAAGGTTGGACGATTAGATCGGCACTCAAGTCACACTATCCAGTTTATCTCAGTAGTTTTTGAAATGTTTAATTCGTATTATATGTCATGTATAGGCTTTTGTGCGGTTTTCGTCAAAGTTTGGCTTATGTAAATATTATGAATGATATTTTGTTTATATAACCAACTTGCATATTGGTATGAGAATGAGGTATAATTGTGATGCTAGTATGTGTGATATGTATTTGAATTGTGGTGATTGTGGTAACTTTGTTAGGTATATTGATTAGGTATTGTTTGAAAGTGTTGATGAATTATATTGATGTTTATTTTGTTGTGAAAATGTTATATACTTGTGGTACCATTGAGGGTACATTGGTTAGACACTATTTTGGTTGGTTTGATGTGTTTATGGCTCGATTATTGTCATTTTGGATTGGTATTTTGATTGGTATTTGAGTTTTTTAAGGTTTAAGCAATTACGAAATAGTAAACTTGTGTTTTAAGGTTCATCTTGGGGCCACACAGCCTAAGACACGGGCGTGTGTCTCAGCCGTGTGTGACACACATCCGTGTGTCTCCTGTAGGTTCAATGCATACAAGTCAACCTGTTACACGGCCTATCACACGGCCTGGCACACGGGCGTGTGAAATCATTTCGAAGGGTACGCGACCAGACACACGGACGTATGGCTTGGCCATGTGACCCAAGTCATTGAGTTACACGGGCACAGACACGGGCTGGGACACGACTATGTGTCCCTATTTCGAATATCCACACAACCCGAGACACGGGCATGTGTCTCAGTCACCTGCAGTTCAAATTTTTTAACTTTATCCTAAAATTTCCAAATGTTTTCAATTTAGTCCTGGATTGTTTCTATAGTATTTTTAGAGCCTCGAGGGCTTGATTAAAGGACATTATGGATGTATTTGGATGGAATTTGATTATGTTTGTATTAATGTATGATTTGAATGGTTTAATATTTTTTTTGTTTGGTAATGCTCTATAACCCTGTTCTGGCGACGGATATGGGTTAGGGGTGGTACAGATGGTGCATTCCTTAGACTATAAATGAAAGGTGTGCGTCTCTAGGCACCACCACTCAACTAGTGCCAATATTAAGTTGACCTTCAGCTCAAACACACGGATTAATGCTAATGATCCAAATCCTACGGCATCTAAGTAGGGCATAATTTGTGCGTCTGGCCGGTAGCTCAGACCATGGCCACGCAGTACAGACCTTAATCATATTACAAATTTTGTTAAGATCTTACAATTAAATAAAAATTACGTGCAGCTATGCCAAAAAATACGTACAACATTAGAACATTCTCTTATCAGTAAATGGATCGTCGTAATTGTGTGATCTTCTGTAGTAATTAAAAAACTCATATCCATATATGCAAAAACAATTAAAATTTTAATATTCGACTTAACAAAAAAAATAATATAAAAAGCACGCTTAGTATTAATACTTAAACTATTAATTTTATCTCAATTTACCTTAAAAAATAATATCAACCAATAAAAATGTGAAATATAGTTTAAAGGTTAGTATACTAATAAAGCTAAAAACAAAGCCTTAAATACTTGAAAAAAATTAAACTTTAATATAATTCTAATCTATTAATAATAATTATAATAATAGCAAAAAAAAATAAATACCTGAATTTTTTTAGAAGATCTTCAGCCGTGGGGAGGGAAGGAAGAACCATCCAAATATTTGTAATATAAAAAAAAAAATCAAAGATACAAGTTAATTAATACAAACATCTACTAACATAACTAATTATACTTAAAAAATTAAAACTTATTTTTGTTTTGATTTTTGAGTATAATAAGTACTAACTTTTTAATAAAATAACATAATTTAAACATATTAAATTACTATTAAAATAATTAATTACACTAATAAAAAAAGGGAAAACCATAAATTTACCTTCAACAGTGGAGGGAGGGGGACCTTCAATAGCTGAAAAATTTTGGTGTGGGGTTGGGACCAAACCAACCCCCTTTCTAATAATAAAATAAAAAAAATATGTTTTTAACCTAAAAAGAAAAAAAATTGTTATGATAATTTTTGGGTATTGAAATATGGGTATGTGATCTACGAGTCACATCCACAGTAGATTGTGCTGCCACCAATAAAAAAATAATTTTATTAAAAATAATATGATGTCACCTTCAATAGTACTAATAAAAATATATATATTTTTATTTTTATACATATATTATTAAAAACACGTGATTTAAGTTTCAAATACAAATGCCAATATACCTAAAAAATAAAATTTTTTAAAAGAAAATTGGTGTCACCAATTAATTAATTAAGTCACACCAAATATTTAGTGTAATCTTTGTCTAGTTTTATCATTATTAATCTCTTTCTACTATTTTGATATTTATTTATTTATATTATATTATTATATAAAAACCCTATTTCAGAACGGGTACGGAATGGATGGTGAGGTGAGTGATATCAATTATTCAAATCTCAAGTAATGGGAATATATATACAAGCACAAAAGCGTTTGGAAATGTGAAAAAACAAAAAGCCAGCGCGATGGGCGTTGGTGTTGAGTTGTTTATGGATCACATCACATGGCTCTCTCTTCGTACTCAAAGTTTGGTAATACGTACGTAGTCCTTCCATGTTATTGACTTATTAAACTACACTTTATAATTGATAAAAAAGAAAAAAGCAATCAAATTCCAATTTTTTTTACTCTTTTAACGATATGCATCATTATTATTTTTTATTGATAAAAAATGTGCATTTTTTTCAATAAATTTTGATACTTTTACTTTTGAATTGATTAAATTACTTAAGAGATTTCATCGAACTGTGAGATTTAAAGAACAACAACAAATTAAATATGTGTCTAGAGAACACAACATCATCAGAGACCGGCTAGCTAAAGTCTAAAATGGGCTTACAAGTTTTTTATGTAGCTCCAAATGAGATCTTGAAGTCTTACAGTAGGATAAGTTGAGTGGTGCTTTTAAGTATTTGAATTAATACAAAAAGAGAGAGAGAGAGAGAGAGACCAGCCTCGGAACCACCAGTGGTGGAACTGATAATCAAATCAGCAGAGTCAGCCAGTGAGGTACCGGTAATCATGTTCTTCATAAAGTCACGGTGTCCAGGTGCATCAGTCACAGTGTAGTAGTATTTGATGGTTTAATTTTTCTGCAAATCAATGTCAACGGTGACGAAGAAAGGAAGGAATTCTAACCTTTTAGAAGAAGAGTCGCCTTAGAGATGGATTGAAAGAGAGAAATACGAATGGGAGGTTACGGGAGATCTGGACTTTTATAGATTCAAGGCTCCCTTTCGAGTTTAGGCCTTCTCTTCTAGCCGTTGGATTTTAGTGTTCTTTAAGCCAACGATTTTGGATTAACTTTACCACATGATGTTCTCATGTTCACATAAAGTTGTTGGTGTACCACCATTTCATTTCTTATGTTTATTTTCGTATTATTTTCATAAACAATGTTTTTTTTTATCTTTTAAATCTTATTATATGTAAATTATGTATTTTAAAAAAAATTTGTTCTAGTTTAAGTTTTACAACGGTAAAGATATTGAGCATGTTTCCCATCTCTTCTCGAGAGGCAAATGGGCTATTGCAAAATTATACTCAATTTCATATGTGACAATTCTATCAAGATCTCTTCGTTAGTTGAGAAAAGAATTTACATGAATCAGATTTTTTGAGAAACATATCGAGAGAGAATTGGATTTGGTTAGACAATGTATGGTTGATAAACAATGATCGTTTTTTTCGCAAGGTACGGAATCTATCGTCAAATATTCAATATGATTCTACAAGATCTAGTTTCGTTCAATGAACAAATTCTCATCAATTGAAAGGATCTTTTGATCAATCCAGAGATCATTTCGATGCCATTAGTAATGAGAATTCAAAATATCACACATTAACCAATCAAAGAAAAGAGAACTTCAACAACAACATAATATTGCTCAATTTTTATTTAAATTCAAATATATTTTAATTTTTAGTTTATTTGTTCATTGTAATATTCAATTCTAATTATACTTATTTAGATTCAATTTGTAATTATTCTTATAACATCTTCAAAATAATAATTTTATTATTATCTTTTATATATAAGTAAAGTTTATATAAAGTTTTGAATAGACAAAAATACCTCTTATTATTCATTATATTATTTATTTGATATTAGAACAATATTTCATTTTTGTTTTTAAATTTTAAATATTAAAAATATATTTATTAAAACTATAATTTGTATTCATGTTAAATTACACATTTATTATGATTTAAATTATTAATCTTGAGTTACACATTTACTAATACTAGTTTTCGATATCACATGTCTTTCATGTGAATATACACATTTATATTTTTATTATTTAATAAAATAATTTTTATATAATTAATATAAGTCATCGATATTTGAAATTATTAAAAAGATATAATATTTAACAAAATATTTTCAAATCATAATATTAGTAATTGAGATTAGAGTTTGATTTAATTTGTATGTGTAGACTAATAATAGAAAAAAAAAATTGTGATTTTGATGTATTAAAATGGTTAAATTAATTAATAATTTTTAAGTTTAATGTTAAAACATTAATTTAAAAAAATTAGTTTAATATTAGAAACTATTTTTCAACGTTTTATATTTTAAAATATCTTTTCTAATTTAAAACCATATAACAATGTTATTAATTAAAAAATATATTCAAATTGTATTAAAGATAATTAAATTAAATTTTGGGTAAACTATACCTAAGGTAACTAAACTATTAGTAAGTTTATGTTTTGGTTACACAACTTCAAAAAGCTATAAAATGGTCACAGGACTATTCGAAAGTTTTTATTTAAGTTACTGAACTATTCGAAAGTTTTTATTTATGTCGTTGGGTTATTAAGGTTTATTTAAAAGTTTGGCTAGCGAGCTCCAAGCAATTATTCGAGAATCGGTATGGTGGATCAATACTTATTGATGGATAAAAAAACATACTTTAGATCTAAGTCTACTTGACGATCGATGTGGAGACAAGAGAAGAAAGTTGTTTGGATTTTGGTTTGCAAATTCGTGATGTTCAAAGTTATTTCATGAAAATTACTTATATGTAGAAAAAAAAAGGGAATGAGAGCTTCCGATTGGTGCAAGTAGTGTAAACAAAGAATGCCATAAATAAACTATTTTAACAGCCTGATGACTTAAATGAAAACTTTTGAACTGTTTAGTAACTATTTTATAACTTTTTGAAGTTGAGTGACTAAAATGTAAGGTTACTAATAGTTTAGTGACCTTTAATATAGTTTACCCTTAAACTTCATAAATCTTCTTCAAATCCAACTTATCTAATTGAGATGAGTTATTATAATATATTTTCCAATTTTATAATAGTTTATTTTTCAAAATGAAACAACTATTGAGATTGAATCTATTACAAATAATAATATGAAATAAATTGAAAACTTCAACTACCTATAAATAATTCAAATAAAAATATATTTAGAAAATTAAAATAATCTAACTTCCTAATATATTAAAATAAAACCTAATTTAAAAATAAATATTAATAATATTACAAATATATTTAAGGGTAAACTGCATTACAGATTACTCTAAAACTGCATCGTTCTTATTTTAATCATTCTAATTTTTTTGTCAATTTAGTCACTCTAATTAAAATAATTATTCGAATTGGTCACTCTTTTAAAAATTTTGTTAATTTATTAACAAATTGATGATGTGGCACATTAACTCATTAAGTGATTGATAAATTTTTATTTTTTTTAACTTTTGACTAAAGCTAAAACTTTTCTATAATTAATCAAAAATACTTTTTTTTTTTATTTGCAATATAAAAACCACCGATCATGATGATCATCATCATCCTTAAAGTAGAAGCTCTTGTTCCGGGGAGAAACCGTTTCCGCCATCAGAAAGTGTGAACATGCGTAGCAAAGTGAGAGTCGGTCGAATTTTAAACTAACTTCCGACTTCACAGAAAAAAAAAGGGATGAGTCATTTTCTAGTGTTTTTTTCATTAACAATAAAAAGGCTAAAACTTATTATTTTCAGCTACAATTCCATTGAAATTCAACTAATTAAACATCAAATTACTCAAAAAAAAAAAAAAACAGCTCTCCTATAAGAAAAGAAAACTACAGTGAATGTTTATCTCATTACTAAACAAAAATGTGCAAAAAAACAAAGCAACTAAATTGCAATAAATTTGGGTCAGTTTCAATGTTCATCAATGTCATCCAAAACAAATAATTGAACCAAAAAAAGAGTAAGAAAGGACTCAACAAGGAAAAATTAAACAAAAGGATCTTAAAATGGGTAAATGAAAATTACCAAAATAGAAGAACCCAGAAACAGTTGTCAAAGAAATAATATGGATCGAAGGAGAAACGAGTTCCCAGTTGGCCAAAAAATGGACTTAGAACATCGTTGTCGTTGACGGACGAAGATGGGGAGATGAACTGAATCGTCGAACAAGGATTGAAGGTAGCCAGACGGGGACGTTTGCTACACTAATGTCCACACTTTCCGGGGGCAGCAACCAGTTCCGGCAACGGTTTCTCCCCGAAGCAAGAGCTGCTGCTTTCGAGGACCGAAACCAGACTGGATATCTAGAATTGATGATTACCATGAGGATTGGTGATTAGTTGCAATTAAACAAAAAAGAAAAAATATTTTGGTTACGTAACTTTAGTCAAAAGTATAAAATGAGATGTGTCAATTATTCAATGGATTAATGTGTCACATCAGCAATAGAGTCAAAAATATAAAACGGTACGTGTTAATTATTTAATAAATTAATGTGCCACATCAATAATCTATTGGTGGATTAGCAGAATTTTTAACAATAGTAACCAATTTGAATAACTTCCTAATTAAAGTGACTAAATTGACAAAAAATTAAAATGACCAAAATAGGAACAATATTATTTTAGATTGACCTTGGTGTAGTTTATCCTATATTTAAATATTCTAGCTTAGATCATCTTCAATTTATTATTATTGTCTTCATCTTCTATCATTATTGAACTTTTGATGCAATTAATTACTTTAAAGTTGTAAATTAATTAAATAATTATAAAATTCTAAAAATAAATAATAAAAATTTATAAATTTATAAAATATATTATAATTTCAATATCAATATATAACTCAAACTTGACAGCCAGTGAATTGTAACTCACGAAGTATTACAAGCAGTTTTTAAGAAACAAATCGTAGAGACTTATGGGGTATGGAAATTACTAATAAAAACTGAATTTGACCAAACACAAATTTATGGTGCAAATTATAGACAAAAAATTATCATTATAATCTTACATTGTGTATGGATATAAAAACAAATCCTATCATCCACTTTTAGCCTTTAACCCTTGCTTCATATTTGTGGAGTTGAATAAGGCTCATATCATTTAAATACTATTTAATTTTAATTTACATATACTTGTAACATTAAATCAATAACAATTAATTTAGAATAATATCTTTTATTAATAATTAATATACCCAATTGTGTAATTCAAATAAAAAAATTTATATTATAAAAAATATTGTTGATATCATTTTATTAATTATTAATAATTAAATAATTTTAATTATTCTTAATAAGTTGTGCTCTACTTGAACTCAACTGTATAGTTCAATTGAATGAAATTGAATAAAAACTCAAAAATAATAAAAATTTTACTTTTTTAGTTAGTAATATAATGAACTATAAATGGTATTCTTGCTTCAAACTTGTGTTTTTATATCTTATAAATTACAAGAGTAGAATAAAATATCATTTATTGTACATTACATTACTAAATTGACTTTTAGATAATATTTTATTTTTTAAAATTTACAATCTTAAAAATATATTTTATTAAAGTTTGTTAAATCCTTATGTTTCGCTAGGATAAGGCATGAAAGACCCACTAATATAAAGCCCAAACCGACAAGGCCTGGTTCAAACAACCTAGCTTGGATCACAAAGATGCAACCCTACAACACTTACCCTTACAAACTTTATAACCTTTCTTGTGCCCTTAAAACCTCTTTAACACCCTCGCCTAAATATCATCTTCCCGACTCACACAATCCAAAGAAGATATATTAGGAAAACCTCTTGCTAGCACTTGTCAATACATCACATTCGATAACTCTCCCAACTAGTTCTTTTAAGTCAAGTCCAACGACACCTTAGACTAAAACTCATCATGCAACAGTCCAATTTTTAGTGGTGTCGAAAATAATGGTTCAAGACCACTAAAACCTACAAGTGAACTCGTATATTTTATTATTTAGTGTTTAAGAGCCAAATGTGATTTTAGAAAAACTTTTGAATTAGTGAATTATGTTTAAGGAAAATTTATTAGGTTAAGTGGTTTCGAAAAACGAGATATCGAGACTTCAATTTCATAAACTCAGCCCTAAATATTTTTATAAATATTTACAGAGTGTCATTGAGTTAGTATTAAAATTTTATTAGAAAATTTTAACGTTTTGATAGTTAATTAATTAAAATGGACTAGATTAAAAAAGGTGCAAAACTTATTAATTAAAAAATAGTGATTAAATAGTCTAAATAGTAAATAAGGGGGACTTAAAGAGTAATTGGGCCTAAGTGGAGTGGCTGGGGCGGCATAGGTATAGAAAAATGACAAAAATGATGTAATAAAACGGGCAAAATTGGAAATAATGAAATTTTAAATATCAAATTGAAAAACCTAAAAGTTTTTAGACATTTTCTTCATCAAATTTTATGTTAAAAACACCATTGAAAAGCTCTCAAGGCTCGTTTTCATATTTTAGCTTCATGTAAGTTTAATTCTGGCTCTTTTCTTGAAATTTTTGTATTTTTAAGACTTTTACAATTAGGTCCAACTATATATTTCATTAGTTTTTGGTTTCATGGATAATTTTGAAAGTTACCATTGATGAGTGCTGAATTTTTATGATGAATTAACATGGATTTGAAGCATTAATTTTGTTATATGATGATTTTATCAAGTAATTTTAATAAAAATTGATTTTAGGACCAAATTGTGAAAAAAATTAAATATTAGGGTTTTGTATTAAATTATATTTATCAAAGGCTATGTAATAGCTTAGAACATTTAAATAAAATGTTAATTTAGAAAAATTAGTTAATTTGATGGGTTAATTGGTGAGGGACTAAATTGTAAAAATTGTAAAAAATTAGGGTAAATGTGTAATTTTAAAAATTGAGGGGTATTAATTGTGAAGTGAATTAGATTTGAAATATGTGCTAATAAATGAGTACTTTTTTATATATTTTAGATCAAGAGCCCGTAGATCAACGAGAAAAAGGGAAATTAACAGAACAGTCCCTAAATTACTACAAATTCTACAAATCTACCCCAGGTAAGTTCGTATGGTTAAACCTTAATGTTAAATGTTAAATTGATGAATGATATTATGTAATTATTCATGTTATTTGTTGAAAATAAAATTATTGTTCAAATTACAAAATTGAAGTGAATTTTCAAAGTGAACGGGACGCGGATTGAGTAAAGTCGTTCAGTGCAAAAGAGGAATTGACGGCAAATTACCCAAGTAAATCGAGGTTCAGCATTTGTTGCAAACTTCCGTTTAGCTCTCATGAGCTTCAGTTAACTCATATGAGTTTCAGTTTAACCCTTTTGGGTTTCAATTCAGCTCTTCTGAGCTTCAGTTTAACCCTTATGGGTTTCCGTTCAGCTTCTATGAGCTTCCGTTCAACCCTTACGGGTTTCTGTTTATCACTTATGTGCTTCTGTGCAGCCTTTGGGCTTCCGTATACGATGTACTCATATCCGTAAGACGTTCTCCGATTTGACAAAAGTTGGTAAGTGACATTTGAAATTGATGATTAAAGCCTTAAAGTTATTAATGATTTTGAGCTCAGATAAGTGAGTTCATCAATTGAACTATGATTGGCAGGGATTGTATATTGAATGATTTAGTTAAATGAATTGTTATAGTATGTTCGGTAAGATTTATATTTAAAGCCAACGAACTTACTAAGCTTTATTAAGCTTACTTGTGTTGTTTAATGTTCTTTGTAGATTTTCAAGAAGTTCGGAGGATCGGAACAACACATTGAACTACACTATCCAGTTTGCTCCAGTAGATTTTGTTATACATTTCATGGTTTATATGGCATGTATAGGGATGGATTGGAAAAGAGCTAAAATTTGAAGTATGGTTGTGAATGACATATATATATATATATGTTAGTATGCATGCATCTAGTAGTAGATTTTGGTAAATCAATGAAGGGATTTATTCTAGTAAGTTTAGCCAATTGAGTTTTGTGATGATATAATATGTTTAAAACATGATTTTTGGCTTGTGTTGATTGTTTGATTGGGGCTATTTGATGTATTGAAATATTTTGTGTAGGTTGATATCAAAAAGGGTGAGAAATGTGGCCTTAAAATGGCCTATTTTCGTCTACACGGGCGTGTGTCTTAGCCGTGTGTGACACACGGCCTGGCACATGGGTGTGTAGTCTGGCCGTGGTCCCCTGCACCTTAAAATTTCAAAATAGAATGCCTAGATTTTTACACACGGCCTAGCACACGGGCGTGTGGTTGGCCGTGTGACCCAAGTCAGTAACTACCCTAATTTGAACACGAGCTGGGACACGACTGTGTGCCTCACATTGAATGCCCACACGACCTAAGACATGGGCGTGTCACCTGGCCGTGTGAGCCACACGGGCGTGTGTCCCCTGTTCCTAAGAAAAATTTTAAGATTCTGGGAAAAATTCCCTAAGTGTCTGGTTTAGTCCCGATTCACTTCTAAAGTATATTTTGGGCCTCGAGGGCCCATTTAAGGAACAATATGAGTATTATATGATTGATTCTTGATCTGTATAATAAAGGTAATGAAATATTCGTAATTAGTCTGTAAAGTCCAGTAATGCTCCATAACCCTATTCCGGTGACGGATAAGGGTTAGGGGTGTTACACACCACCCTACCACAACACTTAGACTTAGAGATAAAGGCTCATCTTTCCCTTATAAATACCCTCTAGGCGAATGGTAAAGATAGGTCAAAATACTTGATTTTATTTTGCCTAATCTCTATTAAATAACCCACTATTTCTTTGTAAATAACAACTCTCTCGATGTGAATCGCCTTCATAATAGCATAGAGGAGGTTGCCTTTTTCCTTTCAGTTATGCAATGTTACTCAGATGAACACTGTAGTAACTTAAAAAGTTTTGGTTTCAGTATTTTTGAAAGTCTGGTTTCAACCATGTTCATTTTCAAAAGTTCTGGTTTCACCTAATAAGTATTTTGAAAGCTCATCTTCAAAAGTTTTGGTTCCACCTAGTGAGTATTTATGCAACTTTGGTTTTATCCTGTTTCATTTTCAAAAGTTTTGGTTCAATCCAGTAAGTATTTTAGAAAGTTTGGTTCCGCAGGTTCATTTTCAAAAGTTCTAGTTCCACCTAGTAGGTATTTTCAAAAGACTGGTTCCGTCTAGGTTTGCTTTCAAAAGTTCTGGTTCTGCTTAGTACGTATTTACTAAACTTTGGTTTCACCTAGGTTCGTTTTCAAAGATCCTAGTTTTGCCTAAAAACATTTTTGAAAGTTTGGTTCCACCCGGCTCATTTTCAAAAGTTTTGATCTTGCACAAGTTCATTTTCGCACTTCAGGTTTCACCCAAGTTTAATTTTAAAACTTAGAGGTACTGTCATGTTTTCGTTGAGACCTTTAATAATTTTTCACCGTAATAGAATATCCCTTTTATGAATGAGATGAATTTTTATTTCATGATTGGAGAATTATTGTCAGGTTTGGTTGGAATTCTCATTTAGTAAACAAATTCATTTTATTCAAAATAAATGATTATGCAAGTTTTTTATTTAAATAACAAATTTTAAATTCATTAAATAAAGTTAAAGATATCATATGATTAAATGGTGTTGTTTTTATTAATAGACGTCGTAAGGGTACCAACACTTTCCTCACGCATAATCGAACTCCCAAATTTGAATATTGATTTCGTAGACCAGCAAATTTTATTTTAATAATTTTTACTTTTTAGAAGTTTTATTAAAATGATAAATATTCTTGAGGTAGCCAATCAAACCTAAAATTAAAAAAAAAAAATTATTGGTAACAACTCTCATTGTAGTTTTTAGAATTTCGACAAGTTATTTTTATTAATTCTAAAAATGGGACAAACAAAAAATAGTATTCTTATCATTACTAAGTTTATCTAGACTCGTTATTTTATATATACTAATTTTTATATCACGTGTATTACATGTAAATATATATAATTAGTTTTTATTATTTAATAAAATATATGTATTTTAGATAATTAATGTATGTAATATTATGAAAGATAATTGAAATATATATATACAAGAAATTATTATTAAATAATTCAAATTGTAAATGTACAATATTAAAATAAATATTTATTTGTATGATGCTTAGAATACTTAAATGTTATAGATCCATGCTTTTTATTCTTCAATTTTCATTGTTTCGATCTCGAAATATCAATGTAAATAACAAACACCTAGTCTAGTGCAAAACTCCATTTCAGAACACTCTTCATATTCATAAAGGACCTTAAACCTATTCATGCATGTAGTCAACAGCTAATACGACAGGTAGATCAAGCGACTATCCTCCATTTCTGTGGCTTCAATTTGCGTTGGAGCCTCTTTAGTCCAACATGTAAATGCAAACAAATCTAAGTTGGATCTAGAAAAAATTAAATGCAATCAATTAAAATAAATAATTAAGATAGGAAATAAATAAATAAATCAAAGATTTAAATAATTAAACAAGAACAAAAGAAAATAAAAAAGAAAATAAGGAAGATTGACGGAAAAGATGGAAAATGGCGTGTAGAAGTCTTAAGGAACCTTGAAAACAAGATGAATCTACAACGCCCTTTAAACGACTTTAATTTCCCCCCAAGAAAGAAAACTTGACAAGAAAAAAGAAAAAAATTTAAAGATGATCCCCACAATCTGAAAGGATTGTTAAATCACTTCTAAAAGAAAACTCAAAAGAAATTTTTAAATAGAAAACTTAAAGTGAATAACAAATTAAATGGTTGATTATGTACAATGAAGAGGCCTTTATATAGGCTAGCTAAGTATATCGAAATAAAACTTTAAAGTATACTGAAACTCTAGTTAATCTAAACAACAAATAGTTTTAAGCTAAACTTTCTTGTTGACATAAAACTCGTAACTAACTTAAAATACTTAAAAAATATCTAAAATTCAGAATAAATAAATAATAAAATAATAAAACTTAATAAATACAATATTAGGCTCGTGTATAATAAAAATTAAGTCTGAAACTTGAACCCAATATGATTTAAACTTGAATAAAAAGCCTGAAACTCGTAATCTCCATAATATCCCCGTCCAGAAATTCTGCTCGCGCAATCTTCACTGAAACAGTCATAACTTGAGCTCCGAACTCAAAATCGAGTGATTCAAAGTGCTTTTCGAAGATAAGAGATAGTTCTTCAACCACTATTCAAACATCTAAGCTCATAAATGCCTGAATCCCATCTAAAAATTCGTCACAAGTTGACTAATCTTTTCAGCTTGAAAATTGACAGTTTGGTTGAATTGACTTTAATAAGTTTCAATCATTCCATGCATGTATCATTTCTCTTTTCCTCGAAAAGATTCACCCTCAGATATTATCTTTAAACGAATCTTAGTTTGATTTACTTGAACTTTGATTATGTTATTGAGCCTTGATATGGTATAAGTCTATCACATTCATGAGCCTGAATTTGAGCTTTCAAACTTGCATTATTATGACTTACATGCAAGGCATCATTAACTTAGTTATCACAATGCGGGCATCCCGCATTAAAATATATCATTTTGTAACTTAAATTAGCTCTAGTAAGAATGAAGTTTCGTAGAAATTTTGATTTTAATACAATAAAAATGTTTTTAGTTATTTTATATATTGTTATACAAAAACATTACATAAATACAAAAATATATTTTATTTCTTCTCCATTTTTATTTTCCTTTTTTTTCTATTTCATTTTCGATAAATTAAAAAAACAGTTAATTTTAACCAAATTAAAAGATTTGTACATGGCAATAATTTTTTTTCTAATAAAGATATACAATTTTATATTTATATATTGCTTGTTGTAAAAAAAAAATTATAGTTGTGTATATGATATGATACCTTTTAAAAAATAAATGTGAAATTTATTATTTTTAATTTATGTAATTATACTGAATGATTTTATAAATTTAAATTTTTATTAATCAATTATATATTTGATTATTATTTTTTTGATAAAACTTCTAAAAGATATATCTAAGTTAAGTAATAGTTAATTACTATTACTTCTTATATTATCACATAATAATAGTAATATACTAATAAATTATATTAAAACGTCGGATTTTATAATATAATAAACAAATGATATTTTTACAAGTTCTCAAAATTATTCAAACTCATTAAATCTTAAAAAAATAAAGTTCAATAAATATTAACTAAGATTTTATATTCATATTGAATTGCACTTATATTATTTAAACTATTAAAATTTATAGATGAATAATATCTTATTATAAAATATTTTAATTATTTTATTTTACATGAAATAAATAAATAAAATTAATTTGTATAATCCTTTTCAAAAAAACTAATTGTATAATTTTAAATAATAATTACTTTATTTGATTAAATTGAAATAATTAAATGTGTCATCGGTGACAAAAAAGGTTAGTTAATAAATAAGTGGGATACAAAATGACGACGTTTCGCCAGTAGTTTGGATGCACTTAGTATCCACGGAATTCCCAGAGAACCCCCGGCTTTGAATGCAGTCAATGAAGCGAAATACAAGGACAAATTCGTAAAACTGCCGTAATTGAATCTCCTTGTGTAACCCTAACCCTAGCTCTTGTTGCTTTTGCTCAATATATATAGCAGGCAGAGCCCTTAGCTCTTAACCCAGTTCTTCATTTTCATTTTCTTGTTCCTTCCTTCGCCGTCTATTGCTTTTTGTTACCTCGATTTCAAGGTTAGTAGTCTCTCTGATCCCATTTTCCCTTCTGTTCTTCTGTTGTTTTATCGAAGATAATGATATGAGGCTTTGTTTATATGTGTAGATGGATTCCTTTTGTGTTGAAATTTGTGATTTGTTTGTTGATTTCAATCTTTATTTGAGATTCGATTTTTGTTTTCTCTTTCAATGTTGATTTCGCGACAGATCTTGTTTTTATTGGATTGAATCTAAGATAATAAGGTGATCTGAAATTATTTTGCTGTATATTTTGTTTACTTATTTTTCGGGATGATACAGTTTGCCTTGGTTACGATATTGTCTTCTCATCGTCTTTTTTATTATTATTCAGCATAACCTTAGTTGAGACCATGTCTTTCTTCTTCTCTGACTTATTAATTTGAATCAGTGTAGCTCTGAGTTTAGAGATTTGCTTTCTAGCAGTTTTTAAAGTATTTACATTTATGACCCATGTGAAATTTCATATGTACGTTTTTTGAAAATATTTTGATTTAACTGTTACCCTCTTTTTGTTTTCGTGGTTCTGTACAGTGAATCAGAATGGGTAAGGAAAAGACTCACATTAACATTGTGGTCATCGGCCACGTCGATTCTGGGAAATCAACCACCACTGGCCACCTGATTTACAAGCTTGGTGGTATTGACAAGCGTGTGATTGAAAGGTTCGAGAAAGAAGCTGCTGAGATGAACAAGAGGTCATTCAAGTATGCTTGGGTGCTTGACAAGCTCAAGGCTGAGCGTGAGCGTGGTATCACCATTGATATTGCCTTGTGGAAATTTGAGACCACCAAATACTACTGCACTGTGATTGATGCACCTGGACATCGTGACTTTATCAAGAATATGATTACTGGTACGTCACAGGCTGACTGTGCTGTTTTGATTATTGATTCCACCACTGGTGGTTTTGAGGCTGGTATCTCCAAGGATGGTCAGACTCGTGAGCACGCATTGCTTGCTTTTACCCTTGGTGTCAAGCAAATGATTTGCTGTTGCAACAAGGTAAAAAATCATAATCTGTTTTCATTTCGTGTTATTGGATTACTTCAATGCTAATTTTTGTTGTGCTAATTTTTTTCTTTATAGATGGATGCCACTACCCCAAAATACTCGAAGGCTAGGTATGATGAAATTGTGAAGGAAGTCTCTTCCTACTTGAAGAAGGTGGGATACAACCCTGACAAGATTCCATTTGTTCCCATTTCTGGTTTTGAGGGTGACAACATGATTGAGAGGTCTACCAACTTGGACTGGTACAAGGGCCCTACTCTTCTTGAGGCTCTTGACCAGATCAACGAGCCCAAGAGGCCTTCAGACAAGCCTCTACGTCTCCCACTTCAGGATGTGTACAAGATTGGTGGTATTGGAACTGTTCCAGTCGGCCGTGTTGAAACTGGCGTCTTGAAGCCTGGTATGGTTGTGACCTTTGGCCCTTCTGGTCTGACAACTGAAGTTAAGTCAGTTGAGATGCACCATGAAGCTCTTACAGAGGCACTTCCTGGTGATAATGTTGGGTTCAATGTTAAAAATGTTGCTGTTAAGGATCTCAAGCGTGGTTTTGTTGCATCCAACTCCAAGGATGACCCTGCTAAGGAGGCTGCCAACTTCACTTCTCAGGTCATCATTATGAACCACCCTGGACAAATTGGAAATGGATATGCCCCAGTCCTCGACTGCCACACGTCACACATTGCTGTTAAGTTTGCTGAGCTTTTGACCAAGATTGACAGGCGATCTGGTAAGGAGCTTGAGAAGGAACCCAAGTTCTTGAAGAATGGTGATGCTGGTATGATTAAGATGATTCCTACCAAGCCCATGGTTGTGGAGACCTTCTCTGAGTACCCACCCCTGGGTCGTTTTGCTGTGAGGGACATGCGTCAGACCGTGGCTGTTGGTGTTATCAAGAGTGTCGAGAAGAAGGACCCAACCGGTGCCAAGGTCACCAAGTCTGCTGCTAAGAAGAAGTGAAGAGGCCAAAAGGTTTTAGCGGTGAAGCAGATTGAGTGTTTTTATCTTTGGTTATATGTGGTTTGAAGTTTTTGCCTGTTTTATGTAGGATTTTTTAAGTTTGAGATGCTCTGGTTTGCCAGGGCATCTTAGTCAAGTTTTGTGTCTGATCTTGCGGAACTATACTTTGTTTTTTCTATGTATTTGTCTGTTTCTTTTTTCTATTTTACTAGTTTCACAGCCTAGAGAGGCAAGGGCCCTCTGGATTCTTAGTTCTTATCCTTCGGTTTTCTTAGACCTACAATTTTGCGATAGATGCTGAAAATTCTATTAAACATAAAAATCACCCTATGATAACCAAGTAGTGGAATGTACAAATTTATATAAACTCAGATTTTATTGTCCTAAGATTTATACTATATATAAAATTATTATTATAATAAGCCAATTTTTAGAGGCTTTTGATAAAAAATAATAATAGGAATTGTTGGAGGCTTTTTGCGTTATTAAATTTGAATATAAATTTTAAATTTGAAGTACAATTATCCTTTTAAATGCGTTACATACTTACCAAATATTAAATCAATAAAATTTTAAATATAAAATGTTGATTAATAAAAAATCCAATTCAGAAACAACAGTAGGAAGTTCCATGTAAACACTAACATGGAATGTAAATAAAATTTTTAAAAAATTTGCCTTTTATATAAATTCTTTACTTATGTTATTTTTTATCTTTTTAGTGATATTCTTACTCGTTTCTTCTTTTTCAAGTACAACTGGTTGATATACTTCTTTTTAAACTTGATCTAGAAAAATCCCAATTCACCCGGTCTCTCGGAGTTATAGGGATCAGAGTTACCCACCACTGATAGTCTCCTCTTTCATCAAAGATACTACACATCTCAAACAATCTTCCAGAGCACACATTAATTCATCAAAAACCCTCAAAGTGTTTTCTAGCCAATACTTAACTCTCGCAGGATCGTCACATTTCTTGCCTTTAAATTCTTCCACTCTACATTTACGAAGCTTATCAATTGGAGGAAGGTTAACGGATGCCATATAAGGACCTTGAGGACGAGGGGGTATCACATGAGGCACAATCGGGGGAGGAGGCTTGAGGTTGTGGAGCTAAAGGGGTAGTTCCCATAAATTGGGTGAACCACTAGTTCATCATTTGGAAGAAGGCATCTCTTGCCTCCCTCCCTAGCCCTTGCAGAACGAGAAAACTTTGGGTGGCTTCCTGATCGAAAGTAGGAATATTACTTTCTAATTCATCAGATACGACTCAATTGGATTCGGCCAACATGGTTTATCTAGATAAGAAAATAGTGTCAATTCGGGTCAAGAGGCATCACACTATCAACAAGTTATTATGGCATGTATTTCTAAACTCAACACCCACCACATTTCAATCCTAGAATTGACTAAATTGCAACTCTAATACCATTAAATGTAACACCCATCGTTCAACCTGATCACCAAAACTGAGCTATGGAATGCTACATTCATTGCTGAGGCAACAACATTCAAAATTACAGTAATTAGCCTTTTGCACATGAAATCTAATGTCAAATACATTCAATTCATGATAAACAATCAGATTTGAGTTTTAATTGAGCTTACCAATGCTCTTATATTAACCCGAGCACGAAATAGGACCAAATTGTAAAGTTTTACAAATGTATGGTTTGACGTCATGACTTCATTTAGTGCTCGTCACGACATGGCAATTACAGTATATCACGTCGCAACGAGATGACAAGTCTTAGCTCGTCACAACGTTACTCACTATAATGGTAACGTCGCAACATCCAAAATTCATGGTCGCGATGTGACCCTTGTTTTTGGTAAAAATAAACCATTTGATACCTATTTTAATAATTCCAAACAAAACCTACAACATTTGCACCAAATACCAAAATCAATTGGTCCAAAACATACCTAAAACCATACCGATCAAGTTTAAACACTCAATTCAATGTCTTAATAAGATATTCAATGCACTCACCAAATAAACTTAAGCTTTTCAATACCATTAGAGCATACCAACCAAATTCATTCAAATGCTTAACCTTACCTTTTCCAAATCTTTCTAAACATACCATTTCACTTTTAATACACACAAAATTCATTCATCAACACTTTTGTGACATTAACCATGAACCAAAATAATTATTTATCAACATATACCTTAAGTAAAATCATCATACATACCACACCAATACATACATTTGTTGATTTAGTGCCCTGAGTATAGTATATTCGTTTGTAAATTTGTAACTTTCTTGAATATATTGATTAATAAAATAAATTCATGTATTACATTGATTACATTAATATACTTTGTATGATTGTCCTTATATGGTTTTGTCACACAAAGTAAAATGGAAGCAAATATTAGCTCATTGATTGTCTAATGTTTAACTTATACTAAGCGGTATTACATGGTCAGATTGTAATACGAAAAGACAACTTATATTAGTAAACAAACCTAAACATGTCCTTAGTCTAATTAGAAATGAGCAAATCGATTAAAAGACTAATATGTCATCAATCAAGTCCAATTGAGGAGATGTTTTGTCTTGGGCATCTGAGCGGATAATTCCAAGAAGATAGAGACATAAATATGACTGAAAAGATTGATAGTACATCGGACTCGACCCAAGAAGAATAGGTCCTGAATTCGCTTATGGATTTATTCACTTGTAATGTTCACAGCGTGACATACCTAAATGCTGAGTGGATGACAAATTATGTATGCGTGACTCGTACACTTTGGTGTATGTAAGAGCCCGAGTTCGAATAGATAAGGAATCGAAAGTTGGTGCGTTGGGTGTACAACTTCTGTAGTATGTAGCGTTATTCATAGTAGTGGAATTCATAGCCCGAGACATGGGTAAATGATATCTTCTCATTGGCATTACATGGTTGATGAAAGGTAAACATGGTCACGGGTCGTTCATCTTTGTGATGGATGACTGGATCACTATTTGATAGTGATTGAATTTTCATGAAGATGTAATGGTTACAATGGGATAAAATATAATCATATTGAGAGAATGGATATTATCCCAAAGAGATTAAGCATATCTTATGAGAGTAACTCATTTATAACAAGGTAATTGGACGAATGGATATTATCTCAAAGAGATTAAGTATATCCTATAAAAGTCACTCATTTATAACAAGGTTATTGGACGAGCACTAATTAAGTTACTTCCATAATGGTATGTGGTTGGGGAGAGCTCAGTCACGATACTATAGTAGAGTGACTTCATGACTAAATTAGTTTATAATTAATAAGTGAAAAGTTGAAACTTAATTATAAATCATTTGAGCTTCAATTGCATATGTCCAACCGGTCCCTTACGCTAGTTTGTTGAAACCAAAAATGAATTGCATGTTTGATCAAATGAGCATAAATGAATAGATTTGGTGAAATGGAGAAATAGGAAACATTTGAAAATGATTAAGGTTTTCTCCAAAATGAAATGGAGAAATGAAATCATTTGGAAATGAATGTGGTTTTCTCCAAAATAAAAATAAAAATGAAAATGAAAATGAAAATGAAAATGTCCTAAAAAATGAATTTATGTTTTTTTTGAATTAAAAAAGTTAAAAAATGGAAATAAATCATTTTGTCATATTGAACCATTGAATGCGAAAATATTAAATATATTTTCTTATAAATTCTTTTACAATAAAGTCGTCATGATTTTAACGAAATTAGAATTTGGTTGAGAAAATTATTTAATTGCAAATATATTGAAGTTTATTTTTTCTGAGAAATAGAAAAACAAATATTGGGTTGGATAAAATTATAAAGTATTGGGTTAAAAGCTCGAGTAGTACTTGTAATTGGACCCGATATGGAAGAGACCCAAAAGCCCCTTATGTAATAAAGGGGGACGAAAAACCCTAGTATGATTAACTATGGTTGTCCCCCCTACATCCTAGTTAAACTAGGATTTCGTTTTTCTAATTAAAATAAACTTCTATAATTCAATAAGGATTCTACCTTCTGTCCCTATAAATAGATGACATTGATAGGGCTATTTACAAAACTTTTAGATATCGTTATTCTGCCCAAAAATAGAGAGACTTTTATTATCTAAGAAAGAAATATAATTTTTGGAATAATGGTTTTGTCGATTTCTATTTTGAAGAGAGAATTTCCATTTTCACCCAAAAAGAAAAGAAAACTATTTCTAATTTTTGTGTTTGATTCGTTTTGTTCGAGCCTACACTCAAAGCAATTCGTGGTACAAGAATAACGAAGAAGATCGTTTGTTGAAAGCCAAAAATGACAAGGATCCATTTATAAAAAATACAGGTACGATTTCTGTCTAAGGTTTATTACTATAAATATCATAAATTGGCCCGATTTTCGAAATTATTATTTTCCGCTGTGGACGAAAACTGTTTTCAAACTGGATTTTTTTTTCAACAATTGATATCAGAGCTACAGTTGTGCTATGTTTGTAGTGTAAAATGAGACTGATTTTTTCTCTGTTCTTCATGTACGATTATATTTAATAATTTCATTTTTAGATGCCCTTCAAGTTTTACATTCTATTCAATTTAGCCTTTGAAACCAAAATAACAATATCTTTCAATTTTGAGCTTTGATTTAAAAACTGACTTTGATTACATCCCTTAGACCTTCTACTTTCTATTTATACTAAAATTTCACATCAATTTCACAATTTTTTCACTTTAATCTTTATGAACAAAACTAACAAATAAATATTACAATTTAACCCTTTTTCATAATCTAAACTTAAAATCTATCAATTTTGTAACACCCCTAACCCATATTTGTCATCAAAATAGGGTTTCAGAGCATTACTAGACTTATCAATTTAACAATCATACAATTCTCATGTCCAAACAAACATCATTCAAATACAATCATATAGTCCCTAATAAAAGCCCTCGGGGCCTAAAACATGCATTAAAAGTGGTTCGGGACTAAACTGAGAACTCAGGAAAATTTTTGAGAAACATAGAAAATTGTCAAAGTACAGGGGACACGCCTGTGTGGCCCGGCCTTGTGTCTCACATAGTCAAAAACACGCCCGTGTCACAAGCCGTGTGGATATTCAAAATGGGATCACATGGTCATGTCCCAGCATGTGTCCTACCCCGTGTAACTCTCTGACTTGGGTCACACGGCCAACCACATGCCCGTGTACCCTTCGAAATGGCCTTAGACGCCCGTGTGCCAGGCCGTGTGAAAACTAGAGGGTATACTGACTTATGCCACACGACCAAGTCACACGCTCGTGTGCTAGGCCGTGTGAAGCTACTGACTTGGTTTCTAAATAAGTACCAGGGGACACACGACCATGTCATCTTGCCATGTGTCACATACGGCTGAGACACACGCCCGTGTCTCTGCCCGTGTGGACAAAAATAAACTATGTTTCAAGCCACATTTTTCACCCAAAAAGTTGTCAACCTAGGTTCAACAATGCACAAACAACCAAAGCATAAATAGGCACTTATAACCCACCAATTTCAAGCCAAAACCATATACTACCATTACAAACAACCAAAATGCTCATAAGCATCCCAAATAGCCATTCAAAATCATACCAATTTCACATCTAAAACTCACCTAAATGATCAAACTTACCTATTAGAATTTGTGCCTAAATCAACAAGCATACCACATTTTCAAATTCAATCATTTTGTGCTCAAAATACCAATTCATAACAAGGCATTCACATAGCAATTATAAACCAAATATCAAAGGTCGTTTACACATATATATACAACCAAATATACCAAAATAAGCCAAATCACATGACTATACACATAACCAAAACATACATCATTTACAAGCCAAGTCAATTGGCTATATACATTACAAATATATAGGTCATATTAACCATAACACCTATACATGTCATATAACCAAGGACACAAGTTCAAAAGTACCAAAATGATGGTTGGATAGTGTGATGAGATCTCCGACAACTCCCAATCCGAGCAAGCTTTGAAATCACTATAAAACACGGAAAAGTAAACAGAGTAAGCTATTAAGCTTAGTAAGCTCGTATGAATAATAAGTACAACTTACCATTTAACTACAAATTAAGTAATCAAACATTTCATAATATAACTCATATTTATCCATAAACCTATCACATATTCATTCATAAAGTTAGATATGAGATTCACAAGTTTCATAGACTCAAATCTTATATGATTCATATACTTACTTGTTATGATACGTGTCAATCACTTATTCTTTCACACCGTCAATATACCCGTTGAACCATTTGGAATAATATCGGATATCGGGAATCTTGTACCCTAAGTGCCAATACATGGTCGAAACCATCTCAATCTCATATCTCATATGTAAATGCTCATCTCAAGCTATCACCGGGTCTACTCACACAAGCTGACGGTCAAGACGTAGCTACACGGTGCTGCTCACACAAGCTGATGAGTAATCGCAACACATGCCAGAAAACTCAGCCACCGGTAGAATGTACGGACCAGCACTCAAAACACAATAACCCCTAATGACATGTCATTTGTATCTTATCTATTCCTAAGGTTCAACCGAGATTTCATACATCGCTAATCTTTTTCGAATATTTATATGAAGTTGTATACATCAATAATGTAATAATGAAACATTTAAAACACAATTACATTAATGCTTATTAATATACGAACACCTTGAATTTACACGAAGAGAATCGAGTTATCAATCCACTATTTTGTTTTTTCCCCGATCTAAATCTGAACGTTGCTTTTCTTGATCTATATATATATTCAAATTTAACTTATTTAAAATACATTCTATTCAATTTAACCCAAAATTCATATCATGGCAAAATTATTATTTTACCCTAAACATTTAACTTCTTTACAATTTAGTCTCTAAGCTCGTAAAATGAAATTCATTCAATTTTATCCCTACCTAAGCCTAGCCGAATATTAAACATACTTATAGTAGCCCATAAATTTCACATATTCACACATTTACCACACAATTTATCACATTTCTCAACTCAATCCCTAATTTGCAATTTCATTCAAAATCACTTAACAAATGTTGTTTATCTAAAAACAACCATTCATTTTCTACCATTAAACTTCAAAACACATACACATTCATCAATAGTAAAACCCTATACTTTTAACAGTTTCACAAATTAGTCACTGGGCTAGCTAGATTAAGCTACAATGACCTCAAAAACATAAAAATCATTAAAAACTGAGCAAAAATTCACTTACATGCACACACAAGGTTGGCCGAATGTTGAATGTTCAACAATGGAGTCTTGCCCTAGTATTTTCGATTGGAGAAGAATAAGAAAAATGACATCTTTCTTTTATTCATTTTATTTTAAAGTTAATTTATTAATTACTAAATTAACCTTACTTATATACCTTTAAAATGCTTAATTAATGTCCATATTTGTCCACTTAATATGCCAATGGTTTAATTACCACATAAATCCCTTAACTATTTAATTTATAGCCATTTAATACCTTTAACATCTAGAATTTAAGTTTTACACTTTACGCGATTTAGTCCTTTTTATCAAATTAAGTATGCAAACGATAAAATTTCTTAACGAAATTTTTATACGACACTACTAACATGCTGTAGACATTAAAATAATAATAAAATAAATATTTTGACTTCGAATTTGTGGTCCCAAAATCACTATTCCAATTTCACTAAAAGCTGGCCGTTACAAATTTAACATCAATTTCTTCAAGAAATCAATAATAGAAACTTTCAAAAACTTTAACAATTTTGCAAATTGGTGCATAATCTAGCTAAGCTTCCATGACTTCAAAAACATAAAAATTATAAGAAAATGACTTAAAATTACCTTAGAATTGAGGACCAAAAGTTGTAAGCTTCCAAAAGGGTTTTTCTTTCTTTGTTTTACGGAAAGAAGAATAATGGAGAAAGATGACAACTTTACTTAATTTTTGGCTTTTATACTTAGATTAGAACTTAATTAATTACTTAATTAACTTAATTAACTAAACTCAACCATTATTAATTAAAATAAGTGGATTCTTCCATCATAAAACACTAACTCATATTTCAAATTGGTTTAATTTTCATTTTAGACCTTAGGTTAATTGCAACCTAAGTCCCTTAATCTTTGGCTAATTAAAAACTTATAGCGATAAGACTTTTACAATTTAGTCCTTTTACTTTAATTAAAAAATTAATAGAAAAAAATTGAAAGACCAAACTTTAATAAAATTTTATACCAACTCTGTAAATATTAAAATATTTATGGACTTGGAATACGAAAATGGGGTTTCAAAATCGCATTTTTCGGCACCATTGAAAATCAGACTATTACACTCCCCAATGGCATACTATTATGAAAGCAACTTGATCAATACTAGTCCAATTACCTTGTCATAAGTTTGTTACCCTCATAGAGTATCCTTAATCTTTTTGAGATAATATTAGTTCTGCCAATATGATTCTATTTTATCTCATGGTAATCATTACATCTTCCTTCATGAAAAGTCAATTACTATCAAATAGTAATCAAGTCATTCATCACAAAGATTAACGATCTGTGACCACGTTTACTTTTCATCAACCATGTAATGCCAAACGAGAGGATATCATTTACCCATGTCTTAGGTTGTGAATTCTATTGTTGTGAATGAATCTACATACTACAAAAGTCGTATACCTAACACATCAGCTTTCAATTTCTTATCTATTTGAACTTAGAATTCTACTTACATTAAAGTATACGAGTCACGCATACATAGTCTGTCATCCACCCAGGATTTAGTTATGTCATACTATGAACGTCACAAGTGAATAAATCCATAAATAAATTCAGGATCTATTCTTCTTAGGTATTGTTCGATGTACTGTTGGTCTAGCCAGTCACATCTATTTCTCTATCTTCTGGGAGTCATCTGCTCCAATGCTCAATGCATCTCCCCAATTGGACTTGATAAATGACATATTAGTCTTTCAACCGGTTTGCTCATTTTCGATTAGACTAAGGACATGTTTAGGTTCGTTTACTAATATAAGTTATCTTACCGTATTGCGATTTGACCACGTAATATTGCTTAGTATAAGTTAAACATTAGACAACCCATGAGCTAATATTTGCTTTTATTTTGCTTTATATGCAAAAACCATGTAAGGACAATATACAAAGGGTCTTAATGTAATTAATGAATAATTTTATTAACCAAACTATTTGAAAAATTACAAGTGTATATAGACGAAAATATTACACTTAAGGCACCAAATCCAACAATTTTTCTGATAAAATTTTAAACATATTTAAATTTGTTAGTAATTATTTTATTTAATTTTATTATTAATTAAAAATTTCAATTTTAGAAATATATTTATTAATATTCATATGTTATTTATTAGTTTGTGTAAACTTTAATTAAAGTTAAAGATTAGCATTGATGGTTAAAACATTGTTTTAATTGTCAGAAATTATGTGTTTGAACCCTGTTGGAAGCGAAGTTTTAAATATTTTGTAACTAGCTATGCAGAGTTAGATATTTGTGGATATCCGAATTCGTTATCCAAACAACGTATGTGAATTCAAATAATGGATATTCGAGGGAGTCTATTTGCAACGGATAATATTGTTAATATTTGAATCCGCAAATTTTGGATCAGATATCTGCAGATAATTCTGTAAAATCTATTCAAAGAGCTGGCAAGTCCTTTACCTCCTCCGAACGCTCTATATTTTTAATAGGGTTAAATCACTTTTTGCGACCTAAACTTGGTAATTTTTCTTATATTAGGGTCTGAATTTTTTTATCCAAGTTACACCTTGAAATTGAAAATTTTTCTCACATTGGAGCCTAAACTTTTTTTCATGTCCAAGTTAGTCCTTAAAACCCTAAAGTTCAAGCCTCAATGTTTATTAAGTTTAGGGGCTAATTTGGACAAAAAAAATCAAACCCCAATGTGGTAATAGTTGTAACAGCCCGATTTTAGCTAAATCAGAACAGTAGTTTCGAAACCACAAATACGATGTAGGAAAATTATTTTAATATTATCTTTGGTATGTACAGCATGTTATTTGATATGTGTGAAATTTTCGTGAGCTAATTTTATCTATTGGTTGGTTAATTTGATAAAAAGGACTTAATCGCGTAAAATGCAAAAGTTGCATTCTACTTGTTAAAGGTGTTTAATTTCTATGATTTGATAAATCAAAGGTCCTTATAATGTTATTAGTCCATGATTAGTATAAGTGGACAATTATGGCCATCCATTATATGTTTTTATATGTTTATAACAAAGGTTAAAATGGTAAATTATAAAATAAGTTAAGTTAAATTATTAAAACACAAAGTATCATCTTTGTTTCTTCTTGTTTCAATCCAAACTAGGCTAAGGGAAGCCATTTTTGGGTGTTCAAGCATTGGATCATTTCATTTCTTAATAGTAAGTCCGTTTTTGCTCGGTTTTTGATGATTTCTATGTTTTTATAATCGTTGCAGCTCAATCTAGCTAGCCCGTACCTTTAATTTTGAATTTTTTAAAAAATTTTGATAGTTGTCATTGTTGAATCTATTTGTTCTTTTATGTTTAATGTTGAAATATGGAAGCTTGATGATAGTTTTACATGTTTTGTTAAGTGATTTTTGATGAAAATGCATAATAGAGATTAAATTGTGAAAAGTGAAAATTGAGTGGTTGAAATGTGAAATAAATGAAAGTTTTGGGCTTCTAGGGACCTATATGTAATTCGGCCAAGCATGGGTTTTATTGAAATTATGTGAATTTGTGTTTTGTGAAATAAGGACTAAATTGTAAAAGTTGTGAAATACTTGGGGCAAAAGTGTAAAAGTGATTTAAAGTGTGATATGGACTAAATTGAAAGAATATGTGATTGAATAATTTAATTTTGAATTCATATAGATCAAGAAAGAAAGAATTCAGATTTAGATCGGGGGAAAAACAATGTTATCAAGTAGTCAGTCCGTTTCATCAAATTCGTATACGAGGTAAGTTCCTATAACTGAACTTAAATGTGTATCTATTTATTTGATGAATGAAATTGAAATAATATTTATTCTATTAGATAAATGTGGAGATATTAAATTAAATGCACGGTTTAATTAAACGAGTTGTTGAATAAGACCATAGCTGGGCTATGGCAAAATCGAATAATAAGACCATAACCGGGTTATGGCATGTGAATGAAAGACCACGACAGGGCCTTGGCAATGCATGTGTAAGACCATAGTTGGACTATGGCATCGGAAAATCGACGTACTTATATCGTAAGCATTTATAAACTCGAAGTGATTCAATAAGCAAATTAGTGAGAATAGATATGTATCAGTACAAGTATGTACAGAAAACTGTTCGAATGATGAATTATAAGAAGATGAGAACTTATGAGTTGCTTTGTAGTTAAACTTTATGTTATCTCATTGATTGAGGTTTTAATTGCAAATTATGTATCTATTTGGAAGTGTTAATGAATGATGTTGATTATTTCATATATACATACGAACTTACTAAGCTTTATAGCTTACTTTGTGTATTTTTTTTCTATGTTTTATAGTAAATCGAAGCTAGCTCAGAACCGGGGATCGTCAGAAACTTTATCGCACTATTGGACATCTATTTGGTACTTTTGAGTTGTGTAAATATGGTATATGGCATGTATAGGCTTGTGTCATCTTGGTATGTTTGATGGATATGTATTTTGGCGATTTGGGTTGGCATAAGATGATGAACATGATGATGTTATAAATGTGCAAATGGTTCTATTTGAGTTTGGTAAATTGACTTATGTTATGTGATTGAAGTTGATAATTTGGAAGTTATGTGTTTGTGAATTAATGCTTGATAATGCATGTTTGAAATGAATTAGTAAAATGAATTGTATATGTGAATTAGGTATGTAATTAAATGGCAAGTTGTATATGTGACTTGCATAGTTGGAAATAGGTATAGCAATATTCATGTATTGGTTAATGACTTTTGGCTGCATATTTGTGCTTTGAAATGGTACCATTTGTACTTGTGTAGATATGTGCAAAGTAGGGTGGCAAATTGGCCTTGCAAATGGCCTATTTTTGTCCACACGGGCAGAGACACGGGCGTGTGTCTCAACCGTGTGTGACACACGGTCATGTTACACGGCCGTGTGTCCCCTGGTGTTGAAATTGAATTGAAGTTAGTATGCTCCACATGGTCTCACACACGGGCATGTGATTGGCCGTGTGGTACAAGTCAGTATACCCCCTAAATGGCACACGGCCTAGCACACGTGTGCGTGACTTGGCCGCGTTGCATAAGTCAGTATACCCTACAGGTTTGCACAGCCTGGCACACAGGCGTGTGTGGCCACTTCGAAGGGCACAAAGGCGTGTGGTTGGCCGTGTGACCCAAGTCAGTATGTATGCCCTGTTTCCATACGCTTGAGACACAGACGTGTCTGGAGCCGTGTGAGGCACACAGCCTGTTCACACGGTCGTGTGACCCTTGTATGGTTGAAATTTTTCTAAGTTTCCAAAAATTTCCCAAGTTATCGGTTTAGTCCCGAACCATTTCTAAAGCATGTTTAAGGCCTCGTAGGCCCTTATAAGGGACAATGTGTTTGTGATTAAAATGATATTTGAGTATGAATGCATAAATGTATGAGTTATGTATGTTAAATGATGTGTATTGATCGGTAATACCTCGTAACCCTACTCTGGTGACGGATACAGGTTAGAGGTATTACAATAATTTCCTAGTCTAGGCCAATATGAGAACAATTGCCAAGTTTAGGACCTAACTCAGACAAAAAAAAAAAGTTCAGGCTCTAATGTGGGAAAAGTTATCAAGTTTAGGACCTAAATAGTGATATAACTCTTTATAAAATTTTCTTACTGTAAAATATTTATTAGTCCTTGTAATTTACAAAAATTGTGAATTTAGCCCATATATTTTAATTTTATCATTTTAGTCATTGTATTTTTCAAATTTTAAAAATTTAGTCATCACCAAACAATAACTATTAAATTCATTTAGCTAAGATATGTTAATTCTAAAAGTTGATGTGGCAAATATATTATCATATATGAAATGTCAAGTCAACTTGTTATTTCCATATATTACTCACTAAAAATTAATTAATGAATTAACAATTGTCACTAAGAATTATTGTTTATTTATGACAAATATATGTTATAAAAATGTTTTAGTGAGAGGAAAGTTAATTTTGTAAAGGAAAAAAAGTTTTCTTAACTAATCATAATAATTTAAAATAATTTAGCTTTACACGTGTCAATAACTCAAGTCGTTCACGTGTCAATAAAATAAGTTGTCTATGTCAACTTTGAGACTTAGACTTTATAATATATATAAATGCAGGGGCGAAGCCAGATTTTTTTTTTTGGGGTCAAAATTAAATTGTAATTTTTACAATAGTAAAAATACAATTTTACTATTTTAATAGCATATATCTTTATAATTTTTAAAGGATTAAATTAAAATTTTATCATTTTTAGAGGGCCAATGTGTAATTTTACTTTTATTGATTTAAATTTTTAAAAATTTAAAAGGTCTAAATGAAAAGTTTTTCATTTTAGGGGGCTGAAATCTACGCCCCTATATAAATTTGACTTTTATTTTTATTCTTAGGAATTTAGCTTTTTATTGTTGGATTTAAAAATACAAATTTAATTGTTAAAACCATTAAAGTTTTTTTGTTAAATTGAGATCTATTATTGTCTCAATTTTTTATTATTATGTAGTTACTAAATGAGTAATTTTTTTAATTTCAAAATGTCTTACCAATAAATTTAATAGAAAAATATTAATGTGCTAACAATTAGACCCGAGTTTTAAATCCAAAAAGTAGATTGACTAGTTTCTTAGAAATAAAAGTAGGGACTAAATTTTTAATATATGAAAAGTATGGGGACTTGGAGTATATTTTACCCATATGAAAATTGATATTTTTATTTAGGATCAAATTATGCTCTCGATCCTTATATTTTTTGTATATTTGAAATTTAATATCTCTATTTTTTATACTTCCATTAAATTGAATTATGTGATATTTTTAAAATAAAGGTAAACTATACATATGCGTGCCAAACTTTCATAAATTTTCATTTTAGGAACCAAAAAAAAAAAGGAAAAAAAAAGAAGACGACAAATTGGCCATTACCCTTAACATTGGCTTTCATTTTAATTACTTAATTTTAAAAAATTATCATTTTGATCATTTTTTGTTAATTCAATATTATTGTACACTCATTTTAGTCACCAAATTTTAATAAATTTTCATTTTGCTTACTCATTTCATCTTTTTAAATTTTTTTTTCCTTTTTAGAATTATTTTTAATTTTTTAATAAAAAAATATACTATTTTATAGATGAGTTTTGATAGGATCTTTTTCCCTTTTAGAATTAAATTTAATTTTTTTCAATAAAAAAAATGTAATTTTACAGGAATTATTGAGGGGTTATAGGAAAAACCAATTTATCTTTTTAATTTCCTTTATTTTTTTTCCTTTTGTAGGATTAATTTTAGTTTTTCCCTATAAAAGGGAAAAATATGAGGTTTTATAGAAAAATACTTAGGTTTTTATAGAAAAAACTATTTCATCTCTTTATTTTATTTTATTTTTTCTTTTTAGAATTAAATTTTAGCTTTTGTAGTGAAAATGGAGATTTTTGGTTTCTTCAAGGAAAAAATTGGGTTCCATCTCCTTAGCCGAATAACTTAATTTCCTATAAAAATTTAAGTTTTTTTTGGAAAAAAAGATATAAATACTTTTAAAAAGTAGATGAGTGACCAAAATGAGAACTTATTAAAGTTGGGTGACTAAAATTAATATACAATAACATTAAATTAATAGGGTGATCAGAATGAAAACTTATTAGAGTTGATTGAATAAAATGAAAATGATTATTGACATTAGTGCCTAATTTGTAATTTTTTTTATTTTTAGTGCCTAAAATAAAAATTTATAAATACTAATTATGTAGTTCATCTTAAAATAAAAAAAACACTCACGTAACTTTTACATGGAAGCCATGTAAGAAAAAAAAAATCTCAATTTTCACTCAACTTTTTCTAAAATAATGATGAGCAACCTTGCATAATCAAATCAAGAATAAAAAACCTTATAATTGCATATTCAACCTTTTCATTTGTTTATTTAGCTTCAAATACATGTAATATTTTCCATGTGAGTAAAAAGAAATATTTAGAAAATGTTATATAATCAAATTCAATAAAAGTATTTTCTATTATATTAGAAAATTTATCACACATATATATATATATATATATATGGAAATAACATATTTAGAATATAAAATTGTGTTTAAAAATAACATATAATAAATAACAAAACGTATAGTTTGAAATTAATTAATAATAACATTTGATACGATATTAAAATTAGAAAAAATAGATTAAATTGTGAGTAAAAAGAAATTTAAACAAAAGTGTATATAATATTAAGAATACTAAATGAATACAATTGTTTATCATGGTATTGTCATTAATGTTGAGTTGGTGTTGAGTTAATTTGTGACACATCAATCAACAATATTATTAATATTATAAATCTTATTACACACCTATGCGTGTGGAAATAATGTATTTAGAACATAAATGTGTACTTAAAGTTAACATACAATAAATAATAAAAAAGTATGGTTTTAAACTAATTAATAGAATCACATGAAAATGTACGATATTAAATTGAAAAATATTATATTAAATTGTAGTAAAACTAAATTTAATCATAAAAATACATCAAATTAAGAATACTAAATAATTACAATTGCTTATTATTGTTTTGTCATTAATCCTGAGTTGGTGTCTAGTTTATTTGTAACACTAACTCAATCAACATTATTAATATAGAAATTCCATTACACGTGTATAAGTGTAGAAACAATAAATTTAGTACACAAATGTGTGTTTATAAATAATATACAATAAATAATGAAGTTAATGGTCTGAAACTTATTAATAATAACACGTGAAATATGCACATTTTAATATTTAAAAAAATGATCAAATTTATTTATCATTTTGTTGTGATCAATCTTGAGTCAGTGTCGAGTTAACTTGTAACACCAACTCAATCAAATATATTATTAATATATACAATCGATGGAGGTAATAAAAGTATGTATAATAAAATTAAAATGTACAAAAATATCAAGATGAAGCTTTAGTTGAGTGATAAATTAAAAATTTTACTAATGCAATTGATGTGGGTTTAAATCGCACTATTTGCATATTTTTATTAGTTTTTGTTAAAATGAAAGATTAGAATACCCTCAAATAATATGACTTATTTTACATACGGGATGATATTTTTGTAATTTACGTAATCGAGTCAGTGAACGATTGACTCATGACACCAACTCAGTAAGAGATTTGATTAATAGTATATACATATATACATACAATTGATGGAGGTAATAAAATGTCTATAATAAAGTTAAAATGTATATATTGTTAAAATAAAATTTTGGTTAAGTGGTAAATTTGAGGTTTTACTAACCTAATTGGCATGGCTTCAAATCTCATTTTATGCATCTTTTTATTAATTTTTTAAATAAAAAATAAAATACCCTCAAATAATATAATTTAGGACATCAAATGAATTTCACTTACTATGCTAGAACCTGATTGATTGATGGGTGATACCAATTCAATAAATGACCTTATAAATAGTATTGATATACAAATATATAACAAACATGTTTATTAAAATAAAAAACACCTACTTAATCATAAAATTTACTTTGCAAATAAAATAATTTTTTATTTTATAATTCCTTATTAGAGTGGGCACCTACATGATAAAAGAAAAAATTTTATTCGCATGGTGTTTTTAGTCCAAATCTTATTATAGACAAATTTTTATTGATTTATAAAGTTATAAAAAGTAAAAAATATCCACATAATCATATAACTTTGCAAATAAAATGTATTATTTTTATAATTCTTAACTGAGTTAAGACTCGGTTGATTGGTGACACCCACTCAATAAATGCTTTTATAAATAGTATGAATATAGATATATAAAAATAAAGTGAACAAAATATAATAAAATAAAACTTTAATTGAATGATAAAATTAAGATTTTATTAATATAAATGTCATAAACTCAAAATCTCATCGCATTAAAATTTTTTATGAATAATTTAATATCTTAAATATGAATGAACATTTATATAATTTTATTAATAAAATTGATAAATGATATTATATATTATGAATTAGATAAACAGTTAAAAATTTAAGATTAGAAGTAGTGTTTCTCTTAAACAACGGCATGGCACTTGATAAAAAAGTCACGGTTTAATTTAAGGGAAGGCGATAATCGGGTGAACCGGGTAAAGGAGTCGGTTAGGGCAGTTTTAGAAGATATAAAAGTAAGAAGAAACATCTGGAGAGAGCGGCTTTAGGGCGTAAAAGAAAAGAAATATAAGCCGTAGAAGAGGGCTCTCTCTTGGTTGAGCTTATTCCCCCCATTATTTCCTTTACTACTCCTTTTCCAAATCTTTTCAGGTTGTATTTTTCAGATCTAATCCTATTTTCCCCTCGCTTTTGCTTCTCTTTCATCTTTTCTAATTTTTTTTTTTGGGCGGTGGATAGATGGATCGTTACCAGAGGGTGGAGAAGCCGAAAGCAGAGGCACCCATTGACGAGAATGAGATTCGGATTACCAGTCAAGGAAGGATGCGTAGTTATATCACTTATGCCATGACTCTGCTCCAGGTTTTCTTTTTTCTTTTTGGTTTAATTTCTGGGTATTTAGACCTTTATTTCATTTGGGTGTTCGATGCTTTTGAGAAAACTTTCGATGCTTTTGAGAAAAAGTCTAATATCTTAAGTGTTTGTAAAACGATTTTTGTTTTATAGGAGAAGGGATCGAGTCAAGTAGTTTTTAAGGCAATGGGAAGGGCCATTAACAAGACCGTGACCATTGTGGAGTTAATTAAGGTAAATTAAGTTACCTTTTTAATCTATGTGAAGGGTTTTATTCTTTTGATTCTTGTTTAAGGAGGCTGACAATGTCTTCCATGTACTTCTGATGCAGAGAAGAATCGTTGGTTTGCATCAGATTACATCAATTGGATCCATGGATATAACAGATATGTGGGAGCCTCTGGAGGAAGGACTTCTTCCGTAAGAGCTATATTTAAAACCTTTTTGCAATAAAGGTTTAGGGTTTTCCATGCACTTAATCTGTTTCTTTAGGGAATTTAGTAATTTGTTTAATTATCGCAGGCTGGAGACCACCAGGCATGTTTCAATGATCACTATAACCCTTTCGAAAAAAGAATTGAATACGTCCTCTGTTGGGTAACTTCCTGCACTTGTTTCCCTTTACTGATACAAGTACATTGTTCCTCATTATACTTGTTTAACTTTAATTTTTAAGTGAAGGTCAAATGGGTTCTTTTTGTTAATATGAAGCATGTTGGACTTGGCTTTTTTACAACCGTGCTAGTTTAATTACATTTTTATGAATGTTGGAAACTGGAGAATTTTAGCAAATGGAAGGTTTAATGCTCTCATGATGGTGGCTTGATGGTTTAGTTGACTTTGAATTCTCAAAGTTGGTCAGTGACTCATGAATCACTTCATCCAGGTACCAGCCTCCATTACCAGCTGATCAGGTGAAAGCATCCACAGAAGTCGATCATGAAGGAGGTACTGGACACATTTTGTTACCTGCACTATTTTTTTGGGTTATGCTGAATGCCCATATTCCCTTTTATAGATTTCTTTTTGTTTAGCAGAGGGCTCACCTAATGACCGAGGTAGGGGCCGTGGTGGTAGAGGAAGGCCGAGGAGTAGAGGTATGCTGGTTTTGAGTGTCTGATATGCACCCTGTTAGATGTTATGTTTTGTTGTGTTTGGTTCAAGACTTACCATGGCTCTAAATTTTATTGAATGTAATGTAAGATATATTGAGGCAAATACTTAGTTGTATTCTTATTCAGGGAACGGTTTTGTCTCCGCTGAGTATGAGGATGGAAGCTGGGACCGCACTCGTGGCTATGCTAGGGGTAGAGGTCGAGGAAGAGGACGTGGTGTCCGGGGCCGTGGACGTGGAGGATACAATGGACCTCAGTTCGATAGGCTGCAAGATGAAGGCTACAATTATGAAGCCCCTCCCCAAGGTGGCCGTGGTGAGTTTTCCATTTTCTAGTTTCCATAAAGTTTTAGCATGTTTAATGGTTTTCCTCATGGACTGTGTTGTGCATATACATAATGACCAATTTTTTTGGTTCTATTTTTTCCCTTGACGTGTTGCAATTTGAACTATTTTAAACACGGTGAATAAAAAAATGCACTTTGAATAGTAGTAAGATGATGTGGCAGTAAAATAAGTTAATGAGGAGATGCAATCATAGACTTGTTGATCGCCTGAAGGGAACTTGCTTAATGGTTCTTGATTTGCTCTGAAGGTCGTGGCCGTGGCAGGGGATACCGTGGAAGGGGCCGTGGGTTTAGATCTAACGGGCCAATCCATGCAGCTGCATGAGGTGGTGTGTGGCATTCCTTGAATGATATGGAAATGACGGGGTCGGATGCTATGCGTATCTAGTTATATGTTTATGATTTTTTTCTCCTTTTCGTTTATCTTGTCTGTTCTTTATTTTATAGTCTTAGGGTGTTCTCATTTTTTTCTTCGTTGTTTATTACTAGCAGTTTTAACTTTAGGATGTTTTCGTGTTGATGTTCATGGGTAGTCTTAGAATAGTTGCATTTAAGGTTTTCAATAGTGCAGCCGCCTCACACCATAGGGAGGCAGAATGTCTTTCTTTTTTGGTTTATTTTGTAGCCTTAGCTTATATGTTTTGAACAATTGTAAACAGAAAATTTTTCCCTTCATAATTTGTTTTAGAGTTTGCTACTTAGCTTGCTGGTTCTTGAAGATTATTTCAAGATTATATTCAGTTGTCAATAGGAAGCACAATAAACCATTGCAGCTTCAGCAAATTATAAAGTATTTAAATTATGCATAACTAGTGAGTCGCCTAAATAGAATAAACTTTACAGATCTGTTATTTGCTATGTTGATGAAAATTACACTTCGGCCTTCACTAAGCTTGGGTTAAAATAAAAACTCCATTGTTTATTTGTTCAACCCAACTTATACACAAATCACTAGCCACTTTAAAGGTCAGTAGGGTCGATACCTCTGCACTTTGTTTCAGCTAAGCTGACTAATTTAAGCTAATGCAGTTGTAACTGCTTGGTATCCAACCTTTGTTGAAGAGCAAAACACTGCACATTATATTTTTGAGGAACAAGAAATTGAAACACAATAAAAATAAATAACCTTGCCAATAGCGGAAGTGATCACAAGCCTGATCAAAATTAAAAGAAATGAGAAGGTGGCTGTCGTATTCCCGAGCAATTTGAAGACCAAAACAAGAGGTGCGATTGAGATACTTTAGCAGTCGTTTTACTGCCTTCTAGTGTGCTTGGCGGACAATACACGAATTGTGAAAGCTCATTGACTTCAGAAGGCAACGTCAGGTCGCGTGAAAGCTAAATATTGAAGCTTGCCTACAATCATTCAATAATAAGATCCATCAACAATGGGGTCGTCAGGAGGAACACTCAAAAGTAGTAGAACTCGAAGGAGTAGGTATACCTTTGTATCATGTATACTGATATAATGCAAAATATAAGCAATATATTTGTGTCGAGATAGGTAAAGACCTCTAGTATGTGGAATCACCTCAACATCCAAAAAAAACTCATGAAGTTTACCAAGCCGTAGAGAAAATGTATTAGAGAGATTATGAATAGTATGACGAACTCCGGATAAATTATTACTAGTGGCAATTATGCAATCCGCATAAATAAGTACATGAACGATGAACCCAGACTTTTTGAGAATAATAAAAATTGAGTCTAATTTAGACTTGAAGAAATTCTGTTATCAAATTATTTCATAGTATTAGACTCGTGAAGCCTATTTGACGCCATAGATTGCCTTGTTGAGCTTACAGGCACGAGTAGACAAGAAAGTATGTTCAAAGATAGCTGGTTGTTCCATATAGGCATCTTCGTCCATGTGCCCCTAGAGGAAAACATTGTTGACATCTAATTGATGAATAGGCTGGTTACATTGAACAAAAATATTGACAATTAAGCGAATAGTTGTGGGTTCAACAATCAGACTAGAGGTGGAATTTAATCACGTCCCGATCTCTGAGTAAATTCTCTAACCAACAATCATGTGTTATACATGTTAATAGAACCATCAATAATGTTTAATATAAAATAACCATTTACAATTTTTATTTGAGTCATCTTGTTGTCCCAAAATACACCCCATGAAATTTTCTTACGCTACCAAATATAAGATCAAAGGCCTCCTTTGCACTAGTGGCGTAATCAAATACGCTTTTATATTTCTGCCATTGCTATTTTTCCGGAATAATTTGAAGATGGGATCACATTTGGCAGTTAACTGAGAGATGATTCGAGATATACAATTCAATTTTCCCAAGAATCCTCTCGCTTATTTCTGAGTTCGTACCAAATTTTGATTGTGTTGGCTTTGTTTGGATCTACTTCGATGCCTCGTTCGCTCACTGCAAAGCCTAATACTTTCCTCGATTTCACACCAAAAGTACATTTTCCTGGATTTAATCTCAATTTGTACCTTCTTAGCCTTTCAAACAATTTGAGAAGGTTTTCCATGTGATTCTCTTCTTTTGCTAGATTGGCGATCATGTCATCTATATAGACCTCTATCTCTTTATGCATCATGTCATGGAAGAGTGTCACCATGGCTCGCTAGTATGTAGCCCTAGCATTCTTCAAACTAAATGGTACAACCTTGTAACAAAAGTTCCCTACATCATAATAATTGTGGTTTTTTCCATGTCTTCTTTGGCCATTTTGATTTGATTGTCCCTCAAGAAAGCATCCAAGAAGGAGAAGGTACAGTGTCTAGTAGCGCTATCTACCAATGTGTTAATAAATAACAAAGGGAAATTGTTTTTGGGACTGTCTCTATTTAGATCCCGGTAGTCTACATACATTCTTATTTTTCCATATTTCTTCGGCACCAACACTATGTTTACGACCCACTCTGGATATTTGGTTACTTCCAAGAATCTTGCATCGAATTGTTTGTTGATTTCTTCTTTGATCTTAAGTAGCTTTAGGCTTCATTCTCGTCAACTTTTGGTAAATCGGTTTACAATTTGGCTTCAAAGGAAATCTATGCTCAACGATGCTCACATCTAACCGAGCATATCTTGATATGACCATGTGAAGACATTTGAATAATCACAAAGTAAATCCTTTAGTTGTTGGTGTTGGGGATTGACCCGTATAAACAACGAGATAATAAAAGTTGAGAAGAGCGAATACAAATATTTTACGTGGAAAAACCCCTCTAAAGAGGATAAAAAACCACGGGCAAAGATAATTTCACTAAAACGGCAAAAATGAAGGGTACAAAAGATGGAGATAAAACTAAACTTAAAACCCGGAATAAGAACCCTCAAAACGTAAACACAAAATTCTTTGAAAGCTTGTAAAAGCTATACCTATATGTGTTATGAGTTATCTTCTTAGGATGGAAAAAGGATCTATTTATAAGCTAAATTCGTAAGTTAAATAATATTAAAATAACCTATACTAATAAGAGTTTAGGTGGGAAACTAATATTAAAATAATCTACACTAATCAAAGTTTAAGTGAGAAACTAAAAACAGAGTTTAGATGAGAGAAGAAAAGTAAAAAAATGCGAGGCATAACTCCACAAATCTCCACATTGACTCGTATTTTCACAATGCCTTCTTTGCCAAAGCCAGCTACGGACTTATCTTGAACTATGTAGGATGTTTAACTAAGTCGAAGCTATGCTTAGAAGCTGGAGGTCTTCTAGTCTTTGACTTGTGCACTGCCAAATTGAAACTGACCCCGAGTCTAATTTCCACGAACGCAATGCCCTATCTTTTCAAAACTTGCATCCAAAAGAGAACTTCTCTTCTACAAAACGGTCATACTGTTAGCTCGATAAATCAAACCGAAATTGCCAAGAGGGGATGAATTGACTTTTAAAAATTTTGTGAAAGCTAGAAAGAAAATTGAAAGATGAACACGATAATTTAGAGTGGTTCGGCTCCAATTACCTACTCCACTACCTTAGCTTTCTACAATTAAGGATTTTCCCAAATTCACTAATTTGATAACCTTTGAGGACAATGTTTAACCTTACAACTCCCTTAAGATTTCTACCCCAAATCTTAAGACACAAACCCTCTCAAGGTACATATAAGCAAACAAAGAAAAAATCTTTATAAGATCAAAGTGTTTACAAATTAAGCTTAAATACAATGAAATACACTTGAGCAAAAGAATAGAAGTAAAACTCACAAGTGTATGTAAAAAGAATATGGAAATAATAAGCTCAAAGGTTGTTTGATTGATGATCTTTGCTTGAAAGTACTTTATTGTTGTTGTAGGATCTTAAGAAGTTTGTATTTATACCTCCCAATTGATTTCCAACTGTTGTGGTTGTTGGTGTCATGAATAGAGCTGTTGGGGATGTAAAAATTAGAGCATATAATTCACCTGCAACACCGAGTATCGATACCATAAAAAATGGTATCAATAATTTTTATAATAAATGCTAAATTCAGTGACTGTTGGAGTTTTACTATCGATACCAAAACAATTTTATCGATACTTTATAACAAGGTATCGATACCATATCGATACTTTGTAGGTTTTGTGAGAAACATAATGCTATTTTGATATTCCTTTTAAGAAGGGGTATCGATATTTCAAAAAATATTGATACTTAATCAAAAGGTATCGTTACTTATTAGGGTTTGTGAAAACAAAATTCCACTTTGGTTTCTTTTTTAAGAGAGGGTATCAATAATTCAGAAAATATCAGTACTTGGCCAAAAAAGTATCGATACTTTTTGGTCTGGAGCAATTTTGACTTGTTTAAAATTTGTTTGATTTATTAAAAGTCTTTTTACTAAGTGAAAATCATTTTAACTTTGATTTTAAAGTTGTTTCAAAAATTTTCTAAGAGTTCAAAGTAGATGTTCAACATTTTATCTCTTAACATTTTATCTCTTAGATTTTAATTTTAAACAAATAATTTTGTCAATTTTGTTTAATTTTAATTTTTATTCAAAACTAGTTCAATTTGTTATATCAAAACATTTTATCAAAAAAGCTTGGTTTAATACATACATTGTTCCCTTCTATGACCAAGTTGTCTCCGCTTCAAATGAGTCCACTTCGACTCTTTAACAGACGAAAGACGTCCTGTTTCACTGGTCATCGATTCTTCCAGAACATAAACACTGTTAATCTTTTTACCTTTCATCGAAATGAGAGCCCCACGAGATACCTTAATGTCACTTGACTCGATGTTAATTCTACAACCTTTATTGTCCAAAATTCTCAAGGAAATGAGATTTTTCTTTAAGTCAGGCACATGTCTGACATCTTACATTGTCCTAATTATCTCATCGTGCATCCTGATCTAAACAGTTCCAATACCGATTACCTTACTGGGTGAACTATTCCCCATGCGCACAATTCCACCTTCAACTGAACTGTGTGTGGAGAACCAATCCTTGTTGGGAGACATGTGAAAAGAACATCCCGAATCTAGGATCTACTCAGACGTCAGCTCGAAGCTTTCACTTGTTGACACCAACAAGAAATCATCACCGTTGTCATTGGCCAAATTAACACCAACTAAAATTTCCTCGTTGCTTTCAACAGCCCTTTTATGTCGCAGTTTGTAACAATTTGCCTTGACGTGACCTAACTTCTTACAGTAGCAACATCTTTTGTCTCGCTTTCTTGATGCTACCAAAATTGAGGCTTGCCTATCTGACTTGCTATCCAAACCAAACTTATTGTTGAGTTTGTCTTTACTCAACAGATGACCCTTCACATCCTCGAATGAGAGATTATCTCTGTCATAAATCAGGGTCTCCTTGAAAGACTTGTATGAAGAGGGTAAAGAGCACAATAATAGTATAGTTTGATCTTCATCCTCAATCTGAACATCAACATTTTTTAAATAATTCAAAAGAGTAATAAATTGATTGATGTGACCTCTAAGGTGCTCACTTTGGTCCATGCGGAACGTGTATATACGTTGTTTCAACACCAATCGGTTAGCCAAGACTTAGTCACGTAGAGGGTTTTTAACCTTTTCCGTAAGGTGAATGTCGTTTTCTCCATCAAAACCTCTTGCAACACATTATTTATTAGACATAATTGAATCGTGGACAAAGCCTTTTTATCTAATTTATCCCATTCTGATTTATCCATGTTTGGAGGTTTGTTCTATGTAATGGCCTTCTTAAGATCACCCTGAATCAGAATTGCCGTCATTCGAACTTGCCACATATTGAAATTTGTAATACCATCAAACTTATCAATATTAAACCTTGTTGTTGCCATATTTGAATGGGTTGATTGCGGAAAGCGAACTAATTCTGATACCAATTTGTTAGGGATCAACCTGTATAAACAACGAGATAATAAAAGTTGAGAAGAACGAATACAAATATTTTACGTGGAAAAAACCCTCCGTAGAGGATTAAAAACCACGAGTAAGGATAATTTCACTAAAACGAAAAAAACGAAGAGTGCAAAGATGGAGATAAAACAAAACCCCAAAACCCGAAATAAGAACCCTCAAAACGTAAACACAAAATTCTCTGAAAGCTTGTAAAAGCTAATACCCTCAAAACGTAAACACAAAATTTTTCTAGTTAGAAAAGAGCCTATTTATAAACTAAATTTGTAGGTCAAATAATATTAAAATAACCTATACTGATAAGAGTTTAAGTGAAAAACTAAAAATAGAGTTTAACTAGGAGAATAAAAGTCAAAAAATACGAGGCATAACTCCATAGTTGGCGTTGATCAGGTGCGAGGGTTGTCCTTATCTTAACTTCTCTCTTTAACTTCATCATCCCCCAAATTTATCATTTCTATCTCTTCTCGATGAGGCTCTATAGGTTTCTTCTCCTGTTCCACCAATTTCAAGATCTCTTCTAGTATGTCAACTTCGTCTTTAGTTTCAAGATCATTAGAATGGATTGTATCATGAAAATTTGGTTCGATAATGTCATTAAAATAATTTATTTGTTCATTATGAGAATCCTTAAAATATCTATGAATACATATATTTGTATACATATAATGGAAACAAATGAATAAATAATATAAAGGAACGAGTGAAAATATAATCCGAATTCAATTTTATTGAAAAAGAGCCATTTTACATAGTTCAGAAAACCAAAAAAAAAAGCCTTTCATTAAAACATTGCCTTTGTAATTAAACATACAAGAAGAAAAACCTTGAAAACAAAAATGTTGAAAATTATATCTCAACAATTTCAAGGACAATGGGCAACAATATGAGTTGCCAATTATTTAGCCTAGCCAGGTCTTAGCGGACCTAATCGTTTTCCTCTAACGACTCTTCTTTTCCCACCATAGTTAAATCCAATATGACTCCATCAATCTCCAACCTACTTGGAACACTGTTTAGATCCACATACCCCATAAAGCGAAAAGTCTCGTAGAGAAAAGGAATTGTAAGCCTTTAACTTTCCGGTTCCTATCCATTTAGTTGTGCCACTCTCTTTTCTCTATTTTCCTTCTTAATTCTTTCAACATCTTGTCAATTTGTAGCCCATTCCTCCCATGTCTCTTTGGGTGGGAATATTTAAAGGCTTTTAGATGACTTGCAAATCCTTTTTCAATCTTGATCAAATTTGCCAAGCCTTCCTAATTGTTTGAGCATATAATATATTCGCAGTTTGAGGCACATGAGGCTTAAGAATTCTTGCTTCTTCTGCAACATAAGAGGTATGACCGTATCCTAGCGTGCGTGTGCTGGAACTTAGAAATATGCAATTAGATATAAAAATAGGTGTGATATTTGTAATTGTACAAGTCAAATTGTAATACAGTTTTGTTATTTACAACGAAATACTTTGGAAATATTTTAAGGAATTATTACAAGCAAATTTGACATGAGCTTGTAGTAGTATTGGGCCAATCCCAGCTTTACAAAATTCAATTCGGAGTTCAGAAATGAACCCACTAATTTGGATTTCGGTTGTTTTGGGCCTAAACAAAAGGATTACAGTCTTCTAGAATCTGGAACACTACAAAGGAGATCAGTTAAGGAGCAATCAAATGTTCAAAATTGAAAAAAAGAGAGGAGAGAGTGAAAAACCCTTGTTCTCTCTCACGTTTTTAAATCAATGTCGGATGTCATGGTCGACCATACACAAAAACTGGAAGAAACAGCCGTCCCAAAAAACTTAGAGCAACAGGACAAACAAGACGAAGAACAACCGCAGCAATCAGTACAAGAAAATGCAGAATATGAAGATGAAGAGTTACACAAGCATCTGGTGCCTGACATAACCCAACTTCCTCTCATTCCCCCCTCTGCTGTTGAATTCAACTTTGCCTCTTACTTTGCTCCAGGTTCCCCACCCCTCTTCTTTTTCAATCAATAACGGATTATCTATTTTTTGTGGGTTTTGCTAAGGAACCCATAGGGCTTAGGCGCTTTAAGTTACATGATTTTATTTATGGTACCGGTTTTGTGCTAAACGCAATAGCTAATAACTTGGTTCATGATTTTCTATGCATTGGTTGAAGATGTCAGTGAATAATAATTATTTTTAATAAAGTGTTCTGAGCCCTAAAATAAAGTTAAAATTTACAGATTTTATGAAACCAGGAAACGATCAGTATGTTTATCGTCATGCCAATGGGTAAGAATCCCAAACTTTTCTTGGGGTTTTATAAAATGGAAATTTTGAATTGAGAAAAAACTTAAGTACTATGAATTTGTAGATTGTGTGTTGTTGGCCTGGCTTCAACTCACTTGGCATTTAAGGATAAGGGTGGGATCACGGCCGTTGATTTCAATGTTGGCAAATCCGATCGCAGTGGTATGAAAGTCACAGGAAAGAGAAAAAAGGTATCTCTCTCTTTTTCTCTTTTATTTCTGTAATTCATTAGTAACACTTTTTTTTCTTTTTTTTTTTTTTGGGGGGGGGGTTAAAGAGGTTTATCCTTGTGATACTGAATTGTTAGTAATTCTTTTAAATTGTGAAAACAAACATAAAATGCATTATCACTTGTTATTAGGATATCCAAGAGTTTAATCCCTGCATTTAGCTTTGACAAAGTCTTATTGAAGTTAAAAATGTCACTTTTCTAGAATGCTCAACACTTCGAGTCCAATACAGCTTTGTGCAAGGTTTGCACCAATGGTGATTCATATATTGTAAGGTGGGTATGATTATTTTTGCATTTCATCTCTCCCTCCTCTCGTTTCCTTTTTTGTCCGTATTTGAAATGAATAGCAGTTTCGGGCAGGTGTTGTGTTAAAGGCTCTCTTTTGGAAGTGAATGAAAGATTAATCAAACAGCCAGAGCTGCTTCATTCATCAGTGAGTATAATAATTAGCTACTCTTTTTACTGGTTCTTCAGTTCATATATGTTCATAACATCGGCATTTTGTGGTTGAAATTGAATGCTTGTGAGTTGTGATGGTGACATATCTTTGTCATCTCAAGCACTCCATGTTCTTCCCAATAATTCGAAAGGCACATGTTACGATAAAAGACAATTAATATTTTTAAAGCATCGCATAAGTTGATGAATCAGACTACAGTTCGTGGAGAAGAAAGAAATAATCATATAACCTATAATATTGGTGTAAATGTTAGTAAAGAGAATTCCAAATATATTCATGCGATTTGTGAATAAAAAATTGTGGAGAACTGGTAACCTAAATCTTGTGAGCTCTTCGAGACAAAGGTCGAGTTTTTGTCACTGGGTACAACATTGTAATGTTATTTAGCTTGGAACTCGTTTAGTTTAATAATGTCTTGTGTAAGTGTGACAAAGTCTCTTCTGTTGTTAAACCTAGGATTTATTGTTGTTGTTGAGTGCAGGCAGATAGAGAAGGATACATAGCAATTATAATGCCAAAGCCAGCAGACTGGCTGAAGGTCAAGGCTTCCTTGTTGAGCCTTGAAGAATTCAAGAAATTGAGAGCACTTTGCTGAACTTAACCTGCAGAAATACGGGAACCAAGGGAAGCCTGCTCTATACTTGATCGCAGAATTCAAGCAGAAAAATCCCTTCATCAACGGTTTTTTTGATTGCGAAAAGTTCTATACTTCTACTTTCCTGGATTTGGGTCGGGTGAATTATGCAACACAATGCTTCATTTTTGTTTGTATTTTCTTCAGCTAAATAATTTAATAGTAGAACTGTTTTATTTTCCAATCCCATGAATGATAGAAGCAAAAAAAGTAAAGCCATTTTCAACTTCTTGATGCAGATGATTAATGATGATTTTTACATTTACAAAGACAAAGTGCAAAATTCTCTATGCAAAACTAACTTTCAGATTTTAATGTAAGTGGAGCCTGCATGTATATTATATATATATATTTATACAAAGAATGAAACAATTCTTGATCCAAACAGGAAATAAAAGAACCGGCAATGGCTGAACTCTATAGCAGTCAATTCTTTAACCTTGATAACTGTAAAGCCGGAGAATTGACAGACCTTCAATCTTCAAGGCACATAATCATGCCATGATCAATGTCTTCACTTCGCTGTATGAGCATTACCAAGAATTATGCTTGAAAGCATGGATAAACTATGGCAGCGAATCGACTATTTCTTCTATAACGTGCCTTCTGGATCTGTTAATCGTATGAAAACATAACTTAGTATGTTCCTCAAGCTCTTTCAGTTGTTCCAAGAAGCTTGAATCGTGCATTCGAAATTCCCTTACAACCTCCTTCAGTACCTCAATCTTTCCATTTCTAATGCACATATTAGCTATGGCTTTAAGGTGCTCGATCTCATCGTGCAGTCTCCATACCAGTCTACTTATGGTATCGAAATCATTGATCAAAATGTAAATCCCTTTAGCTGAGTTATCAAGTTGCTCACCAAGTCTTTCAAGCAAGCTTGTGTTATGCCCTTGCTGAATAGATGATGACCCGGTTTTCTTCTTCTTCTTCTTCTTCCTTATGCCGATGAACCAGGCGGCAACCCCCGGTGCTGCTACAATCCCAATCATGCTGTGGAATGCAAGTATGAGCAAGGCAATCACGAGAGTTGTATTAGAAATTACTAAACAAAGACCCCCAACCTGTTTGGAGATCTTTTTGGATTTGGCTTTCCGTTTTATCTTTTCACGTTTGGATGTTAGCTTTCGGAACAAATCCAGGTTATTCTCATGAATCTTCCGGAATTGCGGTGGAGTAATGATCGACAATGGATTTTTAAGCAATGCAAACCCTTTTAGCTCCTTGAATATGACGCTGCATTGTTCATCCGAAAAATCTTGAACCCTCTTGCTTATCTTGATCACCTTTCTAATCTTTTGATAAAAAACGCGCGTTTGATGGATGCTTCGAAGGAGTAGTTCACACAAATTACAGGCTTCCAAGCCAGCATCGAAATAGTCTAGAAGAAGGTGATGAACATTCAAGCTCTCTATTCTATCTAGTGTTTCTTGCCTTGGTTTAAGCAGGTACTCCGACAGGTTTATTTGATGACCAGGAATCGATGACGTTGAAGGGAGTCTATCAAAGCTAGTAATTTGATTAAACTGCCCATGAACTTGACTCCACATTTCCACATAAGACTTGGTTCTAAAAGCTTCCTTGTATTCTTCATTAACATTTGTCTTGTCACTCAAGTTACTTCCACGCCTCATCTCTGATCTCCCTGAGATAAACAAGAAATCTAATCAGCTTTTCAATCCATGAAACCAAACAAACCAAAACCCAGAAATCCATTCATGTGAATATCAACTGACCTGATGTTATCTTCGTCAAGCGGATCATCTTTTTCCCTGGAGACAAGTTTTCTTCTGATTTTTAAAACTTTCTCGTCAAGACAGTTTCAGTGAAACAGATTAGGGATTGATTGCTTTAGCTAATATTTATATGCAAAGAGTTGGATGACTTGAAGGGTTCGAAGAGTTAATATAATATAAACAAATGGCAGTTAATCAGAGGGCCGAAATCTTTATAGCTTTGATAACACGATAGCGTCGCTCGTCACGGTTGTTAATCTACGTGTAATGGCTCGAGACAAAGAGCAAGCTTGCCCCTTAACATAAAATAATGCAGCACAGTTCGGAGGTTACGAGTTTTGAAGTTTTCTCATACGCTATTAATTTGTTTAGTTTTCTTTTCATTTATCCATTTCAAATCAATATTTTTTTTATTTTCCTTTTCTGGTAAATTTAAATCATGCTTTCAAGTTTAACCCTATAAGTTATATAAACGTGTTCTCGAAACTTCAGTTTGAAGATGCTGACCATTATTTCATTTATGCTTCAAGTTGAAGCTCTTTTTTCCTTCTTTTTTAGATTTTAACAAAATTGTAATTGTTAAAAGAAATACTCTTTCTATTCAAAAAGGAAAGCAATTAAGGAGATATTGGATATTAGTTGTAAAATGCGCATTTATTTTTTATTTCATGAAATAATATATTTTTAAAATTTCAAGAAAATAAATTAACATAATTAAGACCTTTTCAACAATAAATGCTCTCTCGATGGCTATGGCTCAGTGGGTACGGTTACAAACAAGGTTAAAAGGCGTGAGGACGATCCACCAGACGAGGGTGGAGTGGCCATGGATATGGACAATGGCAGGTGACCCTCGTTCGAGGACATTCTGTTGAATGACGTAGGAGATGGTTAGGCGGATATGACTAATTTTGAGGATGAAGATATTGATCTTTTAGAAGATGATGCTGAAACAGGGTCAGTTACGGGTGTCCCCTCTATTCGTTTCTCCTAGAGAGTACATTCTTTCCTTGAGCAAAGTATGACATAAACTGTTGTTGTCAAACTTTTTGGGAGGAAGATTAGTTTCAACATTTTGTCTAATAAGATTCAGGCTTTATGGAACCCATCTCAATTGATCCAACTTATGGACGTTGAGAATGATTATTTTCTGGTGAGGTTTAAATCGATGTCTGATTGTAAGAGAGTTCTCTTAGAAGGTTTAGGCAATATTTGTCAACACAACTATGGTCCCCTTCTTTCTCAACTGCGCAACGATACCCTTTGAAGGTGGTGGCTTGGATTAGGCTTCCTGGATTGCTTAGAGAAATGTATAAGCGTAGTATCCTGCATGCAATTGGCGAAATGATGGGAAAAATAATCAAGGTGGACTACATGTCAGAAAATGGTTTGAAAGTCAACTCTGCAGCCATACCCTTTGAAGGTGGTGGCTTGGATTAGGCTTCCTAGATTGCCTAGTGAAATGCATAAGCATAGTATTTTGCATGCAATTGGTGAAACGACAATGAAAGTAATCAAGGTGGACTCGAGGACTGATAAAATACTTCGAGAGGATGCTTTGCTCAAATGGTAGTTTGTGTGAATCTCAGTAAGCCATTTTTATTGAAAACCATGATTGAAGACTTGTTAAAGAGGGTTGAATGTAACGACCCAAATTTCAATGGAGACGGAAAATGTAATTTTAGAATCTCATTTCCGTAAATTGAGTCCGTAAGGACGAAATATAAAGATTTATGAAGTTTTTATGAAAATATAATAAAGTTAGGTCAAGTAATTTAACCGAAAAATTAGTTAATTAAAGCTTAGGGACTAAATTGCAAAAGTCCAATTGCTATTAAGTTTTAATTAAGAAAAGATTTGAGGACCTAGATAACAATTATCCAAAAGATCAAAAATGATAAATAAACCAATTCATAACATGAGATAGTGGATGTTGATGATGTTTCCACTTAGACTAATTACTAGTTAGATTAGAATAATAGAATTTTAATTAAACTAATTAAATAAATTTAGTTAAAGCCTAAACTAACTATAAATATGAAAGTTAGTGGGATGATAACCAAAATTGTCATCATCTTCAAGTCTTGCACTGTCCACCATAGATGAAAAAGAAAGAAAGTTAAAAAACTTCTTCAAACATTTCGACCAACAACTGGATAAGGTAACCAAACCTTTGTAATTTTTATAGATTTATGATCATGGGAGCTTGATGTAGCTAGCCCATGTATCAATTTGTTTAATTGTTGAGTTTTTAGAAAATTGTCATTAAAGACAAATTGATGAATTAGGCTTGAATTTGATAGATATTAAGCTTGGATCATGATAAGGACTAAGTTGTAAAGCTAATTACGCTTTTTAGATAACTTTGTAACATTAGGGAAAAAATTGGATAAATTGAAAACTTGTCATCAAGTTGAGCTATAAATAGAAATATAGAGTCCCTAATTAAAGAATGAATGTGAAATCAAATTTTGATCTGAAGCTAAATATCGAAATATATGCATATCTTGAGTATAAGGACTAAATTAAATAAAATGTATAACATGAGTGTATATGTATTGATTGTGAATTGAGTGTAATCTGATATAGTTTTATTTATTGAATTATCAAATGTAACCAAAGACGACGCAGGACCGTCACGAGAGAAAGGAAAGGTGAGAGTCGTTGGCAAGTAGCCGAATTATTGATTTGTACTTTTATGATTCGAGATCATTATATATATACATTTACATGTCGATTGCATGAATAACTATTGAGGTAAGTTTATATTATTATATAAAATTATTTGTATTTAATGATTTTGAATGTCGAGAAAATTGGATTGAATTGAATATAGTATAAAAGAGTGTGTGATATAATTGATATAGGATCTATAATGTGAATATAGTATGAACTATGTTATGTGAAATTGGATATACATGAATTGATTATGAAATGAAATAAGGCTATGACATATGAATGGTTGATGCCCATGTAAACTTAGTAGAAAGACTAGGATAAAATTGACTTGCCAATAGGGTCACATGCACATTTTTATACGGGTTTGTTAACGATGTTGTACTGGCCTGAATTTTCAGTGGTGTCGAAACGGTGATTTGAGGTCACTAAATCCGACAAGTGAGTAGAAAATATTATTAAATTAGTGACTATGACTCAAGGCGACAGCTCTAAATGAACTATAAATAATAATAGAATTATAGAGAATGCTACACATGAACATGAAATGTATTGAAGTGATGATTAAATTTATTTATTTAGATCCCAAAAACTCAAATACGAAGCTAGATCGAGGAAAGGAAAAAGTCCCGAATTAGTAGATTTTTGTGTACGAACAAGTATCAAGGTAAGTTCGTGTAACTTGAATTATATTCTTAAATGCTTGAAATGTATGTTATTGATGTGAATATGATTTGAATGTTCATTGTATGAAAGTTGATGAAACATTGATATATTTGATAAAAAGGGGAAGAAATCCCGGTTGAATGAAAGGAAAATTCGATGGATCTCTGAAAAGGAATTGACGGTAAAAGGGATCTAGCCCGGACGGGTGATCTTATCCCTATATAGCCCTCCCAAAAAATATGTGGAAAATGGATTTAGCCCGGACGTGTAATCCGAATTAGGGTCTGAATTTAGCCTGGGCTGCTAATCCCGCTGTAAGGATGAGGTTCGCGGGAGTGTGCTCTCTGGAAAAAAGGGTATACCAATATGTGTACGAATTGACGGACCCGGATTTGTACACAAAAGTGTACTATTGAATATCCATCGAAATTCCAAGAAATTCAACGGGATAAATATGAGAAATGGAAGAACATGAAAATTATAGAATTGATAAGCTCATCAATCATTTATCTTTGTATTGAATTTATACGATGTTAATTAACTAATGCAAAAGTTGAGTTTGTATGTGATAGGTATATGTTTATGTGAATTGGATGTGTGCTTGTGTTGTTAAATGATGGATGTATAGTATGGTAAGTATAATTCCTGTTGCATGAACTTACTAAGCACCATGTGCTTACCCCGTTCTCCTTTTCCCTGTTTTGTAGTGCTCGGGAGCTCGAAGGTTGGAGATTAGTCGGAGCCTTATCACACTATCAACCCATATCTTTTGGTATATGAAAATGACTTATTTTGAAAGAATGGCATGTATAGACTAAATATCAATATTTACATGGAAACGGATGTTTGTAACTTAGCTATTGGAATGGCTAGAATAAATATAATTTTGAGATTTTGATAAAAATTCTCTGTGATTCTGATTTGGTTCCGTAAGTTCGGTAATGCCTTGTACCCTATTCCGGTGACGGATACGGGTAAAAGGTGTTACATTTATTGGTATCAGAGCTACGGTTTAGCCGATTCTTGGACCGACGTAGCAAATACGAGATTAGCCATACATGTCATTATTTTATATTTGATAGTGTGATATCTCCTGACCATTTAAAATGTGTTTTTCTTATAGTAAATGCCTACCGATCGAGCTCAACCCGAGGAAGCCGGGAGTCATGCTCTGGCTTTAGAACGAGTACAGAGGGAAGTCGAAGTTACTAGTAGTAGAAGGTCCGAGACAGAGGACCAAGGTGAAGAGGCTAAATTGGCCTTCTTTCAAATGATGAATGAATGGTTTACTCAGTATATAAGAACTAACCCTGTAGTGCAGCAAACTCAAGCTCCCCCTCCTACTCCTCTACAGGTTCCCGAGATCCCACAGGGTACAGGTACTGAATCTGTCAGAAAAGGGAAAGCTCCGGTTAATAAAATCTGAAAATATGGGGCCGAAGAGTTTCGAGCAGCAGTTGATGATGATCCTGACCGGGTTGAATTTTGGTTAGAGAATACTACTCGGGTTTTGGAGGAATTATCTTGCACACCAGAAGAGTGTCTGAAATGTGCAGTATCATTGCTAAAAGATACAACTTACCATTGGTGGAATACTAAAGCTTCAGTTGTTCCGAAAGAAGAAATTACATGGGAATTCTTTTAGACTGAGTTCAGAAAGAAATATATCAGTCAGAGGTTCCTTGATCAGAAGAGAAAAGAATTTCTTGAGCTGAAATAGAGTAACAGATCAGTATCTGAGTATGAAAGAGAATTTGTCTGATTGAGAAAATATGCTCGGGAATGGGTACAATCAGAAGCCGAAATATGCAAACAATTCGAAGAGGGATTGAATGAAGAAATTAAGCTACTGATCGGAATTCTTGAAATTCGAGAGTTTGCTACATTGCCAGAGCGAGCTTATAAAGCAGAAGAATTGAGCAAAGAAAAGAAACAGGCTGAGAGGGAAGCTCGAATTCTTAGTAAAAGACTGATGGAAAAATCTCAGTTTTCTGCTTCAAAGAAATTGAAGAAATACCAGGATCGTTCTACCTTAGCCACTGGGTATTCAGGTAGAGAGCGAGGTTCTCAACGCACTAATCCAAGACCTTCCACTTCATCAGTGACCAGTGTTGGCAGTGTTGGTACCCCTAAGTCGAGATGTCAATACTGTAATAAAGTTCATTTTGGAGAATACCAACTGAAGAGTGGATCCTGTTATAGTTGTGGCTCTTTCGACCATTTCCTCAGAGATTGTCCCGAAAGAATGGAAAAAGAGGCAGAACAGACATCAAAGCCGAGTAATCCTGCTTCGAGGGGTAGACCACGTCGACCTACCAATAATGTTAGTGGTAGTCGAGGAGTTACAAAAGATACTGCAAGCAGATCTAAGGCACGAGCACCAGCCAGGACATATGCTATTCGTGCTAGAGAAGATGCCTCCGCACCAGATGTAATTACTGATACATTTTCTTTACTTATACTGATATTATTGCATTAATTGATCCTAACTCTACACATTCATACATATGCACGAAATTAGTATTTGTTAAAAATTTATCTGTTGAACCTACTGAATTTGTGGTTAAAGTCTCGAACCCCCGGGCCCGTTTGTGATGGTGTATAAAGTTTGTAAAAATTGTCCACTGATGGTAAAAGGTATTTGTTTCCCGGTTGACTTGGTGTTATTGCCTTTTGATGAGTTTGATGCGATATTGGGTATGGATTGGTTAACTCAGCATGATGCAGTACTAAACTGTAAACAGAAATATATTGTGTTGAACTGTCAAAATGGCGAATTACTTCGGGTTAAATCTGATCAGACAGAGGGATTATCTGATATGATTTCAGTTATGACAACTCAGAGGTGTGTCAGAAAAGGGTATGATGCTTATTTGGCATATGTGTTAGATACTAAGGTATCTGAGTCAAAGATACAGGCAGTGCCAGTTGTATGTGAATTTTCTGATGTGTTTCCAGAGGAATTACCGGGGTTGCCACCAGAAAGAGAAGTGGTATTTTCTATAGATCTGATTTCGAGAACTACTTCGATCTCCATAGCTCCGTATCGTATGGCTCTTACGGAATTAAAAGAGTTAAAGACACAGTTACAAGAACTTGTTGACAGGGGTTTTGTCCGACCAAGTCATTCACTTTGGGGTGCTCCGGTTCTGTTTGTGAAAAAGAAGGATGGGTCCTTAAGATTATTTATTGATTACTGACAGCTCAACAAAGTCACTATAAAGAATAATTACCCATTGCCTCAGATTGATGATCTGCTTGACCAGTTAGATACTAAGGTATCTGAGTCAAAGATACAGGCAGTGCCAGTTGTATGTGAATTTTCCGATGTGTTTCCAGAGGAATTACCGGGGTTGCCACCAGAAAGAGAAGTGGTATTTTCTATAGATCTGATTTTGAGAACTACTTCGATCTCCATAGCTCCGTATTGTATGGCTCTTACGGAATTAAAAGAGTTAAAGACACAGTTACAAGAACTTGTTGACAGGGGTTTTGTCCGACCAAGTCATTCACCTTGGGGTGCTCCGGTTCTGTTTGTGAAAAAGAAGGATGGGTCCTTAAGATTATGTATTGATTACTGACAGCTCAACAAAGTCACTATAAAGAATAATTACCTATTGCCTCAGATTGATGATCTGCTTGACCAGTTGAAGGGTGCCACTGTATTTTCAAAGATTGATCTCTGATCGGGCTACTATCAGTTACGGGTAAAAGAGTCAGATGTACCAAAAACAGCTTTCAGAACCAGGTACAAGCGTTATGAGTTTCTTGTTATGCCGTTTGTGTTGACTAATGCACCAGCAATATTTATGGACATGATGAATCGGATATTTAGACCGTATTTAGACAGGTTCGTGGTAGTTTTTATTGATGATATCTTGGTCTATTCCTGAGATGAAAATGAGCATGCAGATCATCTAAGAATTGTATTGCAAATCTTGCGTGAAAAGCAATTGTATGCTAAATTTAGTAAATGTGAATTTTGGCTCCGAGAGGTGAGTTACCTTGGGCATATTGTATCTGTTGAAGGCATTAGAGTAGACCCGAGTAAAATTTCAGCCATTATTAACTGGAGTTCACCGAAGAATGTATCTGAAGTCAGGAGTTTCTTGGGCCTAGCTGGATATTATCGGAGATTTGTACATGATTTCTTTATGATAGCTTCTCCGATGACTCGATTATTGCAGAAAGATGTTAAATTCGAGTGGACTGATGAATGCCAGCAGAGCTTCGATAAACTGAAAGATTTACTGACGAAAGCACCTGTACTAGTTCAGCCTGAGCCGGGTAAGGAATTTATAATTTATAGCGATGCTTCGCTAAATGCTTTAGGTTGTGTCTTGATGCAAGAAGGTAAAGTTATAGCCTATGCTCTAAGACAACTTAAGCCACATGAAAGAAATTACTTGGTGCATGATCTTGAATTAGCTGCTATTGTATTTGCACTAAAAATATGACGGCATTACTTGTATGGTGAGAAATGTCATATTTATACTGATAATAAAAGTCAAAAATATCTGATGACATAGAAAGATCTGAATTTGAGACAGCGCAGGTGACTTGAATTGATAAAGGACTATGATTTGATTATTGATTACCATTCGGGTAAGGCTAATGTTGTTGCTGATGCTTTAAGTCAAAAATCTCTTTTTGCTTTGCGAGCTATGAATGCCCGATTGTCTTTGGTTGATGATGGTTCAGTCACAGCTGAGTTGAGAGTTAAACCGACATTTCTACAGCAAATATATGAAGCTCAGAAAAATGATGATAAGCTACAGGCTAAACGGGTACAATGTGAGTTAGGTAATGATTCAGAATTTCAGATTGGGACTGATGGTTGTTTATTATTCAGAGGTAGAGTTTGTGTACCGAAGAATTCAAAGCTTGTACAGAAGATTTTACACGAGGCACACAGTGGTATTATGTTCGTACATCCGGGAAGTAATAAAATGTATAATGATTTGAAGAAGATGTACTGGTGGCCAGGTATGAACCGTGATATTTCTGAGTTTGTATCAAGATGTCTGATATGTCAATAGGTTAAAGCAGAACATCAGGTACCTTTGGGATTACTCTAGTCAATTACTATACCGGAATAGAAATGGGAAAGAATTACTATGGATTTTGTGTCGGGATTACCATTATCACCGAAGAAGAAAGATGCCATTTGGGTGATCGTTGATCGATTAACAAAACCAGCACATTTTATCCCGGTACGTATGGATTATTCTCTAGATAAATTGGCTAAACTGTATATATCTGAGATTGTCAGGCTACATGGAGTGCCAATCTCCATTATCTCTGATAGAGATCCCAGATTTACGTCTCGTTTCTGGGACAAATTGCAAGAATCCTTGGGTACTCTGTTGTATTTCAGCACTGCATTTCATCCTCAGACAGATGGCCAATCTGAGCGTGTAATTCAGGTATTGGAAGATATGCTCCGATGTTGTATACTAGAGTTTGAAGGTAATTGGGAGAGGTATCTACCTTTGATTAAATTTGCTTACAATAACAGTTATTAGTCCAGTATTAAAATGGCTCCGTATGAATTATTGTATGGTAGAAAATGTAGAACACCGCTATATTGGACAGAGCTCAGTGAAAAGAAGATACATGGGGTTGATTTGATCAGGGAAACACAAGAAAAAGTAAAGGTAATTCGAGATAATCTAAAAGCAACTTCCTATCGTCAAAAGTCATATGCCAATCTTAAATGAAAAGAGATTGAATTTCAGGTGGGTGATAAGGTATTTCTAAAAGTGTCTCCTTGGAAGAAAGTTCTCCGGTTCAGTCGAAAGGGTAAATTGAGTCCAAGCAAGCCATATGAAATCATAGAAAGAATTGGACCGGTCGCTTATCGATTGGCATTACCACCAGAACTCGATAGAATTCATAATGTTTTTCATGTGTTTATGCTACGACAGTATCAATCAGATCCTTCACATGTTATTTCTCCGACAGAAGTGGAGATTCAACCAGATATGACTTACAGTGAAGAACCGGTCAAGATATTGGCACGAGAAATAAAGGAGCTTAGAAATAAAAAGATAAATTTGGTGAAAGTATTATGGTAAAAGCACGGGATTGATGAAGCAACATGGGAACCGGAGGAGGCAATGAGAAAATAATACCCGAACCTCTTTACTAGTAAGATTTTCGAGGAAGAAAATCCTTAAGTGGGGAGAGTTGTAATGGCCTGAATTTTCAGCGGTGTCGGAATGGTGATTTGAGGTCACTAAATCTGACAAGTGAGTAGAAAATATTATTAATTTAGTGACTATGACTCAAGGCGACAGCTCTAAATGAACTATAAATAATAATAGAATTATAGAGAATGCTACATATGAACATGAAATGTATTGAATTGATGATTAAATTTATTTATTTAGATCCGAAAAACTCAAATACGAAGCTAGATCAAGGAAAGGAAAAAGTCCCGGCTTAGTAGATTTTTGTGTATGAACAAGTATCAAGGTAAGTTCGTGTAACTTGAATTTTATTCTTAAATGCTTGAAATGTATGTTATTGATGTGAATATGATTTGAATGTTCATTGTATGAAAGTTGATGAAACATTGATATATTTGATAAAAAGGGGAAGAAATCCCGGTTGAATGAAAGGAAAATTCGATGGATCTCTGAAAAGGAATTGACGGTAAAAAAGGATCTAGCCCGAACGGGTGATCCTATCTCGATATAGCCCTCCCGAAGAATATGTGGAAAATGGATTTAGCTCGGATGGGTAATCCGAATTAGGGTCTGAATTTAGCCTAGACTGGTAATTTAGATCCAAGCTCATTAGAGTAATTGTCGTTGCAAGGGATTTAGCCTGGATTGGTAATCCTGACAATATTCTATGAGTTTATATTACAGGGGATTTAGCCTAGTCTGGTAATCCTGCTGTAAGGATGAGGTTCGTGGGAGTGTGCTCTCTGGAAAAAGCGTATACCCATATGTGTACGAATTGACGGACCCGTATTTGTACACAAAAGTGTACTAATGAATATCCATCGAAATTCCAAGAAATTCAACGGGATAAATATGAGAAATGGAAGAACATGAAAATTATAGAATTGATGAGCTCATCAATCATTTATCTTTGTATTGAATTTATACGATGTTAATTAACTAATGCAAAAGTTGAGTTTGTATGTGATAGGTATATGTTTATGTGAATTGGATGTGTGCTTGTGTTGTTAAATGATGGATGTATAGTATGGTAAGTATAATTCCTGTTGCATGAACTTACTAAGCACCATGTGCTTACCCTGTTCTCCTTTTCCCTGTTTTGTAGTGCTCTGGAGCTCGAAGGTTGGAAATTAGTCGGAGCCTTATCACACTATCAACCCATATCTTTTGGTATATGAAAATGACTTATTTTGAAAGAATGGCATGTATAGGCTAAATATCAATATTTACATAGAAATGTATGTTTGTAACTTAGCTATTGGAATGGCTAGAGTAAATATAATTTTGGGATTTTGAAAAAAATTCTCTGTGATTCTGATTTGGTTCCGTAAGTTCGGTAATGCCTTGTACCCTATTTCAGTGTCGGATACGGGTAAGGGGTGTTACAGATGTGGAGATTATGATGTCATTTGGGATCCAACTTTTTTTGCGGATCATCAAGTATTTATTATCTCTCTGGAGACATTGGTGTGGTGAAAGGATATATTTGTATATGTATATGCATTTTTTACCTACGGGCTTTGCACTCAGATGAATTGGTGTGGTGTAGTATATGCTTATACGAGCTATCTTGATGTGGTGTAGTTCACCCACGTTTCCAAGTCTATTTTTACTAAGACTGCATTAGGCGAAACGTTAAATTGAATTTTGAAATCGAATTATAAAATATGAATTTGATGAATGAGATATGAATTGAATAATGATATGCATTGACATTATAAGTATACATATGTGAAATGTGATTTATGATAGCATGTGAAAGACCATGCGAACTGGTTTATACGAGCCCGAAGGGTCGATATGGAGATGTAACGAATCAATATATTTGATACGAAAATGGGATAATGATACATTTAAATGGTTTGAATTGTAATGAGATTGAATGTATTATTGTAATAGAAAGGAAGGTATGGTATATATATATATATATATATATTTATTGTTAATGGTGATAATATATGAAATGTGTAACTCTCCAAACCCAGCCTAGACGTTAAGACTGAATTCGAAAGATTACATTGGCCACTGAAATGGCCTAGCAGAACTATCAAAGTTTAAAAACAGTCGTTTAAAACGTTTGCTTTAATTTCTGAAGAAAACTTATTGTGTTTCAAAAGTGTTACAATTTAGTTTCAAACATTGGTTGATCTTAATGATTGTTTTGCAGAAGTTGAATTCTAAAATTATAAATGTATATATTTTTCAAACCTTATGTACTTAGTCATGTAACGAGAAAGTGATCGAATATAGTTTTAATAAAAACCATATTTCATGCATAATTAATTAAAGGCATAATTGCAAAAAATACCCTTAATGTTTTGGGGGTTTTGGTTTTGTGCCCTTGACCTTTTTTTTATTGACACCTTCAATGTTACAATATTTTCAGAAATTAGCTCAATTTTAACAATAAACATGAGTTGACTGTTAGTTTAACGGCAGGTCAACAAAATAGCCTATGTGGCATGCCACATAAGCATGATGTCATACATGACATCATCAAAACAATTTTTTTTTCCATCTGCTTTCTTCTTCTTTCTTCCCCTCTAAAACATTTTTTTTCTCACCACTTCCCCAGATTTTCTCTTTTTCCAAACACATATTTAGTTTCTTTCTTTCTTTCCAAATTCTCTGAACACCTCCATGTGTTATTAGTTTTTTCTAATCAACACATCTTTGTTAATGAAATGGCATATAACAAACATCCAAAAGGGCACGCAAACTAATGAAATCCATTTTCTTTAGTTTTCTGACCAACCAAACAGAATAAAATGAATCCATACAACAAAAAGAAGCTAACTTTCTAGTATTTTTACAAAAACCCAACAAATCACACATCCCATTTTATACTAATTTAGTTAGATCTACCAACTTTAACCTCCAAATTCAGCATTGAGAAAATCTGGGAAAGCATTGAGAAAAAAAATATGAGAAAGCATTGAGAAAAAAAATCTGAGCATGATTTAGAATTGTTCAAACACATACTTTTTTTTTCTCGATTTGAAGTTCAATTATAGAACAAGACGAGAAGGCTTCGCCTTTGATTGAAGCTTAATTATGATGCATAATTTGATATTGCAGTGATTTGCAGGGACTCTAATAGTGATAACGCCCTTACACCTTAGCTGAAGTTATTACAATTTGTCAACTCTGCTCGTTGTCAAGTCAGAGAGGTTGGTCTCATGTTATTGTGAAGTCTTGATTGCCTGCAACTTATCCAAAGATTAAAGAAGTCAGTTTCTAGTAAAGATTGAAGAATATTATGCTGTTAGTGTAATATTGTGTTTTCTTGGTTAACTGGTTTGATAGGGTAGATAATCAGAATCATGTCTTCTTTGTTGTAAGATTGTAAGATTGTGTTTTCTTGGTTAGTCACATATTTCTCATTTCCAAATCATGTTTCTAAATAAGATAATTCGAATTTGAGTGTTTGGAAAGAGAGAAAATCTGGGAAATCATTGAGAAAAAAAATGTTTTAGAAGGGAAGAGAGGAAGAGAGAAGAAGAAAGAATATGGAAAAAAATGAAAAAAAATTGTTTTGATGATGTCATCTATGACATCATGCTTATGTGGCATGCCACATAGGCTATTTCGTTGACCTGCCATTTGACTGACGGTCAACTCACGTTTACTGTTAAAATTGGGTTGATTTCTAAAAAAATCGTAACATTGAGGGTCAATAAAAAAAAGGTCAAGGGCACAGAACCAAAACCCCCTAAAAATTGAGGGTATTTTTTTTTTTTTTTGCAATTATGCCTTAATTAAAACCCATATTCCTACCTCTTATAATCAAAATAAATGTTATGCATGCTATATAAATCCCAAAATCTAAGTCTCATGCCAAAGTTCAAAAAGAAAACTACATTTTCTGAATAACAAAAATTTTCCAATAATAAATATAAAATATTCTTAAAAAAATGATCCAAGCTGAGACCTTTCGGATGCCAAGTTCGCCTCTTAACCCGGCAGGTTGTCTGTAAAGATGAAAATTTAAGGGGAGTGAGCTCGAGAAGCTCAGTATGAGTCCGTTCACAAGCGAACCAGTGCAAAACAATAGTCAAAGCATACAAAATAATAGTTCTAAGAACATTTGCAATTGCATAGCATAGCGGAATTCGATCGTTCATTCAAGCATGCTTATGAATTTCAATGCATTACATAAATAACAAGAAAATTCTTACCCATACTCCACTACACTCCTTAATAAGAGTTCCCCAAAACTCTTCCAACCATAACACTCCAGTTTTTGGATGAACCACTAGTATCTGCAGACAAACTGCCAATAGTAAAAATTGCGGAAGAACCACTAATATTTTAAAAAAAGTTTGTAGATAGACTGCTAGTAAGATATGGATAAACCACCAGTGTTTGCAGATAAATTGTCAGTAGGTTGTGGATGAACCACCAGTGTTTGCAAATTAATAAACTGCTAGTACTTTCTCCTTACAATTGTCCCACCCCATGCAATGCAATATGGCATGCTAGTAACAGTACAATACATAAACAGTAGACATGCTTAACATGTATTCAGTCTAACAGAGGCAATAGACTTGCTTAATATGTATTCGATTCAACAGTAACAGTAGGCATGCTGAGCATTCAATCAGTAATACTATGGTAAAAATAACAGTAATAGTTTATCAAAAATACAGTGACAGCAGTCATGTCACATTCACATATCATACATTATAATAGTAGCAATTCAGTCATCAACTCATAGATTTTAGCATATTTATAATAACAAGAACTTAATTGAGTGAGTAAAATTTATAAAAATAATTCAGGGACTGTACAGGGACTAAATAGAACAATTTAAAAAATTTAGGGTAAAACTATAAAATAAGGGGTTATATGGCTGTGTGGCCAGACCGTGTAAGAAGCTATAAGCTATGTGGAAGGGTTACACAGCTATGTGGCCAGGCCTTGTGGCGAACGTAAAAATTACCCTACAGAAGAGATACAACCGTGTGGCAGGCCGTGTGGTTCACGAACTAGCCTAAGGTTTATAGAGGCACATGCCCGTGTGGTTCACACGCTTGTGTGGGAGACCGTGGGACCCTAATCCTACACACGATCACCACCGATTCACTTGGGAAAGAATACATACCTTTCACCACGGGTTTGATTGATGTTCCTCACGATCGATTTTGATCCGATTCATCTAGATTCGATTCTTCAACCACAAATATACACAATTAACAATTGGCATCAAGATTTGGGCAAGATTTGCAAAATATTGATTATTGAATGAAATATTTACGTAAGATATTTGTACAATGGGATTACGAAATCTAATAATTGAAATGAAGTATTCTTACCGCTTTTTGGCTAAGATATCGAATGCTACTGACGAATGTTCTAAATACCAATAGAAATTAAACGAACAAGGAACGATCTAGTAGGGAAAGAAAAATAATTAACATCACAAAGATTTGCAAAATTTGGTGCAATAATGAGAGAAAATGAGAGAAAAAGAAAAAAAAGAAAGATGGAGAACAAATACTACCAGGATTTGAAAAAAGACAATTTGAAAATCTAATTAGTAGAAGAAGAGAAAAAGATGGTGAAATTCTAATTCTATTGGAATTTTGAGGATGGGAAATATATGAATTCTAATTAGGAAAGAATTGGTTAAATTCCTAGGGTTTGTAAATCTTAGAGGCAGCACATGCAGTTTTCCCAAGTTTTTCTGAACTTGAAATTAAAATGAAGGGGGAAGAGGGGAGGAGGTGGCTCAAACCTAGGATCTCTAAGAGTACTAACGCTTTAACCATTGAGCCTGTTTCTCATTTCTTGTTTACTTTAAGCACTTAATCGTATATATATTTTTTGGGGTGTATTTGATGAAATTACGAAATTAAAAAGGGGAAGGAGGGCTCGAACTTAGGTCTTTTGGGAAGGGCTCTAGCGCTTTAACCATTTAGCCTATCGCTCATTTCTTACTTAATTTAGACACCTAACTGCATATAAATTTTAGGGCAGTAAGTTAGGTATTTAAACAAGGCTTTGCTGAAAATTAAAAGAAATGAGAGAAAGGGGACTCGAACCTAAGTCCCTAACAAAATTCTACTACTAGACGAGCACTTAGCTAGATACTCAATTTTGTTTAAACTCTCACAACATTTATTCTTAAAACGAGGCGTGACACTTGCTAGGGTTTAGAGCAAAATTGCACAAAATAAAACTAATGTGAGGGAAGGGATTTGATCTTAAATTTCCAAGACAAATTCACTAACACTTAACCATCCAGTAACTCATTTATTTTCAAATACACAAAGATAACCTTTATAAATTGGGGCGTGACTACTCTCGATTTCACAAACCCTAATTCTACTAACCCCATTTTTGGGATGTGACAAAATGGTTCATATGACATATATTGGTGGAAATGTTATTGTTAAAATTTAACCTACACTAGTTGTATTTATCGTGTTACTATTTTGTTTATATGAATTGGATCATTTGAGTTGATGAAGATTGAATAAAAAGAAATGAATAGATAATATGATATATAATGAAATGAATGAGTTATGTTATTGCAATATATGACTTAATAGATGTGTATAAACTTGACTAAATGATTTGTACTTCATCTTGGTATTTTGGCTTGAATGGCACATGAATTGGTTGAATCTAGAATATGCATTGAATGTGTTCATGTTGTTAATGCTTTTGAATTATTGACTTGAATCATGAAAGTACCACTGAGCTTTATTGCTTAATGTACAGTTGTTTATTTCATGTGTAGGTTATAGTAGATTCCAAAGTCTTGAAATGTGTTTCAACATCCAATCAACAATCTTCAACTCAGCAATGTTTGTATAGTCCCTTTTTGTTTTGATATATGGCATATATCTAGGTATTGAGTCGATTCGTATTATATATGATCCTGTTGATAATTCGTATTATAAAATGATATTGTTGAAGTTGGAATGAACTTGATATGCAAATGTGATAATAGATGGGATGTATGAAATGGTACCAAATGGTTAATTTGGAAGTTTGAATAATCATGTTAGCATGAATTGCATAATTGTTGGTTTTGTGTAATTGAGATTGGTATAATAGTACAAATGTATGAAATGAGATACGTATTCATTTGTTTTAGGTCTTATAAATTGGTACCAATTGGACCCTTTGGAAATAGATAGTCTGGTCATGAAGTCGGGCTCTTAGAGCCGTGATAAGAGGAAGTCAGTGAGTTACATCGTGACTTGGAACCCCTGAAGTCACAACGTTAATTCGATAGTTTGAAAATTTTATAGTTTGGTCCTTATTCGATCTTGAGTCATCTAACAAGCTTTTATAAGCTTTTATAAGGTTTGTATATGATTGTGTAACATGTGGTAATATTGTTTTGAACTTAATAATATGTATTAACTGTTAAATTGAGCTTTAATTAGATCGTAGCTGCTATAGAAACGAATTTGGCATCCCATAACTTAGACTTGGCGATCAGGTCAAGTATGGGGCGTTACATTGATTATGAAGTGTTTTCTAATATATGTTTCCATTATGGTGTATATGATCATTTTAAGGAAGTTTTTCCTAATATTTAGAGCAAGGTAGGTGATGTGAGTGTGGAGAAGGATACCCTGTTAGCTTCTTATTCTATTAACGCAAAAGTAAAGTTGGAAAAGTTTGGACCATGAATGGTTGTTGACCGTTAGCAAAGAAGACACAAGAAATGTGGTTGAAACTGGTAAGGATATTATAATTTTAGGAATTTTTAAGGTGAGATCAAGATATTTTTCAATCACGAATTTGAAGGATAGTCGTATAGTATCCAAACGAGCTAATAGTGCGAATGTATCTGAAAAAACTATGTCAAACATTTGTGTGTATCTTTTGGCGACTAGCCTTGCCTTATACTTGTTTATAGAATCATTAGGGTTGAATTTGGTTTTGTAAACCCATTTAACCTCAATAGGTTTCTTGTGTGAAGGTTTATCCATTAACTCCCAAGTGTCATTTTTTTTCAATCATATTTAGCTCCTCCTGCATTGCAACCCTCCATTTTTCATGTTCAACAACTTCAACAAAAATGACTGGTTCAACAACAGCTACATTACACCTCTAATAAATATAAAAAAGTGTTCTTGTGTCGATAATTGGAAGGTCATCAATGTCTTCATCAAAATACTACTAACATGACTCATCCTAATTCCACTTCTCTATTTCCAAAAACTTGACATCTCTGTTTACCACAATTTTATTAGTATGTGGTAAGTAGATTCTGTAAGATTTGAAGTGCTACTATATCCAATAAATACCTTTATTTTTGACTTGTTTTATTATCTAAATTGTCTCTTTTCAACTGAGGAACATAAGAGAAATACAGACAACCAAAAGTCTTTAAATTCATTAGCAATGGTTTACAACTAGACCAAGCTTCAAACAATTTAGCAGAAATACTGTTGTATTTGAAGCTTCAGCCTAGAAATTTTTTTGCAACCCTTTCTCATGCAAAAGACATCTTTCATCTCCAATATTTTCCTTTTTTTTTCTTCTCTCCATGACCCCTTTTTACCGTGGACAGTACAGTACAGTGAGCTAATGATCAATTCATGCCTCTTCAAAGAATTTGTTAAAAATTTTATATGTGTATTTTATTCCATTGTCTAACCTTATAACCTTAATCTTACATTCACTTTAATTTTCAACCAAAGCCTTACATCTCCAGAATACATCAACAACTTTAGATTTGTAAGTAAGGAAATAAATCCAAAAAAATCATGTAAAATCATCAATAAAGGTAATGTAGTATTTACCCCATTTTAAAGATGGTGTCATTTAGGGTCCACTAACAGTTGTATGGACCAACTGTAATTTTTGTGTTGCTTTCTAAGTTGATTCTTTTGGAAAAGAGAGTTTTGTTTGCTTCCCATATTAGCAGGCTATATATATAAAATGCTCTTCTTCTAGGTCAAGGAGTCCAATAACAATCTAGTTCTTTATATAGAGCATAACATTATGATGGAAAGGCCCATGTTGTTTGTGCCAGAACAATGTATGTTGTGAAACAACAACTTGATCATCTTTCACTATATTTAAGGAAAAAACTTTTGTCTTTCATTTTCATGTTGAACATCTCTCTGCCTTCAACATGTTGAACACCTCTCTACCTTCAACATCTCTAATCAAACAATATTTATTTTCAAAAGAGACTTTAAACCTTTTCTCAAGCAACTGTCCAACACTTAACAAATTTCGATCAATGTTGGGCACAAATAAAACATCAGAAATGAGATTTAAACCTATTTGGTTTTCTGTGGCTACTATTCCTTTGCCTTTTACTGGAATATACTGACCATTTTCGATTCTAACTTTATATATAGTTGTTTTATGAAGTTCTCGAAAAATATCATGATCATTTGTCATGTGGTTTGTATAACCACTATGTACCATCTAGCTCTTAGAAGTGCTTCTGCTTAGAAAACATGTTGCAAAAAATAGTTGCTCCTCTTGGTATTGCTCAATTGTTGCACTAGTTTCTTCCTAGTATTGCTAAGTTCTACAAATATTTTGCACAGGTCCTTATCTACCGCATTTGTTGCATTTCTCATTTGGTCTCCACCAACATTTTTTTTGAGGATGATTTGTTTTTTTTTTGTAACGAGGACAATGAAGATAGGATCCATTTCTTTGGTTGTTGTTGTTTCTAGACTTTTTAACATTCTTTTTGTTCTTTTTTTTTTGTTTCCATTTGCCTGTGTGCCAGCTTGAAAAGCTCCTTCTACAAGATTCTCTTGACTTATGAGTCTCCTTTGTTCTAAAACCTGCAAAGCTGTTAGTAGCTCTACTATGGTAATACTTGACAAATCTTTAGAATTTTCCAAGGAAGAAACTGTAGCTTCATATCTTTTAGGAAGCTTAACCAAAATCTTTTCAATAATTTTTTATTAGAGAATTCTTTACCTAGCAATCTCACCTTGTTTGCAAATGTCTGCAGTTGATCAACATAATCTTTAACTGCTTCAGACTATTTCATTCTCTTCATTTCAAATTCTTGAATCAAGTTCATCACTTAATGTTCTTGATCCTTTGATTCCCTTCATAGTTTTCAATAATTTTTAGATGTTGATTGAAATTTAAAATTCCAATTAGCATTGTAAAGCCACCGGAGCGAATGATTTGGCATTATACCAAGGATAAAAAACATATTGTTAAAGCATTCTATAGAGTGGCTATTAATAATTTGATTTATATTCCCAATTTGGCTATTATGGGTTATTGACAACACATATGGAATAGTAACTTACCTTCCCAGTGAAAGTTTTTTTTTTTGGGGAGATGATTTCTTCTATGTAAGGTGGTTCTTGGTCGTAGAGGCATCCATATTAATGTGAGATGTGATAAGTTGTATGGTGCTTGTAGATATTGATCATGTTCTATTAAATTATCTCAAGGTGAGGGTGGTTTGGACAAACTTGGAGTTCATGCTGATGCAACTTCATGCGATCCTAGCTAGGGAAGCTACTGCCGATCCCATAGAGCTGCCCAATGTCCTATTACTCAGTTACGTTCTAAGAAGTTACAAGAGGCCCTTGCAAGTTACATTGATCGGGCATGGGGAGAGGAAGTGGCCGAACTCATTGATCACTCTTAGACCAGCTCACCAATCGTCGTTTGCAATCTTTTGCAAGCTGACCTAGCTTGACCCAGCTCAATGGAGCTCAATTTGACTTGATTCTAGCTCACTGAGCTTGATTCTATTTCATTTTTATCTTATGCGATTTAAGTTGCTGGAATAAACCTAGCTATTTAATTAAGTATCTTATGCGATTTAAGTTGCTGGAATAAACCTAGCTATTTAGTTAAGTTCAGCTCAAATAATTAAATTGCATTTTAATGTGTCAAAATTCTAGACATCTTAATTAAGTTTAAATGTGTCTTAGTTAATAATATAATTAGTAGCTATTTTATTGTGTCAATTCTAGGAAAAATTTATTTCATGTTGCTATTTAATATGTCCAGCCGAATTAATTGATTAAATTTGTCCTAGCTACAGCCGAATTTATGATATCTCAAGTTGATTTAATTTGCTTAATTAAAATTGTTTTAGGTACATGTATGGGACGACATGAACATGGTCAGCTGATGATTGACATGGCCAGCACCTTTTCGTGAACACCAAAGGACAAAGAGCTGCTGTTTTCTCTTCTCTATGTGTCTTTTCGTGAAACATCAAGAACCAAGAGTGTTGCTGATTATTCTTCCCAAGCTGACCCATCGTGAACACCATTAGCCACAGTTATTTTCACCACATTTGGCTGAACCATTGCTTGACTATTGAGGTGTCCAAGCTAAATATTAATATTCCAAGACTGTTCGGCTCATCAAAGCAGCATATTAAACTCCATTCACCCTCTTTGGCCGAACCTATCAAGGACTCTTCAGCTCAACATTTATTTTCAGCTTGTTAGGAAGCTTCAAGGAAATTACTAGGAAACTTCATAGAAGCTTTAGTTCATTTGAGCTGAATGTAAGCTGACTATTTAGTTTCTTGCTGTCCATTCAGCTATCTAAAATGCCTATTCGGCTAGCTTATGTAATGGCTAGAAATATTTAGCTCATTTCATTTTGTAAGGACTTTTGATCATTTTATGAATATTATTTTACTTTTTGAGAATTCAACTCTCATTGTTCTCTTTGGGACTGAATTGACTTATCAAGCTAGGCTTGTGGCTTCATTCCTTCCTTTGATTCACCCGAACTTACCACTTCCGAGTGTGGTGTTCGGATATACCTTTGGTACCTATCTTGCTAGGTAGCGGGTCAAGGTTTCTTCATTAATTTCCTAAACTGAATCCCCTAAGAGCTGTTTAAGACACGGGTCAACAATTTTTTTCTATATTGTTGGTTCTATCTTAGCCCTTAGCCGAACCTCATCTATCTTTTGTCTAAACCAACTTAAACCCTTTTGTTTGAGCCTATTTTCTATCCTTTTTCAATTCTCTTTGAAACGAGGCAAGTCTAACTCAAATTCTCAAACGGGCAAACTAATAGACTCGAGACAACAACAACTGAGTTCGTATCATTGTCTCAAGGTGAGGGTGGTTTGGACAAACTTGGAGTTCATGCTGATGCAACTTCTATACCAGATAGCATCTTGTTTCGATGGGAGCTTTGGTGATTTTAGGAACCGACTTTGAACTTAGTTATGGGCTCTTTGGTTTTATAAAAATATCTTTGTCCGACAGCATAAAGATGTTGACAGTGACCATCTTATTTCTTTTACTAATAATTTCTTGTAGTCAAGGAAGGAGCCGAGGGAAGCTTTTGCCAAAATACCAAGCACAACCAAATTAGAACAAGTGTTGCCTAAAAGTTGGTATGTACCTCCAATAGGTTGGTTAAATGCAATACCGATTCGATTTTTTGTGTTGAAGAGGTTATTAGGTTTGTTACTATCAAAAGAGATGAAAATGGGAAATTTGTTATCGGAATGATAAACCATTTTGCATATATATATTAGATGTCCACTTAGCTGAAGCTGATTAAAAACTTAGGATTTGACAAAGTGACTTTTGAGTTTGATTACAAGGATGTCTATCCAACGGACCACACAATGTGTAAATGAAGAAGTTTACTCTCTTACTAGGGTAGCTTTATTATACGCAAATCGTTTTGTTTGTCCTTTTGCCTTCAATGTTTAGACAATAGAAACGAATGTACGGAGTAAATCTATTAACTTGGATCTTAATTTTGTCTTTTTATCTTGATTTATTGCGAGCTGTACCATACTTTTATTTTTTAATGAATATTTCATTAAAAAAATTAACGTAAAAGATAACATGCACAATTAGTTACTATTTTTATCATGACTTAATAATTAATAATATATGTAAATCTATGCCTCATATATTTGATGTGCTGAATATATAATGAGTTATTAATATGTGAAAATATATTAAATATCACAATTACAAGTCTTGGAACCTTATCCTTATATAGATAAAGTTTTGAATCAATTTTACTTGGAGCTGAAGTGAAATTTGGATAATTAAATAGGGAGATATTTTGGTGGATAAAATTAGTTTAAATTTGGAAGTTAATTTATCTATATTATTGGAGGCTAATCATTTATGACCTATAAATAACTGCCATTTCCCATACGGTGGTGTGCTAAGTTTAGTGTTTTGCTTACATTTTTTTTATATTTTTATATTCTTATGTTAGGTATTTTTTGAATTGTTATTATTGTTTGTAAGCAAAGATTTTTGAGTGATTGTAATAATTGAGTTAATTTTTGGGCTGAATAAATTTTTTTTAAGGATAGATTGGATTTAAGTTGATAGATATTTTAAAATAATTGTTGAGTAAAATTGTTTATTGAGTCCATAAATATAAAGTAAGATTATTGATCGAAACTGTACTAACAAATTTCTTGCACCAATCTATTTCTCTACCTCACTTTCTTTGCAAAATTATTTTATTATTTTGTTGTTGCAACATTAATTAGAACATCTAGTTGGAACACTCAAAATCGAAAACTTTTTCACTAGTTTCAAATAACTTTATTTGTTCTAATTTTTTTTAAAAATTTAATTTAATTTTCCTTTTTCTAAAAAGTCCGTTATAAAAAAAAAGATATCCAGGTTGAAAAAATTCATTAAGAAAATAATTTTTTTTTAGTTATTTTGATTAGCATATTTTACAATTTAAATTCTATTTTTAATTTTTTGATTTGATTTTGTTTTTGCTTGATGAGGAGGTATATTGAGTTGGTTGAAGAACCAATTTCCCCCAATATGGAACACTCCATACAAGACATAATACGCGCAAAGACAAATAAAAGTTGGCCAAATTGAATGAAATCATTAGATCATTGCTTTCTTCTTAGTCTAAAAATAGCACTCTGGAAATTCTTGCGTCCACTTTTGATAATCTTAATTAGATATGGACAAAATGTAGATTTGTATATCAAAATTTGAGATTAGGAGTTGGCCACGTAACTTAGTTTAGGTTTATTTTGGTCCCAATAATCAAAATTAAATTACGGGAAAAAGAAATAACATAATTGGTTTACAAAAATATCCACACGAAAAAGCAATGATATATGTCATTGCCTGCCTTAAACAGAATAAATGGTTGCAACCGAAGGGGAAAATACAGGTAATGATATGAAATGCTCCTACTTAATGAAAAATAAAAGGACATTCTCCATTAATAGCAACAGAGCTGTTTATATTGAGATTTAAGAAAAAATAATCATAAATATCGATGACTTGCCAACTGCCAACACATTGGATTATAGGAAAGAAAGAAGAAAACTCAACTATAACACGCATTCATATTCACAATGGTTTTTTTTTTTAAATATTAAAGTGAAAAATTAAGACTTCTCAAACAAAATTTCCCTTAATATGTCTATATTTTAATAAATAAATTTAATTAAAAATTACAATCAAATTTAGATTGGTATGTCCGCACTAAGACTGTTTTATTAATAGTATACGTATACACTAGTTTTTCCCCTTAATATGTGGATAAATTAAATGAGTTGAAATTATTATGATTTTTTTATACTAATTATAATCTTAGTAATGAGTTGAAATTGGATAAATTTACTATGAGCTTTATAATAATTAAATGATAAACCAAGAAGATAAACTTTACACTTAATTAAAAAATTTTAAAATAAATTAGAGTTAAATTAAATGCCTAATAAAAGTTAAAAGACCTAATATGAAAATATATCAAAAGTAAAAAATTTCAACCCCATTCACTTTATTTGGTGGAGGTTTTTAATTCCTAATAATTAAATCAAGCTTACGGGGTCTTAAAAATAGTTTGGGATCAATCAGGGGCTAATTTGAAACAAAACAGAAAATTTTAAAAAACTCCAAAAATTTTGAAAACAGGGGTCACACGACCATGTGGCTTAGGAACATGGCAATGTAGCCAAACCATGTACAATTCGAAGTAAGGGTAACACGGCCGTGTCACAACTCGTGTAAAAATCGAAATAGGGTCACACGATCATGTCACAGGCTGTGTCCCAAACTGTGAGTATTTGAAAAAAGAGGTACATGATCATGTCGCCAAGCCATATAACTCTCTGTGACTGTATGGACAAACCTGCACCTAAAAATCAAGTAGACACACGACCGTGTGTGGCACATGATGGTGTGACAGCCCGTGTGCACCTTAAATAGCTTACAAAACAAGGCAAATTTTCATCCAAAACTTAGGTGTCAAGTTAAACCAAAATCAATCCTTTCCAAACCTTAAAAACACATTTAAACAAGCTTAAAACATACCAAAACATACAATTTAAATACCTAACCAATGTGCCCTCATTGACATCGCAATTCAATTTTCAAATCAAATTCACATTTCGTTCCAAACTAGCTTGCATTCAAAGCTCTCAAGTATCTATAATAACTCATGCCAAGTCTACCATTTCATTCAATCCATTCACATTCCAATATACCTTATTTCAAACACTTGCATGAGACTTATACCAAATAGCCAAAAACAAATTCACAAGAACATATACATACTAAAGCCAAAGGCACATATATAAGCAAGCTTAAACAACTTTACACCAATCTAAGATGTAATGTATGAAATAAGTATCTAAACATATACAAACACACCTATTACATGTTATATAACCCAAAGGTAAACATATCAAAAACTATCAAAATATATCTAGATAGTGTGATCTTCAAGTTGATCCGATCGCTCGATTCCACAAAATGTAATCTACAAGGAAACAAAAAAGTAACACAAGTAAGCTTCAATAGAGCTTAGTTAGTTCAATGGTTGAAACGATAAAACTTATTATATAAACATATCAGTCATACAATAACAGTTAATAAACAATAATATTGTCAACCACAATTATTCAACAGGTGAGTCTCGTAAATACAAGTAATTTAATCACCTCATTTATACAGTATCAACCATTTCAATAACAATTCATCTACCACTAGAAATTTGCCTGATGAACGATATAAACATATTCAGACACACGGTTAACCATCCAAAACACACCAGAACGCTCAAACGAGCAAAGCCAACTGATAACACACCTGGATCAAGTGCTTAGCTCGTTGGCTAACATCCATCGGGAAACACACCTAGGCACCAAGTGCCAAGCCCGAAGGCTTTATATCCACCCCCGGTAACACACCAGAATCACTATAAATATAACACGATAGTTCATAAAAAATCCTGGATTTTGGTATATTCAATGGATAGTAACAAGTCAATAATCACCATCTTATCACAAATCAAACTCATACTGTGCGCATTAAAACCTATTGGCATGCCAATTGTATCCTATCTTATGTTCATCTGGCTCAATATCTCGACGTATTAACAATGTTCAAATCAATTACTTTCTTGACTCACATCAAATTGTAATAATTCAATCATTTCTAAAATATCCAATAACCACAAGACAATATCAATATCACATTTCAATATATATATTAAACTAAATCGAACAAACTTACTAGGACTAATTAGCAACTTTCATTTTCCTTGATTATCTACTTGTTCTTAATCTATAAGATATTTTATTTCAATTTATTAGCTTCAATTTCATTTAAAACTCAATTTAGTACATATTTCTTTCTATTTACAACTTCACTTTTGCCCCAAACTTTTACACTTTATTCAATTTGATCCCTAAAGCTAGGACAATATTATTTTTACGATTAAAATTTATATCCATAGAACCGAATTTACAGTTATTCCAAATTAATCCTCACATGCTGAAATTTCATGAGAATAACATGTCATATTTTCACTATTTTCAATTAAATCCTTTAACTTGAAAATTATACAAAATCACTTAACAAGATATTTCTATTTAACACCCAAGCATTATATTCTACCATTAAACTTCAAAAACACACCAAGTTCATCAATGACATCTTTCAAAATATTTAACACTTTTACAAATTAACCCCCAAGTTAGCTAGATAGATCTAAAACGATACCCAAAACATAAAATTCATGAAAAACGAGTGAAAAATACCTACCATACAGTATAATTTTTCCTTTAAGAGTTAGAATATAATTAGAACACTTGTTTGGCAATTTGAAATACAATATGAGAGAGCATGCACAAATAGGGGATATTTTGGCAATTCTTGGGATCATTTTTTAAATTCTCGATATTTGAAAGGCTCTTTGCCTTCATTTTTCTTCTCAATCTTAAAATAAAATGCTTCTTCTATTATATTTTGGGTTATTATTTTATGATTACTCCAAAACAGAGCACAAATATATCTACCAATGTAAGCACGACAAAGCTACAAGCATGACCGTTTCAAATTATAATATAGTTGTTACAATGAAACAATTTAGCTATTATTTCAAGGGTCATTCTTCTGCAAGGACTGATAAGGGAAATTATGTTGAATGACCTACTAATCAAGCAATTACTAGTTTATTTGATACAAAAAGTATTAGTGCAAATCGATTAGAACATCATAAAAGAACTAACCAAACTTATCATTCAAGTAAGCTAAAATATCTATCCTCTTTCTTGTTTTAGACTATGCAAGTGAATAAAGTGTTGGTCGATTGATCAACTAGCTATTCCTAAATCCGTAACAGCCCGATTTAGGGACTAGTCGGAACAATGGTTTCGAAATAACTAATTTGGGATCAGAGAAAATTATTTTTATGTTATTTTATGAGTTAGAGAGTGATTATATAAGTGCATGAAAATTTTGGTGCTTTAATTTTAGCGATTTCATGACTAATCGCGAAAAAGGACTAAATCGCAAAATGTGTGAAAGTTCTATTTTATAAGGTAAAGGTGTCTAATAGCCATAGAATATTAATTGGAGGTATTTAAAGGGAAATTAGCCCCTTAAAGCTTGGTTGGCCGGCCATAGGGGACAAGGGAGTCAAAATTGGTAAAAGTTGGTAAAGGTTTAGTGACTAAATTGATTGTTTTATATTAAAATAAAGAAAAGATGATATCCTTCTCTTTACTCATCTTTTTCCACCGAAAAACACAGGCAAAATAGGGGCTTTAAAGCTAAAAAATTTCAGCAAACTCTTCTCCCTACAAGTAAGTGATTTTAATGGTTTTTCTTGATGATAGTTGTACTTTTGGAACCCCTAAAGCTTAAGCTTTCTAAAGAGGGGACTATCTTGCAATATGGTGAAAAGTTTAGAGTTTTTCCATGTGAGATTTTAAGTTTTTTGCTGCATTTTTATGGGAGAAAATGAGTCTTAGATGTTTAATAAACAACTTTTGTGAAAGGTGTTTCCATGAAAACACCTAAAATGACCTTTTTGTAAAGGTTGTAAAATATGTAGTAAATGTGAGAAATGTTGAGTTTTGATGGTAGCCATAAGAGAAATAAATGTTCACCTAGGCTCGTTAAAGAGAGAAATTTGATTAGAATTGATTCCGAACCTAGGGGTAAAATGGTCATTTTGCAAAAGTCTAAGGGCAAAATAGTAATTTTGCCAAAGCATGATTATTGAAATGCATTTATTAATGTGATAATTAAATGAGCTAATTTGCTATTATAGATCAAGAAGAGCCAATAATTTACCTCGGCTGGGGAAAGAATAAAGTATCAGATTAGATCGACAATCTAGCCTATTTTGAAATCGAGGTAAGTTTGTACATGATAAATTCAACATTTATGCTAGTATGTTTGATATTGTAATGTTACATGATATTCTATGAAATTGAGTAATGGTGTTGAATGAGAAAGATGATGAAAGTTGAGATGTTGAAGTCCTGATTGGATTATAATAAATGTGAGAATACTATCATCGAGACATGAAATGGATAAGGTCCCGTGTAAGACCATGTCTGGGACATGCCCTCGGCACCGAATTCAGATTCCGTATAAGACCATATCTAGATATGGCTTCGGTATTGAATATGAGAATCGTATAAGACCATATCTGGGATATGGCATCGATACTTGATGTGAGACTCCGTATAAGACCATATCAGGGATATGGCATCAGCACACAGAGGTGACCCCATGTAAGACCACATCTGGGATGTGGCATTGGCTTCGTGTTTATGTTAATGATGATGAATATGCGTATTTGAATATCCCTAGTGATTTAGTGGATAAAATAGGTAATCTTAGAGACAGAAATGAGATTAGTACTAAAGTTATGTGATTGAGTGAATACAGATACCCGTGAGTAATTCACGAGAAATGTTTACGCTATGTGGCATGGTATGTGCTAGATAAGAACAAGTATGAGTAAGTTATGGCAAAGTGCTTAAGACTTTGAGTAGTTATCTAATGCCATGGATTGATGTCATTATGAGCTTATTATTGCTATTTATTTTCATGCAAACTTACTAAGCTTTGTGCTTACCCCTCTCATTTCCCTTTTCCTTGTAGTATTACCAAGATAACTCGAGGATCGTAGGACGTCGGAGTTTGGAAATCACACTATCGACATGTCTTTGGTATAACCAAGTTAGACTTATTTTGAGTATGGCATGTATAGGACTTGGGTATTTTGTTATGTCATATTGATAGCCAAAGTGTTGGCTATTTATGTTATCAAAGTCATTTTGTAAATGGTCATTGGAATTGGGCCAATGCATGACAAGTTTATTTATATTCAATAATGATGAAATTATGAAGTTTATGCTTGTGTGGATGCTTAGGGACATGAGTTATGTTGAAATGAATTGGGATAAGTATGGTTGCTATGCAGGGTAACATTTGGCTTGGAATATAGCCTTTTAATGTCCACATGGGTAGACACACGGGCGTGTGTCTAGGCCGTGTGTGACACACCGTCAGGCCCATGGGTGTGTTGATCGGCCGTGTGTCCCCTTGCATGTTAAGTTTGTAAGTCAGTATGCTCAATAGTAAACACACGGGCAGAGACACGGCCGTGTATCTCAGTCGTGCGGGAGGCACGATTATGGACTTGGGCGTGTGCCCAGGCCATGTGAAGTTTGCATTTAAGATTTGGAATTTAATTCGACATATGGTCTAAGGACATGGGCATGTGCCTTGGCCGTGTTACTATAGTGAAGTGATGACGTCATAAACAGAATGCAATAGTTTTGGCACATGGGCTAAGACACGAGCGTGTCGAGGCCGTGTGAGGGTCACGGGTTAGGAACATGGGCGTGTGTGACCACACGGCCTACCCACACGGGTGTGTTCCATTTCACACGGGCGTGTGGCCTCTGTTTAGGCAAAATTTTTCTAAGTGCGTAAAAGTTTTTGATTTAATTTTGAGACCTTCTGAATGTATGTTTAAGACTTTATAGGCCCACGATAAGGATGTTATGCATTTGAATGGGAAGTTTTAAGTTGGGGATGGATTTTTAAAGCCCAAATTTGTATGTACAAGCAAGTTAAGTCTGGTAATGCCTCGTACCTGGTTTCAGAGTGGAATATGGGTAAGGGGTGTTACATTTAGTGGTATCAGAGCTACGGTTTAGTCGATTCTCGGACTAACGTAGCGTAAGTATGAGTCTAGCTATACTTGCCATACGTAAGAGTAATTGTGTAAAGATAGTGTGACGACTCCTAACGATTTGAATTGTGTTTTTATATAGTAAATGGATCCTGATCCCGATCGAGCTGCAGCCGATAATGCTATAAGTAATGAGCCGGCTCCCGCGCAAGGGACCGCGCCAGTAGAGAGTAGACCCGAGACTATGGGTCAGGGAGAAGAGGCTCGAGAAGCCTTTATCTATATGATGAGAAATTGGTACACCAAGTACATTCGAGCAAATCCTAACGCTCAACCCCTTCCACCCCCACCTATTCCTCAGCCCGCTCCTTTAGCTCCTCAAGTGGTTGAGGTAGTAAGAAGAGAAAGACCTCCGGTTGATAAGATCCAGAAACAAGGGGCCGAGGAATTTTGGGCTAGTAAGGATGATGATCCGGAGAGGGCAAAATTCTGGCTTGAGAATACCATCAGGGTATTTGATGAGTTGTCATGCACGCCTGAAGAGTGCATGAAGTGTGTAGTATCTCTCTTAAGAGATTCGGCCTATCAGTGGTGGAACACCTTTGTGTTGGTGGTACCAAGGGAGAGAGTTAACTGGGAATTCTTCCAAGAGGAATTTCGGAAGAAGTATATTAGCCAAAGGTTCATCGACCAGAAAAGAGAGGAGTTCTTGGAATTAAAGCAAGGCCGAATGACGGTGATTGAATATGAGCGTGTGTTTCTAAGGCTCAGCAAATACGCTCCAGAGTGCGTATCGACAGAGGCTATCATGTGTAAAAGGTTTGAGGACGGGTTAAATGAGGATATCCGTTTATATGTCGGAGTTCTCGAACTAAAAGAATTTGTGGTGTTGGTAGATAGAGCCTGTAAGGCTAAAGAGTTGGCCAAAGAGAAAAGAAGAGCTGAGATTGAGTCCCGTGACTCGAGAAAGAGGCAACTGAGTAAGTCATACCAATCCTCATCTAAGAAATCAAGGGATTTTGCTACTCGATCAGTCACTTCAGCCGGGTTTTCAAACTAAAGTAAGGGAAATAGTTCTCGGGGTCTAAGGCTCAGACTATTTCAGTTGCTAGTGTTGACAATGCCTGACCGAGTAGACCGAAATGCCCGCAGTGTGGCAGACGTCATTTTTGTGAGTGCCAAGCAAACGAGAAGGCTTGTTTCAGGTGTGGGGCTCTAGACCATTTTATCAGAGACTGCCCCGAGGTGGGTGAGAAAGAGAAGTCACAGAATACTAGACCGGGAAGTATTGCTAGGGGAAGACCATAGAAAAACCAGGGAAATGAGATGAGTAGAAAGAATTCATCTAGAGAGCAGACTGCAGGAATTCAGGGTAGAGCACTAGCGAGAACTTATGCCATTCGTGCTCGCGAAGAGGTGTCCTCCCTCGACGTGATCATGGGTACATTTTCTCTCTGTGATATTCATGTTGTAGCTTTAATTGATCCATGGTCTACCACTCATATATTTGCATGAAATTAGTCTCTAGCATGAGCATGCTTGTAAAGTCTACTGAATTTGTGATAAGAGTGTCGAATCCCCTAGGCAAATGTGTATTGGTTGATAGAATATGCAAAGGTTGCCCTTTGATGATTAGGGGTCATTGTTTTCCTGCTAATTTCATGTTACTACTGTTTGATGAGTTTGATGTCATCCTTGGGATGGATTGGTTAGTTACTCATGATGTGATTGTAAATTGTGGAAAGAAGTTTATTGAGTCAAATTGTGAAAGTGGGGATCTTATTCGTGTTGAACTAGATAAGCAAGACAGATCACCAGTAGTGATATCATCCTTGTTGACTCAGAACTATTTAAGAAAGGGGTACAAAGCTTACCTTGCCTTTGTGATGAATGCTAAAGAGACTGAGTTGAGAATTGAGTCGGTTCCCATAGTATGCGAGTATCCAGATGTTTTTCCGGAGGAATTGCCAAGGTTACCTCCGGTTAAAGAGATTGAATTTGAGATTGAGTTAGCTCCGGGTACTGCCCCTATCTCTATTGCTCCATATAGAATGGTTCCAACCAAGCTAAAAGAATTGAAAGCACAGTTGCAAGAACTAACGGATAAAGGCTTCGCAAGACCGAGTTTTTCTTCGTCGGTTGCTCCCGTATTATTTGTGAAGAAGAAAGATGGTTCTATGAGGTTATGCATAGATTATCGACAACTTAATAAGGTAACTGTGAAAAACAAGTACCTGTTGCCAAGAATAGATGATTTGTTTGATCAATTGAAGGGAGCCACGGTAATTTCCAAAATAAACTTGAGGTCTGGATATTATCAGTTGAGAGTCAAGGACTCGGATGTGCCGAAAACTGCATTTAGGACTAGGTATGGCCACTAGAAATTTTTGGTCATGCCTTTTGGTTTAACAAATGCCCAGCCATTTTCATGGACTTGATGAATCGCATTTTTCGACCATATTTGGATAAATTTGTCGTGGTCTTCATTGATGATATACTGATCTACTCTCGAGGTGAGAACGAACATGCTGAGCATTTGAGAAAGGTTCTTAGTAAAAGTGAATTTTGGTTTAAGGAAGTTGGATTTTTGGGGCACATTGTCTCAGGAGATGGAATTAGAGTTGACCTGAGTAAGATTTCAGCAATTGTTGAATGGAAACCGCCAAGGAGTGTAACTGAAGTGAGGAGTTTTTTGGGCCTAGCCGGTTATTATAGGCGTTTTGTCAAGGGGTTCTCCATGATAGCTACTCCGACGACGAGGCTATTGCAAAAAGATGTGAAGTTTGATTGGACAGAAAAGTGCCAACAAAGTTTTGAAAACTAAGGGCGTTGTTAACTGAGGCTCCTATTTTGGTGCAACCTGAGCCGGGAAGAGAATTTGTGGTCTACAGTGATGCATCCATTAATGGATTGGGTTGTGTACTTATGCAAGAGGGTAAGGTGATTGCATATGCCTCTAGACAATTAAAGCCGCATGAGAAGAATTACCTGGTCCATGATTTAGAGTTGGCTGCCATTGTGTTTGCATTAAAGATATGGAGACACCATTTATATGGTGAAAGGTGTTGGATATTCACCAACCAAAAAAGCTTAAAATACTTGATGACTCAAAAGGAATTGAATTTGAGGCAGCGAAGATGGTTAGAGCTAATCAAAGATTATGAGGTAGTGATTGACTATCATCCGGGAAAGGCAAACATGGTTACCGATGCTTTAAGTAGAAAATCTTTGTTTGCGTTGAGAGCCATGAACACACAGATGGGTTTAGCAGATAATGGTTCTATTCTAGTCGAATTTAGGGCTAGACCATTTTTTTTCCAAGAGATTTGTGAACTCAGAAGGGTGACAGTGACTTACAAGCCAAAAGGGTACTATATGAGTCAAATACTGAGTCGGACTTTTGGATAAGTCCCGATGGGTGTCTAATGTTTCGAGATAGGGTCTGTGTGCCCAGAAACGATGAGCTTATCCGAAAGATTTTGCATGAAGCACATAGTGGATGTTTTTCTGTACATCTAGGCAGCATGAGTATGTATAACAACTTGAGGAAATGGTATTGGTGGCCGAGTATGAAGAAAGACATCTCGGAGTTTATGTCGAAATGCTTAATTTGTCAACAAGTGAAAGCTGAACACCGAGTACCTTCGGGCCTACTTCAGCCTATTATGGTTCCCGAGTAGAAATGGGACCGTATCACTATGGACTTCGTGACGGGTTTACCGTTGTCATCGAGGAGGAAAGATGTTGTGTGGGTTGTAGTCGATAGACTTTTGAAGTCAGCCCATTTCATACCAGTATGAGTTGATTATTCTCTTGATAAGTTAGCAGATTTATATGTGTCAGAGATAGTAAGACTTCATGGAGTATCGTTATCGATTATTTCAGATAGAGATTCGAGATTCACGTCACGATTTTGGAAAAAGTTACAAAAGGCTTTAGGCACAAAATTGAGTTTTAGTACAGCTTTCCACCCGCAAACCGATGGGCAGTCGGAGAGAGTGACACAGATACTTGAAGACATGCTTCGATGTTGCGCTTTGGAATTCCAAGGTAATTGGGAAAAATACTTACCGTTGGTGGAATTCGCCTACAACAACAATTTTCAGTCAAGTTTGAAGATGGTGCCTTACGAGGCATTGTACGGGCGTAAGTGCCGGACGCCCATGTATTGGTCAGAACTCAGAGAGAATCAGATTCACGGGGTCGATTTGGTCAGGGAAACTGAAGAGAAAGTAAAAGTGATACGTGAATGTCTGAAAGGGGCCTCAGATAGACAAAAGTCCTATTCAGATTTGAAGGGGAAATAGATTGAGTTCCAAGTAGGGGATAAAGTGTTTCTGAATCACCATGGAGAAAAGTCATCAGATTTGGCCGGAAAGGCAAATTGAGTCCGCGTTTTATCGGACCTTATGAAGTTACCGAGATGATAGGACTGGTAGCTTATTGTTTGGCTTTGCCACCTGAGCTTGAAAAGATTCACGATGTCTTCCACGTGTCCATGTTACGCCGATACCATTCGGACCCTTCACATGTGATAGTATCAACAGAGGTAGAAATTCAACCGGACTTATGATGAAGAGCCAGTTAAGATTTTGGCACCAGAGGTCAAGCAGTTGAGAAACAAAAGTATAGCCTTTGTTAAAGTGCTATGGCAAAGACATGGAATAGAAGAGGCTATTTGGGAGCCCGAAGAGACCATAAGAAACCAATATCCCAACCTTTTTACCGGTAAGATTTTCAGAGACGAAAATCCTTAAGGGGGGATTGTAACAGCCTGATTTAGGGGCTAGTCAGAACAGTGGTTTCGAAATCACTAATCCGAGATTGGAGAAAATTATTTTTATGTTATTTTATGAGTTAGAGCATGATTATATAAGTACATGAAAATTTTGGTGCTTTAATTTTAGCGATTTCATGACTAATCACGAAAAAGAACTAAATCGTAAAAAGTGTGAAAGTTCTATTTTATAAGGTAAATGTGTCTCATAGCCATAGAATATTAATTGAAGGTCTTTAAAGGGTAATTAGCCCCTTAAAGCTTGGTTGGCCGGCCATAGGGGACAAGGGAGTCAAAATTGGTCAAAGTTGGTAAAGGTTTGGTGACTAAATTGATTGTTTTATATGAAAATAAAGAAAAAGATGATATCCTTCTCTTTACTTGTCTTCTTCCACTAAAAAACACAAGAAAAATAGGGGTTTTAAAGCTCAAAAATTTCAGCAAACTCTTCTCCCTACAAGTAAGTGATTTTAATGGTTTTTCTTGATGATAGTTGTACTTTTGGAATCCCTAGAGCTTAAGCTTACTAAAGAGGGGACTATCTTGCAATATGGTGAAAAGTTTAGCGTTTTTCCATGTGAGCTTTTAAGTTGTTTGCTGCATTTTTATGGGAGAAAATGAGTCTTAGATGTTTAATAAACAACTTTTGTGAAAGGTGTTACCATGAAAACACCTAAAAAGATTTTTTTTTGTAAAGGTTGTAAAATATGTAGTAAATGTGAGAAATGTTGAGTTTAGATGGTAGTCATAAGAGAAATAAATGTTCACCTAGGCTCATTAAAGAGAGAAATTTGATTAGAATTGATTTTCGAGACTAGGGGTAAAATGGTCATTTTGTAAAAGTCTAAGGGCAAAATAGTAATTTTGCCAAAGCATGATTATTGAAATGCATTTATTAATGTGATAATTAAATGAGCTAATTTGCTATTATAGATCAAGAAGAACCAAGAATTTACCTCGACCGGGGAAAGAACAAAGTATCGGACTAGATCGACAATCTAGCCTATTTTGAAATAGAGGTAAGTTTGTATGTGATAAATTCAACATTTATGCTAGTATGTTTGATATTGTAATGTTACATGATATTCTATGAAATTGAGTAATGGTGTTGAATGAGAAAGATGATAAAAGTTGAGATGTTGAAGTCCCGGTTGGACTATAACAAATGTGAGAAAACTATCATCGAGACATGAAATGGATAAGGTCCCGTGTAAGACCATGTTTGGGATATGGCCTCGACACCGAATTGAGATACCGTATAAGACCATATCTTGATATGGCTTCAGTATTGAATATGAGAATCGTATAATACCATATCCGGGATATGGCATCGATACTTGATGTGAGACTCCGTATAAGATCATATCCGAGATATGACATCAGCAGACAGATGTGACCCCATGTAAGACCACATCTAGGATGTGGCATTGGCTTCGTGTTTATGTTAATGACGATGAATATGCATCTTTGAATATCCCTAGTGATTTAGTGGATGAAATAGAGAAGCTTAGAGACAGAAATGAGATTAGTACTAAAGCTATGTGATTGAGTGAATACAGGTACCCATGAGTAATTCACGAGAAATGTTTACGATATGTGGCATGGTATGTGCTAGATAAGAACAAGTACAAGTAAGTTATGGCAAAGTGCTTAAGACTTTGAGTAGTTATCTAATGCCATGGATTGATGTCATTATGAGCTTATTATTGCTATTTATTTTCATGCATACTTACTAAGCTTTATGCTTACCCCTCTCATTTCCCTTTTCCTTGTAGTATTGCTATTTATTTTCATGCATACTTACTAAGCTTTATGCTTACCCCTCTCATTTCCCTTTTCCTTGTAGTATTGCCAAGATAACTCGAGGATCATGGGACGTCGGAGTTTGGAAATCACACTATCGATATCTCTTTGGTATAACAAAGTTAGACTTATTTTGAGTATGGCATGTATAGGACTTGGGTATTTTGTTATGTCAGATTGATAGCCAAAGAGTTGGCTAATTATGTTATCAAAGTCATTTTCTAAATGGTCATTGGAATTGGGCCAATGCATGACAAGTTTATTTATATTCAATGATGATGAAATTATGAAGTTTACGCTTGTGTGGATGCTTAGGGTTGTGAGTTATGTTGAAATGAACTGGTATAAGTATGGTTGCTATGTAGGGTGGCATTTGGCTTGGAATATAGCCTTTTAATGTCCACACGAGTAGACACACGGACGTGTGTCTAGGCCGTGTGTGACACACGGTCAGCCCCATGGGTGTGTTGATCGACCGTGCGTCCCCTTGCATGCTAGGTTTGCTAGTCAGTATGCTCAGTAGTAAACACATGGGCAGAGACTGGACCGTGTGTCTCAGCCGTGTGGGAGGCACGACAATGGACATGGGTGTGTGCCCAGGCCGTGTGAAGTCTGCACTTAAAATTTGGAATTTAATTCGACACACGGTCTAAGGACACGGGCGTGTGCCTTGGCCGTGCGACCATAGTGAAGTGATGAAGTCATAAATAGAATGCCATAGTTTTGGCACACGGGTAAGAGACGGGTGTCTCGAGGCCGTGTGAGGGACACGGGCCAATGGCACGGGTGTTTGTCCGGCCGTGTGAAAACCCCTGTAGGTTCGAATTAGAAAATAAATACCACACGAGTTAGAAACATGGGCGTGTGTGACCACACGGCCTACCTACATGGGCGTGTTCCATTTCGTATGGGCGTGTGGCCCCTGTTTAGGCAAAATTTTTCTAAGTGCGTAAAAGTTTCTTGTTTAATTTCGAGATCTTCTGAATGTATGTTTAAGTCCTCATAAGCCCATGATAAGGATGTTATGTATTTGAATGAGAAGTTTTAAGTTGGGGATGGATTTTTAAAGCCCAAAGTTGTATGTACAAGCAAATTAAGTCCGGTAATGCCTCGTACCCGATTCCGGAGTAGAATACGGGTAATGGGTGTTACAAAATCTACATATATGCTTCAAATACACCAACCATCAATCTTATTTAGAAATCTTTTCTTGGTCTCGTTCTAACCTAAGAGCTACCACTTAGGATCTCTCAGGCTCACCTAGTTTATAGCTTACCTCTCAGTCTCGCTATTTGGCACAATTAAATGAAGATTTACTCGATAAAATCTCCTCTCAATCTCATCTATCTAAATCTTCAACTAGAGCTGCAATCAAACAAATTACTAAGCACTTTGATACAATCAAACAATTAATTAAGCAAGAACATACATCATAACTTCAATCAATAACTAGCATCACAATCAATCATCATAGGAATTTAGCACAACATAATAGTCTTAAACAAATTATCGTTCTAAACAGTTGGTGAATAGAAAATGATGAATGTAAGTTTAAAATTGCTCAGCCAAGGTAGCATGGAGTTGGAGTTTACATCAACGTCATCCTTATAATGTCATCCATAAGAAAGAGATAACTGAAACTAATAGAAGATCAAATTCTGCAGCAAACTAAGAAGAATACTCTACAAAATCTCAAGAAAATACTCTCTAATATCTAATCGTTTCTCTATATCTACAACTTCTTTGTAATATCTCATGCCCAACCCATCATTCGAATTCGGGGATGGAGCATCACAAAGGACCTATACTTAACTTTTGCTAACTTAGCTACTATAAATAGAGTAAAGTAATTTAATCTAATAAATAAATCAATTATATGAGTTCTTAGAACTAAGGCCTTAGCCATTGATTGTTTAAACCCTCACGAATTCCGTCTCAAATCTAACTGTATATAGAAAAATTCCTAACAATTAGCTAAGGGCTATCTACCCTAAAGGTCTAGATTCTAAGTATGCTTTCTGGCTTCGCTGAATATAAAGTTTAGGGCAAAGCTTCCAATAACACCCTCTTCCCATGTGCATGACTCGACCCAACAATGATCCCTGCTCTCAACAACATCTAACTTGGTCCCTCCTCTGAGTCCTCGATCTACTTCGCAAATCGTACGAACATAAGCCAACAATTTATAAGTTTGATTGAATTTAGTGAGTTCCTTCGTTGCATCGTATATAAACCCCTTCACACGAGGGTAAACAATGAAAAATAACTAAATATAAATACTCACTGCTCGCCCAAGGAGAGTGTTCTTTATCGAGGTGGTGAACCCCACCCGATCTTCCGCGCCTTATGGCTCCACTTGGCCATATCCCAAGTACTTCGCCAAATAAGCGAAACCTATCCTTACCTCTTATCTTTCCTTCTTTTCACTTTTCCCCTTACATAGGGTATTCGTTGTCCTCTATCTAACTTGGCTTTGTGTATGTTTTCCCCTCTTGTACATCTGTGGTAGCGCTGTAACACCCCGTACCCAAGACCAATGCTAGGACTGGATACGAGACATTACCATGCTTGAACTCACATAATCATACACTTATGGGCTGTAAAATTTCGTTTCGACTTAAAACTTCTCTTTCTTAGTCTAATCATATAGTACTTGAGCCTACGAGGCATTAAGCACTTATCCGAAAACTTTCGGGACTTAATCAAAAACTCTTCCTTGAAGCAGGGTTCACATGCCCATGTGACTTGGGACACGCCCGTGTACCCTTAGACACGCCCATGCCATCAAACCGTGGGGAGTTACTGACTATATTCACACGGCCTTGACACGCCCGTGGGCTTAGACCGTGTGTTTTTCCTTGATATACTGACTTGATCACATGGTCTGGGGCACACGCCCATTCCTAAACCGTGTGTCTTACACGGCTCATACAAACAGCCGTAGGATATGATCGTGGTCTATCCTGACTTAAAACATTAAGGTGCAGGGTACGCATGGCCTAGACACACGCCCGTGTGTCTAACCGTGTGGGCACTAGAGGCTATTTACCAAGCCATTTGCCTTCTTGAAATAAAGATCAAACCAATACATTTTCATGAACAATACTACATACTTCATTGACCCCAATAAACATACATTCATAGTCAATTTGGCCAATCACTTAGCCATTTACAAAAGAATAATAACTTAATAGCTTATACATTATCCTTTCTTAAAACATGTTCTCAAAATGAATGCTTCCTATACATGCCATACTTAGTAAAATAACTTGGCTATACAAAAATAAGAGTTGATAGTGTGCTACAAGCTCAGACTCCAATGATCCACAAGTTAGCTTGGCGGGACTACATAGAAAGAAAGAATTAAAGATGTAAGCATTTAGCTTAGTAAGTTTGCATGTAAAACACATATCAATATACTTGCTTAATAAAAACCATTTGACATAACAATGGTATCATAATTTCAGCTATAAAGCTTACTTACTCATAATGATTCTTACATGTCTCATGATACTTAAATTTCTCATACTTGTAAGGTAAACAAGGTACCTGTAACACTTGATCACATTGATCAGCATACTTTAATATCACAATCATGATCTCTAATTCTTCATTCGTAACATAATAATACTTAATTTCAACTTGATGATTGTAACACCCCAAACCCGGCCCATTTAATCCGACCGAATTTGGAATGCCACCGCAGAACACTTTCGAAAAACATTCTTACCTAAGAGGTATACCGTTGAAAATTTGTTGAGTTCAGTAAAACATTTTCGTGACTTGTAATATTCTAAGTAAAAATCGAAGTGTGTTATAAACATATCGGTTTCAAGCTTTATTGAGAAAATAAAACCATTTGAATCATCCTTCCATAATAGGGCATAATAATACTGATACTTAATAAATGAACTGAAACACTTTAGTGGGCCTTATTACAATACACACTTAATCAAAATACGGAAAATATAATTATTTAATTAATCAAATAAAACGTCCCTTTTCATAAAAGTCCATTTCCTCATGGCTACCTTTGTATCTTCTCCGACCTGGTCCAAGCTTTACGCGCCACCTGAAAGGGTTTAATAAAAATAGAGTGAGTCACCAAGACTCAGTGCATAGTTAAAACACATGCCCTCACATATGGGCTTGGCCCATATCCGCACAATCCATATATATATATATAACATACAATTATAAATATGCCATTATGAATACACAATATTATAAATATGATTACAAATATACAATTACGAAGTCCAATCCACAAAGTGATCCACATATCTTTCTTTTCGCACATTATTTCTTAAGGTCGTGGCTAAGCCACCTATCCCATAGAAATCTCACATATCAATCGGTTCACTAATCAACAATCACGAATGTAGCACGAGGCTAGCATTAGAACACTCACATAGTGTACACCTTTTCTCCAATAGTCACATCACAAGTCTCATGCGTACGTATATGTACCATAACAACATTTAGTACGAAACAAATATGTATATTTTATACCATGGTCACATATTACTCATAACAATATACATTACATGTCATTACTTTATTTTACACTCATCGATAATCATTTATAATTGCACATCACCAAAAAGTTAATATCATAACCATTAACTTGATTTATCGATCACTTACATTGGTATCCTTACTCTTAGCCTTTATTTTGGCTAACATGCATAACCTATTCGTTTACATAAAACAACACATATCATGAATAACAAACAAGAGTACAGTGCGATAACTACGCACCTGACTATAGCGAGATTCTGATTTATCGATTTTGACAAAGTCTAAAACCCGAGAGCTTCTGTTATTTCTATCGATTTGTCCCTAGATCACATAACCGAAATCGGTCACACTTAGTACTAATAATATGGCCTTAGGCCGAATACCATGAGTCATTTACCTTGAGCACTTTAATTCCCGAAAGAGTCATTTGTGCTTCTTAACACTAGCTTGCTTATTTCTATCACGAAACACCATTTATTCCAGTCGATTAGCTCCCGAAGTCATCAAAAGTCCTACTAAAATATTGTTAGAATCGGCTCATACACAACTCTATAAACAAAAGCTCTTGGCCGAATATTACTCTTATCATTTACCTTGCTCGACAAAATCCATTGAGCACTTCAACTCCCGAAAGACTCCTTTTAAGAGCCCTAACATTTGCCACACAAAAGAGCACTTATAAGAACTTAATGCACATTCGGCCTTCTTTAAAAATCAAGGTTTAACCTTTGATTTTGGGCACCTTAATAGAAAGAAATCTAAACCGATTGTTAGGGTATAAATTGCTTACCAAAAATGATTGAAGAGATTTCAAATACGTAGTCGATAGCACCTTCCATCAAGATTCGGCTAAGGTGTTTCGGCAATGTATTAATGGAGAGAAAAAGAGTGATAATGAGGCTATGTTTCAAGTAATAATGAAACATGCGGCTACTCAACAATGAAGAAAACTTTAGTTAATCGAAATACTCCCTAGCTTCTCAACTCGTAACAGAAGAAGAAGAATAAAGCTCTCTCTTGAGATTTGGCTAAAGAAAGAAAACCATGCAAACACATAGCTAGCCAAAAACTCTCTAGTTCCTACCAAAATCGAACTCAAGCCTTAGGTTTCTTTCTTTCTAGCTTCCAAAACCGAAAAGAAGGCCCCTAGGAAAACCATTTTCGGCCAAACTCAAATGCAAAGAAAGCCAAAATCAATTATTTTGGCCAAGCTTTTTGCAACATAGTGCCGGCCATGCTTTGACACTCTCAAAGCCGCCCATAACCATAGAGAAGAGAGAAAGCATTGTTTAATATTCCTCCATCACCTTTCACTTTAATTCCCATACCTCATGCATTTTAATATAATAAAAAGATAAATTAATAGTAATAATAATAAACCATCTCAAGACATAACCCATACTTCAATAACAAAATAAATTAATAATAATTTATAAACTATCCCGTCATTCTAAGCAAACAAAATTAATAAAAACAATGGTTCATTCCCATGCTCCTGCAGCTAAATAAAAACAATAAATAAAAAGATTGAAGCTACATACTTCAAAACAAATAAAAAAAATAAAACAATAAAAATAACACAAGTAGCAGCTCTTTATGCTGCATGCGTGCATGGGCCATGCACCCTTCCCCACGCTGCCACAAAATGAAAACCCCAAGTGTAGCCCCCAGGTCTCGAACCCGAGACCTGAGGGAGCTTCTTCTCACCTTCTGCCACTCGATCTGCTGTTCATTTCATGCTATACCGCGCCAATTATTTCTTTTAAGCCCTCCTTCACAGGCTTCCCTTGCTTTAGCGCTATAAGCAAAAATAGAATGCTCATGCACTACAATCGTGGCTCGAACGCATGACCTCTTGAAGCCTCCTTGCTGCAAGCGTCTCAACCACTCGGCCGGTCTGAATTTCATGACAATATTGCAGCACAAATTTTATTTAAACCTTACTCGTAGGCGCCCCTTACTTGACGCAAAAACAAAATAAAGCGCAAACAAGCGCTGCCTTCAGGACTCGAACTCGAGTCCTTGCGAAGGCCTCTCTCTTGCTGCTAGCGTCCTTGCCACCTCGCCCAGGCGCCATTTGTGATACAGACCACCTCGATTTTCTTATAAAGCCTTCTTTAAAGTAGCGCATGCTTGCAAAAATAAAATGCTATGCGTCTCATGCCACTCGAACCCCTGACCAGATTTTGCGCTGACCCTTAAGTGGCACACGGAAGCCACTTTACCAGGGGGATTATTATGCCACAGCCTAACAAAAATTTATTATTAAGGCCTCCTTGGCCAAATTTCCACTTTTAACCCAAAAATTTCCAAAATTTTCAAAAGTTTCCCATTTTAATCCGAGAGTTTTAGGAACTCTTAAAACACATCCAAACCACTATTTGAGCTTACTAACACTTGGTTTATTCACGAAACGCTCAACACCTATTTCGGGATATTACAATTCTACCCCCTTAAAAATAATTTCGTCCTCGAAATTACTTACGAACGAACATTCGTACATTTCAATTCACCACATATTAATCACATATTCCCAATTATACACATATGCAAACATATCCAACCTCTTTCACATTTAACATTTTCACATATGGCCACTTTTTCATAAGCATATTTAGGCTTCAATTCCATTATGGATAACTTATACACATCACTGGTAAGATCAATTGCACATATTAGAAGTCTTACCGAAGCTTGAACTATATCACATCTTACTTAACTCCAATGGGAACTCACTAACTTTCCTTATTCCATGCAAATAGGAAAGACTTGTACTTACCCAAGCATTTAGCTTATGGTAATAAACATGTTCCATCTTGTAAGTGATTCATGAATTCTCTTTTATAACATATCACCGGCATTAAGCCTGCTAGGCATCAAAGCCTGAAATATACACCGGCACAAAGCCTGCTAGGCATCAAAGCCTGAAATATACACCGGCACAAAGCCTGCTAGGCATCAAAGCCTGAAATGTACACCGGCGCAAAGCCTGCTAGGCATCAAAGCCTGAAATATACACCGGCACAAAGCCTGCTAGGCATCAAAGCCTGAAATATACACCGGCACAAAGCCTGCTAGGCATCAAAGCCTGAAATATACACCGGCACAAAGCCTGCTAGGCATCAAAGCCTGAAATATACACCGGCACAAAGCCTGCTAGGCATCAAAGCCTGAAATATACACCGACACAAAGCCTGCTAGGCTGAAAGCCTGATACAGTATTATCACCATTTGAATCACATTACAAGCTAACCAAAATTATAAACCATATAATTTACATCACTTGTATTTATCACTTCAATAATATTTCATGATAGATAGTCTATCCACATATCGCTTGTACTTATCACTTGAGTAACATTTCATGATAGAAAGTCTATCCACATATCACTTGTACTTATCATTTCAGTAACATTTCATGATAGAAAGTCTATCCACAGTCGGCTTTCACTATATTTATAACCAGAATTCCAACATGTACACAAGGTCATAACTAACCTTAACAATATTCAATTGCTTATAGACTTACACTTTAAAACATTTTCAATTTCTGGTTCCAATACTCGCCGACACGATATTTTCCACACTGAGCACACAGACGGTCCCAATTTCCCATAGCTGGCTTAATCACATGAGCAAAACTTTCAATCTTCAGTCTTTTCCGAAGATCCTTAGATAATTTAAACAATTCAAAATTTCTTCCATCACGGTTCATATCCTTATCTCAGTTTTGTCTCATCGAGTTCTTAATCTTTTTAGCTACCTTAGCTTTTTCGACTAACACAGCAAATTCCCGTTCCTGTTGAGGAACTATCAACAGTCTCAGGCCGTCTCTTAATCCGTCCTTAAACCGAACACATCATTCATGTTTTGTAGTCACTATTCCTCGAGCATATTGGCTTAACTTTAGGAATTCAGTCTCGTATTTCACCATGGACTTGTTCCATTGAACTAGTCCCAAAAACACATGCCTCTGAGCATCAGTGTAGTAAGTACTGACATACTTCTTTTGGTATGCCGTCTTGACATACTCCCGAGTGGGGTCCTCCGCTGTGACACTATCTCTAACTGTGAGCCACCATTGATACGTCTCGTCGCGAAGTAGCGCCACTATTCCTTTCACTTTTTCCTCAGGGCTCAAAACGAGCTCATCCATAACTTACTTGGTTATTTCCAACCATTATTCAATCACACTGGGTGCCACGCCTAATATATCACAGAACAAATCCGCTCCATTGGCTCAAAGTTGCTCGGAAACAAATTTTCGAGCTCTCATATTTCTCCCTCTCCAACCACCATCTCTAAAACTCGCAGCGCAATACAGCATTATTCCCTCGTCTGATTTTGCTGTTCATTATCAAAAGTTGGTGGTGGAGGTGATACCTTATTATCAATTCTTGACCCGATCTAACGAGTTCCGATACGGCCATTTTGCATCGACCACGTCATCTAGAACTCATCTCTTATCACACAATCTGACTTAGAAAGTTTTATGCATTATAAATTTTGTTCCACTGATTATCCACGAACAATTTTATGGAATAAAGTATTTTAGAAGTGGTTCTTTCGATCACACATAGGTTCGATTCAAGTTCGCTACTTCTTATTCAGAGAGTCACATACACGTTCATAAGCAGGGACACATTCCTTTACTACACTCTTATGGTCATTTCAGTTCTCAAGTCTTATGCACTTGTTTTTGAGTAGACTAGTCTTAGGGTTCGATAGCCCAAATTTTCTAATCTACAAGCCCATTTATGCCATATAGTTCACATATTCAATATACCTCAATAGTCAGAGGTACTTACCAGGTGGACTTCGGGTCGGAGGTAAAGGTGCCATGCCAGAACAAGCCCAAAATAAAAGTTCACATTTTGAAAAGCCCACTTTCAAAAACTCCTTTCGGGCCTAAAACCTCAAAGCCGAGTTTTGAACCTTGCTCTGATACCAAAATGTAACACCCCAAACCCGGCCCATTTAATCCGACCGAATTTGGAATGCCACCGCGGAACACTTTCGAAAAACATTCTTACCTAAGAGGTATACCGTTGAAAATTCGTTGAGTTCAGTAAAACATTTTCGTGACTTGTAATATTCTAAGTAAAAATCAAAGTGTGTTATAAACATATCGGTTTCAAGCTTTATTGAGAAAATAAAACCATTTGAATCATCCTTCCATAATAGGGCATAATAATACTGATACTTAATAAATGAACTGAAACACTTTAGTGGGCCTTATTACAATACACACTTAATCAAAATACGAAAAATATAATTATTTAATTAATCAAATAAAACGTCCCTTTTCATAAAAGTCCATTTCCTCATGGCCACCTTTGTATCCTCTCCGACCCGGTCCAAGCTTTACGCGCCACCTGAAAGGGTTTAATAAAAATAGAGTGAGTCACCAAGACTCAGTGCATATTTAAAACACATGCCCTCACATATGGGCTTGGCCCATATCCGCACAATCCATATATATATATATATATAACATACAATTATAAATATGCCATTATGAATACACAATATTATAAATATTATTACAAATATACAATTACGAAGTCCAATCCACAAAGTGATCCACATATCTTTCTTTTTGCACATTATTTCTTAAGGTCGTGGCTAAGCCACCTATCCCATAGAAATCTCACATATCAATCGGTTCACTAATCAACAATCACGAATGTAGCACGAGGCTAGCATTAGAACACTCACATAGTGTACACCTTTTCTCCAATAGTCACATCACAAGTCTCATGCGTACGTATATGTACCATAACAACATTTAGTACGAAACAAATATGTATATTTTATACCATGGTCACATATTACTCATAACAATATACATTACATGTCATTACTTTATTTTACACTCATCGATAATCATTTATAATTGCACATCACCAAAAAGTTAATATCATAACCATTAACTTGATTTATCGATCACTTACCTTGGTATCCTTACTCTTAGCCTTTATTTTGGCTAACATGCATAACCTATTCGTTTACATAAAACAACACATATCATGAATAACAAACAAGAGTACAGTGCGATAACTACGCACCTGACTATAGTGAGATTCTGATTTATCGATTTTGACAAAGTCTAAAACCCGAGAGCTTCTGTTATTTCTATCGGTTTGTCCCTAGATCACATAACCGAAATCGGTCACACTTAGTACTAATAATATGGCCTTAGGCCGAATACCATGAGTCATTTACCTTGAGCACTTTAATTCCCGAAAGAGTCATTTGTGCTTCTTAACACTAGCTTGCTTATTTCTATCACGAAACACCATTTATTCCAGTCGATTAGCTCCCGAAGTCATCAAAAGTCCTATTAAAATATTGTTAGAATCGGCTCATACACAACTCTATAAACAAAAGCTCTTGGCCGAATATTACTCTTATCATTTACCTTGCTCGACAAAATCCATTGAGCACTTCAACTCCCGAAAGACTCCTTTTAAGAGCCCTAACATTTGCCACACAAAAGAGCACTTATAAGAACTTAATGCACATTCGGCCTTCTTTAAAAATCAAGGTTTAACCTTTGATTTTGGGCACCTTAATAGAAAGAAATCTAAACCGATTGTTAGGGTATAAATTGCTTACCAAAAATGATTGAAGAGATTTTAAATACGTAGTCGATAGCACCTTCCATCAAGATTCGGCTAAGGTGTTTCGGCAATGTATTAATGGAGAGAAAAAGAGTGATAATGAGGCTATGTTTCAAATAATAATGAAACATGCGGCTACTCAACAATGAAGAAAACTTTAGTTAATCGAAATACTCCCTAGCTTCTCAACTCGTAACAGAAGAAGAAGAATAAAGCTCTCTCTTGAGATTTGGCTAAAGAAAGAAAACCATGCAAACACATAGCTAGCCAAAAACTCTCTAGTTCCTACCAAAATCGAACTCAAGCCTTAGGTTTCTTTCTTTCTAGCTTCCAAAACCGAAAAGAAGGCCCCTAGGAAAACCATTTTCGGCCAAACTCAAATGCAAAGAAAGCCAAAATCAATTATTTTGGCCAAGCTTTTTGCAACATAGTGCCGGCCATGCTATGATACTCTCAAAGCCGCCCATAACCATAGAGAAGAGAGAAAGCATTGCTTAATATTCCTCCATCACCTTTCACTTTAATTCCCATACCTCATGCATTTTAATATAATAAAAAGATAAATTAATAGTAATAATAATAAACCATCTCAAGACATAACCCATACTTCAATAACAAAATAAATTAATAATAATTTATAAACTATCCCGTCATTCTAAGCAAACAAAATTAATAAAAACAATGGTTCATTCCCATGCTCCTGCAGCTAAATAAAAACAATAAATAAAAAGATTGAAGCTACATACTTCAAAACAAATAAAAAAAAATAAAACAATAAAAATAACACAAGTAGCAGCTCTTTATGCTGCATGCGTGCATGGGCCATGCACCCTTCCCCACGCTGCCACAAAATGAAAACCCCAAGTGTAGCCCCCAGGTCTCGAACCCGAGACCTGAGGGAGCTTCTTCTCACCTTCTGCCACTCGATCTGCTATTCATTTCATGCTATACCGCGCCAATTATTTCTTTTAAGCCCTCCTTCACAGGCTTCCCTTGCTTTAGCGCTATAAGCAAAAATAGAATGCTCATGCACTACAATCGTGGCTCGAACGCATGACCTCTTGAAGCCTCCTTGCTGCAAGCGTCTCAACCACTCGGCCGGTCTGAATTTCATGACAATATTGCAGCACAAATTTTATTTAAACCTTACTCGTAGGCGCCCCTTACTTGACGCAAAAACAAAATAAAGCGCAAACAAGCGCTGCCTTCAGGACTCGAACTCGAGTCCTTGCGAAGGCCTCTCTCTTGCTGCTAGCGTCCTTGCCACCTCGCCCAGGCACCATTTGTGATACAGACCACCTCGATTTTCTTATAAAGCCTTCTTTAAAGTAGCGCATGCTTGCAAAAATAAAATGCTATGCGCCTCATGCCACTCGAACCTCTGACCAGATTTTGCGCTGACCCTTAAGTGGCACACGGAAGCCACTTTACCAGGGGGATTATTATGCCACAGCCTAACAAAAATTTATTATTAAGGCCTCCTTGGCCAAATTTCCACTTTTAACCCAAAAATTTCAAAAATTTTCAAAAGTGTCCCATTTTAATCCGAGAGTTTTAGGAACTCTTAAAACACATCCAAACCACTATTTGAGCTTACTAACACTTGGTTTATTCACGAAACGCTCAACACCTATTTTGGGATATTACAATGATAGCTTTACTTTCTGAGCTTTCTTGTTATCTCATTTTAACTTTACTTGTTTCCCCGATGAATTTCTGTGAATAACTCTTCTTGAATCAATGCCAAGCTTACCTTGGACTTAAATGATAACTTGCTTGATAACTTGATCAATGCCAAGCTTGCTTCCTTAGACTTACATGATAACTTGCTTGATAACTTGATCAATGGCAAGCTTGCTTCCTTGGACTTACATGATAACTTGCTTGATAACTTAATCAATTCCAAGCTTGCTTCCTTGGACTTACATGATAACTTGCTTGATAACTTAATCAATTCCAAGCTTGCTTCCTTGGACTTACATGATAACTTGCTTGATAACTTGATCAATGCCAAGCTTGCTTCCTTGGACTTACATGATAACTTGCTTGATAACTTGATCAATGCCAAGCTTGCTTCCTTGGACTTACATGATAACTTGTTTCAATGCTGATGCCATGTTCCAAACATGGTCTTACACTGGCGCTCATAATGTGGCTGATGCCATGTTCCAAACATCGTCTTACACTGACCCTCATAATACGACCAATGCTATGCCTTGGCTTGGTCTTATACGGACTTTCTCATTTCATGTGGTAGATCGAGTATTCTGGTAATTCATCTTCAATTGGGACTTTCTCATGCTTAATCTTATTAATTTATTTGTTTAACATAGCATTAAACATTCCATGATAATAGTGTACATTATACTAAGCAATTAAACGATAAAAATCATAGAGCTTAGAAATCATACAAACTTACCTCAATATACAAAATGTATGTAGATATGCAATTTAGTCCTCGACTTTGTTCTTGCCTCAGTTTCGATCCGGGCTTTGCTTTTCTTGATCTATAATCATAAATAGATCATTTAATATTCATATTGACTAAATTGACTCATTACTCATACTTTGGAAAAATTACTATTTTGCCCCTATACTTTCTCATATTTGCACTTTTGCCCCTAGGCTTGTAAAATAATTTTCATACAACTTTCTTAAACTTCATGCTTAGCTGATTAATAGTCTCAACTATAGCAATCATCAATTCTCACAAAATCACACATGTATGACCAAACTTAAGATTTTCATAATCAAGTCCCTATATGCATTTTCATGGAAAATCACTTAACAAAAGATGTTTCTACTACATCAAGCTTTCATAATCTTCTATAAAATATCAAAATACATGCATGTCATACATAACCACATTTTTGAACATCCATTATAGCTTATCAAATAGCTAAAAATAGCTTACTCATGCTACCGGGACTTCAAAAATACGAAGAATATAAAAAACCGGGCTTAGGAGCACTTACTAGCAAGCTTGAAAAATTGAAAGAGCCCTAACAATGGCTATTGAAATTTTTGGCAGCTTGGGGAAGAAGATGAATGGATTTTTGTCATCTTTTTCCCATTTTAATCATTTAATAGGTAAATGACCAAAATGCCCCTCTCTTTAAAATTTTCCATAATACCAACTCATGACCAATTTTGTCCAAAAAATTAAATTTTTGGCAAAGTGCTATTTAAGGGCTTATAATTATTATTCTAAAGCTATTTCATGCAAAGAGCTTCTAGAAACTCATATTTTGCAACTTTTGCAATTTGGTCGTTTTGGACTATTCAACCACAATTTAGCAAAATTGCTTCATGAAACTTTCATACTAGCATGTAAACATGGCATATACCTTAAAAAATCATAAATTCATCTCAGTTTCGTGGTCTCGCACCACTATTCCAACTAGGCCCTAAATCGGGCTATTACAAGCGCTCTTGTAACGCCCTAAATTTTGGGCCTAGAAGTCTTGAGCTTTGAGCATAGGGATAGTGGGGAGATTGCACATATGTGTTTAAATATGCAATTTAATGATCAAGAATGGGCTTGCTGGTCTGGTGGTTAAGTGAGTGTTAGCTGACCTTAAGGTTCTAGATTCGAGGCGTTGTGTGCGCGTCTTGAGTGGTAGATTTATTTTAGGTTTAAAATAATTATTCAGCTTTATTTTGGTAACTTAATTGTGTAAGTTATTATTGTATTTTTATTTTATTTTAGGGATTATTTTGTGGGGTTTACCTTAATTTTATTTCCTTTCACGTTTCCCACTTTCCCTTTCCATTTTTCTCTTTTTCTTTTCTTTACTTCTCGCTTTATAAAAATACTCAAGTTCGGTGTTGGTTTTTGGTATCGGGGATTTCCACTCCACTATCATCTTCTCCATCGTCGCAATCAGGTGTGGGATTTGAACTGTAACTACATTGTGTTTTTTATTGCTCAATGGTTTTTGCAACCTTTTGATTCGGGTTTTCTTGAGTGAATATTAAACCAAAGATTTTGAGTTCTAGTCGATAGAAGTGATGAGAAATTGCCACTTTCCGGTATACTTTGATAGGGAAAAGGTTAGGGACAGTTCTGGTGGCCAGAACGATGTTTTCAGGGTAGAATTAGGGTGGTTTCGTAGCCTCCCCGACGGCCACACGGGCGTGTGGCTGATTTGGGAATTTTTGTCGGAATACACACGACTATGTCATCTGAGCCATGGGCGTGTGAGTGTGGGGATTAGGGATTTGGAGTCACATGGCCTGGCCTCACGATTGTCTAACAAATTTGGGAAAATTAAGTTTCCCATACGGGCGTGTGCTTCGGGACAGACGGTCGTGTGACTAATCTGGGGCCTAGGGTTTCCACACGAGCGTGTGTTATGGGACACATGGCCGTGTCTGATGGCCACACAGGCATGTGACACCTTCACACAGTCGTGTCTGTCCTGCACCCTATTTTAGCCATTTTGGACAGTGTGTCACACGTCCTGGTTGCACGGTCGCGTCCCCTACTTTGCACGAGCGTGTGCCTCTGCCACACTGCTGTGTACCTCTCTCTACACGGTTGTTTGGATCCCCACACGGCCTGGATTGCTCCACACGGCCGGAGCACACGGGCGTGTGGCCCTGACTCGTCAATGTCTGATTTTAAGTCAAGTTAACTGCAATCGTGACTCTGTGTGTTTCAACCCTTGGCTAAGCTTTAGCAAGGGTAATTATGACTCTATTTGGACTTCAATTTATGTGTGTTAATTGTGGTTGGTTGTGTGATGAGCTTGATACTGAACTTGAGTTGTGAATGTACACATATCTAATTCTGCAATTGACTGATAAGAGGTGAGTGTCTGCTTCTGATTAACTATCTGTAACTGGATTCTGATTGTGTTCATCTGACTGCATACATGCATATGCATTCATACATTTGCATAAAATTATTTTGGGTGGGAAGTTGAAGAGAAGGGAGATTTACGATCTAGCAGTTTTACTGCAATCTACCGGTATAGCAGATTACCTCATTGAACTGTATCGCAAGTACATTAGCTACGCTACGTACCATTATTTGATCTGGCAGTTTTACTGCAATCTACTGGTATTGCGGATTACCGCATTGCACTGCACTGCATGTACGTTAGCTACGCTATGTACCATTATTTGATTTGGTAGTTTTACTGCAATTTACCGGTAGAGCGGATTACTGCATTGCACTGTACCGCATGTATGTTAGCTACGCTACGTACCATTATCTGATCTGGCAGTTCATACTGCATGTCTGTACCGCGATTTACCGCATTGCACAGTACATCTCATACGCTAGCATTGCTGCATAATATATGAGACTGGCAGTCTATCTGCACACTGATGGTCCCTATTCCCTGAGGGTCGATGATAATGCTGATGACCATCGGTACCGGGCAACCCAGGATGACATCCTATGGAGTTTAAGTTTGGATGGGCTTTTCGAGGTCCTACTCGGAGTGCTGGGATGGGTGTGTTATTTTATAACTCATTTGCACTCATATGCATCTGGATGACCCTATGTGACTAAATGTGACTGTACTATTTGACTGAAATGTCTGCTTGATTAGTTTGGCTGAATGTGATACTATGACTAAATGTGATTATATGATTGAATGTGTTACTGATCGACTGGAAGGCACGTATGCCTATGCGATTTCTGTAGACTTTCACTATAAATGTTTGACTGAACTGTTATTGAGATAGTGTGACTGACTTGTGGACTGTTGCTATTGTGTTTGAATAGCACGTGAGGTTAGGTGTGTCCGTTTGTTCCATATAACTGTAAGGAACATATGGTGTGTGTTTAATGTTGGGCGAACTTATTTGACTGTTATTTGTCTGTAAGGGTGTTCTTCTTTTGAACTGATTCTAGTTCTCTGTTTCTACTTCTATAGTTTAGTTGGTTTGATCTCACACTGAGCTCGAGTAGCTCACCCCCTCTTCTGCTTCCCTTTCAGGTACAGTTCCGGATTCCGTAGTTGGGCTCAGTAGGCGGAGGTCTCAGACAGGCTTGTGAACAGCAATTGAGCAGTTTGTGTTTTCTAGTTTTTAACATTTGGTTTGAACTATAAAGATTTATAATACTGTGGTACCATTACTGTTTTAAACTTTGTTCGTACATTATGTTTTGTTACGTTTGCAAACGGTATTTTTAAACGATTGAACGTTTTGGTTGTTTTGAGATAAATATTTTTAGAAATGGAATTTTGAACAACTGGTTTTTATTAAATTTTCCTACGATCACTTTGGTGATCAATGTAGCATCCTGGATTCGGTCTAGACTTCTAGGCTGGTTTTGAGGTGTTACATTTAGTGGTACCAGAACCAGGTTTTCAAAAACTTGGCTTGTGTTTTCTATGTGGACGTGTGGGTAAATAAATTATTTTGAAAAATGTTTGAAAAATTGTACCATAGGAAATTGAAATGGTTTGAGTTTTGTAAAGTAATTGACAGAAAAGACCTGTCTGAGACTCCGATGCTGGTCTAGGTAGAAATTCAAAACTGTGATATTTCAACATTTAGATTTATTTATTTATTCTGAGTGTGTTCTGAAAATGTGGATTTTCAGAGTTAGCCATACGACTTACATGGAATCTAAGGGTAAACAGGATTGCGATGAGTCGTCTACTCCTCCTGGGTGTGAGACTGTTCAGGAACCAGTAGTCAATACGATTCTGCCAACTTCGGGTAGTGACAACCCGGAGCTTGGTACTGAGGCACTAACCCGGGTAGTGAGGGAAGTGCTAGAGGAAGTGTTTGGAGCTAGGATGAGGAAGATTAGTGAGACGCTCCAGGCTAGGTGCGTGGACTGTGGGAAAAAGAGAGATCACATTTCTCAGAGGTTGGAGCCTTGATCTGTGAAGCGTGTTAGAACGTATCCGACTGGTAGTAAAGGTGGTGCCAGTGGTGGCAGGAGTTTACCGTCTTATGAGCACTATAAGAGGTGCCATGCGGGCAATTACTGGAGGAAGTCAGGAGCGTGTCTGAGATGCAGGTCTAAGGAGCTTCGGGTTCAAGATTGTCCTTAGCGATTTTAAGTCAGGTATGGTTGGAAATGTTTGGATGTGTTGTTTTGAGCATATAAATTGTGTGTGTACAATTGTGCATCTGCGTCAGTGGTTTTGTGATCTAGGTGTGTTTAAGAGGTTCCACGTTCAAGTTTAGCGTGATAGTGTTTTGGAATTAGAGTGCGTAGCGGGAGTGTAGTGGTGTAGTTCTGTTATACGACTGCTCTGTTAGTTGGAAATTTCGGGGACGAAATTTCTTTAAGGAGGGGTGAATTGTAAAGCCTCGAATTTTAGGCCTAGAAGTCTTGAGCTTTGAGCATAGGGACAGTGGGGAGATTGCACATTTGTGTTTAAATGTGCAATTTAGTGATCAAGAATGGGCCTGCTGGTCTGGTGGTTAAGTGAGTGTTAGCGGACCTTAAGGTTCTGGGTTCGAGGCGCTGTGTGTACATCTTGAGTGGTAGATTTATTTTAGGTTTAAAATAATTATTCAGCTTTATTTTGGTAACTTAATTGTGTAAGTTATTATTGTATTTTTATTTTATTCTAGGGATTATTTTGTGGGGTTTACCTTAATTTTATTTCTTTTCACGTTTCCCATTTTCCCTCTCCGTTTTTCTCTTTTTCTTTTCTTTACTTCTCGCTTTATAAAAATACTCAAGTTCGGTGTTGGTTTTTGGCATCGGGATTTCAGCTCCCTTGTCGTCTTCCCTTCGTCACAATTAGGTGTGGGATTCGAACTGTAACTACATTGTTTTTTTTATTGCTCAATGGTTTTTGCAACCTTATGATTCAGTTTTCTTGAGTGAATGTTAAATCGAAGATTTTGAATTCTAGTCGATGGAAGTGATGAGAAATTACCAATTTCTTGTATACTTTGATAGGGAAAAGGTTAGGGACGGTTCTGGTGGCCAAAATGATGTTTTCAGGGCTGAATTGGTGTGGTTTCGTAGCCTCCCCGACAGCCACACGGGCATGTGCTGAGGCACACGGCCTTGTGGATTTGTGAATTAGGGTTTCCTGCCGATTTTGGGTGCCACACGGCCTGGCCACATGGGCATGTGGCCGATTTGGGGATTTTTGTCGGAATCCACACGACCGTGTCCTCTGAGCACATGGGCATGTGGGTGAGGGAATTAGGGATTTGGAGTCACACAGCTTGGCCTCACGGCCGTGTGACAGATTTGGAAAAATTAGGGTTCCCACACGGACGTGTGCTTCGGGACACACGGTCGTGTGAATGATTTGGGGCCTAGGGTTTCCACACGGGCGTGTGTTATGGGACACACGACCGTGTCTGATGGCCACATAGGCGTGTGACACCTTCATACGGTCGTGTCTGTCCTGCACCCTATTTCAGCCATTTTGGACAGTGTGCCACATGCCTTGGTTGCACGACCGTGTCCCTTGCTTCAATCAGGTGTGTGCTTCTGCCACACTGCCGTGTACCTCTCTCTACACGGGTGTTTGGACCCCCACACGGCCGGAGCACAAGGGCGTGTGCCCCTGACTCGTCAATGTCTGATTTTAAGTCAAGTTAACTGCAATCGTGACTCTCTGTGTTTCAACCCTTGGCTAAGCTTTAGCAATGGTAATTATGACTCTGCTCAGACTTCGATTTATGTGTGTTAATTGTGGTTGGTTGTGTGATGAGCTTGATACTGAACTTGAGTTGTGAATGTGCACATATCTGATTTTGTAACTAACTGATTGGAGGTGAGTGTCTGCTTCTGATTAACTATCTGTAACTGGTATTCTGATTGTGTTCATCTGACTGCATACGTGCATATGCATTCATACATTTGCATAAAATTATTTTGGGTGGGATGTTGAAGAGAAGGGAGATTTACATTCTGGCAGTTTTACTGCAATCTACCGGTATAACGGATTACCGCATTGCACTGTACCACATGTACATTAGCTACCTTACGTACCATTATCTAATATGGCAGTTTTACTGTAATATATCAGTATAGCGAATTACTACATTGCACTTTACCGCATGTACGTTAGCTACTACGTACCATTATCTGATCTGGCAATTTTACTACAATCTACCGGTATAGCGGATTACTGCGTTGCACTGTACCGCATGTACGTTAGCTACGCTACGTAGCATTATCTGATCTGGCAGTTCATACTGCATGTCTATACCGCAGTTTACCTTAGCACCCCTTACTCGTATCTGACGCTGGGACAGGGTACGAGGCGTTACCAAGAAGAAGAAAAAATGAAAAAGATGATAGCTTTTCTTTATTTCATTTTATTACTCAATAAAGTCAACAAATACTCACCTACTTTGACCAAATTTTTCATTTCTTGTCCCCTATGGCCGGGCAACACTTTCTAAGGGTCTAATTGCATTTTAAGGACCTCCAATTTAATATTCTATAGCTATTTGACACCCTTAGCTTGTAGAATAAAACTTTCGCACTTTATGCGATTTAGTCTTTTTTCAAAATTAAGCATGAAATCACTAAAATTGATGCACCAAAATTTTCATGCACTCATACAATCATGTTATAACCCATAAAATAATATTAAAATTATTTCCTCTGACCTCAGTTTAGGGGTTTCAAAACCACTATTCCGACTAGCCCCAAAATCGGGCTGTTACATTAACGCATTGCACAGTACAACTCATACGCTAGCATTGCTGTGTAATATATGAGACTGGCAGTCTATCTGCACACTGATGGTCCCTATTCCTTGAGGGTCGAGGACAATGCTGATGATCATCATGGCCGAGCAATCCGGGATGGCATCCTATGGAGTATAAGGTTGGACGGGCTTTTCGAGGTCCTACTCAGAGTGCAGGGATGAGTGGGTTGATTAAATCCCCACAGTAAGTGTAGGCGAAAATGGTGTGTTGGCTGGATGGGTGGGTTATTTTATAACTCATTTGCACTCATATGCATCTGGATGACCTTATGTGACTGAATGTGACGTACTATTCGACTGAAATGTTTGATCGATCAGTTTGGCTGAATGTGATACTATGACTGAATGTAATTATATGACTGAATGTGTTACTGATCGACTGAAAGGCATGTGTGCCTATGCGTTTTCTGCAGACTTTCCCTATAAATGTTTGACTGAACTGTTATTGAGATAGTGTGACTGACTTGTGGACTGTTGCTATTGTATTTGAATAACATGTAAGGTTAGGTGTGTCTGTTTGTTCCATATAACTATAAGGAACATATGGTGTGTGTTTAATGTTGGGCGAACTCATTTAACTGTTATCTTTCTGTAAGGGTGTTCTTCTTTTGAACTGCTTCTAGTTCTCTGTTTCTGCTTCTGTAGTTTAGGTGGTTTGGTCTCACATTGAGAGTAGCTCACCCCCTCTTCTGTTTCCCTTTCAGGCACAATTCTGGATTCCGTAGTTGGGCTCAGTATGCGGAGGTCTCGGACAGGCTTGTGAACAATAATTGAGCAGTTTGTGTTTTCTAGTTTTTAACATTTGGTTTGAACTGTAAAGATTTATAATACTGTGGTACCATTACTGTTTTAAACTTTGTTCGTACATTATGTTTTGTTACATTTGCGAATGGTATTTTTAAACGATAGAACGTTTTAGTTGTTTTAAGATAAATATTTTCAGAAATGAAATTTTGAACGACTGGTTTTTACTAAATTTTCCTACGATCACTTCGGTGATCTATGTAGCATCCTGGATTCGGTCTAGACTTCTAGGCTGGCTTTGGGGTGTTACAGATCTTGTAACTCTCCAAACTCGACTTATATGTTATGACTGAATCTCGAAAGTTACATTCAAACCATTGAAAAACATTTACTTGTTGAAAGTAACTAGGTTTTAGTTGTTTTTATGAAAACTTTAAAATTTAAATACTGAGTAGTTTTGTTTTTGAAAAATACTTATTATAAGACGAATATTTGAAAAAGGCAGTATTTTATCGTAACGTCATTTAAAATTATTAAAATAAGGAATTTGAAATTTAATTATTTCTTAGAAATGAATTTGGGTAAAAACCTTTTGCAACGGACTTTCAAAAATACTTAGAAAATCACAAATTTATAATTATGTTTAAAGCCAAGTAAAAGCATAAATAATTTAAATAAACCCAATAATTTAAAATATTTGAAATCTCATCAAGCATGCATATATAGAAGTTTAAAGTTGTAAAATAAAGAAATAACCCAATAAAAATGTCCAATGTCCAAAATAACATCCCAATAGTTTATAAACTCATTAAAATTCATCCGAGAGGCTCAAACGAATACTGAATCCAAGCCCTAAGTCTGAGTATTACTTGGTAGGTTATGAAACTAAAGGAGTGAGCTTTTAAAGCCCAATGTGAGCCTTTTAACAGATAAAAATCAATAAATGTATAATCCTCATACAAAATAATCAATTCTCTTTATGCATATGATCATGGAAATGCAATTTTTATAAAACAATTATGCAGATTTATTTTAAAACATCCTACCTATCACCAGTACACTCAAAAATCAATTTCCCCAGAACTCATCCATCCAAACACTCCAATTTGTGGACAAGCCACCAGTAATGCAGACAAGCTACTAGTAATGTGGTCAAGCCACTAGTAATGCAGATAAATGGCCAATAGTGCAGACAAGCTACCAGTAATGCAAATAAATTGCTAGTAGTGCAGACAAGCTGACAGAAATGCAGATAAACTGCCAGTGATGCAAACAAGCTGCCAATAATATGGTCAAGCCACAAGTAATGCAGATAAACTGCCAGTACTTCCTCCTTAGACATGTTCCACCCAATGCATGTAATATGGCCACAATAAACATGTTTTCACTTTGTTACAGGATTTCACTTTTAGGCATGTGGATCATGCTTATCCAATTGTTTAAATAGTATCACATAGGCATGTTTTGACATGCAATTTACACTGTAACAACCCGTTTTTAGCGGTGTCAGAAACAGTAGTTCGAGATTACAACTCGACAAGTGAGTTAATATTTTATTATTAATTAATGTTTATATGGTTAAATTAAGGTAGTATTAAATTTTCGTTTAGAAATTTTAAAGTTTAAATAGTTAATTAGGTAAAAAAGACTACATCGTAAAAGTTACAAAAGTTGGAATCTATTAGGTAAAAGGATTATATGACTATGGAAATGTAAATTAGTGGACTTAGATGGTAATTATTCATATATGTTAATAGTGGACAAATATAGACATGTATATGCTAGTTTTTAAGTTATATTGTAAGGGTAAAATAGTAATTAATTAAATAAAAACAAAACAAATAACTAAAATGCTATCAGCTTCTTTCTTTTACCTTGGTTTCAACCAAAAACACCATTGAAGGGGGGAGAAAGTTTTGATTTTGATTTTCTTCATGCATGGTATGTATTTGAGTATCGTTTCTTTTGATTTTCATGTTTTTGAGATTTTTTTAACTTAATCTAGCTAGCTCAGGGGTTAATTTGCAAAACTGTTAAAGGTTGAGGGGCTTGTCATAGTTGAATTTGAATGTGTTTTGATGTTAGTTGATAGACTATTTAAGTTGGTTGTTAAGTGGTTTTTTATGAATATAGGATTTAGGGACTTTTTTTATGAAAATAGTAAAATTTCATGGTAATATTATGAAATGATTATTTAATTGGGCTGGCATGGGTCCTTAAGAAATTCGGCTAGCATGTATGGAGGGTAAAAATAGCATTTTAACAATTTGTGAAAAAGTTAAAATAGGAGGGTAAATTTTAAATTTTATGATAATGTGAATTATGGATTGAATTGAATGCTTGATGTTAATTGAAGTACTTAATTGAATGTAATTATCTATTTAGATTAAGATAAACCACAACCGGACTTAAATCGGGGATTTCAATTTAACTATTGCAACCACAGTTATTGAGGTAAGTTCGTATGGATTATAATCGTAATAATGATAGCTAAATTGATTTTCTGCTGTATTGTATTAGGTATAAATGGACTTGGATATACATATATTGATACTTTGAGTAATTGACGGATAAGTAATACTGTTTGAACCTTAAGAATTCTTAGGATATGAATGACATGTCATTAGGGATTTCATGTTTTGGGTGCTGGTCTTGAATGTCCTAGCGATGGCTGAGGTCTTGCATTTTTATGGATTCTCCACAGTTCGTGTGAGCAGTATCGGGTAGCTAGCATTTTGACCCACAGCTTGTGTGAGCAGGCCCATTTTATAGCTCATGTGAGCACTATTGAAAAGGAAAGGTTATGGTTATATGGAAAGGCACACTATGTGTGAGCATTCCCGAGGATCCAATGTTATCCTAGATGGTTCAACGAGTATGCAAAGGTTAATGGTAAGGTATGTATATAATTGGATAATGGTTCATGATCTTATGAAAAGGTTAATGAGTTAAATGACGTGTAAATGAAATCTACTTATGATATGGTTGAACTCATATGTATCATGTATAAACTTACTAACTTGTGAGTTTGATGGAGCTTGTATAGGATTTTATTAAGCTTATGGACTTGGTAATGTTATTATGCTTATTTTATAATGTGTGCTTAAGAAATTTTAAGTTATGTTTGAGTTTATACGAGCTTACTAAGCACTAGTTGCTTATGTAGTTACTTTCCTTAGTTTAGTAGATTATCGAAAGCTCGATCGATGGGAAGCTTGTCAGAGATCTATCACTCTATCCAGCAATCATTTCGGTAGTTTTTGTGTTATTTTAGCCAAGGTTATAAATGGCATGTATAGGACCTTTTATAATGATAGTACTTAAATGTGTTAATGGTCAATTTGCTATGTATATACTTTTGGAGTTTATGTTTTGCTGATGGACTTTAATGCCTAGACAAGTTAAGTCGTTTTGGCCACTTTTAGGTACTTGTAAAATATGATCCTTTTTGGTGTGTTTGTGATGATATGTAAATGGTTATATGTGATGTCATTTGGTAATTAAAGGAACTAGGTGTTGTGCTTGAAATATGGCTATATATTGATTTATTTTGGTTAATAATGTTTTTGGTATAAATGTAGTGCCTTTGAAAGGCATATTGGTTAGATGAAATTGGATGCTTGAAATGGTATGTTTATAAGTGTTTGAAAGGTATTTAGGTCTTTTGAATGTGTGCATAAATTGGATGGTTAATTAGGTGTGTTTTGGCCTTTAAATGGCTTGTTTTTAGGGCCAAATGACAGAGCACACGGCCTAGGATACGGGCTATCACACGGCCTGGCTACACGGCCATGTGTCACTTGTTAATTTTGGTGTATCAAGTTAGAGAGTTACACAGTTTGGCACACGACCGTGTGACCCTACTCAGTGAGTTACACGGTTTGTGTAACGCCCCAAAAGTTAGAGGTTAGTAGTTTTGCTTAAATTCATGTTGTACTTATTTGGCTTGTTATTTGAGTGTGTTTGGGGGTCCTGTAGAGGCCTGGGTTCGAGGTTGAGCTTTGGAAAATATTTGGTTTTTGGCCCTTTAGTGGAGAGGGCAGTTGGAGGTAGGACTTAAGTAAATTTGGGTGTGTTAGGAGACACAAGTTGGCCATGTGGTAGGGAGGTTGTGGCGTCAATGGGAGAGCAAGGGGGAAAGGGGTCCGAATCCCCAGAGTAGCAAAAAGGGGTGACTTTTATTTTATTGCTTGAAGGATCAAGAAGTGGAGTTTGAATCAAATTCTAACAAGGGAGTTGAGGGACTTGGTCAAACTTTTCAAATGGATGAAGGAGAGGGTTTGTAGGGGAAAAAGGGGGAGAAAATCGTGGGATTCAAGTGGGGGAATTGTTTTGGCTGAATAAGGGGTCTTGTGTAGGGAAAATTCGGCTAAAGGGGTTGTGTTAGGCATTTTTGCTAGGGAAAAGTGTGGGTGCCGAATTCTTGTTCTTTTTTTTCCCTCTAAAACTGCCGAATTTGCTTGGAAATTGACCACTCGTGCATCTTTTCTTTTCTTTTTGTCAAACTATTTTCTCCTCTTGGCTCTCTTCTACACTTCTAACTTTGGAAAATACGGTCCCTCCTCGCCCATCATTATTCCATCCGGTTCTCTTTAGTAGTCGAAACCCTTTTCTCTCCTTAACTTAATCTATTTCTTTAATTTTCCTGCGTTTCTGACCTCTTCTTCTAATAGCCGAATCTATTCTTTACCAACACTTCATCTTGGGTTCTTTAATTGGTAAGCCTCTACTCCCACTTTCGTTCTTTCTTTCTTTTCTCCTTGCGTTATTTTTTCTTTTTCTTCTTTTAATCGAATGCTACTCCCCTTGTTACTTTCTCAAATACTCTGGTGGTAATAGGTCGAATATTGCGCTCTTGCGGCTTAGTAGTGCTTTGGACAATTCTTTTCCCTTCTCTTTTGTTGGTGAGTGATCGTGTATGTTAGAGTCTTAAAAATTTATATAAAGAATGATCGAGCCTAAAAACTAACTATGACAACGATTGAGGCAAGCACACCTATCGAACAGTAGTATAGTTTAGTGGCAAGACCAGATTGTCGAACCCAAAGGAACCAAAAGTACTAATACTAACTTTCTTTTTATTATTTAGCCTAAGAATTAAAAGAATTTTTTATCTAATCTAAAACTAACTAACTACTAAGCTAAAGATGCAAAGACAAAGAGAAGGAATTGGGGAAATACTTGTGAAAAAACCAATTGATTAAGACAATACCCGAGGAAGAATGCACCTAGACTTCACTTGTTATCTAACTCTGAACTAGACGATTTATTCACTTGACTTGATCCGTAGGATTCCCTAATATATATTAATACCTCTTTCGAGGCAACTAACGTCTAACCCTAGGTTGATTAATAGAAATCTTTCTAATTTAAACCCTTAGAATTGCATTAACTCGATCTATGGACTCCCATATTAGGTTTGACCCTAATCCGGCAGATTTTCATCATCCCATTTCTAGGGTTACGATCAACTCCGCTTAACTATGCTAGATCTACTCTTAAACAGGGACTTTTGCTCCACTGCCTAAGCATATCAATACTTGAATCAATATGCTGGAATATCAAAACAAGAATTAAGAATACATAGTTAAGAACAAATCAAGTATTTATCATATAATTCAGAAAACAAAACAAGATCCGTCTTAGGTTTCATCCCCCTCAGGTATCTGAGGTTTTAGCTCATAATCATAAAAGAATACATCTCAAAAGAAAAGATAAAACAAAACATAGAAAAAACCCTAAAACCCCCTGAAGGAATTGAAGAAGAGATCCTCTGTCTTGAGTATAACTCCGGCTTCTTAAGATGAATGAACTGGCTTTCTTAGAGTGAATCCCACAATTCTGGCCTCTCTGGCTCAACTCCTTGGCCTAGCTGGACTCCACCCCGAAGGTTGGCCTCTAGGGTGTTTATATAGGCTTTTGGAATGGCTTTCTTTGCCTCTAAGTACCCTAATCCAAATGAAACTCTTCTTTGTCACGACGGGGACACGCCCATGGCACACGCCAGTGTGAATCATGGCCAGGCCGTGTTTGGGTCTGTTAAGGTGGCACGGTCGTGTGGCTTGGGCCCAGGTCGTGTTGATTTGATATGGCCCATTTGCTCCTTTTTAAGCCCGTTTCTTATTCTTTTCATCCTTCGGTGCTTTCCTAAGTATAAAACATGAAAACAAAGAATTAAGAGCACCAAATTCCACAATTCAAGGCTTAAATCATCTGAAAGTATGCTAAATGTGGGATTAAAATGTGCTTATATTACGGTTTATCAGTGAGTAATGAAGATGGTAACGCAATCCCTTGTATTCTTTCTCATCCTGTCTTTAGATTAATGGTTTTCCAACATTTTACTTTGAGTTCAATGGTAGTTGGAATTGCGGGGGTGATAACTCGGTTTTAGATGGGAGGGTTTCTAAGTGTGAATTAAGGCCGATTAGTTCTCTTTTAATCTCGGTAAGTCACTGTGCCCTTACTTCAGCACTTGTATGTATATTGTAGTCCGTTAATGGTGGTTGGAAATACAGGGGTTTTTGAGAGAAGGAAATCACTGTTGGTCTTGGGTGACAGTTCCAGTGAGAAACCTCTTGTCTTTTGATCAAGGTTGGTGCTCAAGGGGTGTTCCGTAGGCTTGCACGAGAAGGTGTGTAACAGTACCCTTTAATCGATAGGCGGCGAGGAAGCCGATAGAGTGTGTGTAACCACACTCGTTCTGATCGTAGATTGACAAAATGTCGAAAAGCCGAAGTACCAGCAAATGATGCCACACGAGCATGCGATCACACGTGTGGTGGACTGAGCCCACGAATATGGGCGTAAGATGCTTGAGGCCACCATGAGCATTCACTTGGGCCTAGGACGTTTTGGGCCTCGTTTGGCTGAAATGGGCCTAGTGGGCCCCACGGGCTCAGGGGCCCTATGCGAGTAAATTTTTTGGATGGATAAAAAATAAGGAGTCGGCCATGGCGATCACATGGCCAAAGGCAGTTTTAGGCCGAATGGGCCACACGAGAGTGTGGGCCCACCTGGGCCGAGTTTTGGGCTTTGGGCCCAAATGCACCGTTTTGATTAAATATGTCATCTTGTCACTCAAGGTGACTGTAGACCTTCGAAAAGGTCATAACATTACTAAAATACCCTCGAAGGGTAAAATGACCGAAATACCCCTGGAGGGTAAGATGACCATTATGCCCTTGAAGGGTAAAATGACTAATATGCCCTACATGTTATATGATTGTTACCGTATGTTAATTATGGTATGTTGCATTCATGTGATATTATGTTGCATGGGGAAATGGGATTATTGGTGCGGAGGAAGTACTGATAGGATCGCATGGTCGCTTGACGACTGTGGATCCACCGAAGGGTTTAAGCCGATTATATGACTTGCAGCTTTGCTGCAATTTTGGTTAGTGCCGCAACTGGCGCTACATAAGGAGTGTAGGGATGGGTGGGTCGATTAAATCCCCACAGGAGTGCAAGGTTGGTTTGGGCATTAATGCATTGTATATATGGATTTTAATATTGAGATGGGCTTAGGCCCAGATAAATATGATATGTGAAATTTGATATGGGTTAAGGCCCAACCGAGGCTATTTTGGGCTAAGGCCCAATTGCCACTGTTCCTGTAATGAGCTTAGGCCCAGGTTGATTTGATGCATGCCTTATGACCGATGAGGGTTGTACACACTGAGTTTTTGTAAACTCACCCCCTCTTTCTAATTTTTCTCAGGTAATCCTTATTAGGAGGTTCGACGTACTGGAGGACTCGAAGGTGGCCACACTACGAGCATATTTGAATTTTAGTATTCTATTCTACTTTATTTAAATCATTTTCTTATTGTGTTGTAATAAGGCCTCTCTTAAATTCTGGTTTTAATTTGGGATTTTTAGTTTATTATAATTTACATCTGCTAAAAGTTGAACACGCTTTTTCCCAAAACGATAACTGTTTTCTAAACACTACGTATCCGCAACTCAATTTTGGATAACACGCCTTCGTAAATAATTATTTTGAATTAAGCTTCCGCAACAATGAGGTTTTGAAATTAATAACGTTTAATAAACAAACGCAAACTGAGACTTTAGTTTTTAAATATCAAGAAGGGTTTTCAATGAAACCACGGTTTTCGAAAAACACCTCAATGTGACACGCCAAATTCGGGCCTAACTTCTAGGTCGGGTCTGAGGTGTTACAGTTTGAACATGGGCTGGGACACGGTTGTGTGTCCCTTTGTTCGATTGTTACACGATTTGGGCTATGTCACAAAGGCATGTGGTCCCTGTTTTCAAGTTCTGCAACTTTCCAAATATTCTTATTTGTTTTGTTTTAGTTTTGGATCGCTCCCAAGCTGATTTTTGGGCCTCGAAGGCCCGATTTAAGGCCTAAATGTACATGTATGCTAGAGTGTTGATGAGTTTTCAATGATTGTTGTTATATGACATTATTGAAATGTTTTGATATTAGAGTGATCAGATTTGCATGGTAATGCTCCGTAACCTTGGCGACGGAGACTAGTTAGGGGTGTTATATTTAGTGTTATTAGAGCTACGATTTAGTCGGTTCTCGGATTGAATGTAGTATGTATGGGGTTTAGAAATACATGCCATTATATAACCTGTGATAGTGTGATACCTCTTAACTAAAATTGAATTATGTTTTCATATAGATAAAAGATGTTGTCCAACCAAGTTGATTCTGATGAGGTTGAAAGTAATGCGCAAGCCTCCATTCAAGAAGAAGCTAGTAGTGGGCCCGTAGCTAAGGGCCAACAAAGTGAGGCAAAATAAGCCTTCTTTCAGATGATGTCTGAATGGTTCTCTAAGTTTGTTAGAACGAACCCTATAGCTCGACGACCTCCACCTCCACCCCCTCCCGTACCCCAGCTTGTTGCTTTTATTTCTCAAGGTCTAAAACAGGTATGTGTAAGCGAGCTTTCGGTTGATAAAATACGTAAGTATGGGGTAGAAAAATTTCATGGAACAGCTAAAGATGACCTAGAAAAAGCTAAGTTTTGGTTAGAAAACACTGTGAAGGTCTTTGATGAACTGTCTTGTTCTCCAGTTGAATGTTTAAAATGTATGGTATCTCTACTAAAAGACTCAGGAATCAGTGGTGGAATACTTTGATTGCTGTGGTACCAACGGATCGTGTGAATTGAGATTTCTTTCAGACAAAATTCAAAAAGAAATATTTTAGCCAACAATATCTTGAAAAAAAGTGAAAGGAGTTTCTTGAGTTAAAACAAGGTCGTATGGCCGTAGCCAAATATGAAAGGGAGTTCGTACGACTTAGTAAATATGCTTGGGAATGTATCCAATAGAATCTGTTATGTGTACTCAATCTGAAGATGGTTTAAGCAAAGACATCAAATTGTTGGTGGGGATTCTGGAATTAAATGAATTTGTGGTATTGGTGGATCGAGTACATAAGGCTGAAGAAATTAGTAAAGCTAAAAAAAAGGTAGATTTTGAGGCTCATGACACTGGTAAACGACCTATGGGAAAATAATTTTCATCTCCATTGAAGAAATCGAAAGATTTTCACATTCATACATTAGCTTTAGTCAAACTTTCGGGAAGAGAAAAAGGGAAGCAACATTCAAATTTGAGACCTCAGGCTATCTCTGTAGTGAGCGTAAGGAGTGTTCGTAATAATAAACTTGCATGTCAATAGTGCATTAGACGACATTTTAGAGAGTGCAGCTTAAGAGATGGATCTTGCTTCAAATGTGGCTCATATGATCATTTTCTTTGAGACTGTCCTGAAAGATCTGATAGAAAGAAAGCTCAGAAAACAAGGTCAAGTAATACGTCTGTGAGAAGGAGACCACCCAGAAACAGGAGTAATGTTGGAAACAGTTGAAGTGGAAAGAAAGATTTTACAGTTAGATCTAAGGCTCAGGCACCAGCTAGGGCCTATGCAATTCGAGCTCGTGAGGAAGCTTCGGCACCTGATGTAATTACTGGTACATTTTCTATCTTTGATACTAATGTTACCCAGGCTCAACGCACTCATATATATGCACAAACTTGGTGTCCGATAAGAAAATACCTTTTGAGTCAACTGAATTTGTGATCAAAGTAATGAATCCTTTCGATTAGTATGTGTTAGTTGATAAGGTTTGTAGAAACTGTCTTCTGATGATTTGGGATTGCAACTTTCCGATTGATTTGATGTTATTACCATTTGATAAGTTTGATGTGATTCTTGGCATGGATTGGTTGACTTTTCATGATGCTGTTGTGAATTGTAGACGAAAAAAAAATTTTATTGTAATGTCAAAACGGTGAAATCCTCTGAGTTGAATCAGATAGTTATGATAATTTAGCTAATATCATTTCAACCATGTCAGCTCAGAAATATGTCAGGAAAGGTCGTGAAACGTATTTAGCTTATATATTTGATTCGAGCGCTTCAAAATTGAAATTAGAGTCAGTTCTAACTATTTGTGAATTCGCGGATGTGTTTTCAAAAGAGTTAGAAGTGTTATTGCCAGTCAGAGAGGTTGAGTTTGCTATTGAGTTAGTACCGGGAACTTCTCCGATATCGATAGCTCCGTATAGAATGGTACCTACAAAATTGAAAGAGTTGAAAGTACAGTTACAGGAATTTACAAACAGAGGGTTTGTTTGGCCTAGGTTTTCTCCTTGGGGTGCTCCTGTACTGTTTGTTAAGAAAAAGGACCGATCAATGCGATTATGTATCGACTATCGATAGCTTAATAAAGTCACGATAAAAAACAAATATCCTTTGCCACATTTCGATGATTTGTTTGATCAACTAAAAGATGCGACAATGTTTTCAAATATTGATCTCTGTTCTGGATATAATGAGTTACGGATTAAAGATTCAGATGTGCTGAAGACTGCTTTTAGAACTAGGTACGGACATTATGAATTTTTAATTATGCCATTTGGTTTAACCAATGCACCTACTATGTTTATGGATTTGATGAACAAAATATTTTGGCCATATCTAGACAGATGTGTTGTTGTATTCATTGATGATAATATTTTAATCTATTCCCGAGATGAAATCGAGCATGCACAACATTTGAGAGTTATATTACAGACATTGTGTGAGAAACAATTATTTGCTTAGTTTAGTAAGTGTGAGTTATGCTTCGAGAAGTTGGATTTTTGGGACATGTTGTATCGGCTGATGGTATTAGAGTGGATCCAAGTAAAATATCAGTTATTGTAGACTAGAAGCCTCCGAGAAATGTTTCAGAGATCAGAAGTTTCTTGGGTTTAATCGGATATTATCAGAGATTTGTAAAAGGGTTTTCGATGATTTCTACACCGTTGACGAAGCTACTTCATAAAAATGTTAAGTTTGAATGGTTTGAAAAGTGTCAACAAAGTTTTGATCAGTTGAAAGTGTTGTTGACTGAAGCCCAAGTGTTGATTCAGCCTGAGTCCGACAAAGAATTTGTGATCTATAGTGATGCCTCACTGAATGATTTAGGCTACGTTTTGATGCAAAAAGGCAAAGTGGTAGCTTATGCTTCCCATCAATTGAAACCGCACGAGAAAAATTACCCGACTCATGATTTAGAACTTGTAGCTATTGTTTTGCATTAAAGATCTGACGACACTATTTGCATGGAGAAAAATATCATATCTTCACGGATCATAAAAGCCTGAAGTATTTGATGTCACAAAAAGAACTAAATTTGAGATAAAGTAGATGGTTGGAGCTACTGAAAGATTATGATTTGATCATCGATTATTATCCAGGAAAAACTAATGTTATTGTTGATGCTTTAAGTAGAAAATCTTTATTTGCTTTATGAGATTTGAATACTTGATTGATGTTGATTAATGATGGTTCCATTGTAGCAGAATTAAAAGCTAGATCGACATTTCTACAATAGCTTTGTGAAGCTCAGAAAAATGACTTCGAGTTTATTGCTAAATGGGAGAAGATTGAGAAGACACCTGATTTATAATTTCATGTTAGTTCTGGTGGTAGTTTTTATTTTCGAAACAAGATTTGTTCAGAGAAATTCTAATATTATATAGAAGATTTTACAGGAACCTCACAGTAGTAATTATTCAATACACCCTGGTAGTAACAAAATGTACGGTGATTTGAAACAAATATATACTGGTGGCCAGGTATGAAACGAGTAATTTTAGAGTTTGTATCGAAATGTTTGATTTGTCAGCAAGTTAAAGCCGAGCATCAGGTACCTTCTGGAGTGTTACAGCCTGTTATGGTTCTAGAGTGGAAATGGGAACGAGTTACGATTGATTTTGTATCGGGTTACCTTTGTCTCCGCGGAAGAAAGATGCTATTAGGGTTATTGTTGATTGTTTGACTAAATTTTCACATTTCATTTTAGTTCGTATGGATTATTCACTTGAGAAGTTCGCAGAACTATATGTTACTGAGATTGTTAGACTGCGTGGTGTGCGAGTGTCTATTATTTCCAATAGGGATCATCAGTTTACTTCTTGATTTTGGAGTAAAATATAGGAAGCTTTGGGTACTTTACTTGATTTTAGTACTGCATTCCATCCACAGATCGATGGTTAGTCTGAGTGAGTGATACAGGTACTCGAGGATATGCTCCGTTGTTGTACTTTAGAGTTTGAGGTGAGTTGAGAGAAGTTTCTTCCGTTGGTTGAATTTGCATATAATAATAGTTATCATACGAGTATTAAAATGGCGCCGTATGAAGCTTTGTATGGTTGAAAATGTAGAACTCCATTATAATGGATTGAATTGAGTGAGAAAAAGCTATTCGGTGCTGACTTGATTCGAGAAACCAAAGAAAAAGTCAAAGTAATTAGTGTGTAACGACCCGATAGTTAGGGGTGTTGAAAAATGAAGTTTGAAACTCCATTTCCGTAGAACGAACCCGTAAATATTTTTATTGAAATATTTATGAGGTTAGTTAGCTGTGAATTAGATTTTGATTAAGTGAATTTTGTGAATTTAAGAGTTATTAAAGTATAAGGACTAAATTGCGTATGGGGTAAAAGTTGAATTATAAATTAAAATTGATTAAAAGGACTAAAGAAGCAACTATGCCTTTATTTCATTAAGTGGACGACATTAATGGTTAGATTAAGTTTACTTTAATATATAAAATGATAAATAAAAATTAAAGTATAATAAAATGAAATAAGAAAGAAAGTGGAAAAAAAGGAAAGAAGACATGCAAAATTAAAGAAAAGAAAAGAAGGAGAAAAAGAAGAAGAACTGACGACACTTGGGTTTGAAAATTTCCAATTTCAATTGGTTAGTCAATTTAGTCTCTTTTCTTGTAATTTCTATATTTTTGGAATCCCGGTGTTTAGTGCTACTCAACCCATGTTGAAATTTTAGCATTGATTAAGATTTTAAATGTTGTTATTATTGAATAGTTTTGGTAATAAGGATTAAATTAATAGATTTTTAAGATAGAAATGGAAAATGATTAAATTGTAGAACAAATTGTAAAATTTGAGTAATAGGGACTAAATTGTGGAAAAATTGAAATTTAGGGGTATAATTAAAAATAGGGAGTTAAATTTAGTTTAAAGTGAAATGAGTATGAACATATAGGGTTAATTGTGAAGAATAAAAATTAGTTTCGGTTTATAGAATAAATTGAAATTTAAGCAAACATTGAGTAAAAATTGAAATATTCAATGTGAAAGTGAATTGTGTTGTATTGATGTATTTTAATTATTTTAATTCTGTAGCTAACGTCGTACCGGAATCCTCTACTAAAAAGAGAGAGGATAAAATCGACATCGAATAGCTCAGAATCCACGGTTTGTGTTTCTATAATCCGAACTAAGTTGTAAATTATTGCATTTTGAATTATTGCATATGGTAAGCATTGGAGGTGAGAATTATTGTGCTTTACAATTGAATTGACTTTATAGTTGATAAAATGTGGATTGATTTGGTATACGTTATGAATGTATTGAGTATTTGGAAATGTGTTAATGTTTAACTGTGCAAAAAAAAAGTGTTAATGTGCAAAAAAAATGAGAATTGGATATTGGTTGTATATGAAAAGTGAAACGAAACCCTATTAACTGTATCGGGCTGAGTCGGATACAGATGGCATGCCATAGGATAGGAAGAGTTTAGGGATCTCTTCGACTTCAAGTCGATGAGGCACTGGGTGCCAAATTGCTTTAGTTTAACCGATGAGACACTGGGTGTCAATTTATATAGCGCTGGGCGCAGTTATTACTTCGGATTTATCCGATGAGGCACTAGGTGCCAAATTGGTGTATTGGTTGGATCCGTGTATCCGTCCGAGTCCGAGTCTTGTTAATAGGGGTAATTAAATATTAAAGCTATTTAATTGATATTGAAATGACAAAATTTGTGAATTGGAAATGGAAAAGTGGATTGATAAATGAAAGGTGAAAACGTTGTGATCATAAATAAGATATATGAGTAATGTACTCATGGATTGAATATAGTTGGTATTTGCCATTGTTAAAATGAATTGTTGACTGATCTATGAAAAAACTACTTTTGTAGCAAGTGATATTAATTGAGTTATATGTTAAATCAACTAATGGAAGGATATTTGTGAAGTTGAGCAAATCATGAAATAGTGTGGTATTATGCATGAAATTGAGATGGTGATAAATTACAATTGCTTGTTTAGATAGTAATGTGATTATACAATTCAATTTGAGCATTCATGTATCTTTATATCTTTAAATGTTTGGATTATAGAAATATCATTGAGTTTTACTCAGCGTACGGTTTTGTTTTCCATGCGCAGGTTAGGTACTTCTCTTTTGATCGTCGACTCAGCATCCAACAACAATCCCGACCTCAAATTTGGTGACATTTACCTTTTTTAATGGCATGTACCTAGGATGTGTTTGGTTGTTATGAATTTGGTATGTGGGATGTAATTGAGTTTAAGTATTGTAACTGCCCGATTTAGGGGCTAGTTGAAACAGTATCCGCGGTTAGAGAAAATTATTTCATGTTGTTTTATGTGTTATAACATGTTAATAAGGATGCATGGAAATTTTGGTGCTTTAATTTTAGCGATTTTAGGCTTAATCGCTAAAAAGGACTAAATCGCATAAAGTGCGAAAGTTCTATTATACAAGGTAGAGGTACTTATTAGCCATAGAATGTTCAAGTGGAGGTATTTAAAGTGCAATTAGGCCATTAATAAGAGGTTGGCTGGCCATGTGGACAAGGGAGACAAGAGCATTTATGTTTGGTCAATAGTTGGTGATGTTAGTTGACAAAATGAATAAAATGTGATGAAATAAGCCAAAGCTATCATCTTTTCATTTTGTTTTCTTCTCTAACCAAAAATATCAGCAAGCTTAAGGGTTTGAAAGCTTGAAAATTTCAGCTGCATCTCATCCTTGCAAGTAAGTCCTTTTGATGATAATTTTTGATGATTTTTGTGTTTTTAGAGTCCCCAAAGCTTAAGCTAGCTAATGAGGGGACTAATTTGCAATATGGTTGAAAGTCTAGGGACTTTCCATGAGAGATTTTATGTTGGTTGCTGAGTTTTTATGGAAGAAAATGAATGTTAGGAAGATGAGAAACAACTTTTGTGAAAGGTGTTGTCATGAAAACACCTAATTGGGACTAAGATGCAAATGTTGTAGTTTGTCCATTAATGCATGAAATAGTTGGAGTTGTGGATAGTTGTAAGAGGATTACATGTTCAGCTAGGCTTGTTTAATAAGAAAATGTCATGAAAAATGATTTACGAGCATAGGGGCAAAATCGTAATTTTGCCAAAGTATAAGGGCAAAATAGTCATTTTTTCTTAAGTGTAGTTTATGATGTGTTATGATTAATAAGTGATTAAATGAGTAAATTCTATTGTTCTAGATCAAAGAAAACGAGATTCGGACCTAGAACGAGAGAAAAGAGACATATGGACAAATAGGTCCCTTTCTACCCTTTTGATATTGAGGTAAGTTTGTGTGCAAATGTTGCAATTATGTACGGGTTATTTAATATTTCTATGCTGTATGGAATGTATAATTACTTTATGAATGTATTAAATATGTTTTGACGAGATGTCAAGATAATTGAATCTAAGAATAGTGGGAAAAGCAAATAGCATGATATGATGATTGTTAAGGTCCCGTATAAGACCATATTGGAATATGGCCTCGGTGTCAGATATCGAATAAGACCATGTCAAGGACATGGCATCGATATGATATTTCATGTAAGACCCTATAGGGGGCATGATTTCGATGAGATGTTATGTGTATGAGATTCAAGAGTGTTATTTAACAATTAGAGTGATTCAACAGGTATGTTGAAAATGAGAAAGTACGTGGTTGTACCACAAGAGGTACAGGTATGTGTTAGAGTTAAATTAAGGTGAATTGGATATATGAGGAAGGCATAGTGGTTTAAGTGTAAATGGTGCATTTCATATACACATTGTTGTTATTGATTGGTGCATGGCATGATTGAGAACATGTACGTTTCAAGTGGAATGAATTTGATAATTATCGTATAGTTTCGTATGAATGACGAAATAGTGATGTAAATGTGTAATAACAACACATGACTGTGGGCTAAGTGCGATACCACCTTATTACTTATCTACGATGGGCTATGTGCGATATCATCGTTTAGATTATTATTTGGTGGGCTATGGGCGATACCACCGTAACTATCTATTTGGTGGGCTATGTACGATTCCACCCTATTAAAGATTGATGGTGGGCTATGTGCGATACCACCGTAACTATCTATTTGGTGGGCTATATGCGATACCACCCTATTAAAGATTGATGGTGGGCTAAGTGCGAAACCACCAAGTGATTTGGCATTGAAGTTGGCTTAGTGATAAATCATGATGTGCTGTATCATGAGAAATTGTGGTGATAAGTGTAGAGAATGTATGTTAATGGATACAAGCATTAAGCTCGAGATATGGTTAGAATGTGGTAAGGGACGGAATGAGTAAGCATTATGAATGATTGAATGGGTAACCATGAGTTTAAGAGTAAAACTCATTATAATACCTTGTGATTGAGTATAATCAATGAGTATCAATAATTGATTATTATTTGCATATGAACTTTCTAAGCATTATTGCTTACTCCTTTTTCTTTCCCATCTCTTATAGGTTAGCTTAACTAGCTCGGGTTGGAGACTGCTAGAGATGCTTTAACACTATCGAGCAGACACTTGGTATGAAATTCAAGTCTTATCGAGATATGGCATGTATAGGGATCTTATTTTAGCTTAGTTTAAGTCATATTTAATGTGCCAAATGTGTTGGCCTAAACGAGTTATGAGACAATTGTGACTAGCCATAAATGATGGCTCAAGCGTTTGTAATTATACTAGAGATAGTTCTCCCTCGTGTATGGGATGAAGACTTCATTTTCATAAATCAAATGTGTTAATTCAAGTGTTATAATTGATGATTTGAGAATGTTGTGTGATGATGTATCTTTATAAGCAAGTTAGGGTGGCTAAATGGCTTAGAAAATGGCCTAGAATTGGTCCACACGAGTAGACACACGGGCGTGTGCCTAGGCCGTGTGTGACACACGGTTAGTCCCATGGGTGTGTGACCAGGCCGTGTGTCCCCTGCATGATAGTTTTACAAGTCAGTAAGCTTTGTAGTAAACACACGAGCAGAGACACGACCGTGTGTCTCAGCCGTGTGAGTGGCACGACCATGGACACAGACGTGTGCCTCGGCCGTGTGAGATGATGAGGTCACAAATATAATACCCAAGTTTTTACACACGGGCAAGGACACGGGCGTGTCTAGGCCTTGTGGAGCATATGGGCCAAGCATACGGGCGTGTGTCTGACCGTGTGAAAACCCCTATAGATTTGAAATGAAAATAAATCTCACACGGGGTAGGGACATGGGCGTGTGTGACCATATGGTCTGCCCACACGGGCGTGTCCCATTTCACACGGGCGTGTGGCCCCTATTTAGGTGAAAATTTTCTGAGTGTTTGAAAAGTTCCCGTTTGGTTCCGCGACATCCTGAGCGGGTGTAGAAGGTCTCGTTGACCCATGATAGGGATGTTACGATGATGAATGAAAGGTTTTAAAATTGGAGAGAATTTTTATAGCCTAAAGTGGAATGATCAAGCAAGTCAAGTCCGATAATGCCTCGTGCCCGGCATAGAATCTGGGTAAAGGGCGTTACAAGTATAATGTTGGTTTGGTATAAATATAAACATATTTTTGTATTTGAAGCCATAATTTGGCATGTTGTTTTGAACCAAGGCTTGTTAGGTGTATGTGTAACACCCCGAATTTTGGGCCTAGAAGTATTGGGCCTAGTGTATGGATTAGTAAGGAGGCTGTACATAAGTATTTAATTGTGCAAGGAAATGACACAATTAAATGTCTGCTCAAGTGGTTAAGGGTCTTGAGAGGAGTTGGAAAAGTCCTGGGTTCAAACCTGGGCTTTAGCAAAAATTTTGGTTTTAAGTGGATAAAACCATGGATGCTTGTATGTAGGCCTTTTAAGTTATTGTGTTAAAAAAAAGACACAAGGAAGCATGTGGTCTAGTGGCAAGGTGGCGTTAGGAGTGTATATGTGGTCAGGGGTTCGAGTGTTGGCATAGTATTATGATGGGTATTTATTTTGCATCTGTGACGCCTAGTGTTTGTGTTATAGTAGAATTCTGCTGAGGTGATTGTGGAATTGGTCTTGGGGGAGAGATTCAAGGGATATGGATGAAGGTTGGTGTTGGAGGAGTTTGAAAGTGATGGAAATTGGTAGGTTGAGAGATTGTTGGTGATAAACAGTAATATGAACATATTTTAATCCCACATTGGATGATTTAAGCCTTGAATTATGGAATTTGTGCTCCTAATCCTTTAATTTCATGTTTTATACTTAGGAGAGCACCGGAGGATGAAAAGAACAAGAAACAGGCCTAAAACAGAGTAAATGGGCCAAATCATGAAATTGACATGGCCTGGGCCCAATACCACACGACCGTGCCTCCTTAAGACACCCGAACACAGTTTGGCCACAATTCACACGGGCGTGTGCCATGGGCGTGTCCCTGACGTGACCTGTTTGAATTTCATTCGGATTTGGGTACTTAGAGGCAAAGAAAGTCATTCCAAAAGCCTATATAAACACCCTAGAGGCCAGCCTTCAGGGGCGTCCAGTTAGGCCAAAGAGCCGAGCTAGAGAGGCCAGAATTGTGGAATTTACTCGAAGAAAGCCAGTTGATTCATCTCAAGAAGCCGGAGTTATACTCAAGAAGGAAGATCTTCCCTTCAATTTCCTTCAGGGGGTTTTAGGGTTTTTCTTATGTTTTGTTTTATATTTTCTTCTGAGATGTATTCTTTTATTATTATGAACTAAATCCTCAAATACTCGAGGGGGATGAAACCTAAGACAGATCTTGTTATTATTTTCTGAATTATATGATAAATACTTGATTTTTTCTTAATTGTGTGTTCTTAATTCTTGTTTTGATATTTCAGGATATTGATTCAAGTACTGATGTGCTTAGGCAGAGGAGGAATAGACCCTGTCTAAGAGTAGATCTAGCATAATTAAGCGGAGTTGATCGCAACCCTAGAGACAGGATGACGAAAATCTGTCAAATTAGGGTCAAACCTAATATGGGAGTCCATAGATCGAGTTAATGCAATTCTAGGGGTTTTAATTAGAAATAGATTTCAATTAATCAACCTAGGGTTATACATTAGGGAATCCTACGGATCAAGTCAAGTGAATAAATCGTCTGGTTCAGAGTTAGATAACAAGTGAAGTCTAGGTGGATTCTTCCTCGGGTATTGTCTTAACCAATTGGTTTCTCCCTCAAGCATTTCCCCAATTCATTCTCTTTGTCTTAGCATCTTTAGCTTAATAGTTTGTTAATTTTAGATTAATTAATAATTCCCTTAATTCTTAGGCTAAATAATAAAAAGAAAGTTAGTATTAGTACTTTTGGTTCCTTTGGGTTCGACAATCCGGTCTTGCCACTAAACTATACTACTATTCGATAGGTACGCTTGCCTCAATCGTTGTCACAGTTAGTTTCTAGGCTCGATCATTCTTTTTATAAATTTTTAAGACTCTGACACACAATCAGTAGGAGTGGATTATGAGAGGTTGAGGGGAGTGATAGTAGTTGGCCGAAAAAGGGATTTCCTCATTATGCAAATTCGGTCAAAGGCTTTTAGGTGCCGAATAGGTAAGTGAAGACATTTTTTACATTCGACTAAGGGATTGATTTTCCGGGAAATTGGTCTTTGATGTGCTTATTGATCACGTTTTGGTCACTTTTCTTTGGGAGCCGAAATTATCTTACTTCTCTTTTTCATCCATTCGGGTTTTGACTTTTGTATTTTGGTCTACTTACTGCTCTTCCTACCTCCCTTTTCTCACTGGCTTTTGTGAACTGATTCTTTTGCTTCTCCTCTTTGGGTTGCTTATGCGCTCTCTTCCTTTCTCCATCCTTTAGCCATTGTTACCGAATTCATCCTTCTTCCCTTCTGTATTCATTCTTTTCAATTGCTCTATCACCATCTTCCTTTTTAATACCTTGGCCAAATATTGTGTTGCTTGGGATTCTTTGCTCCTACATTTCGCACTCTCTCCATTCCTGTTTTTGATTTGGCAAGTAATCTCTATTAATCAGTAAGTCTCTCAGTTCCTTTCACTTTACTCTTTTACTGTTTAAGCCAAATGGTGCGATCCCTTATTATCGATTCTTCTCCTTGCTCCTATGTGTATGTTCTTTCGGGTTCTAGAACTTCCGATGGGTGAAGAGGGTGCTAGTAATAAAGCGATGGAAAAGGTACTGGATGAGTTTGAGCGCGTAGCCTCTACTCTCAAGTTTAAGCGGTGTAAGGTGTCAGTTGTTCAGGATTTTCCGTTAGGATGCGGAAGGGTGGCTGCACCGAGCACTGGAACAAGTAAGCAAATCACAGATATGACCGATCTAGTAAAGGTTTTGGCACTCGTGGATTTTTAGTACTCTACGTAATCAGGTGTGTAACTGTCCACCGTAAATCATTACTGTCGTAAAGTCGAAAGAGTGTGTGTAACTATTTTCCATAAATGATAAGCGGTTTAAAAGCTGAAAAGGGTGTGTAACCGTATGCCCAATTTCGTGATTGTCAAACGCGGGATAAAGGTGTGTATTCACAACCCTGTCTATTTGTGAATCGGTAAAAGCTGATAAGCTGAAATGCCGGAACCTCATCATTCGAGGCCTCACGAGCGTGCAAACGCACGTGGGGCCAACCGAGCCCCAAATCGTGGGTAGCCGACTGCAGAGGCCACGACGTGTGTTTTCGTGGACTGGGGCCGTTATGGGCCTCGATGGGTCGAAATGGGCCACGTGGGCCCAATAGGCTTGTGGGCCCACATGGGTGGAACGGTGGAAATGTGCAAGTGTACACAATCGTAACAAGTAATAAAGTGACAAGTAAATGTCGAGTTATCGTACCCATAAGGACTGTAAAAGAATTATTCATGAAAATGATTTTAAACACTTTGGTGAAGAGAAAATATTTGGATTTAAGAAATATTTAAAAACTAAAAGAAAAACAGAGTAAAATAAAATAAAACAAAGTTCTAATGCACGATTTCAAAAACTAATTTTAATCAAGATGATATAATTGTGTTGGATTAATCACATTTCTTAACCTAGAATTATTAAGCTCGTGTTTATACTTGTTAAAACATGGCAACTCGGTAATTTGCTAACTTATGAACATACTTACAAATAAAAATCCATTCATCTCTTGTACATATTTCTATGCAAATTCGAACGATTAAATAGACTTCTAAAAGTAAACATGTTATTGCACATACATACTCATTAAATTAAACAATCTCTCGCATATTCCTATGTGATTCAACTGATTAATTCAACCTAATAAGTATATAAAAGATCATGCAAAGTAACAAAGTATTTTTACCTTGAAACAATTTAATCACAAAATCCTGCAAGTTATGCAAGGCATATGTATCGCCAAATACAATGCTAATTTAATCTTCAGCTACCTTAGAAGAATTAAACATGCACAGATTAAGTATTGTGTCCATTAATTACAATTCCAATGCATTTAAATAATTAATTCATTAGCTATCTAAACAATTATAATGCCAGATAACTTAACATGATTTTACTCAATCAAACATTTTACCGAGGCCTTTAACAGCATAAACACAATTTTAATAATTTAAGAGGACGAAATGCAATCAACCCAGCACGAATTAAATTCAAGCTAAATTGATTAAATTAAACATTCCAACAGCATAAAAATTCATAATCATGTTTGTCAAAACAATAATGAAATTTAAAGAGATAGGGAACAAGAAGCAAATCCGGTGTTTCTCGGTGGCTTGATTGATTGCTCCGTTCTTCGTTATCCATTGTCCTCGGTGATTAAGGTGGCTTATGAACACTCCACTTGCTGCTCCAAATGTCTGAGAAAACACCTCTTTTCCAAGAGGAGAAATCAGCACAAGAACACAAAAAGGGAAATGGGAAATGGAAATTGAGAGAAAGTGAGAGAAGAGAATGTTGGAGGCTTGAGGGATGATTTGAATGATCAGCAAGGGGGTGTATTTATAGTTGATTGTGACTGCTAAAAATAGCAAAACTCATCAGCCAAAGAGCCACACCTTGGCCGGCCACCTATGTGGCAAAGTTGATGGATTCAACTTTGCTAAAAATAGCATAGGGCAAATCTACAAAGCCACAATATTTGGAGGGGTTTGAATGCAACTTTGAAAAGTCTTCAAGGGCTTCTTTGCAACCTTAATTAATCAGCTAATAAGCTGATTTGGGCCAGCATATGGACGGTTTGGGCTGCCCAACTCTTTGCTCGGTTCGTTTCAACCGGTTTGGTTCAACTGATGCGGTTCAACTGGGCCTTTTTCATAAATAATTAAGATTAATTTATTTAGCCAAAATTAAATTGGAAATAAATTAAAATTAATTATATTATGATTAAATATTCATAATTGGACCGTCTTGGGCCGGAAATAAATTCTCCTCGATACTTCAAATTGCTTCTCAGGTTTATTCTTCGAGCAGTGTCTGCCGAGCCAATTTTCGCCCTTTGTGCGAATCTGTCGAAAATAATAAAAATAAATCACAATTAACTATAAAATTAATTAAAATTCATCATGTTCATATTTTTAGCACAATTTAATTATTTTATAATATTTAATTATTTTTCGACAAGAATTTAATCGAAACTGCATAAATTTAAGTTAAAAAAAGCATGAAAATTTGTATAAATTTTCGTGTTTCCACACCCCCAAACTTAATTCATTGCTCATCCCGAGTAATGCACAAATTTGAAAAGAATTTTCTCGGAAACTCCTTTGAAAAACTCCTTCAGAACAACTTTCTTCTCAAAATTATGAATGTAATATACTCATGCTCAAAAATAAGAAATTTGATAGTTATGCTACTTAAGTATACATATCGTTCAAATTAATCTCAACAATTATTATACTAGCAAAATTAGACTAAATGTTTCTTAATAAAGACATGTTACTCACTACCAAGTTGATTTTAATTCCTCATTCAAAATTAAACTGCAATCATTAAGCTTAACTGATGTCTTCATATGTTGAACAGAGCAATTTCTCTCCACTAATGTAGGTAACATTGGAACTTTGAATCAATAGGTCTTCAATAAGGTTGTAACGTGGCTGGGCTTAGGGGTAGGTAAAAGATAGACAAATTTTTGGCTTAAAAACCCTAGATTCAGCTTAAAATCGAACCTTCGGCATTCTTACCCTTGATACACAAACTTTTGCTCTTTCAACCATTTTCGAGTACATTTTTTTTTAAAATTCAAATTCGAGCACTTGCTTCATGTACTACATTTTTTTTCGAGCAATTGATACTTCTTTTCAACTCCCCCAAACTTATTTTCAAACGATATTTTGAATAGTACTGAGTCTAGTGTTTGGGACAATTTTAAAAGTACTGAAGAGAAAAATTGATGGCTAAATATTGCATAGGTCCAAATAAAATTAGGCCATATAGTCTCAAAGTTGGGTTTCAAAGGATAATTTTATCAGGGTCGGCTTGAAAGGCTCAAACGGTCCAAACAATAGTTGCCTAAATCATTTTCAATATTCCATGCTTCCTAGGATTTCGCCTCAAGAAATTACTGAGTCAATTCTAAAGACTTAAACTTTCATGCATGCCTAATTTTTCGTAGGGAACTAAAGATTTTATGGTACAAGTTTGCATGCTTTATTAAAAATACATTCATATCATTGTTAAGCTAACATAGTAACTTATTTAAATAATAGAACTTTATTAATATTGAAGTTTAGCATACTTAACAAAATTTCAAACTATTGAACAGAATATATCCTAATCATAATTAAAAGAAAATTTTATTCTGAGTGGAATTAATTTAATTTTTCGGTCCCCCTACTTAAAGTGAACAATTTCCTCATTGTTTAAAGTGAATAGATACTATACACCAAGTAGGATTGTAACATCCTAAATTTTTCGGCCTATGCATTTAATGGGTGAATATGTGTAATGAGTTAATTTGAGCATTGGGGGTCCAAATTGGGCTCAGGATTGGGCTGAAGCCTTAGTTAAATTTTTGTTTGGGCACTATAGGGTTTAAAAGGTGGTATCTGAGTTTAAAATATCAAAATGGGCTTGTGGCCCAGTGGTCAGTGGCGCCACTTAGGGAGCAAGGAGGTGACGCCACACAAGGGAGTAAGGGGCCCAAATTTAAGTTTCATGGAGCCCAATTCTTCTAATTTAAGTTAGCTAATTTTCGGCATTAGGGTTAGGTGGAGTGGACGGCAACAAGGCTCAAAAATAGGAGGATTTATGTGAATGGGATAATGTAGATATTATAGTTGATAATATGGAAGATAAAGGAGAAAAGATAGGAATTATTTGCAAGGCTAAGTGGTGGCCGAATTTCAAACTCTGAGGGGGAGGAGAAATCGGTTTCTGATATGGCTAAGGGGTGCCGAAATTTCCCTTACTAATTAACTGGTTTTAGTTGTCAAAAGAGGGCAATTCCGGCTTTTGGTTAGTAGGAGTGCCGAAACTTTAAATAGTCAGGTGAGGGTTCTCTTCTTTATTTTTTGGCATTTAGGGTTTCCATCTTTTCTTTCTCTTCTTCTCTGAGTAAAAGCCAAAATTCCTAACCCTATTCCCTCATCTTCACTTTGATTCAAAAGACGAAACTCCATTGTTCTTTTCTCTTCTTTCTTCTAAAAGCCGAAACCTCATAATCCTTTTTCTACATTCTTTTTTTTGATCTTTGCTAAAGCCGAACCTACCTCTGGTCTGCCGAAATTCTCTTTTCTTCTTCCTGCTGATTTCCTTATTAAAAGCCGAATCTACATAGACTCATTCCTATCATCTTCTGATCTTCTCAAAAAGCCGGAATCTCAAAGGGGTAGTCGAATTCTTTGTGTTAAGGTGAGTGTCGATTTTCCTATCTCTTCACTTTCTCTTTCGGTTTTTGGAAGACAAAGCCGAAAAGCTAATGGTTTAATGGTTTTATGTATTTTCTTGTTGGGCGACATCGGGAATTGAAGTAGATCTCTTAGATCTAAAAGCCAGAAACATTAGTCCCTGAATCTCATATCACTTTTCGGGATTTCAAGGTAAGGATTTCAATTCTCCTTAAGATGATCAACCGTTTTCTTTTCATTAGTTGTGCCTTAACCTAATGTTTCGTTATCGGCTTCTGAACAACACCTTAGGCAGATAGCGGTGGTGTTGACTACGGATAGCGTCGATTTAGAGGGTCTCGTTCTAACGGTAATCAGGTGTGTAGATCTCTAACACACTATTAAATCTGTATGTGTATATATGTGTTGTGGGCTAAGAGCCGGAAAATAGGCTGTGTGAACAGTCGTATTACCTAGAAAGGATAGGCAAAGGATGTCAGGTACGTAATCATAGAAATCTCTCTGTGTATCGATGTATGCGATAAACTGAAATCTCTTAGGTAATACATTGTTTGATTTTGCATGTATGTATGCATGGGATGGGATTGATATGATGAAGGGGAAGAAGGTCGCATAGCGATCGGTGGCTTTGCCACATAGGTCACATAGTGATCGGTCTTTATGACAAGCAGCTCAGCTGTCGAAATGCTACGATGTGTTATTAAGGTCGCATGGCGATTGGTGGCTTTGCCACAGAGGTCACACAGTGATCGGTCTTTAAGACATGCAGCACAGCTGTCGATATGGTGTGTAGCGGTTGGCGGGTTGATTGTAGAAATCCCCAAGGTGTGATGGTTGGTACGGTTGGTGTGTAGAGGATGGATTTCTAAGATGGGTTGGGCTATTCATCTTTCATTATTTTCATGTATTTATGATTGATGCCTTTATGTATGGGCCAGGGCTCACAATGTATTTGTGAGCCAAGCCTTTGATGTGTCTTCGGGATTTACACACTGAGTCTTGGTGACTCACCCTATTATTTTTTCTTAACTTTGCAAATGAGCAGTAGATCATGGACATGGGAGCTGAGATGGACTCGAGGGGCCATCAAATTTTAATTCTATAGATTATTTTCGGTTTTTCTTTAAGTTTCTCTTTTTATTTATTTTGGGAATATTTATGTAATAAGGCCCCATAGTTTATATTCAATTAAGTAGTTTTTAATATTTGCAACATATGAAATAGTGTCAAAGGTATAATTATTCAAAATAATAATAATACAAGGTTTTATTTTCAAATGTTACCTAATTATTCAAATATCGTCTAATTAACTTACGGTTTCCAAAACCAACAAAGCAAAAGTTTTCAATGTACAACCCGCAGCATACCAGATCCGGTCGAAACGTATGGGCCGGGTTTGGGGTGTTACAAGGATATTTAGAAAAGAGGAGGTGAGTCAAATTGACTGCTTAAGTACCAAGCTCTCTCTAAAATCCAATCCTAGACATGTATATATCTATTGCCACACTTTAGCCTTTCTGACTTGTTCAGATTTTATTCATGATTCCTATCTCTTGTTTTATTGTGCAAAAATAAAGATTCCTAATTAACCTAATCTTAAAATAACTTAAGAAAAAAAATAAACTAAAGTTGAAGTCCTCCCTTTTCTATTTGTTTGCAGATCCATCAGAATCTGACTCATCTTTTTCCTTCCTCGACATTGGAGTCCATGGTTCAAGTATAAAGTCTGGAAATTCATGCACAAAAATAAACGGGTTATGAAATATATATTTTAAATGCATCTCTAATTGAGTCATCCCGTATTTTTGAGTATCTCCAGTAATCTTGTTACTGCAACTACATGTGTTGCAGCATAGCCATTGTACCAAACTACTCACTTCATGGAATGGTGCTAGATAAAGGGACTCTCAGCGTCAAACTTAGGAAATTTGTTAATGATGGTTTTAGTTTTGGGCAGGTGGGTGAGTAGCTGAGGGTTAGAGTTGAAGACGGTGGCAGTTTTAAGGATAGTTTAGGTGCGGTAGTTGCTGACTTCGAATGAAGGTGTTTGGGGTGGTGATTCAGGGAGTTAAGGGCTGCAACATTAAGGGGTTAAGTGAGATGCACTATTGGGCTACTGGGGAGTTGTGGTAGAACAAGGTAAATGCTAAAGGTTTGTGCGGAAAAGGGTTGAATATTTCCCTTCTTAGTAGTGTCTTAAGCCCAATGGCAGCTCCTTTTTGGATCCTAAGCCCCTATACTGAAAATAAAAAAACACTCAAAGAAATTAGTGCTTGGGTTAAAAGTTGACCCTTTATTTAACAAAACAAATACTTAAATTCTTTGGGTTACTTAGAAAAATATTATTTTGAAAAATTACATCAAATTAAACTCTCAGTAAAAACTGGAGGGGTCACAGATGGTCCCGCTTAAGTCCCAATCTCCTAGACAGAGTTTGAATTAATGTAATGAACTAAAGAAAATTTTATCTAAGTCTACCATTTTATTAAAATGAGAAAAAAAACTAAAAATATAAAATAGCGATAAAGAAAGTGAAGAGAACTCCCTTCATTTTATTTAGGATCGTCATTGACCATGGTGGTGTCAAATGGCCATTTGTCATACCAACCATAACCATCCAAGAAGTAATCATATTCTTTCCCATCAAATCTGTCCAACATCTTATTAGGGAAAGAAAATCCGTAATGATCTTTCCTTGTGGCCTTCTTTAACTTCCTGTAATTCCTACAAATCCTCCAACTCGTGACTTGAATATCTGCAATAATCCATCCAACACCCTTCTTGTGCCTTTCCAAAATCACAAGTGCCTCTTCTTCTTGATCTTTGGTAAACTCAACTGAAATAATGACAGGTAAAGTCGAAGATAGACCCAAATAGTCATATTTCAAATGAGGAGACAAAATCTTCAGTTCTAATTTAGCTGGCTCTTCAATCAATGACTTTGGTTGTGTATACTCTTGAGATGATAACTCTAATGATTCGAGTGGAACTTCTTGAGTGAATTCCTTCGAATTAGCTTCTAACCAAGCCAAACATTCCTTGTCTTCATCATCACTTCGTGAATCCTCCAGTAGAATATGTTCTAACGAATTGTCTAAAGAATTGAGCTCCAATTCTGTAGAAGCCAGCGATTCCATCTTAGAAATAGCAGAACAATCTTCAACTACATTTGGGGATTTAACATAATTGAAGTCATTAAAAGTCACCTTGTCATCAAAAATTTCTTTCAACTGAGTATCTCGTTGCTGCTTCTGGAATCGTTGAGGATATGGCAATGGTGGAATCTTAGCTTTAACCGGACAACTCTTCTATGAAAATTTTTCTGCATATGACAAGGGTGTTAGATAATCAAAACTATCTGGTTTAGGGTTTACCTCATCAAGGATCACTGAATCTGACTTCTGTGATACAGGACTTGGTTGAACTTCCTCTTTGTCTTGAGCTACAACAGGCTCATCTTGAACATCAACCACCTTGGGCTCCAATGTCTTTCCACTCCTTAGTGTCAACGCTTTGTAGTGCTCATTTCCCGGATTTCTCAGATTTTTCGTATCACTGGGTAAGGTACCCAGTAGTCGGTTCCTAATTTCAGTTACAAGCTGGCCCATTTGGTTTTCTAGATTCTTCAATATAGCTACTTGGCTCTGGATTAAGGCATCATTCTTTGCCATGTATGCCTTCAGCAAATTCCCCAAGCTATTGGACGCTTCAGCTTGAACTGGTTTCTGAACTTGTTGTGGAAAATTAGGCGGCTGAGTTGGTCTGGGTTGGGTGTAAGTGGTACTGGTTCCAGCCCCTTGGTTACTCCAAGAGAAATTGGGGTGGTTTCCCAATGATGAGTTATAAAAAATTGATTGCAACCCTTGCCTTCCTCGGTTTTGGTTCTGATTACCCATGTAAGATACATATTCTGGGTTCGACGGACATTCTTCAAACACATGTCCCACACCACAATAGACACAGGCTATATTCTCAAATTGATTATGTAACACCCCAGACCCGGCCCAAACACCATGACCGGATTTGGCATGTCAATAAGGAGATTTTAAAAGTTATCGCAATTTCGGGAAATATTTTTCTTGAGTTTAACCTTTTACTCGGGAAAACTAAATGGTTGAATAGTTTGTAAAAGATATACATTTTAAATTAATGCCTTAGTGTTTTAGAAACCGAAATTTGGTACATGCCTTAGCTTAATTAAAATGAAAAATCCAAATGTTTAATAATAATAAAAGCCCAAAATAAAACCCGAATAATCAAAGAAAATTCTAATGGCCCATGGCCTTATTACAATGAAGTAAAAACCCAACTAATCCAAAATATTAGTTATAAACAAATAAAATAATGGCTGTCCCAGTATCCAAAATAATCTCATGCATGGCCACCTTGCGTTCCTCTCCAGCCCGGTCCGATGCTCTACGTGTCTCCTAAAAAATGTTAAATAATAGGGTGAGTCACGAGACTCAGTGTGCAACCCTCATGCACCATCAGATTGGGCCTTAGCCCTACAAAACAGATATCAAAATATGAAATAACAAAAATTATGCAAAGCCCAACCCAATCCTACGTTTCCATCCGCTACACACCACCCTTACCAGCCGAACACACCATTGGGTATTTCTACAATCAACCCACACCGCTACACACCATCAATGGCAGTCATGCTGCAGTTAGCTGCACATTGTCAGATCATGGCAATAGCCACTACAACAGATCATGGCAAAAAGCCACTACAACAGATCATGGAAAAAGCCACTACAACAGATCATGGCAAAAGCCACCACAACAGAGCACTTCCCCTTTCATCAATCACCCAACCCCGTGCAATCACAGAAACATATCATTAGTAGAAACATTCACTTATGAATGACAGAGATCACTAACCTGGTGATTCGCCTTTACCCTCTTCGTGTTTTCAACCGTTATGCCGGGATTTCGGCATTTAACAGAGTATAAACAGATTCAATAACACATATTAGTAGAAAATCTAAATGGTGTGAGAAGTTACACACCTGATTAATGCGTAGTACTACTCTCTATGTCAATATCTTCACTAATCAAATCTAATGCCCTTTGTCTACAACTTTACTCAAAAGCCGGAAAATCGCGAAGATAAAGCCTCTCCTATATTCGGCCAAGGGTTAGTGTTTTACCCAAATTATATGTTTAAATTACAGATCTCCTTACCTTGAAATCCCGAAAGTAATACGATCTGAATGCTACTGAACTCTGGCTTAGAGATCTAAGCGATTGAATCCCCTTCAAATCCGGAATGCCGCAAATGAGAGAAAATACCCGATTAGTTAGCCATATAGCCATTCGGCTAGAATCTCTAAAAGCCGGAATAGATTGAAAGATTAACATATTCGACCCTTACCTCCTCAAAAGATTTCGGCTACCTCTTGCAGAAAAATTCGACAAACACAAGAGAAGAGATCTAGGAATTTCGGCTTTTAAAAAAATCCCGGAAAAGTATGAACTAGAGAAGGCTGATGTGTTTTTCAGCTTTTAGAAGAATTCAATGGGGAGTTTCGAGTTTTAGTGAGTGGGAGAAGGATACCAATGGAGATCAGAAGATTCGGCTAAAAGGAAATTTCAAAGAAAAAGAAAGAAAAGGTGAGAAAACAATGGTGATTTTCGGCTTTTGAAAGAGAAAAGATGAGAAAAGAAAACAAGTGAGATGGCCTTCAAATTTTCGGCAGAGGAAAAGAAGAAAGAGTAGGGTTCAAATGCCAGAGTTGATTAGCTATCCCCCCTATTTATAGAAATTTCGGCACTTACCTAACCTTGCAGATAAATCCTATCTTTTCTCCTTTATCGTAATCTACTAACTCATCTAAAAGAGACTTAATTAGCTCCAACTCCCCCTCCTTTATCAGCATAATATCCACATTTTTTTCATTAAAAATCCCTAAAATTTTGCCTTGTTGCCGTCCCCTTATTGCTCCCTTTTAAGTGTCGAATTTGGCCCTATAACTTGGGCTCCAAGTAGCCAAAATTTGGGCCTCCTCCTTTGCCATTGACGCCAACTCCCTTCCCTCTTAGTGGCGCCATTTTGCCACTAGGCCACAAGCCCAAATTGATATTTTAAACTATAGATACAGTATTTTAAGCCCTAAAGTGTCTAAACAAAATATTCAGCCAAGACCTCAGCCTAAGCCTGAGCCCAGTTTGCACCTCTAATTCTCAAATTAACACATTGAACATGTCTACACATTAAACGCATAAGCCCACTAATTCGGGATGTTACAGTTCTACCCTCCTTAAAGAAATTTCGTCCTCGAAATTTCCAACTAACTAGTAATCGTACCACCTAAGTCTCACCACTATGCTTTCGCTGCACACTCTAATTCTAAAGCCAAAATAAACACTTAGTATACTATGGTAGGGTACGCACCATTATTCGCGATTATTTCTACAATTCAGTCTCAAGTTCACATCTCCTAGTTCCAGGAACTACATACATTCAACAATCAACATACAGACAACATTTGTACACCCACATTCAATACATAGGGGTATTTTCGTTATTCCACTACCCAGGGGTATTTTCGTAATTTTATCCTACAGGGGTATTTTTGTAATTTTTGAAATAGAGTTCCTTGTTGATTTCATGAAATAAGGGTATTTTGGTAATTTTCGCAATCTAGGGGTATTTTGGTAATTTTGTAATCCGGGGGTATTTTGGTCATTTTATGAATCAGGGGTAATTTGGTAATTTTACAAATCAGGGATATTTTGGATTTTTTTTTAAAAAAAGGGGTATCTTGGGGAATTTGATTTCAAAGGAATAGTAGTAGTGTTCAGGTGTTTGTGGGTTTTTGGTTGTTGTCGTGTGTTGTGTGTGTGTGTGTTTTTTTTTCAAGGAAAAATTTCGTTGACTTTGTAAATCGGGGTATATTTGCACTTCATGGGTATCTTGGTAATAAATTTTTTTTTCAAAATAAGGGTATTTTAGCAATTTTTGTAAAAATAAGGTGGCTGGTCCCTTTCGGGTTTTAATTATAGATTTTGGCCCGTCAACAAATCCTCGTGGCTAGGGTGAACAGTCACTACGCACCAGGTAGGATTCCAGCGAAGAGGAGGTGAGTCACTAGGACTGCTTAAGTACCAAGCTCTTCCGGATCCAATCCTAGACATGCGCATGCCTGTTGCCACACCCTAGTCTTGCGACTCGTTCACGGGTTTGTTTAGTGAAATTAAGTCTTATGAGCTTTAAGGAGTTGTTTCAGCTAAGCCTAGAGTCCATCAAGTTCTAATCTAAATAGTCTACGTCCCATAAGCCCATCAAGCCCACATATATATGTCACACAATAGTTTAGAATACTTACCTGGCGGACTTGGGCCGGAGACGCAAGTGCCATGCCGAGCTAACAGACCTGTATCATTTATAAAAATGCATGTTTCGAAAATCCATCTTTAGAAAACATTTTGAGCCGAAAAACCCCCAGAGCCAAGTTTTGAACCGAGCTCTGATACCAATTTGTAACACCCCAGACCCGGACCAAACACCATGACCGGATCTGGCATGTCACTAAGGAGATTTTAAAAGTTATCGCAATTTTGGGAAATACTTTTCTTGAGTTTAACCTTTTACTCGGGAAAACTAAATGGTTGAATAGTTTGTAAAATATATACATTTTAAATTAATGCCTTAGTGTTTTAGAAACCGAAATTTGGTACATGCCTTAGCTTAATTAAAACGAAAAATCCAAATGTTTAATAATAATAAAAGCCCAAAATAAAACCCGAATAATAAAACAAAATCTAATGGCCCATGGCCTTATTACAATGAAGTAAAAACCCAACTAATCCAAAATATTAGTTATAAACAAATAAAATAATGGCTGTCGCAGTATCCAAAATAATCTCATGCATGGCCACCTTGCGTTCCTCTCCAGTCCGGTCCGATGCTCTACGTGTCTCCGGAAAAATGTTAAATAATAGGGTGAGCCACGAGACTCAGTGTGCAACCCTCATGCACCATCAGATTGGGCCTTAGCCCCACAGAACAGATATCAAAACATGAAATAACAAAAATTATGCAAAGCCCAACCCAATCCTAAGTTTCCATCCGCTACACACCACCCTTACCAGCTGAACACACCATTGGGGATTTCTACAATTAACCCACACCGCTACACACCATCGATGGCAGTCATGCTGCAGTTAGCTGCACATCGTCAGATCATGGCAATAGCCACTACAACAGATCATGGCAAAAAGCCACTACAACAGATCATGGAAAAAGCCACTACAACAAATCATGGCAAAAGCCACTACAACAGAGCACTTCCCCTTTCATCAATCTCCCAACCCCGTGCAATCACAGAAACATATCACTAGCAGAAACATTCACTTATAAATGACAGAGATCACTAACCTGGTGATTCACCTTTACCCTCTTCGGGTTTTCAACCGCTATGCCGGGATTTCGGCATTTAACAGAGTATAAACAGATTCAATAACACATATTAGCAGACAATCTAAATGGTGTGAGAAGTTACACACCTGATTAATGCGTAGTACTACTCTCTATGTCGATATCTTCACTAATCAGATCTAATGCCCTTTGTCTACAACTTTACTCAAAAGCCGGAAAATCGCGAAGATAAGGCCTCTCCTATATTCGACCAAGGGTTAGTGTTTTACCCAAATTATATGTTTAAATTACAGATCTCCTTACCTTGAAATCCCGAAAGTAATACGATCTGAATGCTACTGAACTCTGGCTTAGAGATCTAAGCGATTGAATCCCCTTCAAATCCCGGAATGCCGCAAATGAGAGAAAATACCCGATTAGTTAGCCATATAGCCATTCGGCTAGAATCTCTAAAAGCTGGAATAGATTGAAAGATTAACATATTCGACCCTTACCTCCTCAGAAGATTTCGGCTACCTCTTACAGAAAAATTTGGCAAACACAAGCGAAGTGATCTAGGAATTTCGGCTTTTAAGAAAATCCCGGAAAAGTATGAACAAGAGAAGGCTGATGTGTTTTTCAACTTTTAGAAGAATTCAATGGGGAGTTTTGGCTTTTAGTGAGTGGGAGAAGGATAACAGTGGAGATCAGAAGATTTGGTTAAAAGGAAATTTCAAAGAAAAAGAAAGAAAAGGTGAAAAAACAATGGTGATTTTCAGCTTTTGGAAGAGAAATGATGAGAAAAGAAAACAAGTGAGACGGCCTTCAAATTTTCGGCACAGGAAAAGAAAAAAGAGTAGGGTTCAAATGCCAGAGTTGATTAGCTATCCCCCCTATTTATAGAAATTTCGGCACTTACCTAACCTTGCAGATAAATCCTATCTTTTCTCCTTTATCGTAATCTACTAACTCATCTAAAAGAGACTTAATTAGCTCCAACTCCTCCCTCCTTTATCAGCATAATATCCACATATTTTTTTCATTAAAAATCCCTAAAATTTTGCCTTGTTGCCGTCCCCTTATTGCTCCCTTTTAAGTGCCGAATTTGGCCCTATAACTTGGGCTCCAAGAAGCCAAAATTTGGGCCTCCTCCTTTGCCATTGACGCCAACTCCCTTCCCTCTTAGTGGCGCCATTTTGCCACTGGGCCACAAGCCCAACTTGATATTTTAAACTATAGATACAGTATTTTAAGCCCTAAAGTGTCTAAACAAAATATTTAGCCAAGACCTCAGCCCAAGCCTGAGCCCAATTTGCACCTCTAATTCTCAAATTAACACATTGAACATGTCTACACGTTAAACGCATAAGCCCACTAATTCGAGATGTTATAGATTAGGCAGCTGTGCTGCAAAACTATTAGACCCATTAGTAGTAAGATTTTTAAGCATTGAGGATATTGATGATACCTGAGATGCGAGTGAAGTAAGAGTGTCTACTTCATGTATTCCAGTGACTCGTCTTCTTGACGCTGCTCGGTTGGTTGGCCACTGATAGTTATTGCTGGCAATTCTTTCAATAATCTCATAAGCATCGTTATAAGACTTAGAAAGAAGGGCTCCATTTGCCGAAGCATCCACCATCATTCTAGTATGAATATTGAGACCAATATAGAATGTCTCCATTTGAACGCAGTAAGGAATGCCGTGATGAGGGCACTTTCGTAATAACTCCTTAAACCGCTCCCATGCTTCATATAAAGATTCTTCTTCGAGTTGCTGAAATGAAGTGATTTCATTTTGGATCTTGGCGTTTAAAGATGGAGGGAAATATTTCATTAAGAAACGTTCAACCAACTCTTGCCATGTAGTTATGGAACCGGACGGTAGGGAGTTCAACCACGCTCGTGCTCTATCTCTTAAGGAGTATGGAAATAATCTCAGTCTTAAGGCATCCTCAGTTACTCCGACTAGTTTAAATGAGTCACTCACTTCAATGAATAGCCGAAGATGAAGATGTGGATCTTCATTAGGAATCCCACTAAATTGACCCATATTTTGCAACATCTAGAACATGACCGGCTTTAGCTCGAATAGTTGTGCCTCAATTTCGGGTCTCTTAATACCCGGATTGAGCTCGTTGAATAGAAAAATGGCATATTGTTGAATGGCATAGTTTCTATCATCGGCAACAATGATCAGATTTGAGTATTATAAGCGAATGTTCCTCCTGGGTTTTGGTTTGGATTTTCGAAATTCAAATCTTCGGTCCTTTTTTAGTTCGCTTGTCTTCTCCTTTGTTAGAAAGTCCTTTCAATTTCAGGGTTTAGAAGTAGTAAGTCAATAATTTGATCAATACTCTGAAACAAACACACACAAAAAAATAGAATTAAAATTTAACAGAGAAAAAAAAAGACCAAAATGCAAAATTAACAATTTCACAAATAATGTCATTAAAAAATAGTCCCCGGCAACGGCACCAAAAACTTGGAACGGTGGAAATGTGCAAGTGTACACAATCGTAACAAGTAATAAAGTGACAAGTAAATGTCGAGTTATCGTACCCACAGGGACTGTAAAAGAATTATTTATGAAAATGATTTTAAACACTTTGGTGAAGAGAAAATATTTGGATTTAAGAAATATTTAAAAACTAAAAGAAAAACAGAGTAAAATAAAATAAAATAAAGTTCTAATGCACGATTTCAAAAACTGATTTTAATCAAGATGATATAATTGTGTTGGATTAATCACATTTCTTAACCTAGAATTATTAAGCTCGTGTTTATACTCGTTAAAACATGGCAACTCGGTAATTTGCTAACTTATAAACATACTTACAAATAAAAATCCATTCATCTCTTGTACATATTTCTATGCAAATTCGAACGATTAAACAGACTTCTAAAAGTAAACATGTTATTGCACATACATACTCATTAAATTAAACAATCTCTCGCATATTCCTATGTGATTCAACTGATTAATTCAACCTAATAAGCATATAAAAGATCATGCAAAATAACAAAGTATTTTTACCTTGAAACAATTTAATCACAAAATCCTGCAAGTTATGCAAGGCATATGTATCGCCAAATACAATGCTAATTTAATCTTCAGCTACCTTAGAAGAATTAAACATGCACAGATTAAGTATTGTGTCCATTAATTACAATTCCAATGCGTTTAAATAATTAATTCATTAGCTATCTAAACAATTACAATGCCAGATAACTTAACATGATTTTACTCAATTAAACATTTTACCGAGGCCTTTAACAGCATAAACACAATTTTAATAATTTAAGAGGACGAAATGCAATCAACCCAACACGAATTAAATTCAAGCTAAATTGATTAAATTAAACATTCCAACAACATAAAAATTCATAATCATGTTTGTCAAAACAACAATGAAATTTAAAGAGATAGGGAACAAGAAGCAAATCCGGTGTTTCTCGGTGGCTTGATTGATTGCTCCGTTCTTCGTTATCCGTTGTCCTCGGTGATCAAGGTGGCTTATGAAAACTCCACTTGTTGCTCCAAATGGCTGGGAAAACACCTCTTTTCCAAGAGGAGAAATCGGCACAAGAACACAAAAAGGGAAATGGGAAATGGAAATTGAGAGAAAGTGAGAGAAGAGAATGTTGGAGGCTTGAGGGATGATTTGAATGATCAGCAAGGGGGTGTATTTATAGCTGATTGTGGCTGCTAAAAATAGCAAAACTCATCACCCAAAGAGCCACACCTTGGCCGGCCACCTATGTTGCAAAGTTGATGGATTCAACTTTGCTAAAAATAGCATAGGGCAAATCTACAAAGCCACAATATTTGGAGGGGTTTGAATGCAACTTTGAAAAGTCTTCAAGGGCTTCTTTGCAAGCTTAATTAATCAGCTAATAAGATGATTTGGGCCAGCATATGGACAGTTTGGGCTGCCCAACTCTTTGCTCGGTTCGGTTCAACCGGTTTGGTTCAACTGATGCGGTTCAACTGGGCCTTTTCATAATTAATTAAGATTAATTTATTTAGCCCAAATTAAATTGGGAATAAATTAAAATTAATTATATTATGATTAAATGTTCATAATTGGACCGTCTTGGGCTGGAAATAAATTCGCCTCGATACTTCAAATTGCTTCTCGGGTTTATTCTTCGAGCAGTGTCTGCCGAGCCAATTTTCGCCCTTTGTGCGAATCTGTCGAAAATAATAAAAATAAATCACAATTAACTATAAAATTAATTAAAATTCATCATGTTCATATTTTTAGCACAATGTAATTATTTTATAATATTTAATTATTTTTCGACAAGAATTTAATCGAAACTACAGAAATTTAAGTTAAAAAAAGCATGAAAACGTGTATAAATTTTTGTGTTTCCAACTGGTAAAGTCCTCGGTAAGTGATCATTGATAGGTTGGTTTATGAGGCTCACAATGCCGTATGTGAATCTGGACTAAATGGGCCACACGAGCGTGTGCGCCCACTTGGGCCCAATAGTGGGTTTTGGGCCCATATACACTGTTCTGGCTGTGTAGGTTATTTGAGTCGCTCAAAGCGACGATAGACCCTCTAGGACGTCGTAATAAGTACTGAGACCCCAATATTTGTAAAATTGCCGAAATACCCTTGTAGGACAAAATGACTGTTTTGCCCTTGTGGGTAAATTACCGACTTTGATTATGAATTAGACTGATTTGACTGTGATCGTATGACTGTGTTTTAACTAACTTGATTGTGGTCGTGTGACTGATATGCTTTTAATATATGTTTAAATGACTGTTACTAAGCATGGCCATTCTGCATACACCTGTGATGATTGAGCATGACATACACGACATATTGCATGGGGTTGGGACATTGTTACGGAGGAAGTGTACGGCCGTTGCCATTTTGTACAAGGCTTCCAGCCTTTCTGCGATATTTATGGCTTTTAGTTATTCTGTCTACGGCACTGAGCCATTCTGTTAACTTAGTCTCGCAACTGGTGCTAAGCTTGGTGTGTTGGCTGGGTGGGTCGATTTTATCCCCACATGGTGTGTTGGTTGGTACGGGTGGTGTATTGGTTGGATTAGGCTGGATTTCTATCTGCATATTTCTGTAATGGGCTTAGGTCCACCTAGTTCTGTTATGGGCTAAGGCTCACTTGATATTGTGTCTGTGATGGGCTCAGGCACAGTCTATTTCTGCATACCGTATATCTGACTGTTTGTATTATATGGGATTACACACTGAGTTTTCGCAAACTCACCCTTCTGTCTAACTGTACAGGCAATCCCCAGCCTTAGGCGATTTGGAGCCGCGAGAGACTCGGAGGTTGCCACACGATCGTTTATGCTCTGTTGTAGACTTTTTATTTGAATTTTATATTTTGGGTTTTAATTCTATTATAAGGCCTTTGAGGGATTAAATTTTTAAATGGGCTTTAGATTTCCTTATTTAAAACTGCTAAACTTGAATTTTCAAAATTAACAAATATTTGCAAAAACACTTAAAAACAGACGTTTCTATATTTCAAAATTTAGGAGCTTCTGCAATTGGAATAACCTAAAGTATCAATGCCAGACATTAAGTAAACGTTTTTGACGAGATGATTTGCTAAACTAGAACAAAAGGGTTTAAACATAGAGATAAACTTTTAATGACAAACTCAGTTTTTGAACGACGCTTTGATGTGACACGCCAGATTCGGCCATAAAGTCTGGGTCGGGTTTGGGGTGTTACAGTACGTGAATTTAAGCTTGATGTTTTAGATAATTATAAGCTAGGCTAAATTGAGTGATTTTGGTATGTTTTAAACTTTGATTTGAATGATGCATTGTTGATAGGTTTTGATGATATAAATGTGGTACCAATGAGGGTACATTGGTTAGGCACCTAAGATGATTGTTTTGGCATGTTTGGAGTATGTTTGATAGTATTTCGGATAGGTTATTTGATTGGATTTCGAGTTGCTTCATGCCCAAGCAAGTAGGAATTGGTAAACTTGTTGTTTAGGGTACATTTTAGGTCTATATGGCCAGACACATGGGCGTGTAACTTGGTCGTGTGAGACACACGGCTAGGCAACATGACCGTGTGTCGTTTGATGAGTGATTAGGGAGCAAGTCAGCTAGCACACAGCTTGGCACATGGGCGTGTGGCTTCGTCGTGTGACCTAAGTCAGAGAATTACACGGACTGAGACACGACATTGTGTCCCTATTTAGAAAGTTACACGGCTGTGTGTCCCTATTTTGAAACTTACATGGGTGTGTATCTCAGTCGTGTGAGTCACAGGGCCTGGCCACACGGCTGTGTGACCTCTGCAGTTGACTTTTTCTAACTTTTTCCTAAATTTTTCAAATGTTTCCGATTTAGTCCCGAATCATTTCTAAAGTGATTGTAAGGCTTCGAGGGCTTTAATAAGGGACGATATGCATGTTTAATAATGGATTATCTTGTGATTATTGAAATGTTTTGAAATGAATGAATTAGGTTACATTTATTTAATAATGCTCTGAAACCCTATTCCGGCAACGAATACGGGTTAAGGGTGTTACATAGTGATTGTTTGAAAGCTGTTTCTGACCGTCAGAAATCATATGCGAATTTGAAAAGAAAGAATATTGAATTTTAAATTGGCGAAAGAGTGTTCATGAAAATCATCATGGAGAAAAGTTCTCTGTTTTGGCCGAAAAGGAAAGCTTAGTCCACGATTCATCGGGCCGTATGAGATCATCGAGAGAATTGGGCCAGTAGCTTATCGTTTAGCTTTACCATTTGAGTTTGAGAAAACACATAGCATATTTATGTGTCGATGTTACGGAGGTATCGATCTGACCTTTCACATGTGATTTTGCCTGTTGATGTTGAAACTTAGCCAGATATGTTTTACAGTGAAGAACCAATCAAAACTTTAGCTTAGGAAGTTAAAGAGCTAAGGAATAAACGTATAACATTGGTTAAATTTCTCTGGCAATGTCATGGGGTCGAGGAAGCTACCTGGAAACCAAAATAAGCTATGAAAATGGAAAACCCGAACCTAATTTTTGGTAAGATTTTCGGGGACGAAATGTAACAGCCTAGTTTTAGCTAAATCAGAACAGTGGTTTCGGAACCACAAATCCAAAGTAATAAAATTATTTTAATATTATTTTTGGTGTTTACAGTATGTGAATTAATATGTGTGAAAGTTTCGTGTGAAAATTTTATCGTTTGTGTGCTCAATTTGCTAAAAGGACTTAATCACGTATAATGCAAAAGTGACTTGCTATTTGTTAAAGTTCTATATTGCTATGGCTTTTATAATGTCGGGTCCTTATGTTGATATTATACCATTGAAATTATGGATGGGCACAAAAGCCTAAGGTTAGTGGATTTTAAATGAAATTAAAAAGGTTAAAATAGTAAATTATGTGCTAATATGAAATTAAATAAAATAAAACATAAAACATGGTTTTGTTCATCTTTCATGATCGAAACTACAAAAAGAAAAATAAAGAGAAAGAGCAAGCTGCGTTCGGCACTCATTTTGCTTGATTAAGGTATGTAATTTGCTCGGTTTCTAATAATTTTTACGTTTTTGAAATCGTTGCTTCGAATACTAGCTAGCCCGTACTTGAATTTTTGAATTGGTTGTGGATTTTGTGATTTGCCATTGTTGATAGTTTGAGATTTTTGTTGTTCAATGATAAAAAATAAATCCTTGTTGATAGATTATTATGTTTAATTAAGTGATTTTTGTTAAAAATGAGTATTATGGATTAAATTGTTAAATTTGCAAATTGAGGGGTCAAAATGTGAAATAAATGAAATAAATGGGCTACTAGGGACCTAGGAAGAATTCGGCCTAACATGAGTTTGATGAGATTTTGTGTATTTTGTGTTATTTTGAAATAGGGACTAAATTGAGAAAATGTGAAATGTTAGGGGCTAAAGTTCAAAATGCCCAAATTATGTATTTTTGGATGCAATTGAATGACTGTGTTATTAAGCAAGCCAAATTTGTATTAATTTAGATCAAGAAAGAAAGAAATCGGATTTGGATGGGGGAAAGTCGAAGGTGGTCGAATAGCCATTCCGGTCCGTTCGTCTCCGTACGAGGTAAGTCCATAAGTTAATAAATGATGTTAAATTTGAATGTATTCATTATCTACATAGCCGAATTGAATTTTATGCTTATATAACTACATTGTCGAATTGAAATTAGCATTGGATAAATTGTTACGAGCATGAACCGATCGAATTACGACATCCGAAAGCCCCGTATGAACCATAGGAATAGTTTAGGATACGTATGTCATGACATTAGGACTTCTGATGTGTAATTCATGTAAGACCATGTCTAGGACATTGGCATCGTATATGATTCGTGTAAGGCCCTATCTGGGACAGTGGCATCGATATGTAATAGCATGTAATACCATATTCAGGATATGGCGTTGTACGAGCTTATTATGATTTCTGTGTATCCTTAACAATTTCGAACGGTTCAACGGGAAATGGCAAGTCGAGAACGATTGTGAAATTGAACTAAATGAATCAAGTATGTGTGAATTTTATATGTTTATGAAAAGTAAAGGTAAGAAAAGTACCAAATATGATTATATGAATTTTCTAAGTATGATGAATGTATATGCGGTTTATATTTATTAATTTAGGACTAGTTGAATTGAATTATTAATACCATTGAGATGATTTACTTGCTTATGGCTTACTAAGCTATCCAAGCGTACTTTGTGTGTTTAATCATTGTTTTATAGATTTTGGAAGCTAGCTACGAGCTCGAGGATTGTCTTGGAACATCGTCACACTATCGATCGCTATTTCGATATTTTAAAAGTTTGAAACTATGAATATATGGCATGTATAGGCTAGTATTAGTATGTTTGGTTTTGAAATTTGTATATATATTTTTAGCCATGCGAAAATGGCTTGATCATGATGCTTAAATTCGGGTATATTTGATTATGATATAAGTTTATTTTGGTAAGAATGTTTCATGGCATGTATGTATGGTGTTTTGGTTATATGTCTTGATTGGTTATGACATGAATGACTTATAAATTAGTTCATGTTGATAAGCTTAATACATGGTATATATACTTATGGTGTTTGGATATATTATTCGGCAATGGGTAATGGTAAGCATGGTGTATCATTCGGCTTAAGCAATGAAGTAAATGATGGATGCATGTTTAAGTCATGGTATGTGATATATTAGTTAAGTAATGTTTATGTCATATGTGTGTGTATTTGCTTTGATCATTTTGTGAGATAAGAATTAAATTATACAATGCATGTTTATATTCGGCTAATCTTAAGTGAAATAAATGTATATGCCTATGATACGATCATTTGTGGTTTGGCTATTTTGATTCGTTTGTGCAGGCAAGTATACACATATATTATGCTTGAATAGTTGGTTATTTAGGTTCGGTTTTTATATAGTTCCTTGGATGGTTGAAAGAGTGATGTTTAGGCATGATTTATGGCATACGATATAGGCATGATATGTGTTATTTTGTTGTGTACAAAAATGGTTCATTTTGATGGAGTAAAATGCGCATTATATATATATATTAGCATCAAAGTCATGTTCAGCCATGTTGTAATGTTACTATGGTTGCATATGCGTTTGGTTATTAAATGGTGTAAAATGGTTCGATTGGTTTTATTATGCGCATGTGTAGAGTTAAGAAATGATATATTTGATATTCGGCAAATGAAATAGTATGATTTGCTTATTATTGAATGAAGAAACTTAGTACGAATGTTAAGGCTATTTGATGAGCAAATTGAAAACTCTTTGTACGGTTGAACTAATGATGTTTAGATGTGATTTTTGGTATGCAATTTGGGTATGTTTTAACTTGTTATTTGAGTTCGGAAATGGTTCATATATGATAATGTTAAATGTGCATATGACTATGATGTTTAAAATCTGTACTTGACCATTTTGTGAAGTTATTTATGCCAAATATGCTAAAAGACAATAAGCCGTGTGATATGGATTATTCGGTTTAATATGCGCATGTATTGGAGTGATATGCTTGATAATCAGCTTATGAAATATTTGTTTTGATATATGCTCGATATATCTTATGTAATGTTATATGATTGAATAAAATTTTAATATGCGAATGATATGAATATAGGAGTATTAAGGTTCGAAATTTGAATAGGATAAGTGTATTGATGTGGTTAATTTACGAAGCGTGAAAAGAAATGAATGCCTGTTCTGAGCTGTGTTTTACTCGGTAATGCTTCATAACCCTAATCTGGCGACGGATACGGGTTAGGGGTGTTACATTTGATTGGTATCAGAGCTACGGTTTAGTCGATTCTAGGACTAACGTAGCGCGTGTGAGTCTAGTTATACATGCCATATATATAAACTGTGATAGTGTGATGATTCCTGACAATTAAAATGTGTTTTTGTATAGTAAATGGATTCCGATCGAACCGGAGCTGATGATGTGGAAAGTAATGCACGAGGGAGAGGCTAAACAAGCCTTCTTCTAGATAAACGATTGGTTCATACAATATATTCGTACAAATCCGGCTGCTTAACAACCTCCACCCCCACCAATTCCTCCTCAAATACCTGTGATGCCACAAGTTACTGATCCGGTGCGATTAAATAAGCCACTGGTTGATAAAATCAGAAAATACGAGGTCGAAGAGTTCAGAGCTACTGTGGATGATGATGCTGAGCGAGCTGAATTCTGGCTTGAAAATACGATCCGTGTCTTCGATGAGCTATCTTCTACCCCTGATGAGTGTATAAAATGTGTTGTATCCTTATTACGAGACACCGCATATCACTGGTGGAATATACTAGTATCGGTGGTTCCAAAAGAATGGGTTACCTGGGAGTTCTTTCAGACTGAATTCTGAAAGAAATATATCAGTCAAAGATTCATAGATAAAAAATGCAAAGAATTCCTCGAGTTAAAGTAGGGTCGCATGATAGTGACAGAATATGAACGGGAATTTGTGAGACTCAGCAGATATGCCCGGGAATGTGTTTCAACTGAAGCTATAATGTGTATAAGATTTGAGGATGGGTTGAATGAAGACAATAAGCTATTAGTCGGGATTCTTGAAATAAAAGAGTTCGTGGTACTAGTCGAGCGAGCATGCAAAGCTGAAGAGCTCGGGAAAGAGAAAAGAAAAGCTAACTTTGAAGCCAGAGATTTGTGAAAAAGATCATCGAATTTCAGTCGGCCTCGAAGAAGTTCCAAGATGATTTTAGTCGTTCCAAGGCTACTGCGGGTTATTCTAGACGAGATCGAGACAAACCACCTGTAAGTTCGAAAGCTACCTCAGTAGCTAGTATTGGTAACAACTCTGACAAGTGAGTTAGCATATTATTATTAATATAATGTTTATATGGTTAAATAAGGCGATATTAAATTTTCATTAAGAAATTTTAAAGTTTAAATAGTTAATTAGGTAAAAAGGACTAAATCGTAAAAGTTGCAAAAGTTGGATTCTATTAGTTTGATTGCTGTAAAATCAGAGCTTTAAATATTTATAAAAGAATGATCAAACCTGGAGACTAACTCTGACAACGATATTAAGGCAAGTGTACCTATCAAACAGTAGTATAGCTTAGGCAAGACCGGTTATCGAACCCAAAGGAACTAAAAGTATTAATACTCACTTTCTTTTTATTATTTAGCTTTAAATTTAGAGTGAAGATTACTTTTTAAATTAAATTGACGACAGCTAAACTAAAGACACAGACAAAAAAGACGAATTGGAAAATAACCTTGAGGAAAAACTCAGTTGATTTTAATGATACCCTCGGGAAGAATCCACCTAGATTTCTCCTATTATCTAACCTTCAATTATATGATTTCTTTTACTTAACTTGATCCGTAGGACTCCCTAAGCTATATTAAACCCTCTCTCGAGGCGAATAATGTCTAATCTTAGGTTAATTAGTGGAACTCTCGTTCGCTTATAATAACCCCCTAGGACAGCAGTAAATCGATCAATAGACTCCTATATTAGGTTTCACCCTAATTCGGCAAAATCTCGTAACCCTATCTCTAGGCGTTCGATCAACTCCGCTTAATTATGTTAGATCTTCTCTTAGGCAGGGTCTATTCCTCCTCCACCTAAGCACATTAGATTTGGATTAAGCAACATAATTAAGAACAAACTAAGTAATTTATCATATAACTTAAAAATCAAATAATAAAATCCATCTAGGTTTCATCCCCTTCAGGTATCTGAGGGGTTTAGTTCATAATGAATAAACAAACCATCGCAACAGAAAAGATAAAACAAAACATAGTAAAAATCCTAAAACCCCTGAAGGAATCGAAGGAGAATTCCACCGTCTTGAGTATAACTCCGGCTTCTTGGGATGGATCAACTGGCTATCCTCGCGTTATTCCCTAACTCTGAACTTCTCAGCTTGGCTCCTTGGCCTCGCTTTCGCCCCCTTCAATAGGTGATACTTGAGGGTTATTTATAGGCTCTTGCAACGCGATTCTTTCTCCCTAAGTATCCTTTTCCGACTAAAATTACTCTTTCCGGCATCAGAGGCACGGCCATGTCACACGCCCGTGTGAATCGAGACCTGACCGTGCTCGGATTTCTCTTGAGGCACGGCCGTGTGTGGCGGGGTTGAGGCCGTGCTCTAGGTGTTCGTCAAGGCACGATCGTATGTGCTTTGGGCCAGGCCGTGTCAATTTCGTGTTAAGGCCCATTTACTCCGTTTTAGGCCCGTTTTGTGTTCTTTTCATCCTTGGGTGCTTTACTGGGTATAAGACATGAAAAGAAAGGATTAAAAGCACCTTTTTATATAAAACAAGGGGTAAATCACCCAAAAGCATATTAAATGTGGGATAAAAATATGTTACTTTTACGGTTTATCATAGTTAAAAAGATTATATGACTATGGAAATGTAAATTAATGGACTTAGATGGTAATTATTCATATATGTTAATAGTGGAAAAATATTGACATGTATATGTTAGTTTTTAAGTTATATTGTAAGGGTAAAATAATAATTAATTAAATAAAAACAAAACAAATAACTAAAATGCTATCATTGTAACACCCATAACCCATATTTGTCGCTAGAACAGAGTTCAAAGTATTACTGGAATTTAAAGACTCAAATACAGACATTTCATATAATTTTACATTCATATCAGAAAACAATCATAATCACTCATATCGTCCCTTATATGAGCCCTTGATGCCCAAAATACACATTAGAATTAAATCGAGATCAAACCGGAAACTCAAAATTTTTTTTAGAAAATTTCAAAATTTTCCAAGGTGCAGGGGACATACGCCAGTGGGATAGATCGTGTGTCACACATGGTTGAGACACATGCCCGTATCTCTGCCCGTGTGGACGAAATTAGGCCATTTCCAAGGCCACATTTCTCACCCAATTTTTCTTCCACCTACATTAACACTTTAACACATTCACAAGCCAATACAAAACATTCAAATCAAGGCAAAACTAGGTCATATGCATGACATATCAATACATATGTTTAACTATCCAATTTACTAAAATAACCATACATACATATTGGCATATTTTACCATTTATAACATCACAAACCAATCACTAACATGTTTATATGATTTTCTAAATTCATCCATTTCAAATACACATCAAACATATTAAAGCCATTTTTACATATCAAAACATACCATTTACAAGCCATACCAATGGCTAGTTTTCAACCAAACACATACATATATACATGCCATCATTGGCCCAATTTAGCCTATACATGCCATTATAACAAAAAGTAATTTAATATTTATACCGAAATGAGCCGAAGGATAGTGTGATGATGCTCCGATCAGCTTCCAACCAATTCGAGTCTCTGAATTACTATAAAACAGGAAAAATAAAATAAAGTAAGCTTTTAAGCTTAGTAAGTTCGTATAACAGAAAATTAACTTACCATTCTTTCACATCTAATGTAAGCATACAAAATACACCCAAAGCAATTTGGCTAATAGCCTAAACACATACTTCATCAAACATGTTAGTCGTTTATTTCACATGAATATCAAGAACATGTATGAGCTCATCAAATATCAAATTTCCATTTATTTCGTGTATATATGGATAATGATTCATTTTGAATTCATATATTTTCTCATGTCAGGATTTTGCCCATTGAACCATTTAAAATGTCGATGGATACACGAATAGTACACACAAGGTGTACAAAACTATAATCCATCAATTCATATACATGAATGCTCATGCAAACATGTAAACAGGAAGCTCTTTCGAGCCATATAATGGGAAGCTCATGTGATCCATGTAACGGGAAGCTCATTCGAGCCATAATCGGGAAGTTCAAGATATCCAATATCAGGAAGCTCCGGAGAGCCAATTAATTAGGAAGCTCATGAAAGAGCCTTTAATTGAGAAGCTCCGAAGAGCCATATATCGGGATGCTCATAAGAGCTGCTGTGTGTCCACAACACATGTAGGATCACAACCAATCGGGATGCTCCGAAGAGCTATTAAAGGGAAGCTCGCAAGAACCATTTAACGGGAAGCTCATAAGAGCTAATAACAGGACGCTCTTTCGAGCTGTGGTGTGTCCACAACACATGCAGGACCACAACCAATACGGGAACCCTATATCCATCGAATTTTATTTATTCAAACGAGACTTAATGCTTATTGGTCATCATCGGATATGTGATTACTTTTATATACAAAGCAATAATATAATCACATACATACAATTCAATTTAACATTTAAACATGCAATTTAATTATATGAACTTACCTCAACAAGTGTTCGTGTACGCAAAATCTACTAATCTGACACTTTTTCTTTTCCTCGATCTAACTCCGTATTTGGTTTATCCGAATATGAAGCAAAAATTGAAGAACCAGCTTAAACCCTCTCTCCCATGGCTGTTCTTGGCTGAATTTTACGAGGGAATGTTTAGAAAATCTTTAATTCCAATTTTATTTCATTTTAATTTGGCAAAATTATAAATTTTGCCATTAATTGGTTTTATTTTATTAATTTCCTGTGTTATGCCGCCTCAGCCATTTACTTTAGGCATATTTATGCCTTAAGTCCTCCTTATTTATTGGTTAAGCATTTAATCACTTAACTATTATAATTAACAAGTTTTGCACCTTTTTCAATTTAGTCCTTTTTAACAAATTAGACATATAATCGGAAAAATTTCTTAACGAGATTTTCATACGAAATTCCCATCATACCATAGACCATAAAATAATATTAAAATAAAGTTTCTTTCAACCTCAAATTTGTGGTCCCGAAACCACTGTTCCAATTTCACTAAAAACGGGCTGTTATAACTCTCCCCCTTAAAGAATTTTCGTCCTCGAAAATCTTACCAGTAAAGAGGTTCGTATATTGCTTTCTCATAGTTTCTTCAGGTTCCCAGGTAGCCTCTTCTATTTCGTGTCATTTCCAAAGAACTTTTACTAGAGTTACCTTTTTATTTCTCAGTTCTTTTGTCTCTCATGCCGGAATCCTAATCGGTTCCTCATTATATGTCATGTCAGGCTGAATCTCAACATCTGTCGGAGAGATAACATGTGAAGGATATGACTGATATCGTCGTAACATAGAAACAAGAAAAACATTGTGAATTTTGTTAAGCTCTAGCGGTAATGCCAATCGATATGCAACAGGTCCGATTCTTTCAGTGATCTCATATGGCCCGATAAATCGTGAACTTAGTTTTCCTTTACGACCAAACTGAAGAACTTTTTTCCAAGGCAATACTTTCAAGAATACTTTGTCGTCGACTTGGAATTCTATTTCTTTTCTTTTAAGATCCGCATAGGATTTCTGACGATCAAAAGCTGCTTTCAAGCTGTCCCAGATCACTTTCACTTTTTCTTCGGTTTCACGGATCAGATCAACTCCATGTATCATTTTCTCACTGAGCTTAGTCCAATACAACAGAGTTCTACATTTACGACTATACAGAGCTTCATACGGTGCCATCTTTATGCTTGACTGATAGCTATTATTATATGTGAATTCGACTAACAACAAATATTTCCCCCAATTGCCTTCAAATTCTAAAAGACAACACTGAAGCATATCTTCTAGAACCTATATTACACGTTCGGATTGGCCATCAATATGTGGATGAAATACTGTAACACCCCCAGACCCGATCCAGACGTTATGGCTGAATCCGGTGATGTCACATCAAAGGGATAATTCCAAAATAACTTTGTTTAGTTAAAAACATAATTTTAAGATTTAGAAATCCTTGTAACTTGTTAAGTTATGATGAAAGCCCATGTTTTAAGAAAATGTCCATATGTTATAGTTATTTCAAAAACCATGTTAAACTTTAGAATTTTATTTTAAGTTTAATAATTAGGCAGTTGAAACAATAATAAAACCCAAAGGTAAAGTCAAGTTGGAGATACTAGGCCTTATTACATCCCAGTGTAAATAAAATAAAGTCATTCAAAACAAATAAACAAAACCTTCTAAGTATCTTGCAGTGTGGCTATCTCCGAGTCCTCTCCCACGTCGAGTCGTCTACTGAAGGTCACTTGAAACATTTAATAAAAGGGTGTGCGTTTCAAAACTCAGTGTGTACGACCCTTGGTAATCCAACCAACATGCGATTATCACATTGGGCCTAAGCCCTATCAAAATCGGTGGTCTTGGGCCTTAGCTCACAATGACCTCATATCATATCAGTATCACATGAATGCAATGCTCTCATCCCAAATCCAACCCTGCACTCCATTTCCCTTCCAACCCTACACTCATGTGGGGATATAAATATCAACCCACCCATCCCTAAACTCCAAAGGTAGCACCAACAGCGGCACTACTCAAACGTTGCAGGAAGGCTGCTAAGCATATAATGGGCTTAAAGCCACCGGTGATCCACGGTCGTCAAGCGACTATGCGGTCCTCACATTTCTTCCTCCGTATCATCCAACCCACCCAAGTGCAACATATATCTCATGAATGCAACATACACAATTTCACACATTAAGCACCTAAGGGTATTTTAGTCATTTCACTACCCAGGGGTATTTTTGTAAATCTACCCTACAGGGTATTTTCGTAATTCTATCCCACATGGGTATTTTCGTAATTTCTTTCATCTCAGGTTTTAGTTATGAACTTTGGCCCATCAACAAGTCCTTGTGGCTAAAGTGAACAGACACTATGCACCAGGTAGGATCCCAGAGAAGAGGAGGTGGGTCACTAGGACCGCTTAAGTACCAAGCTCTCCCTAGATCCAATCCTAGACATGCATATGTCCATTGCCACACTCTAACCTAGCGACTTGTCCATAGACATGTTTGACTATTAAATTAATTTTTATACTATTTAAGAATTTATCAGAACTAGGCCTAGAGTCTATTAAAACCCTAGCATGCATTTCTAAAATCCCATAAGGCCCACTAAGCCCACTCATGGCCATATAGCCAATTAAACCCAATCATGTTTATGTAGCCCATTAGGCCCGATCATAATCAAATCATATAACCATCCATATCAATCCATCATTCAATTTCACATATCAACTCTTGCCGATTGGGGTCCACGAGCTCGGCAGGCCCATTTAGCCCCGTTTGGCCCGGTCGACCAAAAAGTGGCCCGAGACTATGAGATCGCTCTCTTGGCCCTGGTAAACGTATCAGTGTTCCCACACGAATGTTTGCACACTCATGTGGTTGTCGGTGCCAACCTTTCGACTTTTCGGCATTTTGGGTTTTTCGGGATTTTGGCTTTTGCCAATTGTCGTGTGTGAAGTGTATGTACACACCTGGTTAATGCGACGTGCTACACTATCCCCAGCCTTAAACCTACAACCAATACCAATCTCTAATCAATCACACACTTAACCACAATATTTACCCAAAAACCGAAGCTTTACCATAACCTTATCGTGTGCCACCAGTTCTAGTAGCCCTTCCTTAGCTACTATTCACGAATATCCCCTAGATTTGCACCCACACATATACTATCAAAAATCAAGTGACTCATATTCCACACAAGTCACCTCTATAAGCCACACTTATATTCGGCCACTTACTAATCCACAATTGAGACGAGTACACTTACCACTTGCTAGCGATCTTTGAACCCTACCCTTGTTAATGCAAGGTTAACGATAAGAAAGAGTTAGATAGCCCTCTGGCTTTTACCAAAACACACTAAAGGAGGTTGACTAAGTACTTACCGAATCCAACCTTTGATCTTGCGGCCTAGATAGCTACTGAACGAGATCTGGCTTTTAAAACTTTATTAAGAGTAGATAACAGCAACCGATTTGTGATGGAGGAAAAACAACAAGGAATCGGTAAAAAGATAGGGCTATTTGATTATAAGGGAGTATTCAGCTTTTAGAGAAAGAAGAAGAACGCAACACCAATAGGGATTTCGGAAAAAAGGAATGATGGTTTTTCGGCAATGGAAGAATTCAGCAACGGAAGAAACAGAATGAGAGGGAGAAAAGAAAAGTAATGGAAAACCCAAGGAACCTCTCAAAGAAATTCGGCACCCCCTTTTATAGCCAAAAGCTGAAACTACCTTCCCCCAAAGTCCCATTCGGCACCAACTCTTCACACTTCTCAGCTCCTAACTTTTCTCCCTAATAACTCCTCAATCTCATTGAAAAACTCCTCCACAACCATCTCACAAGACCAATTCAAACTCTCCAATGCAAGAGTTCAAATCCAACACAAACTCTGGCCACCAATTTGCAAAATAAACACTCCAATAAAATACCATGCCACTACTCGAACCTTGGACTCCCTTGCCTGCTAATGACCCCACCTCCCTGGTCCCTAAGTGGCACCACTTTGCCACTACACCACAAGCTCTTTTGTGTCATTTTTCTTCTTCATTTATTTAAAAGGCCTACTAACTGAAGTCGCAGGTCCCTTGGGGCTTAAACCAAAATTTTTCCTATACCCTTACTTGATCTCAAGACATCTCCAACACCCCTAGACACTCCAAATTCATTAACCCTCAAAGCCCACATGCCAATTGTCATTTTCTCGCTCACTTAAAAATTTTCTGAGACCCAAAGCCCAAAGCCCAATAGGCCCAATTCTATTATGCCCAAATTCGGGGTGTTACATATACGGTACTAAAATGTAATTGTGTACCCAGAGCCTCTTGCAACTTATTCCAGAATCGGGATGTAAAATGGGGATCTCCATCTAAAATAATAGAGGCTGGCACTCCATGTAACAGCCCAATTTAAACCCTATTGGAACAGTAGTTTCGGGACAACGAATCCGAGTTAGAAAAATATTTTAAAACTATATTTTGTGTTTATTATGTGTGAATTTATTTGTGTGAAATTTTCGTGCTTTAATTTCGTCATTTGAGTGTCTGATTAAATAAAAGGATTAAATCGCGTAAAATGAAATTTTAGTGGTTATTTTTAGAATGGCTGAATAGTGGTTGTTCTTTTAACATGGAGGTTTTATGTTGCAATTATGCCATTGGACATATGAATGGACGGCATTAGACATATATTATATAGTTTTTATATTAATTAGTAAAGGTTAAAATAGTAAATAATAAATTAACATGTTATTATAATAAAACAAACATTAAACAAGCCATTATCATCTTTATCTTTGCCGAAATTAAAAGAGAAAGAAAATAAAAAACCAAGCTAGGTATTAGGCCCTTGTTCAAGCAAATTAAGGTATGTTTCGTTTTCAATTTTTGATAATTTTTACGTTTTTGAGATCGTTGCTTCGTGTTCTTCAAAACCCATGCTTAAATTTTGTGAATTGATGATGATTTTGAAATATGCCATTGATGAATTCATGAGTTTTGTGATGTTTGAGGATGGAATATGAAATAAATGTGTTAGATTAACATAGTTTGTCTTTGAATTTTTGATGAATTTGAGTAATTTGGACTAAATTGTGAAAATAATATTTTGAGGGACTAAAATGTGAAATAAATGAAATGTATGGATGTAACAGTGCGGTTTAGACCATAGTCGGAACAGTGGTTCGGGACCACAAATTCGAGTCAAAAAAATATTTTTATATTATTTTCTATGCCTTCAGTAATGATTAAGCATGTGTGAAAGTCTCGTATGAAAATTTGATTATTTCTGTGTTTAATTTGAGAAAAGGGTTAAATTGCATTAAATGAAAAACTAGCATGATATTTGTAAAAGTGCCTATTTGTTGTGGCTTTTAAATGTGGAGGCCTTATGAGGCAATTAAGCCAATACTAAGGTTAGTGGATGGCAAAGGACAAATATGACCTTATTATATATATGTTTCAAATATTAATTGAAGGGATAGTATAGTAAATAGTAAATAACATGTTTATAATAAAACAAAGCTTAAAATAAGCCTTTAATTTAGTGTTCATCCACCGAAAATTAGAAAGAAAAAGAAGGGTTTGAGCTTTGTGAAATTCGACACCTGTCTAGCTTGATTCAAGGTAAGTTTTGCTTCGATTTTTGATAATTTCTACGTTTTCGTAATCGTTGCCTCGAATACATTGAAACCCATGCTTCAATTTTGTGAATTGATGATTTTTTTGAAATGAGCCATTGATGAACACATGAATTTTGTGAAGTTTGATGGTGAATTATGAAAGATATGTGTTTGATTAACATAGTTTGTTTTTGAGTTTTTGATGAATTTGAGTATTTTGGACTTAATTGAGAAAATAGTATTTTGAGAGACTAAATTGTGAAATAAATGAAATGTGTAGACTTGAATGAGCATGGGTGATATTCGACCAAGCATGAGTATCATGAAATTTGGTGTATTTTGTGATTTTGTGAAATAAGGACTAAAATGTCAAAATGTGAAAATGTGAGGGATAATTTGTAAATTGCCCTAAATGTGTGTTCTTGGATTGAATTGAATGAATTGGTGAATAAAAGAGTTGAATTTGAATATGTATAGATCAAGAACCGAAGAAAACGGACTTAAATCGTGGAAAGTCAAAAGTTGTCGAATAACCGAATCCGATCGAATATCTGAATCCAAGGTAAGTCGATTTAAAAATAAATGTGTTTGAATTAAGTTATTTATGCATCTATGAAATTTGGTTGCTATGAATATGATCGGGATAAGATGTATGTGAAATCCGAGGATTTATATCGACGAGTTATTAATGTCCAAGAAGTCCCGTACGAACCTAGGAATAGATAGGAATTTCGTATGTCATGACATAGGTGTCCAATTTGTGATATCATGTAAGACCACGTCTGGGACATTGGCATTGATTCGAGACTTCGTGTAAGACCACTTCTGGGACGTTGGCATCGATATGAGATTTACGTGTAAGACCATGTCTGGGACATTGGCATCGTATTATCCGTGTAAGACCCTGTCTGGGACAGTGACATCGATATCTGAATACATGTAAGACCACGTCTGGGACATTGGCATTGTACGACTATTCCGAACACTCTGAGTATCCTATTTAGTTCTGAACGGTTCAACGGGCAAGTCTGAGATGCGAATGATTATATGTGATATCCATCCGTTTCAAGTACGTCTGAAGCATATGCTTTGAATAGGCATAAGAGGTAAGCTAACATGTACATTGATGCTATGAACAAAGTATGATATGTGTATGTTTGATATATGAGCAAAAGAGATGCTTGCGATATGATGTGTTGGTAAGCAATGGCAAACCAATTGAGCCAAAGAGAAACTTATGTGAATGGAATGAAGATATATTTATGAATTTGATTTGCGATGCTTATAATTGATTATATGTTAAGTTTATTTGTATATGGCTTACTAAGCTTTTGAAAGCTTATTTTGTGTGTGTTTATTCTGTTTTATAGATTGTCAAAGATACTGAAGGCTCGGGGACCGTCGAGGATCGTCATCACACTACTCAAACTTGTTTTGGTACCTTTTGAAAAGTGTATATAGCTAAATATGGCATGTATAGGCTAGTCTTTTTGGTATATGTTTGAGATGTGTAAATAGCCATGTGATGTGGCTAGATAAATGTTGGTAATATGCATGTCTGATTATGGTATATGGTGCATGTTTTGGTATGGCTTGATGGCAATGAAATGGTCTTATGAATGGTAAGCTTATGGATGCATAGTTAGCTCATTGTTGATGGAAAGATATGGATGTATCATACTTGGTTTAATTGTGAATAAGTTGAGCTATTTAGCATATAAGATGGTATGCTAGAAATAAGATTGAATTGGGTTGATATGAAGAACATTTGACATGATTTTGGTTGCCAGCTATGTATGGGATATTTCTTGTTTGAGCCTGTAGGTATGACCCTTGTGTGGGTGGCATTTTGGCCTTGAAAATGGCTTATAATTACCCACACGGTTGAGCACAAGGGCGTGTGACTCGACCATGTCCCTCGGGGTTGAAATTCAAGGCAAGTCAGGTTCGACCTTGTGTGACTGGCCGTGTGGTGCAAGTTAGTAGCGACCACGTGTGAGGCACACGGGCGTGTCCACGACCGTGTGGACCAATCAGTATGTATGCCCTGTTTTGACACGGCTTAGACAAATGGGCGTGTCTGAGGCCTTGGGAGGCACACGGCCTACCCACACGGGCGTGTGATCTCTGTAACTTAGAAAAAATTTTAAATTTTTGAGAATTTTCGTATGTGTTTGTTTTAGTCCCGGCCTTATTCTAGAGCATGCTTAAGGTCTCGCTGACCTATTTAAGGGACGCTTTGATCGCATTGGATGAATTATATTATGAAATGTCCGTAAAAGATTATGTTTGTCTGGTAATGCCTCTTAACCCTAATCTGGCGACAGATACGGGTTAGGGGTGTTACAATGGACTTGTATAATCATGGTGAACATTCGGCCTAAGCATGGTGTGTACAAATTTTGCATGTTTTGTGTTTTATGCAATAGGGACTAAATTGCAAAATGTGTAAAATGTCAAGGGCAAAATGGTAATTTACCTATTTATGTGTTTTTAGACTAAATTGAATAGAATGGTGTTTAAATAAGTTTAATTTGAATATGTTTAGATTAAGAACCAAAGAAAATGGATTTGGATCGGGGGAAATAAAAAATAAACGAATAGTCGTTTATTCCATCTGTCGATATCCGAGGTAAGTCTTTAAGCATTTCACGTTGTTAAAATTGAAATTATATAAATGTTATATGATGAATTGGAATTTTATGAATATATATATATGCATTGCCGAATGTAATTAAGCTTGGGAGCTAAGTTACGAGTTTGATTCGATTGAGATTTGATGTCCGAAAGTCTCGTACGAACCTTAGGAATAGCTAGGATACATATGTCATGACATAGGATTTTCGATATGTGTTTTCGTGTAAGATCACGTCTGGGACGTTGGCATTGTACGAGCCTTTCGACTATTCGAGTATTGATAAACCTAAAAGTAACATATTTTAAGCCCACATTTAGCATGCTTTTGGATGATTTAAGCCTTGAATTATGTAATTTGGTGCTCTTAATCCTTTGTTTTCATGTGTTATACTCAGGAGAGCACCGGAGGACGAAAAGAATGAAAAACGGGCCCAAAACGGAGTAAATGGGCCATATCACGAAATCCACACGGCCTGGGCCCAAGACCACACGGCCGTGCCCCATTCAACAGCCTCGAACACGGCCTGGCCACGACTTACACGGGCATATGCCATGGGCGTGTTCCTGTCGTGGGAAAGAAGAGTTTCACTCGGATTTGGATACTTAGGGGCAAAGAAACATATTCAGAAGCCTATATAAACACCCTAAGTATGACCAGAAAAGGGGGAACCCAAGGCTTTAGTCAGGGGACGTCCAGCTAGGCCAAAGAAGGCAGATTTGTGGGGATTTACTCGAAGATAGCCAGTTGATTCATCTCAAGAAGCCGGAATCATACTCAAGACGGAGGATCTCTCCTTCAATTCCTTCAGGGGTTTTAGGGATTTCTTATGTTTTGTTTTATCTTTTCTTTTGAGATGTTTTCTTTTATTGTTATGAACTAAACCCTTAGATACCTGAGGGGATGAAACCTAAGATGAATCTTGTTATCGTTTGCTAAACTATATGATAAATATTTGATTTGTTCTTAATTATGTGTTCTTAATTCTTGTGTTGATATTTCCAGGATACTAATTCAAGGGTGATGTGCTTAGGTGGAGGAACAAAAGTCACTGCCTAAGAGTAGATCTAGCATAATTAAGCGGAGTTGATTGCACGCCTAGAGATAGGGTGACGAGATTTTGCCGGATTAGGGTGAAACCTAATATGGGAGTCCATAGATCGAGCTAATGCAATTCTAGGGGTTTTAATTAGAAAGAGATTTCAATTAATCAACCTAGGGTTAGACGTTAGTCGCCTCGAGAGAGGGATTAATATAACTTAGGGAATCTTACGGATCAAGTCAAGTGAATAAATCGTCTGGTTCAGAATTAGATAACAAGTGAAGTCTAGGTGGATTCTTCCTTGGGTGTCGTCTTAATTAATTGGTTTTTCCTCAAAGTATTTTTCCCAATTTCATTCTTCTTTGTCTTAGAGTCTTTATTTTAGTAGTTAGTTAATTTTAGATTAAATAAAAATCACTTTAATTCTTAGGCTAAATAATAAAGAGAGAGTTAGTATTAGTACTTTTGGTTCCTTTGGGTTCGATATTCCGGTCTTGCCTTAACTATACTACTGTTCGATAGGTGCGCTTGCCTCACATCATTGTCATAGTTAGTTTCCAAGTTTGATTATTCTTTTTATAAATTTTAAGACTTTGACATCGCATAAAACAACGATCAAGTATCCTTTTTAATTCAGAATTGTTCAACGGGCAATGATAAATTAAGATCGAGTGTAAATCAAGTTAAAAATACTCAGGTATGTTTTTATACTATGTTATGAAATTAAGTTAAGTTGCATACTTGAATTGATGGTATAAGTTCATGTGAAATATGAATTATGAGATTGCATATTTGAACATATATATATTCGGCCTTTTTAATGTATATGTATGGAGGAAAGTGATGGTTAGCTATACTAATGTTTATTTGAGTATTCAACCAAAGTGAAATTAATACAAAACATATATGTCTTGATATATGATAATATATGTTGTTAATGATTTATTTTTGTTTGAATTGATAAATTTTAGTTTATATTTAAATGTTTCAAAGCTTAAGACTTACTAAGCTGCGAATGCTTACTGTCTGTATGTTTACTCTTCGTTTTATAGATTTTGGAAGTTGGTACGAGCTCGAGGATCGTCAGAGAAATCCGTCACACTATCGATCGCTATTTCGATACTTTTAAAGCTTGAATTTTTGAACCTATGGCATGTATAGTCTAGAATTTGTTTTTATTAGTTTTGAAGTTGTAATTGTTAAGCCATGCAAAAATGGCTAAATATGATGTTTAAGTTTATGAAATTTGGTCATGGTATATGTGTGTGGTAAACTTGATATATGGATGATGGATGTATTTTGGTTATGGATTGTTAACGATGCTAATGATAATGAATTTTGGTCATGTATTAGCTTAATTTGTAAATATAGATGATGGTTTTAATCTAATTTATGGTTCGGCAATGGTGATTTAATCATGTGGTTAAATGTTTAGTAATATGTTAATATTGATATTGTTTGTATTCGTTATGTGTGGAATAAGCTATACTATGGATATTTGACAATTTGATATGGTTACTTTGAGTTAATTTGAAATGGTATGCTTGTATTGGTGTAATGGTTTAGAAATGGTGAATAATATGTATAAGTATATTCGACTAAAGTATTAGACTCATATTAATGAGTATGTGATATGGTTTATATTATGTATTGAAGTTATCTTGGATGACCGAATATGTAGTTAACTGACTGGTTATATGTATGTACTTTAAGAATGCGAATAGGGTGTACGTTTAGTGTTATTTGTGCTCAAAATGGTTCGAATCAATATGGTCATATGCGCATGAACTTTTGTCAAGAGAAGAGGTATATTTGGTCTTGAAATGATATTTGTTTAAATGAGTATATATATATATATATATGGCTAGTATGCCGTGTGGTTAATTTAACTTAGATTAATGTGCATAACATGTGAATTGGCATAGTCATGAATTTAATTAATGGAATAAGTTAATATTGATTCGGTAATTATGCTTAGATCTAGCTTTGACATTAGGAAATATGCGCATGGTATAATAATAACTAAAGTATGCTTGGTCATGATTTTATATCACCAATGACGTATAAATTAATGAAAAATTTAGTAGTAAAGTATGGTTCGATTGATGTTTAAATTTGTATATGTGCAAGAGCTATATATAATAATAGGTTTGATATTTGATTAATGGAATAGTTGTTTTGTTATACGTTTTGTATTTGATATGTTTTAATAGATGCTAGATTATGTTTTAATTATGAAATTTTATGATGTTATGATTTTAAGACTCGATATTTGATTACGTTACGAGCATAGATGTGATTGAATTTTGAGTTGTCAATTGTAATGAATATTTGTATGAACTGTAACACCCCAAACCCGGTCAACACACCACGACCGAATCTGACATGTTACAGAGGAAAAACGTTTTGAGGAAATCAGGTTAAGGTTAAATTTTAGTGAAAATTCTTTGTTGTATTATGCCTAAAGAAATCAGGGCATGATTATTTAAAATCGATAGTTTACTTTGGGATCCCAGAAATCAGTCTTTAAAACTTAGTTGCCGATCCATAGATTAGAAAACCTTTTTGTCATTTTAAAAGAAACCCAAATGATTAATTTGAAAACCGTTTCTATTTGAGTGTGGAAACTTAAGTTTGAAAATCGTTTAAGTTGTCGAAAACATTTGAGTTGTCATTTATATCAAGTGATTTGTATTACCCGATGGTAAAGTTTTGAAAACCATTGCGTTTTGTAGTTTAGAAAACCTTGCGCTCACATTATTAAATTAATCAAGTAATTCACTTAACCATGTTCGAAATCAAATCCAAAACATATAAATAATTCAAAACATAATTTAAAAGGCCTTATTACAAACCCAAATAATAAAAGCAAAATATAAAATAATTACCCAATTCAAAATCCAAGTAAAACCAAATGTTTTAATGCATGGGCCACCTCGAGTCCACCCAGCTCCTCATCCGCGATCTACGAATCACCTGAAAAGATAAGGGAGAAGGTGAGTCACCAAGACTCAGTGCATAATCCCTCCCCCGGTTAATACAACAAGCTTACACAAATCATAACCAAGCAATATATCATGCACCCAAACCTAGCCATCCATAACTCCGTTTCTACCCCGTGTGGTACCAAACCACTGGTGGTGCCAAACCACTAGTGACCCAAAGTCACGATATCCAATAATAATGTGGTGCCAAACCGCTGGTGACCCAAAGTCACGAATAATCCATCTGTGGGGCCAACCCACGTTGTGATACCAAATCACTGGCGACAATCCCGTCATATCAAATGTGGGGCCAACCCACTGTGGTACTAAGCCACTGGGACGAGTCGCTATGAGGTGCCAAACCTCTGGTGACCCAAAGTCACAAAATAAACTGTGGTACCAAACCACTGGAGGTGCCAAACCTCTGGTGTCCCAAAGACACGGATATCAAATCTTCCCCCTCCTCTCATATCACCCACATCAATGCATCACATGTACAAATCATGCCATCATGCCTTAATATGAACATACAACAAATATATCATAGTTCATGGTATTAAGCATCATATAGCAACATCATATTGAAACGGACTTACCCGTATCCTTGCTCATACCCATAAGGTATCATATCATGATCTTCACAGTTTTCGGCTTTTCACATATTTAGGTTATTAATATATATTTACTAAGTTATAAAGTGTGTAAGTTACACACTTGTTACTAGCGAAATCACTAAATCCCGAAGACCCGATCTACCGCACTAGATCTCCCTATCCTACATTCGGCCAAACCACAAAACCATTAACAAGGCCATTCGGCCATACCAATAAATCTTAGTCTCAATAGCCTTCGGCTTTTCAACAACTTAAAGAATGATGAACCAACATAGATATCCTTACAACTTGACTTACCAACTTCGATCGCTAAAGAATAGGGGCTTAAATCGACTGCTTCCACAATCCCGAAGAACTTAGGAGAAATCGATTCCCATTAATGATTAACAACACTATCAACAAATGCCGGATTAGGCTTTCACCTATGTGTGTCGACAGAGAAGAAGAGAAAGTAAGAAGGGAGTTTCGGCCATGGACACTTACCTTCTTAAAACCGATTGAAGAAACAACCAAAAGAGATCAAGGCTTGATTGAGATTCGGCCAAAATAAACTAGAAGAAAGAAAGAAGATTCGGCTATGGTGGATAGAAAACAAACAAATAAGATTCGGCTAGAGTGGAAAAAGAGAAAGGAAAAGAAAAATGCAATGGAAGAGGGAGGATTCGGCAATAGAGTATGGTTGATAGAAGAGAAAAGCAATTAAGATTCGGCTAAACCAAAAAGGAGAGAAAGAAAGAAATATGAATGGTATTCGGCTTTGATCAAGAATGAGAGAAAGAAAAAGAGAGAGAGATGGGGAGAAAGAGAGTCGGCCAAGAAAAAAAAAATAAGATGAAAGAAAAATGCCTCCCTTCAATGATAGAATATTTTCGGCACAAAGAGAAAAAGAGCTTGAGAGGAAAAGAAAACAATACCAATTTGGTCAAGAATAAAAGCCAAAACCAAAACAAAAGCTTACCTATTGCTCAAATTCGGTTTAGGAGAAAGAGTTTTGAGAGAAAAGAAAATGATGCACAAAATGCTAAGGAATTTGACCAACTAGCTACCAACCTACCAAAACCTTCAACAAAATTCGGTCACCCCCTAGACCATAATGCCGTCCACATACATGGACAAGTTGGCCATTAAAAAGTTTCCAAAAACCTCATCCTTAATCCAAGCCTTATGTCCCCTTATCATTCCTTAATCAAAATGATTCATTTCCCCAAGTTCAAGCTTACCTAAACTATTTGTCATCTTGCCATAAAAATTTAAAGTCCAACTTACCAAATATAGAGCTTGGCCGACACTTGATGTAAAGGTGCAGAAAAATAAAGTCTCCAAATGCACTCCATGTTATTCGAACCATTCCCCTCAAGCAACTACTCATGCGCCACTTCCACTATGCTACCAGCTTCTCTTGTGCTAATTTTAGACATTTAAATTAACTTAAGTATCAGGGTCACCTGATCCACTTCACTAATTTCTCAATACTAAAAATTATTCTAGCTTCGTTAATAATTCCAAGCCTTCACAAGACTATATTAAGCACACAATAAAATCATACCCGAACTAACACAAGTAACAAGATGATACTCAAATTTTTAGGATGTTACAATTCTACCCCCTTAAAGAAAAATTTCGTCCTCGAAATTACATGGTCAAAAGAGTTGAGGGTACTGCTGTCTCATCACATCCTCCGGTTCCCACGTAGCTTCTTCCACGCCATGGTTTCGCCATAATACCTTCACTAATGGAACTGACTTCCTGCGCAACACTTTCACATCTCGATCTAGAATCTGCACTGGTTCTTCTTCCACCGTCAAATCTGGACTCACTTCTATTTCCTCCACTGCCACGACATGCGATGGATCAGAACGATAGCGTCTAAGCATGGAGACATGGAACACATCGTGTATCTGACTCAGCTCTGCTGGCAACTCGAGCTGACAGGCTACTGGTCCCACTCGTCTCAACACCTTATACAGCCCAATAAACCTTGGACTTAACTTGCCTTTTCTCCCAAACCTCAACACTTTCTTCCATGGCGAGACCTTCAAAAAGACCTGGTCACCCACGGCAAACTCTATATCCCTCCGCTTGAGATCGGCATACGACTTCTGTCTGTCCGATGCTTCCTTCAAACGAGCCTGAATCAACTTAACCTTATCCTCAGTCTCTGCAACCAACTCTGGTCCCAACATCTGACGCTCACCCAACTCTGTCCAGCATGTAGGTGTGCGACACTTCCTACCATACAACGCCTCATATGGTGCCATCTTAATGCTTGCCTGGTAACTATTGTTGTATGCAAATTCAGCTAATGGTAAAAACTCTTCCCAGCTGCCTCTGAAGTCCAAAACACAACCTCTCAGCATATCCTCTAAAATCTATATAACCCTTTCCGACTACCCGTCAGACTGTGGATGAAATGCCATACTGAAATCCAACCGCGTACCCAAAGCCTGATGTAACGCTCTCCAAAACCTCGACGTAAATCTAGGATCTCTGTCCGAGATGATCGACACTGGCACACCGTGCAACCTCACTATCTCCGCCACATACAACTTAGCTAACTTCTGAAGCGAGTAATCCACCCTTACCGGAATGAAATGAGCTGACTTAGTCAGACGATCCACAATCACCCAAACTGAGTCCTTCTTACTAGGTGTAAGGGGTAATCCACTGACAAAGTCCATAGTGATCCTTTCCCACTTCTACTCCATAGTGATCCTTTCCCACTTCTACTGTGGAATCTTCACCGGCTGAAGTAACCCAGACGGCAACTGATGTTCAGCCTTGACCTGCTGACACGTCAGACATTTACCCACAAACTCAGTTACCTCCCGCTTCAGACCTGGCCACCAAAACTGCTCTCTTAAATCCCGATACATCTTGCTACCTCCAGGATACATAGCGTATGGGCTGCTATGTGCGTCCTGAAGAATTCTCTGCCTCAACTCGACATCCTTCGGCATACAAGCTCTCCCTTAAAAACACAATACTCCGTCTCTGGACAAACTATAATCCTCTAAACCACCATTCTGAACCTGCAACCTCCGATCATTCAAACCCTCATCCTCTAACCGTTTCTCCCTAATCTGCTCAACCCAAGTCGACTTAACCTGCAATTCTGCCAAAAGACTCCCATCGTCATACAAGCTAAGACGAGCAAACATCGATCTTAAGTCTGATACAACCTTACGGCTCAACGCGTCTGCCACCACATTAGCCTTACCCGGATGATACTCAATCGAACAGTCGTAGTCCTTCAACAACTCAATCCATCTGCGCTGCCTCAAGTTCAAATCCTTCTGAGTCAAAAGATACTTTAGACTCTTGTGCTCCGTGTATACTATCGACTTCTCTCCGTACAAATAGTGTCTCCATAACTTCAAAGCGAAAACCACTGCAGCTAATTCCAAGTCATGCGTCGAATAGTTAACCTCATGTGGTCTCAACTGTCCAGATGCATAAGCCACTACCTTCCCTTCCTGCATCAGCACACATCCCAAGCCAGTATGTGATGCATCACAGTATACCGTGAATTCCTTACCTGCCTCAGGCTGAATCAAAATCGGAGCTTCAGTCAGAATCTTCTTCAACTTGTCGAAACTTCATTGCTGCTTCTCAGTCCACACAAATGGAACTCCTTTCCTCAATAACTTGGTCATTGGTGCTGCGATCAAAGAAAATCCCTCTACAAATCTTCGGTAATACCCTGCCAGACTTAGAAAACTCCGAATTTCTGCCACTGACTTAGGCGGCTTCCAATCCAACACTGCCTCAATCTTTCGAGGGTCCACTCTAATCCCCTCAGCTGATACTACGTGACCCAAGAAAGTCACCTCCCTAAGCCAGAACTCGCACTTACTAAATTTGGCATATAGCTGCTTTTCCCTCAGAATCTGCAACACTACTCGCAAATGCGCATCATGATCCTTCTCTGACTTGGAGTATACCAAAATGTCGTCTATAAACACCACGACAAACTGATCCAAAAACTGCTGGAATACCCGGCTCATCATGTCCATGAATGCTGCCGGCGCGTTAGTCAACCCAAACGACATTACCAGAAACTCGTAGTGCCCATACCGAGTACGAAATGCCGTCTTATGGATATCAGCCTCTTTCACCTTTAGCTGATGATACTCAGACCTTAAATCAATCTTGGAGAAAACCGCTACCCCCTTAAGCTGATCGAACAAGTCATCTATCCTCGGCAATGGATACTTGTTTTTGATTGTCAGCTTATTCAACTGGCGGTAGTCTATACACATCCGCATCGTACCATCCTTCTTCTTAACAAAGAGTATCGGTGCTCCCCAAGGCGAAACACTTGGTCGGATAAAACCTCGGTCCAACAACTCTTGAATCTGAGCCTTTAATTCCACTAATTCCTTCGGCGCCATCCTATACGGAACGATAGACACTGGCGCAGTTCCGGGTAACAGATTTATGCCAAATTCAACTTCACGATCCAGAGGCAATCCCAGAAGTTCTTCTGGAAATACGTCAGCATATTTTTTTACCGTTTGGACATTCCCTACAGTAGACTCCTTAGCCTCTAACGCACACACATGAACCATAAATGCCGCACAGCCCTTCCTGACCATCTTCTTAGCTTTCAACGCAGATACCACGTTGGATAGATAATCTCTTCTATTACCTATCATAACCACCTCTTCACCCACAGCTGTCTTCAAAACCATGCGCTTAGCAGCGCAATCCAAACTTGCCTGGTACTTGACCAACCAGTCCATCCCAAGAATCAGATCGAACTCCCCAAACGGCAGTTCCATCAGATCAGCTACAAACACTACCCCTTGAAGTTCTAGGGGTACATCCCTATACAGCTTATTCACTTCTACAGAGTGACCTAGAGGGCTAAGTACTGTCATCTCCCTAGAAGTAGTCTCAGAGTCTAAGTTCATGGTCTCTACTATGCTACTAGCAACATACGAATGCGTCGAACCCACATCTATCAAAGCAGTATATGGTAAACCAAAGATTAAGAACGTACCGATTATAACGTCCGGTGCGTCGCCCTCCTCCCGACGCCTTGCTGCATATACTAACCCAGGCTGTCTTGCCTCAGTGTGGCCTTGTAACACCCCTATTTACCCGAGACCGTTGCCGGAGTCGAGTATGAGGCATTACTAGACTTGACTACTAATTCAGGGCATAAAAATTTAAAACTGTCCTACTGCATCATGCTGACTAAATTGACCATAACTCGAGTTACAAAACTCGAAATTTGGATCCGTAAATTTTCCTTGAAACTAGACTCATATGTCTTCTTACCATAATTTTTCCAGAATTTTTCATATGTCCAATTAGTACAGTTTATTCATCAAAGTTTCCCCTATTTCACTGTTTGTTGGTTCTAACCTATCTTTACAAAAATTCAGTTATCTCATTGTACAGAATCTCAATAATGTTCTTGCTTATTCTAATCAAAAATAGACTCATTAAGCTTTCTAATCATATAAACTATGATCCATGATTATTTTTGTACAATTTTTAACAATTTTTCCAAGACAGAACAGGGAATCACGAAGTCATTCAAAACCAGTCTCACTGAACTTGAAATATCTCATAATATAAAATTCCTTTTCCTACTTTGTTTATTTCATATAAAAATAGACATAATAAACTTTAATTCTATATCTTATTCACTCTCTAATTCCATTTCTCCTATTTTTGGTGATTTTTCAAAATCACATTACTGCTGTTAACTGAAAACTGTTTCATTTAAACTCCAAACATTAATCATACTTATACACAAAAGTATAGCCATTTTCGCATGCCTTATACAAATATATACAACTTCGAAACCAGCAATATCAACACTAGACTATGCATGCCACGTAACTAAATCTCCAAGCATTTAGTCAATTAACACCCCTTTTAACTACTAAATTGGATAGTGTGATGAGATCTCCTTCGACTTCCAACCCGAGCAAGTCTTCGAAACTCTATAAACATAGGAAAATTTCACAAAGTAAGCTTTGAAAGCTTAGTAAGCCATAAGCAAATAATTCACCATAGAAACATATATAATTCAATTCAAAATGGCCAAATTTAGTTAATCACATACACATATAGAATCACTTTTCTCATATAATCCATGTTTCCTCGTTAAGTAACTTCACTTACTCATAATTTATCATTATTCATAAACTTTCACCTTTCATAGCCTTAAGGCCAAACACTCACACATTCAATAATAGATATTTTATTTAGCAAATTGGTCAACAATTTACTTACAAAATTGGACCAGATCTTGAAACATAAATAGACACAACAATTGCCACTTTTGGACAGCATTGCTACATGTTTCAGTTAGCTTTTATCTTTATTATTACAAGCATTTAAGGTTAGTATGACATAACCAAAGATGACCTATTTTGGACAGCAATAATCCTCCTACTAACGACAACATTTAACAACTAAAATACAATAAGTGTCTTAAATCGGAAAACCAATGATTTACAATATAACAGCAGCATATTAATTAACTAAGCACCATGAATTTGTCCTAATTTGGACAGCCAATGATTTATAGTATAACAGCAGCATATCAATTAATAATAAACTGTCTTAAGTTCAACTTTAACTCCCTCATGCAGTACAAATCGAACAACATGTAAGCTAACTTCAAACCTTCCCCAAATGTGCTTGTTAAACTTTAATGTACCATTCACCACTCGAATAGCTATTATCAAAATTAATTAACCTTTTTCAACTGACATCAACAATGAATGAACACCAAAATAAATAAAATTTTAAAGTATGGAGTTCAAGAACTCACTAAAGTCAACAGATTAAAATAACCCTTAGATATAACTTCAGCAGCCTATGCTTTGTATTTATTCTCACCAAACAGTCCTCATAATGGTAGCATTAACCACATAAATGACCAGGTTTCAGACATTTTAAAACACAAACTAATTTCCACAGCATTAATTCGATACATTAAATTGCATTCAAACAAGAATTCAACAGCATTAAATACATCACTACTATCCATTTCTTTCCATATCAGTCGACCCACACCACCAGGAATACAAACATTATTGGCATGCATGCTATCTGCATGCAGCAACCATTCAACTTCCTTCTCCTACCATCCTTACCAATTTCACCATCTAACAGAACAATAAGGGAAAAAGGAGAAAACAACAAGGGTGTGAAATTCTCACATATAACTAGTAACAAATATCAATTTACTAATTTAGCTTATCTCCAATAACCAATAGAATTACACATACCTGAACATCAAACTCATTTACCGGGTTTAAATTCCACATCATCAAAAATCTATTTAAGCATATACTTATAATAATTCACCGGCATAAAGCCTGCTAGGCTTAAAGCCCGATATCTTTCACTGGCTCAAAGCCTGCTAGGCTTAAAGCCCGATATTATCCACCGGCATAAAGCCTGCTAGGCTTAAAGCCCGATATTATCCACCGGCTCAAAGCCTGCTAGGCTTAAAGCCTGAATACTTTCACCAACACGAGGCTTGTTAGGCTCAAAGCCTGAATATCATATTTATAAAGCTGCTTCGCAACCAATTCGTATATCGAAACTTTTATATACTTCATAATCTTTGTACGAATTTTTCGAATATCATATCTCAATCGAACTAAACTTAATCATATTAAATTATACCTTTAAATTAACGATCCATCTAAGCCACCCTTTAACATATATACATTCATAAAGCTTAAACCTCAACCACATAGGTACATATATTTCCATTAAAATTATACACATCAATTTAGATAAATTCTATACAATATGATTGCTTAAAAACTTACCTCGAATATCGACGGACTTCACTTCCCGACTATTCAATTAACTCCTCCTTTCCCCAATCCAATCCCGATTCTTTCTATACTTGATCAAAATAATTGCCAAGTAATTTATTCAAATTCAATTTTCCTATTTAATTTAATCCAATAATAATATTGACAAGATTCTACTATTTAACTCATATAATTTACACCTTTTAAATAAGTCCTCGAAGCATTAAAACTCAAATTACCTAGATTCGACTAAGACACATTGAAGGCCGAATACCCCTAGCCCTTGTATCAATTCATTTTTTTTTATATTAATATTATTAGCTTTTTGACCCCCTTTTTAAAATTTCATTCAATAACAATCTAACACATTTTGTCTCTTCACCCCTTTTTATGGCCGCATATACTACTCCAACACACATATATATCTCAACATATATATATATACAAGTTTATAAGACCAAACAATTTAAACCAACTCAACATCATAAACATTCACCCAAACATTAGCCGAATGTAAAGGGCATTTCTATGCTCAATTTACAATAATTTCCATAACATTTCAAACAATTTAAAACTACTATTTTCTATTTCCTCAAAATCCCTTTCTCAACTTATCTTGTATTTACTAACACAACACCCCACAATTTCACCTCCATGGCCGAATCTAAGTGTACCAAATTCTAGAAATTTTAACATGGTTTTGATAAAAATCAAGATAACCAACTCAATTTAATAGGAATTTACTAAAATAAAACTCAACTACTTACCTTAAGAGAACATGCATCAACCGAAACTATGAAGCTTAAGTTTTTCTCCCCTTTCCTCTTTGTTTTCGTGGAGAAGATGAAGAAAAAATGGGGAGATAAAAATAATATTTTCTTCCTATTATTATTATTCCCTTCACATTATAAATTAAGTGAATAAAAAGCCATTAACCAAAAACAATTGATTTAATATAAGCATACTATCACTATGCCGTCCATCACCATGAGATTTGGGTTAATTGACATGCAAATTCATTCTTTCAAACAACACTTCAATTAAACCCTTTAATTTAATGAATGCTACTTTTTACCACTTATGTAATTTGGTCCTTTTTCTTAAATTAAACATACAAACAGTCAAATAATTTTCACGAAATTTTAACACATACTCAATCATACATATTTAACACGAAAAATAATATTAATTTATTTTTTGACTAGAACTCGTGGTCCCGAAATCACATTTCTGATCAGGCTAAAATCGAGTTGTTCTCAAGTGGGATTTTATTATAATTTAGTATTAAATTATAAAACAATTATAATATAATCTTTAACATATAAAATAACACTTAAAAACATGTTATAAGACCACATTGCCGTCCACTATAACTTAAAATGGTTATATTATCCTTTAAGGACTTCACTAAAATAAAGCCACATCAATCTAACCATAAATCAAATAAAAGGCCACTTTTACCAGTTACGCGATTTAATCCTTTTAAACTAATTGAGCACACAAACAGTTAAATTTTCATACGAAACTTTCACACACATTAATTCACATATAACTGACTCAAAATATAATATTAAAATATTTCTCGGACTCGGATTCGTGGTCCCGAAACCACCATTCCGATTAGGGTCAAATTTGGACTGTTACAGGCCTGCACCTCTGCCCGATGCTCCGCGACCCCGACCAGAACTATTACCTCCTCTACCGTTACCATGACCCCTCTGCGGTGGCGGTCCCTCATTTCTGAACTAAGCACGACCCTGACCCTCAGACTGATTCCTGGCTAGCTTACGTGGACAGTCCCTCACACGATGATCCAACGAGCCACACTCAAAACATCCTTTCCCACCGGTCCAACATTCGCTCAAATGAGATTTCTCGCACCGATTACACTGCGCTGGTCCCTGATTAGCAGTAACAGGCCTCCCAGATTGATTCGGCCCACTCTGCCTAGCCCTTTTCTGAGAATTACCAGCCGACCCAGATGATTCAAAGCCCCTCTTATGCCTATTCCTATCGTGATTCTGCCTCACAGATTCCTTTATCCCCTCGGCTATCTTAGCCTTTTCTACTAGCACAGTAAACTCTCGCTCCTGCTGTGGAGCAATCAATAATCTCAGCTCATCCCTCAGTCCGTCCTCAAACCTGACACATCGCTCGTGCTCCGTAGCCACGATACCTCTAGCATACCGGCTCAATCTTAAAAATTCTGCCTCATACTCTGATACGAACTTACTCCCCTGAAACAATCTTAGAAATGCCTTCCGCTGCGCATCAATGTAGCTAGACCCAACATATTTCTTCTGATATGCTGCCTTAAAATAGTCCCAAGTGAGATCCTCCACTGCAGCACTATCCCGCACCGTGAGCCACCACTGGTATGACTCATCCCGAAGAAGCGACACTATCCCTTTCAGCTTATCCTCAGCAGTTAGATCCAAGTCATCCATGATTCGCTCCGTCGCCTCTAACCAATACTCAGCCATACTGGGAGCCACACCAGAAACACCTCGAAATACCTCAGCTCTATTGGCTCGGAGTCGCTCAGGTACAGATTTTCGAGCTCCCGCACCTCCACCTACTCCAGCTACCCTCTCAAGAACTCGCAGCATCGCCTGAGACACTGCGTCATCCCCCGTCTAATCCTGGAACTCACCACCTACAGCTGGTGGTGGTGCTGGTATCTCATTTTTCGACCCCTGACCAGACCTCACTGGCTCAGACACAGCCATCCTACCCCTACCGCGTCCACGCGTATTACGACCCCGACCTCGAGTACTCATGTCTAAAGTCTCGACTTATCTGATTTAAAAGTTTTATGCATTAGTCATTATTCCACTATCTTTAAAGCACAGTTTTATGAATAATTCTTATTAAAGAGTTTTGTTTTCGCGAGTCCATAGAGTCCTATAAATTTCAGTCTCTAAAGTAGTCCACTATCACTAGTCATTCAAAGTTTATAACATCCAAAAATCACAACCAAAGGCTAGAGGTACTTACCTGGGCGAATTGGTGCCGGAGACTCGGTGCCATGCCTTTCAAATCATATAATTTCAAACAAAAACATTTTGAGACCATATTTTAAAACATTTTGGGCCTCGGGCCCATAGCCGAGCCTTTGAACTTGGCTCTGATACCACAATAGTAACAACCCAAACCCGGTCAACACACCACGACCGAATCTGACATGTTACAGAGGAAAAAAATTTTGAGTAAATCAAGTTAAGGTTAAATTTTAGTGAAAATTCTTTGTTGTTTTATGCCTAAAGAAATCAGGGCATGATTATTTAAAATCGATAGTTTACTTTGGGATCCCGAAAATCAGTCTTTAAAACTTAGTTTCCGATCCATAGATTAGAAAACCTTTTTGTCATTTTAAAAGAAACCCAAATGATTAATTTGAAAACCGTTTCTATTTGAGTGTGGAAACTTAAGTTTGAAAACTGTTTAAGTTGTCGAAAACATTTGAGTTGTCATTTATTATCAAGTGATTTGTATTACCCGATGGTAAAGTTTTGAAAACCATTGCGTTTTGTAGTTTAGAAAACCTTGCGCTCACATTATTAAATTAATCAAGTAATTCACTTAACCATGTTCGAAATCAAATCCAAAACATATAAATAATTCAAAACATAATTTAAAAGGCCTTATTACAAACCCAAATAATAAAAGCAAAATATAAAATAATTACCCAATTCAAAATCCAAGTAAAACCAAATGTTTTAATGCATGGGCCACCTCGAGTCCACCCGGCTCCTCATCCGCGATCTACAAATCACCTGAAAAGATAAGGGAGAAGGTGAGTCACCAAGACTCAGTGCATAATCCCTCCCCTGGTTAATACAACAAGCTTACACAAATCATAACCAAGCAATATATCATGCACCCAAACCTAGCCATCCATAACTCCGTTTCTACCCCGTGTGGTACCAAACCACTGGTGGTGCCAAACCACTGGTGACCCAAAGTCACGATATCCAATAATAATGTGGTGCCAAACCACTGGTGACCCAAAGTCACGAATAATCCATCTGTGGGGCCAACCCACGTTGTGATACCAAATCACTAGCGACAATCTCGTCATATCAAATGTGGGGCCAACCCACTATGGTACTAAGCCATTGCGACGAGTCGCTATGAGGTGTCAAACCTCTGGAGACCCAAAGTCCCAAAATAAACTGTGGTACCAAACCACTGGAGGTGCCAAACCTCTGGTGTCCCAAAGACACGGATATCAAATCTTCCCCCTCCTCTCATATCACCCACATCAATGCATCTCATGTACAAATCATGCCATCATGCCTTAATATGAACATATAGCAAATATATCATAGTTCATGGTATTAAGCATCATATAGCAACATCATATTGAAACGGACTTACCCGTATCCTTGCTCATACCCATAAGGTATCATATCATGATCTTCACAGTTTTCAGCTTTTCACATATTTAGGTTATTAATATATATTTACTAAGTTATAAAGTGTGTAAGTTACACACCTGTTACTAGCGAAATCACTAAATCCCGAAGACCCGATCTACCGCACTAGATCTCCCTGTCCTACATTCGGCCAAACCACAAAACCATTAACAAGGCCATTCGGCCATACCAATAAATCTTAGTCTCAATAGCCTTCGGCTTTTCAACAACTTAAAGAATGATGAACCAACATAGATATCCTTACCACTTGAATTACCAACTTCGATCGCTAAAGAATAGGGGCTTAAATCGACTACTTCCACAATCCCGAAGAACCTAGGAGAAATCGGTTCCCATTAATGATTAACAACACTATCAACAAATGCCGGATTAGGCTTTCACCAATGTGTGTCGACAGAGAAGAAGAGAAAGTAAGAAGGGAGTTTCAGCCATGGACACTTACCTTCTTAAAACCGATTGAAGAAACAACCAAAAGAGATCAAGGCTTGATTGAGATTCGGCCAAAATAAACTAGAAGAAAGAAAAAAGATTTGGCTATGGTGGATAGAAAACAAACAAATGAGATTCGGCTAGAGTGGAAAAAGAGAAAGGAAAAGAAAAATGCAATGGAAGAGGGAGGATTCGGCAATAGAGTATGGTTGATAGAAGAGAAAAGCAATTAAGATTCGGCTAAACCAAAAAGGAGAGAAAGAAAGAAATATGAATGGTATTCGGCTTTGATCAAGAATGAGAGAAAGAAAAAGAGAGAGAGATGGGGAGAAAGAGATTCGGCCAAGGAAAAAAAAAATAAGATGAAAGAAAAATGCCTCCCTTCAATGGTAGAATATTTTCGGCACAAAGAATAAAAGAGCTTGAGAGGAAAAGAAAACAATACCAATTTGGTCAAGAATAAAAGCCAAAACCAAAACAAAAGCTTACCTATTGCTCAAATTCGGTTTAGGAGAAAGAGTTTTGAGAGAAAAGAAAATGATGCACAAAATGCTAAGGAATTTGACCAACTAGCTACCAACCTACCAAAACCTTCAACAAAATTCGGTCACCCCCTAGACCATAATGCCGTCCACATACATGGACAAGTTGGCCATTAAAAAGTTTCCAAAAACCTCATCCTTATTCCAAGCCTTATGTCCCCTTATCATTCCTTAATCAAAATGATTCCTTTCCCCAAGTTCAAGCTTACCTAAACTATTTGTCATCTTGCCATAAAAATTTAAAGTCCAACTTACCAAATATAGAGCTTGGCCGACACTTGATGTAAAGGTGCAGAAAAATAAAGTCTCCAAAATGCACTCCATGTTATTCGAACCATTCCCCTCAAGCAACTACTCATGCGCCACTTCCACTATGCTACTAGCTCCTCTTGTGCTAATTTTAGACATTTAAATTAACTTAAGTATCAGGGTCACCTGATCCACTTCACTAATTTCTCAATACTAAAAATTATTCTAGCTTCGTTAATAATTCCAAGCCTTCACAAGACTATATTAAGCACACAATAAAATCATACCCGAACTAACACAAGTAACAAGATGATACTCAAATTTTTAGGATGTTACATGAGCTGTTATATGACCGGTAATGCCTCGTAACCGTAATCTGGTGACAGATACGGGTTACGGGTGTTACACTCCATGTAGTCTGACAATCTCAGAAACATATAATTCAACCAATTTATCAAGTGATAAATCCATACGTACCGAAATAAAATGTGCGGACTTTGTTAAACGATCAACGATTACCCAAATGACATCTTTCTTTTTCAGAGATAGGGGTAACCCTGATACAAAGTCCATAGTAACTCTTTCCTATTTCCATTCTGGTATCGTCACTGGCTATAACAATCCTACAGATACCTGATGTTCAGGTTTAGCTTGCTGACATATCAAACATTTAGATACGAATTCAGAAATATCACATTTCATTCCCGACCACCAATACATCTTTTTCAAATCATTGTACATTTCATTACTCCCTAGATGAACAAACATAGTACCATTATGAGCTTCGTGCAAAATCTTCTATACAAGCTCTTAATTATTTGGTACACAAACTCTGCCTCTGAATAATAGACTATCATCGGGTCCTATTTGGAATTCTGAATCAGAAATAGTTTCACACTGTACTCATTTAGCTTGTAACTTTTCTTAGCTTCGCTGATCTGCTGCAGAAACGTCAGTTTAGCTTTTAGCTCAACTAAGATTGAGCCATTATTAGACAATGACAATTGGGTATTCATTGCTCGCAAAGCAAACAGATATTTTCTACTCAGAGCATCTGCAACTACATTTGTTTTTCCCGGATGATAATTGATAATCAAGTCATAATCTTTTAACAATTCAAGCCACCTGCGTTGTCTCAGATTCAAATCTTTTTGTGACATCAAGTACTTTAAGCTTTTTTGATCGGTGAATATATGACATTTTTCACCGAACAAATAGTGTCACAAATTTTCATAGCAAAGACAATAGCTGCTAATTCTAAATCATGTATCGGGTAATTATTTTCATGTGGTTTTAGCTGTCTAGAAGCATAGGCTATTAATTTACCTTCTTGTATCAAGACACAGCCTAAACCATTCAATGACACGTTACTGTAAATTACAAATTCCTTACCCGATTCAGGCTGAACTAGAACTGGTGCTTCAGTCAACAGGGTTTTTAACCAGTAAAACTTTGCTGACATTTATCAGTCCATTCAAACTTTACATCTTTCTGTAGTAGCCTTGTTATCGGTGAAGCTATCATCAAAAACCCTTTTACAAATCTCTGATAATATCCAACTAATCGCAAAAAACTTCTGACTTCAGATACATTTTTTAGTGGTTTCTGGTTAACAATAGCTGAAATTTTTTTTGGGTCAACTCTAATACCTTCAGAAGATAATATATGTTCAAGAAAACCAACTTCCCGAAGCCAAAATTCAGTTGTTTCTCACGAAGAGTTTGCAGAACAATTCTCAAATGATCAACATGTTCATTTTCATCTCAGGAATATACCAGAATATCATCAATAAACACCACAACAAATCTATCCAGATACGGTCTAAAAATTATATTCATTAAATCCATAAATACCGCAGGTGCATTTGTCAAGCCAAACGGCATCACAAGAAATTCATAGTGTCCGTACCTGGTTCTGAATGCTATTTTTAGTACATTCGAGTCTTTCACTCATAACTGATAATAACCAAAATGAAGATCAATCTTTGAAAATACTCTAGCACCTTTCAATTGGTTAAACAAATCATCAATACGAGGCAGTGGATACTTATTCTTAATTTTAACTTTGTTGAGTTATTGGTAATCAAATCTTTTTCTTAACAAACAGAACTGGTGCATCCCAGGGTGAAGAACTAGGTCGAGCAAAACCCTGTCAGTCAGTTCTTGCAACTGTGCTTTTAACTCTTTTAATTCTGTAGAGGTCATTCTGTATGGTGCTATATATATTGGTGTTGCCCCTGGAACAAGATCTATTGAGAATTCAACTTCTCTGACCGGCGGTAATTCGGGTAACTCTTCTGGAAACACATCAGGATACTCACAAACTACTGGCATTGATTTAATCTTCGACTCAGATACTTTAGTGTCCAACACATAATCAAGGTAAGCATCATACCCTTTTTTGATATATTTCTGTGCTGATATGGTTGATATCACATTAGACAACCCATCCAATTTATCAGACTCAATACAGAGCATTTCACCATTCTAATATTTCAATACAATATACTTTTGTTTACAATTTACCACGGCATCGTGCTGAGTTAATGTAACACCCCACACCTGACCTAGACGTTATGACCGGATCTAGCGTGCCACATCAGGTGTTGTTTGAAAACTTTTTTTCGATGGAAAACGCATCTACGTATCAAAACTTTCTACCGTTTAAAAATCTCGATTTTCGTTGCTTATTAACAAAACGAGTTTTACTCGAAATCATTTCTTTTCAGAAATATTATTATGCATCTATTAATTTGCTTTTAAAACCTTGTCTGTTACGGAAGTTTGGTTTAAGCAGTTGCGGAAACATGATATTTTAAAAATAGTAGTTATTGTTTTAAAACACGTGTTTAATAAATTAGCAGTTTGTAAAGAAATACCAAATAAAAGTTAAAAACAATTCCAATGGCCTTATTACAAAAATTATTAACCCAAAAATTAAAGTAAAGTAATTAAATTAACCCCAAGAGCATACAGGACGTGTGGCCACCTCCGAGTCCCCCGCAGCTCCAAATCCTCTAAGGCCGAGGATTACCTGCACAGTTAAAGAGAAAGGGTGAGTTACGAGAACTCAGTGTGTAATCACCTTATTACACCCACAGTTTGGGCCCAAGCCCATTCAATAATAATCTGGGCCTAAGCCCTATTCAGTAACAGTCTGGGCCGAAGCCCTATGATATGAAAAACAAATATGTACCAAACCCAGTCTAACCAACACACCACCCGTACCAACCAACACACCTGTGGGGACCAAGTCAACCCACCCAACCAGCACACCAATAACGTAGACTAGCTGCTAATAACAGTATACGTGGCTGAGCCACTACATCAGTATAACGTGGCAAAAGCCACTATATCAATATAACGTGGCAAAAGCCACTAAATCAGTATAACGTGGCGGAGCCACTAGTACAGTGCTTCCTCCAAAACCATAACCCAACCCATGCAATATACCATGCCATAGTTAAATCATGTAAGCGGTGCATCATCATCAACATCAATCATACAGTTACTGCTCATACACCGATGATCCTACCACTAAGGGTAAAACAGTAATTTGGGGATAAAACGGTAATTTCACTCCTCGGGGGTATTTCGATAATTTTACCCACCAAGGGTAATTCGATAATTTGCTCATCTATGGCCTTTCCGGAGGCCAACTGTCGCCTCGAGCGACACAGGTTCCTTTTTTGGTCAAAATAGGACAATTGGGCCTAGAATCTAATTTCAGCCCAAATGGGCCCACACGCTCGTGTGGCCCAAACAACCTATTTTCGGTCTCGGATCTGTGGACTTCGCAGCCGCAACAATCGTCCGGCACTTACCACGGATTCTGCCCTTAGGGCCCATTGGGCCCACTTCAGCTCAACGAGGCCCATTACAGCCTCAGTCCCACGAGAGAGTCTGAGACACTCCAAATAGTCTATCGCCAACACTATTGACTCGGTTTATCTCTATGACCGCTCGCACGCTCAGAAGATCTCAGTTACCGATACTCTGGCTTTTCGGTATTTCAGCTTTTAGTCAATTCACAGAACGAAGCATATCAGGATAAACGGTGGTGTGAGATTACACACCTGTTATGGGTTGCAGTTCGGGACACTATCCTTGGCACCTAAAATAATAATTGACCAATACTTAGTCTCCACCCTTGGTAATCCCAAAATATAGAAATACTTTACCTACTGACCTTACTTACCAGAGAATGAAGACTCCTTGCAGTGGGAGAGAGCTCGGTCTACCCCTCCTGATTAAGGAAACGAGTCCCTAACGAAAAAGAACATGTTAGAACAAGGCAACTAGGCAGAAAAACAGCCTTTCGGCCCCCAAAGAACCCAAACCGTGGATGAGAGGAAAACAGAAAGCCTACATTCGGTTATAGCCACACTTACCAACCAATTGCAGAAGTTTGGAGACTGACAGAATGAAGAGGAGTATACGCTTAGGCCCAACTAGATTCGGCTTACACCAAAAAGGGGGACCAAGGTTAAGTGTTTCTGCTTTAACCTTGCAAAGAGAGGGAAAAAAGATATGGGGAAAGGAAAATGATACCTTCGGCCAGAGAAGAACCGAATGAAGAAGAGAGGTTCGGTAGCAAGGAGCAATACCCGTGAAAATAATGAAGAACAGCGAAGAAAAGAGAGTGGAAGAGGGGAGGCTTATTAGTTCCCGAATGGTCAAAAAGAATGCGAAGAAAAGTTGAGGAACGGAAGAAGAACTGAATTCGGCAGAGTCAAGAAAAAGAAAAGAAGCAAATGAAACGAACCCGAAATGCTAGAGAACAAAATACCCAAAATGCAAACATTCTCCAAAAAAAACCAAAGAAATTCAGCACACTCTCCCCTCTCCAAATTGAATATGCATTCCCCAATTACCCACCTTGGCCGAAATTCCCTATCACCACTTCCCCACATTCAGCCAACACTTGCACACTCATCCATCCCTTGTTCTCTCCACTCTCTCCTTCTACTATTGCTCTCCTCCATCCATTTGAATTATTTGACCAAGTATCCAACTCCCCTTGAAGAGTTTGATCCGAACTCTGCTTCCTCCACTCACCTGACACAAAATAAAAGCCTCCATTTGCAACCAGTGGGATTCGAACCCCTTCCCTCCTTACTCTCCCATTGACACCACAGCCACCTTGCCACATGCTCAACTTGTGTCTCCTAAATGCTCATAATTATACTTAAGCCCTATTGCCAACAGCCCTCTCCACTAGAGAGCCAAAAACTAAAATTTTTCGCAGGCTCAAACTCGAACCCAGGCCTCCTTAGGACCCCCAAATACGCTCAAATAACTAGCTGAGCAAGCACAACATAAAATTAAGCAAAAGTTACAACCCCTAACTTTTGGGGCGTTACAGTTAACCAGTCCATGCCCAGAATCACATCAAACTCATCAAATGGTAATAACATCATATCAACCAGGAAATAGTAACCCCGTACCATTAACGAACAATTCTTGCAAATTTTATCCACTATCACATACTACCTAGGGGGTTTGATACTTTAACCACAAATTTAGTGGATTCGACAAATAAATTTTTATTAGACACTAAATTCGTGCAGATGTATGAATGAGTTGAACTGGGATCAATTAAAGCAGTTGTATCAAAAAGAGAAAAACTATCAGTGGTAACATCAGGTGCAGAAGCATCCTCACGTGCACGATTAGCATATGTTCTGGCTGGTGCTCGTGCTTCAGATCCGACAGTTGAATCTTTTGTCATACCTCGACTATAATTCACATTTTCGGGATTTTAAGGTGGTCTACCTCTTGTAGTAGGGTTGCTCGGCCTTGAAGTTTGGACGGTATATTTTTCATGCTTTTCCAGGAAGTTTTTAAGATAGTGGTCAAAGGAACCACATCTAAAACATGCTCCGCTTTTCATGCGGCACTCTCCAAATGCAGTTTATTACAGTGCTTGCATTTAAGTTTGGTGCTTCTAACACTACCAGCACTTCCTACAGATGTAGCTTGAGATCTTGGACTGGAGCGTTGAATACTTCTCTCTCCCAGAGTACCCCGCAGATGTGGTAAAACGATCATGATATCTTTTCGATTTCTTTGAGGTTTATTGTTGTGACTTTCCCGTAAATCTTTAACTTGAAGTCTGAGCTTCCATCTCAGCTTGTTTCTTTTCTTTACTCAGTTCTTCAGCTTTATGAGCTCGATCGACCAGAACAACAAATTCTTTTAATTCAAAAATCCCAACCAACAACTTTATGTCTTCATTTAAATCTTCTTCAAACCATTTACACATGGCGATTTAAGTCGGGATACACTCTCTGGCATATTTAATCAGTCAGACAAATTCTCATTCATAATTAGATACTGTCATATGCCCCTATTTAAGCTCTAAAAATTCCTTCCGTTTCTGATAAAAGAATCTCTAACTAATATACTTCTTTTTTAATTCAGTTTGGAAAAATTCCCAAGTGACCCTCTCCTTCGGTACAACAAAAATTAGTCTTTTAGTAGTGATACAGCACATTTCAGACATACAGTCGATGTACAAGATAGTTCATCCAGAACTCTGATAGTGTTTTCTAACCAGAACTCAGCCCTTTCAAGATCATCTTCAACAATAGCTCTGAACTCTTTTGCCCCATATTTACGAATTTTATCTACAAGAGGCTTACCAGTTCTAACAAGTTCTACACCTTGAGGCATTTCTGGATTTGTTGTACAGTCGAATTTGTTCTTACAAATTCTGTAAACCATTCGTTCATCATTTAGAAGAAGGCTTCTTTAGCCTCTCCTCCTCGACCCTCAAATACGGGCCTTCAACTACTTGAGGCTGCTCTTTAGAACTGAAGCTTGAGCATTGCTTTCAACTTCTTCGAATTTACCTCGGTTGGATGACATTACTATAAGAAAAACATGTTTTAAAATGGTCAGGAGATATCACACTATCGCAGGTTATATAATGGCATGTATAGCTACACTCGTATACGCTACGTTGATCTGAGAATCGGCTAAACCATAGCTCTGATACCAATAAATGTAACATCCATAACCTATATCTGTCGCTGGAACAGGGTTACAGAGCATTACCAGAATTTACAGACTCAAATACAAACATTTCATATCATTTTACATTCATATTAGAAAACAATCATAATCACTCATATCGTCCCTTATATGAGCCATCGATGCCAAAATACACATTAAAATTAAATCGGGACCAAACCGGAAACTTAGAAAATTTTTCGAAAAATTTCAAAATTTTCCAATATGCAAGGGACACACGCCCGTGACTCTGCCCGTGTGGACGAAATTAAGTCATTTTCAAGGCCACATTTCTCACCCATTTTGTCTTCCACCTACATTAACACTTTAACACATTCACAAGCCAATACAAAACATTTAAATCAAGGCAAAACTAGGTCATATGCATGACATATCAATATATATGTTTAACTATCCAATTTACTAAAATAACCATACATACATATTGGCATATTTTACCATTTATACCATCACAATCCAATCACTAACATGTCTATATGGTTTTCTACATTCATCCATTTCAAATACACATCAAACATATTAAGGCCATTTTTACATATCAAAACATACCATTTACAAGCATACCAATGGCTAGTTTTCAACCAAACACATACATATATACATGCCATCATTGGCCCAATTTAGCCTATACATGCCATTATAACCAAAAGTAATTTAATATTTATACCGAAATGAGTTGAAGGATAGTGTGATGATGTCCGACCAGCTTCTAACCATTTCGAGCCTCCGAATTACTATAAAACAGGAAAAATAAAATAGAGTAAGCTTTTAAGCTTAGTAAGTTCGTATAATGGAAAATTAACTTACCATTCTTTTACATCTAATGTAAGCATACAAAATACATCCAAAGCAATTTGGCTAATAGCCTAAAGACATACTTCATCAATCATGTTAGTCGTTTATTTCACATGAATATCAAGAAACATGTATGACCTCATCAAATATCAAATTTCCATTTATTTCGTGTATATACGGATAATGATTCATTTCGAATTCATATATTTTCTCATGTTAGGATTTTTCCCATTAAACCATTTAAAATGTCGATGGATACATGGGTAGTACACACAAGGTGTACAAAACTATAATCAGTCAATTCATATACATGAATGCTCATGCATACATGTAAATAGGAAGCTCTTTCGAGCCATATAACATGAAGCTCATGTGAGCCATGTAAAGGGAAGCTCATTCGAGCCATAATCGAAAAGTTCAAGCGAGCTAATATCGGGAAGCTTGATTGCTATGTCGAGTTTTAAAATTTATAATGAATGAGATCGAACCTGGAAACTAACTCTGATAACGATTAAAGGCAAGTGTACCTATCGAACAGTAGTATAGCTTAGGCAAGACCGGATTGTCGAACCCAAAGGAACTAAAAGTACTAATATTAACTTTCTTTTTATTATTTAGCCTAAAATAAACTGAAGTTTCTTTAATCTAAATTAACGACTACTAAGCTAAAGACGCGAAGACAAAAAGAACGAATTGAGAAATAACTTGAAGAAAAACTAAGTTGATCATGACGATACCCTTAAGAAGAATCCACCTAGACTTCACTTGTTATCTAACACTGAACCATACAATTTATTCACTTAATTTGATCCGTAGGACTCCTTAACGTATATTAAACCCTCTCTCGAGGCGAATAACGTCTAACCCTAAGTTAATTAACAGAAATCTCTTTCCCAAATAATAACCCCCTAGAATAGCAATAAATCGATCTATAGACTCCCATATTAGGTTTCACCCTAATCCGGCAAAATCTCGTCACCCTATCTCTAGGCGTGCGATCAACTCCGCTTAATTATGCTAGATCTACTCTTAAGAAGGGTTTATTCCTCCCCCACCTAAGCACATCACATTTGGATTAAGCTCACATAATTAAGAACAAACTAAGTATTTATCATATAATTCAGAAATCAGTAATAAGATTCATCTAGGTTTCATCCCCTTCAGGTATCTGAAGGGTTTAGTTCATAACAAATAAAGAAAACATCTTAAGAGAAAAGATAAAACAAAACATAAGAAATCCCTAAAACTCCCTGAAGGAATTGAAGGAGAAAACTGCCGTTTTGAGTAGAATTCCGGCTTCTTGGGATGGACCAACTGGCTAACTTCGAGTGATTCCCACAACTCTGACCTTTTCGGCTTGGCTCCTTGGCCTAGCTTGATGCCCCCTTAAAGGTGGTACCTAGAGGGTATATATAGGCTCTTGGAATGCAATTCTTTCTCCCTAAGTATCTTTTTTCGACTAAAATTGTTCATTGCCACGACAGGGACACGGCCATGTCACACGCCCGTGTGGAAATCTTTGAGCCGTGTTCGGATTTCTTAATTGAAGCACCGCCATGTAAATCGAGGGTGGTGTAACACCCCAAACCCGGCCCATTTGTGTGACCGAATTTGAAATGCCACTGCGGAAAAACGTTTGAAAAACTTTTGACTTAGAGTTTAAAACATAAAAGATTTGTTGTCTTTACTAAAACATTGTGTAATTAAAGTTCCAAATAAAATTAAGTTGTTTAAAATAAAACATTTTCAAATAATAATATAATCGACAATTTAACTTAAAACATAATAAAAATCCTTAAATACTTAAAATGACCCTTATAACAATAATTAAATACATAAAATACTGAAACATAAATTGTATAAAGAAAATCCTCTTTTGCATGGGCCACCTCGTATCCACTCCAACCCGGTCCGAGCATCACCTGAAAGGTTTGAGAAAAATTGGGTGAGTCACACAGACTCAGTGTGTAATTAATCCACTGAATTCCACCCACATGTTATGTAACACCCCAAACCCGGCCCATTTGCTAAGACCGAATTTGAAATGCCACTGCGGAAAACGTTTGAAAAACTTTTAACTTAGAATTAAAAACATAAAATTTTGTTTTCTTTACTAAAACATTGTGTAATTAAAATTTCAAGTAAAACTAAGTTGTTTAAAATAAAACATTTTAAACTATAATATAATCAACAAACCAACTTAAAACATAATAAAAGTCCTTAAATACTTAAAATGGCCCTTATTACAAAAATTAAATACTTAAAATATTGAACCATAAATTGTATAAAGAGAATCCATTTCTGCATGGGCCACCTCGTATCCACTCCAACCCGGTCCAAGCTTTATGCATCACCTGAAAGGTTTGAGAAAAATTGGGTGAGTCAAACAGACTCAGTGCATAGTTAATACACATGTCCCCACATATGGGCTTGGCCCATATCCACACATCAATCACATATCAATTGATAAGGCATTATATCCACATAATTTCACATGTTGGGCTTGGCCCAATCCACATTGATCCGCATAATTAGTCATGCAAAATGCATAAATATGTAACATGAAGCCCAACCCAACCTAGAGTCCATCCGTTACTCCTACCTTAGCAGACTCCCTGCCCAAGGCCGTGGCTAATCCACCGATCAAATAATGATCCTCATATCTTACCTTGGCAGACTCGCTACCCAAGGCCGTGGCTAAGCCACCGATCACATAGTGATCCACATTTCTGTATCCACGAGGTGACTCGAGGTCATCCTCAATCTACGGTGATGCACACAGCTATCATCCGCCGAGATGGGCACCTAGCCAACACCTCCCTTGATGGAGCACATAGCAACCATCAAGCGCCAATGTAGCACAAGGCTAACATCAGACCACATACATAAAGTACACCCTTTCCTTCGATAGTCACATCCCAAGTCCCATGCATATATGTGTATCATGGCAACATATCACTTGAACAATAATGCATCACATGTCATCACATTTCATATATTTATCAATAATCATTTAATAACGTAAATCACTGACCTGAGTATTCGATCACCCACCACGGGTATTCACAATCTTAGCCCTTAATTCGGCTACCATTAACATCATATCACATATACATAAATATAACACATACACACAATCAAGAGACAGTGCGATAACTACGCACCTTTTTGGCACAGTCGGCTAAATCCCGAAGACCCGATCTACCACACTAGATTCTTGTCCTACAATCGGCCGTATCACAATATTTTAATGAAAACCATTCGGCCAACAACATATCTTAATCCAAATAACCTTAGGCTTCCTCAACCAACTTTAAGAGTATAGAATCCTTACCACTTGACTTACCAACTCCGATTTGCTAAAGGAATGGCTTAAATCGATTGCTTCCGAATTCCAATGAGCCTAATTGAATAATCGAATCCTAAAAACGGTTAGAACCTTGCAAACCAATGCCCAAAGATTTGGCTTTTGTCCACAAGAAATAACATAGAGTCGAGAAAAGAATTGAAGGAGAACCGGCCAAGAACACTTACACTTTTCCAAAATCAATTGAAGAAAAACAAAGAGAGTTTCCCCTTGAATAATCGGCCAAAAATAACACTAAAAGGAAATATAAAAAAATTCGGCTATGGTGAAGTGAAAAAGAAAAGAGAAATAGAATGGTAATGGATGTTTAAACTTTGAGTGAATGAAAAGAAAAAATAATGGAATTTGAGATGGGTAAAGATTCGGCCAAGAGAGGATGAAAGAAAATGTGATTGAACAAAAGTCAAATGAAGAAAAGAGATATGTGAGAGAGAGAGATTCGGCCAAACACTATTTTGCCAAAGAAGAAAAATGCACAAAAGTTTCAATGTTGCTTTGGTTTCAAGAGGACAAATGAAAGAAGAGAAATGGTATTTGGTTCACAAAAATAAGGTCAAAACCAAAAGAAAAATTGCACCAAAATGCATAATGACATTCGGCCAAAGAGAGTGTTCTTGGAGAGGGAAAAAAAATGCAAAAAGATGTTCAAAAGGCAAAATTGATCAACTATTCCCCCCCAAGCTACTTACAAAATTCGACCACCCCCTAGACACCCATGCCGTCCACATACATCCACTAAAGGCATAAGAATTGTTTCCAAAACATTTTCCACAAGCCAAGCCTTTTGTCCCCAATCCTACTAGGCCCAATTTTGGGATGTTACAATTCTACCCTCCTTAAAGAAATTTCGTCCTCGAAATTTCCAACTAACTAACAGTCACACATCCTATCTCGCCACACTATGCTCTTGCTGCGCACTCTGATCTTAATAAAACTAACATACTTTCTATGAACAGTCCCAAAGTTCACACTCAAGGTTCCATCCACTTCACTATCAACACAAATACGAACTAGCTCTATAACAAACGAGACAATAAAGAGGTATTCCAAACATAAGAAACTTACCCGTTGTCACATCTGGCACATCACTATCCTCCCTCCGACGAACTGCATACACCAGACCTGGCTGTCTTTCCTCAGTGTTACCATTACCTCGGCTTGATGCTCCACGACCTCGGCCAGAACCATTTCCTCCATGGTTCAGACCACGACCCCTCGTCACTTGCTGACCACCTCTGCCCGGCTGCTCAAAACCCTGGCCTACTGTCCGAGCCTTACTCGGATCCTGGGGACA